>OX387212.1:15333230-18072396 GCA_947561695.1 Tyria jacobaeae
TGGATGTAATTTATCTATAATATGTATGTGTTTAGAAATATGTAAGTTTTTTTATCAGCTTGCAGACGGCCGTGTGTGTGATGTGTAGAGTTATTATTATTATTATTGAAGCATCTTCCAATTCTAAAACATAAGAATAAATGTTTGTTTGTTTGTATTTTATGCGCTACTTCAATGTGCACACACGTTATATGTAAAATTTCATTATTGTCTAAATCATGAAATATTACATACAACGTGTATACAGAAAAAGATATAAAGTACCTTTTATTACTAGAAAGTAATAAAAGGTACTGCCAGAAGACGAGACCCGGGCAGAAGACTCCATACTGGATCGCTGTGTGGTGTTAGCCGATTCGAGTCCGACATACCATCTCACCGTAAGGCCCAGGTGAAGTGATGACCCATGGGGGTTTCCGCACAAAAAAAAAAGTACAGCATTGCATATTTTGAAATTTTATACATTTTCAACTATACCTAATCTTTAACAATACCTACAATCATAATTGATCTAAAAACCCGTATTTTTTTAAATAAAATCATAGAAATCACAAACAAAACAAATAGTCAAATTATAACCATTCCAATTAAATGCTACTTATATACGGCAACGTTAAAAATAGTACAGTAAAAACCATTTAGAATAGCGATTAAATGTAAGCTAACGTTAAATTAATACATTTAATAAATTCATGCACAAAATAATAACAATAAAAAGGTAATAACACATTGCAATATTGGCAATAGATTAATTAGATACCCATAATTATACTTTTTTTTTCTTGTCTTGTAAATATTTATCCACACTAGACAAACAACACTTAAGATAGACAACTCTCCAGTAGACAAAGTAGAAATTAGTAAAATTTTTGAATTATTAGAAAAGTAGAAATTGTTTTACATTTTCTTTGAATTTTATTAGTCTTAATTTCTAATTAGGAGAATTATTGTAGACACGAAGTGCCTTATAAAAGACCTTATTGGTCATCATTGCAGTGTTGAAGTAGAAGTTGTTGTTGAAGACAACAGACTTTTAGAATGTAGCGTTTACTTTTGTAAAACTATAAAATTCAAACAGCTCATAGACAATAAAAAGCTCATAGATATTTTTAAATGTTGCATAATTTAGGACTACAAATCTTGTTAGAATCAAATGTTCCACAAACTTTCTGAGCTGGGGAAACTTTTCTTATAAGCAAAAGCTGTCGAGCCCATAGATTTTTTTTATAGAAAATTAATGTAAGTACTTTATCTTTTACGCTTCACTTCTGACACAAATAGTTTTCTTGTTTCCTGAAAATTGTATCTATCCAATATGTCGCAGCGTGTGTCCAGCAGTGGACTGCGATAGGCTGATGATGAATATGTCGCAAGGTTTTTAAAGATCTATCGAGAGAGAGATAAAAAAGAGTAGTATTTACTCCTTCTATTTTAACATTTACAAAATGTTGTCATCTGATAAGTTGAGTGGCTTTGTACAATTTTTTTTTTGAGATGTTATTGTTTCAGAAATACATTTTTTTATGCGATAGGGGGCAAACGAGCAGACGGTAAGTGACACCTGATGGTAAGTGACTACCGCCGCCCATGGACACCCACAACTCAAGAGTCACAAGTGCGTTGCCGGCCTTTTAGGTAGGAGTACGCTCTTTTCTTGAAGGTTTGAAGGTCGTATCGGTTCGGAAATACGCCAGGCAACAATTTGTTCCATAGGCTGGTTGTTTTTTCATATATAATACGAAAAAACATGGAAATTTGTATAATACTCAACAATTAATAATTATGTTTTAAACAACAACTGGACAGGATCAGGACCATTTCGAAGATTTGTTCAGCAATTTTTTGTAACAAAGAAATTGTATTGAAACAATGAGTACATATTGGTCGTGAACAATGAACAATTTCAATCAGTCAATTAATCTACTGCAGGCCACTGCTGGACAAAGGCCTCCCCCAATGTGCGCCATAGTACCTGGCCTTCCGCCTACCACATCCAGTAAAGTGGAGACCGCGAATCGGTATACGATAGGTATGATGCCACCGGACGACCTAAAGAAGGTTGCTGGGATAGACTAGCTGATGCGGAATAAATATTAATTGTCCATAATTTGCAATTCAATTGTGCCATTTCAATAACATTGTGTGCTTTTCAAGTCAACTGATAAAACGGTTTAATATTAGCCCTAGCCCAGTTTTTGATCTACGGTATTTTTAATTTGAGTTCGGTAAGCATACTTCGGTATGCTTACCGCTTCGGTATCGGTTAGATTTTTATCAGAACCTTACAATGTAAGTAAATATAGCTAATATAGCAAACTCTTCGAATATACAATAAAAGTAATACCAGGTTTGATCTATCAGGTTACTCTACTGTAACAAATGTATAAATTTGACTTAGAACAATGATGAACTATTTCGGTCCACAAGTAAAATATTTCCTCCCTCTGAAAATCACTTTCTATACTTCTACACTGAATTCGTAATAATCTCAACGTTCTGTGTTGCAGCCTAATAAAACAAAACGTCACAGATAAAATAAAGCTGTTATTCACATATTCAGTTCTTTATTACCCAGTCAACACTATATATGTTTTTTTTTTTTTTTTTTTATGCGATAGGGGGCAAACGAGCAGACGGGTCACCTGATGATAAGTGACTACCGCCGCCCATGGACACCCGCAACTCAAGAGTCACAAGTGCGTTGCCGGCCTTTTAGGTAGAGGTACGCTCTCTTCTTGAAGGTTTGAAGGTCGTATCGGTTCGGAAATACGGCAGGCGACAATTTGTTCCATAAGCTGGTTGTGCGAGGCAAAAAGCTTCTGGAGAAGCGCACAGTGGTGGAGTGCCAATCGTCCAGGTGATGGGGATGGATATTTTGTCGCGTAGGACGATGGCGGAAACCAGCAGCCGGTATAAGTCCGAACAATTCCTCTGAACACTCCCCATGATACAAGCGATAGAGGATGCAGAGTGAAGCTACATCTCTACGCAACGCCAAGGTGTCAAGTCGATCAGAAATATCTTGGCAGTCGATGATGCGAGTCGCTCTCCGTTGAATGCGGTCAAGAGGCAGAAGTTGGTACTGGGGTGCACCTACATAGAGATGAGAACAGTATTCCATGTGCGGCCGAACCTGCGCCTTATAAAGTTGCAGGCGGTGGGCCGGAGTAAAATACTGTCTCGATCTGTTTAGCACACCAAGCTTCTTCGAGGCTAATATGGCCTTACTCTCTAAGTGACCGCGAAACTGGACTTCGCTTGATATATCGACGCCAAGGATTCCGATACTGGCTGATGCATTTAGGGAAGTGCTCTCAAATTGAGGTGATACGACCAATGGCATCTTTTTAGCGGTGAACGCGCAAACCTGTGTCTTCGTGGGGTTAAATTGGACTAGGTTAAGTCGACCCCAATCTGAAACTTTTGATAAAGAAGTTTCGATTTCAGACACAAGTTTGGATCGGCTTTCGATGACGTTTACCCGAGAAATGTTAGCGCGGCCGGTGTAAAGGGCATCACTCGTGCTATCGTCTGCATAGCAATGGATGCTGCTAATCTGCAGCATGTCGTTGATATGCAGAAGAAACAGCGTGGGTGATAGCACACAGCCTTGTGGGACACCAGAATTAACAGACTTCGAGTCGGAGCATGCACCGTCAACAACGACCTTGATGCTTCTGTCTGTAAGAAAACTGGTGAGCCAATTGCACAGTTTCTCGGGAAGCCCATAGGAAGGAAGCTTCGCAAGGAGCGCTTTATGCCAGACCCGATCGAAGGCCTTCGCCACGTCCAAACTAACGGCCAACGCTTCCCCCTTGGTCTCGATCGCCTGTGCCCACCGGTGAGTCAAGTATACGAGAAGATCACCAGCTGAACGACCCCGACGGAAGCCGTATTGTCGATCATTGAGGAGCTGGTGGTCTTCTAAGTACCGGAGGAGCTGGCAGTTAACAATGGATTCCATTATCTTGGAGAACAAGGAGGTGATGGCTATGGGTCTGTAGTTGGACGGATCCGAGCGATCTCCTTTTTTAGGGATTGGGTGCACTAGAGCTGTCTTCCATGAGTTCGGGACTACGCCAAGAGAGTAGGAAAGCCGATAAAGGCGCGTTAAAACCGGTGCTAACTCTGGAGCACACGTCTTCAGCACGATAGGAGAGATTCTATCGGGCCCACTCGACTTATGAACGTCGAGGGAAAGAAGCGCTTTACGCACTGCCCTTTGTGTAAACCGGACTTCCGGCATGCGGGTCTCGCACTGCGGTATGGTCGGCGGTGCGTTTCCCCCGTCGTCCAGGGTCGAGTTGGACGCAAAGAGTTTGCCCAGAAGATCGGCTTTTTCTTTAGCGTCGTGGGCCAACGAATTATCTCCTATGCGCAGAGGTGGAAGGGATGGCTTACAAAAGTTCCCCTGGACAGCTTTGGCAAGAGACCAGAATGCACGAGTTCCGGAGGGGAGACTAACTAGTCTCTCGCCAATTCTGCCTATGTGAGCCGACTTCGCCCCAGCAATTACTCTTTTGAGGGACCTGGAGGCAAAGTTAAATTGCTTCTTTAATGTGCTGGTCTTTACATCCCGTGCTGTCGCTGCATTAGCCCATGCTTGGTAACATTCCTGCTTTCGGCGGGACGCCGCTTTGCAGGTTCGACCAAACCAAGGCTGGGACTTGCCACCTGTGGGAATCAGGGAGAATGGAATGAAAAGTTCCATACCCTGAAGCACAACATCTGCGACAGAGTCAGCAACGACATTGGGATCATCCGGCGAGAAGCAAACCTGCCTCCATGGGTAGGATGCAAAGAATGTTCTCATTCCATCCCAGTCTGCTGACCTATAGTGCCATACGCGGCGACTGCCTGTAACTCGCGGCCGCAGCGAGTGAACGAGTGGCACCATACTCCTAATCAGGCAATGGTCCGAAGAGCCAAGAGGGGCCTCAACGGATACTTTGTAGCCGTCAGGATGTGAGGTCAGTAGAAGATCCAACAGTGAAGGCACGTGGCTTTCTGCATCTGGGATTCGCGTAGGCGTTGCTACCAGCTGCGTCAAGCCATATGCCAAGGCGAAATCGTGAACAGATCTTCCCGCATGATCGGTTTTGCGCGAACCAAGCCATTCGGCGTGATGGGCGTTAAAGTCGCCAAGAATCACGATCTCTGCGGATGGGACCTGCTGGAGCACTGAGTCTGTAGCCATTTGGACGTGGTCGATGAGTCGGTCCGTTTCGGCATCACCGCTATGGGACCTGTAGAGGCATAGGTAGATGCGGGGATGGTCGTCGCAGTCTACACGTAGCCATAAGATGGAG
This sequence comes from Tyria jacobaeae, assembly GCA_947561695.1. Taxonomy (NCBI): domain Eukaryota; kingdom Metazoa; phylum Arthropoda; class Insecta; order Lepidoptera; family Erebidae; genus Tyria; species Tyria jacobaeae. The sequence goes on from OX387212.1 coordinate 15,338,540, forward strand.
AGGTCCCTACCTTCAAGATTACCGAGGCGGCGAGAAGTGATATCATCTCTAACGTACACGCATACACCAGCCTTAGGAACAAAGGAGTGTTCCAGTCCGTACCCAGGGTAGCAGAGGTAGGATGTGTCCGCTGGAGATGATATCTGCGTCTCGGTTAAAAAGAGCAAGGCCGGCTTTGCTGTCTCGAGGTGGTGGTGGACAGTGTCGAGGTTCGAATGTAAGCCCCTGATGTTACAAAAATCCACGGTAAACGTGACAGGGGGTGCCATGGTATGCCTTCTCTTGCCCCGAGCAGATTTTGAGAGCGCAGTTGAGCCCCCCCCAGAGTACGAGGGGCAGCCTGGGCGTCCACGCTCAGGCATAATCCGTACTGAGGGTGGACGTCCAGGGGGGGATTCTCCAACGCTAGCGCTGGTACCCCCCTGGGGTATCCTTTTCGTTAACAGCGCTATCATTAGGGGGGTGGGGGATTTTGGGCCTCCGGAGACCTCACTCATTTCGGGGAAATGCAACGCAAGCGTTACTTCACAACCGGTTTTCTGTGAGGCCGTGGTATCGCACCGGTCGAGCCGGCCCATTCGTGCTTAAGCAAGCATGGCTCTACCACTAAAATAATATACTAATATAAAATAATATGTATAATATACTAATCAACGCGAGAACTTCTGGTGGAGGATATTATAATTACTATGATGATCTTCGCATGTGGAGGTCGGCACATTTTCATTTCTTTGTATTCATTAAAAAAAAATGTAATGTGTTCAGTGGTAAGATCAGAACAATGCTGTGACGAAGCCTGAATGCCTATAAATGCCTGTAAATCGTATGTACAACATGTGTAATATCTATAAGGGTGTGTGAATGAAAAAGTTGTATGACTCCGGCACACACCCATTCGAATCATCGGGCAATTTACAGTATCATATATGTTACTTTTTTAAGTTATAGTACTATTTAAGAGAAGATACGATATCTGGAAATTGTAAGCCGTTTATACCAAATAATAACGAAAGCATGTTGTACTCTTGGGAGATCGGTCTGTACTGATAGCTTACTTGTCTTAATATATTAATCAAGGAAGGAGTGCAAACGAAGATTATTATTGTTTGGAAGTATTTTTGAAGATAGCCAATCGACGTACAATAGATAACCAAACGTTGTAATAAGATCAGAATCATTGAATCGTATGCTCCTTCACTCATAAACAAGAAGTGGTAGTAACGTAGTACTGTTTTTTTTATAGATTTATTTATCTCTCTTGACGTGTCTTGTATTCGCCTTATTTAGTTTGTGATAAAACCAAGGCCAATTTGGTTAGAGAGAGGTGTTGGGAAAATAACAAAAAAAGTATCTGAACCCAAAACAAGTAGTATAATAATTAGTAAGAGTAATCAGTTGTTTATAACAAGGATGCTGTAACCCAAATGCACCTTTATTAGCAGTTTCATTAGAGGATATTGTTAGGTACTCCTGTGTAAAAACATATGATTCTTGGAGAGTTATTTTTCTTTTTTCTTTTTTTTAAGCAATAAATGGAGTCCAAGAGTGGTGGTCACCATCCTCATTGCATGTGTAGTCAATGCAGCATGGTGACCCACACTATGGCGGCCTGGTGAGATGCTTTTTCACGCCCCGCTTAAAAGACCCGGGATCAAATTGGGAAGGAAACACGTGCGCTGGTAGGGAATTCCAGGCTTTCACTGATCGGCATAGGAAAGAAGAGCCAAACCGTTTCGTTCGGGATCGCATATCTTCGACTCACAAACAGTGACTCCTCAGGCCAGCACGTGTAGTCCTAAAGAGGAAGGGAGAAGGTGGGACCAATTGGAAGAGCTCGTCAGAACACTCCCCGTGATGTACGCGATAGAGAACTGCCATAGAGGCGACATCTCTTCGCAACTGCAGGGGCTCAAGAGAATGGGTGACCTCAGGACAGTCTATAACACGGACTGCGCGTCGCTGCAACCGATCGAGAGCGTCAAGCAGATACTGCGCATAGCTATCCCAAAGATGAGAGCAGTACTCCACGCAGGAGCGAACCTGGGTCTTATATAAAAGACACAGATGCTCGGGCGAGAAGAACCGTCTCACCTTGTTCATACACCGAGCTTCCGCGAGGCCGCCTTAGTGACGCTCTCGATGTAATCACGCGGATTGAGATCCCGACAGATGTCCATACCCAGTATACTAAGCCTATCCTGTAGTGGCAGTAGAGTGTTCTGAAGAGTAGGAAGGGGAAGGAATGGAGACTTTTTGTTTTTGTTTGACCTGTGTTTTCTTGGCGCTGAACTCGACCAGATTCTCACAACCCCATTGAGAGATGCGGCTCAAGACCCGGTCGAGCTCAGCAACAAGCTCCTGTCGTTTTCCCTCAACGTCTGCTAGCTTGGCAGCAGGATGTCCAAAGTATCGCCCGTGTACTGTGCTGTCGTCTGCATAACAATGTATGTTGCCAAGAGCCAACATATCATTGATATGCTGAAGGAACAGCGTGGGCGATAGGACGGAGCCCTGAGGTACACCAGCGCTAACCTCCTGGAAGTCAGAGGCCGCACCATCACAGAGAACCCTAATGCGGCGCTTGTGGAGGAAGGCAGCAACCCAGTTACATAGCTTAGATGCCAGACCAAATGCAGGAAGTTTGGAGAGAAGCGAGCGATGCCAGACCCTATCGAAGGCCTTGGCAATGTCGAGGCTGATGGCCAAGGACTCCCCATGCCTATCCATAGCCTCACCCCAAAGGTGTGTGACATACGCTAGAAAATCACCCGTGGATCGGTTCGGCCTAAAACCATATTGCCGATCATTTAACAAGGAGTGATCCTCTAGGTGGCGGATTAATTGGGTGTTGATTATCCGCTCGAGCACCTTACAGAGTATGGAGGTGACGGCTATAGGACGGTAATTAGCTGGATCGGAGCGGTCGCCTTTTTTGGGAATGGGTTGGACGTTCGCCTCTCTCCAGGCCTTCAGAACAATTCTCGAGGAATAGGACAGGCGATACAAGCGCGTCAGTACAGGAGACAACTCTGGTGCTCAGTTTTTAAGAACCACCGCCGGAATACCGTCGGGTCCACTGGCTTTCCGAACATCGAGTGACCGAAGCTCCGCACGGACATCCCTCTGCCGGATGCGAATATCCCGCATTGCGGAGTCGCAAGATGCAATGTAGTTTCGCTTTCTCTTGCGGCTCGTGGGCCAGTGATCCTTCAGGGTACTTCAGCGGTGGCAGCGAAGGCTGGCAGTAGTTGGACTGCACGGCTTTGGCCAATCTCCAAAACTTACGGCTACCCGTAGGGTATGCGACGAGTTCTAGACCAAACCGTGCAATGCGCTGGGTATCAGCTCTGATGTAAGCCCTCTTGCATTCCTTAGTGGCTTTGTTAAACGCTGCTTTTAGGCGATCAACGTCTGGGTCACAATGAGCGCGGGCCCTGATCCATGCGCGGTAGGCTGACTGGTTTTGAGCGACAGCACGGGTGCACTCGCGATTGAACCAGGGACGGGTCTTTGTGCTGGCGACTTCACTGTAGGGGATATAGTACTCCATACCGACAGTGATTTCGTCAGCCACGGCAGACGCACTTTGCGACAGATCCCTGTCTTTAAAGCAGCGTTGAGCACACGGGATGGATGCAAAATAATCCCGCATTCCATCCCAGTCTGTGAGTAGTGCCATAACCGTCGACTTGTTACCACAGGCCGTGGTGGGGCAACAAGAGGCACCGATATGTCTGGTATCCTGGAGGGCTGGAGTACCAGTTGGGTAAGGTCATGCGTGAGAGCGAATGCGTGGGCAGTTCGACCAGCGTGGTCCGTTCTGGAAGATCCCAGCCAGAAGTCATGGTGGGCATTAAAGTCTCCCAAAAACACCAGTTCGGCGGTCGGGAACTGCTTCTGCGCTTTGTCCGTTGCGTGACTCATATAGTCAAAGAGTCGAGTTGTCTCGGAGTCTCCGGAATGGGACCGATAAAGGCAAACGTAGATCCGGCTCATAGAGCCAAAATCCACGTGAAGCCAAAGGATGGAGAAGGATGCGTCTTCTAGGCAGTGCAGACGGCGACAACAAACATCCGCCCTGACGAAAAGACATACCCCAGCCCTCGCGAGGAAGCACTCCTCTAGAACGTAGCCGAGATAGTAGAGATATGCCGTGTCGGCAGGGCGGCGTATTTGTGTCTCCGTAAGAAAAAGCATGGCCGGCCGAGCCGTCTCAAGGTGCTGGTGTACGGCGCTGAGGTTTGCATGGAGTCCACGTATGTTAGTGAACTCCACCTCAAAAAGCGGGTTGGTGGGAGAGGAGGATGCCGCTGTTGGACCATTTTTCTTTCTTTGTACTGCCATGATAAGAGTTGGGAAAGGGGGCGTAAAAGGCATGACAGTCATCGTGACTGTGTAAACTGAGACTGAAAATACTGTGTCATCATGTAACGGTGAGGCATGGCGGAGACCGAACCGCCGGACGGAAGGGCCCCCGTACCCTCCCGGAAATGGACGCCGGGTCCCACCGTCCGGTCACCAAACGGCACGACGAGCCACTCCGTGGATTATGCGCGACCTGACGGGGCAGCCTCCCAGGGTGGTTAGCCGTGGTTGGGCCCCTCTCTATGCCGCGGGCGGCCAGCGGCACCACCGTTTCTACGGGTTTCCCTGGCCGACGGTTCGATCCACGCCAACCTCACAATGATTCAACGAGCACTCCACTGCTCACACACATAACACGATAACTGTTACCCCTGCATCATTGGGCCTCCGGCGCACTCACTCACCAGCGAAAGACGACAGCACGAATGTTGTCGCTTTAGGCTGGTTGTCTGTGAGAGAGTAGTACTGCCCCGGTCGAGCCGGCCCATTCCTGCTGAAATCAGCGTGGCTCTACTACCTATATATATACAACTGTAAAAAATAAAACATTTCCCAACGGGGTCGCTAGCGGCGTGGCGGCGACGACGGCGCATTGATTGTGTGGAAGTGGAACAGCTTCCGTATACAGCCGTAAATGTGATTGTAAATTGTTGATCAACATCTCCGTATTAGAAAGCTACAAGTTGACATTAACTTTAAATCTGTACCTATATACTAAAGCGGTTTATTTTTTTTACTTGTTTGTTAAAAAAAAGTTAAAATATAAATAATATGTTAGTTAGTTACAACAATAGCTTTATATAAATCCAGACAAGTAACTTATTTAAAATTAATAAACTTTAAAAAAATAAGGAATCTAATGATACCGTATAAATCTAAAGCTGTTAAGGCGTAAATAAGTTCGGACGGAATAAAGACACACAGACAAATACCCTGAAAACATTACACATCTTTTTAGGCAGTCTTGTATGATATAAATTAATATCATAAATATGATCCATTGTTGAATATTCTTAAAAACCGGTAGACAAACAATCCTTGCACTGCATTGCCATCTAAGTGTAGAAAGTACCTGAGGCCCATGAAAAATCGTATAAATCCACTGAAAAATCTCGTCAAGTATCAAAAACTGCCTTAGTGCCTTATGTACAACTATAATATACTATATCCAACACATTGAAGTGAAACATTCTTTTTATTGATGTAATAGGTTGTTTGTTGTATATTAATCTTCTGCCGTTCCCGGGGGCAACCTGAATTGGACGAAAAACTTTTATTCACGAGAAGAAAGCCGCGAACCTTTGGTAAGATAGTACATTGATGAGTTCAACGGTGCACTGCAGTTTGCGCTTCAAGTAAGTTGCTATATCACTTATGTCTGAACGTTTTTTTCGGTTACCATCCATTACATCAATCAACACATGAAAGAGAAATACGAATAAAAAAGAGAAAAAGATAAAACAAACGTTTGTGACAGGGGAATCCCAAGCCGTTGATACCATCACAAGAACAAGGCGAGGTCGACACTCCTCGACGACGACGGCGAGCTGAGTGAGCCAAGTCTCAAACTCTGCTAGAACACGATTCGGCGTAAAATAAACGGCCACGACCGCAAATTCATCAACAGCTACCGCCACGACTCCCCTTCCCCTTGCAATAAGTTCAAAAGGAGAGACCCAGCGGCAGTGCCGCGAACAATTGCCACCTAGCCGTCCATATCCAAAGACAAGTCACCATGTGGAATAAAATACCGCTCGGCAATAACACTAACATTAATTGACCACTGCGTCATGCTCTGAAGCAGAAGTTCCTGAGCATTAGCGCAGTGATTTAAATTCCCCTGAAGGATGTGGAGATGGTTTCCATTATTGAATATCCATATCCACACCACTTTGTGAAATAGGTTGCTTTGTAGTTGAATGCCCCTAGTTCCCTACGGCCGAAGAGCATTAGTTTTATCTCCTGCCTTTGATCCTGATGTAGTGCAGGGCTTTGTAGCCTGTCCGGTGAATGGCAAGTTTTCCTTCAGCTGTACACTGAACTGCAGAATAAGCCTACAACAATTAACGGAAATTTATTGCAATGTACCTGTCAGTTATTTCAGACATCGAGAAGGTTAAAAACCTAGATATATATGTTTTTGGACAAGTGCTTCTCCTGCGGCTTTTAGTTGCAAAATATTAGAAGCGCGATCTCTGCAAAGGCTTCCGACCTTCCTTCCCATCAACACGAAAATTGCACTCGCACAATCTCTTCTTTGTTCTATTCTGGACTAGTGAGATGTCATATTTGGGTTACGCAAATATGGTCATGTCAATGAGTATCGTTCTAAGCTAAAGTGGCTTCTTGTATACCTTCACCAAAATGTTCTTTCTCTTTTATATAATACTCTGTTTCATCCACATGCTCAAAAAACGTTTTGAGTTCCTCAACAACATTGGACCTCAGATTATCAGAGACAGCTGGTTTGGATTATTCGTGAAATCCACTAAATATCAGGCAATTATCGTAGGCAGTAAAAGACTTATGGGTAGGATTGATATGACTTCCGTCTCTTTAATAGCTCAGTCATACCCCTAAGCTCAGTGTTTAAAGAACTGGGCCTACATATTGACTCAACTCTTGATTGGCATGCCCAGGTGGCTCACGTGAGTCGGAAAGTGACTGGAACTCTCCGAAGTCTGTGTCGTCTAAAAAATTTCCTTCCGACTAAAACCAAGACAATCCTAATGCAGTCCCTTATCATCCCTATAATCGACTATGGTGATTTATGTTATTTCGACCTAAATGCAGATCTGCTCAATAAACTTAACCGACTTCTTAATAACTGCATTTGATTTATTTTTAATCTTCGCAAGTATGACCATGTGTCTGCTTTACGTTCTAAGTTAAAATGGCTTCCGATTCGCCGGCGACGAAATCGATCGAAAAACAATCTTCTTTTATGTCCCCTTCGTAACTTCGACTTCGTGAACACTTCGTTCTATGTCAAATCTGTTCTTCTTTGGAATGTGCTCCTACTCTAAATGAGGATGTCTACAAACCGCTTCATGTTTAAACAAAGGGGACGTGATCCCCTATCAATTAGTTGGCTTAATTGTCACATCATTTCTTTTGTCTTTCTTCTCTTTTTTTTTACGTAAATAATAATGTCTATATAATAATGTATATGTAATAATGTGTATAACATTTTTTTTCTTGTATTTATACTACTTTTAAACTAGTTCCCTCTTTTCTCCCTTATTCGCAATACCCCAAGGTTTACAGGCAGAGAATGCCTAAGGCATTAAGTCCGCCTCATACAACATGTGCATTAAGTTAAATAAATAAAAATAAATAAATATTAATAATATAATAAGAAAAGTAAAAGACTACAAGTATGTCCAGACAGCTTATATCATTTTCTTAGAATGTTTTTTCCTTGTACATTATTGACAAAATTGCTGGCATAATGTAATCTATGTCATGGTCGGGGCTAGATCCGGTAAGTACGGAGGATGATGTATGATCTCTAAGTGTAGGAAAATGGTTTGGAAGCGGTTTGTCGTTTTGCGTTAACACTGGCTGTCATTGCTTGAATTTCTTCATACATCGAATTACATAGGTAATGGTAAATAATCGGAAAATCATTTTTCAACTTTAGAATTTACACTAAGAAGTCTTTACACTCTCCATGGAGTCACGTTTCAAACAAAAATAAACTCATCGTTAAGGAGCTACCATTGTTGACACAAAGATATATACACAGATAACGTTGGATCGATACAAGTAACGTTGAATAACGTTGAAATATAATCACTACAGTAAACAGTTTTAACAGTGGTAGAGCCATGCTTAGGCACGAATGGGCCGGCTCGACCGGTGCGATACCACGGCCTCACAGAAAACCGGTTGTGAAGTAACGCTTGTGTTGCATTTCCTCGAAATGAGTACGGTTTCCGGGGGCCCAACTCCCTTCCCCCCTTTCCTCTCCCCCATCGCCCCTGTCCTCTATCCTAACTCCTCCTCTCTACTTTCCTCTTTCTTCTCCCGCATCCCCCATCCCTCATCCCCCTCAAAGGCGGGCAACGCACTTACGACTCTTGAGTTGCAAGTGTCCATGGACGGCAGTTGTCACTTACCATCAGGTGACCCATCTGTTCGTCTGTCCCTCTATAGTATAAAAAAAAAACATCGATTATATTTTGCTCCGAGTAAAGAGTCAATAATCTTACTATAGATTAACCATCTTCTAATTGCTGTCCTTTTTAGACATAGGCACTATGTTATAAGCTTTGTAACATTTGTGTCCTCGCTATTTGGATAACTTTTATCAGTAGCTATTTCTAAATTATACGCACGAGGTGCGTGGTGGTACACATAAGTTGTGCACTAAGATTAAGAATTTTAATATATTCTGTTTTGTAACCAATGTTTGAGTCTAATAACTGCGGGTAAACCAATAAATAAATAAATTAAATAAAAAGAACTTAGCGCCGAGTCGAGACTTAAAAATAGTCAATAATAGTTTAGTAAAGTAAAACTAAATACATTTCATAACTCTCATTATCTCATCACTCGGTTCATCACTCTTTCTGATTTCTTTGATATATATTATCAAATTAATTACTTGGTCACAGGATCGTTCAATCAATTAACACTGTGGGGACCAGTTTTCTATTACATATTGATTTTCAATTAGTTAACTTGCAGAACCTATTTATTTGGTAATAGAACCTAAACTATAGCAATATTCCTCTAACAGGGCTAATAATTAATATGATTATCATCACCCATGAAATGAGACTATTTGGAGCACAAAAGCAGCTAATCTTGTAACAGTTGTTAAATAAATACTATGTCCACAAGCACAGGCTAACTAAAAAAGAAAACTAATTTTCCAATTAAATTTTACAATATTTATTAAGACTTGTTTTGAAGACAGATACTTATCATTGTTTTCATGTGAATTACTTAAGTATAATTCAATGAAACTCTTTTGACACAGTTTTATTGACATAAATAAATTAAGAACCGAATTAAAAAAAAACTCTACATGTAAGTTTGCTAGTAGCTTTTCCCTAGGGAATTTCTGACAAGAACCTCTTTCTTCGCGGCTGTGAATTAACAGCATAAATATTCTGCTCCCAGCATCCCAGCTAGGATGTAAATAATTATGCTAATTTACATATCAGAGTGTGGACTGTTAAGCGCGTCTCGGGAATAACTATAATTGAATTATATGTTTTGCTCATGGACCAGGATTTTTTATTTACTTTTCTGCGTTTTTATATACAGCCTCATTTAGGGGGTCAGATAAACAGACTGTTCTCCATCCCCATCCCCCTTCCCCCTGATGGGAAGTGACAACCGCCGTCCATGGACACCAGTGGCAACTCAAGAGTCATAAGTGCGCTGCCTGCCCTTGAGGGTGTTGAGAGATTAGGAAGTGTGGGGAGGAGAAAGAGGAGAGAGGGATGACGGGAAGGGAGAGAGGAGAGGATTTGAGCCCCCGGAAACCTCACTAACGTTGGTCAAATGCAACGCAGTGTTGCTTTACAACCGGTCTTCTGTGAGGCCGTGGTATCACATCGGTCGACCCGGCTCATTCGTGCCGAAACATGACTCTAAAAACCTATTATTTTTCAAAACTAATTTTCATTAAATTAGTAGAGTTCCTTAAGACAGCATATGTTGAAAACAGGGATCTAACGAAAATTTATAAAACTATATTGCGGTTTACAATATATTTTTTTGCAGTTTCATTTAATGTCCTAAACTATTCTGTATCTTGCAGGGCCAGTACGTGAGCCTTGAAAATGAGACAACTATTTTCTTCCGTTATTTCTTCTTCTTCTCTTTTATTTCTTCTAACTGTACTCCTAACATGTTTTCGACCTGGCAACACTAAAGTTATAAAATCACAGGCCAGAGAAGTTGTTAGATAAGCCATGGACAGATTCTATATTTCTTTTATATTTGGTTTTGCCTCTCATTCATTGTGGTAGGAGTAATTATTCAGCTTTACGTACATATTTATTATTTACAGTTAAAGTCTTATACTTAAATACGCATTGCGGTACTATATCTTGCACACTACTACATCATATAAATTGTGTAATGACGTTATAAGTTGACAGTAAAAGTTTTAAAGTAAAAGTATATTTTATGCTTATTAGCGCATTTAAATAAGAGCTTGTTTTTTAAAAAGGTTTTTTACTTTTGATTTGTTTGGCTTACTTACTGACGGCCTTACAGTGGACATGTGAACACATTGGATAACATATATTAAGTTGGAATGCTCCTATCTTAGCATTAAAATATTTGGTGCTATTATGTTACCTCAGAGAATATTGCAAGCTGTTCCGTGAATTACGAGAACTGGAGACTTTAAATACTAGTCCGCTCTACGAAATGAAATCAAAGGTCACCTTCAAGTAATTTACAGCGGGTGTTGCTCCAAACTAATAGTTAGGAAGCTACAAGCTATTATAGCTATCCCTGACTCCCCTAATTTTAGTTGAGTGTTTGTAATTGATTGTAAAGTGTTTCAATTAATTTTAAACCGACTTTAAAAAGAAGTAGGTTCTCTGTTCGACTGTATTTCTTTTATGTTGTTACTTCAGAACTTTTGAGTGTGTGAACCGATTTCGATTTTAATTTGGTCCAGTTCTGACAATAGCATCCATGAGAAAACCATATAAGTCTTAAATTCGCATGAAGATTATAATCGTACATTATTTCTTACCAATAGCAAAACTAACTTACTTGACAAGTTAAATAAAACTTGCAAAAAGTAAGTTGAGCCATCTTTCGAACCATATAAAAGGCAAACGGTTGTGAATCTGTAAAGATAAAAGGTAAACAAGAAGCTCTTTAGGAAGTAGTATCAGTATTCGAAAAACTAAGTTAATTTCGTCTCGTATACAGAGGATTCGAATAGACTTTTGTTTAGTCTGCTGTCTGCAATGGTCCAAAGAGCCAAGAGGGGCCTCAACGGATACTTTGTAGCCGTCAGGATGTGAGGTCAGCAGAAGATCCAACAGTGAAGGCACGTGGCTTTCTGCATCTGGGATTCGCGTAGGCGTTGCTACCAGCTGCGTCAAGCCATATGCCAAGGCGAAATCGTGAACAGATCTTCCCGCATGATCGGTTTTGCGCGAACCAAGCCATTCGGCGTGATGGGCGTTAAAGTCACCAAGAATCACGATCTCTGCGGATGGGACCTGCTGGAGCACTGAGTCTGTAGCCATTTGGACGTGGTCGATGAGTCGGTCCGTTTCGGCATCACCGCTATGGGACCTGTAGAGGCATAGGTAGATGCGGGGATGGTCGTCGCAGTCTACACGTAGCCATAAGATGGAGAGGTCCCTACCTTCAAGATTGCCGAGGCGGCGAGAAGTGATATCATCTGTAACGTACACGCATACACCAGCCTTAGGAACAAAGGAGTGTTCCAGTCCGTACCCAGGGTAGCAGAGGTAGGATGTGTCCGCTGGAGACGATATCTGCGTCTCGGTTAAAAAGAGCAAGGCCGGCTTTGCTGTCTCAAGGTGGTGGTGGACAGTGTCGAGGTTCGAATGTAAGCCCCTAATGTTGCAAAAATCCACGGTAAACGTGACAGGGGGTGCCATGGTATGCCTTCTCTTGCCCCGAGCAGATTTTGAGAGCGCAGTTGAGCCCCCCCCAGAGTACGAGGGGCAGCCTGGGCGTCCACGCTCAGGCATAATCCGTACTGAGGGTGGACGTCCAGGGGGGGATTCTCCAACGCTAGCGCTGGTACCCCCCTGGGGTATCCTTTTCGTTAACAGCGCTATCATTAGGGGGGTGGGGGATTTTGGGCCTCCGGAGACCTCACTCATTTCGGGGAAATGCAACGCAAGCGTTACTTCACAACCGGTTTTCTGTGAGGCCGTGGTATCGCACCGGTCGAGCCGGCCCATTCGTGCTTAAGCAAGCATGGCTCTACCACTACAATGATAATTCTGTTTTTTCCCAGATAATTTACAGAGAGTAACAGAATTTGAAGTATGCCTCTAGCGACAGCAGAATTAACGCCAGAACCAAAGATAGTTTTGAAAGAGATATAAATGACACTATTCGTAAAATAGCAATATGGATAATGACAATAATCCAACAAGGGACTTACGAGTAAACAAAACAGTCACACAGAAATTTTTCAGTCAATGCTTACTTCCGCCATATGTATAAGTATTAATAAAGTAAATTCAACAAAAATTGTAGGTTATAGTTACGCCTAAAAATTTTTTTGAATTTACTTTATTAATAACTTATTAACCTCATCTGGAAAGACATCACGATACCCATTGTGTATAATAAACAGCGCCCGAAGCACATAATATTGAGTGTTATTCTTATTATTGTGACATATATTAATGTCTTGATATTATGAATTGTAATATTAATTTGCGATAAGTGCTTCGTTTTGTTTCAAATTTTTTTTAGTGTTGTAATAATAAATTATTATGATTTGATGAATGATGATTATTATTATTGTGGTGGGGAAATGGAAACATTTTATAAGTTTGACATACTTGTAGTTATTAATAATTTGGGAATCTGTGTTTCCATATTGATGTTTCAACATTCAATTCATCTTCACATACATTTTAAATTTCGAAACCTTCACAAGAAAACCGTTTCGTACACCATAACTGGTGAAACATATAGATAATATCACTTATGTAAGATCTTCATTTACTTTGAAACTTGTACTGTTTTACTCCTATTCTTACGTAATAAAAATATTCTATTCTATTTTACCCTGAGCACCTTATGTGTTACCACCGCTTAGCCACATAAAACATTCGTGATGAGAACGTTTTTCATGTCAGTCTTAATCCATTCCACGCACATAGTATTTTAGTATTAGCTGTCGTGGTTTAATATGCATATTACATTTATACACAACAATTCGTATAGAAAAAATAGTTAAATACTTTTTTATAAATTTGACGTTTTACGATATCTACGTGTGCCTAAGGTTTTTGATAGGATAGCACTTAAAGGCAAAAGTAATCTTCTGAAGGTATTCTTGCTGACTAAATACATTAAATGCATTTAAGGAAGTTATTTAAACGGCATATGCCAATCACTAGTTTTAATTCAAACCTAATTTAAGAAAATACAATGAAGAATAAACTTGGAGCTGAGTTTGGAACTTACAAGCTGTTGTCGTGGAGGTTTCTTCTTCGCTGTCGCCTACAAACCATGAGGGAGTTGTTTACAATGCAAGTTCACCCTTTCAAGCTGTTAAATAGAATCTAGTTTACAAGTGATATCGAATGTTTTTAAGAGCAATAATTTGAATATATGTAAACTTACATCCAAGTAATTACTACAATTAAATAAAGACTTAATGTAATAAACAAAAATCTTCCAGAAAATATGTAGAATACCTTAGTGAAACGATATTATCGTAGATGTGATCAGAACTCTCTCAGAGATCGCAGAACCTCCTTTTTTGAATTCAGTTATAAGTACAGTGACAAAAATTTATGTTTAAAAATATATTACGAGTGTTTGAAATTAAAATGTAGCTCGTGTACGACGTAAATCTTCAGCATAATGAGGTCACGTAACGCAGACCGTTAACATTTAGGCCGTATATACGGGTATGTAGGGCTCCATGACCTTGAAGGTCTCACGTAACCGCACAGCAACCTTCACTCCTCCGTGTAACTCGACCCGTCTTACCCTATGTACCTGTCGAAGAATGTGCATCGCCTGAATCGCTTCGATGGAAATGACTTGATACTATGTCATAGAGAAGTTTTTGTAATTATATTGTATTTTGATTGGATATATTTGAAGAAAACTAGAAATATATAGGTATACAAGGACAAAGCCACTTTAATTTATCGTGAGTGTAGAAAGTTCCCTAGTCAAATAAATACTGTCGTACAGTGACTACAGTAAATTATGGATATTTCTCGAAGAGAACTTCGGCTGCTTTTACTTCTTTACTTACGAATTTCGCTTATGTCGAAAAGCGACTGAAGCAGTGCGCAATATATGTGCAACGATGGGCGAAGACGTGCTCTCTTACGATACCACCAAACATTGGTTCAGAAGATTTAAGGATGAAAATTATGACCTATCTGATGAACCTCATCCAGGACGACATCCTACAATATATGTAGATGAGTTAAAAAGACTCATAGAAATGGATCCCAGGTTCACTTCACGTTGTCTGGCAGAGCAGCTTCAGTGTTCTCATACTGCAGTAGAAAAACAACTCCACGCTAAAGCGTGGATTTTTTTTTTAAAGAAAAGACCTGAAATATTCAGTTTGGTTGCCACATGAGTTGACATCTTTCATTCTCCTTTTTTTTGAACTCTCGTAATAAAACTGCTGACCTTATAACCTCTCTCACCGTCATACGAGTATATATAAGTATAGAGTGTTTCGGAAATAAATGTACTAAAGGTTTAGTAGACTTGGGTATAAAGTATGTAATAAATAATGTATGTATGTATTATTTTCAGGTACGGACTCCACAACATAAGTATATTTATGCAATATCTTACTGGCCTATTTCGGAATTAAGTTAATGTTTGCTCTGAGGTACTTCCGGCTCCTATCTATTCCTTGCACTTTTAATATGAGATTACTGCTATACAATGCTTCAACAACTTAATTAAAAAACGATATACAATAAAAACATTTATAGAAACTAGTTATTTATAATGTAAGATACTAACCGTTTCCCCGCAACTGCCCTTGCCATTGGCCTATTGGCCTAGTGGTTTGACTGCTAAGCCCACCCAGGACAAATATTTGTGTGATGAGCACGATCATTTAATCTCTGTCTGGGTGTAATTTATTTATAACATGTATGTATTAAGAAACATATAAGTTTGTATGTAATTTATTTATAACATGTATGTATTAAGAAACAAATAAGTATGTATATCAGCAGTCTGGTTACCATAATACAAGCTGCTTAGTTTGGGATCAGACTACCGTGTGTGAGATGTGTGGAGTTATTACTAGTATTATATTAGAGGGCTCGGACTTCCCGGCACCACCCAGTTCGAATCATAGGTATGCGACCCTGACTTGCTTGAGCTATTTCTTATATTCCCCAATCAATCTGTATAAGCAATATCGCTTTCCTTCTCTGTCTGTCCTCAATTTACTACAAATTTTCCTATCTATTCCCCAAAAGTGCCTGGATTATGGCAATAGACTTGCCCCAGTAATTGAGAATAAATTATAATTGGCAAAATATGGGCTTTAATTACGCCTCTGCTTAACTCTTTGGGGACACAGGCAATAGTGTATGTATACTCATATATGTATGTATTCCACAATAAATACTCTATCCACCAGCTACAGGACTTTAGGAAACCGACATTTACTTCCAGAGTTTAGCACAAACAAACAAAAAAGCTTTTAAGCTTTATTATATTAGTATAAATAACATTCAGGAACCTATGATCAAAAAACTTTTATAAAGAGTTTATAATGCACAAAAATGTACGTACACGTATTTAAAAAAAATGATATTTACCTTTCCAAACTCTTAGAAAGTTCTCGATTAAATAAAATACGTTTTCCCTTACCAGAACCCGTAATCCTTAGATACATAGGGACAGGTGGGATGATTATAGGCGTAAATACTTTCATCGTAAGGAATATAAAATGAATCTTGTGCCAGATGGATGATCCCTACGAAACCAAGTGTGCATTACTTATTTAAAGAAATTCGTATTAAGATAAGATGAACGGTCCAAAAGATCGTTTATTATACCAAAGTAGCCAGTTTGGTATAATAAATACCCTTTAGCACAGACTGAGAGAGTGTTAGTACGAGGAAAATGCATGTAGTAAGTATATTTGAATACTTAAAAATAAATCTTTGTACCTTTTTTAAACAAATTTGTTCAGAGAGTAATGTAAAACTTAAAAACTTATAACAATAGTGTTTTACATTTTCAGTTGTTCGGGCGAGAAGAACCGTATCATTTTGTTCAATACACCGAGCTTCCGCGGGGCCGCCTTAGTGGCGCTCTCGATGTAATCGCCTGGATTGAGATCCTGGTAAATGTCCATACCCAGAATACTGAGCCTATCCTGTAGTGACAGTTGAGTGTTCTGAAGAGTAGGAAGGGGAAGAAATGTTGACTTTTCGTTAGACTAGACTTGTGTTTTTTTGGAGCTGAATTCGACTAGATTCTCACAACCCCATTGAGAAATGCGGCTCAAGACCCGGTCAAGCTCAGCGACAAGCTCCTGTCGGTTTCCCTCAACATCTAATAGCTTGGCAGCAGGATGTCCAGAATATCGCCTGTGTACTGTGCTGACATCTGCATAATAATTTATGTTGCCAAATGCCAACATGTCATTGATATGCAGAAGGAACAGCGTAGGCGATAGGACTGAGCCCTGAAGTACACTATTTCTTTTTTTACGTGTGGAAACCTCCACAGGCCGTCGCCCCACCGGGGCTTTCAGTGGGGCGGTGTGTCGGAATTGAACCGACTAAAACCACACGGTGTGCCGTATTGCGCCTTAAGTAGAAGGAGTCCGGGAACAAATTTAGTAAGACATCCGGACTCCTCCAAGCGCCTGCCCGCAAAAGTGCGGGCACCACCACCGGCGTCCAGGCACAAGAGTACGTCGCCTCCTCGCGGCTTGCCGTTACAGCGGGCGGAAGGGAAAACCCGTTCCAGCCGCCCGTGGTCACACTCAGGGTGGCATAAGGAGCTGGAAAGCGCGCCTCCGCCGCCCGGTTCGCCAGCGGCGAATTGGGTCCGAGTGTAGGCTTTCTTAACGGGCCCGTTCCGCCGCCTCTTTCTGCGAGATGACATCCTCGCAGAAGGATGCGACCGTGGTAAAATATCTGTCACTGACGGCCATGGAGCGAAGCCCTGAAGTACACCAGCGCTAACCTCCTGGAAGTCAGAGGTGTCATAGTCAGAGGCCCTAATGCGGTGCTTGTGGAGGAATGCAGCAACCCAGTTTCCAGAGTTTGGGAGGCAGACCAAATTCAGGAAGTTTGGAGAGAAGTGAGCGGTGCCAGACCCTATCGAAGGCCTTGGCAATGTCGAGGATGATGGCCAAGGACTCCCCATGCCTATCCATAGCCTCACCCCAAAGGTGTGTGACGTACGCTAGAAGATCACCCGTGGATCGGTTCGGCCCAAAACCATATTGCCGATCACTTAACTAGGAGTGACCCTCTAGGTGGCGGATTAATTCGGTGTCGATGATCCGCTCGAGCACCTTACAGAGTATGGAAGCGACGGCTATAGGTCGGTAATGGGCTGTCGCCTTTTTTGGGAATAGGTTGAACATTCGCCTCCAGGCCACCGGAACAATTTTTAAGGAAAAGGACAGGCGATACGATTCAGGTGCAAAGTTCTTAAGAACCACCGCCACAATACCGCCGGGTCCACTGGCTTTCCAGACAGCGAGTGAAAGAAGCTCCGCACCCACATCCCTCTGCCGGATGCGAATATCCCGCATTGCGGAATCGCAGGGCGCAATGGCGGGCGGATGCACGTCACGGCCGTTTATTCGGGAGTCAGCTGCAGGGTCAGCTAGTAGTTTCGCTTTCTCTTGCGGCTGGTGGCCCAGTGACCCATCAGGGTACTTCAACGATGGCAGTGAAGGCTGGCAGTAGTTGGACTGCACGGCTTTGGACAATCGCCAAAACCTATAGCTACCTTAGGGTATACGACGAGTTCTTGACCAAACTGTGCAATGCGCTGGGCATCTCGTCTGATGTAAACCCTCTTGCATTCCCTAGTGGCTTTGTTATATGCTGTGTTTAGGTGATCAATGGTTGGCTCGGATCCATGCGCGGTAGGCCAACTGCTTTTGAGCAACAGCACGGGTGCACTCGCGATTGAACCAGGGAATTGTCTTCGTGCTGACGACTTCACTATAGAGGATATAATACTCCATACCGACAGTGATTTCGTCAGCCATGGCAGACGCTTTTTGGTACAGATCCCTGTCTTTAAAGACACAGACAGATTATAAACAATGACTTTTCAGACTGATCAATGAATCGAACCATATATACAAGACGTAAATAAAACATTTGGTCATGGTAACAGTTCAATAATAAAATAAATGAGGTTATAGTTTCCTTGTTTGTTCATTACACTTTCACGCTTTGAGTAAATCCGATCGTTGTTAGGGGCACAGTAAGGGAGAAAGGTTTTATGTAATGGAAATAATGTTCCCGAGAACTACCTAAACTGATCGGTAATATTGCCATAATATAATTTCATAATTTACATTGGCATAACGAAATTCAGCATATTGTTCATTACGCATAATATTATTAGTCATAAATGTTTTGCCATAAATACTGCTGGCATAATAATAGTGAAGTATAATTTTATTATCGTACTCGTATAATGACATTTTCTAATATCAATTTATACAACTCACAATTATGCCAAAAAAATTGACCAAATGATAGTTATGTTAATCACAGTAGTCAAAAACGTTATGCCAAACAATAATATGCCTTAATTTTTTTTTTTGCCAAGAGTGGGATTCCCGTTTATGGAGCTTCATTCCTTGAAATTAGTATCGCCGTTATTGCACTTTGAGTTTTAATGTCTCCCGCCATGAGTAGGGTTAAGTTAAATCCTCGCATTAAGGTTACGTCACGTCTCTACGACATTACTACTGGTTATGGATTTATGAAATTTAATTAAGAGATAATTATTTGATTCCGTAAGCCGTAACGGAATAATTGATAACGTAGTATTTTAATTTTGGATTGTGATGCATTTAAAGCCGAAGTGTAATATTTCATAATCATATGGAAACGTCAAGTTATGATTGAAGGTCTATTTGCGAATTATGAAAGAAGAAATTCATGTGTATATCTTTCTAATAAAATGAATTTGGTTATAAATTAAGCACATCATGCATCGTACACATGTATATTTCTATATCCATTCATAAAATTAATATGTGGATGACAAAAGTGTTAATTTATTTTTCAACCGCTTTCAAGTGTCAATTCGACTGTATTTTATTTTTTTCATTTTTTATGTTTGTTACCTCAGAACTTTCGACTGGGTGAACCGATTTTGATGTTTTTTCTTTATTTGAAAGTGGTGCTTCCCGTGTGGTCCCATATCAATTTGGTTCAGTTTTAAGAATGGCATCCATAATAAAACCATGTAAGTCTTAAAATTGCATTAAGTTTGTGCGCGACAAATGGACGAATAACTCAATATCACGCCAACCGATTTCGATAATTCTATTTTTATTGGAAAAGATGCACTTATAGCTTAATTAGATGGATTGAGTTTGGTTAAGTTCTGACAGTGGCATCCATGAGAAACATAGAAGTCTTAAATTTTATGATAGATGCATTGAAGTCGGTTGTCTACTATTTTTTAAGTGATTTATTATTATGTATTATTTAAATCTCGCTAGGCGAAGGCGAGCTTTAGTTATGGTAAATATATATAGGATATACCTATTCTAGATAAACAAATATGACCGGAATATTATGCTACCTTAGTTACTTCGTGTAACACTTACTAGTTACTAGGAGGGTTAAATTGTGTTTAGTTTGAGAGGAGGTAGACCTATCTCAATGCTCACGGAAATAACTTACATAAATTCTTGCTAAGGTAACTCATATTTAACAATTATCCATTTTGGTTTCATATCTTTGTGTATTACATACAATTAAAATATAAATGTACGAATATAAGCGTGATGAGATATATTTTATTATCGCTATGTTTTATAGCTTATGTTATTGCCCAATATTAGCAATGTACATAACGAGTAAACAATGTATATAACAAATATGGTAAGGTTTTCTCTGATATTAAAATCTTTGAGGCTAGCGATATCTTACACACGGCTGATCCCTATCACCCTCCTATTGAAATCTTTATTCTTATATTTGGTAACCGCTAAATTATGAAAAGTATTTCAGTTAATCATCAAAGCGTCTACATTCAAGGTGTCCTGTTAAGTTAAGTCGAAAATATTAGATATCTAGGTATAATATTAGATAGTTAGCTCACATTCCTAACACTCATTGAACAAGTAATTAAACGCGCATCAAAAATGTTAGGATTTTGTTACCAAAATCGGTAAAGTTTTTCTAAAACCGGCCACTAAAATCCTACTTTATAACAGTTTTGTTGGAAGCATTCTAGAATATGGTTCTGTAGTTTTTTTACACATTAGAGTCCCAGTCCACTATCCCGTTCCAATAATAATCCTGTCTACCCTCCACATCTTAAAACTGTATTCGTTTCTAATTCTCTTATCCCAGATATGTGCAAATAGGCAAATGCAAGTAGTAAATGTACTAATATTTTTTCAAGTTCTTTGAGTGAATTTCGTATTCAGCTTTTTTTTTTAATACGCAAACTAAAAGTTGATAATCTCCTAACGACCTTATTTTGTTAAAATGTTACTTTAGCAAGTTTTGTAAACGTTACATATGCTCATAAATGGTTGTACATTTAGAATAAGTATAATATGTGTGTATAATAAGTTAAGTGTCAAATTAAATAAATACTACGTGCCCGGTTGACCTCAATAGGCTTACGCAATTACGTCAGTGGGACCAAATTCTAATTGGCAAAATGCGGGTGTTTAATATCTCTGCGTATCCCCGAGGGCATATATAGGTATGAGCGTACATAGGTATGTGTGTGTAGTTAAGGCTTGACTGCCTAACAAACGCACTAATATGAGCATTTGTAATGATATAATTAAACCAATAAAGTTTAGAGTGGGAAAAAGGAATCTTTCTTATTATAATACCGTACCGTACCGTATATTTAAATTTATATGAATGTAACTCACTAATTGTTTTATTCATACATATATATATTTCGTTCACCATTACCTTCAACATAGGTATTTTACTAGCTGCTGTTGGCGGAAGCTTAGTAAACTTAGTACTTTATGACCTGATATTGTGATTGGATAATTTCCAGATATTATACGCGTACAATATCCCTACAGTCAGCAGCATTGACATACAAGACCAAATATCAACAATGAGTACAACTTAACGACGGAAAGTTAGCTCCTTGCAATCTTGTAAAAGTCACTAGAAGGGAGAAACGATTTACTGCGGTCTTAGAACAAAGAGCGCAGTGATCTTTTTATTATAGTTGTAGTTCACGGAGTTTTGCAGAGCATTGTTAGTATGATCTCACTGGAGTTTGTTAATTAGGTGGGATATTCTACAGCTATATTAACGTTATAGTTTTGTATAACAAGTTGCGCGAATGTAATCTCTTCTCACTGACTTTTTTTTCTGCATACATCAAATAGTAACTTATGATCTAATGCGATACATAAATTGTCAAGGTTTTGTTACAGAGACAAATAAAAATTCGTTTACAAACACTTTTTTTCGAAACTGTACCAAACTGAACTAGGAATTTATACATATATCTTCACGCTCTTAGTCTTTTGTGGAAATTAATTTTAATTTCTTGTGGCCATTTACCCCTCATTAGATGATCACAGCAATAAATCGAGTAAATTTGTAAACCTTGTAAACTGTCCCACTTTGCCGTAAATTGTGTCTGTCAAGGCACGATCTTGTAAATTACGATATTGTAAATATTATATTGTGATTATATTATTAACGGTGAAAACACATTTGTTCTATTTGAAAATCAATGTAAATTTTGTTAAATGATGCAATTTAAGATAATTTGCTCTACCCTATATATAGCCCTATAAAGGAAATTATGTTATTGTTTGTTATTATACTGTTATTTAAATAAATCTTAGTAAAAACAAAGGAAATGACTTGAGCACCATAGTCCTATATCCTATATATATAGTAATAATGTATAAAGTCAAATATGTAAATTTATTGCAATAGCTGGTTGGACTTGTTTCTTATTTCTTTATTTCAATTCTTATAGACAGAACATGAAAGTTCTAGAAGTAAATGAAAGTATCGAAAAGGTTCGTGGAGTCACCTTTTAAAAACGATTTTAGCTATTTATTTATCACATTTCATAAATGAAGATGTCAGATAAATTTAAAAATAAGATCTTTATTCGGGATGGGTAAATTTCAGACTTAGTTAAATATTAGATGAATCTAAATTGATGAAAATAAATTTGCTTTTTGCAACAAACTCTGACATTAATGTTTTGAAGTAGAGATAAATTTGTTTAAGATTGCTAATTCTTACGCTGTTTAATACCTTCGTTGAATGGGTTGGTAATAAAAAGTTTACTTTAGTCTTAAATTCAGGTCCCACCATTTGAAAAACAAACCAGAGTTAAAATTGCTTATTTAACAACTTATTTAAAATTAATTTATAAATTGTGAGTAAAAAATATGAATTCAAAATTCACGTCATACAATCAATTATTTTCTTTAGTCAATTTTTAAACTCGTTATAAAAAGTCAATGATAGAACCATTTTATAGAATCCAAACCATTTTAGACCATCACTATAAACTAACGCAAACAATGATTTTATCACTGATAAAATCACTGTTACCGAAACGGTTAAAGGAACTTTAAAATATCGGACCTAGCGCTCCGTTTCTTGTCTTCTTGTAATTGTTCTCAAAAAAGTTTTAAACAAACCTTAGAAACTTAAATTTATATTAATTTTAATGTTTTTTTTCTGATTACAGATTGATTATCAACATACATATATGGAAACAGGAAAATCCAGTAATGAAACTTTGTTAATGTGTGAAGACTATGAATAAGATACAGAACTCTTTGGAGATAAGATTAATAAAAACCCATAGACCATTTTTTCTGATACATGTAAACCCGCGTGGAACCAAATAAATGGAGAAAGTAAAGTTGCAACATTATTCAGAACTAAAGTCATTAAACATAACAAAAAAAAATAACAAACAAAGCATAGCAATATGAAGAGCATGAACCAGATAGATCACGTATACTTTCTTACATGAACTTGCGATTTCTGGAAGTTAATATGGAGATTCAGTGAGTTGTAAAATAGGATATTCTTTCTATTTCTGTACATGTATGTAGTATTTGTGAAAAAGCACATCTGTTAACAAAATATAACCAACTACTCGATACACTTTGGGCAAATTGGATTACGTAAGCCTTAGACACATTTTTATTTAACTACAATAATCGTTTGGGGGTCGAGGAAAAAGTCTTTTCGCATAATGATTGTATAAAATTGTAGAAAAAAATTGTATCTGGCTTGTAATCAATAAATATAAAATATTAAGAGAAAGAAAAATAAAAAGAAAAACAATTTTCCGACATTTTACAATTGTTTTCCTGACAACTATAATGAGTGAATGCAATATAGAAATTCGATGCATTCTGTAGTTTTAGTTTATGGACCTATTGGAGTCTAAGTAAGAGTAGCACAGTTTAAACATGAACTCAGTTGGTTCAAACGTTTTTGGTCCTTGAATTTTGATGATAAAGATGCAACTCGGCCTGGTGACTCCCTCATATGGATAGAGGGAATGCCCATTTTGATTAATTGTTTGAAAATCGGCATATTAGTAGTAACGACATAGGCGAGGAACTCAGTTTTTGCCAGATTGGCAATAAACAGTTTTGACTGAAAAAGTCTGGCTATAAAAACTCGATATTTGGTGCCACACGAGCTCTTTCTATATCTCTCTAAAGAAACCTAATGAACCGTGTACTCATTTGCGAGTCTCTATTGAAAAGTAATGAAACCGAACGATTCTTGAAAAAGTTAACACGCAATAAGGTTATGCTGTGTGTTTTGAGGGAAAGACATCGTTCAATATGAGCCTTTAACGTTAGCCAAAACCATCGATTTGGATCTCTACTGCGTACAACTAATTGTACAATAAATAAAAAAAACAAAAGTAATTCAAAAACTAATTTAAAAAAGAAGGTTCATAACAGAAAAGAAGATGTATTTCATCATCACTTAGCAACAATTAAGAGAGTTTGGTTGGAAAATGTTAATTAATCCACTATATAGTCCTGACCTAACCTTGCACAGTCAGATTTTCACCTGTTTCGGCCTCTTCAGAATTCTTTGGGTGGTGTAGATTAAGTTGTATATTTATGCTGAGAATAACAGATTTTTCTTGAAGATGTATATAAAAGTCATGCATACTAATGGTCGAATAGTACATTTAATCATCAATAGTTTTTCTATCAGTTTTACTAATATCATATTTAAAGAAAAGAAATTAGATCTTAGAAGAATTAGAAATTAATCATCTTATTACGTATGCCTATTCTGGGTAATTTAATTAAGCTTCTGGAAATAATCATCATTATTGGACTCCACACCTGATACTGTTTCAAATATATAAAAACTAGTTCTGTAGAAAGTTGTAAATTTCGTTAACTAGATTTTGAACAAGTACGTTTGAGAGACTTTTAGTACAACCATGTAAAAACGAATAGTAGTAGGTATATTGCGCCCCAAAATTATAAAAGTGTCGTCCACTTATTTATACCACTTTGCTGTGTTACAAAGAGTGTTCACACCATCGGCTTTGCTTTCGCTACAATATTATGTATTTACAATGAACATTGTATAAACTTAACTAACAATCTTTACTACAAAGACCCTTACGCTTTTGACCGACCTTTTCGTTCTTCGGTAATAGAATTTGCTCCTAATATATTATAATTAAATGTAAGGATGAAATATTGTATTTATTTAAACCGTTAACCGTTTATTCGAAACCACTTCATATATGTACATGTTTCGTATTTACTATGAAGTATATAAAAGTTGTTAGATACATTCATGACTGGCCTGTTGGTCTAGTAGTTAGTTACGCTGACTGCTAAGCCAGAGGTCGTGGGTTCGATTCCTACAAAGGACAGAAATATTTGTGTGATGAGCATGATCATTTGTTCTGTGTCTGGGTGTAATTTATCTATAATATGTATGTATGTATTTAGAAGTATGTAAGTATGTTTATCAGCTGTCTGGTTCCCACAGTACAAGCTCTGCTTAGTTTGGGATCAGACGGCCGTGTGTGAGATGCGTCAAGTTGTTATTGTTATTATTATTATTCAAAAAATCTTAACACGGTCAATTTAAAGACTCATTTGTAACGTAATTTAAAGAATTATCCCCTTACTCCTAAGTAATTAGTTGGATGGAGGATTACTTTATATCCTTCACTACCATTTCAATTAACTCAAAATTGTCCTATCTATTTCCTTAATTGCTCGGATGAGTTTGATGCCGTTAAGGAATAGCACCATCCACCATCAGCTCAGCAACATGACACGCAAACATAACTTCAGAGAGTATATGAAAAGACATTGTTAGTGCGTGTTTTGAACTAAATAAAATTTCGACAATTGACATTAAAAAAGATATATACATGCAATTAAACAATAGTTGAATACATATAAAAAATTACCTTGAGATCTTATAAGCCTCGTTACTTTTTACTACATAAACCCTTTTTTGTGTGAAAAGCAACAACTGTGGTTTCAGTGCAAAATCGTAGCAACGTACTTCAGTCGCAGCATAGTTAATTAGCAGCATATTTCTTGCTATAAACACACTGGAGGTCAGTAAACAAGCGAGTCTAAGACTTTTAATAGTAGCGATTTTGTTGTTCTAGAAACGGTCACGGTCACGGTTGGCCAGGAAAACTAATTTTCGGAGATAAATTACAATTATAGGTCACAAAATTTCACAGATTTTAATTAGACAGCTATTACAGATAAATATTACGGATACTCGAGGTTAAAGGAGGTGAGAGTTAGGCTCAGGTTGATGGTGATTGTAGTCAGGCTGGTGATAGACACTTAACTTCTACGCTGCAGCTGGGAGAAGGAGGTCTGCGCTCGGTCCTTCGGCCCTTGTGCACAGCGAAGAGTGGTTGTGAAGTGCGCGGTATCGCGTGACAAGTTCGATGTAACAATAGATTAGCAAATTCGATACATCTTAATCGAAACAAGAGCTTTTTAAAGAAATTCTAAATTAAAGAGGTGCGCAACACAATCACTACCAATATCATTTTTTTTTAACTATTGATTAAACACACACTTCTTTTTACGTTTTACATCCTAGCAGCCTAACAAACAGCATTGCAATGAAATTATAGAGAAATAAGTACCAACTGAAACATAAATAAATGACCGGCATTTTGTTTGAGAATTTATGGATGTTATTTTCACTGAAGTAGTAAACATAATTTAGCCTTGAAAAGTATAAATTATCAAAACGCCAAAAAATGTGGTAGGAGCTTTTGACAATGCTAAGGCGTGAAGAAGAAGTTGATACTAATGAATGATTGAAAGCTCGTTCATTAGTAACGTCAATTTTTAATAGAAAACTTCTAGACAATGGTAAAGTAGGCATATTTTAACTTTTATAATATTTGAAAAGAATATAATTACATTAAAATTAGCTGAACTACAGTTATACAACAAACCATAATTTGAGGGCATATAAAAAAGGTATATAAGGTTTCACTAGTCTGCGATGTTGGCCTTATATTACACTAATTAACATGACATGACGAACGATTGATGCTTATTCTTTAACTCTCATTAGAATTATACAAATAAAAGTTAATAAACGTTCTTCAATAAGTTGATGAATGATGTTTTTAAACTGTAGTCCACGGTGATTACATTTTTAAATTTATCACTTTAAATAATGTAATATAATGTTATTGGATTCAAACATGTCAAAGGGATATATTCATAATTAAAGATGTATTTGTATGTATTTTAAAATAAACCAGATCTTTATTTTTCGGGACAAGGACAAACCTCACCATATACCCTTAATTCGAAAACTTATATTTTCAGTGTAATTGTACATATAAATCTCTTGGATCGTGATCTTAGTTGCCAAGAGAGTACTGTGGCTAGGTTAATCTTTTGTTGGTACGTTTCTGTTTTCGCAAGCCAACTTTAGTTTGAGAAGCGAGCGACACTAAAAATAAAAGTTCACGCCTACCCTTCGTTGTCCAAATTCTACCAGTAAACTTGACTCCATTACATAAACATTAGTTATATATGCAGACGATTAAATCTTATTTATTAACTTACTTAAAAAAACATTTATCAGTAAATAGTTGACATTTTTAAATGTTTTGGTACAAGATTTCCTCCCTTCGAATGGCTGTGGATATTGAATACCTATATGTATAGTGACAGTGATAATATAAAGGTAGCTAAATGTTTCCAACTTTAATGTGAGCAATGATTTTAATGATCTTACAACCACTATCTTTACGATCTTGCAGTAGGTAATTATTTTGACCATCGCAACGCTCGGGCAATCGAATACAAAGTTCATGAACAAATAGATTGACATGTTTTATGAATTATATCAACTTTATTTTGGGAAAGAAAACGCATTACTATTCCTCTCACATCTCAGGAGCCCTTTGTTTTTATACACTCTTTTTATAGTGCTCCAATGAAGGTTTTATCTTGAAAGCCATTTATTTTACGATAGCATTGCAAAGTGACAAATTTTGTGTTTCCGAGGTGAACCCTATCGAAATTCCTTGCTCGCCTCTAGTTTCAGTATTCCGATAATAGGGCAATATGCATTCGACCATTTCACATACAGTTCGGTTTATGTAAATCTCAAAATGTGTCGAGACCCGACGCGTCCTTGTATAACGTTTTATCTGAATAATAAATAATCAAAGTAAATAGAATAAAAATTTATTATTTCACAAAAGTGATGCGTCTTTAGATTTGGAGTACTGTTTTTCGTTTATTTTTTTTCTTTTCATTCATTCATATTGATTAATTTATATATACATATATATTTAACTTTTTGTGAAGATTATGTGCATTATATATATATGTATATGTACTTAACTTGACTATCTGTTTTATAAAACGGGATTAAATATCAACAATGTATAGGATTCCTAAACATTGTTGATATTTAATTTATAAAAATTTAAATAAAAAACGATCAGAGTAATCAGATTTAAAGTTAATTTCAAGTATTTGAATCTCGTGAATAATTTGAGTTTATAATAAAACCATAATTATACCTAAAGTGAAAAAAACTCCACAAGTTAGTAATATGATCTTAGTTTAATAAAGTTAATTTGGTTTAATAATCCATATGTCGCAAACACAAATAACAATTTTAAAGTTCTCTTATGTTTCTTTCTTTTTAATAAAAAACTGGGACAATAACAGATTATCATCATTTCTGACATGTACTAGCTTGTCAATACTTATATAGTACCAGCTAGTTGCCTTTCTGCTTACATTTTGCCTTTATCCTATCGGGAAGGTAGAGACAACAGACTGTCACTTGCTTCGAACCTTAAATACATCACGAGCTCTCTTCACTGTCTTAAGCTTTTTAAAAACCCGGTGGTTGCTGGTACTTTTGACCTGTCCTTTTTTTAAAACATAACTATTTGGTTGGTGTCAATTCTGCTTTGATCTCAGCCGACATTCCCTTTCAATTTTGCCTTATATACTTGTTTTGTCATTCGTTCCTCATTAATTTTTTCTATGCGCCGAACCCACATCGGCGCACCCTTTCCAATTTTTGTCACTACGTCTTCTTTTAAGCCAGACTTCATCCCAATATCAACACTCTTCTTACTCCACACATACTTTGCAGTGATCTCATATCAACAGTATCTATATAACAGTTCTAATCTCATCTTGTCTTTCTAGCCCTTTTGGCGCAACTAAGTAACAAACATCCATCAAAATTTTAACATTCATAATAGTAGTAACATAATAGAAGATATATATTTTCCGCTATGACAACATGTGAAGTAAGCCCTGCATAATCAACAATCACATTTTCCATGAAAAGAGTTCTTCTGCGTGAAACTTTATTAACTCCAAATCCAAATCCCTACCTCCACAAAAGGAAGACTCCTATGAGATACATCATAGAAGTCTTCCTTATAAATTATTTTTTTATTAGTTTCAATGAGTTTACGACAAGTTTTAGTGTACAAAACAAACAGATTAATATACTCAGAATATGTGTTTCTAATGCACGTTTGTGTAGTAGGTATATTAATTGCATACATAAATGTGGTTTAAGGGAGCACCATAGAATTAATTAATTCTGCCGAAACCTACAACTTCATCGTACCAATTTAAGAATTAAGGGATTAAATAAATTTAAAGGATTATTGCAAGGACTATTGCAGATAGAGCAATAGTATCAACACAGAAGAAAACCCATAACGTTAGAGGAAAGTGTCGTTTTATCAAATTTACTACCCACTCAGTAGCGTCGTTGCATAAAATTCTTATACTCTCTAAATAATTCTTTTATACAAGGTGAAACTGGCTGGTCGTAATAAAATGAACGACACCAATTGTGGTGCAACGACATGGAGGTGATTAAAACATATTTACTCTCTTTTATATCACCTTCATGTAAATTAGATTGTATATAAGAGGTATTTGCTTTGACGAGATATTCCATGATTTGTTTTTTTTTTACGATTCCGGTTAAGTCTGTATTTCAGAGTTATAGTCGTCGGAAATTTTCCTCCGCTTTAGTCGACGTATACGTTCAAGGATAGTTAGATGTCCCCTAAGATGTTTTGAATGCTTTGATGATCTTAATATATAATTGGTTCCAACCGTGTTTATTTCTTTTTTTATCATGGGCATATTAAACAATCATATATATCTGATACTCGTATAAACCACGTTGCATTAGATATTTGTATTGAGAAGTTTGGTACTCTTTATCTAACCACTATATTGGATTCAGGCAGAGCCCCACAACCATATGTCATATGTCCAAATAGCTAAAAAAATGTTTAATAACATTATAATAATGCCAGGAGGAAAGCAGTTACATAGTAAAACTGCAAGTTGGTGAGTGTGTGTGGTTGTGTATCAGTTGTGTATTAAAATAGTTTTTCAAAAGTGATTTCAGTTCTACGTTAGGTATCAACTACAAATAGAAAGGCAAGACGACTCCTTGACATACAAACTTATCTAGTATTAAATTTACATTTTTTGCATTTTTTATCTGCTGCATCTTAGAGTTCTGAAGACTTGTGACGACACCGTTTGTGAGACATACTCCTAAAGACTGTACATGACTGTCTACTGGTGATATTTTTTATAAAAGTATAGAGTAGTATCATAATAATAAAAACTTCAAGGAGAAGGAGGATTACTCGACCTGAGTAGTTAACTAGTCATCGTAATATGTAATACGTGTTCTTCACTTTTATTATTATTTCGAGACACACAAATAAGAAGCGTATTTCATGAAAAAAGTCTTAATACTAACGTGAGTTGCATTAGTGCATATAATTTTATAACTCTGTTCTGAAGCAGTGAAAACTTACTTTTCTGTCTTGCTGAGTCCTTAAGTACCTTTAGCTGATATATAACACGCGTGGGTGGAGTGTACGAGAAAGTATCGAACATTTTAGCTTCAGTCCCACAAGGTCAAAAGTATACCATTCTTAAGAACAACATTGTTACATAAAACTTCATTATCATGAGTTTTGTTATTAAAAGTCAAAAATATTTTAAAAGTTTAGTTACTTTAGCTGAATTGAATGTTACTATAGCTATTGATTAGGCATTAAATAACATTTAAAATCTTAATAGTACGTATTAATACGTTCTTTAAAATGATAAAAGAGAGATAGCAAAATAAATATAAGTTGTTATATTAAATTATATACATACTTTAATATAACAACTATACTTTGAATACAAATGTTTAACCATTATCTAACATTTTATTTCTAATATATTAAGAGTCCTGCAACGATATCATTATCTTTAGCAAATAACTTATAGTTTTGATTAGTTTCAGTTACGTGTAGCGTTGTAGTTGATTGTTTTCCAGAATTTACGCTTAGGGATTAAATATAAAATATACGATTGAACATACAATATGAATAGCAATAGAAAATGTTAGCCGTTAATATAAATAATAATAATTATAAAATACGACATAAGGGAGATAGCCAGAAGGGTTCGACATCGAAAAACAGTTGTCTAGAAATGGATGCTGTCTACATAATAACGGATGTGACTAAGAAAGACAAAATAAAAAGTTATTGTAACAGATAAAACTTCCTCCACATTTTACATAATATGACAACATTTTAAATGTTTTATGGAAAAATTGCTTCGATTACACTGCTCATTTTCTTTCATAATCGATTTTGAAGGAAAATGAAAATTATTTCCTAAACATTTTATGTCATATTGTCTGCTTAATGAGGTATTCACGTTTATTATATTGATGGGTTCAAAGTTGTAACCATCACTCCACTTTTACATCATAATATAGATTCATTAATTGCACAAAATACCTACAAGTTTATTCGCAGTGAATAATTAGAGGTTGCGAGAAGAGTATGCAGCAGTCAACCGATACATCCATCCTCATGACATTTATAACGATACGCCAATCACTTTAATTTGAGGACGTACTAGACCGCAATATTTGTAATAACGAATCCCTACTACACATATTTTGAATGCCTTATTAATTTACTCTATGATTATCTGCTATCATAATTTTCGTAACCTCCATTATTTTACAACAGATAGCACCTATCACTGGAAAAGTGTCAGAAAAATCATACACGTTCCGAAAAGTGTAATGTTTCTAAACGAATTTCTTTTCAAATGTAGGTGATATCGGATGGGAAGGGTTTAAAGGGAAAGTTTTTTTTATTATACACAGGACAGACAAACAGGGTCACAGGTCATAAGTACGCTCCGCTTTTGGTAATATTGGGGGGGTGGGGGGAAGGGTAAAAGAAGAAAGGGACTCGATAAAGGCCTTGTGATGTGTAAATACCGTATATATTGATATTTTGTTTACTTTAAGGAAAGTTTGTGATTTGTTCGAGTTCGTTGTGTGGCTATTACGTTGCATACAAACTATAACAATACCCTGACTGCGCTGGCCTGCTACCGTTCCGCAATCGTGAACTCGAAACCTCTCGATCCCTGCCAAAGATTTTATTGTAGTTGAACTTCCAGTCTGATTTTCGGAGAAAATTATAAAGAAGTTTACTGTGCTCTGCGTTAAATATCGTTAAGATTTTTTTTTTTCAGTTGTTTGAGGTTTTCAAGTTACTTTACATTTTAATTACGTTAACAAAGAGCCCAATTATTAAAGGCTATAACCATATGCTAGAGGCATCGTCGTATAAAATACTCTCTACAGGAAATTGTACGAAATGTTTATTTAGTTTGCAAGGTGGTGGTGCTATTCCCATATCATTCAAAGCAATGAAAACGTAAACCACTTCTACTACACTATGTCGAAATAAAATTAAGTGCCTGGTTTTCCGCGATGTACAGGTTTTATATAATAATCATATATTGTAAAAAGTTCTGAAGGATATATTATGAAGATTAGATAACAAGTACGTTATCACCTCCTAGTATTACACTTTTGTCGATCTCTTTTCCTACAGAGCACTACGGGTAAACTTGACTATTTACAAGTGAAATATAAAAGCAGACTTTGAGATAACAGGATAAGTGTATTTAATATTTTACAAATAAATTTATAACATACCAGAATATCAATTCCTAAATTGTATTTTTTTTTTTGACAATTTGTCTTTTTAAATAATGTTGTAATTATCTCCTAACCGAGTAAATGGTGGTTGAAAAAAGTATTGAAATAAATATGTACATACATATACACACTAACGCCTGTAACCCCGAAAGGGTTGGTAGAGACGTAATTAATGCCACATTTTATCGATTATAATTTATAATATAATCGGACTTAAGTCCGATCCACTTAAATCGTAGTCTTGCAGAAGACCAAGGTAGAACAGCATCGATAAGTAAATCTTATCTCAAGACGGTAATCAAGAGTCTCAAACTTCAACGGAAGGGATGTACTACAGATTTATTTAGTATTTACTAACTTTTTCCCGCATTTCCGCTTGCGTAAATGTAGGTTTTTATACATTTTATGATATTTATAAACCAACCCTGTAGTTAAGAGGTAAAAATACAATAAAAAATAATTATTAAATCGGTTGTGCGGCTATTGCTTTTAGTACGATTTTTTTTTTCTGGCCAAACTTATAGCGGATACAAAGGTTTTGTAACCTTTCCAGCTTATTGTACAGTTAATTGGTAGCGTCAAAAAATGTGACACCAGCACAGTCAAGAAGAGGAAAGAGAAGAGCTTGATAAACTTAACATTGGTCTGAAATCGTAGAAAATTTCGAAGACGTTTAAAGCAGTGATATGTGCCAAACACTTTTCTGCTTACCGCAGTTACATGAGTGGTCCATGATAAGTGGCAGTCTATAACAACCACGAGATCCTTGGCATGGGTCGAATATGGAATAACAGTATAGTTAGAATATTCGTGATTGGGACGCTTTTTAGCATCCTAACACAGATGACTGCAGCTGTTTCGAAGAATCTTATAAACAGCTTTGTAAACAGTGTCTCTACTGTTTATTTACCAGGTTTATTTCATTAAAATATTCCAGTCCAACATTTATAAAAACTGGTGTTTGCTCATTATTCGAAAACACATAGCGTTGTGCGGCCTTTTAAAATAATTTTGTTATACAAAAAGTGTATCTGTTTTTTTCTTTGTTTTTTATAGCTATATCAAGGCTAATTTTATGAATATAATGCTTTATAAGTATACAAATGTTAGTAGTAACGTATGTTGCAATGTTGTGGCTTAGGCAAAAGATAAGAGAATCTCTGTATCTTTGTGTTGACAGGGTTCATTCACACTGTAAAGCAAATTAAATATTTAACACCTAATATTAGAAAGAGTGTAGCTAAAGTTTTTTAAGTAGATACTAAAAATCTGAAGAGTTTTCATAAAGATTTGATGTGCATTGCCTACAACGGATTGTTTACAAAAATATGAAAGTGGATATTTGTTTTTGGCGAGGGAAGTTGTTCTCTTTATTTGTTTTGGATTGACTTGGAGTGCCTTGAACGCCGCTACTCGTTCCACAAATCCTTTTGTTTATTTTTGATCTGTAAAGGCCTTCAGTTTAATATGTAGAGCACGTAAGATTCGTTAATTAATACTTAGGTTAGTATTATGCTACCAGACAGAGTGGTGTCATTATGGTAAAAGAAAAGGCATATATATATAAAAAAAAAGCTATGTCAGTATAGGCTAGATATGCCAATAAACCACACACAACTTTATCAAAATGCTCGTATTTGGTTTCTAGATAACATTAAAAATATCCTGGCTAAATATTACTTTACAGATACCATATATTACATTTTTTAACGAAGTAGGTATGAACTGCTACTTCTCAAAATGTGATATTTAATTTAAAAATCAGTTTGGTTGTATCTGCTTGATTTAACAAACGTATACGGTTACTTTCAAACAATCAAAAATAAAATAATTAAACAAGACAGAAGTAGGTTTTGAAACTATAAATATTTCTGTTTTCGGGAAAGTGTCTTGTGCATATAATCCCAATCATGATGGAAGACTCGACAAAACAAATTTAACCCCTTAAAAGAAATCCTTTTTCCAATAAGCCCTTACAGAGCCACTCAAAAACGTCACACTTTCCGGAACATTCACGATTGAATACTTTAATGATTTACTTTGAATGGGAACTGTTTGCTCGTTATAATGTATTAGATTATTTTTCTGAGACTCTGAATAGATAGATGTTATTGTAATAGATTTTATTTCTGTAGAGACGTTACGGGAATTATAAAAACAAAAAATCTAAGAGAAGATCATTTAGGTCTTCTAATCTTCTTCCTAGCTTTATTATTCCCATGTCTGTTAGGATTAGCTTCTAGTTCAACCAGTGATTAAAACCAACCAACCAACCACCAAACCATGAATATCAGTTTTTCCACGGAGCGCTGGCATCCGACCTCCGCAGCCCTGAGTTTATGCATTCCAATGATGTAGGTCTTGTGGTGGTATTGGTGTGTTTCAGAGGTCGGTCGGTGTGTGTGTTTCAGACTGTAAGGGATATCGTTGCCAAATTACATTCAGATCCGTTAAGCTATTGTGGCGTAATAGAGTAACAAACATCCATTAAAACTTTACTACTTTTACTAATTTATTATGCAGATATAGACATACTTCAGGAGTTTATATAATGTAAAGTGAGTCTTACATAATCAACATATACACAGTTTCACACCGCGATTACATGACAGGCTTGTAATTTAAATTATGCTTTGTGATAACTCCGAGGTCTACATGAAGGTGTACTCGTATGTAGGCATACTCACGGCGTTGAATTACACAAAACCTTTTGCAAGTGAAAACAAGAACTGCTTTTGGCAACTAAGATCACGATCCGAGAGATTTATATAGTGTACATATAAATCTCTCGAACACAGAAATACAAGCAACACTATTTACAACTTTGACCCAAATTAGACAAGCCATTACATAAAAAAAATATTAAGGACAGTCTTTCATAAAAATTATTAAAGCAGAATTTTTGCTTTTTTTTTTTATACTATAGGGGGACAGACGAACAGACGGGTCACCTGATGGTAAGTGACACCGCCGTCCATGGACACTTGCAACTCAAGAGTCGCGAGTGCGCTGCCCCCCTTTGAGGGTGATGAGGGATGGGGGATGCAGGGAGCGGAAAGAAGAGAGGAGGGATGAGTAGATGGAGAAAAGGAGAAAGGATATGAGGGGAGAGAAAAGGGGGGAGGGGGAATTGGGCCTCCGGAAACCTCACTCAATTCGGGGAAATGCAACGCAAGCGTTACTTCACAACCGGTTTTCTGTTAGGCCGTGGTATCGCACCGGTCGAGCCGGCCCATTCGTGCCTAAGCATGGCTCTACCACTGAAAAAATGTTATAATTAACAATTATTTTTGCTGGAAAAATGTTATAATTAACAATTATTTTCTAAACATGGCAGCTACATGTTTGCGTGCGAGATCCGTTTGCCCTATTGATAAAACAATATTTATTCGATAGCAAAAATCTTTAATTGAGGTGAACTTCGTATGAATTTATAAATTCGTCATATTATATACAAGGCTAAAATTGCGGAGACTTGTAGCTTGTTGGAGGTAAGCTTACTTGAGAGGTAGGTCTTTTACTTCCAATAGTACTTTAAAGATTAGAAACATTGACGAGGTGCTTATTCGTTGTTTCAGGTTACAAATGTAGAAAATGCTGTTTTCTTTCCTATCATGTCTTTT
The DNA here is from genome assembly GCA_947561695.1 of Tyria jacobaeae. Lineage (NCBI taxonomy): Eukaryota > Metazoa > Arthropoda > Insecta > Lepidoptera > Erebidae > Tyria > Tyria jacobaeae. The sequence goes on from OX387212.1 coordinate 15,375,009, forward strand.
GTAGCTATGTCAACATCATCATTGGCCTACAGATTCAAGCAGCGACTAACGTGTTTCAGCACATTTTTCTGGTTTCTATATAGACCAATACGGGAACCGCAGCACAGTACTGACAAGATAGGATTTGGTTACCACAAGCTTCATGTCATGGGTTTTGACGCCGTCCGAGATGACCCTTCTCCACTGATAACGATCGTCTGCGAGGTCTTTCCATTGGGAATAGTTAATTTTGAAGGACATCATATCACGCTTCACGCCATTCTTTAACCTCAACTTTGGACGGCAAACAGGTCTCCTGGCATAAGCTATTTCCCCAAGAAGAGTCTGTCAAGGCAAACGAGAGGGCTCCATACGATGCACATGTCCTAGCTAGCGCAATCTTTTCTATTCTAACAGAGCAGTTGCGCTTGGCAGCCGCGTCATTTCGAGTAGCCGCTTGTTTTCTAAAACATGCCCAGTATTCTTTTTAGACAGCGCATGTGGGATCGTTTAATTGTCTCTCTTGCCCAGCGTCCGCTTTTCCGATGCGAATACTGATCTCTGCATCAAGCGAGAGATTGCTCAACACGGTCGACCGTAGGTAGCAAATGTATCCAACTACTACTAGGGGTTTATTATGCATATGCTTCTATGTAACTACATAAAAAAGTGTATACGCCAATATAATATTGTATAATAAATAGTATATTGATAATAATAATAATTAGTATATTGATTAAGCTAACTTGATAAAAAGACACACACGATTTTAATATCTCATATATTTAGTTGATAATAATTTTTAAAGGTTATGAAAAACTTGATAATATTTTATTAAAATTTTGGATATTATTTATTATCAGTTTTGTATTCCTCCACACAGTTTAAAGTTATATGCCGATTTCTATTAGAATGGATTAATCGGCGAAGTAAGCCATACCCTCTGTAAAGATATTACTAAACTTGAAACCTCAGCTATAAGCTCTAAAGTTAGAGTTAAGTTACACTGAAAGCCATAAATCTACATGTTTGCATGGTGATGAAACTGTTTATTTTAGAAACCGAATTAAAACTGTTCTTCGCTGTTGAGCGGCTTTCACGTTATTATATTCAAAACTAGCAATGGTAGTAGTTATTCTAAATAATAAACAGTTATTTCTTCAATTATAATAATATAATATCTTAACACATGTGTGTGTGAAAACACACGGCCAAACTAAGCAAAGCTTGTACTATTTTAACCAGGCTGCTGCTATAAATACTTATATATTTCTTTACTTTAGTTTATTTATTATAGTAAGTAGCTATATTTTTTAATTTATCTAGACTTTATTGCAATAACAGAACATTTTATTATATTCGGTCATTGTAATAAAATTTTAAGCTTATAAACATACATTAAGCTTTTTCCTCTTTGTCTTGTCACAGCAATTGTGGTCACACTTGTTGTTTTGGCATACGCAGCACTACAGTTCTTCATACATACATTTTTTGTCCATACCTTTAAAAAAAATAGGAGAAGTGCCGATAGAAGTGAAAACTTATTTTGGCGCGTTAGACATTTTTAGACTGGGTACTAGGGTTATTGGGTAATGAATTGCATTTTATTTATGAATTGTATTTTATTAATTATTATAAACTTTAAAATACATTTAATATTCTTTTATGAATCATCGTTAACAATTTCGACAACTCTTGTACCATCATTATTATCATTAAAATTATTACAATCTAAAATAGAAACTATAGGTTCATGGTAACCAAAATAGGAAATAAACAATTTTGATTCGAAGTTATTTAAATATCTCCCGAATACCGCATTAATTGTACTTTTATATCTCGTTGTGCTAATATTGCGTTGATTGGACATATACGTCTCGTAACGGTGTCGCGAGTCCATAGATTTTATATCATGTAAAAATATGAGTACCGTGCTAAAAGTAGTTTTCACTTCAAAAAAAATAACAAACATACATACATACACTTACTCCCAAAGGGGCTGTCAGAGACGTCTTAAACTCCCACTTCTTGCAAACCATTTCTTTTTTTTTTTTCTTGTAATAAAACAACTCCAGCATTAGGAATAATTCCTGTGTCACGGGGGGCTCTACCAACATTTAATCAACGAACACAAAGAACACCCAGACTCGAGACAACTATTTGTGGATCACACAAATTTTTGTCCCGTATGGGGATCGAACCCAAGACCTCCGGTTCAGTAGTCAGGGCCACTAACCGCTAGACCAACAGGCCCGTCTAATGCCGTCATCTGGACACTGTATATACATATACTGTATGATAGATAACAGCTCTCCAAAAGTGTAATATGAGTATATAAAGAAAAGGGTTTAAAATTAACAGCTCAGATAAAACATCTTTACCGTGAAGACTACTACCATAGCCCGCCTCATATTCAGATCCAAGCCACACCTAGAAACACATAACTTTAAGACTATGATCATAGCTTAGCCCTTTAAATTGTGTATTAAAAAAAAAAAGTGGTGTGGCCTAAATTAATACGAGTAATTATAACGATGACCTTTTTCGAACGTATTGGCATACGTACTCTGGCATACGCTTTACAGCACTTTGAAAACGCAGGGTAGGTCAAGTCAGCTCCTACCTTCCTATAAATAAATATGCTTACTTTAAAACCGCGCATTTAAATATACATATTATGTGTCAGAAGATATTTTCCGCAAAGTAGTTACTATGATTTTCCTTCTATAAGACTTACAAAGGCGTGACCAAATCAATAAAACTTCCTGTCATTTGTCGTCGTCGTATTTTAGTTTATTTTATTTTATAATTTTTCTTTTTACAATTTTATTCGATGAGCCACATCTTCAGTGCATTGTTCAAGGATTAAAACTCGAGGAAGCTGCAATGTAAAAACGGTTGCTCCCACCAACGGATCTTTGGCAAACAAAAATATTTTAAGCAGGACGTCAATCAAATAATTTATTTCTTAAGTAAAAACGGAACAGTTGAGTAACTATTTCATTTTTAATTTATCTTGCTATTCTTTGTTTTATTTTTATTTCATAGTGTTAGATGATGAGGACCGTGACACTGTTCTGGTGAATTTTGGTTACTTTTGTGCTATATGAAAGTATTTACTATATTTCACGTTTAGTGTTGATACATTAATTTTCGTAATAGATTTATTGTTTTTTCTTTTTTAAATATAATCTTTAAAATATGGCGTTGGTATCCGCTTACCATAGGAAGAAATGTATTAAATGTCACATAGTCCAACTGCATCCCTTTTATACTTAACACTACCTCACAACCTGATGTTGTGTTGACGTTTTTGATGTTGAATGATGTTTTTACAATTAAAGAAGGGATGTTTAAATAGGGAGAGGAAATAGGAAAAAGGAAAGAGGAAAGGGAGTTGGGCCTCCGATAACCTCACTCACTCGGTCACACAATTTAAGAGTTCACACATTGTTTAACAGTCAGTTTTCTGAGAGGCTGTGTTAACACCCCGGTCGAGCCGGCCCATAAGTACCGAAGCATGACTCTCCCACGTTATAGACGAATCTTAGATGGATTCACCTCTAGCCTATATTACTTAGACTGATCATATTACTAATCATTCATCAGTCTTAAATAAGATGAACCTAACGATTTGGAGATGGAATTTATAAAATTTGTGAAAAGGAGAGGAAATAAAACGCCACCCATTGGCACACCTACAGATGTGTTGCACCAAGAAGAAAAAGATTCTTTATAGCGCAGACCTGTCGGCGACTAAACAGGTAACTTTGAAACCAATCAACCACTATTGGAAATATGTTAATGTGCAAGATATCTACCAGGATGTGGAAATCAATAGATAGAACTGTAAGATTTCCATATTCCATGCCGAACCTGTTCCGGATATCTTTAGTGAAGTTCGCCAGCGCAATAACTGAGCTATGACCTGAGCGAAAGCCTGACTGCTGAGGATTAAGAAGGCGTTTTTAGTAAATAATGTACTTAACTGCTTATGTACGAGGCATTACAGAACTTTAGATAGTAAAGGAAGTATTAAATGGAAGGAAGGATTAATCTAGGGGCTCTTCGTTCTCCATTATACTGTTTCATCTGTCGAAGTCCTTCTCCGGTGGGTCTCTGTTCCATTATGTCCAGAAGGACAAGGATGAGTATGTGCAACTGTGTTTCGCGCGCACACTTGTGCACATTAATATACATATACATATATTCTACGCAACTGATCGATTCAGTATAAAGGAATGCAATCTAAGCTAAGTCTTCGGCGATGGGGGCGGGTAGAGAGGCTTGACGTGATGCTCGTTGAGTTTAATACAACTCACACATACACAGCATTATATGAAAAACTGCTTATGAAACATTTCTTAACTATGTTCCATTATATTCAACGGGCTATTGCCTGCTTCTGCACGTGAATGTACATTTTATTAATCAATTCCTCATTCCTTGGTAACAGCATGAAATCTAAACATTGTCATTGTGAACGTTACATTTCTCACTTCCGCATTTATTAACAATGCACGAGTGAGTATGTTTTTCTTATATAATATAAAGTTAGAATATATTACTTAAAATTATTGTTCATACAAATTTGCCTATTTAGAATCCGCCTATGAAATTTGCCTATTTAATTACAAAACCAAATATACAACATTATTTGAGCCTAACGCTGACTTAACGTTGACGGAATGATGAGTAATAACCCGTCATTCCCTCAACGACGAATTCACTAAAATTAACTTCTAGCGATTTCTCGAACAAAATGCCGGTCATTTATAAAACATGTCTCAGTGCGACTAACTTCTCTTCAAAGTAATTTCGACTTTGTTAGGTTGCCAAGACGTAAAACATAAAAAGAAGTATATATTATATACATATATACTCGTATATGCAGTGGACACTCGGTTATCTGACAAACGTTTTGCAGAGCGGTGTCGGACTATCGAATTTGTCGTATTATAGCGTACTGCCACAAACCCCCTATAATCCGGAATAAAAAAAAGGAGTACCTTTTAATTCGATAAATAACAAATCGAAGTGATAAGATTCTTTCTGAACTATAAATCATACTAGATGTATATACATACGTAATGATTACCTAACGTAAATAATTTATTTATTTTTTAGTTCTCTCGCATGAATGATGCTCATTTTATAATAAAAAGTAAACTCTCTACTGTGCTGTTGAATTTACTAAATTCCACATACTATATGTATTTTGTATAGTATGGTATTATTACAAACAAATGTACTAAAATTTAAGTAATACACAATCTTAGTAAATTCTAAAGCGGCAAGAGCGACAAGGCCATACGCAGTGAAGTGCGAAATCACCAATCTTCATATGTATGGTACGGTAGTCTTCTGTTTACATTTTCCACGATACCTGTAAATATTCCTATTTTTGAAATACAAGGCATCGCGTCTCTCGCTTCTTAATATATAGGTTTCGAAACAATCGCTTGTATTAAACAGTTAGTAAAATTTTACAACTTACACAATATTATATTGCCATTTCTGTCAGGTCCGAATCACATATTTTAATATAGAGAATTTTCGTGCTAGGTTGTTATATACATATATATCACTATCATAAACGTGCTCAGAATATGTATTTGTTGAGAACCCGGATGCTTCACGCGCTCTAGAGCAAAGGCTCATTTGAATTAAAGTTAACCGTGACTTCAAGAATCAATACTTATTTTCTTTTCAACGTATGTACATCACAGAGCATTGTAGTTAAAACAAATAGCATTTGCACAACATCAAAATAAATGTGCTTCAAATTAGTGATAATCTACTGGTATATTCTTTATTTTTATTTTGGAACATTAGAGAAGACAAATGTCCATGTTCTAGAGAGAGAGTTCCTATTCATCACTGATAATATAAAATAGGATAAATATCTTCGTTTTTGTATATGTACTCCTAAAATTATTAAATTCTGAACTTAGGATTGTAGTCTAATACACAATGGTATTGCTCGCCATTGAACTATCACTACCCGTAAAAGATTCGTCTTGGTGATTCAGAATCAAAATCCATAAAATCCATCGGGATCATGTTACAAGTATTAAAATGTCTCAAACGCACACACTTTTCTACAAGTAAAATCTAGGCACGTGTCTTTTTTTTTTCAAAGTATTTTAGTATAGAAGGTTTATACTTAAGTATTATACTTATAATCTACGATTACTACCGTTCACGGACTTTCCAGAGTGTACAAACTAATAATTATATTTAAATACTTATCCTGTAATTAAAACAATGCTATCACAAATTTCCGTAGGTGCACAAAATCACTTCATATTTATTTTTTGTGTGACCGCTTCGTGATCGCAACAAAATAACTAAGCATTATATTTTAAACTTTTACTAGAATTTTTTAGGCAGAGCACAATTTATATTAGTTATATTAAACAGAAGATATATTAAGCTGGTTTTCTGGTAAATTTTGTTATTGTCTTAAAATATATCGAGGTATGTGATATTTATTTTATAATAAAAACTAATATTTCGGGAATCCATGAAATTGTTAGTAGTACTTCGAAAATTACTACCTAGGTGAAAAATATTTTTCAACTTCTCCGAAAGTCACTAAGTTTTTTTTTAGGTAGTAGAGCCACGCTGACTTCAGCAGGAATGGGCCGGCTCGACCGGGGCAGTACTACCCGCTCACAGAAAACCAGCCTAAAGCGACATCATTCGTGCTGTCGTCTTTCGCTGGTGAGTGAGTGCGCCGGAGGCCCAATGATGCAGGGGTGACAGTTATCGTGGTATAGGTGTGAGCAGTGGAGTGCTCGTTGAATCATTGTGAGGTTGGCGTGGATCGAACCGTCGGCCAGGGAGACCCGTAGAAACGGTGGTGCCGCTGGCCGCCCGCGGCATAGAGAGGGTCCCAACCACGGCTAACCACCCTGGGAGGCTGCCCCGTCAGGTCGCGCATAATCCACGGAGTGGCTCGTCCTGCCGGTTGGTGACCGGACGGTGGGACCCGGCGTCCATTTCCGGGAGGGTACGGGGGCCCTTCCGTCCGGCGGTTCGGTCTCCGCCATGCCTCACCGTTACATGATGACACATTATTTTCAGTCTCAGTTTACACAGTCACGATGACTGTCATATCTTTTACGCCCCCTTTCCCAACTCTTATCATGGCAGTATCCCGGGTCTTTTAAGCGGGGCGTGAAAAAGCATCTCACCAGGCCGCCATAGTGTGGGTCACCACTCACCATGCTGCATTGACTAGACATGCAATGAGGATGGTGACCACCACTCTTGGACTCCATTTATTGCTTACCATCAGGCAAAGTGGAGTCATCATGGTAGGCTTACGAATAAAAAAAAAAAAATTGCGCACTTAGTGAGGTGAGTTTTGTAATAATCTACGCATTCAAGATTCTCAGTAGTAGTTAGATGTAGTTGCTTATAACTGAAAAAATACAAGATGTCCTTTTTTATTTATTATTTACGGGTCCTTGATTAATCTCTATTTCCAGGCATAATTGAGTGAAGAGAAAAACTTTAAATCTAAACGGAAATTGATTCCGCCCCGTATATACACCAAAATAATTTTCTGCTGAAGCACTTTCATAAAAACTTCTAAAAATAAACACGTACATAGTACATAGTACATAGTATCTGAGTGAAGCAATTAGAGAATACAATCCCGGGATCCCGAATCTCGGGATCCAGGGATCCCGACCGTTTTCTGGCCCCGAAAATCCCGGGACTGTACTTGGCTAATCTCGGGATTTTCGGGATTGCCACAAACAAGTCTAGTTTGTATTCCGTAGTCCGTTGCGCCTTGAAAATAACCTCGCCTAGATTATTTTAATACATTACGACAAAAAGCAACTCGTACAATACGTAGGTACCCACTATTTACTACACAGGTACAGTCCTAATAATATGTTTGTCGTAGAACTTAGAAGGGACTTCCCCACTCGGAATACTTTAATACAATACTCTTAAGGTAATTCCCCAACGAACCAACAGGGGAATCACCCGATCATCTCATATCATAATATTGTTGCGGGTATTTCCCGTCGGGGATTCCCTGTACGAAAGTATAAATATGCAAATCAGGTTTTATTTTTTCATTTATTGTTCTGTCAGTGACGGGTTACGTAGGCTACGTCAGTGACGACGGGTTACGTAGGCTACGTCATTAAAATTTAAAAGTCAATTATCTGAAATTAAGTATTTCAAATGGCGGGAGACTTTGTTAAACATAAAAAAGACAGTGATACGACGTCAGTGTGGAGTTATTATTTAGTTGCGAAGGACGGGAATAGTGCTAAATGTAAGCGATGGCCAGCCATCCTCAAGACTTTGGGTGGATCAACTAAGGGATTACATACACATTTGTTATCAAAACATAACATCAAGGTTATATCATCTGCAACAAGTCAAGATTCTGAAAATCTGAACACAGCACCGCCGCCAGCCAAGCGAAAGTTAGATAATTATTTTACTAAAAGTGCCGACGATAGCCTGGATGATATTTTGGTGAGAATGATTGCATTAGATGGATTTCCATTCAGTGTATTCATAACCTCAGATGATTTGAGAAAATTGCTCTTAGCAAAATACACGGATTTACCAAAGTCAGCCGTCACTGTTCGAAAACGTGTTATGAATTACAGTGAAAAAATCAGAAAGCAAGTAACTGCAGAATTAAAACATTTGAAAAGTGCAGGTGAAAGATTTAGTCTTTCTTTCGACGAGTGGACTTCAACTTCCAATAAACGATACATGGCGGTCAACGTTCATTCATATAAAAAATTTTGGAACTTAGGACTTATTCCTATTTACGATAGTATGACAGCTGAAAATTGTCTTCGTATATTGCAAGAGAGTCTAAGTAAATTTGACATTTCCCTAGAAACTGACATCGTGGCTATTGTAACCGATGAACCGAATGTTATGATAAAGGTGGGGCGGCTTGTTTGCACTGAACAACAACTGTGTCTCGCACATGGTATCAATTTGGCGGTCTGTGATGTGCTTTATGAAAAACAAAATAATTTGCAAGATAGCCCTACCTCAGATGATACTATAAATGAACCAGCTGTGACTGTTAATTATATGGACGACAGCGATGATGAATACCATTTAGTAGACTTAGACTGTCCAAAATCAGGTTTAATCGTAATGTCACAAAATGATCTTACGCCAGAACACGTACCAGAGTTAACACAATATGAAAATATTAATGAGCTGATAAAGAAAATCCGCAAAGTTGTAGTGTGTTTCAAAGATCTCCTCCTAAACCTCTGAAAAATGAAACAGTACTTCAAAAGTATGTGAAAATTGAACATGGAAAAGAGTTGTCACTCCTTGTGGACTGTAAAACCAGATGGAATAGTCTTTTAACAATGCTGGAGCGATTTTATCTTTTAAAAGTATGCATTCAAAAAGCTCTTATAGATCTCAATCATCCAATTCGTTTAGAAGATGTTGATTTTGAATTGGTAAATAAAATTGTTGATGTGCTGACCCCAATGAAATTGACAGTAGAAGCAATCTGTCGGCGAGATGCTAATTTATGCACAGCTGATGCCGCTTTGAAATTTCTTATAAAACAACTGTCTAGCAAAAACTCAGCACTTGCCATAAAAATTAAAACATCCTTAGTGGAACGTATAAAGCAACGACGAAATGATGATTTAACTGGCGTTTTAAATTATTAACAAAATCCAGGAATGGATGTTGAAAATCAGTTATTATCGGATTTGGAATGGCATGACTTATTTCCAGTTCCGACACAGGCTTTAGTGAGGAAGCAAGTAAAGAGTATTGTTAAAAGACTTAATAGTCTAGATTACACGGAAGAAGAAGCAAGGTCAGGATCACAAACAGATGATGAGCTAAGGTCAGAAACCTCCCAACCCCAATTGACATTAAAGGAAAAGTTACAGCTGGAAATTAACAAGAGTATGAAATCCCCAGATCCTGAAGTACAAGTACAAAATGAATTTGGGTTGGCAAATAGTATTAGACGTGAAATGAGCCTGTTCGAAAATGGAGGAGTTCGTGGATATCACTTAGAAACAGCATATAAGTATCTATTGTCTATTCCTCCAACCAGCGTAGAAGCTGAACGAGCGTTTTCAGCTGCTCCTTATGTTGGCAATAAACTACGAAGCAGGCTCGGAAGTCAAACATTGGATGCTTTGATATTTCTAGTCTAATCCCGGGATAGGCCCGGGATCCCGAGAAAAGGCTTTAAAAATCCCGAAAGCCCGGGATTGAAAAACATGCTCGGGATTGTATTCTCTAGAAGCAACATATCGCTCAATTTTATACATACTTATATGGCCACGTATAAAAGCAATCTTATTTACTCCGATAAGGAGACGTTCGGGAATGAATCTTACACATAACCCATTAACCACAATCCTAATCACAAATAACAAACTTGGTAGGGCATGTAAATAGGGGTGAATTAAACTGTTGCTAGCACATTACCGCACATACCTGCAAACACCGACCAAGTCCCGATTCCCCCTGAAAGCAGCAAGCGAACTTACACGGTCTCGTGGTAAAAAGTACTGTTCACTTAGTAGACCTTAATAGTACTTGATATATTGTGCAGCACTACACAGCTATTAGACTAAAAATGTTTATTTCAAGCGCCTTAATAATCACATTGATGCGTGACCGAACCAAATTTATTCTGCATTTAAAGATTGCTAGTGCCATCTCTTAGATAGCAATAATTGCATTCGACAAATAGAAAGTGGTTTATTATAAACATATACTCTAATTTATATAATGTGACTAAATGTATATTGTTTTTAAAAGCAATATGCCAACAGCTATCAAAACAAAAACTATGAACTCATGCCTCTTACCGAGCTTGACATATGGATGCCATTCGTGGAAATTCTCTGCCAAAGCCATAAATAAAATGAATTCCTGTCAAAGAGGTTTAGAGCGCAGCATGCTTAAGTTAAAGAGACTGAACAAGATAAGACTATACTGTCATGATATGAAGATTAGAGAAAAAAGTAAACGATGCCTTGAGTTACGCACTAAAGCTCAAATGGAAGTGGGTAGGCCATATTGCGAGACTAACGGACCGCGGATGGACCGAACAAGTGACTTGGTGGAAAGGTCCACCAGGCAAGAGAAGCAAAGGGAGACCTTTGACTTGCTGGGAGGAGGATATCAAACGAACAGCTGGCACAAACTGGAGATTAGTAGCACAAGATAGAGAGAAATGGGCATCTTTAGAGGAGGCCAATACTCGAACCCCTCTTACCGATTAATAAACCTGACTAGATTAACAAATAGAGAGAAATACTAACAGAACTAACTGAACTAAATTAAAAACTAACTGAACAACATTAGATCAATATACTAATATTTTATTTTATTATGTTATAAGTCCTTACATATATTTTGTAAAAAAAAATTTTATTTTATTTTAAATGTATATAATAGTGCAATTATTATTATAATGCATCAATAGTATTGTATATCAAATACAATACAAAACTTTAAGTACCTACTATTTTTGTACTTCTTATTTAATTCTATTGCGGAAGTCATTTGGCCAGCACATTCCTGGCCCCAATAAGCCCAGAAGGGCTGTCACTTGCATGCACGCTGGCGCACATACACACACACACACACTTAAGACAGAATCATTGAACCAGAACATTCTATCTTAGAAAGCAATTCCTATCTAGATAGTAAGCACTTCTCGCGATTGGTATGGTGGTACTCTCTAAATAAACAAGTAAGTTCTTATATAGTAACTATACTAACAACTTATTATAGTAACTATAGAGAAGATACATATTAACAGGGAAGTTATAACTTATAAGACAAATTATTCAATGTCAAAGCCGTGTGATTCTCGTTAGAGTAGAATAGATGGGGTGTTCCCCATCTCTTCCCGTGGGTATCGTAATAGGCGACTAGGAATTGGACTATTACCTATCTGAGAGTATATATATATAGCCAGTGCCCTGTTGACGACAATGGGCCGCCTATTACTACACAAGTAGGACTGAATCTCGGTCTACCTCTTCAGTGAGTGCATTTACGTATTACAAGATGTAAGGGGTCTTTTATTTGGGTACATGTTGGATATGAGAATGTGACCAAAGATAGTATGTATGTTACAAATTTGCAATACGCAAAAACAGTTTCAAATAAGCATTTATTTCAGATTGATTTTCAAAATTTGAGTCCAAAATGTTTCTATAACGCGATAATAAGCTTTTTATTTACTTAAACCGGCGTTAATAGCGTAAGCAGTCTTAAAAAAAATTACCAGCACTTAAAAAGCTTAATGTAAAAGTTTATTGCGAAAAAAAAAACTAATTTAAATTCATCTTTCATTTAACTTGCCAGTAAGTACCCGAACTTAGAAACTTGTTTCCAATTTTATATGACAGTTTTATTTATGAAACGAGGGAAAAAATTACTAAAATCTTCTTTAAATTGTTAATTCTGAAAACCGGAATGACGCTTTAATATACTTTAAGGGTTTTTTTTTGTAACTGATTAAGGTTATTAAATTGTTAATCAATTTAGTGTTATTACGTGTTATAAAATTGATTTGACTAAACATTGCTCGTACTTACAACACTCTTCTGTCATATTCTTTGTTTTTACTAAGGACATATTTAAACACAAGTGTTTAATTAAACAGGTGTAATGCAGTGAGGATGGTGACTACCACTCTTGGACTCCACTTATTGCTTTCCATCAGGCCTCCACTTATTGCAAGTGGAGTCACTATGATAGGCTAATATATAAAAAAAAACTGAAAGCTTTTAGACCTTTCTTTTGACAAATATAGGGTAATGCAAATTAAATTATCTTTAACTGCAACATTTAACTAAATTGAAACTAATAGATGTGCCTTTTCACTGTAACAACTCTGTTCCATCCAATCGATCGGATATATATAGGGCGGTATTCAACTTAATTTATGTTAATTATGCGATCAATCACTGTCGGTGCCATTACACCACTTTTACATGTCTATTGAAGTCCTATCAGTAGACTTTGTGTCTAACAAACTAAGGTTAGTAAGTAACAACAACTCACTTCAAGTGAGTTTAATAACTTCACCCTGGATAAATAAGAGGACACAAACGCTAACATAATCCTATTATATTACCATCCGCTTAACAGTGGTAGAGCCATGCTTAGACATGAACGTGCCGGCTCGACCGGTGCGATTATACGACCTCGTACAAAACCGATAGCGAAGCAACGCTTGCAAATTAGTCAGGTTTCCGGATTTTCAACTCCTCCTTTCCTTTCCCTTCGTCCCCCTCCTCCTTTTCATTCTTATCATTACCGCCGCTCTTCTTTCCCCTCACAACATCACCCTATCCCTCATCACTCTTAAAGGCGGGTAGCTCACTTACGACTCTTGAATTGCAGGTGTCCATGGACAGCGGTTGCCACTTACCATCAGGTGACCCATCTGTCGTCGCTTCTCGTCGTCTGTCCGCCTATATTATACAAAAAGTAGTAATAGTAACTAATTAAATATAAAATGTGTGTAAAATTTAGTAAAATTATAAGAAAATTTGAAGGAAGATGGTAGATCAGAAATAATGTTTTACACAATTTTGGTACCAGTTGGTTCATTACTAACATAACGCTCAATGTTCTTTATTTCATTTCAGATTTGTTTTCATCGTTAATAACATAATCACAAAATAAGAACATTTACATCATCGAGATCACGCCTTGACAGAATAAATTACCGGCAAAGCGGGACAGTTTACAAGGTTTATAAATGCTCTCGATTTAATGCTATAATCGTCCAATGAGACTAGGCAATTAAAGGGAAGATGGTTACAAGAAATTAAAAATAATTTCCACAAAAGAGCAAGAGCGTAAAGAAATAAAAACTCCTTATTCAGTAAGGTTCAATTCCAAATTAAAAGAGATCAAATTTGTATTTTCAAACGAATTCATAATTATATGTCTCTGTAATAAAACCTTGTCAATTTATGTACCGCGTTCAATTTATGTAAACTCGTAAACTACAACTATACTAAAAAAATCATCCAATGTTTGTTCTAAAACCGCAGCATATTGTTACCTCATTCAGATGACTTTTACAAGATGGCAAAGAGCTAACTATCCGTCGTTAATTTGTACCCATTGTTTTTATTTTGTCTGTCTGTCTTAAGGATGTGTAATAACATCTGGACTTGAGCCAATCACAATATCAGATTATAAAGTACTGAGTTTACTAAGATTCGGCAAACAGCCAATAGTAAACCTAGAATGTCGAAGATAATGGTAAACAAATATAAGATGAATAAGAAAATGTCCTTTTCCTAATCCAAATTTTATTGATTATAAATGCTTACATTAATTTGTTAGTTAAGCCGTCAAGCCGGAACTACAATAAATGAAGTTTTAGACAATGTTGTCCTTGTGAAAAAAACACGGATGTTAATTGCCACAGTACAATCAATGGTACTGTCTAATGGCACCACTGTGAAGAACTGTGGAAATATTAGGTCTAATTATAGTACCAGATACCACTACTACGGATCATACGAATAAAGTAAAATGTATAATACAAAGGACATCTTCTTGTAAAAGTCACTGATGTATGAGGTTCTTTTTTAAGATTTGGAAATTTATTTTAATAATCATTTCTTCTTTCATATTAATAGAATAAACATTTTATTCCCCTATCATACCTACTGGTACTACTTCAGACTCTTGTTACAAAAAGGATAAGCATGTTCCTTTTACATGTTAGTAAAATCACAAGAAGTTAACTAGTTTAATGGCTGAACATGAACGATACGGTCCGCTTTTGTCTTCCTCGTGACGATCGATCGCCGTTTGTGTAACAAAAGACGTACTTACAGCATTTTCAGTACTTATTTTTGTTTCAAATAACTTTTTAATAAGTAGTTTAGTTCCTAAGATATTAATTTGAAAATATATCGAAAGTACTGGTTTACCGTTTAACAGGTAGATTATCTTTTCTATTGGACAATTCATTCTCAGTTTTTCTCTTTTCTTTTTTTTTTATACTATAGGGGGACAGACGAACAGACGGGTCACCTGATGGTAAGTGACACCGCCGTCCATGGACACTTGCAACTCAAGAGTCGCAAGTGCGCTGCCCGCCTTTGAGGGTGATGAGGGATGGGGGATGCAGGGAGCGGAAAGAAGAGAGGAGGGATGAGGAGATGGAAAAAAGGAGAAAGGAGATGAGAGGAGAGAAAAGGGGGAAGGGGGAATTAGGCCTCCGGAAACCTCACTCAATTCGGGGAAATGCAACGCAAGCGTTACTTCACAACCGGTTTTCTGTGAGGCCGTGATATCGCACCGGTCGAGCCGGCCCATTCGTGCCTAAGCATGGCTCTACCACTGAAAAAATCAATATTAAGGTAACGGTTTCCGTGGTCCAAATGTGAAATCTGATCTAAATTTGAAGTACAATGTTATTGCGGCTATCTCATAGTCATCTTATTCGACTATTTGCTAAAGAAGAATAGCAAATCAGATTTGATGATCATTTTTAAATTGGACACATTATTTTAGTATAGTAATAGTTTAAGTAATATTGGCCAATATTAGGACAATGTGACCCTTAGGAGCGGAGCAGAGACCGAATAAAATATATCTCATCATGTTTATACATATACATCTTAAATGTATGTAATATGTATAATATGAGTTACCTTACTAAGAATTATCTGCTTCTTAAGTGAATATGTGTAAGTAATTTATGTGGGCCTTGAGATAGGTTTACCTCCTCTCAAGCTAAACACAATTTAACTCTCCTAGTTACTGGTAAGTGTTTGACGAAGTTACTAAGGTAACGTACTACTTCAGGTTATGTTTGTTTATCCAGAATATGTACACGCTATATTTCTATAACACAACTTAAGATCGCCTGATGGTAGCATTTCAGATGAAACTCATCAAGTTTTGAAACTTTTGTTTTATTTCATTAACCGGTACAACTTAAAATGTCATTGTAAAGACTGTTCTCTACACTCTCAAACACGACTAAATACATATTTTATAAAGGGCAAATAAAGCAAGAAAAATCAATATTTAAGACAACTTGATTTAAATAAATACAAAAAAAAAATAACAGTCGCCTTCCACATATTATTTTAGTAATGAATATACAACAAGAAAGTGTTTTGAGTCACTAATTATAAAAAAACGAACATAACAAATTCTGACTGCCCCAATCTTAAGGGTCGTAATAAACATATTATTCCTGATTAAGTACCCTTCCAAAACAAGTATCTTTTTATTTTTCCCTCTTGTAATTAAAGAGTTTAGCGCGTTTAAAAAAACAAACAAGGAAGCTTTTTAGCTTTATTATATTCGTATAATTATATAAGATTCGGGAGACTATGAACGAACAAAATTATGTAAATAGTTTAGAATGCAGAGATATAAAAAGGATGGCACAGACAAATACGGCTGTACACGTAGGAAGGTACCTTCATAAAATGTAATGTGTATATACCTGTTTAACTTTCCTTATAGAAGGTTCTCGGTTTAATAAAATACGCATTCCCTAACAAGACGGTTCTTGTTTATTACGGGTGTAATCCTTACATACGTAGTGCCAGTTGGGAAGACTACAGCCATAAAAACGTTTAACATGTTATTTTGTGCCAGACGAATGATCCCTACAAAACCAATATGCATTACGGGCTGAGAATGTTTTAATGTGAAGATGTATGTGGTATGTATATGTGCGGTGGGCTCTCCCAACATAACCCTCTGCTTATGTACAGCAGTACCCTGCGATAAGCTGAACTATAATGATTATGGTGATGATGATGAGATGATGTACATTTTAATACATAAAGAGAAGTCTTTGTACCTTTTTTAAAAAAACTCACTCACAGAGAATTGTGTAACTAGAAATACTTGAGGTTTACTTTAAACAGTACTTCAAATTTCCAAATTATGTGAAAATGGCTAAAGAAGAATACAAAATGGCAAAAAGATACAGGTATCCAGTATATACGTATGTTGTTGTATGGTCAAGTTATACTGGTAATAATTCAATTAAAGTTACAATTCCATTGCCAGACGATCTTTAGTTCTAATTAATATAATAAACACGAATGAGAGTTTACTTGTTTTTTGGTTACTCTTTCACACTGGCTTTATCCCAAGGAAGTAATGTTCCCCAGAAACACATGAACTGCAACGACTAGCAGCGTGAAACTACTCTAGACAGACATTGCTTTATATATATCTATAGAAATCACATTTTCAAAAAAAGATTGAAGATCTCCATTGGAGATTTCTGCCAGTATGCTTAAAAATGCTAAACAGATTTATACATACGTACGTACATCAAGTTCCTAAAATGTCCGGTATCCGATAATGTACAAAAGATATAAGTGTCATATCGTCATATCATCTAAACTCTGGTATGCAGTAAAATAATTGGTTTAACAATTATATCATCAAAAATATTTAACATCACATTAAACCTTTCGGGTACAATAAGACAAGAATTATATGGCGCCATTCTTTGAAACTCGCTGTTGTCGTCAGCTTAGGGGATTTACTCAAGCTTTAATATTTGTCAATCTTTGTGACTGTAGTCTTCAAACTTATTATATTAACTTTTATATTAAAATATGTAACTGTGATGTTAACAATGAAACTGAAATAAAATGAACGCAAAAGCAGCATCCCTTTTATGGTGGAACAGCAGCTGTTGCTAGCTTATAGATAGATAACTCTTCATTCTACAAAAAACATATTAACAGTACATTTTGTACACAATGGTATAAGTCTTGTGATCTTTAGTTAGAAAAGTGAAATAAATAGAATAAAATATAAAATTTGTAGAATTGGCGGCATTATCGCGATTAGCGATCTATTCAGGCAACCACTGGATGGAAAGTTGCAATTAGTACATCGAAGTTCCCCGAGTATGATGTAATTACGACTATTGTTATATACAATCACATATAACTAAACACACTAAAAACATAAATAAATTATTACACGTATACACATTATATAAAATATAATAATGAGAGGTAGGTAAACAAGATTTCGGACATCAAAGTCCTCATAGGTCAGCAATTTAGGAAATGCTCCTTCAGTATTTTTTAAAACCAGCGAGCAAGTTTGCTTGCCTGATGGGCAGTGGCAATGCATTCCACAAACGTATAGCTTGCACTTTAAATGGCTTGTTCATAAAAGTCGTAGAATCCTTCGGAAATCCTAAATTCGAGTTCTCCAACGATCTAAAGGACCTTGAATGCGTGAATCAAGTAAGAATTTTAAGCATTCTCTTAAATAACCACATTATTTAAAGTTTTGGGATTAAGGATTATATTGTATAATACAGAAAGGATGTGGATATTCCGGCGAAGACGAATAATAAGCTTACTACCAGTTGAGCTTATTCCGATATTCAGAATTATAGTCAATTTTATAACGTACAAGTAGAGAAACAACAAAACATTGTAATATATCATATTTTACAACTTACTTACTAAGTCTCCAAAACAACTACCAGAAATCGCAAGTTCATCTTTATAAGGTATACGTGATCTAGTTCATATTCTTCATATTGCTATGCTGTGTTTGTTCCTCTTTTGTTTTGTTTAAAAACTTAAATTGTCATCTTTTTTGCAACTAAGAAGGAATATCCGTGGAAAAGGTAAACTAACTCTGAGAGTTGCATTCATTTGATTCAGCGCGGGTTTACATGTGTAAATTTACAAACAAATAAGAGTTAATGGGTTATTTGTAAACTCTTATTTCTAAAAATTGTATTTATCTTATTTACGGTCTTCACGTATCAACAAAGTTTCAGTACAATATCCGTAGAAAAATCAGTAATCAGAAAAACTTCTGTTTCTGATTTTTTGTTTGAAACTAACTTGAGAATAAAAAAGTTTATTACAGAAGGACCGCTAGTTAGTGAGATTAATTAGGATTTTCTTAAATTCTTCTGAGTATTCATTAAAGTGGGTTTTAATAAAATCTCTGTTTGCGTTACCTCAAAACAATGGCCAAAAATTCGTATGTATAATATTTTTATCGATAATCGGTATGATATTCAAAATTTCGATATTATAATCAACATCGAAATAGCGCATTATGATGGCATTGTTAACCCATTACAATGCCGTCATAATGCGCTACAAACAGATACTTTTACATACAAATAATTATCAGACAGAATGTTTTTTCCTATGAAAACACGATATTCCGCGGTCAGTAAAAAAAACGATAACATGGCTCATAATTTGGTAGCAAGTTAAATATATATAAAAAATGTTAAGCAGTTTTTTTTGCTGTGTGCACGTATAACTATTAAATTTACAGCATCACGATCGACAAAGACCTTCGCAGGAAAATCACCAAACTTCCTATTTACGGCAGGTTTTTGTATACCTATTACACGACACTCACAAATATTGACTTTGATACATTATTTAGGTATTGGTTTCCAAACAATCAGTTGTCACAAAATAATTCGTGAGAAAATTTGAAAACATTTTCATAACATTTTTACACTCTGACACAATATTAAATTGTCATTTCTGTCAGGTCACTATCATAAACGTGCTTAGAATATGTATTTGTTAAGAACCCCTATGTTCAATTGAACTCAAGCAGCGGCTCATTTGAATAAAAAATTAACAGAGACTTCAATAACTAATACTTCTTTTAAGTTCAGCGTACTTCACAGAGCCATGTAGGTACAATATAATATTTTATAAACATCAAATTTAACTTACTTGAAATCAGTGATAATCTACAGGCATCAATATTCTAGTACGTTTAAGAAGACAAATATGAAACTGTTCTTGGGTATTTTCTTCTTTCAACTGTTTAAAAAAAAGTATTTTAAACTCGAAAAATAACTCTATCTCTTTTGAAGTAGTTTATAAGACCGCTGAAGCGCCATTAAGACCCGAGCCGTTGAGGGTCTTAAGATAGCCGAGGAGCGTAATCATCAAAACACGTGTATCATACGACGTTTTTCAACACACTTGTAAAGAAAATAATACAAGTAATAAAATATTTAGTAGATAAAAAATATATTTAGAGAAACAATTAGTAAATGTGCAGTTAGTTAAATTATAATTAACTGTTTTTTTATGGCATAGCGGTCTCATCAGACAGATTATTTACTGAAATACGTTCATGTTCTATTGTTATTCGTGTAGGTATATGAAATCCAATCATTGGATGTGTTTTGCCAGGAGTACGCGCCTCAGAATTAAGTCTAATTCTTTTTGTGATTTTTATGGAATCTTCTACGTATGATTCTAAGTCTTTATATCAGCTTCTGAATTAGCCAGCAAAGTAGCTGAAGTTCTTCTGAAACTATGTCCAGTGTAGCTCGCAGCATCTGCTAAACCTAAAAACATAGCGATTTCTTTAGGTATAGAATCAAATTTGTATATACTTATAGGCCGACACGTACATTTACCATTCTGGTAATTTAGATAGAAACTGTCATTTTTTGCTTTTGGTAAACGCAAACTTCTTAACAATTTCATAGAATGTACCGTGTATAGTGAACGACCTCGGTATTTTATTTTTCGTTTAACAGTTATACTAAATATTAAAGCAACCTGGAAAAAGGAAACAATAATTAGGTTCAACACATAACACGGGCTGAAATCGCGTAGATATTTTAAATTATTTTAACTAACCTTAGTAGCCAGATATTGGTTATCCGGAGCATCTTTTAATTTTTTTTCAATATCGTCAGACGATAAAACCTTTGATTTCTTGCTTCTAAATCCATCGGATAGTCTCTTTAGATAAGCTGACAAATCAAAGTATGTTTTTAAGTCCACTCCATTCTTTGTTCGGACTGTACTTTTTAACATTGAGTATATACACCACTAAGAGCTCGATTTGTATTTTGTATTCTTATTGTTTTGCCATTATTTGAAATTTTGGTACGCTAATAGATATTTTTCCTTAGAGTTTTCAGACCTTATATCGTACGGTGTACAACATAAATCATTTTCTTTATAATAAGTACTTGTAGACATTTTAATTAATAAATAACTGTAATTTCAACAGTGAAAACGAGTTGTAAAAAAAAATTCGCAATGGCGGGAAAAATTAATCAGTTTTCCTGTGCACGCGCATATTACAATGGCAATCGGTCATAGACTAAAAGAATGAGGTTTCTTTTTTTTTGGCTTTTCGCGAATACCGTTTTAGCCACGTAAAAATGGGGAATTTTAAGTTTTCTTTATTACTGAAAAAACAAAAGTTTATTTAGGTGAAAGTTTTATTTATTAAACATGTACAACTTGAAATTATCTATTTAAATGCGAAGTTGCATGAAATGAGTAAGCAATAGGTACATTAATTTATTTGTACTATTGAATACGATCTTTTTTGTACTATATATACTTTTTTAAGAACGCAAAGCAACTCAACCGATAAAATAAAAAAAAACTCTGTAACTCACTTGTGATTATAGGTGTCATTATATGCCTAATTGCGGTGAAATTAGAACCACTTTATGAGTGAGTGTGTTGAAAAAGTAATAATTGCATTAAAGTAGCTATCATCTAATGAAATAAATTATTAGACTAATTTTGAAACTTTACTCATTTTCAGGGGTGCAGAAGATTGCTTCATATAGTTTACTCATGTCAAATTCAAATTAATGAAAATCAAGGTTATCTCCCATTTGAAGTTTGATGTTGGAGCCATAAAGGTGACATTAAACTGAACGAGCTAGGCAAATGACCAGCATCCTTTATATAAGGCCGTCATGAAAATTGTGTGTCCGATTCGTGCTCATAAAAATTTACAATTATATATAATTTTATTAGGATTATAAGATACGATTAATTTGATTAATAATCTTGAAACAAATAGTCTGTATGCTGGACCTCCTACAAGTTGTTCTTTAAGCCGAGTATATATTATATATGAAAAAGTGGCCACTGGTGACAGAGACAGTAGACATAGATAAGCGTTATATAAAATGCTTTAGCAAAAATAAACGTCACTTTGAAATCATTTTCAAAAAATTAGACTGAACTGGTTGTTTAGCACGGTAATAAACTTTTTACTTAATTAAAACCAGTGTTGACAGCGTAAGCAATCTTAAAGAAATTTACCAGTACTTCAAACGTTTGTAAGAGTTAGTTACAAACAATAATATTATAAAAATGTTTTTTTTATATATATAAAACGACGGAAATAAATAGCTAAAATCATCTTCAAACGGCTAATGCCGAAAACTGTTTCGACACCTTAAATCAACTTGAAGATTAACAAAAAAGAATTGACTATATCAATCAGCCTTAAATTTACATTACTCGTAATTACACTATTCTCCTCTAGTCAAATTCTTCTTTCTTCTAAGGATGTACATACAGCGTGACCCAGAAAATGGAACACTTATTTTAACAACTAAAAATATACATCTCTAGCACGTAGTTGCATAAAAAAAAAAACATGTAAAAATTATGAACGTTTTATTCAATGGGCTAATGAGAAATTCAATAAAAATCACTTTTTGAACTTTTAATACTTTTTACGTTATTTTTTCTGATTTAGCAATTTAGCGGATTGAATGCATGCAAAAAAATATAAATGTTTTATTTAAAATCTTTAACTTTACACATTCCACCAGCATTTACGAGAAACAAGTACGTACGTACGTACGTAGATGTGCTTTCTCACTGTAGTAGATCTGTTCTATCCAATCGATCGGCTGGCCGGTGTTCAACTTGCTTTATGTCAATTATACGATCAATCAATGTTACAGTCAACCATTAGATCACTCAAACATGTATATTTAAGTCCCTTCTGTAGACTTTGTCTCAGATGAAGTAAGTGTAAACTTCTCACATCAAGTGCCGTTAATTCAAATATACTAAAGTTTATTAAATATATCCAATGTGTAAACAACAAGGAAACGTACGAGAATACAATCCTATTATCTCAATAAACGTTAAATGACATGAATACGTAAATGTAAAATGTTTCAGTAAAATTATAAGAAAAAATAGTATGAGGGTGGCACCTTAGAATAAATTTCTTTCACAATTTTTGTATCAGTTTTTTCATTACATAAATGTCAATTTTCTTAATATAACCACTTGCTGTAGTGAGATTTTTTTTAAATGAGGAAATGCGATGAAAATTAAAAATGAAAAAACTGATACAAAAATTGTGAAAGAAATTTATTAAACAAAGCATTCTTTGTTCTAAGACGGCAGCAAATGGTTTCTTCATTCTTCCAGCTTCAGCAATAGACTTCAGCGGTCGTTAAGTTGTACCCATTGTGATTATTTGGCCTTGTTTGTCGAGGCTGCTAACTTAGGGCTACTGTATAATAATATCTGGAAATGAGCCAATTATAATATCAGCTTATGAAGTACTGAGCTTTGTGAACTCAGTACTTCATAATCTGATATTAAACAAAATTTTATTTTAACATCAGATTAAGACAGATAATTATATTAAAATAAACTTTCTTACTTGGTATCAAAAGACAATTTCCTCTATAACTCCACACATAAATGAGGTTTTTTTTTTTGCTGTAAGAATATAGCATAAACCTTTTATTCCCATATTATACCTATTTGTACTACTACTAGTATCTTGTTAAAAAAATTAAGAAAATTCCTTCTAAAAGTTAGTAAATCACAAGAAGTTAACTAGTTTAGTGGCTGAACATAAACGAAAAGGCCCGCTTTGTCTTCGTCGTATCGATCGATCGTTGTTTGTGTAACAAGAGACGTAATTGCAGCCTCTTCAGTACTTATTTATGTTTCAAATAACTTTTCAATAAGTTCCTTGATGTTTACCGTTTACCAGGTAGATTATCTTTTTTTATCAGACAAACTATTCTCATTGTCTCAATAATAAGGTAACGGCTTCTGCTAGTCCCGATTTGAATGCTGGTCTAAATTATGATTAGAATATTATGGACCAAATTGGACCAAGTATGTAAATATGCATTTATATGAGGATGCGGATGTCTCATATGGTATTTGCTGAAGCAGAATAGCAAGTCAAATTTGATTAATTATTGTTACGGAAGTGGGTACAGGGGTTGGAAGGAAACTAGTGTCTCTGACGAGAGTAGCATTTTATATGCGTTTCCCTGCACCGAAGGCGTAGGCCTAACTGTCCCCGCTGACTACACCTAGCCCAGTCCAACGAGAGCTACTGCACCAATTTTCACTTTTACTGTTCACCTCACTTTTGCACTTCTTTCACTTCTTCTTCTTGTTCTTCACTTGAAATTTCTTTCCACTGAACTGCCCTATAGGCGCTCCTGGAGCTCTTTATATACCCCTAATTTAAATTGTAATTTGTTAAATTTCGACTGTCATTTCGTTATTCTTCTCGATAGTCACTTGTCACACTGTCCTCTAAAACTTTATTTATTTATTCATTTTGCTTGATCTAGTACTTTCCATTGTATTGGAATTTTCCAAAGAAACCACTCTACTTACTGGAATTTTCTATAAAACACCGAAATCACAAACAAAAACCCATAGAGACCGCCGGGCTTGAACTCACGGCGTTCGGCTCGCAGCGTCTGCGCGGTGAGGTAAGTGTGACGTCACATTATTTTTAAATTGGGTAGAGTATTTGAATATAGTAATAGTTTAAGTAATATTGCAGGCTAAGATCCCAAAGTGACCCTTAGCAGCGGAGCAGTGACAATAAATGTAAGTGTAGCTGCGGAGAACGGCTAGTGACAATATAAAACTGAATATCTCTATATATGTTTTCCTTGGATCATTATTCAAACTCAATTAAACGGGGTGTATCCCTATGATGTTTATTGATAATATGTTAGGTTTTTTTGATATAAAATAATGATAAACCATAACCCAAAGAAATCAAATAATGATTATATAAACTGCTGTAAAAAATGAAGAAAAATTATAATAAAATAAACGCAATCTCATCACGCTTATACTCGTACATATAAATTTTGAATGTATGTAATATACAAAGATATGTACCCGACATGGATAGTTTTATGTGGGCCCTGAGATAAGTCTTCGACCTATCAAGGTACACACAATTTAGCCTACCCAATAACCCAGCAAGTGTTTGAAGAAGATACTAAGGTAACATATTATTTAAGGTCATGTTTGTTTACCGATGCTAGGTACTTCCTATATCTTTTTACCGCAACTAAAGATCACCTGGTGGTAGAACTTCAGACAATTCATTTACTTTTGAATCTTTTGTGTTAGTTCATTGACCGGTACTACTTGACTGTCACTGTTTTGTATATTCTCAAGCACGAGTTAAATATTTTATAAAGGGAAAATTAATGAACATGATTTAAATGAATACAAATATTAATTTGAATTATCGTTTTACATGTAAAATTTTCATAATGGATACAGAAATAGACATGTGTACTATGTCTATACTATGCATGATGTCATGAATTTATAACTAATTTAATTTCATTAGATGGAAATCCCACCTTATCAATTAATCTGTCCACGGCATCTTGCTATGTACTTTACGAATTAAATAATGATCGCTTAGTTCAATTTCATAAACCCATAACCGTTAGTAATTTCGTAGAATAACTTAACCATTCGCTTGCCGGAAGACATTAAAGCTTAAAGTGCAATAACGGTGATATCCCCTTCACGGAATTAAGATCTCTGAACAACTGTGAAAAAAAGTAATTAAATGATGTATTTCACCTTATAACATACATTTTAATAGTAAATGTATGAAAAGAATATATAAAAAAGGAATTTCAGTGATTTTTATACTATTCTATTTCATACTTTGAAGCCTCATGGAAGATTTTACTTAAAGCGTAAAAGTGTAACCAACAATTTGTTGTTTACAAACAATGAAACTCTCCTTCACATTTATTTTATTAATGAGTACTAAAGATCGTCAGTTGCTGGAATTGTGGTCATAATTATTTAAGTTTTGTATACCTATATAGATTAATTCAATGACCAGTATAATTTGAAATGTCATTGTATAAAATCTGTACCGTCAATCAACAGGTCAACAGGTCAATGGATATTTAGACGGCAGTTGTCACTTACCATCAGGTGACCCGTGTGAGCGTCTGAGCCCCTATAGTATAAAAAAAAAGTAGCCAGAGGTTTCATCTTGTCTAATTTTTTTTTTCTTAATATGATATGTAATGCAATGGCACAAGATTAGTTTATATTCCTTTCGTTAAAAGTATTTACGCCTATAATCTTCCCACCTCGTACTATTGTGTGCTAAGATTACGGGTTTTTATTAGGGAATGCATAACCCTCTATAAGATCGGAAAGGTAAAATTTCAGCATACAATTTTATGAAAGAACGTGTATATACGTACAATTTGTGCTACCCTTTTTATAATTTTGCATTCTAAACTCTGCACCTTTGTTTATGCTAAACTCTGGAAGTAATTAAAAGTTTGACAGATTATTTATTTAGGAATAATTTAGAATATAAAACGTCAAAGTTTAAGAAAGGAACAGCAGAATTATATTATGTTCGGTTTTTTTTTTTATAATTGTGATTGAAACACTTCTCGCAGTACAAATATTAAAGATACAGAAATGGATAGTAACTTAAAGGCCCTGACGCCAAACAATTACTTAGTCGCGATATAGGTTCAGTAAGAGATTGCATTAACGTATGTTGAACCTATGCCTCCGTACCTATACAGAATACTAATATACCAATATACATGGAACGAACGTTATATCCAACTCTCCTTAACCTTTAGTTGAATTATTTTCCAAAAACATCTTACAAGGAAAGGCTAAAATCAGCAGTTTATTACGTGTAACAAAACCACAAAAACAGTCACCTTCTTCAGACAGGCTAACGTCTGACTGCGGAGTAGCGGATTGTATTTTAACATGATCCCATTCTTGTTCAAAATGATAAACGTCACCTACCTATTGTTTCAGTTTTAAACATCAACTATTTCGGAATAGTTGAGTTTCTTTCCATAGTAAAAACCTACAAGAACGGATGCACAACATGGTATACTTTATCTTTATGATGTAAGTAAATAAAATGTACAAATATACAGTAACGTGCAAAGGCACTATAAGGCCATGTGTTGTGTTATACAAACAAAAACATCGTTCAAACTTTTGTACAATAAACGCGAAAAAGGATTAAGATTTGAGATCGTATTAGTTCACATAAAAGTTGAGCTCAAATAAGCGTAAGGATATAAGGATAAAAACGAACGATCTCTCAAGTGACGTCAAATATCACTTGAAAATTGATCATCAGACGAAATAAAAAAATATATTTATTTTAATATATAAGGTCATTCGTTATAAGTTTATGCAGATACTTGTACCAACTGTGGATAACAAATATTTATGATAATTTTTCTAGTCCATAAATTCTGTGAATACAGGTGAGCGCACTATACCAACAACATTTCGATGATGAGACATCTACGAAATACCCGTAATCCTGTTCCTAATGCAAATTATAACTACATTAAGTAATATCTTATATTTCCGACATCTTAAGCTTAGAGGAAGTATATCGTGAATTTAAAAAAATCGAATGTCAATATATTAATTGGTATTATCCTATTACAACTTTTTTAATATCCCAATCCAGACAAATATATGACAGTTTCGTTGTATAGAAAGTGATTAATTATATAAGAGTACATTTGCCCTGTAAATCTTAGAACATCGTTCAATCATTCGAACATCAAGATCAACTTTTTTCATGTTTTGAAATATGTAGCTAAGGGTGTCAGATAAATGAAGACATTCTTAGCATACTTATACATATGTGTATATATACATACATTGATTCAGAGTGATTTTGTTGACCGAGCTCGAGGCTCAAGCCGATGCTCTTAAACACCCCGCGCGCCGTTTGATTTCTTGAAAAAGATTTTTTTGTCTGCATATAGAAGTTATCTTTAAAAATTATAATCAATTAGACCGAAGCTCATTATAAATATACCGCTCTGTTAAGTTTTGGGATGCAACGACTAAACCAGAAATAAGAAAACTTAAGAAGTACTGGAACTTCTGTTAGTCACTATTTATTTTTTCTGTAATTTTTCAACACATATTTTCATGAAGTGGCTCTAATTTCACCGCAATAAGGCATAATGACACCTATAATCAAAATGTGACCTTTTCATTGCTATTATTCACAAGTGAGTTATAGTTTTTTTTTTATTTTATCGGTTGAGTTGCTTTCTTCTTAAAAAAGTTTCGATACAAAAAAGATCGTATTCAATAGTACAAATAAATTAATGTACCTATTGCTTGCTCATTTCATGCAACTTCGTATTTAAATAGATAATTTGAACTTGTACGTGTTTTATAAATAAAACTTTCACCCAAATATAACTTTTGTTTTTTTTCTGTAACAAAGAAAACTTGAAATTCCCCATTTTGTACGTGGCTAAAACGCTATCCGCGAAAAGCCCAAAAAAAAAGAAACCTCATTCTTTTTTAGGAAAACTGATTAATTTTACCCGTCATTTTGTGAGAAGAAATACACGTTTTCACTGTTGAAATTACAGTTATTTATTAATTAAAATGTCTACAAGTACTATTTATTTAGAAAATGATTTATGTTGTACACCGCCCGATATAAGATGTGAAGCCTTTAACGTTATGGAAAGTTTACTACCTGAAAAGTCTAATGAAAAATATCTATTAGCATACCAAAATTTCATACAACGGCAACAAGATTTTTTTTCAGAAAATGTGTTCATGGCGTACTTTAAAGAATTATCTTCTAAGTACAAGTGTAGCTCTTTCTGGTGTATATACTCAATGTTATAAAGTACAGTCCGAAAAAAAAGAAATGTAGTGGATTTAAAAGCATACTCTAATTTGACAGCTTATCTAAAGAGACTATCCGATGGATTTAGAAGCAAGAAATCAAAGGTTTTATCGCCTGACGATATTAAAAAAAATATAAAAGATGTTCCAGATAACCATTATTTGGCTATTAAGGTTAGTTAAAATAATTTTAAATATCTACGCGACTTCAGCCCGTGTTATGTGTTGAATTTAATTATTGTTTAAATTCAACACATAACACGGGCTGAATTAAAATTATTGTTTCTTTTTTGGAAAAAAAGGAACAACCTGGAGGTTGCTTTAATATTTGGTGTAACTTCCTTTTAATGAATTCATCATTTTTTAAAATTTCATCTTTTAATGAAGATACCTATCACGAAAAATAAAATACGAGGTCGTTCACTAAAAAAAATTGTTAATTAGTATGAAAGTTTGCGTTCATCAAAAGTAAAAAATTACCGTTTTTTTCTAAATTACCAGATAGTAAATCTACGTATCGGCCTATAGGTATAAACAAATTTGGTTCTATGCCTAAACAAATCGCTAAGTTTTTAGGTTTAGCAGATACTGAGAGCTACACTGGACATAGTTTCAAAAGAACTTCAGCTACATTGCTGGCTAATTCAGGAGCTGATATAATGACTGAAGCGTAAATCGGGGTGGCGATCTAGCAATGTAACAGAATCATACGAAGAAGATTCCAAACTAAACAAAAAGGAAATTTGTGCAAAAATAACAAAAAGAATTAGACTTGATTCTGAATTCTTCTGGCGAAACACCAAGTACATCCAATGATTTTATTTCACATACTTACACGAATAATGAACCCTCTCAAATAACAATAGAACATGAAAGTATTTCAGTAAATAATCTATCTAATGAGACCGCTATGCCATCAAAAACAGTTAATTATAATTTTACTAACTGTACATTTACTGTTTCTCTAAATAATCCTTTTATCTACTAAATAAAATATTTTTTTAGTATTATTTTCTTCACAAGTGTGTTGAAAAACTTCGTATACATGTCAAAACGTCGTGTGTATTGATGATTACCGTCTTAGGCTATCACAATGGCTCAGCGATAATCACCTACATTACACACTTGTACCATAATATACTATTATCATAGTGTGAACGCACAGAACAATAAAAAACAAATGGCTTAATGTCGAAGTGTTGTTACGACTTAGACTTAGCTTTTATTTTACAGCCGACCTCTATAAATAGCTAGCTTTTATCTTTTGTGCACATAAAGCTACTGGCCTTATTGTACAGTACAAATAAAATAAGGCATCTCCTTTCATTGTCACATTTTTGTTTGTCCTGATTTCTTTTACCATTTTTTTTAATTGATGATTACCACACTAGTACTGAAAAGCGATGATAACATTTTTTTAATATAGGGGGACAGACGAACAGACGGGTCATCTGATGGTAAGTGACAACCGGAGTCCATGGACAACTGCAACTCAAGAGTCGTAGGTGCGCTACACGCCTTTGAGTGCGGTGAGGGATAGGGGAAGGCGGGGAGGGGAAAGAGGAGGGGTAGGATGAAGAAAAGGAAATGAGGAGAGGGGGAGTTGGGTCTCCGGAAACCTTACTAATTTCGTGGTATCGCACTGGTGGAGACGGCCCATTCGTTCCTAAGCATGGCTCTACCATGATAAAAAGTATTTCGATACACGGAACCGATTGGAGAGTTTTTTTTTTTTTTTTTTATACTATGGGGGACAGACGAACAGACGGGTCACCTGATGGTAAGTGACACCGCCGTCCATGGACACTTGCAACTCAAGAGTCGCAAGTGCGCTGTCCGCCTTTGAGGGTGATGAGGGATGGGGGATGCAGGGAGCGGAAAGAAGAGAGGAGGGATGAGGAGATGGGAAAGAGGAAAAAAGAGATAAGGGATAGAGAAAAGGGGGGAGGGGGAAGTGGGCCTCCGGAAACCTCACTCAATTCGGGGAAATGCAACACAAGCGTTACTTCACAACCGGTTTTCTGTGAGGCCGTGGTTTCGCACCGGTCGAGCCGGCCCATTCGTGTCTAAGCATGGCTCTACCACTACTATGTTCGGGAAGAGTAGACAAAGAAATACCTTTTAAGATAAGTTTCTTAGTACGACTGAATCTTCTGACGGTCTCGAGAGGTACGTTATATTAAATACATACATAGATACATATATAATACTACATTTATATCACTAAGCTACATTTATGAAATAATAAGAATACATAACTTCAATCTACAATTATTTAATTTAACTTATAAGGTATCTATGGTAGGGATATACCACAGAAGTACGCAAAGGTCCTTTTATACGTAGTTGGCACATCTTCCTTCTTCAAAATACATACAGCCGAATAAAAAAACTTATCCTTGTTCACAGTCCGTTAAATAAAATAGAGGATTATTGGATAGTTTTTTCTTTTGTATTGAAATATTTTATATATTTCTATGAATTTCCTGAAGAATGGAATGAAAATATCATAAAACTGCAGTAAAAACTGCATTTAAACATTTCATTTCATCAGCTGTCTTAGTTAGTCTTAGCTTAAAAGGTCAGATAGCACGCTGGTTTGGGCTCGCTTGTTTACCGCCCGTACTTGTGCCCGGTACAATCTCGCGGCGATATTCAATTAATTCCCACACATTGCATAGCGCCGATACAATTAATCATTATAAATATTTATTCTTACATTGTTTACATTGGTACCATGACTAGTAGATACACGAATATATTGCAATGTAAATGCAGTCAGCATGCTGGTGCTATAAATGCCGTAAATGTTGGTGATTGTGATGTGAGAGTTTGGTTACCTCCATTGGAGACCTTTGAAATGGCGGTGAGAAGGAAGTCCTTGTCCTTGGCCTGCAACACCAGCATCTGCCGCAGCAGCGCAACCATAGAGCGCTGCGCCAGCGCACGCGCCCGCACGTAATACACCACCACACAGAGCGAGAGCGTGACGAATTTAAATGTCATTCCTTTAAAAGTTTACAAATAATAATTATCGTGCTATAAACTTAAAGGTAGTAACGGTTATATACTTATCAGTAACTTTTATATTTATTATACTGTTTAAGAAGTACTTCGGGCAAAACTTCTCTGTGAAAAAAACGTGGACATTCTTTTAAATTTTATATTTGAGCGTAAAAATATTTAAACTGATGTATTTAATAAATACTTAAAAAGTAGTAGCCTATCGGATTTAATGTTACATTACATTTGAATGTCAAGTCTGTCAGCCTCAAACAATATGTGAGTTTATCAAATCGAATTTAGCCAGATGAGTGAACCTTTGAGGATAAGACGTAAACTTTAATATACATATTAGTTAATAAATGATTTTACTAACAGCGCCACTAAAATCACTAAAATCTGTGGAGGAATGGGTGATATGCCCCTCCAACACAAAGGCAAGGCCCTCCAACCAGGCGAGGTGATCATACTAATAAATTGGTATATTTACTAATCGCTGCGATAATTTTATTATCGTGATTCAGGATCGTACTACGTCATCAGCGTCGTTGCTACGTAGTTCAGCTTATCTTTGCTAGATGGAGTTAACATGTCTCTTCTATATGTGGAGGGTCGCTACAAATCCATAAAAAACCACAAGGATGTAACCACTATAAACTATATTACTAATGTTACTAAAATTATTATATTTTAACAGGGTACAGTACACTACAGGCCCTCTTAAAAAGTTATGGGAAGTCCTTGAATTAGTATGAGGTTTACGTTCATTGAGTAAGTGTCATCTTTTTTGGCGTCTTAAGTTTGAATACACCTTTCTCACTTCACACCCTTCCATCTGCATATTTAACTTAAAGAGCCTTTGTGAATGACGAGCCTTTTAATATCTTAAATTACAGCGTCAGCCAAATGCAAAAAGCTGTTGAAGTAAAAAGGTATCTCACGCTTATCTGATTTCATCTTCTGTCGTCTCTTATATTATTTTTGAGAGAACAATTGTTTTGAACGTCAAAGAGAATAAATTAAGTTTATAACTGGTTTAAAGTTTAATAAAGAGAAATGCTGTTGCTAAGACTGCTGCAGTAAGTTTACGATACTTTTATTTTTATGTTGAGCGTGTACTTAGGAATACCTACGAATGTTCTTTGAACGTACTTTGGTAAAATTTTCAACAAATTTTATAACTATATTTCTAACTGTAAATGAGTAATTTAATATAGCTAACTAAGCGTAACAAGTAGCTAAATTAATTACTCCTTAAGATTAACCTTCTGATAACTTGAGGCAAAGTATGTAAACACATTTCTTTTCGGTTTTATTAATTATAACTTGTTGTCACAATAAATAAATAATTTTATATTAAAAAAATAAGCTAAATAACGAATGTTATATTTACATAAATATAAATAAATACTTTAATTTAATAGTAAACCTTTTAGTTTATATTTTTAAATACACAATTTCTCAGACTTAATTAAATTTTGTTAAATAAATATATACATCTGAATTCCTTTAAATAAATATATCTTAACTATTAATAGACATATTTATTAAGATGGAAAGTGAAGCTTCCGTCAGTAGAAACATTGATAAACCTTTGTATTACAGATTTAAACGAAATCTTGGTCATCTTTTTGGAACCCTTCGTAGTACAATGGTAAATCTACTACATTGCTGAGCTTCCACCATATATATACCTATATTTTAAATTAATAAAATTAAAGATCACACAAATTATCAATTTATGTCGGGAAATCAAAATATGTCTTGATGATATCTATGATTTTTTATTCTGCAGTAGTAATTAAACGAGATTCAGTTAAAAAAAAAACAATTCTTTTTGTTTGCTTACACACAAATCACGACATGTCCTATCCATCCTAATGATAAACACAACCAGGATGGAGGCATTTCGGAAATAACTCTATTTAAGGAAACAATTGTTAGATGTAGTGTCATGACTACACCTTATAACATAAAAAAAAACAAATAGTACTTATACTCATAAATTTTATAGTAATTTTATATATGACATTACAGTTTTATCTACACTTGAAACATAACAAAAATGTTGCTTATCAAACATTAATGAATATACATATATGTATGTACATTATCGAGGTCTGGAAAAACAAAAGACACTTTCCGGCGATCTTTATACTTTGAAGTAATTTTGTTAAAACAAAGATTCTCTTTTGTAGGTCTATTAATAAAAAATAAGAAATATAATAAATATGTTATATATAAAAACACTAAATGAAATACTTCTTCTTTTTAGGAAATAACTATATACCATTGATGACAATAGATATTATTAGGCATAATCTGTTTTCGTTTTTTTACGTCTTTTGTATGTAAAACTCATCTATGAAAATTGCAAGATTTGGTAATATTCCTAATGGATGAATATTCTCAAATCTTGCAATTTTCAATCTGCTTTCTGTCATTCGAAGAATGATTATTTTGTCTTTGCTGGATCCCAAAGTAATTATAATGTAACATAAAAGTGTTTGACCATGTGTTTAAAAAAATAAATAAAACTTACTAAAAAAATGTAACCCGACTGATTTCTAAGCTTCGCTAACTAACTGATGCTGTTTAACTTTTTTCGCTGACGTCTATATCTAAATTAGGGGAAGACCGGGCAAAGTGAATACCCAGGGCAAAGCGAATACTACTCCTAAATTATTAGTTTTTCATTCAACACGCCACCACTGTTTCGTTCAGCCATCTTGGTTTAGTACGCGGCAAACATTGAAGTGAGGGGCCGTGTTGCGTCCCGTCCGCGGAGTGGAGATTTGTGTTTTCGTAAATAAAAGATTGATTTTAAGCAGTAAGTACATTGATCAATTCTCCTGTATTACTAGTTCTTGATTTTTAGGAATGTCTTAATTCGGTAGCATATCAAAGTGGGTTTTTATGGTATATTTAACAGAAAGTCAGAATTATTAGTTTTTGTATGAAATGTGTTAACCTAAAAACTTACCTAGTTGGGCAAAGTGGATATAGTATCCACTTTGCCCGCCATTTCTCATTGGTGACATATTATCTAAAAATGTCTTTTATTTGTTTCAGATGGTGAATAAATATAAAAAAAAACTAAACAAGGGACGTGGGATGAAAATGCTATGCAAACGGCTATTAATTTGTGCAAAACTGGAGAATCAATAAAAAGTTCCCATACCTTTTGCAGAAACTTCTGCAACTCCTTCGCCTTCATTTCTTCAAGAACAGATTCCATCAAATTCTGTAGATCCTCTATCAGAAATATTTCCATCTCGAAACAGAACTCCCTCTTGTGAGTTTCAAGACTTTGTTGCGCCTATTGTTACCACGCCTGAAAAGATTCGTAGCGACGGATATACACCTGAACCAGAACCTGGATGTTCCCGAATTGTATCCGCTTTTGGGGCAAATATAGCTGCTCAGAGAGGTGACACAGTGGTGCCAGAGACTGAAGTAAATATTCGACAAAATACTAGCCGTGACAACTCCCCTGATCCGAAACCGGGATGCTCAGCCTCCCATTGCAGTCCCTTGCTGTTAAGACCCATTCCAAATCCTGCCAAACCAATGACTACGCGTAAACGAAAATTACAAAAATCGGAAATATTAACCAGTACCCCGATCAAGGAAGATCAAAGGCAGAAATATGAGAAAAATAAAGTTAAGAATGTTACTAAAAGACTGAATGATAAGTCAAAAAATGTTCCTAAGAAGACTAATACAAAATCTGACAAAGACAAAAAAACTGCTAAAAAGGTTAAACAGCCAAAGAAAATAAAAGAATTTATGGATATTTTATGCTTTTTTGCGGTGATATAGATAGGTAGAAAATTCTTTATTGTACACCACAAATTTAAACAGACGCAAAGTTAAACAGTTGATACTAGGCAGCATGTATGTACAATGGGCGGTCTTATCGCTAAAAGCGATGTCTTCCAGACAACCTTTGTATGGAAACAACGGAAAGAAAAAAGCGGTAGATGGTGGCGTACTATAGATGTTAAGGGATAAACATTCCAATATGTATAAATACATACAAACATATATACAAATATATATTCATACACACATGTAGATACATACATGCTAGGTAGTGCTTTTTCACTAGTGACTTAAAGGAGCATAGACTTTGAGCTTGTCTAATTTCCACTGGTAGTGCATTCCACAAACGGATTGCAGTAACCGTAAAAGATTTTTCAAGGAACGAAGTGTTATGAGCAGGTACTTTCAGTTGTAGGTTTTCTGATGACCTTAAAGATCGTGAATGTGTACAGTGAAGAAACTCAAATCGTTCTTTGAGGATATCTTCAGATCTATGATATATATATAGAAGAAGACGGTAAACCAATTGAAAATTGGTTTCAGTGTGACATTTGTCAACAATGGTGTCACGAAGATTGTTCTGCTTTGGTATACCTGTGACAATTGCCAATCTTAATTTTCTAATTTTATGGTCAAGTAGAGTGTTTGTTTTCAGTTTATCAAAGTTATTTCTATGTTTTCAGAGATTGAATATGGGTATTCACTTTGCCCAAGTACTGTGTTTTTTTTTTTTTTTTTTTTTTTTTTTTATACTATAGCGGGACAGACGAACAGACGGGTCACCTGATGGTAAGTGACACCGCCGTCCATGGACACTTGCAACTCAAGAGTCGCAAGTGCGCTGCCCGCCTTTGAGGGTGATGAGGGATGGGGGATGCAGGGAGCGGAAAGAAGAGAGGAGGGATGAGGAGATGGAAAAAAGGAGAAAGGAGATATGGGAGAGAAAAGGGGGGAGGAAGAATTGGGCCTCCGGAAACCTCATTCAATTCGGGGAAATGCAACGCAAGCGTTACTTCACAACCGGTTTTCTGTGAGGCCGTGGTATCGCACCGGTCGAGCCGGCCCATTCGTGCCTAAGCATGGCTCTACCACTGAAAAATTGAAAAAGTACCAAAGTATTCGCTTTACCCAGGACACCGGGCAAAGCGAATACTTTGGTACTTTTTAAATTTTAATTGCAGTTGATTAGTGTTTTAATGTTCGAATTTGTAAGAGCAATAAATAAAGACTGGTTTGTGATAATTATTTTGTTTTTGTATTGTATACCTTTTCTGCTATAACCTTAAATACCTGAAGGTATCCACTTTGCCCGACCTTCCCCTATCTGTATTGTTATCCCTATGTTATTCTCACTATCAAGGCTATGCAAATGATACCCCACATCCCCACAATCCATATACTCGTCTAGGCAGTAGGCCGTGACAAAGAAACATCATACCCTAAATCGAAAAACACTTCTTGTACAGTTGGATAAAAAACCCGACTTCAACAAATAGTGAAAGACCCATATAAATTTGAAAAGCTCTTAAGAGACTTAAGACTTCATAAGGATGTACTGTTCGTGGGTCACCCTGTAAGTTTTTAGAATAGGCCATTAATAAAAGCCGGCGACGTTTTTTTTTTATTTTGAATTATGAACTCTTTGGGAATCAGTAGACGTGTTGTTCGACACGTCGTTAGGTGTCGCGATCTGCGGTCCACGGTGGATGTACTAAACGAGACCAAAGAGGGTTTGTGAAATAAAACCACTGCACTGTATTCCGATATTGATCGACAACATATTAAATAAAATAATATGTTCTATACAAGTGGCGGTAACGAAACCATACCGCGATTATGAAAGACAGTATAACGCCATCTATTGAGGCTCTAAAGAGGTTTACATTTAGCTCAATCAATTGATCAACTTAACTTATTTCATATTAAACACGTGTAATGTATTTATATATGACATTGGTTTTTATAAAATGGCAGCAATTTAAAAAGTGTCTGTCGTGCATCGAAATCGATATGACTAGAAAAAATTCTTGCTCAATTATTACAACATATTGCGATCTGTTTACGTGTGATTTTAAACGTGGTCGAAGCGACTACTGAGAATAACGTGAGTGCTGTGCGGCTAATGACGGAAACTGAGGGTGACATATTAACAGATTTATGCAACTTTAGGCCCAATGCCTAAAATACCATGAGTCGAGTACAAAAAGTCTTACAAGAGCATTTACTCGTCAGAAAGCTTTGTACTAGATGGTAATGGTAATGGTAATGGTAAAGGGCTCTGTTTCCGCATTTAGACTCATGTTCGGTCCATTATGCGTCCAGGAGGCTGACTAGTTGAGCCAGCCTAGCTCCTTCCAGAAGCGCAGAAGCCTCCTGGGGCGTTCACAGGCTTCTAGGAGCGTCCTCGCGCCTGCAAGGATTTCTGCCCGTTGTGCAGCCACGCCCTCGCATTCCAGGATAACGTGGGCGGCCGTTTCCTCCGCGCTCAGACAACCCCTGCACTGGGGGCTATCGGTCGCGTTAATGACGAATAGGTGTCGGTTCAGAGCCAAATGGCCTGTAATGCTTCCGACCACTATTCGGATGTCCGTTCTATGAAGACTGATGAGTCTACGCGATAAACGTGGTGATATTTCTGTTAATACCAGTTTGGATTGCCTACAGCCAGGTGTGTCAATCCATCTGCTATTGTGTACTTCTCGAGTCCTTTGCCTTACCCAGGAGCGATATAAGTTGAAGGGTAGTGGCAGGAGTGTGGTAGGGCCTGCCACTGGTGTTGTAGATCCCTTCCTTGCTAGCTCGTCGGCGGCATCGTTACCGAGTGAGTTGCTGTGCCCCCTGATCCATTGAAGAGTTACCCCATTCGCCGAGGCCAAGCGTTCTAGCGACTGGTGGCATTCGTAGATGAGACCGGAGTTCATGGTGTTGCCCATTAGGGCCCTTAGCACCGCCATACTATCTGACAGTATGCGGATGTTATATTGCTTGATGCCTCTAGACATAGCCGCTAGGGCTGCGTATGTTAGCGCAACACATTCGCATTGAAAAATCGAACTGTGCTTGCCTAGTGCCAGCGATATTTTTATGTTTAGGTCTAGTGAGTACACCCCGGCTCCAGTACCTGACCCCATCTTGGAGCCGTCCGTGTATATTCGGACTTCATTTATGCCGGAATGATCACTATCGTTCTCCTGTAGTTCTATACAGTACCTTCTTTCGAAGATGTGTTGTTTTGGAATCCTGTCACATGGGGCAGCTATCAGTGTGGTTGGTAGTCCACTAGTTGATTCCAGATATTGGAGTGTGGACCCTCTTGGTTATTCCACAGACTCAGGTGTTTTAGTCTGATTGTTGCCATAGCTGCCTCCTGTTCTATGTACAGGTCTAGTGGTGCTAGATCGAGAGCCACCTCAAGGGCGGCAGTAGGGGTTGTTCGCATGCATCCAGTGACGGCCGTACAAACGAGTCTCTGGAATTGCTGCAACTTGTTTCTAACCGTGCTAAGCTCAGTTCTCTGCCACCAAGCAATAGCACCGTACGTGATTATCGGCCTTATTACCGCTTTATAAAGCCATAGAGTGATTTTCGGTGATAGACCCCAGGTTTTGCCGAGGAGCCGCTTGCATTGGTAAAAGATAATGCAGGCTTTATTAATTTTTGCGTCTAGGTGTCTATTCCATAGGAGTTTGCTGTCAAGTATGACTCCTAGATACTTGACCTCTGTGGTAAGAACCAGACTAGTGCCGAATAGTTTTGGCAGCCTTAGGTCACCTAAACTACGTTTGTTTGTGAACATTATCAACTCCGTTTTTGTTGGGTTCACTGATAGATTGTGTTTTACGCACCACTTGTCGACGACCTTTAAAGCAGACCTCATTTGGTCGCAAATTGTGCTTTCAAATGGGCCACTAATAAGAATGGTCAGGTCGTCTGCATAGCCCACTGTGAGGAACTTGCGGTCGTTGAGTTGAGTAATCAGCTCATCTACCACGATGTTCCAGAGGAGTGGTGAAAGAACTCCGCCTTGTGGGCACCCTCTCGCCACTATTCCTCTGTTTGTGTTGTTAACAGTGAATTGTATAGCTCTGCCTCTAAGCATACTGTCGATCCAACCTGTAATGGTGGAGTCGACTCCGTGTCTAGACAGAGCCTGGCTTATGCTGTTGAAGTTTGTTTTATCGAAGGCACCTTCGATATCGATGAAGGTTCCTAGAGTTGATTTTTTATATTTGAGGTTGCCCTGTATGTATGAGACTACACGATGCAGAGCGGATTCTGTTGATTTACCCATCGAATAAGCATGTTGGTGTGGGTTCAGGGGTTGCTTGTTTAGCGCCGTGCTCCTGATTTCTCTATCTATTAGCCTCTCTAGAACCTTTAGCATGAAGGATGTGAGGCTGATAGGTCTGAATGATTTAGGTTGTGTGTAGTCTCCTTTGCCGGGTTTGGGAAGGAATACTACTTGGACTTCTCTCCAATTCGTAGGTACGTAGCGGTGTGCTACGCAGCTTCTGTAGATGGACCGTAGATGATCCATCAGTGCAGCGTCACACCATTTTAGCAGACCTGGGAAAATACCATCCAGTCCTGCAGCTTTGAATGGAAGGAAGCTGTTGATAGCCCACTTTAGCTTATCGTGATTCACGATTCTGTGAGCGGTGGTCCAATCTGACTCATCTGGTAGATATACCTCACCTTCCTCCCAAATGTCATTCTCATTTAGTATGCGACACCCCGGGAAGTGAGTTGTCATTAACAGTTCCGAAGTCTCCGAATCTGTTTTGGTGAAGGTACCATCAGGTTTTTTTAGGAAGCCAAGGTCTGGCTTCCGCTCAGAGCACAGGATATTTTTAACTCTGTTAGCATGGTTGTTGGTGTCTATGTTAGTGCAGAAGCTTCGCCAGCAATCAGTTTTCCTGATTCTGATCCACTTCTTGTATTTGTGTCGGGCCTGCCTGTAAGCATCCCAGTGCTGGTCTAGTCTTGAGTTCATCGCTTTATTGAACAACTTTCTTACCTTTTGCCGCAATCTCTGCAGTTCTGGTGTCCACCATTGGTGCTCACCCCCTGGTGTGGTTCTGGGTGACGAAAGTGGACATGTCTGTTCAAAGCAGGTGATCAATGAGTTAGTGAGGTTTTTTACATGGTTATCGATCTCCACTGTGGTCTCATGAGCATTTGGCGCAGCTGAGTTTGTTAGCAGCTCTGCTGTCATCCGCTTATACTGCAGGAGGTCCATTTTGCGGGGATTTCGTCGGGGTTTAGGTGGTGTGAGTGACATCTTAAGGTGGAATTTAATCCAGCGATGGTCCGAGCACGATGACTCTTCTGAGACGTGCCAGTCCGAGATGTATGATGACGCGTACTCAGTGGCTAGAGTTAGATCAATTATTGTTTGGGCTCTCGATGTGACAAATGTTGGTTCTGAGCCCTTGTTAATAACATTTAGTTTGGTTGAAAGTAAGAAAGAAACAAAATTCTCACCGCGTTGGTTGTTGGTTTTGCTACCCCATAGGGCATGATGCGCGTTGGTGTCGGCCGCGACTATCAGTTCCATTCCCTGTCGCTCACAGAAATCCACAAGCGCAGTGAGTTCAGGGGTGGGGATGTCTACGTCGCCCGGCAAGTAGGCAGACGCCATCACCACGCTGTGCAAGCCTGGGGAAGGTTCATTGAGCCTGACGGTAGTTAAGTCTCTGGAACAGAACTCGGTAATTAGGGTAGTGTTCGCGTATTTAGGTGTAATAATACAAGTACGCGGGTTGTCGATAGTGGTGTCTAGGTGTAGTTTACCTCCGAAGTTGCTGAGGCCGCAAATCCTGCCTTTCCTAATCCACGGCTCCTGTATTAGGGCCACGGCCTTGGTGTTTACCTCCAGTGTTCTGCGTAGGTTAGCCGTTGTACTAGATGGATACCACATACTTTGATGGAACATAAAAGCTTTTCCTTAACCCCCCAAATCTTGTAAACGGCCGAACCGATTACGATCAAATATAGGCTAAGAACACTCTCGATTGAATTATCTTTCAAACATAAAACAACGGCATTAAAGTCGGTTTAGTTGTTCGGGAGCTACAATGCCATAAGTAGACACACAAACAAACAAACACACAAGCACACACGTCAATCTTATAACACCTCTCTTTTTGCTTCGGGGGTTAAAAATATATAATTTACAACTGTATTGTTGACGCTGTATATGATTTTGTTGCTTAACTAAGCTTAAATTGAAGAATATTTATTCTTGAATTTTTTTTTTAAATAAAGATTAAATTGACATCATTGTACATACAAATTTTCATATTAAGATCTATAATAGTGTTTTTGCCCTGGAAGATGGGTAGACCTTTGGTGTAGGACGAAACTTGCTTCGAAACCCTTACGCCATCAGATCTTCTAAATACAGCTGGGTGTGCTGGCACTGCTGCTCCGTGCGCAGAAAGCAAATAACGTAAATATAGTAATATAATGATGTTTTTAAGTCATTTTGGGGTGGAGACGCGTGGTGGGTGACCCGAGGTCATATGGTCCGAGTGTTCGTTCTATTTATAAGGAATTAACTAAACAACTGACCGACACTTCTGATGGCCAAAAGACTGGCCTTTTGCTTACACAGCAGATAAGCATTGCTATTCAACGTGGTAGTGCTGCCATCCTCCTGGGAACACTACCAGTTGGGGACGATGCCCTGGAATTTTACGATGCATGTTTGTGAATAGTCCCTATTATTATTTTATCATGTTTTTCTTTTTAGTTTACATCAATAGGTTTTTAGCTCTAAAATACTTTTAATGTTCCTGTTAAAATATTGCTTACGCAAGTGAATATGTATCATTTGAAGAGAAATAATTTCTCTGTTAAAGTTAGGGTACTAACTTAATTGTACTCTAACGATTTTTTTTAACATTCTATTGATAGACTGAACTACTAAGTACGTATTCCATACGTCTACTGATACAGTGTATGTATAAATTGTGTTATTATAAAATACAGAAATAAATATCTTACAATATATTTAATACAAGTGTTAGGTTAGTTAGGTAGGTTAGGTTAGTTCTTTAATTTATTTTTTATGGTTAGAGTGCAAACCGATTAAGATGAAAAATAGCCTAAATGTTACTTCGAATTACACAAAATGTTAGTTCGAAGAGTTTCTATAAAAAGTAATATTTGTAATGTAATGTTGTACAAGCAAATCTTGTACAGATTATTTTTATTAATTTCGAGATTGTTATGTTATTCTTCCAAATAGACCTTGCCTAATTACGCAATTGTTGTCCCATTAAAAATTTAAAAGATTTTTTAACCACTGATTTGATATTTATGTTTGTATAAAGTTTCCACGTATTGTTAGACGAATATGATAGTGATATACCTATATAGAAGCAGATTTATGCTATGCTCACGACCATTTAAATTATTTATAATGAACTGTATGGTGCACTAAACTCCGCGTATCGAAGCGACTGATAGAGTAATGAGTTTTAAGCCAAAAGGTGATCACTGTTAGACAAATATTCCGATTGTTTTCTAAACAAGTAACATATAGTATTTAAATCTTTTTAACTTATAACTCTAAACATTAACCGACCACTTTGTCAACGAAATACAGAAATATACACGCTAAATACTGTCATTGTACTAGAACTCACGTCACACCGTACCTTAACGACAATTCAATATTAAAAATTAAGTCTAGGCTCAAGCTTCACTTAGCATCCCTAATGTTTGGCATTGTTAAGTACCGCGAACCAGTTTACCTGTTTCGTAAACTAGAATGGGTTTCCAACAAACGTCATTGTACCGTGAGCCAGTGCTCGCAGCAACTCTCTATATTACCTCATAAAACAGCCTTTTTCAAAGGTAGTTTCCGCTATGCGGCTTCTAAGATATGGAACAATTAACCCCCGCCTATAGGATCCTTAAATACTATTGGCACTTTTAAATATAGACTGCGGCAGTATCTTATAGAAGCACAGCGGAGACTAAATATGGCCACTGTTAACACATCGCTTATATAGCGTTAAGCGATGTATGGTGTGGTGAATGCTGTCGAGCATTTTCAGAGTGAAAGGGTGTGTGTGCAAACTGTGTTGTTATTGTTTTATATTATTGTGTATGTTGGAGTGATGAGCTTTTCTGTTTTGTATTGTTATTTATTGTCTAGTTAGTATGTATGTACCTATTGGCCTGTGATGGTATGGTCTGCAACGGCCCAATTGAACAACCATCGTAAGGCTTTCGTCTGATACAACGCTGGAATGGGTCCGTTTTTACAACAACAACATAGACACCAACAACCATGTTAACAGAGTTAAAAATATCCTGTGCTCTGAGCGGAAGCATGACCTTGGCTTCCTAAAAAAACCCGATGGTACCTTCACCGAAACAGATTCGGATACTTCGGAACTGTTAATGACAACTCACTTCCCGGGGTGTCGCATACTAAATGATAATGACACTTGGGAGGAAGGTGAGATATATCTACCAGACGATGCGGATTGGACCACCGCTCACAGAATCGTGAACCACGATAAACTAAAGTGGGCTATCAACAGTTTCCTTCCATTCAAAACTGCAGGACTGGATGGTATTTTCCCAGGTCTGCTAAAATGGTGTGACGATGCACTGATGGATCATCTACAGTCCATCTACAGAAGCTGCGTGGCACACCGTTACGTACCTACGAATTGGAGAGAAGTCAAAGTAGTGTTCCTTCCCAAACCCGGCAAAGGAGACTATACACAACCCAAATCATTCAGACCTATCAGCCTCACATCCTTCATGCTTAAGGTTCTAGAGAGGCTAATAGACAGAGAAATCAGGAGCACGGCGCTATACAAGCACCCCCTGAACCCACACCAACACGCCTACTCTATGGGTAAATCAACAGAATCCTCTCTGCATCGTGTAGTCTCATACATACAGGGCAACCTCAAATACAAAAAATCAACTCTAGGGACCTTCATCGACATCGAAGGTGCCTGCGATAAAACAAACTTCAACAGCATAAGTCAGGCTCTGTCTAGACACGGAGTTGACTCCACTATTACGGGGTGGATCGACAGCATGCTTAGAGGCAGAGCTATACAATTCACTGTTAATAACACAACAAGAGGAATAGTGGCAAGAGGGTGCCCACAGGGCGGAGTTCTCTCACCTCTCCTCTGGAACATCGTG
Source organism: Tyria jacobaeae (assembly GCA_947561695.1). Taxonomy (NCBI): domain Eukaryota; kingdom Metazoa; phylum Arthropoda; class Insecta; order Lepidoptera; family Erebidae; genus Tyria; species Tyria jacobaeae. Next base: position 15,419,783 of record OX387212.1, read on the forward strand.
ATGGATGAGCTGATAACTCAACTCAACGACCGCAAGTTCTTCACAGTGGGCTATGCAGACGACCTGACCATTCTTATTAGCGGCCCATTTGAAAGCACAATTTGTGACCAAATGAGGTCTGCTTTAAAGGTCGTCGAACAGTGGTGCGAAAAACACAATCTATCAGTGAACCCAACAAAAACGGAGTTGATAATGTTCACAAACAGACGTAGTTTAGGTGACCTAAGGCTGCCTAAACTATTTGGTACCAGTCTGGTTCTTACCACAGAGGTCAAGTATCTAGGAGTCATACTTGACAGCAAACTCCTGTGGAATAGACATCTAGATGCAAAACTTAATAAAGCCTGCATTATCTTCTACCAATGCAAGCGGCTCCTCGGCAAAGCCTGGGGTCTCTCACCGAAAATCACTTTATGGCTCTATAAAGCGGTAATAAGGCCAACAATCACGTACGGTGCTATTGCTTGGTGGCAGAGAACTGAGCTTAGCACGGTTAGAAACAGGTTGCAGCAATTCCAGAGACTCGTTTGTACGGCCGTCCCTGGATGCATGCGAACAACCCCTACTGCCGCCCTTGAGGTGGCTCTCGATCTAGCACCACTAGACCTGTACATACAACAGGAGGCAGCTATGGCAACGATCAGACTTAAACATCTGAGTCTGTGGAATAACCAAGAGGGTCCACATTCCAATATCTGGAATCAACTAGTTGACTACCAACCTCTGATAGCTGCCCCATGTGACAGGATTCCTAAACAACACATCTTCGAAAGAAGGTACTGTATAGAACTACAGGAAAACGATAGTGACCATTCTGGCATAAATGAAGTCCGGATATACACGGACGGCTCCAAGATGGGGTCAGGTACTGGAGCCGGGGTGTACTCACTAGACCTAAACATAAAAATATCGCTATCACTAGGCGAACACAGTTCGATTTTTCAATGCGAATGTGTTGCGGTAATTTACGCAGTCCACGCAGCTATGTCAAGAGGTATCAAGAAATACAACATCCGCATACTGTCAGATAGTATGGCGGTACTAAGGGCCTTAATGGGCAACACCATGAACTCCGGTCTCATCTATGAATGCCACCAATCGCTAGAACGCTTAGCCTCGGCGAACGGGGTAATTCTACAATGGATCAGGGGGCACAGCAACTCACTAGGTAACGATGCCGCCGACGAGCTAGCAAGGAAGGGATCAAAAACACCAGTGGCAGGCCCTACCACACTCCTGCCACTACCCTTCAACCTTTATCGCTCCTGGGTAAGGCAAAGGACTCGAGAAGCACACAATAGCAGATGGATTAAAACACCTGGCTGCAGGCAATCCAGACTGGTATTAAAAGAATTATCACCACGTTTATCGCATAGACTCATCAGTCTTCACAGAACGGACATCCGAATAGTGGTCGGCAGCATTACAGGTCATTTGGCTCTGAACCGACACCTATTCGTCATTAACGCGACCGATAGCCCCCAATGCAGGGGTTGTCTAAGCGCGGAGGAAACGGCCGCCCACGTCATCCTGGAATGCGAGGGCGTGGCTGCACAACGGGCAGAAATCCTCGCAGGCGCGAGGACGCTCCTAGAAGCCTGTGAACGCCCCAGGAGGCTTCTGCGCTTCTGGAAGGAGCTAGGCTGGCTCAACTAGTCAGCCTCCTGAACGCATAATGGACCGATCATGAGTCTAAATGCGGAAACTGAGCCCTTGACCATTACCATTACCATTTGGGTCCGTTTTTGGCACTGACAGTAAATCTTTCTGTAAAACTGTTCATGTACCTGTGTTTTTTGTGTGCCATGTAACATTTTTTTCTTTCTTCTTTCTTCCTTTCATTGCACTAGTTATAAATGATATATATTATAATATTTACATATTTGATAACTATTGACATCGATTAAAAGCGTTAAGCGGAACTTAGTTGCTGTAGTATTTATTATATAAATATAATAAATACTACAGCAACACAGCACATATATATTGCATGGATTCCTGTCGCTACCGGCCGGGCCATGGAGCGTATAACGACCAGTAGCGACAGATTTTCTCCGACGTTTGCAGCGAGGGCCCGAGGATGCGACGCCCAAGCTGGGCAATCTGAGCCGAGTCCTAACTGCACTCGCAGGGGTGACAGACGGGACTCATTTAAGCGACCAAATGCAGGTACTTCTCGAAGCAGCCGTGTCCAGAAAGAACCTGCGTCAGTCGGAAAGAAAGGCCCATGCTGCCACCCTGCCCATTCGACATCGTCGACTAATGCTATGAATACGATTCAAATGACTTATCCATTAAGCCGTCTACTAGGCTCTAGGGAATAATAAATATCATACCTAGGTACAATGGAAAAACATAAACCCCCTTTTTTGCACAGTCGGGTAATAGAATACGTCTTCAGAATATGTTAAGTAAATTCGACTGATGATATAAGCCTTAAATACAGAATAAGAAACTAAATGGAAATTGAAGTGATCCACTTATGACACTAAATTTAAATATAGATGATTATTATTATCAAAAGTTATTATATAAACACTACCTTCATCAAAGTTATTTTAAGAAATGGTATGAGTACTTACTAGATAAACCTGTAAGAGGTTACCTTTTATATTTTTACATTTAATTTTTTTTTTTACGAGAGTCGGATTTTAATTTGATGATTTGAATTCCATTTCAAATTAGTCCTTGGCTCAGTAGAACATTCTCATTCTGCAAACGACATTCTTTAGTAGTTAAATAAATTATTCACGTTTCATTTATTTTGTAATAAAAGGAAACAGTAACCTTGTGTTCTAATTTAATTAATATTATTAGGTGATTTTTACGATTTTTGTATGTAGGTATGAGATAGATATATAGATATATTTGGTAGGTATGAGAATTGGCCGTAAAGTATATTTCATACTGCTAAATGATTAGTGGTTCATTTTTTTTATAGCAGAGCCACGTTCGCCGGGTTAGCTAGAATTATAATATTAGCCTTTTGTTTATCAGAAACCCTATTAAATAAATAAATCAAAAGAAGAAAAGACAATCAAATTATCATCCACAATTCAATAAGTCAAAAACAAAGTCATGTTATGTTAAATATGTCCAAGATTTCTTTGCATAACACCACACACACACAAGGTTTTGCTGTTCTGTTTTTCTGTTTTAGAAAGCATAGTAAAAAAACAGCGTAGCTTAGTGTATACTGAGTTTATGGCAAAAGTGTTGTGTGTCATCTATCAGAGGAATCTAAAGCTCTCCCTTGTATTGACAGGGTTCTTTTAAACTAACCCAGGTAATAACAAGTCATTTTTTTTTTTTTTTTATTCGTAAGCCTACCATAATGACTCCACTTTGCCTGATGGTAAGCAATAAATGGAGTCCAAGAGTGGTGGTCACCATCCTCATTGCATGTCTAGTCAATGCAGCATGGTGACCCACACTATGGCGGCCTGGTGAGATGCTTTTTCACGCCCCGCTTAAAAGACCCGGGATCAAATTGGGAAGGAAACACGTGCGCTGGTAGGGAATTCCAGGCTTTCACTGATCGGCACAGGAAAGAAGAGCCAAACCGTTTCGTTCGGGATCGCATATCTTCGACTCGCAAACGGTGACTCCTCAGGCCAGCACGTGTAGTCCTGTAGAGGAAGGGAGAAGGTGGGACCAATTGGAAGAGCTCGTCAGAACACTCCCCGTGATGTAGGTGATAGAGAACTGCCATAGAGGCGACATCTCTTCGCAACTGCAGGGGCTCAAGAGACTGGGTGACCTCAGGACAGTCTATAATACGGACTGCGCGTCGCTGCAACCGATCGAGAGCGTCAAGCAGATACTGCGCATAGCTATCCCAAAGATGAGAGCAGTACTCCACGCAGGAGCGAACCTGGGTCTTATATAAAAGACACAGATGCTCGGGCGAGAAGAACCGTCTCACCTTGTTCAATACACCGAGCTTCCGCGAGGCCGCCTTAGTGACGCTCTCGATGTAATCACGCGGATTGAGATCCCGACAGATGTCCATACCCAGTATACTAAGCCTATCCTGTAGTGGCAGTTGAGTGTTCTGAAGAGTAGGAAGGGGAAGGAATGGAGACTTTTTTTTTGAAAACGCGCACGCCTGTGTTTTCTATGCGCTGAACTCGACCAGATTCTCACAACCCCATTGAGAGATGCGGCTCAGGACCCGGTCGAGCTCAGCAACAAGCTCCTGTCGTTTTCCCTCAACGTCTGCTAGCTTGGCAGCAGGATGTCCAAAGTATCGCCCGTGTACTGTGCTGTCGTCTGCATAACAATGTATGTTGCCAAGAGCCAGCATATCATTGATATGCAGAAGGAACAGCGTGGGCGATAGGACGGAGCCCTGAGGTACACCAGCGCTAACCTCCTGGAAGTCAGAGGCCGCGCCGTCACAGAGAACCCTAATGCGGCGCTTGTGGAGGAAGGCAGCAACCCAGTTGCATAGCTGAGATGGCAGACCAAATGCAGGAAGTTTGGAGAGAAGCGAGCGATGCCAGACCCTATCGAAGGCCTTGGCAATGTCGAGGATGATGGCTAAGGACTCCCCATGCCTATCCATAGCCTCACCCCAAAGGTGTGTGACGTACGCTAGAAGATCACCCGTGGATCGGTTCGGCCTAAAACCATATTGCCGATCATTTAACAAGGAGTGATCCTCTAGGTGGCGGATTAATTGGGTGTTGATTATCCGCTCGAGCACCTTACAGAGTATGGAGGTGACGGCTATAGGACGGTAATTAGCTGGATCGGAGCGGTCGCCTTTTTTGGGAATGGGTTGGACGTTCGCCTCTCTCCAGGCCTCCGGAACAATTCCCGAGGAATAGGACAGGCGATACAGGCGCGTCAGTACAGGAGACAACTCTGGTGCACAGTTTTTAAGAACCACCGCCGGAATACCGTCGGGTCCACTGGCTTTCCGAACATCGAGTGACCGAAGCTCCGCACGGACATCCCTCTGCCGGATGCGAATATCCCGCATTGCGGAGTCGCAAGATGCAATGGTGGGCGGGTGAGCGCTACGGTCGTCGATTCGGGAGTTAGCCGCAAAGAGGTCAGCAAGTAGTTTCACTTTCTCTTGCGGCTCGTGGGCCAGTGATCCGTCAGGGTACTTCAGCGGTGGCAGCGCTAAAAAAAAAGCGGGTTGGTGGGAGAGGAGGATGCCGCTGTTGACGATAACTGTCACCCCTGCATCATTGGGCCTCCGGCGCACTCACTCACCAGCGAAAGACGACAGCACGAATGATGTCGCTTTAGGCTGGTTTTCTGTGAGCGGGTAGTACTGCCCCTGCTGAAGTCAGCGTGGCTCTACTACCTAATAAACACATACACATAACATGATCCTTTTAACAAACATATATTTAATATAGGTGTAACAGACAGCCCCCTCTACAGAGCATTCTTTGAGGAGGAAGAGACGAATGCCCACGTCCTTCTGGAGTGCACAGGAGTGGCCATTTTAACCGTATGCACATATTTATATAATTTATTTTTCATTACTTCACTAATAACAAGTCGACGTCTCACCCTCACGGGAAAAACCATTGGAGATTGAATTGATACGAAGTATACGTCCGTGATTATTGCAGCAAATATTAGAGTTGTAAATGTCGCCTATACGTTATGATAAACAAAATAAACGCTAAAGGTTAGAGGGTTCGGACTTCCTCTCAATAATATACAGTTTTAGTTACAGGTATGTATGCGATCCTGTGAACTCGAGTTCTTGCTTTCACTTCGCAATCCCTCCTTATAAGCAATATACGTTTGGTCCATTCAATATACTCCTATTTTTTTCCAACTTTAATTCCCAAGGTGCCTGCTTTGCGGCAATTGGATTTCCGATTAAGTGATTGATCCAATGTACAGATGCCAAATATGGGCATGGAATGAATCATGCCATTTCTATGACAACAGCACAATAAAAACTTCTGTAAAGCTGTTGTATGCGTTGTGTTGGAAACAACACCACAACAATTTAAGTCACAACTGTACTCATGTTTTATTAGTTGTTTATGGACTCTATGTCTCGAGTTTTTTCAAAGCAGAAATTTGTATTCATGTGAATGTTTCGTGAACTATCCAAAGTCTGTTGTCAATGTTACAATAGTATCGGTTGATGTTTAGTAAACTTTTCCAATAACTACTCGTTGCAACCGCTAAGTGATATAACAACAATGTTGTCGGTAGGAACGTAGGTACCCACTAAAATTAATGCAACACTCCTATAAACGTTAAATCTATCTTTATATTATACTATTATAATATTATATATACTATTATAACTAATAATCAGTTAACTTCTATTATGGAATATGAGGAATATTCCATAATAGAAGTTAATTGATATAGATCATTGAAATAGATCATTTCTTTCATTGGCAAGCGGAGGTAGCTTAGCGGGGCTTACACATATCGTGGACAGATGCTACTTATGTACATATCGTGGACAGATAAAAAAAAAATGATATGGCCAATCGTGGACTGACTTATCATTAAATGTTGGCGGTTTAACGATATGTTCAGTTTTAGCTGACCAGTTTATGGAATGGTTGACCACATTATGAACTGGTCAATTCTATGATCTGATCACGACATACACACATTCAAGTTTGGTACAATGTACGTCCGTAACAGGACTATGTCCGCTGTAATCTAAACATGTGAAATGAAATATAAGCTAATATGTTAAAAAAACTATATATAAATATAAATCTATGTATCTATCTTCTTCTTCCTAGCCTTATTATTCCAGTGTCTATTAGAGTTGCCTTCTAGTCCAACCAGTTATTACCTGAATATCAGTTTTTCTACGGAACGACTGACATCTGACCTCCGCAACCCTGAGGGCTAACAGAATTCGATAGTAGGACTAGTGGTCATGATATTTGAGAGCACTGACTTCCCAATATCGACTGTCACTGTTTTGTTTTTATAGTATATAAAGCTATATATATATATATATATATATTATTATTATAAAACGTTTTTAAATATAACTTTTCTTATTTACGTTTAAAAAAACAGTCTGACTCGGACACTGAATGTTCCGTAAGGAAACAAACTTCTAATATCCGATAACAATCACAAACATAACTGACTATGCTATCGTGATAATCACTTAATTTTCCAACTTAAAGGTGGATTTTTTTTTCGTATTTAAGCAAGACGGGGAACCTTACAACATCAATACAATAAAAAACAAATTGAAACCTAAAATATTGTTGGTCCAATTGAAAGTATTGTTCATACCCTAACTTACCACCCTTTTTTTACTGACTAAGCCCACACGGTATGCCATACTGCGCTTCAAATAGGATGAAGCCGGAAACAGTTTTAGTATAACATCTGGACTCTTCCTTGAGCCTGTTGCCCGCAAAAACACGGGCACCACCTTCGGGTAACTCTCAATTAAACAACTACGTCCAGGCACACCAGGATGTCGCCTCCTTGCGGTTGGCCACTACACCACGACCGAAATCCGTCCCGACACTCAGGGCGGCATGAGACTTTGGTAGGCGCCTCCGCCGCCCGGTTCACCTACAGCGAATTGGGTCCGAGAGGAGATCTTCCTCCTAGACCTGCTCCACCGCGTCCTTCTGCGAGATGAGGATGAGGATGCGATCGCGGTAAAACTTCAGTCATTATTGCCCAAGCGGGCCAATCCGCGACCGTATATTGAGTAGTGTCCTCACTGCAGTCGCAATGGTGATAGCCGGGACTCACTTCCTTTCTAGCGACCGAGAGTATTTTCCGAAGCAGCCATGCACGGAAAGGACGTGCATCAGTCGGAAAGAAAAGATTCCCATGCTGCCGCCCTGCCCATTCGACAATCACCGCATCGCCAACCAACTTTCTCGTCGTGGCACGTCTCTTTTACATGTTGGCGCCAAAACAACGGCTCGATCGAAGATTTTTCTATCTTAGGATCGATCGAAGAATTCGTAACTCATTTATTTCGAATGACAAACTAAACTTCGCAGTTCTCTCTTCTTGCTTAAAGACGTTGCTTCACCAAATTTCGTAGTTCGAGGTCAATGGGAAGTAGCCTATAGGTTTTCATTTTTATGCGAAATGTTTTATTAGAGTTCTTTTTGGGCAAAGAAATAAAATAAAATATCCATCCCCATCACCTGGACGATTGGCACTCCACCACTGTGCGCTTCTCCAGAAGCTTTTTGCCTCGCACGACCAGCTTATGGAACAAATTGTCACCTGCCGTATTTCCGAAAAGATACGACCTTCAAACCTTCAAGAAAAGAGCGTACTCCTACCTAAAAGGCCGGCAACGCACTTGTGACCCTTGAGTTGCGGGTGTCCATGGGCGGCGGTAGTCACTTACCACCAGGTACCCGTCTGCTCGTTTGCCCCCTATAGCATAAAAAAAAAAAAATATACATATATATATATATATGTATATATATATATATATATATTACTATGAATGAATAACCGAAACGGTCATCTGAATTTTATTTTATTATAATTTATGACTGCTAAACTTTGAGAAGCTGCTGCTCGTTTGCCCCCTATAGCATAAATATATATATATATATATATATATATATATATTACTATGAATGAATAACCGAAACGGTCATCTGAATTTTATTTTATTATAATTTATGACTGCTAAACTTTGAGAAGCATACAAAGGAATAAAATGCCCAATGCTCTGCTTCTGTTACTGAGTATTCTGTTAGTGAGTATATCTGTTACTGAGTATGTCCGCTTTCATTTCGGAGGCTGTGTACTAAGGTTACTAATGCGCGGGTAAGACTAATTCTCATGGGAGCTATCATTTAGAAGATGTACATCACTACAGAATAAATAGGTACCATGGGTAAGTATGGTTTGCTTTTATGCCACTTGAGTAGATAGAAGGTATCATAGTTGGACTCCTTACCTGTACATTTTAAAGACGAAAAGACACTTTAACTGGATATCTTACTCACTTGTATTTAGATTAGTTTTCCGTATTTATTTAGGTAGATACATCGTCTCATCACATCAAACAATTAAGATTGCGTTAAGAACTTCTTAATTTAAAATTCCTTCTAAAGTCGATTCTATTCGAAAATCTTAATTTTTAAATATTGACAAATCAGAAATAGGGTTATAACGAGATGTTTTGTAAGCAATTAACTTGAATAAACAATTATCCAATCAACAATATCGTTTTCTTGGATTATTCAACATTGAAGTTAGCTATCGCCAGTCGAGAAAGTCCATATTAACCAGTGGTAGCCGTCCGTGTGTTTGCGATAATATTTTGAACGTACCAATCTACCGCTGCTACTTGAAACGTCAAATTACACATATGTAGAGTTCAGAATGGGTTATCAAAATTGATAAAAGTTATTGGGTTTGCGCAAATAAAAACACTTTTTACAGTATAATCAAGGGGATAGTTGGTATAACATATTATATATTATGTCCAACATACTAGCGAAAACCGCTCGTAAATCTTTATCTCAAAAACTCAGCAGATTTTCGTTATATACCATAGTGAATCCAGTAACCTCAGTTTATGGAAAAATCCACTTTGAGGTACGTAGTGAGGTTTTTATCAACTGGCTATCGCAATACAGTTTGGTAATGTTACTTATAATTCCTTTTACGCTTCATCGGTCCATTCTTTTATTTTCGTTTTGGTATTAGGTTAGTAATATTATTTATATTCTTGTGTAAAAATATAACCTGCCGTTAATGTTTGAGAATCCGTTAATTTTATAAAATTAATATTACGCAGTTTAATTTAATTTGAAGACACATGTTGTTATACTGTGAGGCTTTAGGAAGAAAATGTGGTCAACTTTTGTTTTCGATTGCAATATCTAGTTATCAGTTTGACGTCATTGCAACTGCTTTAAATTAGAGCACTTTGTTTGTGGTCATTCAGTGTAAATTTTATTTTGGTGAATTAAGGTTGGTAAATGGTAAACATTGTTTGTGTTTGTATGTTTTTAAACTAATACATTTTGGTTTTATATTCCAGAATCCAAATTTAGTTAAACAGTTTCACAACAGCCCAACAATGAGTACTTCAATGCTTAATGGCAACCTCTGGGACACAGACCCTGAGCTTTTTGGCATCATCAAAAAGGAGAAAGAGCGCCAGCGGGCTGGTCTTGAAATGATTGCATCTGAGAATTTCACATCTTTACCAGTTCTGCAGTGTTTGAGCACATGTCTTCACAATAAGTATTCAGAGGGAATGCCCAACCAAAGGTAATCATCAGATTTATTTTACAGGAATTTTTGAAAACAATATTAATATACACATTTATTAATATACTTTAGTCCTACTACTTTGTTGTCTACACAGGGGATATAGAGTATTTTGATATATTTATTTATGTTGTAATATTTATATCGGGAACAGTTTTAATAGTAAAACTCCATAAGAGATTTCCGCCTGTATATTCACTCATTTTCAAATTATAAATTTTGTGTACATACCTAAATTTTCTTGGCTTCAGGTACTACGGAGGCAATGAATTCATTGATGAAATAGAAATTTTAGCACAAAAGAGATCTCTTGAAGCTTACAAGTTAAATGCAGAAGATTGGGGTGTGAATGTGCAGCCATACTCAGGTATAATTTTGTTGGTTAATAATTTATAGTATTGAACTGTATATTTGTGCATGAATCATAATTGATTTCTTTGCTTTTACTAAAGTTTTTGTTTAATATTGCCATATTAACAGTTACAAATGAATTTAATTATTAACTTTCAATATTGTTCATATATTTCCAATAATAATTATTTCAAATAAATCTTATCTATTTGCCTAGCTTATATACTATACTTATACTAATGAAAGTACATCCCAAACCTCCCATTCGGATATACAATAACAAAATACTATTTTAAATACAGGATCCCCAGCCAACTTTGCAGTGTACACTGGCATTGTAGAACCTCATGGAAGAATCATGGGTTTAGATCTGCCTGATGGTGGTCATCTTACCCATGGATTTTTCACTGCAACTAAAAAAATCTCAGCTACATCCATATTTTTTGAAAGTATGCCATACAAAGTGAGTACCCCTTTCTTAACCCATAATTAAAATACATATAGGTAAATACTCTCATGCCTGCATCCCTGAAGGGATAAGCAGAGGTGCATTAAGCACCCACATTCAGCCAATTAAAATTTGGTTCCAGTAACATAACATAACTGCTTAGATGGGTTACCCCTAACCCATCTAAGCTGTATTGTATGTGAGACAATATGGGTAGACAATGGAGGGTAAGGTATATTGCTTATCTGAATGAATTCGGAAATTTAGCAATAGTCTGAGGATCTTGGGTTTGCATACCTTATCTTGTACTGGCTGTAGCTGGGAGGCCCGAGACCTCTATCTAGAATTAAGTACTTAGAAAACTAGTCATAAACACATTGGATATTCTTTAATACTAACAATCTGTAAAAGCTTAACAACTTACTTATTATCAATGATGTGATAAGAAACAGTTGTAAAGTCACACCCGCTTGATGGAATTGATTGTCTTTGACCTGTGATCTTAGAACTGCGTCGTTATCGCTGGTTATGTACTGAAGATAAATATATTGTTGTTTTCGACTTCTAAAACAACCTTGAACTATGGAAAACTGACTGATTATGATAAATAATCCAATCGAAGTATTTACTACACATTTAGAAGACTTATTTCGTTGCAGACTTAACAAAAAAAAAAAAAGAAATATTTGTCGGTTAGTGGCAATAACCGCTAAACCGGAGGTCGTGCCTTCGATTCCCATGTGGGACATCAATTTATCAAATCCACAAGTAGTTGTTCTGAGCCTGGGTATTCTTTGTGTCTGTTGTTTGTATGTTTATTTAGTCCCATGCAACACAAAGCAAAATCTTAGTGCGGGAGTTGCCTTTTTTAAAAAGGATTTAAAATAAAACACTTGATTCACTAATGTACGTTTTTTATACGATGGGAATATTTTCTTACCATGCAACTTAATTTAATATTAGTAGATAATATTGATACTTTCTGTAAACAATTTACACAAAACTTCAAATATATATATACTATAATCACTATATTCACAGGTGGATCCAAAAACCGGTTATATTGACTATGATAAACTAGCTGAGACAGCAAAGCTGTTCAAGCCTCGTCTGATCATAGCTGGGATTAGTTGCTATTCACGGTGTCTCGACTACAAGCGCTTCCGACAAATAGCCGACGAAAACGGCTCATATCTAATGGCAGATATGGCGCATGTCTCCGGACTTGTTGCTGCGGGTATGTGTATTAAATTAATAACATGCTACCAAGACTCATTATGCATACCCACGATTTTAGGAGAATGACATGACAATAGACACTAAATTAAGATACATTCTTATTAAAACTTTTTAGTGCCTATTTATTGTTATTAGTTGTTTATGGGCTCTCTGTCGCGTGTAGATTGAACGCAAAGATTCCTCCAATGTCCAGTACACAACAAAAAAAAACAATTTAAAAATATAATTGCCATGCTGGTATTGACCAACACCCTTTATCATTTTAATTAATACTATAATAAGTATTTTTTTTTTATACTATAGGGGGACAGACGAACAGACGGGTCACCTGATGGTAAGTGACACCGCCGTCCATGGACACTTGCAACTCAAGAGTCGCAAGTGCGCTGCCCGCCTTTGAGGATGATGAGGGATGGGGGATGCAGGGAGCGGAAAGAAGAGAGGAGGGATGGGAAGATGGAAAAAAGGATAAAGGAGATGAGGGGAGAGAAAAGGGGGGAGGGGGAATTGGGCCTCTGGAAACCTCAATCAATTCGGGGAAATGCAACGCAAGCGTTACTTCACAACCGGTTTTCTGTGAGGCCGTGGTATCGCACCGGTCGAGCCGGCCCATTCGTGCCTAAGCATGGCTCTACCACTATTAAAATATTTCTTGTAATATAAAAAAGGAGTAATAATTTCAATAGAATTATCTATTTAGATAGTTTATAAAAAGGGAATATATATAATTTATGATTTTCAGGTGTCATTCCCAGTCCCTTCGAATACTGTGATATTGTTACAACTACCACCCACAAGACACTCCGTGGTCCTCGCGCTGGCGTCATTTTCTTCCGCAAAGGCGTGCGCTCAGTCAAAGCTAACGGCACCAAGGTTATGTACGACTTCGAGAGTAAGATCAACCAATCTGTGTTCCCGGGACTGCAGGGTGGTCCACACAACCATGCTATTGCTGCTATCGCCACGGCTATGAAACAAGCCACCACTCCCGAATTCGTTGAATATCAAAAACAGGTTTGTAATGATGCAAGTAAAATATTATTCATGAAATATATGCAAGGTGATAGGTAAATGCTCACTAAAACGAAGACAGGCTATTGTAAAAAAATGTATTCCTATGAAAAAACAAAAACTGTTGTAACAATGTTTTATTAGCATTTTCACGTTCCATCATTTTAGTAGCTAGCTAAATGAAGCGATAATTCCCCATAAAATAAACACTTTCCTACCAGCAGTGAAACGTAAAATGAAATACAGCAAGCCCAGCTGAATCTCGAGTCACAGGAAAGTGCGTGGAACTGCGATCGCACCTTGCGTAAAGAGACCGGTAGGGATCGCTAATGTGGCGAGCGGTGTTAATTTCATGCAGTGTCATTTGTTCTAACCCATTATCAAAGGTATCATTGGTACTATAGTCTATCTTCGTTTTCGGGAGCATTTCCCTATTACCCTGAAAGTATATAGTAGTATACACTGCCACGAGACAACAATGTCCTTCATGTCGTTATTTAAAATTATTCTTCACTAAAAAGTGCCGGTTTTTAGCCTTTATTATGGCAGAACATTATTATTATTATTGTGTCATATAAGTCTTTTAGTAACCGGTTCAAGCCTATGTTATTTAATTAAGAGTTTTAGGAAATAGTGTGGCTATAAAATCTTATATGCACATTTAAATAATTTATTGCCTAGTTACTCTTGTTATTCTTGTAAGTATTATAAGTAGGTACTGTTCAAACTGTTAGTCTTGAATCACACAAAAGATTAGAACCTCTTAATTTATATCAAAATCAGGTCAAGAATATTTTTACTTAAAACAAACGTTTTTACGTGGTAGAGCCATGCTTAGGCACGAATGGGCCGGCTCGACTGGTGCGATACCACGGCCTCACAGAAAATCGGTTGTGACACTTGCGTTGCATTTCCCCGAAATTAGTCAGGTTTCCGGAGGCCCAACTCCCCTCTCCTCATTCCTCTCCCCTGACCTCCCACCCCTTTTCCCATCTCGTCATCCCCGCCTCCTTCCCCTCCCCGCATACCTTCATCCCTCTTCATCTTAAAAGGCGGGCAACGCACTTACGACTCTCCATTGCAGGTGTCCATGGACGGCGGTTGTCACTTACCATCAGGTGACCCGTCTGTTCGTCTGCCCCCTATAATATAAAAAAAAACCTTCGTCGTGTTTCAATACATTTTTTTAATGCAAAAATAATTCTATTTCAATTTGTAAGGACTGAAGGACATTTAATGAATTGGCAATATATCTATGTATGAACATGGTTTTATTTCTTTCACTTAGGTTGTAAAGAATGCTGCGCGCCTATGCGATGGACTAAAATCTCGTGGCTATGACATCGCAACCGGTGGCACTGAAGTCCACCTGATCCTGGTAGACATGCGCAGCGCTGGTCTTACTGGGGCACCCGCCGAACGTATCCTGGAGTTATGCAGCATCGCTTGTAACAAGAACACTGTACCTGGAGATAAGAGTGCGTTAAACCCAAGTGGTATTAGACTTGGTAAGTTCAAAATGTTTTTTTTTATAAACATAAGCTGTCCTAAATGGGCTCAGACGCAAACAGCTAGTTCAATCCTCTTATTACTTACATTTTAATAATGCTCTCAATTTTCCCATTATTCCCATAGTGCCCCATTGACCGCAATAGGCTTCCAATTTTCACGAAATGAGTTTGAAGGAACAGGTATTATGTCCCTCTGATGAAGGAGGTTCTACCGACTAGGCGAAGTGACCATGCCATGCGAACCACGGCGTATCACGGTATATATTCCGGAATGTGAAACTTTCCTTGATTTCCTACATACATTTCAGAAACTTTCCTATAGCGATTTAGATTTTTTATAAGTTGGAGTAGTTGCTACTTAGGTCATTTCGTCTTCACTAGATATTGTTGATATATGTTTCTGCCGTATGAAATCGTCACAGTGGGACTACGTTATAGTCGGCATGCATGTCGGCAGTGTAGTGCAGTCGGCGTGCGGCGTGTACGCCTGTAACAACTCGGCCCACAAGACAGGCGGCTATTAAAACTATAAACCAGTTCCATATCGAAATGGCCGCCGTTATTTTTGGTTTATTTAAGCAAAATTAAAAAAAAACTCTTTAAAGAAATCGAATTTAAATACTTAACTTTACCAAACTTTTGACTGTTTAACGTTATTAGTATTTTTCCTGCGTAACTTAATTGATATAATTAAATTCAGGTACTCCCGCTCTTACAACCAGAGGCATGAAAGAAGCAGACATTGACAGAGTGGTTGATTACATCGACAAAGCGCTCAAAATTGCGAAAGAAGTCACCAAAATATCAGGCCCCAAATTAGCTGATTTTAATAAGACAATCGAAGGAAGTGCGGATTTCAAATCAAAAATTAATAGCCTCAAAGAAGAAATTGAAAACTACAGCAGGACATTCCCATTGCCCGGCTATGAAACGTACTAATTTGATAGTACATATTTACTGGTTCCTCAAATGCATTTATTGTTGTTAATCCTAAGTAAGCATTATTGTGACTAAGTGCCTTCTATGAAAAAAAATGTTAGGTATAAGAATCTCCTGTTACGTAATCTGTAAACATGAAATATATTTTTATAAATACGATTTATTTATTGTACCTTTCGTTTTTCTAGCTACTCAGAATCTATATAAATTATTACTGAGCTTGTTCACATATATGTAAAAGAAAAAAATGGTTTAATATGAGGGAGAGTTCATATTGAACAATGAATAAGATTCAGATTGTAAAACGGTTAAAATGAATGAACATTAAAAGAAATTAACATGTCCTTGCCTGCACATTGATATTACTAATCTGGTAGAATATTGCGGACCGTACTAGATTGTCCTCGTTAAAAGAAAAGTTTATAATGTAGACCCCGTAGGTAGGTAGCAGTTTCCTTCAGCAACAGAATTTGGAAAATACAACTCCTATAGTTTAGAAGCAAAGCTCGCAATAAAATCTACATGTTAGAGATCGTGGGTAGCAATATTGATAGATCGAAGCTTTGTTTATCGATTATATAAGGAGCCTTGCTTATTCGCGCATTAACGCTTTTATCATTTATGCTCCTGCAGTTCTGCAGTAGTTTTTTTTTTATGCGATAGGGGGCAAACGAGCAGACGGGTCACCTGATGGTAAGTGACTACCGCCGCCCATGGACACCCGCAACTCAAGAGTCACAAGTGCGTTGCCGGCCTTTTAGGTAGAGGTACGCTCTCTTCTTGAAGGTTTGAAGGTCGTATCGGTTCGGAAATACGGCAGGCGACAATTTGTTCCATAAGCTGGTTGTGCGAGGCAAATAGCTTCTCGAGAAGCGCACAGTGGTGGAGTGCCAATCGTCCAGGTAATGGGGATGGATATTTTGTCGCGTAGGACGATGGCGGAAACCAGCAGCCGGTATAAGTCCGAACAATTCCTCTGAACACTCCCCATGATACAAGCGATAGAGGATGCAGAGTGAAGCTACATCTCTACGCAACGCCAAGGTGTCAAGTCGATCAGAAATATCTTGGCAGTCGATGATGCGAGTCGCTCTCCGTTGAATGCGGTCAAGAGGCAGAAGTTGGTACTGGGGTGCACCTGCATAGAGATGAGAACAGTATTCCATGTGCGGCCGAACCTGCGCCTTATAAAGTTGCAGGCGGTGGGCCGGAGTAAAATACTGTCTCGATCTGTTTAGCACACCAAGCTTCTTCGAGGCTAATATGGCCTTACTCTCTAAGTGACCGCGAAACTGGACTTCGCTTGATATATCGACGCCAAGGATTCCGATACTGGCTGATGCAGTTAGGGAAGTGCTCTCAAATTGAGGTGATACGACCAATGGCATCTTTTTAGCGGTGAATGCGCAAACCTGTGTCTTCGTGGGGTTAAATTGGACTAGGTTAAGTCGACCCCAATCTGAAACTTTTGATAAAGAAGTTTCGATTTCAGACACAAGTTTGTATCGGCTTTCGATGACGTTTACCTGAGAAATGTTAGCGCGGCCGGTGTAAAGGGCATCACTCGTGCTATCGTCTGCATAGCAATGGATGCTGCTAATCTGCAGCATGTCGTTGATATGCTGAAGAAACAGCGTGGGTGATAGCACACAGCCTTGTGGGACACCAGAATTAACAGGCTTCGAGTCGGAGCATGCACCGTCAACAACGACCTTGATGCTTCTGTCTGTAAGAAAACTGGTGAGCCAATTGCACAGTTTCTCGGGAAGCCCATAGGAAGGAAGCTTCGCAAGGAGCGCTTTGTGCCAGACCCGATCGAAGGCCTTCGCCACGTCCAAACTAACGGCCAACGCTTCCCCCTTGGTCTCGATCGCCTGTGCCCACCGGTGAGTCAAGTATACGAGAAAATCACCAGCTGAACGACCCTGACGGAAGCCGTATTGTCGATCATTGAGGAGCTGGTGGTCTTCTAAGTACCGGAGGAGCTGGCAGTTAACAATGGATTCCATTATCTTGGAGAACAAGGAGGTGATGGCTATGGGTCTGTAGTTGGGCGGATCCGAGCGATCTCCTTTTTTAGGGATTGGGTGCACTAGAGCTGACTTCCATAAGTTCGGGACTACGCCAAGAGAGTAGGAAAGCCGATAAAGGCGCGTTAAAACCGGTGCTAACTCTGGAGCACACGTCTTCAGCACGATAGGAGAGATTCTATCGGGCCCACTCGACTTATGAACGTCGAAGGAAAGAAGCGCTTTACGCACTGCCCTTTGTGTAAACCGGACTTCCGGCATGCGGGTCTCGCACTGCGGTATGGTCGGCGGTGCGTTTCCCCCGTCGTCCAGGGTCGAGTTGGACGCAAAGAGTTTGCCCAGAAGATCGGCTTTTTCTTTAGCGTCGTGGGCCAACGAATTATCTCCTATGCGCAGAGGTGGCTGGGGTGGAGAAGGGATGGCTTACAAAAGTTCCCCTGGACAGCTTTGGCAAGAGACCAGAATGCACGAGTTCCGGAGGGGAGACTAACTAGTCTCTCGCCAATTCTGCCGATGTGAGCCGACTTCGCCCCAGCAATTACTCTTTTGAGGGACCTGGAGGCAAAGTTAAATTGCTTCTTTAATGTGCTGGTCTTTACATCCCGTGCTGTCGCTGCATTAGCCCATGCTTCGTAATATTCCTGCTTTCGGCGGGACGCCGCTTTGCAGGTTCGACCAAACCAAGGCTGGGACTTGCCACCTGTGGGAATCAGGGAGAATGGAATGAAAAGTTCCACACCCTGAAGCACAACATCCGCGACAGAGTCAGCAACGACATTGGAATCATCCGGCGAGAAGCAAACCTGCCTCCATGGGTAGGATGCAAAGAATGTTCTCATTCCATCCCAGTCTGCTGACCTATAGTGCCATACGCGGCGACTGCCTGTAACTCGCGGCCGCAGCGAGTGAACGAGTGGCACCATACTCCTAATCAGGCAATGGTCCGAAGAGCCTAGAGGGGTCTCAACGGATACTTTGTAGCCGTCAGGATGTGAGGTCAGCAGAAGATCCAACAGTGAAGGCACGTGGCTTTCTGCATCTGGGATTCGCGTAGGCGTTGCTACCAGCTGCGTCAAGCCATATGCCAAGGCGAAATCGTGAACAGATCTTCCCGCATGATCGGTTTTGCGCGAACCAAGCCATTCGGCGTGATGGGCGTTAAAGTCGCCAAGAATCACGATCTCTGCGGATGGGACCTGCTGGAGCACTGAGTCTGTAACCATTTGGACGTGGTCGATGAGTCGGTCCGTTTCGGCATCACCGCTATGGGACCTGTAGAGGCATAGGTAGATGCGGGGATGGTCGTCGCAGTCTACACGTAGCCATAAGATGGAGAGGTCCCTACCTTCAAGATTGCCGAGGCGGCGAGAAGTGATATCATCTCTAACGTACACGCATACACCAGCCTTAGGAACAAAGGAGTGTTCCAGTCCGTACCCAGGGTAGCAGAGGTAGGATGTGTCCGCTAGAGATGATATCTGCGTCTCGGTTAAAAAGAGCAAGGCCGGCTTTGCTGTCTCAAGGTGGTGGTGGACAGTGTCGAGGTTCGAATGTAAGCCCCTGATGTTACAAAAATCCACGGTAAACGTGACAGGGGGTGCCATGGTGTGCCTTCTCTTGCCCCGAGCAGATTTTGAGAGCGCAGTTGAGCCCCCCCAGAGTACGAGGGGCAGCCTTATTTATTAGACTTGCCACCCTGCCGGTATCACTTAAAACAGTATTGTCTTCATCGAATTCGAAGTAAACCAGTGTAACATCCATGAACACGACACGCAGCTACACCTGTGCGACCTAGCCTTCTCACTGACATAATCTGCCTCCATCATTCCACTTTGGTAGATTGGACTATTATGATTTTTTTTATCAAAAATCTCTTGACCCGCCAAGGTATTTTTGGAAGGATGCCAAGTAAACGAATGCGATGTCATGGTATAAAATGAGATGAATGAGGAAATGGAATAGGGTGAAATCAGATTATCTTTCCCTTAATTATTTCCATAATTAACGGAGACGAAACGGAGAGATGATCTTTCTTACGTCTACATCTCCGTCCATTAAGAAGTATTTTAACAGAGCCTTGATTGAAGCGGTGTGGTATAAAAACAAAAAAGAATTATAAATGTGTTCTATTTAAATTATTAGTAAATTAAAGTAATTGTAAGTAACAAAATAAGGTACACATACAGACAGTAACATAGAGGTATATAGATGGAGTAGGGAAGACATACGGCTGCCTGTAAGCAGAAACATCCAACGGTTAAAAAGAGAGAAGATCGCGGTACCTTTTCCTTTGGGATAGTACTTTTACCAGTTATTGATTGTTGTCTGAAAGCATTATTAAATATTTAATACTAACATTATTCCAAATATCTAGATTATATCACATTTTTGGAAATATCTATAAACCTTTTTGAAATCATACTACATTGTCACTTGATAGGTACCGCGATCGTCTCTCTCTTTCTAACCGAGGGGCAGCTGGTGGCCTAGCTCCCCTGCTCTATCTATAATACCTCTATGCATAGAACACAGATGATATTGTTAAGGTTTTAGCTATCAGTAAAAAAATTAAAACCAGAATATCAGTAACTCAAAAGCCTAGGTACTAGATATATGTAATTTATATTTTTAAGCTCATTTAACGTTCATTCCTGATATGTTCACTCCAGAAGTCATTCGTATTTTCCTGAAAATTGGGTTGTTTTTGTGTCGATACGATAGTGCAAATAAAACGTAATTGAGAGTGTAATTATATGATGCAAATATTTTTATAGACACTATCTGGAATAAAGTTTATAGGAAATTCTAGACTAAAGATCTATGTAAACCGAAATAGCTAACGACCTTGCCACCCGAACGTCTGGTATATTGGTTGGCAGAAAGAAAAAGTGGAATACTTGTTTTGATAAACATAATATTGCTTACTGTTGAATTATCCTTAATATTTTGTAAAAGTTTACATACATGGATCCGCAAAACGGCTAATTTCCGGCGGTATTATGTATAAGCTCGTGTGTGGTATATACCACCTGGAGATCAGGCGAGTAACTCCGTGTTCACCATGACTATGTATCCTTCTTCTGGAATGGTAGCGACGACCCAACAAGAGACTAGTCACTCTACGCAAAATGGAAGTACAACGTTGCCTCGATCACACCATCAAAGGACAGGTTTGTGAAAAAATTAATTAGACCGAAATAATGTACTTGTTACTTATTCTCAGCAAACAAAGTTTCAGCCTCAACTTTAGATTTTTATTTCATCATTCTAAATATAAACATAAAATATGGTTATATAAAATAAAAATACAAATAAAGGACATAACTCAGTTACAGTCATACAATAATATTTAGTAATATTATTGCAAGTCTCTTTATTGTACACCTAAAAAATAAAATGATAATGTTCTTATTCATTAAAAATCAGAATCGTTTCTTTCAATTAAAAAAAATATTAAACCAGCAATACATATATTTTTTACTCCTATGTGGTAAACAAAAGACAAAAAATGAAAATACTTTATTCCTCATTTTCGTTATCTGGGTTTTAACAACTTTCACACAATTTAAGTTTATCAATGTTATTACAGAACAGTAATTTGTATATAATAAGGATTACTAGGTATTCATCATTATTGATGTTTGCCTAAGCCATATAATTTTCAATAGAATAATATAAATGTAATTACTATGATAACCAAAAAATACATTTTTTAATTCAAATGATACACTTTAAAATTGCCAGTTGTACTGCTTTTTGAGACTTATTGCAGCCCTATTAAAGTAAATAATAAATGTATGACTGTACTATTTCAGGGAGACCACCGGCAGCCCCAAAATCTTATGACTACCTGTTGAAAGTCTTACTAGTGGGAGATTCTGATGTTGGTAAACAAGAAATTCTTCAAGACTTGGAGGATGGGTCAGCTGACTCACCCTTTTGTAGTGGTAGTGGTGAGTTATTTTTCCATTATTATCTATCTAATTACCTATTCAGCTTATTTATATGCATGTATAAAGAGACTATTATTTATAAGCTATACAAATGATCATATTTGTATACAACCAGGGCTATAAACTAACTTGCAAAGATTCAAGCACCATCTAACTGGTTTATGTATTTATAATGTTTTAGGTATAGAAATATTGAAAAATATTTTGTTTATTTTATTTTTGTAATAAGAACATAATTCACACACATCATTATTAATAGGAGGAAATGTAGACTAATCTTAACTTAAATATTATTAACATAACTTGAATGATCTGGTTTTTGGATGTAGATGAAATTTGTTTACAAACATATCTTTCTTTTTAAATATTTAAACAGAATGGCCTTTTTTGTGTTTATTATTTTACCTACATAAATTGACCTTATCATAATTGCAAACACAGGAGGGGTTACATTTAAATAAGTAAACTTTACTTAATATGTATGTATTTAGAAATAGATAAGTATATTTATCAGCTGTCTAGTTACCATAGTACAAGCGCTGCTTAGTTTCTGACCCCACTGCCGTGTGTGAGATGTGTCAAGTTATTATTAAAATACTTATTTACTGATTCATCATTGATTTACTCTAGCAACTATAAACATTATGATTTCAAAAAGGAATTTATGACAGAAACAATGCATGGTGTGCATTCCGTAATAGGTAGGAATTGTTCCAATTTGTTCACATGACCATCTTCAGTAACATACAACAGTGTCTCATTTTCTAGCTATACATATTTGCATAAGCATGACTTATTTTGCATGAGCATAATATGTGTTTTTTTTTTTGTATCTGATTGGATCTTGATGTATTTTACAATTTAGCTGTGGCTAGCATATCAGCAATATCCATTTTACAATGTACTCCCAATATACCTCATGCTACACCTCTGGATACAGGTGTGTTTGTATGTGTATGATTTTTCAAATAAGATTATAAAAGTATTTTGCTGTTTATTTAAGAACACAAGTCTCCTTAGTTTCTTATCTCCTTATAAACAGAACTTGCAATCAAAACTATCTTTAAGTTGCTATCAGTTAAAGAGCAATTAAAGCGGCGGTAAGGTAATGGCTAAGGCGTCAAACTTGCGATCAATCGGTTACAGGTTCAAACCCCATCCAGTGCCATGACCCTACTCCTAACACAAGCATTTACGTTAGCTGTGGGAGTTATAGAGAATACTTATAATGTGTGACCCGCATTGCTAAAATTGTTACTGTGTTATTTAAACTGAATCCATTAGACTCTGAGAGATCATGTTATCATTATCATTTGTAACCATTTCTTCTACATTTTATTATAGTAGTCCATCTATAATAAACATTTACCAAAAAGTGTTTTATGTTGTTCTTTTACAGCATATAAGACAACAACAATTTTATTAGATGGAAAAAGAGTGAAATTACAGTTATGGGACACGTCAGGACAAGGCCGCTTCTGTACTATAATCCGTTCATATTCACGCGGCGCGCAGGGAATACTCCTCGTTTATGACATCACCAACAAATGGTCTTTTGACAGTATTGACAGATGGCTTGAGGAAGTGGAAAAGGTTTGTATATTTCAACAGTTATAACTGTCAAAACAGACTTAAGATTCCCCACAAAGGTAGTGGTACAGTTCATATATGATTGTAGCCTTCAAATACTAATTTAAATAACATTAAAAGAATCATAAAAATTATAAATTTTATAGTTACTTAGTAATCTGTTACTTTGTTTGAAGTAGCTGCTAAAACAAGTATATAAGTGAAAGTGTAACAAAATGTAGTATGCGCCAAATGCATATGATTCAGTACCTATATCAACAGTGTGTACTCCTTATATCAACAGTGTGTACTACTAACTACACCATAATAATGGACTGCATTTTTCGTTTCGATTATGTAGGCGCGACTATGGATGTATAAATAATAAGACAGTTTGTATATTATAACGCAAGGTTTTTATGTATTATATTTTCTTACAGCATGCTCCAGGTGTACCAAAAGTACTAGTAGGTAATCGCCTCCACCTCGCATTCAAGCGGCAAGTGCAAGAAAGAGACGCAGAACAGTATGCTGCTAAAAATCACATGGCATTTTTTGAAGTCAGTCCATTGTGCGACTTCAACATTAGAGAAAGTTTCTGCGAATTATCGCGGATGGCGTTACACAGAAATGGCATGGAGAGACTATGGAGAAGCAATAAGGGTAATTAATTTCTATTGATTTACTTACTTTTGGTATTTTTTGTCTGCCAACCAAAGCACAGATGGAGAAAAAAAAAATTAATTCTCGTATTGTAAAAAAACTTCAAAAGTATCGATTTAATAGGAATAACGTACCTACGACATTCAGATTTATTTTTTGCGACATTACAAGTTCAGTGCATAAATTTAAGCAGACATTATTTTCTCTCTTTAAATATACCTACATCAATATATATTTTTTGTTACAGTTTTAAGCCTGCAAGAGCTATGTTGTAGAGCAATAGTAGCGCGTACGTCTGTCTACGGCTTAGAACGTTTACCATTACCGACCGCATTGAAGTCCCACCTGAAGTCGTACGCGATCTCTGCGGCACCCAGCAGACATCGCGCGCGGCCTCCGAAGCACCCTCACCACACTCGCCTCAATTGCACCGGACGGAATTCCTGCAACATCGCCTGAGACTACCTACTATGTGGTTACTAAATTTATCAAACGTATACCGTTCTACTAACCTGTTTATTTCAGGGTACCCTAGTAGATTCGGACCCGTCGGTATCTGGCGCCAAGCTATTTACAGTTATTTAATTAATTGTGGTGTATAAAAAATTGTCGGATACGATAAATGTTACTAATTACTAACACTATTTGTGTGAAAAATCATCACGTGTGTCTATTTCTTTCGATTATTGTGTTTGCTGGCACATTAAAATTAAAATGTAAAGTGCTAAAATAGAAGCTCAATTCTCCATTCTCCCCTTCTCTTTATGCAACACCATTAATAAATTATGTCCACTTACAAAGAGATCAGTTCTACCAGTCTTTTTCACTTTCACTTTTTTTTGTTTTCACTAATAATGAGTTACCCTGATGGACTCTAGATATAGCTGTTATAATTTCATACAAATAATAGTTAAATTCAAAAGACATAAATGCGAAAAAAAAACTTGAAAGAACATAAAAACAGTCTGCAGCAATAGGTAGATACTTTTAGCTCCTTGTTATTTACAAACTACGCGTTAATAATGACGTCACATACATAATAATTGTAACACGTTTCCGAAAGCCAATGGTAATAATTAAGAATATTATAGAGCTGATTAGAGATAACATAGTGGTACAAAAAATTCTCGTCAAATTAGACTACGCTCATAAAACTTCGAATCTTAGAGTATACATTGTCTGTTGTGTCAAATTTTATGTCATAAGGTATATTTAAATAAAACACTTCAATATTGTGCCTAAAAATACTTACATTTTTTTTTTCAATTTACAAATTAAAATAAAAAACGTTATTAATGTATCATCTAATAAATAATAATGGCATCTTTAACAAATAGTGATAAAATAATAACCTTTTAGAGCCCTTCCTAATAGCTTGTTTACACGGGATTTAAAGTAGTTTTGGTTGGCTTTGATGCTCCTTATTCTGTTTATGTATGCTCTAAGTTTGGAACATTATGTTGTCCAAAAACGAAACTATCCTAACACATATACAGGCTGTAATTGACAACGGATTTGTGACTAGTTTATAGAGCTAGGCTAAGATATTGTTACTTAACAGAATATAATGTGAATATTGTGTTATTTAATTCTAATATGTGAATATTTTGACACGGCAACTAGCCCTATATTTGTCCATCGTGTAATACCTACTTTAATATCGACTAAAATAATTACGTGCCTAGTGATATGATTAGATGTATTGTTATACAGTGGTGATAATTATATAAGGAAACAATACAATACAGGTGCCATGTACACATACACTTGGCAGTTCATTGTAAAGTTTATCATTAAATGTGTTATTTCTAACTCTAGGACGAGTTAGGTGAACACGTATCTACATAGTTAAATGAACATGATAAAGAAACCCCTGCTACATTAATTTATAAATATTGGTACAGTTTCTTACAATATGTTGCATAAGTACATTTTTTCTATATTGATGTATGTAGTCTTGGATTATATAAACTTCGGATTGTACAAGTATCTTATTGTCCATTATTTATAAGGTATTTTAATTATTAAGGTCTTACAATGTGTAAATATTTTGGCTATATTTGTATCTATTATGAGAGTTCAGTGCATACCAAATGTTCATTCTAAATTGTAGTCTTATAAATATTGGCTATTTTCATATATATTATTTACTGTAACTTATTTGTAGAGTGATAGTCAACATTACTGCTACATTTCGTTTATTGCACGAATATTTTGTTTATGATATGGTTGTGTATGTTTTAGCTTATAAAATATATACTTAGTTTCCATTGCATTTAATATTTGAATTTCTGTCACATCCTTGCCAAACTATTAACAACGAAAAGATCAGATGTATCAGTGTATACTTGTTAGTATAGTCCGTCCTTAGAAAATAATACACACCTTGTAAAAGATTAATTACCAATTTCCCTTTGTTGAACACTTCTCGATTGACTATTAAACTAAGTGATTCTCATAGATCAAATATTCTCTGCATAATACAATATTTTGATTAACATAAATTCAAAATATTGTATTTTTAACTTACATGGAAAATTGTTTTGAACCATTTTTGTATTTTGATCTCTTTTATTGAATGAAAACTTTTGCATGTATTTGGAACAAATTATCAGCGTTCTGAAATTATTATTAATAAAGTATAAGACCTAATCTTAACCATCAACCAAATGAAAATGACAAACTATTCTAAAATAAAATGAAGTGACTTGATTATAACTATTGTACATACATATTTATTTCTATTACGAGTTATTTTATGACGTCTTCTTGTGATAGCTATAGTGGATAATATAACAATCCAAATAATCTAATACCGACTTAAAGTTTGGTTTAGGTTGATTACAGTCATAATTTTATTATTGCTATTATTGTCTCATGAAATAAAACTAATTTATAATAAAATATTTTGTATTACTTTTAAAACCCATCCGATATTAATTGACAGCTGATACATGCGCATTACGCGCAAGTAACAAATAATAAATCAATATAAAATATCATGCGCGTCGCTGTGTAGCGATCTCGCTTGTTCTATGTCCAAACAATGTTTGTGATTCTTTTGCCAATGTTTTAGTGATACAATAATACAAATGTTTGATAGAACAAAGAAATGTAATGTGGTACACAAAATGATGATTCGACTGAATAATTTTTTGTGCGTGTTCAATTTACGCCAAGGCACAATTCTTATTGCCGTCCATCAAATCGTGAGTATGAGTTTTTTTAGAAACCTCAAAATACAGTGGTCAAAAATTATATGATAATGTTTTCAAATAAATGTTTGCAGGCGCTCTCGTCATTCTTGTTAATAATATTGTTAGTTGGAATATCCCATGTCGGGGCGATGCTGTCAATGTTGCACAACGACATGGAAGATGACGCTGACAGACGTGGCTTGTACGAAGTAGAGCATTATCATGATGGAGATGTCATAAGCACTAACAATCAACGTAGATTTGCTAAAGCACAACATCTGGCATCAGGTTAATACAGTTTTTGATCGTATTGTCATATATATTTAAAGGAACTGGTGTTAGATAACATGTTTACAGATCCTTTAAATTCATGGATAGTGACGATATTGTTAACATATAGTTTTCTTTATAGTACCATTGCTGTCGGGAAAATATCTTACACAGTTTATAAGCTTGTCACGCTCATTCCTTCATGGCCTTCGTTTCATCATCATGATAGGGATGGAAAGTTATATGGAACAAGATACATACATGATATTGTATGAGTTTGTTATGTAGGTAAAACCTAAATTACACAACCGATCTTGAAACTTGTACACGTCGCCAAGCGCACAGGAAAGAATATAGGGAATACTCTATGTTCTGTGTTCAGTAGTTGCAATGTTGTTCTTTACAGTGAATTCTTTACTTCCTTACTTCATTAATTCTGTCATCGTGTTTAAAAAAATTGAGAATTTACAGAAGATAAAACTGTATTACTCTTCAGTAACAGAACATCTGTTTTTGTTATGATAATTGATAAGCATCTACCGTAGATGGAGGCCCTGATAGTAATTTTTGGATAAGAACGGCATGCGCTACTCTGCCTACCTCAGAAAGTATAGATTAATATTAATGAAGTCATAATAATAGTGATATTGCTATAAGCTATATCAAACAGTGGTAGAGCCATGCTTAGGCACGAGTAAGCCGGCTCGACCGGTTCGATACCACGGCCTCACAGAAAATCGGTTGTGAAGCAACGAGGCTAAGCTCAAAATTAGTGAGGTTTCCGTAGGTCCAACTCCCCTTCTCCTCTTTCCCCTTCACGCATCCTTCTCAAAGGCGGCCAGCAAGTGACACGTCTGTGCCCCTATATTAAAAAAAGCCTTATGCCCCTTAATGCTACAATGCTACATGGCGCATTGGTAGAGGCCTATATCTATCAGTAGTTTACATGCGTCATATTTGTGTTATTCCATTTCAGTAACTGTAATGTTTCTGTATACAAGTACGATTCTTACATCTATATACTTGATGTGCTGCATCTCTTTACTCCACGGCGCTGTGAAGTATAAACGCGAATATGTGTTGCCGTGGATAATGGCTGCGTGCATCGGCGTTGTGTTGCTTATCATAGTCATCGTGATCGGAGACGGCTACCCCTGTTTCGTCAATCACTTTGGAGGGCACAATCTTTACTGTAAGTATTTATTTATCTGTAGACATTATTCGTTGTTGATACTTCCCCGCACTATGTTGAAGTCTTGATAACATGATGATGAATCAAAAGCATTTGCTGACATCGAACGATTAATAGGAAAGTTTTAGCAAGCCAACTTTTAGCAACGACTTTTTTTAGGAAAGGGTCGCGAACAACATAGATTTACATTCCTACTCACTCCGATCATATATATGTTGGGTTTCGCGGTTCTGTTATAACAATTTTTTTTTTATAGTCGGACAAGCGAACAGACGGGTCACCTGATGGTAAGTGACAACCGCCGTCCATGTCCTGCAACTCGAGAGTCGTAAGTGCTCTGCCCGCCTTTGAGGGTGATGAAGGATGAGGGGAGGGGCAAGAATAAGGGGATGAGGATATGAAAAAAGGAAAGAGGGTCTCCTCCAGGAAAGAGTGATAAGATAGAGAGGGGGAGTTAGGCCTCCAAAAACCACACTAATTTCGGGGAAATGCAACGCAGGCGTTGCTTCACAACCGGTTTTCTGTGAAGCCGTGGTATCGCACCGGTCGAGCCGGCCCATTCGCGCCTAAGCATGGCTCTACCAGTTTACTATTAAAAACTAACTAATAAAAAATCGTTAATTTAGATGGATGTTTGATGTCCGGACGAACAGACAGATTATAGTCTGGAATAGCTCATATACTCTAAATCCCAATAGGTATCTATCCATATAATGAATATGTAACTTACAAATTTCTATGTAAACAAAGTTGGGAGAGGGAGCATCTAGTTGTATATTATGATCGAAGCCTACTCACAACTGTATAACCCCGAAGTGGCAAAATAGGGACTAGATTTTGTACAACTTACAAAAACTGTAACAACTCTAAAAAAATGCTTTAAGGCGATCCAAGGGTGCGCTCTTAAAAAATATATTTTTTTTATTCTGTCATTGTTTCAGATTTCAGCTGTGCACTAGTTGTTTTAACATACGTCTACGCCATATGCGCTGTGAGCAGTTTTGCTTTGGAGACGGGTAGCGGTCGATGTGCCCGATCCACCCGCGCCGCTAGCGACGAGCGAGGCGAACGCCTGCTTCTGCTCGATCACGCCGCGCACTCTAGCTTGCTATCCGCCGCACAACTCAACAAACTAAACAATGGCACACGTTCGCAATTCGTGTGAAAACGCCTGCTACATAGAGGGGCTACAATATACTTAGTTACGCACATTGCTGATTCTGATATTAAACACTCAGCGTCATATTATTTTATAATACTTAGGGCGGGTTGTTTCACGTCTGCTTTACGCACGCGTATTCGTTCAAAATAGATCTGTAAAATGTTGCCTATTACTACTACAGGCAGCTCTGATGACTATGATACACTGTTTAGTATGCCATGAAACAGCAATTATTTTTATCGTACATTATACGTTTGTCACGTACGTATGTTACTTTAACCAACTGCTTGAAAGAACCCGCCCTTATAATTGTATACAATGTTGAGTACTTTATTAATGTTGATTTAAGTAACTATAAGATTTTGATTGTTTTATTTTTTCGTAATTGTATTTATGTAAGTAGTTACTTTAACTACTTAGGGCTAATATTCTAAGTTAACATTTTATGTGTAATATTGTCATCCTTAGGTCAAATAATGTGTGTATATGTGTGTATATATATATATATATATATATATATATATATATATATATATATATATATATAATATATCTATAATATGTATATATTTGAAATATATAAGTATGTTTATCAGCAGTCTGGTTATCATAGTCCAAGCTCTGCTTAGTTTGGGATCAGACGATCGTGTGTGAGATGTCTGAAGAAGTTATTATTGGCTGTCTAAAAACAAAAGCTGTTTATGATCAAAAAGAAATTCACCAGCTCTTAAAATATTCTAAATATATTGCTTGCTGGTGGTGCTTATAGAAACTATGCTATTTCCTTGCTACATGATAATCAATGAAAAGGTCTGTTTACGTCCGAAATTTTAGCGCTTTAAGTAGTAACACACTGAGATACCGTTATACAGTGTAGTAATTAATTGTTGTGATATTCTTTTATAAACACAACAGGCTATAAAGTCAATATAATAAAGATACAAAACTTTATAAATTCTAACAAACTTTATATTAATTTTAAATTATGGACAATATTATCAATTTTACGGTTGTTTTATTAAGGTAAAGTTTATAGAAGTTCCAATTCTAGCCGTTGTCTCTAAAGTATTATTGTATTAAAATGCTTAAAAATACCGTGCTAATGAGAAATAAATATTTTATATAAAACATTTCTTTATTGCTTATCATCATTATGTACTTACAAACAACTCCTTTTTTTAGTAAATAGGATTTGTTACATTATTCATTATCATTATCATCATCGCCCATCGCAGTCCACCGCTGGACATAGGCCTCTCCCATACACGCCACTTCGATCTATTTCGGCTTCTAGCATTTAGCTCCTTCCAGCCATCTTGCGCAAATCGTCACTCCACCTGGCCTGTAGGCGTCCTACGCTACGTTTGCCGTCATATACTTCATATACATACATTCATATACTATCACATTATCATCATACATATCGACCCAGACTTTAAATCAAATAAATCATGAGGTCTGTAGAAAATAAATTATATTTTTATCCTTTTTACACTTTTAATATTATACAGGAGCATTATAAAAAATTAATGGTGTAAAATAAAGGTGTTAATTTTTTAGCACATAATTACAGAATATCTGGATTAATTATGCAAGTCATTATATGAATTTGTTTAAAAGATTGCTAAACAAAATTATGTTATTTTTATTGTATTGGTGTAATTCAGACAGTACAATGTCTTGACAGGTCAGATAGTTTATAATAAAAGAAATCAAAAACATTTTTTGAAGTCAGTTATTGATCATTTAAATAGAACTCATAGGGAACAAAAATATTCTACTGTTTAAATAACAACAAATTTTTGGCAAGTTCTGAGAAAACTGGACTTTATGAGTGCTATAAAAATATACACATACATTTACAATCCTATTTATAAACATAAATATACTTACATTTTAAACTTAATATTTTTAACTAAACTGGCCATTTCTTAAGGGTCTCTGAATACCTCTAAAACCTCTTGCAAGTACAAATTTTTCTGATGATTCAGATCTGCTAGCTAGTGGCTTCATAATCTTAATATTTCTATAAAACTTTTCCAGATCCATTTCTAGTATGGATACCTCTTTGCAATCCCAGACTTTAAAAAGTAAACTTCCATCAATCTTACTGACCAGCGCTGCGAACCTTATAGCATTGTAACAAAGCCCAATTATTCTATCTTTATCTAATTCTTTAACACCACTGGCACTGGGGGCCATGTCTGATAAAACCAAATCTACCTTTACACCACCTAGTGCATCAACTACTTTGTCATGAGCTTCAGTTGTGGTAAAATCCATACTACTCATTATAGTAGCTCCCTGTCAACAAAAAAATATTGCTAAAACAACTTGTGTGTAAAATTCTTCTGAACACTTTACAAACATTTTATTTATAACCATAATATGTATAAAGTAGCCTGACAAGTGTTTAGAGTAGCAAACTCATAGTAAAGCAAACAAGAAAGTTAAAGTGCTTTGTACAAATTACAAACCTAATTTTATTATTGTGTTCTGTTCTTGATCATCTAAGGATCTTTTTCATTGATACAGTTGAAAAATTTTAAGTAAACAATTATTTTACCTCTATGGGAAATATCTGCAGCTTATCAATAGAAAGGACTTTGCCTCTAGGCTTTGCTGCGTCTGCACCATCAGAATTCGTCTTTTGAACCGCAACTTGCGTCCAAGATCCAGGAGAGGCCCCTAAGTCAACAACTGTGAGACCTGGTTTGAGAATGTTCGTTTTGTCATTCATTTCTATCAGTTTGAAAGCACTCCGACATCTAAAAACGGCGACATTATATTACCGAAAAAAAAATGAGATTAGGTCTATCAAAGTATTCAAATTTTCTCCACCTACCTATAGTTATTTATTTTTGCCTTTTCGACATACGGATCTGCCTTTTGACGAATTAACCACTGTTGGGAGCTCTTGAGCCTTTTGATACTATTTGTAAAATAGGAATTTTTTGCGTAAGTTAAGGGCCTAAAGGGAAATGAGCTGTAGGAAGTCATTGTGTTCATATTCAAATTAGCATAGGACCAGAAATAAATGTATATTTATAAAAATGAAAGTGCGAATTCGAAAAACTAATAAAGGGTTTGATAGAAATAACACTGCCTAAATTAATATGCACCGTCAGTAAACTCAGTAAGTTGTCATATTGATGTCAATAATCAGTGTCCCCAACTCTTGAAAAAACTTATCCCTAAAGCTTTAAACAAAAGCCCCTAAATTAAAACAAAACCCCCCAAAAACTAAAATTGAAAATATTTAAAAATCAGTTTTTTTTTAAATATAGAATACATATCAATTAAAACTGACTATATGTATGTGCTACTATGTATGACTACATGTATATATAGTATGTACATTGAACATGTTATTTTAAAAATTTATAATTAAAGAATTCTAATTTTTTATATTAAAATATATTATGTTCTGACGAATTAAAAATTCCCAAAAAAATACCCTACAAAAATTTATCCCCTAAAACTTTCCCACTTTTTTGCAAAATACCCCTAATTTAGGGGAAAATCCCTCAGGTTGGCATCACTGTCAATGATGTCAATTTTGCAAAATAGGCTAATTTGTGTTCCGGTTTTCCCTCCAAGTACTTCGGCTACGAGAAAGTACGATTTTTTCCGACTGCGCGAGAAGGAGGGTTATATCTTTTACACGTGGTTAAAGCCCACATTTTGCCGATAGACTTTTGGTACACTTTACGTAATAGAATCAAGCCTCATCCGCCTTTAGCCAGGCACTTTTAGAAATAATATGGTTAACAGTAAAGGCAGGATAGAAAGGGAAGGAAAAGCATACAGCTCAAACTGATTGATTAGGGAGTATAGCAATAGCTTAAGCAAGTCAAGGTCGCATACCTATAACTCGGGTTGGCTGGTGCCGGGGAATCGGAGTCCTCTAACTTACATATTATAGGTAACTGTACAAATTATATGTGTATGTATGATGTTGCTTTGTCATGCCCTAGACCAGGTATGGCAAACCAATGGTACAACAAAATATTTTGGGCACGCCATCATTGACGAATCTACTTACAACTTATTGTTAGATTTGACGTACATTAAAATTTCATAAACGACTTTAGTGTGACGGTGAAGTTGAACTTTGTAGCATTTCATTTTCTTTTTGTTAGTTATTTCACTAATTAAGCCAAAAGTTCTTTGAAGGCACGTTAATACAGATTTTTTTTTCATAAAAATAACGTAACGGTTTGACATCCCTGCCCTAGACAGTTAAAAATGGAAGGTAAGTTATTAATGAAGTGGAGACACCATTTTTCTAAATAGTTTAAAATAAACAGTATCTGTATTCCTCGAAAAATATTTGATAGCCCTACAACATTGGTGAGTTTAATAAAAACTATACCTATATAACAAATATAAATATAATTGAGCCAGCCTAGATAATGTTACGTTTCTTTTCATGCAAAAGAAAATGTTTTTTTTTATTCTTCAAGTATTGGACACTGGCCACACTGTTCAAATATTTTGGCGCTTATTATTTATTTACAAAGTGCTTGTAGTGATTCATTTTAAGTTCGTTTTTAATAAATAGGAACTCGTACAGGTACACTGTTCTATAAGCGCGTAATATATATTAATATTTATTTATTTTTTAAAGTATACAATGTTAAGCTGACTAAATATGACTATATTATTCCGTAATGGACGTAACCTAACAAGACGTATTACTGGAATTTATTATTGTAATAGTTATCTGAAGGTGTTAAGCAATACTTACTCAAACACTATGAAGTATTTAAATGTCGCAGAAAAGAACGATGCTGCCAAAAACATTGCACAACATTTATCTAGAGGGACGTCCAGAAGAGTAAGTTTGTGTT
This sequence comes from Tyria jacobaeae, assembly GCA_947561695.1. Taxonomy (NCBI): domain Eukaryota; kingdom Metazoa; phylum Arthropoda; class Insecta; order Lepidoptera; family Erebidae; genus Tyria; species Tyria jacobaeae. The sequence continues at coordinate 15,454,407 of OX387212.1, forward strand.
ACTAATACAAATTTTAAAATATTGTATGCATTCTTTTTTGAAGACTAAGGTATACTTTTTCAGCGGGAAGGACTTTCCCAGTATAACAAAATCTATGAATTTGAAATAGATGTTATGGGCCAGCAATGTCAAATGGTAATGACCTCTGTTTCTGGTCACCTTTTGGCATTAGAATTTGTAGGAGCGTATAAGGGCTGGCAGTCCTGCAATCCAATGGCATTGTTTGATGCTCCAGTTTTTAAATACTGTCCTGAGAACTATGAAAAAATTAAGGTAATGTTTTAACTAATCTAAATTGAGTGTTTATCTTTTATATATTAAAAGTAGTCCTATATTATTTTAAAGTATCATTGTTGTAAAATAAATATGTTTCCTTAATTTACTTGTAATCTTAAGTATGTAACCTGTGTGTTAACAACAACTATTAAAAATCTATTGTTGTAGAGTTGTTGACATTGTTGATGAAATATCTTAATTTATCAGCTTTGGCTACTTTATCTATCTCTATCTAAAAACAATTGAACAACAAATAGCTGTGGGGGAGCCATTTTTGGATGGTGAAATTTATAATGTAAGGGTACTTTTAGAGTTTATAGAGAAGTTTTTTTTTTTTTTTTATACTATAGGGGGACAGACGAACAGACGGGTCACCTGATGGTAAGTGACATCGCCGTCCATGGAGACTTGCAACTCAAGAGTCGCAAGTGCGCTGCCCGCCTTTGAGGGTGATGAGGGATGGGGGATGCAGGGAGCGGAAAGAAGAGAGGAGGGATGAGGAGATGGAAAAAAGGATGAAGGAGATGAGGGGAGAGAAAAGGGGGGAGGGGGAATTGGGCCTCCGGAAATTCACTCAATTCGGGGAAATGCAACGCAAGCGTTACTTCACAACTGGTTTTCTGTGAGGCCGTGGTATCGCACCGGTTGAGCCGGCCCATTCGTGCCTAAGCATGGCTCTACCACTAAAATTGTGAAAGTGTTTGGTTTACTACACAGAGAAGCCACTTTTAATATATAAGCAATAAATTCAAGTAGATAACAGTTAAAAAAGTTTAATTTAAAGGGATCCCAGAGATTTATACCTTCAACACCAGAGGCCCAACCTTTCTCTCCACTTTCCCCTCTCCTCAAATATGGTCATTGCACTTGCTACTCTTAAGTTGCACTTGCTTGTCTCTCTGTTTTTCCTTAAAGCCGAACAGTTAAGGGGAAGTTAAGACTTTGTGAAGGGAATCCAATGATCTGCATTACCTACACAAAGCTTAGTCTGTCTTAAGCCATGTTTAGCAATACATAGGGTAAAGTAAACAGAAGCAATTGCTCCTGCTCCCTATGGTCCATTCCACATTTATGTACTTAGATTCATTACATTTTTTAGAAAACTTTAGAAAGAGAAGTAAGGGGCTGTCAAGGATTGATAATTTGGACAGATTGTGATAGAGAAGGAGAGAATATTGGATTTGAAATAATTGAAGTATGTACTGCTGTCAAAAGTAATCTGAGAGTATTCCGTGCCAAATTTTCTGAGATCACAGCTGTGTCAGTAAGAAGAGCCTTACAGAATTTGGAGCAACCAAATAAAAATATCAGTGATGCTGTGGATGTGAGACAGGAACTAGATCTGCGGATAGGTAACCTTTTTATTATCTGTATTATAAGTGTAGTATCCTTGAGTATCTAGTTTAGAAAGCTCAGACTTCCTGACACGGCAAGAGAACTAAGCATACCTTTCATTTGAGTTCACATCTATCACAGTTTGTAGATTGTAATTTGTTGCCTCTCACCTTTCATGAATAAGTGAGAACTAAGTTGTAACCATTATCCAAATATTTCACAATATCACAATATAATAAGTCACATTTTAGGTGCAGCATTTACAAGATTTCAAACATTACGTCTCCAGAGAGTTTTTCCCAATAAGTTAGCAGAAAGTTTAGTCAGCTATGGTTCCTGTCAATTCCCTACTTTAGGGTTTGTGGTAGAAAGATACAGAGCTGTGGAAAATTTCGTATCAGAACCGTTTTGGAAATTAAGAAGTGAGTATTATGTTCTTAATAAAGATGTAAGTATTGTTTAATTAAGTGCATAATTTAACAATATCTTCATAAATCTGAATGTATTTTTACAGTAAACCACACAATGAACAATTTAAGTGTAGACTTTGCTTGGGAAAGAATACGGCTCTTTGATCATGATGCCTGCCAGGTGTTTCATGATATGTGCATAGAGAGCCCACAGGCCAAAGTGTGTGAAGTTAAAACTAAACCCAAGTCAAAATGGCGACCTCTGCCATTAGATACAGTGGTAAGTTTTCATATAGTATGTAAATAATATTAATATTAAGAACATTGGCCAAGAAGCTGCCATAGTTCACCATCATCTTGCTCAAAAAGGTCACTTAATAGACAATAAACACCCTATTAGAAATGCCGTCCAGAGACAAGACTAGAAAATAATAGCTACAAAATATACTGGGACAGAACTATAACAACTGATGCAACCATTCACTTCGATAGACCTTACACTTCACAACAAAATAAACAAAACTGTATATCTCATTGATATAGCAGTATCGAACACCAATAACGTGCAATATGTATCTGGCGATAGATTTGAAACGGCAGTGCCGAGCAGAAATATCCATATGATTCCAAAAGTTAGTTTTTTACGCGGCCTAAACATCTGCAATCGGCAAATGCTGAAACATACACTGCACAAACTTCAGAAAGCAGTTTAAACGCGTGCCGCAGTATAGCACTGTCTTCAACCTTTTTATCAAAAGGAGATTAATTAACTAAAATACAAGGTGGCACAAAGGTTATCACATTTTTTTACGTCCTAATGGGTTATTTTATAAACATTCTTAGACGATTTGTAGAATATGAACTTAATATAGTGTCACAAGACTAGATTTCTGTTTATTTACTTATTCAACACCATTTATTCAAAACACATGTTAACTGTTTAGAGTCCAAGAACTCTAAGCGATGCGGTAGCGGGTCATCAACGTTGCTACTGTTACAAAAAAATCACCCAAAAATACAAAATAAAACAAGTAACAATTTCAGCTACAAAATAACAAATAACAATTTCATCAAAGCAAAATAAATAATATTGCAAACAGGATAAAATAAGAAATCTTTGTCGGCACTATCATAAACAAGTAACAAATTCAAATATAAAATAACATATAAACAATTTATTCAATGCAAATTATAGAAAAGAATATAGCAGAAAGTATAAGGACAATAATCCTGTCTTAAAAATTAGGACTTTTGTGTCCGCGAATTCAAATTTTATTAGATAAGTTGCTCGTCCCCTTGACTTGCATGATCTACAGGTGAGTGAAATAATATTTATAATGGTGTTACAATTCGAGTATTTTTTTACTGTATTTATTTTGTTCTAAAAATGCATTTTTTAGCTACTGAATGAATATATTTCGTTTCATATTTTACAAATCGTCTAAAAATATGGGATTCTATTTGGATCTAAAAATAATGTGGTAACATTTTCGCCACCTTGTATAATTTTATTTATTTTATTGGTATATATATATGGTCTTAAATAATATGATATATATTTTTTTTTATAAAAATTAATAAATTAATAATAATTATAAGACCATTTATTTTGCACTAAATAAGAAAATAAATATATTCATACGGCGTTGTGTTGGGTAGACTGACTGCCATACATTCAATATTTATTCGTTTCAGGAACTAGAAAAACTTGCATCAAGGAAGTTAAAAATCAATGCAAAGGAAACAATGCGTTTGGCTGAGAAGTTGTATACTCAAGGTTTCATAAGTTACCCTCGTACGGAAACCAATGAGTTTCCTAAAGAAATGAATCTACCTCAGTTGGTAGGATTGCAAACTGGAGACCCTAACTGGGGTTCTTTTGCACAAAACATTGTGGACACCGGTGGCCCTACGCCTCGACAAGGAAACAAGAGTGATAAAGCTCACCCTCCGATACACCCTACAAAGTATACAAACAGTAAGATTAGTATTGTTTAAGATGTAATTATCAGTATTATTACTGGTCCCGTTATATACAGCACAACTTACTATGTATTTTATTTCCGCTGCATGTACTCGTACATCTGTAGTTAAATATTATACACCATAAATCTGTTACCCTCCTGACAAAATTAAAAAAAAACATACACATGTACGGTTTCCAAAGAGCCGGACAAAATCAACAAATAGCTAATCAATATTGTCTGCATGAGTGCAAGAGCGCGCGTGGTTGTACCGTGAATGCTCTTAACGTATATGCCGAAAGTTCAATAATTTATGAACAAATGTATTTAATATTATCAAGAATGAATATACATAAGCTCACGCCTTTCGCCAATCGGGGTAGGCAGAGACAACAGACTGCCACCTGCTTCTATCCTTACATACATCACAAGTTTCCCCTACTGTCATTAAACCCGTCGGAATCGGTCACTCCTGACCTGTCCTTTGGGGGGAGGAGAAAAGAGGACAGCAGACTGTCAGTTTGCGATACTTCAAGAATTTATATTATATAAATTACTAGCTGTTCCCCTGTTTCACCTGCGTTCATGATTACTGCTCCGCCCTTACGTGTCGTAGCTTAGTTTTATTGCCTCAATAAATACTCTATCCAATACTATAAGATTTTTCCGGATTCGACTCGTAGTTGAAGATACATAAGCCGTTTAAACAAACAAGTACTCTTCAGCTTTATTGAATATACCTATTGTATCTGGTGTGTCTTGTTATGTACATAAAGCTTATTATTTACAGATCTGTCAGGAAACGAGAAACGCTTATACGAGTTCATAGTGCGTTCCTTTCTCGCTTGTTGTTCGAAGGATGCTCAGGGTCAAGAGACTACGGTCACTATAGAGGTCGCAAAAGAAAAATTCTCTGCAAGTGGACTCATGATCACAGCGCGGAACTACTTAGAAGTTTACCCTTACGATAAATGGTCGTCAAAGGAAATTCACGTTTATGAAGTAAGTGTTAAAGTATAACATTTGGCTAGCCTCAACACATTTAAATGCTGGACATATATAAAATAAAGAAATGTGATCTAAGTATAAAAATGGTGATTAACTTAATATACCTATATTTAAATTCGTTTAATTTCTTTATTTGTATACTATGATGTATTTCATGGTATAGTCCGTTTTTGTATATTCTGTATATAAATAATCATGATAAATTGTAGTATGTAGCTGTGTTTTTCATCCCTTAATGTTCCACTTTAAAGGTGAAATATTTTCTTCAAATTAAATGGAACAGCCTTGAGTTAAAATAATGTTTAACCAGTTTATGATATAGCGTGTAATATACACACAATAAAAAATAAGTCGAAGTGAAATCAATATCTGTCGCTTAGAATACTGTCTGTATCGTTAGTGTATAGTATCTCGGTTTATAATACAGGGTAATGGTAACGGACTCTAGAGCTCATTATCGCATTTGGCTAAACTTTATGGTGCTATTTTAATTCCATACAAATCGTGGATAGCTTTCATGCAAAAAGTGTTAAATACGGAAACAGGTTTCTTTGCAGAAAATAGTAATATAGTAAGTAAGTAAATAATAATAGTATGTATTGAATATTTTTAAATTATATTTAATACAAGATTGTCGGCAATCTGAATATTGACCATTCTTCCATCTTACTACAATTTATTCGGTTATCAATATTACATCAGACAATCAAGTTATCAGACAAACTAAAAATCGATCTACAGATGCTGTAAATGTTTATTTTTTTTAGAATGAACAAACATTTAATCCAACAAGTATAGATATGTTAGACGGTAACACATCACCTCCTAATCTACTAACAGAAGCTGACCTTATCGCTCTTATGGAGAAGCATGGCATTGGTAAGAAAATAATAATGTAACTCATTTGTTTAACACATAATCATATACACAGTTATAATATGTTTTTAAGTTTATGTTCGAATTACAGCAGTGGCCTCAAGATTTTATTGCGTGGCGCTTTTATCGGAAGCTCTACCTATATCTGCGCTAACCAGATATGTTAATGTAAATTCAGACTTTTACTAGGCCCAATAAAAACCATTATTTTTTTTGTTTTAAAGAATTGTGATACTTCTAATATGTGAGTTTTATTTAACATTAGGAACGGACGCCACCCACGCAGAACACATAGAAACTATAAAAAACAGGTCTTATGTGGCGCTGGCCGATGCCATACACTTCGTTCCGGGCCTTCTGGGAATGGGGCTAGTGGAGGGGTACGATGCGATGGGCCTCACTATATCCAAGCCGCATCTCAGAGCTCAGCTTGAGGCTGACTTGAAGGCTATCAGTGAAGGTAGAAAACAACCGCAACTAGTATTAGCAGAACAGGTGACACATCTTTTCTTCTTCTATAATATAATGTAATAATAACTCAATTAAATAAAAATTTAAACTTATTTTTTGAAATATACGTGGGACACTCAGAAAGTTTTGCGAAAATAAAAAAGTGTTCTATATGTAAATATATTTTTTATTAAATGTCTTCAAAATACTCTCCACTAGCCTCTATACAAATTTTCATGCGTCTGAACCAGGTTTTGAAACACTTTTTCCAGTCCATCGCAGACACCTCGTTTACAGCTTGCTAGAACGCTGACAATCTTCCGGCATGGAAAATTGTATCCCTTTGAGCTGATTTTTTATTTTCGCGAATAAAAAGAAGTCACACGGCGCTAGGTCAGGGCAGTAAGCAGGGTGACCCAGAAGTTTGACAAGCGTGCTGTCCAAGAAGTCCCTCGTTTTAAGCGCGGTGTGCGCGGGCGGGTTGTCGTGGTGGAGCAGTAGCCCGCGGAGCCCTATGTTTGGTCGCTTGTTGCTCACAACATAGAAAACTTTTGCGTAGCATTTGGTAGTATACCATTCTCCGTTGATGCTTTTTTGGTTCCGTAAAGGGATTGACACCAAGTAGCCAGTCAAATTGAAAAAGCTCGCGATCAAAATCCTTCCGCCGCTTCACTTTGGTAGGCGTTGATTCGTTTTGAAACACCCAAACCGTCGACTGGCGGCTGGTCTGGATCATATTGATAAATCCAGGACTCATCACCTGTAATAATGTCGTAAACACGTCGTGACGAGCCCGCTTCAAATTTGTTTATCATATCACGGAACCCGGGGCCTGCTTCTGAGCTTCGGTGAGGTTGTGCGGCACCCAGCGTGAAACTATCCTCCTCACGAAGATGCACGTGTAGAATCTCGTGAAGGCTTCTCGGTCCAACCTGCAGTATGTGTTGAATCTCCACACATTAAATTCGTTATACCAACGATACACAGTTGCCTTCATCCATGAATGCAATTTGAAGTCTATCGTATGACACTTGAAATCGTTAAAAAATCATAGCGCGAAAATGTTCGAGGCGCAAATCTATTTTTCAATGAGACACGATAATTTAATTAGCTCGCAAAAAATACCTGTTATATTTATACTGTTTTTTCGTTCATTTGACCTTTTTGTGCTACAATTAGTATGAAAAAAATCATTTTTTCTAGATAGCAAAATATAAAGAAGTATATGAAACAGTAACTATGGAAGCTAACAAAATAGATGTTGCATTAGCTGAACGATTTAGTGAACAACCAAATGAATATGTGCCTACAGCTGAGACACTGCCAATTAATATGCCGGCAGGTAACAAACGTTATTTATCTATGTGATATTCAATTTACAAGCAGCTACTGTTGACATTGTTTGCCACATTTTGGTTACATTTATAGGAGATTTTAAACGTATATTTAAGAAGGAAGATTTACTACTGGCTTGGAAGATATCAATCCCCAGTTATGTACGACGTGCGAGGTCGGAACCATAACGTAACAAAACCCTTTATTTTTTTTATGAACTTAACAGCTTTCATAACTTTCTTTCCAGCTTTGAAATGTCCAAAATGTGGAGCTGACATGGCCGTACGTCAGAAGAAAAATAATGCCGATGAATTCTATATTAGTTGTATGTCATTTCCGAATTGTAAAAATGCGGTCTGGTTTCCGTCTATAGTCAAAACCATACAAGTTTTAACAGATACGTGCCCTACGGTAAGACTTATAATCTACTTTTTATTTCTGAAACTAAAAAAGTTTGACTTCAATAATATTTAAATAAAAACCAAACTACCCTCAATGTTTAAGTAATATTTTTGAGAAAATTTTATGTTGTAATATATAGTACGAGGCATTCCTTTTAAGTTTTGTCGTTTGAAAAAAAAACACAACTATAGTAATTTTTAATGTTTTTCAAAGTCACCACGTAGCTTAATACACTTTTCCATTCACTCAAACCAGTTATTATAACATTTATTCCACTCTAAAGTGGGGGTGTTCAAAATAGCTGACTTAAAAGCGTCGACTGCTTACGCGGTAAACCTCAGTTAGGCGGCGTCCTGGCGCACGCGGACGTCGCCTCCTCGCGGCTGGCCACTACAGCGGGTGGAAGGGATGAAGCCGTCCCGACCACCCGCGGCCACACTCAGGGCGGCATTAGGCGCTGGAAAATGCGCCTCCGCCGCCCGGTTCGCCGGCGGCGAATTGGGTCCGAGTGGAGGTTTTCCTCCCGGGCCCGTTCCGCCACCTCCTCCTGCGAGGATGTCATCTCGGAGGATGCGACCGCGGCAAAACATCTATCACTGCCGGCCATGGAGCGTACAACAGCCGGCAGTGACAGATCCTCTCCGATGACTGCAGTAAGGGCCCGGCGTTGCGTTACCCAAGTAGGGCAAGCTGCAAGCGTATGCTGTGCCGAGTCCTCACTGCAGTCGCAGTGGGGGCAGGCGGGACTCAATTCCCTCCTAGCAACCGAGTGCAGGTACTTGCCAAAGCAGACATGCCCGGAAAGCACCTGCGTCAGTCGAAAGGAGAGGGTCCCATGCTGCCTCCCTTCCCACTCGAAGATGACCGGCTGGAGCGCTTCCACGGCGGCAAAGCCAGCACGTGGAGCCTCCAGCCGGGACGACCAATGAGCCATCGTGGCTCGGCGGGCGGCTTCGGGATCTTCGGGAGGAGGCCGGCTGCCCCTCCCAAGCACTTCCGCCTTCAAGTCCCACGGGGGGGGTACCAGCCAATGCGCACGCCGCCTCCGTTGACACGGTGCGGTATCCGCGTATGGCTCTAACTGCCATGACTCTCTGTGGGCGCCAGAGACGTGCCCTATTCTAGGCAGTCAGAGCCTGCGCCCACACCGGTGCACCGTACAGTGCCATTGACTGGATAACCCCCGTGTATAGCCGCCTGGTAGCGACGCTGGGTCCACCCAGATTTGGCAAAAGTCGCCCAAGGGCTGACGCAGTGCCGACCAGCCTTGGAGCAACATGCCGAAAGTGCTCGTCGAAGCGCCACCTCCCGTCAAGAGTTAGACCCAGATATTTCATCTGGGCCCGAACCGGTACGAGGACCGAGTTGACTTCAATCGAGGCCCCAGGGGGCGGGCCACGACGGGGCCCATGAAATAACAGGGCCTCCGTCTTATCCAGGGCCACCCGTAGGCCCAGCGCCTCGATGCGCTCGACCACTAGAAAAACTCCTCTGGTGGCCAAGCGTGCCGCCTCTAGAAAGTTCACCCCCCGGGCTGTGTCAATGGTGTCGTCATGGTATACCACTCTGCGTTAACCGTTCTACGATCTTCAAGTGCAATAGTTGCAACATGGGCGGTTGTTCCAACGAACGTGGCCACCATCTTCTTTGAAGTACTTCGAGAACGAACGACTTTAGTTGGCTTTGGCTCGTCTTGAAAGACCCAGATTGTAGATTGTTGTTTGGAATCAGGATCGCAGACATAGATCCAAGATTCGTCACCACTGATGATGTCGTAGACGTGATTTGACTCTCCTCGTTTGAACCTTTGCAGAGTTTTCTTACATCATCTGACACGGGCCGCCTTGTGATCGTCGGAAAGCAGATGCGGTATCCAACGGCAATCTAGCTTTCTCACACCAAGCGCTTCATGCAAGATCGTCTGAATGGTTGTCCCTGAGATGCCTAATAGAGCCTCTATCTCTCGATAGAGCCTCTATCACATGATGATCTTCGAGAATTAGTTGTCTCACAGCAATGTTATCTTCATTGAAGGCGGATTTTGGGCGTCCTTCGTGATTTGTCACTAACACTAGTATGTCCACGCTGGAATTCTAAATACCAGCGTTCGACAGGCCGCAGACATAAGGCTTCATCACTGAACACAGATGTTAGCTCTTCAAAACACTGAAGCCGTGTCAGGCCTCTTCTAAAGTTGTAGAAAATTATTGCACAAACATTTTCCTTAGAAATATTCATTTTCGTACGTAACCTGAGAGATTCCAATCGACGCTGTGACTAAACAATAGCATTAATCCTAATACTTTCAACTGTTTTGAGATTCAAAATTTAAACACATTCGAATATAGAACAGTTCCAAATTCAAAATAGCCGGGAAATATGGAAACGACAGAACATAAAAGGCATGCCTCGTACCTAGACACTAAAAGTAATATTGGGCCTTCCTATTGTGGTGACTTCAACATACAGCAGTAACATCCATCATCATCAAGCTAAGACATAACATAAAACTCCTAATACTAAGCATCTTCTCTCAGACTCTTGACATAGTAAGTTCCTGAATCGCGATATATACAACTTTCCGACCTTTGTTTGGTCGCGGTCCACCATGCATGATCCCTCACCTGGTCGAAGGTTTTACCTTTTATGTTGGTGGAACATAACGCATGTTTCTTCACAGACATCATTTTTTAATTTACTAGAAATGATGATATAATTAGAAACGATGGAGGTTCAACACCTCCACAGACAGTAAACACGCCGAATACGCCTTATTTTCTTATCCTTATCAGCCTTATCTTTTGCCTATTTGCCGCTCATTCTAAACAATAATTTTACCGTCTCCGTTTTTGAAGTCCTTCTTCAGGTTTAACATTTAGTATTACACAAGTTATTTTGCCCTTGTCCTGTTAATTTTTGATTATTTTCACATGTAATTTCCCTTACAGTGTGGCCCAAACTATAAAATGTTAAAATTTGAATGGAGAAACAATTCTATAAGTCACTTATATCCACCCCCTTACACAACTTGCATTGGCGGATGCGACACAACATTTCTGGAACTATTAAGAATAAATGTATCCAGTGTGCGAGCAGTTTCTGACAGTAATAGACAAACAATAAACAGTACTAGCGTGCAACCTAGTAATAGACAAGTTAATAGTATAAATTGGTCTAATACGGGGCCTAGAGAAAACCCAGTGCCAGTAATGCCCGCAAGACAAAATCCAAGAGCCAATTCAATACAGCCAAGGCAATTTGTGCCTCCGCCAACTGCAAATAGAACGACAAATTCTATGAACAATCAACCGCGGATGCCCGTACCACGGTCTTCGGGAGGCATAAACACGGGAACTGATGATAATAATGTTATTTGTGGGTGTAACCAGCCGGCGATATTGCTAACTGTAAGGAAACAAACAGCTAACCATGGTAAGTTGCATCATTGTAGTGTGAACAAAAAGTTTTCAGTTTCTTTATGCTAATGTACTGTACAAATAGGGTCTATTAGTAATCTTATTGAGTAGAAAGTCCTGCTTTTTTATAACAAATAGGTATATAAACAAGTAATTTATATAGATAGATGTACCTATATCGACTTTTACTAAATATTTAAAATGGTCATGCGTTTCAACGTTAAATGCTGATTATTCAATGATCTGGTCTAGATATATGATGTGATCTACTATTTCATAAATTGGCTGATCAAATCATGAAAAGAGCTATTCCATGATCTTTATTGTTGTTTTTATAATATAGGGGGACAGATGACATACGGTACCTGATGGTATGACAATGATGACACTCAAAGGAGGGGTCCTTTTAGGGTCTTGAGAGATGGGGGAATGAGGAGATGGGAAAGAGAAGACGGGGGATGAGGAGAGTAGAAAGCGGAGTGGGGGAATTGGACCTCTGGAAACCTTACTTATTTCGGGGAAATGCAATGCCTAAGCATGGCTCTACCACGAAAGAGATCTGGCTACCAAATATATATATGATAGATTGGCGACCTTATCGCAGTGTGCGATTTCTTCCACTCAACCTTTATATGGATAGAGATAAGATTTACGGAGACATATTGTTTTAGCGTCTTAAAGGAGACCTTTGCTAATTGACATCTATTTGTACATCTTTTCTTTGCCTTTATTGATAAAGGTACATGCATTTATAACGGCTACATAAATTGACAGAGTGTTGATTACTACAGGTAAAAAATTCTACAAATGTCCTGTTGGAAAAGAAAATGGTGGTTGCGATTTTTTCCTTTGGGCACCAGAGTCTTCCGAAGCTACGGTACATAATCCGTATGACACACCACCGACCAGCTCTTGGTCAAACTCCACACCCAGTCATTCCAGAGACAATGCAGCAGGAGATGGTGATGATGTTATGTGTAATTGTGGAATACCGTGTAAAAAGTGAGTTTCAAAATTCTTATATTTTTCAAAAATCACATTATAATATTAGCAAAACTAAAAATCTATCAAGTGATATTTTAGGATATTTTGTTGTTTTTTGTGATTACTGCGCGGTTGCATGCATTACCAGGGACCGCATTTCCCATTTATGACCCAAAGGTCATAAAAGTGTGTTCCTGACGATAGAAAATTAATATTAAAATCGACGACAATCAAAACAGTGAACAAAAACTGGTACTGTATTAAACACAATATATAAATGTATTGTAACAAAACTAGTTATTACAGGGTAATTATAATTCATGTAAATTGTTCAATCAAATGGCTTTGATCAAATATATCATGGACATACGTTCCCTAACAAATATAGCATCAAATAAGGGCACCAGACATTTAAAATGTTATACCTAATGTCAGTTCCTTGAACTGTCACACCCCTAGCGCGGGTAGGTAAGCTTCTGATAGGACAATTTATTGTGCATACAACTGTATTACAATCGACCTGATCCTATATTCGGTGCCAGCTACAATGTGTTTACATATGATCGAAGATCGGTTGATCACAATGTCTAAACAAAATAGAAAACTTTCATGTAAATTGTTTTTTTTTTTTTCAGAATAATTGTATATAAAGAAGGGCCGAATAAAGGAAGACCATTTTACGGGTGTACAAAAGATATGGGGGCACGATGCAATTTCTTTCAGTGGGCTGATAGTGGATCTGTGCCAGGTATGTCTGAATAATTTATTATTTAAACATCAAACTTGTTATTTTTAAGTGAAGGATCCTTTGTGCAAAAATAATTTTCTTTTTTCAACTTCCAACTATAATAAACATAAAAAGAAGTTACTTTTTGTGGAGGGATATAAGTAAATATGTGCCTATATTAAAGAAATATTTGATTTTATATTGTTTAACTTTTTAAATATAATTTCTTGATTTGACACCATAATGTTAAGGGTTTCAAAAGCTTGGTTGCAACACCTCAAAGCCATGTGTTATGAAATGTATGACAACGAGTTGAAATTAATTAATGCAGAGAGGAAACCTTAGTTTATGGTGCGAATATATTTTTTTACGTCTTTCTTCAGACTGGGGTAGTAGTTCCTCAAGCAGCAGTTCAACTAGTCGCGGGCGTGGCCAAGGAAGAGGGAGAGGCAGAGGCTCCGGAGGCAGCGGAGACGGTCCTCGCGGCGTCAGACTCTGTAGTCGATGTAAGCAGCCTGGACATACCCGGACAAGGTGTCCTAATGGCGATGGATAAATTATAGTGTTGTGTATACGGAAGGGGCTATACTTGACGCAAATAAAAATTGTCCACTAGTTGTGCCCCAAATCCTAATATCCAAAATATCTTGCCTCATACATGCCAGGCCCATGTGAGGCAAGAACTTTTGCCGGCAAAAGAGTATTTTTATAACCTATTATCAGTTATAGCAGTGTGCCCAGTTCAGTTGTATGGGCTCGTTCTTTACAGTATGTAGTATCATATCGACGTATCTCTTTTTTATACTGCATTAATTAGGTTGGACACCAATGGCTTTAGAAGTCTTAAAATCCAGATAGGAAAAAACTTGTGAATAACATGTAAGATTGTATTTATACTCTGTATATAAAAAGTTATACTATGTACATAAGCACATTTATTTTTTAATTGTTAAGTAAAGATGATTTAGGTTATGGGGTCTTATTTATTTCCGCCTTATTCTACATATACGTATATTACTTATGTTTCATCAAAAACTTTATTGATATGATAATTAGAACAAAGATATTTAATCTATAGGGCAAAAACCCATTAAAACATTATTTCTAGTACTCTTAAAGGGGTACTAAAAATACAGGGAGAAATAAGTTTTTTTTTAATTTCAACAAAAATATAGACTGCAACCAAATTACATACTTATGTTCACACACTCAAACATGTATTCCCGAGGGGGATTGGCAGAGGCACAATTAACATCCACATTTTACCGATTATAAATTAGTCCTATTCACGTTAAGCAAGCCTGTTGTCGCCATACGGACACTTAGATTTTATTGACAGGACAGGACAGAAGGGCGAAAGCGATATTGCTTATACAGATGGATTGGTGGGTAAACAACGATAGCTTAATCAAGGCAGGGTCGCTCCTGTAACCGGCTGGTGCCTTGTAGCCCGAACCCTTTAACGTAATTCTAATTACTTGAAAATGCACATGCACAACCGCCATTTTAGTTATTTTTATTTCGAGTCGGTTTACTCGGGATGATATGATTATTTCAATGTTACTCCATATATCCAAATATCATCATATATTTAAAAGTTATGATGAAACAAGAAAGCCCACATATATACATACATACATAATATCACTCCTATTTCATATAGGTGTAGGCAGAGACCACGTTCTTCCATTAACTACGATTTTGACATACCTTTCTCGCTTCTTCAATTTTCATTCCGTTCCGCAGACAGGCTCGTCGGTTAAAGGTACTTTTTGACCTGGCCTTTGCTTAGATTGCCTTGAACTTTGTTCAAGAACATTCGCCTAGGACTTCCTCTTACGACAACTCCATTTACCTCTGCCATATAAATACCTTTTGTCAATCTTCTTTCATTCATCCTTTCGATATGACCGAACCAGTACAGCCTTCTTTTTTCTATTTTAGTCGCTATCCTCTTGCACACCACACTGCTGGCCAGAGTGAGGAATAGTGTGATAAGGGTATCACACTATTCCTCACTCTGTCACTAAATTTCACATCAGCTATACTCCTCAATGCTCTTATTTCTACCGCATTGATTCTACTTTCGTGTTTCTTCTGCCATACCCAACTTTCGCTGTCTTACATAAGTGTTCGCACCAACACACCTCTATGCACAGCCACGCGAGCTTTCTGTGGCTGGTCATAAAAGTATGTAATGCGCCATTGATCGCATTACCCGCACTCACTATTCGTTCTATATCACCATCACACTTTCTGTCTCTAGTAAACTTTGATCCCAGATATATGAATTCATCCTCTTTTTCTACTTCTTTACCACCTATCATAAATTCACAAAGCGTTCTATTTTCATCTGTTTGAAAAACCATAGTTTTCGTCTTACATAAATTTTCATACCCTTTCTTTCTAATACCCCATGCAAGCTTGTTACCATCTCCTGTAACTCCTCAGCTGATGACGCAAGTATTACTTGGTCATCCGCATATAGGAGACATTTGTCATTTCCTTCAGACAATCATCAATTAATAAGTTAAACAGCCATGGCGAAGCTACACATCCCTGACTAAGATATCTCTCAATCTTAAACCAATCAGTGTAGGCGCCGTTCACCCTGACACAAGCACTGGAATTCTCATATAGAGATTACAGTGCTCGGATCAGTTCGCTGTTCACCCTACACACCGATAAAACCCTCCACAATTCATCCCTCTCCACTAGATCGTAGACTTTCTCCAAATCCATAAATACGCAGTGAACTTTCAGAAAACTTTTTGGTTATGCTTCGTAAGGAGAAAACCTGGTCCGTACATCCCATTCCTTCTCTAAATCCTGCTTGCACATCCCATATCCTTTCATGAGTTTCTTTCATTACCTTTTCAAATCAAATTCCTTTGCATACAATTTTCTTACCACGCTTAGGAGGCTGATACCCCGGTAGTTTTTGCATTCCTGCTGTGACCCTTTTCCCTTAAACGACGGCACGGACGACGGAAAAGCCGGTACAGCCGGCTCACAATTACATCTTTTCCAGCTTTGAGCATCTCGGTTGTAATTCGGTCACACCACGCAGCCTTTCCTACTTTCAAACTCTTCATTGCATCCATTATTTCATCTACACTAATTTCGCTTTCACTCACATCGTGCTCCATTTCTTTGCAATCAGCGTGCCGTCCTTTTTCAAATAAACTTTCAAAATATTCCTTTCATCTCTTTAGCACACTTCCTTCTTTATTCATCAAATCACCACTTTCACTCCTAATTTTGCCAAGTTCCGAGATGGCTGTCTTTTCACGAGCAGCTCTTATGGACTTCCAAAACAATTTTACATTAGACCTAAAGTTATCAGTTAACTTTCGGTCCAACGCGTCTGACCATTCATTCTTCTTCTTATCTGCTTCACTTCCTTTTAACTGCTTGTAAAGCTCTTTCTTATCCTGTACGCATTTATCCGTCCCCTTTCCTATTCTCTTGCTAGCTTTTGCTGCTAGCCAGACTAACCATACTTTTTTCTTTTCTGATACAACCTTCCGCACTTCCTTATCAAACCATTGACTCTTCTGCATAAGAATGCAAGTATGTGGTGTATCCAAAAGAAGGAGATGTCTTCCTCTCCTTCTTTCCAAAAGAAGGATTTACAACATTCACAACTATATCCTTTAACGTATCCCACAAACCTTCCACTTGTATCACATCTATACTATCAAACCGATCAATCAACTTCATACGAAACTCTTCTTGAATATTTTCATTCTGTAAGTTTTCTACTTTCACTCGCTCTAAGACAGTCTCTTGTTTGGATACTCAGTGTCGCCATCGATTAAAAAGTCCTCGTATTCGATTGACTGACTAGATGATCTGTGTCGATACCAATACCCCGGTATCCATAACTTTATTTCTTAGTCTTTCGTGGACAATTACAAAATACACATAAACTTTTGAGTAAATGGTAAATGTTTTTATTTTATTTACAAACACTAAACATCTTAACTGTTTTTACTATCCTTTACCATCTCTTTTTACTCTTCTGTTTCAAAGAGCCCAAGCTCTGCGCTCGTTGCATTTCCGCTTGTTGTTCCGCTTCCACTGTCTTGTCTGTCATCATGTCCAGCAATATCTCAAATTTTAATCGTAACATATTGTTTTCCTCTTCGAGTCTATCTAACTCATTTTTAAGGCGAATATTCTCTTTGTGAGCGGCACCCGCTTTACCCGAAGCTGTAATAGGAAATGGATATCTATACCACTAAGTTAAAGGAAATCTGCCGTAAAAAGTCCTTTCTATACAAAACTACTAAAAAAAATTAATGAGCACAACACTAATTGTTAATGTTCCGGTGGTTCCAAAACATATACCTACCCATTTACAGAAAGTAAAGTTGAACAAAGAATTGATAGTTTTTAAAATATTAAAGTTTAAAAGTGTCTACAAATTATGTCAGAGCCAAATCGGCTTAACATTATATTTTCTTAGATCATAGACTTCTATCCAATCATGATAAATTTAAAAGTGTATTTTTAATCTGTTAATTTTCCACCTTAGAAGTGAAATATTTTCTTCAAATTGGAACTGGACAACCTTGAGTAGAACTCATGCAATATAAAAAATGATTATAGCGAAGAACAGGCATTTAACAAAAGTCTTTCGAATTGAGAACCTCCCTATCTTTGCAATAAGATTGAGAAACCCACAAACTACTTTGATAACCAGTTTTTGTATCTGTAGGTATAGTTAGTCGGAGAGAGATAATACATGAGACGACAAGAATTAACATCCAGTCAGATAAAGCATATTAGGTACTAGTTAAATTTGTATCGATACGTTTTAGTCTGTAGCTAAAGGAATTGTAATTGCATTATAAATATACTGTCATGTTACCTGGTATCCACTGGCCATCTTCGAACGATATTTCGAAGTCTCCTAACTTCAACTTCAATGGACCCACATCTAAAGATAATTCTTTCGAAGCATAGTCACTCCCTAACTCATTTTTTATGACTGCAGTATCTTGTTTTCTAACTGGAATAGTTTTGTGTGAAAATTTATTACTAAACAGAGGCATTTTCTGCTAATAAACAACATGGCATTGATGATGCGCCATATGGTTACCTAGCAACGGTGTATACAAACATTTAATTGCAGAATTTATATTCAGATGAGTGACTTTGAGCATGAGTTTTGATAACGCGCGTTGATAAGATAAGTACCTACATACATTTGGTACAAGTATCGATAACGAGCATTTTGATAAGCATGAACCTTACGTTTGCAACTGCTGACTGCCTCGAAGGTTTAAACGATAATATTTCTGTTAAAGGTAATATACAACTTAAATGAATTAAAACTTTAATATTTACGTGAACTAGTAACATTGGCGTCATCAGCCCCCTAATAGACCACTGCTGGGAATAGGCCTCTCCCAATGTACAATAACTATTATATCGTATTACAAAGTAAATTAACTAGTATACTGCAGACTCTTTTTAGAAGTCTCTATTAAATGCTGACAATGCAGGAAAATGAAAGTGAAAAAAATATGCTTTGTCACTTTCCACCCACGATTTGTCGGCTCGGATCACACGTATGTAAATAAAACAATATAACACAACGAAAAAAAGAAGCAATAAAACAATAAGGTTCATAATTTCGTTAGTCTTAATACTGTTTATTCGAGACACAGCTAGTATAATATGAAAAATAAATAGGTAGATAAAATAGGTAAAATTTCAACATTAAGTAAATTAGTAAACTATCAAAATATTGCAGGTATTGCTTGTTTCAATTGTATAGCAGTGTAAAGTCTGCATTGTTCATGTCTTCAGTCTAAATAACATCACAGCAGGCATGATTAGAATTATGGAACCGGTTATGTATGTGATCGCCGCACCCGAACACCAGTACACTGAAACCAAAATGAATTGTCTGGTTAAGTATATATACATATATGTATTATGTACCTAACGCCACCAATTGAAAACCAAAAATAATTAACACAGCAGCATATTTTCCTATTTTTTTTGTTATAAATTCGACTTTAGCCTTCCTTAGCAATTTTTTACTGACGACTTTTTAATAAACAATAAAATTATACAAAACAATAAAATTACACTACATTCCTAAATTTCACATTCAAATAACAAAGGCCATAGACTTAATATTATTTTATTAATTCCATTATAAGTTATGACAAAAAAAATCTTATCAATTCATGAACATAAATTATAGCAAAAGGTTACTAAGAATTATACTATGATTACAAAGGCCTAGTTTCATAGTAATGTTTTTTTATTCGATCACATATGTGAAATGAAAGTATACGTGTTAGAGTGGAGATCGTGATTAGGCAAGCGTAATGAAGGGCGCCCAGCGGCACAGAGCCGACGTTTTGAGGAAATTGACTGGTAACGAATGGATGAAGATTGCTCAAGACCGGGATAGTTAGCCCTCATTGTAGAGGCCTTCATCCAGCAGTGGACAGCGATAGGCTGATTATGAAGTACATACCAGAAGAGGCCAGAAGTGGTCCAGCCGCGCGCGCTAGAGCTCCCAGCGACCGAAGAGTGCCGAGAACTGCACCTCGCGCTTCCGGCGGTGCCTGACCCGCCGCCATCGACGTCATGCACGATACCGCAAACGCAGTAGCTGAACACATAGTGCACATATACTTAGATTTATAGTCACGTCGACGTTCACGTCGAAGAAAAAAAGATATTTTTTATGTGGCATAGAGTGGCAAACGAACTGAAGGGTGTACGGCAAACGTGCAAACAAACGGACAAACCAAAATCTGATAGTAAGTGACAACTGCCACATATAGATACTTCCAATTCAAGAGTTGTAAATGCGGCGCCCACCTTAGAGGGTGGTGAGGTGGGGGAATACCCTCACTCAATCGGTAAATACAACGTAAGCAGCATCGTTTGACAGTTATCTGTGAGGCCATGGTATTGCACCAGTCGATCCGGCCCATTGGTGACTAAACATGGTACTCCTACGGTAAAACGACGTCCTGTTAGTCTAGTGGTTCACTAGTCACCAACCACCGATTCAATAGTCAGGGTCACTACCCTCTGAAATATTTGTTACGGTTATTTTTTCGTTAATATGTTTTCCTGGTAGGTGTACCGACGTAAAATGAGGGGTGTTATAAGTATGACGTGTCTGTTTGAGTGTTAGTGTGCCTATCTAAGGCACCATAGCTTCCAAACGGTGAAACCAATTTTGATTTGATTTTCATACGGAAGGTCTGTCCTTCCGTATGAAAGTTTGATGCGTTTATTTTGTTTTAAAGATGACGTCCTGGCGGGTGCTCAAAGATATATTTAAAAAAAATAGGCCGATTGAAGACCATCTGCTATTTTATAATCGTTTTTGAATTCGGGGGAATTTTGAATTTATCATCATCATCATCAGCCTATCGCAGTCCAGTGCTGGACATAGGCCTCTCCCATTGCACGCCACTTCGATCTATTTTCGGGTTCAAATTTTGAATTTATAGTTATAACGTATTTAAAAATCTTTAAGAATAGACTCATAGATATTTTTTTTAGTTTATTTTGTCAGTATCAAAATTTCCGTATTCGTCAATTTTCTACACGACACCGATAAAAAAATTGTACATAAATAAGTAAATTTTGTGACATAGGTAATAAGACTTTATCTACCAAATGAAGATTATTAAAAACATAAATTCTACATACAAACGAAAAAGATACTCTTAGTAATTTAGTGCTTCGATGAAACAGTATCTACAGGTTTAGTTTATCAAAGGTTAAATTAAAATGTGCATATATCAGGGATAATAAATACACACCACTGAAAGATAATTTTAAAAAGTCGTTACCTAAATGAAACTGGTTCGTAAACAATACCTATTCTTTTTTATTTTATAATACAAATATTTTCAAGTGACGATAAACGTAAGTAGGCCTCAAGTAAACTCGTAATGCATACACAGTAGCTTCAAGTAATTGAACAACACACCTACTCACCACTGATAAATAATTATTTGTTTTTTATCAAAAAAGGAGGTTCTCAAGACAATCCAACGTTTTGTTAACAATGACCAGGCATAACTTTTAACAGTTTAGTCCTATTTAGATTTTTTTAGTTGGACATATTACAAAGAATGTACCATTTTATTTAAAATAGGGGAAGAATGTTTATTCACCCAAATGCTTTTTGTCTGTGAACCAATTCTGTTGTATCTTGACACACGGGTAGTTATATTAATATGGAAGTTATTAGCGGGAACTCCTTAAAGGTTTACAGGAGCCATCTCGTGTTGGTTCTTCATCTTAATACAACTTTAAACCGATATTACAATACTATTGTTTTTTATTTTAGTTTAGAGAAAACTAAAGCGAAAAAAAACTTGTCCAACTAAATTCCTACTCTAATATTTTGGCTATATTAATTACTACACTAATGTTTGTTTGTACACAACTTATAACTTACAGAGTGCAAATAAAACCAGGCCCAGCCATAACCACTTTATAGGCTCAAAGAGCGGCGGCCTCGGCATTGCGGCGAGCGCCACGCTGATGAACGACGCTGGGGTGAGTGCGAGCGCACCGCGGGCAGCCACCACCGCGCCCCGGGCGCCGAGCCGACGAGCTGCACCGCCTTGCAGCACCGCCATTATTAACCCTGACATTCAATGCACGAATATATAACAACATACAAAGAACTACCTATCCTAGAATGAAAACTTTGGGCCTTTTACACGAGGTGATGTGACCTCTTGAAAGCGAACACCCGAATTACTTCATTTCGTTCTTCAGATATCTGACTTTTAGTATAAGAAAGACGCAGACGGTTTGCTTTATCTTTTAGTGTTGTTATAATGAGATGGGCAGAATCGCAATCCTACATATCATATCAAGTTGTGTTCGTGTAATAAGTACTCAAACGTGGAGTACCTACGGATATCAAGTTTTTATTTAATACGCTTTATCAAAGTCTACGGAAAAATTAATTATGAATACTAATACTTCAAAACTATAATAATTAGAAATTACTTTTATCATTTTCACATTTAATAAAATATATGTATATGTATACATATGCATAAAATAGTATTTAATAAGAGATTGGGTAACATCCTTAAGGACACCCATAAGCGGCATAGACGAGACTACAGTAGTACTAATATCTACATATTATATGGGCTACAACTTAAGTGCTACTCACCCAAAACAAGGAACATTTTACCCTGCTGCATAGCAGTGTAATGGAATGTATGATGAGTCAGGAATGTGAGAGTAAACTCTAGACCCGAATAAATAAATAAATATAGAAAATAAATTAGTCCCAATTTTGATAGTACTAAGCTCTGGTGTTGCGATAGATGTTTCACAGCAGTGAACTTAAGTAGATGCCAAGGTGATACAAAGTCCACTGATTTAGACAAACTGAACGTCAGATGTGCTCTTTTATCCTGAAAAATATATTGGAAAATAAGTTTTAGATAATATTAGGAGATAATTGACACAAGATAATATTAGAGTTACATTTTTACCTTGGATAAAGTCTCTGGTATGCAGAACAATACCACTAATATGTTTGCTAATGAGAGAGACAGCGCATAAAAAGCGGGCCGTTCGCCCCAAGCGCCTGAATTGAGATCACTGTTTATGGCAAAGAACGCTCCAGCAAGAGGACCCACTATAAATCCGATAGAAAATGCCAAACCTACTAAAGCCTGAAATAGAAAGTAATTCTTATTACCTTTTAAAAATAGTTGATGTGCAAAGTAACTAGAAAATGTCACAATGGAATACCGGATAGGGACAGGCAGTCGAACCCAGCTCCGGAGCCACGAAAGCCCAATGGTAGTTAAGGCCAACCGCTTCCGGCAGCTACAGAAAGTACATGCACTCGGTCGCCAGAAGGGAATCGAACTCTTTCTACCACAACTGACTGCAACCGATAAACTGGGACTAAATCTGACCCCAAAATAATTTGGTAAGAACTATCTACTAATAATGAAACACACAAGGGACAATGCTGGCCATCTTCTTTGTCAACTTATTTATTTCAAAACAAATAGTTACCATGCCTCTCGCCCTAGTCTTCTCATTAGAGGCGTCCGTGACGATGGCCATACTGAGGCTGACATTTGCTTTACTTAAACCGCCGATGAAACGAGCTAATACGAACACGCTGAATGTACTCGCACAACTCCATAGCGCATGGGACAGCGCTATTCCTATCTGAAATGAAAATAATCTTCTGAAACCCTTTAAACGTAATCTTACTAAATGCAAAGTAATTCGGAGCCTAAAAATTATTACTTTTTACGAAACATTATCTTAATTTTATGACAATAATAGCTTCTGCCTGCGATGCATGTCCATCAAAAGCCTGTCTCATATCTATTATAATGCCTATCTCGTTCTCTAGGGCTTGAATTATCAACATATTATCTAAATTTAATCAATCCTTTCAAAGGTTTAGTCGTGAAAAGGTAACAGACAGATAGGTACTCGGAGTTCCTTTTGCACTTATAAATATTATATGTAGGTAGAATTCAGTTTTAATATGTATCATTTTTATAAATCTGTTATTTTTTATTTAGAGCTGAAGCTGAGGATGCCTTCTTTAGACTCCCCAGGTTTTTTTGTTGTTTCGTGTTTAGATCCCCACGGGTTATAACCTCATCAAAGCTGAAAGTGAAGTGGTATGGTCGAACCGGCGAAAACCACATGGTGTTCCGTAAGATCTATATTTATATGTATATTTTAATAGTTAAAAACAACTCCTGCATTATGCATTTGGAATGTTTGTAGTGTGGCGGGGCCTTCACAGACGTATTATTGACACAAATAACACCCAGACTACTAAGTTCATATTCATATACTACACTCGGGTGCAATGAAATCGCTCATGTGAACAATTAAAAAAAATATTGTTAATATATTTTTATTTAAAGAAATAAATATATTTTTAATATGGGATTAAAGATTAATTCAATACCTATTCAGAAATACCACATAAGCGGCAATAAGTTTATCTTACTGACTCCGGGCTGGCCACTCCATTACGGGAATACCCACCTCTTGAAGATACTGTCGTACAATAACTGTGGTATGGAGTCTTGCTTTGTCATGCCAAGGAGCAACTTATCTCTAACGAAACCGCTAAATGGTACGACATGTTCCTGGAGAACTTCCTCTATGTACCCCCAAGCAGTTAGTCCTCTGTTTTGACGCCTTATAGGGGCCCCAGCGATGAAGACAAGCTCTGTTTTGGCTTAGCGATAGATTCCTCCCCGGAACATACACGAACCACCACTGTACGCGTCACGGTCCGTGACACAATACTGGGCAAATCTCTCTGTAGGCCTGCTGTAGCTGTCCTCGTCCATCATTGCCATGAAGACACATCCTGGACTCGTCTGAGCACAGGACTGCCCTCCACTGGTCGACTGTCCAGACATGTTCTCGTGAAAATCGAAGACGGGCCCGGCCGCGAGCTCGCATCAATTTAGGGCCGTTTGCTGCCTTATGCGCAGTCAGATCACCTTCAGCATGTCTTCTTCTGACCGTCCACCAGTCTCCCGATAGCGTTGGCAGACACGACGAACTGAATATCGGCTGATATTCAGCTGTCGAACTACAGCACTCTGGTTCTGGCACGTTTCAATTAGAGCACTGAGTTGAGCGGCTTATTCCGGAGTAGTACCCATTTTCTTCTAGTAAATGCAGCTGTAGTCACTGGTAGTCCTTTCAGTTCGAGTGTTGATATGCAACTGATGACTTTTTACGCAAAACATGCCTTTTTAAACCTAAGGGAGTAATTTTAGGGTTGTTTTGTTGTTATTACTTTTTTACAGTAGGGTAAACTTAAAACGGCTTATATGGTTCAGTGGTAGAGCCATGCTTTTGCACGAATGGTTCAGTGGTAGAGCCATGCTTTTGCACGAATGGGCCGGCTCGACCGGTGCGATACCACGGCCTCACAGAAAACCGGTTGTGAAGTAACGCTTGCGTTGCATTTCCCCGAATTGAGTGAGGTTTCCGGAGGCCCAATTCCTCCTCCCCCATTTTCTCTCCCATTCATCTCCTTTCTCCTTTTTTCCATCTCCTCATCCCTCCTCTCTTCTTTCCGCTCCCTGCATCCCCCATCCCTCATCACCCTCAAAGGCGGGCAGCGCACTTGCGACTCTTGAGTTGCAAGTGTCCATGGACGGCGGTGTCACTTACCATCAGGTGACCCGTCTGTTCGTCTGTCCCCCTATAGTTTAAAAAAAAAAAATATGGTATAATTAAATAGGTATTGAAACAAGCTTTAATTCCATACTAAAAAAAAAACAATATTTTGCAAAATAAAATTACATGTGCGATTTCATTGCACCCGAGTGTATTATGATTATATTTTTATGCGAAATGTGACCAAAATATTCTTCGAATATTTGCGAAAGCGTCGGTAGGTTAGTACATATATGAATTTCAACACCATGTCGATATTCAGCAATTCGGATAAAAAATACATGGTGAAAGTGAATTTCATTATTGGATACCGTAAGTCTTAAGGGTAATATAATACCTAAATTATATACATATACTTGTTTTTTTAATTTAGAGATCTACATATTTATCTTATGTGACCTAAATAAGTCAAGCAGGTTAATATATTACACAAATATTAAAAGTGCACGGTTTTTTTCTAGGTAAACCACTCAATGCTAAAGACTAAATCATCATATATAATTGACATTTTGATGGATACTTCTAAGAAAAGCTATACACTACAAATTTCACAAAGAAGCAGAGGCTTATCTAGGTCTCGTTTCTCTTTCATTCTAAGAAAATCTCAATTCTGGTAGGTGGTGGTCTTATATAAAACTTTAAATAAAATACTGAGTTCTAGAATTGATATTTGGTCAGCCGAAAAACATAGCGGTCGCTTGTGTTTGGAACACTTTGAGCATTCAAATTAGTGTTATATATTATTATTCACTATTCTGTTTCTCTTTGTTCTCGTTTCTAAATTAAACGAGATGTTTAGGATCGAAAGTCTGGCCGTAACTTAGAGGTCCAAGTCGAGCAAATTGTTAGAGTACTTTAGAAAATAGAAAATCCAGGTTCGGCATAATCTAGGAAATTCTTATTAGCAGGATCTCGGAGCCTGGTAGCATGGCCGATAGAGATCATGAGGCTCACTCACCACTGCGCACTTTATATTTAATATGTATAATTTACCAGTCATGTCGTTCTGATGAGTGAGACTATATCATATTATTTTTTTCAAAAATTTCTTTTCTTTTGAACCGTTAGATAGAGGGCTCGAACCTCCCGGCAACAGCCAGTTCGATTTACAATGGACCACCGGTAATCCGGCCCCTGTCTAACCCGGCAACCCCTGCAATCCGACATGCCTATCACTAAACTTAAATTTATTTCTACCTCCCTAATATCCCTGTGGATATTATTATCCTCTGAAATACTTACATTTTTAGTACATTTGTTTGTGCAAAACGATTACCTAACGTAAATATAAGTTTAGGTATTTTTTGTTAGTTCTCTAGCATTAACGATGTTTATTTTATTATAAAACGTAAGCTCTCTATTGTACTGCTGAATTTACTAAATTCCACATAGCCAGCTCTGTTAGCTGTCTCACGCTCGGCCTGTTCAAGCCTATGCAGTTCGGTTTGTGGAAAAGTCTCGTTAAGTCTAGCTACTTTCATATCTCGAGAGTATCGCCCACTCGGTTGTTTATCGTCATAACTATTCAAATATTTGTCCAAATTACCTATGTAGTGTAAAAGACAAAGTTTATCTACTTTACATACCAGATGCTTTATAAGTATTCATTTTGATATAAGGATCAATTTGTTATTACCAAATGTGCGTTAGAAATAAATTATCAATTTTTATTGTATGTATGGTTCACTATTTTCGCGACAATGGCTTCCACATAAAAGACAGATATATGCTATCGCGGGCTTTTTTGTAAAACTATTTAAGATAAACATTTGTTTTTGCGGCGCACGCCAGAATAGCTCGCAGATGGCAATTTTTTTTTTTTACTTACTAGACACTTATAATTATATGTTTAGGATAATTCACACTATATGTTTATTAATTATAGCCTATGTGTTATTCTGATGTCTAAGCTATATTATTGTAAAGTTTCATCAAAAGCCATTCAGTAGTTTTTGCGTGAAAAAGTAAAAACATACATACATACATTCTTACAAACTTTCGAGTTTATAATATTAGTAGGATAAAACTACTTTATTAAACTTCAATTCATACACCACCAATTACTTTAATTATTGCTAAAATTTAAAATTACTGCTAAAGTGATATATGTTAGAGAGTCTTAATATTTATACCCACCAGAAGTTATCTACATAGATGTCTGTTATGTGGTGTTTTTATTTAGATTCTACATTTATACAATATAATCTACAAATGATAAGTTACTAATCACCAAGATAATTGATCATATTGCAAGCATCTGTACTACAAAGGAAGTAGTTTTCTATATAAGCCAAGGTATTATCACTATAATTAAAAACGCAATTACAATTAGTAAATCTTGTAACCTTCATAATAAATATTTTGCAGGTGTCCGCTAGAATGTGATTAGTTGCCACAGAATGAATTACCATTCATTTTGTCATGTTACTCTACTTTCTTTAAATTCCTAAAAGTTTTCTAATTTTATAATGTAAATGGTGATATGGGATGAAATTTTATATACATATTATAATTTTATTTGAATCCAGATAAACATCATAGGCAAAGAGCAAGCCCACTAGGGGAAATACATATTTTTTACGATTTTTGATAAGGAAACACCTAAAGATAATCCTACTATGTAAATAGTTTATTGCTGTTGTTGTAACTCATAATAATAAAGTTCTTCACCTAACTTCTTATGATAATTATTATAATATACAGAAAATGTGATGTCAGTGAAGTGATCATCTTACTTTTTCCTGAGCAAAAAGTGTGTAGGTTATATTCAGATACTGTATATACTACTACTACTAAAAGCAACATTTAATACTAAAAATTTTGGCCTGAAGAAGACGAGACGTGGTGTGACGCTATCTGCGCACGCCCTTCGAGCTCGGACTGGGAAGCAATTTCCCACCATGTTTCGAGACCACCTGTTAAAACGGGTGGACACGTCTGTCGAGATCCGTGGTACCCAAGGGGGTTTTCACACGTTAAAAAAAAAAACTACTACTAAAAACAGACATTTTTATGTAGTTAATGTAATTGAAGACTTTGAGATTAGGTTATATACACATATTTTTATAATCCACTTCACCAGTAAGCAGATCAATTATTCTCCAATTGATTCCTTTGATACACAAGTTCATACTTTGATTTCAGTCAATTTGTAATATATTTTCTTGATGAAATAAAACTGATTATTTTTACTACATTTAAGTTTTAAACTTAAATGTAGAAAAAATAATCAGGTTTATTTCATTCTGAGTGCATTTTTGGGCTATTATCTCAAGAAAATATATTACAAATTGACTGAAATGAAAGTATGAACTTGTAGGGCAATAATCAGTTCATACTGGCCTATATTGACCAAGTTGTAAAAAAAAATGTACCAAAATAAAGTAAGGTGCTTTAAATATGAAAATAAACTCACCAAACAAATTAGGAGCATTGGCTTCCTTCCATATGCATCTGATAGACTTCCAACAATAGGGCTTGTCAAAAATTGCAGAAAACTGTACATAGACCCAAGTATGCCCCCAAATAATACAGATGAAAA
Source organism: Tyria jacobaeae (assembly GCA_947561695.1). Taxonomy (NCBI): domain Eukaryota; kingdom Metazoa; phylum Arthropoda; class Insecta; order Lepidoptera; family Erebidae; genus Tyria; species Tyria jacobaeae. The sequence goes on from OX387212.1 coordinate 15,483,341, forward strand.
TTTGTCAGGAGCACCAGTTAAGTGCTGGAAACTTTGAACAGCTTTTAATAATGAAGCATACAAACTACTTCCTTTCCCCTCTTCCCTGTTGTAGTAGTCAAGCAGTGATGGCAAGAGAGGTAAAATCATTGTAAAAGCCAACAAATCTAATAACAACGAAACAAACACTAATGCTATGGTTTTAGTATTTTCTTTTGTACTTTTATCACATTTCGTAACAGTTCGCTCACATACAGTTTCATCATTTTTATCTAATACATTCCCAATTCTCTGCCTGAGTTCTCCGTTGCCCAGTTGATCCTAAAATATTTATAAACAAAAATACATTAAATGTTGTAATTTACACAACTATATTAGATATTGTATGAAACTAAACAAACCATTGTTTCAAATAATATAAACTATATTGATTACGAAAATTATCACTGAATAGCAACAGCAGCATGCCATCGAGCCAAGTAATAAATTTCAAACTGCGGTTAAGAAACTATTCCCGATACTTTCACTTCTTGTCTTGACTTGACTTAAACAAGTTATTGACATTTGTCATATATACAAAGACAACTGATTAAATTAAATATAAGTTGGTATTCTAGATTTTTTTGACATTAAATCGCTTTTGAATTTTATCGGGTTACATTATTTACATTGACATTAGATATCACCAATGTTACCAGATTACTTTAAAAAGTTATCAATTTCACTTAGAGCGTGTTTGTTTAAGCTTCCAAGATCAGATACTTAAAAATATTAATACAGACATCGAATGTTATCGATTTTAGAAAATAAAAAATTATAAGGGTGACCCACGAATTATAGATAATCATCACTTATCAGTTGATATTTAATAATCAAGATGTAACATTGAATATTTTAATAGACTAATAGGTGAAAATAATAGTAAAGCACTATCAAGCAAATATTCATGAGACATATTTTCCAATAATAAAATAAGATGTTTTTTCATAGCTGTTACATCCTACTTCTTACAATATTGCTTTAAATACCCTATTTCCTATTTAAATCGACAGTAAGCTTTACTAAGTAGTTTGGGTCTCCTAAAAATATACTATTTTTTACTGAATCAAGTCTCAATACACTGATACTCAGATTTTGTCACCCAAAATTTTAAAAGTGATGAATGCGTCGCCATTTTGCGTAGAAACATTATAATTTTACCGAAGCTTGTGTTAATGAGGGAAGATTTCGGACATTAAAGAAACAAATAAAGTATATAAAATGGGTGAAGATAAAGGTAAATAGAAGACCAAGCGTTTACTTTCAACTATTCTACTAAAAGCACTTTCTTTACTGTACATTATGGTTTTCAGATCGCCGACGCAGATCTCGCTCAAGGGAGAGACGGCGTTCTCGATCTCGTTCCAGGGAGCGCCGTGAAAAGAGAAGAAGCAGATCTAGATCTCCAAATAAAAGGTCTCGCAGACGCAAGCCCTCTCTGTATTGGGATGTCCCCCCACCGGGATTTGAGCACATCACGCCACTCCAATATAAAGCTATGCAAGCCGCCGGACAAATACCAGCAAATATTGTCGCAGATACGCCACAAGCTGCAGTGCCAGTCGTCGGTTCGACCATTACTCGACAAGCGCGTAGGTTGTATGTAGGTAACATACCGTTTGGCGTCACAGAAGAAGAAACTATGGAGTTCTTCAATCAACAAATGCATCTCTCGGGTTTGGCACAAGCGGCTGGTAATCCTGTGTTGGCTTGTCAAATCAATTTGGATAAAAACTTTGCATTCCTTGAATTTAGATCTATAGATGAGACCACTCAAGCAATGGCTTTTGATGGTATTAACTTCAAAGGGCAGAGCTTGAAAATTCGACGGCCGCATGACTATCAGCCCATGCCTGGTACTGAAAACCCAGCTATTAATGTGCCAGGTGAGTGAATAGCATCTTTAAATATTTTGAGTAAAATCACATAACTATTTATGTAGGAATGCAAAATGACTATGTGATAAGGGTTTATTTAGAACACTAATACTAAACTTAGACCAAGTTTATTTAATTTGTAATTAGTTGCAATTGCATATCATTCAGCTTGCTTTCGGATATTTTTTTTATTCTTTTAAAAAGACAACTAACATTAGGAATACTTGTGACAGAGGAGACTTTACAAACATTTAATCAACAAGCACAAGGAACACCCAGACTCTGGACAGAATCAATAGAGTATGTATTTCTGAATCCAAAAAAATATGTTGTCCCATGGGGGAATCAAACCCATGACCACCATGGTTCTCAGGGTCACTAGACCTACAAGCCGGACATTCTGGTCTGAATCTCAACTTTTCTAATAAATAAATCAAGCCAAGATAGTATAGTCTTTTTGTAACATTATACAACAAAATGTTCATTTGATTCCAGCTGGTGTGATAAGCACAGTAGTCCCAGATTCACCACACAAAATATTTATTGGCGGTTTGCCCAATTATCTTAATGAGGACCAAGTAAGTTTTCATTATTTAGTAATAAGTATAATATATTCTGTGACACATTGATTTGTTTTTGTTTGTACTACAAAGTATTCTGCACAGTATTAGTATTATGACATTATGCAACTCAGTGTTTCACAGTTCATTATCATTATAAACCATACATATTATATACTACTTAAAAATAATTAAGATTATACAAATATTAGGTGTGTCAAGCTATTGAAGTACCTGCTGTATTTAATTTTAGTTTGTTTATTTTTATCAGTAAAATATTAAATTAGGATATTTTGGTTAATAAATTTTTGAAATAAAATAATATACCAACCATACTGATTAAAAAAAATTATGTTTTGCAGGTCCATACTGCGACTGCCTCTCTGTATTCTTACACATCTCTTTAGGATCTTTCACATTTTTCTTATAGATATAACTAACACCTTATTTTTTGTTTTAAGAATAATTGAATATAAATTGTTTAACTGTTTAGGTCCTTTTTAACATGAAGCGTGGTTATGATATTATTCTTATCACTTTGGTGTAATGAGAAATCAAACATGTAAGTCATTCATACCATAATTTTAAGCAAGAGGGCTGCAAATAATTGCACACACATGAAGGTTCCCATTAGGTAGTATTAGATGCCGCAGTTATTTCAGGGCGAGATTCAACAGTTGACAGGGCTACGGTGGAGCCAGCAGTGAGCCGCGTTATGTTTTGGTCCGTTTCAGGTATTTTACAGGTACCCTAGCGGGATGAGCGTGCGCTTCACGCTCTATATATTCTGAAACAACTCACTGATATAGTTTGCTTTCTGCCCCTCCCTAGCTTAGATTTGGCACATTCGCGGCCCGCGTGTCACTGTTGTCTCTCATTCTCACCTATACGTCTTGTACTTGAATGAGACGTCGGCACTTCAAGGCAAGTCCTCCATTCACATCTGATTCTAACACGCGGCTAGACACAGGTCAGATAACATTCATTTATATGTTTGCTGCCTTTTGTTAAGCAAATGAAAAGGGAACTCTAAAAAATTGTGTGTAACGAATGTACTACTTACGATATTATAGATACCAAACATTTTTTATTCAGTGTCAAGCAAATCTTAGCTGAAAACTATGTACTGATTGTGTTTCGTGCGTGACAGGTAAAAGAACTGCTGATGTCATTTGGACAATTGCGAGCATTCAATTTGGTGAAGGATTCATCCACAGGACTGAGTAAAGGTTATGCCTTTGCAGAATATGTTGACATTTCAATGACTGATCAGGTAAATACTAATACTAAAGTTAATACATATACTGTCTAAAATCATTGGTATAATCTTGTCATTATATTATATTTTAATGTTTGTTGACAGGCTATTGCAGGTCTTAATGGTATGCAACTTGGTGATAAGAAACTCATTGTTCAACGAGCTAGTATTGGTGCGAAGAATTCCACTTTAGGTACCTTCAAATATAAACATACTATTAAATGCTATACTATTCTAATGTGTTCTCAAAGGCCCTAGAACTGCAAATGGTACCTTAAATACTTTGAATGATTGACATGACATTAAAACAACACCAAAAATGATGTTAATTGTGCTTGACCACAGCAATGACAGGAGCAGCGCCAGTACAGCTGCAAGTAGCGGGCTTGACGCTGGCGGGTGCTGGGCCTCCTACAGAAGTGCTATGTCTACTCAACATGGTCACACCTGACGAATTGCGGGATGAAGAAGAGTATGAAGACATTCTGGAAGATATCAAGTATGTTCTGTACTCAAATAATCTTACTACTATTATACATGTGCTAGCTTAAAAGGATATTTGTTAATCATTCAATCAGGCAGCATGGCTGAACAGATCTGGATGACATTTGAAACAGAGATAGATAATAGACTGGAATAGCAAATAGGCTACTTTTTATCCAGGAATAAGTTCGTAATTTCGAAGTTGCAAAATAACATAATATATTCTATATGTAGTTTGTTGTTGTGTATAAAACCAAAAAGCACTTAATTAAATAAAATTTAAAATGGGCAAGTCTTTTTTGTCCTGACAAGGCTTAGTGAAATTATACTATAGCTATTTATTTTAATTGTCTTTGTTGTGGTAAAAACTTAAAGGCATTTTAATGAATGTTGCGTTTTTATATTTACAGGGAGGAATGTAACAAATATGGCTGTGTTCGCAGCATAGAAATTCCGCGACCTATAGAGGGAGTCGAAGTACCAGGTTGTGGAAAGGTAAACAATGTTTGAAAAAATTAGATTTTGCTGAAAGCTGATTTCTCTTGCAACCATGTGTTTTTTAATATCCTTAAACATACTTTTGAAGCACTTTTTTGTTCATTTATCCAAGAGTGTATTATCGCTAAACTTCGCGTCGAAGCTAAATTGAATCTGCATCTTCTTGAGAATTTTAAACACTGCATTAAACCTAAAAGAAAATTGTCTTAAATCATAAATCCCCCGTTCCTTTTTTTTTCTTGTTACGATTCAATGATTATAATATGATGGCGTGCGGCAATATTAACGAATACGTTTTATTCCAGGTGTTTGTGGAGTTCAACAGTATTGCCGATTGTCAAAAGGCACAACAAACTCTTACGGGTCGCAAGTTCAGTAATCGCGTCGTCGTCACTTCCTACTTTGATCCTGATAAATATCATCGCAGAGAGTTCTAATTCCACATTTTTCTTCCTAATTCTTTGATACAATCTCATCTCTAATCCATTGAATTCGATTACAATAAATGAAATGAATTATAATATCTAAAATGTTTTATTTGGATTATAAAAACATACATAATGTATAACACAAACGAATAAAAACTTAAATATAACTTGGTGGTATGGTTTAATTTAATCAATCACTAAATTACATAAACAACATAGATATTACTTCAAGTCAAGGTCTCAGGTTCTTATCTATACTGATATTAAGTTTGGGCAGTTAGTATGCATTTGAGAAGATCACCATATCAACCAGTGAACCCATTGTAACTGTTTAGAGTAAACAACTAATTCGTTCTTAATAGTTACACGACAATAATAAAAATCGCACATAAAACAAATTCTTAAATTTATTCTTATAAATTATAGAAACATGGCATTTAGACATCCTGTTGCATCGCCGGCTGGTAAGTGTTCAGAGTGCCTGTCTGTGCTGAAAGCACAATCTTCCTCATTACTACATAGAGTACTCCACCGACAAGCAGCATACCAATGCCGACCATCAAGCTGATAGCCCATGCTGGGACAGCATTTCCATCTGGAATAAACGATAGATGTAAATATATAGGTATGTTTCTAGAGCTATGTATAGTTCTTCTACAGAGATCTTACCTATAGTGCAATTGTGCAGTTTTCCCATCCCATTTCTATTCCGATTCTTCCTCCCCTATTCTGATATCCAAAAAATTTAATAATTGATGAGATCATTCTCACAATGTTGTCCCTAAATATTGACACAAAGATTTGAATATTGATAAAACATATTGTATAGTTTGTTTTATTTTCGGCAGTGAATGGTTTATGTTATTTGGTACTGCTAGCGTCTGCTGAGCTGTCTGTAGCTGATTTTTGGTAATGTAATAGTATTGTATAACGTACTATATTTGCGCGCCACAAGTGGCAGAACATGCTGTGCCAGCGTATTTGTAAAAACATCTACTTATGTATTGTGACCGTGTTCTTGGAAATAAAGATTATTATTATTATTATTATAATGATTAATGTCTCTTAGTGTCATGTGACATTGATCAGGATCATTTTTTGGCAAGTACATAATTACATAAAGGCATAACTTGTTATAAAACTGTGATATAAGAAAAGTTACTTACGGTAATAAGTACGCGTCATCACACGTCTTCCTCGCAAAATCTTTCGTCGGGCTTCGGTTTCTTGTGTCAGGGTACTCAGAATAACTGAAAAAAACATCAACATGTTTCAAAGTAACGTATTGGGACACACATTATACACACACACCGAAAAATCACATGCCATTCTTGATAAAACCGCACAGGTGCAACCGCTACGTACTTGAAGTCTTGTTTCTGGGTGTTTACTGGTAGTAAACACCTATAAACGAGAAAGCGGGTAAGTAGTAAATTACTACTCTTTCTCGTTACAAATACTCTCTCTCCCACTGTGTGTACGTACTTTGTGATTCACAGGTAGTAAAAGAATTTCATCTCATCATCATCTCAATCTAATTATATAGAAAAACATTACTACATTGTTTTTGTGTATCTCTCATTTAGATACTATAAGTAAATATAAACAAGTATGACAAACCCGCGTAGCGGCCCCAATTATAACCGAAACCTGCAATGTACCTGTACCTTAATTAAACATAAAGAAAGTACCTACTTCAAATTCAATTAAGTACATATCTTCATTTCATAAAAAAATATTAAGATAATTAAAGATCAGCATTACTGAAGCAAAAATGTAAGAAAAGTAAATCACGAGTAATACTGTATTTGCAGGGGTTGATCTCTGATCGCCCATGGTCCACCAAACAAATGGAATGTGAGACAACAGAAATTGGAAAACACAACCAATCTTAAATCACCAGATAGTTATTACAATGTTTAATAAATAGTAATACTATTTTGTCGGGCACTATTGTTACTAAAAATATATAAACTACAATAAGGTAATTAATATAAGGAAGCTTTTTTTCATGCGATAAGAGCAAACGAGCAGATGGGTGGATGGACCCATGGACACCTTCAATTTCTTTTTTGTTTGTTCCACTGACTGGTTAAGCGAGAGAAGTAGCTTCTGGAAAAGCGCACAGTGCCAATTATTCAGGTGATGGGGATGGATCGGATGGAAGTTTTGTCGCGTTGGACGATGGCGAATACCTGCGGCCGGTATAAGTCTGAACAATTTCTCTGAGCACTACCGATGATACAAGCGATATCGAATGCAGAGTGAGGCTTCATATCTACGCAACGCCAGGAATTTTTATTACGTAGTTGAGCCATGCTTAGGCACGAATGGGCCGGCTCGACCGATGCGATACCAAGGCCTCACAGAAAACCGGTTGTGAAGCAACACTTGCGTTGCATTTCCCCAAAATTAGTAAGGTTTCCGGATGCCCAACTTCCCTCCTCATTCCTCTCCCCTGACCTCCCGCTCCTTTTCCCATCTCATCATCCCCGCCTCTTTCCCCTCCCCGCCTCTTTCCCCTCCCCGCATACCCTCGTCCCTCTTCATCCTAAAAGGCGGGCAGCGCACTTACGACTCTCCAGTTACGGGTATCCATGGACGGCGGTTGTCTGTTCGTTTGCCCTGTCTGTTTATATTATAGATATAAAAAAAAGTACAGCCTATCTGAAATATCCGGGCAATGATTCAAGTCGCTCTCCGTTGAATGCGGTCTAGAGGGAGAAACTGTTACTGAGGCGCTCCTGCATAAAGATGAGAACAGTATTCCGTATGCGGCCGAACCTGTAGAAGCTGCACCTTATAAAGTTGTAGGTTGTGGGCCGGAGTTAAATAAATTCTCGATATGTTCAGCAGACAAAGCTTCTTCGAGACTAATTTGGCCTTATCCTCTAAGAGAACGGGAAACAAAAGGTTTATCAACGCAAAGGATTCCGATGCAGTTAGAGATGTGTACTATTTGAAATATCAATAGTTTTTGTTACAGTACAGGGGGCTAACGAACATACGGGTTACCTGGTTGTAAGTGACAACCATCGCCCATGGACACCTCCAAACTCAAGAGTTGTAAGTGCCAGCGCACTCATGGGTGCCGAGAGTCGAGCTGGCAGCCCATCCTACCTAAACATGGCTCTCACGGTAAAAAATAATCCTGTTATTCTCTTGCTTGCATACTACAGATTTTCCAAGGCCTAGCACCGGCGCACCTATCTACATAGTATTAGTTCTAGGGGCGGTTCTAATACTTTGCTAATGGTCTTCCCGTTAGTGGCGGTTGCAGTTTATTTATCCGTTAGTCATAACATTTAGGGCACGCTCTCACTGTAGTAAAACCAACAGCAAAATATGTTGGTTCATATCTACAACATGCATAACTCAAAATATACCTAGTTATATAAGTAGGTCGTTAATTTATGTCCCTACATCTTAAAACGCATTTTTATTTTATATAGGCCAGTTTATACTATGGAGGATTGCTTATTTTAAATCAAGTGTAGTGTGTATTTTTTCGCAATAGCAAACAATGAAAACCTACCTAAAACTAAACATTTATCGATAAGTGTATATATATATATATAATAAAAAAGTATAAAACTTACCTAAAATAACAGCCAAGTAAAACCATATTGACCTCTTCTGAGCCATTTTCTTTTGTTTTTGTAATTAGAGCACTAAATAATGAAAAAAACTTCTTATTAAAACGAAACGGATGATAAACTAAAACAGCACATAAGGTGTGTTGAGCGCAAACCCTTATCAAACTTAGATAAGATAGCGATGATTAGTAATATGTGTCTACAATGTGAAATCTAGTCAGTACCTACTGACAAATATGAAAATAGGTAATATAAGGAATGAGTCAGAATTCTAAAGGCATATTTCTACGAAATGAGCTTAGAACATATGTTTATTATATTATTGGAGATTCATTCATCCTATTAAAACGATATGGCATTCCATATCTGAATAACTAACTAAAAATAAATATTTCATTCTAAATTAATAGCGCCATAAAATTACTTTTTCGTTTTCATGTCAGGGTAGTAGTAGTATTTTGAATATCTTCACCTTTTGGCCATTTCCTGATTATTATCAGAACTCTAGCACAGTGTTCCGGGTAAGGCAGGCGGTGCTTTGTTCTAATCTATTTCTACGGTACAAGGTACTGGTAAAATATTAGATCCCGTAGGAATTAAAAAAGTTGGTTCCATAGCGGATTGGGAAAGACACAAAAATATGACACTCGTATGTGCCTTGAGGTCACGTCACTCATCAGCTTGAGAAAGACGTTCTAGCAGGGATCATATATAAATGTTTTGATAATGGGTGGATTTATTAAAACCTATTCTTTGAGTGACTGAAATCTAAGAAAAATATAGCAAACATTGTCAAAAGGCTTTGCGGTACAGGTGCACTTCACATGCAAAGTGCACAGGGTGGGATTCACCACAAGGTTACGTATGTGACATTTGTAAGGCTACGCTGACTCTCACTGTGCCCTAAGTGACTTTAATTAATTACCCTCAGATGTGGAAAATGGTTGTCAAAGATGTTTTTTTTTTAGTTTAATAGACACTAACATGATATTCTAAAGGTAATGAAACTGACTGAGGCTGAACGCGTAATGACTAAACTACCATAAGAGTTAATTTTTATAGTTTAAATTAACATTAAGTATTTTATTTTATTTATAGCTTAAGTGAATCCATTACCCCTTATTCAGTATTAATAAAGCGTACCTATTTATAAGAGTAGTTGCAGATATAATCAGATCTCAACTTTACTGTAACAGAATTGTTAGGGGCGCACTGTTGCATGTTTCAGAAGTAACACGTTACACGGAAAATAGATTGTGTTTCAGAGTTAGGAACGCGCAAATGATACCTATATCCTGGCATTTGCAAACGACAGTTATTAAGCAAATTTTCCTAGTTTCAACAGATGGACGCCTAGAGTATCCCTATTTTATCTATTCTTTAATTTTTTTTATTCCCACGGAAATATACTCAATCGCCACATTGTAAGACGTCGATAAGTCTCATGTTGTCATTGATACTAATGAATGTGATAGTGATGAAGCCTTGTTTTCTGTTAGACAAATTGTATATTGTGTTGTAGGTACTTGGTATAAGAACAATTAACGGACGGGCTTTTGTATCACAAAAAACAACATGCTATACTATTTAAATACAGTACTTTATTATTATCATCTAAAACTAAAAGGTGAGACTAATCAATCTTTATTATTTAAAAATATTTTTAATGTCAGCTTCAGCAAGAACTTGGGCCGTTATAGAATCTTTATTTTTAGGGATAATTTTCGTAGTTGTTTCTACTTGGCGCTCGATACCCGCAGCCTCTGCAGATTTGTTAATTAATTCTGCTTCAGGTACACGTTCAGCTTTTAACTTTTCGTATTTTTGTATTAATTTTCTAGTTGGTGTTTCTGTTTGACTTATAAGACTGATTGCTGCTAACCCATGTCCTTTTGAATGAAATTTACTGTAAAAATAAGATTTGTTTTCATTTTAAATTATCATAGATAGTCGTATAACACTTTATAGGTATGATGGGTGGTCATATCATTAATAGGCTTTGTTTATTAATGTGTGTGTAAGAATGCCCGATTATTTTGGACCATATGAAAGCTTTTTATCATTGTGTGAGGCGCACATACACCTTTGACTTAACATTACTATACCATTAATTAACATGAATACAACTCAGGAATATTTAAGTTGAATAAGCACTTTGGTTAATGCTATTATAGTGACATTTTCTTTAAGATTATGTTTCTTTACTCTCTCCTGTAAATAAGTGACTTAGAATTTAACTAAAACTTGTAATCTCAACCAGCCAAATAACTTATACTCACGCTCTAATTGCATCTTCAGGATAAAGTATTTGTTTGATGGGCTTTATCTCTGGTTTGGGTTTAGCAAATTTAGGCTCTGTAGTTGGTGGGAATGCTCTATAGACATCAAACCAGAGTGGTCTATCATCCACTCTCAATGCTCCTTTTGTGAGTAAACCTTCAACACTGTAATACAAAAAGAGACATTTATACCTAGTAAACTTCTTTTATAACTCTATAAGGCAGTGTAATGGTTTGAGTTGGTGAAGACAATTAGTGAAATCAGGATAAGACTAGAAGACTTATCCTGATTAAAGTAAGGTGGATTTGTAAAATTGAGAATGTATAGTTATTATAAAACTAACTATATAGTACACAACCAGGTAAAAATATATATCCATTGTTAATTTATGTCCAGTCCATGTAGGTAAATATTAATACATGATCCTTATAGATGTACTTATATAATTTTTAATTAACCTAATCTATAAATAAAACCACTTTTAGCCTTTTTACATTACTTTTTTAAAAATAAAATGAGATACAAAATTATAAATTTATTAGTTAAAACATTTAGAAATCATTTTGCATTGCATGAAAAATAGTTCTACGCAAGTTCTCCCATCCACTTCTCTTAGTTTCAGAAATTAATTTCTGTTGTAGTTTTTGGATGTCATCTTCTAATTCCTCAGCTAATTTGTCACTCTCTGCTTTATGATCAGACTCCATATCATCACATCTAAAAATATATATTTTTTTTTATTTCAATTGCTTAAATAAAAGGTTTAAGTAATTATTTACAAAAAGTAAAGAGCTATTTACTGTTTCTTAAATGAAGTGTAAATATCTTTCAATGATTTCAGCTTCTGTTTATGGGCTATAGTTGCTTGTTGCATACACTTAACCACAGCACCCGTTAAATGTTCTAATTTCTTTTCATTGTCTTTCATAGCATTACAATCTACTTCCAACTGCAACATGACTTCAGATAAGCTTTTAAGCAGATTGTCACTCCTTTCTTTCCTGCAAATGTAAGTGACATTTAAGTGAAGATGAAAAGCATATTTAATTTATAAACTACAGCTTAAATTCTTACCTTAATTCCTGTTGGTGATTCATGACATCTATTATTTTCTGGCGGGACTCTTTGCAGGCTTCCACATTTACTTCTAATTTCTTTTTCTTGGCGTTAGCCTGATACTGTCCAATTATATTAGATATTCCTTCTTCATCAGTAATATCACTTGTAACATTTCTTGAACGTTTTAGAATCTTTTTATTACTGGGAGAATCTTTTAAAAATTGAGAGTCATTTAACAGTTCGTTTAAATCTCCCGGAATAAATTTGTTTTTTCCACCTTTCTTTGATGCCATTCTTAGACAGTTAAAGAATTATCTCAATTGTTAAACTAGCACTTCAGAGAGAGACAGCAGACAGGAAAAAATTTAAGGTTTTCACAATTTTCCCGCTTATATTTACCGCGCAAATATAGTTCTTTATTTAAAAAAAAGTATTTATGTTCTAACCGCTCCAAAATAATTAAAAAAAAATGCGACTACTAACCGTGTATAAATAGTCCCAATTCTTTCAAGTCGACTGCTTGCCATCTTGCCTTAATTTTGTTTTCAAATGTTTTATTATTTGAAATATTATTCTTTCATAAAATAAAATAAATAATACTTTATATACGTACTTTGGTTATTTTGTTTTCATTCACATAACCTTTTTTCTATTAATGGAAAATGTGACGTTTAAATAATGACTAGTGTTACCCATCAATATAATATATATTTTAGTTTATGGTGCCACCACTCGCCACAGAATGCTTATTTCAAAACATTATTTGAAAGCACCAACCGTTGTACCTACCGTTCTCACAGAATCTGACAAACTGAATCATTCTAAATAATCAATCATCAAAATAAATTAGAAACTGTCCAAGATGACCGTGTCTTTATCCCACTCGCCTTTTTATTGGGAATAGAAAATACTTCAAGTTTCTATGTGTCTGGTCAGTTTTTGTGTGTATGTTTAAAGTGACTAAAATAATTCAAAGTATCATCATTATCAGTCACTCTAACTTAACGGTCCACTCTTAATTATTAATAACGTTAAAGTTTACATGGTGGTTGATAACAGTTGATATGACCATATGTATCAATTAAACTGCTTTTTTATTCGTGCCATGAGGTTCTGATAGACCTATACCTAGGTATGTGGTATAGCATTTTACTGGGCATTTTGACCTTTTGTTTTAGGGGGAACACATACAGACGAACAGAACAGATCATCCTCCGTCCATGGACACCTGCAACTCGTGAGTCGTAAGTACGCTGATCGCCTTTGAGGGTGATCAGGGATGGGAAAAGGGGTGGGGTTCAGGGGAGGAGGAAAAAGGGGGGTGAAGTTGGGCCTTCGAATACCTCACTAATTTCGAGGCAATGCAACGCAAGTGTTGCCTCACAATCGGTTTTCTTTGAGGCCGTGGCATCGCACCGGTTGAGCCGGCCCGTTAGTGCGTAAGCAAGGCTCTACCGCTGTGAAACAGTGTCTCACTGATTCGCTCAGCTCAGATTTAATGCCCAAATTTATTTTTGGTTGTTAGAGCATGTAACAGAATGCCCATATATAATTCAAACGCTACAATGAAACTTTCTTTGATTAGATGATTTTTTACATTTTTATTTTTTGATTTGGTGTTAATTATGAATAATTCTACGAGCTCACACCTGCTAGCAAAATTGCGTGCAATGGTAATGCAACGACTACTTGCTGTAGTCTAATTGAAAATCAGAAAGTATTCATTGTTTGAACCAGCAAGCATTGGTACTGTGTGTGTGTTGTCTGTCATTCAGACTTTGCGTTTAGTGTAAGCGTTGCATTGGAAATGAAAACGAAAAGGCTTTGTTTGAACTAACAGGCATTGTTTGCTTTATACGAACACGCAACTAGTAGCACTTGTCCGACATTCAGACATTCAGAGTGTGGGTGTTGATTAGCAATGAGAACCAAAACGCATTGTTAGAATGTAGTTAGCCACACGCAAACCGTTCGCCATACAGCCGATGCTGTATCGGTAACAAAAAAATATATTAATATAAATATGACATCAATCATTTGAATTAACTATAATACGTTTACGCCATTGTGTAGATTCTTCATCAGTCTGGAATTCCTCACGGGCAAGGGTGCATCTTTGTTATCGCCTCCGCCACGGCTAACTTTAGAGGAGAAGGTGAAATAGGTAAAGGACATTTGTGGAAATTGTAATATATCAGATCTAAGGAGAGGAGTGCCCTTGTCTGATTGTATAATAATACTGTGACAACAAACCTAATTTTATTTGTATTATACACCTCAAACATTGTGCCCTTAAAAATGCTTAAAAAAGTACTGAGAATTGTAATTAAGTGTATGATTTTATAAACAAAGTTTCGTTGTCAAGATTGAGTTATGGTTGGCACTTATATAAAAACAAAACTTCAAAAATATCCAAATTAATTTGTCTTATTTATAAAGCTGTAGAATTATTTAACTAATTAACGCATATATTCCGTATTTAATGACTACTTTTAATACAGAATCTAAGCGTTAATTAGGTAATGAACAATTTTGACTTGATTTTAGAATACATAGTAGGTTACCAGTACAGGGATTCCACTCCGGAAACAGATTCATAAAGAAATACCAACAGTTGCTCCGAAATATATCTATTGCCTACTAAATTATTGCAAAAACTCAAACTCAAACATGTTATACATGATGATGAAATATTGCTTTTAAAAATAGACAGGCCCGTAAGTGTTTATTTCTCGTAAAGCACAAAAAACTAGTCTTTCACGTAAGTAACTCTCAAGAGATACTTGATTATCCTTGGAAAAATACTCAAGATCTCGCATCTTGATTTGATCACACAGAACCGATTATTAGAGAAAAAGTGAAACATAAGATTGCATTCGATTGATTTTCTCTTTTAAAATTAAATGACGAAACTATGTATATGCATATTATTACTGAAGTGGTTTCAGACGACGACACCCCACAGAAAGTGTTATACATTAATCAAAGGTTTAACGGTTAAGTACTTACATACATACACTGACACCTGCATCCCCGAAGAGGTAGGCAGAGGCGTAGTTACCGCCCACATTTTGCCCATTATAATTTAGTCCCATTTACGTAACAAGGGGCAAGCCTACCGCCGTTATCCGGGCACTTTTGCAAATTAGATGAAGAAATGCGAAGTATATTATCATGAAAGGGATATTGGGGATAAGATGTATTGGGGGGTATAATCAATAGCTTAAGTCAGTCAGTCATTACTATATAATGCGCGGTCTCAACCAGCAGGATTTTTAATTATAATGTTGATTCCAATAATATTTAACATTAAATCGAATGAATGAGTCGTAGCCCGTATGATATAGACAGACAATACACTTTTTTTATTAAATAGGGAACATACGAACAGACAGGTCATCTCAGATCATAAGTGACAACCGCCGTCCTCCCATGGACACCTGCAACTTAAAGAGTCGTAAGTACGCTAGCCTTTGAGGGTGATGAGGGAAGGGGGAATGCGGGGAGGGGATAGAAGAGAGAGGCGATGAAGGGAATGTAAAGAGAGGGGATGAAATGAGAGAAAATAGAAGGAGAGTTGGGCCTCAGGAAACCTAACTAATTTCGGAAAAATGCTTCACTATCGGTTTTCTGTAAGGCTGTGGGTATCCCACCGGTCGAGCCGGCCCATTCATGCCGAAGCATGGCTCTACCACTGTAGACTCTCCATCCATATTGGAAGGTCCTCTATCGGTTCAGTATGATAATTAAAAGTAATAGTTGTAACAATTTACTACCTTGTCATAATGGTAAACGTAAATAAATAAATAAGGACTTGAATGTTATTATAAAATCATTTATTTTAAAAATTAAGTCACAATACAACTCATTGAAGGCATTCTTTTCTCAACTAAAATATTCTTTCATTACTTAATGTATACTTAAATCTATTTACAAGTTTAGAACCTCAATATAATTTTATTAATGGAAGAATCCCCTTTTTAATTCCTATATAATATAAATGTAATATTACAAGTACAACCTCACTCAGTATTACTAACATTCAGATTCTTAGGAGTTATTATTTATGGAATATCACTGAATAGAAAAAGTTAATTTATCAGTCTCCTGGGAAATTGAAGTTTCTATCCTAAAGTATTGTAAAGTTAGTTGATATGAGTAAGGTGTCACTAGCATTCACATGAAAATACTGACTACTATCTATCTACGAGATTCACAACTGGCTATGATTGTGACCGATGCTTTCTAAAACATCGCTTGTCTGCTTGTCGTGTCAAAATATCTGAGACGAATGTTCTGTGCGTAAATACACGAAGAATGTCTTCTCGAGCTTCTTGAATACCTTCACATACAATTTTACTCCTTTGTATATTACCCTGTCAAAAAAAGAATGTTTCATTCGTAATGCAAAGTTGTATAACTAAGATTAATAATTTCATTTTTTATTTAGTAAGTAAGTAATTGTAGTAATGAATAGATGTGTCACCTTGAGTAGTTCTAGTAGAGTATGTGAGTGTGGTTGTAAAGCGGAAAGCGAGCGACCAGACGCTGTCTCAAGCGCTCGCAGCAGTCCCGCTAACTGCTCGCCCACGTCAGACTCTAGTGACATCTGAAATACATATATGATCATATTTGTTACAGAACTGTACCGTCAGCATGAACATTCAACAGTTACGTCAAGTAATCGTACGGAACCTCCTATATCGAGAACTGCCAAAGCACTGTTGGTAACACGACGAGCAAACACTAAATACTAGTAAATGCCGCTCTATAGTAAGTCTACGCCAAGAGCACACTGTTAATAGAACGATGAAAATTAGCGATATGTTTAAGATCGTCATTCTTATATTTGTTAAATGGTTTATAGAGCTACATCAGATTACGAACAGATGGGTCACCTGATGGTAAGCGACTATCGCCACCCATGTACACCTGCAACTGTTTAGGCTTGTCATTAGCTATCCATATTACCCATTTTATGTTTCTTATATTTAATCCGAGTTTTGCCATATGCCTTTAAGGATTCCAAAAAAAACATAAAAAAATCTAAATGCGATATAATGCAATGCTATATGTCGTCATAAACCGTTATTTCATACAGTCCAATGTATTTCTAAAGTGCTCAACGCGCCTAAAGATGTTTTCATTTCAAAGAAACTTATTTGTCATGTGAGTGTACCTACGTATTAAAAATGTAAGACATTACCAAATCGTCCATTTGTGCGGTGAGATGGTGAACTTTCCACCCCTCGGCGCTAGTGAGCACGTGCTTCTGGCTGGCGATGGCAACGATGTCTCTGGCGCGCGGCTCGCGCCGCCGCACGTCGGCCGGCCGCGTGAAGTGTAGCGCCGTGCTTCGCCACCCGCACACGTAGCTCGAACTCAGCAGCGGACCTGACGGACGGAACAACTCAAACAATCAACTGAGGGCGGGTTGTTTCACGTCTACTTTACGCACGCATATTCGTAAAAAATTGAGGTACGTACATATATTAGAGAAATGTCCATTGTATTGCAAGTAGGATTTTTTTTTTTCTTTCTACAAGCAGCTCCAATAACTATGACCTGATGATGATTGTTTACAGTAAACAACACTTTGTATTCAACTTACGTTATACATCTTTCGTAATAGTTACTTTTTGAGGTATGTATACTACATTATTTTATACAAATATGTAAGGTTTTGAAATAATCATTGATAAAATACAATAAAATATATTTACTTATTACTTTTTTTTTAAAGACAACTCCCCACTAGTATTAATTCCTGCGCCGCGAGGACCTTACAAACGTTCAACCAACGGACACAAAGAACACCCAGACTCAGAACAACAATTTGAGGATTACAAAAACTGTTGTCCAGTGCAGCCATTATCTTAATTTAAATCTCAAACATTTAATATTAACCTTTTTTTTTAGAAAATTTTATTCTAAAAAAAAGATTTTGTAATTGTTTCTTTTTTGACAAATCTCAAATGATCATCGTTGCAATTTAAAGCATAGTAACAATGCAATGATAAACGCATTTCTTACGTTTAGGAGGAGGGTTAAACGTAACAGGAGGAGGCGTGGGCGGTGGTTCTTCTCCTTGAAAGTCGCACTGCCTTACTTCGTTAGTTAATCTGAAACAATATGTCGAACTTACTAACAATATAGAGCGCGTTAAAATGAAAAATAAAAATTAGCGAGAATAATATTGATAGTTGGAAGTATATTGAAGTATTGTGTTTCAGCAGCATGCAGTGGAAGCCAAAAGGCTGTTGTATATATGTATAGAGGATCCTTACATTTGTTTCCTAGGCTTCTTTCTCGGTGACAAGTCGGGATGGTGTCGCGGCGGGTCGGGCTCGTCGTCAGGTGCGGGTGAAGAGGCCGCGCTGATAGTGGTGGACCCTGAGCCCGCTCCGCATTGTCCCGCCGGCACGTCCTCCCACCCAGTACTCTCGGGACGGACGTAACCGCCTGACAGTTTGGACGGCGACCTGTGACCATGTTCAAATAGTTACAATAAAATAAGCCTTTATTGCATTTTCACTAGTGTAAAAAAAAACTATTTAAGTTAACCTTAAACCTCGTAACAGCGGCCTCTAGCCGACAAAAGTTGTTCTTATACAAAGCGCTTCTTTCTACTCCATTCTGGCATATATTCATTTTATGTTGTTATTGTTCAGTTAAGCTTTCATATTACAAACTTTTTGTTTATCAGACATTGGCAGCTCTTTATTTTTCTTTGTTTGATTTCATGACCAAATTTTCTTCCAAGTTATCAGTTTCATATAGTTAAAGTAATATAAATCTTATAGATGTCCCTTTTTAAATAAAAGAGGTTATATAGGTACATACCCATCCAGTTCTCGCTTTCTAAGTATGGACGGTCTGGGCAGAACTTGTTGTGTAGGTAGAGATGTGGGTGGAAGACGATTGTCTCCTGCTGCTGAAACCGCATTTACTATGGTCACTATAAAAAATAAGAGCAGTTTAGTTGAGGTTACCATTATATATAACTATGCATACTACATTTATTTATCTCAATCTCCAACAAAGGACATACACAGCAGACTCACACTTTAGTGGGCCATATGAAATTTCGCATACTCCTTGCACTTAAATTTGCAAATAATATTATATAATAAGACAACACAAAATCATATCTAATATTGTCATTAAATTAGCATAAACTTCAAGTTATAACATAAATTAACATCTAAAAGGAACCATGTTTTCAAGCTTGCTCTTAAATTTCTGTAAGATTCACTGCGTCGTATTTTACTGTCTACAGAGTCTCGACTGAAAATAATTTGTATGTGCTCATTCGTGGCAGACGCGAAGGGATTGTTATAAGTCGACTACTCGTAAGTGCATTATGATCCAGAACTGTAATTATACAATTTATATAGAAACAGCATCTAGATACTTCCTATGTATGCTTAGAGTACATATGTTGTAATATTTCAGCCTATCATTGTAATTTGGAAGTTGTCTGTCTAGGTGTAAGATAATAATAATACTTATTGCAGTGTGCATTCTTATTACGTGTAAATACTATTCCTTATGCAACTTGATTTTTTTGTTTGCACCATCGAGATAAAGAGTTTAGATCTTCTTGTAGTAGCATTTGACGAAGTGCATTTTTAATGGGTTTCATAAATTCTTATACAACTAATAACTCTAATGTTGCCGAGTGAAGTCTTCCCAGTGACTTGGTGTAATAGTTCTACAATCCTAACCATATCATAGATTTATAACCAATTATTTAACCTGTGTCGAAGGAGTAGGCAGAAATTAACGCCCATATAGCGCCGTTTATAATTGATTATAATATATACAACTTATATATATACTATAATATAATTTAGTTCATTTAATAATAGGGGTCAAGTCTATTGCCTACATCTGGGCACTTCTGAGAATTAGATGGAAAATTGTTGAGAATATTGACAGGAAAGCGAGGAAAGATTAGGGAGTATAAAGCTATAGCTCAAGCAAGTCAGGGTACATATAAGGAATTTGAAAATTGAACATAAGAATTATAAAAATTAACCTTGTGACTGGTTAGGCGGTGGCTGGGACTGTTGCTGATGCAAATAAGGAGCCAGAGAGCGTGGCAACGCCTGGTGTGGCGTTAGAGGCACGTGTTGTCCTGCAGGTGTTAAGGGTGTGTGTTGCGGTACGTTAACAAGGGGCACGTGCTGAGCTACGGGCGTATGGTGGGGTGGATGAGCGGGCGGAGGAGTGGCGTGAGCGCCCATTGTACCCCCTCTAGGAACCTCGTAGTACAGTTGTGTCGGCGCGCTGTTACCAACTACTCCACGAACACCAACACTGGCTACGCCCACTACCTGCTGACAAACCCCATGTTATTTTCACGATTCCTAATATAAATGAATATGCATATTGATTAAATAAGTTGTCAATACCTTAGCAGGTTGGTAATTTCTCTGTAGAAGTGGTAATGGCCGTGGTGTGGAGCCCGCTGGAGTCGGAGTTGGCGTACGTGGTGGTACATTCCGTGCTGCACCAGATATTACTCCACTTGCTGATAACAATGAGACAATATTAAAAAATAATTATAACATTATCAAACAAATATCACAATCACACATATCATATAATAAATTAGAATAAGAAAATAATTTACAAGTAAGTACTGAAGTAGTAGGTAATGTAACAATAGTAGAATGGGAGGGTTGCGTGGAGAGAGTTGATGTAGCTGAGGGTGTAGGAGGGCGTGTGCCCCGTTGTCCATACACTAATGTACTTCGAGGACCTCTTGTACCACTAGACCAGGCGCCCCCTGCAACAGAAATTAAACCAGTATTCAAATAAACAAAGTATTTCAAATAAACACTAAGAAAGAATAAAACTTGGAATGAAAATTTTTGAAAGATTATTAAACAATTTCACAACTTAAGAAACAAAATACTTTTATTTCTATTTAAATTAATAAACATGAAAAGGTACAGTAACCATCCTATAAACTATTATAACAGTAACAAGAGGGACTCAGAGACCTGAAAACGCAACAAAGGCCAGGTAACAACACATTATATCATGCAAATCATAAGCTATACAAAAGTATCTCACCCTGAGAACCAGTTGACTGAGAATTTACTGCAGGAACTACTGGACGGACAGCAAGGGATGCTCCAGCTGCTAAACCTCTTGGCACATGACTTGTGACACCCACCCCGACCCCTTTGCTTACCAACACCCCACTTGTACTGCTTACATTCAGATTTGAGAGTACAGCTGTAAAACATTAAAACAATTAATAAGGGTAGTAGTATTTAACTGATATTCATTGTAAAATTTAACTATTCCTGGAAACAAATATTAAAGATATATACAGCTTACCTGGCAATTTTGACCCATGGTGAGGTAAAGGAGGTAGTACTCTAACAGTGGGAGGAAGTGTACGTACAGATGAGTTCACTAACAAGTTGCCAGTTCCACTTACAAGTTGTCCACCAACATTTAACACTTGAGTACCACTTACAGAAGAACTCACACTTGACTGAACATTACTTGATCCAGTATTACTGGAATTAGTTACTTGTGCAGACAACTGTGTACCTTGACTTATGATCTGCGTGGCTGGACTGATTATTGGACCACCTGGAGTAATCAACTGTGACTGTGACATGATTTGAGTATTCTGACCAATTAACTGTGAACTTTGACTAACAATCTGAGCTCCCTGCAAGATTGGTGATCCACTTATTATCATCTGAGGCTGTAAGAACAAATATGGCCAAAACATTTTTCTATTAAAATATGTGAATAATATTTTAGAAAACATTAGAAGCTTTGCATGTTCACTGTGAATTTCATAAGATTGTTTATCTTTATGAAGGTTTTTTCATTATTTATAGATATGTTTGTGATATATTTCAAAACATTAACATTGTTTAACGTTAACACTCACCTGGGACGCAACACTGGATGATATAATTTGTGCAAGCCCTGGACGCATCAAGCCTGTTCCAGGACTAGCATGAGCTATTATTTGACTGGGACCGGTAGTTTTACTTTGGCCAGGAACCAAATGTGCCATTTTTACTTCAGAATTCGCAACATTTTTAACTATAGTAATCTTTTGAGTTGCTAAATCTATTGGGTGCATTTTTCCAGCGACTGATCTATCATTATCCAAATTACTACTCATTGCGCAGGTTTGAATTCGTTAACAGTCCATTATATAACAGATATATGAGCAAAATTTACATATTAGACTTCAATAAATAGGCAATTATCTCTAAATAAATTTGTTATTGCCAAAAATATTAGACTAATATTATAACGTAAATGACACAATGTCAAGTCACAAACAACAGTAGACAAGTAGATAGACACAAAGTGAGACGATAGACAGTAGACAGCATAGATAGAATATAGAGCAGTTTAGATGGACAGAGTCTATAAATATAAACATAATGACAACATGTTATTATTTAATAAAAGAATTATTTGCTATAATTATATAGATTTGGTGACTTTGTCAATAAATTATCTTTAAAGATCTATCTAACAAGTCATTACTCATCTTTGTTATAATCTGAACGTTGACCCAGATGAACAAACGATCAAGAAATAAAAAGCTTACTGTTTTGTATTTTGTTTATGGTACGCCATGGCGGAGCGAGTTGGTGATGGTGATTTTTCAGAAGAAAATATACAGAAATTTAACAATGAAAGGCGAAGCAGTAAACAGTGGGTTAAACTTAATGTTGGTGGAACATACTTTCTGACTACGAAAACAACGTTATCTAGAGATCCTAATTCATTTTTGTATCGATTAGTTCAAGAAGACAGCGATTTGATTTCAGATAGGGTTTGTTCATTTCTTACTGTCTTTTTGTATGTAAATGGGTTTTACTTTATTTGTTAAACAAAAAGAATTACTTGTTTCCAGGACGAAACTGGCGCTTATTTAATAGACAGAGATCCAACCTATTTTTCACCAGTACTAAATTATCTTCGTCATGGTAAACTGGTTATTAACAATGACATCGCCGAAGAAGGTGTATTGGAAGAAGCAGAGTTTTATAATATTACTGAACTTATAAGATTAGTGAAGGAAAGAATATGCTTAAGAGAAAGAAGGCCTTTAAAAGATTCTAAGAAACATGTGTACAGAGTGCTTCAGTTTCATGAAGAAGAGTTGACACAGATGGTGTCAACAATGTCAGACGGCTGGAAATTTGAACAGTTAATTAATATTGGCTCTCAGTATAACTATGGCAATGAGGAACATGCAGAATTTCTATGTGTTGTTAGCCGGGAATGTGGCAGTTCTCTAAACAGTAATGACATAGAGCCTACAGACCGTGCCAAGGTGCTTCAACAAAAAGGGTCACGGATGTGAGATTTCCATTTAATACTTTTAAGACTGTTAGCCCTGTGTGAGAAATGTGTAAATATTTTAGTGTGCAGTAAACAGTCAACATGCAACTCCTTTTTTATATACTTTCAATTATCATAAAAAATTGTCTAGAATTCTGCAATAATATTTTCTATTAGTCCCTTGTGTGGTATCTTTTGTATTTTTGATCTTCAACTTCAGCACATAAATACTAGACAAATACTCAATTACTTAGTGTAAATTTTAATTGCCTTAATTTTTTTTATGTAGTAAGGCTCAGATTTGTTAAATATATATTGCAACTGCTAAGATCCATCTGGGTGCACCAAAATTATTGTAAATATGTATTACTCATAGACTTATCACATTCATGTATGTAGACTAAAATGTTATATTTTTAGGTCTGTGTGAGTTTTGGTGCAGTCAAATGTAAATCTGCAGATAGATGCATTGCAATGTCCTAGCCAAACATCATCATCGACACCAGGATCAAAGCAGCGTCAGGTGACACCCTAATCTTTACCTACCTAAATAATGAAAATACAAAGCATAATTTCACTGGGAAGATGTTTCAAATTAAGTCCAGTCACTTATAATTTTATTTTAATGTATTTCCAATGTGCGGCAAGGAATTAAGCTGATATTGTAAATGGAACATATAGTATGAATTTTTGCTTGTTGTATCATATTCTTATAATTTCATATAGAACAATAATAATTAATAAACTCATTTTGTAAATATGAAATGTTATCCTTCAGATCCATTTATAAATTCCAGGTATTATGCTCATTTACCAAATGTAATATTAGAAACATACAAATCTATGGTTGTTTGTTTTATTTGGTTGGTTTCTTTTCTATGAACAAGAGATAAAATAAAAAAAAACATTGGTGATACCTTTATTTTAATGAATACAATTGACTGAAAACGTAATATGATTTTGACACGCCTTCACTTAAGATTATTATTAGTGTCTAAGTTAATTTCATAACTACACAATATATAAATCTATAACACGTCCTTTTAAAAAAATAAACATTAGCACTATTTAAATTATACAGCTTATTTAAAATATTGCATTCAACTGCATTAAATACAAGTTAACAAGAGGATCTATATTAGAAACTCTTTTATATAGATAACACTGTTATTACCAAAATACAGAAATCTTCACACTCATAAGGCAATGGGGGTTTGTTGTTGTATATTTTAATATCATGAAGCTATAACTAATGTTTCTATTGCTTGATAATTGAAGTTAGCACCAATCTGCCATATATGTAAAGTCATGGAACAATTTATGGTCTCCAGCTGAAAGTGGTCGAGGTTCCTTAGGCGGTGTAAGCACTGCTGCTTCAGAGGTAAATTCGCTGTCAAAGTTGCTAACATCTTCTAAATTATTTATAGTTGGCACAAATGGTGGCTTCACTTTACGTAAAAGCAGCTGCTCCCAATTAACATTACGGAAAAATGCTTGTTTTTTAACATCTTCTGCATCTCTTTCAGAAGAACCTAACCGTCTTTCAGGATTTTTTCTTAACAAACGTCGCATAAGAGCAATTGCCTCAAGAGACAGTGTACGAGGATAACGCACTTCATCATTTACAATAGAATCAAATACTTCACCTTCATCCTCTCCAGGAAAAGGTGATTCACCAACTAACATTTCAAATATTAAGACACCAAGGCCCCACCAATCCACAGCCCGTGTGTATGAAGTTTCGGTTAAAACTTCGGGGGCAAGAAATTCCGGAGTGCCACAAAACGTGCCCGTACGGTCTCCCCATCCCATACCTTCTTTACATAGACCAAAATCAGCTATCTTGACATAACCCTCTGTGTCTAGAAGTAAATTATCCAACTTTAAATCTCTATATATAATGTTATTTTCGTGTAAATACTGTAGGCCTAATACTACACAAGCTGCATAAAAAACGGCCCTAGGTTCAGTGAACACATCAGCATGAATATGCATCATAAGGTCACCACCTGCTGCATACTCCATGACAAAACAAACATGCTGTTCAGTCTGGAAGCATGCAAACAAGTTGACTAAAAATGGGTGCCTTATGGCATTAGCTACCTCAAATATTCTCTTCTCAGATAAAAGTGAGTCAACTTCATCTCTAGCTATAATATCACCTTTCTTTAAAGCTTTTATTGCAAAATATTCATTTGTAGGTTTGTATTGAGCTAGAATAACTTTACCAAAGTGCCCTCTGCCAAGAACACTCAATAATCTAAAACTTTCCATAGACATTTCACCCGAATGTCTCTTGGAATCTTGATCTTTGCCTAAAGTATCAATCACTGATGATGAGCGAGATGAAGATATCCTCATATTACTTGTGATCTCCACAATTTGATCCTCATTACTTGGAAAGTCAAGGACCAGCTTGGGTGATGGTGAAGGTGGATATTCTACTAATGGATTATCACAAGATGGAGTTTGAGGATCTTTTGCAACATAATTATCCCGTGTATAAGAGTCTTCTAAAAATGCAAAAGCTTCTTGCAACTCTTTCTCCATTCTTAAAGTAGAAACATTGGGCGGGGGTTGCATTGGTAAAACTGGCTGTGGAAGGGTGGTTGATATTTGTGGTGTGATAGGTGTAGATGGTAATCCTAATGGCCGCACACCAGCCATGCCACCTAATGTTGTGTTTGGATTTTCAATTTCTCTATTATCAATTGAACCAGGTTCAAAATTGTGTTGTTGCATCTGATTCATATGAGCAGTCTGGATGTTTTGAATTGAAGGAGAAGAGCGTTTTAGCAGTCTGCCGAGCACAACAGCTGGAATGTGCATTTCACCATAAGATGGCCTGGGAATATTTTTTCCCTGTTGTTTGATAATTTTTCTTTGCCTTTGCAGTTTGGGTTTTCTTGATATGATAGGGTTCAAAAATTTTATTTCAGCAAACAATAAGCCTTGAGGTTCAAGTTCCAAGGCCATGCCATGACGGATATCATCAATAAATTCTTCCAATCTTAAAAACTTAACAGCGCAAAGACCGCGCCAATCCTTCCAATGAATGCCAATTTCAAGTTCTCTTGACTTGTCTAGCTTCATGGTGAATCTGAAAATGAGAATTTTTTTACTCAGTCTTTGTAATAATCATAGATGATAATGATGAATGTGAAAGTTAGTATTTATTCATATTAAAAATAAATGTAAGGAAGATTATTTTTATTAAATATAATTTGTTATAAAAATTGTTTTTGTACAAACAATAAGTTTTGCTGGTAGCTCTGCTAGCAGTAAAGTTATATTATATTGTTTATATTAAGTTAGATCAAAAAAACCATTCTTCCTTTGTTCACTCTGTTTATCTGTAGCAACATATAGGTAAACTTTCAAGATGATCAGTTCAGTAGTTAAGTAGCAAAAGTGTTACAAAAAATCAAACTCTGTTTTCCATTTACAGTATTAAGTTAGGATTTGAGTATATGAACTGAACTAACTGACTGAGGAATAATAAGCATTATATGTGAAAATATGACATGTAACAATAAGTAGTAGTAAGTATACAAAAAAGTGTAATAACCACCACTTGATATTAATTGTATAATAATACAATTAATGTAACTGTGTGTAATATATTAAAGTATGGTAGTGTTTGTTGAAACTCTTAGTCACATTACAAATATGTACAAGGCATTAGGTGTATAGATAAGATATGATTAATAGCAATGGAATTAAGGTTGTACCTCCAAGAAGCTAAGATATATTGATAAATTAAAATTTTAATTTATTACATAATTCCTTAACTTTATCAAAATAACTATAACTATTCTACTATAATATAAAACTATAATGAGGTTAGAGTTCTGAACATAACAATCTTTTTTAGTAACAGAGATAACTTACCTTTGATCCCATGCTTGTTGTGAACATGGTCTCCAGCTTGTCTGTGCTACAGTGTGGTTATCTAGCTTTAAAACTGCCATTATTTCATTACTTGTATCTTCTTTTATGCTGTATGTGTACTTCATTGAATTACGTATAGTAACTCCTTTAACAAATGACTTTAAATCGGAGGGGCTGGCTGTAGGATCACGGCGGCTTCTACCTGGAACGTCTTCTAACAGGTCTTGGCAGCCCATTAGCCTTACTTCTAGTGTTCCAGTAACTTGTACACATGGACTTATTAAGGGTGCAGGAGATAAAAACTGAGCCCTTGATCCACTGCCCCCAGTAAGGCTTACATAGCCTGGGCTGGATGCAGTACTACGTAGTTCGTGTCCCAATTCAATGAAAGCAGGACTCTCAGAAGGAAGCTCTTGCCTACGCATATCTAGTGATCTCCGCAACAAGTCCAATTTCTGTGTAGATTCTAAAAGGTTTGTTTGAGCTTCTTGTAAAGCTTTTTTATCTGTTACTTTTTTATCAGTTTGAAGAAGTCTTATTGCATTTTTAGAACCTTCCACCACAGCAGCCTCAATTCTTAATCGATTTCTCAACTCTGCAATTCTTTCGTCTAGTAATGCAGCTACACCACTTTCAGAATTTTTCCCATCACCATTTGCACCTGCACTATCACCTTTTTGTTGTTTTGTTAACTTAGAAATACGTAACTTCAAATATTCAATCTTGTCTTTAGAGTCTGCTAGCATCTGGTGAGCTTCGGCAAGCAGCTTTTTGTCCCTGGATTGGTTACTGCTACTGATGCTCTGTATCATATTCTCTGCACCTTGCTTCACTTTAAGTTCAATATTCAACTGCTTTTCCAACGACGCTAGCTTACGGTCTGTAGTAGCTTCTCCTAGCTGCCTTTGCTGTTGAGCTGCTTCAGACGCCAGTATAATTTCTTCATCGTAAGAGAGGTCTTCCGGAGAAGTAGGAGTAGACTGACCACGAGACAGAAGGAGTTGGGACTCCAACTCTTGAAGATCTGATTTAAGTTCGTTCAATTTTATGTTAGCATTTTTTACAATATTAGCGACATGGGAAAGTGATCTTCTATCTGTAGCTACTTCACGCAGTTTCTCGGCCCCTTCCTTTATTTTCAGTTCCTTACGTATTTCTCTACGTATGACATCCTTGAGCTCCTCCAACTTAGACGGCAATGCTATTTCTGGAATACATTCCGTTTTAATTCCATACTTGACACCGAGCTCATGGAGAACTGGGTGTCGAACATAATCACCGTGGTAATAACCTGGCTCTGCCATAATTGAGGATGCACAGTCTAACGTCAGTTAACCATAATTATGTGGGAAAATATCACAATTATTGCTTATATATCACAAAACATACATGAAAGTGAAACATTTCTTAGTGGGAACAATACTCAAAATTGTATGTAAAATCATGTTAAGATAAATTATATTATCGTTTTTATTTTAAACAAATCACAAAACAAAACAATCTACACAGAACAATCGGTCAACGAAACCAACGAAAACGAAACGATGAGACCCTACCATTATACCATAGACAAGATAGATGTTTTAATTTCTACTAATCCTCAACCTAAGTTTATAAACTTAGACAACTGTGATAAGCTTTGGAAATAAATAATATAGAAAAATGTAAGTCATACAAGCCGTCGCTCAGTAAAAATGAATGACTTCGAATAATCGGTGTTGCTTTTACCACTGGTTAATGATCTTTAAGTACTATGTGGATACGGAACACAAAGGACTGGGTGTTTTGGAGTATATTGAGAGACGTATATGTCCAAGAACAGAATTTCGTGACTGTAGTGAAGTCATCAAACTAACAACAAAACTAACCTATCGCTACTGAGCCAACATTTTGAGTACCTCTTAAATATTTGGTACATATGCAAACGACAGAGTCATTACAATAAAAAAGTATGATCTGTCAATGTCACGAGTCATGAAGTTATAATTTATTATCTGTATCAAGTGCCGAAAACCTATTTAAAGCTTTCACTTCCTTTTTATACAAATCTGCTAGTAAAGGAGAAAATTTGATACTCAAAAGAAGATAAGTGGGTAGCTCTAATAGTACAAGAACTGTATATTGTAAAAGTTTATTACAAAGAATTTGCTGGAATAGGGAGTATATGTCAAAAGGCGGCAGTTGCATACAGAAATCATCTGTCATACTTATGAAAGCTGGTCATCCGTTTTAATGGAAAAATAATGCCCGTTAAAGTTGATATCACTCCTCCGCCTCCAGCTAATTCCAAACAACCTGGAGTTACTAAGTCCTTACTCTATAATGGATCAAAATTTCAAGGACACCAAAAAAGCAAGGGTAATTCTTATGAGGTCGAAGTGGTTTTGCAGGTTAGTAACGAAAACAAAGTACGCAATATTTCTAAACTTAAAATTGGCATACGTAATGCATAACTGGTTTGTGAAAACAGATGTGTGAACTGCAATTGATTGAGGAAGTTAAATCAATGAGTAAAGTAAAGTAATTACTGTCCAATGCTTAGTATTAGTGATGTTTATATCTAACATCAACATCATATTCTGTATTATTTTACAGCATGTGGACGAAGAAAATTCGTACCTTTGTGGATATTTAAAAATAAAAGGATTAACTGAAGAATTCCCAACACTAACAACATTTTTTGATGGCGAAATTATATCAGCAAAATATCCCTTTCTTACACGAAAGTGGGATGCTGATGAAGATGTTGATAGGAAACACTGGGTATGTAGATACTGCTGCTTCTATTCTATACTCTTTACTTTTCCTGTTAAAGACTCAGATTGGTAATATTTATTTTCAGAGTAAATTTGATTTGTTTGTACCATATTTGAAAACATTCAATTCAGATTCATTTGACTATGACTCTCTTGCAAAGGCTGACTATGTTTTTATGAGGTGGAAAGAACACTTTTTAGTACCGGACCATACAATTAAGGATATCAATGGTGCTTCTTTTGCTGGTTTTTACTATATTTGCTTCCACAAATCTGCTGCTACAATAGAAGGATATTATTACCATCGAAGTTCAGAATGGTAAGTATCTTTGTGTTTTTTGCATTGGAATTTTACTTTGATTTAAATTCTTAGTCACAAACATTATTTGTTGAAATATGCAAATAAAATATAATTTAATTTGATGAAAGAATGTATGAATTTGATTTGAATATTACTTTGGTTCATGGCATAATTATTATGCTTCATGTCAACAACTATGTAAGGTTCTGAAGAGAATCTAAACTTGTTTATCATAGTTGTAGTAAAAATGTTATTTCTATATATAATGTTTGTGAATCTAGATATAGCTGTATGTGATTTATATATAAATTCATATATTATTGTAAACCAATTGTGATATGAAGCTTACCACATAATTGAACTTGATAGAAAAATACATCAGTATTAAATGAATTTAAATTACTGTCTAAGTAATGTGAGGTTAAGAGTTTGCAAAAGTAATTTAATACTGGCTGGTTTACAAAAATACATCTTGAACTATATTTTAAAAGTTAATTTCAGCATACCATGAATTATTAAGTTTCTAAGTACTCAGTATTGTTATATTACAGATATTCATAGATAAGGCTACTAGCATGATGTGAATATAAACCCAGTATGCTGCTTTTTTTTCTTATTACCATGACACTACATGCTCTTAATTATATTGTTACAAAAGAAAGTAGAGAAGAAATCAACAAATAATTTGTACAAAAAAAATTTTTTCTTCATCCAACTTCTATCATTTTAAATGTTGAAAAATATTAATATTGAAATCTACATGGCCTATGTAGAATATTTAGATATATATCACAATACCGGCATATTGTACATATTGTTATGTTTAATTTAACTACTAAGAGTAAACATAACAAATATGTATGAATTTGATTTCACATTAAGTTCCATAGAGCTGTTAGCTCTAATATCTGACAGGGCTTTTGATATAAAGTATGTGCCATAAAACTGAAGCCAATCCAACCACCTGTTACAGATCTCTGTTAGACCTCAGTTATCTGTTATAGTGTTCAGCATCATCTGCTCCAAGTACTCTGCTCAAAAACAAATTCAATATATCTAAATCACTACCACATTTAACTGGCCTGTTGGCGTAGTGGTTAGTGACCCTGACTGCTGAGCCAGAGGTTGTGGGTTGATTCCCACATTGGACATAACTTTGTGTGATCCACAAATTGTTGTCCCGAGTCTGGGTGTGTTTGTGTCTGTTGCTTGTATATTTTTAAAGTCACATAGGGGACCTAGTGTGGGAGTTCCAAAAGAAAAGAAAAAAAGTCCTTTATTAGCTTTTTTTAAACTGTGTCTTTTAAAAGCCATTTAAAATTATATGGCCATATTGTCAAGAACACAGGATTCCATGTGCAATTTTTTTATATTTATATATCAAGAAACATACAAAAGAAACTTGTGTTAATTAAAGTCTTCTATTGTGTACTAAATTATATTTATTAATTAAAATAAAATAAATAAAAGATAAAAAGTAAGTTTTTGCTACTTATCTAAGCATATTGCGAAAAGATTGAATGTGGAGTCGGCCACATTAGATATCCTCTAGTGCCAAATTAAGTGCAGCTGCGTTATCTATAGATATCTGTAACTACATATACTACCCAAATTTTATAATCTTGAATCTGGCCAATTGCAGTTTAATATACTAATACGTATATTTATAGCCACTAGCAAAGGAAAATTATTTTGTTCAGGCATATACAAACTTGGTGATTTTTATTACCCAAATAATGAATGGTGAATTTTGTTGATTTTCAGGTATCAATCTTTGACTTTAAGTCATGTACCGGAACACAGCATCCAAATTTATGAGTTTAGATGAAATCTCCATGTGAAAACTTAAAAATTTGGATTGGTATTTTTGTGTCCGCTAGTACTTACTTGTTCATAATGGTTGTAATTTCAGCCAGTATCCAAACTGTGTAAAGATTGCCAATGTTGTGTTTCTTCAGTAATTTAAGATAAAGATGTCAGGGCTCATAATACAGATTGATTTAAAACAAAGTAATTCAGATATAATCTTTTCACATGATTCATGAACCACATAATGTCATATTCTGTTTTTGCACATACTTCAATAGCAGCAGCTCAAAATGTTGTCATGTATAGAATTTAGAAATATGGTTTATTTATTGGTAAGTAAATAAATATTTTGTAGACCAAAAATATTGAGTTGCTGACATTTCTGCTTGTCATCATGTCCTTTTTTATTTGAGCTACAGAAATTGTAAAAAAAAACTACATATTTCATTATAATTATGTAATTTGTTAAGTTTCTTAATAATACTGTGTATTATTATTGTGATATTTTGTACAAATAACTTGCAAGTAAGTTGTTTACTATTATTTCATCATAATTTTTGTTATAAATATTATGTACAATAGTTGGTTAAAGTTACCTTACTTCATCTAAATTGAAGTATGTGCAAGTACAGGGAATCTCTTTATACTGAACAAGTTAATATATATCATTCGGCACCTACTAGTAGGATCTATTATCAATGTTATTGATAGAATTGAATATTTTTTTTCAATAAAACATCTTACAGTAAATTATGAAGTTTTCATTAAATAAACATCATTAATCAATATGTAATGCCATGCAACGCAATAAGAAAATAAAAAAGCGATTATCCATTTGTTTTGAGTTTTAATGTAACACATTTACTATTTACAATAAAATACTGGCATTGATAAATTTGTAGTTTATATTTTATCTAATTTCATCCAGTGAATAAGCAATTTTTTATAATATAAGTTTCAAGACATTTTCATGATATATTCACTACTGACTAAATCCTTAAAATATTTGTACAAAAGTCATTTTGATATTTTATAAATAAATATGATAATTTTAGAACAACACATTATTTTACGCATTGAATAAGCATTTTATCTAGTACAAAAATTGGCTTGTAGAAATATTTTGGTTTAGTTCTTAATTTTGTTTTCTTTTTCATCCATTTCATTTAATCCTGGCCGTTTTTTGTGCTTTTTATCATAATTTATATATAAGTTTATTTTCGGTGTTAAGTAATTATGAGTAGTCATCTAAAGATACACTGGTTTTTATTAGGTATTTTTAATGGTAATGTGGTAATGAAGTTATAGCCTGTTATTTAAATAATTTCGTATTCTATAATTGATAAACCAACGATAAGATTAAAGTAGTGCCTAAGAAATAATTATTCCCTATTTGTTGTCATCAATTTAGCCTATTTCTAATACAGGACTATTATTACAGATAATTTTTGGATGATAATTCACATTTAATATAGACCATGCACCAAGCACGGATCGGTAGGTGACGCAGCTTTTTTTTTTTAGAATGTTGGATATTACTGAGGTTTTTTTTTCTTATTACATTTTATTTCTACATTTGGACTATTATATTTCAGAGACGCAGATTTTTAATTAAATGTTTTCAATAACTATTAATAGCAAATAATTTAAATAAAAAGAAATAAAACTCATTAATTTAATTATTCAAACTTTTCAGCTCATGTTAGAGAAAATTGCAGAGTAAAAGTAACACTTGAAAACCTCTTACGTAGGACGTATTAATTTCGATACCGAATAAAATAATTCACTAAATATTCTCAACAAATATGCAAAGTTACCACCCTGTCCGGGATGATAGCTCTTAGATTTTTGTTAGGTACTTTTAGTTTTATTAAATATATTATTTAAGAATTAACAGTCATTATTTGATCAGTAGCTTATTGCACATACATTCTTTATTTTGCTACATAGGGGAGTGTTATCCTGTAAGAACAGCAGAAAACCGTTAGGTGATTCATGGACTAATGCAGTCTTTCAGTTTGCATTTATAAACTCTGTTCCAATTCGTCGTAATGAGTCTGTCATAAATTTTATGTATGAAGTTCCTTCTTAGGTTACACCTTAGGCCATCGCTATAAACACCCGTGACGCAACATCGTGTGGTTTTAATGTGTTTGATGCCGATATAACATCTTCGCCGAGCACATACTCGGTGAATTGGTATCCACTTGTAAAAAATATTCTACACGCTTGGAAAGGATTAAGAAAGAGAAAGTGATTTTCTGTAGCCAATTTTTTTCGATATCATTATTTAAAATCTGACCTGACTACTCTATTGGCAATAGTTTTTTTTTTAATGTGGCATGAAAAATGTGTGTGGCATTTTACACGGAGGTGATAAACGAAGAGAATATGCCATTCTGCGATGGATTCGGCATATTGAGCTTAATCAATTACATATATATTATTTATTATTTAAAGATAAAGAAATAGAAGAATATTGAATTAAGTAAGTATAAAAATACCTTTAACTCGTCTACTTTCTATATAATTTCAAATAGTAAGTTATTATGTGACAAATTACTAAATACTTAATCTAGGCTTTGGTGGGATCATTTATGTGTAATGTAATAGTTCGGTTATTTCGATATTTAATTCTTAATGCATATAAATATAAATGTGTATTTCAAAATGCTAATTTCTCGTATCGCGACATCTATGCTTAGGTACATTTTAAAAAGACGCATCTCCGAGGTTGGAGACGTGCAAATCTTACCTAAATTTATTATCTGTCTAAGTGGCAAGTACAGTCATGGTCATATTTAAAATGATATACATACTTAAATACGTAACATTGCGTTAAAAAATGGAAATACAAGTTTTGGTGGGTTTTAAGTGTCCGATTTTGCATTAATATTGCTTGGATCTAATAATACGAACAAATACCTAAAATCTATACACACACATCAATTGCGATTATACTCAGTTGCAAGGATATATTTTTTTAAATATACTGGCAAGCCTGTGCCAATTTTTATTACTTATCTAATATAGCAAACACATTTTGCGATATATAATACAAAACATCAAACATCTAAAGACAAAATACATTCACAACGAAAAATTATATAAAATATACATCAAATAAATATAAACCAAAAATTATTATTATTAGAACAATTTACATTAAAATAATATAAAAACATAATAATACTATGTGAACAATTATCAGTAGCAACGTAAAACACTTAAATTAGAAAATATTTACACAACTTAAAACTTCTAACAAAAAAAATAACTTAATTATGACTGTAATATTTGGCTTGAAAATAAATAGGCTAATATATTGAAAGCTATGGAAATTAAAAAAAATTAAGCATAAAATTAATAATTTAAAAAGATGCAACACTGACACCCATTGATTTTAACTAAAGTATTTTAGACTCATGTTAAGTATTTGATTTTTATATAATTTCAGATGCTAAATATGCGCTTTGTTCATTTTCCCATAGCTTCCATTATACGTCGTCGGGTAACATCGCATTGTCTAAAATATAGAGAGAAGCTCTATCTTTTTGAAATCCCTTCACTGCTAAACCAATGCCTAAGACCGAGCAGACTGTAAAGATCTTGATTATCGGTGTTGTGAGATCGCATCGGGTTGGCATGATGTTGAACCATTCGGTGAATGTATCCTTTCAGTTGCTCGGAGTATGCTGGCGGAACGCCGACGCCTACATGAGGATAGTTTTGTAGTCGAAAGTTGTGAGGGTACGAATGGTGGTGTCGTCTAGGATTTTCATGTGTATTGTACACACCTCCTTCGTGATTACGACCTGGCCAATAGTCCTGTAAATTACGGAATGGATAGTCTGGTGGGGGCGTAGGTGAATGCTGACCCGACCAAGGGTACCTATAGTAAACGCTCGTCTTATAAACGTGCTGTGAAGGTATCTTATCGTTGTTAACGAGTTCTAGAGGAACACGAATCGGTGCCAAATTCATTTGTTGTTCTTTTGGTTTATTGCGTCGATATTGCGCTTTGGTACGGGTGCCTAGAATGCTGTCTTCTTTTACGCCATGTATATTTGGTACTTTGGCAAAATTATCATCAGTAGTTACGTCAGCATATCTACTTATCAATTTAATGGCTTCTCCAATATCGCTGTAGTCATTTTCCGGGTTTAATTTGCTCTTTTCCCTATCTTTCTTTAGTAATTGCGTAGATGTATTATTAGCAGCTTGTTCAGTTTTGTTGTCACTTGTTTTGGTGAGGTCTATGGCAGAAGAATTTTTATCATGCTTATCATTTTCACTTAGGGGTGTTTTACTGTTCTGTATGTATGTTACATTACTAGATGTCCCGATATCTTCTGTGCTCTCATGTTTTTCCTTATTGTATAAAACAGGGTCAACATTAACGTGTCCATAAACTAATTCTTTTTGTCCTACATCTTCGGTGGTGTTATTCAGGGATTCTATTTCAGTTAGGTTTAATATTGGGCTATCACGTTTAGGCTTCTCTGGATAGTTGTGTGTCAGTATATTTTGGTTCAAAACTTCAGTGCCTACAGCTGTAGCTGTGCCATTTTGGTTGAGTCTATTTGGAAGACTTAGTAATTCTAGTTCAGCTTTGATAGCCTCACTATCAGGTTTGTTTCCATCGTTCTTTTCGATCTTCACGTAATTGGGTTGCAGATCTTGAGCCTGAAATATACAAAAAGGTTTTTGTTATTGCTATTGCTATTTGTTAGCAGGCTATCCCAAGACTTTTATGAAAAAAAAGGACTACGTATACAATTTTGTTACACTCTTTTTATAGGAGTTCAATGTTTAAGGTAAGTTGGTAGTACTTAAACTGTTTTATGCTTA
Organism: Tyria jacobaeae; assembly: GCA_947561695.1. NCBI lineage: Eukaryota > Metazoa > Arthropoda > Insecta > Lepidoptera > Erebidae > Tyria > Tyria jacobaeae. The sequence goes on from OX387212.1 coordinate 15,520,349, forward strand.
CCTGTGCGTAGGGCTCTTGTCCTTGGAGTGGCGCTGCCTGTGGATCCAAACCGATAGGGATAGAGAGTTGCAACGGTCCTGGTTCGTCTTCACCATAGTCGTATAACACATCTGTGTTTAAGTGACCGTCGTTCGGTGGCGTAGTGAACAAAGCATTCAATGTTTCCAGCAATATACGTTCATGTTCGTCTTTGTTTACAGTTACCACCTGAAAATAAGACTAATAGTTGAAGTTTCTAATAGGGTTTGATGAAATAGAGTTTACTTAGATTTAGTTTTGGCTTTTTTTACTATCGTATAATTGAAAGTTTTAAGATCAGATTGTAATTTCTCTGCGAATAATACTTTTTTCATGATATTCAGGGGCTACCAGTAGATTTTAAATAGGTAAAGTCAGGAAATATGTACCTGAATGCAAGCATTCCGATCAAGTCTTTGGCCTTTAGGACAAACTAGGGGTGTTATAAACAGCGACTTTGTTGTAATTCTTCGTGGTGGAGCGTTTTGATTGTTGCCGTCAGAGCTCTCAAGCCAGGTTTTCCAGACAAGCTCAGCGGCTTTCCGGTCGAGGGTACGAGGCGGCGCGCGGGTGGTAGCAACCGGCAGCGGCGCCTCGGTACTTGCTTCCCCGTCTGCCTTCACTAGTGCGCACGACACCAGCAATAACGTTGTCCACGTGTACCACATCGCAATCAACTGTAAAAAAAATATATTTTACTGTGACTTTTGTGCGTAAATCATAAATATCGCGCTAGAAAGTTTGGGTACTTTGTGTATTAAGGGGGGTTTAAAAGCATAATGCACAGACACAACATTGGTACGATATCTAACAGTTCACCTGAACCATCAGAATATCGCATCATTTTCACTAGGTACTAAGACGATGAACAAACTGGACATATTCAAGCCAGTTATGAACTAGAAAATTGTGCAGCGCTTCATTATTGATTGCAAGAAGATTAATTACAATATCTTTAAAGCAAATCATGCTTTACAATGTAATGTTAAGTTGGATCAAGGCCAACAGTAGTTAATACATATATTATTTATTATTACTGTTTATGTTTGTAATTTTAAATGAACTGCATTGAGCTTTGAGCTACTCATGGTCAGAAGCAGTAATTCCAGAGGCCCATGTCTAAGAGATTGCTCACGGACACGTTCTTGATGTGATGTCAATTGGATCAAGGTACGACCTCATCTATTAGTTCAATAACTTGAACACAAACCAACCGTATTCACTGGGTATTGCCCTATTGCACAACTGGATCGTTTTCTAATAAAGTTCCAATTTATTGGTTTTGTTAAAACAAGTTAAAATTAAAAAAAAAAACGATCTTCATGGTCTAAATTTAGCATTTTACAAAATAATTCTTATTCGATCTAGAAGAAAAATGTAGTTTTTTCACTATAATTGACCGATTGCAGAATTCGGGGCTTCTTACTATTTTTTCTAGTTTACTCGAAGATTTATGTAATTAAGAAATCGCCGTCACCACAAGATCAGTAGAGGATGACTACGAGAAAAGTTGAAAAAACAAACCATTCAAAAATATTGAATTTATGTTGTAGCTGCGATGTTGATGTCTATAATTAACAAAAGAAGTTTGTGAATGGTCCAAATAATCACCTGCGTACGACCTTGGAAGCCCTTTATCATTGAAAGAGTGAAAGTGTGTTAATTATAGACTAAGAAGAACGTGGCACTTAGCGATGCGTTCACTTTTTACTTATTATAAATGATGTTGACACAAGATCGTGCCGTGTGGTTCTCGGTGGAGTGAAATAGGGCCACCCCATTACTTCCCGTGGGTGTCGTAAAAGGCGACTTAGGGATCGGAGTCACACAGTGCCCTTATAACGGCATTAGGCTAGCCCTTATTAGGTACGTAAGTGGGCCTGCGTTTGTCTATAATGAGTCCGGCGACAATAACAAAAGAACTCTTAGGTACAATCAACTCAAACTCAAATAACTGTTAATAATGAAACCAGACGATGAACATAGATATATATTTTTATATTAATGCAAATATTGTTTTAATTATTAATCCTTATATTGGATTTCTGTACAAATGCTATAACACTCCAAGGATTTTTAAAACGCCTTTCACTAAAGTATCTGCGCCTACCAATTGTGGTTTTAAGTTATAAATATCTAGGTATCGCATATAAACCCGACAACATAAACCTTTTTATACTGTTTGTATTATACTAGCTTATGCCTTCTCTTGTGTATTATTAGTATTTTTATCCCTTAGGAATAGTGTCTCTCGGGACAAGAGGTACTCTTAAGTCCTTTTTCCCCCTGACAACGCGTATGCGAAATTTCTTGGTTTGTATCTAAGACGCCACAATATAAAGAACAAACAAACTCATTTTTGCATTCATAATATTTTCTCAGAGTAAATTAATTTAATACAGTGAAATGCACTACATATTAATACAAAATAATACTATTATAGCAACTAGTGTTATAACAGTAATAATACCTGATTCTTTGATGTTATTTTAAGGCGTTTTGGACTTATATCCGCAGTTTTACAGTCACTCATATCGCAAGAATGACACGTGTAGCAGCTTTTTGTTTACGTAACGACAATATCTATTATGTATTAAAATTTACCTTGTCTACGTGTATGGAGAGAGGATTCCTTGAGAGACGTTAATTAAAAATTATCATGATGACTTAGGAACAAGCGTATCATAATTTAAATATTATAAAAAAAAATGCCGTATGGTTTAATTAGAATAGCATAGGGCAACGCCACCTTATCTCTAAACATCAGACTAAGGGATCGAAGTGTTATCTATCCTACAAGTATGTATACCGTCCTGTAATGCCTGGATGATGGCAATAGGTTTGCCCCCTATTACGTAAGTGGTACTTAATTATTGGTGGCAAAAAGTGAGTGTATGTATGTATGTACTTTATCTATGTGACACGTTTTATGTACACCTAACGACAGTGTAAAGTTCAATAGTTGGTTCCCTTGACCCCGGTCGAGTAAAACAGCTTATGGTGAATCTGCAGTACACTTGAGTAAATAATTTAGTGCGCAAAACAAGGGCAATGGCTGTTGACCCCGTCGCGATCTATCGGCGGCATCTGGCAATGATCTCGCATCAGGCGCCGCACGCGCACGCGGAAGCTTCTCGCGGGAATTGACCGTGTTTCAATGGGTGCTTGATTGAAGCATACTTTATACTGCATTCTTAATGTGAAAAGGATTAGAAAGTGGGATTACGTTGGTTCTAAGCTACAAAGGAATTTCTTACGTCAAATGTTATCGTTAGAGGAATTTATTATTTGCCCCTTGATAACCATGATTACTGTGAGTCCGGCTGAGATTGACCTAATGAGATCATTCTGTTTACATAAAACAGAAACATGTCTGGTAATCCGTTTAAATGTATTATTATCTGCGCGCACAAAATCCTCGAATGTTGAACCCCACCTTGACATGTATGCGAGAGCGAGACAAGACAGTCGCGGAACAGAGGTGTGCCGACACAGGGTTGCACACAAATAGCTTTCCAGTACAGAACTTGAGTCAAGTGCTTCTGAGAATGGTTCTGTTGTTGTATGAATGGATACAATTTTATTATCACATGAAAAAGTACAAAAATGTGTCGCAGGTGAAAGTTGAAAGCACGACCTTTCCTGTTTTTTATCCACACTCAACGTAAAAATATTGATCATGTTATTTCGTCCTGCAAGTACATACATAATGTGTTGTGTGTGATATGATTTGTATGTTCGTCCTCCATTTCATCCATTCCCCTTAACACATAAAATTGTTGTTGACTGTTTATAAGACATTTATTAAATTTTAAGAAACCCATTAAATAAGTAAGTACGTCTTACTGAATAGAATTAGACTTGCTACTGCAAGGTTTCATTATTTACAAACATTTATCGACTCATAAATCGATCTAGTGATAGATCATTATAAGGTAAATATAAATATATATATATATATATATATATATATAATATTCATATAAATTTATGAAATGGTGATAATCGTGACTTTAAAGACAACGTGTCTCGTGGCATCATGTCTGTTACTGTAGGTATTGTTTGGTAATGGTATATCGTGGACGAAGCGACGTGAAAGTGCGGGTTGCTAACTAGTCGGACACGATATCAGACTTATTAGCATATTAGGTAACAGAATAGAACCCGTTTGTTGGACAGGATGCAGGACATACAAAAACTATTATTGTTATTATAATTTTTGCAATTGTTATTTTAGAAGCTTTTTATTGGCCTGTATCGTTGTGTAAATTAGTCAGTTAAGTTAAGTAAGTTACAAGAACTATTGAGATCTAATCTACTATATTCTTGACGACATAGCATCTCAAAACTTAAAAATCACACAAATGTTGGAAGGTAGTCCAACAGGCCCCTCTAGTCTTGACAATGGTTATAGTCACGTTGATGCTTGAATGTATAGCTCTTTAAATGAATACAAGGCAGCAAATAGCAGACAACCGGGTACAACGAGCGAAGCATTTAAACCCCAGACTACGCATGTGAGTTGACGAGTACCTACTAGGTAAGGCTTGGACTCGTCGCTAGCAGTTTAAAAAGTAGATAACCGCTTTTAAATTCTAAAAGGATGCAATTTTTCTTTTAAAACCTAAAAGGATGCAATTTAAAATATAAAGATCCATACAGTCAAACATAGATCCTCCTCCTTTTCTAAGTCGGTTAAAATAAACCCAAATAAATGTAGGCACCCACGAATACCTTAGCTACATACATTTAAGAAATCGCCGGTAACAATTTACTGTGGTAAATATGTGCTATGTGTACTGTGGTAAATTGCTTATGTATGTAGATACCTGTGCAAGTGTACTGCGAAGACTTGACATTGTTTTTGATCTATCTACAGTTCACTCCTTGTCCTTTAGTGCAATGTAAATTATATTAGGTACTTATTGTGAAACGCTTAAGTCAGAGATCAGTAAATAACTTACATCTTAGGAAGATTTCTTAGTCCTGTTGAATGTCGTCATGCATATTTCGGAAGTAGCAATGACTAGACAACTTGTATTTCACGTAAAAGCAAGCACCTTCACGGAACGATAGGCAGTCTAATGAGTAGATAACAGTTACCTGTTATTTACTGGTTGTAGAAACTAGTTAACTAAAAACACAAAGCTAAGCAATTGGTACATAGTACCTGTTAATTTATTTGTTTTGCTCCATAAAGAATGAAGTGACTTTTTTGCTATAGTAAATTATTCTGCAATAGTGTAAATATGATGAAAAGCTTTATTTTTAATAATAATAACAAATACATATGTGTAATTGTAGTGAATTTGATAGATTATGGCTATAGTTATGTGGTTGCTTTCTTGCAATTCTATCGAACCCTTCCGCACTACATCTCGATATGTTACATATCGATGTAGCGATTTACATCCGATAATTTTGATTAGATATAGAATGGCTGTGGCTTGAGTCTTCGATTCAACGACATTAGATATTGTAAAATTGAAGTGTCAACCATTAGTTCACTACATAACATAATAGATTACTACATCAAAGAATTCGAAAATATTTCACTTTCTACGTCAATGCACTGTAAATAAAATGTCACGGTAACATAACATAACGAAATAGTTATTGAAGGCAAATGATATGCATTATATTCATCACAAAAAGTCTAGTGAGTCAGGTCAAGTTAGTCACCTGATTAGATTTTATTACCTATAAGAAATAGAAAGTAATAAATGGTTCTATTCACAGTTAGTACCATACCTATATTTTGTATTGAATACATAAAATTGCCGTTACTTAATAACAGGAAAAAAAAACAATTTCATTGATTTTCCACAGGCTCGTCTAGTTTGTACGTGGGAGAGCCATGCTTCGGCACGTATTGGTCGGCCGGAGTATTACCGAGGCTTCACAGAAAAACAACCCGGCTGTTAAAAAAATACTTGCATTGTGTGTCCGCGTGAGTGAGGTTACCGGAGGCCCAACCCCCTTTCCCAGACATGCGGAAAGCAGTCTTGAGTCGCAAGTGTTCATGGGCGGCGGAAGTCATTTACCAACAGGTGACGCATCTGCTCGTTTGTCCCCCGATATAATAAAAAAATGATTTTTATGTATCCCAACTGCTCCACTGTAACAACTCCTTACATATTATGTAAAAGAGATTTTTTATTTTGTTATCAAATTTATTGAAATTAAGGTAGCATGTTTAATAAAACATAATACATACTGGAACCTTGTACTCCTTTTTGTTGGAGGAATGTTAAATTTTGCATAGTTAAAGTTTATATAAATAAAATTAAAAACGGGCAAAATTTATTAAAAGGACATTAAAACTAATAAAAGAAAACATTTATTTATCAAAATGAATTCTCGTACAAGTTATATCATATCATAATAGTCTATAGTTTGTTGCGATGTTATGTGGTACCTATTTGTACACGGTCACAGATGACGTAATAGAACATTATTTAAAACTATGCATGCACTAATTGAGTGAGCTTTTTCTTATATTTACTTTTTAACAAAACAACACAATGTTCAAATTTGAAAATATTATTTTATTACTAATTGTATACTATTACTATTACTAATTGTATCTGTATTGTTAATATTTCAGTCATTAAATTACGCTGGAATTTCGAACATCTGGTAACTAGTAGTTAATTTCAATCTATCAATATTATCCTCATTCTTTTCATTGATGTCTTGAAGTTCCATTTGTTTATTACCGCCTCGCAGTTTACTTGTTTGATATAGCCCCCGGACTTTGAAAAACGAACAGCTTTTAAAGTTGGACGCCTTACACTAGAAGAAAGTTATCTTAAAGATTTCATAGACGAAGAGTTTATATTTATTCGATTCTCCTTCTCGGTTAAATAGGTTTTTTACTATTTGTTTAATACAATATTTTATTTCAAATTTAGGAACAAAAGTTTTAGTTCTTTAAACTACTGAATCCTTCAGAAGTCTTTAAATCACCGTCCAGATTGACTTGCCTGAAGAAAAAACTCTGATTTTGCACGTGGCAAAGACATTATTATTTGTTTATTAAAATTTAAAGTACTATTGGGTAATAATAATAATGAAGGTGAATCAACACGTCTATTGTTACTCCTAAATAATAAAGATACGATTTCATTTTCACTTTTACATTTTTTTTTATTAGATCGGTGTAGCACTTTACTAATAGATTAACAATTGAGAGGGATTTAAACCAGTCTACTATACAGCAGAAGATTCTTACTGTATACTTATTATTATTTTTTATATCGCCCTAATTAAAACTGGAGTGAACAATAACTTAATACGAGTATTAAAAATCTAAATCTAACAACGATAAATACAAATTCATTTAGTGCGTTTTAAGTTTACCGTAACACTATATTTTAGTCATGAAAAAATGATATTCAACTGAGTACTTTTTGTAGTACCTAAACGTTTACAATTTAATCGTTTTGCTGTGTAAAGGTAAGCTTGTAATAATTGGGATTCCGTTTTGCAGCTGCAAGCCGTTTTGTCACTCTCATGGACAAGTGTGTCGGTTGTTGAGAGCGACCTACTGACTCAATGGTTAGTATGTACCGCGACATTTCACTATCATTCCTACATCTCGTCTACATTTGGATATTGCCGCAACGTCCACGTATTAATTTATGAAAATGATTAATATTGATTCTTCAGTGAATTAGAATGAACTTTTAATTCTATTTTTATAAAAACACAATTCATAAATAATCCCTAATTACCTAACCTACTTGATGCTGATCTTTGTATGGATTCCACCTGCTTAAGTTTAGATGCAAAAACGAGAATATAAAGTTGCGCTATTACAATCTAAGCAATTTATTTAGAAAAATATATATTGATATAATTGATATTATATTACAGAGAAATCGGAGGAAAAAATAGATATCTAGTCTCACAAGGTTCTTTTGGCTTAAACGGAACTATGGCTGTATGGCGGCCATATTGTAAAACGTTACTAACATTTATCGAACAGCTTTTTACCCCAATTCCCACATAGGACCAATTTAAAACTATTAATCTACTAAACTATGGTTGGCACTGTAATATTGATTATGGTGGATGGAATATGCTGTAAAAAAATATACAAAGAATATTTAATTTGAATGCTGTTCATTGTTAACTTTCATATATATTTCATAGCTGCAATGACATTTTAGTTTATCTAATCTATGCTTATAGAAAACCCAGTTGATATAACATAATAATATAATAGAGTAATTCTTCCATAGTGGGTCTGTTATTGCTTCTTTTTCTTAGAGTATGGTATTGTAAATACTTCCATCTGCACAATCGTATTACTAATTGCTGTGGAATTTACTCTCACTCTGCTATTACCATTTTAATTATATCTGAAGCGGTTTAGACTAATATTTATCACTTTCTTCGACTTACGGTTTGTTTTCAGTTACAAATATGGAATGTCAATATCCTAAAGAAGTAAGTGCACCTAATACCAGCTGCAGCGTACAACGCACAGCCGGTTTTATTTATAAAAATAGACCATTCATCTTCCCTTTAAATTTCAATTCTCAATTTAGAGTTGATACTCGGCCGGAGTCGGATTTACCTTTCATTGATTTTATACAAGACTTCTACGTTTAAGCAGACAATCACGTTTTTGGATTACAAAATATGTAATATACATTAACACTAAGTGTAATATTAAGTTCCACAGTGTACCAATACGCTTTTACAACTTTCTCCGTTGGAACAAAGATTTTAAAGGGCTCACAACAAGTTTCATAAAAAAGCAGGTATGTATGTATATGTAACTTATCACTCTAATTTTTTTTTTCCGCCTGTCATTATTTGCTTTAGTGTTGAGATCTGACGATCTAGCTTTAGCCGGTGTAGGGCAGCGTTTGCGCGCCTAGCGTTCTAATTAGTGATCGTCTGAATTTCTTAAACGCTTCGATAGAGGTTGTTAACGAGTATGTACAAAACGAAATCGCATTCAACGTACCGAGACGGATGCGTTTGGAATATAATCTTTGTATTTTGGGAAGGGAAACAGACTGCTTTGACGGAAGCCGTCGGCGACAGATTTCGCCTGTGAATAACAAATAATATATCACGCCGGATTCAGGGCCGACTGTGAAGCCGCGCTCTGCACAATGAAATACGCACACTGAGTCGGGTCTTTAAAGGTTAATCAAATACGTTGCCATAATACTTGTTCCAATAGAAATTACCTATTTAATATAAATGTTCATATACTTCCCTGCGAACGATCGTCTTTATGATTTAAACATACGGTACCCCTTTACCGTATAGCAAGTGCAGAAAGTCAGTTTGTAAATGACACTAATACGAATTAAAACTACAGACACTAATACTTAAAATTCGTTTTCGAAAAATATAAACAATATATTGCAATTACATCTGAAAAGTCTTCGCTTATTACCGAAACCAAACCAAATAGCTATAGTATTCAATTTAAATCTTATGTGAAGGTTATTCTTACATATATTAAGCTTTCCATAAAAAAGTAGCAATTATAATAATATATATAATACCCTTATTATATATATTATTATAATAGCTACTTTTTTATGGAAAGCTTAATATATGTAGGGCCTTTTAATATAATCCACCACTAGATTTATACAGTAATTCTTTTCTATTCTGAACATTTTAAATATTTTTGTATTTTTGAGTTTACGAAGGTTCCTCTTGAGTGTAGAATAAATCAAGGCCTGTAAGATCTTGACCATGACTCAGGTTTTTATTTCTGAGCATGCTGCTACATTTAAAAACAGTAGTATTGTTATCGGATCATTCTACTGTGCCCTTAAATTACCGGAGTGTAGAGAGTGGATGATTACCTTGAGGAGAGACGCGCTTCGTCGTGCGCCGGTCACATTATAACGGGCGCCCGAACTCGCCCGGTGATGTCCTGCAATAGAATAAAAAGAAAATATAACAGAAAATTTAATAATTAATATTATCACTATAATTAATATTATTCAAATGAATATTATAATTTACATTGGCGACGAAGGTACAAAGTACTTCGTGATTATCGCCTGCCCAAATCATCTTTCCTGTGCCTTCATTTTATATATTTTTAAATCAAAGCATAGACATATATAATTTGCTACTGACAAATTCATATTATTGTTTATAGGCCCGTTTAAGAAGTGTTTCAAGTTATATTTTTTAATGTTTTTTGATAACAGCAGACTTTCAATGTTGCTAACAAAATCTTATTTTATTTGAATAAGAAATTGAGTCAAGTTTGACTTTGCTTTTAATAGATTTATATATTTTTTCAGGCATAATAACTAACAAAAATCTATAACAAAGCCAGCCATATTTTTATTTACATTAGACACTAACACTAAAAAGATTACAATATCGATTATTTTATCTCTAGTAAATAATAATATAGGTATCGTTGTGCAGGAGCAGGAGGATTGAAGTATTTACATATTTATTAGATTGATATTTATTTGCATGATTGGTTTTTATGCCATTATTATTGCACGAATACCGTTATTTTTTTTCTAATGAATGCAATTTCGCACATGAAGAAATTTCGTTGGATAATTTGAAGATACTGAAAGGCCAGTAGACTCCTTTAAAAAAATGGTTTAAAGGTTAGACAAGGTTGAGAATCCATGCCAAGGATGATTAAGTAACTAGTGATAATATCAATTAATAATTTGAGAGTTCACTGGAATGTGGCTAAATAGAAAAAAGTTACAACTTGTATAATACTTTCGCATGATTTCTTCAAATTAGTTAACGTATTCGCACAATTTATGATAAATAATAACTAACTAAAAGATTACTAATGACATACCTTTAGATTAGTGTGTAGTTAAAACATTATTGAGATAGATATAGCTATTTTATAGACTATGAAAATGTTGAATACAATTTATGAGAAGTTTAATGAACATCATTTCTGTTAAGGAACGGAATTAACCGCAGTAATCTGCTTGACGTGTCTTGACGAGTCGCAGCGCTGTCACAGAAGTAACAAACAGAAAGTGGATCAACAGAACCCACCAGCCTGCTCTTATATACTAAACTAGACAACCGTTTATAAGCTTTGGTAAAATATTGTTCTATTCCACGAGACATCAAAGCTATTTATAAGCACATGGCTTACTTATAAGCTATCAAGTTACGTTAAATATATGGTAGTTTCTAACAGTTATTGAGCTTATGAGCCGATATGAATTGCAAGTCTCCGTCGTTTTCGGATCCAGTAAATTAATACCAGTTATATTTTCTTAGTGCCTTTACATCGTCGATTTAGATATAAATATAGCAGTGACTATAATTACGGCCTTGAAGGTAGAGTAATGACAGAAACGTGTTGATGTAAGTAATACAAAAGAATATCCCATACAAAGAGATTAGCCGTCAGTTAGTAGACAAAGAGAATGTCAATATTGGTTTGTATGGGCAGTAAACACTGGACGTCTCGGACGACCGACTCCCGAGAATCCGACCATGTTCCGTTTTATATGTACTCATTTATTATGGGCTCTCGATTGTCTTAGAAACAAAGACTGCCTTTCTTCAAGCTTTTATTATACATGCCATTCTAACATGAATATAAATGAGGATATCTCCCTATAATTCATAACAAATAACTTCAAACATTTGGTACCGGATGGAAATCTAAAATATGCCAAACACACTAAAGATTGGCACGCAACATCACTTAAATAAAATAGCCAAGTTAATGTTTCAAGTAAATGATAACAGTACATGAGCTGTGGAAACAAAATATCGATGCCGTTTGTTTCTAAACATTGTGTGCAAATTTTTGTCAATAAAACCAAATAACCGGTCGACATCGGCGGTTCATACGTGTTGTTGAATAATTGCTATCATTGTTTTTGTCTTCAATGTCGTTTTAATATGGAACTATTCCCAGACTAGGTATATTTCTAAGGTAAGGTTGGCAAAAAAATGTACACATAAGTGCTATGTAGTAACAGCAGATGATTTTTGTTACTAATAAAAGCTTAAACAAAGTTGTAGAATCCCAATACATTTATGATAGGTTTCCTAATAGAGAACAAGACCGCATTAGCGACATATAAAGTTAGATTATGCTAATGAATATCTGCACAATTACTCACGTTTGTTTACAGTTGAATACATTTTGTATCACGTTATGTTGGAAGTAATCAGAGCACGTACTACAGGAAGAAACAATCCACTACAGATTACACCAATGTTTTGTTGAACCTCTACACTATAAACCTCCCTGAAAAATTATGCTCTTGTTCAAATTAGATTTTAAACTGTAGACATCACAATTGGTTTGTTTGCAATAACAAATTGTTACATCCACTTTGTGTAAACAATTTCTCCCGCTGGGCAAATACTACTAGTCTCTGATTTATCCTTTAAAACTTTTAAAATATATTATTGTTCTCTTCTATTTTCTTGGTACGACCGTATGCGACATTTAGAGAAACAGCATGGGTGGTGAACTGATTCGTAAATCTTAATGGCCAGAAAAATTATTAATTGAATGATAAAATATTGTTAGTTCAAAGGGTTAATGTGATAAGGCGCCGTTATTGAATAAACGTAGAAAAATGTCTATCAATAAAAGTGTGTAGAGCAATGAATGCTAGTATACTTGCAAATGACGCGTATTGAGGCTTTACCATACGTTTACGTTACCCTTTGAGCACTAATCATTATTGCATTAGATAAGATTTTGTTCCGGATTCTAATCTCCGTAATATGTCCTCGACTTAATATGATATTTAACCGTGTTTTTTGGATAAATTTACTCCAAATTTACAATACGTAGTCGCGATGAAAGATGCGTGTCTTAACTTTATTATATCGCTTGACCTAAACAATTGGTATGGCCAATATGTTATTATTGTTATCTCTTATCTGAATGGAAAACTCTGTTATATTGAACTCACTGACTTTACAACGTAGTAAGTATGTCGTATTTGTTTTATCTAAACTTTTGTTTTTGAGGTTACAGTGTCAATCTAGGTTTAGGCTCGTCAATATTTTTATACACTTGGCTATAACGCTGGGTTTTCGATTTTGTGTATTTTTTACACGGAACGTTACTAGATGAACTGTTTGTAAAATAAAATATGGGTTCGTTTAATTTCAAAGCATTGCGCACACAGTCCGATGTCCGTGTAATTGATATAAAATATCGATGATAGATCCAACTGCACATGTATCGTGCAAATATTACACTTAATTGGATATTTTTATAGTTTTTGGGTTTGTACACGAACTTTATTTTCATATAAATCTTATGATATAGGTCGAGGAAAGAAGTCTTTTATATTTATCTATAGATATTTTGAATTGTCAGAAGTAGGAATCAGTCACATGAAATCAGTCGTAATTCTAGTTATTATTGGTAGTCCTTGCAGTAATCATTCAATCAAAGATTAGATTTGCCAGTAAGATTAGGAAAAAAATGAAATTTAAATTTTATTACTTCAACACACTTATTGGAAAAATGGGTAATTAATTACCATTTTTCCGTTTAATTCAATGTACCACTGTTTTCCATTTTTTTTTGCTTTTAGCTGTGAGAAGCAAAGTAATTAATTAGTAGGTAAGTTAATATTTTTATCATGGAGCCCAAAACGCTATTTATGTACATACATGTCAACTTGCTTAAAATTACATGTTGCTCTTTTATTACGAATTGATAAAGCGCTTTATTTAAAAAAAAAACATTTTAAATGTGTATACATAACATAAGGGGTAGCTATATATAGGGGTATATATAAGATAAGGGCAACGGGTGGGGCTGCCCGTTGCTCTAGCAGAAGCAGGCCTGAGACGGTGGCGCGACGTGTTCCGCGCGCTCCTCTTAAATTCAAGGCATATCCCTCCTACAGTATACCCAGGTCCTTTGTAATAGTGGGTCTTGTGACGGAACACCGTGTGGTTCAAGTCGGTTCGAGTCCGACATACTACTTCACCGTCAGCTCCGATAGGTGATGAACCGAGGGGGTTTCCAACCGAAAAAAAAATTTTTTTTCATAACAAACAGAGATTACATAATTTAATACGCTATACTGTAAACGATACTATTCGTACTGAGCACAATGAGAAACTACATCTTGTAATAGGATCTCATTTTTTTTTTTTTTAACGTGTATAAAAAAATCACATCACCTATCGGACTTTACCGGGACCTATACGTTGTCCCGTCACATAGTCTTATTGGCAGGGCCTCATGTGTGTTGTACTTATAAGGAAATCCGTGTGCACCACTGCAGACCTGGCCACCTATTAAACAACGGACGACCCCACTGTGGTGTACCTCTACTATTCAAAGAGGCACGCGTGAAACACGGCGCCACTGATTTGGGCCTGCTTCTTCATGGGCGGCGGATAACTACGAACGGTCCAGATGTCTTAACAAAGCTGTTCAAGGATTCCTCCTCTTTTAAGCGCTGTATGGCACATACCCCATGGCCCAGAGTAGTAGTAGTACTAGACCTCTCCCATCTCCTTTCCGCCGCCTCCTTGGCGAGCATCACCTCGCTAAAGACCATGGTCCTAACCTAATCTTACCTAATCAAGGTCTCCAACAAAAGGCTACCTACACCATGTCGCATCTCGCATCCTCCATAACGGGGTCTTAGCACCATAATTTTGGCGTGCCCTAGAATCTAATCTCACCTATCGAAACTCATCTTATATTTTAACCTCTAGTTTCTAAATGTCTACAGTTGACTTGAATATAAAAAACTTTTGTTCTAGTGGACATTATTCGCTCAGTACCACAGAACATTAAAAACCCAGGCCATGTACGAGTATATTTAAAAGCTTTGTATCGGGCAGTGTTTACTTTGCAAAGCGTGATCTTAGTATTGAGCTAAAACTAGTCAGTAAACTATTCTTGAAAGTTGCTCCTAGGCCGAGACAAGAATGTCAGCTGGCGCCACCTGGCGCCGCTAAGGACTCGGTATAAATACTTACTACATACATATATAAAATCAAAGTTCATTTTGCTCTTGAACGAATACGACACACATCATGCGCCTCGTTCGGTTTGTTTACTTAATTAAATTTTGCTCTGTTGTACATATATGACAATTAACTTGTGGTTTCTAAATTTCTATGGCATTACATATATTGTTCCTAATTTAAACCGACTGGAGATTTATATATGTATACATATATATTAATATAGATAAAAAGGATTTTAGTTTCTATGTTACATTTGCGTAATATTAAGTAAGTTTTGAGTTTTGTGTTTGGAGAGTTGCTTGAAACCGGTTCAAGTACTTTTTGTTTATGTAAGTAACATAATCAAAAAGTTTTTATTCTAGATTTGCTGAATACTTGAGCTAACTTGGTAATTATTAGAAATATCAGGAAAATTATTGCAATTATAAATCATATAAACATTACACATACAAATGTTTTTAGATAAAAAGGTAGATACATACTTTATTGTCTCCTGTCACCGATCACATTGTCTCAGTAAGAGCGACATCTCGCGGCTTTTTATGATCCTAACGTAACTATCTTAAACTAGTAGCAGTGATTGCGTGTAAAATAGTAATGTGTTTAAGATTTTCGGTCTAAACTAAACTAAAATCTAAACATCTAAACTGTCTGAGTCACTAAAATCTTATTGCACATTTTTTTTGTATTAAAGTTGCATTTGCTGATATTTCTTATAAAAAAACTTCATAAGGTATACTTTATGTGACAGTCTGGTATCCAAGGAAAAAAAAATATTTTATTTTAAATTAACTCCTTCAGTGCTTTTTGTAAGAATTTTTTAAACCGATTTATGATTTTGTATCGTCGTGTTTTAACAAAAGTTATCGTTGCATTTTACGAGCATGCATTAGCGGCATGGGGAGTGGGTTCAGTAGGACGTGTTAATATCACGCAAAGTGATGAGAGTTCCACTCTTCGACTATCGTGATTATAAGTAATTAATTTTTTTTTAGTAAATAAGTATTTTGTACAGTATGACTTGGCATTCAATGGCATTAGTTTAAATTTTGATGCATAATTAATTATAATAACAAGGAGTGAAGTCTAACTCTAAAAGTCTGGTTGTTTCTTTGTTTACCCATTTTTTTACTGTCGAAGTATAATTTGCTGGTATAGTATATATAATGTACACAGTAGCAGTTTATAAAGAAATAAAATGTCATTGGAAATTTCTAGTTTTTTTTTTAGTTATGAATTATGATATTTAATTTGAGTGTATGCTAGTAATTGAGAGAAAAAGGAAAACTACATCTACTGAAATTGAATATTTTACGCAACTTTGAGACTTGAGAAAAAATTGAGAAACCTGTCAGTAAACAAGCACAAGCCATAACTAATTGTCTTGTTGTTAACTTTGATGCAAGTATTAATACTTACCCACTATGGACATGAAAACGACATACGGTACCATTAACCCGAAAACAGTCTCCGAAGTGTACACAAAAATCAAATATAGTCTGCGAGAAGGGGAGGACTGATATCATAACCGAATTATTTTAAATAATTTATCCATAGTATGTCTTTTGATATGTCGACTTTTCTAGTTCAATGAACTCATAGTGTAGGTACACAACATTAGAAACTTATTCACGTCAAGTTTATTCTTCTGCATAGCCAGATCCATAAGAGGCGAGGCTATTACCGCACATCATAACGAGGTTCACTTTTACTATATCTATTAGCCCACAATGCGCAACGTTACGACACAATTCGATATTTAAATTAGCGAGGACGCACAATTGTCATTATGTTTTTTTTTTTTTGCATAATTAGATCTGACTACCAAATGTTTGGTCTTATATAACGTTTGATTCAAAACCGTTTAATAAATGAAGTTTATTAGTATTTCTTATATAAAAATAGAATAGGCCCTGTCTTATGATTGAGAGCACCCTTTGAGTTAAAGTTAACACAGTTTATTAACTTAATATTTACAAAACAAAATCCATAAAATTAGACACTACTTCTACTTATTCTCTTAAAAATCTCTTTAATAATAAAACAGTAAAAGTATTTTTGGCTGTACATTATAAAAGGCGCACTTGTATGTTGCACATACGTTTACTAACAAGTCGGTAGGTCTAACACTAGAAGGCATTTCCACCATATAAGGCCAGACTAGACTACATTAACTGCGCAAGAGACTCGCACAAAAATATACCAAAAAAGTTGTTGATGACTTTGACAAGAGTTCTGTCACAGGAAACTGCAGCCAAAGATCAATATACTCTTGCAATAGCAAGTATTATATATTGCAATTCTAAACTCCCATCCAATCATTTTAGTCAAAAATTGGTAATAGTATTACTCTTAATTCTTAATTCACCTTACCTCAGTTTAAGACAAAGATTTATCTCAAAAAACGTAATGTTAAAAAAAAAAACTCAAAGATCATAATAGTGATCCATTTCACTGTTTTCTATGAACAAGAATGAAAACATAAAGGTACATTCAAATTGCAATATTTACACATTAGTTTTCACTTTCGTCTGTAATGATAAATGAGTTAATTAACGATTCTGCCCGCGGGCAGGACGTCACGTCAACGTCGCAGCTTCCGCATTTGCACGCTTCTGTGCAGGCCGTCCCCGCGGGACAATAGTACCTTGTGTATTTGCCTTTACTTTCTATTCTTTTTGCAAACATAATGACTGCACTACGACACTAATTACTGTTTGGTGCTTATTTTAATACTAATTATTTTTTGCGATTCTTAACGTGGGCGGATCCTTTCACTTTTGTTGTCATCACATATTGTCATTAGATTTGCATGCGTACGTAACTAGCCCAGTCCGACGGTTTAAATCAAATTTTAAACTTATGTATTCTATACGTTACAGGGTTCGCACTTTCCGCCACAAGCCAGTTCGATTTATAGGTTTGTGACCCTGACTTGCTTGGACTATTTCTAATATAATACTATTGCTTCCCAATTTATCTGTATTAGAAACACCCCTTCCCTTCCCTATCTGTGGAGGATTCCATTTCCTGCCAAAATACTTCAAATTTTCCCGCCTAATTTCCAAAAGTGTCCGGTTGACGATAATAGGCTTGTCCCTTATTACGCAAATGGGACTAAATTTTCATCAGCAATTATTAATGCTTCTGCTTACCCCTTCGGGGATACAGGCATGAGTGTATGTATGTATTGTTTATTCATTACAAAAACAATATAAAAATAGTTTTAATGCGAAAATTTTTTGATACATATATTTTTTAATGCAAATTTAAATAGTTCAGGCTGCAAGCGTCACAGACGGTAAAGAGTGATACTCATACGAGAAAGTAAACCAGTATTTGTGTAACTAAGGCTGTTTCCGAATTGTAATCAAAGACAATACTCGTAAATAAGTGTAATATTCACACAAGGAAATACGTTTAGTAATAAAACTCCACGTGCTTAGTATATAGAGTGCTGTATATGTATATCAATTATGTTCCTATTAAGTATTCTATAGCGCAACATTGCTTCCTTCCTCACTCCACTTATTCCGGGAGTTCCGACGTAACTTCCAACTTGTAACTACGAGAGCTCTAGGGGAAGTATAACATGAAATATACATATGAAAATATATATACATTTAGTATATAGTTACATACAGTTTGTTGCAGTTTTCATTAGAGTATACAGTACACTTTCTACTCAAACCAGATTATATACATTTATTATAGTAATTATTCAAACAACATTATTGAACTTGACAATCAACCATAGTAGTTCATATTTTATCTTCGGTGTTGTTCGAAATTAGGGATTACAAGCCCAGAAAGGCTGTGAGTAGAGAGATGTCAGCTGACACATACTTGTGTAAGATTAAATAATATACTTTTGCGATGTGCAGTATTCGGAATAATGTAAAAAGAAAGTGCAGTAAGCTATTATGGATTTAGAGTTAAAATATAATTCTATTCAATGAATCACTAAATACTGTTATTCTTATTTATGTTTAAATTTAAAATAAAAAAATTCAGGATAATAACTTAAGCAGAAAGTCATTAATGTATATAATACACTTCAAGATTCATGATGGCAGGTTTACTCTGCTTATTGAGAAATACTATGAAATGTATAACGTTACATACCCCTTATAGAAACGAAATAATACCGTGCACAAACTCTCTTTTTCTCTCTTCTATCTCACACACGCCTTTGCACCTAGCATTGTTTATCTCTGCAACACCTTAAAGTTGACTGGTAGATACTGACTTTTTTTTTCATTAAGTCATATTAAGTTCGCCTTTGTAAAATATGTTCATGTAGGTTTAATAAATAAATAAATAAATACTCCCACAGTAGCAACAGAAGACCCTTGCCAAAGAAATTTTTACTAACACCGTTGTCCATGTTTTTATAAAACATAGTATTACTAGTGGTAATAAGATAATATATTTACATAACTACAAAATGCAGATATTCCGTGTTGACTAAAACATATACATTAATCCCATTTGTTGCATTCAGGTGCAGTAGTTAATGAAAGTACTTACTTAACGGTGTTTGTGTATTTAGTGATAGAGTCGTGTTTGACTAAGAGTTAAAGTCATTAGGGGAAGTTGTTTCTTGGAACGGTACTGTACTCAACAGGTGCGATCATTGGCTAATAACATGTCAAACTCAATGTGCATAAAGCTTCTGTTTCACAACTTTGTAAAGTATTAACCTTCTCGAGGTATCTTAACAGAAATTATTAGCACTTCGCCCCAACTTCGAGTTGTTGAAGTATGTAAATATATAAATACATACAATTACGCCTGTGTCCCCGAAGGAGTCGCCGAAGCGTAATTATCGCCCATGTTTTGCCTACAATAATTTAGTCCCATTTATGTCATGACAAAGTGCCCGATTGACGGCAATAGCTTGCCCCTATTACGTTAGTGGGACCAAATTGTTATGGCCAAAATGTGGGTTTCGTACACCTCTGCCTACCCCTTAGAGGATATAGGCGTGAGCGTATGTATCTATATATGTTTTTCTACTAAGCAAAATGGTAATATTTTTTTAGTTTGCAGATTACAAATGTACTTTCGTTCTATTTTTAGTATTTTTATTAAAGTTATATATATATAATGCTATACCTATATACTTTAGAAGTTATATATAAATATAAGGTGATGACAATACTCGTAGAAAGTAGGTTGGCTAAACAAACAAACAAGTACATAAAAATTAATTAATTTTCCTTTTAGATAATAATGTAAGTAGGACAACTTGTTATGATTAATGTCCACGTATTCTAAAAAAATATATCAAGGTAATGTGGTCTAAATCGCAGTAAAAACCCCAATGCTGCGTTCGAGTTAAAAAATACGTAGTAATTAGTCAGAGAGGATATTTAGGGCGAAGTTTATAATCACTCGTTCAGTAACGAGTAGAAACTACTATCTAACTATGGCTACTGGACGTTGTAACCGTAGATTACGTGTACAATAATGATTACCTTGTATACGACACACTAGTCGACGAAATAGGATAAATAATTAAGATAGCGCCAGGCGTCACGTCTCAAGATACACTAATGAACAAAGAATTTAAATTTACTTGTGGTCTGTTACAATTGTATGTATTTATTAACATGACAAGACCTGATGCCTAAGACATTTAGACAAGAGTCTATGACAAAACACAACTGAAAAGCCATAGAGTACATTCATTTAATTCTAATAATCTTTTATATAAATATCTATGGCTTAGAACCTATCAATGTCTAAGGGGTATACATACAAACACGCTTGTATCCCCATATAGGGTAGGGGTAGGCAGGGGCATAATGAATTATAATTTAATGTCAAACGTAATGGAGGGCAAGCCTTTTACCGTTCCGGCCACTTTTGGAGTAAGAGGAAAAACCGAGCCCTCTAACTATAATGTAAACTAATATAAGTACATATGTATATTCCATCTTATCAATATCTAACGAAATAGTAATAGTTATTTTAGCCACGAATGGGTGGGCTCAACCGGAGTTATCACACGGCTTCATAGAAAACCGGCAGAACAACAATGCTTGCATTGTGTTGCCGAGTGAGTGAGGATACTGGAGGCCCAACGCCACCCCTTTTGTTGTCCCTACCCTCATCACCCTCAAAGGCGGGCAGCACTAACGACTCTTGAGCTGCAGGTGTCCATGGGCGGCGGTTGTCACTTAAAATCAGGTGACCTGTCTGTTCGTTTGCCCGGTTTTTGATAAATATTTAACATTTCACTCATGTATGAAAAATCTTTTACTCAATAAATGCCTGTTAAGGTATCCTGACCTTTGCATAGTGGTTTAGTTTATTGTTTGTCGGACCGAATGTTACGATTACATCTGCACTACATAAATGTCGCACAGTAAATTAATTCTACTAAAATATAGTCCTGTATTTCGGTTCCAGAATATATTTAAAAACATTCCTTTTGCCCACCGGTCTCCAGTTACCTAAAGTTGTTATAAAGGTCTAAAATAGCCGTAAGCAGATTATGTTACTTGACCATTAAGTTGCCCATAATTATAACGGCAGGGATATTTAGAAATTTAGAGCTTATAATTACAATTCTAATTAGTGAGATTGTTGATAGCCACCCCTTGCATTTAATTCAGTAGGAAATTGTTAATTAACGTTCTTAAATTCCTTAGTTATCTTCAGTTATGTCTATTACCCTTATAAAAGGTCATTTTATGTGGTTAGAATGAAAAATTTACTTGACCACCACGCCTACCTACCAAACGTCTAGTAGTAAGTAAATATCGTAGGTAAGTACATTCAATGTATATTTATATTATCCTATAAACATGCAACTATCAAAACTAATCATTAGTCCTCGTTAAACTAATTATTAGGTGTAGATAGCGGCTTCGTTTGTGTAAGTCGTTTTGATCCACCAGGAAACACACTTTATTCGATACTGATCAGAATAAAGCTCGATTGTTACATAGATTTCTTAATTACGGATGTATAGAACTTTATACAATTCAACGATAAGCTATTACCGTTATACGGCATCTAATCGAAAACTAACCGAAGAAACTTTACTTCTCTGCATTTAGATTAAGATTATAATAATTGTAGTACCTAGATGTGTACTTTACCGTAACAGGGTTATTATGAAAATTCGCTCAAGCACACCATTCGACAAAAGGGAAAGCACGGAATCGAATAGGCATCGATTCCATTGTTTGTTCGCACTTTTACCTCTCGAACCACGTTATCGTATTGTCGTGTTGCCCCTTGGTATTTTCTGCGCAAAGGAACAATAGTGGCGATTGTTTGCACTTACCGCTGATGGACAATTAGTAAGAAGGCGATTACAATATAAATGTCACAGAAAACGTGACGGTCATAATGCCAATAGCTGACCAACAATGAAGCTCATCTCCAAAAGAAAGGGATTACTAATATTCATTATATCTTTACGTGGCCTCTCTATAATATTCTTACTTCTTTAGAACAGACAAACATAAGTGCCTATAAAAGTTCTACAGGTTATACTTTAGTAGACGATTCTAATACTACATTTTTATTAGTTTTATCGGTATCAAAGAATACTGTTAGTCATATTTTTAGACATATACTCTGTATATGTAGCATAAATCCTAAAATACTACTAAAGTACTTAAATACACTCACGCTTAAATCCCTTAAGGGTATGGCAAAGCTACGTCAAGTGCGTCTCAACACCCACTTTTGCGAAACATAATTTAATCCTTCTTACGTAAAAGGGGGCAACCCTATTGCCGTCTTTCTGGCACTGTATATACATGTGTATACTGTTTGATAACATCCTTTAGTCTCCGTTTATGACAGCCACGTTAAGAGATGGCGTGGTCCTATGCTACTCGAGAGAACCACACTACAAAAGTATTTATGTTTGTTTAAGATGTTTTAATTATTTATTTGTTCCTAATTAATGATTCGTCATTGCCCTAGTGCATAATACGTATGGCATAATCATCGCAGTAGGCAGTAGGTCACTGCCACTTTTGTTTATAGCAGAAAACCTTCTTGATGAATTTGAATTCTTATTCTATATATTAAGCAATTGTTCTAACGCTATGTCAAGTTACAGAACAAGTTTTCTGGTAACGAATATCACAGGCCTGCAGAACAAGGTATCAACAAAGTTGATAAACTGCATGTAATTATAAGTTTTAATAAAATGTTATGTTTATAGTCATGAGCAGGTAATTTTTAAATGTATACTATATTTTTCCTTGACCTACAGAAATATATGTTTAAAACATTTTAATAAACTAGAGAACAAGGTCTTTTTTATTAAAATATCTATTTGTTTTATACAAAACGCCGATTTAAAACTCAAGCAAAACGCAAATGCGCCGCCTGCCTTTGAGGGTAATGACGGGAAAGAGGTTATTGGGCATGAAAGGAAAGGGGAAAGAGGAGAGAGGGTATGAGGAGATGGGAAAAGGGAGAAGTTGGATAAGGAATTAAAACAAGAGTGGGGCAATAGCGCCTTCGGGAACATCACTAATTTCGGGCAAATGCAAAGCAAGCGTGGCTTTACAACTTGTTATCGTATCGTATATCGTACCGGTCGAGCCCTCCCATTCGTGCCGAAGCATGGTTCTACCACTATAAAATTCTGTTTCTCAATTTTGACAATTTAATGACTTCTTTTGTTTTAATTTCTGATATCCTTTAATGAATAAATATGTCCATTTTAGTGGTTACTAGCACAGCGGATTATTCGATATTTATAATTAATATAATATTTATTTAAAGAAAATACCTATTGTCTCAGCATGTAAATACTTATTTTACTAAGTATGGAAGAGAGCTGATTTGCGCCCATTTACAGGTGAATTAATCTTAGCTTCGCTTTGCTGCTACAGTTGCAGTAAAAAGGTACCCATTTGATGTTTATCACTCACTTCACAATCACTTTATTCTAGACTTAGTGGCACGAACAGGGGTGCTCTCTCATCTACTACGGACAACACCGTTAAACAGTCGATACAACGTAGCTATATACATATATATTCGTGTAACAGAAAGTTGTTAACATTTCAAATACCTAGACATTCCAGACATATGTTCAGGAAGAGCGTTAAAAAAAATTATACCAAAACAAATAAAACTTTTATTATAGAATTTTGGATAAGTTTTCTAAATTTAAAGTATTATTGAATGAAGCGTTTAATGATTAGGATAAATTTTATTTTTGGCTATTAGTACGTATGTATATAATAAAGAAAATATAATTCCGTCCTAATACAAGTTGTTTACTCAGTAATTAATTTCTTTTTAGATCCTTGTCGTATATTTTATGGCCACGCCTTTAGCCTGCAAACGTGGGTGAGCATACCTATAAGATGACAATAAACATGTCATTACATTGACGAAGGTTCAATGTGGGCTTGTAAATGAACCTATATCAAATGTGTTCTTACTGTAATATCAACGAAAATCGACAAGCCTGCTGATGTCCTCCAATCAACTTTCTCTTGTCCACCGCTCAATACTGTGATTGAATTTTGTTTTACTCAGACGGCGAGACAGAATTAGGTAATTATTTAAAGTGCCAGTGGTTGAAGCCTTTGATCTTACTTCTTTTGTATTGATATTACGTCATAAAATATAATTTTCTAACAAAATAAATTCTATATTGAATTATAAATTAAAGGACGTCATAGGCTGATATAAAGCCGTTATTTTGATTTTTATTAATATCATATTTACTTGATCGTGTTGTACATCGTGTTCACAACCGGTAAATTAGTGAGATTTCCGGAGTCTTAACACCCCCTCTCCTCTTTCCCCTCCCCCATTCCCCAATCTCTTATTACAATCAAAGGCGGGCAGCGCACTAACGACTCTCTAGTTGCAGGTGTCCATGGATGGTGGTGGCCGTTACGATCAGGTGACCCGTCTGTTCATCTATCCCCCAATATTATAAAAAAGAATTAAGCAAGTAATTTTACTCATGTTGTTTTCTAGATTTTGGAATATATTTTTAAATTGTAGAAAATATAATAAATTATGATATTTCAATAGTTGGGATACATGCACAATTCGCACCCAATTCAGGGTTGCTATAACATTCTATTTTCAGGTTCTCTTATAAGGTAGCCGTCATGATTTACGAAAGGTTACCAACGTGGACTTTGATTTTTATGTGTCATTCGATTCAATCACGATAATAGTGGTTAGTGACCCTGACTGCTGTAGTAGAGGTCATGGCTTCGATGCTTACCCGAAACAAAACTATGTGTCATTCACAAATACTTGTCCCAAGACTAATTGTTCTTTGTAAAGTAAACCGCCACATAGGAATAATTCCAAGTATGGGAGTTTTCCTATATTAAAGAAAACATTGAAGGTATA
The DNA here is from genome assembly GCA_947561695.1 of Tyria jacobaeae. Classification (NCBI taxonomy): domain Eukaryota; kingdom Metazoa; phylum Arthropoda; class Insecta; order Lepidoptera; family Erebidae; genus Tyria; species Tyria jacobaeae. The sequence goes on from OX387212.1 coordinate 15,545,691, forward strand.
CATACGTTTGATTTTAAAGTAACTGTACCTAACATAAAGTTATTCAGGTAATTTTATTTATTTTTAAACATTTATACACTTAATATCCAGAGGCGGGCCATAATGCCTTAGGCATTCTCTGCCAGTCAACCTTCAGGTGGTACAGAGAAAGCAGGAAGTAGGTGCATTTAAACATAAAAAGATCAAAAGTAAAGCAATATAATGTATGCTTGAGTATAGTCATTAGACACGCTATATATACTTGCTCACAGATATATATACAAACTTCATCATCATCATCATCATCATCATCAGCCTATCGCAGTGCACTGCTGGACATAGGCCTCTCCCATTGCACGCCACTTCGATCTATTTTCGGCTTCTCGCATCCAGCTCCTGCCAGCCATCTTGTGCAAATCGTCACCCCTCCTGGTCTGTGCGCGTTCTACGTATACAAACTTCCATAATAAAAATAACACAGATCATATACACACACAAAAACAAAAGTGTTAAGCTATGGACAAGTAGATTCTTTGAATTTTCTGAGAAGATACTACTTTATCATTACTGTTAATGAGTGGCGCTTAGTGGTATCATAATTTCGAGAGGAATCCTAAGGAAGAACAGACTGAACGAAGAAAGAAGATAAAAACGAAGAAATTTTGTTCATATTCACAAATATCATTGAAAAATGGATATGGGGTAAACCAAAGAGTGCCTATGTTCAGCTATATGTTATAGGGACCTATATGTATTTGTATACATAGTATTCATAATTGACTTGTCACATGGTTTATCACATCACGAAGTGATCAGTTCTATAATCTGGCCACGACAGTATGTAAGGCTATTAGTAAGTTGTTGTGTCTGCCTGCCTGAAGGAAAAATGCGTGAGTATTTGAATACTGAGAAAGTCAGTAAAAATATTACAATGAATAATATAAAAATAGTTATTGTTATTTACAGTAAAACGCTTACAATATATATGTTAATATCCGGCGGCCCCACAGTAGGCAAGCCTGTCCTGATGGCGCCAGTTGTGAGTTACATTTTTTAAATTAAACAATAGAGACTTTAATAGACGATTTCTTTCTTATTTTTTTCTACAATTACCAAACATAAATTAAGAGATCTTAAGAAGGAATGTATACAGTATGTGCATTAGAATACATATATAGTCACTTAACCGATAACCTGAAACACTTACTTGTAGGTATGTTCCGAAGGAAATAGCATAAGATTCTGAATGCCAAAAATTATTACAGTGTTGATTAATATTTTACCGATAAGTTAGTTGTAAATACTGATTAATAAACCTTTACATATCTAAGTAGCATTGACATTGAATTTTAAGACAATTTCATGACATACCTCTATAACACACTTTTACATTTTGGACCAATTAGAATTACGTTATTTTAACATTAACATATAAATTATGCTAATCGACATTTTTATATTGTGAACACAGCATGCGAAAGAATGAACGAATCTATTTTTTTTAAATAAATAATTGTTATCAATATATAAACATATTCTTGGAAATAAAGAATAATAATAATTATTATTATTTCTTTTTTTAAGACATCTCCCAATTAGGTTTAATACCGATATCTTTACAAACAAAGATGACTTTACAAACATTTAAATAACGGATACAAAGAACGCCCAGACACAGAACAACAATTTAAGTTTTACCTTTGGCGCAGCAGCGTAGTGGTGAGTTGACCACTTTAATCACTGCACCATTCGTGCAGTCAACTAATATGACCAAACGAGCATTATATAGGAGAGGAAGTTAATTATTCTAATATTAACAAGACTACGTCACGGCTCAATACAGACAGTTTTTTTTTTTTTTTTTTTATACTATAGGGGGACAGACGAACAGACGGGTCACCTGATGGTAAGTGACACCGCCGTCCATGGACACTTGCAACTCAAGTGCGCTGCCCGCCTTTGAGGGTGATGAGGGATGGGGAATGCAGGGAGTGGAAAGAAGAGAGGGGGGATGAGGAGATGGTAAAAAGGAGAAAGGAGAAGAGGGGAGAGAAAAGGGGGAGGGGGAATTGGGCCTCCGGAAACCTCACTCAATTCGGGGAAATGCAACGCAAGCGTTACTTCACAACCGGTTTTCTGTGAGGCCGTGGTATCGCACCGGTCGAGCCGGCCCATTCGTGCCTAAGCATGGCTCTACCACTGTCAGTTTTTTTCGAACAGATTAAAATCCGTTTTAGTTTATCAATTTGTGCCCTTAATCGTATTGCATCGATTCGATTGTAGGAAGTTTTGCCCTAAATTAGAGATAAAATCAATAGCAGCATTACTAAAAAATACTAAAATGGGAGTATATATTGGAAATACGCACATGTTGCTGAGAGTTGGATGCCATTAATCTGATATATTATAATCCAACCCTGGTGACAGAGGAGAAGAGACTTTAAATAGTAGACTAGAAGAGAAATTTCAACCAAGTAGAATATTAACTTATTTTCTCACTAAAATTAGTCGTTCATCAAAAAAGTAGATTGACTAATTAATTTAGTTTTCCTTGAAATGCTTTTAGTTCGATTTACATTCGTGTCGAACTACGTGTGTTGTTTACAGTGAGCTCAGTTCTACCGTCCAATGTAAACATTCACTAGTAGCAGGGGCTTCAAGAACTGAAAATTGATATCATTGCTATGGTACATTTGCTTGCCTTTACATCACTCTGTAATGTGCTAAGCCGGAGTAATAATTACGTAACAAAGAGGGCCAATTCTAATTGAATACAATTAGATCAAATCCTTATTTATTTAACCAACATAATTAGTTCAATATCGCCAAGACTACGTAGCATTTACAATTAGGTCAGTTTAAATAATTAGGCCAGCACAGGTCGAACAGCCACGAGACAGGTATTCCCAAAATTTAATGAATGCCAGCTTTGCTCTAATGAAAACGTACAGTGTAATATGTACACTAGAATGTAATACGATGCCATTGTTGGGCCGAGCCGATATAACAGCGGCCGGATATTTGCAATTCAATTGCAAATTGAACTATCGTGTAATTTTAATACGAAAGTTCCCATACTGTGGTATATTTTAATATATAAGTCGATTATTTTAGATTCGAACTTTGTACATATTGTTTCAAATTTAGAATTATTTCATTTACTGAATAGTTTCACGAAAGAGGTTCTATTAGTGCAAAATTGATTACTACTATCTTCCAACGTGGATGCACTTCTCAGTATTTGCACTAACAAAATGTTTTTCTTTGCGTTCGGCAGAGCAATTACAGTGTATTCACCTCACTTTAGACGTTTTTCCTGTCTCGTTCGTCGCCCATTAACTGTAGGGAAGGAGCTTAGATGGGGAGAACTGAGAAATGTCCCCCAAGGGATGTCGTAAATGCATAAAGGTATGTTGGCTGTTATCTCTTGAATATTGGTTTTGTATCTTCAAAAATATGAATACCTCGATAAGAATAGAACGAAGCTTGTTTAAAACGATGTAACTTCTTTATTTGTACAGTTATTAATGAAAATAATATAGCAAGTTTATAGCTGTCATTCTATAAGTTTTACAAGAAGAAGTGTCCTTGATAATTTGATTTAATTATTATTACAATGTTAGTAGCCTGGACTGAACCGAAACCGATGACAGTACTGAAAATATCTTAGAATACCTACTTCAATAAAATCAATCGTTTTCAGTCCAATGTACTTGTAATTCGGTTGTTGATTAATTACCAGGTATATTTGACCGTCTAACTAAACACACTTAAAATAACATGGGTGTGTAGAAAATCATGTGATACCTTTGACACTATTTACAATATTAATAATGAATAATAATGATGGGAAAACCGTAAACTTTTTTTTCTTTTCTCTAACTATATTTAACTTTGACTAGATAACTACATTTTTATTTAATTCAGATTGCGCCACTACTAAATGTTATTTATATGAGTAGAAGAGGTCTTACAATATAATTAGTTACATTAGGAATGATACAATGTTATGTGATAGCAAAAACATTTTCTACTCGTATCATACATTTGCCATACAATACAAAGTACTGTGATTGTGAACACATTTACAAACAGTTCGTGGAGGTTCATGGGAAATATATAATATTTATAAGCTTACTAACATAAGCGAATTGCTATATCATGTAATGGATCATTAATTTAATAATACCATAGGAAAGTATTGATATTATGTCAATATAGTTATTATTCGGATTCCGAAATCCAACGGAAACGTCTACCAATTTGATGTAATTCTTTTTGTAATTTTTGTATAAATGAGACTTGTACCTCTATAAAAACCAAAACAAAGTTTTTGTAAAAAAACAGCTGTCTACTCTATGGACATTTGTGTTCGAGGTTTTATTTAAGTGTAGAATGCACCTGCTTGTCCGGACCCTTCTACCAACAGGTAGAAACTTACACGGGTATATATCGGCTCTTACAAGGGTAGGGTAGTGTTCGAAGACATTACGAACAAAAAAAAAAACGGTTGGTTTTCTTTCCAGTGACAGTTGTCTAGTCTTTAAAATTATTTCTTAATAATTTTATTTCATGTAGATAGGTCAACTTTATGGTCTGTTGAAAAATAGATTGACTCATACTTACGCCTATATCCCCGAAGCAGTAGGCAGCGCGGTACATATGGGCCACAATGTTTACTATATATTTTATATTGAAAGAAAAAAAAGGAAATTAAGAGAATTAAATGATATTGCTTCAACGATTTTTATAAGAGGGTACAAAACAGAAAAAGGCATTTGCGTTAAATTCAGTAGGTTGGCTGCGTGCGTATCGTGCATGATATGAGAGTGTTATTTAAAACATAAGCATTGAGTACTTTTAACTCACGAAGGAATTGCTAATGAATCAGTTCCGTGTGCCTCCGTAAAATTGAATTTGATACGTCTATAATTAACTTTATTGCTGTACTAGTTTATCGTGCTTCGCGTTTCGCTGTCAAAAATGTTATTTTTTCTATAACCGAAAGTATTTTAAGGAAGAATCTAAATTAAAAAAAATGAATATGTGAGGTCATTTGTTTTAAGTACAGTAACATAATCAACAACTACTACAGCTCATCATCATCATCTTCCTACCTTTGCCCCAAATTTATTTGGGGTCCGTACAATCAGTATAGTGCAAGAGAGTTCAAGAGAGGCTAGTTTCTTTACTGACTGGTCACTGGCATGATACCAAAACTCACTAAAAAGTTTTAAGACTGGAAAAATTATGAAAAGGAAACTGCAAGTCTCGTTAGAAGAAACGGGACTGAGACTGCAGGAAACACTAAAGTTAGGTCACCTACCCGTATGTAGTGCCTGTGACTGGAGAGGCTACTCTCAGAAATACCTGGTGGCTAGTCCAGGCTAAGTCCTTTATAAATGGTGATGTTAAACACTTTCAACTAGTAACTTTTACCAACAAATCATGTAACTTATGTTCATTGATAACAAAAAAACCGGAGTACGAAATTGAGTGAATAAAGAATATTAATAAAAAGGTTAATTTCTTCTTTTAGAGGTTGAAAACGTCAAATATTAAGAATTTCCTTTTGATAGAGGACTGATTGATATATTCCACAATGTTGCTATTAATATTTTTCACGGTATAGTTCGATCAGTTCTTAAGGTTTTGATAATAAGTACATGTAACAGTTCTCATATAATCCGCGACAGTCCGCTTCCAAGACAAATACAATTTGTCTCAAAACTACACGAGTGACGACAGACAATTATCCAATGACCTTACTAAAACATTAAATCATTTTTTAGAAAGTTGGATTGATTTTGATGAGGCACTTAAATTCAAAAATATATTAAAGGAGTTTCTCTACATTTACCCACAGGCTTTTTGGTCTACAGCCGACTCTTTAATACGTTTTACCATTGAAATGTTAAAAGCGATCGACATTATAAAAATGAATTTCTGTATAAAATAGTAATTGGTAAATAATCTAATATTTTCATTAGCGATTTACTATCGAGAGTTGAGAATCGCACAGCATTGCGCTGCCCATTATACTAATAACTCCAATTGCCTGTTACAAGTTTCGCCGGACTAAAAGCCACAGCTTATATAACGTATATTTTCTTGATTCGATTGTTCAAGTGTAGGTCCATAGTTAAATGCTTAGGGCTTGGCGTACCCATGTAAACATTTTAATCTGTTCTATCGAATAAACTTCCGCATTTTGTTCATTGTACTACGTTTTTAATTTGAAGAACAATTCAAGTGTAGGTGACACCGCCGTCAAGGTAGCTAGATAATCTTCTTATACATCAAGTTTGTAGTAACTAAAATTCATCATTCTTTTTCATGTCTAACACTTATCTTTTTTGTTCCTTCTTATAATGTTCTACTTTAGGCTAATGCTTGAAAATACGATAATCCTAGTTATAGTTTTCTGAAGAACTTGTATAATTAAATAAAATTTTTGTAGAAATTACAACTTCAGACTAATGTTTAGTTAGCGGAGAGTAAATATCTTATTGTACCTTTTAACTCACACATGTATGTGTTGTGTAATATGTATGTGTTTGTATTGGATTAACTATTCATGTTTCTGTGAAAGTTGTATGACAAATGCTATATAGAGACTTTTGTTCAGTATGTGGGCCCAGACAATAATTCAATATCTGCTAATCACGTAGTGTTAATGTTGTGAACAGGTTCCTGGGTGAACCATCGGTGACTTGTTAATATCATTGCGTTACTGTTATTTATCGAAACATTTTTACTTTCTACAAAATGAAATCGAAATTATCTCACTACTTGGGACATTCCATTTCTCTCGCAGTAGTTTTGATAATTGTACCTCACTTATTCCTTTTTACTTTTATCATACGGCAGTTAAAGTAAAACGTACTTACTTATAATATAATCAACATTCCTAACATGCTCATATGAAAACAAGTTTATTACATCGAAGCGAATACACGGGTTGCTTAAATGTCAATCACATTTATCTAGCATTTCAATATCGAAGTAAGTATTTTGTGGGAGCTCTTCGCCCCTTCCATCATATTGAGTGCCATATCCGATTGTATTAGGTACACACTCAATTGGGCGCTCGCACTGGCTGCGCGACTCAATCATGATTACCAGCTGTTCTATTTACATTATTGTTTTGAGCCTGACCTGACCGACTAATATATACCTACATCCCACTTTATCCTCTCGTTCCATGTGTGACAGGTCACAGTCGCGAAATTCGATTTCCTGTTTCTATTATCTAGATATAGCTTTGACCTCAAGCTACAAAATTTTATTGTACCGACGCGCATAAAACAACCATAACATTTAGATAGAAATGTTTTCGTACATTCTGACCCCAAATATACTCCAACCCTTAAATCTGAGGCTTTGTTTACAAGCCGATGCTTCACTCAAAGGTTCGACGACCTCTACTAAAAATGGAGTTGTAAGATACATGGAAATAACTGTCAAACGGTGACCAGCAATTAATTCGAAGCAATGAAACTGAATAAAAATGTCTCAATGAACGAAATACGCTGTTAATTGGCCTGTTGCGCAGAGCACATTCTAGTTTGCCATAGAAGGAGGTGGATCTCCGCCTGAAGCGATATAAATAGCGAGGCGGACCGGGCCACAGACGTAAAGTGGACACCAGTTTTAGAAGTGCTTACGTCTATTTCGAACAAGTGTAAATAAATCTAGCGAGTTACTTTCGTATACAGTTGTCACTTTCATTACCCGCCGCGCCCGCTAACCATGTCCTGCGGTCGTCTCGCACGACCGTATCTTGGTGAACTTGTGTGCAAGCCGTTCTACCTACCATAATATGCCGAGGTTATATATATTATTATATTAAGAGTTATAATATATTATTCACGTCCATGTTAAATATAAGACAGCAACAATGCGCGTCGACTGAATCACAAAGCGCAAAGTTTCTAGCTAAACTAATATGTGCAATTTGGGCCTTGAGCACGCAAGTCTTGTCCTTTATTTACTTCGTAATCGTCAAATGTAAGTTGCTATGTTATTTGAGACAATTAAGATAACAAATAGCAAATACTGCGATTGGTGGGTGGCTCACTAGTCACTATATTTACATATGTTTCATTTAGTAATACAACAGCTACGATTCGTGATTTTTACTTATGAAGGAATAATTCATATTCATTTACATATATTATGATTTATGAAAGAGAAGGAATGAGTGTAATGTTATCGTAACATATCGATAACCTTATTAATGATAATTAAAAGTTGAACTGTACTTATAAATTAATTTGCTCAATCAATCGTGATTGTATTGGCGCATCCTTGATCAGTTATTTTGTTTTGGTTTGTATCTAAGATAAAATGCCAGCTAACTTGATGTATCTTCATATATGCAAGATATTATGTTTATGCCGAACCTCAGGTATGTTTACGACTTACTTCAAGTTAAATACTTCATTTTAATAATAAAGTTGGGTAAGAGAAGATTTCCCAGTTAAGATATTTAATATGATCTCTGATGCATCCTCAACGTTTTCATTTGGTTATAACCAATATGTAAGGTATTAAAGATTAAATATTAATTGGCCTTATTGTTAGCGAGCTTGACTGCTGAGCCAGAGGACGTTGGTTCGATTCCCACATATATAAATTTGTTTGATCCACAAAGAGTGGTCCAGAGTCTGAGAGTTCATTGTGACCGTAGTTTACGTGTTTGTCAAGTCCCCCGGGCCACAAGAATTATTCAAAATACATATTATAATCTAGGTACATTCTATGAGTACGTCTTCCTCCTACTTACATTAAATATGTTTTTCACATAATACACTGTAAGAATTTGAGCTTCCAATTTTATATTAAATTCTATTCACTATATTTACAATCTATACTTAACGTGTAGGGTTATATATTACGCAGCTTAAATTCATAAAATAACAAACAAAGACATATGTACATATAAAACATTAGTCTCTCGTTGTATAAAAGAGGAGGTCAAATTTCACCAGCGTCTGTGGATTCCTCACGCGTCCTCTAATCTTCCCACGGTGTTGCATTCTTTGCACAACAATTAACAAATAAACTGTGCCAGTTGTAATGACTTGTTACTGATGCCTATTACAAAGTAAACAAAAATGCGCCCATTTTAAATCTGTAATCTGAATATTCCCTGATAATTTTTTTCCTAATTTGATTTTGTTTTCTTTGAAAGTTACTGCAAATTTTGTGTTGGTAATATCAGTACCTACCGTTGATGTACTACTATTGTCCTGACTCTTTGTATTCTTAGCTTATTGATACCAAAAATACATTGTGCCTATTTTCTGAGTAAAACGACCGGAATGAGATTACTCAGGCCTATGGGAATATGACGCAATTTATTTAAAATTTACCTTGATATGGACAAGGAATTACTGATGATATAACATAATATGTTTTATGCAAATCATGGTGCGGTCATAAGTCGGGTTTCGCGGACTCAAGTCGCGCCACGTTACAAGATGTCGAACCAAAACAAATGGACGCGACACCGTTACACCACTTCGCGGAATTAAATAAAGTAAAAAAATGACAGCAACCAACGGTAATCTTTGTTCGTGTAAGGTCGAAACTTCACGGTAAAGCACCGCGAATGCCCGAGTTCTAACACACAATTAAAATCAAAGTGGCGCGTCTCTAGATGTCATTGTCCTATGATAAACATGTATATCCGCAACTATCTGCCAAGTAAATTTAAGAAACATGTGGCGCAAAAACCGCCGAGTACTGTCCGTGTTTTTAAAAGGGCAATAAATAACTCCCAAGTCGGCCGGTTGTCACCTGAGTGTACCCAGATGGCACCGCTCCCAACCAAATAAATGGAAACAGTTGTAACTTCTACATATATAAACTTGCAAATTCAAAAGCGTTTAGAAATAATAATATTTACAGAAAACGTAATCTATTAAAAAAATGAGAATGACAGTGATAATACATTTTTACTTACTTAAACAACTAAATTTATTTATAAAATATCTTAGGATTAGAATAAAAACTTTCGTGAATTAGATTCATATTTATTTAAATATACGGTTTTACTAATGCGTCAGGACGGCTGGCTCGACGACTTCGCAGATGGACGACTTACTCCTTGAAAAAGGCCTCCTGTCGAGACCGAAACTAGTCGGGCACCCCCGAAATGCGTAAAACCGAATGTTTAAATAAATATGTCTTAAGTAGTTTAGTTTATTCACGAAGTGTTAGAACTATGTGGATAAACAACGCTAGGATTTTATTTTTTTTGTTACCTTAGTCTTGTAAGGTATTGGGATTTGAACTGTGAATCTGGGATCGGTTAAATTGAGATTTGAATCGGTTTGGTATAAAGGTGGGTTATGCTATTTAAATCAACTCGTCTCAGAGAGAGAGAGTCACAAAAGGTAAAGAAAATATATTTTATAAACTAAATACCTTCATATCATATAGATTCATAGTTAAAGCCTATAAAACCTTTCTTTACTCTGTACACTTGTTAGTGGTATATTGTAAAAAGAGCCTTCCTTCCAACTTTGTGCAACAGAGTATACGTACTTGATAGTGGCAGTAAATCTTTAAAAAAAGTTAAGTTACAAGTACACATGCAACGTTGTTTTTTTTTTCATTACTGCACTTAATTTACTTTAATTATTTTGTGTTCTTTCCTGATTACAATCTATACTAGATTCAGGTCGGCGCTCTCCCAAATCCCTACGTAGAAATGATCTTGCTTCTACAAATATCGGGAAAAGAAAAGTTGCACTTCCAGGAATGCTCGGTGAGCGATAACGATTAACCATTAATGTTAACAACAAAGATAGAGAAAAAATATGCAGTAATGTAGCCATTGTGTCCATGACTTGAAGACGGAAGGCTGGAGCCGTGGGAGTGAGCGCGGGAGCCGACCTGCCCCGTTCGCGGGAAAATGTCGTTCTATACGAGCACGTTCTCATGAACGCTCATAAATACAAAAAAACTAAAGCAGCTAACGATCTGAACGACTAAAAATTGTTCTTGTAGAGAAAGGTTAGTGTAAACTTATACTCTCAAACATTATCAGCATCACCAACCAAATATTCATGCCAGCATCGTAGCAAGCTATCAAATTTATTTTCAACAAAAAATAGAGAATTTAAACATGTCTACAATTACTTATGTCATTTAAGTTTGAATAAAACTCTTTACAATAATTTTAGACTTTAAAATGAAACGCTTTAATTTACTTCGTAGTGTTATTGGTATGGCATTTCACGTAGTGTTGTACAATGGATTTTTTTGGTATAATAATTGATTTTGCCAATATGCGACTTCTGCAGGAAAGGTTTCGGTACAAGCTAAGAAAATGATTCCTATGCTTAGTTTGTACTGGCCATTTTATTTGCTTATATGAATATTTTAAAAATAATCTAGATTCAAATTGTGTTTCCCTCATACACAAAAAAAAAACAAAAAAAAAAACAAAAAAAAAGTAAACAAAAAAGAAATTGAGCTTGAGAGCTACGGTTGTAATTGTTTTGCGTGGCCTAAGTACGACTAAGCTATTACACTTATTAACGTTTTAAACCTTGTCGAACTCTCTCACCCTTATTTTATTGGATGCTATTTGAAACTGGATTAATTAAATGAATGCTTCATTTTCGTTTTCGTTTTACAACTTTGATGTGATATCGTTTTACGGCACGTTTCCAAACGTTATTACGCAAATAATTAAACTGTTGCACTCATGCGTAAAATTATTTTCGGATAAAACTAAGTATATGATTACATATAGCTTTTTAAAGAAGTGTTAAGACTCAGTTTGAGGAAAAGTTTACGAAACACCAAAAAAAATTGTTGTAAAAATTATATTGCGTACAAGAATTTGCTCTTTACGTCGCGCCGAAAAGTGTTGTTTTTTTTTGAAAAGCTGATTTCAAATGTTTTATTAACCCATTCCTCCCCACTGTCCTATTTTTAAGACACCATATCAATATTTTTTTTTACATGTTAGGTCGTTTATTTTTATTGTTTCTGACAAAATTCGTATTCTTGCACTGTTTTTCTGATAAAATATTTTTATCCTTCTGCAAAAAGTGTATGATGATTCTGATTCTTATACCTTTACCAAATATATAAAAAATTAAAACATAAACAAAACATAATTTAAAAACTTGTGGTAATCTTTCAAAATATTATTCTTGGTTGTTATTCTTGGATGAAATAATCGGAAGGTAAGGCAAGCAAACCTACACCAGGTATATCAGAACGCCTTTTACAACCTGTCAGGTTTGACAATATTGGTCACTATATGACGAAGAGGGACTAACAGAGGCGTTGCCAGGGACAAGGTTGTAAAAAAAACCTTACCTTACTTTTTGAGCTAAATGTGAAAAAACACTCTGCAGTAATTGTTTTATACCTTACCATACAAAATAAGTTAATAGGACTTTATGTTTAAAACTGTTAATGGTAAAATTTTCAAATACAACTAATATTCTTATAATTGTTTACTTTTATTATTTCTGATCACATGTCCCCACTGTCATATTTATAGGACAGGCTGACTCAGCATTAAAAGTACTACTTTTTTTTGTTCGTATTATATTTTCTTAGCGTATTATGAGCTTAGTTTCAAGATTTGATAAAAAAATTCCAAAGTTTTCGACGCTTGGGAAGTAATGGGTTAAAATCAATACCCTAGTAGTAGTTAAAATACTGTAGTAAAAAATTTATCCCGCTGCTACTTAAATAAATCAAGAAAGGACTCCGAAGGACTCAGAAGAATACGCCAGACGGTTCACTTGATGGTAAGTGCCAACTGCCGACCATGGGTACCTGATAGTTAGAGTAGTGAGCGAGATACCTTTGAGGGGGATAAGGAAAAAACAAGGTTTAAAGAAAAATGTTGTTGGCCCCACTCACTCGGCAATAAAATCCAAGCATTGTTTGGCTACCGGTTTCGGTAAGTTGTATGTTTTTATTTATTTAAAACTTCATGATCACTGTGTTTATTTTTGACCTCTCGTCAAACTATCAAGGGGTGGAGGAGACAAGGGAAGAAAATAATAGTGCTATACCATAAATATACTACTTGGCACTCTTACATAGATACTTGTCGGTGTAGGATTGCACTAATTTTCTAAGCCCATTTACAACTACTTTACTTTTTTGAATACGCCGCAGTTTTCAATTTATTAGGTTTTCAGTCTGCCGGTAGCAGTTTTAACAAAAATCATCTAAAGAACTATTAAAACACATTACAAAGAAACCGTCTCATAATCAAGCCAAGATGGCGGATAGTGGCCATGTTAGGATGTTTCAATGTCACCATAGATAACTGCAACAAAAGTTATAGATCATTGATTGGACGAGTTTGTTGTTCGAGCAGGTGTGCTAGTAGTCGTTTCTACTACCTCGGCTCTTCAATATTTATGTGTTTCGTTTACTATTTGCACACTACAAAGTTTTCACAGAATGACGAAGCTGTATCGTAGTGATTATAAATAGAGTTCAAGTTTACGAAGTCATTCTTCCGTTCGTTCTTCGATGATTTGTGATTGGAAAACTTCTAATTCGTCTTAAGAAGACAGTGTTGTTTTTTGAAGTGTTAGTTTATATATTATATTCTTTAGACTAATTATTGTAGTACATTTAGAAAGCATTTTAAATTAATAAAGAACTAACCAAACGTATCAAAACCTTTTTTATTTTAATTTCATTCCTTAGTACATTGTGATCTAAACTGTATATGTTATAAGTTAGAAATTTAACTATTTAGTGTTGTTTTTGTCCAGCTAAAAAGCAGGAAAAAGGAGATTGTATCAACACGTCTGATTCAAAACTTTAATCTCGGCTCTAAGAATTGGAATCTTCAAAAGTAACAACGACGAAGTGTTGGTGTAGCCGCCAGCTAAGCAGAAATAATAACATTGTGTGCGAGACAATATCACACAGCACTATTGTCCTTGCTTCGCACACGATGTCACGTTTGTTAGCTCACACGGCAGCTACGTTCGACAAGAAGTTTTCTAATTGTATGTTTTTCGTGTTACTCCTATGGGACGACTACCTTAAAATTTGAAATTTGAAAAAGTATATTTAAATTTTATTCAGTCTTAAAAGATTAAGGTATAAAAATAAATGTTAAGTATATGTGATATTATAATAAACAGCTTTTTATAAATGAATACAGTACCACTTCAAATCATTTTTGACTACAAGTAGTTTGTTATAACTATGGTAACACGTTTAAAGTAATGTTTTTTTTATATGGCTGCCTTTTAATATAGAAGGTCTATCGATGTAGATAAATAACCTGTGCATTGCAGTTGCACTCTGAGAAGACCCTAGTTATACTCATCTAGAGTGTGCATTTATATTATTACTGTGAAATAATTAAAACTTTATATATAGGATTTTCTTACTGCATCTTAGGCCTTTGTTATTTTATTGCTTTAAGTATAGTTCAAATTTATTAAGCTAAGAGTAAAATAATGCACCTGTATTACGATGCTGGAATCTCACCGACTCTGTGTGTCTACTCTATTTACAGGAGCGACAAAACGATGTTAGTATTTTCATTTATCTGTTAAGGTTCTGTAACCTAATGCGTGATTATGCGCCGGTGGCACGTACGTAAAGTTTACATTACTGTCTTCATTGTAGAAGCTATTGTGTCCGGCAGGAATCCTACTAAACACTGCGGCCATGCACATAAACACGCGCGAGAATTTCAACGTTTTTTTTACCCAGATTGTATTCAAACGCTCTCTGTTTGTTTGTTTCTTTGTCTGCTTAGAAATAAACTTTTTAACAAAATTACAGTGCAACTTTCTCATAGTGAGACACTTCAAACACTGATAAAAATGCATTAACAGCAAAGCAAATATTAACTTTGTTGTACGAAAAGTTTTAAATTATAATTTCATTCTTTTCAGCCGTCATATTAGCCTTACCTATAATAATACACACACATGCTCACGCCTATATCCCCTAGGCAGAGGTGTATTAAACCCCCCCCCCTCATTTTGCCAATTAGAATTTGGACGAGACGATATTAAAATAATCTGACTGACCGGAACCTTCGTCGGGTTGCGGCAGATCAATCTGACCCACGAATCCTATGCCTGTGAATATTCCACCAAGGCACATCAAATATATATATATTACCACTATTACTCTAGACTGTAAAAATAGTAATGTTAGCATACACTTGCACTTACAAAAATAATAAAAAGTTTATAATATTTTGGAGGTTATAAACCGTAAATACTTTCTATGTGGTACTAATATATAAAACAGTAGAGCGCTGTAATGGTAATGTTCCTGATTCCCCTTTGAAGCAATAGTACAACAACTCATAAGCTTCAGAACTTCACAATACACAATAGATTATTATATTAATTTGTTCACTTGTACCCATGAATGTAAACATAAATAAATAATCATGTGTTAATCCAGTTTACATTTGACATTGCTACATTATACGTGTGTTACAAAATTCTATTGATGGGTTTAAAAACTGGTAAGGCTACCGGAACGCGGTCTGTGAAAAATACAGGACTGTCCTTAAAACGTGAGTAATGTTTTTGGCAAATAGTGAACTCATATAATTTTAATCAAAGAGTTCCTCTCGTATATCTAATTTCGCTATTAGGAAGTACCACCTTATGAAACCATAACATGAAGATATGAAAATGATCTGTTTATGTACTAAGCAGTTAATAAACAGTGCTAAATTTAAGTTTAATGAGCATACAAGCGCTGTGTTGCCGTTACACCGGTTCCGCATACATTATTCCTGAAGTTGCAAAGCTTTCCTGTAAACGTTTAAGGGCTTTCGCAATCACTAACGCCATAATGAATGTCTTTACTCAATAAAACACTATTTTACTAAATTGATGAACAATATTGATGAACAAATAAAAAAAATCCAATATTCACTTAACTCCAATTAAAAGTAAAATTAAATGGTGAAATCATATTGGTTACAAAATATCAATATTTTTATGCAGTAAATAATGTTGCCTAATTGTCAGAAATGGCACTTTGTTTTACTGCTGTCCAGAGGAGCCAGTGTTACCGTCGATGCGGTTGTACCGCATGAACATTTAAGCTGGGCCACATCCGTCATTCCGAAATTAATTAGACGGAAAACCAGTATACAACTTTCCGTATCTCATTTGTTATATATGTCAAGTTATTATTATTATTCTTCTTATTTTATGAAATATACATATAAATAACGTTTTAAAAAAACATTTGCACATACATTTATATAAATGTATTTAAAATAATGGAAAATAGTGCACTACCGGTATCAGGTACCTAGCTCAAGCTACAGGTGTTTAGAGCTCCAGAGACGGATACCTCAAAATGCGCGAAGTATTAAGAAGAACTGACTTCTGCATTAGGCCCTTAACTCAACTGCCTATCGTGAACCTCTGCAGATGTTGGTCGAGGCACAATGGTTGCCGAATCCACATCCCACATTTCCAATACAAATACCAGTAGTACTGTAAATCGATAGCTCCACGGTTATATTTAAGGACCAGTTGCTGGCCATCATGTTGCTGTATCCTGGCAACATTTGCAAAAAGAGACCGATTTGTGGTTAGCAGTGTACGGAGCAGTGTGCATCAAGTTCCGTCTGAGTCCATCTAAATATGCCAAAGGAGTAGGCTATTATTATTACTGTGTCTATTGGTAATCAGTGAAACGTGAAACAGAGAACCCTATGACTACTCCTTTCTACGATCCCGGCAGTCATTGGAATAAAAGTGGCAGCGAAACGGTTAGAAGTGTTCTTCATTAAATATTTTATTTTTTATAAAAACTTGATTGATATTTCATTCTGAATTTAAATATAAAGTTGAAGTGCAAGAGAATTAGTTACATTTTATTATAAGTAATAGCCTAGCTTCTCAGTTACTGGTAACTACAGCTTGTTTGTCAATATTGTCATTATTCAAAGAAAATTCTTGGAGTCATGACAGAATTTATAAACACGCTTTATCGAACAGTTGATCGAATAATAAATAATATGTACCAAAGTACATCTAGAATGTGAGAGAGTAGTCTGTAGTGGTCAATAGTACATTTATGCATAACCTTGGTTAAATATCTCAGATTTCTGTTCATTGCTTGTAATACTTTATATTTCATGGCTGCCTGGCAGAAATTACATTTAGCTGTAAGGCAGCCCTTTGTATAGTTATCTGTTTTATAAACTCATTTTACAATATTTTAAAGGAGTACAATCAAGTTTCCAATCTATTCTACACTTTTGTATAAATAGTTCAAATTTAAAATATATTTTTCACTACTATATTTTTTATTATCTGTATACATGAGTGAAGAGAATGAACCTGTATATTACATTTTAGCATGAAAGAAAACCATAAGTGTATCACACACCTACATTACGCATATTTGACTACTGCTAGTAGTAATTAACTTGATACGTAAGTACTGTTATCTATCCTGCGTGAATACAAACGCAACATTATTTTATTATGTTTTTACAAACGTTCATTTTGCTTACTATACAATTCACTTCTACGATTATTTCTTTAGCTTGTCTATATTTAAATATGAGCTTCATCGATATATTACTATACTACATCGTATATATGTATTTTACTGTCATATATATATATATATATATGTGACACAAAAGTCCAGTCACCAAACATTATATTTACTTATTTTAATCAGCTGACTCAGGACATTGGGGTTTACAACTTAACCTGTGTTTACAAATCACGACAGTTTAAAATAGACGTTGCCAATAGGAATCCTGATGCCATCTAATGAGAATGCGTGTAATATCTTTAATAACATCATCACTATATATCAATAACATTATCTGGTGAAAGAGTGATCAAACACATTCTTTAGATTAATAAACATTTATAACCATTTTTTTTATTCATACTACTATTCTAGTCAATCGTTTTTATTTCTTGCATTAGAGCGTTAATGGATTCATCTTACAAGAAATAGAGCTTACGATCTTCAACGAACTAAATATGTAACGTGTTGTTTTAAAATCTAAAGCCGGTAATCGTGTTACAATAATTTTGAGTGACACGAGCTAACAGTTAGTAGTAACGGTGGCACATGGTCTGTGCTCAGCATGACAGAGAAGGATGACTGGACATTGTTTACAATAGCCGACATGATATTTATCGTAGAAAAGGGGTCACCGGTTGCTAATACATATTTAGTGTCGTTGCTTATCTGGAGAGACATAGTTTTTCTATTGTATTAGGTTGTTAAAGATCAGCTAGTTTATTAATCTGATCGCCACAGTCACATGTGAGTCAATAATATGATGCAAAATCGAAACAAGCAAATTTTTTATGAAACATGAATTTTAGCATTAAAGGAATCTAGCCGTTTGAATCTCTGTGGAGTAGAATAGGATGGCCCGCTATCTCTTCCCGTAGGTGTCGTTTAAAGCGCCTGATTGATCGGTCTGTTACATATCAGACCATATAATTATATACATTCATACAGTGATAATGCCTGGTTGACTGCAATTGGCTTTGCCTCCTATTACGTTAGTAGGACAAAATTCTAGTTGGAAAAATATGGGTATTTAATACACCTCTTGTTCCCTCCCTTTCCTTAAAAGCTTGAGCGTATGTATAACTTTTCGTGTGTCACGTATGTATATGTGACAACGGCGTTGTTAAATTATGTACTCTGCAATTGCAATAACCTTCTATAGATGACTATTAATAAAATCTAGTGAATCGTTAATAAGCTACGATACGATATTTCGTTATTACCCCAATACGTTCTCGGATATTATAAAAAATCAAAATATCTCTGTTTTCAACAGAAATAATATGTAAGAATTAGTAGTAAATGTATCTGACTGTCTGTTGTTTGTACAAATTTATAAATATGTATAGTTCCGGCAGTAAGAGCATCCCTGTAACAAATCTAGTCGCCGTCGCGTGTTTGTAGTGATTCCTCTAAATACGATCAAAAGGAATTGCAAAGTTTGAATAAAGCAAATTGTTACAGATTGGCATCTTGCCATATTTATAGAATGTCTCTATGTAAAATAGTTTCCACAATCTTATTCGTTTGTTTTTATCTAGCTAAAGTTTCGAGTGAAATGAAGTTAAATGAATATGTTAAATACTTAGAAGCAAGGACAAGTTAAATAATGTTTAAAGTGAGCTCATTAATAAAGATAATAATATTTATATAAATATTAATCCAATGCGGACGTTAGGTGTTAGCGCTCTAGATATGTTCATTAGAGATACGAGAAAAGTAATACAAGAATTATATGTAACATTGGTTGTTGTTATTTACTTTTCTGTTCGTTTGTTTTAATTGAATAATATTTGCATTGATCTATACGTAATCTTCTATTAATTTTTAAAGTAGTAATTTTCTTATAAAAGACTTCAACGCACGCTTTTATTGTAGCTTTAGTAAAAAACAACTTTCTTCTTTTAGTCTTTTGGTTGGTAACTCAATTTAAAAAATAAAACATTATCTATAAATGAAATAATATAAAGAAGAAAATGAATATATTCTGTAAGAAAGAAGCCTAGACGTAACCTACATACATATGTTATATGCCTTTATGCTTATAACAATTTATCGTTACTTAATAGCTACCTAAGTATTTTATAACAACCTTTGTCTTAAAAGTGATTTCAAATGATATAATAAATTACTGAAGTATATTTTAATTGAACCTAGATCGCTTAATAACATTATACATTACAACATATTTTAATATGGAAAGGCTTTAAGTATTCGGTACTTATTTAAAATTTAAGTTAAAATTATTAGTTATAAAATTATACACAATAATTAATCAAGATGTAGGTAAATAAGAAATCATTGATGACTGCATGAGCATGACCCATTACGATTAATGACATAGAAACGGAGTAGTTCGCTACCAACTGCGACCTTCGCGGAATACAGTCAACGGCGCGATCTCCTCTTGTCGTATAAATCAGCTGTACGCAACATAAATAAATTAAAATTCAACATGTACTCACCGTAAACAGACGACAGAATTGTAAATAAATTGATCCCCTCCAATGTGTGATCACAAAAGGAAAAACAAAAATCAAACAACACAAAACCAAAACTGTTTTTATAAAAGTATCGGTATGTAAAATGTTTTGATCAGTCAAAACAACACTTCATTCACAGTACGAACGAGTAAAGTTTCGCTGTGGAGAGCGAACGCGAACGACGTGCGATGCGCTCGGCGGGCTCGAGTCGAATGGTCATTCATTGGTGGCTGGGAGGTCGGCCGAGCCCCGCGCGTGTCGAGCCGGCTGCCACTCTGCACCACACCGCATCGCGCCGCTTCCGCGCTGCAACAAAACTTTATGCGTGTCTGCCAATATTGTGTGTACCACATGCATATAATTGGTGATACGTCCACATCCGTCCATGAGCTCAGCCCTGGGGCGCGAAACAGTGTGCTATCAAACATCAGTTTACGTTAAGTGATTCAATCCATACTGCATATGTAATCCCCTCTTCTGTATGATTGTTACTAAATTTATGAAATTCTCAAGGCGTATATGTAAACACGAATGACGCAGTCCTATTTTTTTCGTTATCAATATTTATATTAATTGTTTATATTTAGAATAATATCGTTCTTTATTATGTTACATCCTTATTGAGTGTCTGTGAGATCTTCCTAGGTCTTGGTTATTTATTATTTGTTAAACTATGATAAGAAATACTCATTAAATTTATCTTGGAGGATTTGGAAAAAGTTTAGAAATGCATAAAAAGGTTCTCTTTTGTATGAAGTTATAATCTGTATTATATGTATTTAGAAAAAAAAACCACAGTTATAAACTATTTTCATTTCATTTTCCATGTTTGTAAACCGATTTTATTTATTTTTCTTTGTTTTGAAGGTATTGTATAATTCTAAATATAATTTTTCAAAACCAATACAAAAACATAAAAAGCGTCCAGTATTATACCTATAGTTGGACGATTATGACAGTTAAAGTCGCACTCGTCGGACCATCAACACTCAATAAATACAGTAATATTCGAAATTACAATTATGGTTGTATTGCACTTGTTTTTTAAATTTCGTTTTGCAATTTTCATTTTTTTATTATAATTTTGATGATTAATGCCAATCGTAATATTTTTCAAATTACTGTTTATTAACGAAAATAAAATAAAAATTAAACATTGGGACTGTGCATCGTAAAAATTCTCCGCATCGGCGCCTACTGGTAGTTTTTAAATAAAATATTTTTTTTATTGATAGATAAAGACTAAGTAGTGTAGTACCAACTAGTTTTATTTTTTCCTTGTTCTTTATTAGGTATTAACGAGCTTTCGCATCATTAATAAAAAAAACTAATAATACTAATATTATCAATTTAAAAAAAGTTTTTTAAATAATGGTAAGTATAG
Organism: Tyria jacobaeae; assembly: GCA_947561695.1. Taxonomy (NCBI): domain Eukaryota; kingdom Metazoa; phylum Arthropoda; class Insecta; order Lepidoptera; family Erebidae; genus Tyria; species Tyria jacobaeae. Next base: position 15,567,087 of record OX387212.1, read on the forward strand.
GAACAGCGGTGTACCGGGTGCTATGTTTTGAAACGCCTCACCAGCAGATTAGACTGAATAGAGAACTGAATAGACTGAAGCTTTATTGATTTTATACAAACAGCGGGAAATATTTTTCTTTTCCACCTTTACAAGAGAAAGTTTCAGTAACAAAACAACGTAAGTATAATACAAGGTCTATACAACCGCAGCATAAGTTGTACTGCGGAGTTATATTAAATCAATTATTCGACATTTAATAATTTAAATGAGATCGAACATAACCTACAGGGAATGTGGATGAAACCTAAAAACGTAAAAAGTGGCAATATCTAAAAATGTTACTGGTAATATGATTTCATCCATCTCTACATGAATTTACAAATTGAAATATCTTATTACAATATCATATATGTACTTTCCACGATTCGCAATTCGTGTAAATATATTAATATTATACTACAATTATACACCACATTATTTTTACAAATTAAGATTTTATATATAATGGAATTGACACAATGCCTATAACTTATTAGTATTGAAAGAGGTTTAGTAGATACATTTCGATAAAAGCACAATGTTAGCAAGTTACAAAGTTTGGATTATTTTTTTAAATTTAATAATTACTCTTTTGTACTACTATAATTGCATGTTTATTTTATCTACTCGAAATCATTAATTATAAACTTAGTCAATTTGAAAGCCAAAGTGGAAATCATATTGCTGACTACTGAAGATTATCATAATTTTTAGTATTAATCTCTTTATTTGACTCAAAAAACATATGAGTTAAATTTTTAAATATTTAAAATTTAACAAAATATATTTATAAATATAAAAAAATTAATTCCACCAGCATCAGGTTCTTATTATTGTTGGTAAAAGAGTGAAAAATCTTAATGTTCTTAACCTACATACAATATTAAAGTTATTTATTTTTGACTGTATATTTTTTTAGACTGTTTATTCTACAGTTAATTGATGGCACTCGGTGAAACTTGCTACACATCTTGAGTAATGTCACTTAACTTAATGCCTTCCAAGACCTTTAAAAACGCCGTAAGGGGAAACCGGTCCGGTTTATTAAATAAATATTGATATGTAAAGACTAAATTGTGGAACAGTACAAGTGATTTTACTCAGTATTTTGACTGTATCATTGTACATAATATATACTTATGTATTTATGTGTGTATGTATATATTATTGGAATGGGACTGTTATCTATCAGGCAGTACATTAACAGTCTCACAGTTCGCGAATAACGGCATAGGCTTGCCCGCTATTACGTAAGTGGGAGGTTGAGTTGGAGTGGGAGGTTATGGTTGCAGACACTGGGCTTTGAGACATCTCTAACTATCCCTTCGAAAATACAGGCGTGAGTGTATATATTTATAAATTAATTATATCTACAATAAAGTATATACAGTATCTATTTTATTGGTAAATTAAATTAAATGACAATAATATTTTAAATATTTTAATATTGTTTTCAATCAATCAATTAGTCTACTGCAGAATAATATTTTAAATATTTTAATATTGTTTTCAATCAATCAATTAGTCTACTGCAGACTACTGCTGGACATTTGCCTTTCTAAGTATTATTATATTAAGAGTTACATTATTTTATATAAGATTTTAGCATTTACAAATACTTTATTTCCCTCTTATAGTCACCTCTCGACAAATTATAGAACTGGCATACGGACACGCGACCCCGGTAACTTCGAGCCACTGAAGTCTCAGTCCCATTTTCACATCTGAGACTTGCTGTCCCCCTTACCCTAGCTCCCTTGCCTTATCTTTTTTCTTATCCCAATTTACCTACATTTAATTCGAAAACGATAATATTCCCAAGGAAGTTTGCTTAGATGGGCGACCGGTCATAAAATAACCCGTTCAAAACTGCATGCAATTTTTCTGCAAAACTCATTGCGCCGACACGAAATAAGATTTTAAAAAGGGTATGAAATGATGATTACGCAACAAAGCTTGATTTCAATTAACTTTCATATAAGTACTCTTTATTGTAAACCAATTATAATTATAAAAAAAATGATATACACATCAAATGTACAATCTGCGGCCTTGTAATATAAAACAAGCAATATCTTGACTAACTTTGGACGGATAGGACTGTAATAATTTGGTATTGTTTTATAAGAATATGTTATTATCGATAAATTGTATTGTATATAAAAATGCGTATCGGTTCATTGGCGTTAAGTATGACGGTCTTCTTAACGGTATAACTACTTGCATAAATCGTTTTCAGGTTTGGAGATTTAGCTACAATTATAATAAAGTAAATTACAAGTACAAATTATGTCTTAGGATCCATGTTTATCTGGCTCTAGTATTTCTTACAATGCATTACTGAGTGTCGTATATCATACCTTGTAGCACATATTTTGCTAGATACAACATTAACAACACGCTAGCGAAACTAGAGATGGATGGAGGAGGATCAAAGGATCCAACGTTTATCCCCACTAACACCTTTAATTGTTTATAAATTACATGTCTTAATTGGGATTTAAAAGCAATAATAGTTATAAAATATTTTTTTCTGTTTACCCGACGTTACAAACAACACTAATCGTGTTCACGAGTCCACCCGAAGCCCGATTTATGCATCTAATTTGTACTAATATAATAAACGCAGGTGTAACTGCGGGGAATAGTTAGAATAACTATATATTAAAAACACTCCCGACTTTAAAATGATGTTCAAGCAGACATTTTTGGATGCTCTCGATCAAGTCAGCTTTCAGATAATAATAAAAAGGATCAAAATCGGTGATTTCGTTTAGGAGACACGATGCCTCAGACAGATGCGCAGATACAGAGACAGACACTTCAAACTTCTAATATAAATACATCTCGTTTTTGTCTCGGGTAAAAACCTTTAGTTGAATAATGTATATCCAAGGCATTCATCAACTGATGACAGAACCACAGTACCTGATTATGACGTTTGTCAAAAATACTTCTAGAAGTGAAGTTTACCTACCAAAAACACCGACTGAGATAAATACATACCCTTCACTATGAAACGGTAAAAACAAACGCTGCGCTACCGACGCGATACAAACCAAAATATTTATCGAAAACAATCCGCGCATTGTACATATTATTTCTCTCGAAAAATAGTGTTATTAAAAATTTACAAACAAAAAATTTTTGTTGCAAATGTAAAATATAACAAACTATGAAAAAGGTTTCTCAATACTTCCCTGAAAACCTGTACAACAAATTAAAATGAAGCTACGAATGTTGTTTCTGCTTATTGAAAAGTTGTGTGTCTAGGAACCGGGCCATCGCTTGTTATGAACTTATTTATCCAATTTATACTTAAAATGATCTGCAAATTTTAAGTTACTGTTGAGTCTTAATTAAGGGATCGAGATTATTATTACAAAATGTAGTCTAATGTACTAACTGGCAAACACTCTGTATTATATGTTAAAATCTGTTTTACTCATTTGAAGTCTTGTAATGTATAATGAAATGAATGTTTTCAATTATTTATAGAATAATCATAAATAATTTTGAAGTGGTATGTATTATAGTTAAATTTAACATTTGCATAATAAAATGATGAAAGTTGATGACAGATGATTCTTTTTTTAAATTATAAAATTGTCCTCAGGGTACGCTCTTCATTATTGCCGACATTCGACATGACCTTCTGAGCTAAACTCAGAAGGGGAGGTTTTAGCTATCTAAATGAAGTGCAGGTAGATGTTTATTGTTTAAAAGTTATTTAAAATTTGATAAATATAATTTAAGTAAGGAAAAAAATCTAATTATCTTTGTCGTAATAAATAACCTATTTTTTGTTGTTTTAAAATGTTATTTTACAGGTTATTAGGGTTACTTGCGGCAATAACTCCTTAGCGCACCGACCAGACATCAAAGAAAAATATTACTAGAATGATGTACTCGGTTTCACAATAATTTAGGACTTGATATCATATCACTTTTTTTAAAGCTTTTTATCTAATTTAAATTTATATTTAACGGATTGAAATTAGATAAAAAAAAACTGAGTACCTTGCTTGGTACTCAGAATTCCAACCGTTCGGCAAATGACACATCTTTAGGTATTGTGGGATCAGTCTTAAAAATATATAATTTACTAAGTGTTGTCCAAGGTGAGAAGATAGGATTTATTTTAATAAAATTAAATAAATTCAAAGAAAAATCTCACTATTGTTTCAGTATCACAACTAACTGGAAAAATAAGAACATAAATACAACATTTATTTAATCCTTTAGTTTATATACCTTAAGTATTTTACAAGACTACTCAAGAAGTAAAATAATGTATGTAAGACTTACTGACATACCCTAGGCGTAATTATTTGTTTAGTTAAAATATTGAAAAGCCAGATCTTTAAAACTTAACAAAACACAATGGACAATTACTAGTGTTGTGCTGTCTATCCGACTGCCGAATGATCGGTTGGAATAAGGCCGATTAGCCGGCTGACTAGTCGGCCAAGCCGATCATTGTTTTCTGTGATCTGCAAGAGATTGCAAGAGCAAAGAATTTACTCTTTTTACACATCAAATGGCCTCTAATTTAAAAATATACTAAAACTAACTAAAGTGAACATACTCTTAATAATATCTTACTTAAAATTAAATATAATTAGTGTATTTAAATTATTTTTTTGTAATAAAATTATACTTAGTGATTATATAATATATTTTGAAATGATCTCATTCAATGTTATTCAGTGTTGTACCTGTTTTCATTGAAATTGAAATTTTGTTAAAATTGTAGTCTTTTAAGTGCAAGGTTGAATGTTATCATTTTTTAACTGAATAACATAATTACAAAGGAGAGGTTCCTACCTTTAGATGATATTCCTTGTTGATAATGGTTACTGAGTCGGTGCTTTATGCCGACTAGTCGCCGAATATAAATATAGCTTGATATTCGGCTTTTCCAAGAAGCTGGTCACTAGTCTGTAAATCCCTAAAATAACGTGTGTACCTTGAAAAGGACAGAGCATTAGGATTATGTAGTAAGCATGTCCAGTTCGTTATTAAATTTGTTGCAGAAAAAACAGCAGTTAACTCTTAAGTTAAGACTTAGAAAAAACTTACTTTTGAGTTGTTAACAAAAAAACATGATAATTTAGTTGACACTACATATTTTCGGCAGATCAGTTTGTATTTAAATTTAATGACATGCGTAAATTAATTGAAATTTGAAATCTGGTTAACGGTAACTTTATGTATAGCCTTAATAAATACAAGTAACTAACTAGTAAGCTCTTCACAAAAAGGTATATATTAAATCGCATAATTTGAAAGTGTCCTTTACACGTGTCAGCTTGGCTTATGTTTATCATTTTAGCATGAAGTGTATTTTTTTGTAAAAACCTTTATACTATCTTATCAATAAGCTCTGCGAGTTGATTGGAGGACATTTACACAGTAGTGTATATTTTTCCATTTCATATATTTAATTTAAAATAAAAATAGCCACTAGGGATGGTGTAAGGATTTTAAAGATATTTCTTACAAGTCCAAATTAAGGCATTAAGAAGTTATGTAAAGAAAAATACTTACACACATACACATGAACTCTAAAAAAATATAGATTCTTTTTTAGGTACTTTATAGGTAAATAAAGAGTTTTCTTTTCCTGATATTTACATACATATATCTACGGATATATATCCCAATGACACACAAAAACACCCACAATTTGCAAACCATAATTTAGATTTTGTTTGTGGCACTAAACTTGCAGTAGCTTAGTATGGCTTCTGTGGACAGAGTTATGGGAAAGAGGGCAACGTCTATCCAATATAGATAAAAGTCGTTTTTAAAGTAAATTTTAAACGAGAAAACATTATTAGATAAGTTGTACCTCGATCAGTTGAGGTCGAGTATCGAAAGTGGACTACTCTAATGTGATAATGATAAAAGAACACATTTATTAAGTATAGGGGTAATAATAATCAGTGCTTTATATATGTTTTCTAAAGCTAGTAAACAATAGTAAAGTGCTCTTGGGAAAGGGATGTGGTCACTGTAGAGAGACGAGATGTCACAGGCCCTGTGATTGTCAACCAACATGGTAAACAAGCAAGTAGAAATATTGGTGGTTGATTTGTATTATTTTTCGGGACGCTCAACGCTTATGCGACTCGCATACAAGTTATTTTGTCCTTCAGTACTTTTTGTAATAGTACTGTATTTGATTTTGAAAGGATAATATCCTAGAATATATCCTTTCCTGTACATCTAGCCACGTGTTTGCACAACTTCATGATGATCGGTGCAATAGTGTCGTGAAAACGTAACAAACATACAAACTTGTGTATAGATAATGCAAGTGTTTACATTCGTATTCGACGAGTTCTCATAGTTTATCCGGTTGAGTTTAAATTGTGTACAATCGTAGTTGGCACTTGTGTGAAAACTTCTGACATACTCTCATCCACCTACAATATAGTGGCGACGAGTGGTAGACGTTGCAACGCATGCCGGATATAAATTATTAAGCAAGAAGTTAGTAATAATATTGTATGTATATTGGTTTTTAATGCTGTTACTACTTTTGCGTGTTTTTATAATAGAATAAATAATAATTCCCAATTCGCCTTCGCTGGAATATTCACATCTTTTCACTGTTGTATTCTGTCTTCTTTATCTCAAAAAACGATTTGAATTCTTGCATAGCACGCATTCGAGGGTCCTTAGGTCTTCGAAAAACTTGACATTGAAAATGTCCTTCCCCATTTCCTGTACAGGCCATACGTCTATGAAATGCGTTGCCGTTGCCCATCAGGCTCGCCAAGACTCTAACAAATTTTAAAAAAATAATAAGGGATCACTTCTGGCTAGCTTGATGCCAAGCATTTCTTAGATGTGTGTTAGGTATAAATAAATTAATATTAATAATATGGATATGTGTTTTGTTTGTGTATTGTGTATCTTAGTATTTATGTGTAAGAGTGCAGAGTGTACATGTAAGTGAGTTAGTTAATTAAATACTGCAACACCTCCTGCCATACATAAACTCTCTTTCCATCCAAAAGTTGCCTGGAAGAGATCGCAAAACGCGATATGGCCGCTAATTGTACAATACTGTAATGTCTTTTATTTGGACAATAAAGAGTTTATCTATCTATCTATCTAAATATTGTTTTTATATTCAAATGTATGGGCGTGTATTCATGTAATGGTTTCGCCTGTGTATTTCGCAAGTGTCCGACTACTTTAGGATTATAGATGAATTTGGGTGAACTGATACTTGTCAAATGAAATTAAACATGTTGAGCAGTCCTCTATCGCCTACATCATGGAGAGTGTTCTGAAGTGCTCTTCTAATGGGTCCCACCTTCTCCCTTTCTCTACACGACAACACGAGCTGGTCTGAGGAATCACCGTTTTTCAGTGGAAAACATACGATCTAGTTTAAGCCTGGAATTGACTACCAGAGCACGTGATTCCCTCTTTCCTCCCCTGAATGTGTGGGTCACAACCACTCTTTTATTTTATTTACTGCTTTCCATCAGGCAGAGTTGAGTATTTTTAGCAGAAAACTATAAAAAAAGTCTAGACCTCAAAGCGCTTAAAGATCTCCAATATAAAAAGACTATTACGTAACACCTTATCTCTAAAACGTATGTAAAGAGTAATAAATATTTGGCAATAGGAAATCAAAATTGACAATTTAGTTTATTGCTTATTGTTTTCAATCAGGCAAAGTGTTGTCATTATGGTGCGCTTTTACATAAAAAAACCCTTCGCGGATAAAATGTTCTTCTGATATAACGGTGTAACAGTCGGCTGACTAATGCAGAGTTGCAGCGTTGTGGAGCGGACGCGTAAACCTGCCAATTTGTCAGTGTCGCCTGTTCGCCACATGTTTGTACACTCACCGAGATAAAAGCATACAAGTGAGAGTGTAATGAGCCACTTATCACTACAAGTCAAGGGGTTTTGAGTGCGCAATGTATTTTATTAATCCGAAATGGAACATCATTCTGTATACATTGTTTTTTTTATAAATTTCATCTACGATGAATGGATGTTTACCACTTGTTTTTATTCTAGGATATGGGTTTGTACATAAATACTTTTATATATAATCATGCCTGCATGCCCGAAGGGGTAGGCAGAGGTATATTAAACACATACATTATGCCAAATAGACTTTGTTCCAACTAAAGTAATAGAGGGCAAGCCTATGCTCCGGGCACTTTAGAAATCACCAAACCTTATACCGGTTAAAAACTTTCATCCAACTAAGACCAAAACTATCCTAATGCAGTCCCTTATCGTTCTTATAATCGACTTTGGTGATGTGTTTATTTCGACCTAAATGCAGACCTTCTTAATAAACTAGACCGTCTTCTCGATAACTGCATTCGATCTTGGCGTACGTTCCGAGTTAAAATGGTTTCTTATTCGCCAACGCCGAAATCTAGTAGCATTGACTCTTTTCTTTTCTTAACTCCCCCTCTTCACTATTGATTTGGCTAAATACCTTCAGTTCCTATCTATCCTATCGTCATATAGAACACAAAACTCTTAGCTCCTCCACATAGCTTTGACATTGTGCCTCTTCCTTCTATGTCCAATCAGTTCTACTCTGGAATGAACTCCTACTCCAAATCAGGATATCCGCTAAACGCTTTATTTTTAACAGGAGAGTACATGAACTCCTGTATAATATAATAGAGTAGAATAGAATTTACTTAATGTCTATAAATATAAATATTTACAAAGGGTACGACAGAGAAATATGTATGTACAAACGGCGCCCTTATGGCTTAAAGCAATTTCTTAAACGTAACTTTGGATGGACAAAGATAAAAGTAATTAGATACAATATCTCCTGTTTAGTTGTCAAAATTGTCACAGCGCTAGTACATACTTCTAAGACTTTTATATAGTGTTTATTATATGCATTGTATGTACATATATGCACACTTCTCTTTACCATGTTTGTTTGAGTTGACTGGGAGAGAATGCCTCATGTATTAAGTGCGCCTTTATACACTATGTGCATAAAGTTTTAATAAATAAGTTAGAGATGGGAAAAGTAAGAAAAATGGAAAGCAATTTTAACAATTTTTGATTAGGAAATGTTAACAAAACCACGAGAACGAGTAACATTTTTCAAACCCTATTTACATCGGTGGTTGAAAGATAATTTTTTTTTCAACCGCCGATGTAAATAGGGTTTACACTTTAAATAAAGTAAGTATTACCTTATAAATAAGGACGGAATACATCGACTACCAAAAATCTTGAGATGAAAGGTGTCCAAGTTTCTATTATATATTATGAATCTTTCTTTCTTTTACTAACAAAAATAAAACATACATTATAAATTTAGATTTTTATTTGACATTATTTTTATTAACTATCATTAATTTGAGTCTATATATATTATATATTTATAGGGTTTGGACTATCTTTCGAGTTACAGATATGCGACCCGAAACGTCCCCGTGCTATTTTTCACACTTCCCAATCGATCCGTCTAAGTTATAACCCCTTCCTTTTTTGCATTCCCATATTCCTACCTTTCCCTTTCAATATATTTTCTATTTTTCCATCTATAATTTGTTAAGTGACATGTTGGCGGCAATCGTTAGCGGGACAAAATTCCAATACACAGAAAGTGGGTGTTTAATGCACCTCTGCCTAACCCCACAGGGATACAGGCATGAATGTATGTATGTTTATATTTTTTTTTTATAAACATGTTTATGTCATATGTCGAAGTTTTTATAGGTATATAACTAAAATCAGCAACCATCTATTAAAAAAAAACACGATCCCATTTAGATATTCAACAAGCCATCCAGGGTGAAAATTCCACAACATGATACAAAAAATAAGAGCGTAATTTGATGCAATTGTATTTGCATCATTGAGTAACTGTTTTCTTTTGAGTGAGCATCACTTTCTACAGTGTTTTATAGCGAGTGTTGTATAGCAAGTATGTAGGTTATGCACCACACTAATCTCAATTGCTTATTGGTGCTTCCTCAATTGTTAAATTGGAACGTCACCCATATAAATAAGATCTTAGGTCTTGATACAGTGCCGTCTAAAACTTCTGAATCTATATATATGTATGTATAACGTTTGTCATTGAATTTGATAAAGTTTATTAATTAAAAAGAAAAGAAAAAGATAATTTGTAAATATGATTAATTATTAGTATAATAGTTGATGATTCCACTATCGAATTAGATAGTATTAGTGGAGTTGACAAGCCTGCGCAGGCGTTGCGGCCGGAGCTCTCAGTAATTGCAAGTTAAAAAAAATCATTTAGGTGCCTTTGTTACCGACCCACAGCGTCATCAGTAATTAATTACATACTAACTATACTATAGAGTCCCGTAACTCTCCAAACATAAACTTTTTGCATAGTTATCTTATAAAACTAAATTATACATAGAAACTGACTTTAAAAAAGATAAAAAATATCAGAAATTATATTAATTCAAATTCGCAAAAAGTATGTTTTTTTTTTAAATTCGCTTCCAAATCGAATATTTATAGGTGATTAAGTTTTGATAAATTACTAAATGCGAGGACATTAATGATTCTCTTTTGTTTTGTCAAGACTATTACGTATATAGTTAGCAAATAAAAAAGAAGATATTGATGCTTAAAATTTGTTTAAATATAATAAAACGCGTTGATGATAAAAAGTCAGTGGGTAAGAAAATTAATTTCAAATTAGCTACATATAAGAAATTTACGGTAGAGATAGTTCTGTTAGCGGTCCTGCGTTCGTTCAAAGAGCCGCTTATTTATTTTTAATTTTAATTATGACTTTAAAGACCTCCCTTGCCCTAAAGGCTTTTTCCTTACTTACTCAAGGATGGTGTATGAATTGCCAATGAACTTTAATACTGTTACTCTTTTTGGCAAGTTGCCAGACACTACTCTTTTTGACAAGACATCGATGCATAGCAGGGATCAACCTCTTGTAGCGTACTTCTTTTAAATTTTATTAATATTCTATTTTTTATCATTCTTTTGGTAAACATTTAATTAATTTGAAAGCAATTTTTATAAATATTTACGTCGATAAATGCTTTGAATAAATACGTTCACTATAATTAGTATTAATACTTGATGATAATTTTTTGCATATTATTATTATTTATTCCTGCATATTCCTATTACCTGTAAATAAAATAATATAAAATATTGCAAGAATGTTTATAGTCTAAATGTGTTTCAATTTCGCAATATGTATTATTGATTGGATACGGTCGCGTAGGCGTAGTTAAGATAAGTTAGGACTTCCTTATGGGCCGGGCCTTTTTTGATTTGAACTGGTTTCTGACTATAAAATATCCTTATTTTAAATATAACAAAGCCTTAATGTCTTAACCTGTATTATGGATGTTTGGAATATTAATTAAATACTGCAAACAAGTAAAGTATGACAAATCTAAGTAAATCTTTTCATAAGATACATTTGAAATCCTCTGACGCCATTGGATTGTTATAATAAAAAAATAGTTAAGTTTAAGTATTATTATGATTACGATTTATAAACATTTCATAGTCTAATTGCGTATTAGGGAATTATATTTGAATTGCGGCAGTAAACCGGTATACGATTTTATTAACCACTGATACCACACATCGAACTCTTCGGCAAAAACAATGAATTAATCAGTGCTATATAGAGATCACACTTATAACGTCGAGGTAATTAAGGTTCTGGTAGAGGGCTCGGATCTCCTGACTAAAGCCAGTTCAGTGATAGGTATGCGACCCCGATGTCCTTGAACTGTTGGTTAAATCTATCTTTAATTCTTAAAGTGGACGATTAATAGCAATAGGCTTGCCGGCATTACGTTAGTGGGACCAAATTCTAATTGGCAAAATGAGTTTTTAATACTCCTCTGTGAGCGTAGGTGTATGCATATGTATGTAACTTAATCAGTAAGTACATGCAGTTCAGACGTATAGTTTTATTATCATATAATTTTCACATTTTGTTTGGGAACACTGCAATGACAGGGGAATACTAAGTACCAAGCCATAAACTAGTGACATGTTCAGCACACGCGTTGAGCCGAACAGTTGTCGCGTGACCAATGTTTGTTAAACATTGAAGTACCAACCCTTTAGCCGCTCGTGTGCGTATTAAGTCGATGACATTTAATAATTGAACTCTATTTATAAACTATTAAGTAAAACACTTATACGATATTCTAAGATTGTATTGATGATGTTGGTATATATATATGTTTGAATGTATACACAGATATATATTTGTATGTATTATAGACAGACATAACTCATATAGATATGTAATAAGATAGAGATATAAGATACAGACCGATATTCACTAAAATGCTTTTTAATAATATTCTTAGTTTTTTTTACACCAAAACCAAAACGACGAGGACGTTAACCAATTAAATACATACACTCCTGTCCATCCAAAGGTTCCCTGGAAGAAATTGCTGTTAGCGATTACGATTGTGTATTTATTAATTATTGTTTACATCCGATCTGTATCTGTTGAGCGCGGAGGTCGTGGTTTCGATACGATTCGAAATTTTTGTGATCCATATTTATTTGTCCCGGGTCTGGGTGTTATTTGTGTCCGTTGTATGTGTGTTTGTAAAGTTCCCTGCGATACAGGAATTATTTCTAATGCGGGAGTTGTTTATAAAAAAATATGTACATACAATCATGCCTATATTCTTGAAGTAGAATAAAATGCGTGTCTTTGGTAATAATTAATGCATTTATAATTAATCCCGCCATGTCGCTGGCCGTATTTTTTTGCCAGCCTTGATACCTATGGAGGTTCCTTAATTAGTTAATTAAATAATGTCTGGCGCAATTTGTAGTATAGAAACATAATCGCACGTTTAACAGTCAAGATAACTTTAAATTATTTGTAACACTTTATTCTATATTCTTATATTTCTTTAAAAAATCAAAAGTTCCTTAAGCTGTAGAAAGAGTATATATAATAATAGCTCGTCGCTTTTCTGGTTTTGTTTTAGCGAGGTCCCGTATTCATGTCGTGAAAACATTTTTAAAATTGTTTACTTTTATTTTTTGGTTTTAATTTGCTACACTAATTTAGATTATAAATTATAAAACTAACGAACTGTGTAGGTATAAATTAACTTAGCTAGATTTTAAAGCTACCGTTTTTATCTAATACTAATGAGAATCAAGTGTTTTTTAAAAGCGATATGATGTATTCCATTTTTTTACAATATTTAAATTAAAGGAATTTAACAATTTATTTCATCTATCTGTGAAACTCCTTTTCGTCTGCAAAGTATTTCTCGATCATTGGGGGGTTAACAAACGTGATGCGAGCGTGACTGGACCGCGTGCTAGCATCTTATTCTTTACGACTTTGTTTTCTTTCAAAATGCTATAAAATGTTTATGATTTCAAGTCTCCCCTATTTCGGTTCAAGCGAAATGTTTGATCTTAAAATGTAAACACTCGCAGTCATTAGCGATACGTCATAATAAACGGGATGTTGTGACGAGACCTTAATGGTGTGCGAGTTGTAAAACACTGTAATGTGTCTTTGCACTTATGAGAATATAAATTAAGGCAATACTTGCTGTGTAAGATGAAGATGATATAATCTTTAAGTATAAATAACATATTTTATTTTTATTTTTTAAACAATCTTGATGGTGAAGAGTAGGGATAGACATTGACGGGCCAGTTGGGCTGGTGGTTAGTGTCCCTGACTGCTAAGTCAGAGGTTGTGGATTCGATTCCCATCCAGGACATATATTTGTGTGATGAGCAGGAGTATTTGTTATGTGTCTGGGTATAATTTATCCAAAGTATGTACATATTTGTTTAGAAATATATATATATATATATATATTAGTATCTGCTTAGTTTTTGGCAAGACGATTGGGATGTGCGAAGTTATTATTATTATTAAAAAAAATACAAGGCTACATCCAAAGTTATACGACCTGGACGTCACAGATCAGAATTCAAGTAGAAATTTGTGTGAATCGGTGCTTTGCTCAATCCTTTGGAAAGCTGTAGGATAATATCCGCAATAGATCACATATTGTATCCAACACCCGTTTCATGTAAGAGGTAATATGGCCACTTCACAACGTCATTGGAGAAACTGGCTGTCAAGTTTTGGACAGCTTCTTACATTACCTATGCTATTAACTACCCGTCTATACGTAGCACTGTGCTAATGTGAGAAGAAAGAAAATGTTTTGTTATATTTTTTTTGTATTATTGAACGACTATTGCCTAGAATTTGATTAAAATATACCTAAATGGGAAATGTAAGTAGAACTCCCAGGCTCTCAAAAACTCCTTCCGACATTCGTTATTAGTTTACAGAAAGATATAATGTATAGCAAACCTTTATTATTATATGAATCATGAAAGAAGTGGTTGTCGTGGGATTTTATTGACATAAATACCGATAACTTTCTATTGAACTAGTAACGTAGTAAACGTCTCAAGCAGGCACGGTTAAGGCACACGAGTGCATCGAACACGTGACAAAAGGGGCACGTGACCGTTCAGATGCACTTCAGAAAATGTAAACCCGATAAGTTTTGATTGATTTTATGAAGAATCTGTAAACCCTAATGTTATAAAAGTAAATCGACTTTGTTTATCTGCTTTTACGCCTTTATTATTCAACTGATAATATAATCGTCAAATTTTGCACATACGTTGCGAAGGGTACAGAAAACGTTTTGTGTACCCTCTCTCTCTAGTGTTTAAAAATAACTAGACATTTTTAACGTTTTCACTGTGTAAAAAGTTACGAAATATGAAAAAAAAATCATATGAATAAAAGTTAGTATCATCATCATCATCAGCCTATCGCAGTCCACTGCTGGCCTCTCCTTCTAGGCCTCTCCCACTGCACGTCACTTCGATCTATTTTCGGCTTCTCGCATCCAGCTCCTGCAAACCATCTTGCGATCCCTTAAAGAAACGCGCACACGCTGAGCGCCTTTGAGCTTTTGGACCAACCGTACGTCCAGTCCAGACTTTCTTCTTAAGGCACTGTAGGATAGACGATGAGAATCAAACGCTGCCCACCCCGCCAAATTCTTCTGTTCCCCTCGTCCTCGAAGTTGTTTGTACTTAACTGCAATGTCTGCCCGAGATATACAAATTTTTATACAACTTCCAGAACGGCCCCGTGTACCGCAATCGGTTCCGGTAGTACATGTTTATTGAACATGACTTTGGTTTTATCCAAGTTAATCCGTAGGCCGATGCGTAGGTCCTGCAGCGTCTCTGCCATGATGACGAAGTTCTTAAAAATAATATTTTTAGTTATCTGCTTAGTACATACATAGTTAGTACATATATTTATGTATTATGTATGTATACACTTAAATAATAAGGGTCAAGCAAATTGCCGTCTAACGCGCACTGATTGTATACATATGTATATTCTGTTTAACAGACAGTCCCAATCCAATCCAATCAAATTTTAAGAAGAAGAATCACTTAGTCGCCCCTACAATACCAACAGAAAGATATATTTGAATGCCTTATTCTACTTCACTTTCGCCACATTATTGGTATGTACATATGTAAATAAAAAAATTAAATATGTATTCTATACAGAAATACATTTATTGTACATTATTCCATTGTTATACCAGTTAGTAGGTACTATATTATTGTATTACTTTTTGTTTTCAAATAATAGCACACAGAGTCCCAGTTACCGTAGTTTTGAGGTAAGATTTTATATCAGTAGATGACGTAGCTTTTTCAATATTTAATATAATTATATGATGTTGTTACCTACATCCTTGCAAGTCATGAAAGCAACAATCAGCTCTTATATATCTACATGACCCGGTGGTGTACATATTTGACCCAGTTTAGCTATTGGTTTTCTCGCAAATCCATTGTGGAAATAGACGATTGTGATCGAATATTCTCAAATCTTCATCTTTGTCATACTTTCAACATCAACTACTCATTTTTCACTAGAAACGCAAACCAAATCCATGAAACGAATTCAGTTTCCTTCTTATGTCCTATTTTCAATATACTGATTGTATTGAAATGAAATAATGTAACAACAAAAGTTATAATTTTTTTACAAGTACTTTAAATTCTCTACTTTCGCTCTCACAGGGAGTGCTAAATGTAAAAGAAAGAATAAAACAAATACATAAAAACCGTTCTGAAAATGTATTTTCATACCATAAAATAAATGTCCTATTTAGTACATATGTCATCCTTCGGCTATAGAAGTCTATTCAGTTTGTCGAATGAATTTCAGAGAATCAGATAACAGAGCAAGACATGCGAAGGCCTTTGGGCACGGTATAAAGCATTACTACATTATTTAAGTGAGGGAGACAAGGGGCTCATTCTTGCAGATATGTGCGTTTTTTCGTGATATCAATGACCCCAATCTCATTTATAGTCTATCAGATCAGGCAGCTTATGTTTTGACTCGTATTAAATTTGCCAACTTGCGCTCATCGGGCGTGAGTTATATTTAAATGGTTATTTTTTTTACTTTTTTTTAAAGAGATTATCGTGTTTGCACAAACAATTAGTTTTCAGATATTTCTAGAATTATCAATGAACGAATGATAATCATCAATATTCCTGAGGAGTCCAAGATGATTAAATCATTTATGGCAGTTACCGTTTAATTGCAAGTGCGAATTCTTTATGTGATGTAAAAGTCGCCAACATGCTCATTACTTTAATTAGTCTATTATTTGTTTATCTAATTCAAAGGCAACTTTTTATTTAAATTAAGCGGACCTTCAAAAAAATCGCAAGGATCACTTAATTAAAATAAAATCACACTTCACATTCATCACACTGTACTGAGCTTGTTTACCAACTAAGCGAAAGTAATATACAGGAATCTGCTAGTAGGTAGTCTTTACGGTAGTCAGGAGTCTTTACTACTAGTAACATACATGCTTGCATTTTCATTTTAAATTATTTATTTTAGTGTTACTTAGTATGTTTTATAAATCCTAATTAATACCAATGTCCTCCATTCTGTCCTTAGAGATAAATCTATTTCCGAAAGGATTAGGTCTATGGCTTGTGATAATCGTATTACTGTGAACTGGGTCACGGCCCGCACCCTGGGGAGCCCGATGTTACACCTGTTGCTGGATAATTTGGCTTTATAAGTAATGGAGATATGTCTATGTACATTTTTATTGTGATTCTCCGATTATTGAATTTAATAACTGGCAACTATATACAGTTTGTAAACTATGTGTGTTTCCAATATTTGTTTTGCATGTTAAATTTGCTCCTTAAATTCACCCTGCTTAGTGATATTCACCCTGTTATAAAATGAGTATTAACAAAAATTAAATTAACTCTAGGAGCTGTGTACTATTTCAGTATGAAAAGTTGCATCTCACTTTCTTTATCCCTGACTAAGTGAAATTACTAAAGGTATAATGTTATAACTACATAAGTATTGCGTGTTCTAAGTCGAGTTGCACAGGCGCGTTCCCTACACGTGGGAATTATCGCTTATATTGTTAAATCGGGCAAGATAGCAACATCAGTTGGCTATTGGTTTCAAGACTTCCAAGCACATTACGACACGCTGACGTGTCATGCATCCAATCAGGTGCTTACCCTCGCATGACGCATTATCCAGCGAGGTCCTTAGCACCGGCGCGTCATCTAACACATTGGTTGTATTTATTGGATTCAGAGAAATTTATATATATGTTTGAACTAGGCAACTAATTTATTATTTGTAATTATCCTTTTAATCTGGAATGGAGATTTCAGGTAGTTAAATTTAGTGTTTAGTCGATAGTCTAGAGATAGCAATGGAAATAAGCGTCAGCTATTGGCTGGTGGTGAGAATATGTCAGGTTAACTCTCAACTGATGGTCTTACTCCCATTGAAAGAATAGCTGACGGATGTTTTTATTAATTTAATATAATTAAAGGTACACCCTTTTCTTTTTATTTAGTTATTTTTGATTATTATTATCTAAAATCTTTATATATATAATTCTTCTGTGAGTGTGTATGTCACTGAACTACTCTGAAACGAGTGGACGGTTTTTGATGAAATTTTTTGTGTGTGTTCAAGGGGATCTGGGAATGGTTTAGATTCACAAATCAGCCCGGCAGATGGCGCTGCAGTCGGTATCTAGGTTATTTATCTATATTGATCCTAATCTCTTGAAATATCATGCAGGACAACGTCTGTCGGGTCCGCTAGTATTAATATAAAATATTTGCGCTACACTTAATTTTATGAATTTTATACACGCAAATATTTAGAATTCATAATATGTATAAGAAATATGAATAAAAATGCAGTAGCTAGAATGGAGTGGATTGTAATTCACTCCTATTTCAAAAAACAATGTTACAAATATTAAATTATTTACGTGTAGATACCTGAATGTGATAAAAATGAAATACATGATTATCTCCGAGACAAATAACGTATATAGCGTGTCCGAGAAAATGGAACACTTATTTTAACAACTGAAAATATACCTAAACCTTGCGATTGAAATGAGGACGACCGACAGGGCTGCCTGTCGCCCTAGCAGAAGCAGGCCCGAGAGGATGACGCTACGTGTTTCGCGCACGCCTCCCTAAATATGAGAAATCTAGTATGGGGACTACTGTGGGGTCGCCTTGTTCAGCAGTCGGCCAGGTGTGTATTACACAGGGACTTCCTTTCTAGGGTACACCTGACGCCCCAGCCACAAGAACCGGAGACGGAACACTGTGTCTTAGTCGGTTCAAGTCTTACATACCACCTTATCATTGGCCCGTGGGAATTTCCACACAAAAATATGGGTGGAATGTGTAAAGTTAAGAAGTTTAAATCTTACGTATTTTTTTATTTTGCATTTTTTCAATCCACTATTAAGAAAATCCATAAAAACTGACTTTAAATAGTTTTTATAGTTTGAAATTTTGGTCTTTTAGGAATTTCTCAATAAGGGATTAAATAATCGCATATTTTAAATTTTTTAATATATGTATTAAATTACTGGAATCCGTTAATTTGCGTCACTTTTATAACCATTTCTGCCGACTTCTGTTATCCAACGTTTTAATGGCATTGCATGGAGCGTGGTCACGCTTACAAAAAGGTATTGGTGAGGTCGTAATTGCATCTTTTTAGGCGACATATTAGTCCATCCGGAATAACAAATTTGCAATCATTGCATTCCATCGTAATGTTTAAATAAACTATTCTTTTATGTATAATTTTGCTAGACGTTTTCTAAAAAGAATCAGGATAAACTTAAACAAAAGGAATGAACTTAGTTGTCTTGGTCTGTCTCTAACGTTGATGGATTTTTTTTATAATTTTTTTTATGGGATAGGGCGCAAACTAGCAGACGGATCACCTGATAGTTAGTGACTACCGCCGCCCATGGACTCAACAACTCAAGAGTCACAAGTGCGTTGCAGGCCTTTTAGGTAGGAGTATGCTCTTTTCTTGAAGGTTGTATCGGTCCGGAAATACGGCGGGTGACAATTAGTTCCATAGGCCGGTTGTGCGATGCAAAAAGCTCCAGGAGAAGCACACAGTGGTGGGGTGCCAATCATCACTGTTTTATATTATGATACTCATTTATTAATAGTATTGACAAGTGTTTGCTTCAAAATATTACCTAGTTATAAACGCTCCTTTTCTAAAACATGCAGAACAATTCATTTCTAAACATCAATTTCATTTTGTGTTTTCGGTTTATAAATATACCTACGCTATGTGTGTCCAGTGTGGTAACAGTCATACGCTAATTAATAAGATTATGATCTTTAATTATAATACATTTAATTACACTTTAAAAAACCGTGAGAACTGAAAAATCCTAGTCGCTTAAGACATAAGAATTTGGAGTGGATATTATGAGCGCCGTCGCCTAAGTAAATATTCTGGATTTGAACTATATGATTGAATAAGATTTTACGATTAGTCACGATCCGCATTATATCTATACTTTTTTATAGTAATCGATTCACGTAACACACTGTTTCGTTTCTTGCAAAAATATAAACATGTTTGATGGTAGTTCTCACCTGCGCATTTCCATCTCAAGTGATTAACGTAAGTTTGTGTTAATGTCAGTTTATGTTTTTTGAAAGTGCAAATGTGTGTTTAGTTCTCAGTATTGATGACTCACTGTCGTGTTCTGCTGAGGTTAAATTGTTCGTAATATTCCTATATGATCGTTAGGTTTGCCGTCGAGATGCTGATTCACACCTGGGTCTATGGTTTGACAGCAAATTAAAGGTCTTATTATTTCATTTAAACGAGATGAGGCCTTTACTGATTCTGAGGCATTTCGTAAACAACGTTTGAGCACATTGATTTCACCGTAAGCTGTCAACAGCTAGTTTGCTATTCGATTTACTGGCGGTCAGTTTTTAGTACCACAAATATAGTAAAACCAAGGAACTGCTTCAGAGTATCTGTAGGATGAAATCTTGTAGTGATAAAGGATATTGTCATTACATTTTTCAAGAATTCGTATATTTACCAGATGTATTGAAGCTTTATCTCGATGTGGGCTAGTTTCCTTTTTAGACGATCTGCACAAGACGTTTTGAACTTAACTCTGCTGGTTTATATCTTTGTTGTAAACCTAAATGGGTTGTTTAAAAGCAATGTATTATAACATTATAGAAACACTTTCAGTGTAAAAACACCGTTTACATACAGTAACAGATAAGTATTATACTCTTTCATTTTAGGAGTAACAGTGCAGTTAAGCAAAATATTTGAAAAATCGTCGTAGTTGTAAAGATAGTATAGTAGTCTAGATAGTAACTTATTTTCTACTAACAGCATAACAATGCTAAAGTAAAAAAATCAACGTACAATGACTCACGACGCATCGAACAAGCCGTGGAACGCCACATAAAACTTGTTTCATCGGAAATGAATAGGCCATTTAATATCACAGTAGTCCTGACTCATGATCTCGCACCGTGATTGAACTGAAGCGTCTCCGAGACGCGACCAATTTTACCCATTGTTTCTGTCCACGCAATTTAGAAAGTTTGCGAATAATTAGAACGAGAGCGAACTATCTTATGTAATTATTCTCAGTTTTATACAATTTTCGCATTCCATTTTATAAACATATTTATGTACTTTAGGAATGTGGGTCGCACATTTATGTAGCATTCTAGTTAACCTTTCTGTTTAAATTAGTATGCGGCTGTTCATAAAATGAGTTTATTTTGATTGATTATGAAATTACTTTGATTAAGGAACGCTTTTTATTGTATTACAAATTAAAAAAAAATGTTTATTAATAACTATCTATAGGAAAAACCAGTGTCTTTTTGTGATCGTTTTGAACAGACAAAGTACAGTTTTGCACTAACTTATATTCAAATACTAATACCCCAAGCTAATGTACGTGACACGTTGGATGTAATTCGGTTGTAAATCGTACCTTATCTATATAACGGCGATTAAATCCAGATTTAAATATCAAATACAAATACTTATTTACTTAATAATATTGTTCGATCGAATTGTAAAGCACATATTCTGCATATGATTTCTTTTCTATATCCTCGTATATGTACAAACTTTCTCACCCTAATAGTGTCATTTATGCTTTGCTAGTCTACTGCCCCTTCCTTCAAACAGAACTACACGGTTGATGTAACTGAATTTAGTACATTAAAAGAAGATAAAGAAAGAACTGATATAAGGAATAAGTGCAGTGAATCCATCGTATAAACAAAACAACAAAAGTATGATGAGACTGCCAGTAAACTGCTGTCTTCTAAGCAGTGTTATATCTAGGTATTTGAAAAGAATAGTGCGTTTACTTTCTTTAAAACATGGCAATTTTATTTCTCCAATTCAATTTAAACCGCTGATAATATAATATAACCATTAAAATGTCAAATGTTTTTATTCTTTTTGTTTTCGACTGACATTGAGATAATTGACGAATACAAAAAGTAATGCATTTCAATCTTTACAATTAGGTCTTTAGGTGTTAGATTATATCTAGGGTAAATCGTTATACGTAATCCAATACGTATTCTCACTAGCCGTTTTCTTTGTATTGAGAAGGTATATACATACATGTATGTATGTAGTACGATACTGTGCAAAAAGCATTTGTCATTGTGTTCAGTAATAAAGTCTACTATAACAGCATGTATGAATGAGTTGCGAGGAGTAGGGTTTTGCTATGAATGCAATATTAATCATAAGCCTTTTACCGATTTCATATTCCTCTGGAACGGTACTTTTTTATGCATGAAAGTACCAAGTGTCCTATTCTGTACTTCTGACAAAGTGTATTCAAAATTGCATGGTTTGTGTACTTACAGCTTAAAAGTTTACAAATTTACTTTTGCAATTATAACATTAAATAGGAACCTATTTAAAACTCGAATTTAGTAGAACAGGGCCCTAGTATCTCTTCCCGTGGATGTCGTATACGGCGACTAAGGGACTGTTATCTATCAGACAGTTGTGTATACATATAGTCCTACAGTGCACGGATGACTGCAATAGGCTTGCTCTAGGACTTAATTATTGTTGACAAAAAGTTGGGAAGCCTCTGCCTTCCAATTTAGATATAAAGATGTGGTATATGTACGTTGATTTTTGTCACATTCTTATAGTGTATGTGTAATAGAATCGTAAAAGGGGATTCTTCCACACTTAGTCAGTCTTAAACCATATGAATTCCAGGATTCCTATGGGTTAGAAAGAACAATATCTAAAACTATTCATAGTTGTTAACTTTACTTATATACTGTGGAATATGTATTTTACGTACCTACAAATATTTTTGGCTGAATAATTTCCATTTTACAAGTTAACTTACAAGTGTATTGTGTGTATTAGAAATTTTGATCGTAACTAATATGAAATAATGCTGTTGCGATGAAAATATGTTCAACTACAATAGCTACGATTACTTGTTTTGTTCTATTGAACTCTTATTTAAATAAATTATAATGGATGTAAATGATAACACGTGCAACAATTTGTATGACGATTGATAGGAAAATGTAAATAGAATTATAAGAAAGGGTAAAAAGCAAGGTGCTTCTCATGCAAATTTGAAGTAAGATATTAGAAAAGATAGAAATAAAGACATCAAGAAGTGCATTTAGTTGATGCTGACATACGAAGAGTCCTAATGGTACTCAAATATGGTACTAAACAAAAGAGTTATGAATTGTCTATTATTTAGATTCACAAGAAATGGGTGGTCATCTCACATATTTGTTTTACGGGATAGGGGCAAACAAGCAGATGTAGAGGTTGACTACAAGTTGCGATAAAAATCCCATCTGTTCTTGTTTCATCTGCACTTTATTCTGATGACTGTTTTGAACTTGATTACTGGACCTAACCTATCGACCTAACCATGGATTTGTGTTATACAAATCCATGGTTAGGTCGATAGCGTTCGAACGTCTCTTGCTAAAAATATATTAGTGATCATTAGATTAGTGGGTATCTCATATTCATGAATCATGAGTCATATCCTCATAGCCATTCAACCTTAAAAACTATTTTATTATTTAGCGGTTAAACAGCGTATGTGTACATGTTTGTGTGTGTGTACGTGTGTGTGTGTGTGTGTGTGTGTGTGTGTGTGTGTGTGTGTGTGTGCAAACACATGTTTGACAATTAAACTACAGAAGAGTACCCCAAAATAACTACTTTCGTATCTTTATTATAATTAACGTTTTAAATTTTAAAGAACTGTCACATACATACATAGCAATAACTAAGGTCGGTTTTCTTACATAATTTTCATTATTAAATTTATATTTTAATATATATATATATGTGGCTACAGTTCACAATTTAAATCTTCTTTGCATCAGACTGGCAGACAGTTTTTATTTTTAAAATGATATGAAATCCTCAGAGGCCCGTATTGAAAAAAAAATCATACAAACATTGTTGGCAACATTACGACTAGAACGCCATCTTGACCAATGATACTTTTTTTATATAATATCATTGATCTTGACCGAGATTATAAAAAGCCGGTGCACGAGTAGAGCGTTCTCTTTTATGTCCAAAATTTCGTACTGTCAAGAAGTCTGAAGATTTAAATTATTACTGTAACATTTCTTATATCCTTTACCTTTTTATACCTTCAATTGTAAATAAATATTATAACATTATTACGTCTTGAATTTGATTTTATTTAAACTAGTCAAAGTTAATAACATTCATACATACACTTACGCCTGTGTCTCCTAAGGGGTAGGTGCATTAATCACCCGGCTTTTGCCAATTATTATTGGGTCCCACTAATGTAGTAGGTAGCCTATTTTTTTTATTACTATAGGGGGATAGACAAACAGACGGGTCACCTGATGGTTAGTGGCAACCGCCGTCCATGGACACCCGCTTCTCAAGAGTCGTAAGTGCGCTGCCCGCCTTTGAGGGTGATGAGGGATTATATCCCTCATGCGGGGAGAGGAAGAAGAGCATGGCTCTACCACTGTTGATACTATATACTGATAGATTACAGTCCGATTCCTTAGTCGCCTTTTACAACACCTATGGGAAAAGAGGGGTGGCTCTATCCTACTCTACCGAGAGCCACAACGCAAATTTCTCAAAATTTAAATTGTTTGCAAAGAGAGGTTTTCAAATAAAGAAGTATATTTATAGCAGCCCTGTCTCACAGAATTATCTTACGTACCTTGAAAAATATCTTGTTTGCAATCCATAAAGTAAACTCCATCTATTATGTATTGGGTAAACAAATAGGTATGTTTTAAACTTATCGGCATGTTCTTCGCCGGCTATACTTGTCATTACATCAGGATTTGTCAGATTTGGAAATAGAGTCTTTGAAGATAGTAACAAAAGTAATTTAATTCTTATTATTTTAGTGGATTTTGTTTTTGTATTTCCATATTTCATTCTGTTTTTTCTTCATTACTTGACAGTCAATGTAAATGTATGGAGAAACACTCAATCAGTCGAGTCATATTTTAATAATTTAAAGTAATGTTTATAAATTTCATTAATATGTATTAAAGGCGTTCCACGTAGCGACCGTTTCATGCATGACCTTACTTAAGATAAAGGTTATTTGAAAATTTTAATCGACTTAAAATGATTGTGTTGGCATCAGATGCTGATATTGTATATGGAAGCCACACGTGAGATTTATAAGGCATTAAAATCTACGAAGCGCAGTAGGTACTTAGACCCTGGTTTTGATGTTGTTGAGTCCCAAGCAATATTTTATACCTGCCGCGTATTTTATGTCTACAATAAATATTAAGAGAGCAACGTAAGGTTATTTTTAAGTACAGAGGGAAAGGATGACATTTTAAAACTTAACGCTCACGTTGCTGCAGATTTTTGTATATCGCATCGTAGGGGCTTATTTACTTTTCTGCGCCCTTAACAAACTATTATATATACAGCTAAATGACATGATGATCGATGTTTTTTTATTTCTTGTTCTTGTTTGCTAATAAAGGTTGGCACGGTCTGTTACGTGTAAAAGTTCGGTAGCACTTTTATATTCATACTCATATACTTTATTGTACACAAAAAGAAACAAGTCATAAACTCTTGCCGTTTACTTATTATATATATATATATATATATATTATATATTACTGTAATGGGTGCTAGTTTATACATTAATATAATAGCATTAAATTAAGCTCATTCCAAAATCATTTCCTTTTTCTTTAAGACAGTCCTTTAAACGTTGAGTCCAGTTGTCAATATATAAACACGCACTCTCTCCAAGAGAAATTTTATGGATTGTTTAAGGGACTCCAAATTATCCCTATAAACTAAAAAAAACTGACCATAACTCATAATCCAGTGGATTAACATTGGACTAGGTGCACGTCCGTATTCAGCTCTGATGAAGTCAGAATCATTTCCAACCACGCTTGATGAATCGAATTTGATGAACAGATGCTAAGTCGTCCTGAAAGGAACTTGGTTATGGAACATGGTGTTGTTAAGAGGCTTAACCAGCTTCTCATTGATCGTATATTGATACACTTGTGTTTTGACACCTTTTTCATAAAAATATGGATCAGTCACTCCTTGATAACTAACACCCCACCAAACCATCACTGAAGTCGGATAATGCCCGCGTTGTACTATGATGACTAATTAGAAAGCTGCTGTACAGCTTTGAGCATAAACTCGATCATTCTGCTGGTTAAAATATTGCTTAATAGTAGACATTTTATCGTCAGTAATTTTTTTTTTCTGCTACCTCCCTTTGCGTACTGCTTAAAGAGTTGTTTTGATTTTACGACCCTTTTTATTGTGTGGAAACACCCACTGGTCATCACCTTACCTTACGGTGAGAAGGTATGTCAGACTCGAACCGACTAAAACAACACATTGTTCCGGCATGGAGTCTTCTAGCCGGGGCTTCAGGTATAGAAGGGAAATCCCTGTGAACCCCGACAGACTTGGCCGCCTGTTGGAGACGACCCCGCTATAGTTTAATGCTCTGATTTATGTTAAGTATACTATAAAACAGAATTAGATAACAGGAATAGATTAAGATAAATGCTTCGTAAATAATAGAAACAAATAGAATAAGAAAATATGCTAAATACAATATAATAGTATATAGTAACATAGCATGATAATAATTGTAATAAATAGATGTAAAATAAATAGGAAATAAGGAAACGGTAGCAACAGAAACTAGTAATATATAGCAAACTCCTAGGGTTAAGGTACATAGATAAGTACACGATATAAACAAGAAGCCATCGTCAGCTGTATAAAATTAGCAAATAGAAGGTAAGATATGTGTTGTTTGTTAATATGGATAAAATAAAAATATTGTAAAATAAAATAAAATATTGTATGTAAGCCAAATCTAAATATTAAGAAGAAACTGTCTCCGAGGAACATCGGAGGGACAAGTTACAACACCTTGTGATGACGGGTGCTTGTATTTATCAAAAAAAAATGCTCTGATTTAAAGAGGCGCGCGCGGAACACGTTGCGCCATCATCTCTGGCCTGCTTCTGCTAGGATTACGGATATCCCTGTCTATCTCCCCCAGGCTAGCGCTCATGTGCTGTGCAGTGCTACCGTTCTCCCGTTTCCTTTCCGCCGCTTCTTGGCCTGCATCACTACCTCACAAAATGAGGCGGTGAAATCCCATGCACTCTCGCGCTAGACCATGTCCATAACCATGGTCTCCAGTGAGAGGCTACCCACACCTATAGCCGCCACGAGGTTGTCACGCTCCTGCACCCATGCAGCGCACTCCACCAACGTATGGAGTGCAGTATCCTCGCGGCAGCACCCGCAGTGCTGGCACACAGACGTGGGCTCCCGGCCTATACGACACAGGTACTTTTCGAAGCAGTCGTGTCTGGTAAGCACAAGCGTCATCCGGTAAGAGAGAGCGCCATATCGCCTCTTCAGCCAATCCTCCATGACGGGTCTTATCGCCACAATGATTTTACGACCCTAATCATTTATAAATTATTAGCTACATAATGACCAGTCCGTCTCTAATAGGTTGTAAGTCCTAAGTCATCTTTTAAAATACGCGTTATAAATATTTTTTCGGACAGGATTTCTTCGAATTGTTTCCTTCACTGTTTTTGATCGCCTTTTTCGTACGAATACAACTTGGACGGCCAGATATTTTTCGGTACCAAACAGTGGAGGTTTTGTTGTACTTATCAATACCCCAGTACACAGATATTCGTCTGACACCAAGCGGATTTAGAGTAACAAAAATTGTATTTGGCTCCATGATCTACTTTGTGTAATGCTGTCACAGCAATTCGGTTGTCTTTATCAGCCCACACCATTTAATATCATAAAAATATTTAACATGCAACATATATTGACGCAAAAATGAGAAATCACAATGAATATTAATACATATAATAATTACAGACTCCAAATTCAAATGTAATATTATGTGTAAAAAAAAGTGTTAAAATGTGTATATACATATATATCATCGTCACGCAGTACGATCTTCGTCTTTATCGTCACTCCATCAGGTGAGGCTTAAGACAAATGCTTATTCCAACAGCCAATAAAAAAAAGTAGTAGTATTTGTTATGTTTACGCACATGGCTTAGATACTGTGCACTGTTTCAAGCTATTCAAAATGCTGTCCGACGACTAATAATAATAGATATAATTCTTTAATATTTTTATTTAATCACTTATTTCCTTTCCTTTAAATGAGAGTTGATACCAAGTTGATATGTTAATTTGTACTAAATATAACAAATTAATATCAAGTCGTGCCCTTTCAAAATCTGATTTCTATGTTAAATTTTTCCACCGCCTTCTCTTTATCTTATTTTAAGTGCGTTAACTAAATCACATGTTCTTAGAAGTTTGTGTAATGTCAACTGGCGTGAATTCCGGGCCACATTCCAGAGCAAAAGTAGAAGTGTGTTCCATAATTTACGTTTGTACAAGTATAAAGTAGTAAGTGTGAGTGAGTAAGTCTCGTGCTGATATATTTGGTCTAGTTTGGTATGCTGTGTTGATGGTACTAATTGTCCACAAGCCATCAAGGCTAGTATTACAACAGTATTTTGTCTAGTAAATTATTGTTTTGTAAATGTGAATTCGTTGAAGTTATGTTTATATGAATTAGAACAAACGTGGTTGCTTATATATATGTATAAAGTAATGGACAAAAGTCTGCTGAAACTCTTTCTTTTCATCAAGTAATTCACGTCCAAAATTAAAATATTTACGGTAGGAGAGCCATGCTTAGGCACGAATGGGCCGGCTACATCGGATTATTACTACGGCCACAGAAAACCGGTTATCAAACAATGCTTGCGTTATATTTAGCAACCCCACCAACTCCACCTATCACCCTCATAGGCTGGCGCACTTACAACTTTTGATTTAGAGGTATCCATGGCATCGGTTGTCACTTTCCATGGGTCATTCCCAGCGCTCCAAAATTCTATTGTTCTCGAAGAAATAAAGTTCATACATGAATAAGAGAAAAAAAACCCAATGGCTCCAAGCTTTTTAATAAATATTATTTATTTACATACCCTACGGCTCTACGAATTTAAAAAATGTATTTATCTAATATAACCACCAGCCTAAAAAAATAGATATTATAATCTGATAATTTTCGCCCATTTGCGTGAAAAAAATTTAACAGTTTTTGATTCAGATTGAACTATGTATGGTTAAGGTCTCAACGAGTTCGTTGAAAATGAAGGGGGTTACGTGACTTTTGGAATACTTATTACTACTAAAAAATTAAAGAATTACATAAACGGCTCTGTTTACTCGTCACGCCATATAGAGCTCCGGTTGTCATTTACCATCATGTGACCCGTCTGCCACAAGTATACGTACGTTACGTGGTACGTTAGTGTGACCTCATTCTTATTGGCAACATGTGGGTGTTTTATACACCTCTGCCTACCCTTTAGGGGATACAGGCGTGACCGTATGTATGTATATACAAGGACAGTTCAAGTTATACGTGCCTATTAAATGAAACAAAACCACTTAGTGAATGGTCTAAGTTCGATCACTGGGATATTAAATATTTAGAGAAGAGACAAAAAAGGTCAAAAAGGTATAGCTTTTTGAAAATAATTTAGATAAAAACCCAAATATAGATAATGTGCTGCTTCCGATAATCGCGTGTTTTGATTCGAACTATTTTGAATATGAAATGGCTATATTCCGGTGTTCATTTGGACAGGAAGCGAGATGTTTCGTGTGATCAATGGATTCACCATTATGTAAATCTGGGTACAAATTGACGGTAGCTGTGATCGAACTTCCGCCGATTAATCGATTATCTGATTATAA
Organism: Tyria jacobaeae; assembly: GCA_947561695.1. Lineage (NCBI taxonomy): Eukaryota > Metazoa > Arthropoda > Insecta > Lepidoptera > Erebidae > Tyria > Tyria jacobaeae. The sequence goes on from OX387212.1 coordinate 15,596,908, forward strand.
GAGTTTGAAGTTGTTGAGTTTATATAATGGGTCGACTTTATATATATTAGAATTATATCATTCATGTAACATGTTTTGTGAATGTATATATAGTCGTAGGGTAGTAATAGGTGATATTTTATTTTATATTTTTGTTCACGTTTTGATTTTGATGTTTATAGACGAGGTGTTATTTAACAGTGAAGCTTACTTCAGAGACAAGTTATTAAAACAAATCTAAACTCATTCTCTATAATCTAAATATTTGTTGATATGCCCAAATGCAGTGTTAGTTCTTTAGACTCCAAGGTAATTAGTGTAACATAAAGTGCTGTCTTTTTTTTGAGGTAACTAAGACACAATTGAGTCATTCATTATAGATCGAATTCGAAAGTATGGTACGGTCAGGCGAGATAGGACAGGATTAATTTACACGCTAATACCTAATACCGCGGAAGTTTGATGTGTGTTTAAAGCATTTCAACCGCAAATACGCAATGTAAATTTTTCGACATTCGAAATCATTTTCGAAATGGGTCCTATTTTTTTTTGTTTTAATATTTTTTAATTTTATTTATTAATATATTTTAATATTTTTTTAATATAAAAACCAAAATAGCGAGTTCTTTATTTAAAAAGGGAACTCTTTAGAATAACTTAATTATTCGACTTAACAGTACGTCCAGTTTTGTTGAAAATCATAACTACAACTTCTGTAACTAGGAGTCACTTTAATATATTTTTCATGAACATTTTGGCATTGTTTTTATTTTAGATCACTTTCATGCTGTTATTATATTTTTCCTAGTTTTGTCTCCTTTGGAGCTTCCTGCACTGACCTAATACAAGAGTTCGTTTTAATGACATCAGTTTCAGATTTTAAGTTGCTTTTTGTAATTTTGAACTGTATTTTTTCATAACTGTAGCCGCGTTGTATGTTTCTTCTCACTAACAGACTAAGTTTGCTGACTTCAATTCTAGGCTTGACAATAAAACCACAAAGAGTCTTAAATAGTTATACTTTTAAGAATTCGTAGTTGTACTTAAACAACTGTAGCAGTTCATACAAGTGCACATGTAATAGTCTAAATATGCAAAACGCTACCGGCTTAACAGGCGGTTTGTTTAGCATTGTTGGCACGCATTAACGAGAGCTGCATTACCGAGTAGGAAGTTTGTTGGATATAAGTAATCTAGTTAGGATCTAGGTCGTGAGGGATGGCCCGTGTGAGCATAGGAGCGCCGACGCCTTCCTGGCGCCCGCGTCTAGGTATACGAACACCTTTATTTAGAGTCACGATACTAGATTCAGATAGCCAATACAGTCAAAGTTGAATCTGCGTTCTGTTGTTTTTTCTACTTTTATTTAATTGGAGATAAGGATGGATAGAAGAACACACAAAATACAGATAATAGATAACCATTGAAAAGATCCACACTTTAAAGTAGGTTAAAATTAACATGAGTTACAAGTAAGCTAATAAAACAGCGTAAAAAGGCTTGTCTCAAAGCGGCGGTAGCGTTTCGCTGAATGACAAACGACTGGCTAAGGCATCGGACTTACGATCAAGTGGTTGCGGGTTTGAACCAGTGCCCTTCCCTCGTGAACCGACCCTTAACACGAGCATTTTTCTTAGCTGAGGTGGTTAACAAGAATATTAGTAATGTGTGACAAACGTTGCTAGTATTCTTTTAATAGAAAAACTAGCTGTGACCCGCGGTTTCACCCGCGTACAACACATTTATTTCGATAAAGATTAATATTATTATGTTGATAAAACTCTTTGGCGTTTTTATACTCGTGATAATTTCTCAACGAAATGTCCGACTGGAATAAAACAAAAGTATTTTACTTCTACATAAATACCCTTGATAACATAATGCTTAATTTGGATAAGGATTAATATTATGAAGATAAAAGCGGTTATTGTGACTAAACTTTTTGTAGATCTTAATAAGACCTACAAACCCGTACTACATCATTTTGTTCTGTTGTTGCATAAATAGGACTCCTCGATAAATGGACTATCCAACGCTGAAAGATTTTTTGAAATCGGACCAGCAGTTCCTGAGATTAGCGCGTTCAAACAAACAAACAAACTCTGCAGCTTTATAATATTAGTATAGATAGAGATTCTGCACATTGTGTGTAAAATCATACGAAAACAGGAATGTTTTAGTTTCTTCTTAATAACATTTTTCTTATTTTTTATTAGCACCTTTGCTTAAAAGGTTTAATAGCGTGATGTTAAGCCAAAATAAATCTACTGTAAGAAAATTTCAGAATATCCGATATCCTTCACAATTTACTAATATCGGAATTTCAGCTGCATTTACAGTTAACCGTACATGTTTATATTTGGTTTCGAGTCATTAATCGCCTTTAATTTATAAATAATGAGGGCCGGTTGTACTGTGACGAACGATGACTTATTAGACCATTATGTCTTTGTAATATTCTATTAACGGTACACTCGGCTTCGATGTTATAGTTGACTTATGAGCGCACTGTACATTAGCATAAATGTAAGGTCGTGGTTTGGTCAGCGGTACTAAAATCAGTGAGACAAGGTTATATGAATTTATACGAGAAATGTTACTATTACTTACAGGAACTGATTTTCCAATTGTGTGATGCCTTTATTATGGATTTGAAGTTAGTGTTTCGTACATTTGTTTATGTTTGTGTTGGCAAGGAATTCAGGTGTGCGGCTAGCCACACCAACACTGGTCATATAGGTCATTACTACCACTTAAGAAGAAGAACTTATTATGGAAAATACATTCATAAATGGAGTGCACAAATTCTATTCTTATCTTTTCTTATAATAGAAATACATTGCAAATATTCAATCGCTGGACTATCTAGTTTAAATGGTTGTAAATTTAAAATTTGATAAAGTTAATGTTTCTGATCTGAGATCAATGCCTGAGTATTATTTGGACAAGTTAATCAAAAGGGTTCCTTTTTTAAACAATATTACATTGTTCTGAAGATTACAATGACATAAAAGATCCGCTGTCACATGCGAAATATCAACTTGACCCAAATTAAATAGATCTTTTAATATTCTTGTTGTAAATTAAAAGTTTTTATACTTATACTTCCTCAAATGCGAACGATGTTATTGATGGATGGATAGATGCGGGTTTAACAATTTTTTTTTGTTACAAATTTAGTTTGGACCCAATTTGTAACAAAAAAAAATTGTTATCAAAGTAGTATACAAATTACCACTTAAGCATATTGTTAACTTTTAAGCCTTTAAAACCCAAAAGCTGATGAAGTGTGACAATGTGTATTAAATTATCACAGAAAGAAGATTCTATAATGAAAATTATCTTAACAGTCTTCGTTAATTCAGACCAACATTTAGTTCAAATAGGGTTGCCCCACTTTCAGCTATTAGGTACTTCATTGCTTAAGGCACATAATGGATAGGCTTTTAGTTTTGTAACACCTATATAAACGCCAAACAATGTCTATTGAACTTATCTTCAAATCAGTGAACTGCTGGAATTAAAATAAAAAAAAAATCAATCAAAATCAAATAAAATAAATAAAAGTGCTACGCATGTGCTATGTTACAATTGACATGAAAGTTGTAGATACAGTGCATCACCTCGGAGGCAATGTTTTATAATTATTTCAAACTCTTTGTCGTACTCATTAGTGAAATTGGTCCGTGATCTAATCTCCCCGTTTGAATTTGTTTAGGTGAGAGCCATTAACGAGGCTTTGCTTTGAAGTCACTTGACGCAGAGCCTCGTACTCAACAAGACCTAATATGAAGTCCTTAGGTTCTAGGTTATATTTATAACACGATTTTCAACTGTAATTTTGCCAATATTTGTTATATTTTATTTATTTTGAAGATACTTTAAAAAGAAAATAATATCTATTCACACGGGCTGCTTATCATTCGTAGAAAGTATTATTATATTATTTGAATTAATATAGTTAAATAAAAAATGCACAACGACTCGACCTTCGACAGCCAACAAATATGAGGCTTGTGATGATGAAGCAATGCGCGTCAAATCGCCGGCATTCCGGATCGTACGCGCACCGTTACGGTACCCGGACACAACGCTTGCGCAACGGAACGCATTCGCTCAACGGTTATGTAACATCTGTTGCATCGTCGCCTCACACTATGGAGAAGGAAAATTCGGAAGGTTATTTGAAGAAATTGTCTAAGATCCTCCTTTGTTATATATATTTTTTCTAGCTATAATACGTATGTAGAAATATATTAGTACGTTTATCAGCAGTCTGGTTACCATAGTATAAGTTAAGCTTAGCTTGGGATCAGACGGCCGTGTGCGAGGTATTGAAGTTATTATTATTATTATTTTGCTTTTATCTGTGGTGCCGCAAATATGTTATTCGAAGAAAAAGCAAATAGATGATAAGCGTTCACGGCATAATTACAAATTTTCAGGATGAAATTGGTCTATGTATATATTTTTAGGCCACAAGAAACTTTAACAGTTAAATTTTATTACCTTAAAACATCCTGCTAGAAATGATGAAAGAACTTGGTTTAAAGTAAAAGTTATGTGATGTATCTATCAGGTTCACATTTCTATTTTCTGGAATAAAGATACCATATATCGGAACAGTAGTCAATACGTGAAAGCGAAACAAACAAACAAAGCTACTTTCTATTTATTATATTAGATGGGATTGTTATAATGTCGTTTCTAAGACTATGCGAATACTTTATGTTGTGTTTTAGAGTGGTATACATATTAACAATGTATATTAATTAAAAGTCGTAAAGTATTAGAATTACCAAACTAAGTGTAGAGTGACTTATATCTAGTCAGTAATGCACAATTTCAAAAAGATTAACCTCGCCTAAAAAAGGACGTAGTGTGTATCGAGCATGCGTGCAGAAGAGTAGGCACGCGCCGCAGGCGGCTTCGTACGGCCTTGACAATGTCGTCGCTGGCGCCGCCGTCACTGAGCAACTCCCGCTTGACAAATGTAGATCTTTCGTTTGTAACAAGTAACACTGGTTAAGAAATGTTACATTCTGAACTGGGTTATTTGTGGCCAGTGTTAAAAGCGCGTTGTAAACAGTGTGGATTTTCTTGTTGTTTATTCAAAGTAAATGTTTTGTTTATTGGAGTTAATGGTCACCCAGCAGTCGAATTATAAAGTAATTAGTTAAATTGTTTTTTTTTTTACAATATAGCAACTTCGAAAGTTGAAAAAGAAATGTTCATTTATAACATCTACATAAGTTCGACCATTAAATAAAACAAATGATAGACAGGCCAAGGATAGTGAACCATTTTATATTTATTTATAGAACATAGATTGCTTGTACCAAAGCAATTTTAAGTTTCAGTATATTAGAATATTACAAAATACTGTAAGTTCTGCTAGTTCTATGATGGTCAAAAATACACAAAACTAGCTACTGAAATTTTTAAAGTACATTTTTCCGGAATAATAAGTAGCCTATATGCTATTACAGACTAATCTTTCTCTCTGCCTAACAATCTTTATCCAGATCTGTTCAGTCGTTCTGGCGTGATTGAGTAAAAAACATCCATCCAAATTTTCTGGTACGTACATTACGGCGCCAAGAAAATATAAACTATTAAAAAATATCGTCTGAGAATTTGTATGGAAACTTGTTGATGACATTTCCATTTTTAATTATTCGTTAGTGTCTCCGACCGCATTTCTGTGGGCCCAATTCTGTCTCTTGTCATAAAAAATGCTTTCCCTTATTGAAACCGTATTTACATGTACTTATAGCTCTCTTTCTACCTTACGAGAAATAATATACATACATTGTTGCTTTGATCCTACTTTTTTTGCGAAGTGCATGTACTTGCCTACAAGGCTAGGTGCCCTACCTACATAGTAAGTAAAGCTAGGTGCCCTACCTACATAGTCCTTAATTAGGCAAGGAATAGAAAATTCATAATATTTTGCTGCCTCAGCTATTAATTAGCTCTTAAAGCTGAGAAATATTGGAAAGTAGAAGTGTCTTTGCACTTTAGGGTAAACAAGAAATTGGTTCTTTTTTTGTCGATTTCAATGTCCAACATCGTAATGATTGATTGATAACACAAACGCACTTTGTATTACGATACAGAGTACGTTTGTGTACACATCCAAATACAAACTACACCATACAGATAGACGTACTCTGTACTTTGTATAGTGTTCGCATCAAATAATGGAACTGCTTGAGGGATGCCCATAATAATCTAGCATTTGATTATTATTGTGTATGATATACATAGAATTATGTATGATATACGAATAATTTTAAAAATTAAGTTGAGTTTGCGTGTTTTTGACAATTCCTAGCTTCACTATTGTTTAGGTGTTTGGCTTAGGTAAGGCCTTATAAAACTGTGAGTATAATTAATTGGCTTAAACCACGTGTTAAGCGACACCTACATTGTTTACTCTGTGCTGACTATTTATTATTATTAGCAGGTATCAAATATGTTAGTAATACCTAATGGAGGTACTTAATACGTGGATTAATCAAAGCATAAACAAGTTGAACTCGCTTCATATTTAATGGTGTAGAGCATGTCTTCTTTTATGTGTTTTAATCGCTTTATAAACCTGTACAGAGGTTATGGACGGGATCCTCGTTTCTTTCTTTTTCCGGAGCGATGAACGTAGTCTTTCAAAAATCGAATACTACACGTTAACACAATTATTCAATTGTGATCTTAAAATAATACACAAATATATTTTCGAGTCCAATCGGAAACCCTTTTTAAATTTCAAAGTTTAGTTTGAACACGCCTGCCCAGGCAATGACAAATATAATCATGTCAATTGAATACCGTAAATAAAGAAACACTTAAATTTAAAAATCTACGTAAGAAGATTTTCCATGATGATCGGAGTACATCATGAATTAAAATGACCTACAGAATATTTTTGTTGCATCTCTGTATGCGTCAGATAGCATAAAAGATCTGTAATTTGTTCAATTATATCACCATTGTGGCAGTACGGCGCCAAAACATCGGGTCAAGGCAAACCCGTTCACGATGTAAGGTTTTGTTACAAGCCAATACAAACAACAATCGGCTTTACCAATCGGTTAAAGAGATGCACCATATATATCATAATAAGAACATGCAAAGTGAAGATACACATTCCCTATACGCATTTTACTCTTAGACTTAGCATATGTATATACAGCATAAAGTTACCTAAGAAGACAAAATGAAAACGCTTTTTTACCGGATAAAAAACATTGACATAACGGCATCATAAGCCTAATTGTATATTTAATCTATTATTTATAAATAATGTTATTCAGATGTGTCTTAATTTAATATATTTTTATACTGGACTAAAATATGTATTGACTAATCTACGATGACGTAAGGAATGAATTTAATTCCTAAATTAGGAAAAAAATAGAAGTGACAACCGCCGTCAATGGACACCTGCAACTCAAGAGTTGTAAGTGCCCTGAACGCTTTTGAGAGTGGTGAGGGAGGGGGGGATGCGGGAAGGGGAAAGAAGAGAGGGTTGATGAGGAGTTAGGAAAGAGGAGGGGGGGGGGTTGATTGGGAAGAAAAAAGGAGAGAGCGAGTTGGGCCTCCGTAAACCTCACTAACTTCAGGGAAATGCAACGCAAGCGCACTGAACCCAAACTAATCAGATCTTGTACTATGGTAACACAGAACAAATGTTCGTGCTCATGACACAAATATTTGTCCTGGGTGGGAATCGAACGACCACTGGCTTAGCAGTTAGGGTCACTAGCCACTAGACAAATGAGCCAGTCCAATATCATTGGATAACCCTATGAAGCTTACCTTGCTAATTTTAATATTTTAACTTGAATGAAACGATATTGTGAACCTCATTGTTGGGAGGTAATACGATTAATTTTGACTTATTTTAACTGACACCGTTGCCAGGGAAGAGCAAATATTAATTATTATGATGAGTATGGTACATATGTACATATAACCGATCACAAGTAGATATTTTTTGCCGATTCATGATTCTCAAGACTCGGCTATCACACTTATTTATGTAATATAATAATATGTATGTTACAAAAAACTAAGAAGAAACTATAATATGTTCAATCTTTCAGTTTTTTTGCGAAGCTGTGTTCGCAGTTTTGAACAGTTTTACTTAATCTTCTTATATTTTACATTAGAGGCTAAGGTTGTATAGTAGATGACTGCGTGTATAATTCAAAAACAACAAATTTACAAATATGTTGCGTTTTATTTGTCCTATTGTTGTAGCTCTTTACACAAGATCTTTTAGTAACATGTAATAATTTAAAGAAATCATTCCATCGTTAAAGTGAAGTGTAGTGTAGTTTATAAAACGTTCCCAGCAAAATAAGCTTGAATATGTTTTTTAAAAATACTGACTTACCAAAGAAAATTCATATGCAGTTTGTCAACAGGTGCCTACATAAGCGTAAGTGAATTTAAAATTTCATGAACAAAAGAATATTAACATCCGTATGGTAAATATAAGTTCTGCACTCACAATCCTTCTTTATTTATTGAGACCGATTTAAGTATATTAAATTATTCGGTGTTTTGTGTCTGTGCTTACTTTTCTATAATGAATTCTAATTATTCGTTTTGTATTTCTTCAATTTGCCTGGAAAACATTTATTTCAGTTTAACATTACTCTCTATCACCAATATTAATAGTCAGTTTTAACCGTCGACAGTAACACAGTACTGTTGACTCACTCCGATTAGTCAATGTCGTGCATTTATAAAAATACTGCATTATCGGTAGCAAAATGTTTAGAATCAATCAGTTAATTGTGAATTGGTTTATATAGCAATCTCTCTGTGTAAATATTTTAAATTCTGCTCACATAAATGGTTCGTTCAATGGCTATATCGAATGTTATATTGAGTGCTTATTTGTATAAATACATTTCTTATCATCTTTTGTTCTCACCAAACGTATTAAATATAAACTCAACTACTTCTCAGTCTTTTGTATGTAACAACTTGCTGGCTGCCTTTATATGGCACTGACATTTTTCTAACTTATAAACATAAAAGCTTTCCAATTTCTACAAAAGAAATGGATTTAATATAAAGGTAAACTCGCTAAGCTCTCTCAAGTTATACCTGTCAGCTTTAAAAATAATTTGTATAAGTCGCTAAGTATCACATGTATTATATAACAGACATAATGAAATAAAAGTATTTGAATACTATATGTATATATTTAACCAGATCAAATCACATGCACTGAGCCATATTGCGTCCAAAGAGAAGTATGATAAATGATAAGATTCAGAAGGATCGCAAGCTTATAGCTATTCCTATCATGAATTGTATCAATTTTAAAGTAAAGATTTTTTTATGGATTTATTTAAACAGTAAAATCTTAGAATCTATTAGTTACAAAAAATCTTTTAATGTTTTACATCGCAACTCTCGAAACGTATACAGCAATGACATACATTTCGAAGAAGTGTAGAATAACATTGTAATTTATTGTTTGATAAACCGTAAAGCACAGCTAGTTAGTCTTTAAAGACTTACGCTTTTGAAAATAAAAGTTTAAAATGCCTCGCGAAGATCAGACCCCCACTTTTTTGTATTATATTTCTTTTACATTAATAATATTATTTTTTTGACTGTTTAGAATGTTCTGAACAGTTCCTTTGATTTTGTAAGACAGATTGAGATGTATTAGTAATAAGAAAAGTTTAGTAACAAGTTCATGAGAATCGAACATTCTTAAAAGGTGGAGTAAAGAGTACGGAGATCAAACAGACATACCAAACAAACTATTTAAACATAAAATGAAATAAGAGATGGACGTAAAAAAACAAGTCTGGATGGGATTCAATAAATTTTACATGTGTTTGTATCTCTTAATTTTTTACGCCTGATTGTTTTACTGGAACAGTGCCAAAAAGTACGGTAGTATACTTACTATTCTACTATAATATTCATTTATTGGTACTTTGTGTACTTGTGTAGAAATTATTACATATGGAGAGATTAGTAGTATTGGATATTGTTTAGTTTCACCGTATATTTGGAAGTTACAAAAAGCTAAATAAACAGAATTGATACTTTGCCTTTAGACGCAAAATCTAGCAGTTTATGTGTAAGCGATTTGGATCCATAAGTTTCTTCTTTTATTTTTCTTTCTTCTTGTGTTATCGGCTGCTTGCCTGATGCCAACCCTCTTTGTGCAAGAAGTTTAGAGATTTGCAGAAGAAAATAGGGTAGGGACAGAAACCTGAGGTAAGAGATACTGAGGAAATGGAACTGAAACCACAGTAGCTTACAGAAGTCAGGGTCGCGTACCTGAGTTTCCTGAGACTGTTCTGGCCACTACATGACAGAAACACATGCTGGCTCAAATTAATGAATATATAAACTGAATAATTAAAACCTAAAATATAAAGTATATTCTGATTTACGAAGATTTTATATGAACATCATCGCTTGGAGATAACATTGTATTTAAAGACAAGTGTTTGGAAAAATCCTTGATAAAAACCAGCACACACGCAGCCGGACTAACAAAAACATAGCTTTATCAATACTCTGTTTAGTTATCTTAAAATGCGAGTTTATTCAAACAGATTTTAAAAGCCAAATAATATTCTTACCATCCATCTCAGTAGCTCACACTAATTTATGATATTCATCTTAATTAGCTGTTTTTTTAATCAGGTACCTAAACGGGGTCAACTGTAATTATTCTTTTTATCCAAAGAGTTGTTATCGGACAAGTTCCACGGATTTGTCGGTTTTATTCTAAGTTTTCACAAGATAATAAAAATAAAGCAAAATCAATGAAAAAATGTTTGTGTCCCTTTGAAAAATTCATACAAATATTACATAAATAATATTTGATTTATGAAAGTGAAGCTTAGGAATATCCTAAAAAAATATATTTGTTAGTATTTTTTATTATTAGTTATTATAATGGACAGGATTTCACAGAGATTTCTTTTCTAGGGTACATCTGAGGCCTTGACTATAAGATACACTGGCGGAAAGCCATTGGCGACGGTAAGGGTATGACTCGTGGGAGTTTCCAGACTACAACAAATAAAATCTCATAGGAGTACATAAATACAGTGTGTAATTTTATAGGCTAAACGTGTATGCCCAATGTCTTGAGTGGAGCGTACAAATTGCGAATTGGCGAATCATTTCTTGGAATCAATTTAGGTCGACTACTGGCCAGTAGTAGGGAATTGCGCAGGCGCATTGTAGGCCGAAGGTCGTCGCTCGTGGCTACTCTCTGGACAGCGTGTCGGCACCTGTAACGTTAGTAAGCTATTATTATAATCAATGTTGGTACTATGTGAGTAGATACCTATTTATTTATCAACTACTACAACAAGAGGCTGTTGTGTTTATAAGACAATATATATATTTACATAGATACATACATATGCTCATCCCTTATTCCTGTCCAGGATTGGCAGACACTCTTCAATGAAATTTGGGAAGTATTTTTTCCACCGTTCAAGTAACATACGTTCTTCATTCAAAAGTTCCCCTCCTTCAACTCTTATCATACTTACACCAGCTGTAGTCTTCCCGCGAGTATTTCTTACTAGCTTCTAGAATTACTTAATATTATCTTGGCAGCTCAAGCAGATCTTAGCGTCCATTTGATTCTTTCTCTTTTCCTTATTCCGTTTTACGCACTATTTTACCTTCCTTTTAAGCTTTCTCTAATATTCTTTGTTCCTTTCGAATTTACTTTCATGCTGAACCACATCATTCGTCATCACATCTTGGGCCATAGTTTTATTCAATCTCTGACTTGTTCTTATCGTTAAGAAGTCCAGCCATGCTTTCCTTTTCTCCTTTGCAACATCCTTCGTCTCTATATCCAACCATTCCTGTGTAACATTTCTTAGAATATTCCGTTTACTAACACCGCAGACTTCCATCGCACATTTGATCAGATTCTATTTGAATTCCATACATAAGTCGTCCACTCTATTTTCAACAACCACTTTCATACTGGTGTTTAATGTTTCCTTCAATTCACTATTTGAATTCCTTTTTTACTTCAGACTCATACAAACATTTAACTTTTATTCGTTCTAAATCAGTGCAACATGCTTTCGCCCGGTGCTTTCAACCCTTAAACCAAAGCTCTAGTATCCATCATCTTGTTTTAAAGTGACCGTCCACCATTACGAAATAAATCATGTTTTCATGAGGAATCCCGAATCCACATACATATATGTAATTAATAAACACTCTCTATTTTCATTTACTCCTTCATCACCAAACATAGCCAGTGCACTTTAGTATCCGTCACACATCACTCCAATCTTTGCATTTAAATTTCCGACCATGACAACTCTTTCCTTCGACTTTCATAACCGTAAAACCTCACGTACGAGTAGGTACTCCCGGAACCCCTCTCTGGATTATAGCTTGCCTGGAGCATAGAAACCTACTATAAACACAAGTGTAAGTCCCAGACCCAGTCTCGCCCATAGCAAACGAGAGCTGACACATTCATATACTCGTAACCGAGAAGAATGAAAAGTCATTCTTCTCGTCAAGTCGTACCCCAGAATCTTTTTTGCATCCATTATTTCACATACTTTCTTTTCTTATCCATTTTCTTATCCATACCTCCTCTAACATTCATTTCTACATGTGAAGTCTCATCTGAATTGTCTCCAGTAGACTCAATAGTGATAGTGACATAGGATATAAAATTACAAGAAGTCGTAAGCGAAAAGAAACATAGAGAAACAATTTATGTAATGTAGTTGATTTTGAGTCAATCTTTAACCGATTAAAAGGGTGTGATTCAAAACTGAATATTTATGTTGCTAAAATACTTTTTTAATTGAATTGGCTCTACTCAAGGTTAGTCCCATATAAGTAAATTTGGAGTCAGTATTCCACCTATAAGGTAAAGTAAAAAATAAACGATATATACATATGTATAACGCGTGTGAGTCAGAATCGCACTTGTCCGGGTTTTTAATCAACTGACATACTTGTATGTGTTAAAATAATAATCAAGAGCTTTTCAAAATTCCTAGTACCTAAAACAAACATCATCAATCTACTTATAGTGAGACGCTTACTTTAGTTAGTTAGTGAAACGCTTTGCAAAGCTTCAGATCTTTTCACTTTGTAATTGAATTAAACATTCTTTGTTTATTTCGTCTAAAGGACATCTCCCGCATTAGGAGGGATTCCTATGTCGTGGGGGTGCTGAGAAACATACAAATAACGGACACAAAAAAGACCCAGACTCGGGACAACTATTTTTGAATCACGCATTTTTTTATCTAGTGTGGGAATGGAGCCCACAACCTCCGGCGCAGCACGGTATCACTAACCATTAGACCAACAGGCCAGTCAACAATTTGTTTGCCTTTGTTTACACTAACTTTTATTCTTTGAGAATAGTAGTTAGTCAATACATATAATATATTTATAGGTATCTGTTAAACGTGTCTAATAATGAGGCGCCTGATGTTATGACGACGCAATAACGGCATATGACCACTTCTTGCAATGAAGTTTAGAGATATTTTGAAGTTTACTTAATACTTATTTATGTCTTTTTGTTATTTTCTTTATTTAGTTTAATTATTGCCTATAGGATGAAATCGAAATAGTGAGAGCAAAATTTTTTTGTATAGATCATTTTGTCACCTATACTTTATAATAGCTTCACAATTAAGTTCTCATCTGGCTCTATCATATACATATATTATTATTATATATTGTAGAAGCAAAAGGATTTTTTTTTTATTATTGAGCGGGTCCCACTTTGCGTTTAACGTTTTACGGTCTCCATTTCAAAGACTCGCTTATATTAACCGCACCGCTTACATACATATGTAGCCTGATTGGTAGTAATCAAGTATATTCTATATTTTCCCTAAGAAGACTACATATTTTTTAAAAACCTAATAAGTAAATGCAATAAAAAATCTTACAAATATAACAAAAGGAAGATAAGGATAAAAGTCTGTTTGAGAACTGCACAAAGAATAATTACTTTTTATAGGTTTCAGGGTTATACAACCCTGAAACCTATAAAAAGCTGTCTTCAACTCGTGTTTAATGCCTCCCATATCAGACACATTTTTTTGTCATAGTTGCACTGTCGCCTAGTAATTTAGAAAAAAACTCAATGATCAAGTTTCTAAGTTAAGTGAACACCTTGTGAACAATATTCACATAAATTTTCTGTTTTGGTCATACTACGGCGAAAATTAGCTAAAAGTAATGGACCTGCTATCAAGTTACGGTGATCGATTGGACTCGGAACTGTCCCATACTAAAGTTCATGCAAATATCGCAAGGGAATCAACTTACCTTGTAAAAGATAATATAGTTGGCGATTTCCTTATGGAAACGTGACCTATCGGGTCCCACCGCACAGTATACATAATTAAAAGCTTTACAAGTTCAATTCGATAGCTACGGCACTAAGTTGGCATGATGCCACACACAATACAGGAATTCAAGACTTCAAATGTTGTCTCGAGGTTTGCGTTTTATCGTTTCGTGTGGTGACGTAAAGTTAGCACTGAATACAGGTTCCATAGATATGAAGAGTTATATAACAGGTTAATAGAAATTAGAAAAAAAAATAAGGGTAAAGGTAGTCAATCTTAAATCTATAAGCGACAATTTCAGTCTTTTTACACTATCATTGCTATGCATTAGCTATAGGCATGACAAAAAGGATATTCGTTAGAAAAAAAAACCTTTATAGAAGTAACTAATAATATATAGTAAGGTAAAATAAGGTCCTGATCTCAATTAAACCACTCAAATGAAGCCTCATTAATAGAGATTTTAACAGTGGTAGAGCCATGCTTAGGCACGAATGGGCCGGATCGACCGGTGCGATACCACGGCCTCACAGAAAACCGGTTGTGAAGTAACGCTTGCGTTGCATTTCCCCGAATTGAGTGAGGTTTCCGGAGGCCCAATTCCCCCTCCCCCCTTTTATCTCCCCTCATCTCCTTTCTCCTTTTTTCCATCTCCTCATCCCTCCTCCCTTCTTTCCGCTCCCTGCATTCCCCATCCCTCATCACCCTCAAAGGCAGGCAGTGCACTTGAGTTGCAAGTGTCCATGGACGGCGGTGTCACTTACCATCAGGTGACCGGTTTGTTCGTCTGTCCCCCTATAGTATAAAAAAAAGGAGAAAGCCATGGCAGTTAGATGTCAACATAACCTCCACAGTGCCAACAAATCCAAACAGCACTTTGGCAACTAGCAAGTAGAACCAACCGGCGAATTCTGCAAGTTAGCTATCTTAATAAACTTTAATTTAATTGTAATAAAGTTTGGAATAGGATAGAATTAAATTATCTACATTTATTTTATCTAGGTTACAGAGTAATGACTATTGTCAGATGCTACATTCACTTTCAATGATGATGTACATTAGGTATATTATATTGGTAATACAAGCACCTGTTCAGTAACCTATAAAATGTACAAGCACCTTACCACCCAACACTTTAAAATAAAATTGTGAAACCGTAAAGAGAAATTGTAAAAGGACTTAATAAAAGCTTTACGAATATACATTTGAAACCGGATTACCGAATAAATCTCTCATTAAGAAAGTAAAACGTAATTTCACACGGCTATGCGCTTGAATTATAAATGTTCAAATGTAATATAATTTATATTATAAGGCTTTACATGTATTTCTTGAAAAGATTTTAATAAAAGAAAAAAAATCGTGAATCCAGGGTTCAGATTATCTCATAATAATGTAAATTGGTTCCCAAATGATAAAACTATCGCTTAGTTTTTGAATAACAAATTCATTCGAGTTTAAGTAAGCGAAACTAAAAAATTGTCACTGCCATTAAATAGTTCTACAGTTCTTTATGGCTGTTAGTTTATGACTTGTAAAGATAAGCAGTTTTTATAACATTTTTAAAGGAATATAAAAATAAATATTCTATGGTCATGTAACCAACACAGGGCAATTTTTTTTTTATGGTGCTATATGACAAACGAACAGACGAGTCATCTGATGGTAAGTGACTACCGCTGCCATAGGGTGTCCAAGTGTGTCTCAAGAGTCAAAAGTGCGTTGCCGGCCTTTAGGTAGGAGTGATAGTGATAGTGTGATCCATAAATTGTTGTACCTAGTCTAGGTGTTTGTTGTGTCCGCTATTTTTATATTTGTAAAGACCCCGCGACACAGGAATCATTCTTAGTGTGGAGTTGTCTTTTTAAAAATAATTGCCTATTTTTAAAAGAAAAAACATAGAACTGAGAATATGTATCCGTGTAAAAAACAAAACTTTGAATCCAAAAGTAGAGAAATTACTGTTCTATGTATGTTTAACTCAAAACCTTCAACTAATTTGTTAACTTATTACTGTATTAGCTAGTGAACTAACATAGCGGTTTACAAATAGCTAATAAATTACCAACATATGTTCAAGGCTACAAATTAGCTTTGGCGGCACCATGAGGCGCTGTGCAGGCGTTTGAGCATGCATGCACAGTGCACACAGAATTGCTTTTAATAATACAGACTCGTATTGAGATGTCAAGTAGTATTCTCGTGGTTAACAGTTCTGTCGGGGGAAATCTGTAGAATGATTCTGTAGTCTAGGATGTTATATATATGACGACTACCATAAATTTCAACTGTTCAGAACACATAATCTATATAAATGTACATATACCGTCTACCGTAGTCATTGTAAAGGGCTCAATTTATTATTCGATTTACCTGAGGTTCACTAGTTTCCTTACTATATTATTTTGAAACATAAACACGAAACAAACTGAGAGTTGTTTCTAAATATTGACAACATGAGAATCATCAGTGCTGTTATTCACAACACAAGTAAAAAGTTTCTAAACATTATCATTCAGTCAATATTTGCGTGCGTCAGAAATAAAGCTTGACCGAGACGCGCGAAAACTTCCACACAAGCATGTTTCATTATAAGTTTTATTTTATTGTCTAGTTGTTTAGCTTGGCAAATTGCCTGCTGTAGAATACATTTTGCTTTTACAAAGATGTACCTGTTGGAAGGTAACGGTTAGTTCTGTATTGTAAATATGTAAAATGTATAGTCGTAGATGATCATTCATGTTTTTTTTTTGGTTATGATTATTATAATATATTTGAAAACTTCTAGAAAATCAAAGAGTTGATGAATGTTTGAGATATATGTACAAAATTCGTGTTTGTTGTCGAATTGCGAAACATAATAACAAATAGATATCGACAACCGATGTGTAGGCAGAATGTGACAGGTATTGTCAAAATAACACAGGTACGATAGAGGCGTGAACTATTTACGTACGTATTGTTATGTACATTGCGGTGCCGCGATGGCGTAGTTGTTGTTTGGTATAACACCAACTATGTAACTTGTTGCCTACTATTGTACTCCTTATGATATTCAATATCATTAGCTTGATACTTGTTTAGGTATTTTGTTTGTTTTACGAGTAGTAAAAATTTACTTTGTTTTTTTTTATTGGAATAGGCATATGTCTTCTAACTCACCTGATCTGAACTAACGATGAAGATGAATTTGGTACACGTCTATCCAAAAGAAATCTACCCAACGACGACGACTCTAACTAAAAAGGAAAGGATAAGTTCGAAGTCAACTGTCGCACACTCACCAAAACGAATTCTAAAAACCTACTTGCCTATTGGCAGTGACTTCTTTAAGTATTTTTATTGATTACAAAAAGTCCTTTTCTCTAATGGTAGGTTAAAAAAGTTTTCAAAGGATCGTTGGATATACCTTTATTTTTTAGTTGGTACACTATTAAGTATATGATAATATGCTATATAAATGCCATAGTATGGAATGATGATTATTAGTCAATCACGCCAGAACGTCTAAATGAATTTGGATGAAATTTATAAATTATTATCTGGAAGATCACATAATGTAGGTCACTTTTTATCGCGAGAAATGTACATTTCAAAATTTCACGGGTCACAGCTAACAGTTACTTTTGAAAGGGTTGTAAAGCATATAAAGTATAGTGATTAGACAAAAATTGTAAGTTGTCTGTACTTCAGACATTCACAGAGTGAAGCCCTTGTGTTCGTACACCATTTGTATTAAAGGATCAACGGATTACTAAAGTTTTTGCATAAGAAGTGCAAGAAGAGTGAAAGTATCCAACTTTTGATATCTATATATTTATTCTTTGACCATAGGATGGAAGTCACAAAACGATCTTGCATATATTGTTATTGACGATGTTTGTGTTCTATAGATATCTCCATTGTGCAGTATATTACTTTTAGAAATGATCAATCTTTGTAGAACGTAAATAATAGCAGCCCAAAACATTAACTAAAGAGAATATAGGTACATTCAGAATTAGAATCATCAGATTGCAATATTTATGAAAGGATGAGTGATATTAAACAACTTGACAGAAGTATGCAGAGAATGTAGGATTTATACAAGATCCAAATCGTTGGCATCAACGGTGCATTAATATTGTGTTTTAAATAAAGCTTTCTATACCTATGTTCCTTTGATAAATATTCACGCGCCGCTAAAGGTAAACGATCGTTTGAATATTGTTTGTGATCTTTTGTTAAACTTGGATGATAGTAACAACTCTTTGTTCAGAAGTTCTTTTAAACCTAAATAAACCAACTCAAATTGTTCAATGTTACCTTTTGCCCTAGTAAATCACGTTTCTAATTACTACTATGGATAAATTTACGTAGATGAAACGCAATTATTTGTATATAAACTAACAAAATTAATTAATTATTATTTTATTAAGAAATGTACATCATGATGATAATTCCAAATTTCATTACCTACCTAAATATGTATACGCGCGGAGTACTTATTTACTGTTTTACGGATTCTAAAATGTCATGTAGTATAAGTACAGAAAGAAAATGTTTATATATCAGGCAGATAAAGTTTAAATCCTTTAGAACATATAATCCATAAGTTTTTGATACATATTTATTTAAATCCACCAAAAGCTCAGAGAAATTTGTCTACGATGATATGGTCAAGTCAGGAATATGTGACAAGAGCTTGAGAAGCTAAAAGGCACAAATGTTCTCGCAACTATCAATAACATGACGGATTTGCATTAAACATGAGTCATGAGATAAGCTCAGAAGGACAACGAGATGGTCTTTGAAATAAGGGAACAAGAGCCAATATCTCTGCTTACTCCTTTAGGTAGAAATAGTGCAATTTTGCATTTATAGGAATATCGTACATACTTTACATCACCTTATAAAACTGGAGGCGTGGCAGGCCATCTCGATGCTATATGCAATAAATATTTCGAAGGTTTAATTTATAAGAACACAGCGGCTTATAATCAGATTATTTTTTGTAGTTTTGTATTTATCTATCTCTGTCATCACGTATTTTGTCAAATTCATAACATCATCAGATCTTATTGGATTAATAGCTCAAATATGGCAAACATTATCAGAACCAAGATAACTAGTAGGATGAACATTATCTGAACCTAACCTAAACGAAAATAATTAATATTTAAAATTAAAATTCTGATAGGTTTTATGATATCTGCTGTCTCAAATGACTACATACATACTGGGATAATTATTAAGAGTATTTTTAGACTGAACCCAGAATTTACTACGTTATAGGGAAAATTCACGATATTTTTTTTAAAGACAACTCCCGTATTAGAAATAATTCCTGTATGGCGGGGGGCTTTAGGAACATTCAATCAACGGACACGAAGAACCCCTAGACTCGGGACAACGATTTGTTTATAACACAAATGTTTGCCCCGTGTGGGAATCGAACCCACGATCTCCAGTTCAGCAGTCAGGGTCACTGACCCCTGGACCAACGGTTCCGACAAATATATATAACATCATATATGTATATAACAATTATAAGATATCTCTTGATTGATGCATCTCTTTTCAATCCACTACAAGTTGGAATGTAAATTGAAGAAACCAATTTTTCAGGGTCGTCTACATGAGTGATAGTTTTACAACATGTACTCGTACAGTGGTGTACAACATGTACAGTGGTGATAATAATTTTATAGCATTGTCACTCAATTAGTAATTTGCTCATTTATTTACAACTTTTCTGAGTACTTGTATAATTAATTACAATACGTCAAGTTGCACAATTCTCTTCTTGTGTAACATACTAATGTAAAGTCCACGGTATTTTTCAAATATCTATCTCTAATCTACTCTCTCTACTACTCTACTCTACTCTCTAATATATCATAAAAATAATGTGTCTCTGTAAACTCTATTTCTTCCCCTCCCCCCATCCCTCATCACAAAGATGTACACGTCTGAAAACCAAGCATTCCATAGTCAAAAATTTTAAATATAAAATAAACTCTATTAATTACTAGAGATGTGGTCTTGGTGGAATAGAATAGGGCTCCATCTCTTACCGTGGGTGTCTTATAAGGCACTCTTATATCAGACAGTATATACACAGTCGTATAGTGTCCGAGTGACGCCAATAGGCTTGTCCCTTATTACCTAAGTGGGTCTAAATTATTATTGTAAAAAAGTAGTTTACACGCATCTGCTGACCTGTTTGAGGATATACATAGGAGTGAGTGTGTATAGGGATCACCTGGTGGACCATTACGAAGTGAGTGTGTATAGGGATCACCTGGTGGACCATTACGAACATAATACTCAAACTATATTTTTTTGATACTGACTATCACTATAACTTGAATTGTCATCGTGAAGACTTTCCTTACTGTGACATACAACACATATTGATTAAATATTATATATTTTTGCAATTCTTCAACATATAACTTTTAAGTATTTTCTTCCCTTATTAATATACGAATGCATTCGTTGCAGTGGTTATATACATGCATGCTACTGAACTGATATTTATCATGTCTGCAGTAAAATCTAAGACGAGAAATATTTGAAACGGAATATTCCATTATGTAAAGTGACAGGTAATACGTTAGACACAAGACCTTTGTACTTTATAGGTTTTATTTTAGAGGCTATATATTATTGCGAGAATTAGATGTGACATAAAGTCCTTGGATGTTATATTAATCAACTTCTAGTGTTATTTTGCGTTTCAGATAATATGGTATTAACTTGCACGAGAAGATTTTGTATTGACGATCATGGTACACGTTATATGTTAATTCCCTTGTAGAGTCCAATGTTTTAAGTACCTAAATTCTACTTTAAATTTTGGCCCCGTCATTAAAAGATGTATAAGATGCAATACCGTTTATAATTTAGAACAAAGTCACGTCTAACCGTGGCGACGGTTTCTTTTATTCCCATGAAATAATTTGTATTAGGAACATGTAATATTTCATAACTACTTTGCATCTGTTATTTTCATGTTTCAGGTACATACATGTACACACATTCAAAATATGTTTGTTTCATAAAAAAGCGGCACCGAATCCAAGAATCCCAATATATAAACAAATCTGTTCACCACATACCACTCTGAGAAATGTACATCTAGAAAAATGAATTTAATTTCAATGTAATTTATAGTGGCTCATATTTTCACGTCTATCAAGAAATATCGTAGATGATATACAGTTGACCTCTCGTAATTTGCACCCGGCTCGCCTAAACAACAATACGAGCAAGGTGAAGCAACCTGCGGAAAGGGCAAACATGATAGATATAAAACGTGTGCATCCCTGCAGTCTGTATTCCGTCTCCGGCGCCGCAATCGACGGTATCGACTTGAACACCTCAGAAACTACACACACACAGAACATGATGAAACTGGTAAGGAATTGTGTTATAAAGGCCTATTGTTATTGATATCATCTTTAATAGTGGGTATTGTTTTGTCTACACCATGGTAAAAAGGTTATAGGAAAAGGATACGCGTATTTCGTGTTTATCTCGGGTTTTCCCTTCTTCGGGTTTATAAATAGTATTATAGAAATTAAGCATAGGCATATACAATCTTATATACCAACTGCAGTAAGAAGCTGGCCAAAATAACTCTTTAACTTCAAAATAGAACCTCGTGTAGTTTGAGTATTTGAATTTTGATTTGAAACGTTTCGTTAACATATGTATATGTAATCATTAGTTCAGGAGTTGATATATAAAAGTTTGATTTAATTAAATTTACTTTCTTAGTAACTAGTTGACCCAACAAATATCGTTCTGTCAAGAATACTACATTCCTCTGGTAAACTTCCTTAGAGTTCGTTTATTTATATAAGACAGAAGAGGGAGAAAAAGACTTAATAATTTTATTTTGAACATTGCATGTTCACCACACATCTATAACATAGAACCCCTAGGTTCACGTAATGGAATTTCTACCAAAAAAAACTCTTGACATGACTGCAGCTAGAGCTCGTCCATAGCTAGTTAACAGAAAAAAAAAGGATAATTGATTGACAAACGGGAGAAAAAGGTTTCAATTGTTTGTATAGAAGGCATTGCATATAATTGTTTTATAAACACCCTGCCAATATTACTAATGTGTGTAATCCATGTATCCATTCTATTTCTTTAGCTCTAACAATGGTTTTAATTTTATCACATCACTTATAATACATTTTCAGATATTTGCTGGCATAGCTTTAGTGGGGTGCGTAAGTGCTGCCCGGCTAGATCATTTAGTGCCATCAGGCTACGCGGGCGGACGTGGAGGCCCCGACGCCACGCCTTTTCACTACGAGAATGTTAACAACGGCGATGGGAACTATCGCTACAGGTAATGTCAAGTTAAAATTGCATTCTAAATTCGAACGTTCATTGCTTTGAAATTGATTGCGTCAATAGGCTAGATCACTGTCAAGTCAAATCAGCATCTTTTTAGTAAACGTCAAAACGGTAGGTTTGGTACAATTTCGTTTTAAATACAGATGTAGTCGGAACTTAAGTTAGTCGCATGTATCTGTATCTTTGCGAACGTACTGGTATAACCATTTTCTTTTTTGTTTAAAAAGCCGGGAGATGTCTTTTTTGAACACAAAGAACACCCAGACTCGGGGCAACTGTTTGTGAAACACACAAATTTATGCCCTGTGTGGGAGTTTAACCCACGACCTCTGACCCTGCAGTCAGCGTCAATAACCACTGGACCAACAGGCCAGTCAACTGTACCTCCTCCTCAGGTTCACTCATGCTGTACCTCCGAAGGATTGCCTACCTGCCTATAGGCGTAATTAAGGCCCCATTTACGTCATAGGGGGCAAGCATATTGCCTTCATTCGGGCACTTTGGTAAATCGGATGGGAAAATTTGGAAACTAATCCTTTAGGGATACATGTGTGAGTAAATGTATGTAAAGTATCACGCATTTCAAATATTTCTGGTACAGAAAGATTTTTTTATTTATTCATTCTAGTTATGATACTCCTGATGGTACATCAGCACATGAGAGCGGATCACCTCGTGCCTCTGGCCCCGAAGGTCCCGCAGTAACTGCTGAAGGAGGTTTCTCTTTTCACACTCCCGATGGTCAGCACGTCCAACTCACTTACACTGCCGATGAAAACGGATTTCACCCAACAGGATCTCACATCCCGACCCCACCGCCCATCCCTGAAGCGATACTTCGCTCCATCGAATACAACAGACAGCATCCTTCCCCGTAAGTTTTATACCATTTTCTTAAAACGTAAGCTCTCTTTATTACAGTAAATCAAGAAAGAATTCACTCGAAGATACATATATATGAAACCGCTATGTTGATGATACATTGCAAATATAAGGAATTACGAAGGAATTGGTTAATGCGTTCTTTTATGCAAATAAAGAACTATCTGTAATTATCATGAATATAAATGTATTGGTAAGCTTAAATATATTAAATAATTAATAATATACAGCACTGAACAATACAGACATGAAATCATACATTTCGGCATTACAATAAGGTACTTTCGGTAGTGAAAAATTAATTATGTTTGATAAAAAATAAAATTTATACAGAAATATACTTAAATATTCTGATTTTGAGTCATAAAAGCACATTATTGATTTATTATATTAAAATTAAAAGTCGTGATCTAAAACACGAGCTGCTAAAGGCTAGAGGTTAACCCATATTTAGAGAGCTCCAAAAGTTCTTCAACGTTGTCCTATTTGAAGGAAGAACTCCGGAGGTGTGGATCAGGAGTATGGTCGTCTTATTCTTCAAAAAGGGTGACAAACCCATGTTGAAAAACTATCGACCCATTTCCGTTCTAAGCCACGTCTACAAGCTGTTTTCAAGAGTCATCACGAACCGTTTTACGCGCAGACTCGACGAATTTCAACCACCGGAGCAAACTGGGTTTCGGAGCGGATATGTCACCATAGACCACATCCACACAGTGCGGCAGATTATATAGAAGACCGAAGATTATAATCAGCACCTGTGTCTAGCATTCGTTGACTATGAGAAGGCCTTTGACTCGATCAAGATCTGGACTGTTATGGAGTCCCTGAAGCCTTGTTGACTGTTAAAGGCCGGGGCATCAACATCAATGGCGAATACATTTCTCGCTTGCGATTTGCAGAGGACATCATCATCATGTCAGAGACGCTGTAGGACCTACACCAGACACTGAATGAAAATAAATCGAAGTGGCGTGCAGTGGGAGAGGTCGATGTCCAGCAGTGAACTGTGATAGGCTGATAATGATGACGATGATGATGACAAAAATACGAGCCGCCATGTTGTGGAGTCAAATAGGCAAAAACTGTCAGTTCAATGTAAACAGCTAGGTACATGTTTAGCAACTTTAACTTCAAGGAGTAATAATTGTGTCTTTTCGTCAGTGCATTTTTTTTGTACCTATTTATTACCCTACCTATTTATTTGCTAGTATTTGTACAACTAGACACTACACACCAACGTTAGCGATTGTAATTCATTATTTTCCCAAAAAACACAAAATATTTATAGCTGTTAACGTTGAATTAATGCCGTTGAATTAATATTGCGAAAAACAACATTCGTGTATGTACAAACATACACGACTGTTGTTTTTCGCAATATTACGTCACCACGAATAAAAAAGATTTAAATTTAAATTTAATTATATGGCAAGAACGCGTGTTTATTTTGCCAAAATATATTTCTTTGTGGCTTTTTATTAAGAAAATCAACATTTTGAAGTACTTTTTGAACCATAGTAGAATACCCTATTGGTGGTCTTATCAATGACGGTGATTTCCTTTCCGCGGAGGATAATTAAATTCGCAGTAATGAAGAACAATACGTGAACAGGTTCTTTAAAGTCAGTTACGAAAGTAAATAAAATATAATTTGTGAAACTGAGTTCTCAGTACCATCTGAAGGGACTTTATAAATTACGTAATCGTATATGTGTTCTAACCTTCTACAAGTATTAGCAGTTTTTTCCAAATCATTTATTACTTAGATGCTACAACAGTTATATACAATAGCTAACTTAGCTAGAAAAACAATCCAATATTTAAAATATGTTAGTAACAATCACAATAATATTGTTGTATTTTTGTTACTCTTGTTGATTTTCACTTTGTCAGGTATAAGAGCTTTTTAGCATTCAAAGGAATAACTTAGCTGCTATTATAGGGTTCCTTTAAAGGCCTTTTATGACTACCGAATTGTATTTATTTTGAAAATTATTTATCGAGATACTTGAATAATCAACATTTTATATGAACAGAACTTAAGTTAAAGGTAATTGTGACAAATAATTACAAAGTTTTGTTTGTAGTTACAATTAAGCCGTATAACCGCCTTAGTTTAAATGACTTACTTTCAAACTACATAGAATATAAATGTACACCATTTATTTTGTATAATGGTTGACGATGATGGACGATATAGAAACAAATAATTTATTTATGAACACTTACTTTCATGGAAACAGTGAAAGACAATATCAATATTGTTTTTATATTAATCATGAGTAAGTTATTAGCAGCTTATTCTAATTAAATTGCCACTTGATTTAATCGCGGTTAGATTTCATGGTTGAAATTGGTACTGGTCGTAATCAGTAATGGTACATATTATAAACGACGTAGACCCCCTTTGCTGTTGTAATTGTTTATATTATAGATAAGGTATCAGTTTAAATTCAGAAGGATGTTTGTGTGCTTGCTTACTTGTATAAATTGCAGAAATTTAAAATATCTTAAAATTATTTATTGTTTTGCCAATAAGGGAGTGAAAGTGTTGTTAAAGAACTTCTTGGTTTTTCCTTCTTGCAAAATCTACAAAAATAAGGTCTTGCGACACTAACATCAGTGACTCTACAATACTCCAACAACAACCGGCATCGAAAAGGAGGAGTTTCTTAAATAAAAGGATGAAGAATATAAATTATTACATTTTGTAAAGATTTCGGTGTATTGGAGACGGTTGATTCTTTTTAAAGTTAGATTCTGATGTGAGAACTGCTCTTTCAAACTGTGTTTCTGTATTTCCAGTGACAGCGGTTCTTTCAAAGCCGGTGGTCGTAACTACTACTGAAGATAACTTTGACAAATGTTTACCGTACCTCAATTACCTGTGGACTGTGATATCGAGATTACGTATTATTGTTTACACTTTGTAGATATTTATTAAAGACAATTGTACTTATTATATTGATAATAAATGTGATGCTCTGAGATTTTGTGTTATTATTCCGATGGTCATAGTTTGTGATGACTTCTTTTATTGGACTATACTGTACAGTAATAGGTAACATGAGGTGCACAATTACACTTTAATATCGTAATGTAACGTTAATACGAGTAATAAAAGACATACATGTATACACATATAAATAGATATTATTATCACAGTGACTTTTGACGATTTTCTGCAAAATGTTTAGTGACTTTTAGTTACAACCAACGTTTTTAAGTTCCTAATAAAGTTACGTATTAGATGTGTGTGTCAATTTTAAATTTGTTACATATATTCACAGCTTATACATACTTAACAGATCACCATAAAATTTTGTAGACACGTTGTCAGGGTTACAAAGCGGGCATAGGAGAACCTTAATCTTGAAATATTGCTGTTCCCGAGGGGCACTTGATTTGCTGGAAGAAATCTACATTCACGCGACCTCATAATCCTTAAAAATATTTATTGCATTTATTTATGCTCATAGGTACACAAGCAGTGGAAGAGGTAGGAAAAACGGGAAAGTAATGAAGGAAAGAGACATGGCGAGAAGCGAACTTGATGAAAACTTGGATTTAGTTTGAATATAAATTTTTAGAGATTATGATAATTTGTGAGATGTGCCAAATCCCATATTGGTGTCTTATCAGCTTAAATGATGGATAGCATCTAGCTAGAGTAAAAAAAAAAGAACATAGAGAGATATAGATATTAGGAAGATGTATATACCTTAGACGGTTATATTGTTCCGAGTGAGTGAGATTACTGGAAGTCCAACTCGCCCTCGCCACTTTCCCCTTTCTACACCCACCCCAAATTATCACCTTCAAAGGCGGGCAGAGCACTTACGACTCCTGAATTGCAGATGTCTATGAGCGGCGATTGTCACTTCGATTATTTATTAGGTGACCAGTCTACTCGTTTGTCCTCCTTACAACCTTGAACTTCATGGTGCGATGTATTTCCTACATAGTTTATGTTTTTAATACAGAAGAAGATAAAAGAAAAAGAATATGGTATGAGGTGATAATGTTAATTTCTATACTTGCTTCGGCACGTATGGGCCGGTTCGACCGGAGAGGAAACTCCTCCCTTTATTTTCTCTTATGCCCCTCTTGCCTTTGGCTTCACCTCTTCCCCTTCTACCATTTCCCTACCCTAAAAGGCGGACAGCACTCCTGTGACTCTTGAGTTGCAAGTGTTCATGGGCAGCGGAAGTCACTTACCATTAGCTGACCTGTCATAAAGAAAATAAAAAAAACCAAATGAAAAAATACTTTTCTAATACTTGGTAACATAAGTAAGAATGAAGAAACAGTAGGTTATTTCGTTCCTAAAGCCAGCAACAGTCATCAATGTGATCCTTTGCTAGTTGTAGCTGTGTTGATACTTTCAACCGTGTTAAGCGCCGTCGCAACTGGAAAAGATAGTCAAAATGTGTCTATCTGTATAACTATTATATAAACTGCACCTATAGAAACTTTTTACTCTGGAATATTGTGTGTATTTTCTTGAACATTTAGGTTGTCCTTAATCGAGATTTTTATATGTTGTATGTTCTGTGAAAAAGTTTTTTCATCGTCATGATCTATCTACGTTACTCATAACGCTATCTGTTAGTTATCAGCTAATATGACTTCAAAACTACAGTGAGAGTTGTTATAATATACTAATAGGTGTCGTGTTACCGATAATTTAGGGTACAAGATGACTTTATTTTCTTATAAGAATTCAATTATTAACTTATATCAGCAATATATACAGGAATATGAAAACAATTTGATTGCACAGATTAAAACTAACGAATATGTTTTTCAGGAGAAAATATTGAGACATCTTTGTATGTACAGGATTTTCACAAAAGCTACTGCTCCGACCTGAATGCTAATTTTTGATATTTATTTAATGTAGTACCCTTATATAGTAGGATTTTCGATTTTAGTCGGACTTTCACTATTTGTTGAAGTCGTTTTTTACCCGGTTTTTTCGAGGTGTGCATGATGTCTTTTATCACGCCTTACACCCTCGAAATCCATTACCGACGTGATATCGATGAATGATTGCGACATGTGGGGTACATTAGAATCGCCTTGATAGTGAGATTGACAGGGATGACGATAGTATGGATAGACAGAAAAAAAATAAATAGATTTAAAATTGAAAGATTTGACATTAACAAATATGGGGATGACGTTTACAAACTACAGAGAAACAAAGCAGGCATTATAATATCTTTGCGTCAAGTCGTTGGAAGGATTCGGCAGCTGGGTCTTGAGGTGGCCCTGCATAAATCGGAGGCCCTTTTCTTCCACGGGCCTCGAAAGAGGCCACCAGCCGGATCCAGTCTTGTCGTGGGAGGTGTTCGCATCGGCATCGAGTCTTCGATGAGATACCTTGGTCTCACACTCGACGGCCGATGGGATTTCGGTTATCACTTCCGGAATCTGGCCCCTAAGCTCATGAGGACGGCAGCTGCACTATCGCGTTTGCTGCCAAACTTAGGAGGGCCCGACGCCTCCTGCAGGAGACTTTATATAGGAATCGTGCGGTCCATGGCCTTATATGGGTCACCAATATGGGCGGAGACTCTGACGGCCCGCAATACTGCAATACTGCGGCGACCGCAAAGGGCGATGGCCGTTAGAGTTATAAGAGGATACCGCACGATATCCTTCGAAGCGGCAAGTCTCCTAGCCGGCTCTGCTCCATGGGACCTGGAGGCGAAAACCCTTGCGTCATTATATCTATGGCGCAAGGAGGCACTTGAGCGGGATCTGAGACCCGCGCCTCGTGAAATTGAGGCGCAACGGTCCCGGCTCCGTCAGGTCCTAATGGCAGAGTGGAAACAACGACTAGAGCGACCAAGCGCAGGGCACGCCACTATTTTGGCGGTAAGACCCATCATGGAGGATTGGCTGGAGAGGCGACATGGCAGCCTCTCCTACCGACTGACGCAGGTGCTCACCGGACACGGCTGCTTCGGTAAGTTCCTGTGTCGCATAGGCCGGGAGCCAACGTCTGCGTGCCACCACTGCGGAGGCTGTCGCGAGGACACTGCACTCCATACTCTAGCGGAGTGCTCAGCATGGACGCAACAGCGCCATGACCTCGTGACGGCTATTGGTGTGGGAAGCCTCTCGCTAGATACCATGGTTCAGTCCATGGTACAAAGTGAGAGTGCATGGGAATCCGCCGCCTCCTTCTGCGAAGAGGTGATGCTGATCAAAGAGGCGGCGGAACGGGAACGGGAGAGGACTAACACTCTCTCGTCCCGCAGAGGACGCACCAGGCGCCGGAGGGCGCAGAATGATCTCCGACCTCCATGAGCGCTGGCCTGGGGGTAGCGGATCGGGCTGCCCGCTACCCTAGCAGAAGCAGGCCTGAGACGGGAGCGCGTCGTATTCTGCGCGCGCCTCTCTAAGCTGGAGGGGGGCTAGGCTCCCCGCTTTCCACGGTGTGGTCGCCTGAGCATCAGTCGACCAAGGTCTGCAGGGGTTCTCGGAAGCATCCTTCTTAGGGTATACCCGGATCCTCTGCGATAGACCTCGTGACGGAACACCGTGTGGTTTTAGTCGGTTCGAGTCCGATATACCACTTCACTGTTGGCTCCAGTGAGGTGATGACCCGTGGGGGTTTCCACACGAAAAAAAAAAAAAAAAAAAAAAAAAAAAAAAAAAAAAAAAAGGCATTATAATATCTTTGCGTACTTTAGTAAAATGTAGAAGAATTATTTAATTTAGTGTTTATTATGCTATCGGCTTCATTCATCTTACACATTTGTATTTAATTGTTTATTAATTGATACCCAAATGAGAATTTATCCTTATTAGTGTACATCAAATGTCGTCATTCGCTTGTAAACAAACAAAACAATATTTTTGTGTAAGCTCAAGGTAGTTATGCATCCCTCTGTATCCTCTGTCTTAGATTAAGTAGCTACTCCGCTGGCTCAGCATTGGCAACGGATATGTCTCTTAGAATTAGATAACGAATTGTTTTGACGATCGTCTAGACATGGAATATTATAAAATGTTTTAAGGACATTATATTGCAAGCCTCCAAATCGGCAGCACACTAGTTAAGTTGTCTTTTATTTTACTTAAAAAACCCATTGTCCAAACTGGAAGTTTAACTGGCGCAGCCGGTAGGATCGTGTTGTTAAAGCTGTGCGCATCTCGTAATAATTCGGGTATCCAACTTTACTCGAAATACGTGAAACCGCGCGCGACGCCAGACGCGATCCTCGAACCAAAGAAATATTGTTGAACAATCACCAGGACATCGAGTATGGGAGTACCGGTCGGTTGGTAAGTAAAACTCCTTGCCTTCCTTGCCATATTATTTCTCCCGTATTTTTCATGATAAAGGATGCTATTTTATTAAATTGTAGTTATTCTGAGATTGGACATTTCTCATTTTAACATAATCTGGTTATGGTATAAAACTTTACCTAAGCCCAGGATATTTTTCTTACGATATAATATTATTTTTACCCGACTGTGAAAAAAAAGGAGGGTTATGTTTTTTTTTATTGTTAACTTTTCTTAATACTTTTATTAACTTTAGTGTATAGATTTTCAAACTTTATTGAAGTGTGTTTTAATTGTGTGATTTTGTTATATTGTACCATTTTTTCTTACCAATTTTGATAGTAAACTTTAGTTTCTCGTAATAATAAAATAAGATAATATTACCTTACCGAAATGCCGCTAGATCAGTTACCGAGCCTAGTGCCTTTACCTGCTGAGGCAGCGGTACCCATACCAAATGAAATGTTAAGATTAATACCTCTTTATGGGGGTGATAAGAGACATTTAGGGTTATTTATTAGAAAATGTGAGTATGTTATACAGAAATTTAGAGGTCATGAGGAACAAAATGTATACCTTTTGCATGCAATTACCAGTCGACTCATTGACAACGCCGCGGCCTTATTGTCGGAACGCGAA
This sequence comes from Tyria jacobaeae, assembly GCA_947561695.1. Lineage (NCBI taxonomy): Eukaryota > Metazoa > Arthropoda > Insecta > Lepidoptera > Erebidae > Tyria > Tyria jacobaeae. The sequence continues at coordinate 15,628,434 of OX387212.1, forward strand.
GACGTGTCGACTTGGACGGCATTAAGAGAGTTATTAGAACAACATTTCGGTGACCCTCGTAGTGAGGAATGTATTAACCTAGAGTTAGAGTCCTGTAAAATTAAATCCGGTGAAAGTTATTTAGATTTTTGTAATAGGATTCAAGGCATCCGCTCATTACTCCTTTCCAAAGTTAATTTGCTATCTGATTCAAATATTAAATGCGCTAAAACTGCAATATATAATAATACAGCATTGAATGTATTCCTGTATAACCTAAATGAAAATATGGTTCGTATAGTGAGATTAAAGTCACTCTCTACCCTGGAACAAGCCCTGTCAATTGTTTTGGAGGAAGTCAACTTCCAGGAACAGTATACATTACGAAACCGAATGGCCCATAGTCAGATTACACCGAAACAAACGCTTGCAATAAATCCTGGTCAGCCCAGCTTTAAATTCGTTCAGACGACTCCACCGAGTCAAACTATGGGATATAGACCCCCTTTACAACATTTTATTCTACAACAAAAATTTAATTTCGGTATCCCGCCTAATAGATTCCAATCAGCTCAACAACAAGGCGGCATAAGACCACAGTTTGGCTACCGTCCTCCACAATTTGGTTACCGTCCCCCGCAATTTGGTTACCGTCCCCCGCAATTTGGTTTTCGCCCTCAAGTACAAACTCAACAACAATTTGGATACAGACCTCAATTGCCACAATTAGGATATAAGCCTCCGCAAAATATGGGGATGAGACCCCAACAGTTTGGTTATAAACCACCCCAAGTGCAAAATCCCCTATTCCAGGATACTGACGTTTCAATGAGAACAGCATATACGAAACCACAGCGCCAACAAGACTTCCGGTTGAACGAAATCTCTGTAGATGGTAGTTATTATGACTCTCCCTACAACGAAAATGCTAACTATGACTTGGACGACGAGTACAATGACGATTATCAGCCTTACCCAGACGACTATTATAACGTTGACGCAGAAAATAATGACGCATCTGAAACTGATAACGAAAATTTTCCCGTAGATGCCTCAGACAAAGAGGAGAAAATATAGTAGTAAACTGTGACCCTAATCTTAGATTGCTATATGTCTATATACCAGAGATCGATTCAAAATTAATGATTGATACCGGTAGTACCCGATCGTTTTTAAGCCCTCGCATCGCTTACTATTATTTCCCTGAATATATCACACACGAACCGTTTCAGGTAGTAAGTACCCATGCCACCAGTCATCATGACGAAACTATTGAAATCCCTCTATTACCGACTTTCAATTCTCTCGATTTTCACAAATTTCATTTATATGAGGTAGACGAGCGATATGAAGGACTCATTGGTAATGATTTACTGAAAAGAATTGGCGCGATAATTGACCTTAAGGACTTAGTACTAAGAACAACAACAACTTCTATACCAATTATTAATAATTTAGATTATACTATTAAAATACCCCCACGTTGCGAACAACGTGTCAAAATCCCCACAGATTTATATACGTGCGAGGCACTGGTTGAATTGAAGCTATTTACTCCTGAATTACGAATGCCTTCCGCGTTAGTAAACTGCATCAACGGGTACGCCCTTACAGTGATTCAGAACACTTCAGAAACTCCGATGAGTATCCACATAGACAGACCCTTCACTGTAACGAAATTCGATGCAACAGAATGCAACCTAAATTTTAGCGATAATCATTTACCAGTAGGAACAGATACATTATTAGAGCAAAATTTAAAGCAAAAACTTAGAGCAGACCATATGAATAAAGAGGAACGGGACCGAATATACAGTCTTTGTAATGAATATAAAGATATATTTTATTGCGACCAAATCCCATTAAGTTTTACAAATTAGGTGAAACACAATATTCGCACTAAAAACGAGGAACCGATTTATGTTAGACCGTACCGACAAGCCCCTGCTGAAATAAATGAAATTAACAGACAGATTGAAAAATTGCTTAATGACAACGTAATTACAGAATCACATTCCCCCTGGAACGCACCAGTCCATTTAGTCCCTAAGAAGGCCGATGCGTCAGGACAAGTTAAATCGCGTATGGTGATTGACTACAGACGACTAAATGACATAACTATAGGCGATCGATACCCACTACCAAATATCACTGATTTATTTGACAAATTGGGAAAGAGCCTTTACTTTAGTACTATAGATTTGGCAAGCGGTTACCATCAAATAGAGGTAGAAGAACACGATAGACAAAAAACTGCGTTTAGTACACAAAATGGACATTATGAATTCCTAAGAATGCCGTTTGGGCTAAAAACCGCTCCAGCGACATTTCAAAGAACTATGGACAATATACTTAAAGGACTACAGGGATTGCATTGTATGGTCTACTTAGATGACGTAATCATATTCTCATCTAGCTTAGAAGAACATATACAGAAATTAAGAAACGTTTTTAACAGATTGAGAGCTACAAATTTAAAGGTACAATTAGAAAAATCAGAATTTTTGAGGAAAGAAGTTATCTACCTTGGTCATACAATTACTAAAGATGGTCTTAAACCTAATAATGACAAAATACATGCCGTTATAAACTACCCGTTACCCAAGACGACTACTGAAATTAAATCTTTTCTTGGACTTATCGGCTACTATAGACGTTTTATAAAAGACTTTGCACACATAACCAAACCATTGACCTCTTGCTTAAAGAAACGCAATAAAGTAGTATTAGATAAAAATTACATTGATGCTTTTGACAGATGTAAAGAATTACTAACAAACGCCCCTCTATTACAATATCCCGATTTTGATAAAACGTTTGTGCTTACCACAGACGCGTCCCAGATTGCAATAGGTGCCGTATTATCGCAGGGACCAATATCGCGTATGCTAGTTGTACCTTGAGTGATACAGAAGCTCGGTACAGTACTATTGAACGCGAATGTCTTGCCATTGTCTGGGCTATTAAACACTTCCGCCCATACCTTTATGGTAGAAAATTTATCATATATACCGACCACCAACCCTTGGCATGGCTTAATTCTCTTAAGGATACAAGTAGTAAACTAACTCGTTGGCGTTTACGGCTTCAGGATTATAGGGAACAAAGGTTTAGACATTCAGATGAAATAGTAGAGACCAAAGGACCCAAACGTAGGGACATACGTGACGACTCCTCAACGACTACTATATCAGATTCAAGTAAAACTATTTCAATTTCCGATTCTGAAACTATCTCTATCCCTAGTTCCGCCAAAGTATCTGACTATCCCATTAGAGCACCATCTGTGATGACTAGATCTGATACAATTCATTCTGCTATGGATGTAGAACAATCAGGTATTCCAATTTTAAATGAGGCCGTGGACACTAAGCCTAACCAAATTTTAGTATTCACGTGGTTAAGGAATGATATACAAGTTAGAGACATTTCACATGAAAAACAAAGGGTACTTGAAGTATTTTTACCTATGAATAACCCGGATTTAGTAAAGAGTGAGTAAAGAAATTTTTATTAGAATACATCAAACCAAAAACGAAATACTTCATACACTTTGAGGATATAGTGCATCGTAGACTGTTTAGTAGCAAGGTCATAGAGTTGTTTAAGAAAGACACTGTACAATTATTCGAGTGTACAGAACGAGTAGTGTATGTCGGAGACGAAAAGGAACAAAAGGCAATAGTTATTAAACATCATCAGGGAAAGACTTGTCACAGAGGTATAAAGGAAACGTTAGCAAGTATACGCAGGAATTACTTTTGGCATAACATGCAGGAGACTATCTCAGCTATTATTAAAGTTTGTGAGTTGTGTAATAAAATGAAGTATGACAGAAAACCTATTAAACCGTTTCTACAGTTAATCCAAACTCAGGAAGCTCCACTTCAGGAAATATTCATAGACCTTTTTCAGATCGAAGGTAATTATTACCTTACTCTTATAGACGCATTCAGTAAATTAGGACAAGCCATTCCAATAACTAATAGATCAACATCTGAAGTAGTACGCGCCCTTATGAAATATTTTTCATTCTACGGCGTTCCAAAAAAAAATTAGCTCTGATCCCGGAAGTGAGTTTAACAATGAATTAATGAGAGAGTTTTTAAGTTTACACAAGGGTAGGCTCCATATAGGGACACCTAATAACCCTTGTTCGATGGGTTTAATCGAACGTTTACATTCAAAAATTAGTGAAATTTACCGTTGCGCTAAATATGAACAGAAATGCACTGATGCCGCATCTGTAATGATGTACTCGATTATGGCATACAACCATTCGATACACTCAGTAACGGGATTAACCCCATTCGAAACAGTATTTGGCCATACTCGTTCCGAAAACCCTTTTAGTATTGACTTTGAAAAACAATATACGCAACAACTTGTAAAAGACCACGCGAAGCGTACAAAATTTTTATATAAATATTTAACGGAAAAAATTATAGAGACTAAAGACAGGATTAGGCAAAAGAGAGATGGTGAAGGTGAAATAGATCTTCCAGAAGGAAAACTTGTATATGCAAAAGATGTTAATAAAAGAAAAAGCAAGGATAAGCCGCGATATATTAAAGCAAAAGTTATAGGTAAAACAACTAAAAATGTAACACCAATACAGATTGGTGAGAGAAAAACTAAAATCCCTGTTAAAAATATAAAACGCCCTCCGCAGGTGGTGCACATTGATGATAGGGATGCCGGCGCTGGCCCTTCATCTGCAGTCCCTTGAGGGAAACCCGGGCATACTTCCTGTTAAAGAAGGTCAAGCTTATCTGCAAACGGACCAATGGACTGTTATTAAGGTTTTACATTTAGAAAGTATACATGTTGATCTAAATTTTGTGATTTCTAAGTATGAAGAGTTTAGTAACCTAGTAAGGAAAAATGATACATATCCTCCATACTTCCTTAATATTGTAGCACATATTGAATATTTACGACAAATTACAATACAGAAATACAGGCAATTAGTCCCACAACAACGTTTTAAAAGAGGTTTAATTAATCCATTGGGTTCTCTTATTAAAATTATCACTGGAAACCTGGATCATAGCGATGCATTGCGGTACGATAAAATTACATCGGAACTTGGTAACAATCAAATTATTATCAAAGATAAATTAACATTGGTCTCTCAAATATTAGATAGTTTTATTAACACTACTGAAGTTTTAAATCAAAATTCCATTATTCTAGAAGAAAGATAAAAAGTAGTTGAACCCATGTATAATGAAGTAATGTCGAAAGTAGATCAGTGGACGTACACCACTTTCACTGTAAGCTTAACATATTTGGGAGTAATTTCCGTACAATCTTTATAAAGCTAGGAGAGATAGAGACTGCACTTGCATTTAGTAAAATCTCTATACTACACCCAAGTATTGTTAACTCTACCGAATTGTTACAACATTTAAAATTAATATCCAATACTGCGAGTTTATTATATCCCGCAACGGAGGAAAACCTAGTAAAATTAGAAGAAACTATTATTGTCAAAACTTATCTTAAGAATAACCAGAATATGTTCATATTAGAGATTCCACTCACAGATAATTACACTTATAACTACTATAAAATTTATTCGTTACCAATTTTTCGCGAATCAGATAATAAAACCATGTCCATTTTACCTAAATTCCTTTACCTATTGGCAAGGGGAATGAAACATCTGTCGATCGTGAAACCATGTCGACCACTTGCCGCCGGAGACCAATTCCTGTGCGCTGAGCATAACCAAGCGCCTTATCCAGAGCCAACCTGTATAGAGCAGCTTTTGAAATTCGATGATAACCTTACATGCTGTAACCAATAACAGATTAGTATTAAAGAGAACGAGTTGGATATTATTTACTAGACTGCGGACCGTTCTCACGAGCACCTGTAATAATGAAATCAATAAACATCCTGTCTTCGGAACTTACACCTTGACCCTGGAAGAGTCATGCGACATCGAGATACAGGGAGTCCAAATTCGCCATCATCAAATCCTGACAGAAACTGAAAATGTAGATCCCCTTCCAGCTATAAATTTACCGAAATTGTCTGCGAGTGCAACGCTACCGCCATCCAGTACACGCGTACTTAACATGCACGGTATTAATTTGGACGAAGTGAAATATATGTCTAGTGTATTAAAGCAAAACGAGTTCTCTAACAGTGATTTTAAAGGTCAAGACTCTAATATCAGTGTAGTTATAGTTTATTTTATATTTCTTATTGTTTTAGCATGTGTTCTTTTAATTTTGTCATATATTTTACGTAAAAGATTAAGAATGTTAATGTGTCTACGAAATCATCGGGGAGTAATTGAAAATGAACATCCCGATAATTTCGCTCTTAGGGAGGGAGGACTTATGCATCCCCCTGTATCCTCTGTCTTAGATTAAGTAGCTACTCCGCTGGCTCAGCATTGCCAACGGATATGTCTCTTAGAATTAGATAACGAATTGTTTTGACGATCGTCTAGACATGGAATATTATAAAATGTTTTAAGGACATTATATTGCAAGCCTCCAAATCGGCAGCACACTAGTTAAGTTGTCTTTTATTTTACTTAAAAAACCCTTTGTCCAAACTGGAAGTTTAACTAGGTAGTTTCATTTCTTCTAGGTACAATATTAAAAATCTGATGCCTGGAAGTTTTCCTTACTCCTGTTTTTCCGCGCTTATTATAAGCGAAATATTGTCATCTTGCGACATAAACGCGAATGCAGTCGATCGTCGAGTCGTCAATGAAAATATAACTATTAAAAAACTTAAAAAAATATTAGTGGTTAGGATAAATACCACAAAGAACTGATAGTTTTAAGAAAAATAAAAAAAAAACGCTATCGACATTCCATCAATTGAAAAATACTTGTTAGAAAATGGTCACTTTAATCATTATCATTTAAGCATAATGGTGAGAAATAATTTTTTTCTAGTACAGGGTTTATTCTACATTTGAGTTATAAATGGAAGAATAAAAAGGCTTATGCAGATATAAAACGTTAAATAGGTAAACAAACTCAAAACCTTACTTCCTGACTAATCCTACTATCTATTGATTTGAATTTGAAAGTTTCAATAACGCGGGAATAGCTGAACTAATCTGGATGAGTTTTGCATAAAAAAAATTAACCTGGAAAATGGAAACAGGTTAGTGTAATAAATACGAAAGTAAGAAAAAACTTTTGTTTGTTACGATTTCTTGTCTTAACTAGTAGATCGCGTAATTTTGCATACACAATGCCAGGAGTACAGAAAGTACAATACAATACAAGATTGTATTGCGCAAGCGTTACTTCACAACCGGTTTTCTGTGAGGCCGTGGTATCGCACCGGTCGAGCCGGCCCATTCGACCCTAAGCATGGCTCTACCACTGAAACCTTACCTTGGGATTTTTAACAAACTCATATAATCGTAACAGTTACAGACGGAAAAATAAAATAAAAATCTATTTGTATCTACAATGACTTACGATGAAGGGTGTTGAATTCTATAGAACGTAAAGCTTCAAAGATATGACGAGGAGTAGGTGATGTGATGTCAGAGACGACTGGATGGAAGCAATTCTCATCAGCGGTGTAGGAAACAGTTGTAAGAGTTGCAAGAGAAACCTCGCTCAGTGGTAACTGTACGACCTTTGAGGCCACCGACGCGTCGTCGCGACGCGCGGCGCACCGATATACCATTACCAGTTTCGTAGATGAAATGTTAATAACCGATGATAAAAGTTACAAGTATCATGAGAAAGGACTACATTTAACGAAGAACAACTTGAATCGCCAATTGCCAAGATATTTCAGATGGGCTTGACTCCATGCCGTGGCGTAGAGATGTAGCTTCACTAGAAAAGACCAACTTCTTAAGAAGTCTCTTGGCGTGACATCCAGTATCTTTAATCGATATTTTTATGTTAATGTCATTCGGCGCTCCAATCCAAAGATTGTGCTTTGTGTGTGATTTTTTTTTTTATATTTCTATTGAATCGTAATATTTCTTAGCTTTCAATTGACATCAAATAATCCATTCAGGTTCTCATAACCTAGTATGAGGATTAGTTTAGTAGACCGCTGTAGCTACTGATATACGCAGCAGCTGAGGCCGAGGCGGTGCTGAATGCTTTTGCACACAGGGTATTCTAACCGAAAGATCCTTGATAGTGTCCCAATACTCTAGCACACGCCACGGATAGGAAAGTAAAGTTTTAAAACCAGCTGGGTTGTAAAAATAATAATCAAGTGTGAATCGATTGAGTGCTATAGCAAATTTTATTGATTTTGGAATTAATCAAATAATATTCGACACATGCGACATTTTGAAATGTAACGTTCAATTCACATACGAATGGTAGTTCGATTTTGTAAACAATGTTTTTTTTTTCAATTACAACCTATGGTTCTATAACATACATACTTGGCATTACAATACAATATTGAAATCTTATATAATCTGATACCCTATGTTACCCTACAATACATCTATATGTTAGATGATTCAAGTGGCATCTCACACGTTCTTTTCTTTTCTTTTTCTTTTTAACTCCAGCACTAGACTTAATTCCTGTGTCGCGGTGGATTTTACAAACATTCAAGGAACAGACACAAAGAACACCCAGTTAATTCATAAAGTGCGGTGTTGACCTACCTGTCTATTCATTCCGACATGCATGTATGTTACTCAAAAGTAGAACGGCAGCAAAATATCTATTACAACTATAAGACGAGCCAAAATAATGTATAAAAATTGCGACTTACGACGCCGATTGCGACTAACATTGAAAGAAACTAACTCTCTTCTAAATATATGCCATATTAACGCGCAAAGTCTTCCCAGTCACTATAGTGAATTCATTGAAGCTTTCACCAACAATGGCGTTCATGACATCCTGATTTCTGAGACCTGGCTCAAACCTTGCATAACCTTCTACCTCTTACGCTCTTCCTAGGTTTGTTTTGATACGAAACGACCGAATCGATAAAAGAGGTGGTGGTGTCGCCATCTACCTTCGAAGTTCCTTCCTTTATAAAATTCTTGATTCCTCCCTCTCCAATTCCTTTACCACTGCAGAATTTCTTTTCCTTGAGGTTTGTGTCAGGGGGTCAATATCGTTCTGGGCGTAGTCTACTGCCCTCCTGTCGCTAATTACTTCTCTAGTCTGGAAACAGCACTGGAATCTTTAGGATCGGATTACTCACACCACATCGTTATGGGCGACTTCAACACAGATCTCTTAGCCCTAAACTCTCCCCGAACTCGCAATCTTTTTAACATCGTCCACTCAGCCTGCCTCCACGACCTACCCCTTCAAGCCACTCATCATAATGTTGACAGTCAGGACACGTGGCTTGATTTAATGCTCATCTCTGCTCCCAATCTTGTGTCTTCCCATGGTCAACATCCTGCTCCTGGTTTTTCCCGTCATGACCTTATTTTTCTATCTTATATCCTAAAAATTCCCAAATCTCCTCACAATGGATTTAGCAAAACTTTGTGTAGATGCTTCCAAACTAGACTGGATGAATGTGGCAGCAGCTACTAATATGGATGATAAAGTCAACGTTTTTAATAACAGTATAAATAATTTATATGATCTCCATGCTCCTATTCGAAAGGTAAAATTGAAGCGTCAGCCAACACCGTGGATGACGGAGGAGGTAAGGGCGGCGATGAGAAGGAGAGATCGGACTTTTCGCAAATTCAAAAATGATCGCTGTGAGGCCAAGTGGAACACTTTTAAAGCGGCAAGAAATCGGTGTAACATGGTTATACGTAACGCCAAACGCCGACATATTCTGCAAACAATAGAAGCTTCATCTCCTTCCAGTATCTGGAAGTCCCTTTGCACATTGGGTATTGGCAAACAGCAACACACTGAGTTTCAGAAGACAATTGGTTTGAACGATATCAATCGCCATTTCTCCTCTTCGATTGAGCTGGATCGTCAAACCAAATGTCGGACCCTGGACCATATCGCTACTCTAACCAGACCCAATTTGGACAGCTTCAAATTTTCTCCGATATCTTCTGGGGACATCAAAAAGATTATCCTTTCCATTCGTTCGAAAGCTGTGGGCTGTGATGGAATGAGTCGTAGAATGATTGTTAACATTCTCGATCATATTCTTCCAGTAATAGCTCATATTATTAACTTTTCTTTTGACTCAGGAACCTTTCCTTCTCTCTGGCGTAAAGGTTATATTATACCTTTACCAAAAAAAGTAATCCTACTCTTCCTGAACATCTCCGTCCAATCTCTATTCTTCCCTTTCTCTCCAAAGTTATCGAAGGTTGTGTACATAAACAGCTCTCTCATTTTGTCTCCCAACATAATCTCCTAAGTCCTCTACAATCTGGCTTCAGACCCGGCCACAGCACCGTTACTGCGCTCCTTAAAGTGACTGGCGATATTAGGGAGGGGATGGAAAGCACCAAGGTTACTATTCTAGTCTTGTTTGACTTTTTCAATGCTTTCAATACCGTCAGTCACGACGTCCTGTTATCCATCCTATCATATCTTATGATCTCTTCAGAAGCATTGGATTGGTCCTCCACGTATCTTCAGGGACGTCAACAGTGTGTACGTGTGGATAATTCGTTTTCGAATTGGTGTCATCTCTGCACCGGCGTCCCTCAAGCCGGTATTCTTTCTCCACTATTGTTCCCAATGTATATAAATCTCATAACTCAAGCGTATCACCTATATGGCGATGACTTGCAGCTGTATACACAGACCAGCGTTGAAGACATATCGCAAGCGATCAATAAAATAAACAAAGACTTGGAGCACATAAAATGCTGGTCGAAGAGGTTTGGTTTATCCGTTAACACTGCCAAGTGTCAAGCGATAATCGTAGGCAGCGAAAGGATCATGTGTAGGTTAGACACTACTTCAATCGTACCTGTAGTTTACAATAACTCAGTGATACCCTTAAGCCCATAATATATTATTTGAAATGTTCGTCCCTCCGTTCTTCCACCCTCCTTGGAGCCCTCAAGTGGGGATGTTGCGGCAGATGGCACACAAACATCAGAAGTAACGGAGGGATATAGAGCTCCGGCCCTGGCAGAAAACAGGCCGAGCAGGGCGGAATGACATGGTCTTCCCACCCGTCGTCTGCCCCCACCAGGGAAGAGCTCTCACCAGGCGGCCCTCCGACGGGACGCCGCAGCCGATTGACTGGGGTTGGTTAGACTCCAGCCTCCCGTGTCGGAGGAACTCCGGGCCAAAGCGTTGTGTGTGTGCGTATGTTACCTTTCAGCTCAACTGCCAGGACACCTTCATCCCCCCTTACGGGTCCCCGCACACGGCACAAACATGCGGGTGGTTGCCCAGATATCCCCCCACTCACCATCAGTCATGGTTGACGATGAGCCCGCAGGTATCAACCACATACTACCCGCAGTAGAAATAGAAGTCAAGGAAGAGGGATCACGGAAGGTTAGGAGGTATACAGATGGGAATTCGACTGGATGTTTCAGTTATCTCTGTTTCATAAGGAACCAGAGCAAGAACAGGCGGCAACCACGTGAAGGACTACACTCCAGACTTGTCATGGGGATCTACACGACCTGCGCTCACTCCCATAACCATTCGCCGTGCGTGCCCTCTGGACAGAAGGGCGCCAGGGCTGCATCTGTTCCAGGCGATCATGGCCAAAGGAACACATCCAACCCCGACCAGCCATTACCATTACCATTTGACCATTACCATTACCCTTAAGCCCAGTGGTTAAAGACCTTGGTCTACATATCGACTCAACCCTAGATTAGCGTGCCCAGGTAACTCATGTTAGTCAGAAAGTGAATGGAACTCTCCGTGCCTTATATCGACTAAAAAACTTCCTTCTCCTTAAAACTAAAATTATCCTCATGCAATCCTTAATCATTCCTATGATCGACTATGGTGATGTGTGTTATTTCGACCTGAATGCAGACCTTCTAAACAAACTGGACCGGCTGCTCAATAACTGCATTCGATTTATTTTCAATCTTAGCAAGTATGACCACGTGTCTGCTTTACGTTCCGAAATAAAATGGCTTCCTATTCGCCAGCGTCGTAATCTGCGAGCACTAACTTATCTTTTCTCGTTTCTTAACTCCCCATCTCCCCCTTCCTATTTAACTCCTTAACTTCGTTTCTTGTGCTCTAATCATGATAAAAACCTTCGTTCCATAAACAATAAACTTATCTTGTGTCCCCCTCATTACTCAGACTTCGTGAACTCTTCGATCTACGTGCAGTCAGTTCTTCTCTGAAATGCTCTCCCACTCGAAATCAGGATGTCCACTAATCGCTTTATATTTAAAAGAAGGGTACGAGATCTCCTTCAAAACGAATTGGCAGAATTGTCGCAGCGTTAGCATATTATTCGATGAATTAATGTTAAAACTTTTATTGTATTTGTATCTGTATGTGTGTTTATTTATATGTATTTGTATATCTGTGTGTGATTTTACTGGTATATTATATTTGAGTATTCCAATCCAATCACATGTACACTTATTTATAATATTAATGTAATACATATACATATTCTAATATTTTTTTTTATACTATAGGCGGACAGACGAACAGACGGGTCACCTGATGGTAAGTGACACCGCCGTCCATGGACCCTTGCAACTCAAGTGCGCTGCCCGCCTTTGAGGGTGATGAGGGATGGGGAATGCAGGGAGTGGAAAGAAGAGAGGAGGGATGAGGAGATGGTAAAAAGGAGAAAGGAGAAGAGGTAAGAGAAAAGGGGGGAGGGGAAATTGGGCCTCCGGAAACCTCACTCAATTCGGGGAAATGCAACGCAAGCGTTACTTCACAACCGGTTTTCTGTGAGGCCGTGGTATCGCACCGGTCGAGCCGGCCCAGTCGTGCCTAAGCATGGCTCTACCACTGTTAAAAATATATATCTCCATTTCCCTCAATTAGTTATGCGTTTTTGCACCTACCACTTTTATCTCTGCAACACCCCAAGGTTGACTGGCAGAGAATGCCTTAGGCATTAAGTCCGTCTGTGTACGAAATGTGCATAAAGATTTTAAATAAATAAAATAAATAAAATAAAATTAAATAAATAAAATTAAATTAAATAAATAAAATTAAATTAAATAAATAAAAAATGAAGTTCCAATTAAAGTGACGACGAACTAATTGCTTTTCAAATTTTATGCATATTATATGTGTAAATGGGACTTAATCGCAATATCATTAATTATGTAGTATAATTAATGATAAGCCCTTTTGTTAAGCCAAACAAAAAGGTATCTCACCTAATAAATATTATGGTAAGTCAGGAGTTGAATTCCTGTTATGATCTAACTAAAGAATCTGATGATAAATGCTAGAAGAAGACGTATTTAAATGATAGTCACTGATTATATGAAAATTTACGACATTTGTCACAAAGAGGTCTTACTTATTTGAAATTTAATTATTCAAAGTGTTAGATTTATTTACGTTTGTATGTGTATTATAGGTTTTGAATTTAATCACTAGTGTCACATAAATCATCTCAACAGTGAGAATGAATAAGGGCAAAAGATTTCAAGGTATTTATTACAATTTCATTTGTTCATTTGGTTATATACTAATTTTAGAGAGAGGGTATTCTTAGAATTGAATGGTTCAGCGACATTGTCACTTGCTAAATTAAGACTATTATAAGATTTATGAGAGATGCTTAAAACCATTAAGAAAGAATACCTAGGTTACCAACAAGTTAAATAAATATGAGATGTCAAAATGAACGAAAATAAATAATATCAAAACAGATATGTATATTCACAACTTTATTAAATCTTATAATAAAACAACATGAAACTGTAATAAATAGTGATGCTTATGAAACAAAGAATATTCCAGTCCAAGTCCATTCCATTCTGAGAGCCGATATCAGTCATCATCGAGACCTTAGTACTTGTAGCTATGTATGTAGAGTCCACCGTTGTAGGCACCCTCACCACTGAAATACGCACGTCAATAATTTTAAAAACTATATTTTGTTACTAATTATATATACACATCTAAAGTAAGCTTGCAGCCGCTACCTCGCTTTTTTATGTAATTGCCGTATACAACTAGTGAGAAATGTCCTGAATTTGATTTATAATGTGGATTAACATATTGTTAATCCACATTAATCCTTAACGTAAGGAGCTACTATGCGCGCTGCCTACGGTTTTATATATTTTACCCACGTGATCATTCGAGCTGGCAAAGACGGCGGTTACTTTGGTTACTTCATCGTGGACTTGTGTTTATTGTAAACATATTAATAACAACTACACGGACCACTTAACGGACCACGTCCCGTATGCGGTATTTTTACAACTTAGTGGTATATTTAAGTTTTTTTTTATGCATTAGGGGGCAAACGAGCAGACGGGTCACCTGATGGTAAGTGACTACCGCCGCCCATGGACACCCACAACTCAAGAGTCACAAGTTAGATAAGAAAATCTAGTTATTTCTTTCAATACGTCGTGGAAGAAATGGAGTTATTAAAAAAATACCTACTAATTGGATAAAATAATGCCAAAACTGTATGTCTTTTAGAGGAAATAAATATAATTGTTAAAGAAGGAGTTTCTCTACTGTAGTTAGCTTAAACTTATTTAAATGATATCAGTTATGTCAGAGGAGACTGAGACTCCACAATTTATTGGTTACAAAATTATTTAAAGCAAAATCTAATCGCCACGGAATGTTTTATGAGTATCTTATTTGAATCTTAGCAGTAATTCTCTCAATTTGCCTAATTTAAAATTGAGGAAGTTTAGTTTATTTTTTCATTAAAGTATGTAAATCTTATGAAACTATTAATTATGGCGTTTCTTGATTGTACTTTTTACGCCCCACGATAAAACAAAAAATTGTATAATTAGGTATTACGTAATACCAAATCAAAATTTACATTACAATGTAGTAACTAACATTTGGAGTTGCAATATCCTAATGCCGAATAGATATATAGTTTAACATAGTGTTATATGTTCCTTATAAAGTTAAAAAGCCTCTCAGCTCTTTTGAAATCATGTATCCTTCGATATTTTGCTATACTTGTTTTGTTATAAAGGTCAAACGAATGCATTACGAAGAACAGTTTTGTAATCTCTATTCTTTTGAAAGCAAAATTGCTGTATAAAGAATGTACAAAGGACACGTTTTATATCTTAAGTAAAAGGTTCTTCAAGTATGTTAGGGTACTGTTATAAAAGTTCATTATTATGTAACACATTCAACAATATAAATTATTTGAAATAAAATAATATCTTTTTGTATAGAAGCTAAAGTAAACTTAAGAAGGAGAACTACTTAGGACACATTTCTATTAGTTATGACATTCATTACAAAATTACTCTGTGATATACGGAAAGTTAATCGAATACTTATACGATGTAACCAAAACTTAATAAATATTTATGGAATATTTTTTTATAATAGAACAAGGATCATTTGATTGTTATAATATTTAAATGATGATTACTTACGATGATGGGTGCTGTCTGTTGAATTCGATGGAACGTAAAATAGCTTCAGGGATCGGAGGAGGAGTAGGTATGTGAGAGCCGACTGGATGAAAGCCGTGCTCATCAGCGGTGTAGGAGAGAGAGACTTGCTGGCCGTTAGGGGCTGTGTAAGAAAAACCACCCTCAGCGGTGACTGCGGGACCTTCGGGGCCAGGAGCGCGGGGAGCTCCACTTTCATGCGCCGAGATACCGTTACCGGTTTCGTAGCTGCAACGTCAAGTTAGATTTGAAGAATTCGAGTACGGCGAACACGCATCTTATGACGGTCTTACACTTGCTTGCATGTGTGTATATATGCATGACCTGCGGCGACTTATTCCCCTACACATCATTTAAAACTAAGACTAAGCAATATCAAAGTGCAATAAGAATATCATCTAAGTAACAATATCTAAATCTTGATATTCATCGGCTGTGAATATAAACGAAACAATAATATAACAAAGTTTACCTGTATCTGTAAGTACCGTCGCCATTGTTCACGTTCTCGTAACGCAGTATGGGGATATGTACACCGCCGCCATAGTTGCCGGTGTAAGCTGATGCTGATGCTCTGTTAAATGCATTGCCGCCGAAGGAATTGTATCCAGCAGACCCCTGATAGTGACCCAAGTGTCCCGCAGAGGCCACCGCGAGCAGAGCAAAGGTTGAGACAAGCTAAGAGATAAAAATAGAACATGAATAGAAATAATGTAACATGGAAATATAAGGAGAAGTATAATGTAAACGAATCACGCTATTACGCATATTGCATTTCAGAGTATGATTCTGCTGTAACAATGGGATGTTTGTACATCAGTTCTGTACTTGTGTACTTGTAACTTCATTGCCCAAAATAGGAACAGTAATTTACCTTTAATCCGGACATTTCTATAAATGTAAAAAAAAAAACTATATAGGATGTGATGCGGTTTCTGAGAACGCTATTCGTACAATGATATCAGCACTTAAACCTGCAGTGTTTTTATATTGATGTAACCCTTCCATTTGAACCTTGCTCGATATCAGTGAGGGCGTATTCAGATTTGTGAAGAATGTTCGACACATTCGACATTCCAATGCGGCCACCCCCCGCCGTTGCGATTATAGTTTGAACACCCAAATCAGACAATGATTTCGTTTAGCTTGAGTCAGTCTCAAGGATGGAATTGTTACTGATATAAAACTAGACGTTATGTGTGAAGAAGAAGGTCATGCAATAGTTAGCAGGCGTTTCGAGGTTTTTTTGCTATTGTTATCTGATGATACATTAAACAATTTATAATGAAGCTGTATGGTTTTGAGAAGCAATATGTACTAATGCTCTGTATAGTAAATGTGTATGCTGGTATTTAGATTGAAGCAAATTATTGTCACACAATAAGGCAAAATAGAGTTTCTTCATAGAAAACCTCTCTTTCCACGTTAAATATTTACAAGAATACCGGGCTCAATACTTTGACCGTCCTTCTTTAAGACATTCCGCTTGCCAGTTTTCTCCGAAAACATAAGTAAACCATCGAATTACTGTTGCACTCTGCAAGCGCTTTCTTTTTAGTTTACCAATCCCAAATGTTTTTTTTTTAAAGACAATTCCCGCATTAGGATAAATCCTGTGTCGCGGGGGAATTTAAAAACATTCAAACAACAGACACAAAGAACACCCAGACTCAGAACAACAATTTAAGGAATACAAAAAGTATTGTCCCGTTCGGGGATCGAACCTACAACACTCGGTGCGGCAGCGTTGTGGCGAGGTGACTACTTAAACCGCTACGCCATCCGTGCAGTCAGTGTTTAGTTTTAATGTTTTTTGATCATCATTATTTTCGAGTTTTTTATATTTTATACTTGTTTTGAGGCTGTCTGAATGTCTGTAGATCAAATTATGTTGTTACGTATATGCATAGATATATTGAATTATTTATGTTTTAAACGATATTAGATGTAAAAGCCAGTTCATAATTAAGTTAAAAAATTCTTTTAATTTTCCAGCCTTAGAAATGGGTAAATATTTTATTTACCCATCTCTAGCCTTTCAATTAAAAATAATAATTGAAATAGGTTCCCTTCACAAATGACGACGATATCGAGTAACATGTATTCTTCGTCTCTTAGTTGGAATCTTGGAGGTGGAATAGTTACGACGGTTCTCATATTAGACTTATGATCAAAATACTGCAAGTCAGACCTACTCAGTAAGGGTTGTTTATTTATGAAATAGTGTTATCAGAAATATCGCGTCTCATCATAAATAAAATAAACAAATAATACCAATATCTAATTTAAAGGTTAATATTTCTGTGTGGTTCTCGATTGACTCGTATGGGGCCACCACTCTTCCCGGTGTTGTCGTAAATGGCGAAAAAGGGATCGGACTATTATATATCAGACTGTAAATATACGAGTATATGCATTCATACAGTGCCCGGATGATGGCAATAGGCTTGACCCAAATTCGCCAAAATTATTAGTTGACAAAAAGTGGGCGTTCGAGACACCTCTGCCTACCCCTTCGGTGATAGGCGTGAGTGTATGTATTTCTATATATCATTTTCTTTTAAATATTGTGGTTATGTTATCAAATTGAAAAAGTTCGAAATTTAAATGTAGATCAGGAACTCTTACAACTTTTACATTGGTGGGAAATTAATCCGATTTCTATAAAGGTAAATCATGGTTCTTTTTATGGTCAAAAGTGAGAGCGCGTGGGTATCTGCGTGAGCGGTTCGTTTTGCGAGGAGGTGATGTTGGTCAAAGAGGGGGCGAAATGGGGGCGAGAGAGAACAAGCACTCTCTCGTCACATAGAAGACACACCAGGCGTCAGAGAGCACATAATGATCTCCGACCAAAAAGAGCTATCGGCGCCTATTCAGTCCGCCGCTTCTTTACCCTTTCTGATCCCCGATGCAAAAAGAGAGCGGTGTTATATGTTAAACATGTCTGTCTGTGTATCTGTCTGTGGTGTCGTAGCTCCCAAACGGATGAACCAATTTTCGTTTAGTTTTTATCCTCCAATTTTGTCAATATACTCAAAAGTGCCGATGACCAATATATAATAGGCGAACCCCCTAACGAAAATGTGACTAAATTATACTCGGCAAAATAATATAAAAATTAATAAGCTTTACACTTTACGCCTCTGCCTATTCCTTCGGGGATACAAGCGTGAGTGTATGTATTCATGTATGTTCATACATGTATGTTGTTCAATAAACACATGTATGTAACATGTGTTTATTGAATGTATTGTGTGTATAGTTTACACACAATACATTCAATAAACACATGCTGTATTCTAAGTTTTAGCGCCGACTTTGTACAGAGCTTTTTAAAGTTTATACGTACAGAAAGATTGATTACTAACAAGTCGATGCTATCCAGTGCTGGCGATAAGAAACAGACAACGATGATAGGGTACAATTAGAATTGAATATTTGGAATTGTTGCTGCGTAGTTTTTCGAGAATTATACAAATGTTATTATTATTAAGAATTACTGTTTTGTTTTAATAAAAGGCGACTCCCTCGCTGAGATTAATTTGAGTTTACAAACATACAAACAGTGTAGACAAAGAAAACCCTAACTCATGACGAGTATTTGTAGTGCAAACATTTTTTTTTTCGACACGAACCCACGGCCTCTCGTTCAGCAATCAGGGACACTTACCACGAAACCTAGTTAGGGTCAGAACATAAAAATCGTTCCAGTACACTGGAACGATTTTTATGTTGTTTTTATACTATAGGGGGACAGACGAACAGACGGGTCCCCTGATGGTAAGTGACCTCCGCCGTCCATGGACACCTGCAACTCAAAGAAAGGGGGGGAAAGAAGAGAGGGAGATCAGGAGGTAAGAAAGAGGAGAAGGGGGATGAGGGGTGAGGGGGAGTTTTGCCTCCGGTAACCTTACTTATTTCGGAGAAATGTAACGCAGGCGTTCCTTCACAAAACTAAAGCCGGTCATTAGGTTCTCTGGAACTTCTTAGGGGCGACCTCTCAGTATATGATGTGGCGAGGGCACTGACTTTTATATTTTTCTGTAAATTTTAATCCATTGTGATCAAAATTGTAATCCTTCAACAGTGTGATTAAAGTAATCGATTACATTTTTGACGAGCTTCTGACTTCACGAACTGTTGAAATTATGTTTACATGTTGAAATTTGATGTAAGAAGTAGTAGTAGTAGTATAGGTGTATCGCAACATCACCTAGTATAATTATAAGCTAAAAATAGAATGTAAGCCTAGTCGCAAGCAATGATATTAGCATAAGTAGCTCCGCTTCACGTGCCATATATACGAGCTGCGCGTGTAGAGTACAAAGACGCCGCTGATGTATAATAGTAGGTCAGCTGATCACTTATCTGAATTCTATTCTACTTCTACTTTTCTCTATTCTAGAAAATTATTTCGAAAATACAAGAAAAAAGAGTAATACCAAGGTATTTTCAGAGGTACCTGCACCCATTACAGTATACAACAATTACGCCAACAATAAAGGAAATGCAACAGTACAGTACAATAATTAAGATCAAAATTTCCAAAATTAAAAAAAAAAAAACACGCGGGGTTCTCGATTGCAGTTTAGCTACAGTCGAACTATAATCAACTTATCAAGGTCTACATTTTTTTAATATGTTTGAAGGCATGTTATACATAAAATGAACATACTAGTGTTTTGAACTAGATCTGAATCCGGGAAGCCATGTACTTAATGCAAACTTAAACACCACATCATCATCATAAATAACGTTAGTTTTTCATTTTAAATTGCCTCATTCTGTTTTTTACGATGTTATTTCTCATTTGTTACCTCATTATTCCCTCGGCTTTATATGAACAAAAACCAACAGATCACTACATTTTTACTAATAAAATTTTGTTAGTTTCTGTTCTCCTAGGAAGAAAGGATAGATAAATAATAGCATATAGAAACTTGAAACATGTCTGACCTTTTAGTCACTGGAAACTCCATTAATTGGTTTGTGAGTCCGAGTGTGTGTACGAGAATCAGGTACAGGTCTCCCAAAGTAATAATGCGCATAGAAATCTTCGTCACTGTTCGGCAACGGTCGTATGTCCCGAGCGTCGGAAGACGATATACATATATATAGAGTGGTTAAGTGCATTCATGCATAATTTAGTAGAATTATGTGTTTTGTTCTAAAAGAGATAAATATTGATTTATCAGTAACAAAATTTGATTCGATAATTCCATGTAAGTAAATAGTGAGGAAAACCACACGATTGCGAATATGCTACAATCTTTGTTGGATTGATTCACTTCGAAGATGTTATAGTACTTTTCAAGTGTCTTACTGAAGCGGGTGTAGTGATGGAAGAAAAGAAGGTTTAAATAACACAAGTTTTATATTAGAAGAAGAAAAAATGGTTTTCAAACACAAGTTTACATTAAAATCTTAGAAATCTAATCATTAAAGTCTCAGTTCAAAAGTATTTACAGCACTGATCATTCTAGAATAATATTACAATTACAAAAAAAAACTAATCAGAATCAGGGAGGATCTCTATTCCTGACATCGTAGATTCATCAGAACTTTCATTATGCTCTTGTTCATTTACACTTTCCCCACTGCTATCACCTGTGTAAATAATCATTTCATCGGAAAAACTATCGATTCTTTTCTCAAATTTTCTACATTCATCTTCGCGTTTAACAGCATGAGTACAAACTTTTTTTCCATTCTTCTGGTCCTATATTATTGATTTTTTCTAATATAGCATCTTTAACTGACGTGACAGTCATTGCAATATTTTTTTTTTGGCTACGTGTTGCTTTATTTGGGACCAAATATTTTCAATGGGGTTAAAATCTAGATGATATGGTGGCAATCGTATAATTTTATGCCCATGTTCCTCCATTATACGGTCAAGGCAAATTCTGTGTATTTTTCTTTATATCTTTTTATAATTTCATACAAATCGGGTTTCAGTTTCTTTGGGTCATGCGGAATGTTGTGTTGTTGTAGCCAAGCTATCATTTGTGGTTTAGGTGTGTTTGAGTTTGGTGGTTTCACAGACAGCTTATTATGATATGGGGCGTTGTCAATTACCAACACACTATTAGGAGGCAAGTTGGGAATCAATTGATTGCGTAGCTAAGTTTGATAACGTTCCACGTTTATTTCTTTATGATAGTCACCTTCTGTGTCGACACATTTATGTAACATTAGAGCCCCTGGGACGAAGCCTTTTTCATTGCCTGCGTGTACAATAATTATTCGCTCTCCTTTGGAAATGGGTTGTTTGATACCTTTTTTGCTGCTATCTTGCCAAGTTTTACCCTTAGTATGTGATGTATGCACGTATGACTCGTCCATTAACACTATGTTTCTACCAGAATTCCTCACCTGTTGTATTTCTCTGATATATTTGATCCTTTAAACGTTTAAACGTATATCATGCTTTTCAATAAGTCACCGTCTGTTATTATCAGTTTTCAGAAACCTAAACCCCACATCTTTCAAGATCAGCCTTAAAGACTCTGCACAGCCTTTGAAATTAATAGCTTCGATCAACTTTTTTCTCAAATTATTTACAGTTGGGAGTTCTTTGAGCGTCAACTGAAAATTGTATATCATATTACGAATCACACAGTAGTCGAAATCATCAAGCCCTAGCCGAAATCTACTTTTAGGTTTTCCTTTTTTCGGTGTGGAAAATTTCATTGATTGATTCTGGCTTTTTTTCGTTTAAGATATTACTTAAAGTTCGTCGTGAAATTCCTGTAGCTTTTGTAACACGGTCCTGAACTTTTTTAAAATAATCATCATGGTCTCTTTTGGAAACATTGGCTTCATTTAAGAAATAAAGGTACACATTAAATACCATTTGTCGTGCTTGTGACTTAAGCGGCTTTCCACGTTTAAATTGATCCATTCTGGAAGATATCGTCTGAAAGAAAATGGTATGGGCAGAGTTAGGCATATTTTTATTTATTTGTTGTATTATTGCATTATGTACTGATATACTTTTTAATATTATTTATTCCTATATCTATTTGTTTATTTATGCATGTGTTTATTTATTTGTTTATTAAATTTATATAAGCCTAAATCTTAATATGTATTTAACGAAGGTATTTTTAATTTTTTTATATAAAAAACCGTGAATTTTTTTATGTATATTTACTTATTTTACAAAATAAACTATTTAAATTTAAATAAAATAAGTAAAGTTGAAATTAAACCAAGATGGGTGTGTAGTAGCAGCTCTATATAATTCCACACAGAAAGAACACGTGCAGCCACCACCAATATATAAAGACGACTGACGGACCTTTAACTGACCGGCGACCGCCGCCGACCGCTAGAATTGTTTGCGATTGTGTACTCATGATATTGACTCCTATTCCTTTCGAACAAAGTGGAAAATGCAAGTGCGTTGTTTAGGGCTCTTACGATTCAATGATTCGGGTGTTTCCGGGAATACGACCATTAGCGAAAATCTGCATGCGCATTATTAATTTGGAATGTTGTAGTTTGTATGTGTCTGTAATTGTCAACATCGATTTTTTCTACTACTTAAGTCTTTTATATTTTGCTTTAATTTACGTCTTATGAAAAGGTTTTATATTTATAGATATGTCAACTCCATCGTAAATTACCATGATGAATGATGATATTATTGAATTACACTAATTACTATATTCCTGAATACATTGATGAATACAAACAAATAGGTACTTTTTACAAACAAGCCTGCAGCTTTACTCGACTATCGATATCTATATAAAAAAAAATAGCAACACGTAACCATTCAGTACCATTTTCTCCTATATTTGTACACCCATATACGTTATTTTTGTTTTGCAGCTATTGGCAAGTTTTAGAATCAATAGACAAACATTCAATCAGATAATGTTTTCTATTTAAATTTGGTAAAAAAATAAAAAAAAAATAAAGGGGTGCATTATATATCTTGATCTTTCATGTTAATGAAATCTATGTGTTTAAAATTCAAGATATATACATGGGTATATATATTCTAAACTTAATACATATTTTAAATTCGAATTTTATTTATATGATTAGTTTCTTTAGTTTTTTATAGTTAAACGAAAAGTATCCCTCTTCCCCATTATAATACTAAAAATAAAAAATATAAGGGCAGTCTTTGGGGACTGTCGATAGAAGTGAAAAGTAAGTTGTAAATTGTATCATGGAGCTATTAGATTATGACAGACAGTGTACATACATGTAGCTCAAGGGAAGCGTGCGGTGACGATTCACCCCAAAAAGTACACTTATATACACACTATACATATAGCTCATGGAGCGCGTTTGTTGATGATTTTTGTTTACCCAACAAGTGCTCAATGCGCCTAAAGAAATTTTCAGTTCAAGAATTTAATGGACATTACAATCATTAGCTAACTAACATTGTATTGACCCTATTCTAAGTAGGCCCCTACCCACTCTTAGTATAGTTTACTACTTTTGGTCATACTAGACGGACTAGTTCTATTATTTATAGTAATGTAACAATGTGTATGAGTAATAAGAAGATGTGTACACATGTGTTATAAAAAACTATAATGCACAGATGGCCTTGGATCGTCTCGTCACGCATTTATCTTAAACCAAAACAGAGGAGTGCCGCAGCACTTCTAAAACAATAATATCTAATAACAACCAAAAAACACTCGTGCTCGTACTGAGAATATTCGTACAAGTCTTAACATATTTTTTTTTCTTGTGTGTACCCTTGAAAGCACAGAGTTTTTATCTAAAAGAAGAAAATGTTAGTAGCGAAAAAACAATAAAGGTCACCAAAGCGCATGGGGTATTTTAGATAGTTTTAGTGTATGGGGTCTGATGATTTTTTTTCAATTCAAACTTAGGCAATCATAACTGTGATAGACGTGATACTTGTGATAGACGTGATAGTACGTTTAACGTTAAAATAATATCAAGGGGACTAGACAAAAAGTCATACATTACTGAGACTTTACAAACATAATACTCGGGACAACTAATTGTGGATCACACGAATTTTCGACAAGACCAACAAGCCATATAATACAACAGCATCAAAAATAATTAATGGCATGATTTAATAGGACTGGGATTGGTGATTTCAACTGACAGTAGACATAGGCTCTCAATGTTAAATAATATAAAATCTATATAAAGATTAGCCTTTAAAATGCAAAAATGAATTACGAATGCATGTTCTTGAACAATTTTATAGCATTTATATATAGGTATGTAGAAACGGCACATTCAAAAAATAAATCTTACAAGATGCAACAGATGTCCGACTTCAGCAAGTGCATCAAGTATTGCAGATTGTTCATTATGTAATCTGATTATAGAGAAGAGCTAATCTCCAGTAGACTGTTATTTAGTAAGATACACTTTAGGATGTACGTTTAGTTGCAATTTAGATGAGGGAATCATAGAGCAAGCCGCTACGTTCACGAGATGTTTGTGATTAAGCAAAATTGTATTGCATAGCATGAGGTTTTTAATTAGTTTACGGATCTCGTATAAACTAGTGAAAATGTTAAGTCGCTTCAGCTATTTATCACTAAGTAAGGGCGATGTACACCGTGACCTTGAAAATTTAACACTTTTTAACATTGCAAATTAATATCTCTAGCTTACTGTTGCAAAAATAATGTAGAAAGAAAACAACCCGTCTAAAGTTATGATATAAGTGTTATGCTATTCAGAAAATCTATAGTAAATATGTAACTTTAAAAGTTTTTTTAAATTAATTTTTATTAAAGATTATTAGCGTATTAAATAATTGCAAAACAAAAAAAAAATGTGTGTGTATGACAATACTTAGAAATTGAAACAGTCATATCTTTGGAATGGGTCGTTTTCATAAATTATTTTTGTAATAGCTTGTTAAAGATATATATATTTTCAGTGGTTGCATTTTGAAGGCCACGCTGTATGAACACGGCGTAGATAAGCTCCATAGCTCCAAGATAAGCGTCCACCGGTATCTATAAACACTTGATATTCTAGATGTTTCACTTGGACATTACCAACACCGTCTATTCAAAAAGCTTTTGGAACCCTTTAAACTGCATGAAAAGTGTAATACGGTACATGATAATTATATATTGTTTTAATTCTTTATAAAATATTCTTTGGGATACTAGTTAGTAGTTGGATAATAAGACCTCTAACCTGGATATATATGGCTAAATGGACCCGTTCTTTTTATAAAAACTGCAACACCCCATTTAGCAAATCATTTGATGATGATGTAATTTGAATTGAACTCGACAAATTGGTTAAAGAAAAATTTCTAACATTATCTCAACTTTTTCAGATTTTCATAACTGTGATTGTATTTTGTAAATCGAAGAAAAATAACAGAAAACGATGACATAATTTTCATAATGTTTCATTGTTTATAAGCTAGTTTTAATGCGTTTATATTAAATGCCTGTAATGTAATAACGGGTATTACTGAATACCAACTATTTGTGTCAACCTTTGACAAATCAAATTATAATAGTGAACTTTAATTAACTACTTATAAATATAATTACGTCAATAAAGATAAGCAAGCACATAATATTATATAATAATAATTAGTTTCAATGTTGACATTTAATATACTGTTGTGACTAGCGTACTGGTCTAGTGATTAGTGATCCTGACTGCTAAGCTAAAAGTCGTTGCTTCGATTCTTCCACGTGACAAATATTTGTGTAATCCACAATTAGAAGCCCCGGTCTGTAAAAAATACAACTATAAATTGAATAAAGGATGACAAGATTTTGTGTGAATAGTAGCTTAGCGTTTTAGAAATGAAAAAAGAACACAAAATCGCGTTTTTTTTTGTATTTAATACTCTTATTGTATTCATCTGGCACATAGGCGGACTTATACATTCTCTATATGCTTTCTTTTTTTTTGTTTAAGCCCCGTCGGGACGTCATTCCAACGGGGTTTTCGGTGGAACGGTGTGTCGAAATCACACGGTGTGCCATGCTGCGCTTAAAATAGGAGGAATCCGGGAACAGTTTTATTAAGATATGTCAGCTCATAACCAACCGACTTTAGTAAAAAAAAAAAAAAAGAATGCGGAGTGTACTGAAAAGGAATTGTAAGAACAAGAGAAGAAAAGTATTCTTGCTTATAGCGATGGGTTGGGATCAATTTTTATCTACTTGATAGTTTAAAATAACAATCTAGATTTGCGGGAAATGCATTCAAACTAAAAAAACTTTTTGATTGTCGCGGTATGCAAGAGTACATTGCGATATGCAACATTTGCTTTTGGCAAAACAATAAAATACATTTTTAGTTTTATATTTGTGGCTCAATACCATTTAAATTTTATTTAAACAATCCTTATATACTGTATTTTTTTCTTCTATATGCATAATCTTTCTATTACCAACGAGTAGAATTAATTTCTAAACCTGCTTATTGTTTAAAAATAATTTTATTAATGAAATCATATTGCATCTGTATACGCCTGAACATTTGGTTGCTCAAGGATTTATTTTTTTGCCGCACTAGTAAGATGCTAATTTAAATTCTTAAGGAACAAACACGTTTGTGCGATATGTTTTGTATGTGTTATACAGCATCACCGCTCAATATAAGTAATTGAAAAATTACTTAAATTCATACAAATGGTAGCAGAAGTGTATTAAATACCCAGATTTTGCTAATTAGCATTTGGTCCCACTAACGGTATATGTGTCAGTGATGACTGGTCTGTGAACCTGACTACTAAGCTGAAATAGTGGCCCCAAATCTGAGTTTTTTCTGCGACACAGGATATAGTGCTTGTGCGGTTTTTTTTTAAGAAATACAAATATTATACTGAAAAATTTTAATTAGCAGGATGTCATAAAAACTTTTGATCTTGTTTTTCTGAAGATTATGATATAAAGGAAAGGAGTTCTTCCCGATTTTATGACTAATAAGTTACTCTGATAGATGATTTTCTTGGTGTTTATTGATGTCACTCGTTATATATATCTGAATCATATGTAAAGGCAGATATACTACTGTGTCCAAAAAATAAGGTGACATTGTATTTATTTCGAAAATTCTTTATTTATTCTTCCAAATCAATTTCATCCCCTTCAAAGTAATCCCCTCCCGATGCAATGCACTTATGCCAACGGATTTTCCAATCTTCGAAACACTGATTGTAGTCACTTTCCGGGATGGCCTTCAGTTCCGTCTTCGCTGCGGCTTGAATCTCCTCTATCGTATCAAAACGGTGTCCCCGGAGCGATCTTTTGAGCTTGCTGAACAGCCAGAAGTCGCACGGCGCCAGATCAGGTGAATACGGTGGTTGCGGAACGATATGGGTTGAGTTTTTGGCGAAATGATCACGAATTACGATTGCAGTATGGGATGGTGCATTATCGTGGTGTAAAAACCAAGAAATGTCTTTCCACAACTCCGGCCTTTTTAGGCGGATAGCGTTACGCAAACGACGCATAACGTTCAAATAATATTCCTTGTTGACTGTATGGCCCGGCGGAAGGAATTCATAATGCACAACACCACGATAATCGAAGAAAACAGTCAACCTGACCTTGATTTTTGAGCGACTTCGGCGCGATTTTTTTGGTTTCGGCTCTCCTTTGACACGATATTCACTCGATTGATCGGTTGTTTCGGGGTCGTAAGCATAGATCCAAGTCTCGTCTCCAGTGATCATGCGTTCCATCTTGTCCTGATAGTCAGAGAGCATCGTTTCACACACTTCAACGCGACGCCTTTGTTCCAAAAAATTCAATGTTTTCGGTACCAATCGAGATTTGACGCGCTTGAGGCCCAAAACATCCTTTAAAATAGTATTGACCGAGCCTTTCGATATGCCAACCTCATCAGCAAGGTCTCTGATCGTTAATCGACGGTTTTTCAACACCAAATCTTTGATTTGTTGGACGTGAGCTTCGTCGGTTGAGGTTGATGGTAGCCCAGGACGCTCTTCGTCTTCGACACGTTCACGGCCGACTTGGAACTCACTATACCACTTGTAAACATTTTTTTTAGACATAGCCTCATCACCAAAGGCTTTCTGCACCATCCTCAACGTATCCGCAGCAGAAAATTGATTCCGCAAACAAAATTTAATGCAAATCCTTTGCTCAACAAATTTCGACATCGCGAAAAACTCACTTTTAGCAGCTCACAAAACGACGCGTATCTCAAACACTAATGAATATTTTGACATGTAAATTTGACATAGATGTCACGGACAGTACTACCAACCTAAAAAAAAAATAATTCTCCAAGTCCTTCGACGCGCGCAGTTTAAAATTCAAATGTCACCTTATTTTTTGGACACAGTAGTATGTGTATAACTATTGAAAAAAGAAACCTACTTCAGTTGTTACAGCGGGATAACAGATACTGCGGACCGGGATCAGTTAACAAAGTGAATTGATAGAAATAATATTACCAAATACACATTACAAGAAATTGTTATATTCTCTAGGCACTGGGAGTACAGGACATACGGGTACACACTGATCTCTGCTGCTGCAGTCTCAGTCTTACGATATCCATCACCGTACATTCCTGTCTCTCCTATTCCTCTACCTATTTTTCTTCTGCAAATATCCCTTTTTTCTCGTTTTAAAACGCCTACATTCTCAAGAAGAGTTGGCATCAAGTAAGGAGGTCATAAAATAAACTACCCAAAAACCCTTTGCAATGTCACACGTACGTTTAGCGAAAAAAAGAGGATGATGATGATGAGATGAGAGGATAAAATAATTTTTACTTGAGTGCAAACCAACCCTTGGTTTGCATTCGAGAAAAAATAATTTTAAGAGAAAACTAGAGATACGAGTATATGTTTACTAAGAATACTACGTTGGTTTCTACCGATCGGAACATGTTGCATTCAACATTTTAATCATTATTTTTTTCTTGAAATCGGTTAATAATATGAATATCACGCATCAAAAATTATTAATTCTGAAGTTTATCATTTTCAAAGCTGAAAATTCAGAAAGTTAAAGGCCACAAAAGTTTTTAGATTAATAAATAATTATAACCATCGGAAATCTTCTGCTTAATATAGGCCTTTCCCCAACAACTGTACTTATGTAGAATCTATGTCTAATCTACGATTCCTTCGAAGCGTCAAGTCTCCTAGCTGGTTCTGCTCCATGGGACCTGGAGGCGAAAACCCTTGCGTCATTATATTTATGGCGCAAACAGGAACTAGAACGGGACTTAAGACCCGCGCCTCCTGAATCTAGTTCCAGCAGGAACCCAGTCGCCAGGTCGCAGAGTGGAAACAACGACCTGAGCGACCAAGCGCAGGTCACGCCATAAATTTGGCGGTAAGACCCATAATGAAGAATTGGCTGGAGAGGAAACATGGACGCCTCTCGTACCAGCTGACGCAGGTGCTCTCCGGACATGGCTGATTCGATAAGATCCTGTGTCGCATAGGTCCGGAAGCCTACGTCGTTTTTACTGCTACAAAAATGTTTGATATTTAAATAGTAGAATTATTTACACAAAGTTTTGATCTATCTACTTTTGATCTATGAAGCCCCACCTTTGACTTGGCTAGTTTTTACCAACAACAAATTCATGTATGTATCATATATTGGGGTAAGTCAGTGAATAGAGAATTCTCAAAAACGGTTTGTCAAGGTTCTGATTGCGTGCCGTCAACCTATACTTATAAACTTAAAATTACTTACCCTACCATCTTTATATATTTATCAAGCCTCTGTGTTTGTAAAAATAAAAATTTCATTACACAGAATAGGTTTTAAAAACCATTATAGAAAGTTAAGGGACTAAAATAAGCTAGAATTAGAAATCCCATACGGAGAAACTGTTGTGATGAATAAAAGTTTTTTCTGTACGGGCCAAAAAGTATTTAACAAGTTACCTGAGACACTAAACATTTTTAATTTGTCTAATTCAAAAAGGAACTACTAAATACATTATAAATAAAAATTATTGATATATTAATGTTTAAAAACTGACATTTTTATGACCGACTCTGACTTATATCAAAAACATAACCCTCTTCTAGATGACCTAGAATATTAAGCAACAAGATAGCCCATTAAGAGTATGCAAAGGAAATAATGTGAAAACTAGAAACTACTAATAATAGTACCAAGAAACAAGAAATTGTCATATAGATTTATTTAAAAAAAATCAGGATTCGACAACTTTCATTTAAACAACAATCTGTATTTTAAACGTGGCTCTCATTATACAAAAAAAAATTGTATTAACTGAAAATGGTATATTTGTGTTTGTATCAGAGTAGAAGTACCTATATCACATGTATTTAAGACATAAAAAACCTTTTATATAAACATCAGTTTATTCATATATTATGCCTATTTACAATATCAACCTACAATTATTTACTAAATAAATAAAGAGTGCAAGTTTCGTCGTGGTATCACAATCCATCCAGTGGAGTCATCAGTCATTGTCGTTAATATGTTGTTATATCACTTTGTAATCGCAAACAATACACACCACGGGCTTTAGTAGTTAAGCAGGTAAAATTCTGAGGAACTTGAAGCGGTACTTTACTTCAATAATTGACAGATCAATCAAAACCTACCAACGGTGCCATAAATTCTAATAGCGCTATAAGTATTTCAACTTATTGCATTGGGGCTTGCTATAAGCTTTTGAACCTGTGTGTCGTACGGTTCTGAAGAGATTTCTAAACTACATACGTGTTTGTTCAAGCGCACCACACCTTAGAAAGAAGAATAAATCTAGAAACTTAAATTGCACTGGTACGTATTTCACAAGATAAAGGACACATACATAGTTTTGTAGGATTAGTAGGACGCTGGGTACTTTATGCCACGTCTGAAGAGGGATTTAGTAATTAACTCTATTTTACATAAACCTGAAGGTAAACTGTACTACCCACATAATGTACTTTTAGTGAACAGTCAATGGAGTTTGTAGGGGAAGGCATACTAGTAGCGTAAGTAATAGGTTCGTCTACTATTGTAGGTTTTTAAAGACATCAGTGACCGCTTATAGAAGTTCGTTCCTTGCTACCTAGTTGTACAGAAAAATGTAACCAAAATACATAATACACATTTTCTGAACGACATAGCACAGGGAGCGTGGACTTCAAAATATTATATGCTGGAAGAATTTTACGGCTACTTTTTAAATATGTCTCTCTGTAATCGGTTGGTTTGTTTACGATTTGCAGCGATAGTTTGCGTGATTATCGAGTGAGATCAGTAGTGGTAGCCGTTACCGGCGCCGCCTGATCCGGAACCGCTGCCGTTGCCGCCGGAACCGCCCGCGCCACCGCCATTGTACGATCCGTCACCACTGAAAAAGAAAACATTCAATTCGATTTTATTGTTTAAGTTTTGTGGAATGCAATGCAATATTTGCGGATCTGTGTGCAACCGATATAGGGGTTTTTGATACTGATAGGCAGGCACATTTGATATTCCAGTTTTGATAATAATCAGTTAAAGAAGAGTAATATGACTAAAATAAAAAGTAATAACATCGCTAAACGTTGAAGTGGTGCCCTTTCTGTCATAAAAACATTTAAAACCGAATAGATATGTAATATATGACACATTCACCTACCTAGACATCTACTTTTAAATAAAAATATCGAAATAGCCTCATGTCCAAGAATAACTTTAAAAATGAGGTTAAAATTAGAACCTTAGGCTCTCAATAGGACGAGTATTTTGTGGTCAGGAAGAAAACGTGGATTTAATTATCTTTATACAGGGCGGTTCGTTCAAAGTTACTGTAATTTGCTCAATCGAAACACGAGTCTAATGTTTATCTATAACATCGAAATTACTCTTTCACATCGGGATCTAGAGCATTTTAACCTTACATCATTGTGTAAAGTGTCTGTAATTGAAATAAATAGAGCCGCCCATTTGGCTCAATTACAAATCAAGTACAATTTCTGTAGGTACGATTATTGTTATAGGAAACGTTAGGGCACACAATAGACAGATTTTATGCCGTTGACCGCTGATAATTGCGACAATTGAGATTTGTGGTGAAATAATTACGTAATACATAAAACTGATAATGGTTAAAATATTAACATATATACATTCATACACTCGCGCCTATACTAGTGCCCATGTGCGCCATATTTTAATCCTACTTACGTAATAAGGGCAAGCCTATTGCCGCTCAGCCGGCACTGACTGTATGTACAGCCTTGGCTAAAAGTATTCAGCACCCTACACATTTCGCACGTGCACTTAAAGTATTGCTAAAACTTGTCTTTTGTTTAAAGATTCTTTTTTCGGCATCTCAAAAGGTTTAAAAATAATGACGGCATGCGACGATTACTACCGAAGACTGTAATAAGCTCGAAAAGCAAATACGAAAAAAACACCCACAGGAGGAGGAGAGAGCACACGGCAAAAGCACACGGCTCAATTAGTGATTTAGATATATAGACTGAAAGAAGCGTATCCTAATTGATTAACATCAACGCCAAGTAAAGATCTACTTTTGCACCAGTGAGTAATTTAACGAACTGATTACATTAGCTAATGATCAGCCTACTAACGCACTGAATGTAAGGTATACTAAAGATGTACACGTGCACAAAGTCCACTATTCCCTTTTGCGAATTTACTAAATCATACCACATGAGTTTATTTTGTTTAATGAACCAATTCTCCTCTGTAAATTTAATATTATCAATACAGACTAAGACTTCTGAAAGTTGGAGGTACTTTATTACCGATTCTCCTTTTCTATTACTAGTTCTAAAACAAAATGCTACACTTTTTCGACTACCACTTCAGTAAGTTCCACCATTTTGACTCATATGAGTACAGCGTCACAACTAATACAGAACTTAAATGCGACAAACCAGTTATATATATTTGAAAGCAAATAGTTCGTTTTAACTTACGATGATGGGTTGCGCTTGTTGAATTCGATAGAACGAAGAATCTCATCTGGGATTGGAGGAGGGGTAGGTAGATGTGGTCCGACGGGATGAAAGCCGTTCTCATCGGCGGTATATGTGAGCTGGATCTGCTGGCCATCGGGCGTGCGGAATGAAAATCCCCCCTCAGCTGTCACTGCAGACCCTTCGGGTCCCTGGGCGCCCGGTGAACCACTTTCGTGAACTGATATTCCATTGCCAGTTTCGTAACTAAAATGAGTATAAAGTTGAGTTAATTGAGAATGGTCTTGTAGATTTGGGAGCATATCTATTCGTAATAAAATTCGTATCATCACGAATCTGACCGAGTGATCCGACACAGAACAAAGGTAATCGACATACTTATTTATTTATTCATGAATTAGGGATTAAAAACAGTAAGACATTGTGAAAATTTATCAAAGTTTGAATAAAAATATTTTTAAATGTTTACTAACTACGTTAGCTACAAAATATAAATATGTAGTCTAAAGAATTAACAAGCTGTATTTGCAATGGCCCATTGCCTGCAGGACCGATAACAGCTGGAATAGAGGAGTTCTGGAGTGGAGATCGCGTCTAGCTGGAATGACGATCTGTTCATAACGCTGGGGAAAAACTGGAAGAGGACAGCTAATGCTTGATGACATAACATAGAACACGATGTCTTGTGCCTTTTCTACTTTGATGCACCGATTTCAGACTCATTCCATAAACGGTTCTACTATTATGCCTCCTCTCATCTAAGCCTATTGGGAAATGACCGATTTCATAAATTTGAGAACGTGTGTGTAAAAGATAGTCTCCACACTAGGAATGATTCTTATATCACGGGAGACTTGTCAAGCATACAAACACGGACACAAGGAACACCCCTTCAAACTATTAACAACTGTTTGTAGATGTCACAAATTTTTGTCCCGTGTGGGAGTCAGCAGTCAGGGACCCTAACCACCAGACTAACAGGCCAGTCAATGTTACGGGGAATTCTAATTTTTGAGGAAAAAACTAAATGTACCGTCACTTAGTCTAAATACAGGAATTCATATATTGTAGTTTAATCTAAAAATTAACCTAATAGAAACAAAAAAGGCATACTCAAAATGGTAAGTTCCATCGCCATTATTGACGTTTTCAAATTTAGTGATCGGTATTTGACTTCCACTGCCGCTGCCGCCGCTGCTGCCACCGCCAAACGAGCCACTACTACTGGAGCCACCAAATCCACCACCTAGACCTCCATTGCCTGCGCCGCCTCCGGAGCCAAAACCACCTCCCAATCCTCCGTTTCCAGAACCACCGCCTTGCCCGCCACTTCCCCCTCCGTTACCACCGCCGCCACCTGGACGTGGTGGAAGGTACTGAGGTTCTAAACGACCACATGATCCGATCGCTATCAGTGCCATACACAATATAAACTGAAATTAGAAAGTATTTTCCTTTACAAAATTATGTTTCAAAAAGGGTCCATTACATGGCTAAGTTAGTACTTAGCTATATACTTAGTAGTATAACCTACTTTATTTACCAATTTAAAATCTATTAAATATGGATACCTTTATTTGTAATATAAATAAGTATAGTTATTTCTTAAATCTTTGCCTTAGAAAGAATATCAGTCCTACACAAAGACTTTTTATTGTAAAATCAGGACTATCATTGTGGAAAAAAGCCTTCTGAAATAAATTGTTAAAATAAAATACATATTAGTATATATTGTATTTTACAATTTAACAATTTGTTTAACAGATTCTTTGGTACATTTTTTTAGATAATTTAGGTAATTTAAATAAAAATATTATGTAGATCTGTCACTGAGCTGCTTGCTATAAAATTTTACCTTCCTATAATAAAATTGTACTCCAAAGAAATTGATATGAAAATAATTAATATCAGTAGTTTATTATAACTTAACATTTTACTTTTAGGGTATTAAGAAAAAATATTGCTACAGTTTAAACTAGTATTGTCGTCGACTTACCAATGATGTGGTCATGTCGATAATTATTTTGTACAAGTTAAACGGAGCTCTTTACTCTTCAGTCGTATGCTGAATACGGTTTGGAAAGATGTGCATCGTTTTATATTGCTCCGATTTGCCCTTTCTCAGTTGCCTCACCTTGTGCGTGCTCCTCCGATATCGTCGAGTAAATCCGCGTCTTATTGCCCCACGATACGAACTCACCAACATTTTGCTAACCTGGAATTTTCTTTAAGGATTTACTGTTCCTTTAGCGAAGCCTTTTAAGTTGCCCTTAGGCGCTCTGCTGAAACAGTTTAATCAATGCTTCATATAAATATAAATGCAGTTGCATGCAAATTTATTAGAGCACTCCAGTTGGCACTTGCGAAAACTTACAAGTACCTGCCTGATTAGTTGCGGTAGCTAGTTAGTAGTTAGTTCCATTAAAGTTTTCTCAACGTTTCACATTGAAGTCTAAGGTATGATATAGGAATCTGCAAATGTACTGCAGATTAGAAACCACAGATTAGTAATAAGGTAGGTTAGTAATATAGGTAATAATAAAGTGGTAAGGTGTTCTTGCACATGTCAATAATCAGCGAGGAGACAGTCTAAATGATTCTCGTTTGCTTTACGAAATATTTTACAAATCAATAATTTTATTTGTGAGGTATACGAAAGTGTGAGTTACTTATTGGTGTATATGATCAACCAATTTAGACATACTATGGATAAACATTACAAACAAATATTCTTAGGTTTAAGTTAACTTTTACTGCCACTGTAGTTAACACTAGACTCAAAAACAAGTAAAATTAAAATCCCCGTTATTTCGAAATCATTTCAAAATACATTATATCACTCATACTATTATGATGTTTTAAGTGATAATTCAAATGACGAAACCACATTACACATATATATCCTCGAAAAACATAACCGTCCTTTTTGCGCAGTCTATATATACTTGAAAACACTTAAACATGTCATAGCATACCCTTAAAAATCGCTATTTAAAATGGGCTCCATTCCTTCCCTTTGAAATGAAATGACCTAACAGTTCTATATCCCTCCTAAGTTATGAAAGTAGCATCGTTTGCATATTGTTAGGGAACTTTCAATTACCAAACAAATGGATGGTAAGTTGGTTTTGTGTAAATGTCACATAGCATTGAAGTTCGAGTCCGTGACCGTTCGAGCGGCGCTCCTACTGCGTCAACGACAATTACTTGAAAATGATCTTGTTCCGATCCTCATTCGACTGTAGCTACGTAAATATCGTTTAATATCGGTAAATATCGGAGAAATAATTGTTTTAGTATAGAACTCAAAACAATGGTTATTTTTTTATTTAAATATATATATAATAATTATAATAAGCTTAACATGTTTTAAATGATATTATTAAATATTCAGATTACAAACATAGCTTATTTATTTATTGGCTTACATATAGCTATTATATTTACATGTTTAGATCTAGCAAACTTTTAATCATTGTAAATGACGGGCCTGTTGGACTAGTGGTTATTGACCTTGACTGCTGAACCGAAGGTTGTGGGTTCGATTCCCACACGGTACAAAAGTTTGTGCGATCTACAAATAGTTCTCCCGTGTGGGATCGGATCACGACTTTCGGTTCAGCAGTCAGGGTCACTAACTGCTACACCAAGAGGTCCGTCAAATACGACAACTGAACTCAGTTTGTCTTCATATAGACGGGAGAGATCAAAAGCGTAATCGACAATTTGATTTATTAGACGATATTCTAAACAATAGCATTACTTTCAGTCAATTGCAGTCAAGCGCCCTCTTTGCTGGACCTACTGCTGACGAATCACCCAGCGCAGTACAGCGTATCGGTTCTCGCCCCTCTAGGATCCTCCGACCACTGCCTGGTGTCGACCTCAGTGCCTCTTGTTACGCCTCCACGACCTGTGGTAACAAGGCGGCGGTTATGGCACTATTCGTCAGCAGACTGGGATGGAATGCGGGAATATTTTGCATCCATCCCGTGGGCTCAACGCTGCTTTAAAGACAGGGATCTGTCGCAAAGTGTGCCTGCCGTGACTGACGAAATCACTGTCG
Organism: Tyria jacobaeae; assembly: GCA_947561695.1. Classification (NCBI taxonomy): domain Eukaryota; kingdom Metazoa; phylum Arthropoda; class Insecta; order Lepidoptera; family Erebidae; genus Tyria; species Tyria jacobaeae. The sequence continues at coordinate 15,665,859 of OX387212.1, forward strand.
GTATGGAGTATTATATCTCCTACAGTGAAGTCGCCAGCACGAAGACCCGTCCCTGGTTCAATCGCGAGTGCATCCGGGCCGTTGCTCAAAAGCAGTCGGCCTACCGCGCATGGATCAGGGCCCGCGCACGTTGTGACCCAGACATTGATCGCCTAAAAGCAGCACTAAACAGAGCCACTAGGGAATGCAAGAGGGCTTACATCAGAGCAGATGCCCGTGCAGTCCAACTATTGCCAACCTTCGCTGCCGCCGTTGAACTACCCTGACGGATCACTGGCCCACGAGCCGCAAGAGAAAGCGAATCTACTAGCTGACCTCTTTGCGGCTAACTCCCTAATCGATGACCGTTGCGCGCACCCGCCCACCATTGCGTCCTACGACTCCGCAATGCGGGATATTCGCATCCGGCAGAGGGATGTCCGTGCGGAGCTTCGGTCACTCGATGTCCGGAAAGCCAGTGGACCCGATGGTATTCCGGCGGTGGTTCTTAAGAACTGTGCACCTGAGTTGTCTCTCGTACTGACGCGCTTGTATCGCCTGTTCCATTCCTCAGGAATTGCTCCGGAGGCCTGGAGAGAAGCGAATGTTCAACCCATTCCCAAAAAAGGCGACCGCTCCGATCCAGCCAATTACCGACGTATAGCCGTCACTTCCATACTCTGTAAGGTGTTCGAGCGGATCATCAACACCCAACTAATCCGCCACCTAGAGGATCACTCCTTGTTAAATGATCGGCAATATGGTTTTAGGCCGAACCGATCCACGGGTGATCTTCTAGCGTACGTCACACACCTTTGGGGTGAGGCTATGGATAGGCATGGGGAGTCCTTGGCCATCAGCCTCGACATTGCCAAGGCCTTCGATAGGGTGTGGCACCGCTCGCTTCTCTCCAAACTTCCTGCATTTGGTCTGCCACCTAAACTCTGCAACTGGGTTGCTGCCTTCCTCGAAAAGCGCCGCATTAGGGTTCTCTGCGACGGCGCGGCCTCAGACTTCCACGAGGTAAGCGCTGGTGTACCTCAGGGCTCCGTCCTATCGCCTATGCTGTTTCTTCTGCATATCAATGACATGTTGGCCCTTGGCAATATACATTGTTATGCAGACAACAGTACAGTGCACGGGCGATATTTCGGGCATCCTACTGCCAAGCTGGCAGACGTTGAGGAAAAACGACAGGAGCTTGTCGCTGAGCTCGACCGGGTCTTGAGCCGCATTTCCCAATGGGGCTGTGAGAATCTGGTCGAGTTCGGCGCCAAGAAAACACAAGCGTGTGTGTTCTCTACCAAAAAGTCTCCATTCCTTCCCCTTCCTACTCTTCAGAGCACTCAACTGCCACTGCAGGATAGGCTTAGTATTCTGGGTATGGATATTTGCCGGGATCTCAATCCGCGCGATTACATCGAGAGTGTCACTAAGGCGGCCTCGCGTAAGCTCGGCGTTTTGAACAAGGTGAGACGGTTCTTCTCGCCCGAGCAACTGTGTCTTTTGTACAAGACCCAGGTTCGCTCCTGCGTGGAGTACTGCTCTCATCTCTGGGACGGCTATGCGCAGTATTTGCTTGACGCTCTCGATCGGTTGCAGCGGCGCGCAGTCCGCATTATCGACTGTCCTGAGATCACCCAGTCTCTTGAGCCTCTACAGTTGCGAAGAGATGTCGCCTCTATGGCAGTCCTCTATCGCCTACATCACGGGGAGTGTTCTGATGAGCTCTTCCAATTGGTCCCACCTTCTCCCTTCCTCTACAGGACTACACGTGCTGGCCTGAGGAGTCACCGTTTGTGCGTCGAAAATATACGTACCCGAACTAAACGGTTTGGCTCTTCTTTCTTGTGCCGATCGGTAAAAGCCTGGAATTCTCTACCAGCGCACGTGTTTCCTTCCCACTTTGATCCCGGGTCTTTTAAGCGGGGCGTGAAAAAGCATCTCACCAGGCCGCCATAGTGTGGGTCACCATGCTGCATTGACTAGACATGCAATGAGGATGGTGACCACCACTCTTTGACTCCACCTATTGCTTTCCATCAGGCAAAGTGGAGTCACTATGATAGGCTAATATATATATAAAAAAAAAAACATGGAATTAGCATCAGAATAAAGTATAATAGCTAAGGGCCCCATGTCATATTAAATGGTATGTAATGCCCACTGCTATTTGTCTTTGCCAGAGATTAGAGCAGGCGACGTATATTTATGTAACTATGTATATAGAAACAATATTTAGAGTGATATTTGGCTCTTTAATTTTATATTAATAGTTTATAGTAATTCATTATTGTCCAATATTTATTATTGCAAAAGAAAGTATTAAGCAATTTCATAGTAAATATAATATTTAAATAATAATAATACTTTTTTTTATATATTTAAGTTATTACATGTGATTGAGAATTCCATTAACAATTATAATAAATAAACAATTATAAATAATATCAAATATTATAATTTATAATTTTAAGAAAATGTCATCAATTATAACTGGATTTTGTAATAAATCAAATACATCGCTAAAACACGGTATTCCGACACCAATTGTAATAGTTATGAAAATATGTAAATAAGAACCTAGTATAACTTTGAAATTCTGTTACTGAATATTTTTAAATGCCATTAGTAGACGTCAATATGGATCCGATTGCAATAAAAATAAAAACACAATCATGAAACTAGACTTCGTCGAAGATTTAATAAGCACTCGGAGAATGCAGTCAACGCGGTTTAACTACACCGGTATTCTATTCCATGTAATAATTTCTATAGAAGATCGGCAATTTACAATTGCAAACGTTACTTTTCAAGAATGCCTTGATCTTGTAATGTCCTCGAAGCATTATCTAAGAAAATTATGGATGACATGTATCGTTTTATTAGAAGACTACTACTTTTTCTGGATACTGGTGAGCTAAGTTGTGTAATGTTATTAAAGCGGAAGAGTTCTGTTTGTTTGTTCACTATTAGAACTATTTGGATATGAATTATCATTTTTGTATTATATGTAGTATGAAAATAAAAATGAAATAGAACTAGCGATAAGAACGCCGTTTGTACCGTTATATATTTGTCTGAAATACTGTGAACTATCTTTAATGGTGCACAATAAAGAGTATTGTATTGTATTGTATAGAACATTAGAAGCGAAGCAGTGAGTAACGCAAGTACAACTATGGGGAACGGCTAGTCAAGGTCTGCAGGAGTTCCCGCAAACTTATTTAAACTTTTTTTTTGTCGTCTGGATCTGGTAAGTCAGGTCAGGTCGTCACCCCACCAAAGCTAACGGTGCAGTGGTATTAAGACTCGAACCGAATAACACGGTGTTTTCTCACAAGTGGGTAGTTAACCCAGGGTATATCCAGGTCGGTTGCAAAAGACTAGCCATAAAGTTTTAGTCGATTCGAGTCCGACATACTAGTTCACCAGCCATAAATTATCCGTAAAAAGATTTATATTAAATTATAATATGTATTTGTAATGGAGAAAGAGACACTTTTCTGTGTTATTATTGTTGTTAGTTAATGCGTTGTTTCTTAATAAGATTATTTTCCTTTATGTTGTTTTAGTTTGACCCAAAACCAAAGGAATCTAAGTGAGGCAAACTTCAATTGTAAACTAAGACTTATAGCAGAAATTATAAGGTACCTTTCCAGTTACTAGATTACTAGACTTGTGCGATTGTGGTCTCAAATTGTGATAACTATACATATATGAAATAGGATATATATAGAATAGGATATCAAAACTCAAAAATTAAAAAGAAATTAATAATTAATAATATTTAAGAATTATGTGACAGACATACATACTATATGTAGTAGTATATGCAGTACTATATGTAGCATTGTTTAATCGGGCGGGAAGTTCACTATAAATTATGTAAATCATGCTACGACACTTATAAACGCAGGTAAAATTGCTATTATAGCTAGTAAATGATATACACCAGGAATATTATGATAACTACAAGATTTAAATATTGTAAATATGTATACTAATTTTGGTCTTTCTGCCAACATTCACGTCTATATGTTTCAATGGGCCGGCTCGACCGGTGCGATACCACGGCCTCACAGTAAATTGGTTGTGAAGTAACGCTTGCGTTGCATTTCCCCGAAATGAGTGAAGTTTCCGGAGGCCCAAAATCCCCCACCCCCCCTAATGATAGCGCTGTTAACAAAAAGGATACCCCAGGGGGGTACCAGCGCTAGCGTTGGAGAATCCCCCCCTGGACGTCCACCCTCAGTACGGATTATGCCTGAGCGTGGACGCCCAGGCTGCCCCTCGTACTCTAGGGTGGCTCAATTGCGCTCTCAAAATCTGCTCGGGGCAAGAGAAGGCATACCATGGCACCGTTTATCGTGGATTTTTTTAACATCAGGGGCTTACATTCGAACCTCGACACTGTCCACCACCACTTTGAGACAGCAAAGCCGCCCTTGCTCTTTTTAACCGAGACGCAGATATCATCTCCAGCGGACACATCCTACCTCTGCTACCCTGAGTACGGACTGGAACACTCCTTTGTTCCTAAGGCTTTTGTATGCGTTAGAGATATCACTTCTCGCCGCCTCGGCAATCTTGAAGGTAGGGACCTCTCCATCTTATAGCTACGTGTAGACTGCGACGACCATCCCCGCATCTACGTATGCCTCTACAGGTCCCATAGCGGTGATGCCGAAACGGACCGACTCATCGACCACGTCCAAATGGCTACAGACTCAGTGCTCCAGCAGGTCCCATCCGCAGAGATCGTGATTCTTGGCGACTTTAAAGCCGCAGCTGATAGCAACGCCTACGCGAATCCCAGATGCAGAAAGCCACGTGCCTTCACTGTTGGATCTTCTTAGAATCTCTCCTATCGTGCTGAAGACGTGTGCTCCAGAGTTAGCACCGGTTTTAACGCGCCTTTATCGGCTTTCCTACTCTCTTGGCGTAGTCCCGAACTCATGGAAGACAGCTCTAGTGCACCAAATCCCTAAAAAAGGAGATCGCTCGGATCCGTCCAACTACAGACCCATAGCCATCACCTCCTTGTTCTCCAAGATAATGGAATCCATTGTTAACTGCCAGCTCCTCCGGTACTTAGAAGACCACCAGCTCCTCAATGATCGACAATACGGCTTCCGTCAGGGTCGTTCAGCTGGTGATCTTCTCGTATACTTGACTCACCGGTGGGCACAGGCGATCGAGACCAAGGGGGAAGCGTTGGCCTTTAGTTTGGACGTGGCGAAGGCCTTCGATCGGGTCTGGCACAAAGCGCTCCTTGCGAAGCTGCCTTCCTATGGGCTTCCCGAGAAACTGTGCAATTGGCTCACCAGTTTTCTTACAGACAGAAGCATCAAGGTCGTTGTTGACGGTGCATGCTCCGACTCCAAGTCTGTTAATTCTGGTGTCCCACAAGGCTGTGTGCTATCACCCACGCTGTTTCTTCTGCATATCAACGACATGCTGCAGACTAGCAGCATCCATTGCTATGCGGACGATAGCACGAGTGATACCCTTTACACCGGCCGCGCTAACATTTCTCGGGTAAACGTCATCGAAAGCCGATCCAAACTTGTGTCTGAAATCGAAACTTCTTTATCAAAAGTTTCAGATTGGGGTCGACTTAACCTAGTCCAGTTTAACCCCACGAAGACACAGGTTTGCGCGTTCACCGCTAAAAAGATGCCATTGGTCGTATCACCTCAATTTGAGAGCACTTCCCTAACTGCATCAGCCAGTATCGGAATCCTTGGCGTCGATATATCAAGCGAAGTCCAGTTTCGCGGTCACTTAGAGAGTAAGGCCATATTAGCCTCGAAGAAGCTTGGTTTGCTAAACAGATCGAGACAGTATTTTACTCCGGCCCACCGCTTGCAACTTTATAAGGCGCAGGTTCGGCTGCACATGGAATACTGTTCTCATCTCTATGCAGGTGCACCCCAGTACCAACTTCTCTCTCTTGACCGCATTCAACGGAGAGCGACTCGCATCATCGACTGCCAAGATATTTCTGATCGACTTGACACCTTGGCGTTGCGTAGAGATGTAGCTTCACTCTGCATCAGAGGATGCATCGCTTGTATCATGGAGAGTGTTCAGAGGAATTGTTCGGACTTATACCGGCTGCTGGTTTCCGCCATCGTCCTACGCGACAAAATATCCATCCCCATCACCTGGACGATTGGCACTCCACCACTGTGCGCTTCTCCAGAAGCTTTTTGCCTCGCACAACCAGCTTATGGAACAAATTGTCGCCTGCCGTATTTCCGAACCAATACGACCTTCAAACCTTCAAGAAGAGAGCCTACCTCTGCCTAAAAGGCCGGCAACGCACTTGTGACTCTTGAGTTGCGGGTGTCTATGGGCGGCGGTAGTCACTTACCATCAGGTGACCCGTCTGCTCGTTTGCCCCCTATCGCATAAAAAAAAAATTAAATGAAACACATCTAAATTAATGGATAGAACTCAAGATATAAAGTACTTAATGGGACAAGGAATTTACAGCCGTTTACGTAAATTTAAGATTGTATTCGACACTAGCTTTTGCCCGCTACCTGGTACGAGTGAAATTTAGAATCAAGAATCCATCCTGTGTTTTAAGTGAGACCTCTAGCAATACATCGGTTAAAACTGCATTCAACTTCATGTGTAGTATGTGTAGTAGATTTTGCGTGATGCGTCTACAAGTATACTGACAGACATAAGTTCTAAAAACTGTTGTTTTGGCTTCTGTTGGTCTAATTAAAGCCTTCCATTTTAGTTTTTCTCCAATATCTATAATGTACAGTCATGATACTATTCTATTATGTGTATAGAGATAAAATTAGATTAGAACTTTAACCTGTGATTCTGGTCATAAAAAGGTTGACCTTTTTATGACCAGAATCACAGGTTAAAGTCATTGGCAACAAGTATATATAATATACATACGTTAAATTTAGCTTGATCAATTTTGCAGCATAATGGGTATCTTCAGTTTCAAAATTTCATTCGCAAACTTAATTTAACAAAAGAAGAACATTTATTTTCCCGTGTCTGGAAAACTAAGTCAGAAGTGGCAACGTCTTTCACAAAGAAAAATACAGCGTTGTGGTTTCAATTATATTGGCAGTCCATAATCTTTAACAAAAAAAAAAAAACAACCATTTCAACAACAGTCCTTTACACATAAACATAACTAGGATCGATATGTAATTAATGACGAACTTCTTCTTAACACTGCCGAGAATGTAGGGGTCGAAGACTATGAATATGCACTTATCAAATATGTGATGTCCTGAGGCAAGGGCAGGTCAAAAGAAACGTTATCCTTACATACAGATTCAGTGTCAGTAGGGGTGACAAGTTAGTAAGGAATGTTTCTAAGCATAGAAAAAAAATTATACATAATATGTAAAAACACTATACACTATACGGTTTAAAGAGAATATGAATATGAAGCTGTTTTTGTTTATATTTCTAAAACTGCGAATGTAGATATCCTCAATGAAATGTACGTCTGTTGGGAAATTGGTTTATTTTTAAAGACTTCTAACGTTTGACCGCAAAGTTTTATGAGATGAATATAAAAAAAAACAATCTGTCAGGAAAAATTGATAGTTTTATTCGTGTTGTGTAGGCCTCTAAAAATTTTGATTTAAGTTTGATAATTTTGAGAATATGTCTAAACAATGTTAGAAAGAATATCTTTCTTATATTGAACACGTAATGTTTTGTTTTTGTCTAGGAATTTCGTGCAGAATAAAGCACAGCCATTACATGACTTTTTCTATTTACGAAGATGTGACCTTCGAGTTAAAGGTTAGGTTATGTTCAGATTACTCGAACATTATGCCGTATGGCTCTCGATTGAGTAGATTAGGGCCATCGTATCTCTTCATTTGGGTGAAGGAAGGACTGTTATCTATCAGACATCCCGTATTACGTAATTGAAACTGAATTATTATCAACAAAATGTGAGACGCCTGAGCCTACACCTTTGGCGATACAAACGTGAGTATGCGTATGTATGATGTGTGAACATCGTGTACCTTTTCGATACGTTTTACGGTGATGAATTGCAGTCGCCTGACTGTTCTTATACCCCACTAACGATATGATGCAATGCTTATGACAGTATTTGTATAGTTTTATTATTTTCTGCTACTGATAACTAGAACTAGAACATTAGTCTGGTAACTGTTAACTAGCAGAAGAGACCGACAGCTATTACTTGGTAGTGTAATGAAATTGTATTTCTACTAATGCGAACGACTTTACATATGTATATGGATTATTATTTGATTACTACACTGATGCTACAAGTCAGGAGTCCATTGACTGTGGTTTACGACAGTGCAACAGTGCAAATCAGGACTGCCTGGCGGTTTATCTTAGGCTTAAATAAAACTTTATTCTCATAAGAACAATAAACAATTACCTTACATAAGATAAACAGTATATGAATATAATTAATGTCGTCTTGCGACGAAGTATACATAAACGTATTGTAAACAAATTAATTTACATATTGAAGTTTAAATTAAAAACCTTACAAAACAAAAAAGCAAGGCATAACAAATACGTAGTTGGTAACAAATAGGAAATATGTATTATCTCACACCAGGTAAATACACTTATGTGTCGGCAGAACAAAAAACTGACCAGTCAATCGTCACTAGAGTACACTCAACGAACGAACTTTTTTATATTTTGTACTAATTGGTATAGTGCGATTGCCGGTATAAGTATGTGTGAACTAAATAACACGGAGATTTAGAACGTGTGTGTGTTATAATATTAAGTAAGGTTATGATACAAAGTACAAAATGCAGTAGAAGACATGTGACGTTTATCGGGCAGCACAAACAATACTTTAGCTTTAGTACAGCAAACTTAAAACTTATTGTACGAAATTGACGCCCACCGACTGGAGTGTAATGTTTAATAACTTTTCTATGCAAACCGCATTAACTTGTCCATCCCCCGTGGGCTATTTGAAGACAAACTAATCTGTTGGCCAAATGAAAAATTAAAAATGTAATACCTCATTTCATAGTAGACCCCCAACGAAAAACAAAATTTAAGCTTTGAAGATAATAGCAGCGATGTCGTTTATTATTCCTAAACACATATATACCTTGTCATTGCCGTTCTTATTAATTGATGGGCATACCAACGAAACCCCAATAAAAATACATACCTGCAGTAATTATGTGATACATAACACATATTTTTTTATATATAAGGGGCAGATGAATAGATGGGTTACCTGATGGTACGTGAGAACCTCCGCCTATGGCCACCTGCTACTCAAGAGTCGTAAGTGCGCCGCCCGCCTTTGAGGAGGAAGAATGAGAAGGATCAGAGGGGGAGTTTATTATAATGGAAAGGTAGGTATAAAGGGAATGCGATGGAATAAATTTGATATTGTTTAATTAAATGTATAGGGGAGTATAAAAACTGACTCTAGCAGGGAAGTACAAGTCCGAGTTTACGTTTTTTTTTTTTGTGAACTATCACTGTTAAAGGAAGGAACTGAATATGATGAATTGAAGGCTTTATTGTGAGTAAAGCTGCAGTCCTGCGAGTATCAACAAGCCCCAGAGATCTTAAAGTATTCAAGCCAAGCCAATAACTTTTTCGCATAAGCAAGAGATGTTCAAACACAAAGAAAATAAGTTACTCTTAAAAAAGAAATGTACACACAAATATATACCGATACTCGTTTTCTCATTATTTCATTATAAATGAAATTGTTTTGAATCTGTGTACTCACATTACGACATTGTCAATCATTTTGGCAATTTCAATACGAAATAATGGATTTCGTAATAATTTTTCAAACCAATTTTTTTTGTTGATCAACGAATGTCGAAGAATGATCTGTTCTTCGTTAGTATGGACTAAATGTTAAGTCAATGAAATTCTAGTGTCGAAGATTCCTTGAACTTTCGCGAGTCACGAAATATGGTATCTTTGTTCAATTTATTATTTTAATAGCTACGAAATAGAGTTCGATCCATCGACATTTTATTTCAGGTTTAATTCAGTTTAACTATTTAGTCAAACTGACTTAAACTTCATGATTTTATGTGTTTTGTGTAAAATGGCCAATAGGTATATGGGTATGTACATGTATATTTTTATATTTTGAATCATAGAATGTTGTGTAGGAATGTGTGGAACAACAAATTGCCTATCAAAAATTAATTAATAAATAAGATCACAGTCTGGAAATTTAAAAGAAATTTACCTGCGATCTTTATGCTTCAATATAATTAAAAAAATAACAAACTAATAAAATAAGTAAATGAAGTAAATATAGAATCTCTTTCGTAGGCTAATTTTTTTATTTATTTTTTTATTTATATATTAAGAAACTCAACAGCTTATTTACATTACAAACATGATAATGTGTCAATTTCATAGAATTCTTAAGCTAATTATAGAGTTTCACGGCATTTGTACATACACTTAAAAGGCAAATATTTAACAGAATAAGAAAAATAAAAACTAGTACTAGAAACTAAACACAATAATAGCTTATACAAGTAATAATTTCGAAATTAAATTAAATTACTTTATTACTGGTGAGTATCTTCACGATTTGGCCGCGAAAAGACTTCTTTGACAAATTAAATATGTCAATACTATCAAATTTATTAGTGTATGTACGAAGTAGTCGCGTCATAACAGCATTTTTGCAATAATTGGTACGATGAAATGATGGTATATTAAATAAATGTGTGTGTCTCGTGCGTGATTTCTGTGTACAGAATTCCACAGCTGAAAGAAGCTCAATATTGTCTAGCCCACCACGCAAAATGTCAAACAGTAACAACATATCCAGCATCATACCTCTATCATTCAGGGAAAGCAGATGATAGTGTTTACTGTCTATGGAGTAGGAAGCATTGCGCTTCTTGCATTTAAAGTTGAGGAAATTTACGAACCTTTTCTGTAAACTCTCAATTCTTGCAATGTAAACAGAGTATTGCGGTGACCAGATAGGACTGCAATACTCCAAAACGCTACGGACGTAGGCTAAATACACAATTTTCAAACTGTGACAGTTTCTGAATTGTTTACAGGTACGCATTACAAAGCCAAAATTTCGAGATGCCTTATTAATGATGCTATCGATGTGCTCGGAAAACAGCAATTTGGAATCCATAATTACATCAAGATCTCTGACTACGTTAACCCTTTCAATGACATTATCATCAAATTGATAAGAATATTGAATTGGGTTTTTAGAAGAATAGTCAAGCTAATAGTTTGACACTTGGATACATTGATAGTTATATTATTTCGTAAAATATACTGATATAGTCTATTAAGGTCTTCTTGAATGAGTTTACAATCCCAGCTTGATCGAACACGCATATAGATTTTCATGACATCCGCATACAGGTGTTCTGCGCATTCTTGACCGGATATCATATAAATAGGTACAGTAGAAAAGCGGTCCTAACAAAGATCCCTGAGGAACGCCAGATGGAATATTCACGAAGTCGGACCTAAGACCACCTACAACCACAGCCTGCGACCGATTGGGTAGATATGAAGTCATCCATCTCAGAAAATCCCCATGTATTCCAAGTTTTTGCAATTTTGCAAGCAGGATAAGTGATTCACACGATCGAAAGCTTTTTCAAAATCCGTGTAGATCACGTCAACCTGCCCGCTCAATTCCATATTGTTTAAAACGTAATTACTAAAAACGGCCAAGTGACTTTGACTTACATATATCATTAGATATATACTTCTGTGCACAATCTTTTCAAAAACTTTGCTAAGCGTGTTAAGAATCGATATAGGACGATAGTTTTTCACATCCGATTTTGGACCTTTTTTGTGCACTGGAACTATGTGAGCATCCTTCCACTTAGTCGGAAACATGCACTCATCCAAGGACCTATTAAATAACAACGTTATTGGGTGTGCTAAACTACCAGCACATTCACGTAGGAAAATAGCAGGTAGACCATCTTTGCCAGAACCTTTTGCTTTGTCTAATGTGCGTAGGATGCTTAGCACTGCGTTTTCAGTGACATTCAACTTAGATAGGCCACTAACTGAGTCAGGCACAATATCAGAAGCACATGTAGGTGTAGTTACTGTGGTGTCAGGTTTGGATGTCTTTGCGAAAACACTGTGAAAATATTTGTTGAACGCTGTACAGATACTATGTCCATCATTATAAGTTTCATTATTGAATGTGAGTGTTTTTGGGTACTGAGTGCCTCCTCTTTTGCTTTTTACATAAGTCCAAAAAGCTTTCGGAAAGTGTCTAATGTTTTCTTCTGTACACTTCATATAGTGCTGAAAGCATGACTTTCAAATACTAATTTGTCTAGCTCTAAGCAATGAAAATTCTTGATAGTCACGGGGATTCCCATATTTTTTCCACTTCATGTGCACTTTATCTTTTTCACGTATAATTTTAACTAGACTGTGGCTATACCAAATCGGATAGTGAACAATTTTAGGTTTGTTTTTAAATGGAATGAAACGCTCAACACCAAGTTGTATCTCCTTATAAAAAGTATCTACTGCGTTATCCACTGACCCTGTTGCCAATGTTCCGTCCCAATCTATTTCGCCGAAGTATTCATAAGTTCGTCATACTTAGCCCTGGGAAAGTTAGGTCGCGGTATATGTACTTCCACTAGGGGTGAGGAGAGGAAGTCGTCAGTCACTAAACATAATGCGGGGTGATGAAAAACTTCGCGGAGTAAGGGATCTTCGCTTCTACTGACAAGCAGAGGTGTCGTTGAAAAACATAAGTCTAAAGTTCTGTCACTATCATTTGTGATGAGATTATATTGAGTGAATCCCTGAACGCTCAAAGTATCTGCAAAAGTAGAAGCCGCAATTCAAAAATGCTGTGTACAGTTATTTATGTTATTTAATACAGAAAAACCCTCATACGACCAGGTCAAACGTGGTAAGTTAAAATCACCTATAAGTATATAGTTATGATTGTTAAGTGTATTTTGCATATTACTTATGGCACGTTCAATAAAATCCAGCTGTGACGGTATGCAGGCTGCATTTGGAGGAATGTAGACTAAAACAGCGTGTAAGTCTTTTGCCACACTGGTTCTTACAGGTGATAATGTAACATGCAATATTTCAGCTCCAGGACATAGAAAATCGTGATGTCTTCGGCTATTTAATTTTGCGACTTACACACATCATAACGCCCCCTCCATTCTTTTTATTCGTTAAGTTCAGATCACAGTCTTGCCGGAATATTAAATACCTGTCATCACATATTTCAGAATCAAAAACATCATCCTGCAACCATGTTTCCGTGAGGAAGATGACATCATAATTGTTACGTGAGATACTATTAAAGGCGTCTAATACTTTAGTTCTTAGCCCACCTAGATTTTGGTAGTAAAAAATTGACTTTATATTTACCATACCTAAGTAAACTTTACCTCACTATACAAGAGCACACAACACAACAAAGATATAAATATATATATAAATATATATACTGCTGCTGTAGGTAGAAGAGCCACGCTGATTTCAGCAGGAATGGGCCGGCCCGACCGGGGCAGTACTACCCTCTCACAGAAAACCAGCCTAAAGCAAAAAAGCGCAGGAGCAGTTCCCGAGCGCCGAACTGGTGTTTTTGGGAGACTTTAATGCCCACCATGACTTCTGGCTGGGATCTTCCAGAACGGACCACGCTGGTCGAACTGCCCACGCATTCGCTCTCACGCATGACCTTACCCAACTGGTACTCCAGCCCACCAGGATACCAGACATATCGGGTCAAGCGCCCTCTTTGCTAGACCTTCTGCTGACGAGTCACCCAGCGCAGTACAGTGTAACGGTTCACGCCCCTCTGAGATCCTCCGACCACTGCCTGGTGTCCACCTCGGTGCCTCTTGTTGCCCCACCACGGCCTGTGGTAACAAGGGACGGTTATTTCACTACTCGTCAGCAGACTGGGATGGAATGCGGGATTATTTTGCATCCATCCCGTGGGCTCAACGCTGCTTTAAAGACAGGGATCTGTCGCAAAGTGCGTCTGCCGTGGCTGACGAAATCACTATCGGTATGGAGTACTATATCCCCTACAGTGAAGTCGCCAGCACAAAGACCCGTCCCTGGTTCAATCGCGAGTGCACCCGTGCTGTCGCTCAAAAGCAGTCAGCCTACCGCGCATGGATCAGGGCCCGCGCTCATTGTGACCCAGACGTTGATCGCCTAAAAGCAGCGTTTAACAAAGCCACTAAGGAATGCAAGAGGGCTTACATCAGAGCTGCTGCCCAGCGCATTGCACGGTTTGGTCAAGAACTCGTCGCATACCCTACGGGTAGCCGTAAGTTTTGGCGATTGGCCAAAGCCGTGCAGTCCAACTACTGCCAGCCTTCGCTGCCACCGCTGAAGTACCCTGACGGATCACTGGCCCACGAGCCGCAAGAGAAAGCGAAACTACTTGCTGACCTCTTTGCGGCTAACTCCCGAATCGACGACCGTGGCGCTCACCCGCCCACCATTGCATCTTGCGACTCCGCAATGCGGGATATTCGCATCCGGCAGAGGGATGTCCGTGCGGAGCTTCGGTCACTCGATGTTCGGAAAGCCAGTGGACCCGACGGTATTCCGACGGTGGTTCTTAAAAACTGTGCACCAGAGTTGTCTCCTGTACTGACGCGCTTGTATCGCCTGTTCTATTCCTCGGGAATTGTTCCGGGGGCCTGGAGAGAGGCGAACGTCCAACCCATTCCCAAAAAAGGCGACCGCTCCGATCCAGCTAATTACCGTCCTATAGCCGTCACCTCCATACTCTGTAAGGTGCTCAAGCGGATAATCAACACCCAATTAATCCGCCACCTAGAGGATCACTCCTTGTTAAATGATCTGCAATATGGTTTTAGGCCGAACCGATCCACGGGTGATCTTCTAGCGTACGTCACACACCTTTGGGGTGAGGCTATGGATAGGCATGGGGAGTCCTTGGCCATCAGCCTCGACATTGCCAAGGCCTTCGATAGGGTCTGGCATCGCTCGCTTCTCTCCAAACTTCCTGCATTTGGTCTGCCATCTAAGCTATGCAACTGGGTTGCTACCTTCCTCCACAAGCGCCGCATTAGGGTTCTCTGTGACGGCGCGACCTCTGACTTCCAGGAGGTTAGCGCTGGTGTACCTCAGGGCTCCGTCCCATCGCCCACGCTGTTCCTTCTGCATATCAATGATATGTTGGCTCTTGGCAACATACATTGTTATGCAGACGACAGCACAGTACACGGGCGATACTTTGGACATCCTGCTGCCAAGCTAGCAGACGTTGAGGGAAAACGACAGGAGCTTGTTGCTGAGCTCGACCGGGTCTTGAGCCGCATCTCTCAATGGGGTTGTGAGAATCTGGTCGAGTTCAGCGCCAAGAAAACACAGGCGTGCGCGTTTTCAAACAAAAAGTCTCCATTCCTTCCCCTTCCTACTCTTCAGAACACTCAACTGCCACTACAGGATAGGCTTAGTATACTGGGTATGGACATCTGTCGGGATCTCAATCCGCGTGATTACATCGAGAGCGTCACTAAGGCGGCCTCGCGGAAGCTCGGTGTATTGAACAAGGTGAGACGATTCTTCTCGCCCCAGCATCTGTGTCTTTTATATAAGACTCCTGCGTGGAGTACTGCTCTCATCTTTTGGATGGCTATGCGCAGTATCTGCTTGACGCTCTCGATCGGTTGCAGCGACGCGCAGTCCGTATTATAGACTGTCCTGAGGTCACCCAGTCTCTTGAGCCCCTGCAGTTGCGAAGAGATGTCGCCTCTATGGCAGTTCTCTATCGCGTACATCACGGGGAGTGTTCTGACGAGCTCTTCCAATTGGTCCCACCTTCCCCCTTCCTCTACAGGACTACACGTGCTAGCCTGAGGAGTCACCGTTTGCGAGTCGAGGATATGCGATCCCGAACGAAACGGTTTGGCTCTTCTTTCCTGTGCCGATCAGTGAAAGCCTGGAATTCCCTACCAGCGCACGTGTTTCCTTCCCAATTTGATCCCGGGTCTTTTAAGCGTTTTCTTTTTGAAAAAGCATATCACCAGGCCGCCATAGTGTGGGTCACCATGCTGCATTGACTAGACATGTGATGAGGATGGTGACCACCACTCTTGGACTCAATTTATTGCTTACCATCAGGCAAAGTGGAGTCATTATGGTAGGCTTACAAATAAAAAAAAAAAGTACACATATGCATATACAAGCACAATACACGTCATCGGTTGCACACCAGTATATATTGCTACAAAAATTATAAATTGGATCATAAAATATATATAAACTAAATTGGCATTCAAAATAAATAAATTAGATATTGACCGTAAACAAAAGTTAATCACCTCACTAGGGCCACACCATCTCTTCCCGTAGTTGTTGCATAACGCAAGTGATAGATAGTAGAGAGGTATGCGTGTTAACACGCCACTGTACACCCCATCGGACATACAGGCGTGACTATATGCGTATATAAATAAATAAATAAAAATAAAAAAGCCTTTATTGTTGTTGACAAGTTTTACACAGAGTAGTTTCGTGTGCCTAAAATTAATTTACTTATGACTACTATATAAAAAAACACATTTTGACTATTAACTAGAGTTTAACTAATATACTAAGATTTTTAATATCTATTGATTATCGGCAAACGGTAGTTCGGTTACAAATTGTCTTCCGACAAAGGCCTCCTCTAAAGCTCTCCAGTCTTTTCTCATTTTTGCAGTGCGAGTCTATGTTGAACCCGCTATTTTCTTAACGTCATCCTCCCATCTCTTAGCCTGTCTTCCTTTATGTCTCTTTCCGTCTAAAGGGTGCCATTCTGTGACAAGTTTTGTCCATTTTTCTTGCTTTTCTCTCATCATATGCCCTGTCCACCTCCACTTCAGCTGTTTGTATGTTGTGTATGCATTCTTAAACTTGGTTTTACTTTTGATGTCTATTAATTTTTCTCGGTCTTTTCTTTTGATACCTATTGTACTTCTTTCTATGCTGTTTTGACAAACTTTAATTTTATTTGCTAGATGTTCTGTCAATGCCCAAGTTTGACACCCGTGCGTATATACATACAATTAATTTAATGGGTATATGTAGGCTGTCATACGACCGACCACAATCGCTTTGTAAGTAGGTATTGTTGTTATAATTGACAGTTCCTAAGTACAACGAACAAATCGCAATCATAACGCCACTCACCAGCAATAATCAATACATATTAAAAACAATGACAAAACGTAAAAAATGTGTGTAAAAGCGGGTACTTAGTATATCATCACTTACTGAATGATAGATAGATTTAATAATAAAATAATACGTGTGGGTCATGTGAGAAACAAGTAAGCAAAATTTTGGCACAGTCTTATGCAAAGTGTAATAATATGTTTTAAATAGATTGAAAAGTTATGAACATGAGTGTAATCAGAACACTAGCGGATTATTAATAACTACTTAAGGTTCTTTAACGTATCGAGGTTACGAACAAATATCTTCTCTGTAGTTTCAGACTTTCTCACATAAATACGGCCACCTCGCACCCAAACAAATTTGTACGTACGGTACGTAGACGAGCTGCCGCATGCAGGTTTTTATTTTCCGGTGATAAGTTTTCCACTACAAATATCGGTGACTTTTCAATTTTCGTAAAACCCAGGTCATGCGTGTTTAATTTATCTTGAATTTTTCTCTTATTGTAATTAATCACTGCAGATATGAAAGTGTCCCGTGTTCGAGGTGAGTTGAACTTACTTAATATAGCCCGGGGACGGGTACTACCCGGGTTTACTTTCGCAATTCTTGAGAAATAATGTATTTCGTTGTCGCTGATCATAACATTCACGGTGCGACCAAGCTGTTTGACAATATCCACTACATTTTCCGATTTGTTTTCAGGTACACACTGAATTTCAATGTTAGAAGCGCGCAGTAACTGATCTATATGTTTGTATCCGCCTGTGATATCGAACAATTCAGAACGTAATAATTCATTTTCCTTTTTCAATTGGTTTATTTCGTTTCGGTATAAAATTTTATTATTCTTAACTATATCACATTCACTGCTTAAGAAATTCATGGATTGCTTAAATTCCTTTATTTCCTTCAGGTTTGTTTATAAAGTTATAGTTATCGCTCCCACAGTTTCCTGTAAAGCATTATGTAATTCTTCCCGTATAATATGTCTTATTTCTGAACACAAGGGCATTACACGCAGCACAATTAGACATATGTATTGTCGGATAAGTATGCTTAAGCGCACTCGGAATAACTACTATGTTAGAGGAAGACAGCAATTATGGCGACTATCTCTTATCGCAGGGGTGAGGTGGATGGGGACCCCGCTCTTAGAATTAATACGCTCACCAAGTAGTGTTTGATATTTTTTGTTAAGGACCACACACAACATTTATCACTATTTACTTAACTTAAAGCACTAGAATTGTGTTTGTTAGAGTATTTTCAATAAACTAACTAACTACACATCCACGTTACATGACTACCGCCGCCCATGGACACCCGCAACTCAAGAGTCACAAGTGCGTTGCCGGCCTTTTAGGTAGGAGTACGCTCTTTTCTTGAAGGTTTGAAGGTCTTATCGGTTCGGAAATACGGCAGGCGACAATATGTTCCATAAGCTGGTTGTGCGAGGCAAAAAGCTTCATGAGAAGCGCACAGTGGTGGAGTACCAATCGTCCAGGTGATGGGGATGGATATTTTGTCGCGTAGGACGATGACGGAAACCAGCAGCCGGTATAAGTCCGAACAATTCCTCTGAACACTCTCCATGATACAAGCGATGCATCCTCTGATGCAGAGTGAAGCTACATCTCTACGCAACGCCAAGGTGTCAAGTCGATCAGAAATATCTTGGCAGTCGATGATGCGAGTCGCTCTCCGTTGAAAGCGGTCAAGAGGGAGAAGCTAGTACTGGGGTGCACCTGCAAAGAGATGAGAACAGTATTCCATGTGCGGTCGAACCTGCGCCTTATAAAGTTGCAGGCGGTGGGCCGGAGTAAAATACTGTCTCGATCTGTTTAGCACACCAAGCTTCTTCGAGGCTAATATGCCTTTACTCTATAAGTGACCGCGAAACTGGACTTCGCTTGATATATTGACGCCAAGAATTCCGATACTGGCTGATGCAGTTAGGGAAGTGCTCTCAGATTGAGGCGATACGACCAATGGCATCTTTTTAGCGGTGAACAAACCTGTGTCTTCGTGGGATTAAACTGGACTAGGTTAAGTCGACCCCAATCTGAAACTTTTGATAAGCCGCCGATCCAAACTTGTGTCTGAATTCGAAACTTCTTTACCCGAGAAATGTTAGCGCGGCCGGTGTAAAGGGCATCACTCGTGCTATCGTCTGCATAGCAATGGATGCTGCTAATCTGCAGCATGTCATTGATATGCAAAAGAAACAGCGTGGGTAATAGCACACAGCCTTGTGGGACACCAGAATTAACAGACTTGGAGTCGGAGCATGCACCGTCAACAACGACCTTGATGCTTCTGTCTGTAAGAAAACTGGTGAGCCAATTGCACAGTTTCTCGGGAAGTCCATAGGAAGGAAGCTTCGCAAGGAGCGCCTTGTACCAGACCCGATCAAACGCCTTCGCCACGTCCAAACTAACGGCCAACGCTTCCCCCTTGATCGTGAGTCAAGTAAACAAGAAGATCACCAGCTGAACGACCCCGACGGAAGCCATATTGTCGATCATTGAGGAGCTGGTGGTCTTCTAAGTACCGGAGGAGCTGGCAGTTAATAATGGATTCCATTATCTTGGAGAACAAGGAGGTGATGGCTATGGGTCTATAGGTGGACGGATCCGAGTGATCTCCTTTTTTAGGGATTGGGTGCAATAGAGCTGTCTTCCATGAGTTCGGGACTACGCCAAGAGAATAGGAAAGCCGATAAAGGCGCGTTAAAACGGGTGCCAACTCTGGTGCACACGTCTTTAGCACGATAGCAGAGATTCTATCGGGCCCACTCGACTTAAGAACGTCGAGGGAAGGAAGCGCTTTACGCACTGCCCTTTGTGTAAACCGGACTTCCGGCATGCGGCTCTCGCACTGCGGTATGATCGGTGGTGCATTTCCCCCGTCGTCCAGGGTCGAGTTGGACGCAAAGAGTAGAGAAGATCGGCTTTTTCTTTAGCGTCGTGGGCCAACGAATTATCTCCTATGTGCAGAGGTGGAAGTGATGGCTTACAAAAGTTCCCCTGGACAGCTTTGGCAAGAGACCAGAATGCACGAGTTCCGGAAGGGAGACTCATTAATCTCTCGCCAATTCTGCCGATGTAAGCCGACTTCGCCCCAGCAATTACTCTTTTGAGGGACCTGGAGGCAAAGTTAAATTGTAATTTTGCCTTTTATTTAAATTATAAATTTAATAAATCTTTACATCCCGTGCTGTCGCTGCATTAGCCCATGCTTGGTAACATTCCTGCTTTAGGCGGGACGCCGCTTTTCAGGTTCGACCAAACCAGGGCTGGGACTTGCCACCTGTGGGAATCAGGGAGAATGGAATGAAAAGCTCCATACCCTGAAGCACAACATCCGCGACAGAGACAGAGTCAACATCCGGCGAGAAGCAAACCTGCCTCCATGGGTAGGATGCAAAGAATGTTCGCATTCCATCCTAGTCTGCTGACCTATAGTGCCATACGCGGCGACTGCCTGTAACTCGCGGCCGCAGCGAGTGAACGAGTGGCACTATACTCCTAATCAGGCAATGGTCCGAAGAGCCAAGAGGGGCCTCAACTGATACTTTGTAGCCGTCAGGATGTGAGGTCAGCAGAAGATCCAACAGTGAAGGCACGTGGCTTTCTGCATCTGGGATTCGCGTAGGCGTTGCTAACAGCTGCGTCAAGCCATATGCCAAGACGAAATCGTGAACAGATCTTCCCCGCATGATCGGATTTGCGCGAACCAAGCCATTCGGCGTGATGGGCGTTAAAGTCGCCAAGAATCACGATCTCTGCGGATGGGACCTGCTGGAGCACTGAGTCTGTAGCCATTTGGACGTGGTCGATGAGTCAGTCCGTTTCGGCATCACCGCTATGGGACCTGTAGAGGCATACGTAGATGCGGGGATGGTCGTCGCAGTCTACACGTAGCTATAAGATGGAGAGGTCCCTACCTTCAAGATTGCCGAGGCGGCGAGAAGTGATATCATCTCTAACGTACACGCATACACCAGCCTTAGGAACAAAGGAGTGTAGCAGAGGTAGGATGTGTCCGCTGGAGATGATATCTGCGTCTCGGATAAAAAGAGCAAGGCCGGCTTTGCTGTCTCAAGGTGGTGGTGGACAGTTTCGAGGTTCAAATGTAAGCCCCTGTTACAAAAATCGACGGTAAACGTGACAGGGGGTGCCATGGTATGCCTTCTCTTGCCCCTAGCAGATTTTGAGAGCGCAGTTGAGCCCCCCCCCCAGAGTACGAGGGGCAGCCTGGGCGTCCACGCTCAGGTATAATCCGTACTGAGGGTGAACGTCCAGGGGGGGACTTCAACGCTAGCGCTGGTACCCCCCTGGGGTATCCTTTTTGTTAACAGCGCTATCATTAGAGGGGGTGGGGGATTTTGGGCCTCCGGAGACCTCACTCATTTCGGGGAAATGCAACGCGAGCGTTACTTCACAACCGGTTTTCTGTGAGGCCGTGGTATCGCACCGGTCGAGCCGGCCCATTCGTGCCTAAGCATGGCTCTACCACTATAATATATACACTCACAGCACAATTAACCGCCCACCTATATTTTTCGTCACCCTGTTTGTTTATGTTAACTGTGGCTTATCTACTGTTTTGTTTTTAGTTAAGTGGGTACTTTAGCAATAAACTAAACACTTAAAAACCCTTATTTCGACCCTTAAACTTGTATCGCCGAAGCGTTTTTAGAATTAAGTCTTTGTTTGACATTGTTGCAGTAACGTTACATTGATTACATTTCTTGTTCTTGTCTGCTATCGTGTACGAACATTGTTTAATTTGAGTTTTTAGTGTACGATTATTGTTTGTGACTGAAAAAAATGTCACTGGATGCAACTAGTGCTGCTAGGGCAGTGACTTTAGCTGACGCTGGGTATAGCCAACGTCGCATCGCTCGTACGCTTGGTGTACCTCGAACTACAGTGCGGGATGCCATCAGACGCTTTCGGGAGACTAGTTCATACACGAGAAGGCCAGGTCAAGGCCGACATCGGTGCACCTCGGCTCTGGGTGACCGCTTTGTTGTCAGTAACGTGCTAACGAAGCGCGCACACGTCTGTTTGAAGTGAGAAATGTCACTGTAAGTGAACGTACGATAAGAAGAAGACTGGCTGAAAGGAATCTGAGAGCTTTTCGTAGAGCTCGCGGTCCACAGCTGCTTGCACAGCATCGTAGAGCAAGACTTGCCTTTGCACGAGAATATGCTGACTGGACTACGGAATAATGGAAGAACGTACTGTTCGCAGATGAGAGCAGAATAGCCTCAAGGGGTCCAGATGGACGTCAACGTGTTTATAGGCGCCAAAATGAACGGTTTGCTCCATGTGCAATAATCGAAACCGTGGGTTATCAGGGAGGATCCATAATGGTTTGGGGAGGTATCTCTTACGAGGCTCGTACCGATCTAGTGGTGTTTGATAGAGGCAGTGTGACTGCTCAAAGATACGTGGAGGAAGTCTTACAAGACCACGTCATACCTTTCGCACCATTTATTGGTGAAAACTTTAAATTAATGCACGACAATGCTCGATGCCATACCGCAAAATCCGTCACTCAATACCTCGATGAGGTCGGGATTCAAGTTTTGCCATGGCCGTCACGCAGTCCCGATCTTAATCCAATTGAGCACATTTGGGACAACCTAAAAAGACGTATTCGAGCAAGAATATCAGCCCCTGCGACCTTACAAGAGCTCAAGACGGCTGCGATAGAGGAGTGGCATAATATCCCTCAGTCGGATATTCAAGACCTCGTAGATGGATTGCCAAACCGACTACAAGAAGTCATCAGGGCCTGAGGTAGTAATACTCATTATTAAAATTTAAATAAAAAGAAAGCGGACGATTTTTTTCAAAATTAAAGTCATCACATTTTCATACAAATTTTTTGCAAAATCGATTTTTGGCATATTTTTTTTTATTAAACGGTTTTGTTTAAAGACTTTTGTGATTTTATTTATCCTTAATGGCTGCTTTTCACATAACTTCCATCAAATGTGGTCAAAATTTTCCGACTACTGAAAATTGAAAGAAATACAAGGTGGGCGGTTAATTGTGCCTGTGAGTGTATATAGTTTTTGTTTTGTTACGTCTCTTTTGTTTGTACATATACTTCATCCGCATTGCATCTTTTAATTTTCAATCTGCTTGTGCACATTTGACGGAGTAGAAAGAAACGATTATTTTGTCTTGTGGATTTTTTTTATAGAGAAAAACATGTGTTTTTGAATCTTTATTCTATTTTTTAAAACATTAAAGCAACATAACATTAAATAAATATTTGAAACGCTTTACATTAGCCGAAATTCTGCGTTGAATTTCTACACGCGAGAGAGTCCATGGATCAAAAACTTTTGACAATTTAATTTTTTTTTTAATGAGTGAATAGGCACTTAATTAAATAATTATAAAACCCGACTGCATTATAAAAGGTTAATGTATAACGGTGTTCTGTAATAGATAATGGTTATCCCTTTCATTCTCACTAACAAGGTGACTCAAATGATACCCCACATGTCGAAAAGCATTTGTCTAGCCTGTAGGGCGATACAAAGAAACATCATGCAAACATCGAAAAAAGATGACCCTCTTTGTTGTACAGACGATTAAAAAACTGACTTCAACGAATAGTAAAAGACCCATCTAAATACGAAAAGCATATAAGGAAGGAAGCTTTTTGCTATATAGTGAAGTACTCTACATTATATGTCTGCTCAGCCCTTCAAAGCATACAGGCCAGGTGTTTTGTTATGGAGTGGTGAATGTATCATTGTCTATGTATTGTTTTGACCACTAAATGCGGTTACAGCAATCATGGGTTATTTTTTGTTAGTCATTAAAAGTTACGTTGCTTATTTCCGGATATCTTCATTAGATCATAATGTATTACATAATGCATTTTTATTTCGAAAATTGCATCCTAACCGGCTCAGTAGCTTTTGAGCAAAAATCCTGTACTTACAATTGTACATACGGGAATAATCATATTCTGTATTCCACCCAATGATAGAAAAGCTCATTTTTAAATTATATTTACACACAATATTCCTGAATAAAACATTACACAACATTTTCTCTCCAAGTATTTTCCACGTCTGTTTGTCCGCACTTTTTGCGAGACAATTAATATTTCCCAACTAAGTGATCAGATAACGCTAATTATAGTCTTAAATTTACGAGACTCTAGAAGTTAATCTATATTTATCTCTGTAAAATTGTATTCGAACAAAAATATGGAACTAATGTTATTAACAGTACCCACAACGTATTATTTATTCGTCTGTGAAATATACTTGTTGTTTTTTCTCTCGCGTGTATATTCAACAAAGTTTCGTAGTATTTCGAAAGAAAAAAAAAACAGTCTTTAAAAATATGATCACTATGTTGGTCAACCTTTCCTTGTTGATTTTGTGTTCATTTCTGTACTTTTAGTTTTAATCAATGAGTATAGTAGTATAGATTTTTAACTTATGCAAATCTTCAAATAGGTTTAATGTTCCTTCTAAAATATTGAATATTGTAAGTGAAAAATTGTATTCCTATGAAGAAATAAAGTTGTCTCGAATCCCAAATTGTCGGTAGAACGACATGATGCATTAACTTTTATGTAGATAGATAAATGTTACACTAAATTACACACAATATTCCAGAAAAGAAAAAGAAAAAAAGAAAAAGTTCTACGCTTATTTTGTGCAATTTCAATGACGTTCTGTTTTATTGCATATACAGATTACATTTGCAGATTTAGATGATTTAAACTTGAAATAAAAAAATACCACAGGTGCGTTTTAAAAACACTTTATGCTTTATCTATAGCATCCCATCGATGCAGCAACCATTGACATGGAGACTGCATTTGAGGAGGTTATCGGGCCATATGTCAAACCGCACTCAAGCGAGATTTTGTGTGGAGATTTGCTAGGCATCGCGAAATCACAACACAAAACACATTATCAAAACGGTTGGAAATAATATAATATAACAATATAGCCCTATTGTAGATGTAGCTCATGGTAAAATGGAAACAAGGCAGAGCAAGCAAGGCAAGAGTTGATTTTTATACCTTACTAGTACAAGTATGGACTCTTCTATTACAATACGTTTTTTACGTGGTAGAGCCATGCTTAGGCACGAATGGGCCGGCTCGACTGGTGCGATACCACGGCCTCACAGAAAACCGGTTGTGAAGCAGCACTCGCGTTGCATTTTCCAGAAATTAGTGTGGTTTCCGGAGGCCAAACTCCCCTCTCCTTATTCCTCTCCCCTGACTTCCAGCCCCTTTTCCCATCTCCTCACCCCCGTATCTTTCCCCTCCTCGCATCATCCCTCTTCAAGGGGGGCAGCGCACTTACTACACTACAGTTGCAGGTGTCCATGGACGGCGGTTGTCACTTACCATCAGGTGACCCGTCTGTTCGTCTTTCCCCCATATTATAAAAAAAATCTAAAATAATAATAACTTTAGGGTGTCCCGCCACGGAGGAGGAGTACCGCTTAAGGGGGATGAGCTTCTGATACCTACTCACTTGGTGAAACACAACGCAAACATGGCTTCCCAACTGATTATCTGTTACCTATTACTTCGGTCGAGCTGGCCCATATGTGCTTAAGCATGGCTCTTGCACGTTTAATAGTGCATGCTACTATGGGTTCAAGAACATTATATTTTTTTTTTGGCAGTTGGACAGAGGCGCCTTGTAAGACAATAAATTATAACCTCTTTTCAATAAACCTTATTTTTATTTCAACGATGAAATGTCAGAAAATGTAAATTTAGGTTACATTATTCATTTGTGGCATCAAATTTTTACATACTTATTTTAATTTATATGTGAAACTTTAAGACAATGTTAATTCCTACTTGCCTGATCAAATTCTGTGAGCTGGTAAGTATCGTAAATAGTGACGACAGTACAAATAGGTAAATAAAGTTACTGAATTTTTAAATAGTAAGTAATAGCACAGAGGCGCAGAAGTTCCAAGCATGAGATTACAATAAAAAATTGCTTAATTTAAATATATGTGATCCGTGTATATTATATCTAACTAATAATATTTAAAGAAAACGTAGTCACTTCAGACACTACCAGACAGTATTATGGACTGTAGTTCGTAAATTGTTATACTTTATCAGTCTAGACTTAAGAGAACTTACGACTAGGCGTCTGTCAAGAGCGTTGTAATTGAAACAAGTTAATTTAGCCGTAAATTTACCATATTATGTTTATTTATTATATGTTTTAATTCAATCAATTATTTTGTTATTTTTGTTGTTGGGTCCCTTTCCTTTATTGTCTTATATTATGGTTCATCGGTATGTAGTTGCGGTATGTATCATTCAAAAAAGGTGGTATTAGTACCAGATGGTTCAAGTACTGATACTGTACTGCTGTATTACAAATTTTTTCAAGAAGAGAGCGTACCTCTACCTAAAAGGCCGGCAACGCACTTGTGACTCTTGAGTTGCGGGTGTCCATGGGCGGCGGTAGTCACTTACCATCAGGTGACCCGACTGCTCGTTTAGGGGGCAAACGAAAAAAAAAACATATTTGTATTTCTGATCACATGATTTATACTCCTCGGAGAATAACTATGACCCTTCACGTAAAAGTAAAGGGCTTATTCAAAATTAGTTTATATCATCAGAAATGTGTCTGTGGAGATAATTAAAAAGAAACGACTAGGTATATTTTTCACTGATATTTAAAGCCAACTATTTTATAGTTTAATGTTTATTATCTTGCTTTAATATAGCTACTTTGAAATCAAAATTCATTCAATTAGACCAGTATAATGTTAGTTTTCCAACATAATTTTGTGCCGGAACTAGTTTACTTAATAGTTGAGTTGTGAGAGTATCAATTGAAGTCAATTATTTTTATAAGAGAGGCACCTACCTGTTTCACGATATTATTCTAAATGACGCATAATGTTTCTTGGAACAGATTGACTATCAAGATTAAGAATGGTTTACAGTTACAGCCAGACGTATCCTGTACTTAAATGAACATTTTATGAAGACATTAAAATTATTTTCTAATGCTTGCCTTGTTACAACTTGTTAGTAAACAAGAACAAGTTTGTAAGTCAATAATTTGACAATAGAAACTATTAGGGTATATGTTACCTACGAAGTATTTGCTAGCAATTTTTATCTCATATGTTTAGTTTTCTAATAATACTTCAGGTGTCAAGTTCGTTAAATGTAGAACATTCCCACAGACAAAACTTTTCCCAATTTCGTATACCTATTGCTTTCCGTAGATGTTGACAGTGACATGTCTCGTCTTGCACCACTACAGTTACGACCTAACAGACTTGCCTACCCTGATGCTCTGTTCCGGGACTTACGTTGGATACATGGTGGTTCTCTCCGGGGAAATTGTTGGTGAGATATTCAATTACATGAACTATCACCAAACACATACATACATACACTCGTTTTATGTATAAATAGAATGGGAGATAGGAATAAAAACTTCCACGATGATTAAGTGGTTCTTCGCAATTTGAATTAAAAAAAATCGAAGCATGTTAATCCCTTCATTTAAACATTTACGCCAATGCATTAAATTTCAGTTAGTTATCGCTTTGTTATTTTCATAAGTGACTACTAAAAAGTAGATATATGTATACATAGTTTCATTTCCTTCGTCGGTAGTTACGTTACACAATGTATTCAAAGCACCAAGCCGCATTTATAGCCTATATTCAAATTCCCCTGTGTGTCCAAGCCAACTCCATGATGATATAAACATTCTATGTTGCGAATGGAGAATGCTGGAAATTTACATTGCATATGCACACACCCTTATTAGTGTGAATGTTATTTGTTAGTACAAAGTTATACGAACCTCCTACATATTGTATTTATAGATTTTTAACTTATGCAAATCTTCAAATAGGTTTAATGTTCCTTCTAAAATATTGAATATTGTAAGTGAAAAATTGTATTCCTATGAAGAAATAAAGTTGTCTCGAATCCCAAATTGTCGGTAGAACGACATGATGCATTAACTTTTATGTAGATAGATAAATGTTACACTAAATTACACACAATATTCCAGAAAAGAAAAAGAAAAAAAGAAAAAGTTCTACGCTTATTTTGTGCAATTTCAATGACGTTCTGTTTTATTGCATATACAGATTACATTTGCAGATTTAGATGATTTAAACTTGAAATAAAAAAATACCACAGGTGCGTTTTAAAAACACTTTATGCTTTATCTATAGCATCCCATCGATGCAGCAACCATTGACATGGAGACTGCATTTGAGGAGGTTATCGGGCCATATGTCAAACCGCACTCAAGCGAGATTTTGTGTGGAGATTTGCTAGGCATCGCGAAATCACAACACAAAACACATTATCAAAACGGTTGGAAATAATATAATATAACAATATAGCCCTATTGTAGATGTAGCTCATGGTAAAATGGAAACAAGGCAGAGCAAGCAAGGCAAGAGTTGATTTTTATACCTTACTAGTACAAGTATGGACTCTTCTATTACAATACGTTTTTTACGTGGTAGAGCCATGCTTAGGCACGAATGGGCCGGCTCGACTGGTGCGATACCACGGCCTCACAGAAAACCGGTTGTGAAGCAGCACTCGCGTTGCATTTTCCAGAAATTAGTGTGGTTTCCGGAGGCCAAACTCCCCTCTCCTTATTCCTCTCCCCTGACTTCCAGCCCCTTTTCCCATCTCCTCACCCCCGTATCTTTCCCCTCCTCGCATCATCCCTCTTCAAGGGGGGCAGCGCACTTACTACACTACAGTTGCAGGTGTCCATGGACGGCGGTTGTCACTTACCATCAGGTGACCCGTCTGTTCGTCTTTCCCCCATATTATAAAAAAAATCTAAAATAATAATAAC
Organism: Tyria jacobaeae; assembly: GCA_947561695.1. Lineage (NCBI taxonomy): Eukaryota > Metazoa > Arthropoda > Insecta > Lepidoptera > Erebidae > Tyria > Tyria jacobaeae. Next base: position 15,694,915 of record OX387212.1, read on the forward strand.
TTTAGGGTGTCCCGCCACGGAGGAGGAGTACCGCTTAAGGGGGATGAGCTTCTGATACCTACTCACTTGGTGAAACACAACGCAAACATGGCTTCCCAACTGATTATCTGTTACCTATTACTTCGGTCGAGCTGGCCCATATGTGCTTAAGCATGGCTCTTGCACGTTTAATAGTGCATGCTACTATGGGTTCAAGAACATTATATTTTTTTTTTGGCAGTTGGACAGAGGCGCCTTGTAAGACAATAAATTATAACCTCTTTTCAATAAACCTTATTTTTATTTCAACGATGAAATGTCAGAAAATGTAAATTTAGGTTACATTATTCATTTGTGGCATCAAATTTTTACATACTTATTTTAATTTATATGTGAAACTTTAAGACAATGTTAATTCCTACTTGCCTGATCAAATTCTGTGAGCTGGTAAGTATCGTAAATAGTGACGACAGTACAAATAGGTAAATAAAGTTACTGAATTTTTAAATAGTAAGTAATAGCACAGAGGCGCAGAAGTTCCAAGCATGAGATTACAATAAAAAATTGCTTAATTTAAATATATGTGATCCGTGTATATTATATCTAACTAATAATATTTAAAGAAAACGTAGTCACTTCAGACACTACCAGACAGTATTATGGACTGTAGTTCGTAAATTGTTATACTTTATCAGTCTAGACTTAAGAGAACTTACGACTAGGCGTCTGTCAAGAGCGTTGTAATTGAAACAAGTTAATTTAGCCGTAAATTTACCATATTATGTTTATTTATTATATGTTTTAATTCAATCAATTATTTTGTTATTTTTGTTGTTGGGTCCCTTTCCTTTATTGTCTTATATTATGGTTCATCGGTATGTAGTTGCGGTATGTATCATTCAAAAAAGGTGGTATTAGTACCAGATGGTTCAAGTACTGATACTGTACTGCTGTATTACAAATTTTTTCAAGAAGAGAGCGTACCTCTACCTAAAAGGCCGGCAACGCACTTGTGACTCTTGAGTTGCGGGTGTCCATGGGCGGCGGTAGTCACTTACCATCAGGTGACCCGACTGCTCGTTTAGGGGGCAAACGAAAAAAAAAACATATTTGTATTTCTGATCACATGATTTATACTCCTCGGAGAATAACTATGACCCTTCACGTAAAAGTAAAGGGCTTATTCAAAATTAGTTTATATCATCAGAAATGTGTCTGTGGAGATAATTAAAAAGAAACGACTAGGTATATTTTTCACTGATATTTAAAGCCAACTATTTTATAGTTTAATGTTTATTATCTTGCTTTAATATAGCTACTTTGAAATCAAAATTCATTCAATTAGACCAGTATAATGTTAGTTTTCCAACATAATTTTGTGCCGGAACTAGTTTACTTAATAGTTGAGTTGTGAGAGTATCAATTGAAGTCAATTATTTTTATAAGAGAGGCACCTACCTGTTTCACGATATTATTCTAAATGACGCATAATGTTTCTTGGAACAGATTGACTATCAAGATTAAGAATGGTTTACAGTTACAGCCAGACGTATCCTGTACTTAAATGAACATTTTATGAAGACATTAAAATTATTTTCTAATGCTTGCCTTGTTACAACTTGTTAGTAAACAAGAACAAGTTTGTAAGTCAATAATTTGACAATAGAAACTATTAGGGTATATGTTACCTACGAAGTATTTGCTAGCAATTTTTATCTCATATGTTTAGTTTTCTAATAATACTTCAGGTGTCAAGTTCGTTAAATGTAGAACATTCCCACAGACAAAACTTTTCCCAATTTCGTATACCTATTGCTTTCCGTAGATGTTGACAGTGACATGTCTCGTCTTGCACCACTACAGTTACGACCTAACAGACTTGCCTACCCTGATGCTCTGTTCCGGGACTTACGTTGGATACATGGTGGTTCTCTCCGGGGAAATTGTTGGTGAGATATTCAATTACATGAACTATCACCAAACACATACATACATACACTCGTTTTATGTATAAATAGAATGGGAGATAGGAATAAAAACTTCCACGATGATTAAGTGGTTCTTCGCAATTTGAATTAAAAAAAATCGAAGCATGTTAATCCCTTCATTTAAACATTTACGCCAATGCATTAAATTTCAGTTAGTTATCGCTTTGTTATTTTCATAAGTGACTACTAAAAAGTAGATATATGTATACATAGTTTCATTTCCTTCGTCGGTAGTTACGTTACACAATGTATTCAAAGCACCAAGCCGCATTTATAGCCTATATTCAAATTCCCCTGTGTGTCCAAGCCAACTCCATGATGATATAAACATTCTATGTTGCGAATGGAGAATGCTGGAAATTTACATTGCATATGCACACACCCTTATTAGTGTGAATGTTATTTGTTAGTACAAAGTTATACGAACCTCCTACATATTGTATTTATCAAACAGTAATCCGAACTCACGCAGTCTGTATGTTACCTTTATTCAATTAAATGGAATATAAATTTTAAAAAATATATTTTTTTATTATATAAGCCTACCATAATTACTCCACTCTACCTGATGAAAGCAACAAGTGGATACTAAATTACGTAATCTTTGAATATAATAATAACCTAAATACCATAATTGACAAAAAGCATTCTCGCTCAATTATATTAATCCTTCTTTTCTAGAAGTCTTTTTTTTTTTGGGAAATCGACGAAATCTATAATATTTTGTTTTCAAATGAATAAACATATCCTACAGAAATGCACGTACAAAAGTTTTCCTGTAACAAAGTAGATTACAATATATATTTTTAATCTACATATTAACTAAATACAAGCCATTATAATATCGCTCTCCGTCGCTTCGCCGTGTATTTACCGAACTCTTAGCAACTTAAATATTCTAGGGGAGATGTTATTCGCGCCGCTGGATCTCGTCCAAGACATGTACTTTGGTATCCTCGGGGTCTGCTTGTTTTCTGCGACCGGAGGACTTGTGATGTCAGCCAGAACCCGAGGAACAATATACCCGAAGACAGGAGATCAAAACGCGGCTCTACTTCTTGCATCAATCTCCATCCTGAATGCAGTGTTTATGTTTTTCGATCTAAGTTTGGCATACTTGGATTCTGAGGAATTTGACGAAGAAACCAGTGTATAGTAAGGTGAACATGTTTTTCGGAATTTTTGTAGAGACAGTATAAAACCAGTATATTCCAGAAAAAAGATAGTCGGTTTTAAAGGACTTTTTTGAAAGTGATCAAGATATATCTTGAGAGTAGTTAAATGTAAAAGGTCTTACTCCTAAAAGCTTGAGAAAGCAAATTATAAGCATTTCATGGTTTAAATACATAGCTACGTTTAATAGAGAGATAAATTTAATATTCAAATTCGATGAATTACCATTGCCATTGCCGTATAAAAGACTAACCAACCCTATCAAAAAGACTTACCAGGTTTTACAGGTTTTCTGATAACATACTGGTAAATCGGTATGCTTGTGGTACTCTCAGGGGTTAGCTCTGTGCCTTAACGTTCCGTGCCAGCGATAGATTGCGCATTAAGCGGCTAGGGATAATTTTCAATGAGAGGCGTTTAGCTTTAGCTTTGGTCATCAATATCTTAATAAACTGCGTCTTAGCGTTTTGTTTTCCACCTCAATTACTATTTTCTACGCAATAGTACAATAGTGAGATGTGTCCCGAGTATAAATGCGGCTTATCATATCGCGTTATCATACTTAAGTGTTAACGTCGATACATTAAGAGATTAGTTCAAGCTTGTCAAGTATACAGACAAACGTCACGCCTACATACACAATTTGTCATTAGTTCGTTCATGTAGATAAAGCATTTTAATCACATTTTCCTTTTACACACCTACGCCGAAAGATAGCTTGTACTCAGCTATACAGTCATTTTGAGTCTGTGCCCTGTCTCTGGATTTCTTTTTCCGAATACAAAGTAACTGGTCATTATAGATTGCCATTGAAGGAAGCCAGTTGTAGTTTCTAGATTCACTTGCCAGATCAGACACTCAAGCAATCTTAAGTAACAAACGCTAATAACTTTTCTAAACCTACGTTTGTTCAAAATTAACGTATTATATCTCTGACACGACTCACAGAGGAAACTCAAATAATATTTTAGTCTACTTCAATAGGTGAGTTAGTGTCAGCGGCGGCGGATGCGTACATCGATGCTTGGTGGTCAGGAAATGGCAGTATGCTCTTTGCTTCATGCGGGGGACTAACCCTCAACTCGTGGCGCTACGTTCCACAATGTACGCGCCGCAACCTGGCTATAGCTGCCGCATCATGTGCGCTGGCTAACGCTATGTTACTTTTTGTCGATGCGGTTGTCGCTATCAGCTCAGCAAAGGTGGAAGAAGGCAGCACGACTTCTAGAACAAATAAAAATCCAAAAAGTGTTGCTTAGGAAAACATATAATGTTTAATAAAGATGTTAAGTGTTAAATACTTTTTATTAACATTTTGTTTTATTATAGATAATCCACTAAAGTTAGCCTCAGTTATATCACAATGTAGCTAGTATAGCTTCCTAAATGTACGATTAAAACTTTCAAAGCTTCATCACAACCGAAAGTAGGAGACAGAGAGATCGCTATCTACGTACCAGTCTGCCTTAGTAGGGTTCGTTGTAATCTTTTTAAATGTTATGTTCTATTACCCAATAGGTGAAATAGTATCAGCGGCGGCGGACGCGTACATCGATGCTTGGTGGTCGGGTACAGGCAGTATGCTCTTTGCGGCATGTGGCGGGCTAACCCTCAACTCGTGGCGCAACATTCCGTCATGTACCCGCCGCAACTTCGCCCAAGCTTTGGCAGTGTGTTCACTGGCCAACGCCTCGCTACTTTTCATCGATGCGATGATAGCAATCTGCTCCGCGTACAAAGTCGAAGGCAGCACCATTACCCGGGCTAATAAAATTCCAAAAAGTGCCACTCATTAATTTGTTTAATAAAGGTGTTAAGATTCAAATTTTTAAATGAATTGTAATTTTATTGAAACTGCAATCGTGTACAAAGGTAGAAAGTACGAATATTAATTTATACTTTTGGATGACACATGTTTAGCGTCTAAGTAAATTATATGACTGGTTCCGGTGATTCGCGGTTTTTTGTAGGTTTCGGGTACTCAGTCAGTTTGCTCCAATTGAGAAAACCGTTTTGTGGGCGCACCTGGTTATATAAAATGTAAAGTGATAACAGTGGTAGACCATGCTTAGGCACGAATGGGCCGGCTCGACCGGTGCGATACCACGGCCTCACAGAAAGCCGGGTGTGAAGTAACGCGTGCGTTGCATTTCCCCGAAATGAGTGAGGTTTCCGGAGGCCCAAATCCCCCTCTCCCCTTTCCTCTCCCCTCATCTCCTTTCTCCTCATCCCCCTCTCTTCTCTCCGCTCCCTGCATCCCCCATTCCTCATCATCCTCAAAGGCGGGCAGCGCACTTGCGACTCTTGAGAAGCGGGTGTCCATGGACGGCGGTTGTCACTAACCATCAGGTGACCCGTCTGTTCGTCTGTCCCCCTATAGTATAAAAAAAAAGTGACATTCTTGAAAAAAGGGAAGACTTATTATCAAACTAGCCGTGCCCGCAACTTCGTTAGCATTTATAATAGGCATAGCATAGCATTATGCGTCGCTTCTATATATAAGTTGAATATGGAAAACCTAAAGGCGTCGTAAAGGCGTGTGTTTTTAAACTTTATTAGCAATGAAACTATAAAAGTATTTTTTTTGCTTACCTGCTAATCACATTTGATTTTAATTTTTTGTGCAATTACTTTCTTCTACATAAATACATTTCTGTTGCAGTAAATTGTAAAAATAACACGTATAGCAACTGTTTCCACCGTAGCGTACTCTTAATTCACATTCCTCATGCAATTTTGAGAGACTACTCGTTACAACGCGTTTTAAAAATAATTGATTAGAGTTGAATTTTCATCTACACTTGAAACATAACAACATTATTGCCTTTAAAAACATTAATGGATATAAATCTAAAAAATTGCAAGAAATTCAGCGTTAATCTTTTTCCTTCTATGTAATAAAAAAATATATCAAACATCAATAAATAAAATGAAGGTACACTCTTTTGTTGATCAATTACTGAAATATTTGAAAGAAAGAAAGATTAACAAGTCTATAATGAAAACGCTACATAAAATATTGTACTATTTAGTAAGAATCTATATGCCATCGATGTATGACATAAAAATGAAATTACATGCGTAATCGCACCCTCTTTTTCTTTTGGTGCGCCTCTTTTTTTTGTTAACGTCATGCCCATGTTGAATAATATCAAATCTTTCTATAACAAGTCGATTACAAACTCCCACATCTTTTCCTGACATTTTCTTAAAAGCTAATGTCCTATATCATTCTCACTCAAGGGAATTCCGAGGTTTTTTGTTATGGAATGGTGAAAACAATACATATAAAAATTGAAAAATATGTAAAATTGTAAATACCGTCATAATAACAGTATTTACAATTTTTCTCGCGAGATTGCGAACTGTCGAAAGATTGTGAACCATATCATACTGCTTACAATTTAATGCATTTTTTTCGGTAGATTATAATCGATCGAAGTGAAACTGTTGAATCACAATCTTAAAATTGTCAACTGTCCGAAGGCTGTCCCTGATTGGTCGGCCTTACAGTAGACCGTTCTGTGTCCATAGTTAGGAATGAAACAGGTGTCAGAATAAAAAATAATGCACATCAAAAATTGTGACATCAAGTATTTATTTATTATTTAGTAGGTAAAAGTCAATATAAGAAAAAAATGTATCAAAATAAAACAATCGGAAAAACGTAACAATATTTTTTCCTCAAACACAAATTAAAATTGAAAAATTAATGATTTTTCTCTTAGAAAAATACGATCACTAAATAAAATCAAAATTTAAAAAAACAAATCATAAACATAATAATATTTTCGAAAACGTAACAAAATTGTCTATTAGAAAAAAAAATATGAAAGAAAATTGCACCAATAAAAATGTTCACTTATTGTAGCGCGTCAACGAGCTGTGGCACCTCGAGTTTCAAAGAACATTGGTTTTCTTTCAATTACACTTATTGGAAACGCATTGTCAATTTTTTATGTTTTTTGCAATTGCATTGTTTCATTCCTTGCCCGCCAACGGTCATGTAAATTAAGATTTACCTCAATTTTATTTCAGTTTACATTACGTTCCGGTTTGAAGTGCAAGGTATCGACAAAGCAGCGAATAAAAAATATATTGCTAAAATTTATTTTAAGGTAACATTAAAAAGTAAATTAATACTGACCTCTGGAATGTCACTGATTAGTTCTGCATTTGGACAGGAAAGAACAGCATTTCGAGGCATCCAATCTTTGATTATGCCAAAAGCAGTGCCGACTTGATATAATACGTTCTTTTTCATAAAAACTTTTCCAATCAGGTTTTTACCGTCCAAAGGTCCCCGTCAACTTTTGGGACTTCAACTAATACAGTTAAACCAGTACTGATATCTTTAAATTTCTTGGACGATGTGGATATCATTTTATCTGCCGCTCTTTTTAAATATGTGCGATTGTGTTCTTTCTTGTACGATGTTACGTTCATTCACACACAAATTGCAAAGCAACTGCAATCCATAGCCCTCATTTTCCTCAGATACGACTCCACACCGTCACCGTAAAATTTAACGTTTATCACACTTTGTATTCTTTGATTTGTCCATTGTAATTTTGTACTATTTTTATTATGCCCGCTGTAATAGTTTGTAATTCTATGGTAAATTCATCCTGATTAACAATAATTGGTATTTCTGAGTTTTGTAGATGGACAGGCTCAATATCCGACATTGTAAATGTAATCAAATGAGATCACATAGGTTATCTTATTTATCATTCAAACTGCACTTCTTTGGTTAATCACAGATTCATTTTACTTCCACAACAATTTTATAGTGAGTTATTTTCAATACAAAATCAAATTACAATCACCAAAACACTGTTTGTTTACATTCGACAACAAACGAATTAACAAACAAATATGTTGGGGCGGGGCATATGCCGGTCAACCAATCAGCGTGAGGTGCGTTTCGTTTCATAATTTGACAGTTTCACTTCGATAGATAATCTACCGAAAAATAATGCGTTAAATTGTAAGCAGTATGTTACAGTTCACAATCTTTCGACAGTTCACAATCTCGCGAGATAGATTATAATCTACCGGCATTTACAATTTTACGGTAACATATACATACCGTTACAGCAATTGTTCATGTTATTTGCTATCAGATAAGTGGTGTGGAGGTAAAGAGTTGCGTGGTCTGTCTACAGAGATTTTACAAATAAAAAACTTCCCTGAAAAGTAAGCATTTCAAATATTTCAAGACTGTGTTTCCAAATTCGATAAGAAGCTATTTACGAAATCCTGGACATACAAAGAAATACATTTTTTATTTCGTGTATAAACCCCATGTCAGTAAAGTGGTATGTCGGACTCGAACCGACTAAACTACAACCGACTAAAACCACCAGGTGTTACCGTCATAATTGGATCTATTGCAAGGGACCTGGGTATACCGAAGAACCATACAAAGAAATACATAGACTTAGGTTGAATACAAAAAATACTGTTTTAATTCATTAAAGTGACAGGTACAATTTTCCTGCAGAAACCGTTTCGTAATATTTTCTTTGAAAGAGTTTTCCACCTTTCTTTTGTAGTTTTTTATATTACCAAGTAAAGATAAATAAAAATAATGTTATAATATGAATACAACTTGAATAACGTAAGGGACACATAATCTGTGTAAAATTGTATTCGATCAAAATTATTGAAATAACAGTACCCACAACTTATTATTTATTCGCGTGAAATATTCTAGGCGTTTTTATGTTAATTTAGTAGTTTAAATTTGTGAGGAAATAAAGTTGTGTCAAACCGTAAATTGCTGGGAAACGCTATCTATCAATAAATTACGTCAACTCTTAGTGTATATTTAAAGTAATATTTGCTACTTACCGAAAGATGGCGTCGAGTGTTACACAGATCGAGTATAACGACAGAAAAAAATGTCTTTCACAAGATAGTGTGAATAATTCCCGATTAAACAAAGCCTAAATCTTACACAAAATTACTCACAATATTCCTGCATAAAAAGTTTTTACGCGTCGTTTGTGTAGTTTAAGTGTTTAAGTTTAACACGTTTCTTCAGATTTTTTTTTATGTGTAATCCATAGTGACTCCACTTTGCCTGATGGAAAGCAAGAAGTGTACTCCAAGAGTGGTGGTCACAATCCTCATTCTAGTCAATGTAGCATGATGACCCTCACTGTTGCGGCCTGGTGAGATATAGAAATACGAAATAAATTAACTGACGATTTTTGATTTTGTTGATAAATAAAACATATTAGAAAAAGTAGTAGTAGTAGTAGAAATTTGTTAAGTCGTCTAGACGTAGCCAAAAACTGCATGCGTACTTCGAAAAAATATCGTTTTTCTCAGAATAAAGTGAATAAATAGCGATTAAACTGAGCCTGAACATTCCTCCAAATTACACAGTGCATAAATGGTTTCTTCGGTTTATTTCAACGATGTAATTGATCATTGTACAATATGAGCAGCTTTTCAGATTTATTACATTAACAGATATACTTACATACATATATCCATACATAGGCTTTTAAGAGGGGTAGGCAGAGGTGCTTAAAACACCTATATTTTGCCAATTAAAATTTGGTCCCACTAACATAAAAGGGGGAAAGCCGCCACCCGGGTACTGTATGACTGTATATATTCTGTTTCTTATTTTAAAATCGTAGTACTTCGTAGTTCGAGGAACAGTTCATAACGATATGGATTACTTCCATTTAACTCCTAAGTATAAATTGCAAAATGAATATTAGGTTAACCCAAATAAAATTATTTCATTTTATGAGGTTATTTACGCAGTGACTGCTCTCATTAAGAGGAGCATAAGTTTACTACTAACTACTTTAGTAAAGTAGCTTTCTGTTGAAGGTGTGTATTTAAATGTCGCTACAGATATTCTCTAACTCTATTATCTAGCACTAACAATTACCTACATTGAATTCTACTGTGGAGTATAAGCACTTTGGTGGAGTACAGTGACATCTGTTCCTAATTGTAAGAACTAGAATAAGGAATGTTATAATAGCAGTCCTGAGCGAACTGTTTTTTGTTTAGTTTTTCATAGTAGTCAGCAGATGGCATTAAAATGATATATTTATCAAGGTGGCACAATTCAAGCTAATGTAGTTAGTCTCTGTATAACTGCGCGTGTCTAAAGAAAATGGATTGGGTCGAGCCCAACCGTTAATTGACCAACAAACATCTTATTTAGTTTTTTTTGTCAAACCAAAGATGTCATAGCTCAGATTTTTAAATGTGTGGAACTGTTTTTACTTTATTACTTCCCTCAGAATAGAATGAATCAAACTATTCGATGGAAAAATAATATGCAGTCTGTCCGTATGAGCAATATCCTTTTCCTTCTATTGTTATTTCTTTTCTTTTCTTGTTCTCATATTTTTGACTGCAAAAAGCTTGCCCTCTATTAGGTTAATGGGACAGAATTGTAGATGTTTAATATACCTCTGCCTACCCCTTCAAGGATAAAGGTGTGAGCCTATGTACATATGTACAACATATTTTATTATTAAAAAAATACCTCATTCGTACTTGCAATATTTTTGTATTTTCCAATTTACAGCCAGGCTTAGGAACGAATGGGCCGGCTCGACCGCTTGTGTTGCATTTCCACGAAATATATTAGGTTCCTCTTTCCCAACTTCTCATCCCCTATCCTTCATCACCTTCCAAAAAAATTAAGGCATTGTGTTGAATTGAAATGTAAAGACATTAAGTTTGGTAGATATATATTTTAAGGAAATATTCAAAGGTTACATATTTTTATCACTTTTTATGATTCATTTTGATTATGATGTATTTATTCAAGTGCTTGGAATGTTGATGACATACATTGTTAAATATTGTTATTATAACTAAACTTATAACCAGGAAAACAATTATTGAACGGTTATTCATCGATAGTAAGAAGTTTCCTTCATTTATTATTTATGATTTTTATGACCTAATTTGACCGACGAGATTTGCCGTTTCTTTTTTCTCATTTTGCTCATTTTGATTTTCTCAGTGAGTTTTAAAGCAGCAGCATCTCACTCTAATACAAGGATTATATTAGTAAATTTTGTAAATATAATACTTCTTATTAAAAAAAAAAAAAAACAAAATAGTACTGTACTATTTAGGCAGCATTAAAATAAAAAAGCGGACTGACATTATTGTAAAAAAAATACGCCCATAAATAGCTGGCACTTTAGTCTACACAATGGTGTATCACAATTACAAATTTGTATTTAAATTTTCGAATTTTCATCCAATAAATGATTGTAGAGATTGTTTTCAATGTGTATTCCGTCTGAATTTCTGCATTTAATCGCATTATTTTTGAAAAAAAAAAGGGATTCGGGGTATAGTCAGCGTGTTGTGGCTGCTCGATTGCATCTTAGCCTCTCTGCTGCCATTTGCGTGCCTTTGCCATTAGCGTTATCGGGAAACTGGTATGTTTACTCGGCGTCCAGGATCTTGCAGATCCTGTTGGCGGTTCATGGACGGTTTGTTTAAGCATAAACACCGATGGAGAAACCGAACTTGCTCTTGTATCTGGACCTCGCTTACCGTCTTAAATGGGTCGTTACAATCGATGGGTGTCTGGAGCTACCCTACGCACATTTTATTGGCGAAAAGTTATTTTATGCACGATAGTGCCAGGGTTCATACCGCGTAGGCGTAGTAAATGAATACCTGAGCGAAGTCGGTACTACTGTTATGGGCTAGCCAATAAATAACCCGGATATGAATCCCTTAGAACATCTATGGGATGAGTTGAAGAGACGAGTCAAAGTTAGAGATCCTGCTCCGGAGGCACTTGGCTTATAGCCTAAAACAGCTATACAAGAGAAGAATTACATCAATGGACATGGCAGGGCCCGGGGAGGACAAACAAAATGCTGAATAAACTTTTTTTAAACATTATTTTGTTTTACGTCCTCCTTTCTAACATTTTACAAATTCTTCTTAAAGGTTTAAAAAATACCTGTTGAACAAAACAAGATAGCTAAATAGATTTAACTTTAATTTGAAACATTAATATTCGTTTAACGATACTTTATTATATGTGCAATTAACTGGCATTATTATTAGTCTTTGTTGAATGTAAAAAAACACATAAAGATCGTGCAAAACCAAACTTCAGAAGTGTTTCGATTTTTCTGATGAGAGATGTATATGTATAAAATACGTAGAGGTAGATGTGTAATATAAGTGTTAAGTCTAAAAATTATATTAGTACACGTTACTGTTTTAAGGTATTAATGTGTAAACAGAGACACGGTTCTATTGCGCACATTTTACCACACACGTGTTAAAAAAAATCAAGAAATCCATTAAAAAATGAGTTCATCGAATAGTAGGTATGCTTTGTCACAATACGAGACTTTAATAAATTCTATTTGTTTGTAAATAGCCTACTCATAATAATAAATGACGATTTAAACATTGTCATGTAAACTCATGGAATAAGCAATAAAGTAATGATGCTATAGGTACCTACGTACTTAGTGAAACCAATGCGACGTGACTTCATTTAGTTAGTGAAGTCACGTTAGTCTTAGGTTAGCAGAGCTTAACTCTTACCTTTTTCGAGATTGGAAATGAAATACACGACCATGCTTAAAACACTTTTTTTTTTTTCGCGTGGAAACCCCCTCGGGCCGTCATTCCACCCGGGTTTTCGGTGGAACGGTGTGTCGGAATCGAACCGACTAAAACCACACGGCGTGCCATACTGCGCTTAAATAGGAGGAATCCGGGAACAGCTTTATTAAGACAGCATGCTTAAAACACTGTTTCAATCTTTACTTAACGTTTCTTAAAAGTGAAAAAATTACGTAAAGATATACAAGGTTCTTAACTTGATGGCATTCATGACTTCACGGAATGCTGTCATCTTTACCGTAGGCTGCTATTTTGGCTTTGTTAAATATACACTTACACTTAGTATTTAGGAAAATATTAATAGTATTAAACCGGTTATATTTGAATAAACTGTAGCTGCAATTCATAAATATTACAGAATTGGAAGTAGTGAAAATAAGGAAACAATGCCACTCAGTAGTAATATGACTCATTGACGTAAATGACCACAATTAGCGTTGATTCAAGAATCAATAGTGATAAAGCAATAATATACATTATGTTCTGAATATATTTGTATTCACAATTATTGCCGTACACATAAGTAATTTCAGCAAAAGCAACTTTTATGAAGTTAAGTTAAGGCAAGAAGAAAAAGCATTATGAATGCATGTAACTGTAGATTAGATTAGAATATTCTTTATTGTACACTATAGGAATTACAATAGATCTTAGTTAAACATTAACGTACAATGGGCGGTCGCTAAAGCGCTAAAGCGATCTCTACCGTCTGGTAGAGATCGCTTTAGCGCTTTAGCTTTAGCTTTAACCTTAGGATGGATTTAGTGTCAAGAGAGAGTGGGTAGCTGAGGTGTAAAATATTGTAAATTTTATATAACTAAATAAATATACATATTTGAATGAATGCGAATACACATATAGTATATACAATAATATATATATATATATATATATATATATATATATATATATATATATGAATAATAATAATATAATATTAATTAAATGATGTGATACAAATAAAATTTACCAAGTATACAATAAGATAAAATGAAAACAGTGTGACAGCTAGTTAATTACATTATTATGAATTTAAAAAGTGGCTCTTAGCCATTGTTCTAAAGGTTTTTATGGTTTGGGCTTTTCTTATGTCAAGAGGCAGTGCATTCCACAGTCGTGGTTCAACGACGGTAAAAGATTTATCAACAAATGTTGTGGAATGCAAGGGCATTTTTAACTCTAGGTTTTCTGACGATCTTAAGAATCTAGTATGTGAATCAAAGCCAAGGAACTCAAAGCGTCCCTTAAGATAGGAAGGTGCTGAAGGCCCCCTCAACTGTATCCTTACGTTGTCGCCGTGGGGGGGCTTGCGCGGGTCAATGATCTCTGGGGCTGTGCCGGTAGAGCCACTCATGCCGGATTGGCCCAGGGGGAGACTCCAGACAAAACAGGATACACTGTGGGACCCTTCCAAGGGTCACTCAGTGTTGCTCCGCTGTCCACAGTGGAGGAACAAAGACGGGCCCGGCGTGTACTTACACTACCACCGAGCAGGCATTAAGAGATTTTATCTCGATGCCACCGTTGGCATATCGTAATCCCGAAAGGAGTGTCGTAGTCTCGAGGCTCCAATTGGGGGCGAGGGTCTTGGCTTAGCCGCCCGGACTGTGAGGAAGAAAACCTCTATAAAAAAATACCCCGAATCCCGCGTTCTGGTGCGTGACCATGGGATGCATGGCTGATGGGATGTTCAGTCGCAAGCGCACTCCTAGCCGGGGCAACTGCGGACCCCTCGGTTGGGCATAAACTTACGCTTGCCCGGGTATTGGGGGATCTCTGCCCGGGTTGACTTCTAGTTCTCCCCCCCTCGTGGGATTTATAATGGAAATTTCAAATTTAAAAACAAATGAAAAGAAGGAGAAGAGGAAGGAGAAGAAGAAGAAAGTGGACGACACCTCATCTAACGATGAGGAGTTTTTGCCCGGGATGCCTATCTCGCAGGTGCTCTCAGAAGTCAATCTGACTTCTGGGAGCAGAAGAATGTCGGAGCGAGTGCGTTCCAAGTCCGTCGCTAATGTAGCGGGTGGTAGTTCCGGTGCGACGCCGGACGCACCGGAACCGATGGACACCGAGGCAGACGGCCGTAAGCGCGGACGCCCCCAAGGTTGCGAGAGTGACATCGCTCAGGAGATGTTGCCTCCTAAGGTGGTAAGCAGCCATAGGGGGCGCTCGCGTACCCCGGTGTCAGCCCCGTCAGGTTCCGTCTTTAGCAAGGCGGAATCCTATAGGCGGGCCAGAGCCGACGGCGAACTGCAGGCGGAAGAGGAGATCGCTGGTCTCCTGCTAACAATCAGGGAGCCGGTGGAGGGGGATTCAGTGCCCCAATCACCGGCCTCTTTGCAGGAGAGGGCGCACGCGGCAGTGGCCATCATAAACAAGGTGGCCACCAAGTCCGTAAACCTTAAGGGTCCCTTTGTCAGGGCCCTTAAGGACTCCTCTGCCGCAGTGGCGGGGGTCATAGAGACCCTAATCGGGGACGTGTCTCGCCTCCAGTCGGCCAACGATCACCTGACGGGGCAGGTGGCGGAGCTGAGCGCCCAGTTCGCCCAATTCAGGGCGGAGCGCCCTGAGCGAAAGAACCCGGCTCCGTCTACGTCCCAGCCGGCCCCGTCTGCGTCCCGGCCGGCCCCGTCTGCGTCCCGACCGGCCCCGTCTGCTTCCGGGCCGGCCCCGTCTGCGTCCCAGCCGGCCCCGTCAGCGTCCCAGTCGGCCCCGTCTGCGTCCCAGCCGGCCCCGTCTACGTCGCGGCCGGCCCCGTCTGCGTCCCGTCTACGTCGCGGCCGGCCCCCCCGTCTGCGTCCCGGCCGGCCCCGTCTGCGTCACGGCCTGCCCCGTCTGCGTTCCAGCCGGCCCCGTTTACGTCTCAGCTGGCCCCTATTGTCACCGGAGTTTCCGAAGACGTCCTGCAGCAGATGCTACAGTACATGCTGCAGGCGATGGGAAATCTGGTGGACGGGCGGATTGCGGGTCTGGAGGCGAGGCTGCCTCCGGCCCCTGTTGTTCGGCCGCCGCTTGCGGCGCCGAGGCCGCAGGCCGCGTCGGCGCCGACCACATTTCCCGTGGTAGAGGGTCAAGTGTCCTACGCGGCGGCGACGTCGGTCCCGGGTTCTGCCGCCGCTCGCAAGACGCGGCGGGGGGCGAAAGCTCCAGCCGGGACTGCTGCGCCGAAGACGGGATCCAAGACGGTGGCTACGGCTGGAGCGGAGCTGCCTCCGCCCCCCACTCCAACACCTCTGCCTGTCCCCTCCACATCTGCCCCCTCCAATGAGGGTTGGCAGGTAGTAGGGGGGCCAAAGTCGAAAAAGTCCCGACAGCGGGCCAAGAAGGCTGCCGAAAAGGCGGCCTCTGGCCCGCAGTCGTCGTCGGTGGCGGTGCCCAGAACAAAGCCGCGGAAGCTACAGCCGCCTAAAACCGCGGCTGTTGTAGTCACCGTGTCGCCAGAGGCGTCTACCGGCGGGCTGTCCTACGCAGCCGTCTTTAAGACGGCACGGGACTGTCTCGCCGGCAATTTCGGGACGGCAGGGGTCCGCTTGCGCCTAGCCCAGACGGGAGCTCGGGTCCTCGAGTTCCCTGGGGCCGATGGCGCAAAGACGGCGGATACCTTCGCCGAGAAGCTGAGGGGAGTCTTCGCAGCCACGGATGGTGTGAAGATCTCCAGGCCCACGAAGTGCGCGGAGCTGCGCATTTCGGGCCTGGACGACTCCGTCACAACTGATGATGTCCGCGTTGCAGTCCAGGAAAGGACGCAGTGCAACGCGGAAAACATCAAAGTCGGCACCATCCGCCCCGGTCCGGGAGGCCTTGGTGCGGTGTGGATCAGCTGTCCCGTAGGAGGATCCTCATCGGTTTCGTTAGCGCCAGAGTTACAGTTCTGGCGGCGAGACCGATGAGGTGTTACAAATGCCTGGTTGCGGGACACACCCGCATCAAATGTGGCAGCTGCTTCGACTGCAGCGGATTATGTTTCCGCTGCGGTCGACCGGGGCACAAGGCGGCGGAGTGCTCTGCCGCCCCTCAATGCCCTATGTGTGCGGCGGGCAATAAGCCCGCCAATCACCAGATGGGGCAGGGGGGCTGCAAGCCTTCCCGCGCTTCTCGGCAGACGTCGGGGACTAGCCTAGCGGCCCAGGCTGCCTCCGACGTTGTCCGTCTGTCCACGTCGACGTCCATGGAGGTTGTAGAGACGATCCAGTAATGGACCACGTCTCCAACCTCCTTGTCCAGACGAACCTAAACCACTGCGCAGCGGCGCAGGATCTCTTCCTGCAAACCATGGCGCAGTGGTCGATCGGTGTTGCCGTAGTCGCGGAGCCCTACTTCGTTCCTCCCCGTCCAAACTGGATGGGTGACTGGGACGGCTCCGTGGCAGTCGTCGGTTCCGCGGCGGCTCATTCCCCGCCCTTGTCGCTTAGAGACAAGGGCTCTGGATATGTTGCCGCCGAGTGGGGGGGGATCACCGTTTACGGTGTATACTTCTCCCCCAACCGGAGTTTGAGCGACTTCGAGGTCTTCCTTAACAGCTTGGAGACCTCGATGCGGCGATTAGCGTCTGGGCACGTCCTCGTGCTGGGGGACTTCAACGCAAAATCCATTGCATGGGGGTCCCCCGGGACGGACGCCAAGGGCGAGGCCGTCGAGGAGTGGGCGGCTTCGGTGGGCCTCTGTTTACTAAACAGAGGCTCCACCAACACGTGCGTGCGACAGCAGGGTGGGTCGATAGTGGACCTTTCGTTCGCTACCCCTGCTGTTGCCGCACGAGTAAGGAACTGGCGTGTCCTGGAAGAGGTTGAGACGCTCTCGGATCACCTGTATATCCGATTTGAGCTCTCCCGGTCCCAGGGCCCCAGTAGGGGTCACGCGGCGCGGCGTAATTCCCGTTTTCCGCGGTGGGCTGTTGCCAAGCTGGACAGGGACCTACTAGAGGAGGCGGCCATTATTCACTCTTGGCTGTCTCCGCAGGCCCTCACCGAGGAGGTCGATGCAGGGGCTGGCCGCTTTCGCGATGCGATTACGCAGATTTGCGATGCGGCCATGCCCCGTATCCAGGGTCGTCGGCCTCCAAGGAAGGAGGTCTACTGGTGGTCCCAGGAGTTGGCGGACCTCCGTGCGGCTTGTACTCGTGCCCGGAGGTCCTACACTCACAGCCGGCGGCGTCACCGCGGAGACGGTGAGGAAGACCAGCGTGGTGTTGGCGGTGTCTCTGGACATCGCCAACGCATTCAATAGTCTGCCATTCAGCTGCATCAGGGAAGCACTCCAATACCACGGGGTGCCAGAGTACCTGAGGCGGCTGGTGGCAGACTATTTAGAGGAGCGTACCGTCGTGTACGGGGACCGAGAGGGCGTCTTGAGACGGCGACCCATGTCGTGCGGCGTTCCGCAGGGGTCTGTCCTTGGACCACTCCTGTGGAGCGTGGGGTACGACTGGGTCCTACGAGGTCGCCTCCCCCCCGGGCTGGGCGTAATTTGCTACGCTGATGACACATTGGTCACAGCCCGGGGGGCGAACTTCCAAGAGGCGGCGCGCCTGGCCACCAGGGGTGTTTCTTTGGTGGTCGGGCGCATCGAGGCACTGGGCTTACGGGTGGCCCTGGACAAGACGGAGGCCCTTTTGTTCCATGGGCCCCGTCGTGGTCCACCCGCCGGTGCCTCCATCGAGGTCAACTCGGTCCTCGTCCCGGTTCGGGCCCAAATGAGGTATCTGGGCCTGATACTCGACGGTAGGTGGCTCTTCGACGAGCACTTCCGACAGCTTGGTCCGAAGCTGGTCGACGCTGCCTCTGCCCTTGGGCGACTTTTGCCCAACTTGGGTGGAGCCAGCGTCGCAACGCGACACCTCTACACGGGGGTGGTCCGGTCGATGGCGCTGTATGGGGCACCGGTGTGGGTGGCGGCTCTGACAGCCCAGAATAAGGCGCGCCTCTGGCGGCCTCAAAGGGTATTGGCGGCCAGAGCCATACGCGGATACCGCACGGTGTCCACCGAGGCGGCGTGCGCCTTGGCTGGAACACCCCCGTGGGATTTGGAGGCGGAGGTGCTCGCCGAAGTTTATCGACGGGTGGCTGAATATCGGGCGGAGTATGGCTTTCGCCCTCCGCCCGAAGAGGTACGCGAGTGGCGTGAAGCCGCCCGTCGAGCCACGATGGCTAGTTGGTCGTTCCGGCTGGAGACTCCGCGCGCTGGCTTTGCCGCCGTGGAGGCTCTCCAGCCGGTCATCCTCGAGTGGGCAGGGCGGCAGCACGGGACCCTTTCCTTCCGGCTGACGCAGGTGCTTTCCGGGCATGGTTGCTTCGGGAAGTACCTGCACTCGGTCGCCAGGAGGGAACTGAGTCCCGCCTGCCACCACTGCGACTGCAGTGAAGACTCGGCCCAGCACACGCTGGCGATCTGCCCCGCTTGGGAGTCGCAGCGCCGGGCCCTCACTGCAGTCATCGGAGGAGATCTCTCGCTACCGGCCGTCATACGCTCCATGGCCGGTAGCGATAGCAGTTTTACCGCGGTCGCAACCTTCTGTGAAAATGTCATCTCGCAGAAGGAGGCGGCGGAGAAGGCCCGGGAGGACGATATCCACTCGGACCCAATCCGCCGCCGGCGAACTGGGCGGCGTAGGCGCGCCTATCAGCGCCTCATGCCGCCCTGAGTGTGGCCGCGGATGGTCGGGACGGGTTCTCCCCTCCATCCGCTCTAGTGGCCACCCGCGAGGGGGTGACGTACGCGTGTGCCGTACGTCACCTAATTAGAGAGTTAACAGCAGACGGTGCCCGCTTCAGTGCGGGCAAGCGCTGGGAGGGGTCCGGATGTCTTAATATCAGCAGTTCCCGGATCCCTTCCGTCTCAGGCGCAGAGTGGCACACCGTGTGGTTTTAGTCGGTTCGATTCCGACACACCGCCCCGCCGCAAACCCCGGCGGGGTGACGGTCCGAGGGGATTTCCACACGTTAAAAAAAAAAAAAAAAAAAAGGAAGGTGCTGAAGGGTTAAACAATATATTATACAATAAAGAACAGACGTGAGTATTCCGGCGAAGACGTATTGGTAGCCACTCGAGTTTTTAGCGAAATTCTGAAACGTGATCATACTTGCGCAAACCAAATATGAATGATACCAATGATCTCGCAGATGCAAACAATTTGCGGCTTACTTCCTGCAATTATGAGCTCGAAGATAATTCTGAGTCAATATATATTCCCAAATTTAGAAAGTAAGTTTTTTACTAATTGTAATCAATGTACCTTCGAAAATAATAGGTGGAAGCTGTGACCAGTTGATCTTTGAGGTCTGGGATCCTGGTCCTGGGACTGCCGACAATAATCATCTGGGTCTTAGCTGGACTCACCGATAGCCCATGTGACGAACTCCAATCGCTGATTTTAGTTAGGTCCTTGTTAATATTGTCAAGAGCCTCCGATAATCTTTCCAGGAGTGCTTGGGAGTATATTTGTAGGTCATCTGCATAAAGGTGGTAATGAGAGAGAAGTTGATGTGAGATTGAATTTATAAAAATTGCGAAAAGAAGAGGAGATAGAACGCCACCCTGGGGAACGCCAGCAGATATGTTGCACCAAGTTGAATGAGTATTTTCAATGCGTATACGCTGTCGCCGACCACACAGGTAACAACGAAGCCAATCAATTACCGTTGAAGATATGTTAACGATGACGATACTGAGCAGAATATCGAAATTTACCGTGGTGAAAGCATTGGAAAAGTCAAGGAGAGCAAGTAAAGAAAGATTTCCATTTTCCATTCCAATTCTTATGTCATCCGTAACATTCACTAGGGCTGTAACAGTACTGTGACAGGAACGGAAACCAGATTGATGGGGATTAAGAAGGTTATTTTTAGTAAGGAATGAACTAAGTTGATTATGGACGAGGCGCTTAAGGTCTTTGGAAAGTAAAGGTAATATAGAGATTGGACAGCAATCAGAAAAGGATGATGGATTTGGTTTCTTTGGTATAGGAGTAACTTGGGCATCTTTCCAAGTACATGGGAAAATTCCGGTTGATACCGAGTAGTTCAAGATATGGGTGATGATGGGTAGAATTTCATCAAGGATAGGGAGGATGATGTTACGGCTGACACAATCGCTTCCAACTGCGTCAGAAGTGATACCCAAAATGCTCATCTTAACATCACAAGCCGAGAATTGATTAAAACTGAAAGGAGTACAATTAGACGTTGGAACGAGTGAAAGATTATTAAGTGTATTAGCCTTAATGGTCCTATCAAAATTGGACAGTACTATGTACTGTACTGTGTCTATAGCAATGTATTTAATTATGTCACTACTGTTTAATTAATTTACTCATTTGTTAACTTCTCCTCGAAAAACAAAAATAAAACGAAAAATATTAGATAGTATAAACATTTAGGACCCCTTTACAGAGTAATATAAGAATGTCATGCAGCAGGTGTTTGATGCAGCTGAAAAGAAGAAACTACGTGTGTTGGTCACCGTAGTATTTTCAAAATTTGAGTTGTTGACTTACAGTTTTGTACAATGCAGTTTTGGAGATAAGCAGGTACTCTCTTCTACATTCTTATAAAGATGCACTTAGGATACCAGTTCAGACACTTTCTATGAACTCAAGGCTCAATTGACTCAAATATGAGATTGTATGAGCTGTGATGAAGAAGAGAAACGGGACGGCCCACTAGTAGATTTATTCATTTATTGCTTACCATCAGGCAAAGTGGAGTCATTATGGTAGGCTTACAAATAATAAAAAAAAAAGTAGAAAGTGAAACTGTGCTCAATTTTGTCAACTTTGTTTTCCGAATCTTTTTAGTGAATATCTATCTATGCTATGCTAGGAAAAGGTGACCCAAATTTTCCTTCACATAGCAAACTTTTCAAGTTACAATATACTAAACAATTTTTTCTCCTTTTCACATTCTATGCACTCATTTAACTCTCTTTTCAACGTAGTAATTTATCATACGTCCTTCTTGTGTGATGATAATTGCGTTATCAACCTCTAGTAACGTAACATAAAAAACGTTTCTAGACATATACTACGTTTTATCTTAGTTAATAAAAATATTATTTAAAAAACACAATTAAGTAAACCTTTTCATAACATTGAAATTTAGTTAACAAATAAAAAACGATTTTAACATAACATTTTATTAATTGTAATTGAAAACAACAGTGATACTTAAAAAATATTAAAAACTTAAAAAATAAGTAATCACACAAATCCACTTAAACTTAAAATTCCTTTGAAAAAGAAACCTCGTATACATTGTTATCAATACTATTACACCTTAAGAATAACATGAATTATTATTAAACAGCCAGTAATTATATAGACACTAATAAATGCAAAAAAACTTCTATGGTAATCATAAATAAAAATCTAAACGGATTGGTAAACTAAATGAATAATCCTTTCCCCCAGTATACATATATTAACCATCGATACTGTTATTCATTACACGTCTTATGTAAGAAATTTCATAGATTGCAATTTGTCCTGGTCCACTCATGTTACTAAGGTGAGCAAGAAGGTTTTTTGTATCATATCATTCGCTAAAGCATCTTCAAAATGTCTTACCTTTTCAGACGAAGATCTGTGACTCTCAATCATAAACTGGAACGTTGTTGCAAAATCTCTGTATCCGTTTCATTTCGGTTTAAGGTAATATAATCATATTTCCGAATTCTGAAAGCAACTGGCTTCCTCTGCGGTGGCATCGAGAAGTTCATATACTTTCTTTACTCTATTCCGTTCTTCACAATTCTAATTATCCTCTTTATATGCGTGAGCGCTTTGAATATCTTGTGTTCAGGAGTAAACACTGTTGCTCCTTATCTTTTGCTACTCATAATTTTACTCGCTATAGCGTGGTAAGGCTATGCTTAGGCATGAATGTTGTCACTTACCATCACGTGACCCGTCTGTTTGTCTGTCCTCCTATAGTATAAAAAAATTGATACGCTTAAGTACCTTGACAATTATCGATCATCTGTTTTATTGTTTATTGATCATTTATTATTTATTTATTTTTTATAAAAAAGTTAACTCCCGCATTAAGAATAATTCCTGTGGCTTTACAAACATTTAATCAACGGACACGAAGACTCGGGACATTTGTGGATCTACCAAATTTTTGTCCCATGTGGGAATCGAACCCGCGACCTCCGGTGCAGATGTCAGGGGCACTAACCACACAAACATAACAGGCCTAGCGATTAAAAAATATTCTTGTTCTTTCCAAGACAAGTTTCGGTTGTAAATCTTTCTTTTTTTCCGTGGTTCTTCCCTAAATTTCTTATGATATTTTTTTACGCATATTATACCCTGGTTTTAGTTTGTATTTAGATTCTATATCTTCTGTTTGCCAGTGATTGATCTCACTTCCTACGTTTTCTGATTGTTTCTTGTAGAGTTATTTCATCACTAGAAATTCCAGGTGATTCAGGTATCATAACTGACTGTGAGTTGGGGATGGTATTTGCAGATGAATTGGAATCTTCTAGTATTGTTCTCATATCTCTTGAGGGTATATAAACCTTGTCAAACAGGTAATCATAAGAATCATAATCCCAATCGCTGACAAACAGGTTTAAATATACGTTACATTAAAAGTGTTATCATCAAAATAACTGGGTGATGGCATCAATGAAACTGTATTTGTGGGAGCTAGGCCTGTCATCATAATTATTATCTTGCTGTACCTCCTCTGAAGTAGTTGATGAAACCAGCGAAATTATTTTTGAGTAGGTAGATTCCGTTTCATTCTGCCACTGAAAAAAAATTAAGATATGTGACACCCTGGTTGAAAATCATCTCAAGAATATAAAATCAAATAAAATAAACTTCAAACCTAAAATTTTTAATCTCATGTTTATAAAAGAAATACCTAAAATCTTTGCAACTATCAACAAGGTACTTTTAATTCAAAATTCAATAGTTAACATAATATGTTTATCTGCTAATAAACAAACTCACTGTACGCGTAAACATACACACAATAACAATTTGGTCCAATTCCAAACCATGGAATCCATGAGAAAATATAAGTCTTAAATTTGCATTAAGTTTGTGCGAGACAAATGGACGAATAACTCAATATCACGCCAACCGATTTCGATTATTCTTTTATTTTTGGAAAAGATGTACTTCAACGGTAATTACACGAGAGTGTGGTTAGGTTCTAACATTGGCATCCATGAGAAAACCATATAAGTCTTAAATTTTAAGATAGAAGCATTGAAGTCGGTTGTCTACTTTTTTAAAGTGAATTATTATGACCAAAGCTAACCGTCTTTTTATTTTATGATAGAGTGCTTATTATATAAACTAATGAGACCTTTCTATTCGAATGCGCAATCATTTTTTGTATTTATTACGCTACAGAAACGTTTTTTTTATAAGCAGAATTGCTTGTCTTTTTCAATTATGAGGATTCAGGGGTTCTAATTTAGTAGTTTTAATTTATTCAAACACAATTAAAAACTTTTTATTCTGATTCTGTATTGTTAATAACTTAATTTTGAAAAAAAAAAAGTTAGAGGCGTCTTTTTTTTTTTCTTATGACGGCAGTACACACCATGATTTTTGGGTTGAGCGATTCCGATATATACCAACTTTGTCATGCCACGATAAGCTGCTGCCCGTAGAGGTTTAACTTAAAAAACAGAAAATAATGTATAATAGGTTGTTTATTACTGTTCTACGCATATAAACATAATGATCTCATCTTGTAAGAAGTACTTGCCTGCCTTCACGCTGCTGATCAAATCACGCACGCACGCAGCAAATCCAAAGCGACGGGCAGTCTCAGTGTCGCAGTGGCTTCGTGCGTTTGTGTACAAGTGTAAAACCGAAAATACTTTCTTCTTGTTATTTTGAATTTATTAGTACTACAAAATGGCTATCAGCAGATTGTCACTTATCAAGTTCTTGGAGCTGGTAAGTTTTGTTTTATTTAATACTGGACATTGAACTTACAAAAGACAGACGTTGAAATTTTGTACTGTTTTTATTAAATTAGAAGGCATTGTTTACTACCAGGTTTGTCGGTTCGACTCCGGTTACATAGGTTTAATTTTATAGCCAACCGTGTTTTATTTGCTATGTACTTTTTTACAATAGTTTTGCCCTTTTGAATATTTCTATTAAATGTAATTTGTGGCATAAATAACTTTAAATGTAAGGTATAGTTAGATGATCCGATTTCAGCGTTTTACACATTTCTAAATTAAATTAATATTAGCTACTGAGATAAGCATAATTGGATAGTTATTTTTTTGTTCCTGCTGTTGAAAAAGGTTGCCTAAACTCCCTAGGGAGGCTTATGACCTTTTATAGTTTTTGTAACCACTTGCTATCAGATAGATCGTGTTATTAGTGTAATAACTTTAACCCTGTTTATAAATGTAAGTATAGTAAATTATAATATAATTATTTTTAGTAGAAATCATGAAATAAATAAGTGTTTACAACTTCAAGCATTAAATGTATGCATTTACATCATCACACGTAGGTACGCCTTTTACTTTATTAAATGGAATCTAGTCAGTCACGTATGCATTTGGGCCTTGTAGTAGTTAAGAATTTCGTGTTTGTTTATTACTTTCCAACACATGATAAACACGATGGCCACGCCAGTGAATGATCTCATCGTAGACGCACACTGCCTTACGGAGTAACTCAACGCGCAGCAGGGTTGCCAACCGTACGAGGTCCCTCGTACTAATACGAGAAATGTGGTCTGCTGTACGAGGTACGAAAACTCGATCAGGCTCGTTAAATATTATGTACGAGATTTTAATATAGGAAATTTTATAGCATGTGTTTTTGTTCTGGACAACTTTTACAGCGTCAATAGGTTTTTACACTTTGGCTCTATTGAATATGGTAAATGAAAATACACATTATTTTAATATTAGCGCAGGCATATTATATAATTACTTCCAATTTGTATGGAAATTATACATGCGATGCAGATTGTTACACAGCAATTCATAAACTGTTCAACGTTACACTCAAGGAGATTAAATCTATTCTCCAGGGTAATTCTAATTGGACTCGTTTGATTTTCAAAATATTTCATAATGTTTTCTATAATTAGCCCTTCTATCTTCTATTTTGTTATACACGCAAAATGTTACTGCATACTAAAAAAAAAGTTACATTATGTTGAATACTGGTGTCTTGGGTTGACCAATTGAAAGACAGACGCTCCAAGCATTCAATAATGTTTGGAATCACAACACTATAGTGAAAATATATAGGTAATTTATAGGTGCACGTATGTACACATTAGAAATAGATCGTCGAATTTGTGCTCTCTGCGGTGATAGTAGGGCGGTCGTATGACCGGCATGTAACCGGTTTTCACCCCGTCCACCGCAACACCTTTAAGACATGGCGTGAACATATGATTCATTCCAAAAAATAAATGTTTTTATTCTAAAACTTTATTTAAGAACTATAACTAGTTAATTTTATTCCACTTAATATAATATAATGTACGCATCTCTAATATACGGTCTACTCTATGGTTAACTGTAATAGCGTCTACTCTATGATTAGTTAGACGGCAATCCCCGAGAAATAATTCACTGATCGTAATCAATGATTTTTTTCTCGGGGATTGCCTTCTTCTGTATCGTCTCTTTTATCACACGTAATGCAACTAATGGACGAGAAAAAAGAAAGGTACTTCGTCATCGCAGCATCGCTCACAAAATTTTAGAGAGCAGTGGTTAAAGGAATTAGCTTTTAAGGACTGACTTCTGCCAGACATCAGTTTTTCAACCAAAGATAATTGTGTATTTTGCCCGAGAACATCTCTGGTAACTGAAATATTGTAATTAAAAACTTATATATCTATCAAAAAACATCTAAATAACAACCTTGGATCTAGGGGAAAAACCGTAAAAAATTAACGTCGCTTTTATTACAAAAAGGCGTAAATACGCAAAATAAAGAAAAAGTAGCTTGCAGCTGCATTTTTGAGAAAACAACCAATGGCATAGGCATTGCCCAATGATATTTCCAGTCCCATAGCCAATACTGAGGTTTTATATAGAGCTCTTATTGATTCATTCACCAGCCAGATCGATGTGATGTTATGATGGGTGAAAAAAACTCCATAAAAACTAGCATTTGTAGAAGTGGAGCCACATAAAATTATTTAGCTATCTCAGACAAGATGACTTTCCTTGTCAGCAGTTGTTGAAATAATATTAGAGAAATGGGAAGCCCCAAGTCCTTTTTTATCGATTTCACTGCTAACCGTGCACACAAAGCCAAAGCCGATGTGCGAAATCGAGCAGTATTTATTTTGGAGAAACTCAGTATCCTATTGTACAAACTTCATTTTTGTTTTTTTTTTATTTTCGCTAGAATAGAATAGAATATACTTTATTGTACACCTTAAAACAAAAATTTACAGTATTTATGCAAAATAGAAATGTACAATGGGCGGCCTTATCCCTAAATGCAATTTCTGCCAGGCAACCTTACGCTTACGCTACCACTATTTAATAAATTCAATCTGGAATTTCAAAGCGATCAAGTAGTAATTCACAATCTAAATGAGAAAACACGTGAAATCTACCAGGAAATCGTATTTACAACGCGAATATGTCATGATTCCGAATCTATGTAAACTAGACCCTGAAAAGCCAGCGATATCAACTCCATGACACACTACAATGTATCATGGTGTCAAAGTGTACGAGCTCTATAGACATTCAGTGACCAACATCCTGCAGACATTTCTCATGTTGCAAAAAAATCTTCAAAGATACTACTGAAATAAAAAAAGCTATATGACATGGAGTTTTTAAACCAACATTAGCGCACTCCAACAATTTCAGGAACCGTTTCTCAACATGGGATGCTTCCACCAGATGATCAAGCAAAAAAACAAATAATAGACTATCAATGGATATCGAACTAGACCGGTATCCTGAAATATTGAATGAAAACAGACATCAGAAACTGGCTAACTATTTAAACTGTGAACTTTATTTATTATTATTATTTATTTATGGACTCTCTCTCGCATGTATATTTAACGCAGAGATTCTGCCAATGTCAAGTATTTCTTGAGAAAAAACAGTCTATAAAAATATGATCGCCATGTTGGTCGAAAAAACAAGCGTGAACTTAAAAAGGCCAATCTCGTGACATTATTAATCATTATGGTACAGTCACCAGCACATCAAGTTATAGAAATCTGTCGAATTTCTTCATGAAATTTCGAACTTCATGTTACAAATTTAAGGTTTAAAATCTATTGAGAAAATATGACAGATTGTAGTAGTCTGATGTGCCGGCCAGCGGCCACTTCAATCAATAGTGTAATAGTGAATTTAGCAAAAATGATAAAATTAAAAAAATAAAAACTCATTTATAAAATTAAAAACCTAAAAAAAATACACTCTTTTTATGTGTCTTATTTTTGGTTTTATAACATTTCAAATGGATGATGGATGTACGAGGTTTGAAAGCCAAAGTACGAGATTTTTACTCTATGTACGAGAAAAAAAGTTCTAGGGTTGGCAGCCCTGACGCGCTGTCGCGGCGAGGTCGCGCAGGACGCGCAGTGCGCAGTCTCGTGTCGTCGTATTCGAGCGTAGAGCGTACACTTGTAACTTGAGAACTTCGAGCACTTGTGTGCGAGTGTAAACAAACCTCAAATAGGGACTCTTCTAAAATGGCTATTAGCAGATTATTTATCGTCAAGGTTATAGAGCTGGTAAGTTTATTAATTATTATACATTGTTTTAAGTAATGCAAGGTACAAACTGGTTAGGGGTGACTGAATTATGGGAGATTATTGTTGTGGTCTGTGTATGTGTGTAACATTTCAGTTATATTTTTATAGTTCGTGTAGGTAAATTAACTCGATAGCTAGATCTATAGTTCTTAAATAAAAATCATTAAAGCGTACACACTTCATGTCATAGAATAGAATAAATTATATTGTACATCGTTGAAATACAGCTTATAGTAATATACAAAAACGATAGATACAAAGGGCCGCCTTATCGCTAAATAGCAATTAATGCCAGGCAAGCTTTAAGATGGACAAAAATATATAAGATATAAAGAAACTATAAAATAAACTAAAATAAGACTATAATAAATAAAACTAAAATAGGATCGAGAAGATTTTAACAGTTAAAGTAATAAAGTGTTCCTTGCGTTCTATTTGTTACTAGGCAGGTTCATTATACGAGTCGCCAGGATAATACCTCCATTTATTTAGTTCTTGCAAAAATGTTCACAGGCGCAGTTCCCTCAGCTACGTCTATAACAAATATGACGAGGTACCTAAACATCATGGAATTTATTCCACTCAGTATGGATAACAATGTAAAAGTAGATATTTTATGTTAAATTTGTATCATTTCGGTAAAAGAGGGAAAGGTATAGATGTTTATATATTCTGTATCTTCCTAGTTTAATGATTGAACGGTTTAACCCTTTATAATAATAGTAATACCTACACAAATTTTAACCACCTCAACGTATAACCTACGAATTCATAAGCATTTGATACTTCACTAGAAGGTAGAACTTGCACATTTATAGGTACAATTGAGTTTACATTATCATTAACTACTGTTGAGAAAGAATGCCATGTTGTTTTCTATCAGGTTTAAGTAGGTAGGTACTTATTGTTTTACGCAGTTGAAATATATATGAAAATATAGCTTTGACCTTCATAAAAGTCGCATTGTTTAGAGATCTAGACGATAAAACATGTTGCAGTTTGTTGTTGATAGTGGAGCTCATATAATTAAAATGTATAATTATGTCACAAAATTAGACAACTAGCTATTTTATAGTCGCTAAAATATGTTACTGCATTCGTCATTATCATTTACTAACAGTGGCAGCGCAACTGCAAGATAAAACAGTGCTTGTTAAAAATATGCACAATGTCATACAGAACAGGGCGTTGAATAACCTGAATAAAAACAATAGCTCGTGCATACATATGTATATGTATGTACGAACTGCGCCCCGCGTGGTGATGGAAAGTTGTGATAGAAAGTATTTTATTTTAATGTAAATTTTTCAATGTTCACAAATCATACAAATTAAAAATCATGAAAATCTGTCCAGCCGTTCTCCAGTTATAAGTGTTTGAACAACTAAATCGTATATAAATTTGAACTAAGTATTTTATGTCTTACTAATCGGTAGTATAAACGCTTTAGTTTGTAAGGATAAATAGGTATGGATGATTAGCAAAACGGGTACACCTACTTTTAATTTCAACTTATGTGATGACACCCCACATAACTCCAAAGAGTTTAGGAACTCCACGGGGTAGCTCGTAGTATCATCGGATGACATAACTGTGCCGATGGAGTTATACACTGATGTTTCGGTGGTTATTTCGTCCAAGATTTTTTTTATTTATTTTCGCAACAGTCTCATTTTTTGGTGCCAGTATGGTTCTTTCACACAACCACTTTTTGTCAAGAATATATAATTGCAGATTCGGAAAAACTTAATCAATGAGTTGGACTTCCGACTCCACGATATGGCAAAATTGGTCTGTGAGAACCATACCTTCTTAGTCAGTGTGTAGGTGGCCTTCACCAATTTCCAGGAGTTTTTGAGCATATGCTCCTGACTCGACATCGCTGCATAACTGGACTCGCATTTTAGTGGTAAGATAAAGCTTTTCAACGTTAATCCACAGATATGATGCTTTCAGACATGCATTAATCTCGTCTGCTGCAGTACCTCTCTCGATAACAGGTAAAGTCTGTCTGAAATCCCCTGCCAATAACACTACCACACCACACATCAACTTTCGATTGGTTTGAATGTCTTGTAGACAGCGATCAAGTTTCCGATGGCGCGTTTGTGTGATATTGTGCACTCGTCCTACACGATCAGTTTACATTGTTAGAACAGGGTGCCGCGGGCACTGTTCTTACTGATGTTGCACGTTGGGGTTTCTTCGCTTGCCAGATTAAGAGGTAATTTAAAAACGAGTGTGCTGTCCGGCCGTCTTAATAAAGAAGCAGCTATCCCAGAGGAAGGCACTGCTAATGCCACGTTAATTTTATTTTTTGCCAGAATAAAATTAAGCAAAAATGTTTTGTTGTTCACACCT
Source organism: Tyria jacobaeae (assembly GCA_947561695.1). NCBI lineage: Eukaryota > Metazoa > Arthropoda > Insecta > Lepidoptera > Erebidae > Tyria > Tyria jacobaeae. Next base: position 15,725,813 of record OX387212.1, read on the forward strand.
TGGATGTACTCAGAACGCCTATTAACTTGTGCTTCCTCATCGCCCATGAAATAAACTTGCAAAAATTTTGGTTGCGTATTAAAAGCAGGAAGCAAAGAGCTAATTGCGCATCGAAACAATGTTCTCCGCCTCAAAAGATGTCATCTGGAAGCACGTATTGCATTTCCTTATGTTATTTAGAAAATGGGGAGACTGATCTGTTTCATGAGAACAAAGTTCTTCAAGAGGTTCAACTGGCTCGTCTGTGCGTTCTGTTGACCTCGAGCTTGGGACTGCTCTGGAATCTCATCAGCTCGTTGAGATGCCAGATACTCAGCATGCTGTCGACGCCGAGCTTGGAACTGCTCTGGAGTCTCATTAGCTCGTTGTGATGCCAGATACTCAGCATGCTATCGACGCCGATCTTGGGACTGATCTAGTGTTTCAGCAGCTCGTTAAGGTGCCACATACTCAGCGTTCTGTTAACGTCGAGCTTGGGACTGCTCTGGTGCCTCAGCAGCTCTGTGAGCTGCCTTACGCTGCGCCTGTTCAAGCCTTCGCAGCTCGGCTTGTTGAAACATCTCGTTAAGTCTAGCTACTTTCATATGTCGAGATTTTTTAGAGCTTTGGGAAAGATTAGACTTACGCTTTCACGGCATAATTCTTAGTAAGTACTTTTTCTACACTTCCAAAAAATACAATACCTGCCTATTCATATAAAATTACAGCAACCCACTAATTAATAGTCAAATAATATTTCTAATTTGCTAACTGTAAAACAAAATCACGCTTCCGTGGTGTTATTCTATGATTCTTATTATATTATCACATAAATGTTTATTGTTACAAAAAAAAAACAATTACCTACCTGTGTATTGAAAATAAAAACGAAGTAATTCTAATAATTCACTACTAACCTAAACAAATTACGCTTTCGTTGTTTTATTCAAAGTAGTTAATTTTAATTTTAATATTATTAATACCAAAAAGAATATCAAATACTAACCTATGTGTTAGATGAATTAGCTTTTAGGTACGTTTCACTCAAGAGTAATAAAACAACCGTTTCAATGCGAGCACAAAATGTATTTGTTAGGAAGCTTATATCCTACGGCCGGAGAATCTTAACACCGGGATTCTGCCGACCAGAACAACGCCATCTATCGAGCGTAGTAAATTAAAATACATTAAAGTTCGATTGAACACTATGTAATTAAAATAAAAACGAAGTAATTCCTTATATTATAATTAACTATTAACCACAAACAAATTACGCTATTGCGGTTTTATTGTAATTAGTTGTTATTATTATAATTAAATCAAATACCAACCTAAGTTATTAAAATTAAACTAATTCGTAATACGTAACCGCTAGTGGTTGTTAATATTGATAAATATTGATAAAATTAAAATTCGCATTACGAACACCACCGTCACCGTCGTCCGGGTCGGGTTCGGGTCGACCTCTTCCCCCACCCCGCCAGCAGTCGTTCGAACGCCCGCGCGCCCATTCTATTCGCCCGCCGCTGGACCGCACCAGAATATCGCGTACTCCGTTGTTTATCGTCATAACTATTCAAATATTTGTCCAAATGATGTAGTGTTAAAAACAAAGTTTATCTACTTTAAATACCAGATATAAATACCAATTTGTTACTACTAAATGTGCGTTAGAAATAAATTATAAATTTTTATTGTATTTATGGTTCACTATTTTGAAGATAATGGCTTACACATCAAAGACAGATATATGCTATCGTTAGCTTTTTTGTAGGACTATTTAAGATAAACTTTCCATTATACATGGAAACCATTCCACGGCACACGCCAGAATAGCTCGTAGATGGCAGATTTTTTTCCTACTTACTTTACTTAGTTAATTACTTGACACTTATAGTTATATATTTTGGACAATTCACACTATATCTTTATTAATTATAGCCTATGTGTTATTCTGATGTGTAAGCTATATTATTATAAAGTTTCATCTAAATCCATTCAGTAATTCTTGCGTGAAAAACTAACAATCGTACATTCTTACAAACTTTCGTGTTTATAATATTAGTAGGATGTATAAAACCGACACCCAAATCATCGAACCTTTCGCTTTTTACACAAATACTGGTAACTAGAAGATTACGGAATAAAAGAGAAATGAATGATATTATTAAAAATGCCTCAGTTAATTTACATAGCTTGCTAAGTGTGCATGCCGGGTTAGTACTTCATATTTAGACAGTTGCAGTTATACACGACGATGGGAACAGCAAAGTTACTCGAATTAGAACGGCTCGACTGCTAAAACTAAAGTTTACAATGTACCTACATAGTTAGATCTCAATTGTATACATTAATAAAACAATGCCTTTACGAATTTATATATATTATTTTTGTTTGTGCCCATTTCTATTATGATAGATCAGAACCAAGCAAATGCTAAATGAATTTTCAATAAATGGTAGGTTGCCTCTAGGGCAAAAAGAATATATGTACAAATCGTTGTCGAACGTACAATCTTATTATCTTAAGCATCGTTAGTCACTTGCCACAAACTACACTTAATATAAAACTTATCACTGAATTACATCAGTGTTTTGGCAGCTATTCTAAGCATTCTGACATAATCGTTTCTTCGCATATCATCGTATTGTTGACGCTTACGTGAATACAAATGAGTATAAAAAAATGTTATCACCAATTTAATTGTTTTTAGGTCAATGTTTGTAACCGACTTCAAAAAGGAGACGTTATAATTTGAATTGTTTTAAAGAGCATTGCGTACCTAATATATAGAAACTAAAATTTTTCTCAGCTTTACAAAGTATTAACATTCGAGTAAATAGAGTTAACAGCACCACCCACACGTAAAAGCAGGTCACGGACTTGCATCGGATATATTAAACGATTTCAACGAATCAGATTGAGTAATAACCGTCTCAAGATAACGAAGTGTACAGTTTTAACGTAACTTGCTTTTACTTGTTAGCCGTCCCTTATCATTTTATATTGCCCTCAGTGACATGATAATCGATACCTTTAACATCACAAGCTGTCAAAAGTCAAGTCTAGGCTACGGTTACTGTTCGGCACTATTACCTTATGTGTTAGACAGGGTTGAATGCATCAATATTAAAATCGTTTATCGTTTGTGTTTTAATAAATCACTTAGTCGTAGTAAGGGGTAGGCAGACGTGTATAAAAGACAAGTCAATTGCAGTGCATTTGGGATACGTCCTGTGTGATAGATAGATAACAGTCCGATCCTATAGTCGCCTTTTACGACACCGGCTAAATAATTAGATGATTTTTTAAATAATTAGATGAGAAGTGCTCATGTAAATATTATCTTGATCACTTTAGTATTACATCTCCAAAACATTGAAAAATCTGCTGTGTGACATGTAAGCGTTTTTCTTACACTTCACTTCAGTAAGAGGAAGTTTGCAACTTTTTTAATACTCAAAGTCTAAAAATACAATTGATACATATAGAATGAGGTGCAATCGTGTATAAAAGAATTCACACTGTGTGTTGGTACTGTTTTTTCTAGCTATGCTTGAGTTAACAGGATATATTACATACTTCAATAATATACAGAACTATTAGTTTAGACTTAAGTAAATAGTTTAGTCACTCCTCCATTTATTTTTTATTCGTCGTTTGTGTATAGTATTCCGTCACACGACTAATGCCATTACGTCATTGCTGTTATGAGTCTTAAGATTAGCGTCGTATTTGTACATTGACTAACATTTTAAATTTTATCATATTAACATTCAAGTGCCAATCACTTTTTAACAGACTCCTTAAGAAAAAGAGTTATATTTAAGAGTGTATATATGTATATGAAGGATGTTTCTTTGTTATCAAGACCCTAAACGGTTTAATGAATTGGGACATGTGTTCTCTTCAGTTTCTACAAATTTTTCTAAACTCTATCGTACGATTCGAGCTTTGGTAAATTAGGCTTGTTCTATGTTTGTCATTATAATATATAGAGATGAAAATGATTTATCTTGACTGTTTGTTTCTAATACTCGTTATTGCATACAGTACACATTACTTTTTTTTATCAGACCACACTTTTTACCACCACACTGATGACAGATACTGTTTAAAAATATAAGAAAGAAAACAGCAAGTGTAATATTTCCTAATCACGTAAGGATCTTTTGCGATAATCTTGCGTATTATGATGACAAATCATACACTACATGTGTTATATTGCACATACTGAGTTAGCCATTATATGGATTTGTTTTTTTTTCTAATTTATGCACTCCGTGTGTTATATAGTACTTTATGAAGATGCCACGCATAGCCCACTCAAATCATTAAACAGTTGGTAATAGAAAACTGCAAGACCAAAGTTGCAAAGTTCGAAATCGGATCTCACTTCTTTCACTGAACAATATCATTACCATATCCAAATATTACTAACACTCTTCGTTTTCATCTACCTACTCATTGTGAGGAACAACAATAATGAAACTAGGAGGGGAATCATATTATTATCTGAAAGCGGAAAATCAATTAGAAAACTTATTATTTTTGAACTTTTATTAAATATGTTCCGATAATTTATCTTTGATGTATTGTTGTCATCATATTATTATTAACGCTTTCCGCATAACCATAAATTACCGGTGACTACTTTTATTCCGAGACGATAATTATGATAGACACATGATTATGAAAACGATGATGACGAAGTTCCTCACCGTCATACATTTTACCAGTATTGAATTACGATTTTTAACTTTTAATCTAATGATTTATCGGTTATCCATGTATGTATGTTTGTTTTTTGGTTTCTTGATGACAGGCAAAAAGGATGAGCACTTAAATAGGAGATCATAACAGAAATCAAGAGATAGGGGGATTAGTCTTATAAAAGGAGCCAAATACGTTTACTAAAAATTTACTAACGTCACTTTATTATTTCTGAAAATGCGTTCAACGCCTACTTTCCTATCTTATGACAGCGAAATAGATACTAGGAATAAGCCTTATCGATGTAGAAATAATTCAGTTTTGAATCACATGTGTGCCTCATAATGAATACAAAGTAGTCTTTGAGTCACGCGTATACCTGATAATTAATACTAAATAGTCATAATTAAATGTATATGCGGGTAATGAAGCTATAGAGATAGACGGTGATAATTTGTGAAACACGTTTGTAATGAATTTTTACGCTGTAAGTAAAAAATATAATCTGCGCTAAAAATACAAGTACTGGTAATTAAACTATACTTTCTTACTAGAAATGAAGTTGTACGATTTCTAACAGTTGTTGCAAAACTAAGTTTCTAATAATATCAACTTAAAAGTTTGAGTAAGTATTATATGACAGAAAAGTTTCCGGAGGCCCAACTCCCCCTCCTCTTTCCTCTCCCCTCATCACCCAACTCCTCTGTCCTCTCTCCTCATCACCCCTCTCCTCTGTCCCATCTTATCATCCCCCTCTCTCATTTCCCATTCCTTCATCACTCTCAAAGGCGGGCACGGCACTTACGACTCTTGAGTTGCAGGTGTCCATGGACAGCAGTTGTCACTTACCATCAGGTGACCTGTCTGTTCGTCTGTCTAAAATAAAAAAACTTTTTTAGTACCCTACCAAATTTTGCGTCATGTAAAATATAGGCGAGAATATACAATTATTAGCCATCAGAATTCTTCATTCAGCCTATCTAAGTCCACTGTCAGACATAGACCCACTTTCGCTTCGAGCCTATCCCAGCTACCTAACCGATCAGGTCGTCAGTCCATCTAGCTAGGGTATCCGATATATGATTTATTGATTTTATATCATTAGGAAATCAAACAAGTAACCATTTAGACGCCTTATAAACCCTGTAAACTTTATAAGGGATTGTTCGTGATCAGTTTTTTATCTTAAACTAGACGAGAGTAGTTCTTTTTTTCTGTCTTAATTTCATTTTAAGAATTCTCTATTACCCTATTAACTCAACTTTATTCGAGTAGCAACATGACTTGACTTGCTTTTAGAGGGAATCTAACCCACTAGTGGTCTAGTGGGTTAGATTCCCTCTAAAATTTGTGTGATCCACAAATAGTAGTCCCGAGTTTGGGTTTTCTCTGTGTATGTTGAATAAGTGTTTGTTAAGCCCCCCGCAACAGAGGAATCATTCCTAATGCTGGAGTTGTCTTAAAAACTGCCATTTCTTTTGTGATATTATACCCGAAAGGGTGTGCTAATCTTCAATATTGTAATTAGATTAATATTTACTGATACTAAGATTAATAGTTCAAATAATATACTTCCGCATCATACAAAAACCATTGTGAATCTATTCAATACTCAGAAAATTTAATTGTTCTTAACAATAGAGATGACTGACAGTAACTATATCTTAATATACTATATCTTAATTATTACATCATAACAATGTGGTGACAAATTTGAAACTCAATATGCGCTTACAAGACAGTCGATGCTCCAACCGCTTTAAATACAAAATCAACAATACTAATTAGACGTAAGACCGAAGCCGACGGCAAGTTCTGGTGCCTTAAAAGTAAGGCTGTCAATCAAAACAGTTGAAATTCTAAGTGCCAAGTCAAGCACTAAACAAATCTTACCACAAGCTACTCCATTAGACGGGAAACTGATTAAAAGAAATTCCTCCTCCGGAAAGAGTTCTGGGCTTGAGCCAGTTCGAGTTACGTCCCCGACGGACTACAGCGATGGCATACACTTCCAAATCCATCCGTATAAGCAATCTTCCTTTCCATCCATTGTCTTCCCTTATTATTCCTTTCTCTCTCAATATACTCCCAAATATCAATATTATTAGTATAATAATATGACTTACTTCCTAAAGTGGGTGACGACAATAGGCTTGCGCCCTATAACTTTAATGGTCTAAATTCAAATCAGCAAATTGTAGGTATTTATACACCTCTGGCTACCTTTTCAGGGCTAAAACGTAAGTGAGTATGAGTATGAGTATGAGCTACGGTCTTGACTAAAATAACTAGTAAATATCTAAAGACAGTATTGTCAGATGTTCCGACTAGCTATTTGGCCTACTCATAGAATGTTTGTGTCTTATTTAGTCGCAGCATTGTTTGTTTATAAACATTTTGTTCGAGTGTAGGTCACTTGACAAACGTTGACTGAATGTTCAATATAACTCCTTGGACGTAATTGATGAATGAAACTCAGTACGACAAAGTGCAGCTATCAATTTTGCATTTCATATACTGCCTGTGTATGAATTGCAAAATTGATCGGTGCAATTTGTGGAACTGAGTTTTCAATTCTTTAATACGTGGTTATATTATGATTAAAAACATTTATTTATACCATCTTTTTTATAGTATAGGGGGACAGACGAACAGACGGGTCACCTGATGGTAAGTGACAACCGCTGTTCATAGATACTTGCAAAGAGAAGAGAAGACGGATAGTTTAGAAAATGCGATGCTAGCGTTACTTCACAACCGGTTTTCTGTGAGGCCGTGGTATCGCACCGGTCGAGCCGACCCACTGGTGCCTAAGCATGACTCTACCACAGTATGTTTAAAAGTACTTATACCGTGTGGGATCTTCAAATAAATCGTATACTTATTAACGTTGGTAACTTTTAGCTTTTTGTTTTAGTTTACGTTCAATACAAAATATACACTTCAATCGTTTATTAGTTTACTTATGCATTAGGATACTATAAATATGTATATTAACATATATTTTTAATAGATAACTGTAACAGCGGTCTAATGTACTTACACGCAACCGGCTCGTTTTTTTTTTTCTTTTTTATTCATACATATATATGTACAAAGGAGATTTATTGCCAGTCAGTAGTGTTTGCACGGCTTATAAAACAATACAGTCCATTTCAGAACACGCACAGCTTATCAAATTTTGAATGAAATCACGGTAAATTTCACTGTCTATGCGTCTGTCCACATTACCAAAGCGGTGTAACAAAACACGAGTTCGCTAAAAGATGTTACGTCATTTGAAAGCAGTTCCTGTCCTCCTTCGTGATGCCGAACAGAATGAGAAAGGCGGTAGATATGCTGTTTATTGACCAGGACTTTCGTTTATTTCTTAGAAGCACATTCCTTTTCTAAATAAATATCCCATGTCCTGTTGAGTCTGCACATGATGATCGGTGCTGTAGTTTAGACGTTAAAAACACATCAAGAATGAATCACATTTTGCTTTTGAAATATAAATAATATATGTAGTTTAATACTGATAGGAATGACCATTATCAATCCTTAAAATATAAGAGTAAAATACATTTACTAATGCATGTGTGTGTGTGTGTATGTATACACATTGACATACCCTACATAATTACATCATCATCTCTTAACCTCGTTTAGCAACAGTTAATAAACATTTAATCACTTTGTTCATTAATAGCTGTAAGTAAAAGTAATTTGTGCATTTATTTTTATAATAATTATGATACAATCGTAATATTAACATTATGAAATTAATATCTAAACGTACGTACGTATAAATTTTAACAGGCATATGTCTGTGCCTACATAATAGATATATAATTAGGCGTCTTCATTAGAGCAACAGAAGCCAAAACAACATATAACAACGTTTTTATAATTTTTGTTTTTTACACGCATCACGACGACGGCATGAAAATGATTTCACTTGTTGCAGAAATTTTGCTACATTTAACTTAAAATAAAGCTACCATTCCTTTAAAATTTCTACGCAAACGAACGTTTTTATATGTGGATGAGAGTAATAGATTTATGTACTAATTGAAACCTCTCAAGATATAATCTTCAGCGGTAGAGCCATGCTTAGGCACGAATGGGCCGGCTCGACCGCTGCGATACCACGGCCTTACAGAAAAACGGTTGTGAAGTAAAGCTTGCGTTGCATTTCCCCGAATTGAGTGAGGTTTCCGGAGGCCCAATTCCCCCTCCCCCTTTTATCTCCCCTCATCTCCTTTCTCCTTTTTTCTAACTCCTCATCCCTCCTCTCTTCTTTCCGCTCCCTGCATCCCCCATCCCTCATCACCCTCAAAGGCGGGCAGCGCACCTGCGACTCTTGAGTTGCAAGTGTCCATGGACGGCGGTGTCACTTACCGTCAGGTGACCCGTCTGTTCGTCTGTCCCCCTATAGTATAAAAAAAAATTAAAGTTAAAATTTTATAGTATGAAACTTAAAATCATTGGATAATTTGTCATATAAAATGTGTAAAATAATAAATTTATAATTCACCTATTTTGACTTGTCATTGAACCAGATTCTAGATGTTATCATTTATTTATTACGTTATCATATTTTGTTAAAACACTAATTTCATTACAACTGTAAAGAAATATGGTGTGAGTGAAGTGAATGAGTCAAGGTTTATGGCACAGTGACCTTCGGTTAATATGTTTGTGTGCGAATCAGAATCACAATTAGAATTACTAATGTTCTTGTATGAAGGTTACGTTTATTAAAATATTGATCACGTATAAGGTTATAGACAGGTACATAAAATATTACAATTTTATTTATCAATATCAATATCTTTATGAATATTTTTTATTTTATTTTGCTATCTAGTTTGTTAATATCAATTAATAATATGTTAGTTTAAAATATATAGAATATAAGTAAAATGTTTTGGATTTATACATACCTACATAATATGTACAGGGATTCGAATTTTTATTTTACAATGCTTCACAAACGAAATGGAAACAATCTTAATAATATTCGATTTGTATACAAGCATGTAAAATTTCAGCTCAATCCAATGATGGTTAAATTTAACTTGCAAGATTTGATTACAGACAGACACTTGGTAGGTGAAACTAAATAAAAGTAAGTATATAAAACATATGGATTCTACATTTCTTTGTTACAGTTTATTTAAACATGCTATTTTTTTCTGTTTGTAGAAACATGTGTTTATGTCAGGTATGCGGTCAATGAGAGAGAGTGGTTGAAGGTACTTGCTACAAATGTTAGAAAGTATGTGATGTTTTACCTTGGGAAAGCTATGCTTAACCACGAATGGGCAGGCTAGACCGGAGTAATATCTCGGCATCTTAGAAAACTGGCCGTAGGCCAAAGCCCCTCTCCTCTTTCCTTTCCCAACCCTCATCACACCTAAAGGCGGGCAGCGCACTTACAACTCTTGAGTTGCAGGTGTTCATGGCGGCGATTAGACTTGTTCTTGCGCGTTCACTGAAATACGACAAGCGACAATCGCAATACGTTATGAGGGAACGGTTGGTTGTCCTTCTCAATTACAATCGACTAACACTGTGTACGCGCAGTACATATCGCACTGCTATTAAAAGATTGTATCAACTCAAAATGAAGCTTTTTTCAAAAATGGTAGACAACTGATTAAGTTTTCTATCGTTCTATAATCTAACGCTTCACACACATACACATTTAAAAAAATGAGTAATAATGTTGTTATATATTGAAATATACATTTACATTAAATACATATTTATAGAATACTGATAGATAGGAAACTTAATCAGTTTTCTATCGTTTTTGAAAAAGCCTTAATTTCGAGTTGATACACTCTTTTAATAGCAGTGCGATATGTGTGCAGACAAGGCTTGAAAGGAAACCTGTGTAACCCAGATTTCATTTCAAAGGAACTTAGCCTTGTGAGCTTCGAGTATGTCATACTTATTAGTATATGACCGAAGCCAATTAGAATATAAATGATAAATTAAAACATAGCTTACATTACGTCATTGTAAACATATAAGTATTTAATGATATAAGATGTTAATAATACCCAAGTAATGATATTTGTATTATGTAAACTACCTTCTTACCAAGTGAAGCTCAACAATCAGCTGATTTATTAAAAAACGATTAATTTAAGATTTTTTTTTGTGTTTTAAAATATAAGCATTTTTTTGTGTTTTAAAATATACTAACATTTAAAGACTTTAGATACAATAGTTTCTGTTTCTGTAGCATGCATCATAATCTACCCATCACATGAAAACGAGTATAAAGTAAAATCATATTATGTACGATTTGATATACTTTGTCCAAAAGTGGTCTGGAATGAGATCTTAGCCCGCGGTAAGACATGTTGTAAAACTAACAGTTTATTGTATCCTTATTTTTGACTGGCAAAAAAGTGTACCCCGTCTATTTTCTTCACGAGAGAACAGCGTGGGCTAATGGTAACTCAACTAGGTTAAATATAGAATTGCGTAGTCAACACTTGTACTAATTTAATAGTCCATCCTCAAACACCAAGGTTTTTAGTGGATGGCCTCGACAGCTTTATGAAGGCAATCAAAGCAGTGTGTCGCATGACATCATGCTTGCAGTAGAAGTTTCTATATTATACGTATTACGTTACCACTTTACCAAGCTAATAGATTGAATGACGTCATTTTTCTAAGCGGTCACTGTATGCTTTTTCAAATGTTTTATATTTAAATAATTATTCTTATCGTGTTTTGCAAATGAATAAATAGTTTTCAGTAAAGTACATTTAAAGATATGTTACTCAAAATGACTTAAAAATTACACAGATAAGTGGCAAGAATTCTAGAATAATTACATTTAACAAATAGATAATGTTTATGTACTTCGTCAGTCAGCTAATTTGAATTTTAAAATACGTTGTACTCAACACATATTAATACGTTGCCTAAGTTAATATGTAACAAAATGTGAATTTTTGGAATAAAGCTATCTATATGAATGAAATTAAGTACTATAGTTATGTGTAAATCAATTAAAATTAAAACTTTACAACAACCTAACTATCTAAAAATAGTAAAATTGGATATTTTAAGTTATTGATTGATTTTCGTGATTCTAAAAACAAAAAAAAACTATAAAAATAAAGAGAGAGTCGTATCTTCACTGTGTACAAATATGTATTTTAAATTGCGTAATGTATTTCGTTGTTAAGACTGCGATAAGAACATAGTAATCTTTAGAGTTCCTCTTCATCAAATTGAAACGATAGCATCTCCCTTCACTAATGATATCTATAATTCGTCTCATTTCAGGCTCTAACATGCTCGTGTGTAGCGCTACACTACCACAGCTACAATGCTGATGCGGACATTGGCATGCTTGTAACTGGTACTTTCGTTGGATACCTCATCATCTTTGCTGGAGCTGCTGCAGGTTAGTTCGCCAAACATTTAGTTATTTATAAAATTCTCTACCTGACATTTTTCAGTAGGATTAAGGCAATGCAAGACATAGTAGTGGTATGTAGGGGACCTTTCGAAAAATTGTCAGTTAAAGAAAAAGTTTATTTATAGCTGTTAAAAATATTTCTCTGCAACCTGAATGCATTTAGCGAAAAACGCAATTATTCGGTTGAACTAGTTTTCGAAACATTTAAAAAAAGTATGTATTTATTCTGTATCTAACAATTTGCGGAACAACCTTGGTAAGTGTATGTTGTGTCGACATGTGAGGTGTCACTCGACTCGTCTCAATAGTTAGCAATGACAAAGGGTATTTAACATTTCGATGTTACATTATTAATGAAATATAGAAAGTAATAATACTGTCCGGTTAAATATTATTGTAATCATTTTACTTGCAATTTTAATTGCCTCTGTTGGTAATTATAAATAAATATTGTTATTTATAAGAAACCTAAATTCAGCCTATTTGCTTTTATTTATATTGTCAATTAGGAAAGTTTGGGGAATATTCACAGAAAGGGCAGGAAAGGGATAATGCTTATAAAGATGGGTTAGGCAGTATAAGCAATAGCTAAAGCAAGTCAAGGTCGCATACTTATTACTAGAATAGACAGGTTCCGTGCAATCAGCCCTTTAATTATAAAGTTTATAAATAGTTGTAGGAAATATATTTTTAACGCTAAAACTATGCCATCATTCAATTGGGGCTTCAATCAGCTTAACATCTTTGATTAAGTTTTATCATCCAACTCAAAAAGTGTATGTGACGCATATGTAGTTACCTACACATAACTTCAGATGTCGGACAATTGTCGGACCCCGAACCCGCACTTACACCCACTTACATATAAGTAACTATATATAACAGATAATTGAGTGTATAAAAAGGCGCCTAATATTTTTTTGCCACTTTTGGTAACTTTCAATGTTAAAGCTCGAATTGCGATATACATATGCCTGCAGCTCTTAAAAAAATCCCCTATTGAAAAAAGCACATAGTTTTATATACATACTAATCTACAATGACGTCACTTTTCAGGTTACATCATGCAGACGCCTTCACACAAACGCATCGACATTTTCTACTCGATTGTTGGAGTCGCATTGTTCGTTGCCAGCGGTGCGGTTATTATCGATAGGTCCGTATTAATTCTGGTATTATTTATTTAGATTTTAATATAGTGCGAACGAAAGCAAGACTTCCCACTACACCAAAATATCACCCTAAATTTCTAGTAATGTCTAGGGTTGTTATGAATAAAAATGACTTTCTATATCTTTTAAAACAAAACTATTTAATCTTTTATATGAAAACAAAGTAGTCATTGTAGTGACAGTAGATAAAGCTCGTTATGTATGTAAGGATCAAAGCAAGTGGTGGTCTGTGGTCTCTTCCAGAAATGTGTGAGTGTATGTATGTATGCATTACATTAACGTACACATAACAATATAAATAAAGTGATCACTTTGTGCTACTTGTTTATGGCTAAGGTTAGGTTCAGTATTTACAAAGTAATATAAATATATTACTTTGTAAATACTTCTAGTACTTTTTAATACGATCGAATCGCACGAACCTGCTTGCTGTCAAACAAGTGAGATTCCTTAATTTATGGTTATGTTAATATTTTTGGTAATGTTAGTAAATGTATTTTTTCTTTCAGGTACCAACATTATGGCAAAAGTGAACTTAAAGACAAGAACTTGGCGAAGGCGTCACTTGCTATCATCAATGGAGCTGTACTTTTGATAGATGCCGTACTTACTCAGCGCGGTGGTTAAATTTAACCTTTTAGGAGATTTGGCTGAGTGCTACTTTATGCTTCTACCAAACAGACTCATTGAAAAAACGTCCACACAAACGCTAAACACATACACTAGAAGAAGCTTTTGGTGTATGTGTGATAGCTTGCTATTAGCACTCAGAAGTGTGGCCACATATAACGTCTTAACAGTAAAATCTCGTCGTTAGTCAGTATATAATTTGTAAAATAAGATAATATTTTCTATTAAACAGGAACCGCACGTTTTTGTATGTGGTCATGCTGTACATATTTTAAAGTAAGCTATAATTTAATGTTTTTTGTTATTGATAGTGTTCAGAAATAAATAAGAGAGTTATTGCATATAAGACAAAGGTTGACCTAAATATATTTTTGGTAGTATTTGTATGTAAAAGTGTGCTTACTGACTGTATATGTATAGACCCGATTTTGATTTTTTTATATGAAACCTATAGTTGTATTGAACTAACTAGATGATAACATATTTATATCAATACTTTGAAGTAATTACAGCTGACTGAATATAGTTTTTTTTTTTTATCTAATAGGAAGAAAACAGGCACAAATAGTTGATACATTATTCTTTCAAAACAACCTTAGACGGGGAACACAAAACCCTTAAACGATATTGTTATATGCTCTTACGATTCACAAAAGCCCATTGAACACTTCCAACGAAGTCTTAAACCAAATATCGCTACAGCTTAAGTTTGATAATCGACTAAGACTAAGATCCAGAACTAAACCTAAATTAGATATCAGCAATTCACGTTAAATATAATAATTCTTGACAGTGGACATTTCTGGTACTAATTAATAAAAAATAACTTATCGATTAGCATTCGTGAATTGTAACATCAAGTTTATCTAGTAGTCATAGTTTTATAATACGATGTGCAACCTAAGATAATTTATTACCTAACTTATATCTAAATGTTGTATGTGAATTGAAATGTATGCTTATTGAAAAAAAAAAAGATTTAATAAATATTTTTCTAACTATAACTTTCGTACACAATTTTTCCGTATTATCTATACACATTGTATAGCTTTGTTGTAATAATAAAGCTGAATTTAAAAATTGTTTTTTTTTTAAATACTGTAAAAAACTAGAAAGCGTCTCGTATCGTAAGTATATAGTAATACCCACAACAGGTTTTATAAAGTGCGTTAACAACCGAATCTTACTCTGAAAACGGCGTGACAATCTATTCACTGCATGAGCTCAATTGCATGCAGTCTAGTTGTTATATACATACATAGACTCACGCCTGCTTCCGAAGGCACTATTTGCCAATTTGCCAATCATAATTTAGTCCAGCGGCAAGCACTGTATGATCGTACTGTCTGATAGATAACGGGAACAGATCCTTTTACATTATTAGGACCACTTGACAGTGTTTAGGATATTACACTCGGTTTAACGCGTACATAATAATAACGATAATAAAATGCTCTAATAGTAGAATAATCTATTTAAAGTTTTATTGTTTGAGGACAAGAATAGACGTTAGTACCAAAATCTTAAATAAAACTGGTATATTTTAATATGTAATAGATACATTATATATCGACGAAATAAACGTACTACAAGGCTGGATAAGTATAGATTTTTAATAAAATATAGATTTGAAGAGGCGTTAGTTCTTACAGACACATTTGTTTCTAAACTGGAAAAAATGAAGACGTCTGATACTAACCGGCAAGGTATTCCACAGTCTCACAGCTTGAACAAAGAATTTGTCCATGAAGTTTGTTAAATGTCTACCATTTCTAGCCTGAGAGTGTCCGATGATCTAGAGTGTGTTTCTTGTAGAATGCGAAACGTTATTTTAAATAGAAATGAGTTTTCATTCATCATTGCTCAATAGACATGTGACAAGTTTCCAAATTCCAATTCAACCCTGATATAACACTAGAGCTAATAAAAAGGTAAGCGCTGAACGCTACTGGAGTTAACAAATTATTGAACATAGTTAAATACTTATTTTTATAATTAGATCTATAGCTATGCTTTTAAATTTTCTTTTATAAAACATAAGACTTACAACGTAAAGTAAAGTAAATAAAGTAAAAATAAAATAAATAACTAAATGTTGGTTAAGGTACCTAACGTTACAAATAATTTGTACAATGCGTTGATGGAATACTCCTTGTGATTTATTGTTTTGTATAATAACATGCTTTTTATTATATAAACCAGTGTTGACACATACCATTAACCTTAATATATTCTTATAAAGATTGCGGTGTTACCAGTAACAAAAAATAAAAAAGAGTTCTATCGACCAATAGCAGAAGCTAAATCTGAGTGTAACTTATATTAGTAAATATAAATAAGTTATGATCATCTTCAAGAGCTTATTACGGAAGCTATTTTCTCAATTGATTAATCTGTGTGGATTTTCACTTAAATAATATTTATTTAGGTACATCGATCGGTTTAGATTATCGATAAGTAGTAGACCATTATGGTCTACTACCTATCGATAATTAGAACTATAGATAGATAGATAGGGAATACTTTATTTGTACAACACTATTACCGGAGAAGTATCATACAAATATATTTGTTAATTTGTAATGAACAAAGGGCGGCTTTATTGCTTAAAGCAATTTCTTCCAGGTAACTTTGGAATGGATAGAAATTATTCCAAGACACACTGGTAATGGGAAGTGTTCATTAAATAAAAGGAAATCAATTAGATTAGATTAGATTAGAATATTTTTTATTGTAAACTATAGGAATTACAATAAATCTTAATTAAACATTGACGTATATTATACTATAATTAATGACTACTAGTTAATTATAATAACATAGAAATATTCAATACATTTAATCTACTTACTTGTACTATACCAATACCAAATGTAGATACACATATAATGTATAACTACTCAAGTAAATAAATGTATTATATGTCATACATGTATAATTTATACTTGTCTATAAATTAATGCGACATCCAACTTTAACCTACTTTAGTAATTCAATAAATAATTCTCGTGCTGTAAAGCACTACAATGATTACAGTAATTCGGATTTATATACTTAGTTATATTATAGGTTGCATGTAAACAGACAAAATTACGTAGGTGGCTATAAAAAGCATTTCCAACTCACAGTAACACAGTTCAACTGAAATTGAAATTTCAAAACAATGGAGTATTATTTTATTTTCGGTTTTTTAAGCATTGCATGTGCTAACCAAAATACACCATCAGAGTTAGTAAAAAGAGCTGTTCAAATAACAAGCAAGTATTTTGAACATCGATTAGTAACGTCCGTCGTTTGGACACACAATGATTCAGAAGAAATCAATAGTTTTTTAATCATATATCCAGGTTCCGTCATCATCACACGCCTGTTTGATAATAATAACAGTGTCTTTTTTAAATCAATAGAAAATTTTGACTATCGACAGGCAATTTTTTTTACATCCAAACCAGATCAATTTGTGAATTTCGTATCTTTTGTAAGTAAACATGTTAGATATTCTATAAGACTTGTACTTGTTTTCGAAAAGCCTATAAGAGAAATTTTGGAGCTCTTAGTTTTCACAAGAACAGCTTGGAAACATGGACTAGCTAACATAGTGATGTTAAGTAAAAATTACAACAGTGAAGTAATGATATCGACCTACTATCCATACAGCAACGGAATTTGTGGAAATGATTTACCAGTGAAACTAAATCCTGGCGAAAACATGTTTCCAAAGAAGTTTGGAAACTTCAATAAGTGCTCTATCAGGGTTCGAGCACTACCCTTTTTACCATATGTAGATGCTAATTACACCAAATCTGAAAATGGTACTATTACCAGAATTGGAGGCTATGATGGGATTACATTTTCACTTTTAGCACAGCATTTGAATGCTACCTTAGATATAAAACTTGCAATACAAAACGAGGGCCAATGGAACAATACATATGGCACATTTATAGGTGGAATTCCAACGGGGGGTTTTATTGATTTGGTTTACAATAACACTGATATGTTGATTCCTGCCGGACTGCTAACCTTGGACCGATATTCAGCGGCTGAAGCGTCTCACATCTACCACACCTTAGACCTTCGATGGATGGGACCAAAACGTCGGGAAATTTATCATGGGTTGAAACTGTTGTTACCAGTCATGACCGTTGTTACACCTATACTATATTTAACATATACTATTTTTGTTATCGTGGCATTAGTCATAAGAAAATTTAAAAGCTGTAACTTGGTAAAAAAGAAAAGTATAAGTTATCAAACGTTTGTACTGTTACTGGGTCAAACTGCAAATTACGAAACGAAAGTGCCATTACTCAACTATTTATTTTTGATTTGGATTTGGTTCTGCTTCATAGTTCGTATTGCATATCAAGGAGACTTAGTCCAGTCTCTTCAAAATGAGCTTCTAGAACCGCCTTTTGACACTATTGAAGAATCAGTGACCAAAGTTGAAGGCTACGGTGGATCGGCAATAATTTTGGAACATTACAGAAATACACCTTTAGAAAGCAACTTTAAAATATTGGGGTTATTAGATTTAATTAATTGTTTAGAACGTATTGGTAATGGGGAAAGATTTTTATTAGCAACAGATACATTTTTTATTCATCACAATCGGCACTCTTATCAAATTCTTGAACAAGTTACTACTGCTAGTGCCTGCTTATTCATGCGTCGCGATTGGGCAGCAGCTAAAACGGTCGATAATGTCATCAATCGTCTGGTTGAATCAGGCATCGTTGAAAAAATTAGATATAACAGTATAGCTGTTATATACCAAGAAATAAATAAAAAGGAAATAGTAAATCCTCTAGATATGATGATGCTTTGTGCATGTTTCTATGGCCTGGCTTTAATGGGTGTGATATGTTCTGCAATATTTTTAATTGAAATTGTTTATTTCAAATACACGTGTTTTGAATGTCAGCGTAAGCAATTGCTTACTGGAGAAAACAAGTAGATATATCCTAAATTTTATAATAAGTACTTAGATTATAAATCATAGGCATTATTTAAAAAGTAGAAATATGTATAACTTTATCACGTGTGTGTGTACAGTAAAAAAATATAATCAGTCATTTTGTTTTAAGCAAGGTAAATTTACAATACTATTAAATCTACCAATTTATTTTTTAACTTAATTAATAAACAACAGTTGTTTGAAAATTACAGGCTTTAAGTTTTTTTTTTATGCGATTCTCCTACCTAAAAGGCCGTCAACGCACTTGTGACTCTTGAGTAGGGGGTGTCCATGGTCGGCGATAGTTACTTACCATCAGGTGACCCGTCTGCTCGTTTGCCCTACCGTATAAATAAAAATGTAAATGGCTCTTAAAATAGTGTTATATAATAATTTTAGCAATTAGCCGCTGGACTGATTCGTTAATTATTCTGAGTTCTAACAGAAAAAAACATTTACATCATAGTATTAGTCTGGGTTTCATGTTTGTGTGTTTTTTATTAAATAAAATATTATTATTTTACTACTTTGAATTATTTTTAATTATACTCAAAAGCTTATTTACATCACTAAGGCCACTGCAACATAATTATACTGAATACAAACAATATATGTACTACACTTTAAAACACATTAATTACCATTTCTTACTGGCTACACATGTGAAATCGTTACAGGCCTATAATATAATATCTACCAACTTTAAACTTGTTGATTGTAATTGCTCTACCACTAGATTTAACCGTTTACCACGTTACACCTATACGGGACCGAACTCTGCCCCGTGCTTCTCAATCGTATAACGTAAAGAAATATCTGTTATATATTCGCTACAGTCATCTTCGTGCCGAGTGATCATCCTAACCTTTTTCCAAATTTATTTGGGGTCGCCCTGCCTTACACCCTCCTTGTAATTCAGGGCCTGATTGACCCATAGGCTAAACAAGCTGCAGCCTAGGGCGCAAGGATAAAGGGGGCGCTAAGCCCTTGTTTCTAGCAAGTACTAGGTACCGAACTTATAAAAAGCGCTGATATGTGCGCAACCAAACGACAAGCGTTATGTGCATATCCATATTTCGATCAAATACATGGAGAATATTTTTTACAAAAAATATTAAATTTAAAAAAAGCATTGAAAGATTGGTTAAGAAAACAACGAGAAAAAAGTTTTAAATAGCGTAAGAGTGTATAGATCACTTTTGACATTTGTCAGCAGCTTCGCTTGCATTGAACTTTATTTTGATAATTCTTGGGAACATTAATTACACTAAATATTTCGGGATAATTTTATAGCACTGATGGCGTGTCTACAATTTTTGTTGTATCGAGTACCTAGTTAGTTTGTCACAGTTAACAAATAAAATAACAAACTAACAAATTTTCGCATTTATGATATTTGTTTTGTGTACCTATTAGTTAGGATAAATAAGGTATGTAAATGAAAACAATAATAGAGTTTTACTTTTAAGGACTGCTTGGGAGTGTGTGTGAGAGTTATAGACTGTATCGTCACACGTAGTGCAAACGTTTAAAGTGGGTTAAACTATTATTTCTTTTTTTTTAATACCTAAACCGCTTTTTTTTCCTTTAATCGTTTTTACAATTACACATATGACATTAATTTATTGCTTCTGCCGTGTTGTTTTCGGTGAAGTAGCATAAGGCCGCACCGTCCCTTCTGGGGGGTGTTGTAAAAGGCGACTTAGGGATTGGAATGTTATTTATCAGGCAGTACACTGTATACATACAGCGCCTTTTTGATCTCAATAGGCCTCCCCCCATCACGTTAGTGGGTACGAAAATTCATTAGCCAATTGTTTGTGTTATACATAATAATACATCTCTGTCTACGGCTTCGGGGTTGCAGTCGTTAGCATATGTATGTACAAAAGAAAGCTATGCACATTCCTTATTCTATTCGTCACTCAGCATTATTTTTGAATGTAATGAATTATAAAGAGTAACAACGGTTGATAAATCAACGTTACTGAAACTGCTGCTGTGTGTTAGAAGCACTAACGATATAAAGCGTGGTTATCACTGAGCTTCAAAAATACAAAATTATCGCCATTTCGAGACTTGTAACTAAATATAATATTTAAAATAGTTAAATAAACAATACTAAAATTATATTTTTTTATTCAACATTAAAATTTTTACACAGAACTTAGTTTAAATTGGATACAGAGCAACTTTTAATATATTTATTTTTATCTATTAACATTAGAGAACAATATTTACAGGGTGACTAGAGTGAAGTATTTATTAAATTAATTTTATAATGAGTAACCATGAATTCTGTTTGTTTGTTTGTTAGGTTTCACGCGGTAACGACACAACCTAAAAAAGCCATGCATCAGGAATTAACGTCTAAAAATTTATATCTCGTCTCGTCTCGTCGTTTATTAGGTACATTAGGTACTTACATATGACACCAAAAAACAGATATTAAAACATTTCTTCTTCATTTTTGTTCAAGATAACCATGATAGCATACACCCGTGTAAGCATTGTTTAACGCTGTTTTCAACCATTCTCAAATATTCAAAGCACGCCACAGGTGGCAAGCGGACCTCCAAATGAACCTTACTCCATTTTGGCTTTATGCTGACAGTCATCATTATTAATTCATAATATTTTATTTGGTCTAATACAAATCTGGTTTTACGATGACGTAAAACCTCCTACTTAATCTATAAAAATATGAATTTTTATATATTAAGTAGGAGGTTTTAAATCATCATTAATAAGTACGACATTTCATAGTTTTCAGAAGTTTTCTTTTGTAGTGATTTTACAATAATTACAAATGTAATAAATGTATATTTTTCCATGAAGAGGTATTGCTTTCTCCGGAAGAATTCTTTACCTGTCTCCGGTAACCTATTCATTTTGCACCGGAGGCCCGACTCCACCTCTCCTCTTTCCAATCCCCTTATCACCTTCTAAGGTGGCATCGCATTTACAACTCTTGAGTTGCAGGTGTCCATGGGCGGCATAAAATATAGCGTGAATGCGCATTGAGCATAATCATATACTGAGTCTACTATTATCGTGTTTTTTTTTTCATCAGGATTAGACCTAAATATTGACTTCATATTCTTAATAATTTTAGTGAGAGTGGGTATAACATTTGGAGATAAGGTCAACAAAACAAAAGTCGAAGCAAATAATTCAGTCGAGGTTTTTTGGACAATTTAAGTTGTTAGTACGAAATAATAATTCGTATATAGCAACTATACAATTGTAAATGTATAGTAAAGAAATGCCGTTAGTGTTTCATTAAAGAGTCCTTATAGTGGTATGATATCAAGAATATTCTATTCGAAAATAAATACTCTTCTCGTTCTTAATTGTTCTTGTTGTACTAGTTAGTATTATTTATCCGTTCCGTTTCATTTTAAATCTTATGTATATAAACATCAGACTTGTGATCAATACACTACGTGATAAACCCTATCTAGTACACTACCGAAGTGAATCAGCAGAATCAGCAGTCTTTAAGAAGAAGAAAAAATATTAAAGAAAATTATATTTTTTTTATTGTAATAAAAAAGTATAAAAACCCAGACCAATCCTTTAAAGCATTAAGCGTGAAGACTATGTAGGTATGTATGTATATATGTTTATGTTTATGTTTTTTTTTTGTATATTAAGGTATGTATTAAATGTTATCAAATATGGAGTCTACTTGAGCCTTGATTCTCAATATACATGACGAAGGGATGAGGTTAAGATTTTTTTACCATTGGAGTGCCATGCTTAGGCACAAAGTACCAGAGTTTATATCACAACCTCACAGAAAATGCCTAAATTGTATTGCCGACTGAGTTAAGGTACCGGAGCCCCAACTCCCTCTCTACTCTTTCCCTTCCTCTGTTCCCCTCTCCTCTTCCCTATCCATACACACTCTTTCTCCGATCACAACCCTCAAAGGCGGGCAACGCATTTACTAGTCAGGTGCCCATGGGAGGCTGTTGTCACTTACCCTCAGATGATCCGACCCGCAATACCACAAAAAAAAAATAAGACTAGAAAGTTGTTTATGTAAATGCTGCATTGAACCAATATTTGAGCCGTATTTACTTAGTGAGACTCACTGACTGCTAATTCATATATCAGTAACATAATTATCAAAATTATATCAGAAGCTGAAACAGAAATTGGCAAACAGATCGGGCAAGTAGAAACTCCATTTGCCAATGAAATGCAAACACAGGTAGGCCACATTTGATCGAACTTGGCCTCAGTACCCTGCATAATTTAATTGCATCATGAATATCTTGGATAGAGAACTAACTATTACTTGTGAATTTGGATAGAAGTACTATACAGGTGTAATCTTAGGTAAATAGTTTGTACAGTTTCAATGGCTGCTCAAGCAACACACTTCACTAAAGAAGAAAATGTTTTTACAATCTCAGCTGGACTAAGTCGTACATATTTTATGCAAGTTAGTTTTAGTTTTTGAGATCGTCAACCTCCTCATTTCATCCCCGTACGTTACTTGAAGCCTTTATAGAAATAGATAGAGTATTTTTATAGACTGAAACTAAAAAATATATGTGTAGAAGTAGTACAGTAGGGATCCCATTTAGAAAGGTAATTAAAACATTTATGATAGGAAAAAAATCATATAAAATTCTATCATTGTTTGCTAAGTACCTTGAATCTTCAAAATACTTATCTAACTGCTAATTTTCTACATGTATATTTTTGAGCATCAGACTACGATAGATCCTCTTTGCCAAGTTGGTCAATTATGGGATTCCCACGAGTGACAGGATGACATGACACGACATCAATATACGTCACAATATCTAGGTTAAAGATACAAATAGTGACGGCTGTTACCGTTGTTTATTGTTTCTTACGTTAAACACTTTTTTTTTACTGTAATATAATAGCTTAAGAGACGGAGTTGAGAGGGATAGACTTCTAGTAAATGTACTTATATATTTTTAATTACGTATATATTACAATATTTTGCTGCACTCTGTATTACCTGTTACAATTGAAAACAAGAACTTTAAAAAACATTAAGTAACATCCGCAATCAATCCGGTGGTAAAGTAATTAATTGAAATCGAATCACATACTTTTCCTTCGTTCTTTTGAGTCGGCTCCGGCACAACCTAATAAGTCTCTATAAACCCTGGATGATCTCACACTTTCATTTTCCAGTCTTGATCAATTAGTATCTTATTACTGTTTTTCAATATGTCAAGTAATCAAAAACCGAAGTTCAATGCAGCGTTCTGTAAACCAGAAAATTTAATATTTGTCATTTAAAAAAACACCAGTGAAAGCAGATTGTTAAGTTAAGCAAAGCAGAAAATATCAAGTAAACATTTTGACCAAGAAGCTGTATGTAAATGTATCTCCACATTGTTACCGATTTATATGCGACGGCATATATTATCTCCATATCGTGAATTCTGATAATATGTATGTATTTATTTGGATACATGATTTGGCCGTATTATTCACATTTTTGTTAAAACATAACGTATCTTCAAACAAATAAAGTTTGACATAAACTTACAAATGTAATTAAGTAGCTATTTTCAACCGACTTCAAAAAGGATTAGGTTCTCAAATCGACTGCTTTTTTAATGTTTGTTACCTCAGAACTTTCGACTGCCTGAACCGATTTCGACATTTTTTTTTTATTTAAAAGCTGTACCTTGTGCGTTCCCAATTTAATTTGGTCCAGTTCTGACAAAGGCATCGATGAGAAAACCATATAAGTCTTAAATTTGCATTAAGCATGTACGCGGCAAATGGACGAATAACTCAATATCACGCCAACCGATTTCGATGATTCTTTTTTTATTGGAAAGGATGTACTTCAAGGGTAGTTAGATGAGAGTTTGGTCCAGTTGTGACAATGGCATCTATGAGAAAAGCATATTAGTCTTAAATTTTATGATAAACACATTGAAGTCGGTTGTCTACTTTTTTAAAGTACGATTATATTAAATTTATTTTGTTTATACAAATCTGGTTACATTTTTTTTTAATGCGATAGGGGGCAAACGAGCAAACGGGTCACCTGATGGTAAGTGACTACCGCCGCCCATGGATACCCGCAACTCAAGAGTCACAAGTGCGTAAGTGCGTTGCCGGCCTTTAAGGTAGGAGTACGCTCTTTTCTTGAAGGTTTGAAGGTCGTATCGGTTCGGAAATACGGCAGGCGACTATTTGTTCTATAAGCTGGTTGTGCGAGGCAAAAAGCTTCTGGAGAACCGCACAGTGGTGGAGTGCCAATCGTCCAGGTGATGGGGATGGATATTTTGTCGCTTATGACGATTGCGGAAACCAGCAGCCGGCATAAGTCCGAACAATTCCTCTGAACACTCCAAATGATACAAGCGATAGAGGATGCAGAGTGAAGCTACATCTCTACGCAACGCCTAGGTGTCAAGTCGATCAGAAATATCTTGGCAGTCGATGATGCGAGTCGCTCTCCGTTGAATGCGGTCAAGAGGGAGAAGCTGGTACTGGGGTGCAACTGCATAGAGATGAGAACAGTATTCCATGTGCGGCCGAACTTGCGCCTTATAAAGTTGCAGGTGGTGGGCCGGAGTAAAATACTGTCTCGATCTGTTTAGCAGTCCAAGCTTCTTCGAGGCTAATATAGCCTTACTCTCTAAGTGACCGCAAAACTGGACTTCGCTTCATATATCGACGCCAAGGATTCCGATACTGCCTGATGCAGTTAGGGAAGTGCTCTCAAATTGAGGTGATACGACCAATGGCATCTTTTTAGCGGTGAACGCGCAAACCTGTGTCTTCGTGGGGTTAAACTGGACTAGGTTAAGTCGACCCCAATCTGAAACTTTTGATAAAGAAGCGCAAATAAAATGTAAAGACAATGTTATATTTATACTTCAACATAACTGTCGCAAGAACTGTTTACAATATTAAAGTAATCGCCAGTCAAGAGATGACCAGCCCCGAACGACGCACGACACTCATTCACGAGCACTTCACACGCGACAGCCGTCTTTGAACCCATCCATATGGAACGGCGTCAAATAACCCGACACATATGCTATCATGGGCTGGACATCTCTGAGCTACATAAATAGGACAACTCTTTAAAATAGAAATGCAACATTTTCCCTAAAATTGCATTTGCCAGATAGGAATATAGTCAGTTTGCTCTTAAAACAATTTGAAATTCAAAGATGTATCATCTGGTAAAAATCGGTTGGAGATAAAACTTTCCCCGGACTGGTTGCTCACCGTCCGGCAATTTATGGTTATCGGGACTCTGCAGATAGCCGGCAAATGGATGAGCTTCCGGCTAACGGTTTCAAGCATTACTCTTTGAACACATTCCAAATTACAATAGAATATGTAAGAATATGTCGAATTCGAATTTTGAGATTAGAATAAAGTTAATAATAATTTTCAAACCATGGACTCGCTTTATTTCATAAAAAATGTAAGGTGTCGGAATACAGAAAAGGTATTAAAACTACGATTGCTTTTTTATGACAATAATGAATATATTGTAAAGTATAACAATAGTATAATGATACCATAAAATAACAATAAGTTGGGTAAACACTACACCTCCTCAAAATGAAAAAATAAAAGAGAAAAAAACACTTTTTTTCAATTTATGTATAATACAATATTCAGTTGGGAAAACACTACAAAAATTGAGAAGTTATACTATACAACTAAATTCATTTTATCAAGCAAATATTAGAAACTTACAATTTTAAGTTACGATCAGTGCTTTATACCATAATTTGGAACACCTCAAGGCCAACTCCTATAAGATGATCATTTTATAAGACAAGAAAGAAATGCTATGTCTCAACGGTATGTGATACCTACTCGTACAAACAATAAATTTCACAAGCTAACTATACCCCATATTGATCGAGGGCCTACATTTCCATGTAAATGAATTTTGAAACAGTGCGTGTTATCAATGCTACATCTTTAATAACCATAAATCTAATCGAAACTCCAATGATAATTTAGAATTTCCAATTCAAAAATCACCATTGATTTTATTGTATCTAATCGTATGAATATAAAAACGTATGGAACAAAAAAAAACAAAGGAGTTGATCATAGCTTCCATCCAGTTCTAACTAAAAATCTTGGACTCTTCTTATATTGTGCTCTAATAGTTTATTGAATGGAGTATTACTTAGATGTGATTGATTATGTCTAACATAATATGTACTTGCATATTTAATTAGATAAACTTAAAGATATGTTGATATATTTTATTTAATTATTTCAATTTATAACAAGTCTACTACGCTTGTCTTCTTTAGAAATACACAGTTGAGCTCTATTATTTATATAATTTGTAAGAATTCCATGTCAAGTAAGTAGTACGTATAGCTTTGCAATAAGTATACTAATTATGCTAAATATATACTAAATGGATGTTTAAATACTCTCAACCAATCTGGTTAAAAATGGGCAGATACACAAAGATTAAGTACATTTTTCTCCAATATTCTTTTATTATTATTAGTGCTGTAAATAAAAGAAATAGCAATATTGATCAAAGAGTAGTGCTTCGTGAATAAAGATTGATGAGGAAGGATTTTATTTTTTTTAAGTCAGTTGTATATATCGTTTTATTGATTTATATGTAACTGTATAACAACAGCGGTCGTACGTTCTAATCCACAAGTTTGTATGACAGTTGTTGTTGGCGTGTGCTGTCAATAATGTATTACGAAAACAAATGACTCCCACATCGTGTTATTGTCAATATTCGACTGGGGTTCTATTAAAAACTATTCATAACTATATATATTATATAGCGCATATTCAATTGATACATATATTATTTCGTGATATCGGCCCGGTATTTGTTAAGGACGCTTTGAACTATGTGGTATTCACGTAAAGTTGCATGTCGTTTTATTTAAAGGCTTTTTAATAAGGTTCGTGAAGTTAATATATTTAATTGAATGAGTAATACTAGTGCCAAATATTGCAATTATTTAAGAAGTACTGTAATTCATATTGCTAGAAAGTTTTTAAAATTCATTGGTATCGAGTTTTTTTCAATGATTATTTATAAGTTACGATGATTTTTTTTTACGATATTATAATTAAAATCTCAACATTCACTTTATGCTTAATTAAAAATTTCAAGAAACTAATAGTTTCCTCCATAATTTTCATTTAATTTCAAATTACATATGTACATATTGCGACGGTTGGTATAAACATGCGGTCAAGTGTAAAATTTGATAAGTATTTACAATTGATAGATAAATGACCAATCACATGTATCTGATCTCGTTGACAAAGGGGTTGATTCATTTTCAGCTCATAGCTCATTTGTAATAGCAGGGAGCAGACTGCGCTAACAATGGCGTGTGCTTGTGCCGGTACCAAGTGACGTCAATAGACACGTTGTTGTTGTCGAAGTAAATTGTTGTGCTGCCGACTCCTGTGCTCGCATAAGCGATAAATCCTGTAGAAACAATAGCACAGTAGGCGCCTACCGTCGAACCATCGGACACGCATAAATCAGTCGCTTTACTAACGTGGACCGTGTTGTATGGACAAGCGAAGCTGTAATAAAAGTGATGTCGAAGCGTGTTCCGATAATCCATGTATATGTAATAAATCTGCTTCTGTAATCCCCTTTGGTTTGTATCTCTTATGCAAAATGCATTGTTGCTTTTTGCTTTTATTTGTTTACTATTGTAAATTGTATAATGTATTAAATATTGTGTAATATGTATCAAATATTCGAAGTTGGTCCCTACTTTTTAAATGAAGATCTTTTTTTTAACAAAGCTCAATGCGGAACAATAAGCGGTTATTTAGCCGAGAAATGAGTAGAAAACTTCATACATACATATACACCCACGCCTGTTTTCCAAAAGAGGAAGGCAGAGGCGTAACTAACTTTTAGAACCCAAGTATAACAAAATTCAAAAGAGCATATCGAAAATAATGCTCAAAAAGATTAACGTAATGCTATGCTCCTAAAATTTATCTCGTCTATGTACATACTTTCACAGAGCTCGTTCAGAAGCTGCAGCTGAGGAGTTTGACAACTTGCTATCAGTACATTTACTGTAACACATAACTTCGAACACACACCGTTCTAAACTAAATTTGTTGTAGGTTGTGCTGTTTAGACATACAACATACAACCGATCGCCTAACTAATAATTTTTTCGTTATTATTTTGCAAGAGGTATGCTATTCAATCGTGATTATAGATAGTAAAGAGTTATATTACTTATTAGTCACGAGAAGAAAATCTAAAATAAAGTCAAGGATCCAAATCTTTAGAATTCGATTTATCCGAGTAACGAGTGTAATGTCCGACACAGCACACATTTAACTTTATATAAAACATTTCTTAAGTTAATCAATGGCAAAACTTGCACAATAATATGCGCATTCTTAAAATATTCAGATTGCTTTTATTTAATATTTAATTAATTATTTTATTTCACATAACTTATCCTTAAACAATCAACGAAATGACTGAATACTAAGAAGAATTTCAAAGCAAGATTTAATTTAATAATAATTTGCAGCTGTTTGTTTTAATTAATAAAAAGAAGTAAGTAAGTCCAGTATTTTTGCCATCAACTTCTTAATAGCTACGCCAAGATTGTAAGCAACAAAACAATTTATTATATGAAATGTTTAACAGCGAAAATAACACGATTTTAATTCAATTTTCAAGAGTAATTTCAGAGCTCATTATGTAGATGAATATTAAAAATAATATGCCGAGGACGGCTGCGATAGTCTCAACTTGTAATAGTCGTAATATTATGAGTCGACTATAGGAAGTCAAAGGTTTGTATTGTAGGAAAGTGTCGACAACTGTCGTCGAATTTCGCATTTGCGCCCCCGTCAGAATTTTGATAGCTCTTTTTAATAAATTCAAATACTCCTCTAATACTCCCGTTGTGCTTAAACAATTTCTCGAGTCGATAATGTTTGTTCTTAATTGGAAAATCCGACTTATTTATGATAAAAAGAAGTTTAGTAGGAAAAGCCGTCTTAGAAAGTACTTAATTTAAATTTTCTTCTTGACAAACTAGATGTTTAGACACCGACTGCAAAAATCTAATACAGTTTTCCTAATATAGTTTAGTTCTAATATAGTTTTAAGATTTTAATAATTTATATATAATTACATAATATTTCTTGTGATTAAAGCATGGCAAGGTGAGAATATAATATGAAATGTTTCGTTAATACAAAAAAGACATAGTAAAAACTCATAAATTTTACATATCTCCTATCCTCCCATCTACGTAACCGTGACTTACTCATAACATAACATTCATTATTCAAAATATCCAAAGTACGTGAAAATATCAAATTCTGGTCTAGGTAAAAAATTCCAAGCATGTCGTTTTGCACCCAAAATCCTGTGTCAAAGTCATTTGTTATTCAAAGTATGAAGTTGTTCATTGGTCGTGTGGGAACGCTAACTCGATGTGAACATACAATTTTGCAGATAACGGTGCGAGGCACAAGCAGTGCTATACATACTCCAAAGTATAAGTTGAAAGGAAACCGTGGCCTCTGCAGATTACATTTTTGTGTTTCTTTTAAGGGAATTAAAATATGTGTTCTTGCCTCCACAATCTTCGGTTTAGTTTTCGTTAAGGTAATAGCATTTTTCCTTCAAATTTTAAGCAGCTGTTAGAAAGCGTTTACTGTTGCACTCGTACACTTTAATGGTGTCATATGATTTTATTCACTTCACACAGAAAGGATTTATTAAAAAGCTGCCGAACTAGTTACAATCGACATCGGCTCCAATTCGAAAAGAAATCTCTCGTGCCCTGGCTTCTAATTAAAGTTATTATATTTTTTTATAGATTTTCTTACCAGCTCACTTAGTTCTTCAAAGTTCGCATGAGTATTGCAGTCAGTAGCTTGAGTGCAACACCTAATACCTACCTTTCAACCGTTCGTACAAAAATAATATTATCAACGTTCAAAGTAAACTTTTAATGCTACCGAGACGTACAGTAAAAGTTGCACTGAAAATCTAACACTATGAGTGCTTCGCTTGGGGAGGATTCTGTAAAGATTTTACAATCAAACTTTTAAATAAGGTTACAAAAGATTATTCCCTATAAATTAACTATAATAGCCCGATATGGTTATTGTCAAAATGAGCCTTTTCAGAATCTCGGCGTATATTAATGATCTAAAATACAATGTCAGAATAGCTGCGGTTGGCATACCAATTGTGAATAGTCCTTATTGTTTCACCTACACATGTGTAGCTTTAACACATTACTTTGTCGGTGTGACAACCTTAAACCTTTATCAATTTCTTCTTTTATATCTTTCTTCTTATATCATTTTAATAGTACATTATTAAATCTCATATCATAAATTCTATTGACAAAAGAAGCGGTTTAAAGGACGAGCGTTCAAGTAGCTTTAGAAAAATTATATGTGTCAATTTATATCCTTGGTGTAGCAAAACAGAACGCGACCATTGATGTAACTTGCATTGACACAGTTAGCTAAATTTGATATGTTCTTAAAACTTGTTGCCTAAAACTAAAATAAACTATATATATATATTTATTTATTATTATCTATTACTATACAAAATATTCTAAATGCATAAGTAACTTCGTCTGTCTGTCTGTTATGCTTTTACGGCCGATTCGGCAAATTGGGAAAAGTATACTTTTTGTGGCGGACATAAACCTACAATGTTGATAATGAGACCAATCATTTTCAATTGCAATTGCAATATGCCTACTCTAAAATGGAGGAGTACTGATTCTATACAGATTACGTAATAGCTAGTATTATTTTTAACACATTCCCTATACCCTATTAACTAAATAACGATTTTAGATATTATTTACATTTCGTATTAATTATTTATAGGAATAGGAATTATATACGATAACGGATTACATACAGATATTATAGATGTGCATTCATCAATAAATATTACATACTTGTTATCTAGCCTTATAATTATTTGTTTTGAATTAAAATTGCATGAAACTGGTTCAAATCTTTATCACGTTTAATAATAGTCATGTAAGTTCAGTTACCAATAATGCCCTATTATTTAATAAACAACAAACTGCCTGAAAGTCATAAAATGTTGTATCAAATAGCCTTCTATTCGTATTACATTTTTATGGCGGGGGACATATCTTTGTCTCTCTACAGTTTTATGCGATCTATATGTGATGGCTAGGAGCGCACTGACCCGACATTTTCTTTCATATATTTTACATGTTTATAATTTGGTTTTGTTATTTCCGTTGGAGGTTACGATATTACCTTCTCAATTTATAAGAGGACACATATTTTTAGCGTCCAAGAAAATAGGGTGCAGTCTGTAAAGTTTTTTTAATCCTTCTGCACAAAATAATGATACAAAGTTATTGAGAACTTATGATAGGGTAATAAATAGTTAGCAGGATTTATTAAGTTTCCACATATTACATAAATGATTTTATATCCTTTGATGTTGCACACATGTATACTTTATAAAAGACTGCTTTTGCTCTAGGACTGATTCCTGTGTCTCACAGGACTTTACAAACTTACAAACAACGGACACAACGAACATCCAGCTCGTGACAACAATATGTGGATCACACAATTTTTTTTTCTGTGTGAGAATCTGACCTACGAATGCTGTAGCTCGTTAGTCAGGATCACTTAATACTAAATCAACAGGCCAGTCAAAGTTCGCCACAAGATTTGCTCGCTTCTCGTTATTTCGGTATTAAGAAATCGTCATGGTCTATTATTATAATGTATTCTTAAACGAGAAAGAGTAAGCTGTCGGAAGGTATCTGCACTGTATAAAGCTAAAGAACGATAAAAGCAACATGCTTATGGAAATACGTACTTTCTCAGTATGAGCTCTGTATCATTATCTAATACTTCTTTACTTAGAGTATGTGTTCTGTGGCTTAATCTAGCCTCTTGTTTAATATTCTACAGTACAACTGGCCTAGATGATTCAAAGTAGGCATCGCAAAGACGATAGCCAGCACCTCTTACGGCAACCACGTAAACTTCCTTTTGTTAGGGGAAACCGCGGACTGGTTTCTTAATAGGACGATACTTTGATTGTTCACGACTGATTGTTCTGGCATTCAGTATGAAACCCTCAAACTACTGCCGGACGATAAAGACAATATTACTGTTTAAAAATCACCAGTGGATGGTGGCTATGATTAACGCGAGATTAAAGCCTAAAGGAAGAAATATCGAAACTTAAAATACTTATAATAACAGTGTGTTGAAAGTGTTTGCTGATATTAAATGATAATCTCCAACATTAGCCACACTGGTTGAAACGCAAAACTCAGTTTGATCAATTAATGTGGTACGACAATAATTAATAAGAAGAAAATACATGCAACATTCATATAACATTCTAAAGTCTTCACTGTCATAAAAACTACCTACCTACCTAAAATTTGAAAACTGTTTTGAGTAAGATAAAAATGATTCTTAGAACAGGGAACAAAATAAAGGTAAACTACATTATTATTTTCACAAACAACCAATTCTACTATTTCTTAACACAGTATAACATCGAATAAGATGACTTCACAGCCGCTTGTACAATACAATAAAAGTAAAATAGGTATAAGAGATAATAAATAAAACAATCGAATTGCATCATTTAACATTTAATTTATAAACAGTCAACAGAAACACACACCCAAGCATCACATTTTGCTATACAACACATTTTTACATCAATTTTAGGTACGTCTTTGGCAAGTCGACTCCTTTAATCCCCGGAATTAT
Source organism: Tyria jacobaeae (assembly GCA_947561695.1). Classification (NCBI taxonomy): domain Eukaryota; kingdom Metazoa; phylum Arthropoda; class Insecta; order Lepidoptera; family Erebidae; genus Tyria; species Tyria jacobaeae. Next base: position 15,759,489 of record OX387212.1, read on the forward strand.
TGTTAAAATCACACATCCCATGAATTAAAAACTAATTAACACTAAAACCACAATTAATATAAATATAACTTACCTAAGCTTCCAATATTATTATAACTATTGGATTCAAATTAACTAATAGACTAAAAGCAACACCGGAAATAAAATCTACGTAGAATTTTAAGTTCTTGGAACTGAAGATAGTTTTAGTTAGCAGTTAATATTTTACGTCTAGATAAATGATATGAACAAGGAGTAAGTGAAATTATGAAACATGAGATCAGCAACGGAATCTGTTAGTAAGATTTATAGTAATAGTAGCAACAAGATAAAAAGCATGGATGATTGCATTGTTTCTATAGCCTCAGAACAACAAATACTTAAAAAATAATAATCAAACAATGTCTATCACACGGAGCTTATACATGATATGTCCCTTCTTGAGCTTTCAGCTATGGTAACAGATTTTACAACGAGAATTTTTGACGAAGCAGATGATCTTAGCGTTAAACTTAGACAAAAACTGCATTTTACTTTTATTATGTACAGTATTATTGCACACCATCTATGTAAGTATCACCGGAAATCTAACTACTCAGTATTATCCAAAATATACAGAAAGAACAATTAAAATATATTATATACATGAACTAATTAATGAATACTGTTCAAATTTATATAAGGAAACCGTTAACCGATCACGTAAGCAACTTGGATTCACAATTCCTCTACATATTTGGCATACACAATGGCTCATCAAAATCCAGTGGAATGGTTCTAAAAATATTCTGTATATCTCAAAATTCATTTGGACAATCTTTGGCACTAAAATCTTATGTCTAAATACAAGTCTTGCAGACAGAACCAAAGACCAGGTTGATTAACAATATTTGCATTGATTACAACTGTTCTTACAAACTAAGTTTGTCTTAAGTCACGGTTTATGAGAGAGTCCGACTTGCAAGTCATTTTCACTGATTGCACTATCCTTCGGAAATGTTCGTACAATCAAATATCACATAGACACTTTAACTCGTAAGCCCTTCCTGTAAGTTCCATAGCATTTTATCTTTATCGTAATCGGTCATACAAAGTCATTTATTTCATTCTGTAGGGGTGTTTCGGCTTTGTCTACGCATTTCCTGATAGCGTCCAGGATAATTACAATCCGCCTGTCGAGCGCAGCGAGGTGCGGCTCCCAAAGTATAGGGTTCACCGGATCTGATTTCAGTGAGTCCCGGAGTAGTTTGGATAGGGGAGTTCCATTATGGTACCTGTGGATAATAAAGAAAAATTAAAATCTAATAATTTAATGGAAAAGGAAGCATATTATAGAAATCGCCTTCTTAGTCGTAACACGTCCTGTAATATAAATTAAAATGTATTATTGATAACGATGGTGATTCCGTTATGGTTAAGAGATTTGACTTTAGGTTTAGGGTTGTGGGTTCGGATCCCACAAAATAACTACAATATCAACGTAAACTACCACATTAAAGAAGGTGAGAGAGTAGTTATTATTTTTTTTTGTGTTTTGTGATAATTAACAACACATTTATTAAAAAAATAATGAACAGTTGTTTTATGAACATAAAATATGTAGGCTACATTAAGACGAAATGACGTACTTCATAATAAGCTTGTATTTGTTGTATATATATAATAACAATATATTATTTTGTTTCTTACACGTTCCTCATTCCAAGAAACTAAGCTTTGAATACCCTACAAAATTAAAGAATGGACATTATCGCGTAACTTACTTCAATAGTTGGGCTAACGTAGTATGCCGCACAAGGCAGCATTGCAATAATGGTGCTAAGATGCTCAACTCATCATGATATGCCTTGCCAAACGCCCGTCCTTGGTCCAAGTGTAAAGTAAACGTCTCATTGCCGAACATTCTGCAACCACGAATCGCTATATAAAACTACAGTTCATATTCTTATAACGTTATAATGTCTGCATCACAAAGACAACATCATGAAGCAGTTACTTGTATGCAACAAAAGGAATGCAGTTTTACAACCCTAACCTTCTGAGGAACAGTACTTTAATTCTGTATTAAAGTTACCCTACCTCCTGTTGTGGCCTTGGCTCGATGAATAATTTAAGGAGTCAATTCGTAACAACAAACTCATATTCCGATTTACGATATTATTTAGGATTGTATTAAAGGAAATTGAAAAGCGTACTGTTTGAAACATGCTTGATCACCCGCGTTCATACCTTAGTACATAATGTTACGTTAATCCTCAAAGTCTTTGTAGGTCAAACAAATGCCATCTACACATAAATTACAGGCTTAAAAAACAAATACCGATTAAATATATATTGAAGTAAGGTTTTTGTAAATGACTTCTTTAATATTAAATCTGTATCGTATATTCGTACCGTATCTGAAGAGTATGCAATTTAAAATTAATCGCCTTGCTTTTATTAGTTAACATAGCAGCTAAAAATATGTATAATCCTTTGTTAGAAATGTATGTATTAGATACTTAGTCTAAAATATAATTTTATGTTTTATTCTAACAGTATCTATCTGTTAGAATAAAACATTAAATTATATTTGAATTTGGAATCTATCATTTTTATATGAATTTTCATTGTTTACAAATTTAGCGCAAAACGGTGTTAAATATTTTTGTAATATTAACATGGAGTGGGGTGATAAAGAGAACCAAATTGCAGTTTTAGCTTTACACAAAGTTTGTATGGAGCGCAATGCAACTTTTGAAACTCTCCATGGGTCTCTCCAACTGGTATTAGTTGAATGTCGTGTGAATGTTTTGTGTACCTGGCTATTGGTAGGTACAATGAAACCTCCTGTATGTGACAGTTATGTTAGAGATCTGGTCATCCACGTAGCATGCGTATGAAAAGGCGTTCAAAGCACTGAAGGAAAGAATTCGAAGAAATCCTGTCCGAAAGGAAAATATTTTATCTTGCAGCCTATAAGAGACGTACTGGTTATTATTTAACTAATAATTTAAAAATGAGTAGGGTGGTAAAATCAAAACAACTTCTTAAGCGGTACACAAAGGGAGGTTAAAGAAAAACGGCCGTTATCTAGTCCAGATCTTAATCCGCTGGATTGTGATTTATAGTCAGTTTTAGAGAGTAAAACATGCTCTAAATTACAATAATCCATACTATTCGCAATAAAGAATTTCAACGTTCACGTGGAAATTCTTTACTGCGAGAGTTTGTTTCCATTGACAACTGGCCACAACGTTTAAAGGACTGCAATTAAAGCGAATGGAAATAATTTTGAATGAGATTCATATGTTATCAATGCTATTATAACAATGTATGAACTAACACACATTACAGCAATAAAAAATGAAAGGTCGAAGTGTTGTAGTTGGAAAAACTATTCTTATCAATTACACTATTTTGGAAATAGTATTGGAGAGAAGATTATGAATTTGCAATGAAAACAGAATACCGAAATTTGATACCTGTTCTTAATTGTTCTTGAGAAACTCTAGTACATTAATGATATAGGTAATCCAATCTAGAATTTTATAGGATTGTTTTAAATATTTTATCAAAATTATTTAAATAACGTACTTGAACGTTTCATAATGATGTCGATCCATGTTACCAGTCAAAAAATCAAACATTGACATATCCATAAGATCTAACAAACGGCGTCCCGAATCATACGGCGGAGTCGTGCGGACCTGTAACAGAGCAATCAACTAGTACACATTCTTTATATTACCTGGTTGAAGAAACGAATACAATTGCTCAAATAAACAGATTACCGATTAGGAAACATGAAATAATGAAAAGTAATAAAATAGACTTGTACGGCTGGTCCACAAGCTCAAAGTGTGCAGCGTGCTATGGAAAGGGCTATACTCGGTGTTTCTTTTAGGGAACGCATCAGGAATGTGGTGATCCGGCAGAAAACCAGAGTAATCGACATAGCCCACCGGATCAGCAGGCTGAAGTAGCAATGGGCTGGCCATATTAGCCGCAGAACCGACGACTGTTGGGGAGAGAACGAGTTCTTGAGTGGAGACCGCGTCTCGGCAAACGTAGCGTGGGACGCCCACAGCCCAGGTGGAGTGACGATTTGTGCAAGATGGCTGGCAGGAGCTGGATGCGAGGCGTGCAATGGGAGAGGTCTATGTCTAGCAGTGGACTGCGATAGGCTGATGATGATGATGATGACGATGAAAATAGACTTTATTGTACAATGGTAAAATAAGTACTTTGCCGTGTAGTTGTCGGTGTAATAAAGCTACCCCATTTCTTAGAGCTGACTGTTCTATATCTATGAGACAGTAGACGGTATACAGTAGACAAGTTTCGATTGACGGCAATTGTCCCCGTTACGTTGGTGGGACCAATATTTGATAGGCAAATGTAGGTGTTTTATACACCTCTGAATAATCCTTAGGCAATACAGGTGTGACCAATTAATTTAATAGTAACAAAAAGTTAAGAGAAGAATAGTTTAATGTTGATTTGATTGAATAAAAGGCCATGGAAGCTAAAATCGTAATGTACCGTATCGCAATAATCAGCTTGAAGTTCCCACGTCGCTTTTCTTCGTTTGTGGTAGCTTCTTCTCCAGGGATGTCGCCAAACCTGCACAGTATGAGTAATGAATCCTATTATAGCATTGAAATATCACTAATAGTTGCCGACTTTTATTCGATGAGCACCGTCCAAATACCTATTTTCTTTTTGTTTGGCCTTTTTTTATTCTATAGGGGGACGGACGAACACACGGGTCACCTCATGGTAAGTGACAATCGCCGTCCATGTACACTTGCAACTCTTGTCGTAAGTGCGCTGCCCGCCTTTAAGGATGATTAGGGATGGGGATGCAGGGTGGGAAAGAAGAGAAGGGGGATGAGGGGCCGGTCCATTCGTGCCTAAGCATAGCTCTACCACTCAAAGAGTTTGAAACGCCGCTGCATACCCCTTCGGGGATCACTGTGTAAGATTACTTTAAATTTCAACAGATTAATAGAAACCGCTTCACATATAATAGCACTACTAGGAATTCCAGTTTTTTTAATACTGAGAACAAGTGAATCGCAGTTTATAGTTAAGAAATCCTACCACAAGTTACAACCGACAGTTTCTACAATAACTAAAGAATTCGAGCACCCGCATGAAATACGAGACGAGGTAATAAGCACCGCTGTGCCATGCCTAATGCACAGCAGTAATGTCATGTACTCATATTTAACAATATTGGCAATATTGGACAAACCACTAGTAAAATGAATACTATTCTTCCAAATACTAGCTTTGCCAAAACATGGTAAATAATATAAATATATATTATTTATTAATGACTTTAATTATTGTAATTAATATTTTAAACTTAAGTAAATGTGAACTTGTTTATTCCTGACGCTTTCAACTGATTCATTATATCTATACCATTACATAAGTAATTTATTAGCAATGCATTTAAGTCATTATTATAATAAGTTAAATAGATATAATATGAAACATTCAATATGTTATACTAAAAAGTATATTGACACTGACCTTTCGTTCAGCTATGTCCGAGGACGGTAAAAACGCAGCAAAGCTCCCTTCAAGCATGTCAGGGTTCCCGCAAATTGCATGTCCAGTATCGCAATAATACGAACATTTACCGTGGAAACAGAAATTATTCGCCGGCGACACAAAAAACGTTTTGAGGATGTCACCTTCAGTTACATCGTAGATTTCTGTTGTCATATTGAGGACTCGGCCCACTACCGGCATCGCGCGACGGAAACCGAGTATCCTGGATAGCAGTTTATTTGAATTAGGCGTTGCTTCTAATAGCGTTGTAAAGGAGATCGTTAATAGGGATGTCACATTCTCCATATGTGTATAAGAGCTCGTTAAAAAAAATCCTAAATAATAAAATGCATTTTTCATCATCATCAATCGCAAATAATTATATAAGCTTCTCCATATGTATCTTGGAGCTAGTAATAGAGGGCATTTTTCATCATCATCGATATGATTATTTTGTTTATTAAGAGAAAAACCCTACCTCTTAAACAATTTTCTTTAAAGTTAACAAAAGATTTCTTTAGTTGATAACTATATTTTGTCGTAAAGTTTAACTATTTAATTGCACCACTCACTTAAATATATAGCTATTAATCATAATAATATATGAATATAAATATGCTTATTTTTATACTTAAGGTTAAGTAAATCATAATAACAATAGATGTTTTTGATTTAGAGATTATCACAATCCTCATTAACCATTCAAAGTCTTGCTAAATCTACTCTCTCTAAAATCTACTCAAAGTATTGCAATATTATTGTTAAATTAATGGCAAACCCCACGCATGTGTTAAATTCCACATGAATGAGTAGCACCTATGAGTCAACCGAGAGTTCATATGTTGCAAAACATTAATATGTATATTTAATACATATGTATTAAATTATACGTATGTATATACAAACTCACCTATCCAAGTGGAACGCTGCGATTTCAGCGTTATGACGTTCATAATCGGAGAAATAAAAATGATTTGGTAATGTCTGTACATCTCGAGCAAATCTGTAAGCATATAAATACAGGTATATAGAACGTATGCATCGTATATAAGTTCATGTATATAAGTAATCAATCTTTTTCTGAAAGATTGTACCAAAAAACTCTAGTTTAAGTAGATTGAACTAGATAGAGCACGGAGCTGGCGCGCCTCACTGCTTAACCGGCAATTGATTACTATCTACGTAATTTGCAATCCAAGCATGCAGTATATGAATAGATGAGACGTCAAGTACGTATAAGACGTTGAAGGTCTGACTTTATTATTAAAGTCAATGAAAGTCATTAAATTAAGGTAACCATTTCAAAAATCTGGCGAGGACAAGGTGAAATACAATCAAAGAATCAGACCGAAGTAATTTCCTTAAATAACATACAACCAAAACTTATAGGTGATGCAGAAATTGACTTTGAAATTTTAAATTTTTTTGTACAAATTTTTACTAAATTTAATAAAATTCTTGTCAGGCACTTATTCACGATGTAAATTGAAACCGAGTAATATAAATCCATTAAAGAGAAATATCAAATATCGACCTTCAAAGATAACGCACCCCTGTCCTTTTAAATAAATTTATTGTCATGAAAAATTTAAAATTACTCATTCCTTGTAACAAATGGAGGTATAATTTCTTTTGGTGTCTAATGAGTCGAATGTAGGTGCTTAATCAATTTCTCGGAAACAAAACGATTAAAGTGGCTCCTAAATCGTGAATCTGGTTAGATAGGAGCAATCCCGGTAATATACTGCACCGAGTGTCTTCCGATTTATTGTCCTCACAGCGACTCGTATAACGAGATAGTACAATTTAAAAAGACTACTAACAAATGTTTTAGTTTCTGCTTCCTCTCTACCATTTAGATAATTGTATCTATGATATATTTATTTATGTGATATAGCTACTTGTATGAACAGAATAAGACAAGTAGTATTGTTAGAAAAGCTGTCAGCCTAAAAAACTAATGGATACTCGTACAGGAAAGGGTTACCACTGCATGCCGCGTAATTTATAGCCCCTTGTGAATTGGGAAAGATCCACGAGGGCCTCTTGATATGTCGTCGGGAAAATCCCTCGAGTCTATAATTTTTCTAGAGAAGTTATCCAGTCCGCTAGGAAAGTTTGTTCCATATGTTTAAGTATTTCAAGACAATAATAATTTATGTTGTTTTGTTTTTCTACATAAACCAATTCCAATGCATGCTACGTAGTATGATATGTTATGTGCATAAGTAACTCGGTTGCAAAACTTACAGAGGGTTTTTGTCGACTATGATATTATCATATTCTATTCTATATGAAATCTATATTTTTAAAATGAAGGCGAAGTGCTAAGATGGCTGATACTTGATATACAAGACTGTCGGGAGTCTCACAAATTCCCGTGAGTATAGTTTCGGGAACGCGCTTTGTATTCTTTGTCACGTCAAATTCTATCAGATAGCATTACAGAATATTGAATGTGCAATGTAATATTCGGGCGGAAAGCATTTATTATTACTCTTTGGAAAAAAATACTTAAATTATTTTACACTGACAAACTGAAGTTTTGTTTGTTAAAATATTAGAACTAAAAGGTACAAAGTTATTTATAAATAAATATTGATGTGTTGTCGGTATTGAATTGAAAACACAATCAATCTTAACAATAGTAGAAAAGTAACAGAACTTTGGAAACTGACTACTCCAATAGCACTAGTAGTTGAAAACAGTGTGGGCAAGCCGCTAAGCCGATCGCACGAAAGAACTTTTGTGAATAGGAGCAAGCACAACACACCCGAGAAGGTGACAGGAAAGTTCTTGCAAACTCCTTGAGGAGCATGTACGGACTCTTGAAACTCAGCCCAACAACCCAACTTGTTTACTTAAGAAAATAAAACTTACGTATCTGTGAAAGACATGGTATATGATAGACGTCCACTCAGCGCAAAACTATAAATTATGGACAATCCATATCGGCTACACTTACCTCATAGGCTTGAACAAAGCTTGGACCCCATTAGGATAATCGATAATAAGCTTGAGTTGTGTTCCCCCTTCTTTTTGTTCTGTCAACAAAGAAAAATTGTCAGAAAGTAGCAAATCATCAGTTTTTCAGTTTAAGTGCGAGAATATCAACCAGTAATTATACGACTGCCCAATAAAGGAGATCTAATCTTTTTAGGTGTCATGTATGTGAGTTTCTTTATTCAATCATAATTTCTAAATGGCTGAATATGTTTGTATATGTGAAGTATCGTTAAAATTCTTACAAAATCAAAAAAAAATTAGTTACTAGTTTTATTATTATAATACATATTCAATGACACCGAAACTGAGCTTTAAAGGATATCTTATAAATAAATGTTGTAGCATATAGATAAAGTAGGATCAACAATGAAATCCATTTAAGTGGTTTAAATATTTAAGTCCAATTCGAAGTAAAGGGCGAGATTGTTGTGGCACTATTGTCCGTCGGACCGCTAACCCAAGCCACTGATTGCAAACCCTGCTTCATTTAATATACATATCTACCTGAATCAGCTTTTATATGTATGCAAATATTATACCCGATATTATTTGGCGCAATGGAAAATTTATTACTGACGCAATAATCAAAATGCAATTATGGCGTAACATCAAAAGGGGAAATTATATAATCATCAAACAAATATTTCTAAAATACCTCTTTACAAAAACGTCATGTTTAACAGTGTTTGAAGAGAAGAAAATCTCAATTTCATTGTATTCTGTACCTATATGATGGTACTATCAGCAAAGTAGATAATTATTCTTTAAATAAGTATATACAATTGAAAAGGGGAACAAAACATTTAACACGAGTGAATCATAATGCATCAAAAACTTGATTTTTATTGAACGAAATATAAAAATAATACAATATAACAATATAAAGCATTTATAGAAAAAATAAAGTCTTTACTAGTTTGTACTGGTGCTTATTTGATCTAGCACTTTAAACAGTAATTAGTAATACAAATCACTTCGGTTGTTAAAAGTATTGAGACTTACAATTCATTGATTAATTATATTATTTTACACAGACCTTGTTCTTGGCGTAACAAATTTTTATATATTCTTTATTTATTTTCTATCGAGTACATAAACTTAATATTTAGAGAGATAAATAGTTAAGCTACAACTTTAACCTATGTAGAGTACTTTTAATTATGCATATATCTTCATTATGTGGTTTGAACGTGGATGAGCCATTAAATTTGTAGACCGCTATTGTCCAGTCATAGACGAGCCGAGAGGGTGAAAAGGTTGTCTGTCTAAACGTAATTGATTTTCTAAGTCCGATCAACGTCTGACTGAATATTTGATAGCGATACATACTTATATTGAGATCTGAGCGAACCCAATAGAAAATTTATTTCTGTTTAATTTCTTAAATTAAAATTTATCAGCTGCTGGTTATTGATGTACACTTATAATCATAATCTACCTGACAAATAGCACTACTATACCAAATTATTTTGCAGCAACTATTTTTATACTATACTTAAACACAACTATACCTTTGAATATTTAGTAGGTAAACAGTATTATGCCCCAAATTTTTTAAATTATAAATTTAAATTATACATATTAGTTAATAAAAATAATAAGAATAGGTATATATAAAATATGACCCCCTAAAATATTTGAATTAAGTCAAAATTTGGTCCTTTTAAAATTACTAATCGATTACTGTTATAGATGAATGATATTGAAACTTACCTACATGTAGAATGGGCGAGTAAACCATATCTTTAAGGACGGCGTCTACTAGTGGTTCACCATCCTCATACAATTCGTGCTGAGCTATCTTCAGTTGGAACTTCTCCAAATTAGAAGCGTTTACGCTGCAATACAATTTGATAGGTATTATTACGCTAAGCTTGATTATGTCTTTCTAAAGTGCAATAAACACCTTACTATATAAATATGTTTTAAAGGTTTATTTTGTACGATTCTTCGGTTTGTATAGCATAACCCTTAAAGAATCCTCGAATCTAATCTCTTTGTACGAATTTCTTAATCGTCCATACACCTTGTATTCGTTTTTGATAGAACAGTAAATAAGAATCATTATCTCTAAGAATATAATATTTATTTATGCTACATTATTATAGCGTATTTAAAATGTATATACATATACGAATTAAAAAATGCGTTTAGTAAGTCATCTCTGAAGTTACTTAAAAATTTTTGCACACCCCGGTAAACCTGGTCGTTAACGTTAAGATTTACATGGAAGATTTTCCGATGGAGGCGTGTTGGTTTTGGCTGCGTGGAACACATAGGTGGACGTGATTTGCCTGCTAGCGATAGATGCGAGACTCCGGGCGACGCGACGCAGCACGGAACTGAATACTAAGAAGTGTACGTGTAACGTTTTCGATTTGTGGCATGCTCCGATAACCTGTATTTAGAAATCAAGCCGGCTGCTACTCCTTAATTTATTGACTCTTTTTCTTTGTGAATTGTAAAGGTGTAGAGGGGGAATTAATAACAAAATGCAAGGCAGTTCGTGTAAAACGAACATGTAAACTCGATTTTAGAACAAATTTGGATCTTTATGTAACCACAATGACTAAATATGAAAGCTCATCGTCTGCACGATAATAAAAGAAAGAAGATCTTGTGTTAACAATGATGCTCATATTTAGACCTATTTACATAAATTACACCAATTTTGAAAATATCCGTGTAGATTTTCTATGTATCAACGCAACCCTTTCTGTATGATACATGAATTCAGTCATAACAGGTCCCGTCATATCACGAGCGGGGCTTTAAGGAAGCTATCATGCATTCATTCCATTTAGTTTTATTGTCAAAGACCCGCGCCTATCTCAGCGGGACCCCGTAACTGGATTTTAAATAGGATTCCTTGCAAGTCTTGGGAAATTTGCCTTCCAAGATAAAGAAAGGTCGCTTGTCTGTTTCATATTATAGAATCATTCCGCGTCGAAAGTATGATATGATCCTTTTTTATAGTCTTGTATCAAACGGAATACTGTTGATAGTGTATCTAAAAGCAAATGGAATGTGATATTCTTTTCATTGCTTTTACTGTGTCCTATGAGATTTGACCTAATATTTGCGTTGGTGAAATTACGTGAACCACTCGAGGCCGGTCATGACCTACCTGTTTGATTTTGATGCATACTTCAGTACTCTGCAAGTAGATGAAAAGCTATTGCCTTTAGAACGTGCAGCGGTGATGTGTTACATAGAACATTACAGTCGGACGCAACGGAGCATTGGGAGCCGGGGCGCGGAAATATATAAACTGTTGTTCCGCAGCACTGTTCGTGTTATCAAAGTTTAATTGCGGTAATAACGAAGGAACTAACAATTTAATTTGGAGACTCGCGGCTTGCTACATAAATCGTACTTGTGGATGTCAGCTGTCGGCAACTTTACAGAATTTTCCTTGTAATGTCCTTTTCGCGTCGTTTTTCGCAGAACGTTTTAATTAATATTTCTTAACTGACTAAGCCCTTTAGTTTTATATCTATAATGTTAAGCACAATTTTAGAACTCCAACTTATAATGGAAAAAGGCTTTGAATTTGAAATGCGAATAAGTGAAATTTCATTATAATGTGTACGATAACAATACATTAAAAAAGATGTTATACATGTATTTATGTCGACACCCATGTACAGATGTAGGAACCAGCAGCATAGTAACTACGCGCATTACCTATTTATCTATTTCATTATTCGTTGGTGTTTTGTGGTGATGCTTGTTTCTTACCTTCGAAAAATATAGCTGCAAATTTGTACAAAAAGCATTACAATATAGTGTGTGGTTATGTGATAAAAATTCTACTAAAGCATTGTTGCAGAGTATATATTTTTTCATAATGTATTTTATTTTTGAGAGCTAGTTATCGTGTTTATTCTATGACAATTATATTAGAAACATTTAAAATTATCTGATTATCTAAATAAAATAGGGGTATCTCTACTATATTATAAAAACTACATTGGTTCAAAGTTATATTCAGCTAATAACTAGATAATCGTAGCTATGTATGTATGTACGTAAGGAGTTGGATTTTTTATCTTTGTTTTGCTACACCCTACACGAAAACGAAGGAAAAGAAGAAGTAAGGAGAAGTGGCAAAGGCTCTTCTCTTATTAGACATTATTACTTTCAGATCATGTTGTGGGCAATTAGGACTTGTTTCGTTACGTCGTCCTCTAGCCGTAGCAGGGATACAGTGGAAGTAGGAAGTAAGTAAATGCAACGTGACTGACAGGATTTATTGGGTATTTTCTATTGTAGTGGAAACGACCTTTATCTTAACAGAAGCCTTAATTACGTTCGAGTTCATTAAAATAGAAGTAATTTTTTTGTTTATCCCGCATTTCTTAACTGCGCTTACCTTGTACTATACTTACAGTGAATCATCCGATCTGAATAGCAAAACATAGAGCAGATTAGACAGTAATTAAAAAAAATAGTTATAAACAGGGGGAACAATTACAGCTCAGGAACCGTCTACATAATAAGACTAAATTGGACAAAAACAATCACGTTTAGAACCAGATACATCTTGAAGATGTTTGACTAAAAACTTCGAAGCTACCTAAACTTTTTTCGATTTGTTATAGAGCATGTCCCTGTGGTTAGTGGAGGTAACCTTTCGAACTTAACACGTATTAAGAGGTGTCTCAAACACCCACATTTTGCCAAAAATATGTTTGAGACACTTCTGCTTACCCCTTCAGAAGTATAGGCGTCAGTGTATGCATGTATTTATAAATATATGTTTTTAGACAGTTCGTCGTTGATGTATAAGCGTTTAATCTTCCCCGGGTTAATATGAAAACTGATGAGACGTGATTCTAGTTAATTTTAAGAAAATACTGATGCAAATACTTGTTGTGCAATATCCATTTTGATGGCGATGTAGTCCGCGCGATAGTATATGAGTATGTAATTATTGTTTATTCCGACTTAAGCTAAATGTTGTAATCCATACTAAAAACATAATATATAATATTTTATTATAATTAAATAACGAATTTTAATATTATTTGAAAACTATTTTAAAACTTCAGTATTAACTAAACATTACACATAAATTTATAAAAGGTTTAAAATTACCAAATAGATATAATTATATATCTAGGGTCACTTTTTTATATGATGTCGTTAAAACTTATAAGCAATTTGGTGCAACTTACATCAATTCACGTGGTATATTATATATAATACATGATTGATTGACATTATCCTTACCTAGGTTCTAGGTCCTCCATCTCGCCGATAGTGGGGTTATCGGGCCTCAAAACGTTAAGGTCTCGACGTGGAGGTATAATAACGGTGTGATCATCAGCCTTGCCCTGGATTTGCGCAAACAATATCTTCTGTAAGTCTTCGTATCGGTCTATAGGGGGGGCCGGTGTTCGAGACTCGGTTTCTGTGCCGCCACCACTTGTCTCACTCGGAGCTGACTGCTCATATTCCCGAGAACCATTACTGCCATTACTGTTAACAAAAAAATAAATGTTAGTATTCCTCAATTTAAAAAAATGTTCTCTATCTAGAGGCACACCCCTGCCCCCTCCCCCCACTCCAGCATCATTTGAATATCTTTATGTAAATATTCAATAATTTAAGTTTATAGTGAATACCAAAAACCTTACTTAAATTTATGCCACTAATTTCAACAAGTACTTATGAATATACATATATGCATTCAGCCATTCACTGTTTACCTGACTTCGCAAAAAGGACGGCTATGTTTTTCGACTGTATAAATAAATGTATATGTTTCTTTGTCACGCTCTAGAGCTTAAACAGCTTAATGGATTTAATTTAAGATGATTCAATTAAATAATTTCAATAATGTGTCACACGTCGAAATCCATCAAGCTATCTAGCCTCGTGGCTATATGGATAATATGTATGTATACGAATACATACTCGTATATATTAAAAAACGATCGAAAACCATTAAACACCCTCCTTGTGCAGATGGTTAAATATGGGTTACATTTATGTCTATTAGATGTTCATTTAGCCGTGTTCTTCACGTTAGAGTAGAATAGAGCCATCCCATTACTTCCCATGAGTGTCGTAAAATGCGACTAAGGGATTGGACTGTTATCTATCAGACAGTATGTATAGTCATGATGTGTCCGATTGGCAACAATAGGCTTGGCCTCTATTCCGTTATTGGGACCAAATTCATATTGGCAAAATGTACGTGTTTTATACACCTCTGCCTAAGGCATACAGGCGTGAGCGTTTGTATGTAGGTTTTATGATGGTTCAATAAAGCAAAGGAAATGTAATAAAAACCCTTAAATCTAATAGTACTAACTACATTATTATTATATTATCATATAAGTATTCTGTTGTAGACCGTTCAGGTCTGACTGTGGCAAATTATTATAGATGTGAGGTAGCCCTATTAGACATCTTGCGGCTAAAAGTAAGAGCATCTGCTCCTTATGAAATGTAAAATAAATATAAAAATATTAATAATTGCAAATATGAATTTATTGATATGCTTCCAAACTTGAATTAATCAACCGATGATCACGAATTGCATGAAAATCTGGTTGTGAAAGGTTTAAACATTGGCTACCTTCATCTTTTTCTCTATATTAATAAAGTGGTAGAGTTATTTGTTGTTTGTTAAAACGCGCTAATCTATCGGTCAGTCGGATTAGAATGAATGTTTCTTGTAGTGGATAGAGTATCTTCGGCACTGAGCATTATTCCTGTATCGCAGGAGAATTAACAAACACGGATATAAATAACACCCAGACTGGGTACAACTACCTTTGGACCACACAATTTTTGAATCGCACCCTAGACCTCTGGCTCAGCAGTCAGGTTCACTAACCACCAGGTATCAGGTCATTCAGAAAACCGTAAAGCTGCAGGAAATGGCTGGTAATGAGGAAAAAGCTAGTAATCTATAGATCCTTTAGACGTACATTTGTGTAAGTTCATATTTTGAGAGGAATTGTTATTTTTTCTAAGAATAATTTTAGCAGGATATAAGTAACATCAGCAAAATCATTTGTACTTTTGAACAACGATAAACATAATCAAGAACTAACTGTTGAATAAAACTTATCGATGTAAAATGATAAAAAAAAATGAAACCCGACTAGATTACTAACTTCCTTACTATTTTCTTCTACTTCCCAGAAGGCAATTCAAATAACGAGCTAAAGAAACATTAAATATACATATGTACTTACCTACATACACTAGAAACAAAGTCATACGGTTAAATTAACAAATAATTATACTTATTCTAAGTAATTTGCTACTCCTAATTACACTTTAACAGCTATGACGAAATGAGATGACCAGTTGGAACATAGAACTAAATAGGGTTATTGGGTATTTTTACAACTGCAAAGTTGAAGTAGACCATCGATTGCTGGTCGTTGCAAAAAATTGTATGCATGCCTGGATATGTCTATGTACTGTCATACTGAAAGTTTTTAGAAAATAAAATCGGAATGATATAGAAGCTTATAGATATTTTTATTGCTTTTCGAAGCAGTCTGCGTTCCTTTCTAAGCACCGTCACATGCGATGGAACCATTGACTGAAATAGCTCTTCCACGTCTTTTTCAAAAGCAGCCACGGCATCTTCAGGGTTTATATAACGAATTCTTCCAGGTTTATCTATATTATAAATAAAAGTCACAATCCGGCAGGTCAGACTGTAAGGATGATGACTCACTAATAGATAAATATAAGCAGAGCCATAGTGGGATCGCTCACGTCGGCAAGTCGTCATTTACAATACGTCGACTGTCGAGTGGAACAAATCTAGGAACTGTCCTATCGTCTTAATCTGTCGTCATACTTAACCTTATTAAGTAATTTTGTTGTTGTAACCTACCTACTATCTTTGAACGTTAAATTAGGTGTACAAAACTCAAGAGTGTTTCCTCATTGCTCACGATTACCCACTACATGCGACTAGATGTCTGCCGAAGATAAAGGTTGCTGACAATTGGTCTCTGTGCATCAAAGTGGGATCAAATTGTTCTAATGACAGAGGCCAAAATGAATCACAGTGGCGTCTACTGTTCGAGATGCAAAATCAGATTGAAAGACTGAAGTCCAAGAGTGAAATTTCACTTTCAGGAGTCATCAAGGATGTGATTTTGCCACAACGTAATCCGATGCGTCATTGTGGTGTAACACGGCTGATATGTGTTTTGAAGGACTCGCAATAGAAGAAAGCCAGCTCATCTTAATCATCAGTAAGGTGTTAAAAGGCTCCGCAACTATATGGCTATCACACCATTCGTCATAAGTTGCAACAAGAACTTCAGGCGTTCTCTGATCTGAAGCATAATGCTCCCTTGGATACTAATATTGACGGCTGAAACAAGAAATGTCCGAAGTACACGTCAAATTAAAATGTCATTTCTGTGGCAAGCTCGAACACAAAGAAGTGGACTTTGGCAAGAAGGAAATGGAAGAGAAGACATCGTCATCGATGCCAAGTACACCAAGTTCTGGACAGAGTCATCAAACTACCAGCAGCTGGGTGGTGTGCCAGTTCCAGCGCTGCGAAGCCCGAGGAATGTTAAATTTGAGTTTGGTTCGGGTACTGAATGTTCGCTGATAAAAGATTGCTTTGCGAGTAAATTTAGAGGCAAAAGATAGATAACGTTGTTTCATTATTAGGTATAGGCAACAAAAACGTGTACAGCTCGATGCAGATGTTGTGTCACGCAGACATAAATAATTTCGCTACGGAAATTTTATTCCTTGTTTTCCCGATATGTCCCTACTTAGTGATATGTTGATAGGTCGTGATTTTTTAAATAGCGGATTTCAGTAAACATGATTGTAAACGAATTGATTTTGGCAAGACTAATGACGGTAATCACTTGTTACTCAAATGATGAATGCACACTTGGAAATATTTTCGATTCTACTGATACTGACATTTCATCAGAGAGGAAACAAGACCCTGCAGATATCTTACGACAATACTCTGACTATTTCATAAACAGATTTTCAACTACTCTTGTAAATACCGGCGAACTACAGATTAGGATGGTTGACCCCGATCGCACTGTACAGAGGGGACCTTTTAGGTTATCGGAAGAACGTCAAATAGGTCGCTCGTTCTGACAAAATGCGTTTTGATAGTACAAAAGCAAACGTTTGTAAATTTTCAATTGGTGTTTTCGTGCTCATTGAATATGAGGAGCGTAAACTAAATTAGATCCTAATTATAGAGGACCCAAATTGTCGAACTATTAGTTGTTGTTGTTGAAACTCAATGATGTTAAAACACTACACGCTCACGAGATGTCTGGTGAAGATAATGGTGGTTTTTCAAAATCACTTAAATTATAATGTAAGTAGTCTATGTTTATATACATTGAACTAGTAAAGCGACATGGGAGCAACTAGAAACTTAGTTCTGTTGTCAGTTGTTCTGCAACAGCAATAATTACTATTAAGTTGTATACTGCAGGCTTGCTCATGCGGGTTCATAGTAATAGGATGTTTCAATTTCAAGAAATTCATAAAAAGTTACTGTACCAACCTCCACTCAAACATGACGTGATAAAAACATACAAAAAATTTGATGTTGTTTTTACATTGGGAATGCTTCAATGAAGCAATAATCATGCCAACGAGAGTTTAATTTGTCCAGTCGCAATCCTTTTAATAATCCCATAACAACTTTAGTTTTAACCTGAAGTCATAGAATCGATTTTTAGGAAATATAATTAAATCGAAAATTATTCAAGACAAGTGGACTTTATACTTCGAACTCATTATTTTGTACGTCTATTGTATTAATACCTTTATCAATTATGTTTGTAAAAGTAAATTATTGAAGGGTTTTAAGCGTGATTACAATTGAATCTGTTTGTTCGGTTATTATCAATTAATTTCGATAAAATCATTTTGTTAGAACAGCTGTAAGGAAATCCTATTAACAAGTTGAAGATGTCCTACTTACCTTTTAGAGAAAAGCCAATTAGAGCCTAATTTAAATCGATACTACTATATAAACTGTATCAGAGAGTTCATACATCTAAATGAAAAGAAAGTAACCATTTATCCTGACATTCACAGGACAGCACATAATTGTTACAATCAAATAAAAACTGACAGACATGAGTTATTATAATGCCCTGTGTGATGCCAGAAAATGCATCTGCCTCAGAATATAGCTGCAGTCGGAGACTGCAGCGTTGGTGTTATGATAGAGCCCGCGCTTGGTGACGTCACGAGCTTATTTAACATATTTATGGACTCAACCATAAGCAACTAAAATTTAAAAAAAAAAGGAAAGGAATTAAAACATCAGTCTAAAATGTGACAGTAAATATAATTTAACCAGTGATGTGTAAATCTTACAAATATATTTAGCATGTAAAGAATTACTATTGGTTCAGTTGTAGTATCTTCTATATGTATGTGTACACTTTCCCTTAACTGCTAACAGTGTACAAACATAGACAATAGAGTAATCCTTGTTTGTCTTAGGACACAAGCGATTTTAATGAGAAAACCTCGTTGTTGCCCTTCCTGTTCTTTAAAAGATGTCTTAAAATAACCCTTGTATCTTTTGTACTGGCTTAATATTATCCAAACTGCTACGTAAGAACTTTTACAGTTTACAAGCCACTGTGAAGCCGCGAAATGCCGAAGGAAGAGAATATACCACGATTTGTTTCTTGGAAACAGCTCATACAAAATAATGCAGAGAAGAAAGACTGCGCATAATTTAAAATTCTCTTGCCATGACGAAACCTATGGGACCTACACAAAACCTGCACGTAACAATTCCTCTGGTGTACTAGTTTTCAATAAATCCATTGATACTAGATAAAAGAAGGGCCTGTTCGTCTAGTGTCTAGTGACCCTAAATGCTGAAGCCACACGGTGATCCACAAATAGTTGTCCTGAGTCTGGATGTTTTTGTGTCCGTTGATTGAATGTTTGTGAAGCCTCCCGCAACGCAGATATTATTCCTAATGCGGAAGTTGTCTTTAAAAACAAACAAGATAAAGTAATGTAACTCGGTTTTATTGAGGATTATCTTATTGTTACCACACCGAGTAACAAAGTGAGTCAAATTTACTTATTTCTTTTTTTGAAAGGCAACTGCCACACTAGGTTTAATTTCTGTATCGTGGGGGTATTTTTAAACATTTAAACAACAAGCACAAAGGAGACCCAGAATAAGAATAACAATTTAAGGAATACACAAAGTGTTGTCCCTTGTGGGGATCTAACCCACAATACTAGATGATCACTTATACCACTGCGCCATCCGTGCAGTCAAAATGACCATTTCCATCAAGTTTAGTTCAACTGTAATCTCACTAACTTTTGAGAGACTTAATAAGTTAGCAGAGTACCAAATAAGGGATTACCGTGTGCCAGCTCAACCGGAGTATAATCACAGCCTCACAGAAAACCGGTTGTCATACAATGCTTGCGTTATATCTACCGAGTGAGTGAGGGTACCGTAGAACGAAGCACCCCTCCCAATCACCGCTAATTATCGTCACGTTTTTTTTACTTCTTTGTTTCTTGTAAAACGCTCATCCATCTCCTTCGACTTTACATGATTAGCTTATTAAATAAAAATCTATACCTTTGTAATAATATTATTATGACTAAGAAACAAACGGAATTTACATATCTCGTGTAAGACACTAATCACAGTTTTTTGGACATAACATTTTAATGAACTGCTATATGTTTAAATTGAGATTGAAATATTAATTGGAATGTTAAAAATCGGATGTAATATTGTTCTCCGGCCATACGTATATGACATACATATATATAAATACATTTCATCACAAATTATAAAATGGAGTATATTAAAACGTAATTGGTAAAAACTGGTTACCTATATATTCTATTCTTATTTTAAAAGTTACAAATCAATGCCGCCACCAATCACAGCAACTGTTCCACGTGCAAGATCGTAAATATAATTTAAACCGTCCGTTTTTTATACACCTACTTGGAGTAATGGTATCTTCGTGAATCGTGTCAATAAAATACACATAATATTAAAATATTAAGTATAAACCTTTATACTTAATACCGGTGTAGTAGGCGTCACGAAATTTGGATACAATAAATATCATTTTATCTTTACATTTTTATGTAAAATATTACTCTATATAATTTCACTGAATTTTCTTGTATTTACTTTGGTTACAAAATCTATTACTCTTTCTAGAAAGGTACTTTTCTTCTGCTACTTCAGTATGACTATGCAACCTCTCGATAATGTGAAGATGTAAAAAATATAAAAAATAATCTGCATTTAAGGCATGACAACGAAACAAACAAACCTTCATTCCCATTTACAGTAATATGAGATTGTTCGTAAGTCTGTTGTACGTGGGTTTTTGAGTTTGTGGTTTTTATTTAATGTGTATTTCAAGTTGCGTAACGGCTACTTTAATATCTATTTACATGACTACAATATAATGCACCTACACGTTCAGTTATTGACTTTGAATGTTATTCTTTACTCCAAATTATCGAGAACGTTATTTGAAATTACTCTTTGAGAACATTATGAGTTTGTGATTGCGTGGGCTTTTGTTTACACTTGTAATCATTACGAGTCCGATTGTTCAGTAGACTGAATCACTGCCAGTATTACGTAGTTGCCCATTTCCAGTATTATAAACGAAAACTAGTATGATTCGAAAGTCGTTTGGGTTACTTCAATAATTTCTTTACTTGAACGATATTTGATAATGTCTGAAATACAAAGTGTACAACAGGCAGACACATATGCTATAGTAAAAAAGTCACATATTACTGGTACATATTACGTACAGACACACATATTTGAACTTTATTTATTAAATTAAACATTTAACAGTGGTAGAGCTATGCTTAGGCACGAATGGGTCGGCTCGGTGCGATAGCACGGCCTTACAGAAAACCGGTTGTGAAGCAAAGTTTTCGTTGCATTTCTCCGAAATTAGTGAGGTTTCCGGAGGCCCAACTCCCCTCTCCTCTCCCGCTCCCTTCATCCCCTCTCTCCTTTTTCCCATCTTTTCATCCCCCTTTCCCATCTCTTACCCCCGTCTCCTCTTTCCCATTCAAGCATACCACATCAGTCATCACCCTCAAAGGCGGGGAGGGCACTTACGATTCTTCAGGTGCGTGTTTTTTTTTTTTTTTATGCGATAGGGGGCAAACGAGCAGACGGGTCACCTGATGGTAAGTGACTACCGCCGCCCATGGACACCCGCAACTCAAGAGTCACAAGTGCGTTGCCGGCCTTTTAGGTAGAGGTACGCTCTCTTCTTGAAGGTTTGAAGGTCGTATCGGTTCGGAAATACGGCAGGCGACAATTTGTTCCATAAGCTGGTTGTGCGACGCAAAAAGCTTCTGGAGAAGCGCACAGTGGTGGAGTGCCAATCGTCCAGGTGATGGGGATGGATATTTTGTCGCGTAGGACGATGGCGGAAACCAGCAGCCGGTATAAGTCCGAACAATTCCTCTGAACACTCCCCATTATACAAGCGATAGAGGATGCAGAGTGAAGCTACATCTCTACGCAACGCCAAGGTGTCAAGTCGATCAGAAATATCTTGGCAGTCGATGATGCGAGTCGCTCTCCGTTGAATGCGGTCAAGAGGCAGAAGTTGGTACTGGGGTGCACCTGCATAGAGATGAGAACAGTATTCTGTTCTGTTTAGCACACCAAGCTTCTTCGAGGCTAATATGGCCTTACTCTCTAAGTGACCGCGAAACTGGACTTCTCTTGATATATCGACGCCAAGGATTCCGATACTGGCTGATGCAGTTAGGGAAGTGCTCTCAAATTGAGGTGATACGACCAATGGCATCTTTTTAGCGGTGAACGCGCAAACCTGTGTCTTCGTGGGGTTAAATTGGACTAGGTTAAGTCTACCCCAATCTGAAACTTTTGATAAAGAAGTTTCGATTTCAGACACATGTTTGGATCGGCTTTCGATGACGTTTACCCGAGAAATGTTAGCGCGGCCGGTGTAAAGGGCATCACTCGTGCTATCGTCTGCATAGCAATGGATGCTGCTAATCTGCAGCATGTCGTTGATATGCAGAAGAAACAGCGTGGGTGATAGCACACAGCCTTGTGGGACACCAGAATTAACAGACTTCGAGTCGGAGCATGCACCGTCAACAACGACCTTGATGCTTCTGTCTGTAAGAAAACTGGTGAGCCAATTGCACAGTTTCTCGGGAAGCCCATAGGAGGGAAGCTTCGCAAGGAGCGCTTTGTGCCAGACCCGATCGAAGGCCTTCGTCACGTCCAAACTAACGGCCAACGCTTCCCCCTTGGTCTCGATCGCCTGTGCCCACCGGTTAGTCAAGTATACGAGAAGATCACCAGCTGAACGACCCTGACGGAAGCGGTATTGTCGATCATTGAGGAGCTGGTGGTCTTCTAAGTACCGGAGGAGCTGGCAGTTAACAATGGATTCCATTATCTTGGAGAACAAGGAGGTGATGGCTATGGGTCTGTAGTTGGACGGATCCGAGCGATCTCCTTTTTTAGGGATTGGGTGCACTAGAGCTGTCTTCCATGAGTTCGGGACTACGCCAAGAGAGTAGGAAAGCCGATAAAGGCGCGTTAAAACCGGTGCTAGCTCTGGAGCACACGTCTTCAGCACGATAGGAGAGATTCTATCGGGCCCACTCGACTTATGAACGTCGAGGGAAAGAAGCGCTTTACGCACTGCCCTTTGTGTAAACCGGACTTCCGGCATGCGGGTCTCGCACTGCGGTATGGTCGGCGGTGCGTTTCCCCCGTCGTCCAGGGTCGAGTTGGACGCAAAGAGTTTGCCCTGAAGATCGGCTTTTTCTTTAGCGTCGTGGGCCAACGAATTATCTCCTATGCGCAGAGGTGGAAGGGATGGCTTACAAAAGTTCCCCTGGACAGCTTTGGCAAGAGACCAGAATGCACGAGTTCCGGAGGGGAGACTAACTAGTCTCTCGCCAATTCTGCCGATGTGAGCCGACTTCGCCCCAGCAATTACTCTTTTGAGGGACCTGGAGGCAAAGTTAAATTGCTTCTTTAATGTGCTGGTCTTTACATCCCGTGCTGTCGCTGCATTAGCCCATGCTTGGTAACATTCCTGCTTTCGGCGGGACGCCGCTTTGCAGGTTCGACCAAACCAAGGCTGGGACTTGTCACCTGTGGGAATCAGGGAGAATGGAATGA
Source organism: Tyria jacobaeae (assembly GCA_947561695.1). Lineage (NCBI taxonomy): Eukaryota > Metazoa > Arthropoda > Insecta > Lepidoptera > Erebidae > Tyria > Tyria jacobaeae. Next base: position 15,783,220 of record OX387212.1, read on the forward strand.
AAAGTTCCATACCCTGAAGCAAAACATCCGCGACAGAGTCAGCAACGACATTGGGATCATCCGGCGAGAAGCAAACCTGCCTCCATGGGTAGGATGCAAAGAATGTTCTCATTCCATCCCAGTCTGCTGACCTATAGTGCCATACGCGGCGACTGCCTGTAACTCGCGGCCGCAGCGAGTGAACGAGTGGCACCATACTCCTAATCAGGCAATGGTCCGAAGAGCCAAGAGGGGCCTCAACGGATACTTTGTAGCCGTCAGGATGTGAGGTCAGCAGAAGATCCAACAGTGAAGGCACGTGGCTTTCTGCATCTGGGATTCGCGTAGGCGTTGCTACCAGCTGCATCAAGCCATATGCCAAGGCGAAATCGTGAACAGATCTTCCCGCATGATCGGTTTTGCGCGAACCAAGCCATTCGGCGTGATGGGCGTTAAAGTCGCCAAGAATCACGATCTCTGCGGATGGGACCTGCTGGAGCACTGAGTCTGTAGCCATTTGGACGTGGTCGATGAGTCGGTCCGTTTTGGCATCACCGGGACCTGTAGAGGCATAGGTAGATGCGGGGATGGTCGTCGCAGTCTACACGTAGCCATAAGATGGAGAGGTCCCTACCTTCAAGATTGCCGAGGCAGCGAGAAGTGATATCATCTCTAACGTACACGCATACACCAGCCTTAGGAACAAAGGAGTGTTCCAGTCCCTACCCAGGGTAGCAGAGGTAGGATGTGTCCGCTGGAGATGATATCTGCGTCTCGGTTAAAAAGAGCAAAGCCGGCTTTGCTGTCTCAAGGTGGTGGTGGACAGTGTCGAGGTTCGAATGTAAGCCCCTGATGTTACAAAAATCCAAGGTAAACGTGACAGGGGGTGCCATGGTATGCCTTCTCTTGCCCCGAGCAGATTTTGAGAGCGCAGTTGAGCCCCCCCCAGAGTACGAGGGGCAGCCTGGGCGTCCACGCTCAGGCATAATCCGTACTGAGGGTGGACGTCCAGGGGGGGATTCTCCAACGCTAGCGCTGGTACCCCCCTGGGGTATCCTTTTCGTTAACAGCGCTATCATTAGGGGGGTGGGGGATTTTGGGCCTCCGGAGACCTCACTCATTTCGGGGAAATGCAACGCAAGCGTTACTTCACAACCGGTTTTCTGTGAGGCCGTGGTATCGCACCGGTCGAGCCGGCCCATTCGTGCTTAAGCAAGCATGGCTCTGCCACTACAATAATGTGTCCATGGGCGGCGGTTGTTACTTACCATCAGGTGACCGGTCTGTTCGTCTGCCCCCATATACAAAAAAAATAGAATATTAATTATGTTTTCACTATTATCACATAATGTTACAAGGTATGATATTTCTGATATATATGATAAGATAATAATTATGACACTATTTAACAATAATATATCATGTTATTTATAAAAAGTGCAATTTATTCGTAACACAAACACCTGCGTGTTATTTTCGACAATTTGTTACACTATTATACTCGTGGACTTTTCAGAATTGATCACTAATTCTTACTTAATTTGTTTGCCTAGTCTATTACCACAAAGCATAGTTAATAGGAAATGTTAGCAAAATGGCATTATTTGTATTTATTACTTTTAATAACTTTTCTATGGACCCTGTACTGTAAGGTTCTTGGTGGATTAAAAAACACCCAGTCACCCAGTATACGGTCCTAAAGTGCCCAGATGACAGCAATAGGCTTGCATCGTGCTTGATTTAGTTGTAAGTGTATGTATGTATATCTGTTATAGTATGTACCTTTGACCAAGCCACCCTTGTAACCAGTGACATAGAGTGTATACCTCATTTCGTTAGTTAAAGTTAAAGAAGTAGAAAGGTATTAATGAAGACGATTAACCATTGTAACTGAAGTGCACTAGCGTAGTAAATCCATTCTTAACACAAGCAATTAGTTTAGATTGGATGTAATAACAAGAATTCTAGAAATATATCTATTGACGTAGACTCAAAAGAATGAGTTTTATTGACTGTTCTAGTGTCACTCAAATTTCCTATTAGTGTTATTATCTCCTTACTGCATTTCTATCATGAGTGGCATCTGTATGTTTCATTTTTTTTATTTTTTAATCAAGAAGGTATTTAATACTAAAACCGATTTGAATTTGATTGAAAATAGAATTTATCGCAATCCATCAAATAAACTCTTTAACAGAGGTAGTTAGTTTTAGAATGTGTATGTTTATGTAAGTTTATTTTATTTATATTTTTTTTTTCATTCAGTCATTTTCTTGCTGACGTAATATCCAAATGTACTCTACGGAAGCCCCCACAAAACAAAAGGGTGACAAAGAAAAATCAAGTGACAAATAAAATGAGCACAAGTAAAGAATGCGTTACTAAATAAAAAATATCCATGTGTGTAACTTAAGCTTTCATGTTCGTTTAAAACTTATATTTGAGCATTAACGGTTAAACTATAGACACGCAAGAGTTCTTGGTGTCGCTGGTAGCTATGAGACTTAATAATATACAATTATTTATTTATTAGTCAGAATCTCAAATTGTCCTAGATAATAGTTTCTCTTTTATTAAAATCAAAATCGTAACGTTTATTTTGTTTTGAGTTCATTGTCCGGTTTAATGTTGTAAATCTAGAGAGGTTCCTCTTTTTTTTTATAAATAAGATTACCATAATAACTCCACTCTGCCTGATGGAAAGCAACAAGTGGAGTTTAAGAGTTGTGGTCACCATCCCCATTGCAAGTGTAGTCAATGCAGCATGGTGACCCACACTATGGCGGCCTGGTGAGATGCTTTTTCACGACCCGCTTAAAAGAAACGGGATCAAAGTGGAAAGGAAACACGTGTGATGGTAGTAAATAGCAGGCTTTAACCGATCGGCAAAAGAAAGGAAGAGCCGAACCGTCTACCCCCCTTCTAACTACAGACAGTATATACATATATACAGTATTCTACAGTGCCATGATGATGCCAATAAATATGCTTAATCTATTAAACATAAATAAGCATTACGTAATTGGGACCAAATTAAAATAATAGTTGTTAAAAGGGGGTTCTTTAGACGCCTCTGACTCATATGACTCATGCATGCATACATTGCTGAAAGGGATTCAGCAATATATGCATGCATGACTGTATGTATGTAAATAGTATAGGATTTTTTGAAGAATGAGAATTTCGACAACATGAGGTAACGTAAAATACTATGTAAATAAGTACTGTGTGTAACTGAGGAAGAAAGTAACCCATGCCAAACGCGCATGAAATTAACAAACATGCGGCACACTTTGCTCTGTTGTGCTTGTGAGAAAGAAATAAGGATATGTATTTTTGTGACGAGGATAGTTAGTACGTTATATAGGAAATAGTTTTTACACTACACAAAAGCAAAGCTGTAATCAGGGTAATATTTTGTGTCAAGTAGACAGAAAATAAGTTATAGTAAGATATAATTACATGATAAAACCTAAAAGAACGGAAACAAAAAGTCAATATAAATTTCATAATATTGGTTCCTACTTATTATTTTGAATACAAGCAAATCTGTCACTTTTGCCACTTGAACGATCTTGCATTTTTTCACCATTAACTATCAAACGACAAACAATATTTGAAAACGGTTGTCTTATTTTTTATTTAATAAAGCAGGTATATAATATTAAGGTATTATGTACTAAGTCACATAGATATGCATTCAAATGAAGTGACATCGAATATAAAAATTTATTCACTTGTTTCCTTACCGCTCGGCTCGGTTTCAAAATTGTTTCCTATACTTAGATAATGCATATAGTTACGCGGTATTTTAACATGGACACCGCTTCGTTTAAACTGTGCATTGTACATCACCGAAAGGATAGATAATGTTTAAAGCAAGATCCACTGATTACTAAATTGTGCAAGAAGTTTAATGTAGGTATCACTCAACAAAAACATTTGATTTTACGTGACTTTTGTTCGAGCTTCAAGACAAAATTATTATTTAGTCTGTGTCATAGCTATCCACTTATTGGATGTTAGTATTCTAAAAGAGATCAATCTATTTTAGGTAAAGCTATTTAATCGCAAAAGGTAAAGGTTTACAAAATAAACCAAAGCTTGAAGCAGAAATCAAACACTGCTCACCAGAACGCGTTGAAATATCAAGGTAGTCACATAAAAGAGAATATGTCGACACCAAAAGCGTGTGAAACCATATTATAATATGAATGTGTAAATACTTTTATATGAAGTACTATTAATTATATAGACGTTAAATTTTTTTTTTTTTTTATAAAATTTAATAAATAACAGCTTTTTGTTAAAAATACAAAACTAAGTAAGAGGTGAAATATTTGTCAGTCAGTCAAGTCTGTTTCATTAAACCTGGTTTGAGTAACTGGTTTAGCACCTTCTGTTATTCAGTTTACTACTCATTTATTTACTATTAGCCTACAGTAGTCTAAACTTAGTTGATATTTGGATAAGCTTATTGATTTCCAACGTATTGTTGTAAGGCTCGAACATATCGATTTTTATGTGTTTAATCGGATTCATCTATCATCTACGTACTATTACTTCAAAGTGTGTAAAAGAGAAATTATAATTTGATGCGTTTTGTCATTTTGAATACATAGATATTGGGTGTGTGAATATGACTCCGCCCCTTTTTGTCAAAATAAAACACATTTGTTCGCTTACAAAATTAAAAAAAAAATTATTGAAAGTATGCTCCATCTGCAGCTACAACCTTCGCCCATCGTTCAGGTAGTTTTCGTATTCCTTGCTGGAAGAAGTCCTGGTCTTTTGAGCTTATCCAGTTGTCAATCCAAATTTTGATACTTTCACATGAAGTAAACTTTTCTCCAGTAAGGTCTGTCTGCATCGTCCGGAATAGGTGGTAATCCGAAGGAGCTATGTCTGGTGAATATGGCGGGTGGGGTAACACTTCCCAGTCCTGTCCCTCTAAATATCTTTTTACGACTTCTGCGGTATGCGGTTTGGCATTGTCATGCTGAAGAATTAATTTGTTATGTCTATTCACCCATTCTGGTCGTTTTTCTTCTATGGCTCGCTTCAAACGCATTAGTTGTCGTCGGTAAACTTCTCCATTAATAGTTTCAGAGGGTTTGAGCAACTCATAATATACAATACCTTTCTGATCCCACCAAATACAGAGCATGACCTTGGCACAGTGAATATTTATTTTTGGCTGTGATGGGCCTGGTTCGCCTGGTTTCACCCAAGCTTTTTTGCGTTTAGGATTTTCGTAGTGTATCCATTTTTCGTCTCCTGTGACTATCCGATGCAAAAATCCTTTTCTTTGCTGTCTTTGAAGCAGCATTTGACAAATGGTTTTCCGACGTTCCATGTCTCTTTCTTTTAAATCATGTGGAACCCAGTAACCGGCTTTTTGAATCATTCCCATCATTTGTAAACGCTTTGCAACAGTTGAACGATCAACATTTAATGCTGCAGCTAATTCTGATTGAGTTTGGCAAGAATCTTCCGCCAATAATGCTTCCAATTCAGCATCTTCAAATTTTTTTGGTGGTTTTCCATGTTCTTTATCCTCAGTACTAAAATCGTTATTTTGAAATCGTCGAAACCATTCCTTGCAAGTTGTATTAGACGGAGCATGCTCACCATAAATCTCCACAAGCAAACGATAAGTTTCCGCTGCAGTTTTCTTCGCAATAAAATAATGTAATAACACTTCCCGCAAATGACGTTTATTTGGAATAAAAACCGACATTTTCGAAAAGGTGAAAACAATTGTTGCTTACACTTCAACCAAATATCATAAAATGCGTTAGATAGCTGACATTCAGTACTATCGAATACAAGTATGGTCATTTATTAGTACACGTAAACAATACTAAAAACGACATCTGTTGAGAAAGGGCGGAGTCATATTCACACACCTAATACATTAACTCTATATTAATAGACTAATTATAAAAGCAATGGCAACTAAGTTATACTTTATCAAAGACGATTAAGATTTACATACACACATACTTACACTGACGCCTATGACCCATAAGGGGTAGACAGAATCGTTGTTGTTGAGGCCCAACTTCCCATCTCCTCTTTCCCATCCCCTCATCCGACTCTCTTCTTTCCCCTTCCCGCATCCCCCTATCCCTTACCACCCTCAAAGGCTGGCAGCGTACTTGCAACTCTTGAGTTGCAGTTGTCCATGGCAGGGTGTTGCCACTTACCATCAGGTGACCCGTCTGTTCGTTTATCAAACTATAGTATTAAAAAAGCGTATCAAACGTTTGGCCAACATCAATTTAGCCCCCCAAACGTAATAAGGCAAGCCTATTGCCTTCAACCAGATACTGAATATAATCTGTCTGACAGATAGCAGTTAAATTCTTACGACACTACGAGAAGAGATTGGGCCGCAATATACTCCACCAAAAATCACATTAAGATTTCTCTCTTAACCTTCTTCTTCTGGCGGACATAGATATATCGTTTAGTAATTATCTGGATGGAAAAAGAGTTTAGACGTAGCGTACTCTTTGAATGCTTTCATAATCAGTGACATTTACCTATATACAACATCGCCTGTTTTTGGATACCGCCCCTGTCCAACCGTATACTATTTGTTTTTAACTTTGAGTTGTCCATTGGCATATATCTATGTATGTATTTATAAAAAAAAAACTTACAATATTAAGAATCAAGTTTATTGACCACTGCCAATTAAGGCAATATATTTGCCATAATTGGCAGTGGTGGTAATGTCAATGTTAAATAACGAATGGATACAAAGAAATATATTCAAATTTTGATTAATTAACTAATTATGACATTAGCCTAGGTTAAATATATTGTTGAACGATTCGTTTGAATGTATCGAATAGAAATTCAAAAAAATATTTATAAAAAAACCATGTTCACCAACTAGACTCTTGCACTTAACAGAATCAATGCATACGGTAGGATGAGTAAACGTAAATATGTGAGTGAAGTATTAGAAAATGAAAATCCTTTCTATTTTAAAAAAGTACATCGCCTATGTTCCGTACCGTTACAGTCACAAAGTACACACAACGCTAGATACAAATTATTTAAGATACAAATCGTATAGATTTTGAAAACAAAATTGAATGATTTCATTGTTGTATTTTAAACAGAAACATAAAGAGAAGATACAAGTAAAAATAAATAAAATATATATACGGGTGTATATAGTTTTTTTGTATAAAATATAGACTAGATTGAAGGGTAAGTAGAACAGTTGACCAGGTCTGCAATTTTTGCAAATTAAATGGCAAATCAATTAAATGGCAAAATAGCCAAAAAATAGGACTTTTTAATTTTATAGTAATTTGTGATTCGAGCATTGACAATAATTACACTATCATTACAGCGATTTGGCATGCTTAAAATCACTTCAACAAATTCACTTTGAGGAATGACCGCCCACGTTATTTCTAACAAGTCAAATAGTTGTTGTGCAGTATATCCATACTCGGCAGTGCTCTTCTTTGGACCATATATCCTATGCGTTCTCAACTGGGTTGAGGCCTGGCGACTGAACGCGCCACGGCAGAACGTTGATGCGAGCATCGGTAACAGTCATGTTACGACTCTATGCGTGTGTGGGTGTGCATTGTCTGTGCACTCAACCAGCTTCGCAAAGGGGTGATCACGTCTGAAACAATCCTCTCGGCCTAAATCTGAGCATTGAGGTTGACCCCGGATCCAAATGAGCAAATTTTTCAGTTCCGATGCAGAAATTATAATGGTTTTGTAAAACCGCTATCACACACTTCTAAAAAGGAATCCTGATTGACAGTTTGATTATCTTTTTTTAATAAAAAAAATTCTTTATTCAAATAGTGAAAAAGACTAAAAAGAATCAATAATCCGAAAATGATAAAATAATAATAATCAATTGCGGCGATACTCTAAAACGTACTTGATCCCTAGACACTTTTGGCGTATGTATATAGGAGATAGCAATTTGATGGATACCTCGGCTAGTTCCAGAGCTATTTAAATAGTGCTATTTTTCTTTTAAACGGAAAACTAAAAATTCGAGGAAAATTAGGGCAAATATTCAACGTATGTACAATAGTTGTTCTGGTACTAGTTAAGAATATTATTTAAAGTCCAAAGACAGAATTTTCGAATTATATAAATACAATATGGGTTAAATTACGAGTGTATTGTCTTATCAAAGGCGATGAGTACCTCCCTCATATTTCACTTGTTTGGATGTCTTATTTGCAGACGGTTCACAAATTAATTAAGGCATTGTTGCTTAAACAAAGCTGCTAACATTTAATAATAGACTTGATGTCGCGAAACTATACAAGCGCATTCACGATGTGATTTGTAATTAAAATTTGTAAAGATAGCGCAGACACATACATTGGTACATAATTTTAGATGAAACGTATGAAATAAATTTAGTTTCCGACTGCATTGTGACAACTCCTATTTATTTTAGCGGACATTGTAGCGCAATGTTACACCCTGTTTTACCCATAATCTTAAGAAAATTCAAATGACACATCACAAGTCAACCCTTCGGGGGTCCATCAGCCTTTTGGGGCTCTAGGGCGTGAGAAAGAAACATCATATATATGTACATACATGCTCGAAGAACATAACCCTCCCTTTGCACAGTCAGATAAAACAGGACTTTCAACACCGCCTTCATACTATATAATTTTATAACACTTTTTGGGGTATGAAATGGAAAATATGAGGGGTATGCTTTTGGGAACGATGATTGTGAAGTGACATTCTGACACTGACGCGGTATGTAGCTTCACTTGAAAAAATAGCACCAGTCGAGGTTGAAACCAAACTAAACACGTGAGTCAAACCAAACCTTAAAACCTATACAATTATTAAATAAAACCCCAAGTGCATTATAAACTTTCAAATTTGCTGACGATATTTCGTATGCTTATACCCTTGTCAAATAACACTTTACATGTCGAAATACATCAGCCGTTAAAGCTCTAGGGCAGCGTAGGGCGTGCGTAAGAAACATCATATTTACAAACATACATGCATATGTATGTATATATGTATATTATACATACACTAGAAAAAATAACCCCTCTTTCTCGAGCAGCAGGTCAAAAAATATACAGTTTCAATTTTATATATTTTCCAGAATATTTTTAGTATTTCCACAGTAGTCAGACATCACTACTCCGGTTTTTCAACCTTGAGCACTGAATCTATAGCAGTGGGTATAGGTAAAGTTAAACTACCAGAGCACAGAATGTAAAATAATAAACAAGAAATTTAACATAACATAACAAATAAAAGAAAACAAAAACATTCATGACTTTGTGCTGCTTACCAAAAAGGTTTAGTCAACCAAATAGTACACAGGTAACAGAAAAAAAAAAATAGAGTTAATCAAATAACCGTATATTTAAATAAGGAACATAATATATCCATTTAATCCATGCAATGAACTGTATTAATTTCAGATTTTACACACAAATATTGTCATTATTCTATACCGTGTCTTAGCAAAGGTTTAAAAAAAATGGCAGCAAAGGTGATCTAATAACCTCAAATTTGCATTAAGTTTTTCACAACTGTAAACCTATCATAATAATTTGTATTGTATCATTTAAATTTGAATCGCTTTGGTAGAGTTCCGATAATACTCGTAAGTACAAACAGACACAGACGTACGAAGTTGACATAAAAAGGCAAGTAATTAACATTCAACGTATTTATAACTCTTGGTAATTTTACGGTAATATGCGTTGATAATATTCATAACAAATGCATTTATAATTCTTAGGAAAAACAAATTGCTCGCTTAAATATTGTGGCTATCGCACCTCAATATTACCTATATCCGATAAATGTTACCGATAAATGTGCTGATTATCGAGATAACTTGCAAAATGTTATGTTATAATTATTCATGTATGTATATCTAAAACGTGGAGATAACTTGTGCGTTACGTACCGACATGTACAGTGTTCATTTTATGATAATGAGCAAACAATCATGTCATTTAACTCAGTTCCTAAGTTATAGTTATAAGATTTTTTTATAGGAGTTATGATTATAATTGTGGTTTAAAGGCGAAGTAACAATAATAAATAATTAAAGTCAAAGAAATAATACTATTACGGCTTCCTGGTTCTTTAACCTAGTAACCAAATTTGACTGTAGATGGTAATTATACGGAGTTCCCAGTCAGCTCCAAGAAAGATTACAAATTACGGCTCCCTGGTTCTTTAACCTAGTAACCAAATTTGACTGTGGATGGTAATTACACGGAGTTCCCAGTCAGTTCCAAGAAAGATTACAAACTACGGCTCCCTGGTTCTTTAACCTAGTAACCTAATTTGACTGTAGATGGTAATTATACGGAGTTCCCAGTCAGTTCCAAGAAAGATTACAAATTACGGCTCCCTGGTTCTTTAACCTAGTAACCTAATTTGACTGTAGATGGTAATTATACGGAGTTCCCAGTCAGTTCCAAGAAAGATTACAAATTACGGCTCCATGGTTCTTTAACCTAGTAACCTAATTTGACTGTAGATGGTAATTATACTGAGTTCCCAGTCAGTTCCAAGAAAGATTACAAATTACGGCTCCCTGGTTCCTTAACCTAGTAACCTAATTTGACTGTAGATGGTAATTATACGGAGTTCCCAGTCAGCTCCAAGAAAGATTACAAATTACGGCTCCCTGGTTCTTTAACCTAGTAACCAAATTTGACTGTGGATGGTAATTACACGGAGTTCCCAGTAAGTTCCAAGAATGATTACAAATTACGGCTCCCTGGTTCTTTAACCTAGGTACCAAATTTGACTGTGGATGGTAATTATACGGAGTTCCCAGTCAGTTCCAAGAAAGATTACAAATTACGGCTCCCTGGTTCTTTAACCTAGTAACCTAATTTGACTGTAGATGGTAATTATACGGAGTTCCCAGTCAGTTCCAAGAAAGATTACAAATTACGGCTTCCTGGTTCTTTAACCTAGTAACCAAAATTGACTATGGATGGAAGTATACGGCGTTCCCAGTCTATGACTATAAATTCCTCGGCTTTAGCTATTGTTAGGAGACCGTAATAATAGACTAAAGACGAGACATGCAAACATCTATGAAGTTTGAATGGTGGGTTTTCCCTCCGAAGTTACTATTCAAAGATGGTATTCCCACGAAATGGTATTCAAGTCATGGCAGGATCCGTCGGCTAGGCTAGGTCGAGGTGGCTCACATAAACCCGAGACCCTCTGTTTTCATGGGCCACGGAAAAGGCCTCAAACTGGATCTAGCCATAACATAGTAGTCATAGTAGGAGATTTTCGCATCGGCATCGAACAGTCGGTAAGATGAGATCTTGGGCTCGTGTTCGATAGTCGTAGGGATGTCGGAATTCATTTCCGGAAACAAAATGTTTATAAAAAAAACTATTTTTTTATCTGACTTAAATTTTCTTAGAAACTTAAATATAATTTCTAAATATTTGTGATCAAATTACTCCGAAAATACGTCTTTTTGGGAGTAGTTACTGGAAGATTGAAAGAAAGTCTCATCGGCATTTACGTCAATACAGCAACAACTTTGTTATGAAATAATAATAAATTTTATTTATTTAACACTTCATGCATTTTATATTGCACGAGGCAGGCATTTCACATCGCATTCTGCCAGGCAACATTTGAGTAGTTCAATGAGGGAGTTCAGGATACCAAATGTTAAATAATAAAATATTAACATTGGTACTGGTACTGGTAAATACGTCTCCGATATTATCGCGTTTTTATCAAATTACCTACTTGCTGTTAATATCTTTTATTACTGATACCATTACAGAATTTACAGATGACGGTAGCAGCTTGAGATAGGTGTTGGTAATATATCTAATACTATCTATCAGTATTATGATTAACTGATTCTCAATTACTATATCTACTTTGATTTAAGATAAGAAGATATTGATAACACTCCTTTAAATAACACGCTCCACAAAAGTGGTAAGTAGGTATGTATGTTAATTTCTTTATTCCACCATAAACTCTAAATGTCTAAACTGAATGATGAACTGGTGAATTATCGTTAGAAATTTTACATGATTTTTCTCTTTAGTGTCTTTTCAAAAAGACAATTTCCCGCACTAGAATTCGTTTCTGTTTCGTCGGGGTATATGACAACCATTTCAAAAACTGACATAAATATTAACCAGACTTAAAACAACAATTTGTGGTCAACACAAACTGTTCAGGTGACTGTAGGACTGTGGGATCGAACCCACTCGGCACGACTGCGTAATGGAGTGGTAACCATCACTGCGCCATCCGTGTAGTTAATCTCAAGTGACAGTAGTTGTATTTTATTAAAAAAAAAGCAGTATGGCGGCTATATGGAGAATATTTAGGTAGAGTTGTTTTTTAGTCAGGAACTATTCTTTATACGGTACGGTTAACATTTTGTTTATAAGGTATTCGAACTTAGGAACTCGATATTGTACTTACGACTTGGGTACACCATTTATGCTTACAGGGCACAACCAACGCATAAAAGAAAATGAGGATCCCTGATCTTTTAATGCTTTATATAATACAGATTGTTATTGTGATGGAAATCTGTAATCATTTAATTTTAGTTTTTTATCATATTTTAATTTGATAATCGTTTTCACATAATCCCTGCAAAGGAAAACTACATATTACCTTCAAAGTGCTTGCTCGACCATATGCAATGAGGTGACTATCATGTTAACATCCTACATCGTAAGTTATGCATACATTTATGCCGGTGGACTGAAATATTGGGTACGATTTTATAAATACGCAATAAATAAGATCTTCTCTCTAGTAAAATTAAAATACCTATTTAAATTTTACAAATCCGTTATCTAGTTCTTCACTCACTTCATTTATAAATAATATTTTTGGCTTAAAACTACCTAAATAATTTACTTACTACCTTTTTAACTTTCCCGGGATTTGCTTGTAGATACTGGAGATTCTCTCTCGCTTATTGATTAGCATCATAACACAAGAGACTAAAATATACCCTTGAACACATAATAATTTTATTACAAGTGTTTACAAAGTAACTAAAATCGACAGCTAGCAGTTAGCAGTGCGACAATTTAGAATGCTCGATGTTAGCTATCGTTAGACACGTTCATTTGAACACTTGGGTACTTATGAAAATGGATAAAGTGGAATATAGTACTTTTCTGCTAAGCAAACATAATCAAGAAATGAACAGTGAGATTACCTTAAGCTACTGTTTGCCCTTATCATACTGTAAAAAAATGTATACGGCCAAAAAGGCAGTCGGGTTACCTGATGATACCTTAGTGACTACCGCCGCAAAGCTGGCGTTCCCCCATTAGGGCTCCGGTAACCACGCTCCCTCGGTGATACACAACCGGATTTCTGTATAGAGGGGGATAGATCTTTTGATAGAGAGAAGGTTGGAACAACAAACAAGGTTGGAACATTTGGGTTCCTCCTCCTAGGAGAAACCCAAATGTTTGGGTAATCGCTTACTAACAAGCGTTGGGCAGGCGTTAAGCTTATTTGAAACCAGGAAGAAAGTGATTCAATGGCATAATACATTTTAAAACCTTTGCAAAGTCATATAAAAATGGCAACAGACACCAGGAGGTAAGTTCTTAAATAGGAGTCAGTGAGTTTTAAATAATCATTACTGAATTTGTTAGAAAGGATTTGCTGGCATCCAAACCACTGCGGTAATAAAGAGATCGTAATTGATCTGTATGTATAGATATTGTCCGATCCAATCCTAGACCTTGTAAGAAATAAGATTCTAGAGTAGCCAACCGCTGTTAACACTTTTCTTAATGATGGTCTGCACAACAAAATATTTGTGATATTCTATATTTTTATTATATGTTCTAAATTAATGCAACTATGTATAATAAACTCGTTTCACTTAATAGTCAATGTATTTATAATACTTCAAAAACATGTAAAGAAGTGGAGATCCTTGATTTCGGTTTTCCTTGTCGGGATTTCTATTGCATAAATATGTATAATAGTAATAGTTTAATACACTCACTGCTATATATGTATGTATATGGATAGATAGAGTGATTCTTATTTTTACCATTTATTTAAAATATGCATAGAAGAACATTGTTTTGAACAAATTTAAAATTTAAGGAAACACGAATAAATAATACTGGTGATGCATGGTGAAATGCATTGCAATGCAATTTGTTTGTATCAGTTTCATTTTCTTATCAGAACAGCCACTGTTACGACTAACTGAAATAAGAATGTTTTCAAAATATATTTTGCTTTATCCTACGAACGAAGTTTTGAACAAGATAACAATGGACGAATGGTTGTTATACTTTCGAAGTTGACCAGTTTTTATAAAATGAAACTATCATATTAAATACATACTAATATTGAAAATATTTCCACGGTAACTCTCCTCTAATTAAACTATTACCAGGAATAGTTTTAGAGACTCTCAATGTTTAATCGACTATAACGTTAACATTCTTGTACTCGTATATATGCATAGAAATCAAATTATCCAGTTTATTTTAATGATTAAACTCCTATAAATCAAATTTTCCGAGCAAACAAGCGTAAACATTACACATTACACAAGCGAACAAGACTAAGTAATGTGCAACATGGCTAGGTGAAAATAATTTTTAAGTATAAAATTATTATTTTCACCTCCTGAACCTATCTCGGAAAATTAAAAATAATTTTACAGCATACCTAAAAGATACAGAAAATGAACTAGAAAAATAAAAATAGTTAATATTAATGGATTTTTAAACGATAATAGTTTTCGTACTTAATAGATTTTTTTTTAATTTAATAATTGATGAATTTTGATATACGCTACATAAAAACGATCAATTTATACTATATTTTAATAGAAATACCTAAACCTCAACTATGACGATGTAATAACGAATTTATGAATGTAATATATATCATACTAATACATATAGATACGTATAATATGCATAGCTTTATTCTATCTTTATTTATATTATTCGAATGTATATGTCTAATGAAGAATTCAAGAAATTACTAAATATATTCCTTCCTTAGTATATATTAGGTGTGATTTATCTATAATATCTATGTATTCAGAAATATGTAAGTATGTTTATAAGCAGTCTGGTTACCATAGCACAAGCTCTGCTAAATTCTGGATAAGACGGCCTTGTGTAAGATTTCTGAAGTTTTTATTATTATGATAGTGTAGAGAAAATGTATATTTAGTTAATAAAACCGACTCGGATGTTTTAATATAACATTTTGTAAATGTAACCTTAATAATATGAATCTGTCAAAACTGCTATGATAATACTGTCCTACTTTTTATGGATTATAATCCATTCATTTATTTCAAATATACATATATATATTTTGTTTATCATGCTTTCTGAAGCAAAAGCAAACTATGTTATCTGCCCAGACGCTGTCAAACTAGTAAACATAGTGATAACGTAAGATAACAGTACTAATATATTACTAATAGAATGCTTCTTAAATTCACTCAGTAGTACTACATTGTTAATGTCTATGATCTACATATATTTAAAAATATATATATTGGACCTAATTCGTCGTCAGTACATTTAGAAGCATAACATAAAATAGTCATTATCTGCAACGAAAACGTATTTTTTTTATAATTTAGGAACAAATGCTATTTAAGTAGCTATTTGTCTTTAAATACTGGTTTTGATATAGTAGTATGCCCTTCATTGCTAAAGACATTTTTCAAAGTAATTAAAACATTTTTGAATTTGATTAGATAGATATTACGTTTGGTTTCGCACTGATATTACCTTCCTATACATGTGTATAGAGAATACGGTTTTTAATTTTGTATTTAAAAAAATGTATTATATTACCACACTTACCTGATCGCAGAATTTCCAAGTAAAAAACTTTTCCTTTATATCACACTACACAAAAGCAAAACTTATTTTTTTTTAACACTAAACTGTAAACACTACACCAACCTTTTCTGGAGGAATCGCTTCCGAAATTCAATGTACGCTGACCGGCCTTTATCTTCTGTGTCTCCTATCCTAACGCGTCCATGTAAGGGTACTCTGTGTCCTGATATACCATAGTCCATTTGGAGGTCTACGACAAGCATGAGGGTGAAGAGTACGAGGAATGCGCTAAGGGCGAGCGCGAGGCGCTCTTTGAGCTTCATGTTGAGCATGGTGCGCGCGGTCGTGCGGCGCGGCGGGTGTGGACTGCGCGCATGATCCTCGGGCGTCGGCGACCGTTTACAATCGCGCGCGCACGCCGCTCCGCTGCCTCGCCACCTTCGACGCCACCGTGCTCGCGCCCAACCGCTTAAGCTGACAACAATACAGAAGCTACTGTTAGAAAAAAAAAAATATAAATTTTACAAAAAAAAAACTATTAGCCATTGCGTCACGAGGCAGTTATATTACTCTATTTCTTCTCTTCTATTTATATTTATATATTTTTTTCAAACATCAAGAAACACTGCAGTTACCGTTATATTTCTCGAAATAACACGATCAGAATTTAAAATGGTGACTATAAAAACAGCTTTTCATCTAGAACATGAATAATTTACAATAATAAAAAGGTAGCAAGACAAATTCAATCAGTAGGAACGTATAACCTAAGTGAGCTACATTAGACAACATCTATTTTATGATAACGTGAGTACTTGTATCATAGGAAGCTTTTATTATTTTGTAAATTTATACTTCAAATTCCAGTCTTAACTCATAATCACAATACACGAACTAATTAAAAAAAATCGCGCTAGACATAAACAACACTCAGAGTCGGGACAAATATTTGATGAACACACTTTTCTTTCACGTCACGTATTGGTATCGAACCCACGATCTTTGGCTCAGCATTCAGGTTCACTAGCCACTAGGTCAACAGGACAGTAAAATTAAACATTTTTATTTAAATAAACGCACGTTAGTTAGTTTTTGCAAGTCAGTTTCGGATTTTTTTTTTTACATTTTTGGCCCAAATCTTGAGAATATTAAATATCACGCTATGGAAAGTGTTTATAAGTCTAAATAGCGTAGGTAGTGGGACTTGCGAGTCACTGCACCATATATACATATGTAGGTTAGGTAATATGTAATGTTTGCTATATTCTGCTGACCGCCATTTGTATTATAGAGACCGTTATCAGACTGTTACTTTTCGCTTTTTTTGAGTTCCTTGGATATTTCTCAAATGAATTGCCAAGAGCACAGTAAATTATGACTGGCAGTTGTTAGTTATTGTCTAGTGTTAACTTGTTGTTTTCCAGAGGTGGAGTCGATTCCCACTCAGAACAAATAATTGTATGATGAGCACCATAACGACAAATTTATGAATAAATTGTTTGTTTCTACCTATGCATACATACATCCGTAAACTCACGATTTTCGACAACACAAGTATTAGCACCAATATACACAAAGCCATTAATTGTAACCATCGAAAACTATCCAAGAAATCAATATTATTATTGGCAAAAAGTATCTGTTTTACCAGTGGCAGAGCCATGCTTAGGAACCAATGGGCCGGCTCGACCGGTGCGATACCAGGGCCTCACAGAAAACCGGTTGTGAAGTAACGCTTGCGTTGCATTTCCCCGAAAAGAGTGAGGTTTCCGGAGGCCCAACTTCCCTCTCATGAAAGATGTCTCCTCTTTACTACCATCCCCGCACCCTCCTATCCCTCATCGCCTACGAGGACAGGCAGCGCACTTACGACTCTTGAATTGCAGGTATCGATGGACGGCGGTTGTCACTTACCATCATGTGACCTGTCTTTTCGTCTGTCTTCCAATAGTATAAAAAAAAACAGTATTATATTAATTACATTCGCATATTTCTAATCTATCTATTCCCATGCATATCGCACTCGGTTTCTAGCTTAACTAATTCTGCTGAATATATCTAATTTATTACCGTACTAGCAATTTTAGTACCTACTAATACTATGTACGATCTCCTAACTAATATGAAGAGGGCGAATGTAAGTTGTTTCTTTACTATTTACGCTTTCCTGATTTAATTACCGAGCAAATCATCATCGATTTTTGATTACACGTTGTCAGGAATAAGAAATACAATTCTTAAGAGATATAAAAATAACGATTAAAGAAATTCGTTGTATGCCTGAATATTCCTTCTAGTAAACGAATACCTTTTCTTTCTACTTTTTTCTTTTACACAAATCACAGGTTGAAGCTAGTGTGTGTAAAATAACTTTATAGGCTTATATTAACGTAGAGTAGATCATGAAAAATATTTTTACCTCCCTTACCCTTATGCGTTGCAGGGTTAAAAATCTCACAAAAAGTATCTCACTCTAAAAGTCATATATGAATTTCAAATTTATAAAAGCACTTACCTAAGTTAATAAGAATGTTTAAGTAAGTCAATACATAATTATATTTCATTGCTTACTGTAATCCAAAAAAAAATGATAAATTGGAAACCGGGATAATGATTCATTATTTCATTAATAAATAACTTATAAACATTTTCAACAATGGTATATTTATAGAATTAAAAACAAAAGCGATCTCTTGCGTCATAATTCTTATTATAAAAAAATTTACTCAGTCACTAGTGGACTCGATGTGATTGAGTGTGATGTGATGCTTAAGGCATTTATAAGGCGGAAAATGAGGTATCAAATTGTTGTTTTGTGTGACAAAACTTAAAAAGTTTGTCCAATTTACATTATAGGCATATATTTGGTTCAAATTTAATCTATAATCATATTATAAATATCAAAAGTTTGTGTTGTTTGTTTGTTTGAACGTGCTAATCCCAGGAACTATTAAAACGATTGGACAAATTATTTTAGCATTATATAGTGGGCTTTCTGACTTTGGCCTTCCTCAGTAAACTGTTTAACTGAGGAGAGCTATAGATTATCATCGTGCTATTACCCAAGGAAGTGGAGCAGCAGATCGCAAATGTCATTAAAGCGATCTGACTTACTTATGTACATTACCATATATGTATAATTACAAGGTGAAACCGCAGGACACAGCTAGTTTATAATGAAGAAGTAAGCATAGACATCACAAATAAATTTTCATGGCAGTATAGTCTGCGGCCATCAAAAGTGACATATTATTATCTGGGGCCATGCGGTCAAATATCACATTGATACTAAGAATTGTCCTCATATTATTTACATCCTACTGAGTATTCAACAGCTACGTAAGTAACAAGCTGTTGCCCAACACGAATCGTCTACGATTGCAAAACCAGCATTTCGCAGTGTCATAAAAACATGCTAGAAACAAGCCCAAAATGAAACGTATTAGAAATGTGATGCCTCATGCATTGTGACACTTTATAGACAAATGCTACGATTGACATGATTTCAGCATACATTGAGACTACTTCGTTACTATGTGGTGCTATCTAAGCTTAGTTTAATTCATAGATTAATTTTATTTCATAAGTACGTGTATTTACTAGATCCTAACTACTGTACTGCATCTGCAAACGAAGCATTTTTTGTTTGTTTAATCAATAATCAAATAAGCTAATCTCTGTAACTATTAGTCGGTTTATTTATTGACAATGCGGGGAACGGGCAATAGAAAAACTAAGTACATAGTCCGCAATGAATATTAATTAGTACACGGTAATTTTTTACCATTAAATACAAAATAATGTTCTACATTATAAAAATTTACTACTGTAGATAATCCGTAATGGGTAATGAAAATGAAGCATCCATCCATCCATGAGCAGGTGCTGTGGCGCACATCGTGGAAGGCCTAAGTCCAGACTGTAGTAAGCTAATTGATTAATCATCATTCGAACGGCAGAAACTGATACAATACAAACATAAAATCTATACTACACAATGTAATAAAGTAAGTATAGTAAAATTCAATAATAATATATTTTTTAAATCTTCTGTTTGTTTTTTTTTTGTAAAAATAAAACACCTCCCGTATTAGGAATAAAGTGTCCTGCGGGCTTCACAAAGATTTAAACAAGAGACACCTGTAACACCCAGGTCCGAGACAACTAATTGTGGATCACAAAAATGTGGTCCCTGTGGGAATGGAACCAAATTATAAAGTTATAATTTAAGATACAAACACACAAGATATAAACAGCAATTGTATCTCTTAAGAATTGTACTTCTTACTCCTGACAACGTGTGTTCAAAAATGGATGATGATTTACTAGGTACTGAAATCGGGAAAGCGTAAATAGTAAACAAACAAACCTACATTCACCCTCTTTATGTTAGTTAGGAGATCGTACATAGTATTAGTAGTATAAAATTGCTGGTACGGTAATAAATTGGATATGTTCAGCAGAATTGGTTAAGCTAGAACCCAGTGCGATATGCATAGAAATAGATAGATTAGAAATATGACGTTGAAATGAAAGTTCCGTATGTTAAAAATATACGAATTTGAACAAAACTGCTATTAGTCAGTATCTTCAAGGATCTATCTCTTTCACAACGGCTGTTTTCTTATATTTTGCACTACTCATTACCTATTAAGTAGGTGACATATCGGGTGTTATCATTATTACAGTTGTTCATCAATTGATTATTAGAACTGCATTTGTCTTTTAAATAATCTAAATAATATGCTCCTAGCATTCGATACTAAGCAACATTCTATAACGAAATATTGCTGCAAGTTTTCAAAAGTTGGTTAACTCTAAGACAAAATATATTAATATTCTATATCGTTTGATCGATTCTTTTCTCGAACAACTTTGTGTATTTGTGTATATTTATACACAAATAAGAAAAGAATAAAAAATTGTTTCTCACCTTGTTAATTAGTCCAGCAGATGCAAAATAAAAGTTATTCAATCACTGAGGACGTCGACTGACCTACGCAAGCAATTTGCACGTTGTTTACAAATAATGGTTGTTTCTACCATGTAAGAAAGTTAATCGGTATTCCATGAAAGTGTACACGTCCAACTAACATATTCAATCTGCAACTTAAAGATTGAAGGTTATCCATCATGAGCATGTGTTGAATACTCGTACAGTACACTACTGTTCAGACGGAAAAACAGTTCCGACTTTCGATATGAAAGTTCTAGAAATCTGCACTTATTGGAACTATTTTACTGCGCGTCTACAAAATTATATATATTGATTTTTTTCTCTCATTTTCTATTTGAAAAAATTCAAAACTGATTCTAGATTGACCATTATGTTTTTTATTGTTTGGTCTAGAAAAGATACGGGGAATAATCGATTTGAATACTGCAATTTTTTTGACAATATTTAGCTACTGATAATTTACATTACGTATTATATAAACACCTATAAAAACTATTACACAGTGACGTCACCTCTAACGACTTCCTTCCCTTCGAAGTTAAATGTAGTTGACTTGCTAAAATGATGAGCAGAACAACTGGTTAATTATCCGCAGTTTTGCAAACTAATTGTCCCAGTACTTAAAGTACAGTAAAAGCAGAAATTTAATTTTTGTCTCTCTAACTTGTATAGATTCTCCTTTGAATTCAGTATAGTGCAATAAGTTGTAATGTCGTGTTATCAAATATAAGGAGGTACTAGAACTTAAGTCTTCAACGTAGTAGTTAGTAGCGTTTTGTTTTTTTATGTTATATTTTATTTTATTTTTTCTCCCAAACGAGCAGACGGGTCACCTGTTGGTAAGTGACTTCCACCGCCCATAAACACTTGCAACTCGAGAGTCAGTTGCTGTCGGCCGTTTAGGGTATGGGAAATTGAGGAGGGGAAATAGGGTTTGGGCCTCCGATAACATCACTCACCCTGCCAGCAGGCTCTTCAGTTTTCTATGAAGCCGTGATTTATTTTTTACTCCGGCCGAGCTGGCCCATACTAGACTAGATATGGGCGTGAACATATTTATGCGTGTATATGTATGTACTTTTATTAGAAAACAAAGGTTTTAATGATAGGACCTACAGTAAATTCGTAATATTATGAAACCTGCAGTACCTAGTCTCGTGCCACTATATTGGCTTCTCAATATTTACTGAAACAAGGTGTGAAATAACACAAAGTGACTTTAGACAACCTGTGCTAAATGTTGAAACAATCAACCTATTAGAATTGTTATGTAGTATTACACATATTCCTTTAAATATATATATAAATACCTATGTCTACAAGGGTCCAACAATATTCAGAAAAAAAAAATTCTATGATAAAGGTACATCATTACATACTATTATAAAGAGTTTTATAAAGAGAGAGTTTGGATGCTGGTTTGTAACGAATATAGATGAAATTTGGCGCAGATAGATAATAGACTAGAATAGCACATCGGCTTATTATGCCGTAAGAATTTACAGGTATAACACATATTAAACATAATAAATGCAGCTGCAGCATATATAAATATATACTCAGAAATGCATTCACAAGTTCATTTAACTTCCTAAATATACTTACACACAAAACAAAATTAATAAGTTCATCCCACTTGATCAAACATTAATCTACCTTCAGGTGATAGGGTTATAGGTACATTGAAAACGAGTTGAAAGTCCAAAGGAGGTGGTTAGATAGATAGATAGATAGAATACTCTTTATTTGTACACCATTCTTACAGTTAAATACAATACATACAGTACAAGTGTCAACTATATAATGTACAAATGGCGGCCTTATTGCTATATGCAATCTCTTCCAGGCAACCTTAGAATGGATTATAATCATTCGGAGAGAGAGAGGTAGTTGGAGGATCACTTCAATATTTGTGGTTTCATAACAGATTTAAATTTTGTAAAATTCTGCTTATCAAGTAAAGTTGTTAGAAAGTATAAAACCCGCATTATTAACTATCCCTCTTTTTTTTGCTGACGTTATCTCGAAAAGTAAAAAATAAAATTATGACCTCAGATGTCGAAATTCATAAGGTCGTCTATATACATAGATACATGAATACACTTGAAAAACATTACCCTCCTTCCTGTGCAGCATCGTAAAAACACTTGTCAAGTGTACAAATAACTAACAAAGTCGATACGACAAGAGGTTGACATTCTCTGATACAGTAGGATGCATTCATTACACGTGCCGTTAAAGTTCAGCATTATCAATCAAACATAGTTGTAAGACAACATTGTAATAATCACTTTCATGCTCTAATGACCTGAACTCATTACAGGAGCCATGCGCTAACTATAATAAATATTAAATATATCTAAACAACTCATTTAGCTATAATATAGTGTAATATGACCAAGCTCATGTTGTTTTGTTTACTTTAATGACCTAATCTTTTCTATCTGTTTTCATTTATAGTTGGGCAAGCGAGCAGACGTGTCACCTGATTGGGCAGGAGTCACTTCCTCCTGCCCTTTGAGGGGAGGCGAAAGAGAAGAGGAAAGATTAGGCCGTCATACCGTAGCCGTATAACGTCACTCACTCGGTGAAACATAAAGCAAGCATTAACATCCAGTTTACTGTTAGGCTGGGGTATTAAACCGGTCGAGTCAGCTCTTACAAGTCTAAGAGTGGCTTTCCAAAGTTCAGTTGAGTTCAGTTTAACCTAACAAAGAAGAATATGAGCACTTTTATTATTAAATGACGCTATATAAGACACATTATCAATTAAGTGTACACATGTTTTACTCAAGTGTGTACTATTTTCGGAAATAAACAATTAGTTTAAGCCCCCACCTAATGAAGTTAGAGTTTAGGGCCCTCTATCAAGGCGTAAATCGAATCGTCGAATTCAGAAAATCCTAAAAGTAGTTCTCTCGTAGTTATAATCATTTGAAAATATAAGTTATAGTTACTTATAGATTCTCAAATTCAGGTGAAACTCAGGTGGGCCACATTGCGGTGCTATGTTTTTATAGGCCAATCTGTGTGCCACGCCGATGGACGTTCGTTGGGAATACCTGTGAAATTTCCAACTTTCCTTTAACCTCACTAAGCCCTATTTAAATGCAAATCCTATTACAGCCTATCTACAATGCTTCAATTTCAGCAATGCTTTACTTCTTCACTGATGTACTTAGACAGACCACCTATTTGCTTCGTATATGTATAGTGGCAAGGATAATGGATCAACAATCAAATTAGCAATGACGTGGCGAAAGAAAATGTATAAGGTTTGGACATTTCGTAAATCTATAGCAATGGATTATGACGTCAATAGTTTGTTCCTTATTAGATTACTTTTTATAGTATAAGTAGTCGTTATCTGAATTTGATCGATTAATCGGGTATTTAATTACTTTTTTACGAATGCCATTAAACGTTATAATTTAGACGACAGCAACTATACTCGATGTAACACAATTACAAAAGCAATCAATGAAAAAACTAATTGACAATGTACTACAATTATTGTATTTAAAGTTCACAATATTTAAGTAGTTATGACTACCTTGAATAAGGGTAGGTTTATAGATAGATAGCTTCTAAACATCTTACACAGTTTAGAAAGCATTTATTCAAAATCTGAAACTTACGGAAACATAAAACAGTATTCAATGTGGGTCTTTAATACACCTCTACTTACCGTTTAAGGGACACTCATGTAAGCGTATGTATGAAAACAGTAAACCGCATTATACACGAGTAGATTTTAATAAGACTTATTTGTAAAACACTTAACTTTCAGTGGTATGGCTACTGTAACTATACATATGCATATATTATTATTTTCAAATAATATTTTTATGGTTCAGAAGGCCAAACGAGCTGATCGGTATAATAGTATACTATTCCAATGACATTTATTTTTACCAATATTTGTATTTACGAAAATTTCAAAGTACGTTCCAACACGACTTAAAAGTTTTACTGCAATATGGCAACAGATGCAAAAATATTTGAAATATACTGTAATTTAAAATTTTCACAAAACGATAACACAATATATTTTTAACAAAGGGCGATAAAGTTTTCTCTTATAAAGCGAAGTTTCGTATCGTCATGGCGAGAGGTAAATAATATTTCTGCATTGTAAACTTGAACTTAACTGAGGGGTAGCAACGTATATGTATTACTTTTCATTGTTACCTTTAGATTATACACACTTACTTACTAATATAAGACGCAGTCTTCTATGAAACTTTTGCTCGAGAAACTTTCAAGATTCAAAATATTTGTCTATAATTGATATAGTAAAAAGTAAATACCAGATACATATTTACACCTCAAAATACAAGTAAAGATATAAAAAATAAGAATAAACACAAGTATAATAACGAAGTATGTAGAATAAAACTTTTGAATGCTTTAACATGACTTTGATTGGTGAATCCTAAATTGGAGGTCCTTTGAGCTCTATAAGATAAGAAGATTAAAAAATACAATAGCTTGGCACACTGCCTTACGATGACACGTGGTTATCCATGAACATTGAAAACCTCTTTATACAAGTGATTAATAGACGCTTGTTACAAAATTGTAGTTAGTACTTATAGCTAATCAATGCAGTTCATTATGGTACCTCATTAACGTCTAATTACTTGATAATGGACCATAAAAAATACCATGAAAGAGTAAACTTAAACTTAAAAAAGCATAGTTGTGAATCTAAAGGATTAGGTTATGCTCTTGAACACTAGTTAAGACGTATTGAATAATTATCGTCTTTACACAACATGGGCTAACAAAACCACCAAGCTTAACGGCATTGTAAAATGATGTTTTAAACCCATTTCATTCGTAAGCGCACGTTTTTTGATAAGGCGGTTAATGTTTCTAGATTGATACATCACCAGGTAAAAAGTGTTCAGTCAGAGCATTACTGTTTCACCTTAAAAGTTACTGGTAAGAGATATTATCAATCTGTTAACAGTGCACAGTGTATTTCCTATAATTATCTGACCCGACAGGCATTGTCCTGTGAAAAGCTATTAGACTACTACAAAAAATAATTTAAAAAAGTTACCATTTATCTTCACAAGAAACGTTCTCTTACTTCAAATAATATTTAAAATAAAAATCAAATTAATCCAAGACATATAGCCATTCATTTTTATTTATATAGATGATATTAATAGTAATAACTTTTGACGTTACCGACATGGTCTACACTGATCTCAAGCTCTCTCTAGTTTAGCAATCGGGATCATTAACCTCTACTCCTCCGGCCAGTCAAACTGTATTTATTCTCTGCAAATATTTAAATAGAATAAAAAAAAAGGAAAAATAATATGGAATGGAAAGGATGAATGAAAGAAAGTTGACAGAAGGTATGGCAGATATGGCAGAGGTAATTGGAGTTGTCGGAAGAGGAAAACCTAGGCGAATGTTCTTGGACCAAGCCCAAGAAAATCTAAGCAAAGGCCAGGTCAAAAGTACCTTTAACCGACGAGCCTGTTTGCGAAACGGAATGAAAGTTGAAGAAGTGAGAAAGGTATGTCAGAATCGTAGCAAATGTAAGGAAGTGGTCTCTGCCTACCCCTATGGGAAAGAGGCGTGATATTGTAAGTTCAAATATTTTATATTAAACGAATTTCAGCCTATCATGGCAATGAAAAAACACTCTTTCACTGTTATGCGTTATACTCCAGTTGTAAGCAGAGAGGGACCTAAAAGGGAGCTTCAATCGTTCAGATGCTTTTACCCACTTTTGAGATGTTTTTATCCGTGTTAGAGGCCTAAGTGTGTTTTGAAGAAAACTGTCAAAATATATTTTGGAAATGTTTTTTTTTGTTCTTTTATATGAAGTGTTTTTTTATTGATAGTTATATGAACTCACAGTGGTCATTAACTAAATAATTACAAATTATAAAATTGATAGTGTTAAACATAGACTATTAAGATTTAAATGTTATCTGAAGTTTTAGGTAGGTAGTATAACCGTGCTGAATGATCAATTGGCAATAGTGCAATAAGCTGCAATGACATCGTGCTGCAATACTATTACACGTGATATCCCTTTCAAAAGCCTTGTTCACTGTGTAGAATACTAGACGCAGATTATGTTGACACCATTCATATAGAGTAGATAGTAGATATAATAGTAGATATAATCGTAGGATTAGGGTTAAAAAGCGGCCTTTAAGTGTTGATGTTTTCAGATAAAAAATTAAATTTAAATGTATTTTTTTATATATACATATGTGATATATGTTACTTACATAAGAAATATTCATCATCAAGTGAAGACAAGCTGACCTACGTAGTTAAATCTGAATCGCGATATGATAGTTTCAGCGCATATTAGTATACGTATGTATACAACTTCCCAACATCATGCAAGATAACCTTGCTTGGTCGGAGGATCAACTGTTTTGTTAGAGGTGGACATTAAACCCCTTATTTTCCATATTAGTATTCATATTTTCAAATAATATTGATACTAAAGCTAGTACGGATCCCATCAACAATATTAAAGTACCAATCATATAAAGCTACAACATATTCAGCAATATGTAGTGCATATCTAATTAAAAAAAGCACGTTGAATTGTGCGCCATGGAAGTACGCTTGGCACTCTAGACGACTCCGAACAAAAAAGCCCCAATTATGCAAGTTACGTATCATAGTTACTTATACGTATACATTTGTAAGTTGACAACGTTCGTTATTAGCGTTATCGAAAAGGTTCTGACTGTTGTTTCAGAAGTAATTGTACTGTTGAAATGATAGTTTTTGTTTTCCTCTTTTAGTTGCACCGAAGAAAAGCTTTACCAAATAAAACAAAAAAAAAGGTCAGTCAATAATTGCCTAATTCTTTGGTTGATAGTCAAAACTAAAGATTCAAAGTTTAAATTAAGTATCTGGGTGTCCGGATGTCTTAATAAAGCTCTGGGAACAGCTCATCCTATTTCAGGCGTAGTGTGGCGCACCGTGTGGTTTTAGTCGGTTCGATTCCGATAAACCGTCCTAGGTAGGGTACATAAATTGTACTCCTTCATCAAAAAATGTCTTACTTCTTTAGAATACAACACAAAATACTCCTTGATTTTTTAAATGTATTCTTATATTGGTTTGTAAGGTCATGTACTCACTCAATATGAAAGACTAATGACATTTAATAGTCATTTCAATACCGTCAGGTTACTTAAATCAAGTTTTGTTCTACAGTATCAAAAACTTGATACAACTGACCATTCAATTAACTGGACGAAAACTAGAAAACAAAGTTCCATTTTACACCACATTAGGTATTGAATGCTCGCAGTTTTATTTGATATTTCTTTAATCACATAATAGCAGAACCAACTTTCTAATTATATGTACACTGCCGATTAAAATTACATCAAGGTCTATAATCCGTAACTACTTATGATTTATATAATGGATGGATATAATAGATATAATAAAATATATAATTTGAAAATATAATTACTGTGCAACTAAAAACGATTTTCTTTAGTTAAGCTTCCTTAACAAAACAAAGAAAGTTAAGATTTTCTTAATAAAGCAAATTGAGTACATATTTTAGAAAAGCAAATTAATTTTTGTGTAAGGTTCGAGTGCTTTGTTCTGTTTTCGGAATTGGTCAATTTTGACTTGATTTATGATATGAAGACATAAAAGTTCTACAGTTTTATGTTTGCTGTAAGTCGGCCAACTGCATCTGACTTGCCCTTATAGGCAACGAGCGGGCTGTGTACATTTTTAATAATATATTACGAAATAAATTGACCAACATATGTACATACACACACTCACGCCTAAATCAGATCATAAGGGTCAGGCAGAGGCGTACAATAACTGGCTGGTGCCGGGAAGTCCAAGCCTTTAACTAAACCTCTAACAATTTTTTAAAATTAAGTCAGGTCAGCGTATCATAAAGATGCGCTGTCATCGGAACTGAAGGTGTAAGCGAAATTTCAGATCAATCGAATACCGAGAAGTGGGTCAAAATTAAAGTGTAAGATTTGACCAGAACAAACATATATTGCAAGTTAAATAATGTCTTGTAGCACAGAGTGGTACGCTTATTCAAGTAATTATAAAATAGCCATTATGTTAATGATGATAAGATTAGGAGAAAGAAAAAAAAAACACTTGAAAAAACTATTAAACTTTAACTTTTTTATATTGCTGTAGGTAATTTTGTAACAATATTTGTTCATAACAAATGATTCAGTTTATTGTGGGGTTGAGGCGGTTTATTATTATGGTGGCTCCCATTCGATTATTAAAAATTACAAAAAAATCCCCCAAAAAATTCTTTTAAAATAATGAAAACTGATGTAGGTGTCTTAAAAAGCTTTGACTTAAAGCATTGTTTCCAGTGGTCT
Source organism: Tyria jacobaeae (assembly GCA_947561695.1). Lineage (NCBI taxonomy): Eukaryota > Metazoa > Arthropoda > Insecta > Lepidoptera > Erebidae > Tyria > Tyria jacobaeae. The sequence goes on from OX387212.1 coordinate 15,812,397, forward strand.
ATACACCAGTAGGTTACGTTAATTTCCTTCTCGGTTCATGGGAAATGCTTTGCACAACGGTGATGCATAACTGATTACTACGAGCTGTGTGCAAGTAATCGCGTCGCTAAAACTTATCATTACACGGTTGCTGCGTTTGTGCCTGCATATTATATTCGTATCCATTAATTGTATTCAATAGAATGACTCGGTTGCAAAAGACATACAGACTTACTGACGTTTAGTAATTGAATGCGGTTGCGCTTGTGCACTTTTGCTTTAAGTTATACACTTAAGTACGACTTAAATTATTAAATATATATTTTTAATTAACCACAAACATATTACGATAGTAACTAAATTTAATTATGATACAGTTTTTTTGGCTGTTTTAAAAGACATACATACATACACTCACGACTTTATTCCCAAGGGGGTAAGTAGAGGCGTCTCAAACGCTGGCTTCTCCCTACCGTATTCACACTTTTTTTTTGTAATGAACGCCTAGGATTAGACTAGTTGTATAAGGTGACAGATAACTATAATGATTTTTGATTAAGTTATAAACTTATAACACAGCCTGCCTTTTCAACCGACTTCAAAAAAGGAGGAATAAAATCAAATCGACTGTTTTTTTTATGTTCGTTACGTCATAACTTTCGACTGGGGGAACCGCATTGCGGGTACTTCCCGTGTGCCCGTCCCATGTCAATTTGGTCCAGTTCTGACAATGGCATCCATGAGAAAACCATGTAAGTTTTAAATTTTATGACAGACGCATTGAAGGTGGTATTCTACTTTTTTAAAGTGAATTATTATCACATACCGAGGTAAGCTTTTATTCAATTCAAAAAAGGAAATATTATTAAATGTGTTATTATTACCTACGCTGCAGTCACAATTATTTTTAAAAACACATTATAATTTACCTAAACCATAATTACCGTTATTTATATTTGTTTTCCTTATTAGTAACTACGATCGAAATTTTAATCCAACATATTTACTTTGGCAAATATCATTTTAATATCCCATTTAATCTATGACAACAGAATAGAGCCCATGATCTCTAAATATCCAAAGGATAACGTTGTCAAAATATTTAGTAGGTAGATAACAAATGAGGTATGAAACAAAAGATTCACGTGAGCCGAACAATGTGAGATAGAGCGTGGATTCTGGTGTAAGCATTTGAAGCACGCCATGATCACCTTAGGCATTCAGTAGACAAACAATAGCAAGCTAGCCGACTGATAACATCGTAATTGCAGGCATTAGTCAATATTACGTTTTAGAGATATGTTCGAGTCCAAACGTAACTTCTCGGAATTATGTTCTTTGTCAATATGTAGAATGGAATATACATTTTTTAACCACTTATGACGATTCCTAAGGTGTTAGAATTTAAATTACACTGCTAGGAATAAGAAAAATCCAGTACATACTAGGAATCTGTTATCTATATAGAAGCTTATGTAAGAGTAGTGAGAGTAGTAGTGTGTTGTTGATGATTTCGATACTATTGTAATACACACTAGTCGAGAAGAGTAGTCTTGTATAAATGACGTCAATCCCCTATTTAATGCCTGAAAAGCCGGAACGATGGTGGGTGTTCAACAACGAACTTCTTGATATTATATTTTCTAATTCCCATCTTATTCCAGGCTTTACAAGTAAACATAATTGAAGTTTCTGTTTGTGTTTTTATATCATTCAAATTTCAAAATAAATTTTAAAAGCGTTTTTCTATCTATTTGTTCCGGATAATCCACGAAACGGGAGTATAGATTTTCACGGTACTTCCCCTGTTTCAGTTCAGTTTCAGTGGTTTACTAGATTATATCTCTTTATCATAATTTTTAATGAACCCTCATTTATGTAGTGTTTACTGACATTTGTAATTGTCTCACGTGTAGCGGAAATAGTTACTATTCAACAACGTTAAACGCTGCTGAAGTATTTTCGCTAAATTAGCATTTTGCGGAAAATGCAGTTTTCCTGTAACACAACAATTCTTGAAGTGTGACATGAAACATGTGTATGTTGTTATGTGTTTAAACATTACAACAGAGTAAATAGATTATATCTAACAGCATTCTAATATTAAGATAGTATTAGCTGTATTTTCTTATTAGTTAGAGCAGTTAAAGTTATCATAATAACAGTATTCATACTCACCGATTATTGGTATTATTACATTGAAAAGTACAGTTTTGTATTTTTATCTACACTAAAACAACACCATTATTGCCTATCAAACATTTACGGGCAAAGAGACTCTCACTCCCTCTACACGGCTCAATTTGTACGCATCACAAGCGATTATATAAACAGTTACGTAGTATTTATTGTTTAAATTCGGACATTCGTGTCCGAACCATACACACAATTTCAAAAATAATGAAAGATAAAGAAAGTCGATAAAATGAAAACACTGAATAATTCTTCTATTTAGTAGAAAAGTATGTGCCACCGATGTATGGCATGATAATCAATATTATTGGGCATCTCTGTTTTTGTTTTGGTACCTCTCTTTTTTTTTAAAACGTCATTCCCATGTTGAATAATGTCAAATCCTTCAATTTCAAACATTTATCTTTTGCTTCTCGACATTTGACGAAGTAGAAATTTATTATTGTTTTGTCTTGTGGTATATTGGAATTGACGATAATTAAATGGGACACGATCCCAAAATAATTTAAATGCATAAAAACGTTTGTGACAATTTACTAAACCATTTTGTAATATAAATAGGTACCTAACTAAACAAACATTTATAAAACGAACGACTTCAACTTTTTTGCTAAAAGTTTAAAAGTTAGTAAAATTAACTATTTTGCGATAAGTATCAACATCATGACAGATTTAGCCGCTTGTTAAGCCAGGCGGCCTCATCGTCATGGTGTCTAGTGTCGAGATCCCTATACTTGATTAATATTCGTTATTGCATTTATCTTACATTAAAATCACTTAACAGGATTTAATAAAATAATGCGACATGTCCTACCAGTATTTTATAGAAACAATTCAAAAATCAAAGGAAGCAAAGTAATATTATGTAAATGTTTCAAATTGACCAGTTACATACAGTTGAACACAATGCACATTTCTATTAACTCTTGTAATACAAAGATATAATATAGTATGTACACTACATGCTTACAGCTGTTAAACAATAAGTCGGAAAGTCTTAGTGAGAAATGGGACAAGTTTTTCATAATGCGTGTCACAATTATGCGACGGATATGATTGTGGAAACTACAATGCGGATTATGTATAGACTTAATAACTTGTTACTGACAATTAGTTAATGACTGCAGGAAATGATGACTACTTCTCGTTTAGTGCTCATGGTTATGTGAGGCTGAAAGGAGTAGTCAGTGACGTATATTAATATGAATACATTAAGGGTTTATTTGACTTTGCCGAATTGACTGTATCAATCGTAACAGAACACGAGACAATGGGCTGTTACGAACCCTAACCTAGTCAACAATTACCTTTTTCGTGAGACTGATTCTGCCCCGTCTAGCTTGTTTGTGTTAAATGACTCACATGAAACAAGCTTACCTCTGAAATAAACACATGAGTATTTGTTTAACAATAGGAATACAACTTACAGTAGTTTTAAGCTTATTCTGTAAGCTTCAAACTTCCGTACTTAGTCCGTACATATTGGACAGCCATAAATCCATAAATTCTGGGTAAAGCAATTAATAAAATAGGTCTAAGTAAAAGGCGCTTAGTTTACATGCCTAGTAAAAACAAGTTGAATTAAATGCACAACAAGCAACTGAAGCTTTAAGCTAATTTGGAGGGTTAAAGAATATTAGTAACGTGAGACGCATGCTACTGTACATTCATGTCACGAGCGCAAAAGTGGAAGTTGACCCTCAGCCGACGTCAGGCGTTAGTAACAGTATTAACAATACTTTTAAAGTCCCTGATCGCCTCGACTACTATTACTACATTAGTCTAACATTTTTAATACAAGAACTGATAACCTACTGTAAACTCAAAAGATTTGTTTTAAGTTCCCACGAAGTATTGATGGGAAAAAGTTCGCACGCCTAGATGCATTTATTCTGTTAATGTACATTAATTACACATAGTTATATTATTTTATCCATTATTGCAAAATATTGAAACACAAAGATTAAACACAAAGGTCTCAGTCCTTTTATTAAACACAAAGGTCTCAGACCTTTGTGTTTAATAAACATAATTTTTATTGGTCAAGAGCTTCATGAGATGTGTAAAATTTAGGAAATCGTTTTTTTTTGCATTTGTGTCTGAACCACCATTCATAAAACGATTACCAACAGTTTTGCTGATAAAGCAATTTACTGTAAACCTGTTTTAAGGCCATCTGTCGTACATGCCTGCGATGCCAGCGTTAACTACATGACAAGTTGTTTCCTGCGCCGGCGCAACAACGGTGCGCGGTTTATCGCTCGCCACTTTCCGTTTGTGTCAACTGTACAACTTCATTGTCGCAGTTATGTAACAAGTGGACCATGGCTTTAATGAAAATGGTTGTGCAATGAACATATTACCTACAATGTAGAACAGTCTACGAATATGAAAAATACTATGAAAAACGTTAAGAAGAGATCTACATTATCTGGTTGGTATATTGAAGTCTATTTGCGTTAGTACTGGCATGTCTAATTCGTATTTAGAACTTAAGTTAGACTATAAACACTAACTAACTTAAAAAAAATGGTGTGTGTCTTTACACACACTTTTTAAAGTTATACTTCTACGTTCTGATTAATTATAGCGACGTTTTGTCTCTATCATTGCCACCAGTGGTTAGACTATTTAGAATAATTTAACGACTCCATGTCATATTAAGATAGATGTTAGAGGATGTAATGAAGACGACCGACCCTGATTTTTTTTTTAATCACGTAGTGCATTGTGCAATATGCATGTAACGTAGACTGTAGATGGCTGATTAGGTCACGTTACTAGTGACTTTCATTAGTTAAAATCTTTAATATTTCAAATCACGAGCTCTGCTGCTTTTTTTTATTTACGTGGGGAAATCCTCATGGACTATTCTCCACCGGGGACATCGGCGGAGGGGTGTGCAGGACTTGATCGGCTAAAACCACCACGGTGTTCCTTCCTCGCACCTGCTGCCGAGGGCCGCGGGAACTCGACATTCTTTCTAACCCATTCCCAAAAAAGGTGACCGATCCGAGCCATTTACCGACCTATAGCCGTCACTTCCATAGTCTGTAAGGTGTTCGAGCGGATCATCAACACCCAATTAATCCGCCACCTAGAGGATCACTCCTTTTTAAATGATCGGCAATATGGTTTTAGGCCGAACCGATCCACGGGTGATCTTCTAGCGTAGGTCACACACCTTTGGGTGAGGCTATGGATAGGCATGGGGAGTCTTTGGCCATCAGCCTCGACATTGCCAAGGCCTTCGATAGGGTCTGGCACCGCTCGCTTCTCTTCAAACTTCCTGCATTTCGTCTGCCACCTAAACTCTACAACTGGGTTGATGCTTTCCTCCATAAGCGCCGCATTAGGGTTCTCTGCGACGGCGCGGCCTCAGACTTCCAGGAGGTAAGCGCTGGTGTACCTCAGGGCTCCGTCCTATCGCCTACGTTGTTCCTGCTGTATATCAATGACATGTTGGCCCTTGGCAATATACATTGCTATGCAGACGACAGTACAGTACACGGGCGATATTTCGGACATCCTACTGCCAAGCTGGCAGACGTTGAGGGAAAACGACAGGAGCTTGTCACTGAGCTCGACCAGGTCTTGAGCCTCATTTCCTAATGGGGCTGTGAGATTCTGGTCGAGTTCAGCGCCAAGAAAACACAAGCGTGTGTGTTCTGTACCAAAAAGTCTCCATTCCCTCCCCTTCCTACTCTTCAGAGCAGTCAACTGCCACAGCACGATAGGCTTAGTATCCTGGGTATGGATATTTGCCTGGATCTCAATCCGCGCAACTACATCGAGAGTGTCACTAAGGTGGCCTCGCGAAAGCTCGGCGTTTTGAACAAGGTGAGACGGTTCTTCTCGCCCGAGCAACTGTGTCTTTTATACAAGACCCAGGTTCGCTCCTGCGTGGAGTACTGCTCTCATCTCTGGGACGGCTATGCGCAGTATTCGCTTGACGCTCTCGATCGGTTGCAACGGCGCGCAGTCCGCATTATCGACTGTCCTGAAATCACCCAGTCTCTTGAGCCTCTGCAGTTGCGAAGAGATGTCGCCTCTATGGCAGTCCTCTATCGCCTACATCACGGGGAGTGTTCTGATGAGCTCTTCCAATTGGTCCCACCTTCTCCCTTCCTCTACAGGACTACACGAGCTGGCCTGAGGAGTCACCGTTTGTGCGTCGAAAATATACGTACCCGAACTAAACGGTTTGGCTCTTCTTTCCTGTGCCGATCGGTAAAAGCCTGGAATTCTCTACCAGCGCACGTGTTTCCTTCCCACTTTGATCCCGGGTCTTTTAAGCGTGGCGTGAAAAAGCATCTCACCAGGCCGCCATAGTATGGGTCACCATGCTGCATTGACTAGACATGCAATGAGGATGGTAACCACCACTCTTGGACTCCACCTATTGCTTTCCATCAGGCAAAGTGGAGTCACTATGGTAGGCTACTCTGCTCGGCTCTTTGAGGTACTGTATTTAAACAGTAACAGTAAACAGTAACATCGAGTATTTTGCTTAGAGCAGTAGAAAAGTGGTAGAGCTATGCTTAGGCACGAATAGGCCGGCTTGACCAGTGCGATACCACAGCCTTACAGGAAACTGGTTATGAAGCAATGCTTGCGTTGCATTTCATGAAATTAGTGAGGTTTCCGGAGGCCTTACCCCCCCCCCCCCCACCTCTCCGTTTTCCTTACCCTTCTCCCTCCTCCCCATTTCCCATCTCATCATCCTCTTTACTTCTTTCTTCTCCCCGCATCCCCTCATCAATCATCACCCTCAAAGGTGAGTAGCGCACTTACGATTGTCGAGTTGCAGGTGTCCGTGGACGGTGGTTGACACTTACAGTGACCCGTCAGTTCGTCTGTCCCCGTATAATATAAAAAAGATTTTTTCTATAAAAAATGTATATAATGAAGAATGGCGAGCATATAGAAATAATGTATGAGCTTAACATTGAACTAATAGGAAAACTTATTCCAAATAACATTAGAAGCTTGCGTATAGAGTAAATTGAAGAAATGACACGAATTGAATCACTATTTCAGTTTAGTTTGTTCGTAGAAATTTTACTTAACTTAATGGTATCTCATGTTTAAGTCAGGTTCCAAATACTTATCGATTTGTTTGGAAATATGGCGGATTTGACTATTGACTATTGATATGATTTCAGAGTAATAGCACGGCCTCTCTGAAAACCAGTTGTTAAGCAATGCTTGTGTGGCGTTTTACCGAATGAGTGAAGTTACTGGACGCCCAACCCCGCTTTCGCTTTCTTTTCCTATCCTTCTTTCGCCTCCCCTCAAAGACGAGCAAATCACTTGCGACCCTCGAGTTGCAGGTTTCCATGGCCGTCGGAAATCAGGTAACCGGTCTGCTCGTTTGGTACTCTGTACCATAAAAAATATTAATACTTCTTTCTGTTAAATACAATAAGAGAGACTGTGATTTAGATTTAACCTCCTACGCAGTAATAGTTTGGAGTAACTAGTTATCCGTTCTAATACCGATTTTATTATAGTTACAAGGTGGGCTACTTCTAAATTGCAACCGGTTGCAAATTTAAAATGGTGTACTGCACTGAAGTTTAATATGTAAATTAATGTAGGTGTTTGGTAATACATTCTACTCCTTGAATCTTATTAGTAATATTAGTTATTGAAATACCACATCTAATTGTAATTGTTAAAACATTAGATCTGTTGCATAACATTATAAAAGGAATAACGTAATCTTTGGATCATTGGAAGCAAAGTAGGGCTGTAGCGTAATCTCTGAGACATCTCTTCGGACTTAATAGTAATAATATAAGTGTTTGTGTTTGTTGAACCTGGAGGAGTCAACAAGAATACTATTATAGTAATGTGAGACCCCCATTGCTTGTATTGTTATTAAGAAAAATCCTAATTAGTTATCAGATGATGATTAGAGGAGTAGATGTGAAGAAAAATAAAAAAAATGTATCAGAAAAGGAATCCACACAGATTTTTTATATTTTCACTTGATGAAAGTCAAAGTAAAGTTTCAAGATAAACTTGTAAATTGAAATTTTTAAAATAACATCAGTTTATCTTTTACGCAGTTATATGAACGACAACATAAATAAATGTTTTATTCAGTTCTTTTACAAATTTTCTTATGAAAGCTTGTGAGAAAATATGTGCGCAGCCTATAATTATAACTTATTTTAATAATCTTTTGACAACGAAATTGGCCTCCTTTTATCAACTCAGTTAATAATGCAAACACTAAGGTAGGGTTTTATATGTATAGTTTTAATCGTTCCTCGTTAATTAAGATTTCTTGAAACTTTTGTTGAAAATTACACATGAAATGTAGTTAACATTTAATTACTCCTATGTATTTAAGTATGGAAGTTAACTAGGAGTAAATAATTTAATGGCGCTTAGCCGAAACAGATCAAAGGAAAGTAAAAAAAAATTACGAATACTATGCAATTTATATCTACACAGTCATATGATTCATTTTCATATATGTGGATGTTTTTAATATATTCAAAAATCTGTACATTAATTGGGCCAACCCATCTCTTCCCGTGTGTGATGTAAAAGGACCTACGGTTTTGGACTGTTATACTTATATGCTATTAAGTAAGTGAGACTTTATTATTTATAGTTAGCAAAATCTGGTACGCATCTGTTTATCCCTAGCCTAAGATTTCGGGGATAAAGGAGTGAGTGCATGCATGTTTTTGTTACATTGCTTTCTAGGCAACAGATTCATTTTAGTCCCACGGTTTGTTGTTTTAATTCCTAGGGTACTGTTTTAATGTAATCCATTATTTGTTAATCTTATTTTAATATTTCAGTATTTACTGAATTTGGAATATCCTTGTTTTTAATAGAATAGCACAAAGAGAATATTTTTATAGTAAGGTAACAAAGTAACACTAAACAACAGGTGTGGAATTACATTTTTTATTCCCTCTTTTGTCCTTTACCCTGTACTTAATTTGCCATCAGCATCTACTTCAGCTGCCGATGCGCCAAGTGTGTAATTGACCTATACACAAGTATGTATATATAGTTATTGCGATCAAAAATTATCTCTACCTGCACGTGAATTGTATGGCACATGTATTGTATAGATATTGTATATTACCAGGAATAGATCCAATTTGATGATAATATGCTTGTAATGATACAAATATTTGCCATGCCGCACATGGCAAATATTTGTATTGCTAGTTCTATATATGGAGCCAAATATCCAAATTACAGTACTAGTACTTTGGAATTCTCGTTGGTTTGACGAAGTGACGAGTGAACACAGTAGCAAATGATAGTTATTACAAAGCAAATTGTGTAAAGCGTGTTAGTATCTATTTGATAGAATAATTTCAATTAATTATTTCAATCTTTGGATGGAAATATGTCCTAGTTAACCTTTATAAACATACAGTTAAGGGATATGAAGTGCACACAGACTCGGAAAAGTTACATGTCTGTGTAAAACATATACACTCATTACAATCATACATGTCTGTCTTATGTGAAGATAGAGCCCTGTATACTTAACATCGCATTTGTAGTCAGCTAAAGAGGTACTCAGAGTAATCGTTAAATTCAATTTTGTTGGTCTAGTGGTTAGTGTCTCTGACTGCTAAGGCAGAGGTCGTGTTCGATTCCCACCCAGGACAAATATTTCTGGATGAGCATGATCATTTGTTCTGTGTCTGGGTGTAATTTATGTATGTATTTACAAGTATATAAGTATGTTTATCAGTTGTCTGATTTACCATACTACAAGCTCTGCTTAGTTTGGGATCAGACCGTGTGTGAGATGTGTCAAGATTATTATTATTATTAAAAACAAATTGTGAATTATTTATTAATAATTATTTATACTGATTAAGGACGCATCGTTTGTTTATAAGCTGCGGCAGTGTAATAGCTTCGACGGCTATTAAGGATAAGGTGGCTCTTCGACGAGCACTTTCGGCAGCTTGCTCCAAAGCTGGTCGGCGCTGCGTCCTCCCTTAGGCGGCTTTTGCCCAACTTGGGAGGACCTAGCGTCGCGACAAGATGGCTGTACACGGGGGTTGTCAGTTCAATGGCACTATACGGTGCACCGGTGTGGACGGAGGCTCTGGCCGCCCAGAATAGGGCACGCCTCTGGCGTCCTCAGAGAGTTATGGCGGTCAGAGCCATACGCGGTTACCGCACCGTATCATAGGAGGCGGTATGTGCGTTGGCCGGAACACCCCCGTGGGATTTGGAGGCGGAAGTGCTCGCCGAAGTCTATCGGCGAACGGCTGATTTCCGGGCGGTTGGCGGCAATCGGCCCCCGCCCGAAGAGATACGCGAGTGGCGTGAGGCCGCTCGCTGAGTCACAATGGTTCTTTGGTCATCCCGGCTGGAGGTTCCACGTGCTGGCTTTGCCACCGTGGAGGCACTCCAGCCGGTCATTATCGAATGGGCGGGGCGGCAGTATGGGACTCTTTCCTTCCGACTGACGAAGGTTCTTTCCGGGCACGGTTGCTTCGGAAAGTACCTGCACTCGGTCGCTAGGTGGGAAATGAGCCCTGTCTGTCACCACTGCGACTGCAGTGATGACAGACAGGGCTCATTTAAGTCTTGGGCGTCGCAGCGTCAAACCCTCACTGCAGTCATCAGAGAGGATCTGTCGCGCTATACGCTCCATGGCCAGTAGCGACAGGAATTTTACCGCTGGTGCAACTTTCTGCGAGGACGTCATCTCGCAGAAGGAAGCGGCGGAACGGGCCCGGGAGGATGACCTCCACTCGGACCCTATTCGCCGCCGGCAAACCGGGCGCCTCATGCCGCCCTGAGTGTGGCCGCGGGTAGTTGGGACGGATTTTCCCCTCCACCCGATTTAATGACCAAACGCGAGAGGGTGACCTCCGTGTGTGTCTGGACGTTTTAAATTAAAAAAAAAACATTTTTTTAAAAGATTACACATGCGGGCGTTAATGAAAGTAAACGTGTTTTTGATAATTACAATCATTTTTTAATACCGTTGTTCTGTACGGTTTTAAGCCTAGTGTACATTCAATGTACACTATTGTGAAATTCGGCCGACCAATGTCAACTATTCATTTTGAACCTTTTGATCTTGGTCCAGTTTAGTTACGCACAATCTGACACAGACCGTCGTTGAAAGGATGTAGTTGTTAGGAATTGATTATGGTACCTACGTTTAATAGACACTGGGGATTGATTCAAAATAAATCTGAACTCATGTGGAGTTATTATTATTAATTATTCAAATTTGACATACATATGTACAACAGACATTACCAAGGTTTATAAAATAGTCTTTTATGAAAATGACTTTTTTTGTTAATGTGTACTACTACCCTTTGACTTCAAAAGCCATGAATTTAACAAATAAACAATTTCGTTGGAAATTAATAATAACAATCTCATAATATTTGATTTTATCTGACCATTCCATTCACAGTATTCAAAGAAAGGCGATATTACGAGCCCATTGGGTATTTTCATACAATGAATCCATTTATTATTCCCAATTTAAATTAAAAATGTAGTTTTAAAGTATAAAAGAAAAACACGTAAAGATACTTAAAAAGTTTGCTTGGAGTTCTAAAAACAGTCACTCAAGAAACGGGAATAAGGTGGCTTTGAAAGAACCTCATTTCCGCCAGCCAGTTTCTCAATACATTTCATTTAAATACTTTTCTTGGGTAGACTAAACGGTGACTGAGAGGTTTTAATTTCGCACGTCGCTATCTCATGTGAGGAGACAAGAAAACGCTCTCTGGCATTGCCCATTCAGAAGTTAATCTTCTTTGACTTCATTGCTGGAAGCATTGATCCCTATATTTTTTGATATTTCGTTAGCCTTACTACGCAGAGTTCAACATAGATGTTCTAAAAGACAATGGTTGTTTACAGGTCGATTATAAATGATGAACCGTAATATCTATTATTTGAAAGCAACACATTTCTGGCATAGGTTTGTTCTGGCATAATCGTCATAAAAATCTTTTTCATCATGATTGAATATTCGGAAACACTGAAATTTTATAGATATCCTGGACTTATCTGTATTTTGTAAATTAAACAGTAGGATTACTTATAACTTATTGGTTGGTTGGTGTTTAATCTATCTCTTACCTAAAGATTCACATCATCTGGCGCAATTATTTGCATGCATGTACAGATCAAATATGTCAAAGCTTGCTATTGTAATACTAAAAATGGTCAATTGCTTCTACCTACTTTTCCCGCATGACAATACGCCATCACATCACAGACTTTCACCGGCGACGAATAGAAACTACTTGACTTTTCGGCATCTCCCGTACGGCACCTTTGTGTTACGCCACGTACTTCTCGTCATTCGATTTCCCCTGTGGTTGAGGATTGTAAAATATTAACGGATTAACATTATAACATGTATATTGTTTTAAGGAGAAATTAATATTTGCCATGTACATTTATCATACATATTATACTTCCCAACACATCCGCCTAAGAAATATCAATTTCTTTCGTTTTCTATCACCCCTATACTTTTCAATCTACCTTCCGCCAAATTTCCTATCCAGTTCTCAAAGTACCCGCATGACAGCAATGGGCTTGCCCCCTTTACGTTAAAAGGACTAAATTATACTCAGCAAACTCAGGGCGTTAGTTACGCCTCTGCCTGCCCCTTCGTGGATACAGGCGGGAGTGTATGTATGTATGTGTATTATACAGAGTACATAAATCAGCATTATAATTATTTTATTTTATAGAACTATATCACTTTGTACACATCACAGCAAAACACAATTACACACAAAATTTATTAAATTAGATATTTGCAAAAAATATAAAACAACCGAATAGACACATATAAATAAGGTTTGTATCTAATTACTTTGAATTAATAATTATAGTGCCAATTCGATTCGAAGTGAAAACCTACCTACAATTAGAGAATAATGGGTCACCTGATGTCATTGTCGTTCTAGCATCTAACCAACCTAAGGTAGACTTTAGCAGAGCCACTATTAATATAAGGTACAGACGGCAAAATATATTGTCTACCTCCCTACAGTTCAAGATCATTTGACGTTATAAAACAACAAAAAAAATTCTGAAAGTTTCTAATGGTGTCTTTATCATTTATTATTTATGTGATATGTAAAGTCATCGTTGCCTTGTGTTTCTCTTTTAAATTATGATCGATGAGGCCAGATTCAAATATCAATTTTTTTATGTAAATAATACTTTTTAATGTATGTAAAAGTAATGATCACGGATGTGTAATGTATGTTAGCCAGTGGTAGAGCCATGTTTAGGCACGAATGGGCCGGCTCGACTGGTGCGATACAGCAGCCTCACAGAAAACTGGTTGTGAAGTAATGCTTACGTTGCATTTCCCCGAATCGAGTGAGGTATCCGGAGGCCCAACTCCTCCTATCCCCTTTCCTCGTCCTAACGTTATAACAGTAATGAAAAAAAGGGAAAAACACATCTCTCAATGAAACTATAATAATAGTAACAACAAATATCATATTAATATTTTGTGTCTATAACAGTTTTGAGAGGGTCTCTCATTGACTAGCAAGCCTTCAACAAAAATAGGTACAATCCACGGGTTTCCTCAGATATTTCGGTAAACTGCCGTTCCAAAGCTGACCGTGGTCTTTAGTTGCGGTTTGACCATCTTTTAACCATAAGAGCCCAAAGACGTTCTATTGGGTTGAGGTCTGGTAGTTTTGTAAGAAAATGTATTAATTAAATAAAAAATTTGAAAAACCCCTTACGCAAAAAACACTTATAGTTTAAGGAACAACCCTTAAAAAGTATATGTCTGCTTTTCGAAGAGTTCTCTGGAGATAATTCTGGTTGCAGCATCAGTGCGAATTTATCAATTAATTGTCATTTAATGATTATACTGGCACGCGTGAAGCACTTAATTGAGTAATCATACGCCAAAAATGCCTTATATAATTTTGGAAAATAGCTGATACTCTTACACTGCTGGACCGATATTAACCAAACATAGCTATGAACCACCCCAAGGAAACTGACTTTCAAATGAAACAAACCGCATCGAAATCTGTCAATACGTTTGAGAGCTACGATGCCACAAACACACACACACACACAGAGACAGACAGATATCGACGTCAAACTTCTAACACCCCTCTTTTTGCATCGGGGGTTAAAAATATTTTCGGATGTATATCGAACTGCTGTGTGTAAAGGACAATAAATTGCGGGGCATTGCTGAGAAATCAGTAAATCACAAATAATCACATAAAATTAGTAGCAGCTCATTTTTATACATTAGTTGGTGTTTCAATATCTAACAAATGTGACTGAGATTTCATAAATGAATATAATATTAACAATAATTATAGTAATTTATACTTCAACTGATTTGAATTAAGAAAGTGTATATTTCTTTTTTCAGACGTTAACTTGTGAAAATTAATTAAACCTCATAGTGGTGATTTGCTGTAAATCAAACGTAACTGTGATTAGCGAAACGAATACATAACCAATTTTAATTTTTTTAATGTTGTGTGAACATAGCTAATGAAAGGACTACGAAAGTTTGAATCGAAAAGTTTCGGATATTAAGATGACTTGAAAATTAACGACTTACACATGTTTTTTTTAGTTTAAACTGTTCAATTCTGACGTATAGTGTAGATTATGATTAAGTCTATATATATAATGTATTTAAGACTGGCTGTAGAATGGTCTCATATTATACAATGAATAGACCCCCGCTAAGCCCTGTATTCTATGCTTGTTTTCAATAAGTTTTTCCAGTCTAAGTCTAATAATTAAAATTGTTGATCAATTTTATGAATTACAGATAATAAATTTGTAAACTCTATCAGAAGTTCGAGATTATTAAATTTGAATACGAACAATCGCTGGTCACCTGATGGTAAGTGACTACTGCCGCGTATAGAAACCTTCAACACAAGAGTCTCAAATATGTTGCCGGCCTTTGAGGTGATATTTCTTTACAACCGATTTTCTCCGAGGTCGTGTTATTGCTCAGGTCGAGCCGGCAAATGCGTGCCTAAGCTTGGCTCTCTCATGTCAAAAAATATTACGTATTTATGACAGATATAGCTCATAAAAGCTCTACTAAACTCAAGTAAAAATATAAACGCACTATGGGTTTATATTTCAAATGTCAAAACCTGTTTCACTCAATCACTCACAACTCAATTTTGTGTATAGGATATAAAATGTGCCTTCATTCTCGTATTAGTTGGTAAGTATTCTTTATATTCTGTTATTCTCTGTCTAGACCCAAGTTATTCCTGTTTACCTTCGCACTATGTCAGATGAACTAATCCGTGATCTGTAATGTAATGTACATGTAATACAAACATGTCATGTAGTTAATAATCCAAGTAAAGACTTCGTGCGGCGCATTCAAATGTGCAGTTACTAGTTTTCACGGAAGTACACATGTGAAACGATCTTTATCAATGTCACGCAAAAGAAATTTGTTTGCATGGCCTAAATGCTTTCGGAAAAAAGTTAATATGCCGAAATGAATGTTTTTGATGTGTAGTTGTCGGTGGAGTGGAATAGAGTCATCCCTTCTCCTTCCGTATGTGTCTATATCTATCAGACAGTATATATACAATCCTATAGTGCAAGAATGTCGGCAATAGGCTTGCCCCCTATCACGTAAGTGGGATAACAATATGTAATGGCAACAAATGGGCGCTTGAGATGCCTCTGACTACTCCTTTGGGGACATAGGCGTGAGTGTAGGTATGTGGTTTTTTTATAATTTATAAGAAATGCGTATTGAAACTAGACTACAGTCCTTGACGTATAGAATGTATTTATATGCAGACAAAAGACAATTCCATTAAACAATGAAGAACATATAAGTAACGTGTGCCTAGCTCTATAGATTATATATGTTACAGTAAATATATGAACCCAGGAATTATAAAAAATCGTAGGTATAATGTAATAACTTACAAGTATGATATGAAATTATGGACAATTCCGAGCCCATTTAGAAAACAAACCATAAAGCATAAAATTTATTTAATACATATATTTCCTATAATGTATTTCCTAGGTATTGTATGCTATTTCTAAGAAGTACTACAATACAGTCACACACTAGTAAGCTGAAGATTTTAACGTTTTCGAGAGCAAATAGTTCACGATCCCGACCCGACGATATAAGAGAAAACGACGATATAAGTTTACGTTACCAGTAACAAACTGTTGTTGTAGCGCTTGGGCACTGTCGTTGCCTCCAATGATGAAAAGACACATTACTAAATATATCATCATTTAACTTATTATTTTATGATTATATTTTGTGTTGTTTTGTACCGAGAACACATATTCGAGTTAAGGAAATGAATATAATGCAATTTATTTACACATTTGCAATAACTTTTTTTTTTTTTTCTAGGAATTATATATAATGAGGGATTACATACATTTCCGATAGCAAATAGAAAGTTTACATTTAGAATGCTTGTTTGTGTATGTATAATAAAGGTGATTATTGAGCCGGATGTACCTTATTGTCATAATAAGATGAATGATGAACTTCTGAATAATGAATTATCAGAAATAATAAAAGAATTGTTTTGGAGGACGCGAGAATAAGACAATACTATTAATGACTCATATTTGTTCTGTTCTATAAAAGTGTAATAAACTACCGATGTACGTAGAATAATGTTTATCATAATCCTTTCCTTACTAGAACTAGCAATAATATAATTACGAAAGTAAGTTTATTTGTTTGTTTTTATTTTTCAGTACTCCACCGGTCTTCAAGAAATTTTTCATACACGTACTTAGGGGTAAAGACAAGAAAAACAGGGTACCCTGTTCCAGAAAAAAAAACTTTTTTTTTTTTTTTATGCGATAGGGGGCAAACGAGCAGACGGGTCACCTGATGGTAAGTGACTACCGCCGCCCATGGACACCCGCAACTCAAGAGTCACAAGTGCGTTGCCGGCCTTTTAGGTAGAGGTACGCTCTCTTCTTGAAGGTTTGAAGGTCGTATCGGTTCGGAAATACGGCAGGCGACAATTTGTTCCATAAGCTGGTTGTGCGAGGCAAAAAGCTTCTCGAGAAGCGCACAGTGGTGGAGTGCCAATCGTCCAGGTGATGGGGATGGATATTTTGTCGCGTAGGACGATGGCGGAAACCAGCAGCCGGTATAAGTCCGAACAATTCTTCTGAACACTCCGCATGATACAAGCGATAGAGGATGCAGAGTGAAGCTACATCTCTACGCAACGCCAAGGTGTCAAGTCGATCAGAAATATCTTGGCAGTCGATGATGCGAGTCGCTCTCCGTTGAATGCGGTCAAGAGGCAGAAGTTGGTACTGGGGTGCACCTGCATAGAGATGAGAACAGTATTCCATGTGCGGCCGAACCTGCGCCTTATAAAGTTGCAGGCGGTGGGCCGGAGTAAAATACTGTCTCGATCTGTTTAGCACACCAAGCTTCTTCGAGGCTAATATGGCCTTACTCTCTAAGTGACCGCGAAACTGGACTTCGCTTGATATATCGACGCCAAGGAATCCGATACTGGCTGATGCAGTTAGGGAAGTGCTCTCAAATTGAGGTGATACGACCAATGGCATCTTTTTAGCGGTGAACGCGCAAACCTGTGTCTTCGTGGGGTTAAATTGGACTAGGTTAAGTCGACCCCAATCTGAAACTTTTGATAAAGAAGTTTCGATTTCAGACACAAGTTTGGATCGGCTTTCGATGACGTTTACCCGAGAAATGTTAGCGCGGCCGGTGTAAAGGGCATCACTCGTGCTATCGTCTGCATAGCAATGGATGCTGCTAATCTGCAGCATGTCGTTGATATGCAGAAGAAACAGCGTGGGTGATAGCACACAGCCTTGTGGGACACCAGAATTAACAGACTTCGAGTCGGAGCATGCACCGTCAACAACGACCTTGATGCTTCTGTCTGTAAGAAAACTGGTGAGCCAATTGCACAGTTTCTCGGGAAGCCCATAGGAAGGAAGCTTCGCAAGGAGCGCTTTGTGCCAGACCCGATCGAAGGCCTTCGCCACGTCCAAACTAACGGCCAACGCTTCCCCCTTGGTCTCGATCGCCTGTGCCCACCGGTGAGTCAAGTATACGAGAAGATCACCAGCTGAACGACCCTGACGGAAGCCGTATTGTCGATCATTGAGGAGCTGGTGGTCTTCTAAGTACCGGAGGAGCTGGCAATTAACAATGGATTCCATTATCTTGGAGAACAAGGAGGTGATGGCTATGGGTCTGTAGTTGGACGGATCCGAGTGATCTCCTTTTTTAGGGATTGGGTGCACTAAGAGCTGTCTTCCATGAGTTCGGGACTACGCCAAGAGAGTAGGAAAGCCGATAAAGGCGCGTTAAAACCGGTGCTAACTCTGGAACACACGTCTTCAGCACGATAGGAGAGATTCTATCGGGCCCACTCGACTTATGAACGTCGAGGGAAAGAAGCGCTTTACGCACTGCCCTTTGTGTAAACCGGACTTCCGGCATGCGGGTCTCGCACTGCGGTATGGTCGGCGGTGCGTTTCCCCCGTCGTCCAGGGTCGAGTTGGACGCAAAGAGTTTGCCCAGAAGATCGGCTTTTTCTTCAGCGTCGTGGGCCAACGAATTATCTCCTATGCGCAGAGGTGGAAGGGATGGCTTACAAAAGTTCCCCTGGACAGCTTTGGCAAGAGACCAGAATGCACGAGTTCCGGAGGGGAGACTAACTAGTCTCTCGCCAATTCTGCCGATGTGAGCCGACTTCGCCCCAGCAATTACTCTTTTGAGGGACCTGGAGGCAAAGTTAAATTGCTTCTTTAATGTGCTGGTCTTTACATCTCGTGCTGTCGCTGCATTAGCCCATGCTTGGTAACATTCCTGCTTTCGGCGGGACGCCGCTTTGCAGGTTCGACCAAACCAAGGCTGGGACTTGCCACCTGTGGGAATCAGGGAGAATGGAATGAAAAGTTCCATACCCTGAAGCACAACATCCGCGACAGAGTCAGCAACGACATTGGGATCATCCGGCGAGAAGCAAACCTGCCTCCATGGGTAGGATGCAAAGAATGTTCTCATTCCATCCCAGTCTGCTGACCTATAGTGCCATACGCGGCGACTGCCTGTAACACGCGGCCGCAGCGAGTGAACGAGTGGCACCATACTCTTAATCAGGCAATGGTCCGAAGAGCCAAGAGGGGCCTCAACGGATACTTTGTAGCCGTCAGGATGTGAGGTCAGCAGAAGATCCAACAGTGAAGGCACGTGGCTTTCTGCATCTGGGATTCACGTAGGCGTTCCTACCAGCTGCGTCAAGCCATATGCCAAGGCGAAATCGTGAACAGATCTTCCCGCATGATCGGTTTTGCGCGAACCAAGCCATTCGGCGTGATGGGCGTTAAGGTCGCCAAGAATCACGATCTCTGCGGATGGGACCTGCTGGAGCACTGAGTCTGTAGCCACTTGGACGTGGTCGATTCTCAAGGGATAAAACAAATACACGAGAGAAACAAGTGTTATATTACTTATAGAACAACAGTGTTGTCCCAGGCCGGTTAGGTCAAATCCCACTATAAAAATCGTCTAATATATATTCTTTAAAAAAAAAAAGATCCATTAATGCAAACCAGCAGTAAGTTTTCAAGGAACAAAATCCATTTATTCAAATCGGCCATAAGCAATGAAAGGAACAGTTAAACATAGTAATAGTGAACATTTAAAGCAGAGGATACGTGTTCGAACAATCTATTATCTTGTTAGCTACGGTCCTATAAACGATCGTGGTTATAACTCTGTTTTTTTTTTTCTGAATAGGATACTCTCATGGTCTATTCTTTGTTTTTTTAAGAAACATGTCCGTGAATAATGTTTTGTAGTGCCGCCTATTTAATGTTTAAAACAATTTACTTCTTAGATATACACTGCTAACTCTATAGCGACTAGTCGGGATACTTATTGTGCGGCAGAGGTTAAGGCTGTTAAAACGAGTACTTTCGGATCCCAAACATAAAACAAAATAATTTTGCTATACTAAAAAATATACATACAAAAATGAAAACAATAAATTTAGCCCAAACAGTTGTGGTTGTATGGGGTATCGTTAGAATGTACCTACATACATCGTGCCGAGTAACACTAGCTAAATAAATTTCAAGAAAGAAAGGTTTATTGGAATCAGCGTCTGTCTAATGATTGATAATGAACATATCAGTTAATAACTTTAAATCCTATGAAATCACGTTACAATTTGCGTGTAAATATACTACTCAGTTTTATCTGATTGTGGACTCAGTCACGACCATTGATTTTATAAACCTAACTGATATAAAATTACGTATGGCTTGCACTCCTTAATTACTTAAGCTATACCCGTTGTCAGGTTACAGATAAGGCCATAGAACTTATCACGAAATAGGTGATATACTCGAGGGAAGTATGTATTTGGGATCACAGGATTTTATGTAGAGCTGTAAAGCTTAAATAGAGGCAAAGAGAAAAAAATCCAGGTATTACACTCATATTAATAGCATTTAAAACAATGTACTTTTCAAAGCTATACAGCATACAGTTGACTCTATATCTACAGGTTGAAATACTTACCAATATTTTTATACTAGCCTTTGCCCGCTAGCTCCCTGCTTAAATCTATAATCAAGTATATACTTTTATTTAAGCAGAGACGTGGTAATAAAATGAAGTCAATATTTTATTACTGTGTAAACTGTGTTCCATTCCGTTTTTGGGGCATGGGGAGTACAAAAATAAAGATAGATAGAAAAACATTCTAAAAAACTGTAGTTTTAAATTCTTTTTCTTTAATAATTATTATGTAAAGACGATTTATAAAACATCAAGGCGAGCAAAGCTGCGTGCAGAACCTAGTACTTTTATATAACAAGATAAAATTAGCACAGCGGATATTTGAAAATTATTTTCAATTACTAATAAGTGTGTCAAAGACTATTTCCTAACCTTTACAACTGCTAGCCAAACGGTAACACTTTGCTAAATGTGCGAAATGTAAAAGTGGACATGCGTCAACAATTATGTTAATAGTACATTCACATAATGTTGCTGATTTGACAAATACAATATGTTGTAATTATTTTTAATTCAGCAAGATCATAAATAGATAATCTTGCCGAGTTGAAAATATTTGTTACATATATTTGACACATCTATACAAATATATTTTTTAATTAATATTTATACAGATCTAACAAATATATACAACAATTTGCAAGCAATGTATGTATATATGTATACACATAAATACATAGAATCACAGGCCTGCATCCCTGAAGAAGCCCATTATAATCATTTTAGTAATAGGGTAAAAGGGCCATCATCCGGGTAGTTTTGGGAATCGGATGAAAAATATGGAATATATTGACAGGAAAGAGAGGATAGGTTAAGACAGACCCTAACACATACATATACATAATGCCTCTAATACCGAAGGGCGTCTGAGGTTAAGAGTTCAGAGAGAAGTTCAGATGCGTCTGAAATACCCACTTTGTGCCAACTATAATCTAGTCCTACTTATGGTACAGGGGGCACTCTACTGCCATCAACCGGGCACTGTATGACTATATGTATATATACGTATCTATACTCTAATAGGGTATAGTGTATACTGTGTGATAGGAAACAGTTAGACCCTTACATAAAAAAAAATGTCCAAAAAATATAAATTGAAGGCTTAATTTAAAATCTATACTGTGGTCAAGAAAACCTAGGATTTTTATGTATTCGACAGTAATATGAACATGACATCTAAGTGTCTCTGTATCATAGGAATATGATATTAGCAAAATACTTTTCACGGTCATCAAGTAAATGACATGTCAGACGAAGTTAATGTCAGCAAGTACAGCGAACCACTTTATTTTAAAGATAATTTATCTTATACTTTATACATTAAAAATGATAGATATTAGCTCCGCTGTTTTATCGTAATATTATAATAGTTTATATACTGTTTAACTTTGTTTTATACATTCATGCTGAGTGTGTTAAAAAATAATAACTTTATTTACTCACGTATTATCAAGAGGTGATAAATAGGAGTGTCTCCCGGAGAGGCGTAAAAAAATTCAAACACATGCATAGTTTTACAACTTTCATCATTCAGGATAGTCAGAGGCAAGAACGCGCCTGTACGTTCAGTGTATGCTATCATAACTTACTAGTGTTTCTCCGGTTCTTAAACTTGTGGCCAGCCCTTTCGTCAGTGCATCTCCATTTTGATGATTCGGTGGTATGCTCTGCGCGGTCTCCACTCCACATACATATAATATACATAACTTAACATTTTTACATCGATTGGAAACTCAACAGCTAGTTTACACTATATATGTTG
Source organism: Tyria jacobaeae (assembly GCA_947561695.1). NCBI lineage: Eukaryota > Metazoa > Arthropoda > Insecta > Lepidoptera > Erebidae > Tyria > Tyria jacobaeae. Next base: position 15,834,920 of record OX387212.1, read on the forward strand.
ACTACTTCATTTCTTATTAAACCAACAACAGACTTTACAAAACTTATTTTTATAACAATAGAAAATATATAATAATAGAGATATACATGCCTATATACCAATATAAAGTAACATATCCATCTCGAAATACATTTTATCTTTATGTTTGGTATAAACAGCAATATCTTTAATTAAATCTAGTAGTAGTTTTGAGACTATAAGCCGAAGCCTTGTGGCATTGATGAATGTATGCACTTGCGAAATTGCAAACAAATTACAGTCCTTAAGCTAAACAGGTTTGTATACACTAACTATCAGCAGTATAGAGTTGTCTGTTTGTAATGAAATGTTAATTACGATTTTGGTGACTGCCTGTTATGAAGCGTTCAGGTTGCTTATTAAGTCCCGATGTTGTCACTCGTCTATATACCTATCACGCAAGTACTGATTGAACTAGTTAATTAGAAAAGGCACAAAATACTTATTTTCCAATTAGTAGCTCTTGGTTAGTGACCCTAACTGCTAAGCAGGACAAAAAATTTGTTTGATCTAGTGGTCCCGAATCTGTGTTCAATGTGGCGTTGAGAATAGTGAATCAGAGTTGTCTTTTAAAACAAAAAGATTTATGTAGGATTGCAAACAGTGGTAGAGCCATGCTAAGGCACGAATGGGCTGGCTAATGTACTAATGTACAAAATCCTGTACTATTACCTAGTGCTCAGAAGGTTTAGACACGGCTTTAGTTTACTCCTCTGGAACTAAAATAATGTTATGGATAAGATACACAGCTACTCTACAAGAAAGTCAAATGTATGTTGTTACAAAACACCTAGGTATGAATGACGCGCCTGTTAATGAGTTATGTGACATCTCTGTTGCTCTTATAATTTAACTCGTTTAGAAAAGCGACAGATATACAAACATATCGGTACACGTATGGCGACCAGCCAAATTCGTTTTATCGTTAAGTTCTTGACCTAGAGTTAGTTTTATTAATATTAAAAATATGCGTGTGTTGATGGAATAGTAAAATCTAAAATTACTACTACTACAGCAATAACAAGGTTACACTAGATTAATGGGAATGCGACATAATGAATAGACTGTCAAACATATCATCGACGAATATAAAATGAATACTTAATGTAATTGTATATCACTTAGCTTTTATTTGTATCTTTAACTTTGAAAAACTATTGAGTGTTTTTCCACAATTAATAAGCGGTAGATATTCTTGTATCTTAAATTATGAATAAAGTGTTCAGTGCAAATACTAACAAAGACTTTTCTTTACATAAAATAATTATCTGCAGCTATAATTTCTTTCTTTAAATAATTGTTTTATGTCACTATACTAACTATTTATTAACGTGGGAGAGCCATGCTTATGCACGAATGGGCCGGCTCGACCGGAATAATACCACAGGGTCACAGAAAACTGGTAGACAAACAATGTTTGCATTGTATTGTCGAGTGAATGAGGGTACCGGAGGCCCAACTCCCCCTATCCTCAAATAAACAGGCTGAGATTCCCAAGCGCATTAAGGCCGGACTACTAATACCACAGGTAGGCCCGGAAGACACACTAGACCGTATCCGTAAACGGCTGACGTGTCAACGTCCAACTGGGCACTTTACCATGCCGAGCCCCAGGAAGAAAAGAAAAGTGTATTCCTGGTGCTTGGTATACCGGAAGAGGATGCGCTCAAACTCAAGGTGAGCGAGCGTAGAGTTTACTACAAACTTGGTAATCTCTACGTCCGCTTCCTTGACGAACGCCCTCTGCCGCCGCCGAACCTCGATGCCAAGCCCGAGGAGGTCTCCAGGGATGACCCAGGCAGCGGAACTACGCAAGGGGTAGGCCAACCGTGCCCAAGCAAAGGGCCATTCATCAGGGTCACTAGGGAAGAAGAGGAACTTCAAATGGAAAGTGACCCTGACGAGGAAGAGGCCCTAATGCTGAGCAGTGATGATGGCACTGCCAACTCCCCCAGCTCCTAATCTCGCCATCATCCAAACCAACCTCCAGCATAGCCAGACTGCAACGGCTAACCTACGCTGGAGGTAAACACCAAGGCCGTGGCCCTAATACAGGAGCCGTGGATTAGGATAGGCAGGATTTGCGGCCTCAGCAACTTCGGAGGTAAACTACACCTAGACACCACTTTCGACAACCCGCGTACTTGTATTATTACACCTAAATACGCGAACACTACCCTAATTACCGAGTTCTGTTCCAGAGACTTAACTACCGTCAGGCTCAATGAACCTTCCCCAGGCTTGCACAGCGTGGTGATGGCGTCTGCCTACTTGCCGGGTGACGTAGACATCCCCACCCCTGAACTCACTGCGCTTGTGGATTTCTGTGAGCGACAGGGAATGGAACTGATAGTCGCGGCCGACACCAACGCGCATCATGCCCTATGGGGTAGCAAAACCAACAACCAACGCGGTGAGAATTTTGTTTCTTTCTTACTTTCAACCAAACTAAATGTTATCAACAAGGGCTCAGAACCAACATTTGTCACATCGAGAGCCCAAACAATAATTGATCTAACTCTAGCTACTGAGTACGCGTCATCATACATCTCGGACTGGCACGTCTCAGAAGAGTCATCGTGCTCGGACCATCGCTGGATTAAATTCCACCTTAAGATGTCACTCACACCACTTCCTTCTCTCGCTCAACATCGGACGACACAGTCGCATATCACTTTCACTCCGTAAATTAAATTGTTATACGCGTAGTAACTAAACTTACACTTTTTCTTATGGCTAGTTCTTATTGTGTTAGTATCAGTGCATAGTTCTTGCATAAAAATAACAACAGATTATTACTAAATAATTAAATATTGGCTATAATCAGCAAAACAGTGTTCAATAATACCCTACACTAACACAAAAAACTGACCTACGACAACCCGCGATCGCTTAGCGGCAGAGGCGGTCTAAGTTGGAGCGTTACTGGATATTGTAGTAATATAGTTTGTTGCCGCCTCTGGGTCGTACTTTGTGCATTTATTGGAAGTTGCGCAGAATAAACAACTACATCAAACATGCCAAGGGTTGAGCGCTCGCCTCCAGCTACTCCGGTGCATGAAATGAATGTTCAACCTATTTTTTTAACACCGGAAGTAAGTGAAAACTCAAATATTACTTCACGAACAAAGCGCTTACGGCCAGATTTCTCTCCGGAATGTGAATTGAAAACCTTTGAGAAAAAGGTAATGAAGATGCTGACTTCGTGGAAAAACGAACAAGATGCTCTGCTTGAGAAATTGACGACAGAAATAACTGCAATTAAGCTTCAAAATGTGGATATCAAAAAAACTAATGCTGATGTGTTAAAATCAATAGAATTCTTGAGCACTGACTATGATTCTCTTAAGAAATCAATGCACAAACTGGAAAAAGAAAATAGCGAACAACGCTATTATATAATGGACCTGGAAAAGAAAGTGATTGATCTACAACTAAGCTCGCGTTCAGCCTCTATAGAGATTAGGAATGTACCGGCAAACGATAAGGAGACCAGTAGTGACCTGGCATCTGTAGTACATAAAACATGTGCTGTTATTCAGCCGTCGAGCTCACCCCCACAACTACGTGATGTGTACCGTCTGCCTGGCCAGAAAGGCTCCAATAGGCCTATAATAGCTGAGTTCCTGACAGTCTCCTCAAAAAATCAAGTTCTGGGCGCCTGCCGAACTTTCAACAAGGGTTTGCCCATCTCTGAAAAATTAAACACAGGACACATTGATATCCCCGGTGAAGTAAAGCCGATATATGTTGCTGAACATATGCCGCGCTCCTTGCGACAGCTGTTCTTTGAAGCGCGGGCCTTTGCGAAAAAAAACAAATACAATTTTTGCTGGACTCAAAATGGGAAAATCTTTCTACGGGAAAAAGAAGGCATGGACTCTGTTATCGTCAAATCAACTGCCTGTCTCAATAAACTGCTTGCATCTAAACAACAAGTGTAAGAATATTAATTCCTGTATGTTATGTAAATTTAGAATGTTCTTTTCAAAAAAAAAATCCAAATTAGTAGTTTACTGCATATTTGCTTTTCAAATTACCTGTAACAGAATTGTTTCTTTCTATTCTTTATTAATGCCACCTTATGATAACAAATCTATATGTGTAAGCCTCTACTCCATACACATACACTTTCTCAGGGTCTTAAGTTTCGAAACATATGACAACGATAATGCTTACAATACTCAGTTTTTAATTTATATTTTAATAGTTCATGGAATGCATTTCTTACTCAAAATCATAAAGCTCACTTTCATTTTTCACATTACACTTACAAAAACAATGTTCTTTTATGTCTTACACTTAACATTTACAGTAAATTTATCGTTTTATGGTTATAAATGTGGGTTCTTTTCCATAATTCTGGCCCATTATTACAGTTTTCACATTATGGTTGCATACAATGTGCATTTAACATTATTATTCAATGTTCGACATCGATAGTTTGGATGACTTTGATTCCTTTGGAAATAGAGATTCATGTGTTTGTGAACCGGAGGTATGCAAGAGTTTCATTGAAAACAATTCAAAGTCCCTCAACATAATACATCTAAATATTCGTAGTGTAAACCGTAATTTTGATTGCTTTCAAGCGTTCCTCGTCAGTATTGACATTTCTTTTGATGTTTTAATTTTATCCGAATGTTGGTTAAGTGCTTCAGTATTAGTTCCGTTATTGGATGGGTACGTATCTTATCATACTACTAAAATCAAAAACCAAAATGACGGAATTATTATGTACATAAAATCAGATTTGCCTCATTGTGTCACAGAACCTTCGATGGCTGATGCCAGCTGTTTATTATGTATTTTAAAGTTTCATAATACTTTACTCATAGCTCTATACCGTTCCCCCTCTTTCCGAAGCGTTGATAATTTTATTGATGGATTGGACTGCATTCTTACTCAAATGTCAACCCTAAAAAATATAGTAATTATGGGGGACATTAATATCGACATTACTCCAAATGTCATATGCGAACATGCCAATCAGTACTTAAACATTAATGCTACGCATGGCCTTCTCCCTGCACATCTTCTGCCTACTCGTGGTAAGTCTTGCATTGACCATGTGATGGTTAAGTCTGATCTTAAAATTACGACTCTGATCGTCGACACTTATATCACTGACCATAGGCCTACGATTATTAACGTTCAATACGTAAAGTCTTTACCTGTATCTAAATGTAAACGTAACATTGTTGATTACTCGGCTGTAGTGGCTGATGTTTTTTCATTCGATTTTAGTTATATAATGGGTACTCAGGACGCTAACATTGCTGCCGAGTCTTTAGTGTCTACTATTAGTTACTTTATAGTTAGGCATACTAAATCGGTGCACATACCTTCAAAACGACGAATTCTTAAGCCCTGGATTACTAATGGGCTTCTGAGATGTATCCGAAATAGGGATAATATGGCACGTACTCTGAAGAAGGACCCTGACAACTATACTATTAAGGTTACTTATATAAGATATCGAAACTTTTGTAATAAGCTCCTCAAAAACATTAAAACAGCTTACGAGAAAGAACAGTTCCACAAGGCTAAAAATAACCCTAAAGCTACATGGAAAATCATTAGGAGTGTAACTGGGACTAGTGTCAATACTATCTTTCCTAATGAATTATTAAAGTCATCCTATAATGAAAAGTCTTCGGTTAATACTGTCAACGAGTTTTTTGCAGGTGTGGGCAAGACATTAACTGAAATAATCCTAAACAGCACGAACAACCCTGAAAATTGTTATGATGCGGTGACATGTAACTCACTAGTTCTCCTTCCCACTGATGAAGTGGAAGTCACTAATTTGATCCTTGGGTTGAAACCAGATGCTGCCGTTGGCTGGGACGGTATACCACCGAGGCTGTTAAAGTCTTGTCTACCCGCTCTGGTGCCGGTCCTTGTTCACATTTGCAATCGCTCACTTTCAACGGGCTGTTTCCCTAGAGTTTTTAAAAAGGCAATTGTCCATCCCATATTTAAGAGTGGGGACAGACACAGCGTCAATAACTATAGGCCTATCTCAGTCCTGCCTGCAATTTCAAAGATATTGGAAAAAATTCTTAACAACAGATTAGTTCACTTTCTTGAGGCTTATAAAATCCTAAGTAACAATCAGTATGGTTTTAGGGGTGGCAAATCAACTGAGGATGCAGTTGCCGCCCTGGTAAATGATGTTGTAGAAAAATTAGATAGTAAACTAAAATGTCTTGCTATCTTTCTGGAAATTTCCAAGGCATTTGACACCGTGTCTGTTCCACTTCTCTTACGCAAGATGGAAGTCACCGGCATCCGTGGAGATACTCTAAAAATCTTCCAAAACTATCTGTATCACAGAACTCAGTGCGTAAAAATTAATGACGTTATTAGTGACACTTTAACGTTAAATTATGGCGTTCCTCAAGGTTCAATCTTGGGCCCAACTCTTTTCCTAATTTATATTAATAATCTATGTAATATGTCCATACCTCATTGCTCAATATTTACTTATGCAGATGATACAGCACTTGTAATTCACGGTAAAAACTGGCCTGAAACTATGAAACACGCAGAGAATGCTCTCAGATCAGTGATGAAATGGCTATCAGATAATGTCCTAACCCTAAACATTAATAAAACGGTCTACTTACCTTTCTCGTTGCGCTCCAATAATCTTGCTCCCGCTGATGCTATGACGCTCAAAGCCCATATTTGCTCTCTCGATCTATCCTCTTCACAATGTGACTGTCCACAAATAACTAGTTCGGCGAATGTTAAATATCTTGGTGTTTATATAGACAGTTCTTTAAGCTGGAAGCCCCATATTAATAAACTGACAAGTCGGGTACGCAAGTGTACGTTTATCTTTAAAAAACTAAGGTGCTCTGCAGATCCTGAGACTATAAAGACTGTTTATTTTGCATTGTGCCAATCCATCATTAGTTATTGTATTGTTGTATGGGGTGGTGCATCTACAACTTCCCTTCTTTCTTTGGAGCGAGCACAAAGAGCTGTTCTCAAAGTGATAATTTCAAAGCCCTTTCGGTACCCTACCAAGGCTCTTTACAGTGAGTGTCAAGTTCTGACGGTGAGGCAGCTCTTCGTTCTCAGTACCATCCTCCGTAAGCATCCGACAGTATGCTTGCCGCATGATTCTGATAGTTTTAACAAACGCAGATACTTTAATGTGTGTGAAATGCAACAAAAATGCAGAACGACCCTCGCACAGCGTAATTATACCTACTTGTCTAATCATCTGTACAATAAAATTAATAGACTCTGTGCCATTGCGCTCATGTGTCGCAATAATTGTAAAGCTTGTGTGTCTAAATGGTTGATGACCCTGGATTATAAAGAGACAGAGAATTTAATTCGATGTGGATCCTAAGCCTTCCGACTCACTAATTAATGACCTACATTCACACACAAAAACACACACACACACACACACACACACACACACACACACACACACACACACACACACACACATGTATACCTATTCGTAATAAGAGGCTACAGTACTTAAATTAAAATGTTAACAACTAGGTAGTAGTTTTTAATTCGATTTTTTGTTTTTCGTAACACTATTATTTTTGTGGTATGCTTCTTAATTTGTACTACTGACTTTATATGTTTACAGTGTACGCGAGAACGCTGGTACCCTAAACACAAGTTGAATCTTATTCTGGGTGCCAGAGTTTATCGTAAATACTATATATCGTGTTTGTGACGCTGTTGATGTACTTTTGTGCCAAATTAATGTAAATAAATCTTTATCTTATCTTATTCTTAATCCCCGCAAAATGGATCTCCTGCAGTATAAGCGAATGACAGCAGAGCTGCTAACAAACTCAGCTGCGCCAAATGCTCATGAGACCACAGTGGAGATCGATAACCATGTAAAAAACCTCACTAACTCATTGATCACCTGCTTTGAACAGACATGCCCACTTTCTTCACCCAGAACCACACCAGGGGGTGAGCACCAATGGTGGACAACAGAACTGCAGAGATTGCGGCAAAAGGTAAGAAAGTTGTTCAATAAAGCGATGAACTCAAGACTAGACCAGCACTGGGATGCTTACTGGCAGGCCCGACACAAATACAAGAAGTGGATCAGAATCAGTAAAACTGATTGCTGGCGAAGCTTCTGCACTAACATAGACACCAACAACCATGCTAACAGAGTCAAAAATATCCTGTGCTCTGAGCGGAAGCCAGACCTTGGCTTCCTAAAAAAACCTGATGGTACCTTCACCAAAACAGATTCGGAGACTTCGGAACTGTTAATGACAACTCACTTCCCGGGGTGTCGCATACTAAATGAGAATGACATTTGGGAGGAAGGTGAGGTATATCTACCAGATGAGTCAGATTGGACCACCGCTCACAGAATCGTGAATCACGATAAGCTAAAGTGGGCTATCAACAGCTTCCTTCCATTCAAAGCTGCAGGACTGGATGGTATTTTCCCAGGTCTGCTAAAATGGTGTGACGCTGCACTGATGGATCATCTACGGTCCATCTACAGAAGCTGCGTAGCACACCGCTACGTACCTACGAATTGGAGAGAAGTCAAAGTAGTATTCCTTCCCAAACCTGGCAAAGGAGACTACACACAACCTAAATCATTCAGACCTATCAGCCTCACATCCTTCATGCTAAAGGTTCTAGAGAGGCTAATAGATAGAGAAATCAGGAGCACGGCGCTTAACAAGCAACCCCTGAACCCACACCAACATGCTTACTCGATGGGTAAATCAACAGAATCCGCTCTGCATCGTGTAGTCTCATACATACAGGGCAACCTCAAATATAAAAAATCAACTCTAGGAACCTTCATCGATATCGAAGGTGCCTTCGATAAAACAAACTTCAACAGCATAAGCCAGGCTCTGTCTAAGATGCGATGAGCTGATTACTCAACTCAACGACCGCAAGTTCTTCACAGTGGGCTATGCAGACGACCTGACCATTCTTATTAGTGGTCCATTTGAAAGTACAATTTGCGACCAAATGAGGTCTGCTTTAAAGGTCGTCGATAAGTGGTGCGTCAAACACAATCTATCAGTGAACCCAACAAAAACAGAGTTGATAATGTTCACAAACAAACGTAGTTTAGGGGACCTAAGGCTGCCAAAACTATTCGGCACTAGTCTGGTTCTTACCACAGAGGTCAAGTATCTAGGAGTCATACTTGACAGCAAACTCCTATGGAATAGACACCTAGACGCAAAACTTAATAAAGCCTGCATTATCTTTTACCAATGCAAGCGGCTCCTCGGCAACACCTGGGGTCTATCACCGAAAATCACTTTATGGCTTTATAAAGCGGTAATAAGGCCGATAATCACGTACGGTGCTATTGCTTGGTGGCAGAGAACTGAGCTTAGCACGGTTAGAAACAATTTGCAGCAATTCCAGAGACTCGTTTGTACGGCCGTCACTGGATGCATGCGAACAACCCCTAGTGCCGCCCTTGAGGTGGCTCTCGGTCTAGCACCACTAGACCTGTACATACAGCAGGAGGCAGCTATGGCAACAATCAGACTAAAACACCTGAGTCTGTATAATAACCAAGAGGGTCCACACTCCAATATCTGGAATCAACTAATGGACTACCAACCTCTGATAGCTGCCCCATGTGACAGAATTCCAAAACAACACATCTTCGAAAGAAGGTACTGTATAGAACTACAGGAGAACGATAGTGATAATTCCGGCATAAATGAAGTCCGAATATACACGGATGGCTCCAAGATGGGGTCAGGTACTGGAGCCGGGGTGTACTCACTAGACCTAAACATAAAAATATCGCTGGCACTAGGCAAGCACAGTTTGATTTTTCAATGCGAATGTGTTGCGCTAACATACGCAGCCCTCGCGGCTATGTCTAGAGGCATCAAGCAATATAACATCCGCATACTGTCAGATAGTATGGCGGTGCTAAGGGCCCTAATGGGCAACACCATGAACTCCGGTCTCATCTACAAATGCCACCAGTCGCTATAACGCTTAGCCTCGGCGAATGGGGTAACTCTTCAATGGATCAGGGGGCACAGCAACTCACTCGGTAACGATGCCGCCGACGGGCTAGCAAGGAAGGGATCTACAATACCTGGTGCAGGCCCTACCACACTCCTGCCACTACCCTTCAACTTATATCGCTCCTGGGTAAGGCAAAGGACTCGAGAAGTACACAATAGCAGATGGATTGACACACCTGGCTGTAGGCAATCCAAACTGGTATTAACACTGTATTGTATTGTATGTAACATTAACAGAAATATCACCACGTTTATCGCGTAGACTCATCAGTCTTCATAGAACGGACATCCGAATAGTGGTCGGAAGCATTACAGGCCATCTGGCTCTGAACCGACACCTATTCGTCATTAACGCGACCGATAGCCCCCAGTGCAGGGGTTGTCTGAGCGCGGAGGAAACGGCCGCCCACGTTATCCTGGAATGCGAGGGCGTGGCTGCACAACGGGCAGAAATCCTTGCAGGCGCGGGGACGCTCCTAGAAGCCTGTGAACGCCCCAGGAAGGAGGCTTCTGCGCTTCTAGAAGGAGCTAGGCTGGCTCAACTAGTCAGCCTCCTGGACGCATAATGGACCGAACATGAGTCTAAATGCGGAAACAGAGCCCTTTACCATTACCCCCTATCCTCTTTTCCCTCCTCTCATCACTATCGTAATCGTCACTAACGTCATCCCACGATAACAAAAACTATCTGTACGGCAGAATTAAATTTTGTACGGGTATAGTTTAGAGTCTGGAGTACATAATCTTTTTTATAGCCGAAAAATTTTTTTTCTGGTGTCAGATATTTATATTAATTAAGAAACATACGGTTTTACTCAAATGTGTATTTCATGAATGCCCGTATAGCTTGGGATCCGACGGGGAACCTTTATAAATGATTAAATTAAACTGTGCGCAGCGCCTGACACAATCCGCATCTCCAAAATAAAGGACCATAATAGGTATATTAAGATTTTTCAAAGAAATATATTTACTGAAAAACACAATAAAGTCCACACATGGAACATTTCTTATTTCTATATAAAAATTCAATAAGAATCTATTTTTGCTCTCTAAGCATTATTAGTATTTTGTGAGTCTAAATCTCTTCAAAACTAAACTAAACTATTACTTGGAGTAAACAAAACCTGATAGATTTATACATTAGTAGCTTTCGCCCGTGACTTTGCACGGTATGTCGGTAAAATATCCTATGCTGTTCCTCAGGGTTACCAAATTTAATAAAAATAGGTTAACCCGTTTAGCCGTCAAAGGGTAACAGACAGATAGATAGATAGAACTACTTTCGCAAAAATTAAATGTTATCATCAAAGTTTTGAAAATTGGACTAAAGTGTCAAAACATAATCCACCTCATGAAAGCTTACTGACAAAAATAACATTCGAGAAGCCTATTACAAAATTCATAAGTAAACCTTAAACAATACTGTGAGAGACAAAACATAATTTACGGTCATCTCAAGTCGACATATGCATGTCTAAATTGACTACATTAAGTATACTAGACTCGTTTAAACCTATTAATACTTCGAAATATGGAGACAATGTTCTCAATTCCGTAACGAAGTGGCCTAGTCTACCTCTGATAACAAACAACAGCTTGTTTATGCTAGAATACAATAACATTTGTGTAATAATATATATTTTTATGCACGCTTTTCGGTTTTATGTAGAACTGCGTTGTTAATACTATGAACATGTCAACATCTCTCAAGTTTCTAAACTTTAGAAATACCGTACTAATACGTTAATATACAATAGGTATTATGTGGTAGATTGTTTTAATTCAATGCGTAAAGGGAACCAATTACTGCGAATTGTTTGTGCTTCGTATTCCAGTTCATTGTCATGTACACTTATTTTACTTTCACGCACAGAGAATTGAATTAATTACGTATTTTTTATTGGAAACTAGTCAATAAGCTATTGACAAACACTGAGCATAGCTATGCAAGCTTTCTCTACGTCAATTAGTTATGGTAGAGATAAGAGAGGTGTGTAATCACCAGGGTTAAAAACCAGTTGTAACCAATTTCATAAGACCTATTGGATGGTTTGCAGAAATATACCATAATATAGATGATACATTCTATTGACTCTCGTAATGCGTATGCGTCATTAGGTAGTACCATAATGAATGCCGTGGGTCCGAGTTCATCGCCGAGTTCAGAGTTTGAGAGCAAAGATGTTTGAATTGTGTAAATTGAAAGTTAAATCTGTCACTACAGTTAGTAAGAAAAGTAAATCTGCTACTATTCTAAAAGTTAACTAGTATGTGGCACATTAACGTACACAATAACCGAGATATTTCTATAATCTAACTAACTAAGTAACTGTACTCGAGATTAAGTTACTAGAGTGTGCCGCTCTATCTCCTTTACTCTTCGCGTTATTAATAAACTCCATCACTTCCAATTCTTGACTTTCAGGATGGCAGCTATCCAAATCTCACCGTGAACCAACTAGATAAACTACAGCGACTCCAAAACTGTTCTATTACATTCCTAGAATAGAATGTATGACCGGTACAGGTAAGGCAAAATCCTAACAGCTTTTCAATGTTATGTTTTGCTTTTAACTAACTTAGATTTTAACTGCTATCTGTTAAACTATTTTATCACTACTACTAAATAATTACACATATATACCTACTAAGTAACTGTATGTGTTTGTATATATCTATATATATATATATATATAGATATATACAAACACATACTCTGTGACGAACGTACAAGACTCTGTGACGAAATACGAGTCCGACATGCGACCTCACCCTTTGGCCCGGTGAGGTGACGACCAGTGGGGGTTTCCACACGAACAAAATGTCTTGTCCTTGTATGGAGAATAAAAACAATAGTGGCTGGCATATACCTATATATATGTACTACTCCATATAGTTCGCCAGCCACTATTGTTTTTATTCTCCATACAAGGACAAGACATTTTGTTCGTGTGGAAACCCCCACGGGTCGTCACCTCACCGGGCCAAAGGGTGAGGTCGCATGTCGGACTCGTATTTCGTCACAGAGTCTTATGCCGAAGCATCAGGTGTACCTTAAAAGGAAAACCTTGTGCACCCTGGCAGATTTAGCCGTCTGTTGAATAACAGACGACCCCACTATGGTGTATCGGTCATCCATTTCAAGAGGCGCGCGCGGAACACGGCGCCGCCATCTTGGGCCTACTTCTACTAGGGCGGTAGATAACCCTGTCCAGCATCTAGGGGTGCCGGCCCCATTTTTTCATCTGTAATTTATTAATGGTGTGCAATAAAGAATATTATTATATTCTATCATATTCTATTCTATCTGCTAAGTAAAATGTCGAGTGTAAAAATATTAATATAGTCATTATCATGAATAACAATACCAACAGTCAAATAGAATTGACTACACCAATGCATAGAACGTTATATTCGAAACATAAATAAATAAACCCGTAGTAGTTCACAATAGACACAATATATAAAACGCAGAGGTAAACGTTGAGAATATTCTAATGTCTCCGTATATTAGATTATTAGCACGAAGCAAAATACATACACATATAATATTAGAGTTGATTGTGTATGACAGAGAGCATTGGGCGTGTGACACTGATCGCCTATTGTAGAATATGTGATCCGAAAATCTGATATGCTATGATACAGGTGTCGTTCGCTCATCAATATAATAGATAATATATATAAATAATCAGAGTTGCTTACAACGAGGTTTTGTCTTCTAATTTATTTTTATGATATAGAGAAAATAAATTTATAAGATTTTTAAAGTGTCATTCAATTGAAAGATCAGTAATTATTCAAAATGAGCGATTCGTTTCTTGATGTATTGCCACCACCAATTTGGAGTTTTTCTATTGTCTTATGAGGTAGTTTGGGCAAATGGCAATAATAAGTGAGAACTAATGTCAATAAAATTATACCTATACATTGCGAACGCTAGTGGGATGGTCGGTAGGGATAAACCGCGAAGAACATACTCAGATCAAATTGGTGATGTTCCGATGAAGGAGAATTGGGATCGTATGAAAAGTATAACTGTCAAGTAGACGAATCTCTAACGTATGTCAGGATAGAACAACTGATGCAATTTATGTATATACTTTTTGTTGGATGTTCTAATATATAAGAAAAAAAAAATCAATAATATTAAACATCACTACAAGCGCCTGTCTGTGTTCTTGGAACACCAGTAGGAACAGCATACTATACTAGTGAGCGTCCGTCTCAGTTGCTAGAAGATTTTGCTAACACTTTGATAGTTGAATATAAATTTTAAGTGAATATTGTTCCATTTTATGTTATTGAATATATGGATATTTCATAATTACTACTACTAATACATTCGAGAAGACTAAATCACATAAAGATACCTGAGAATCTCGGAAAAGTTAATTTAAGAAGTACTTAATTGTCAATTAACACAATTTAGAGAGATTTACGAGATTTTCAGGTATTTTTATGTGACCCGGATTCATTGTTCTCGAGTGTATATCCAAGAGATGCGGACAGACCTGTTATTGTATGTAGCATACTGATATGTAGGATAAGATGGATGTACGACATAACTTCTGTCTTGATAAAGGACTAACTTACGCATTCTGTTTAAACAACTGTTTAAATATTACCACAGCCAAGAATATGTATAGGTTTATTATATAACGCACAATAAAGGTATTGGACTTGTAGTTACAATAAATTAAAATTAAAAATTATATTTATTATGGTAATATGTTTACTCATATGCAGACGTGTTGTTAAGGCTATATTACATCTACTTAAGAAAATCTGGATATTAATAAACTAAATGAGGCAAAAATATGATGATTTACAATCTTTGCTATCGTCACTGCGTTGCTGTTTAAAAGTTTCACTTATAATTGGTATATTTAAATCGTGATTCCCAATAATATCGGTCCTAATATCGCTTCCTGCCATATGTAGGTGGGACTTCAATCCTTTAGCATACAAAACAAAACTTTCCTGTACACAGTAAAATATAATTTATTTAAATTAATACATTTTTATTACTACCGCATTTTTGTTTTTTATCATGTGAATTTTCACCTGTAAGTAGTTTCTGTCCCCAATCCCAATTTCGATCCCAACACCCATTTGAACATCCCACTTTTGCATCGGCTCTATAATTTCAATTTTATTAGAATGTGATAGTATTAACTAGAGAACAAATGTTTGCACTTGCGAACGTACGATAATAACCATTGTAAGAGGACAATATGTACTACAATTATAATTTATATTTAGTTGCATAAATGGATCCTTGTTTGTGTACTAGGCAATAAATCTATTGAATATTATTCTTAGATAAAAATAAACTAAGAAGTTTAAATGTGTTCTGTTTAAACAGTTGTTCTTAACGAATGATTGGGTTACTTTGTACCAACATTGAAATATAATAAAGTAATTTCGTATTCTATAACTATTTGTTCGTAACGTGATACTTCTATTTTAAATTGACTTGCCTGTTGGTTGTCTAGTGGTTAGTGATCCTGACTACTTAGCCAGAGGTCATAGGTCATAAGGTCGTCGTGATGTGATTGTCCTGAGTCTGAGTGTTCATTGTGTCCATTGTTTGTATATTTGTCAAGTCCCGCGACACATAAATAATTTTCAGGAGTTGTGTTTGATCAGACAGGATACCTACAACTCAAGAATCGCAGTGGCAATTTTCACAACGTTCACGGAAATAGCCTTGCCCCCTATTACTTCAATGAGACTAGCTAAATAGGTATGTATATGTTATACAAGGTTTTAATGTATTTTAAATGCAAAACATGTTTGAAATTTTTTGGCTTTTAGAGACATCGCGGCCATCGATCGTGCGACCTGTCGCGGTGTACCGCGGAAGTGTGGTGCGTTCGACCGGTACCGGAGGATGGGACAGAAAGCTATAGTAACAGACCGAGAGGGCACCGCGTCGGTACCAATAACCCATCGAGTACATTAATGTATGTTTTGCCCATTCGGTACGCTCATCTGGTACTCGGTGACGAGATTACGAGACGTCTCAGTGACGGCGCCGCGGCGGCGCGAGCGTGGACTAACGCTCTACCTCAGTTCTACATTTAATATTTACTATATAGTTGGTAGAACATAACGTAGCCAGTGCCGTGATATTAGTTTATATGGTCGAGAAAAATAATACGGTAATATAATTTTGATTAGTTCCGATAAAATACTGGTCTACGGCCGTGTTTACGAGACAAGTCAGTAACTACACACTTTTATATCGTAAATCTTTTTTTACATCTCATGACAGAACCGACTTACTTTGAAATGGTTTTCATAACCGTAATAAAATGGTACCTCATTTTTATATATAACTGGGAAGAGATTTACATACTTGCCTAATTGAGTAGTAAGTACAATTAGGCACTAGTTTTTAATCTGCAATATGTACTATGCGGAGTTTCTCAACTCTTACGGCGACTGCGTACTAATATTGTACACAGAATCAAAGATTACTGAATAGTGTAATGCAGCCTCTCATGCCATGTCTCTCCAGCCAAAGGTTGCCTAGAAAAGACTGCAAACTGCGACAAGGTGGACAGTTGTACGCTAGTAGATATTTCAATGTATTGTAATATAAATATTTTATCCTAATGTTTTGTATACAATAGAGAGTACATCTATCATCTATCTTTCTTTTAAATAGTTACATTAAAATACAATTACATCGATTACATTAATCACAATTAATAATAATAATAATAGTAGATAGTTAAAGTTTTTTTTTATTTTTAAATGTATTGTGTATGGTATGGTAGTGATGTGATACTAAATGTGATAAAAGTAATTTATATACATGTAATAATGTAAATAAAGGCAATAATATAAATTAGTTAATACATTTAGGTGCATGAAGGGCTTTAACAGCTGTACATTCAACTGTAACAATGTATTTATTAATATTTCGTAATATAAGATTAATAAGTAAAGTTGATTATGAAAACCACAATGCAAGCAGTATACAGGCGTTCCACGCCGTTCCGGTCTCTGCCACGAATTCATTCACAAAGTACACATTTATAAAAACTTACCTCACACATAGAAACCTTTCCTGTGACAAACGTTGGTTTTTTAAACCTTACGTTAGGTATAAGTAACGTAAGTATTGTTAATAATTTTTGAGAGGGTTTTCCAATGTTGGTGCTATCATCATGATAATAGAATGAGCCAAATCAGTCTCTGTTATAGTACCTTCTGAAATCTACTTACGTCCTTACGTAACCTCAGTTATATGCATTCGTTACGGAACATTCAAATGCTGTGCGCATGATTCAAACGCTGTGCGCGTAAACAACTTACATATAGACACGCGTTTACTTTGCAACATCAACCTTATCGACCAAACGTAAATAATTTATTTAGTTTCACTAGAAAAATATATCAAATAAATTCAAAAAGTGACCGCAGAAAATTGAAAACAAATTGAATTATGATATAAAAGAATATAATAACCGTGTGTCAGATTTAGAGGAATTTCGTACACGTGCTCATTTGCGCATCTCATGACACGTATAACACTTAGGTGTTCATGTCATATACAAGACTAAGTGTATGTATATAAGCATATACAACCACACAGTATTTTATATCCAAACCGTACCGTATATGACTACCCCATGTAGTTGGTGTAGGCTCCTACAGAGGCATGTTAAATGGAAACATTTTTCTGACTATAATTTAGTCCTTACGCAATAAGGAGTAATTAGTCGTGTGATTCTCGGTGGAGGAGAATATTCTCCTCCGCCCTATGGCCACCCCATCTCTTCCTTTAGGTTTCGAAAAGGCGACTATGGGATCGGGCCGTTATCTATCAGGCAGTATACATATAGTCACACAGTGCCCGATTGACGGCAATACGATTGCGTCCTGTCACGTCAGTGGGACCAAATTCTCATTGACAAAATGTGGGTGTTTAATTCGCTGTGTGTAGTGTTTAATTTATTTTTTGTTTCTTTATTAATGATATAGGTGGACAGACGAACAAACGGGTCATCTGATGGTAAGTGACAACCGCGACCCATGGACACTTACCTGCCTCTAGAGTTAGGGTGATGAAGGGTTGTGAGTGAGGGGAAAGAGGAGATGAGGAGTTCTCTCACCTGGCAATACAATGCAAGAATTGTTTTTCTACCGATTTACCCTGAAGCCATGATATTACTCCCGTTCGTGCCTAAGGATGGCTCTCCCACCCTAAAAGGGAGAATGGAAAGGAATAGAATAGCAGGAAAATATTGAATGGAAAACTGAGGATGAAACGCAAAATAAATAGATATATAAGATAATAAAGATGATTGAGGAGTGTAAGTAACAGCTGAAGCACGTCAGAGTCGCAGGGGAGCCCTATAACCAACTAAGTACATTTTTGTTATTTGTCCATAATTATATTACAGATCAACATGTGTATGTAAGGCATTTAGTTAACTTGGATTTTACTTTTGTTTTGACGTGGCACAACTAAACAATCAATTTCTTCGAAGTACAATACGACAGTTCGACATGACATGTTTGAAGTTTTTATCTAGTAACCATGGTATTAATATGAAGATCGTGTCTTGAGTTCTTGCTTCGCTTCGCTTCATTAAAACTCCTCTCATTGTAATATTATTGATTTAAGGTTTTAGAATACGGAAACTAGTAATTGGGTAGATGACTATGCTATACTAGCCTATGCTATACTAGACTATAACGGGCCTGTTGGTCCAGTGGTAGTAAGAATAAAAAAAAAAAAAAAAAAAAAAAAGTAGTGAGAGACCCTGACTGCTGAACCAGAGGTCGTAGGTTCGATTCCTACGGGACACAAAATTGTGTGATCATCAAATAGTTGAGTGTTCGCCCCCCTCGCGACATAAGAATTATTCCTAATGATTGTACGGGAGTGGTCTTTTTTCAGAAAAAAAATAAATAAAAAAATCACTAAGTCACTAGTGGTAAAATTACCAAAAATAGTTTACAAAGTCGTTCTGTTTTACTGTAATGTTTCTATTTTTTTTTAATTCATACTAACATTAAAATCGAATGATTTGCGACTACATATCCGTGACATCACGACTACATTCATGTACCAAACCTACCGTTTTGACGTTAACTAAAAATATTTCGATTTGACTTGACAATCATCTAGCTTCAAGATTCGAAAGCATTAAGAGTTTCGATTATTGATGCATCCAACAAAAGTGCCTGTTTCAGACTGACTATCTTACGTTTATGTTTTGCTATGCTCTTTATGTAAGTCTTTTTTTTGTATTATTTTGTATTTTATTTAAAGCAATGCAAGGCCACACTACATACCAAAGCCTAATATACCTATTATTACAGAAGCTGTTATTTACAATTTGTTATCTCTCTCTCAAAACAAAAATAACAAACTAATTATATAGTTTATTACGTATTATTATACTTTGCATGCTAAATATGAGTCTGTAAAAATTATTTTCAAATTCAGGCTAGAACGCAGAAAACGAACATATCACACCTACTAGTAATATCTCAAATAGTTTAATCGTATAAAATATTTTATTATAATAGAAAAGCTACCATTTATTGTTTTCTCATATTGCAACACGCGATAACAGTACTTACATCTGATTTTACGGGGGTGGCGCTGAAAGTTTTTAGAAAATGAAAAACGGAATGATATAGAAACTTGTTAATATTTTTGTTGCATTTCGAAGTAGACTCCGCCCCTCTCTAAGCAACGTCGTATGCGATGAAACCATTGACTGAAACTGTGAACCCACTCTTCTTTAGGGATCTCTTCCACGCTTCACAAATTCTTCTAAGTTATATTTTTTTTTTGGAAATAAATAAAAGTCACAAGGGGCTAGTTTGGGGCTGTAAGGAGGATGACTCACAAACTCCACACCTTCGATAGGCAAAGATTCGATAGCCCATCTGGTGAAGTGAGCTGGAGCGTTGTCGTGGAGGAGAAGGATCCTGATTCTTGCTCGCTAATGTCTAACATTTTCCAGCACAACTGGTAAACAATGACTGACAAACCATTCTACAGTAACAGTCACATGAGTGAGTTCCAGTTTTAGTGCTTCGAACATGTTTAAACTCATTAAACCATTTATAAACAGTGGCACGAGACGGGGATTCGTAATGAAATGCCCATCGAAATCTATCGTAACTTTGTTCGTGAGTAATAACGCAAATATAACCGCAATAAACGCGAAAATTGTATCTAGTCATATCCATTTCAATGAACAACAGACACTATTTAAATTGCTGTCAATTTGTAAAAACAAATGACTAGTGTCATTTGTTTTACAAACATTGAGTTGCGGGTGTCCATGGGCGGCGGTAGTCACTTACCATCAGGTGACTCGTCTGCTCGTTTGCCCCTATCCTATAAAAAAAAAACACTACAAATATCTTTTTTTTAAATTCCGTTACTAGAAAGGCAAACAGGAACCCATATAGGATCACTCGGTTGTGTTGTTGATCTTATATTTTTAAACGACGTCCATGTATGCAAAGTTAAGTTTCTCTTACGAAAATAACGTTACAAAATATTCGAATATCGATTATCGAAACAGACGACCCGACTGCGTAAGAAGGAGTGTTATATTTTTCGAGTATATGTAAGCATTTACGTAACTATAAGAGTATATATGTATGTATGTATGGAGGTATGCGTCTATGTATGTATGTGTGTCCGTCTGTATGTGTGTATTTTAATACCTTAAAAAGTATAGGACAAAACCTTGTTTGTTTACAATGGGACCGCCGCAGGAGTGAATGCTTTCTAATAAAAATATTTAAAAATCGATTAAGGATTGGAATCGGAACGAACGAACGGGAAATCGATTAAAATACAGTCAATTTCTTGGCTAATTGTCGTCTGATATTCAAATATTTGCAATATATATAATACGACAGTGGTAGCGATTATGACAGTGGTAAAGTCATGCTTAGGCACGAATGGTCCGGCTGTGCGATACTACGGCCTCACAGAAAACCGGTTGTGAAGCAACGCTTCATTGCACTTCCCCGAAATTAGGGAGATTTCCGGAGGTCCAAATCCCCCTCTCCTCTTTCCTCTCCCCTCACCCCCCTCTCCTGTTTTCCCTCCCAGCATCTCCCCACCCCTGATCACCCTCAAAGGCGGGGAGCGCACTTACCACTCTTGAGTTATTATGAATAAATAAATATAACAGCATAGTGACATATGGCTGTACATCTGTATGTATATAGTAGCTATATGTAACTATGCCTAATTTTTTTTAAAGGTGTAGAATAGACATGTTTATTTATAGTATACCAGAACAATAACTATAAATCAATATGTCTATTCTACACCTTTCCGCTAGATAGTGTCTGTCATATCGTCTGAAAACACACCAGTCAAAACGTAGTACTCGTAAATAAAATGTCGGTAATGAAGATCTTGCTGTGTTTGCAAGACTTCTTAAAATATGTGTTGATAACACTTTTTTTTTACATAGAGGCATTAATATTTTCATTAACACCTACTTAAAGACTTCCTTTGATGAACGTTTAAAAATATAGTTAGAATACATATAGGACCACCAGCACCAGCTTAAACGAGAGATTTGAAGAAGGTGCCACTTATGTACGTATGCATGGTCTCACTTGAGTCTATAAATTGTCTGTAAGAGATGTTCGGATCGTTCAATCATTTCTTACAGGTACCTTCATAAAAAAATCGCCTATTTCTATGGAAGTGAAGACTTCTTCATGAAAAACATGAAACTCGCGTCATCGTCACCGCACGCTTCCCATGAGCTATATGTATACTGTGTATAATCAAATAGGTCGACGATACAATTCACAAGTTACTTAGTTTTCACATCTATCGGTAGTCCCCAAAGACTGCCCATATATTTTTTTTTATCAGCTGCTTTTCTTACTGTCCTATTCAGAAACTTACGGTGTGACCCACGTATTCGACAATTATAAGTAGGTTTACTTACCTTTTACGGTGTGGCCGCCTCTCGTAAAAGATGTGGGCCAAGGTCTGCAGGGTTTCCTGGAAGCATCCCTCCTAGGGTATACCCAGGTCCCTTGAAATAGACCCAGTTGTGACGAAACACCGTGTGGTTTTAGTCGGTTCGAGTCCGATATACCATACAAGCATGACATTAAACGGTACATTAACTTATGGTATGGTTACAGTTATTCATTTCAATACCCATGGAAAGTGCACTTTCACAGTGCACTCAAACGTGTAATTGTTGACTTTCCACATGTTGGTCTTTTGTGGTCGAGTGTTTTGTTTCACTTGATGTCATTGCCCCGGGAAGACCAATTACCATGCTTTGACTACAACATATCAACATTCTATTATTTAAAAAATCGTGTGGCGCTTTGAGCAATTCTTTTATTCTTATTGTGTAAGGTACACATTATACTCACTTATTGTCACTTAAATGCTTAAAATTATATGAAAGATATATGGAAATAATATGTGCCTTGGCCTTCTTCGACGTAGTTGATTTATAGTGATTGTTTTTATAAAATTTACGGATAAACATTGAAATTTTAATACGATGACGAAATTAAATCAAGAGAAAATAATGTATTTGTATTGTACTCCCAAAACCTACAGCTTTTTAGGATAACATAGCGAGATACAATTAGTGTCACGGCATAAGCAAAATACACGCTACGAGTAAGTATGTCATTTACATATGTATTTTACAGTAGGTAATTTTATGAAAATTAAAATCTGATAAATCTTTAATTTGCGTTACTTTCATGTTATATAAACTACTTGAAACTTAAACATCAAAGGATTTGTTTATTAAAATTGTATTAGCATGATTACAAGCTAAAGTTTAAATAGTTTAGACTTCACTATTATGTCACCAGTGACTATCTTAAGCCGTATCAAATATTAGTACTGCCCATAAAACTATACAGTTGCGTCAAACTTACATGTTTACATATGTATACTCTCAATTCTCAGAAACAGTTTATAGCAAAGCCTGGGGCAACACAAACTCATAGTCCAGTCCATATTTGTACTAAAGATTCTTAATATGACCTATCAAATGAACGACACGACAGTTTTGGTAATATTTACGCAAAATGTAAAATAAGTTTTATATGTTGAGACTGATTTGCTGGAATACTTTTGTGAAATAATTTTGGCACTCCTTTCGTCGCTTTATCGTGTAACAAAATTTGCAATCGTAACATTGCGAGTTGAAGTGATAACTAGAATGCATATTTAGGGCGCATGCCAAATATCTGTCCGGTTTTACGACCGCGGCTACAATTAGTTTTCTTAGCCATAAACATCTTATAGACGATGATTTACTCGACTAAATATTTACTTATTATTCAAATTGGGTGTTTAGTATTAGTACTTCCTTCTTAGAATATTCGTTTACAAATATGATTGAATATCTTTTAGGCTACTTTGGAATCTGAGTTTGATGTACTTCGTCCTTCGTACTTCGTTCCTTCGTCCTATTTTATGCTGAGAAATAGCCATTTTCACATCAACATCCTTATGTCCCCATTCTCACTAAACAATAGCGAAAGTGAAAGGCGTACTTTGGTAAATACTTTTATTTTTTTTTATATTATTGGGGGACAGACGAACAGACGGGTCACCTGATGGTGAGGGACAACCGCCGTCTATTGAAACCTGCAACTCAAGAGTCGTAAGTGCGTTGCCCGCATGAGGGATGGAGGATGCGGGGAGGGAAAGAGAAGAGGGAATTGGGCCTCCGGAACCCTCACTAATTTCGAGAAAATGCAACGCAAGCGTTGCTTCACAACCCGTTTTCTGTGAAACCGTGGTATCGCACCAGCCGGCCCATTGGTGGCTAAGCATGGCTCTACCACTGTTAAAAATAAATATGTTCAAGTTATACTACGTTGAAACGAATAAAAGGGTATACATTTAATTATACGATTCCCAAAGTGCTCCCTCCATATGCACACCTTTAAGAGATAAATACTCCAAATAATAAAGCCTATATTCTCACAAACTGGACGAAACGAGTCCACATAGAAAATGTTAAAAGATATAATACTTCCTTTTTAGTAGAATCAAGTAACTTGAAAAGAAAAAAAAAATATATAGTAAGTTCGTCCAGCACTGGGCGGCGATTAGGAGATGATGACGAAACAAGATAAGCTTGATTGCATGTGTCGGGCCTCAATTGTCAAAATTATATTCTAATCTCTCTTACATATACACATATATATCTGTATTATGTTGACTGCCTGATGGCGTAGTGGTTTAAGTGGTCACCTCGCCACCACGCTGCCGCGCCGAGTGTTGTGGGTTCGATCCCCGCACATGACAACACTTTGTGTAATCCTCAAATTGTTGCTCTGAGTCTGGGTGTTTTTGTCTAAGTTGTGTGAATGTTTGTAAAGTCCTATGCGACACAGGTATTAATCCTAGAATCCCAGTGCGGGAGTTGTCTTTAAAAAAAATAGTATTTTATTTTTATTATCTCATTATATATATTATCATTAAAAAGTATAACTAAGGTCTAGCGGTTTTACTTACTTGATATATGTATATGTATCAGGACCACTTCAGTGATCAGTTTTAGTAATATTATTATACGTCCTTCATGCAGACAATTAAATCAAAACAAGTTCCTTTTAATCTGTTAAATCAACAAGACGTACCCTAGATGTATACAATGGATGTAATAGCTCTAAATAAGGCCAATACATCTCCCTCGTGGAACAATCACTGCTCTCACGGCATACGACACGACCCTAACTGTATCACTTACCATCAATTTATTGTTATCGAACACAGTTCGCGGGATTGAAATTCTCATTGACAGAGTGTCTACTTTGCTAAAGCCATAAAAATCAAATGTCTTTATCTACTACACATTTGTTTTGTTTTTTTTTTATGTATTTCTACATTCTTTAAGTGTATATCATATGTAGAAATACATAAAAACAATGGAAGATATTAATTGCATGGATATCCAATCATTATCATACGATTGCTATCAGTGGATGATTACCAATGGACATATCATTGCAGTGTTAACAACATTTTAATGTCGAATTTTCCTTTACATTATATTTTGAAGATAGTCTTGTCGTTACTACTTATACATTTAATACATGAGCAATAAAGTAGACGACTAACGCAAGGTTATAACCATTTTTTTATTTGAATGCATGAAAGTGTTATACCGTATTTCAAATTGTGGGTTCCTAATTTCTTAACTTAAGTAGTACGGTGTTACTCGTGGTAATGGTGCTCGTTTTAAGAATCTTAAGATTTAATTGTTGAGTAAAAAAGCAATATACATATATTAAGATATTGTATAAACAATAAACAAACTGTTTATATTAGTGTATGTAGTGTCATGGGTTGAGGGAGTCGACTTCCTTTCCGCGCCAATGACGGGCCTGTTGGTCTAGTATTTAATTACGCTGACTGCTGATCCAGAGTCGTGAGTACGATTCCCACATGGGGTAAAAATTTGTGTGACCCCGGGACAACAAGTTGTTGTCCCGAGTTTGGGTGTTCTTTGTGTCCGTTGCATGTAAAGTGCCTACAACACATAAATTAATACTAGTGGGGGAGTTGTCAAAAAAATAAGATAAATAAATGTTAATATTTCTATTTGCATTATAGCTTGATTGTTTCATAGCTTTCACTTAATTTGCTTGGTTCTAAAAAATAAAAATAGAGTTCCAAGGAACGAAGTCTTCAGGTTTATTTATGATAACACACTTCTCATCATAAAAATCGAAGCAGTACTGCGAGTGCTATTTAGGCGCAATTAAATAAAAAAGAGGACTAAATTAATTAAAAACGGTTATGGGCTGACCAACAAGAAGTCCGAATATATATATATATATCCCATAGAACACCTAGGGGATGAGTTTAAGAGACCGGAGACGCTTGGCCAGCCTAAAACAGCTATACACGAAGAGTGGGATTACATCCCACAACACAAGATTGTGACTCTTATCCAGTCCATGAGGAACCGTATGGGAGCAGTTATTAGGACCCGGGGAGGAAATACCAGATACTGAATAAACTTTTTTAAACCGGTTTTTGCTTTAGGTCCTTGTTTCTAACATTTTAAAATTGTTCTTAAATGGTAAAAACATACCTGTTGAACAAAACACGACAACAATTTAATTATAATTTGAAACATTAATATTCGTTGAACGATACCTTATAATAACCGCAATTAACCGCCACTATTATGAATTTTTGTTTAACTCAAAACTTGTATTTTGTTTTTTTTTATGAGAATACACAAGTTTGGTTTTGTATGAGTGTGTATAGTGTGTGTGTATTTGACTGGCCTGTTGGTCTAGCGGTTAGCGATACTGACTGCTAAGCCGAGGTGGAGGGTTCGACTCCATCCCAGGACAAATATTTATGTGATGAGCACGATCATTTGTTCTGTGTCTGGGTGTAATTCATCTATAATATGTACGTATTTGGAAATATATAAGTATGTTTATCTGTCTGGTTACCTTAGTACACGCACTGCTTAGTTTGGCATCAGACAGCCGTGTGTGAGATATGTGGAGTATTAATATATGTATATCTATTATAATAAATGTGTATTTAACACAACGGATATTTGACGGAACTGTTGGTCTTGTGGTTAGTGACCGTGACTGCTGAACCGAAGGGCGTGGGTTCGATTCCCGCACGGGACAAAAAAAAATTGTGTGATCCACAAATAGTTGTCCTGAGTCTGGGTGTTCTTTGCGTCAGTTGATTGAATATTTGTAAAGCTCTGTGTCTCGGGGAGCTTTATATATATATATATATATATATATATATATATTAAATAATATATATATATATATATATATATATATATATATATTCTGTTTATATATAGTATTGTAGCCGTGAGGTCTGAATATTACTTGATTGGCTTGTTACTTACCTACAACAGAAGTATAGCGCCGAGCCCAGATTCCTGAAACAAAAAGAAATAAATTAATTAATCTCCTTGCACTTGCCACCTGCTGTCATAAGATACTAATATTAATTCACACAGACATGATAACATCTGACATCATCTCGATGTCTTTGCTATATATATTAATGAGAAATCTACAGTACCTTGGTGATCCAAGAATCTTTTTCGTCGTTTATTAGTTTGATCTCCGTAAAGACGATTACTCAGCAGCAGCACATTTTACAATACTAATAAGACTAATTTAGAAAAAAACGAGCAAGCGGTGCGCTTGAACAAATTTACGTGACCACTTGTATATACTCGTAGTATTGTCGTCATTACCTAAAGCACAATGAATGTCAAAGAACTTAAGTTTCTCGTAATTGGTTATTCTTGCTATCATAAGTCTTAAAGGGAAATATAATGTCACTATTTTTTAAATAAAACAAACAAGTAATAAATTCGGAACATTATTCTTTTAAACGACCTCAAAAAAGCAGGAGATTCTATTTTTGACTGTATGTATGAAATCAGGATTTGATTATGGGATACCAGGGAAGATATACACTTTGCTTAAGAGTAAATTATTATATATATGCTTAAGAGTAAATTATTATGTATTTGTACTCATGCCTCATAGAGGGGAAAGAAGAGAAGACGATTTGGACCTCCGGAAACCACAATAATTTCGGCAAAATGCAAGGAAAGCGTTGCTTCACAACCGGTTTTCTGTAAAGCCGAAACCTGTAACGCAGCGGTCGAGTCGGTCCACACGTGCGTCAGCATAGCTCTCCCTCTATAGAATACTTCTCTCGCTTTAGAAAAACGTCTACTCTCCGTCTCCGCCTAAGGAAACAAAAACAGATTCTAATCTCTTAGTTTCACAAATAGTACACCTGTCCTAGGTGGGGAACGAATCCATAACTTTTGAGGCGACTTTATTTAAAGAGGTACATGGAAATAGTAACTTTCACGGTAATTTAAATGTAGCATATGTCTTCAAGCATGTCCTGTTGTTTCAATGAGATTGTATAATGGTGTTATTTACAACTTGTTCGTGATGAACAGTTTTGCCAACGCGTTTATTTTTATCGTAATTGTTCACAGATAATAAAAATAAACGTGTCCCTGTAAAGCAAATAATCTAAAAATATATTAACATATGTTTTTTAAATCAAAGGAGCCATTAATATGTTAATAATTTGACAGTTAATGCGCTCGCTAATATATATAATATTCTAACCTCTGAGCGTTAAATAACAACTGAATACATCGTACATCACATCACAATGACTATATCTGCGAGTATTTTAAAAGAAACCACTAATACCACTGCTTGCCACGTGACTCAATACAAGACACACATTAGTTTTAATAATTCACGTGTACCGAAATATTGGCTGAAAGATGTCAATAGGATGGATAACTTTCATATGCAACCAACAACATCTCTAGTTTAATCTGTTAGTCAGACATCTCTACCTACCCCCTTTAAAGATGTTTTTGAGTGTATAAAAATAAATAAAGAATACAATCTTTATGAATAGTGCTTACAAGTAGGAACGCTTGAACACGCTAGAAATTGTGTTCATAGCTTGACGAACACTAATCTGCTTTTTGTGTTCCGAATTCCGGAATGTCACCCGTTAAGATTTTTTCTTGTCTGTCTTTTGTACCTTTCTATAATAAACTTTTCTTAGATTTTTAATTTACACACTACAGAGGTAACTGCAGAAATTTAAGTTCGAATTTTTTTAGTTAGCAGTTTATTATAGGCGTTTCTCATAGCTCTTTCTGTTCTATCCTCAAAAAGGGACAATTTGGTGTGCCTTGCGTGATAGAGGGATATTCGGACCCTAATTTTTTAAAATAGTAAAGGTGCCGTCTTAACTCCCGACGGCAATCAGAATTAGAATGTATGGACTCAAATAATATGTGATTTACACTCCACATGCAAATCAAGCCAGAATGTCGTGTTTTATTTTTTATTATAGAGACCATAATAAGCTACAATTTTATTTGTTTAAATTTTTGTCTGTATTTTTTTAATAATGTATATTCAAATTTTAATTGTATATCGTATCTTAAGACAACTGAGGAATCCTAACAAAAAAATTCACTTCAAATACATCAAATGTAGAAATCCACCTCAACATTCTTGCTAAATTTCGTCAATACGTGATTACTCGTCACAGAGCAACGGAGGCTATTAAAACGATATTTTATTACATTTAAATTGCCAGTATTGCCTTCGTACATGTATTGAGTATCGCAATGCTTAAAAATTTAAATAAAATAATAATTATATATGTTTTATACACATCAAAATTCAAGTTCTTGGTGAGACACCCTATATATGCATAGGACACAGGAACGTTTCCCAGAAGAGTTTCAAAGAACACATGTCTTGTCTTATAAAAAGCCTTCTCCAGAGAAATGTCTTCATGACTTGCGCATGCGGTAAGAAATTACCATTTGCTCAACTGTAAAAAACGGAGTCAAAAAGCCAGAACCGAACTCTGAAAAAACAATACAATTTAATACACCTTAATAAACTTTGATATAAGGCGTCTAGTGGCATCAATTATGAAGTACGAATACTAATGCTTACTGTAAGAAAACATTTAGTCAAATGTCAATAAGTCGGACAGTCAACCGCCATTAAGAAGAGGCTCGGCAACAGAATCGGTCATTAGAGGGGAAAACATTTCTAAATCAAACACAAAGTTGTGGCAAACGCGTCCTAATTGCCTCAGCACTGCTTTGAGCTACTTAAGTATTTTGCGAAAATAAAGTATGGCCAACACCGTAAATAGTCTGAAAATACCCAGTCATTAAATTGTACAGAACTTTACATTTTTAACTAGTTTATTCAATAGTAGAAACTGTATGTTACACATACATGTCACAACCCCCTCCCCTTGGTGTGAAATTGCATATTTTTAAATTTTATATAGCAGAATCTGATATGTCATTTACTGCGGTGATTATTAAGACAGATTGATTTTGCTTTACGTATAAATTTAGCGCTTTAGTGTTTTTGATTTTCTCATGTTAGCTTTTGACCATCCCACCCCCTCCATCCCCCTGTATCTTGTACACAATGTGAATGTAAACGAAATGTGACATTATGTACAAGACACCCGTTATGTGTTACGTAATTTATGGATGGTATAAGGGATTGGGCTGTCATCTATCAGACAGTATGTACGTATGCAACGTCCGTTTGATAGGAATAGCTTTGCCCCTATTACGTAAGTGCAACCAAATTTGGTTAGCAAAATTTGATATATCTGCCTACACTTTCGGGGATATAAGCATGAAATGTGTGTATGTATGTGTATGATTGAAATTAGGATGGGAGCAAAACTGATATGTATTTCAACATTGATTGCTAACACTTCGCGGTTACCATATCTTGATAGCATTATCAAGGTAAGTGGATCTTAAGTAATAGTGACAGCAATTTGTTTGTAACTCGACGGATAAATGTATACGTTCCCCGTAACATATAGTTACAAATAATGAGGTTTTATCTCAAACAAGATAATAAACGCGGGGGTGGCCTACACAAAATTTCTTGGAAGGCTACTTTTTCTAACGTTTAAAACTATGTATAATATAATGAAGTTACAAGAAGCTTTAAAAATTATTAAAAATTATAAATTATTTTCTTCTACAATCTCTAAATCGCAAATGAAATATTCATGTCAAATATAAGCAAACAAGTTATAAAAAGAACTCGTACATAAAGAACGGTCTATACCCACAAAAACTTCGTTTAGTGCTGCAAAATATGATCTGTTCTTGTTATGAAGTAAGCGTAATAATACCGGTTCCGTGTCGGCGGGTTGCAAGGTCGTAGACGGGTTATCTACGTCATTATGACTTCGTAACATTAAAGAAATAATAAATACATAGGTAAATGCAATATAACTCCCTCGGGAGGGACGGTATTGCAAATTGAGCAAGATTTATAAGAGACACGAATATTACAAATAAAATGCCACATATATGTATAGTTCAGAAAAGATTTGTAAACTATCTAATTTATTCAAATGAATTCTACTATTGAAATTTACCCTATAAAGTTGCAGTAGGTACATTTTATTTTTGTAATCCCTAATTGACTGATTTTTCTTCAGTAAAGATTTTTAAGCATACGATTTTATAAAATATAATGACAGCGTTACCAAATCGTTATTTACTAATTAGTATCGCTTCAACTAGACATGTTAATAGCATGAATACTCTCACAAAATGTTAGTTTCACATTGCATTTTTTCACCTTGACGACGTACAGATTAGCGTAACTATCTTGAATACATTACCTAAACAACAACACTAAACAAAACTGGAAATACTTCATCACTTCACGTTAAACAACACAAATCACAATACAACTTTAATCACAATCGTTGTAAATCACTTGAATCGGGTAACGGAAACCGAGTATAAAATCGAGTACTGATTTCGTTCTTAAACGTACTTTAACTGAATAAAATCGTTTTAAAAGGAGAAGGGCGATGAAAAACGATCCGCAAGCGCGCATGAGCCGAGTGTTTTGAGCAAATCGCGTGAGTAGAGAAAGATCGTGCGCCCACGCATTGCGCGCTATAACGAGATGCCGATTGTCGCCGGCCCTGGGGCAAGGTTACCTGGAATACCGAATTGTCACTCCTAATCTTTCAAACACATCTAAAATTTCACTTTCGATGTAATGGTGCAGACCTGGATGCTTTCTTGTCCATAGGAATTAAATGCCAGTTCTTTTTTTTTTAATATATTAGTATTTATTCCTGTGACTAGTAGACACAGATTACTTAATACCTAATAATTACTTTATTAATGTTAGTAATATTTTTATGCAGTTTTTACCTTTAGTCACTAGCTGTGCTTTGAGATCACATGTAGTGAAACTTTCCGAATTACATTAAATTAAAATATTAAACAATTGAGCCATTGAGGTAAATACTTAATGATATAGATTTATTATTATGATATATTTGTTAGAGTACAAACATATTTGTCCAAGAAATATTAGGACCGCTTCCATTAAAGCGATGCAGACTTGTTATGAAATACGGACAACACAACGCGTCGTCATTCGTTATCAACTAATAAAAACTTCTCCGCACCACTTCGCTCCGCTTAATTCAAACATGCCAGAGGAGGTATAAAGGTACATCTTAGTAACATTAAGAGTACCAAAGAAAATGCTCCTTTTAAATATTTTTAGCATAGTCCATATTTAATTGGATAGCTATCATAAATTAAGTCGAACACAAGGATATGGAATAAGTCACATTTGAATTTAGACATCAACACTCAGCATGGAAGCTCTCAGCACTTTACTACTGAAATACTGTGTCAATAAAGCTAGTTAAGTCCAGTCTTCGTTTACTTTGTAGAAATCATCTGGTGGAAATCTTTGGGACTACAGAACATTACTTGACATTTGTGCTTTGTTGACTGACCTCAAAAATGCATTTCTTTTTTAAAAGCGTAGTCATGTTTTATTCAATTGCATCTATTAGAGCGGTGTAGAGATTTCTGTGTGCTACTTGAGACCTTGAAGTGACCAGCCTGATGATTTGAGTAAGTGATTACCATAAGAACGGTTGTGCGTAGTTGTATGTATAACAGAAATCTGGCTCCATTATATTCCCCTTGGGGTGTGATTGTTCAATTGTATCGTGCATTTACTTAAGCAAAGCGCTTACTATAATTGCTTTTCGGTGTACAAACTACTATCACATTGAATTAGTTATCCTAACACTGAATACGCTCATCGCTTTGTTGATCAATACAAGGACATAGTCAGATGTAATGCCACTCAGTCTTTACTACCGATTGTTGCATTATTATCTAGTAATAGTTATAGACTTTTATTGATCTCCTTAGATTAGAGGTAGTTAATAAATAATAATAAAATAAAAAATTATCAGCTTTCGCTGCCGCGCTGCTCTCACGTCTCATCCCAGTTGAGTGCAAAGTATGCACTTCGTGATATAAGTACCAATTTCATTCATTTTTCGTCAAATAAAAAATAATATAAACTTTTATTTAACAAACTGTGTATCTGTTACTTCTAATATGCTAAAACGATCTTCTCTCAAATGTAAAATTACTTCAAGAACACTGAGTTCACATATAAAATTGTAAAATTTTATCGCCCAACACCAATAGAAATTTTGCAACCGAACCTCATAAAGTTGAATCGTAAACCAACTATTTTTGATTAGACTGTAAACGTTCTATTGGCGTTATAAAGTAAAATATTTGCATTCCTTATATCAGGTGTAGGACTCTTTCTGACTATCCAACCCGGTGTTAAACGGCTTTCAAATGATTGGGAGAGCGACTCTCTCTACATATACATCATATGTAGAAAAAGTCGTTCTCTACCTTTTTTTTATAAAAATTAAGAATTAATAGGTACTATTATTTTATATTAATAGAAATATATGAATCTTTCTTGTATACAAAGAGTAATGACCCTTCTAAGTAACGTAATATTTATGCTGGGAATGAACTTACGTCACTAATGAGATGGGTGTAATTCTCGCCAAAAATGTAACGAACACGAGAGTGATATCGCCATTAAACTATTTATAATACCTTCTGTCCATTTTCTTATATTAACCCGATAATATTTTTATTAGTAAAATGAAAAATGCCTCTAGTCTACCCTGATCTTTAAAGATGTTATGTCAGTAGTTTTCTTTGAAAGTCTATTATCATATTTAGTTTACATTCGTAATTATTTAGACCTTAGTTTGTATAGGTAAAGCATGGGTAGACCTTGTTAATGAGGTATTAATACACATGACTCGTATTAATTACATATGTACAGTATGTCCACATATGTATGTAATGATCGATATTCTATTTTCACCTACACATACCTACACTCTTAAAAGTGCTTATGCATTGAGACCAATTCGATCCAGAGGGCTGAGAAAATATGCTCAGAAGACAAAATAAGGTTATTTCTATTTATACGGCATACCTAGGGGGCAAAAGATCATACGGATCTCCTTATATTAAGTGACAACCGCCGCCCATGGTATAAGAGTTGTAAGGGTGCTGCCTAATATAATATATATATATGTATACTTGCAATATTTAATCCTGCTAAATAAAAGACAGTGCCGTGCCAATTGCTCAACTGAATCTAACTGCTCATACATCGTTTGTTGATTACCATGATTAGAAATCTGATTCCACTGCTAGATTGAATATGATGAGGTGATGTGTTGAGGTTAATTGTGATCTGAAATGTATTGTTGAATTTATTATACTAATTTTATTCACCGCATTATGAGATTAAATCTATGGTATGGTCACTTGAGCGTAATTTTCTCCACGTGCAAGTTTATTGCAAAATAGATTTATGTCGTAGTACTTAAGTATTGTGTAAGGATGTACATTATATTTAAATAAATAAAAGTTACTTTAAATCTTTCTTGAAATCTAACTCAAATTTATCCTAGCCTAGAAATTACGATGATTTTATATAAGTTTGAAATCGTTAAGCGGTGTTGTTTATATTTATAACTTTGAATTGAATATACAAACATGGCTAATATATTGCAAAGGGCTGACACAAAACATACAACCAAATTAAGAAGCTTCTCCTCTACGGTTAAAAATAGAGATGAGAGTTTTGCGCTTTATAGACGGTTTACAAAGGTCACAGTAACTCACGAGGCAACGATGCCGCAGACGAACTAGCCAGAAAAGGATCAGAGTTGGCTGCGATAGGTCCTGAACCCATCGTTCCCCTTCCCTCTGGATAGCCCACATCAGTCATACGGCGTCATACTAAGGTAATGCATGACAAATACTGGACAGAGGTGAGCGGATGCAGACAGGCAAAGAAGGCTCTCACTCGCATAGACCGGAGATTTTCCTGCAAGCTGCTAAAACTCCCATGTTCAAAACTACGGATACTAACCCGGGTAATAACGGGTCATGGTAATTTTAACAAAGATCTATTTAACATAGGTGTAACCGACAGCCCCCTCTGCAGAGCATGCTTGGAGGAGGTAGAGACGGCTACCTACATCCTGGATCGCCAAGGACTCTCCCCAAAGTCATCGGCAACACGTTATAACGAGCCGAATATTACCTAGTTATATATATTAGTTATTACAATTATTCTATTCCCTATTGAATTAATTGATAGCTAGGAACAGAAAACAAAAAACACTAAAGATACGAATACGGAAAATAACAATTACAATCATAGATATATACATAGTTTAATAACGTTATCTCAGTCTACGATCTTTTGACCATTACCTGGCTACACTTATGGTCACCATACACCCACGGTATTTTGTTCCTGCTCCTAGTTACGGTGACTTATTTACCACGTAGATGTTCTTACACTTTTTAAATTGTTAACGACTTTTTTGATACTTAAAAAAATGAAGCACGTTATAATATAGGCAATACCTGGTTACAAACAACACATACATAACATTTATAATAATACCCAAGTTGGTATCTGTGACGTAAGAGTTCACCGGGGCATAATTGGACGAGCCGCGAAAGTTGCCCGACGGGTTCGCGGTGACAACATTTAGCTATGGTTGTCACTGGTCAATTTAAATGGAAGGTGTATAGTGCTAGTCAGATTAGGACAAAGAAGAAAACCTAAATTTGGGAAATCTTTATAACTGAAATGCAGAGAAAAATAAAACAAAAAGAAATTTGATGAGTGTGTCGCTAACTATTACTATTTAAAAATTAAGGTATTCGAAAAGTTTCGAGTTACGGTAATGCCAAACAGAGGCCTTTTGTTCCCAAATAATTAACCTAAAAAAAGTATATGACCAAAATCAATTTGTCTATTATATGAAATGGTAATAAACTATATTTTTATACCTTAATCTTACAGTTCAGAGGTAAAATATGTATTTTCATCAAATTTGAATATGAAGAAAAATTTTCAGTTAAAAGAAGAATACTCAAAATACATCACTAAAGGGCAACGCGTACATACACACAAGAAAAAACAGTCAAATAAGAGAAACTCCTCCTTTTTGAAGTTGGTTAATGATACCAGACACTGTAAACCCATCCAACTCTAAGGAATTTCTTCATTACACCTTCAGTTAAGTGTAAGGACATGCGACATTGTAATTTTATCATTGTTTTGTAAAGTTAGTTATCTTACCCGTTTTAAGTATAGTAGGTATAGTTATATTGTCTAATGTTGGTGTAGATTTTTTTTATAAATTACAATGGTAATTAATAGGGCAGACATATTTTTTAGCTATACATGTATATGCGAGACCAATGGACCCAATGCCTGAGGCCAATAACGTTAAATTTTATCCAATGTACATATTTGAATCCAATTTAGCGAAACTTGAATATGCTGAAAGAAACTGACGCGCTGGTAGTTGTAAGTATGAGTAAATTATTTAGGGTACAACAATATAACAAGCAACTACTTTCCATTTCGTTCCATAGCGCGCAACATTAAACAATATAATTATACAGTTGGCAGCCCTACGGTGTGACGCACCTGAGACTGAGACGATCGAGTTGATTGGCCACTGTGTCATCGGAGCAAGGCGAAACGATTGCGGAGGGCGCGTAATCGGTAATTGCCATTACGTTAACGAACAAATTCATTTTTCACAGACCATCCGCTGAATGTTAATTTAGAATAACTTGTTGTTCAGTTTGCGCATAATTTAACATTTTTTTATTGTTTTGAAAGGCCTGTTCATTCCAACACCAATTCATTTTTCCCAGCCCACTTGCTGAATATAATTTTAAAATGACTTGTTGTTCACAATTTACATAATTTAAAAGTTTTTTAATGTTTTTAAAAGACCATACTTAAACTTGAAAATTAAACATGTGTTGCTTGCACTCTCCTAACACACACTGACACACACACAACATATATTAACACGGTTTACATTAGTATGTTTAATACAAGGATGTAAGTCTTTTCCGAGTTTCACTTGTGTTGAAAATATCTTTGTATTTTGTGTGACCTTTACAGTACAAAAATACGTTTATTTTAAAATAAAAACATTCAGAAATTATATTGTAATGACTGTAGTTGATTAAAATACAATTTTGTCGTCCCCCATAAGAACGAGTGCTCTCGCTGAAAGGAGAGAGTCATAGATCATACACTATATACTAGAGAGATGAGACTTCTCGTCGAGACGTGGACCGGTGCGGAGCTCTCTAATATTTAATCGGTGGCGACCAGTAGTGCCAGTGCTGATATTATATATAGATTTGCAAACTGAAGATAATTATATACTATTCTATGTTGTGTAAATAATGTTTTAGTTTCAATGTAGTTAATAGGATAATGATTTAAATTAGTATATAAATGCATTGTTTGTTACGTATTAAAAACACAGATATATTACAATAAATATATGTATGTTATACAATGTTTCGTTTTTACTAGAATAAATATGTACCTTTCATATATTTCTTTTGTAAGTCATAGGGACCCGACAGGCCGAGGCAGATTGTACATAATACATATCTATAAGAGTAGTAATTGTCTAGTAATCTTTTCTATGTACATACTAACATGGAAGTTAAACACTAATATTGAAATAGAAAATACTGTGAAAGTTCAACCGAATGAATTCTTGCCTTTAGCATTATTGGACACATAAAATAGGGCCTATTTTGTAAAGAATTCAACACGCATAAATTCTTTGCACTGCCCTCCAAACGAAGTTAATTAGGTACTTGCTGTCGCCTGCGACTTCGTACACGTAGTAATATGCTAGCTTTATGCTATTTCAGACTGCAATCTATCATGCAGCCATTATAGTAATTTAGTAACAAACATCCACTCAAACTTTCACATTTAGAAAAGTAGTAAGATTCTGTAGTGCAGTTGTAGAATGGAAGGGATCTAAAGTTGACACTTCATACTACGAAGTCAGTGGCCTCTGTTACCTATTAAACCTCACAGCAAAGAGAAAACTGCGTAAGACAAGTACACCATAGACTTCGTGCGACCTTCAATACCTTTACTTACATAACATTATTGTATAAAAGACAACTGCCTTACACCTAAAACTTTACATTATAATATAGAAATTAGTCTCGATATATTTTTTAAAAATTGTGTTCTAAAAATAATTTAATTAATGAATGATGTACGTATGGTGTAGCGGTTAAAGTGGTCACCTCGCCACTACGCCGCCGCGCCGAGTGTTGTGTTGTGAATGAAAACACATTATAGGTACATATAATAAATATAATTAACAAAATTTTATTAAAAAAACTGTTAAAATTTTACCACTTTTGTAGTTCACGCTTATTAACGTTCAGTAAAACACTGAAGAACTTTTCAAACAATAAGCAATTTAAAATTATCTGAGACACACGACGTCTGTAACTAATTATCAATTTGAGAATGTATTTTGAGAGCACTGTGGTAAATGTCGAACTGAGTGGTTTACCTAATAACTTTTGTGCAGACTATACTATTCAGAGACATTTTTAAGGTCGATTATAAATAATTGAAAATGAATTTAATTTCATTAGCAATAAGATTTTAAATCCCTCAAAGTTATTTAAAGTTCGGAGGTTATAGACAGTGAACAAACGCTTATGTAACAAATATACCTAATACACATAATGCATTTGCGAAACGTGAGTCCGTACGACTTTGTTGGAAATAGTTTTAGAACATGATGTTGGTAAGTAGATACAACATGTAATTGATATTTTTAACATGTAATTGACTACAGCCTAATCGAGTTATAATTATGCGACCACGGCGTTCTCGAGTTATTGGTTACATTATGAGTTTTTCTTTTTAAGAGATAGGTAACAAAAGAGCAGACGGGTTACCTGATGGTAAGAGACTATCGCTGCCCATGGATACTAGATAAGTCCGTAAAAGCATTTCTTTTTATGGTATAGTGGAACAAACGAGCAGACGAGACACCTGTTGCTAAGTGACTTCTGCCACCCATTAACACTTGCACTCAAGAGTCACAAGAGTGCTGTCCGCCTTTTAGAGTAGGGGATAGGGAGGAGATTAAGGGAAAAGAAGGGAAGGGAATCGGTTTGGGCCTCCGGTAACCTCACTCACTCAGTCACGCAATGCAAGTTTTATTATCATTGTTTAATAGCCGGTTTCTGTGAGGCCGTGCCAATACTCCGGTCGAGCCGGTCCATACGTGCCGAAGCATGGCTCTCCCACGTTATAAAGGCTTTCCTTTCAATGCCTTCCCTTTTTAAGTATTGTTCCTCAAGCTATAAGTATTTTTTGGCAAAGGGGGTTTTTTAAATTTTGATTTATACAAATGGTTTTAATTTATTTCTGAACTGTATTATGAAATTCGATCAAACATAAGTCCGTAAGGTGAGTAACGTCGGATCCCAAGTTATATGGAGCTTATACCATACTTGTATGGCGGTATTGTCTGCATTTTTTTCTAAGAACAACATTGTTACACTTGTTTTTTATAGATTCAACCTTCAGAAAAGACAATATTGTCAATGGATTGTTACTTTTTTACTTCTAATATTAGGCCTTCCGGTTAGTGTTGGTAGATTTATTAAAAATGACATACTCTAAAAACGATAATTTATATTTTAAATAAATATGCTCCATTAAAAAAAACTGATCATCTTTTGAAGCGAACCAATTCATCGATCCATTTTTTGATACATTCGTAAGATTTGAAGGGCTGATCTGCAAGGCTGTGTTGCATAGATCGAAGAAGGTAGTAATTAGAAGGAGCAAAATCTGGTGAACATGCGGGATGCGGTAACACTTTCCACTGAAGATCTGAATGCATTGTCATGCAGTAAAATGACCTTTTGTTTTCTATGTGCAGTTCTTGGACGTTTTTGGTTCAATGCATGACTCCATTCGATTAATTGATGTTGATAACGCTCAGCTGTGATAGTTCCATTTGGTTTTAACAATTAATAATAAATAACACCTCTCATATCCCACCAAATGTATAACAATACCTTATTTACGTGAATGTTACGCTTCGGAGTCGATGTGGACGGTTGACCAGGATCTACCAATGATTTTCTACGTTTTGTATTATCATAGTAGATCCATTTTTCATCGCCGGTAACGATTTTTACAAAAAAGATTTCTTTTTGTGACGAAACAGTAGTGAAGCACAAATGGTTACTCGATTTTGCATTGCTAATTCTGATAAAACACGTGGTACCGATTTTCCTTGTTTTTGAATTTTACCCATTGCTTGTAAACGATCAGAAATTTTTGATTTACCTACATTTAATTCTTTAGCCAACTCTTGTAGTGTGCGGGCAGGCCGCACACTACAAGAGTTGGCTGAAGAATTTTCGTCGTCGAAAGTTTTCGTCCAATAACTTCAAACTTTTTTGGTTTTCCACTACGTTCTTTATCCTCTAAATCAAAATTAATACTTTTAAATTGTCGAAACCGGCATTCAAAGGGTTTAACAGGTGGTGCAAATTCATGATACGTATCTACAATAAGTCTGTGAGC
Source organism: Tyria jacobaeae (assembly GCA_947561695.1). Taxonomy (NCBI): domain Eukaryota; kingdom Metazoa; phylum Arthropoda; class Insecta; order Lepidoptera; family Erebidae; genus Tyria; species Tyria jacobaeae. The sequence continues at coordinate 15,875,404 of OX387212.1, forward strand.
TTCTGCTGCTGTTTTTTTTTATTTTTTGTTGCTTGTTTAGTAGTTAATGATGAAAATTATATTTATCGCGTTCGATATTTAATCACAATAAAAACTTGCGTGCGTTTACTGTAAGTGAGTTACTTTGAATAATTAAAGTGCTAGCTAAAACACGCCGCATCGAATATCTAAGTAACTTGTACCGACGTATCGCGACAGCTACTTGACACGTTCCCTCAAAACTAACCGGAAGACCTAATATTATTGGAACACATTTATGAATAAATGGCATAACCATTTTGTGTGTTTTGCTGTATCTTCAATTTTTAACTCTTATTTCAATGTAATTACCATTTCTAAGCAACCAAAACCCTTACTAACTAAACCAAGAATTGATATAAATGAAATTCGCTTACTAGTTTGTAGCCTTTACAATAATCATTCAGCCTAAAAAATCGGCTTGTGTTATGGTAGCTGAAGCTGACACAATGTCATTACATGATTATTAAATTGACTTTAATAACCTTCACTATTATAAAATGTTTTATTATTTGATACGGACAGACTCGTATATAATTATAGAGATTTTTATACGTGATTTAGATTTCTATCGGTTAATAAAGAAGAATACTATAGAGTTTCAATGCCAAACGCAGTTAATAGGTTTTTCCACCTAAATAGTGGTCGGCTTCGGCATTGCATGTTATATGACAATAGATTATATTGCCTATTGTTATGTAGAACTATATAACACGTAACTTATATTACATCCATGTAGGTTTATTTGCTTTTGTTATATTGTTTTGTTATTTTCATAGCTTTGTTGAAATTAACCATAATATACATTGCAGACTACTCTGCCAATCAAAAACCATTTTAATCAATTACACACACAAGAATCTAGTTTTACCAGCCCCCTATTACACACATATTTATATTCCTCGACCACACAAAGTAATCGAATACACGATCTTCATAATTATTTTTTCAACGAAGAAATCATTTGATAAAAACTAAATCTATGCAATGTTATCAAATAGATATGTTTATTCGCATAGTAATTTGATAGTAGATTTACTCTCCGAACTAAGTTTCTGCTTAAGACCATTGCATATGCATATTTATCTCAGGTTTATATATTTCTACACATTACTTCATGTTTAAAGTATTGATATAAATAGAAGTCCAGCTCTCAAATGGAAAAGAACGATAAAAGAGCAAAGTTAAGACAGCAAAGATAAGTAAACTTTTAACTTCATTAACATAAATGTATTTGTTAGCTTACTTTTACAAGAGTTGAGGTTTATAACCTGCCAGTATGCACTCAGCAATATAGATAGCAGTGTCTGCTATAAAAACTTAAAGCAAGAAATTATTGTATCAGGTACTATGCCTTTCAAATGAGAAGATAATTGTGACCGCGCAAACTCATCGTAATTACGTAATTTAAAAAAGTATTTTTGAACTTCGAGATTTAAGATAAATACTAAAAAGTATTGGCCATATTAGCTACTTGGTTACCCGACTTACCGAGCTACTGTCTATCTACTCATTCTGTTCCTTCCGAGATAATAGTATCCTCCACCCCCTTTTCCTAGCCACCCCCACTAATATCCCCTCTGTATTATCCCTGCTCCTTCCATTTCCTTTTCCTATCCTAATCCGCCAATCCATAGGTAAGCCATGACTAGGAGCGAGCCTAGTTGTAAGCGTGCCGAATATGCCCTGGGACTTGGTGAACCCAGATTTATGGCTAGCCTTATCTCAGCATGCGTGGCTCTGTTGGGATGGACAAAACTCCCTAGCTAATCGTGGGAACGCAATGGACTTGCAGAAGAATAAAAAATATGGCGATGTGGTTCGCAACCCATCACGTCCAGTTTCCAGTAGAGGCGGACAGTGGCCCATAGAGAGCTGCTTTGCTACGATGAATGTCAGAGGAGGGATGAAAGATAAATTTCTTGATGTATGTTAGGTGATGCAAAAAAAGCAAATTGATGTGTTGTACGAAACATGGAACCTATACGGCATACTGGGCTGGTGTACCTGACACCACTCGAGTCTGTCAAGCTGTTGGTCTCCTCCTATCGCAAAGAATGGCTGAGTGTGTGACTGAGTTTAAAAGTGTGAGTCCCAGACTACGATGGATAAGAGTGAAAGTTGGACTCATCCGAATGTTCATTTTGGGTGTTTATGCACATACAGATGTGCGTTCGGGAGGGTCCTTGAATGAGCGCAAAGAAAGGGAGGACTTTTGGGATGATATGTACACTAGAGAAGTAGGATGTTCGGGAAGTATGATAGATTTTGTAATTGTGGACAATGGCTAAGAAATCAATTTATGGATACCAGGGTATACCGGGGTGTTCGTATCGACACAGATTACCATCTAGTCATTAGTCGAATACATCGAATATAAGTATAAGTCGAATATAGGACTTTAATCGATGGTGACACCGAGTATCCAAACAAGAGACAGTCTTAGAGCGAGTGAAAGTAGAAAACATACAGAATGAAAGTGTTCAAGAAGAGTTTCGTATGAATTTGAAGGATCAGTTTGATGGTATAGATGAGATACAAGAATTGGAAGGTTTCCGGGATACGTTTAACGATAAATTTGTAAATCTTGCTGTTAAAGAATGTGGTGTATCCAAATGAAGGTGAGGAAGAATGCAGAAGAGTGAATGGTTTGATAAGGAAGTGCGTAAGGTTGTATCAGAAAAGAAAAAAGCCATATGCGGATGACCAAGTAATACTTGCGTCATCAACTGAGGAGTTACAGGAGATAGTAACAAGCTTGCATGGGGCATTAGAAAGAAATCGTATGAAAATGAATGTGAGCAAGACGAAAACTGTGGTTTTTAAAAGAGATGAAAATAGAACGTTTTGTGAAATTATGACAGGTGGTAAAAAAGTGGATGAATTTGTATATCTGGGATCGAAGTTTACTAGGGACGGAAAATGTGATGGTGATATAGAACGAAGAGTGAACGGGTAATGCGATCAATGGCGCATTGCATACTTTTATGACCAGCAACAGAGTCTCAATGAAGGCTCGCGTGGCTGTGCATAGAGGTGTGTTATGTATGGTAGTGAAAGTTGGGTATGGCAGAAGAAGAACGAAAGCAGAATTAATGCGGTAGAAATGAGAGCATTGCGGAGTATAGCTGATGTGAAATTGAGTGACAAAGTAAGGAATAGTGTGATAAGGGATCAGTGTGGTGTGAAAGAGGATGTAGTGACTAAAATAGAAAAAAGTATGCTGTACTGGTTCGGTCATATCGAAAGGATGAATGAAAGAAGATTGACAAAAGGTATTTATATGGCAGAGGTAAATGTTGTTGGAAGAGGAAGACCTAGTTGAATGTTCATGGACCAAGTTCTAGACAATCTAAGCAAAGGCCAGGCCAAAAGTACCTTTAACCGACCAGCCTGTATGCGGAACGGAATAAAAGTTGAAGATGCTAGAAAGGTATGTCAGAATCGTAGCAAAATGGACTCTTGGCCTCCATTTATTGCTTACCATCAGGCAAAGTGGAGTCATTATAGTAGGCTTACACATAAAAAATAAAATAGAAGGAAGTGGTCTCTGCCTACCCCTATGGTAAAGAGGCGTGATACTATGTATGGATGTATGTATGTATGTATATATGTATGTATGTATATATGTATGTATTTAATATTTCTCGTTATTTATATTGCCGTTTGGACTAAGTGTCAAATGCATTATCTGCTAGTCAAACTTTCAGTATTAATCGGTGTACATTTATCAATAACCAGATAGACATAAGATTATCACATTACATGACATTAGTCTTAGGATATAGTCAGGTACATGACATTGGTCTTAACTTTCAGAAGAAAATGAAGTAAACTAAATAAAATACAATAAAGAATTTATTTCAGCTGTGATGTGTTACTACTATCAAACAAATATATACAAAACTAAGTTTAACTTTTATTATCTGTCTGAAATTATCAACGGATCTTTTTATAATAGCTTAATGTATAAACAATATACGTTTCCATGTTTTCTCACAGCAAATCATTAAACTGTCATCAATCACTTCTATCGAGAGCGACCCAATGAACATAGCTAACTTGCACTCGAGTTAAAATCTCATTACGACATTATAACGTACGTACGGTTTCATTTGAGGTCGCCGTTCTACGTTCTGGGCCGACTGACCCTGAACTCTTGAATTAAAAGGTTTATTTTTCTTGTGACATTGTTGACATTGATGTCATAATGTGTGTAATCATTTATAGAATATTTGGTATGAAATAATACAGTTAAACAGAGAGTTAAATTAAAAAAACTAACATACAATCTCATAGGCAAACTAGGCTTCAGTGTTGCTTAAAACAGTAAGGCATTGTAGATCCTAAATATAGACTATCTGTGACAAATAAAGTTATAAAAAAAGTTAGTTTAGAAATCTTAATGTCTAATAAATATTAGGATGGAAACTAATAAACCCCCCATCTTTGTACACAAATTTATTTATTTTTTTTTAAGTATACAAATCATTTTTTTTCTCAACTATTGATCAAAAAAGGTGGTAAGGTCACTTTTTAGCTGGCCTTCATTTTTAAATTTTTTATCTGCTAAGTTGTAGGCTAGAGAAAGAAATAGATGATAATCTGAGGGCATAATGTCTAGAGAGTACGGTGGGTGAGGAAGGACAGCCCAGCCAAGCGAAAGTAATTTTTCACGAGTCGCTTTTGCTACATGTGGTCGAGCATTATCGTGCAAAACGAATACTTTATTTTGATTTCTCGGTAATCTCGCTGCTACTTTATGCAGTTAGTCACAATAAATATTGGCCCTGATTGTAGTGTTAGATGGCAACAGCTCCCAGTAAAAGAACTTTTTTAATCGTGACAGATTTTGGCATCGGTTCCACTGCTTCTCCAGGTCCAAGCCACTAGCTCTTAGGTTATAAGTAGTTCCATGCACACGTTAGCTCTCTTCTGAAGTTGAAACGGCGTCAACTCATGTGGCAACAAAACTGAATATTTCCAGGTCTTTTCTAAAGCGTGGAGTTGTTTTTCTACTGCAGTATGAGAACACTGAAGCTGCTCTGCCAGACAACGTGAAGTGAACCTGGGATCCATTTCTACGAGTATGAGTCTTTTTAACTCATCTACATCTATTGTAGGAGGTCGTCCTGGATGAGGTTCATCAGATAGGTCATAATTTCCTTCCTTAAATCTTGTGAACCAATGTTTGGTGGTATTGTTAGAGATCATCGTTGCACATATACTGCGCACTGCTTTAGTCGCTTTTCGACCTAAGCGAAATTTGTGAAATAAAAGCAGCCGAAGTTCTCTACGAGAAATATCCATAGTTTACTGTAGTTTTACGATTCGAGACCCAGTTGTCCACTGATCTGACATACAACTCTTGCTTTATTTATATACTACTCCAAGAAATTCGAGTAGTCCCTTAACGTTTTAGACACTGATTAGAAAGAATAGAGAAATACTTGGCGGGTTTATTAGTTGCCAACCTAATATTTAAAACGTAAACATATTTAAGGAAGTATCAAGGACATTGGTTAGCATGTTGCGGCATTAAGTGTTTTCATTAATAAATCATAGTATCGGAATTATATAAATAAAATAAAGAATTCTCTGCTAAAGATTAAATAATTATTAAAAAAAACTACTGATATGACTATCGGCAGAATGATTGCTGAATCCATATCGACAACCTCATGGGATAGATCCCAACACTTTAGTTGTTTTTCTTTTTTATTATTTTTATTATGTTCAAGACTTATGTATAAACAAAGTACAGTATTTATACTTGTAGCTTTGAATAGTCTTATACATCTAAAAAAATAAGTTTTAGCTAATTGATCTAGTGCTATTTTTATTTATTCTGTTTGTATGTCGACCTCTCTAGGCATAACGCTTCTGCTTTTTTATGGGAAATTATATTTGATTATCTTCCATTCAGCTTCACTTTACAAATTTTGCCCCTGTAGGTACTGTAACAGTATTTGTATATTATTTATATATACACACAATGATTTGTATTTGCGTCAGCTGAGCAAACAGGATATACGGTACCGTGTCTTTGTTTGTTAAAGCAACAAAAGGCGAGGTTTATAAAAACCCCTGTATCCCAGAAGGCTTAGACTTTAACACCTAAATTTTGCTAATGTGAATTTAGTCCTACTAACGTAATATGGAGTCTTTTGCCGTCAAAAGGACACTTTAGGTAATACAGAAAAAATAAGTATAAAATACAAATATTAGGTATATTGAAAATGAAAATGAGTATGAAGGGCAGGTATTGAAGGAAACTGGATGGCCTGTAAGCAATATCTCAAGGTCAGGGTCGCATACCTGTTACTCACACATTGCAGGAAGATCGACGCCATTTGCAGTCGGATTTATTATTAACAGTATGAAGAAATTTAGGCCAAATGGTAGTTATTCGATATATGTGTTTTCTTTCTTAAAATACATCAAGCTAAACATATGCTTCTTGAAGACTGAATTGAAGATGTGGAGACTCATATGGATTAGTAGTAATTTCTTGTTGGGTGTGGTTTAAATAGTAAACTATGCGCTAACTCTGAGAGAACGAATTCTAATATTCTTTGAACATAAAAAGTAGATTATGGATAACACTTAAATTCTTTTATATAGCTTGACGCGTAATTAAACGGTCGTGGTATGGCTATAACTTTATTGTAACTAATATTAATTTCATAATAGTATTCTTTGTGGCCTATACATAATTTTCACCATACATAGAATTGTTTCTGGCTAAACACATTTCTCAATTATTTGTAATTGTCAAACAATACCATGGGAAGGCTGCGCAAACTACCTGTGTTGTTTCCTTAAGCTACTCGGAAAACATACGTAGGCGGTTTCTGGTAGATTAAACACACACAAGATAGACATGATATAACACGAGTGATATCATGTCTGATAGATATCAGTCCCATGCTTTAGTCGCCGTTTACAACACCCACGGGAACAGATGGAGTGGCCCTATTATACTCCATACTAGATACCTAATATGTTAAATTAAAAATATAACGCTCTGTCTTACGGAGTCGGGTAAAACACAGCACTTAGCTGTACTACTTATATTTATAAGAAAAATTGATATGTCTAACTTGTGAGTTATAATAACACTGTTTAGAGTTCAGCCAATTAGAGTATAGGTAAGCGACCCTGACTTGCTTGAGCGGTTGCTGATACTCCTCAATCCATTTGTATAAGCAATATGAAGGATATCCTCCCTTTTCTGTTCTCCCTGTCCTGTCAACATGCTCATCATTTTCTCATCTAATTACCAAAAGTACTTGGGTGACAACAATAGGTTTGCCGATTATCACGTGTGATGAATTAAATTAAAATTGGCAAAATTGGGTCTTATTTACGTCTATGCTTTCCATTTTAGGAATACCGACGTATGTATTTACAGTAAGCTAAAATCTTGCAAAAAAATAATTTAACCTTATACTTCCGGCATATATTCTAAATTATTCTGAAATAACGGCTTATTACAGCAATCATAAACAAAACAATATCACGTTTATGTAATTAGAGTACCCGTTCTGTTAATGGATCTCTGCATCTGCTAGCGTTGGCGTTCGTGACAACCTTCTACATAAAGCATCCGCTACAGTGGTTTCAATACAAACAGTCTAAAATAGAATATTTATGTCTATTCTGATTTTACAATTCATAACAACGTTTCTAGCAAAGTATGGGGGAAATTGGTTTTAACATTTTCATTTGCATTAAATAGCAGTTAGAATATTAGGTAAGGATTTCTTACAATTCAAACAGTAAAAAATAGCTGGAAATTCAATTTATGTTGGAATAAGAGGACTCTTAAAACTTTTTGACAAGATCGAGAAGATTTGACCAATTTTAACTGTGTGCCAGTGCCATTAAGAATTAAACTTATTGCATTTGCACCAACCTACATACACTACAGATATTTCTTCTAGAATTCTAGAGCACTATTCTGTGTCTACATGTTTTATAATAAGCTCAATATTCCTGCTAAAGAGGTGCAATTTAATAATAAAAACAGATTATTTATTTATGACTGCACAATTGGCGTAGCGGTTTAATTGGTCACCACGCCACTACACTGACGCGCCGTGTGTTTTGGGTTCGATCCCCACACGGGACGACATTTTGTGTAATCCTCAAATTGTTGTTTTGAGTCGGGGTGTTCTTTTTGTCCGTTGTTTGAATGTTTGTAAAGTCCTCGCGACACAGGAATTAAATTATAAAAGAAATAAAAATGTGTTGTTCACTTTAACAAACGGATCTTACTTTTTCCACCAATATGACAACTGGCAACGTCGCGGTCGGTCGCTCGGTCGATACACACGTGAAACCGTATATTTTAATAAACATGAATGCAACTCACGAAAGTTTAAATAAACCAAACAGGGAAGCCACTAAAGATAGGAATTTCAAAAATACTTGAGTTTAGAAAACTATCGTTAGATATAGTGTCCCTATTATAACTATTATCACTTACTCTTAACAGTTCACAGTACTCTAGTTTTGCATTTTTATCTACACTTAATGCATAAAAATATTAGCTATCAATTATAAATATGATCGAAGTCTGGAAATACAAAAGTAAGTACATTATTAGGTTTACTGTAAATAATTTTTTTAACTCGTAAATTTTAGGTAAATATGTTTCTGCCATTGTTCTTTACTCTATTGCTCTTTATGCTTCGATGTAATTTAATAAAAAAAAAGATCTATTAAAACAAATAAATAAAATAAGGATATTGTCATTTGTAGGTCAATATTTTATATAAATATGCTATCTGACCCAGCAAACATTGTTTTGCAGTAAAATCAGTAAAATAAAAAAAATGGATAGGGTCACCCTAATCACTTAACGGTATGAAACATATTATACGACCATACCTACTAAATATACATACTAAAGTTCATAAACATCGGTCTAGCCGTTTCGGAGGATAGCGACCACAAACATCGTGACATGAGATTTTTATATATGTAGGTGAACGAAGTCGATATAATAAAAACACATGAATGATAATTCATATCGTTAGGCATCCTCTGTTTTTGTCTTGGTATCACGTGTCTTTTGTTTGTAAACGACAACCCTATATTGAAAAATGTCAAACCTTGCAGTTTCCAATCTGCTTGTAAACGATGTTGCTTGTTGTGTTAATTGACATGGGCGATATTTAAATTGGGCACGGTCGCAAAGAATATAAATGAATCAAAACGTTTTTGACAATATAATATAAATTATTTTTTATAGTTGTAATGTTCCTTTAAAAATATTGCTCATGTACCTAAGTGAATAATTGTTTTTTATGATGAAATAAAGTTGTACTAAAACCCAAATTGTCGGTAACACGCCACTTGTTAGTATATTATACCTACTTTTGGTGTGGTTTGGCGATGGCGATGTTATGTGTTACGTAGACAGATTATAACTATAAACAAAAGGATTTTTCTCAGGACAGCCTAAATGTTACACGAAATTACACACAATATTCCTGAATAAAATGCTTAATTTGTTCTGTAAAAGATTAAGAATTAAGATTTATTAAATATACAGATTATTGAAACGCCTATTCCAAAAAACAATAAAAAATATGAAATTAATAATATATAAGGGGGCGTTCATAAAATATGTGAGATGTTTAATGTGGGATTAAGAGATTTGACTCGACCCCCGGGGAGGGTAGTCTTACGTTGGAGAGAGGGGGGGTCTCGGCAAATATCGCACATTTTTTTTCTGATTGAAACAAAAAAAATATACTACAATTTTGGTCCACTTAATGCAGATTGTACATGCTTATTAAGATTTATTCTTAAGAGTAATCGTAATACGATTATTATTCGTATTACGATTACGCTTCACGACCGTTTTCTGCCACCTCCATACCATATCACTCAGGTTGATGGACATTTGACAATTCCGGACTTTAAAGAGTATGACGGAAAGACATTTGCTCCATTTCTAATACGCCACTGCCTACCGATTCAACCGCTGAATGCCTTCATCAGCACGCCTTATGATCTCTATTGCCCAAGTGTACGTGATGATTTGAGAGAAAAGATGCTGCAGTACATGCGGTATTTACTTTGCATCTAGCACAAGAGCTGAAGAGCACAGGCGAGCAGCCCACATTGTACCAGCTAAGCAATCGCGTATGTTCCGCAAAGTGCAACCCTCACGGATTGTCACAAGACGAGCTAATGAGTAAAGGTGCGCAAGCGCCAACAGCTTAGAGTGGCTAGATCAGAACGAAGTTGAAGGAGTAGATGATTTTACTGAAAATCATATGGACATGTTGGTTCCAATAGTCTCTCTTGAGACTGCGCATGATTCTCCATGGACTGAATTAGAGTAGATATTCTTTTTTTAATCACAGTAGTTACGATTTAAATATTCTATTGTTAAATTTTTATTACACTTATAATTAAACTCTCAGCAATATTGATTGCTAGAATTTTTACAATAACAATCCAACGCGTTTATGTAAGAAACCCACATTTTGAAAAATCTCACGTGAGATTGGGGGATGGGGGAGGGGTTGAATAAACTCTCTCACGACATCTCACCATACAGAAAATTAAAAAAACACCTCACGTAATTTATGGACGCCCCCTAAGTACACTTATTAGAAGCCTGGTTACCATAGCACCGATTGTGTCTATTTTGGGATCAGACGGCCCTGTGTGATATGACTGAAGATAGTCTGTGCTCAGCAGTGTTGCTCATGTATTGCCTTTTCTAGTCTTTCGATGCAGGCTTTTTCTTAGAGAAAGCCCCGTTTTCGAAGAAACGTTGTTGAGGTAGGCTGGCTAGTCTGCACCCAAACAATGCGCCTGGTATCGTTTCGAGAAATAATGCCCTGTTGAACATGATACGAATGTAAATTTTGATACACTAAACTTTACCGTTCCCGTTTACATTTTAGCCATTGCGCAGAATGAAATCGAAATAGATTTACGAGAATATCCACTGTCTGAAATTTCATTGGTAATTGGCATTCTAAAACTATGTTGCGAATGATAAATATGGACTACCAGCTTATACTGACATAAATTATTTAAAATGTTATATATTTTATAGTAGCATCTTATCGAAATAAATTATGCGCAGCTTAAATACCTAACTGTTTATTTTTACTAACGAGCGCAGTTTGTGCGTAGTATTTTAAAGGTTATTTATGATGGGTTCAGCTGATCTCAAAAAGCTTTTTAGGTATTTTTAGTTTTATATTATTGACGTTCCGTATTCAAGCTTGTTACTTAACAAATTGAACGTATACGATGCTCGGATACATTGTGAACCCCGTCCGTTGGCAGCCAAGTTTACGGTTTTGGCCGAATGGGGGTCGAATAAAATACCTGCTACCCCGCAGAACACTGAAAGTGATCAAAAACGACATATGTTATTTCTACATAAACTCTGCTAATTACAACGAAATGGGACAAATTGTTAATGCTAATTATACGAAACATTTCTATAACAAAAATAGAAACCAATGTTACTATAACGAAACGCGCTTCACGAAACTCTATCTTGAGGCACAGCACCTATGGAGAAAAAGAACCTATGATCTTTCGTAACTGGCACGTATACCTACCTACCTGAAATTTCGTAGTAGGTACATTAACGTTGCGTTAAATAATAAAAAAAACTCTTGAAATAGATTTAATTACACATATTATAGTGTATGTCTTCGTAATCTTTTTTTTTTGAAATATTGCGTAAGACACTAATTATGTGCAAGAAAGTAATATAAAATACATAATATTAACTTGTAATAAACTCGAATACATAAAATATTCTTTTTAAATTGGAAGTAATTTAAGTAGCTTCATCTGACATTTAACTTAATGTTTTCAACTATGAAGTTTGAAATGCTCTGTTTGATAAATATGTCAAAAAACTAGAATATAATTAAAATTAAGTTTTATATACTACTAAGCTGCCAAACGCGCTAGAGATGAAGTAGAACTATAACTTTCTATATGATACTAGCCATCCCCACAAGTTTCACCTGCGTTAAAGGTTACTGCTTGACTGATGTTTTAAAGCCTATATTATTACACACTATACCCTATCCAACATAAAAATAGTTAATCGAATCCGATCAGAAGTTCCACAGAAAAAAAGTTTCAGGATGTACGTTATTTAATGTTAATTGTAGTACATTGTAGTACAGTTACACGTTATTTAGTAAATTTCTGATGAATTTTAAAAGCTCGCCTTTGCAAAAACACTAAAACCCGTCTCTAAACCAGTTTTATCCTATAAAACAGTATCAACAAGTATATCATTGAATTGACATCCGATTATGCAATGGCACGTGCACTGTATGTCATATGTAAATAAAACGAATGTCTTACACATACGATAGGCCCGCCCTATTCATTTGCAAATTGGACACATAATAAACAAATTGTGCAGCATTCACGAGATGCATTGAAGTTGCAATGAAACTCCCTTGATTCCTTAAAAAAGCTATATACACATAATTTAATTACAATTAATAAATGCAGTAAAGCCATACATCATTTGGAAGCTAGTATAGAAAAAGATTGAGGGAGTACTTCCTACCTTACAGAAGAGCTAATCTATCTATCATAATCATAAGGGCACAACTACCTAAACGACCTTCAAACCTTCAAGAAAAGAGCGTACTCCTACCTAAAAGGCCGGCAACGCACTTGTGGCCCTTGAGTTGCGGGTGGCGGTAGTCATTTACCATCAGGTGACCCGTCTGCTCGTTTGCCCCCTATCGCATAAAAAAAAAAAAACACATTTCTGACACCAAATCAGACAGTTACTCAAAGGACCTCTGCGTGTCGGCAACTGGGTATCGTATATTACATATATTAGTAAACTTATATATTGTATAATAGTTAAAACGAAGAATAATTGGTCTTTAATCTTAAATCTTAAAAAAAGCATAACATTAAGATGGTGGACTCTTACTAGTAAACACTAATTTGTTGATCTTAACTAGAAACCACAAATTTGTCAAAAAACCTGTTAAAAATGTGTGTCCATGAAGTTTCTTGCTTGTACTCGTACTTAATCTTAGGATCTAAATTCAACTTATAACCTTATTACCTTTGATCAAGAGACTGAAGTTATATTCGTTTAGCTTCATAGGGACGCAATCTGAAGTTTTACAGCTTTAAAAGCAGTTTCAATTACAACAAGCCAATTGCACAAAAATTTTTTTTATGAATACTAGCAACGTGGGTCACACATTACTAGTTATCTTTTTAACTCACCCGAGCTAAGCTAAATGCTTGTGTTAGTGGTGGGTTCACGACGGTAGTGTACTGGGCGGAGTTTGAACCCACAACCACTTGATCGTAAATCCGACACCTGAGCCATCACGCTACCGCCGCTTTTGTTGATGACACGAATTGAGATTGACACGAAATACTTTCAAAGACATCAATAAATAGATGCCGACGCCCGATTCCTGACTCTTATAGATAACTGTCCGATTCTTTAGCCGCCTTTACGACAACCATGGCCATGGGATGAGATGGAGTGGCTCTAATCTACTCCACCGAAAACCACACCACCACCACGTTTTTTTTTTCTTATTTTTGTATAATATTTTTTTCTTTGTACAATTTCAACATAATTAATCATGGAAATAAGTGCCGAGGACTTTTTAACTACAGTACTAATAGTTATGCAATACCCGCGACAAAATCTTTTTTACATTGTTCTCGGGCCGCATGCGCCGTTACTTACTCGTAACAAGACAAAAACGTAGCGATAAAAAGTTTCGCATCTTATTTCGTAATCGCTATAGGGTTTCGACATGCTCCTGAGAAATTAAGTTATCTACTCATTCATAAACTTTATTAAGTAATTTGTTTAGATCAGAAGCAAGAGCGAGTTTCGTTACTCCACAGCATCACCGCTTTATATTATCTTGACCTGTATTCATCAATCTATCTAATATCGCACTTTCACGCTCTAAGTGTTGAGGACAAATGTAGACAATTGTCTTGATTTGATTTAGTCGGTTAATACAAGCTAGCGAATAAATACGTCAAAGCGTATCCGTGGAGTTTTAATATTATTACCAAACTGCAAAAGTTGAGATGTAAAAACTATGGTTCCAATTAAAATAAGAATGAAGGAGTTACATACCACGCGTAAATATTTATAAGTACGTAATATTTCTATTTTGTCATGGTTTAGTTTCCTTATTGCCGAAATTACTAATTGAAATCCCGTAGTAATTACTAATTGAAACCACAGTAAAAAAGGATAGAAAATATGACTGCAACTGCAATGACAATTACAAATAACGGCGCCTTGCATGCATTACATAGCATCCGCGTCCTCCTGTACAGTCTAATTAAATCTTAGAAGTTTTTTTTTTATTTCTTAGATATGTTCATTTTACCATTATGCAGAAGATACTTCTCATGCAAGCTCAACAACCAGAACTGCCGCGTAACATCCCTTGTCAAAATTCATGCATGCATAATGTACATACATACATACACTCACACCTGTATTCCCGAAAGGGTAGGCCAAGGCGTAATTAACGCCTTCACTTTGCGGATTACAATTTAGTACCACTAACGTAGAGAGCAATAGACAACAGGGGCGAACCTATTGCCGGCATCCGCTAACTGTGGGGGATTGGATGGGAAACTTTCTTATTCCTTCCGAAAAAAAAAAACCTTTTTTTGTCAGTCGAAAAACCCATCTACAGCTGCCATAACTGCGTCATCATCCTTAAATTTAATTTTAGGAATAACTGAAAATCACTATGCTCTAAATCCAGAGAATAAGGTGGGTGGTTGAGGGCATCGAAGCCAGCACCGTGGGATTGCCTTGAGCCGAACTTCCGATCGATGAGCAGGAGCGATATAAAAAACTACACACCTAATTAATTAAATACCATTGCCTTCAACGAAATTCTTATCAACTGTAAGACGTGCGATAAATTATGAAGGTTGCACACTTATCAAGTTACGAATATAATACAACACTAAATAATAGAAAAATACTGGTTATCACATAAACCTGCAGTTTGCATAAGATGTAAAAGCTATTTCATTTCAATTGTTTAGTGTGTGTTTTTTTGAGCCCGAAATGGGGTTGTATGAAATGTTAAATGACAATAGAGCTAGCTCGTGATATATATAAGGGTAGAAACAAGTCCCAGGCTGTTATCTCTACCTACCCTTATGGGCGAAATGCGTAAGCTTATGTGTGTATATATGTGTACAAGCTGTACAATGTTTGTACATTCCGAGAACCGTTTTAAAGGTATTTATGCCGTTTCTTCTTAAATATTATATGATTGACAAATATTTAAGCCTTTTCTAAGTATGAAAGAGGAGTGGAGAAAGTTGTGAGATTATTATCAAAAACTTCTTAACTTTAGGGAAATTACAACAATTCTCTAAGTAAATTGGCCAAAAATTTAATACAAACATTTAAGTAGAAACTTGCGACTTGACTTGAATGCGAATGTTTTGATGGATATTTGTAACGCAATCCCTCCAGAGCGGCTGAACTCGAGTCTGGAATAGCACCTAGGCTCCTTTGTACCCAAAGAGAACAAAGGAGTACTGAGTGTTTTTTTTTTTCTGTCCTACGCGACAAAATATCCATCCCTATCACCTGGAAGATTGAAAACCTTTTTGCCTCGTACAACCAGCTTAGGGAACAATTTGTCGCCTGCCGTATTTCCGAACCGATACGACCTTCAAACCTTCAAGAAAAGAGCGTATTCCTACCTAAAAGGCCAGCAACGCACTTGTGACTCTTGAGTTGCGGGTGTCCATTGGCGGCGGTAGTCATTTACCATCAGGTGAACGGTCTGCTCGTTTGCCCCCTATCGCATAAAAAAAAAAGAAAAAATGTTGCTAGTTATGATTAAGATTTTCCAATAACTGTAGAGTATATTTAACCTAGTGCAGCCAGTTCGAGTTCGACTTTCTGGCACCAGCCAGTTCGAGTTACAAGTAGTTATAGGTACGCGACCCTGACTTGCTTGATCTATTGCTTATACTCCCCAATCCATCTGTGTGAGCAATATCCCTTCCTTCCCTTTGTATCCTACACTCCCTATCAATATACTCTATATTTCCCTATCCAATCCCCAAAAGTGCCCGGATGACGTCAATAGGCTTGCCCCCTATTAAGTAAATGGGACTAAGTTATAATTGACATAATGTCTTCGTTACCACGAGTGAGTGTCTGTATATATGTATGTATTTTTAGTTTTATATTCGTGAGAATTTAAAACTAAAAATACATACATATATACAGACACAATTTTATATGGTTTATAAGATTTGAAGTTCAACGATTGTGACGTATGGATGTCAACGACAACAATGTCATTGCTATGGCATCTGCCTATTATAATAAGCTACTGTGACGTGTAATGTTAAATTTGTATAATGCAAAGGTCGTACACTTGTTGTTAATGTTGTATTATGTAAATGTTAGATTTTGTGTAGCACTGACCGTTGAACTCTGGACATATTTTATAGTAGATTGTCCGTCAGTTTTTTTTTGTTTTTTTTTTTTTATAGGGGGACAGACGAACAGACGGGTCACCTGATGGTAAGTGACACCGCCGTCCATGGACACTTGCCACTCAAGAGTCGCAAGTTCGCTGCCCGCCTTTGAAGGTGATGAGAGATGGGGGATGCAGGGAGCGGAAAGAAGAGAGGAGGGATGAGGAGATGGGAAAGAGGAGAAAGGAGATGAGGGGACAGAAAAGGGGGGAGAGGAAAGTGGGCCTCCGGAAACCTCACTCAATTCGGTTACTTCTCAACCGGTTTTCTGTGAGGCCGTGGTATCGCACCGGTCGAGCTGGCCCATTCGTGGCTCTACCACAGAAAAAAGTCAGTGTATATTATAGGTTGAGATGAAAGTCGTTGCTATAAAACATTGCCTTTAGTTGACAACGATTTAAAAACGAAACTAAAGGCAATATTGGTGGAACGAGGGTGTCTACAATCTCGTTCTGGCGTGACAAAGCTATACGTCTTAAAATCACTTTTATAAAAGTCATTGACAAATAGTTACCGTATTGTTGTTTCCGACATTTTTTATTATGCATTCACTGCTATGTATGTACATGATATTGTCGCAGCACCCATAATTATATGATATAAATCTTAAAACGCATCAACATATTAACATTAAGCACAAATGTGATAACAGTGTCATATGTGCAGGTGCTATTTTTGTGGTAGTGCCTAACACCTGTCAACATTAAAATGTATTGTGTATTCTGGGATATTGATATAATAATTTGAGCGTGCGATGAAATCAGTCGGTAAAAAAATAAACAGTCCATAATAAAATAAACAACAACGGTGTATTTGATGGTGGAACGCTTATTAAGAGGTTCTTTAATTGCCATAAAATGCTATAAACAACAGTAACTTCCAGTCATCAATTAAACATGTGAAAGTATATTTACAACTTGCTCATGATTTAATTAATGAGTAAATTATAGCAAGATTTATCAGGTAAAAAACACGACTGCAATGTCCAGCCTTCTGTTTTATCTACGTGCCAATACTACACAACCAATAACTATGTTACATAAAGTACTACTGTAGAGTTATTAGCAATAATCAGTAATAGCTCATTTTTGAATAGTTTTTTTTTCTAAATCAGTTTGACACTCCCATCTTCTAGTAAGTTTAATACCTGCCTTGAAAGTTTAGTTAATAACTTACGATAACAAGATATATCCACAGTATGTACTGGACACACTAATATAAATACCTGCACATTGCCTTAGCTTTACAAGTATACAGAAATTGCTTTATCAAGTTTTTTTTTTAATTCTAGTCTTTCGCACCCATTATTTGCTGGCTGCTACAAGCGGCAGCCACAGAACTTGAGACGAAAGACGGTGAAGTAGAAAATACAATAAAACGACTACAACAAAAATAAGTGGCAACTTTTTCATTAACAAACTCTTTGCTCATTTAGATGATTCGCAACGGGTGTAATGAAATTGTTTCGATAAGTTATGGTTTATAAGTACAAATAAGATTTCTAATTAGTAAATGGAAAATGTTTCTTTTATATACCAAATATTACCTACCACAAATTCGATTGATGTTTTTGTGGTCTGCAATTAAGAATTTTGCCTAAATTATTGTAAATCTATTCTACCTAAGCGTAAACTTCATAAGAATAGATTTTTGACTACACTAAACTACTACACTACGACTACACTAAACTGCCAGCTATTTATTGAAGTATTTTTTTATGATATCCGTCTTCTTTCTTATTTAAATGTCCCCTAAATAGTACTTGCACTGTTTCGATTTTTTCATGAGAAGTGTAGTTTAAAGTATCTAATTAAATCCACCTTCTTTGCCTCTCTCACACTTCGGGTTGTCCACTCTTCTTTCTTCGTTTAATCAGTTCTTCTTTAAAAAGTGATTCCACTCGAAATCAGTACTAAGCATATTAGCATTTAGGTACTGAAATGCTAAAGATACTTTTGTGGGCATTAAACTAGAAAACCTTTTAAACAACGCCAACGTCATCGCCCTAATTACTTGTAATAAACAGGTTTATAAGTAAACAGTAACATAATAACTATTTTTTTAAAGATATAAATCTAAAATAATCATATATCGTGTTAAGATCGTGTATCGTATCGTGCGGAAGAACTCGCGTAATATTATACACAGAGCTGCGGACGTAATAAACATGTGCACGCAATGTTACATGTAATAAAAGAAGTAAAAACAACACTTCATTGACATACAGATACCGCGGTTACTGCATTTAACGGTAAGTTTGCAGGTAGGTAAGTTTCCTTTAATTCATAGTTATTTGCAACCAAATAACTATGAATTAAAGGAAAAAAATAAAGTTAAATTAAAGACTTCTTTCACTGAAGTAGTGTACTTAGGTTTTTTGTGGTTTAGTTTAGTTGAATACTACATATAGATATACTCGTACATACATATGTACATACATTCACACTGTATATTGTATTTTATATGATTCTCGAGGTTAAGTAGTCTAAATATAAAGTGTTAGTTTTAGGTTATCTTTAAAGATTATTTTTTCGTAAGACCACCACATTTAGACATAAATTTGTTAGCACAGCACGTAATAAATACCGGTCCACTCCAGCCCCGTTCAGTAACGAACTGAGTTACATAAATGTGACATAGATGACTGCCATACACTCATTGATAACCCGATTCATTTTCTAAAATTAATTAATCAAAATATTTGCAGCATATCGTGTAACTTTGCCGGACTGGAAGCACTAGTAGCAATGTCCCGTATGATTGGAGATATTATTATTTTAACAAAGTGTTGACTACAACGTAACTCTAACTTACCGATTCTGCAAGGTATAAACATTTCTAGACAACCTATAATGTTATACGAAATGATAACCTTGTAATTTACATTAAAAACTATATGGCTGCAACAGTTGATGAATCAGAATTCACTGATGCTAACTGTCTTGTAGTCCTAAATAAATTCGGACTCCATAATAAATGCTATATGCCATTCACCGATATAAAAAAATGTCACAAATTTAAACAACGAAATACTCAACTTTTAAAACAATTGTAGTGTCTTTCTTCTGGGACTATTTAAATCATACAGATTTACTCCCAGCCAACACATTACCAAAACGACAAAACCATTGCCTTGACTATGTGCTAGTAAAAACAAATGTGGAAGCTCTTACCTTAGATGCCCAAACATCACTGACCACAGTCTTACCATTTCTAAAAGCGAAACTTAACACTAACGATGATATAAAACAATTCTTCATATACTCTTGATCACAAGGGCCTTGCATTAAGCCTCCGTAGTATGGATTTAAAGCCACTTCTTTACTCAAATTATGTAAATTTGAGTACCATTTTTTTATAAAGCACTAAAGCACTTACTAATTATACTTTTTACTTTTTTACTTTATTGGTGCACCCCAGTACCAGCTTCTCCCTCTTGACCGCATTCAACGGAGAGCGACTCGCATCATCGACTGCCAAGATATATCTGATCGACTTGACACCTTTGCGTTGCGTAGAGATGTAGCTTCACTCTGCATCCTCGATCTTTTGTATCATGGGGAATGTTCAGAGGAATTGTTCGGACTTATACCGGCAGCAGATTTCCGCCATTGTCCTACGCGACAAAATATCCATCCCCATGACCTTGACGATTGGCACTCCACCACTGTGCGCTTCTCCAGAAGTTTTTTGCCTCGTGCAACCAGCCTATGGAACAAATTATCGCCTGCCGTACGCACTTGTGACTCTTGAGTTGCGGGTGTCCAAGGGCGGCAGTAGTCACATAATATCAGGTGACCCGTCTGCTCGTTTGCCCCCTATCGCATAAAAAAAATCTTTTTATCAAACTCTGATATAATATACACTAAAAGGTTTTGAGAAATTATAATAATGAGGAAATAATAACATATAACGCTACCACACGTACTGCAACAATCTATTTAAAAAAGTAAAACAAAACTATGAAAGCAACGATTTCAATAAAGCTAAAAGTAATCCTAAGTATTATCATTATCTATCCATCACAAACAGACAGAAAATTAAAGTTACTGCAACTGAACTAGTAAAAAACCACTTTAATCCTAAGGCTGCAGCATCAGTTTCAATGATTTTTTCGTGAATATAAATATAATTAATTATTAAGGGATCATACAGCAACCCAGATCACACCAAACTTACCTAAAATAATAGGCCTAACTCTCTCATACTCATGCCGAAAGACGAATGTGAGGTTCACTAAAAAGCCATGCCGCAGGATGTGATATTATAAGTACAAAGGTTCTACGACTTCATAGGGAACTTATTGTGCCTCCTCTTACACACATGCAAATTAGCTATCATCAATGGCACATTCCTACCTGCATTCAAAAAAAGTCTAATTATAAATGTACATAAAGGGGAACCTAGAGACATAATTATAATTATGAACGTAATCATAAACATCTGTCTCATGACATACTTAGAAGCAAACTAGCTATTGTCCCCTTCCCCGTACGGCTTCCGATCTGGAATATCCACTGAAAATGCGGTTCATGCCTTTAAAGATTATGTTTTTAAATGAAATGCTTTTTAGATTTGGCCAAGGCTTTAGACACGGTCTCTACTCCAATTTTACTGAAGAAAATTTAACGCATTAGTGTGTATAACTTAAACTTGTTAGTGACTACTCGAGCCGTAGAAACCAAAGTGCAAAAAATTTAGAAAATGTTAGTAAAAACCGGCTTGTGTTGTGTAGTAACAAACATATTCCCTTGACCGTTTGATCAAGTTCTATTTAGATATTTTATTCTAAACATAAGACTACATTTAATAAGGATTAAGTGACCACATATTCAGTTAAGAAGGAAACTTTCCCTATTGCTAATTTTGGCTAAGATTTAAAAAATCCTGAAGTATATAAATAAACTCCAAAAAAAACGTTATGCACACGCTCACGGCTTTGTCTCTGAATGGTGGGCATAGGTGCAAGCCCTGGCTAATATAATTTGGGTGCTACTATAGTAATAGGGGACAAGCCTATAGCCGTTAGGCGGGCTTTAAAATAGAAAAAATATACCGTATCAAGAGAGGTGGGTTTTGCTACCTCTAGATGTATTATGACAGCAGTAGACTCGTTCAAGACTAGACTAGCTCAGAGAACCCATCGTGTTAGAATTGTAAATGCAGCACAATGTACGTGTGCACTAAACAAACATCCGGATAGGAGCCGCAGCAACGTTAGTATATACAATAACAATAATAGCAAGGTAATATAATCAAACGACTATTCATACTCAGTCGTCAAAAAAAACGACAAGAAAGAACGTTCGTTGCATTGCATTATACAACAAAGACAAATAGCCCTTTCACAAAAATCACAACGAACTCTAGCGGCCTTGAACACATAACTCCACGACTATCATTTGGATTTCAAATACCTGCCAATCTCTTTCCTTTTTGACGATAATAACAAAACTACTTATGCCTGTCCGCTGCAGTTAGAAAGGGCTCAAAACAAAGTAAAAATGAAATAAATTTACTCAATTATTACCACGTAATTACTATTAAGTCTTACATTAGAACTTTTTTTAACAGCATTCACGGTGGAGTAAAATAGCGCCACACCATCTTCCTATGGGTATTTTAAAAGGCGATTAAGGGATAGGATTGCTCTCTATCTTTCAGTATACATATATGTATACAGTTTACATTATACGTACAAAGTCAAATTCGCAAAAGTGACTGGATGACGGCAATAAGCTTGCCTTCTATTACGTAAGTGGGACTAAATTACGTTTGAGCCGCCTCTGCCTACCCCCTTAGGGAATAGGCGTCAGTGTAAAAAAAATGGTTTAATGAATGAATTTTATAAGAACATAGTTTTCTTACAATGAGCTGAAACAACTAATTAAAACTATTGGTAGTTATTACAATATTTTAGTATAGTACAAAATCGAAAAATGTTACACATATGTAAATATACATATTTCTTTAGTCTACTTTTGAAAACAGCTGGCGATTTATCTTTAACATCGTTGTTATATATTTGTGCTCCTTCAAACATTATAGTTTTGTTCCCGTAATTAGTTTTATGGTTTTTTAATTTTATTTTATTAGTATTTCAGCAGTAGTTGTATTTAGTAAAAGTTGTATTTTCGATTGTATTTTGCCATTTAGCATTTTCGCACCAGTACATACATATTGTAAATGTAGATTAAATATTTAGGTGTTTTGTACAATTCACGCCTATCAGTTTTTTTTTTTTTTTATACTATAGGGGGACAGACGAACAGACGGGTCACCTGATGGTAAGTGACATCGCCGTCCATGGAGACTTGCAACTCAAGAGTCGCAAGTGCGCTGCCCGCCTTTGAGGGTGATGAGGGATGGGGGATGCAGGGAGCGGAAAGAAGAGAGGAGGGATGAGGAGATGGAAAAAAGGATGAAGGAGATGAGGGGAGAGAAAAGGGGGGAGGGGGAATTGGGCCTCCGGAAACCTCACTCAATTCGGGGAAATGCAACGCAAGCGTTACTTCACAACTGGTTTTCTGTGAGGCCGTAGTATCGCACCGGTTGAGCCGGCCCATTCGTGACTAAGCATGGCTCTACAACTAAAGTTAACCAATCATAATTAAATAAATATAATATAAATAATAATGATAAGGATAGTGGTGCTTAGCCGGTTATTAGTCGAGTCAGTTTCAAGAATATTTACTTATTTTAGTTAAAATAAAAACTTTCTAAGAATAAATCATATAATATAAAAACTACTATACTATAAACTTCTAGGAATAAATCATATAATATGTTTACTTAGATTTTATTTCGTCTTTATCTATATTTCTTGGCGACAATGCAAATTCATTAATTCTTGAAATTAATGAAAACCTACCCATCTTTGATATGTTAAACTTCACAAATCACAACATTAGCGAGAATGGTATTGCAATAACAAATGTTTATAAAACACAAAACAACAGTCAAATTAGGACAAAGGCTCTCAATAGATCAATTAACTTTAAGTTTTTTGAATAAAGTAAAGCGGTGCTGAAAAAGAATAGCTTGCAGTTGTATCAATTCTACTCACCTGACCGTGACCACAAAGTCGTGGCAAATCCGACCTAATAGAACTTTCTTTTTTATCGATTTTCACTGCGATTACATCAGAAGAAATACTTATGTTGTGTTAAGTAATAGATAAATGAATTGTAAATAGCACAAACGATTGGACTGTTATCTATTCATTATCAGGGCACAATTAGGTTTATTTTTAAATGGATTTTAAATGCGATAATCATGGGACAGGTTTTTTTTTATGATATAGGGGGATAGATGAACAAATGGATCACCTGACAACCGCAAGTGGGTAAGTGATAACTACAGCCCCTTGAACATCTGCAACTCGCTGTATGTAAATTTAATTTTGTTAAACATAAAAATATCAATGTGTACAATGATGTAATGCCGTCCTGTAAAGACAGCGTAGTAGTGCAAGGTACATACTACATATGTACTTACAAATGATGAGACGAGATTACTGTACACAATTGGGGGTCGGACGTCAGTAGATAAGTTTGGTGTGTATTATTTCCATTGGGTGGCTTGCACAACGCGACGCGGCGACGCGACGCTCCCCAAAACCAGTAACAACAGACAGTTCAAAGCTACTCCGTTTTTCTATGGAATAAAGTTCAACCGATTTAAATTCATACGGATTGAGATACGCCCACGGATGATTATTTAAATTCGGTCACTTTCAACAAGGTAATGACAATATCTAAAAAACATTCCTACTTAAATATAATTATTATTACACAAAGCATGGAACAAAATTAATTTAAACCAAAAATATATCAACATTTTAGAGTTGAGCGTTAGTGATCACTTGTAATTACATGAGTATATATATGGGAAGAATAACGTCAAGCATACCTTACTTGGAATATTCATGAACTGAAGTAAACTAGAAAACAGTTTTGTAATTCTAGATAAAGTTTGAAATATATAATTTATTGTAAAAACTTAAACTATTATAAACAAAGTAACTCCTTGGTTAAGAAAAACGAAAGTGTAGACTTGAATTTGTTATTTGAACTTTCTCACATGAGGCAAATACTTGTAACCAATAATATCATCACCAAAACAACAAAGCTTATCACTTATCTTATGCACTTGAAGAAGATTTGTAATTGCAATGAGAGTTTGTGTAGATTAAACCTTTAATATGGTTTATTATCTTAGAATTTTCAACAATTTACCTTTATCTTTAATAACTATAATGTTACGGTAAATACCCGTAACATTATAGTTATTAAAGAAGTTTCGTCGTAATTAAAAACAATTCCATTTTAAAGAAATCAAATCTTATTGGACCGTGACACAGTCAGTAAAGAAGTGCAGAAGTTTTTGGCTACGATGCTTCTGCAAAATAAATACTATGTAGTAAAAGTAAGTGTTTTTATAGACTGCCGTAATAAAACCTCATTTTACAAATCGATGCAGCACGTCATCCGATACTAAGTGGACAACTACCAAGGAGGTTTAATTGGATCATAGTTACCACAATTTTCTCGTCCGAAGTAGAACATGAAAAAATAACATACGTTTTGGTATGCAACCTAACTATTATACATACGTGCTTTGTCATTAAACAAGTGACACAAATGTGAGTGTCATTATGTTTTGTTTTCTGAGAGGTACTGTGATTTCCGAGACTTGTTAGTAGTGGCTGTATTAGGACAGGTATTTTTTTTCATGGTTTAATATTACGTGCCTAATATTGTGTACTATAAAAATAATTTGCTGATTCAGTTTGAAAGCTATCTCGTATACTGAAGTACCTAGTACAATGAAACTAAAAGTTTGCAAAATATAACCCTGTTTTGTTCTCTTATTTTTAAATTTAAGTGTGTTTTAATACTCGTGTGATATAACTGCTACGTTTTAATTGTTGCCTCCTTTCCTAAATCCTTTTTTAATCCACTACTGCGTTATAAGGAGAAGTCTGGCAGAGACGAGCATAGACTCTATGCTCATCTACATCTAAAATACAAATGTTGAGATTGAATCCACAACACTTGACATGGTGTCAAATTTCAATTTTTTCACGGCTTCTAACGAGTTAAATTGCATTATTGAGTAACTGGAATGCGAGAATGTAATGAACGAAATTCTTAATTACGAGAACAATCAAAACGTATCGGACCGCCAAGAAATTGCTAGCAATACAACAATTTGTAAACAGCCAGCAAAAGTGTTTATACCTCTGCCGAAGTGCCATTGTAACCAGTTCTATGCTTTTGATTATGCAATGGCATGTGCTGAAACAAACCGAACCAACTTATAAACTAAAATCGCTAAAATCAATCATTCTTGCAGAACATGAAATCATTTGCCAATGAAATTGCAACGCATTTATGATTTTTAATTATTTTCACCGTTATAATCATTACATAGTACATTTGATTATTTCATGTTTCATGTTTATAAATTCTGCCGGTATCAAAATAGTATTTTTGTATTTCTCTCAACTCATTTGTGTACCTAAAATCAAACAGAGATTGTCACACAGTCTGTTTGCTAAATGTGTCAGAATGTATACTTCTCATTTAGATTTTTCTATAAACAGCGATTTAACCGACGCATTTTCTTAAATCTTTTAAGACATACAAATAATCAACATACATAAAAATATCTTAATTAACAAGATTTTTTCAACAAATAGAGAGTTTTCAATTATTATTTTATATTCCTACTAGCTGTGCCCGAGACCTCGTTCGCATTTATGTCGGCAATTTACAACTTGTCGCTTAAATTAAGCGCTTTATTTTTTAATACTGTAGTAACGTATGTAAACTACTGTGAGCTTACACAAATATATTGTTTTGTTTGCTGACACGCGAAACACGACATTCGATCGTATAGGTACGCAAGTTAGGCATTTCCACAATAACTGATTTTAAGAAAACTATCGTTAAATATAGTGTCATTATTACACCTTAAAACATTAAAGTTATGATAGAAATAGTACTTATACTCATCGATTTCATAGTATTTTTAAATACGACAAAACAGTTTAGCATTTTGGCCACACTGGAAATATAACAACAACATTGCCTACCTAAAAATTAGGAATATAAATAGAAGTTTACTTGCAATTTCTTTTACTTTGATGTAATTATGTTAAAAATAACGAATAAAAAAAATAAGAACAGATTCCCTTTTGAAGGTCAGCTAATAAAACACATCATTTAAAAAAAAGTTAGGATGAACGAACTCGATAAAATAAAATTACTGAATAAAATAATTCTTCTATTAATAAAAAAACCATATGCCACTGATGTATGACATGACAATCGATAATAAGGCATCCTCTGTTTTTTTGGTCTCTTTTCTATCTGCCTATTGACATTTGACGAAGTAGAAAAAAAATATTTTGTCTTGTGACAATTGGCATTGACGACAATTATTTAAATTAAGCACGATCCCAAAGTCATATACATAAATATATCAAACACGTATTTGACAATGTTTTTTTTTTTAATAAATGGGTACCTATTATTTTTTTAAATACAACTCCCGCATTAGAAATAATTCGTGTGTCACAGGAGACTTCACAAACACTAATACAACGGAAACAATTAACACCCAAACCAGGGATAACCAATAGTGTATCACGTAAATTTTCGCTAAGCAGTCAGGGTCACTAACCACTAGCTCAACAGGCCATTCAAACAAATATAAAACCTGACCGCAATATAAACTTCCACTTTTTTATTTGACGTCTCTATCTATATTATCTCTATCGTTATCCCTATATCTTTGTAACTATCAGGCAGTTAAAATTAAACCCCACATGTCGAAATACATCAAGTCGTCTAGTCTATAGCGCGTATAGTCTACAAAGAAACAGCATGTAAACATCGACAATAATATTACAATCCTTCTTGCACAGTCGGGTAAAAAACATACTTCAACAATTGTGAAAGACCAAACTAAATTTGTAGGTAAAGCTCTTTTGGCTATATAAGGGATAGAAATATCCTTACAAATGTACTAATATTACTAGTATTCCACACGTATATGTATGTGTTTTGTTGTTGTGGAATGATGAAAACAATACATAGACATACGGTTACAAAAATTTTGAGTTATTTGCTGTTAGTTGTCAAAAAATTACATTGTGTGTCTCCAGAGATCTTCATCAGACCCTAATATAATAATATTAATTATACAAAAATATACCTTAAAAATGTCTATTTGAATATCGTATATTGCATCAAACCCGGATTATTAGCTTTTCAGAAAATCCGACAGAAAACCTATTTTTTATTTATAAAATTGAATTCCTGCAAAAAACATTTTAGATAGATTATAACGATACAAAAAAAAAGTGTCTTTCTCTGGACATACATAGAATAGATTGCAATGAAACACAGCCTAAATGTTACACGAAATAAACACAATATTGCTGACTAAAAGTTTTAACGCTTCATTTGTGCAGTTTAACACAAACGTGCAATAAAAAGGTTTCTTCAGATTTTATATACAGAAGAAAGATTATATTTTGTAGTCTTCCTGTATTTATATATTTTTTTCTGTGTATAGTATTTCCAGTCCTTTATAGTGTTAAAATGGAGAGCGATGGTCTAGCTATCCGATGACGATCCTTTCTTAACGTCCAGTATAATTTTTTTACCGGCAAACATACTGATATTTTACTTTAAAAAAATTACACTGAATATATCATAATAATGAGAAGCAGCTCAGCTATAACAGATTTAGTATAAAATCGGGAAAATTGTTGTTTCTCACACTCTACTCTTCTCTACTTACATTAGTATAAATTTTGTTACACTTAACACTTATTTCAAACAAGGCTATTTATTCATTTTATTTAACTTACGGTAACGAATTGAAACTATTGAACGCATAAATGTAGTTCTATATTACAAACAACTGATCTGTGCCTTAATTTAATTACACAAGCGCAACATCAATGGACGTTTTTTTCATGCCGTATGTCGCGATCTCGACACAATTATCTTTAAAAGCATAACTATTTATTTATTACTGTACAACTAGTACAACGGTCTACTCTCGATTTACTTTCACACTAGTAATTCATATTATTAGGCGATATTAATTGTTTTAAATTGGTTAGAGGGTTCGGACTTTCCGGCAACAGCCAGTTCGAGTTGAAGGTGTCCCAACCCATCTGTATAAGCCATATCCCTTTCCTTCCCTTTCTATCCTCCCTTAACTCTCAATTGGTCAATTAACGACAATTGGCTTTTTTCCCTATTAGATATGATATGATATGAGACTAAATAATCTGACTTTAAAAAAGAAGACAACCGACTTGAATGCGTCTATCATAAAATCTAAGACTAACATAGTTTTCTCGTGGATGCCATTGTCACAACTGGACCAAACTCTCATCTAACTACCCTTAAAGTACATCATTTCCAATTAAAACAGAATCATCGAAATCGGTTGGCATGATATTAAGTTATTCGTTCATTTGTCGCGCACATGCTTAATGCAAATTTAAGACCTATATGGTTTTCTCATGGATGCCATTGTCAGTACTACTACTACTACTACTAGACCAAATTAAAATGGGACCACACAGGAAGCACCAGCTTTCAAATAAAAAAAAATCGTCGAAATCGATTCACGCAGTCGAAAGTTCTGAGGTAACAAACTTAAAAAATAATACAGTCGAATTACGGAATTTCCTTTTTGAAATCGGTTGATTATAATCGGCAAAATGAAGTGTTCATTACGCGGCTGCCTACCCATTCGGGGATGGCGTAAGTGTATGTATGTATGTACATATGTATCTAGTATAAAACGCAAGAAAAAAACTACAACAAGTTAAGTCAATATATGTACCTCTAATAACGTGATACATGCATATACGCAGGGGCGCATCAAAACCGATTCTTAAAAATGAGGAGATGTGAAATCCGACACAATACATTAATGCAGAAATAATCAAATTTAATTGTTTTTTAAAGAAAGGCAGCTGGTGAAATTCCAATCAGTTCATTAAACACAGCTAAAAATATAAATATTATATCAAAGAACATCAGCTAGTTATTAAAATGCAATTTAAAAGCGATAAGATAAATAATGAAAAGAAAATCGATAAAATATAATAACTACAAGAACTCGACTAAAAAAATGTATACTGTTTACGACCAAAAAAGCACTCTCTTCCATAACAATCCTTGTGGTACTTTTTTTAATATTACATGTACTTAATATGTAATAAAGTCTTCTCGGTCTCGATACCTCTTCGATTTGTCTTTGTTTTAAGGATGAAGTAGGATTATGTATTTGAAGTGTATTAATGTATATATGATGTTTAATTGTAAGTCGTGTTAATACTGGGACTGACATAGGTTATAAACTTATAACATTCGTGATAACGTTGACAAAAAAAAAGGGTAAAGTTATTAATGCCTTTTAAAGTGATTTTTTATATTTTTACAACAATTTTATTTGTTTTCTCATACTTTACTCTTTCAAGATATCAGTAATCTCGACAATACTAGGCCATGCATTGCATGCAGTCGTTAACAGTTATTTGCTCATCAATTAAATATTACTTTTATGGCCATAATAGCCTGCGACGTCTTCGGGAAATCCTATGATATGTTACCAGCCTATTCTCAACAGTTTTCACTCCTTAGAGTCGTAGCGTGATGTTGTATATTCTAATTTTTTTTTAACAAATGTTCTATTCAACACAAAGATATTTTTTTGGAATTCATCTGGTACCTTCAGAGAAAAGCCTGTTTAAACAAATGACCTAAAAGTCAGTATAAATAAGAAAATACTAGTATTTTTTTTTTTGTTAAAACCAAATATTTGTTACATTTCTTTGTCGCAAAAATCAGAATTTATTAAGGAATGTCCACACGTGTGTATTTCGCGAACACCCGGGAGACCTTTATCAAGAAATTAAGCGACCTTCAGCCACGGTTTCAGGCGCTGAAAGAAGAGTGCAGCGCCTGGCAACATCGTGGAATTGAAACCGTATTTTCTTTAATAAATATGAATACCATTAGCCCCTACTATTGACTGCATGTACTAAGGATCTCGCCTGTAAGTGTATGGTTCATAGTAGGTGAATAATCTATAAATACTATAGATATTGTTTGCACTTACTTTGTCAATCAGACATTAGTATTACATTTAGATATAAAGCCAGTCTCTACGTGAGTTTCAGACAGTCCTTTTGTATTACACTATACATGCAAACTGATGTACCATTTTCATTGTTATTAGTGCATAAAAATAGGTATATGAAAACAGATCAAGTATAATTGTTTTTTGTTCTGCTCAGTCACATGAAGTGGTTGGCAATCCTAACCTACATACATAATATGGAACTCATCACAAGTAAATTAATTCCTATATCAAAAAAATCGATTTGATTCGATATTATGAGTCTAGCGATTAGTAGGTTCTAGCTTTTCCATGCCCTAGTGCTCCTGACCTCTAAACAAACTCTTGTCTTGACACTACATCTTCATTCCCACCCCTTAGTGCTAGCAATTTATAACATAGGTGAAAATATATATAATAACTATGTTTGTAAAGTTTGTGGAACTCTTCATGTATTAGTAAGTTATTTAAAAATACGGTTTTACACACGTCTGTATTTGCCTGACTAGTTTCGGTCTCGACAGGGACAGGAGACCTCCTTCTCCTTTCCTTTCTGGACGTCACACTAATGACCGTTACCGAGAGTATGACGTTCGGTACAGCTGGACGACTAACTTCTTGAGAAAAGTCTCCTGCACGCGTCGGCCCTCTGCAGCTTTTTATGGTAGTTTCCAACCATATATTTATGTTTCTATCTAGTCCGTCTTTTGATCAGTCAGTTAAAATTAAGTTAATTGCTTTCATTAATTTTCTACAAAATAGCAGATATACGTGTATGCTGAATAGACTACTTAAAATCCTTAAAAGAACAGCTGTGCGGTATAATAAATAAATACTTAAGAACTAATACGGATTTAGGTAGGTAATATTTTACCGGAACGGTATCGTTAAGTATCTTAAATATTTTTCTATTAATTAGTTATTTATCTGCCCAAATGCACCTAATGTTGACAAGGTTAGTTTAATTTAATTTGAAGCCAATTTTATTTTATTCATGTCTTTATTCAGTAGTTAGTATGCATTGAATTGTTTTCATTTAGGTTCTCTCAAATCCAATCAGAAATATGTACCTACATACCTAGTCAATATTTAATTACAATGTTAGCAATCGATAGACAACTTAGTTTGCTTGTGTTTAAAGTGAACTACAATTAAAATTACTAAATAATAAATTATAAGTGTTTTCTACGAATAAATAAATAAAGTTGAAAGTGCGTTAATGGGCTTAGGGGCATTGACCAGACAGACTAAGCTGTGGCCATTACCAATGACATTATCTACAAAATTACTTATTATTTCTTTGTATTATATACGTGTGGCATTGTGTTCAATAACGAAAAACATTGAATGTACTAAGTAAAAACATTTGTTTTTTTATATAACATTTTAACACGTAGATAGGTACATAGGTACGAAAGTTTTGGTTTTATTTTACTGCATATGTACCTACCTATATTTACAGTAACCATAATTAAGTCAATAGAAAACAAATGAGCGCTACTGAACAACTATTGTTATCGATTTTTGTATGCGGAAAAAGTCTTATCATAGTTATTATATGTCATAAATATATTAAATAATATAAAGAACTTACATAAACAATGTTATATTTATTACGTATATACCTATATACCAGTATAGCTTCGTCAATTAAGAAAGCAATTTAAGAGTAAAATTAATGACTTACTCTTGTATTACGTGATGCATATTGTAACCGTAAAATATCATTTTCTATCTACTATGTACTTGTTTATTGGTGTATTCATATCGTGTGGAAATTTCGAACAAAAAATGTGCATATAAGCACCTATATTTACATATATAAAACTCCTTATGTACATAACCGTGTTTCACATTAATGAATTCCAAATTGAATAGTGAAATCGTGCTACAAAAATTATCAAGACAACTAATTTTACTATCTAATCAAATCATATTGCAACATCATTGCGATCGGCTGGTATTTTTTTTTTTTTAGATTTTAGAAAAGCGCAATGAAATTAATTATTATTTTACATTGCGGTGTAAAACCACAATTGTTTCCAAGACTTACGATTGAGTTGACATGCATCTTTTTCTAAAGAAAATGTAATAAAAACCTCTAGTTTTCCACAAAACGCAACTTCTATTATTGCAACTTTTCCCTGAAACATACACACCTTTTAACACAGAACATACCTGCGATGGAAGACCGGCCGGCGACGAACACACCGACGTTTCCTAATCAAAACAATGACAGCTGAGTGAATAAATGGATTCAACTCTGAGATAATGGTCCAATAAACGTACAGTTCCTTATTAAGTCTTCATACGACACTTCCACGTTATAATCAAAATTACTACACGTAAAACGAATTTTAAAAGTTTGTCTAAGTTAACGTAAACGTTTACGCGGCAAGCGAGATGAAAGGCGCGCGGTCCGTATAGCTTCGCTGTTATTACTGAGTAAAAACGTATTTTGCTTCGTTCCGTCGTACATATACATGTACCACTACGATGTATATATACAGACCTAACGTGGGGCAGCCGTGTTATCCTTGCTCCAGGAATTGATACGTAATGCTCTGGAGTGTAAGCTTCATTCACTATGTACACTTGAATGTAGGTTCCATTCATGGTCTAAATTTATTCCTATTGGAAATTAAATTGTTTAAATTGTATGTACATTCTGATTTTTAGTAAAAACATGCAAATTTATTAATGAATAAGTTGTCAATAATCTTATGTCGGAATAGTGTTTTATAATGACGTGAAGAAAAACAATAGGCCAGGTGTGTTTATAAATATATATAAATAAATCGTTAATTTTTACGTAATACTACCTAGTAAAACAACAAATTGTTATACAAAAAAGTAATAAAGTTCTCATTTCAACTCATAAGAAAGATAATAAAAGGTTAATTTTTAAGACCCAATCGCTACCCAGACTATTCACCCAACGATTTTCTTTTTATAATATAGGAGGACAGACGAACAGTCAGGTCACCTGATGATAAGTAACAACTGTCGTCCATGGACACCTGCAACTCAAGAGTCGTAAGTGCGCTGCCCGCCTTTGAAGGTGATGGATGAGGGATGAGGGGATGCAGAGAAGGGAAAGAGGAGAGGAGTATGAGGGAGGGAATAGGGAAATACCTAGTTTTAAACGTTTATAACCTACTTACTGTTCCTAATCTAGTCTACTTGTTTACAAAGCAACGTGGTAAGAGATTGTATGACGGCAGCTGTTTAATTGTATTATGGTTGTCTCGTTCTTTTAAGGTGGTGAGGTGGTATGGATAACTTTCGTCTTTTTCGGTTTATTTAACTCTAAGTAAATGTTTGTATATAACGTCGTCTAACATGCCAATTTTGCCTTTAAGTAGAACGAAGAACACCAAAAAATTTCGAATAAGCGCTGATCTTAATAGATATGTACATTCTTCTTATCGTTGTGTGTTGTCAAAATTCAAATTAAGTATTGCTATCTAGAACCTAGGCACTTTGTCCGCCTTGTCAGTGGCAGACAATAAATTGTTATAGGTTCTGCTTCTATGCTTTCTAAACAGAAGTTCTAACTCGAATTCAGGTTTATATTGGAGCCACTTTAAATTACAGTTTCTGCGAGATAGCACGCACCCTTATTTCAATGCACGCGCAAAACAACAACTGTCCAAAAAAAAATTGCCAATACCGGGGTCCTAGAGAACCTCAGAAAATTTATACAACTAAACAGCAAAGTAGTGGCTGACATACCTCAGTTTAATGGTTTAACGGATTTATCATAAAGCAAATATATTTAGTATACTTATGTATGTATACTCAGTAAGTAGTGTTTCCGTAAAACCGAAGAAGATTGACAGTATGTATAGTCCTGAAAATAATATTCTTATAAATATTTAGTAAAGTAATATAAGACAGTCTGGCAGCGTTATGCTAACAAGATGATCCCGCCGAGCAGCACCCAGGGCGCGGAAGGAGTACAGCCACTCGGCAAGACCAATACATACAACTGACTGAAAGACGTCTGGTTGCGGGTTCAAACCCCTAAACCCTCCCTTAACAGAAGCATTTAGCTTAGGGGGGTTGGGGGTTAACAAAAGAATACTAGTTATGTGTGACCCACATTGCTAGTACCTATTAAAAAAAAAAAACAGTATCGTATAAAAAAAAAAGGAATCCGCCTATAATTTCCAGAGATTGGCCCGTTTAAACTAACAAATAAAAACTCTTCACCTTTATTATATTACAATACGGAGATAGATATGTACTCTATTGCACACCAAAAAGTATTGTACTAACTAGGAACTAGGAATAAAATTTAAGTATCAATACAATGGACGGTCTTATCGCTATCTGCGATCTCTTACAGATAAAAATTTATGGATTATATATATGTCTGTATACATAGATTATGTCAGTATCGATATTGGTAATACACAAAGATTATTAATGCATGATATAAATAAGTTCATAACTACAATACTACCGTTTAAGAATATATACTGCCAGATTCTAGGCTACATGGATACACGAGTACCGTACTAATCAATTTAAGTTCTTGGTCCAATGCGTAAACGCTATTCAGTTATAAGACTTCGATAATTCTTAGGCTTAAACTTAACAAAGTCTTATAATTGATCCTCTTGAACTGGACCTTAACGCAATTAGGTATACCTACATAGTTAAAATTAAAAGGTAAGTACCTACCTATAACTGTAAAATACGTGGCTCTCATTGTAAGTTTTTAGAGTAGACAAGTTAGAAAAGCAGCCGATAAAAAAAATTATTACAATTTCGGATTCGGAACTCTTTGGGAATCTGTAGATGTGTAATGAATTCAAATGTTACTTGTTTTTACAAAGTTGCAGTATTTAAAAAGTATCTGTCGCATGTCGAAATGGATTTGACTAGAGATTTTCACTCAATGATTTATAACGACTTTCGTTGCGGCCTTACTCAACAACAATGTTATGATAGACTTCGATTAACATTTCATTACGAAGCCGCGTCTCATGCTTTTGAAAAAGGCGAGGATGAGATCCCTATAGCAGACTGCTTCAGTCAATAGTTCCACCGCATGCTACGGTGCTTAGAAAGGAACGGACCCTACTACAAAAAGCAAGAAAAATATTGACAGGCTTCAGTATCATTCCGTTTTTTAGGTTCTAAAAATTTACAGTATGATGCCCGTACTTATATAGTGAACGGGGTACTTGCACTTGTATAGTGAACGCAGACTATATAAAATTGATTTTTGTTTTAATCTTCATGTTGTTTAATAGCAGAGGACATCATTGACAATTAAACTTGTTCTTATACCAAAACGTCCCTGTTGTTTCTTTTGGAGTTGCGCTTATATTCTTAAGTCCACTAAGTAATCAACAGTGAGACATAAAACGAGAACTAATAGTTTAATAAAAGTAAGTGATCTACAATAATAATTACTAAAAAATATGTAAACTACAAATTCATGACTTTCATTTATTTCGATAGGAAAGAGTTCTCAAAACATGCCTTCTTACACTGTAAAATTTAATAACTCTGTATAGCAAGTTGCTTTTACTCCCCAATCTTTGTGTATAAGCAATATCCTTTCCTTTCCTATCTATCCTACCTTTCCTGTCTTATTGACAGGATATACCTACTTAAAATTTTGCCCATCTAATACCCAAAAGTGCCCAGGTGACGGTAATTGGCCTTCCCCCTGTTACGTAAATGGGACTATTATATAATCAGGAAAATGTGGGCCTTAATTACGCCTCTGCCTATCCTTTCGGGGAGAGAGTCGTAAGTGTACGAATGTATATATATAAAGTCAAGAATTTAAACAGTGGTAGGACCATGTTTAGGCACAAATGGGCCGGCCAGATATAGATTAGGATGGAATAGCACATAAGCATTACATCCCTGGAAAATATTCGGCTCAAAATTTACAATTGAACGAAGTCGCGTGCAACAGCCACTTTATAAAAAAAGAAATTCGAGCGTACATATGGTGTGTAATCCACCTCGTCAATGGTTTTAAGAAGGCATTCCGTCCCTCCACATTACCGAAAACAATGGTGTCAATAGTTGTGCCACCAATGTGGCACAGATGACATTTCCGCTCAATCACCTAGCAGTTGCTTCATCAATACTCCCCTATTGTATAAAAAAAAAAATAATTACGTTAGCAGATAATTTAGTGTATAAGACCTCTATTTAAAAAAAATACACACACTCAATAAATACATTTTTATATATATATATATAGCAGCCGAGAAACCTGAAGCCGGTGATCGCGTATACAACTCTACAAGAAGCCTACGTCCGTTGCTGCGGTTGCACAGGGACCCCAAACAAATAAATTTAATAAGAGCCTACGAATGAACAGCTGTGGACAAGCGAGCAGTCAAGACATTTGAGAATAAAAACTTTAGTGAATTAGATCCATATTTATTTAAATATACGGTTATACTCACGTGTGTATTTCGGGGATGCCGCGACGGTACCGGACGGTCCGGTACCGTCGCGGCTGGACGACTTACTTCCTGAAAAAGGCCTCCTGTCGAGACCGAAACTAGTCGGGTAAACCGTATATTTAAATATGAATCAAGAGATTGTCAGTAAATCTTATTACATTTCCTTCAGCTCTTAAATTTTTCATATTCCTATTTATAATCCGCTACATACCTTTAGTATCATTCCTAAATATCGATATTTAATGTTGAACAGATTTAAATACACGCCCGTAGCAAACCACTGTAAACTTATTGAAAACAACAGATTATTTATACTATAACCAATTAGGTCCAGTATCCATCAGAAACATGTATTGAACAAATAATGTTGATGTGATGATTGAGTGGATTTATGCAGAATCATATCAAAATTTTAAAAAATAATATTTCGAAAGATAACGGAAAACCAATTGATGATCTATGCAGAAAAAAATGTGACTATCACGGAAAGCTGCAACGACGATCTCCATAAATCCATTATTATGGATACGTATACATATATTGTAACATCAAACCGTTTTTCCCAGTCCCAAAACCTAGTTATATCGGCCTCCAACAATGCTACAAATTCCAGTTTAAAGATGATGATCCAGATGACACAACAGAAATACAGTCTGCAATCAAGAACGAAGAAAGTTGACCTAAGAAACGTGTATTTTAGTGTAATAAAGATATGCTACAAAACACCAAACATAGTGACACGGTGAATTGGTAACAGTTGAAGTGTACATTATGATTATAATAGTATTATTTTTATTTTTTATTTTCTGGAAATATAAATTATATTCCGATGCCGAAATTCTTAGAAACCGTCTCTGACAACCCCGGATAATTTCCCTCCTAGGGACGGTTGAGTTAAGGAACCTCAATTGCCTAAAATTTGCTTCAGCAACGCTCCCTTTTCATTGTAACAAATAACAAATAATTACGTTAGCAGATAATTTATCATAAAAGATGTATGTATATTTAATAAGATAATTATTTACTCTTACGTCATTTATTGTTTTAATAAATACATTTATCAGTGGTCTCGTTGGCGAGTTCTTATTTTAAGCATTTTCAATGCAACGACTTTGTGGAGGAACCAGTGTTATTCCCCTCGCTTCGACACAAGAAGTCGATCCTCGGACCGGATGAGATGATGATCTTATCCTGACCGCGGCCCTGCGATTGAAGCTGATAGCTGTATACAATATGTATTTATGCACTAATCGGTAGCTATAGCTGTATACAAATATGTATTTAGGAAGGTACTAATAAATACTAAGTATTAAGTAAGTACTTCTCTTAGAAAGGGATACAAAATTTTGAACGACTAGCTGCCCATATTGGATATTTTTAAGATGAACAAACATTCATGGAACTAATTTTTTTTTAAGCACAAATTTTTTGTATCTTTGGCAACAAAATTTTATTTATTAGCACCGATTTTAATAAAGGAGGAGGTTCTCGATTCCACTGTTTTTTTATGTTTGTTACCTCGGAACTTTCCATTGGGTGAACCTTTTGATTTTGATGTTTTTTTTTTATTATTTGTAAGCTGGTGCTTCCCATTTGGTAAAATTTCAATTCAATTATGTCCAGTTCTGACAATGGCATACACGAGAAAACCATATAAGTCTTAACTTTTATGATAGACGCATTGAAGTCGGTTGTCTACTTTTTAATTTAAGTGAATGATTAAATTTAGAATCTTTTTTTTTGTGTTTATACACCTATATTTGTTCCGATTGTTAAAAATGGAGCACTTTTCGAAAGAACAACGCATTATAATTGTGGAAACTCTAACAAAAATGGGGAGTTACATTTTCAGTCGAGAAAGTACACCTAATGTCAACCATTCGAAGAGTTGTCAAAAAATTTTAAGAAACTTATTATGGTCTCTTGAAAACATTGTTGCTGTAAGCGAGAGTGTCGCCGAAAACCCTAAAACATCAATTTGGCATCGTTCTCAATAACTTCAAATTTCAAGAAGCACTACGCAGCGAATTTTAACAAAAGACCTTCAACTTCATTCGTACAAGATTCAGCTAACTCAGGTGCTCAAACCAGCAGAACATGGAAAACGCCGGCAATTCGTTCAATGGGTAATGGAGCAAAGTGAAGTCGATACCAATTTTTCAAAAAGATCATCGTCATATGACTGGCTACGTGAATACACAAAATTGTCGAATTTGGGCCCAGAAAATCTTTATGGAATCCATGAGAAACAAATGCACCCACAACGAGCAACAGTCCGGTGCTGATTTTGGTCAGGCCGAGTCAGGCGGCGTTTTATGAAATCTCGGGTGCATGCAAATAAACCAGAAACAATTCCAGAGCTCAAATCAGAAATCCAACGCGTCGTAAACACATCTGTGTAAAAGTCATGGAAAATTTCATGAAAAGAGTTTTCATGTCATCAGAGCCGTGGGGGCCATTTGCCGGATATTTTATTCCATACTTAATCGGAACATGTCTTCTTAACAATCCAATAAAGATATCACAACTCTTATCTCTTTTCTTATAAAATACGTGTTTTTATTTTAAAATGAAAAAGTGCAGTCTTACTGAGACACCCTTAACTGCACAATAAAATTATATAAGATGTAGTAGTAAACTTCTGTTCTAGAATAGTATATTGAACGCATCTTTTTCTTTCTGAATGTTGTCGGTTTAGTGGACAGCTATCTTTGTCTTTTTATGGAACGTATAGCGCCATCTGTTGTAAAAAATGTTATAGATAAGGGTTTGATATATAATTCTTGTTCAAAGTAAATTTTTGTGATTTTGTCTCGAAATATTTATTGAAGGAATAAAAATACTCCTAAAATCTAGGAGTGTAATAATTATATGTCTTTGGCTCATAATTTCCCTTACAAATTAGTTATTACTTCACTAGAATGTTGGCACTACTGCGACCGTGACAAAACTTTCGTCCGTTCGTTGATGTGTGAGATAGGAAGTGTGTGTTTTATCAAAAACTTTAATCTACATTGCGAATAAGTTGATTTTGTTTAATTTAAGAATTTATAGTTACCTCTTTAGTATAATATTATATGCGAGTGATGCTCATAATAAAGTAGTCATTCGATTGTTCTTTGAAGAAAAAATGTTTTTGTGTGCTAAGTTTCATAATGGCGGCCCGTCGCGTCCCCCGCGCCTCCATTTCGGTGACAGTCAAATTATGACAATGCCGATACGTAAAGTTTAGAAATGTTGTGTATTTGTAAATAATTAAGCGAAAGTAGTTGGTTGACGGTTTTTAAAGGACTAAATATGAATCCGGATCACCATAGTATGGCCCCGGGTGGTGGCCAACCTCCGGGAAGTTCTGAGGTGCGAACGTATTGTTAGTTTATTTGCTTTTAGTTTGGAGTTGGGATACTAATTTTACTCTATTCCAGTCCCAGAATCAAAGGGTGCAATCTGGTCAACAACAGCAGCAAAATAACTTGCCTGCCACGACATCTGCTACTGATCTGCGAGTGAACTCTGTGAACTCGGCTGTGAACGTCGCTTTGTCCAGTGTCGCAAAATATTGGGTGTTTACTAATTTATTTCCTGG
Source organism: Tyria jacobaeae (assembly GCA_947561695.1). NCBI lineage: Eukaryota > Metazoa > Arthropoda > Insecta > Lepidoptera > Erebidae > Tyria > Tyria jacobaeae. The sequence goes on from OX387212.1 coordinate 15,916,150, forward strand.
ACCCATACCACAAGTGTCAGTGTACGGATTACCTGCTGGTGCTAGAATTGAAAATGGAAAACCTGTACAGGTAAAATTCGTTCTGTGCACTTTTTTAAGTATAGTATCTTAAATATAGTATCTTAAGTATATTATACTATACATTGGCAAAGAGAACATACTATATATAGTATGCTCTTTTTTACCGATTATGACGTATTTCGACTTTCAGGAATGATTCGTGTTATTTTTCAAAACCAAGCTTAGTTCAAAATAGAAAGGCAATTCAATCTGACCAATTTCAAAGAAAAAAGTATTAATTTTCATAAGGGACATCCAAGAAAATATTTTTTTTGTTAACTAAACAATTAAATCACAAGTACTTTTTCATTGGTTTTCTTTAAATCATTTTAGGAAATGGAATCAGTAGGTAGGTATTGTGTTGCTCAATCTCTTAAATTATGATAATTAAAATTACTATTACAATTATCATTTACTTAATAACTATAGTTACTATTATTAATTATCATATTCAAATATCACTGTTTGTAATTTTAAAACCATTTTTTATGTAACTTTTATCAGTAAGATGCACAGAGGTATTATTTTTACCTCCTTTGATAAGACTAGATTTTTCATTCTCTCAAAATTATTGTGGTTTGATTTCTTTAAATATCTTTTTGAGAAAATTAAAAATTAAATTAAGAGTTTTAATTACTCTTACATTAATTATTCCAGGATCTTGGTCAAGCTCATGCAAGCATACTGAATGGAGATCCAAATATTATACTTGGTCATCATGCTGGTCAGTCCCAAGTTACAGTTTCAGCTGCAGGGGGTCAGCAGATACCTGTGTCACAGATCATTGCAACCCAGTCGGGACAAACACATGGTAAGTCAAATTGTGATAATTTTCTTTTAAAGTAATCATTAGAGTTAATGCAATGCTGTCATTATAGTTCATTAGTTTTCAATGATTCATCGTTTTATGGAAAACATATGTGTTATTTTTGAATAGTTAAGTCCATTTTACAATTTTGGATTATTTCCAGAATCTCTTGTGGCTCACAGTCAACAAGCAGAATTGGTAGCAGCTCAGGCTTCTGGCAACAATGCACAAGTGTCAGTTAGCACGGGCCAGCCTACTCATCAGCAGGTACCCACTAATCGGGTCGAGTTTGTACAACACCATAACATTGATATGGTAAATTATGTGGTAAAACACTGAATTTTCTAGCAGGAATGCTGACTGTACATTGCTGTTGTTGCTTCTAAACTTAGAGTATTTTCATTATATTGGTAGCTTACATATTATTGTTTGGTTAAAACAAAAATGATGCATGATATAAACTGGAGTACAAAGGTCGAACATAATGACATATCTTTTACAAGAAAATAGTCTACATATTCAAGTAGTTGTTAATGTTAATTAAATTTTAACTACATACTCATTTCATAAACTGAAATATTATAGTTTTATAATAAAAGTGGTAATATTTTACTTGGCTGTAACTGCATGTAATCTCCAAGTCCTCAGTAGATTATATTGTGATGTGCATGATAATAGTCAATTGTGACTTTTTATATGATGGGTGTTTATTCTTAGGTATTGACAGTTAAAAAGATTGTTATAAGCTACATAAACGTAATTTCTGCTATATATGTAATTAATTTCTTACTTTAGATGGGTAGTTATAATAATTGATGAGCTGTACATAATATTTATTTAAATATACGGTTATATTCACGTGTGTATTTCGGGGGTGCCTGACTAGTTTCGGTCCCGACAAGAGACCTTTCTCAAGCAGGAAGTCGTCCAGCCGCGACGGTACCAGACGTCACAGCGGTACCGTCGCGTCTATATTTAAATAAATATGAATGTAACTAACGAAAGTTTTTATTCTGTATATAATAGTTTATCATAACTTTAACTGATTTTTGAAACAACATAATAAACTATTTTAAATATTTCCATAGGGACATCATTCACAACAACACTTAATGCAGCAACAACTCATGTCGACAGCAAGACCAGAGCATAGCAATCAACAGGTAGGTCAATATCTTGTCTTTAGAATTGTTGTGATGCTGAATGAACTCCCATCTATCCAGAACCTTTTGATACTTATATTACTCACTAATCATAACTTTATGTCGTAATTATTTATTTCAAGTGTGAAGAAGGTGCTATAGCAGGCTGTATACAGCTTTCAGTGACATAAAATTCCAAAAAAAAATTAGTACTGCATCCATCCCTACATTAGTGACCTACCTACTATAGAGTGATATGTATATCATGCAACTAGATGATGTAAAATTTCCTGGCAGTTTTTAACCACGCTTTTGATTGTGTTAGTGATGACTGTGGCACACTCATATTAGCCAGCAATCTGTCTGATCATGTATTATAAGCTTTCTTTGGTCATTGCGCACATGAATACTAAATATTCCTATACTTCACGCTGCTTTATATTATCATCATACAACAGGTCAGCGAGGTAAGATAAGTTTTATATATGTACCACTTAGTCTGGCTATAAATACTTTTACAATAAAAAATATCCTAATATTACATTTGAATTTAGCATTTTTCATTCTTATAAGACTATTCATTTTAATTTCTCATTTTCGCGCCAGTCAAAATGGAGTTGGGTAATAAAGAGAACCTACTTTCTGTGATAGCATTGTACAAAGTATGTATGGAGCCAAATGCAATTTTGGAACCTCCATCCGCTTGGTATTAGTCGAATATTTGTGTAGCGAGCTATTGATAGGTACAATGAAACTTCCTCTGTTCGTGACAGAAAAAGATCTGGCATTCCATGTAGTCAATGGTACGAAAAAAACTTTCAAAGCAGTGAAGGAAAGAACTAAAATAAATCTTCTCCGAAAAAGCAAATGATTTTATCTCGGGAAATGAATATAGCCCTCTAAAACCATGTCGCGCATATTTTAAAAGATGACTTAGGACTTGTAGCTTATAAGAGACGCACCTGGTCATTATTTAACTGATAATTTAATAATTTATAGGGTGGTAAAATCAACAACTTCTTAAACAGTACACATAGTGAGGTTACAGAATTTTTTATTTACTGTTCAGCAAATTTTTAGTACTGAGAGCAATAGTTTAACAAGCGGAATGATCGATATTTTGCTCAAAGCTCTATAGAAGCTTCCCAATTATGCAGCAGAGTACAACATGGGCACCGACTGAGCGCCGTCTTCTGTGATGGTTTGGTGGGATGCTAGCTATCAAGGAGTGACTGAGTCATATTTTTGTGAAAAAGGTGTCAAAACATCGGCAAAAGTGTATCAAGATACGATTCTTAAGAAGGTAGTTGAGCATCTTAACAACAACATGTTCCATAAACAAGAATGGTCCTTTCAGTAAGACTCAGCACCAGGGCATGAAGCTCGATCCACCCAATTGTTTTTGGAAATTAACGTGACTGACTTCATTATAGCTAAAGCCTGGCCGTCATCTAATTCCGATCTTAATCCGATTATGATTTATGGTCCGTTTTAGAGAGCTTCTAAACGCCATGATAATTTGGAGAGTGTTTCTATTGATAATTGGCCTCAACGTGTGAAGAACTGTATTAAAGCCTATACAGATAATATAACAAGTACTATATTAAGGCATAAACTAACCCACATTGCAGTAATAGCTAAATGATTTATGCAATAAAAAATGATTTTGACCTTGTAACAGTATTTAATGGCAAGACTAATTAAAGTCAGCTGTGTGCTTGTATAATCATTACCCATACAGCTTATTCTTGAGTAATCAGGTTTATGATGTTATTAGGCCTTGTCATACATTACTTTATGATGATAACATTTCAATTCTTGTTTTATATTATTTCACATCAAATTCAAATAATTCATTATTAGGTCCCCAATTAATAGATGTCTCAAAAAAAAACTAAATAAAATAATACTTAAAAGGAATGTCCAATTTGGTTATACATACTTAATACTTGGTCTTAGATGATGCTAGTACAGTTTGAGAATCAGGTATTTTAAATGTGTACAAGTAGAAGTAAAACTACAAGTAGTATTAAAATAAACAAATATCATTATTACAACAAGCTGATAAATTACTTAGTTATAATATTTAACAAATAAAGCAATTAAGTTAACTGGAAGTTTAAAAACGAGATAAATATGCTTTTAAGTTAAACCAATCAAGTTTATGTAGATTATCAGATTTGAACACGTAGGCAAAAAATACTCGAAACCGAAACGTTTACTGTACAAGATATTCACATACATATACGCCAAGGAATTTTAAGCGTTATCTGTACAACACTGCAAATAAAGCCTTAGTTTAGTTGAACATATATCCATAACTTAGATCTCAATGCAAGAATATAGTATCTAAATGGTTAATCAACAAATAATTTAATCAGAAACTGAAATATGCATACATTTTCAATACTATACTACAGGTACACTAACTATTCTCCCATAAACACATTTGCAAATACACGCATCTAAACTTATACAAGTTAAATCTTAACATCAGAGTTCAATATAATTTAATAAAAATATTATTATTGCTTTCTTCTTTTAATGCTAGTCTTTTAAATTCTTCGTTTCGTTTCGTTAACGTAACGTTTTGACCAAAAAAGTCAAGATTATCCTATCCTACAGTAGCGATTAATTCAAACATTTGGTTTAATCTGGTTCTTTCTATTCTATAAAAATTTGTGATAAATACTTTAGTATGTAGTATACTTATAGTTTATAGTTGTATATCCCTACATTGTGTTTTATCAGATACAACTGACTGTAAGCGAAGATGGTATCGTAACCGTGGTGGAACCGGCTGGCAGTAAGCTGGTCGACAAGGAAGAACTCCATGAGGCTATCAAGATGCCTACCGACCATGGGCTCACTGTTCATCAGCTGCAGCAAATAGTTGGTCAACAGGTACACTTTTTTCGTTGATTTACATAATTTTTAGCCACTAGATTGCTAGAAATTTGTACATTAGATTTAAGTTATTTGTAGATTAGTTTATGCTTACCACTATGCTAGTGTTATGTAAAAAAGCCGCAGTCTAGTTTCTATGTGGATTTCTATATATAGTTCTGAACTTACTGTATTGCTGTGTTTATAACAAAAACCTAAGAGATGGGAAGAGATTTCTGTGAATTATACGATAAACTTTTTAAAAATGTAATTAAAAAAAAACATCTAAATCTCATAATACATGGATTATCTATTTTGTTAAGCTAATTTCAGCTACAATGTCATTAATTTATATTCGTGACTAAACTAGTCACATATTTCCAACCAGGTGATAGACAGCGTAGTTCGCATAGAGCAAGCTACTGGTGAGCCAGCTAACATACTAGTGACACACAACCCTGACGGTACCACGTCAATAGAAGCTAGTGCTGTGGACCCTCTCATAGTCAAAGATGAAAAGAACTCTTCAAAAATGGAGACAGGACAGTTTGCTATACCCACTGACATTAAGGATATCAAAGGCATAGATTTAAAGGTAAGGGTACATTATACCTTTTTATTTTACATGGGTGGCATTTATATCTCATGGTCTAGCCATTTCTAGGTAAATCACCTATATCATTTTACATTAGTAGTTAAACATTATGTAGCCTTTGACGTAAAACAAATAACCAAAACTAATGTTAAAAAATAATTCAGATTCATTACTTTTCGTTACAACAGAATGTGGGGAGTATGGGAATGGAAGGTGCAGTTGTCAAGATCTCAGCCGGTGCATCTGATCAAGATCTCCATGCTATGTACAAAGTTAATGTAGAAGATCTCTCACAGTTACTTGCTTACCATGAAGTATTTGGGAAATTAAATTCGGATGGACAACAGCAGGCTAAGGTAAATAATTACTGGTGTTTTTATAGATCAAGACAACTATTAAATATGTTACATACAAAATTATGTGTAGAAGTAATATACAATTTTAATAATGTGTTCTCTAAAATAAATTTATTTTTCAGGTTATAACCGAAGTAGAAGTAGAGGCAGGTACGAGCGCAGCGATGTCAGAAGCAGAGTCATCGCCCGGTCATCATTCATGTGATATTTGTGGCAAAATATTCCAATTTAGATACCAACTCATCGTTCATAGGTAATTATTTAAATAGGCGGTATTCAAAAGTAGGCAGAATAATCAGTCTTCTATGTTATCGCTTGTGTGACACTTTGTATTACCAAACTTTGTGTATTTAAAACAATACATTTACGTAATTCTTTTCAGGCGTTATCATGGCGAAAGCAAACCGTTCACTTGTCAAGTTTGTGGTTCGGCTTTTGCTAATCCTGTCGAGTTATCGAGACATGGAAAGTGCCATCTTGGTAAGTAATCATATATAAAGCAAGGATTTCCTTCAAATATATATCTTTTCATTTTAATTAATAATCTGTAACATTTTTAATTGTAGCGGGTGACCCTAATGAGAGACATGCTAAAAGAATGGCGCAAGATAAGCCATATGCCTGTTCTACTTGCCACAAAACTTTCTCAAGGAAAGAACACTTAGATAATCACGTTCGCAGTCACACTGGGGAGACGCCTTACAGGTAATACACATCTTCCTGGGGTGGGTAGTAGATAAGATATTGTTAGAATGAATTACTATGTAATGTATGTCTCTCATTGTAAGTGGACAATAACTTCTAATGGGAAATAAATAATTTAAACCTAAGTAAATAGTATGCATAACAATGAAACAAATGGTTATGATTTTTAATATTAAAACAGTTATAATTACATCAATCTTGGTGTTGGGAGTTTTCTTTTAAAAAGTTATGCATTTCAGTTCGAAAAACAGCAGCAATGTTTTTACTTGCGATCTTGTCAGACCACGGTATTGAGTGATTTTATCGTTTAAATGTCTTGCACCTTATATACACGCTCACGCTTGTATGCCCTAAAAGGTTAGGTAGTTGTGTATTAAACACCCAGATTTTGCCCATTAGATTTTGGTCGCACTAACGTAATAGGGGGCAAGCCTATTGAGGTCAACCCGGCACTATATGACTGTATACATGCTGTTGATAGATTACAGTATTATCCATATGTCGCCTTTCACGACACCACCGGAAAGGGATGGGGTGGTCCTATTGACTCCATCGTGAACCGCACGACATCCAATATTGTATGTAATATATGTGTCTAATGAGATCACGTAAAAAATATAATCAGTAATTGTTGGAGAGATTCTCAATATAATAGAATTATGAAAAACTTTATCTTAACTAATAATAGTATAAAAATAAATCCCATCAGGGTTCATGATTATATTTTGAGGAACACTAGTAAGAAAGTAAATGTCATACTTCAATAGATGCGAGTTCTGCGCTAAGACTTTTACCCGTAAAGAACACATGGTGAACCACGTGCGTAAACATACGGGAGAAACGCCTCATCGTTGCGACATCTGCAAGAAGAGCTTTACAAGAAAAGAACACTTTATGAACCATGTCATGTGGCATACAGGTGCGTTAACAATTTTTACTTTATTCCTATGCGTGTAGTACCCTTCTTATTGAATTATCATAGTGTATATATCGTAGTTACGTCTTCTTTGCGTTAACTTCAAATTTATAAGCCTTGACTGGAACTGTGACAAAAAAAGACAACTAAAGCATTTATATATTTTTGTAGGTACTTATCATCCCTTAGGTAATTTAAAAATAAGTTAAATATAATACCACTAGTTGATATTTTCTCATGTTAAATACCTTAGGGGACGATGTTGGAAACAAGTGGTTATAAAATTTTTGTTTAACTGTCAAAAGTTCTAGCTTACAAATACTTAACCTTGTGTTGAGTACCATAACCTGATCACGCATAACCTTTTGGTCGTTTAATGTTTCACATTCATTGTCGGGCATGTGTGTCTCATTTGAAACCGAAGACAATGAACATTGTTTATAAAATTGTTTACAAATGAAAATCATTACATACAAAAAATTGTCATTGTATCCACGTGGTTTTCGCAAACACACAATCAAACGTAATATGGGACTCACCTTTGACCCAGTAGTTTTTTTTTAATTAAAGTAATCTTTATTTCTAGCGCCTCGTTAAACTATCTAATCAATGCATGATTTCGCTTTTAACTTTATTATATATTTTTATGATTATCATGTCTTTGTGCTGTGGTTATTTTCGGAATTTTTAGTTTGTAATATAGTTTTTTTTATAAGTTATACGGAATTGCCAAGCCTGCACCAGTATCATGGGCAGTTTCCAGTGGTGCAGAAAGTAAAAAAATAATTGAATGATTCAACTATCAATCTAATCCTTAATTTTAACCTGATAACATTAAATATTGACTAATACAGTCCCCAAAACTTTACGAGTTTACTAAGCCTTTTACTAACATTGTTATGAACATGGGGATATGTCATTCATTTCACGAGAAAGAGACAAACTAAATGTTTCGAACGATATAGTTGCATCATTGAATGTTAACATTTTTATTTTCTGCTCCACCCAAATAGGTGAAACGCCGCACCATTGTCAAATATGCGGCAAGAAGTATACTAGGAAGGAGCATTTAATGAACCATATGAGGTCTCACACAAATGATACTCCCTTCCGATGCGATCTGTGCGGCAAATCGTTCACAAGAAAGGAACATTTCACCAATCATATATTGTGGCATACGGGTTAGTATAATTATACCGTTTTCCAGTCCTGGCAGTCACTGAACTGCTTACATAAACAAATCTTACAAAGGCTATGTTTATTCCTTTTTTACTTGTTCCTTGTACGAGTCGGGCTTGGAACTTTCGACGTTCGTATTTCATAATAACTATGTCTATCTCATTTCTTGTTTAATTTTTGAGTGGTTTTAGGTAATACATGCTAGCATTACTATAAACTAAACAATCGTTTATATCCGTTCTTAGTAGGTACTTAGGTAGGTTTATAAAACCAAGACGCAGTAACGGGTCATGAGTTGCGGATCTTTAGTGTAATTATTTATTGTGTAGTTTTAGAAATACTATTTAAATGAATGTTTGTCTTTTACAGGCGAAACGCCACATCGCTGCGACTTCTGCTCGAAGACATTTACACGTAAAGAACACTTATTAAACCATGTTCGTCAGCACACTGGCGAGTCTCCGCACAGATGTACTTTCTGCAGCAAATCTTTCACTCGACGTGAACATCTCGTTAATCATGTTCGGCAGCACACGGGAGAAACTCCCTTCCAGTGTGGATACTGCCCTAAAGCATTCACGAGAAAGGATCATCTTGGTAACTTTTTTTCTACCAATATTAGGGTTGATCAAATATAAACTGGACAAAAGTAAAAAGAAATACGTATGTATTATTATATATGTTTTTATTTGTATTTTAACGCACTCCGCTAACTAAAAATAAATATGTAACAGAAACTAAATTGTAGCTATGAGTTGACACCAAGAGTACCTTAATATCCCTAGTTCTACGATCTTTTATTTGAGCGTTACCATACTCTTGTGTTACAACTGTATTGCAGTCGAGGTAATACTGTATTGCATTCATTACTTTTATAAATGTAATTTGCACTTGATGTCTTATATTTCAGTAGCTGTATACAATATTATGCACTAATGTGATTATTACATATTTATGTTCAAGAAAAAAGCTCAGTATTGTGTATCAATTGGGGTAAAATGTATAATGCCTCATGATTCATTATTTAATGATGCCCTAAACTCACATCCAACAACATCTAAGTAAACAACTCTTACCAGAGTCTTTCCTTTTGCAGTGAACCACGTTCGGCAGCATACAGGGGAATCTCCACACAAGTGTTCGTTCTGTACGAAGTCGTTCACGCGTAAAGAACATCTAACGAACCACGTGCGACAACACACCGGCGAGTCCCCACATCGATGTACATTCTGCGCTAAGTCCTTCACCAGAAAGGAACATCTTACTAACCATATCAGGTACACCTTCTTCACTTAAAAGTGAGTGATCATACCTTATTTAAATCCAGTTTGCTGACTGTAATGATAGGCGTACTTTGAGCAGCAGACGACACATTGTGGCACATTGTTCAGCAGAGGTGATTTTATAATGTATATAAGGTAAAGAAACCTCTTATCATGATAGAGCCATGCTTAGGACACGAATGGGCCAGTTGGACTGGTGCAGTACCAGAGCCTCACAGAAACCGGTTGTGAAGCAATGCTTAGCGTTTCAATTTCCTGAAATGAGTTAGGCTTCCGGAGGCCCAATTTCCCCTGCCCTCATCCCCCCTCTACTCCTTCCCATCTTCTCATCTCCCCTCTCCTCTTTCCTTTTCCGCATCCCCTTATATCTCATCACCCTCAAAGGCGGACAGGCGGCTTTAGAGTTGCGGGTGTCAATGGTTGGCGGTTGTCACTTACCATACCATTTCTATATACATCTATAAATCACTTGTGCCACACATAAACTGCTTTGAGTCGTTTTTTATTAACGTCATAAGTACAGAAATTCATTCAAATAATTACTTACATTTAACACTATCCAAATTAAAATGGAAAAAGGTTTTGCTCACAATTGGCAAACTACTTTTGCAGTAGATGTTGAGATTGTCATATCCATATTTTTATTTTATTACGTATTTAATCTCATCTCTTTAGTTTAAATCAAGAAATAGCCCAGTACTTATAAAGTGTATTTCAATTTGAATATAACAATCTCAATGAACTTTTGAATTAAATTGATCTCTACATCATTAGCTGTGTAGTAGAATACAATGCTGTGCTACAATCCCCTTTGTCAACGTTGTCACAGTGTAACATAGACAGTCTGTGGTAGATTAATACCCAATCGGCTCTAGAAGCATGTATCTATTTAGTTCGCATGAAGTAGTATGTTTTTTATTACAAATAGCATCTTTCAAAGGTAAGGTCTATCAGAATGTTAGTCGCACAAATAGCAAACCTTGATATTTCGAAGGGCAAACTCGGTATCGTAGTTTCAAACGGCATTTGTGTGAGTTTCCCCCAACTAAGTAGCACAGCATTGTGCATTCCGATTGGGTTTTGCAACAGTTCATAGTTTACGTCTAGTCTTCTTCTTCGGAGCAGATACTGTGCAATAAAAATTCTTTAAACTTATTCGCCTCGTATTTACACTTTTTATGAAATGTCAAAAATATATTTTAGCAATAACCATAGCTTAATTTAACTAAAGGTGCGTTCTATGTTTATATGAAATACGAGGCGAGATTTAAAGTCTAATATTCTTCTAATTAAATACAAATCACATTACATTCTAAATCTTATTAAGGTATATCTTTTATCCTACAATATACACTGTTGAACAAATATTGTCTATGAAATAGTGTCAATTGAAGGGTGAAAACCTGATTTTTATAAGATGTGAAATGTATGTAATGTTTGAATTGTAGTAAATTACGAAACTTGACCTTTTGGTCGTGGCGCGTGGGACGCTAGTAGTACCGCACAGTAAAAGCAGTGATTGGCATGTTGATGGAATCGGAATGTACTTTGTTGCGCAGACAGCACACGGGTGAAACGCCACACAAGTGCACGTTCTGTCCGCGCGCGTTCGCTCGCAAGGAGCACCTCAACAATCACATCCGCCAGCACACCGGCGTCACGCCGCACTCCTGCTCCTACTGCAGCAAGAGCTTCACACGGAAGGAACACCTCGTCAACCACATACGGTATGTACTGTGGAAGTCATCAACAGTGCATGCCTATGACTATAACTCTGATATTTTCTTTCCGATTAATATTAATGACTTCAATTTTGATGAGCTTTTTATGACTACACTATATCACAACTTTAATATTATGTATAATATTATTTTACTCTCGAAGCACTCTGTATTTACATCGTTCCGTTGTTGTATAACGTATTATAAAGGCTAGCATTTAACTGTAAATCAAAAATACTATTGCACAACAAAATTATTGCCTCAAAACACAACATATATATATTATTCATTACAGTCATCTATCAAAATCATCGTTTAGTACTTATTATACACGCTGCCCAAACCAAGTAAAATAGCTGGAATGGTTCATGTGGTCGCAGTTCTTACCTAACCTAGCCATTTGTCAAACTTTGTGTTGTTTGACCATTTTTTTATTATTGAATCTGAGATGCGCGTTAGTTATTTTTGATGTACAGTTCGTATTTTTGACATATAGGTATTATTTTTATTAAATATTTGTTGTAACTTTGAAAAAAAAATTAGATGTTTAAATAGTAATTACTATTTGTACAAGTTTAAATATTCAATTAGTTCCTCAATAATTAATTTGACGCATATTTAGATGTAAAGTATTTTATGTAAGGATATTTGTCTGTTGTCCACTTAAAAATGATCACTGACACTCAATACAACCTGCTCACGTCGCGCCACCGTCCCGCTGTCTGACCCAGCCTATAATTTATATTATAATATGATTAACAATGGTTTCTTTACAGGCAACATACGGGCGAGACACCTTTTAAATGCACATACTGTGCTAAATCGTTTTCTCGAAAGGAACATTTGACGAATCACATAAATCTTCATACTGGGGAGACGCCGCACAAGTGTCCGTTCTGCACTAAAACATTCTCAAGAAAGGAACATTTAACAAACCATGTCAGGTTAGCATTGTTAATTGAGGTACTAGTGGATTGTAATTTAAAAAGATCAATATAGACTCATTGTAAAATATTTTCATACTGTTTGCTATGATATTGTTACAAGCTGGGTATTTCATAAATTAAAGTAGTCGATTGATTACCAAAAAAAAAACAACACAATATTTATTAATATCACTCTTTACAATTACAAATCACTATATCACTCGTTAGTCGCACTAGAAGATTGCTTCGATGTTTTATTCGCTGTATCTTGAATCAATACTGCCCGTACGGCTAACACGATCCGCTTTTATATTGCTGTCGAGATAACTAGAATGTACGATAATATTCGATCGATGGTTCTAGACTAAATAGATTATTCTAGAGCTACTTGTAGCGCCATCTAGCGTCATAATGTCCACAGTTGCGTGCTATCCGACACTAGATGGCGTTGTCCCTTCGTTCTCGCGTCTTGTAGATTGTTCCAGACTATTTTTCTCGATGGCGCAACAATATTAAGTACAATAAGATAGAACTGCTACTGAAGGTCACAGGGAGTAGTACCCGATAAAATTCGTCGCTTCAAATATGAGGTTGCGGCTCAACTACAGCGTACTTGCGTTTCTCGATTTAAAAAAGATATTTACTCCCTTCGAAACACAACTGTTTTCATGCAATGCGAAGCTATATGAAAAGAAATAAAATATCGTCTGATAATTAATCTGCAATCTCACTCAATCTTATATTAGTCAGAAAATAGTGTAAAAGTACAAGAAAAGTGCTATTAAGTACAACACTCATAATGGATATTTGTTCAAAACTATTTCCAATATTCCAAATCTGTTAAATGCGAAACTAGAGTAGTAGTTAAAGGCGTAGGACTTCCCGGCACCCGCCAGTTGGAGTACGCTGACTCCGGTTGCTAATACTTCCCAATCCATTCATATAAGCAATATCGCTTTTTATCCTCCCTTTTTTTCCAATATACTCTCAATTTGATTCTTCTGATTCACTTAGTATCCGGATGACGGCAATAGGCTAGCCCCCTATCACGTAAATGGGACTAAATTATATTCGGTAAAATGTGGGTGTTACGCCTCTGCCTACCCCTAGTGAGTGTATGCAACATGTAAAATTGAATGTGAAAACTTATTTATTATAGAATTCATACGGGCGAGTCGCCTCACCGCTGTGGGTTCTGCCAGAAAACATTTACACGAAAGGAACATCTAACTAACCACTTAAAACAGCATACTGGCGACACTGCGCATGCATGTAAAGTATGTTCCAAACATTTCACCAGGAAGGAACATCTTGTTGCACACATGCGGTGAGTTTGTATTTATCTTTTTGATACATATATTACGTTTTGCTAAGCAGTCATAGCAATATCGAATTATTTAAATTATAAATTTTATCAAAAACGTGTCCCTCAGGATATTGTAATTTCTTAATTTAAGATAAACTCTGTATATTAACTGGATAGGTTATAGCTAGTATTAATTTATTATTTTTGTATATTTTCAGTAATTACTGATATAACTTACGCTTTCTTTCTAGATCGCATAGTTGCGGTGAACGTCCGCACACTTGTGGAGAGTGTGGCAAATCGTTCCCACTGAAAGGGAATCTTTTATTCCACGAGCGTTCTCATAACAAGGCCAATAATGCCAACAGACCATACCGATGTGAAGTTTGTTCCAAGGAATTCATGTGTAAAGGTATGCCATACATTCACTGCAATAAACTAAGAAAGTAGAATGAGAAACTTCGAAAGCCATCACCATTTTTAAGCTGAAGCAACATTTTTAAGCTGAATATTTATTTAATCTTTATAAAATAAAAACGAACCGAAATGTATGTATGACTTAACATGTACTCTCATGAACTCATTATGTATAACATAACTTCCGAACAACTGCAACAAGTTGTATATTGTCAGGACAAAGTTTGTAGATAAGCAGATTTTAAAAAAATCGTTCGGGAATGTTTTTAGAGTCTCTTACTATAAGTGAGTGACAAAGGACAGGGGAAGATCCTCCACATTTTAACGAAACATTGACAGATTTTAGGTACACAACCCGTGCGAAACCGGCGCGGGGCAGCTGGTATACAATAAAAGAGAAATCAAATATTTTCTATTCATATTTATTTAAATATACGGTTTTTACTCACGTGTGTATTTCGGGGATGCCCGACTAGTTTCGGTCTCGACAGGAGACCTTTCTCAAGGAGTAAGACGTTCAGCCGCGACGGTACCGGACGTCACACTATATTTTAATAAATTGAATGTAACTCACGAAAGTTTTGTTATAATTTACTTTTCATGTTATATATGTTAGTTATAGGTGTGTTGTTGACATTATAGGACACTTGGTGACGCATAGACGCACGCACACGGAGGCGGTCGAGGGCGCGCCGGCCGCTACTGACGCGCCTGCCGAGCCCGACGACTGCTCCGACTGTAATAAGTGTATCAAAGTCGAACCCGAGCGAACTGACACAAAGCACGAAATAAGGTCAGTTTAATGATCACTGACATTATTTTTGAAATATTCAAATTTTATTATTACTTTCGTCTCACAGAAGAAGACTCACTTATAGAAAGCTGACTGATGAATCGATTTTGTAGGTTGAGAATACATTATAAAGTTCATTTTGTTAGTTCAATCAAGCCGAGAAACACGTCCACATTATTTCACTGTTTTTTTTTTATTTCCCTCTTCTGTACTTTTTGTATAATAGAGGCAGATTATGTTTGTTTGTTTGAAGTCTAATTTAAGGAAGTAAAAATCCGATGGATAAAAATATCTTTCCAATAGATATTCCTTTTATTGATTAAGGTTATAAATCAAAGGATCGGACTGTTATGAAATAGTTCGAATAGTTATAAAGTGTCCAATTGACGGTAATAGGCTCGTCGCTATGACGTTAGTGGGAACAAATTCTTATTGGCAAAACGTTGATTCTACATACATCCCTGCCTACCCCTTTAGGGGATACAGACGTGAGCGTGTATATATATATATATATATATATATATATATATGTATATTAGATACAAGACATTTAAACTATAGAAGCACTCAATATCGATGTCTGACAATAGTGCAAGTAAAAATATTGCTGTTCTTTTTCGAACTGAATTTTTTTTAAAGACAACTTCCATCAGCTGGATTGATGTAATTATATTTTTTTTTAATATAAAAAATCATAATAATTTCTTTTATTGTTAAGCATACTATTTACTTAGGTTTAAATAATTTATTTTCCCATTAGAAGTAACAATCCACTGATACAGGGGATACAGCCGTGAACGTATGTATGTATGTATGCTATAATTCATCACGACCCTTAAACGCAACTAAAACTGCTTGAATAGCTAGTCTTAAATAAAGGTGAATGGTGTGTTAAATTTGAGATAATGATAGAATTGAATTATTTACAGGACTTCTGTGGATACTAGGCCAGATGAAAATAACATGGCACAGACTCAACAAAATACTTCCACTGCTGTAATGCAGATAACAAATCAGGTATGTATACCTTTTGGATCAAGTTTTTGTAACTAGTTTTATAAATTAATTGGTTCTTTACTTTTCTTCATTTTGATATTTAGTTGTGTTTTGTTAACTGCAAATTCAATTAAGAAATGAGTTGTGATACAAACGAGTAATTGTGTCTTTTCAGCAAGTGCGAGTGGGCACGTCGAGCGCGGGGGTGGTGGCGGGCAGCGCTGCGGGTGTGACGGCGGCCACCTACACACACCACCACCCCGTCACCGTCAACTACTAGCACGCGGCCCTGTCGCTGCCGCCGCTCGAGCCGCACACCGCGCTATGACAACCCGCCACACAACCAACGAGAACCGGAACAATATCACTGCCTTCCCGAACGTGAGCCACGCAGCGACAGATAACTACATATATCTTCACCCATCTTAAATATATGGATTGTCTGTGTTTTTCTCTCTGTACCGCGGTGATATCATAAAGAGGCTGTCAGAAAATAGAGAATCTACGGATTTTGTTATAAATAAGATATTTTTTCATGGAAATACTTTAAATTAGTATATTTTTAGTGCTAGTACACTCGCTTTTTGTATTTATTTGTTGAATAGAAACAGAATAACGATAAGTAAAAGAATTAGAAAAAAATGTTTACAGTAACATAATGTAGATGCTATTTTTTACAACAGCATTATATTTATGACTATCTCTATTGGTGCAGTGAACACAGACACGGCACAGACAAAACTTTAAGTATCTATGGTCTGGTTACAGTATTTCTTTTTGAATGGACTATTCAATGTCACGATAACTTGTTAACTATTCTACAGCTCTAAGGCGTATTGTACACGTCATTATTTTACGTATTCTTCCGATTACTGCTCTAAATTATATAGTGTAATTGTGGATATCGTACTACAGTTCGAGTTATGGCAATTCAGTTTCTTCACTTGCATAGTGTTAAAGTTATAGATAGTGATAATCGAAGTATCTCTCTTATAGTGATACCATAGAAGTGACTTCCCATACAGATTATGTTGTAGTGTTAAATATTTATCAGCTCTTAGTTAATTTAAAGTAACCTTTTATATTCTAAAAAAGATATATTTTTTGTAAATAGAACTAAATGTATAAATAAAGTATATCTTTGTGATATTTCACAGCTACTAATTAATCTATTTACTTTGTATAGATATTAAAATACTTTTAAACTATCTTGTAACATTTACAGTGACATATCTCCTGTTTTTTTTATTACATATTTTGATTGGAAGTACGAACGAAAGGTTTCAGTTTTAATATGTTTATCAAGGTTAGGTTTAACCTGCGGTTACCAGATACATTTTCAATGTTATTAAAACTTATAAATGGTTTTAGATTTACATGTACATAAATATATTTTAAACTTACAAATGGCTTTCTCTCGTGAATTTTAAAGTTAGAAGTCATAAGAGTTACATTCCGTTTTAATATATATTTGAAAGTTCAGCACATACAGTACTGATTTTAGTTCACAAACATCCTTAAAAAAAATTACATGTACATTAGATTGGCCAGTATAAAACAGGCGATTTATATCAAATCTCATGTTGGAATATTATATTTATGTATTGTTTAAAATTATGTAAAACAAGGTAATCCAATTAAGAGACAGGGACCACATCAAAGCGAGAGTATGAATAAAATTAACCCCTCTTGCAGTTTTCCCAAAAAATATGTACCGTAAAATAATAAGTGAAATTGTATTGAAACTAATTACAAGGTGTATTAAAGCAACTTTTCATGCAAATTTATAAATTTGCACTTAGGTATTTCTTATTGAGTCCAGCTCTAGGTAATAATTATTCTTTGCCATGTTTGTATAGTACAAGTGTGATAAATCTGTTTAACTTTTTTTATAAGAAGATTTATAGAGGTAATGGTGAATGTAATGCTTAGCTTAGAACTATAAGCCTCTGAAGTGGTGTTATAATCACTTCCATGGCTATAATTTGTAATTACGCCGCTTGTAATAAAATATAATAGTCTGTATTTACCTGTACATAGATAGATTTAACTTTATTATGTAGGATGTATTCAGCAGTTAAATTAAGACTAATAAAATATCATTTTATGTTAATATTGGCTGAATTGATAAATGTTATCTAATGAAGAGCTCGTAATGTAACGATTCAGAATCGTAAAGTAGGACTTTTAGGTGCAAAAATCATTGAGATAATTTATATCAGCGCCAAACGGTAACTTATCTTCAATGGTGCCACGCTAATTTATATTTTATAGGAAATCTAATTCCTTAGACACAATAGCATACTAAAATCTAAATTATGTTCCGTAATTTGATATGAATGAGATTAAAAATTGAAACTAACTAATGTAGTTTTATTACAATCACAAATATAGAATACAAGTCAAAAAAGCCTCAAATTTAGTGGACTATTTACGAATCGACGTATTTGAGGTATCCTGTATTAACAAGTTACTAATTATTTTAACATGGAAAAACTATGGGTCTATATATGGTCTAGATAGGAGTAATACATCGGCTTCCAATACTTGCGTTGTTTCACACTCAAGATCGGGCAGAACACTTGAGTCGTGTCCAATAGCTGCGGTAGTCACTTACCATCAGATGAACGTCTGCTCGTAAGTCTTTTCTATGATTTACGTCAGTCGCTATTTTGCCAGCAACAAATCGCACTCTCTTTAACACTAGTTGGAATCAGCGTGAGTAAAGAATTATAAGCCAACTGTAGAAAACTACTCTGTTCCTCCACACTCATATCGTTCCAATTCTTTAGGAGTCACTAACCGACCTAAACTCGTAGATACACACAAAAAAGAACTTGGTGTTTTAAGAGTCCTCTAATTCCTCTTCCTCTTGAAGAGTCGATAGTTTTTGCAGCAGCAGCACGTAAATAAATTCAAATCCTCTGCAATCATTGTGGACAACAAAGTGTAAAGTTATCCTGTGTTGAGCTAGATAGGCATGTTGTAGTTTGCGTTGATACAACAATGAAAGAAGTTCTGGCTAAATTCTATTGGTAATAAGTTGGTAATCATCCGTGTTGATTTTAATGTAAATATTATGGAAGATATATCAAATTCTAATGAGGTGCTAAGTCTTTTTAAATCGTTTAATCTGATATTTTTTTTTTTAGAACTTACACGAGTTACCCAGTTAACTACACGTGCATCGATAATGTTTTCTGTAACTGATTAAAAAAATATATATAAACTATCTGCCATCAGATCACAGTGGACTTATTGTCACCTATAAGTCCAACACACATCTGAAAACCTTGAGAAGTTTGATTCTATGTTATATACAAAGTTGACTTTACTTAATAATAACGTAAACAATAAATTAATTTTACACCGAATTAGTGCAAAACTAATTTGATAATCTCTTTCAAAAGAAAACAATGAAGGTGTCACACAATTTGTATTTACTGATTGGGAAACCATCGGCATTATGAAAAGTAGAGATAAGCTTTACGAACTGTATGGCCTGCGGCCTCACGCAATGAGTCTTTCAAATTTAAAAAAAAATCGGTGTGTAGGATAGCTAAATCTAAAAATTGAAGATAAGATAAAAACTACCTGTTAAATAAAGTAAGGATAAAAAAATATGTGTGGTACTTTATCCCAATTAAAACTAAATTACTTCCGGTCCCTACTTAGCGCTAACGGTTAATTTGTGTATAGATCAATTAGTCTTCCCTGATCACGTGCAACATAGTAAAGTTTTTAAATCGGGAGACACCAGAAAATTCTACTTATTATAGACCTGTTTCAATATTGCAGGTATTTAGCAAGGTTTTCGAAAAGATTATGCTCAATCAAATGCTACTTCATTTTAACGAAGAACATCCTTCTCGATCAACATTACGGTTTCACTTAAGAGCGTTGCACAACTGACGCTGGTGTTGCTTTGTTTACAGCATATGTTTACCGCCTGGGAGGAAGCTAAGGATGCCCTCGGGATTGCGTTGGGATCAAAAATAAAAATGAGCGTTCCGCAGGGATCTATATTGTGCCCTTTCCTCTTTCTAGTATATATTAATGATCCCCCCCGTTACTGAATAGCCTAAAAATAGACTGATTTTATTTGATGACGGCACTACATTATTTTTAAAGTATATAGATACGGCAATAACTTAGATGATGTAAATACCTACATAATATTATTCAACGAGAAAATAACAAAAATTGTAAGATTCCCTTTGCCTAACATCGTGCATGTGAAGTTTTACTCAATAACGAAAAATTATAATTCTCGAACGAGATCTCGTCTGATTATGCTTCGAGATTGATCTAAGAAAAGAACGAGATCTCGCTTGATCGTTATTGCATTCTCTAGTAGGTACATAAATACATGACTTTTCTATCCATGTTTTGTAATCTTCTACATTTGTCGGTTATTTGCGAAGAGTTTAATAACAGTTTTGTGTTAAAGCTTTATGTAAATTTAAATGTAATAATTTCAAAAAATAGCATAGTATAGTCATAACATGTAATGTACTACCCCTTACGTCAATATAATTTTAAGATCAAACATAAATATTTGAGATCCGCATCTCGGGTCATCTCTTTCTGTATAATGTCGCGTATCTAGAAGTTTATAATTGGTATTCGAATATTATAAATTATACTAGCCTGTAACTGCAACATTGCCTGCCTAGAATCTTTTTAATTTATTTTAATAGCGTCTAGGACTCTGTATTTTAAAATACTGTGAACTGTCGCCATTATAATGTTCTGTTAAATAGTCCTCCTACCGTATATATGTATCTATACACATACATACGATATTTGGGAACAGTACCAATTGACGTTTCGGTACTGTTGATGTTTCCCCATTGTCACGTCGAATAAGAGAATAGTAAGGAGGAGTAGAGTCAGTTTTAGATTGTCGGACATTTTTCTTTACCAATATCGGGCCTGGTGATAGTCAGGACTTCAGTGAGTCTCCATTCGGGGATCTTCTAAAAGAGAACGTATACAGTGCAATGCATCCTTCAGTACCACTTCCCAGTTTTCCACTGATAGTTCATTTGACCGGAAGCTGAGTTGGATAGTTAGCCAGAGATTCCCGTTTAGACGTTCCACTTGTCCATTACCCGGGTTATAAGGTGTCGTTCTAGAAGAGGCTATGTGTGCTTTTCTTAGGAGGGACTTGAATTGTTCGGACATAAACGATGAGCCTCTATCACTATGAACATAGAGAGGCTGGCCAAAAGTAAGGAAGAGATCTTTCAAGCAGTTGATGACAGTGGCAGATGTCATATCACGGATATGCAAATGGAAATCTGCTGTACTCGTCAATTATTGTTAATATGTATTTGTTAGAGGTGTTAGACGGCAGTGGCCCCTTGAAGTGTATGTTGATACGATCGAGAGGGGTCGTAGCTGTGACGTAGTGACCTTTGACTTTGAGGAACCTTGGTTTTATCTCGGCGCAGGTCGGGCACGAGGCAGTTATTTCCTTAACATCGTTTGCTGAATAGGGCAAGTTTTTGAATCACTGGGTGAGTGATACATTCTTGTCACGCCCGGGTGACAGAGTGCGTTATGGAGCTCTTTTAGCTTACTGATATTCATATGGGCACATACGTGGAATAGAGCGTCCGCAGCTGCATTTTCGGAACCTGATCTATAAACAATATCATATTTGAAACAAGACAACTCTAATCGCCACCATAAGATTTTCTCGTTCTTTTTTTTTACTGTTATGATTCTGATTAAACATGAAGGCTACCGATTGTTGATCCATAATTAAAATAAAATGTTTACCAATTAGGTAGTGTCTCCATTTCCTTAATATTTTCAACATAGCGCAAGCTTCTTTTTTAATTGAGGATTGCTTGCATAGCCGCTAAGTATAGCCGCTAGAGCGAATTTTGAAGCGTCAGTCTCGACTGTGAAAATATCGTCGTCATTAATCGCTACTAAAGCCACCGCCCTGATGTCCTGTTTGAGTTCTTCAAAACATTTGAGAGCGTCTTGTGATAACGGAAAGCTGACGCAGGTGAGGGGGTTTTATCTTTTCTGAAAAACGCCCAATCCATTTTGCATCAAAAAACTGACTAAATTTCCAGTGTCGACGAGAGCATCAGGGTTATATTCGTTTATCGTGATAGGGATTGTCGCACTCTAGGACACTTGAAGGAGAAGCAGCAGAAATAACCCCATTGTAAAACTGGTCATTGCTCGAGTTGGCAAGTTTTTCAGTCATCACAGAGTTTATGTTATACCCGGATCTGCAAATGCTAGCAAAATGGCCTTTCTTTGAACACTTTTTACAAGTAGCTTTGCTAGCTGGGCACCTTATTCTAGGATAAACATTACCACCGCAGAAGAAACAGCGCTTTGCTGATTGTGTTGTGGAAGATGGTGCGACCGAAGCAGCCTGAGGCATTAGAGACAATGAAGCTACCGCCAGATTGTCAGATTCCTTATTTAAGCTTGTCTCGGGAGATTTCAGGTACAGCATTTAGATGCGGAGAGTTAGCACTGATCGTCTGTGCATTTTTCTCAGCAGTTTCCAAAATAATATCTTGATTATGAGCATCGCTAAAAGCGAGCGTAGAGTTCTCTAGAAGTCGTTTTCAGATTTTTCGTAAGAGCAGGCGAAGTCGGAGATACCTTGACAGTGATGATTTGTATATCTTTTCGACAGAGATCTTTTAGTTAAATTAATTGTAACATAATAGACGTAAATCCAACCAAGAAATATGGCGTTATTTAACGAAAAGAATTACATTAAATAGAATAATTATGACCAAGATATTGATAGGTAGCCCTGTGACAAACGTATGACCAGAGTTGTCACGGTTACCATAAATACTACATTCAAGGAGGTTGCATATCACCTCAATCTGTATTATCTTGTAAATTTTCAATTAATAAACTAGACAAATGATTGACCTCTCTTATACAATCTGATCCCTTATTTTTCCACTTTTAAAGTTTATTTTAGTTAAAGGAGTAGACTGTACAAAAGCAAATTTTATCTAGATTAGTTTACCGGAGCTGTGTGTGCTGAGTGTTTAAGACAATTACTTTCAAATTTATAATAAATATGGATATACATTTCTTATGATCTGGCACATCACTAATAGACATACACTAATCACTCATACACTCATGCCTATTTTCCGGAAAGGGTAACCTCACATAATAGCAGGCAAGGTGATTGCCATCAACCAGGTCCTTTTCAACGTAAAATGGTTTATAACGAAAAGGTATATTGCTTATACCAATACATAGAAGAATGTATTTGAAGGTTCAAGCTTATTAAACAAACAGGTATACATTCCTGCTCCCTGCTCTGATTGTGAATGGCTTTTACAGATAAATCTGAAACCTCTCCAAGAGCGAGGATGGTATTAAAACATCTATTAAATAGTAATGATTCAAAAATATATTATACTTTTCAACTTATATACAATTACTATGGCCATATTAACTTAAGCTTCAACAGCAATTTTGCTTGGACTTTGTTTAACTTTCTTTTTGTTACTAACTCCTTCTTCTTCTTTAATCTCAGGGAGATCTGCACTGGGCACTTCAGGCAGCTGATCCTTGACATCAAGAATAGCTTCCAGTTCAGCTTCAACAGCTTCCTCATCTTCTTCTGTTAGCTGACCAGAGATTAGATCATCTATTTCCCTTTGTTTTTCTATACCTTCTTTAGTCTCATCCAAAATCTTTTCAATTTCATCAATATTCAATATATCATGAACTCTCTTCAAAGCTATGTTTCCAGTCTTCAAACCATCAAGAACCTAAAATTCACAATGGAAGTTATTGACAATGTGTTAAAAAAATATACATATTTTATTGTTATCAAGGTCTTTATTGCACAAAATGCCTGAGAGATAGAGCTGATTTATAAAAACTTAAGAACAATGTTTACATTTTCTTTATTTTAAAAATTATAATTAGTAAACACCTTCAAAAAAGGAGAAACTTCTGTGCTCAACAAAACTTGAGAACAATATATACATATTGTTTTTTTAATTAATTGAAATTAGTAACCAACTTCAAAATAAGAGGAAGTTTTCTTCCTAACTGTGTATTTCTTTAAAATAAGTATCTTAAGCAATCTCTCTGTCAATTGTATACCAATTTTCTAAATATTTTATTGGAAAGAGTTTATCATGGGATACCAATGAAACTATGAATAAATTGCAGCAATGCACATTTTATCAATTAATTAACAGAGTATCATAGCAAAAAGATGATATTTAAGCAAAAATAATATTAATGGCATCACAATATGATAAAAAACATTCAAAACTATACATTTCAGACATGAATTTCATAGATATACAAAATCAACTGATATAATTATTGAAAACACTTACCTGAACTTCAATTTGCGCAAATTCAAGGTCATGAGTAAGCAGCTCTAATTGCTCAAGTTGATTATCAGTATTATGTAGCAGATTTTCTTGATACTTTTTCTTTTTCAATAGTAATTTTGCTCTGTCACGTTTTCCTTCAGCTAAGAGTTTTTTTGCTAATTGTCTGTCTTTTTCAAGGTTTAATTCTATTTTCTTTTGGTACTGCTTTAACTTATCCCTTTGTTGCTTTAATTGTAGTACAGCCTTATCGTGTTCAGTGACTCTACTCACGGGTTTTTTTTTAGGCTTACCAAATAATGAACCCATTTTCGAGCAGTTAATCACTAATCATATGTAATGTTAGATTTTAATTATATGTAAAATGAAGTTGAGGGGTTTATGTATTGAAATGCTTTCTTAATTTATATAAATCTAGAAACATTTACCTACATTACAGCATTACAAACACTACAAAAAAAGTCAAACGATATATTACGGTTACCTATTTGACTGAATAATGAATGAAGGAGTCGAAATTAGGCATGTGTCAGATGTATCAAACCACATCTAAAATCTGATGTCCTAACATCAATGACATCGATTGGATTATATGAGACATCCGTTTTCATCACATCTAAAAAAACTATCTAACATACATAGATTATAGTTATAGGTTTGATTGTCGAAATATCTAACTTTACACGTACTGCTCACAGTTGTACATCGGATATCGGTTCGACATTCGCTCCCTCTCTGTTTACGTCGTCCCGTCTCTGAGAAAGAGATGAAGCGAATGTCAAATCGATATCCGAGTAAGTTACGAACTGTCCGTGTAAGTTACCAACGAACGTTTGGTTAACAGTTTACAATTTTAAACGATTTAATTTCTCAAAATGTTTTCTAAAATAGATATTATGCGAATGAGAAAAGATCGCATTTAGTATAAGAAAGTACATTACTGTTGAAACTCTTATGTATTAATCAGATTTTGTCATTCACTTGATCTCATCTAATGTTTATACTGTTATTATGAATATATTTTTTCGCCATTTTTACTATATAATAATTCATTCATTGCATTCGTATTATTTTATTAGGCTTACAAAGTGACTAATATTAATATATAATATTGTAAATAACTACGTAATTATTTTAGTCATCATCCTTGTAAATGTTTAAAATGATTAAGAAGTGTTCAAAACGTTACATATAATTTTAAGTAAATAATTTTCTCTAAAAACTTAGTCATTTAACAAACAGCGCGACCAAGGGGTGCAGTTTGGACCGACTTTGAAATAAAAAAGACAATTTTCATGCTGAGTGCTGACACAGCAAAACAGATTTTATCGTATGAGGCGACATTTGTAAATTTAACGGCTCATTTGTAAGAAGTGAATCCTTCCAATAATTTGGCACAATGTAATAAAAACTCCAATTATATAGTGTTACAAATTACTTCTACCCCCAACGCCGAATCAATCGGCACAGTATAAATACGAGCGATAAAGCAGGCTCGAGCACACTTAGCTGGCAGCGCTCAGAGTCGACGGACGTTACTAGACTGATTACACTAAATATTTGATTACTGTTACTTAGTTACGCATCAGTGTACAATAAATAATTGTTAGGTTATCAGTGCTGTTCTTTTTATTTTATACTCAAACCTCTTCTGATTTCTAACATCAGAAATGGGATTGAACTTGCAATGCTCACCTATTTTCGCTCGATTACAAAATCGCTATTTTTATCCAAATAAGTAAAATCGCCCTTTATTATTTGAACTTTGAGGTTATATTTTCGTGTTATTTAAAATTGTATTGCGTGTTTGCCTCATATCGATATAACATGTCGGGACGTTCTTCTAGTATAAAAAAACGAAATCGACGGTCTCACGTCACATTACTCCACCGCCACGTGACAATAGGAGACGAAAGGATCATCAAGGCACCGTGACGTCTAGTGTTCTTCTAGTAGACGTCGTGACAGTTCGTATGGATATCGTCATAGTTTACGTGATGTTGCGGTGAATCAAAATCTTGATCGCAAGCAGACAGCGGGATCCCTGACTGACACGACCGATACGTCGCGGTTGAACAAGACACCGCTTCGTGCGCAGCGCGGGTATTGGACGTAGTGGACAGGATTATTGGAGCATTACCTAATATAATTCAAGTAAGATCGCAACAATTTTACGTATCATTTGATCCTAGTGTGCATGATTTTGACCTGGTGCGCAGAGGCTGATCGCGCTCAGCAATTAAATAATTGCGAGGTGCCGCAAAATCTTGGTTGAACGACTGGGTCACGCATGACCGTACGTGGAACAACTTTCTGATCGAATTCAGATCGCTGTGTCCTCGCAGCGTCGATAGTGCCACGGTGCTATTTGAAGTCATGTCCACAGGTTCAAATAAATACTCAACATACGCAGTATACGCTCGTAAATCTATATTGTCTTAATATTGTTAAGGGCCTATCCGAAGAGTTGAAGGTTACCATTATCCTGCGGGGCATTACCGATCCCCAGATTAAAGCTGCGACTTCCAATGCTAAGCTACAGTTAACAGACATGGTGGATTTCTTGTCGGTTTACGTCAAACCAAAAGTCGATTCTCGTAACTCCAATAATGCTGTCCGTCCATCTATCCATGTATTATCTAACCCGCGTAAGAGTGAGGCACCCAGGTCATGTGATGCTCTATGTGCCAACTGCGGCAAAACTTACCACAATAAATGGTACTGCCCAAAAAAAAAAAAAAATACAGAACAGAGGCACCAACACCCCGTCAGGACTCTGTTGCACCAACATCTAACTCTGTACCCTCAGCTAGGTGTAAGGCGGCTAAATTCTGTACTTTATGCAAACGTAATGGTTATGTTATCGATACTTGTTTCCAAAGACTACGATCTCAGGGCCCAAATGACAAAAACTTCGATAGTGTACATTTTTGCTCAGAATTGAGTCCGAACACAAAAACGTAATGGTGGCGGTAATTCAAAAAGTACCTTTTGATATTTTGGTCGATAGTGGGTCCGACGTTACACTGATTTCGGAGTCACGCTTGAAACATTTTAATTTTAATCGTATTCCTACTTATCGACTAATGCGGGGAGTAGGAAGTCGGGACTTTGAGTCTACCTCGTCAATAACTACAATTTTAGAATTACCAGTAGAACCTAGGAAAGCTTATTGGTCATGGTCAGGTGCGGCCGAGCACTGGTAAAATTGAGGCTTTTATTTTTATACCCACAAAAGTCAAAGGGCCCAAAAGGCTATTTTCGTAGGTATGTCTCGGGGTATGTGTCCAAAACATTTCCTATTACTAAATTACTCAGAAAATGCGAACCATTTGTGAGGTACAGGGCAGAACGCGGCTCGTGAATATATTATTCATTGTCTGCCTAATAAGCCTGTATTAGCGATATTCGATCCTAAGTTACCCACCGAACTTCATACTGATGCTAGTTCGGTCGGTTATGGTGCAATCTTGTTGCAGGAGCACCCCGGTAGGATGAAAAGAGTCATTGCTTATTTTAGTAAATCCACCCAGGGCGCTGAGTCTCGTTATCATATCTACGAGCTCGAGACTTTAGCTATAGTACGCTCATTGCAGCATTTCCGCCACTATTTAATTGGTATTAACTTTAGAATAGTGACGGATTGCAATTCTCTGAAACTCACTGAGCGGAAAAAGGATTTGCACCCTCGAGTTGCGCGTTGGTGGGTTTATCTACAAGACTTCACATTCATTCTGGAATATAGAAAAGGGTCTCTAATGCAACATGCCGATTTTCTTAGCCGAAATCCCCCTACGCACGTTTCTCACATACGTAATCCGAATAGCTGGGCAAAAATCGCGCAAACAGCTGATGTGGAAACGCTAGATCTTATGTCTAAGTTAAGAGATGGTCAGTTAGATACGACTAGATATTCGATCAAAAATGACTTATTGTATTACCAGTACACGCCGACTGGGGAGGAATCGCGTTTACTCTGTTTCATTCCAAAGGGTCATAGACTTAGTTTATTAAGAATATTCCACGATGATCATGAGCATATTGGCATTGATAGAACTACTGATCTCATACTGCGCCATTTTTGGTTTCCGGGCCTTCGACAGTTCATTCAAAAATATATAAGCCACTGTTTAACTTGCCTAGCACATAAAAAGGTACCTAGGGCTCCTTTGTTACCTATAGAGTCCTGGACTAAGCTGGCAATTCCATTTCATATAACGCGCACCGATGTTCTTGGGCCTCTCCCTGATTCCAATGGATTTAAACACATTCTATTTCTCTAAATACTGCCTATTGTACGCGTTGTACCGGCAAGATACAGATGAGCTTAAGAGAGTTTTCTCAAACGCTGTTTTTATTGAACACTCCAGCCACAATTGTCTGCGACCGCGGCAGGATGTTCGAGCGCGCTGCATTTCAAAACTGGGTAAATGAGTTGGGTAGCACACTGCACTTCATTACACCAGGCATGTATTGTGAAAACGATCAAGCAGAAAGGTGCTGCCGAACTGTGCTAAATATGCTGCGCATCGAGATGGAAAACAAGGATATACAATGGTCCGATGTCCTGTGGAAAGTGCAGCCTACTCTTAATATTACTAAACAAGCCACCACTTAACACTCGCTACTTCAGTTGCTTTTAGGCATAGATTCAGCGACTCCTATCGTCAAGTTCTTGTTATGAGAACGTTGCCCCGCGGAGCAAAAACATGAACCGAGAGCCTCTGATGACTTTCCGGAGACAGCAAGCGTCGGCCCTGCTCGACGCGAACCAGCAACGCCAAGACGCCTATGTCAACGATGGTCGTCGGCAACCATGGTCGTCGGCAACCACGAACCTTCACCGTCGGTGACTTTGTTTTCGTGGATAAGTCGTCGCAGTCTACGGGAAAACTGGACTCAGCGAGGGCCTCACAAGGTCATGCGCTTGCTGCCACACCACCGCTACAGCCTACAACTTCTGGGCAGGTCTTATGGCAAGACAATTCAAGCAGCCGCCGAACACAGGGTGCTTTGGCGCGGCGGATGAACGCTGGATGCTTGTGCTGCTTTTTTCGCGAGTGGGGAGCCATTTCACGAGAACATCTGTTCCATCTACGCGATGACTCAACGATAACTGCACTTTGTGTAGTGTCGTTTGCAATGTATGACGTTTTCATACAGTTGCCTTTTTGCAATGTGTGACCTTTTCGCACAGTTGCCTTCTTTCTTTTGCAATGTATGACGTTTTCATACAGTTGCCTTTTTGCAATGTGTGACCTTTTCACACAGTTGCCTTCTTCCTTTTGCAATATGTGACTCCACATAGTTGCCTTATTGCAATGTGTGACATGGTTTGTGAGTGCGATGTCATACAGTTGCCGTTTTCTACTACAATGTGTGGCGAGTTTTAGAAGTCCGGAATTCTATGATTCGTGATACATTTCTTTTATAACTCTGAAGTAAAGTGATGAACCGATGCTTACTTTTACGTCTATTTATAAAATTACTTTTGATGAAAAGTATTTTGTTGGAACAGTGTTGGTTGTACTTGAGTGCACGCTTGTGCTTCTAACACAGTTCTTTAGCTGCCTTTTTATTTCTAAATTTGCTCAGAAGTAATTTACTTTTATACAAAAATTGCTTTAAGTTGAGAAATGATAAAAAAAAAGGGGTTCAGGATCATTACTTTACTTGTACAACAGGTCCTCAGATCATGCATGATTGTGTTATAGAAGGAGACACAACGGGCGCAGTTGATGAAATTGCACCGGTTGAAAATGATGCAGTGGTCGAGGACGACACGCAAGCAGGAACGGCCGTGTTACAAATTACTTCTACCCCCAACGCCGAATCAATCGGCACAGTATAAATACGAGCGATAAAGCAGGCTCGAGCACACTTAGCTGGCAGCGCTCAGAGTCGACGGACGTTACTAGACTGATTACACTAAATATTTGATTACTGTTACTTAGTTACGCATCAGTGTACAATAAATAATTGTTAGGTTATCAGTGCTGTTCTTTTTATTTTATACTCAAACCTCTTCTGATTTCTAACAATAGTCTTATACCTTGCCCAGCAATCAAGTAACAATACTTGTACAGAACTTTCTCAGCCAGACAGAACTCAGTCACCTGCCGTATTTCCGAACTAATACGGCTTTCAAACCTTCAAAAAAAGAGTGTACTCCTACCTAAGAGGCAGGCAACGCACTTGTGACTCTTAAGTTGCAGGTGTCCATAGGCAGCGGTTGTCACTTACCATCAGGTGAACCGCCTGCTCGTTTGCCCACTATCCCTTTAAATAAACAAAAGCGCTTTGAGGATTACAGTGCAATGTATAATAAAATATGTAAATAATTGTTAATATGTAGTTTGTACATAAAATCAATATAAATATGGTGCTTTTTAAATGCGCCACAATTTTTTTAACTCAAAGTTGGTAATGCCAACTAATTTATTTAACTTAAATATGTAAATAGAAAATATTTATGATCAACATTTTTGGGCTAGTCCTCAGCCTAGGTAAGCATGAAGAAAATTACCATAGTCTTATTACAATGTAATTTTAAGGAATAGTATATTCAATATCCAAATCTAAAGTGCCAACAGAACAAATGTAATTCTACATTTCTATTAGTTTCCTTAGCAGATTTTGGATGTCGTTGTCCGTAGAAATCGGCATCTGAAATCAGATGTCAATATCGATGTGTAATTTAAATATCCCTTGGACAACAGATGTCACAAAAAACCGATATTGCCCATGTCTAGTCGAAATGAATAAAGCTACTGTCAAGTGTCGATTCATTATTCTTCCTCTTTTTTTCGTTGTGGCAGCTGAGCAAACAAAAGTTAGCTAATACTGCATGCGTCGAGTAAGTACTTTAAATGAAATACTTAAACATATAAAACTTTGTCGTAGGAGACGGTGACGAGCATGGTAAAGCAGCATTGACAATTTGTTAAAACATTAAACAAACCAATCATTAATAAATTTTGCTAATATATCACACACGTTTAGGGTTAAGTGAGTTAAGAGAGAACAAAAATTTATAGGAAGAGGTATCTTTAATTTGGATAGTTTAGTTTACCGGGAGAATGATTATGGATTATTTTGGCAGGCAAAGAAAATATGAGCTAGTGAACCCTCTTCAAGTCCGCATTCACAAATAGAGATATCACGGACGTGAATTTTGTTGAGAAACACCGGAGTGCAAGAGTGACCTAATCTCAAACGGCACAACACATACCGTTATCTTAGGGAGCATTTTATTGACTTAAAAAATCATGGCTTTGGGGGAATATAAAGAAAGGTCATTTTCGTTTTAAACCCCAATACCAATTGCGCAATTAGAGAGATCGTATCCTTGAATAAAATAATGTTTTTTGTCTACATTATTGCAGGTGGCATATTTAGCAAGAGTATCAACACACCCATTGCCAATTATGCCGGAATGGCAAGGAACCCACGCCACAGTCAAATTTAAGTGCCTTTTGGAACTATGGAATAAAGCAGTTCTAGTATCAATAATTAACTTGCTACGTATTTTACTTTTTAATTGATTTTGATTTATACCCATGATGCTACTAAGAGAATCAGAAAATAGAACTTGTTCTACTACAAAAGTGTGATTACTGCCATCTGGTCATCATTCCTGCGCTGAGACTACTCTTTATGATTCTTGATATTCAGTATTATTTATCTAAACTCCAAGAATCAACTAGACTTTAATCACAACATGCTAATACCATAATAATTATCCGTTATCTCATCATTTACTACCATTGTAACATTGTCTCTGTGTCGGACTTGGCAAATTTTACGCATTCTCGTTTGTACTTAGACTCACTGAGTACTGTGGGATATTTTTTTACTCACACGGTATTCCCAAATATACGGTGGCATATTCTATTGAGGCACGCTTGCCCATCGTTTATTCTATTCTTGGTCTACGGTTCCAAGTATGCAATTCATTCACTCATTCATATCCGTCATTCATTCATTTCACGTTGAATGATGGATTGATCATATCTACTCTGTGACACCGTGAGCATAACTATGCGACAAGGGAATAATTTTGGTTTTCTAGTAGTTACTCATTATTAAAGTTATATTACTTAAGCACTGGGTTGCATTACATGTGTATATTTATTAAGTTAGTTTAGATTTATAGCTAAGTAAGTTATTTAGGTAGCCATTATGGCAGTACTTGCGGCGGCTCAGCTGCTCGACGAGCTAATGGGTAGACATCGCAACACAAATCCTAATGAAAAAATCAAGAAGCCAAATTGGGAAGATCCTGAGGTATGAGTTGATTGCTTACAACTGTTGCTAAAACTGTTCATAGATTATACATTGACCTATTTTTAAACATGTATGCACACAATTTTTACCCAATCGTCTTGCTAATGCAGTTGCTTAGCAGTCTCGTGTTATCGTATAGGTTAATTACATAGACATTTAAACATCATATCAGTTTCAAACCGCTATGTTGTATAAGCGCTAAGTTTAGGGGACAATAATTATTGTGTCCAGATACTATAAACAATAAATAGGTAACAAACAAGCACATAGCCCAATGGTTTGGAAAAGTATTTTGGAAAATCATCAGGATCTCAAACCATAAAGAGGTTTACACAAGACAACTTTTTTCGTCTGTAGCTTCTTTTGGAATAGTTGAGTTGTCATGTCATAAATAAAACCAAAGATGTTATATATGTTGTATATGTATATATGTTGATATAAGCTTAATGATTATTTAGATACCTATGCCTATCTTCCCTCATTGATCTGACAATTTTTAGTAATTGTGTCTTTGCATTTGTTGAAAATAAATTATTAATGACTGTCTAGCTATTGCTCTAAGAGCACTAGATTCATCACCCTCTTTTTATCCGACTGTCACAGAAGGATGGTTTTGTTTATTTGATTGTATGCTGTTTCCTTGATACCCAAGAGCTTAGACAACATGATGTTTTTTTTTATATTCTAGGGAGACCAACCAGTTGACATGGCCCATTTGTGCACAAGCATGGCTGTGCCACTGTAATTTGAGATGTCATTTGAATTTAACTGTTATTCAACATGTCAATGTTTGGACTAGATAGATTAATCTACTTTAAAGGGTTCAGTTAAAGCTTTCTATATTATTGTATTTTAAAATTTGCAATTTATTTTCAGTACTGTAAATATTACATGGTGAAGTTTTGTCCACATGATTTGTTCGTAAATACTAGAGCAGATCTTGGAGCTTGTCCGAAAGTACATGATGATGAAGTTAAAGAATTATTTGATAAGTGTGAGATTACCTACAAAAAGGCACAATATGTTGAAGAATTCTTACGCTTTTGTCGGCACATGATCAATGATGTAGAAAGTAAGAATTTTTTAATTTATTTAGTTTTTTATACCATAGGGGGACGAATGAAGATGAACAGATGGGTCAACCGATCGTTAGTGATATCCGCCGTCCATGGACACCTGCAACTCGAAGAGTCGTAGGTCATGGGTTGCGTGTTATGTGAGGCCGTGGTATCGCACCAGTCGAGCCGACCTATTCATGCCTATTTAAAAAAATATATAATTACATATTATTATATAGAAGTACCATAGTGTTATAGTGTGTACATATTTTAATTTTCTGTTTATGTAACTTGAATGTTGTTCAGCTATTGTAGTAATCCAGTATATTTGTGTATTTCAGGAAAAATACAGAAAGGTAAACAGAGGTTGGAATTGATGAATTCAAAGCCTGAGGGACCTCCAATGACTCAAGCCCAAACTGAAAAAAATCAGGAACAGGTATTATCCACAATTAAAATTACAAAAGATAAATTCCATTTTGTCAATGTATATATGATAATATTTTAATATTGCTGATATTCTTTACACTTTATTTTGTAACTGTGTTGTCTCTGTAGGAGCAAACCAGCAAACCCCTACATTTATAGTAGTTAAGGAAATTAATGAAAAAATTGTACTGCTCTCATATTACATAGGTACTAACTTTATATACTTATTTGTTGTACTCACATAATTATGTAGCAATTAAAATCATCATTCCGTAAACTTGTCTAGTCACTTATCAAATTATCAACCTATCAAACTGTAAGGAAAACTACCCCAACAGTCTATAAGAAGAGAGCAGTATCTGAGCACTATTATCCATAGAAGCAGGAACTATATAAATGTTCTTTGACTGTCCTTTTATTTTTTTAGATGTACATATCTCTCTAGTAGAGTTACTTATCTCATAAAATCATTTTCGAATAAACCTTCATATTTTCCATTAGGTGCAACTTCTTTCTGAAAAAATTACTGCTTTGGTACATGAAGCTGAAGAAGCAGGGACCCGAGGAGATGTAGAACAAGCACAAGGGCTGATGAAACTCTGTGACAGACTTAAGGAAGAAAAGGAACAGCTACTTAAGCAACAAGAGAACAGGTTAGCACAAATTGGAAGGGTTGATAATTTTTAAAAATATTATTCATGTATGCTTTATCATATTGCATTGATTAGTGACAAAGGCTTGTTTTTCACTAATTTACCATTGGGACACTTAATTTTTTTAGGTGTTAACTGATATCTTGTGTAATTTATTGTATTGAAAATGTCACCTAATTGAATTAAAATATGCTTCAGTTCTGTAAGTAGTAATTAAAAAAAATATGTTTGTCTTAATTTTTTTAGAAGAAGTTGTAACAACACTTTTAAGGTACTAACAAGATGTTTTTTTTAGCCACTGGTCCATGACAGCTGAACTAGCGGCAGCTCAAGAAAAGCAAATGGAAGTGTGTCCAGTTTGCGGCGCGTTCTTGATCGTCGGCGACGCTCAACAACGTATTGATGACCATCTTTCTGGGAAACAGCATGTTGGGTTAGTTTTGTGTAACATTTTATTGGTATTAGATTCAGGCAGCGTCTTAACATGCGGCTTTTTATGTCCATTAAAAGTAGACTATGTTCTTTCTTGTGTACAATACATTCTGACATTTGAAATAAAATACATGCCATGCATCAGTAGATATTATAGTAGTAGAATATATATTACTTTCTTATAATTATGTTTTCATCAAACCCAAATCAAGGCAAAAAAAAAATACATTGATTATAATTTCTCATAATAATTTTGATTATTTAAGTGCCTGTATGGTTTCCATAGTTTGAGACAGCTACGCCTCTGCCTACCCTTTCGCTGCATTATCAGGCCTGTGTATATGTATGTGAAGCAACTATCTCATGAAATTATTTTCTATTAAAATCTCTCGTCAAGGGTGCAGCTGTTGATTATGTCTTTATTTAATAATGAATTATGACCTTTTTTTAATAATGAATTACAGATACTTTAAGCTCCGTCAAGCTTACGAAGAGATGATCGAATCTCGTGAGAAAGAACAACAAGAGAAAGAACGGAAGCGTAGAGAAGAGAGAGAAAGAGACCGTAGTGCACGTAGTGGGGGACTCGGTTCTGACCGGCGTGATCGTGAGCGAATGGAACGAGACCGCGAACGTGACAGGGATCGTGGCGAACGGGGAGATAGAGGTGGTGAACGTGGGGACAGGGATCGCGAACGGGAAAGAGAACGAGAGAAGGATAGAGAAAAGGACAGGGATAGGGAACGGGAAAGGGACAGAGACAAGGATCGTCATAGGTGAGTTACACCGTTGGTGTTTTTGTGTTTGATATTGTGCTGACATTGGCATTACAGTAAAATTTTAATTATTTTAATACAAGTAATTAATATTATATATCTTTTTATACACATTTTTACAATAATTATAAGTTTCAGTATTTATTTTGTTATATTGTTTTTGTCAATAATTATCTAGTGTTTTATTAATGTCACCAGGAGCCGCGAGAAGACGAGTCGCCATGAAGACCGTGATCGGGAACGGGAGCGCGATCGGGACAAGGACAGGGACCGGGAGCGTGATCGCAAGCATCGCAAGGAGAGAAGTTAGTGTAGATTATCATTTATTAAAAAAACATGCATATAGGCAACAATTTCCTACTCTCTCTCTCTCTACCCTACTTTACCTTCAAACCTTAAGAGAACAGGCAACAACGCACTTGCGCCTCGTGATACAGGTGTCTGTGGGTGGTTGGTAGTCGATAGGGGAATTTCATATATTTAAATGTTGAAAGTGTGTTATTTATAGAGTTTTTATCAGAATAAAAACGTTAATACTTTTTTGTTATAAAATCACAAGATTTATTTATATTTTCAACATTAAAATCGTAGTTTTCTTATATGTCACGTGACCGAAAACCCATCCACCATTTTCTTCTCGTGAGTGACGTCACTATAGCAGGAACAAGTTTTTGTTTTAAAACAACGGAAAACGATTTAAATATCTAATATCTTGTGAATTTGTGGCTTTAAAATTATAGTTATCCTTAATGTAATTTATAGTTTTAGAAAAATCAATAAAGATTAGATATCACTATGTACTACACATGCATACAACTATGTATGTACATTTGGAGTTTTTTTGTTTCTGCTATTGTGACGTCAAGCCAGCTACCTTTTTGGCGGGACTTAATATTTTGAGTAAACTAAAATACCACTTGACTATCGAATCTATACTATTATTATAAAATATATTTAAAAAATTGTAGGAAAGCCTACTATAGTCAGGTGACCCGTCTGCTGCGTTTGCCCCTATATCATAAAAATAAGAAAAGTAAATGAGCTCTCTATGAAAAATAATTCTACATTTCTATTTCGACTGTAACAAATAGAACTTGAAGAGGAAGAGGTTAATAATTCGACTGTTTTTGTGTTTGTTATAAAACACCTTACTGATTTGTGAACATTTTTTTTTGGTTTTGTGTTTTTTTATTAACAACTCCTGCACTATCGACTTTACAAATATTCAAACAATGGACACAACGAACACCAAGACTGAGAACAATTGAGGATTACACAAAGTGTTTTCTCTTGCGGTCTACCCACAACACTCGGCGCGGCAGCGTAGTGGCGAGGTGACCACTTGAATCGCTGCGCCATCCGTTGCAGTTTTTAAATTTACAAAAATAAATAAATTGGTTATACTCAAGGTTCTATTTGATGATAACATTTCACATCTAAAGATGAGGAATTCAGGGATGAAGAATTCATCTAATTAGAGTTTAGCATGTCTATTTTATGTACATATAGGCTTATCAACCTCGGTTATATTTTTTTAAAGTTAACTTGTTAACATTATGGTGGTATTATGTTGTAGGATCATCTCACGAGCGCTCGCGGCGACGTTCGCGCGATCGCCACTAAGCGATATGACTGAGGTATCACAAATGCGCCTGAAATCGGTAAGTATATCAAGTACATAATCTTCCCCATAATTTGTGAAGAGTCCATGACGTAAACATCGTCGACTCCTACATCATTCATACACACTACCCGAACCCGCTCCTCATTAATACTTTTGGCTACCATTAATGAACAATTTTCTATATCATTATTTTCCTACACTCATACCTTCTCCTCTAAAAGTTGAGACATTTACAAGTAATAAAGTGAACACTTGTTTTACAGCTTATATGTAGCATACCAAAATATAACTTCGGTAAATGGCAAACATATGGGGAGTATTGTACTCTCGATTCGGTAGTTGTCGTCACACCGACGGACTTGGCAGGTATTTGATTGGTATTTTGAATAGTTGCCGTGGTTCGCCTATGGCAGTCTTATTTGTTGATCGCCAACACCGTATCTCTCGGATCTGATTAATAATTAGATTTAAAGAGAGTATTGGCGATCTTCTAATAAGTTGTCGACACATGAGGAGTTCGACTCGACGTCGTTTTGAGGTATTTCAACATACGTATGTTTTGTCGTCATCATTTGTCGCCAGTCGATTGATGCAGTTTGCGATCGCGATTCCAGGTATTTGTTAGGTTATTCCGCTATACCGATATAAGGTTTTATGGGAGAAAACTTTACAATTTTAAAGGATAATTGATTGAATTTGACTTACAGTAGGCGCTAAAAATAATTGTACCGAAGATACGTGTAAACTATGAAATGTTTCTTTTAGTTATTTTTACATAATCAACATGTTTATTGTTATGTAACGGAGACAAAAGGAGCGCAAATTCCGTGCTCTCTGTTTCACAAAAAATGGATGCTGTTATCACATCATCTACTGTGTATTTCCAGGTACCCAAATAATGCTCTGCGTGGTATCAAGTTTTCTTGAGGATTTATGACACTAAATAAAACAGGACAATTAATGAAATACATGTCTTAATAAAGTAAATATTGATAAATTGACTACCAAAACTTGTTGCCACGCAATTAAATAATTAACCTGAATCCCAATAAAATTTCCAAATGGAAATGAATTGTCAGTGATTGTGTTCCAGATGGTTGAAATTATTAATTGCAATATCAGAATATATAGTGTATGTGTATCTGCTGCTCATTGACAATTCAGTTCCATAATCTGCTGCTGAGTACCCATTACTAGCTTGCTCCATGGACTTTTCAGTTGGAAAGCCATAGACGAAGAACTGCGGTTGGTGCTGCCCTGCTCGTCAATGAGGTACTTTTGAACTTAAGCAACCCGTACAGAAGAGGCGAGGGTTCGACTGCGTTCGAGAAATTTCCACATTCGTCCATCGGTTTCGAGGTGACATAGAATAGTCACGCGTATTAATAAGGAATTTAATGTTAACGCCAACACTATTGGTTAATAAAATGCATGTAGGAGAAAGTCCTAAATTACGTGGACTTTTTTTTTGCGATTAGATGTAAATGTTTGTAACAGTGTAGACACACCACTGATATTTGTTCCATAGGAAAGGTCACTGTTTTTTTTCTGTAAACCAGTTTCCTCTGAGGAGCCGTTCAGGTATTTATCAAATTATTTTTTATTTTCATCGTAATGATGTTAATGTGATTTTATTGTGTATGAATGGGAATGAACTGGTAGAATTGAAGAAATAAAGCATTAATTTTAATCTGAGTTTTATTTAACTGCCATAATCAGCTGACATTAACTAATCTTTTAAGGGCTAATAACAAACGCTATCTTTAACACAATGTTACATCAATTCAGAGGTCAGTAATTGATTTTAATGAAATCTAAATTAATTTGATTTGTGAAACTCAGTCATTGAAAAAATTAAATGTTTATCATTTAAGTACTTCCCCGCACCTCATCGCGTATAAAAATTGACAATAGAGTTTTGAGTTACTAAACTGCAAAAATGTTTCATTTGTAAACAAATAGAAATGTTTTAAAAATATAGTATTTAATTATGCGTATAATACTGAAAAATATATAAATATATGCTATTTAATAGCAGAAAAACGATATATTTAAATTATAATTTACATGCTACTACTCCACAGCCAATGACCGACAAGTGTTAAGTATGAAAGAAAGCTATCTCAACAGTATCTTTTTTTTTTTTTTTATGCGATAGGGGGCAAACGAGCAGATGGGTCACCTGATGGTAAGTGACTACTGCCGCCCATGGACACCCGCAACTCAAGAGTCACAAGTGCGTTGCCGGCCTTTTAGGTAGAGGTACGCTCTCTTCTTGAAGGTTTGAAGGTCGTATCGGTTCGGAAATACGGCAGGCGACAATTTGTTCCATAAGCTGGTTGTGCGAGGCAAAAAGCTTCTGGAGAAGCGCACAGTGGTGGAGTGCCAATCGTCTAGGTGATGGGGATGGATATTTTGTCGCGTAGGACGATGGCGGAAACCAGCAGCCGGTATAAGTCCGAACAATTCCTCTGAACACTCCCCATGATACAAGCGATAGAGGATGCAGAGTGAAGCTACATTTCTACGCAACGCCAAGGTGTCAAGTCGATCAGAAATATCTTGGCAGTCGATGATGCGAGTCGCTCTCCGTTGAATGCGGTCAAGAGGCAGAAGTTGGTACTGGGGTGCACCTGCATAGAGATGAGAACAGTATTCCATGTGCGGCCGAACCTGCGCCTTATAAAGTTGCAGGCGGTGGGCCGGAGTAAAATACTGTCTCGATCTGTTTAGCACACCAAGCTTCTTCGAGGCTAATATGGTCTTACTCTCTAAGTGACCGCGAAACTGGACTTCGCTTGATATATCGACGCCAAGGATTCCGATACTGGCTGATGCAGTTAGGGAAGTGCTCTCAAATTGAGGTGATACGATCAATGACATCTTTTTAGCGGTGAACGCGCAAACCTGTGTCTTCGTGGGGTTAAATTGGACTAGGTTAAGTCGACCCCAATCTGAAACTTTTGATAAAGAAGTTTCGATTTCAGACACAAGTTTGGATCGGCTTTCGATGACGTTTACCCGAGAAATGTTAGCGCGGCCGGTGTAAAGGGCATCACTCGTGCTATCGTCTGCATAGCAATGGATGCTGCTAATCTGCAGCATGTCGTTGATATGCAGAAGAAACAGCGTGGTTGATAGCACACAGCCTTGTGGGACACCAGAATTAACAGACTTGGAGTCGGAGCATGCACCGTCAACAACGACCTTGATGCTTCTGTCTGTAAGAAATCTGGTGAGCCAATTGCACAGTTTCTCGGGAAGCCCATAGGAAGGAAGCTTCGCAAGGAGTGCTTTGTGCCAGACCCGATCGAAGGCCTTCGCCACGTCCAAACTAACGGCCAACGCTTCTCCCTTGGTCTCGATCGCCTGTGCCCACCGGTGAGTCAAGTATACGAGAAGATCACCAGCTGAACGTCTTCAGCACGATAGGAGAGATTCTATCGGGCCCACTCGACTTATGAACGTCGAGGGAGAGAAGCGCTTTACGCACTGCCCTTTGTGTAAACCGGACTTCCGGCATGCGGGTCTCGCACTGCGGTATGGTCGGCGGTGCGTTTCCCCCGTCGTCCAGGGTCGTGTTGGACGCAAAGAGTTTGCCCAGAAGATCGGCTTTTTCTTTAGCGTCGTGGGCCAACGAATTATCTCCTATGCGCAGAGGTGGAAGGGATGGCTTACAAAAGTTCCCCTGGACAGCTTTGGCAAGAGACCAGAATGCACGAGTTCCGGAGGGGAGACTAACTAGTCTCTCGCCAATTCTGCCGATGTGAGCCGACTTCGCCCCAGCAATTACTCTTTTGAGGGACCTGGAGGCAAAGTTAAATTGCTTCTTTAATGTGCTGGTCTTTACATCCCGTGCTGTCGCTGCATTAGTCCATGCTTGGTAACATTCCTGCTTTCGGCGGGACGCCGCTTTTCAGGTTCGACCAAACCAAGGCTGGGACTTGCCACCTGTGGGAATCAGGGAGAATGGAATGAAAAGTTCCATACCCTGAAGCACAACATCCGCGACAGAGTCAGCAACGACATTGGGATCATCCGGCGAGAAGCAAACCTGCCTCCATGGGTAGGATGCAAAGAATGTTCTCATTCCATCCCAGTCTGCTGACCTATAGTGCCATACGCGGCGACTGCCTGTAACTCGCGGCCGCAGCGAGTGAACGAGTGGCACCATACTCCTAATCAGGCAATGGTCCGAAGAGCCAAGAGGGGCCTCAACGGATACTTTGTAGCCACAACAGGATGTGAGGTCAGCAGAAGATCCAACAGTGAAGGCACGTGGTTTTCTGCATCTGGGATTCGCGTAGGCGTTGCTACCAGCTGCGTCAAGCCATATGCCAAGGCGAAATCGTGAACAGATCTTTCCGCATGATCGGTTTTGCGCGAACCAAGCCATTCGGCGTGATGGGCGTTAAAGTCGCCAAGAATCACGATCTCTGCGGATGGGACCTGCTGGAGCACTGAGTCTGTAGCCATTTGGACGTGGTCGATGAGTCGGTCCGTTTCGGCATCACCGCTATGGGACCTGTAGAGGCATAGGTAGATGCGGGGATGGTCATCGCAGTCTACACGTAGCCATAAGATGGAGAGGTCCCTGCCTTCAAGATTGCCGAGGCGGCGAGAAGTGATATCATCTCTAACGTACACGCATACACCAGCCTTAGGAACAAAGGAGTGTTCCAGTCCGTACCCAGGGTAGCAGAGGTAGGATGTGTCCGCTGGAGATGATATCTGCGTCTCGGTTAAAAAGAGCAAGGCCGGCTTTGCTGTCTCAAGGTGGTGGTGGACAGTGTCGAGGTTCGAATGTAAGCCCCTGATGTTACAAAAATCCAGGGTAAACGTGACAGGGGGTGCCATGGTATGCCTTCTCTTGCCCCGAGCAGATTTTGAGAGCGCAGTTGAGCCCCCCCCCAGAGTACGAGGGGCAGCCTGGGCGTCCACGCTCACGCTCCTTTTCGTTAATAGCGCTATCATTAGGGGGGTGGGGGATTTTGGGCCTCCGGAGACCACACTCATTTCGGGGAAATGCAACGCAAGCGTTACTTCACAACCGGTTTTCTGTGAGGCCGTGGTATCGCACCGGTCGAGCCGGCCCATTCGTGCTTAAGCATGGCTCTACCACTACAGCTCTACATCTATATTTTATCCTAAAAAAAACGATAACGAAACGACTTTTTTGCTTTAAGTCTCTATATAGGAGGACTTGACAAAGAATACACAGGCTGCGGATAACTATTTGTGAATTACATGAATTATTGTCCCTTGGAGGAATCGACAGCAGTCAGGGCCACTAACTTATTTGACCATCAGGCCATATTGAAGAAAATTTTAACTTAGAATAGTAAACGTAATTGGACGGGTAATCTTTAATCCTTGAAAAAAATACACTAATTCTTTTACTTCTCTAAATTCTAATAACAATTTCCACTAAACCTTATTACAATTCATTATGAACTTTTCTTAAATTATTACTATGTATTTTTTACATTTTGCATTTATTTAATCAAACAAATAAATAAAATAAAGTAACTAATGTTGAATCATAATTAATTTAGGAATCAACATCATCATTATGGTGCACCCTGTTAAGAAATGGTTGAAATAGAACTTCATGACGTTAGTTTTATTTTATTGATAAAAATACGGCGTAAACAGCGATCATTATTTTTGTGTCTTATATGATTTTGCTAGTAATCTGAGGTGAGATCATAAGAGATTTTCGTACTTTCATTATTTTTACACGTGACAAATGTGTCAACTTGTAGTAAACTAAAAGTAGGTACTTATCTTTCAGCCGACGATAACAGCCAATAAACTAGTGTCAACAAGAACTTGACAAGTTCCGTTGACTTTTACATATGTTTATTCCTGTGTACCTATTATAGCCGGCAAACGCAATTGAGCTCACGAAGCCACAGACGACATATACGTTGGCCACACGACATTTCTACAGTTGAAAATACTAACATTATTTTGTGTCCCTACCAATTAAAAGTACGCTAAATTGAGTAAGTATAAGCCAAGGATGCAATATGCCCCAAACTTTAATAATCATGCATTTGCTAGCATTTTCACCGTTTAAGCATTCTCACCGTTCCTACGTAAATTATAACTTGGCAAAGCTGACCTTGTTTTGTGTTCTTGG
The DNA here is from genome assembly GCA_947561695.1 of Tyria jacobaeae. Classification (NCBI taxonomy): domain Eukaryota; kingdom Metazoa; phylum Arthropoda; class Insecta; order Lepidoptera; family Erebidae; genus Tyria; species Tyria jacobaeae. The sequence goes on from OX387212.1 coordinate 15,960,002, forward strand.
TGACGCGGTCAAACATATATTGGTTTTTATTCCATGAAACTACAAAACTATCCATTAAGTAGAACCAACTTGTTAACAACATTAATTCGTGAGAAGATGGTTCGACGTAGGTACCTATGTATAGGAACGTATTTTAATGTTTATTCCTGGTCGTAGATATATCAGGTCAGATATGAATATTTACGGTAACTTTTGACTTAACTAAAACGAATAGGTAAAAACATCTTAATCATTTTTGCTAAATTTTTGAGGAGCCTAACTTATTTTGTTTTTTTTTTTTATAATATATGTCATAAATCCATTTGATACTTTACAATGAACTGAAAATAGTTGACTTTACATAAGTGTCTTGCAAATTTTCATAAATTAATGCAATGACTAGGGCGGTGCGGTATGCTGTTCACAGGCATAGGGAGAAGACGCTTAAGGTCGCTTGAAATTACCAAATTGAACAAATATTTCTAATAAAAAACAACCTGGTAATACGAAATTCCCGAGGGCGCACTTAGAGGAACTTGCATCGTGCGTAAAAATGCTATTTTCAGGTCAGATCCCGAGGAAAAAGATAAGAGAACACTAATATGTAGTAGGAACTCTGCAAAAGTATATTGAAGGAGGCAAACTAAAGAGATTGAACCTACTAAGAGATTGAATTGATATATTTGATAAGCAAGCCTTCCGTTAACTTGAAAAAAAAAAATTTGGGGTAATGATCATTACCAGCCAGCTGATGCTGCATTGTTAGCAAAAGGTTAAATTTACACAGCTTTTATGCTGACCGAGGAGAACTACGTGTGGAGCATCCATCATTGAGTATACAAAGGCACAAATAGATTTCTACTAGGTCTGTGCTAAAGAGTCACATAGCTCAGATTCTCATATATAATGGTGATAGTTAGCCATAACCAGTGGGTACTGGTCCATGAACATTTTCAAGGGTGTTTTTTAATACTGGTAGGAAGCTTTGGTTAGGGTAAGCAATATAGACAGAACTACTTTTGCACTGATGATATTCATGTCGTCTGGGAAAGATAGAATGGGAAGGGTTGGAAGGGTCATCTGATTATTAATCAGGAGGGCTGAACCTCCATCGCCATCAGGTCTGTCGCATCTAAGGATGTTGTAATTTGGAATATAAAAGTTGAGATTTTGCAGTAGCCATGTCTCTTGATCAGGATAATAAGGATACGAGGGAAAAGGTGGTGAGTCAAATCGTTTTGTCATAGGGATTAGAAGGTTTGTCTTCGTCCATTATTACCACAGTTAATGGACAAAAAACACTATGGTCTAGGACAATGCAAATAACAAAAACTAGTTACAGCAATCACGAAATCACTTAAAATTACAAAAGGTTTTAGACAAAAGCACTAACCAATCGTAGTATGTAGCATATACAAGAGAATGGCTAGAATCTTTCTATTAGCTACATTCGATCTGTGCTGTGTGCGCTTTCATAATATGCAATGTCAAGTCAACAACTGATTCAACTGTCAAAAGTTCACAACAAAAACAACGTGTCTTTGAATAATATGTATATATTATAATATAGATTACTTAAACCCTTTCATATATTTTTACACTGTACTGTTACATTAACTTACAATAATGACATCAGAAAAAGAAAATGTTAGTAAGGCGACCCGAGAACAACATGCTAGAGCAAAACTACGTGAATCCTTTTTAAGAGCCATAAATGAATTAAATGGTAAGTATGCAGGGACTCTCTCTTTAAGTTACATATTATTACTAAATGCATAAAAGGTATTGTAATGACACATACAAATTACAAAATATAACCTTAGGAGTTAGCGATTGCTCAAATTTTCTTATGCATGCATTTAATGAGCTAAAACTTTTTGAACACCTGCCTATTTCTAAGTTGTACATTATTATTTAGATTTAAAAAAAAAAACTTGTTAATTTCCAATATATTCAGGTAGGCCCTGCAATGTCCTTACGTATGAGAAGACATCACTTAGTGCTACCTTTGCTGGATGGAATCCTGTTGGCTCAGAGATCCTTGTTAGAAACTTGGAAACTCCTTCCCACGTAAAGATGAACTCGGCCCTGCTAAGGACTTCAGATATTTTAGCAATAGAATTTGATGGATCAGTATAGTAATCTTTTATATTACTTGAAGTTCATTGTTACTGTTCTGAATATTACTTCTCCTTGTGTCAATTTCCTCAATACAGAGGGTTGAGATCTTTACACATGACAAGATTTTAAATAGAGGCCCTCAATATCACATACATTGTTAATTAAAAAAAAACTTTATAAAATCAATATAATTTTTTTCCCATTCAAAAATCAGTAATACTAACTAAAATACAACTTTCTTCAAGTCTGTTGCAACTTAATTGTATTTTTTTTTGAAGACTTATTACCCATTGACTTAATTCAAACAATATGTATGTACATAAATAAAATAAGTGTTGCATCATGAATAAATAAACCTTTAAAAGATGAAGCTATGTGTTAGATGTAATCAAATAAGTACATATTAGGGAAATATTCTGTTGCTTTCATAAAAAAATAGGTTTTATATAGTTGTTTAATTTTAATTTCTTTAATGTCACCTGAATTAATTTAACTTACCTGATCTGTTTAACGGGAGAATTATCACAGCTTCACAGAAACACATAAAGCATTGCTTGTATTGTATAAAGAGTGAGTAAGGTTACCGCAGGCTCAACACCCCCTCTCTCTTTTCCACTCCCTTCAAAGGCAGGGAGTGCACTTGTGACTTTTGAGTTATCCATTGGCAGCGGTAGCCACTTACTAACAGGTGATCCATCTGATCAAAGGGACCCCTATACTATAAAATAAAAATAACTATGAATTTGTGTGATTGACTGCAGAAGTCACTAAAATTAGTCATTTCTGTACTTGATTACACTTATTTTATATTTATCTTTCATTTGTCATTATCAATCATATCAAAGGGTGTTCCTGAAAGAGTTGCAATACAAAGTTTTCTTACTTACCTTTGTTTTCCAACTCATATACTTTCTGGTCTTACAGAATAGTTTTTCTCTTGCCCCTCTCTCAATTTTGTCTCTTATGTTTGTAACATTTCAATTTGGTTTTACATTATAATAAGGCTTGGCACATTTTACAGCTTACAAAAATAATGTTCTTCGTGTTTTTTTCTGTATGTTTGAATGAGGGAGAGCCATGCTTAGTCATGAATGGGCCGGCTCGACCGGAGTAATACCACGGTTTGTCTACCATTAAAACTGGTAGACAAACAATGCTTGCATTATATTGCTGAGTGAGTGAGGGTACCGCAGGCCTAACTTCCCCTCTCCTCTTTCCCATCCCCAAATGACCTTCAAAGGCTGGTAGTTCACTAACGACTTGAGTTGCAGATGTCCATGGGCGGCATTTGTCACTTACGTTTATTCATGTAATGAAAAAAAATTAAAGATACAAAAGCCCCTTACTGTATCGATTTAGTAGTTAAAGCGTGAAAGCGTAATAGACGGACGGTTAGAATTACTTTCAAATGATTAATATTTAGTAGGTGTTATGGCGCACATTGGGGGAAGCCGTTGACCAACAGTGCAGTGGAATGCAGTACGCAATTCATTGATTAGAGAAGGCATTAGGCTCAAAGCCAATGATCTGATTTAATTGGTGATATCGATATTGTAATATAGCTAATACGTTTTAGGGTAGCTTTATACGTATATAATATTAGTATCTGATAAATATCTACGGAGATAGACAATGGAACTTTTCAAAACATAAATGCGAATAACCTGCGATTGATGATACGTCTACGAGTATAGATTGTTTTCTCCATTCTATAACAAAACACCTTTCCTGTATACTTTGAGCTTTAAACAGATGTATAGAATACTCCCTTATATGACCAAATTTCGTTGAACACTTCTAATTGCCTGCACACTTTGACTGAAATGACTGCATGGATGGCGTAGCGGTTTAAGTATTCACATCGCCCCTACACTGCAGCGCTGAGTGTTGCGGGTTCGTTCTAGGCTCGGGACAACACTTTGTGTAATCCTCAAATTGTTGCTTTGAGTCTGGGTGTTCTTTGTGGCCGTTGTTTGAATGTTTGTAAAGTCTTTTTGTTTCTTTCGTTTTTAGGAAGGTTGTCTTATGTGTCTTATGGCTGTATTGCGATATTACAAACGTAAAATCAATGTAAATATCATTTTCCGTACCTACTAATAACACAAACAAAACTCAAAAATATATAAGTAATTTTATTTTTCAATATATTTTCCTACGGTACCCCTCTGTACCCTTTTATTAACTAGGACATTTATTTAGGTAATAGCAATTGCCAGTACACAAGTGCAACAAACAAATAGACAAGCGTTTATCAAGAAATTCTCATAGCCGTTGCATACGTTGTAGTTATAAGGTTATCGTGAAAGCCCTGGTACATACCTGTTGCTCAATCGATTCGCTGAGGTCGCTTTGTGTGGCGCACACTCAAGTGAGGCTTTTTGCAAGCCCGAGCGAGGCCTTTATTTTGACGCTTAGATACTGTTGAATGTTGGCTCGTAATTATTTTTTTTTACTACTTACCTTGATTTTGTACCTTATTGGGCAATTTATTAGATGACTAGTAGATGTTAGCTAACATTCATTAGATACTTGATCGTTTTGTCAGTTTTACTCAAGCTTCAATTTTCAATATGAACGTATTATATGTTCATATTGAAGCTTGAGTTATTGGAGCTTGAGCATATGAACATATATGAACATATTGAAAATTAGGTAATTATTCCATCTCTGAGATGGATAATTAATCGATAAATACCCGTTACGTGATATCCTTATCATTTGTGAATCGTTTTTATTGTAAATTGAATAATAATATGTTGTATCCACATATTCCATGTTGTAACCAGGTTGGTCAGGTTTCAATTTTTAAAAACAGATTCCATCTCTAAAGTCTAAAATGAAAGGGTAAAAATTCAGCGTATTAAAATATAAAACAGAATAAGTTATTCTATGTTCTCGACAACGTGAAAATACAATCTATTCTAATCTCGACAACTACTGCAGTCACCTATTTATAAAGTTATTTCACCATGTGTCATGCGCATTCCATGGGTAGACTTGCCTTCAACTTACTTATACCCAGCTCTAACATATCTAGGATCTAGGTTAGTGACCCTGACTGCTATGCCGGAAGTCGTGGGTTCGATTCCTGCACGGTACAAAAATTAGTGTGATCACAAATAGTTCCTTGTGTTTCTTTACTTTCTAGTGTGTAACTTCTACTTAAAACTTAAAAACTAACTTAAAAAGTAACTTCTAATTTAAACTTAAAAAAATAAACAAATACCAATCTAATCTTAAGAAAATCAAAAATTATATATTATACGTATATTGACTTATAAGTAGTATAAGATATAATTTCAAGTGATATAACAATACGTAAAGCTTTTATAGACAACGAGATATGGGCAATATGCCATGAAAATGTATAGGTACGTTTCTGTATTTGTTATACTTCCGTACAGTTTAACGAAATATTCGGTATCAAAACGTAAGAGATGCTTAGGAATTTTATAAAAAATACGACAGCAGCTAGAATAGAATCCATATCGCTCAGTTTATGGTAATAAATGCATCACAGTCAAGCTTAACCGATCACATTTGCCTTCTCCTGCTTTATGTTGCAAAGTGTTTCGTCAAAGTATCAGTTCTTTAGTGTTCATATTCCAACTTTTACACAAGTACTTACGTATTTTCTAATTTTTACCTTGAAAACAAACTGTTATTGAACATGTGTAGGTACTAAGATGTCATACAATTAGGTAGATGACTGTGCTCAAATTAAAATATTTCACTAATTCGGGCAATAAGATTATAGAAAGCAGTTGCGAATCGTCAGTCAGGTGTAATGTAACGTAACCAAGCTAATTTTAGATGTTTACAAAAAAGATGCTGATTTGACTTGTAGTCCGGTCAATCTAGACCAAAAAATGAGAGTGAAGTTACATAAAGCCCCAACGAGCTGAAAATCAGTAAAATTGTTCAAAACATAATTATAAACAATGTTTAAAAGTTCCCCATCATTCCTGTGTATGGAAAAAAAATTATTCAAAGTCGAAGAAAATGGCGATTTTCAGCAAAACGGCAAGTTTTATCATAAAAGTACCTCAGACAAAAATTGTAGATCATAAAATTATCTATAAAAAATGTATCAATACTTTTTTTTCTTACGAGCCACCGTTTTTGAGATATAACGATTCAAAAAGTTATAAAAGTTGTTATCGTCATAATATGCACACGTTTCCACGCCACCTATGGGGTAGTGTACTTCGCGCGTTTTTTTTAACGTGGTTTCTCCAGTAGACCTACTCCACGGGTCAGTTGTGATCCTGTTTAATGTAAAACTATTGCAAAATAACGGAAATTTTCAAAGATTGGAAAAGATAAAAGCTGAGGATGAGCAGCAACTGAGGTTGGAGGAAGACAAGCTAATTGAACTTGTTTTTTTTTCCATACACGGGAATGATGGGGAACTTTTAAACATTGTTTATAATTATGTTTTGAACAATTTTACTGATTTTCAGCTCGTTGGGATTTTATGTAACTTCGAATGTCTAAATTGACCGGACTATAAATAATCGCCTATTTTATTGCGCCTGCACATAAAGACAAAGAAAGAAAGAGCTTTACCGACTATCAATAGTCGGTAAAGCTCTTTGCTCTGAAACAGAGCGTTTTTTCGATTGTTAGATTCTTGGCTTGAGCGTACCTAAATTCCGATTGCTATTTTTTTATTTCGACTGACGTACTCGATTCCTTTTTTTATTAATGCTTAACCAGTGGCTAGGTCCAAACGTCGGCTGTGTGGGACTGTAACTGTGACTTGGTGACTGTGTGCAAATATTGCTGAAGAGGAAATACGTGAATGTAGGCTCTGCATACCCTTTCGGGGATACAGGCGTGACCTATGTATGAAATACTTTTTTGTTTTTGTACTTAGTCACATATTGTATATATTTAAGTTATTTACCATAATCCGTTATAAAAATATGTGCTCACACCATATAGACCAACGAAATATACTCTTTTTTATACCCTACAGAATGAAACGAAGATCGCTTAATTTTACAGTCCATTAACTTTGATACCATAGATGATTGGCGATTCATAATATTGAACCCACAGTCAATGGACCGGAACTTCCATCGTGTTGCGTGGAGGAGTTTCAGGAATTCGTTGAAGTTTAAGATTATTTGTTTTAAACAATATTTAAACCGTCCAAAATTCGGAAAAGGTAATACATAAAGCAATTTGTATCCAAATAATTTGTTAATTAATATGCCATTTGAGATTAGATGAGATAGACTCTGCTTTTTACTCATGTACCTAACTCTACAAAATAAAATAGTAATTCTATAGAAAAATAGTTTGTCCCTATTAAAGAAAATGACCACTAATACATTTTTATTTTCACGTTTTGTGTATTTTATTGTTCTTACACCAGTTGTTAGGTTGGTCTTACATTAGTTGTAAGGATTTGTTGCCAACTCTGGGCTTCGTTTTAACATTTGCATTCTCGAACTACAACACTACTTATAAACCTAATTTAGATGTCCAAGTGAACTTTCGGTAAAGGCACATTAAATGGTATCTAACGACGCGACGTTAGGTTCTTGAGTAGTACTAATTATCGTTAGGTAAATGTTCAACACGAAGCTGTATAAATGTTGAACACACTTGTTAACTTTTAATAGTATCAGAAGTGCTTAAGAACTTATTCTGACGCAACTTTTGTACAAACATCGTTTCAAAAGACTGCATTCCATTCTAGGAAAGAGATAGTATTTCCTGCCATAAAATTGCTTAAAATGAATGAACGAGTTTCCAGTAGGAAACGGTTTAACGATACTGGCAATATATAATATGGCAGATTCAATGACTAGACAATATGCTGTAGAAATGTCTGGAAACTACATATATTTTTATTGATGGTGTCAAATGTGATGCTGCAATTGTGAGCGTGTAGGTACGTGACAGATTCTACGCGCTTTGGGTTTTAAAATATATTCACAGCTTAATAGAGCACTGCGAATTAAAAAAATATACCATGATGGTTTGCCACATAGGCTAAGTATATTTTGTAGCACTGTACTTTCTTTTTTGTAGGTTTGTCAGTGACTTTTACTTTTTGACTTTTTAGTTATTATCGGATAATGTCGCCCAACGACATTAATCGACAATAGGTTGGCACTCAAAATCAGTACTGGGGTGGGTTATGCCTTTCTCAGTGCATGATGAGTGTCCATCCAAGTTTCTGAAGCACGACCTATCTTTCGCTAACAACATTTACTGTTTTCTTCTTCTTTCTTTCATTGTGGCACTTACTATTTTCGAAATGTGAAACAAGACCTGCCACATCACACATTTGACACGTGAGTGCCACGTTGCCAGTTTACAACGTGGTCGTGACATGTTGTGTTACATGGTATAATATAATATAAAATATGGTCGTGTTTTAGGAAATAAAGTATGTTCTCTTTTTTCTTCAATTTTACTAGGCAATTTTATATTTGTAGAAAAATGTTTTATATTATTTTTTTGATTTCTTTTTAGAAAGTTATTTCATCATGGCTTGTCAGATGGTGAAATAACTTCCAACAAAGATTCCAGGGCGGCTAGCTCTCAATTAAAGTATCCAGCTTTTACACATTTGTACAAAATATGTGTAAGAATAAGATATAACTTGGAGTGATATAAGAACACATGAAGAATTTAAGTAAAACGAGACAGTAGGATGTCGTTCAAATCTATACTTTCCCATATTTGTTTTACCATACATAAGTTTTATATCTGCCAACTTTTTGATCGAAAAACACGGACGTGGGTGCACAACAATATCAGTTCTGTATACAAATACTCAGTTACATTATATATGTATGTATACCGTAAATTCGGTAGGTTTGTATTATTGTATTCTTAGCGTTCAACAAAAATATTTACCTCAAATCATTAGATTATATACATTATAACAAAATCTCCATGAAAGGAGGGGGAAACGAAAGAAGATTACTGGTTTGTCTTTATATTGACTCAAGTGAAAGAATTACGATCCAAAAAAGTTAAAACAATGAATCCTCAACTGCGGTGATACTATAAAACATCCGTTGATCCCTAGACACTCTTTTTCTTAAAAGAATTTACGTAAATTGATAATGGCAAACTAATAATAATAATATATATAAATAATAATAATAGTGATCATATTGTATATTCAAGTACTAACTAAGTAGTGTAAAAAGTAATTAATTGAATTTATAAGTTGTGAGTAGTATTAAAAGTGTACTTATTTTATTAAAAATTAGATGAAATGCGTTTGAAAAAAGAAGCAAGTCTGGCAGATTAAATTTTGTAAATATTAATTGGACAGTTTTTAATAGTTAAAAATTGAAATACATATACAAGAATAAAGATATACAAATAATTGGTTTGAGTTTATTCATATAATACTTTGACCATACATATTGAATTGAATTTATTAAGTGTTAGTTCAAGTTTTGTTTCGTTGAGAAAAAGTATTTTTTTACATTGACGAGGAAATACAGGTTATCGCAACAGCGATTTTAACGATATGACAGCCATTGCTCTTAAATTATTATTTTATTCATAGCCTTGCAGCGTACTCGTTAAACGCGATGACTTGGAGTAAAGACGAAGGAAATTCCAGAATTTTCTACATTAAATGGATAGATATTGTAAGCCATATTTTGACTTTTATTCTTGAAATTTTAATGGACCCGTCGATCTTACAATGTTAGATACACGCATTTTTATAATGGGACTAAAAACGAGTAGACCACAGTAACTGCGTAAAAATTGTAAACAACGTTGAAACATAGCTTACTTATTTATTAAGAACATACATGCCTTTTTTTTTCTATGTGTGGAAACTCCCTCGGGCCGTCACACTATGGGCCCAAACATTATTTGCCATCTCATAAATGGTTTTGACAAAAGTCGTAAATCCATAGATCCTTTTATAGTTTTATACCCTCAAAGGATGCAACTTTCGAATTAATTCCAAAAAAAATTAAATAAATGATAAATGATAAATGATCTTTATTTTGTAAATAGGTTACAACAACACTTTTACACGTCAATATATTATTTTTTTCTGTTAGTTTATGCTAGATGAGGCCGGTGTTTCCTAGCTGACTACCCTGAGAAGAAACACCGAAACAAACTCAGAGGTCAAAGTCTGTTTTAAAGTCCATACAGATGTACTGGTCAAAAACATATGAGAACCATGCACGCTAACGTCTGAGATGAGCTTTTGAAGAAAGCACCACGCTCATTTGAGTGGACCCGTCCAAACAGTGCAAGCATTTGTCAGTTATCGTGTAGCTCAACTTAGAACTTTAAGGAGCTCAACGGACCGACGAACAGTACCAAAGCAAGGACATTTGGGTAGGCCGCAAAAGTACTCAAACTGTCAGACATCGTTATAAAACAAACTACAGGAGAAAAGAGAAAAAAAATAAAAAATAAATAAATAAATAACCTACATAGTCCTCACATTTACAATAATTAAATTTATAAATTAAAAAAAAAGAAACAAATATATAATATATTATACTTAACAAAGTATTCATGTCAGAAGGTACAAAGATTTAAACAATAAAAAAAACAATATAATACTTAACAAAGTAAGTATTCATGTCAAAAAGTAAAATATAAAATGTCAATGTGTATAAAAAAAAAAAAAAATATACGAAAAACAAAGGCTCATGTACATTAATGAAGCAGCTCATTCCCAAGCCTTTTTATCTTCAATATAATCTTTAATTGTGTAAAAAGCTTTTTGACTTAGTTTTTTTTTTTATAAATGATTTAAATTTATTATTGCTTAGTTCTTGTATTTGGCTAGGAAGCTTATTATAGAAATGTATACTTTGGCATCTAAACGAACCACCTATTTTCTTGAGCCTGGTTTTAGGAACAACAAATTTGTTTTTGTTCCTAGTATTTACACTATGGATATCACTGTATTTTTTAAACAGATTAATATTTTTATGTGCGTACATGAGATTTTCATAAATATACTGAGAGGGCACAGTCATAATATTAATCTCTTTAAATTTATCTCTGAGGGAGTGTCTGGGGATAAATAATTTAGTTTCATGTTTATAAAGTGAACCTCAAACATTGAGCATAAATATTTTCATGCCAATTAAATTACCGTTAAGGAAGTTCAACACAAAATTATTCGGATGTTTTCCATGGAAACATATTAGTGTAATACATCATCAGATAGATCAGAATGTACACTTTGTATCCACGTTCAGTTTTGTAAAAAAAAATAATGATATATATATTTTTTTATTTTTTTTAGTAAAGTAAAGAAAATTTCGATTTTGTTTATTTCAATTGGACTTTGCTATGTTGCCGAAAGCTGCCGGTGTCAAGTTAATCACTCTATTTGAGACCTAGCCCCCGATTGACATGTTGCCTCCTCCTCTACTGAATACCTATTCAGTAATACTGAATACCTATTCAGTAATACGAGGATCAAAAAAAAAATTGCGCGTTTTTGCGCGAATGGTGATTTCAAGGCAACATGTCAATCGGGGGCAAAAAAAATCTCGAAACTTATGTTCGGTTCTTCTTTTTTACTGTGATATATTATATTTGATGTCTAACTTGTCTTTTTTTTTTTTCATTTCTATGATAGAAGCATACATTAACAAATAAATAGACTACAAGAATATTCACTTGGTACTTTCGATAGCGGTAATAAACCACAAGTATGATAAACTGTATTGTTGCGGAAGTTCTATTTATCTGTTGCGGTAATTTATTACAACCAGTATCTACTGATTACACTTTTTCGATGACAACTATCACAATCAATTACCCTGCGGTTTTTGCACAAGGCACCAAAATATTGGTCCTTTATATACGCGTGTTTTCAGCATACTATTCATCAAAGTATTCAGATACTTCTTTTCGATAACAATTAACAGAAAAAAACATGAGTGAATTCGTTTGTGTTCGACGCGATCTTTGTGATCAAATAATAAGAGGGAAGAGTACTTCAGACCTTAGACAATATTTGTTGAACAACTTTCAACTGTCGGAAACTGACGTTATCACTGTAATAGAAAGTATTCAAAAAAATTTAACATTAAGTTGCAACCAGAAATGGACGAAAGCTCAAAGAAAGCCAGACAGGTTCGAGAGTCTATACTCAAATTGGTTAAACGGTGAATTTAAAGTACCATTGAATTCTTGCAGTACCTCAACCTCTGAAATATCTGGCTTGAATACTTCTGGTGATCGTGGTAGACCAACAAAACCATACGCCGAGTGTTCGGAAAACACAAAAAAACGAAAAAATATGGAACTGCTTCAGGAGTATGGAATGGGACATGTCCGTAACGCTTATGTGCAAGGTTTACGATCTATGGGTGAAAATGACGAAGCGTCAATGGTGTCTATTATCAGAAACAAGGAAAAAGACGAGAAGAAAGCAATTCTACAAACCATAATCAGTCCAGATAGTGCACTTTCTTTTACAAAAGAAGAGGCATTGAGCATGTGTATTGAAACGGATCTAACGAAAGCCCAATATGGGTACCTAAGAAAAAGGCTCGTTGATAAAAATTTAAGTTCTGTTTTACCTTCGTATCAAATACTAAGTGAAGCAAAAAAGGCTTGCTATCCGCCTGCATCTAGCATAACGGTGACAAATATAAGCGCAAAAATTAATCTGCAAGATCTCTTAGACCATACAGTCTGCCGTATTATAATGATAAAGTCAGGTTCGACAAACTACAATCGTCTCAAGCTGTTCACTAAATGGGGGTGTGATGGATCTTCCGGGCAAAGTGAGTATAAACAAATTCTACCGGAAGAAAACGAACAAATATCGGATGCTAATTTGTTTATAGTGTCCCTTGTACCACTGCGACTAGTAGACGAAGAAACGTCTACAGTTATATGGCAGAATCCTACTTGCTCATCTGTTAGATATTGCAGACCAATTTCATTAGAATTTGCAAAAGAAACACCCGAAAAAACTACAGCGGTTGTCAGTGAAATTGAAGCCAAAATTAATCAATTGATTTCAACTCTTGTGTCTATAGACGACAAAGTCATCGAGGTTAAACATGAACTGTTTATGACAATGATTGATGGGAAAGTTGCTCAAGTGTTAACGAACACATCATCCAGTGCTACCTGCACTGTTTGTGGAGCAACTCCCAGACAAATGAACGATCTTTTAAAAGTTACATCAAGAGTTGAAAATGAAGATGCAGTTAAATACGGATTGTCGACACTACATGCATGGATAAGATTTATGGAGACGATCCTCCATATTTCTTATAATTTGGGTTTTGAGAAGTGGTCAGCAACAACTCCAGAAAACAAGCAACTTAAAGAAGACAAGAAAAAATATGTCCAAAAACGTTTCCGAGAAGTGCTTGGTTTGCACATTGATAAACCACGACAAGGTTCCGGTAATAGCAATGACAGAAATACAGCAAGGCGATTTTTCCAAAATTACGAATGCTCTGCAGGGATAACTGGAATTGATGGAGAATTAATTAAGAGATTTTATGTAATTCTTCAAACCATGTCATCGGGATTCCCTATAAACGCAGAAAAATTTGGGCAGTATACATTGATAACCGCGCAATTATACGTAAGCAAATATAACTGGTATTACATGCCATCTTCGGTCCATAAAGTACTTATACATGGTGCTAAAATAATAGAGCATTATGCAGTTCTGCCTATAGGACAATTATCCGAAGATGCTCAGGAAGCCAGGAATAAAGATTACAAAAAATATAGGTTACATCACGCTAGGAAGTGTTCCAGATCAGCAACAAACGAGGACGTTCTGCATATTTTGTTATATACATCTGATCCTTATATATCTAGTTTAAATGAACCCAGTTTTGTAATATCCAAAGAATTGTTTGACGAAGCTAAAGAATTATTGGAAATAGGAGGTTATGAATAGGATCGCAATTTTTTATGGTGTCATTTTTTAGCATGTTTGTTTGATAATAATGATAATAATTAAGTCTTAAACTTATTTTAAGTAAAAGTGTTACTTTTATTGTCATTTTATTATAACTGTATAATTTTTTGTATGTAATTTCGTATATCGTTATCTTTGTCATTTTTTATGAAAATTATATAACTTTTAAAATAATGATGTTTAATTTATTTTATTGCCTATATATTCATTAATACATAAAAAAAAATTCAAGGGGAAACATCACAAAACAACAAAGTTATCGATTTTTGAGATGAAATATACCGATCGGTCCCACAGTGCGTCACTCCGCCGGGGTTTTCGGTGAAACGGTGTGTCGGAATCAAACCGACTAAAACCACACGGTGTGCCATACTGCGCCTTCAAATAGGAGGAATCCGGGAACGGCTTAATTAAGACATCCATAAAGTACATACATACCTGCCTAAGCAAAGGAAAGAAGTAGGCAGCTTTAAAATAAGACACTTGATACTAAATACGAAAGATTTTAGACCTTACACTTGGATGCACTCATGGGTCATCACAATTTATTTATTGATTGAACGGATTTGTATTTTGTATTTCAGTGTCCTTGTAGGTTCTTATGTAAATCTTCCTTTCTTGTCATTAAAATATTTTAGCACAGCATAGTTTACTTGGTATATCATTTTTCATATCGAAAAAGCTTTGTTATTTCGAATAATAACTAATATATGTATACGTTTCAAATTTCTATTATTCAAAATTCAAATGGGTATTTCTACTATCCAAATTATAATATTACTTTAAAATCTACTAATCCAGATAGCTTAGATAGCTTCATACACTCTGTTCTAATAAATATGTATTTACTTTGATAGATGTCTGAATCTATAGGACGGGTTCGCTTGGCGTATGGACAGTTATTGATGATGTCCATATATTACTTTCACTCTATTGGCATGAAGATTGAGAGGACATTCATGGGCTACAATTAAAAAGTTTTCGTCTTTCACGACAGTTATATTGTATGTAAGATTGAGATTGAAGCAGTATATTTAATGTATGGCAATTTTAATGCGATCTTGTTCAACTTCTCTAGCTAATAACATTACTCTATCCTAGATATTTACCTTGCAACCTAATGGAGCCTATTTATACTTACTGGTGCCTGTTAGATATACATATGCTTTGGGCCAACGGAAGTTTTAACACATACAATTGAACGCCCACGCCTGTATCCCCTAAGGGGTAGGCAGAGGTGTATTAGACACCAATTAGACCACCAATTAGAATTTGGTTCCATTTACGTAATGGGGGGCGAGCCTATTACCGTCAACCGGGCGCTGTATACTGTATACATACTGTCTGATAGGTAACAGTCCGATCTCGGCTCTATTCTATTCCACCGTGAACCAGTCGACCTTGATTGGAAAAAAGTTGAACATGTTGAATCTTTTTAAGTTCGTAAATTACATACTTACTAAAAGTGTGGGCTACTTTGGGCTCTGCAGAATATTCCTTCCATATTTCAGATACACACAAAAAGTAACAATTTTTTTTACCCGCTCACCGTGATACAAAGGTTCTGCTTTTTACCGATATGTGTTTTATGTGGGTATTTCAATTTTAACTTCTGTGAAGTAGTCTAATAATCTGACAATTAAGGTATCGTTGCGCTAAAAGTCATGAATAAAAAAGAAATGATGCGGTGTTTGCAGTGTTAGGTACTTACTATAAATAGAGTATATGTGTATATAGTATTTATTAGTACTATAATTTATGAACATGAAGAATATTTAAAAGTACATTTTGTAAGAATAAATCCGAGTACATAAGCCTTGTGCTTTCTGGTCAGCGCATGTAGTTTTGCACTGAACGTTACGCAATTCCGTTTATTGTACTCATTCGAGTGAGCCAGCTCTGTTTCCATTGAAAGTCGTTTCTCCGAGCGCTCATTACACAGAATGGTCAGCCATGTTTCAACACGCGCTATATACAGCCTGTTACATCTACCTGCTTATTTTTACATTTGCAACTAATATTTCATTATCTCCTTTACTACTAATTTGTGCCGCAATCGGAAGGCGAAAAAAAGTGTATTTTAAATTTTCATATTTTGTGTATTTCTATTTTCTAAAAATAAAATTTTGAATTAATACTATCATGAACATTGTACGGGTGTACCCTAATTCATTTCCGTGAACAACTGTACTACGCAGTTTAATTAGCGTATCTCCACGTATGTGGTGTCACCAAGTTAAAAGAGTTCTATAAACATGTCTTTTCGAGAGCACATGTTATTGACGCTCTAATGTGAGCGTAGTCGTGCGTAAGTATATATAGTTTTGCAATCTAACTCACAAACCCCAGAGAATTTATTTGGGTACTTTCTATTAGTGGACGTACGGGGCCCTTATACTAATCACAAAGTGCGGAGGCGTCTCGAATTTCCTCTTTTCACTGTGTGTTTATCAAAAACATCGAAACACTTCTGAAGTTTGGTTTTTTATAAGTTCACATAAAACAAAAAATAAAAATAATGTCAGTTAATTGCGGATATTGTAAGGTATCGTTCAACGAAAATTAATGTTTAAAATTATAATTAAATTTATTTAGCAATGGTGTTTTGTTCAACAAGTATGCTTTAATCCTTTCAGAAAAAAATGTAAAATGTTAGAAACAAGGACATTAAACTAAAAAAAAAAAAACTATTAAGTATCTCGTATTTATTCTCCGAGTCCTAATGACGGCTTCCATGCAGTTTCTAATGGATCGGATGAGAGTCACAATCTTGTGTTGTGGGATATAATCCCACTTTTCTTGTATAGTTGTGTTAAGCCAAGCGTCTCTGGAGCAGGATCTCCCATTCTGACTCGTCTTCAACTCACCGCATAGGTGTTCTATGGGAGTCATATCCGGGCTTCTTGCTGGCCAGCCCTGGTATTGTCCAGACTCTGCACCAACAACTGACTCTTTCTTCGACTTTTTTGTATACTATACAGACGGGTCACCTGATGGTGACAGTGCCGTCCATGGACACATGCAACTCAATAGCCGCAAGTGCGCTACCCGCTTTTATGGGTGATTAAGGATGGGAAGATGCAGGGAGGGGAAAGAAGATTGGGATGAAGCGATGGGAAAGAGGCGGGGAGGGTGAGGGGAGATGAAAGAAGAGAGGGAGAGTCGGACTTCCGGAAACCTCACTAATTTCGGGGCAATGCAACGCAATGTTTGCTTCACAACCGGTTTTCTGTGAGGCCATGGTACCGCACCGGTCGAGCCGGCCCATTCGTGCCTAAGCATGACTCTACCAATGTTAAATGCAGCAACTTGCAAAACACTCCCTCTCTTCGGTACACCTTCTTTCTCCCGTCGTTAGCATACAGCATTATATTACTCTCATCAAAAAAGAGAACTTTGCTCCATTGAAAGTATGACCAATTCAAGTGCTCACGTGCAAAGTGGATGAAAATTCAAAAATTTAAGTTCAAAATTGGAATTGTGGTACACACCATTGTGAACCACTGTGTTAAAAAAAAACCGCCTATACATAGCTCGTAGTATAGTCTACTGCCAGCTATTTATAGGCGTATTTTTTAAACGATATCAGTCCTCTTTTTCATTTAAATGCTAAATAAAATAATACTTGCAGTACTGTTTCGTTTTTTTTGACGAGAAGTGTATAATAAAGAAAATCATTAGAGATTATGGAAATGTAAAAAAAAAGAATTTTTATCACTATTTTTAAAGTATTACTGAAAGAAATGAAATAGCTCAAATAATTTAAATATAATTCATTGACAGCGGGTACAGTAGGTCGTTCGGTCACGAAAAATCGATGTGAGTCTCATTCTAAGTAAACAAGTCTAGACTTTTACCGTCCGTCTGGATGGAGTAGGTACAAATAACTGTTACCTATTTTAACTCATTATACCCTTACAAAATTATAGAACATAATGATAATGATAGTTGGATATTCAGTGATGAAAATTGCTGACTCTCAATGACTTAACCAATAAAATGTCTTGCGCTTCATTACCAGTTGAAGTTTACCAGCTGAAGTTTCTAAATACAGATAAAAAAATCCTAATACCCGACAACTTTTAATAAAATAAAACATCATCACAGATTAATTGCTTATCGTCTTCAGTCAACGGGTGGGTATAGGCCTCTTCCAATTCACCGTCTTCAGCACACCTTAAATATTTCGCCTTCCCTATAGGGTCTCATAAAATAAATTAAAAAAAAATGCATTTAAAATTAATTCTAAACATTAAGTTGAAGGAATATTTAAACTAAGGGTATGGAGACAAAAAAAAGTTTGAAGCATTTATTCATATGATGTCCCACAACATTAATATTTTTGAGTTATGACACTAATTGAGAGGAGGTGCAAATATGTTATAAACCTTTTTTATTATTAGACAGGCCCAATATGTTACCAAGTATGTACGTTTAACAGGTATGATGTTAAACATTGTTGTGATAATATTTGTCAATAAAGCAATTAGTTCCGGTTTTGGCAAACGTCGAGCACAATCGTGTTTCCAGATATATCACTAGTTAGTTGCTTATAATATCCACTAAAACTAAATGATGATAAAAAAAATAATAGAAAATAAGAACAATACGTATGCCATGGAATAAAAGTGAAGCAAATGCGAAGCGAAACGATAGTCCCGAAATTCCCGAATACAATAACAAAACGTCCATAATAACGTGACGTTGAGGCAATTCCTTAAACATAGAAGAACAAAGACATTTATTTTAACGTAGCTTTGTTCATCAATCTCAAAATCAATAATCTTTTTAACACATTTCCGCTACACCCTCGGCGAGATTAATCGGGTATTTCTTGTAATTTTAATTAAAATGACCTCTATGTCCTTTTAACAGATTGTACTGTTTTGTTACAGCCTATTAGACATACACAAAAACGACATGAACAATACCGAGTCGCAGTGACCCTTTTGTCCCTAGGATAAATACGCCTCTGGTCTTCAGTATATACTTTAAAATATTTTTATTTCGATATTTAGTGAAGCAGAATGTTAAGTGAAGAAGTTAGTAGTTTCAATTCCATACATTTATCCTTTGAAGTGACCAGATCAGTGATGACTGTGATGAGTCTTTTTAGTAAAAAACTAAATATTTCATACATACTCTAAAATGTTTTAGGGTACACTTGTAGACGGTCGTATATCGGTGTTCTAGGTTTGTAAAAAAGCTGGAGAGAAATTGTAATGGCCGCAGTTTATCTCTATTTAGGGCGCGAACTATTTAGGTTTTACCTAATAATATATATACCTATAAATAATGTATCGTTATACTTACAAACACGACTTGCCATTTGGTCCTTTACTACAGCAATGGATATAAAATTCTATTTTAGGTTCGTATGGGAAAGCGAAACGCTCGAGAAACAATTAAATTTGATACAAAACTGGTAATTCAATATATGAAGACTTGCGGAGCCTTTAGTTTTACTGTTAGCGTGGGATAGTATATAGGTAGTCATATCTAACTACAATTTACTAAGGAACATGTCCGACATAAACCGTTAATTTAATTTGAGGATTGTTATAACTTTGTAGCACTCCCTTATGAGTCCGTGCGTAAGATGGTTAACGTAAGGAACTATTTACAGAGTGTTAATGTTTCTCATGTGATATTGTGTTGAAGTAATTTAAACCTGTTAGTTGAAAGCAACGGTAATGATTACTATAGTTAAATATATTCGGTTTTATTCACTATTTCACATCACAGAGCCAGTATTCTTACTAAACCCCTCCAGATAAGCTGTAGTGTGTGTAGGTTAACACATAGGTGAAGTTCGAACCTGCAGATCATGAATGAGCCTGATATAATTATTTTCAAACTTTAATCTCTCCTTACACATATAAACCTACATATACTCACACCTGTATCCCCGAGAGGGTACACAGGGGCGCATCAAAGTCCCCAATTTATGCTTAGATAATAGAGGGCAAGCGTATTGCCGTCAAGCGGTCAATGATTTATCCGATAGTTTCCACCCACCCTCAGGAACAGATAAGGCCTATTTTAATATTAATACCTAAAGGCTTAGTTTAGCTTTAAAAACTATTTACAAAACTGTAACATGAAAGAAATAAACTATTCTATGTGAGTTTTGTATTATATGTTTAATTTAATTTGATATTTATTTGACATCTAGAGCTAGTTAGTCAAAATATGTCATTATTCAAAAAAATTAAAGGCTTAAACGTAAATTTTTACCCTTGCTCCCACAATTGATATTTAGAACATCTGAAACTTTGAAAGCTGTTTGTGTAATTGGAGGCGAAGGAAATGGGTTGCTATGGCTTCGGTCATAATCTCGTTTTACTTATCTTTATAATGACAGTCGTTAGACGCTCAGAATTTAATTTTGTATCTTTATATTTTCCCTGTTTAGTACGTGGAATAATGATTAAGGATACCACTGCAGATTTAGATAGCAATATTATGCAGCTTTAGATTACAACCATTAGCACATCGCTCAAAAATGTACAACCATTTAAATATTCATGTTTATGTAGTGTATAAAGAATTGACCTCCCTCGTATGCAAAGGGAGGTTTGATTTGAAGTTCTTTGTTGATGTTGGGATGACAATGTTGATGATATGAATCATATAAATAAACTAATCTTTGTGAGAACTTTCATTTGCACGATACACGATCAAGATCAATTCATTGTGTCGATTTCCTAAGCTATACCATGACGAACTACATTTATTGTATTTTGGTATTATATTAGGTTAAAATAAATACTCATGAAAGCGACCAGAAAACTATATGTTATTCGCTGAATATACTGTTTCATAAAAATGTTTTAGAAATGTATACGAATAGACACAAAAAGAGTGTTAGAAGTTTGACTTGCCGTTCTATTAAATTTTTCGTCTGAAAAGTGTCTTAAACGAGAGTGTTTCTATCTGTGTTTTAAAAAGAGCTGCTCAGCCGTTTAAAGATCATCAGCCCCAATTCTGTTGCTTTGATTGTTATCAAGACAGATGTATATTGAACGGACCATAGTACTTTAATTGGATAGTAGTATTTGATCTAAAGCCAATTTCATGTTGATTTTGGCTCTAGTCGGTGTAAAGAGAAGTAAGTAGGCTATTTGAATGTTGGCACAATCCCTTAAACATAGCAGCACTATTGCCAAAAAAGTTGTTTTCATTCCGTGGCATATGTACGCCACAATTCTATCTTACATAAACATTCTGTGTATTTTTGAGATGATGATATTAATATAATTATATATTTTCGGGATTAGGGCGGGATAAGAGAAGAGAGGGGATAACGGTAGGGAATAGAGGAATAGGGAGAACTCTGGGAGTTGAAAGAGGAGAGGTGGAGATAGGGGAGGGAGATTTGCCCCTGGTACCCTCGCTTACTCGGCATTATAATGCAGGTATAGTTGGTTTACCGGTTTTGTGTGAGGCCGTGATATTATTCCAGTCAAGCAGTAAATTCGTGCCGAAGCATGGATCTCCCACTCATTATTGTCTTTCTTTATTCTCGAATTGGCACTGTAAAATTCGCTAAATAAGTAAATAATAATCTATAATAGTCTTGTATCGTAGTTTTATAACGTTATTGAAATTATTTAAGGAACACCGATAGTGTCATTGTATTAGGTTGGAGGCCCAAAATCCCCCACCCCCCCTAATGATAGCGCTGTTAACAAAAAGGATACCCCAGGGGGGTACCAGCGCTAGCGTTGGAGAATCCCCACCTGGACGTCCACCCTCAGTACGGATTATGCCTGAGCGTGGACGCCCAGGCTGCCTCTCGTACTCTGGGGGGGGGGCTCAACTGCGCTCTCAAAATCTGCTCGGGGCAAGAGAAGGCATACCATGGCACCCCCTGTCACGTTTACCGTGGATTTTTGTAACATCAGGGGCTTACATTCGAACCTGGACACTGTCCACCACCACCTTGAGACAGCAAAGCCGGCCTTGCTCTTTTTAACCGAGACGCAGATATCATCTCCAGCGGACACATCCTACCTCTGCTACCCTGGGTACGGGCTGGAACACTCCTTTGTTCCTAAGGCTGGTGTATGCGTGTACGTTAGAGATGATATCACTTCTCGCCGCCTCGGCAATCTTGAAGGTCGGGACCTCTCCATCTTATGGCTACGTGTAGACTGCGACGACCATCCCCGCATCTACCTATGCCTCTACAGGTCCCATAGCGGTGATGCCGAAACGGACCGACTCATCGACCACTTCCAAATGGCTACAGATTCAGTGCTCCAGCAGGTCCCATCCGCAGAGATTGTGATTCTTGGCGACTTTAACGCCCATCACGCCGAATGGCTTGGTTCGCGCAAAACCGATCATGCGGGAAGATCTGTTCACGATTTCGCCTTGGCATATGGCTTGACGCAGCTGGTAGCAACGCCTACGCGAATCCCAGATGCAGAAAGCCACGTGCCTTCACTGTTGGATTTTCTGCTGACCTCACATCCTGACGGCTACAAAGTATCCGTTGAGGCCCCTCTTGGCTCTTCGGACCATTGCCTGATTAGGAGTATGGTGCCACTCGGCTCTGCGGCCGCGAGTTACAGGCAGTCGCCGCGTATGGCACTATAGGTCAGCAGACTGGGATGGAATGAGAACATTCTTTGCATCCTACCCATGGAGGCAGGTTTCTCTTCTCGCCGGATGATCCCAATGTCGTTGCTGACTCTGTCGCGGATGTTGTGCTTCAGGGTAAGAAACTTTTCATTCCATTCTCCCTGATTCCCACAGGTGGCAAGTCCCAGCCTTGGTTTGGTCGAACCTGCAAAGCGGCGTCCCGCCGAAAGCAGGAATGTTACCAAGCATGGGCTAATGCAGCGACAGCACGGGATGTAAAGACCAGCACATTAAAGAAGCAATTTAACTTTGCCTCCAGGTCCCTCAAAAGAGTAATTGCTGGGGCGAAGTCGGCTCACATCGGCAGAATTGGCGAGAGACTAGTGAGTCTCCCCTCCGGAACTCGTGCATTCTGGTCTTTTGCCAAAGCTGTCCAGGGGAACTTTTGTAAGCCATCCCTTCCACCACTGCGCATAGGAGATAATTCGTTGGCCCAAGACGCTAAAGAAAAAGCCGATCTTCTGGGCAAACTCTTTGCGTTCAACTCGACCCTGGACGACGGGGGAAACGCACCGCTAACCGGATAACGCGCCTTTATCGACTTTCCTACTCTCTTGGCGTAGTCCCGATCTCATGGAAGACAGCTCTAGTGCACCCAATCCCTAAAAAAGGAGATCGCTCGGATCCGTCCAACTACAGACCCATAGCCATCACCTCCTTGTTCTCCAAGATAATGGAATCCATTGTTAACTGCCAGCTCCTCCGGTACTTAGAAGACCACCAGCTCCTCAATGATCGACAATACGGCTTCCGTCAGGGTCGTTCAGCTGGTGATCTTCTCATAGACTTGACTCACCGGTGGGCACAGGCGATCGAGACCAAGGGGGAAGCGCTCCTTGCGAAGCTTCCTTCCTATGGGCTTCCCGAGAAACTGTGCAATTGGCTCACCAGTTTTCTTACAGACAGAAGCATCAAGGTCGTTGTTGACGGTGCATGCTCCGACTCCAAGTCTGTTAATTCTGGTGTCCCACAAGGCTGTGTGCTATCACCCACGCTGTTTCTTCTGCATATCAACGACATGCTGCAGATAAGCAGCATCCATTGTTATGCGGACGATAGCAGAGTGATGCACTTTACACCGGCCGCGCTAACATTTCGGGTAAACGTCATCGAAAGCCGATCCAAACTTGTGTCTAAAATCGAAACTTCTTTATCAAAAGTTTCAGATTGGGGTCGACTTAACCTAGTCCAGTTTAACCCCGAGAAGACACAGGTTTGGGCGTTTACCGCCAAAAAGTTGCCATTGGTCGTATCACCTCAATTTGAGAGCACTTCTCTAAATGCATTAGCCAGTATCGGAATCCTTGGCGTCGATATATCAAGCGAAGTCCAGTTTCGCGGTCACTTAGAGAGTAAGGCCATATTAGCCTCGAAGAAGCTTGGTGTGCTAAACAGATCGAGACAGTATTTCACTCCGGCCCACCGCCTGCAACTTTATAAGGCGCAGGTTCGGCCGCACATGGAATACTGTTCTCATCTCTATGCAGGTGCACCCCAGTACCAACTTCTCCCTCTTGTCCGCATTCAACGGAGAGCGACCATCGACTGCCAAGATATTTCTGATCGACTTGACACCTTTTCGTTGCGTAGAGATGTAGCTTCACTCTGCATCCTCTATCGCTTGTATCATGGGGAGTGTTCAGAGGAATTGTTCGGACTTATACCGGCTGCTGGTTTCCGCCATCGTCCTACGCGACAAAATATCCATCCCCATCACCTGGACGATTGGCACTCCACCACTGTGCGCTTCTCCAGAAGCTTTTTGCCTAGCACAACCAGCTTATGGAACAAATTGTCGCCTGCCATATTTCCGAACCGATACGACCTTCAAACCTTCAAGAAGAGAGCGTACCTCTACCTAAAAGGCCGGCAACGCATTTGTGACTCTTGAGTTGCGGGTGTCCATGGGCGGCGGTAGTCACTTACCATCAGGTGACCCGTCTGCTCGTTTGCCCCCTATCGCATAAAAAAAAAAAAAGTTTATGATGAAAACCTGCTTGTATGATATTAAATTCTCTACATAATAGTTTCTTTCGATTTTTAATGAAGTTAATATTGATCCGAGTACTCTCATTAATAAATTCATAACCGCTTTTCAATCATCATTTTGAAGACTAAAAAATTTATTTTTCCTAAATTATGAACGATTGAAATAAAATAAGCCAATAACTAAGTTATATTTGATCAATAATAGTTTACGGAGCTTGTTCATATTTCAGAGAAAATAAAGTTTTTAGTCTTCAAAATGATGATTGAATTGATTGAAGAATTTGACAGGGGCATTGTAGGCGGTTATCAACTTCCACCTATCCAGTCCATTCCACTATCCATCCTTCTACTCTATTTTTAAAAACACATTCCTCCTCTAAAGTCTAAAATTAAAGGGTGAAAAATACAGCTTAGTAAAATATTGATCATGACAGGCATTATAGTGGGCAGTAATTATAATTGTTTAAGTGACAGTAGGCATTATAGTTTCTAAAACGTTTTAGAACTATCTCGAATGTAATGGTGTAGTATATAAATAAAGCAAGAGTTGTTTGTTAGATCAGTTGTCAACTGGATCTCGAATAGTGAAACTACAGTAAATTATGGATATTTCTCGTAGAGAACTTTGGCTGCTTTTACTTCACGAATTTCGCTTAGGTTGAAAAGCGACTCAAGCAGTGCGCAATATATGTGCAACGATGGGGAAAGGCGTGCTCTCTTACGATACCACCAAATATTGGTTCAGAAGATTTAAGGATAGAAATTATGACCTATCTGATGAACCTCATCAAAGACGACCTCCTACAATAGATGTAGATGAGTTAAAAAGACTCATAGAAATGGATCTCAGGTTCACTTCACGTTGTCTGGCAGAGCAGCTTTAGTGTTTGTAAAAAAAAAAAAAAGCTCCACGCTTTAGAAAAGACCTGGATATACTCAGTTTGGTTGCCACATGAGTTGACGCCGTTTCAACTTCAGAGGAGAGCTAATGTGTGCATGGAACTACTTAGTTATCATCGTACCAATGAGTGGCTCAGGAATGTAATTACGGAGGATGAAAAGTGTTGTTGTTGCACCTGGAGAAGTAGGAGTACCGACGTCAAAATCTGATACGAATAAAAAAGTTCTTTTAAATGTGTGGTGGGGAATAAACTGAATTATACTGGGAGCTGTTGCCATCTAACACTACAATCACGGCCAACATTTATTGTGACCAACTGGATAAAGTAGCAGCGAGATTACCGAAAAATCAAAATAAAGTATACTTTTTGCACGATAATGCTCGACCACATGTAGCAAAAGCGACTCGTGAAAACTCTCCAGACATTATGCCCTGAGATTATCATCTATATAGTTCTCTAGCCCATTACTAAGCAGATAACCACCTTTTTTGATCAAAAGCTGCAAAACTTCTACGAGGATGTCATTATGTCTCTGCCAGCGCGTTGGCGACACGTGATAGAAAACGACGGTGCTTATATAGTTGAGAAATTATTTGATTTTGTATACCTCAAAAATTAAATAAATTTGTGTACAAATTATTAGTTGCCAACCTATTATGTTTAACCTATTTAGGTTAAACATTTGGACAGTGCAACTGAGAAAGGTTTCTCAAATATCTGAGGTTTTATATCTTTCTCTAGATCTGACAATTTTGAGATGGGGTACAAAGTTAACACTAAACACGTGCAGTTTTAAAATATCACAAGTAAAAAAAAAACTATTATCGGGTTTCTTGAATGCTTCTATTCAAAAACATTCAAGAAACCCGACAATAGTTTACTATTTAAGTTCCTCTCTTTGGCGATCGCGTAACTCACCTTGTGCTCTATATCATTCGTACTGAGAGACGATTCAAATTAGAGATTAAACGGATAGTTGTATGGCCGGATACCGGATATTCGGCCGAGCATGAGTTCAGATAGACGCATAACAGCCCTCCGAATACCTGGGCAAACATTGTAAATTACTTACATATATAGGTTATAGACAATATTAAAAGAAAGAAATTCAGTAACAAATTTATCACACATGTAGGCTGACTTACTTTTGTAACCTGAATTCTAAAAACTTTTTAACTGTTTAAGTCGATGTAACTCATCAACACTATATTAATTAGAGCACGACAGACGAATGCCTTGGACTTTCATAAAAAAATCTTAGAAGAGTCCTTCAGTAGCCGTTGAACGGCTAAAAAGTTGTAAGCAATTTTTATTACTATTTTTTACAACATTGCGTAATACCAAAATTTAGTCCAACTTATTTTATAAAAATAGGTACTGCTTATTCCGTATCCTCATATGCTGGTCGTAATGAAACATGGGTATCAAATATCATGATTTGCATTTAGTAATAAAACTAGAGAATAGCTGAAAACTGGTAATGTTAAATGTCTATTATATTTGTAAAGATACATAAATAAAGTACATAAATGTACTATCCAGTACCCGGCCGCATGCTAGCTCACTATGCGTTAAGTGCCGAATAGTCATTTTTACCGGATAGGACGGATGCCGAATAGTGGCCCGATATTCGTCAATTCAAATTACATTCAAATTACAATCATACCGAATTCTATTAAACTAAAGTATCTAGCCTTAAGAGGCTGTGGCAAAGAAAAAATTACAATTTAAAAATGAATGAAACAATGCTGTTTATGTATTAAGTATTGCTAATGATCACCTAATATTTTCACCTTCTTCTATTATTTGATAGTAGTTTCGACAGTGATTTCGAATCTTTGCTAAGATCTTGACGTGGTTTGCCTCGAATTATGACGATGGATAAGGACTATTATTATTGTATTTTTTTTTATTGTTCTTATTCAATGCTATCATAATGTATCCACCTAATACTTGCATGCCGCTATGTATGGCTAAATGTACCTTATGCTCATAATTAATTTGCCTTTACTTTTACAACGTTTTAAGCAAATGAAGATATTATCATTACCTTTTTTAAATGAATACATACACATAAATTACATTTTTAAATATACCATATACCTACAATATACATTTAAAAATATAAAACATGGTAGACCACCGACATAGGGTACAGGGACCAAAACATTGGTGGTTAGGTCTCCAGAGATAAGAACCTCCTGATAATGCGGGCTGCGTCGAGGAAAACTGTGTTGATCGTGGCTTGTAGCTATTAATTCGTGAGCAGATATGACTATCGGGACAATAATCAGCGAATCGATATCCTGTATGTAAACAATCTAGTGAAACAAATCCAATTTTTTTTTTTAACTTTCACGAGGTTATTGTCATGAACAGTATCGACAATCATTACACGATCTAATCGGTCTATCAACACTATATCAGGCTTATAGCCAACTATAGTCCCTTCAGTGATGGTAGATCCATCGCAATACAATGTAGCTCCACCATTTTCGAGAACTGGGTCGGGCACATACCTGTAATATGGCACCTCTGAATTCACAAGATTGTATTTAACCATAGCCAGGATGTAGAAGCGTTTACGTCTTCATCGGGCCCACTTAGGGCCCGACAAAACGACCATGGAGCTCCTGGCCCTTCCATACCTCATTACTACTGAGTACTACAGGTTTGCATCAGTTATCTTTAGCCAGAGCGAGCGGAGTAAGTCCGTTGTCCACTGCTTCATTACGATGCACTTTTACATCGCTGTATAAAAAATATTCTGTAAGGTTGTATATCTCGCTATTGTGTAGGGTCCTTCATGTTTAAAAGACTTCGACCTCTAAACTTTACTAACTTAACTAACTTAATTACAGAAATACAGTCAGCAGTGTACGGACTCTTCCATCAAGGACATATAATTCAGTCTGAGTCCACCTGAGTATACCAAAGGATTACGTGAGAACCAGCATAACCCAACTATTGCAGGCGCGTTTTTTACCGCCTGACAAAAGACTGTATTTGTAAAAAGTATTTTTTTTTCAGGCGACCAAAGAATCGATCTTGCAACGACTGTTTACACTAGAATTAGGTATTGTAACTGTGATATATCCAGATACTTGTAGGTTTCAGTAGCAGAAAGAGATCTAAGTTTAGTTGAAACTGAAAGTTCAACTCCTTCAGATTCTACTACTAAGGCTTGTTGTACATGCATGACTGCACACTTGTCTACACAAAATTCCATATTGATAGAGTTACTACAGTTTTAAATCACCTTTCGTAATTTACTGGGTGCAAATAGTTTCAAATCATCCATATATAGAAAGTGAGATGAAACTTGATCATCTTTCCGCAACTCAAGGCCTGGCCCTGAACCCTCTAACAGAGTGCTGAGAGGATTCAAAGCAGAACCACAAGGGACTCGAACTATCCCCTTGAAATATGCCTCGCTCGATCTCTAATGGTACATCATTGGCTATAATCTGCCGATATCCTGGATAACGAAGAACCGTTATCTATTGCCCCATACATGACTTTAAGAAAGTGCATATAGTTGTATCAATTTTCTATGATTCCAGCATCCTCAAAACTCTGTGGCGTTCTGGTTGGCTAATGATCATATCTATGATAAGGAGCTCCTTTGTGCCAGGATTCCCGCTCTTACATAAATTCTGAGAAACAGAAATGATCGAGTTTTTATATAAGTAATTATATTTTCTTTCATATGTAATTTTTATTATTATTATTACTATAGTAGGTATGTAAGAGTGTTTATAAAATAAGAACACAATTATTATACGCCAGAACTCACTTTTCTTCAAAACTCTTAGTCGCAGTCATTAAAACAAAACGAGAACTGCCATTTAGACTCAAAGGAACTAAGAACTAATGAAGTTTGAACTAAAAGTTTAAACACTGCTTACCAATCTCGTTGACAAATTATTAGAGTTAGTAGAGTGAGGGTAGAACAGACTTAGTACTTTGTTCACATTATATCTAGGATTATAAGTAGTCCCTGTTCATTTTAAACTAATTCGAGTTTATCTCACGCTTAAAACGCAAATCTTTAACTTTTTTACTGTAACTATCTTGACTTTAAAGTTAGAAGTATAAGCATTGACATCCAATTACCTATAGATTTTAGGAAAGTAAGAAGTTACTCTACAGTTATGTTATTTGGTTTAAATTTCCAAAACTAGACTACATCTGTTCTTTGTGAGTGTAACAGCGCTGGTATGGCCTATTTATATATATTTTTTTTATGCGATAAAGGGCAAACGAGCAGACGGGTCACCTGATGGTAAGTGACTACCGCCGCCCATGGACACCCGCAACTCAAGGGTCACAAGTGCGTTGCCGGCCTTTTAGGTAGGTGTACGCTCTTTTCTTGAAGGTTTGCAGGTCGTATCGGTTCGGCAATACGGCAGGCGACAATTTGTTCCATAAGCTGGTTGTGCGAAGCAAAAAGCTTCTGGGGAAGCGCACAGTTGTGGAGTGCCAATCGTCCAGGTGATGGGGATGGATGTTTTGTCGCGTAGGACGATGGCGGAAACCAGCAGCCGGTATAAGTCCAAACAATTCCTCTGAACACTCCCCATGATACAAGCGATAGAGGATGCAGAGTGAAGCTACATCTCTACGCAACGCCAAGGTGTCAAGTCGATCAGAAATATCTTGGCAGTCGATGGTCGCTCTCCGTTGAATGCGGTCAAGAGGGAGAAGTTGGTACTGGGGTGCACCTGCATAGAGATGAGAACAGTATTCCATGTGCGGCCGAACCTGCGCCTTATAAAGTTGCAGGAGGTGGGCCGGAGTAAAATACTGTCTCGATCTGTTTAGCACACCAAGCTTCTTCGAGGCTAATATGGCCTTACTCTCTAAGTGACCGCGAAACTGGACTTCGCTTGATATATCGACGATGCAGTTAGGGAAGTGCTCTCAAATTGAGGTGATACGACCAATGGCAACTTTTTAGCGGTGAACGCGCAAACCTGTGTCTTCTTGGGGTTAAACTGGACTAAGTTAAGTCGACCCCAATCTGAAACTTTTGATAAAGAAGTTTCGATTTCAGACACAAGTTTGGATCGGCTTTCGATGACGTTTACCCGAGAAATGTTAGCGCGGCCGGTGTAAAGGGCATCACTCGTGCTATCGTCCGCATAGCAATGGATGCTGCTAATCTGCATTATACGAGTATGTTAAATTATATCTAGGGTGTAATACGAAATAAAGGACCATTTTAATCTTATTGGTAAAAATAGCCAAGTATAAAAAATATATAATACCATGAAGCATGAAAAGGAGAAAGATGTTGCTTTATATGATAAGACTCAGAACAGCTTAAAGTTTGAAACATTCAACGTACACTAAAAACAGTATTGCGTACGTGCATAAATCTGTTTTAAATGTACACATACATTAAGAGTCCAATTTTCAAACAGGCAAGGTCTTGAACCGCATAAGTCGTTTTTGCTTACATAAAAGATTTCGTATCATATCGGATCGCCCAGGCCTTTGCCATTATCTAGTAAAAGGTTATCGCATAGCTGTAAGATACTGAGCGTCATGAATTGTCATGAAAGATAATTACCTTTGACATTGTAACAACATTGAGAAGACAACGTAATAAGACGTGCGACAAATAACGACGAATGAGAGATGGAAGCTAAAATGTCAGAGAGCGCATATGCAATATAATATATATGGAAAGGTTTTCTTAAAATAAAAACAAAATAGAAACATTTTCTGTTCTCAATTGGTATTTGTTAGAAATGAAAGAAATTACGTTCAAGTTACTTGGAGAATTACGGTTTTCATCGGCTCTGCTTTAAAGTAAATATTAATTTTATAAAGTTATAATAGAAAAAAGAAATCACGGTTAAGTACAATTTTACCCTTTTGAATAAATACTGTGAGAGCGCTGATAGCACTTACACAAGTTTATTCTTATCTAGGGTACAAGACTTCAATACTTGCTGCTTATAAATTAATGAGGTACCTACACTTTGTTATACTGCAAATGTACTTAGTTTTAAGATCTAAGTGGAATTGAAACTGAAATTAATACATAATAATAAATATACAGTCTTATATAACCCGACACTTGACCAACCAAACTAAATTAGTGTAGGCTACTGCATCGTCAGGAAACGCTCACGTAATGTTTTAGGCGATGTAACAAATTAATCCGCTGGTTCGCGCGGAATGGGTGCTCGCGGCAACCGACGACCCGGAAACGTTAGTACACCCGCCTTAATTAATTTCCGCGAACAACTGTACTACGTAGTGTTATTAGCGTATCTCCACGTATGTGGTTTTACCAAATTAAAAGAGTTTTAGAAACATGTCTTCTCGAGAGCACATGTTGTCGACGCTCTAGCTAGTGTGACCACGGAGATTTTATTTGGGGTATTTTATATTAGAGTAGGGGAGTAGGGTAATGGGAGTCACCTTCACATCCACGAAGGGGACACATAAACGGCGCCCCTACCCCAGCTCAGGCCCCCCCCCCCCCTCGCGGCCTGGAACGGCTCGCTGTTTTCTTTTTGTGCTCCGCTGATATAATTTTACGTCAATGAAAATTAGAAGGTAAGTGTCGAATATTACTTTTACATGAACTTAGTTAGACGTTCGAAATTGTGATGTGCAGTTCATATTGTGTCAGTGTTGTATATATGTATATATTTTTTGTTTTATTCTTTTTCTCATGAGTATAATTGTGGGACATGAGAGTCACTATTACCCGCAACTTTGCATGTTGAATTACGTCATTTTACTTCTTTCTAGATGCCGAAAGTACGAGTCAGGACAGCTGCTATAAAGCTTGTTGAAGGAGGTTATTCTATAAGACTGCTAAGGTAATGAGGATCCCATTTTCAGGCCTTCAAAAGAGGATAAGAAAAGGTTCTACAATAAGACTACATCTGGGACGATTCACGGTCTTTAGTGCTAAGACAGAAGCCGAGAGCAAACTTGGTGAAGAAAATGGAAAATATTTTTTATGGTTCAACTACTAATCAAATTAAAGAAAAAAATTAAAGAAAACCTAAAAGGAAAAGAAAATAGGAAAATTAAATAAACAGGGGGTAAAGAAAAAGAAAAGGAAAAGATCAGAAAAAAAGACTAAAATACAGAAGAAGGGTCCTGAAAAGGCAAAGTGCCAAATACTACAAGAAACGAACGAAACTTCTGTATCAGATGTTGGCACTGACGACTTATGCCAGGATGATGAGGATGACGATGCAGAACATGCTGGAAACAGATGCCTAATGGTGGTATGCAAAGATTCTTGAAAAACAACGAGATGTGGTTCAGATGTACCTCATGTGGGGGCTATGGGCTCACGCGAAATGCACTGGGTGATACTCAGCTGAAGGTTATTAATATCCAAAGTTGATTGCCAAAGTGACTGATATTTTTTTCTAATAATAGTTAGTGATCGTTTAATATGTATGTATTAAGAAATATATAAGTATGTTTAGCAGAGTCGAGCAAACAGACCTTTAGATTCGGATCAGACAGCCGTGCGTGACATGGATGAAGATTATTACTGTTATTAAACTTAAAAAACCATACAAATTACATTTTTGAATATGTACCTTTATCTAAAAACAAAATATATTTAAAAATATAAAAAATAGCAGGCTACCGACTTCGGGTACAGGGACCGAGACACCGGTGATTAGGGCTCCAGATAGGAATCTCCTAACAAGGCCCTGTCGAGGAGCACTGACTTCTGCATCGGTCGGTGTTGATCGAGGCTCTTGGTTATCAATCCGTGGGCAGATATGACTATCGGAACAATGATCGCCCGAATCGATATTCCACATGTCGACTGTCTCGTCAGACAAATCCAAATATTTTTTATTGTTCTTTTTATTAACATTCAGGAGATTCTCGTAATGAGTTACAGCGATATCGACAATCATTGCCCGGCGCTCTAATCAGTCTATCACCACTATATTAGGCTTACTGGCAACAATAATCCTGTCAGTAATGATTGATCGATTTGTAATTATAGATCCATACACACAGCGTCACCGCAGCTATAGATTGTCTTGTCAAATGCGAAATTAATATTAAAAGGATAAAATAATGTTTTTTGTTACAATTGTGGGGATGCAAATATTTTTTGCAATTGGGGTGTACAATTCAGGTTAAATAATTTCTAAAATATAGGGGGACAAACAGACAGGTCCTCTGATGGTAAGTGACAACCGTCGTTCACGGACACCTGCTACTCAAGAGTCGTAAGTGCACTGTCCGCCCTTGAGAGAGAACAAGGGGGATGAGGGGAGGGAAACGACGAGAGAGGGAATGATGAGAGGGAGGATTGTAGGAGGGGAAACAGGAGAGGGGGGGGGGGGTTTATCTCCGGAAACATCACTAATTTTGGGGAAATGCAACGCTAGCGTTGCTTCACCACTGGTTTTCTGTGAGGCCAGCATTTCTCTCCCAAATTGACGGTCGGACCTTATGAGAAGAAATCTGTCAAACAAACTTATGGCTACTCTTTTAAATCATCAGACAGGTATTACCACATTAAGTGTACAGCATATACTATACAATAAAATACTAGCAAGTTGTTGATGACTGTCCTGGCCACTTGGTTGTGTCGGTGTAAATACTCACCATTGGCAAGACGAGAACAACCAGAAATAATATGCTTGATAGATTCACCAGGACGCGCACGGTGGTATGCCCGACATACATGTACCGTTCTGTCTTTCAGGATAAATATCTGATAGATTCGTCATAACAATTTCTTCCATAATAGCAAAGACAAAATCTTCAGTCTCTAAAAAGAGAGCACCAAATCGTAGCCTGGAAGTTTTTAGCTTTTAAGTTGAGTAGGGTAGGTAGGTAGTTTAGGGTCTTAATGTTTAAAAGACCACGACCTCCAAACTTTCGCGGGATATATGTATAACCTCACTACCGAACGTGGTAATGCAGTCATCAGTATACGGGCTCTTCTAACAAGGGCATCTTAGTCAGTCTGATTCCATCTGAGTATAGCAAAGGAACGCGTGAGATCCGGCAAGACCCAACCATTGCATGGGGCATGCATCTTGTTTCCGCCTAACAAACGACTTTTAAATACTTTTTTAGGCATCCGAAGAATCGCTTCGGTAACGACTGTTTCACCTGTTTCACCCTAGATTCAGATACATGTTGGCTAATGGTTATATCTAGAATAAGGAGCTCCTTAGTGCCATGAGTCCCGCTTCTACATCACGTCTGAGAAACAGAAATAATTATTTTTTACAGATGGTAAGCATGTAATAGGTCTATAGTTCTTGGAATCCATTGAACTACCAGATTTGTGGAGTAAGTGGGTCACGCCAGTAGTCATAGTAGATCGTCTGTCATCTTGCAGTCAGTTTGCTTCTGTATGTGTGACAGGTACCGACCGTGGGCAAATAGGGGGTAACAGTAAAAAAGCGTATATGTTCCAAAAAAATTGAGTTGGGTTTACCGAAAATAGGAGACAACTGATCCATGTGTAAGTGACAGGAGTTTGCCAGATGATGATGCATCAAGTACATTTTGGAGTGACATGTACTCCAACTCTATTTTTTTGGAACATACGCTTTTTTACCGTTTACCCCTATTTGCCCACGGTTTAAGAAAGTCTACGCGCTTTGTGATACATGATTGTTGAGGAATAATGTCAGTCCACAAGAATAAATCACTCTTGGTAGCAAATTGCAAGATCAAAAGCAGAGTAGCTTACTAATGACTGTTCTAGTCTCTCTAGAGTGGTAGCGGTGTTTTCTGGCATTTCTTATTATTTTTCATTTATTATTAAATCCAGTCCAGACCTAATTTGATGATTCACAGATCGATTCTTGAATCGTATTTTCTTAAGAGCAACTTAGCCTTTCATTGTGTTGGGCACTTACAGATATAGCTTTGCGGAATAAGAGAAAATGTTATACAACGTTTTAGTTCTTACCTAACCAACAGAAAACAATATTTTAAAATTAAACGGTTGAAGAAGTTATGCAATAAATTCATAAATCAAAATTATTTACTATAAATATAGGTGTTACTCGAGCTTCAGTGTAAGGTCCGACCTTCTTTATAGTATTTGTAAATCTTTTAACTGCATGCATAAAAAGTATTTTACCGGATGTTAAATTGGTTATGTATGATGATGATATCAGTGCTGTTATAACTCCTAATGATATAATGACCTTAGAGTACAAAATAAATAGCTTTCTAGCTGCCTGTGAAGGCTGGCTTTTAAATAATTTGAATCCGAATTAAAAAAAAGACCAAATGTATGCTTTTTACATCTACAATTAGAAGCAATATTCCTATAAACGTTTCATTTTGTGAAATACATTTGATGTAGTAGAGAATCTATAGTAAATCTAAAAAACTTAGGTACAGAATTAAATTTTGGGGAAATAGTTATCAATATAACGTGAATGCTGCCTTTATGTATATATATGCAAAAGAGAGCATTGAGTACTATGCTTCGTTTAGACATAACTGAATCGTGTAGGGCACATTTCATCAAGCTAAGTATTTTAACAGCACCTTCCATTTATATTTTAATTCTCCTTACTCATTTACATAAACATCTGAACTTTGAGACAGACACTGAAAGAGAATATAGAGTAAAAACTCGGATAAAAGATCTGCCTACTATTCTCCAAACAAAGCTTAATGTTGTAAAACACTCATCAAGTATGTATGTGTATGCATTATATAAATATATTAAACAAATTACCACTACACTTATAGAATATTACGAACGTTATTTATTAATAGACTCAAGGCATTATTGTTGATTTAGGAGTGTTGTTATGGTATTGACGAAAATCGCAAGGATAAAAAAAATTATCAATGATTAATTTTAGAATGTATTGCAATAATTTCGTAAGTTGATAATAATATTTTGATATGTCACAATTAACAAAATTTTACATGTATGTGTTCTTGCTATTCTATTAATAATTAATTAACGTTGACATTTATGCATCTTGTTTTTGATAAAGTGTAATCACAATAGTAATATTATTTTAATGGTGTATTACTATTCTTATATTTCGACACATATGTATTTTTGTGTATGAAATAAATGAAATCAAAAATGAAACTTAAAGAATGAAATGTCTTACCAGTTAAAGCTGCTGAATAGAGAACAAATTTTATATTTTTATATTTTGATAGCTTATAATTGAAATAAAACATCATAACTAGCTTTAGAATTTCGCTCCTCCTCCAAAAAAATCTTGTATATAAGTCCCAAACATTAAGCTGAAGCTGAAGTTATTGAAAACTAAGGGTTGAAATGGCATAATATTATTATTTTCGAGTTATGAATCTATTTGAGCGGGTCTGAGGCATAACTCTAAACTACATTAATATTTTATAATATTATAAGGCTATGTTCTAAACATGTTTTATTATTGGAATAGTCCAATATTGTACCGTGTACGGTTAACTGACATGATGATAAATATGATGATTCTCATAAATATATATTTCAATAATGTAATTTATACGGGTTTTTCACTACAGAGAACGGGGTGTCTGGAATTCTGGATATATCACTACTTAGACTTAGACTTACTAAAATATTCACTATAATTGATTAATGACAAAAAAATAATAGAAACATAAAAGTGGATTATGTTAACGTGTATATAAAAGTTAAGCAACACCCTAACCATACACATATCAAAAACAAGCTCAGAAAACACTGACACCGAAATATGTACAAATTAACTTTTTTTTTGCCATTTCTTCATGTTGTTCTGGAAAGTTCCCGAAGTTTGTCAATCTGAACATAAACAAGAAAGCAGGTTATTCCTGTCTCCCTCATGCAAATGCTCAGACAAATGCCTAGCAGTTAGTCAGGACGGGAATCAAGACTGATATAAAATACGGGAGGTAGCCTTGTCGGTATAGCAGTTTCGGATAACCTTGAGTGAAGTTTTAACGTTACCCGTTTCCCTGCTATTTAATCCTGTTGAATAAATCAAAATGCCTAAGAAACTGTGTCTTTGTGGATGTGACTGTTTTTAGCCTTTTTTCTATAACTTTTATTTTACATACAGACATCGAAAATAGAAAAAATAAATAAAAAAAAACAACTTTCAATTATGTTATATAATATTAATTCTAAAAGTATAATGATAAAAAATAATACTAAATAAGAAGAAGCCTATACCAAAGTATGCTAATGAAGTACAAACATACAGATTCCTTAAGAACACCAATAAAACTAAATGGCAGTAAATGGCGTAGCAAGCTATAAGCTTAAATACTGAACTATAAAATGTACTCTGAGACTAATACAGACTATCGTAATGTTAATCAGCAACTAGACCAAATGACCCCTCCATCTTAGTTAAATTTACCTACCCTGTGACTTGACTTAACCAAGTAGTATTTAGTGGTAATATCTAAGAATGCTAAGTATTATCTTGTAAGAGGTCTCGGACTTCCCGGCACCAGCCAGATCGAGCTACAGTTATGCGACCCCGACTTGCTTGATCTATTGCTTATACTCCTCAACCCATCTGTATAAGCATTATCCCTTTCCTTCCCTTTCTATCCTCCCTTTCCTGTCATTATACAGCAAATTTTCAAATCTTATCTTATTATAAGCTTGCCCCATGTTACGTAAATTGGACTAAGTTATTATTGGCAAAATGTGGCTTTCCATTTTATATCTATTTCCCGTAAGGTAAATATTTATGCCTTAATGTAGCCAATTACCTAATGGATCTTTATTGCCCTCAAGCTGGATTCCTTCATAAACATAGTTATGGTACTCAACTGTATCGTTATATACATCACCCAATATATTTAATGGACCTAATTTGTTTCAAAGGAGTGTTGGTGTAGGAGTCTTTATTTTATTAGAACGAAGGTAATCTAGTCTGCAGTTATGCTTAATACAAAAAAATAAAGAAATTCCTGCAGTCTATTTTAGACGTCTCCTAAGAGAGGTATATATAGGTACATATTTGATTTTCATTTTTTTTTCATTCATTATTATATTTTAATTTCATGGAATCTTGAAAAAAGATCACTTCTGAGAATGTATGGATTCTTTGCGCTCAGAAGTTAAAATAATTTACCTAAAAGAGAACATAAAGAGTTCCTTTACTTAACTGAAAAAAATATTAAGCACATACGGCGCGCCTCTAGATGGGAGCGCCTGTATACTCACAAGAGCCTTAAGAAACAACACTAAGACAAACCTTGAATACCTTGATTAGAAGTGCTGGAATCAGAGTGACTAATAGTCACTCTGATTCCAGCACTCGAATCGAATTCAGTTTAAAGAGCCCATATTGTATCGTGACATTTTAAACCTTTTGCATAAGCTTCTTAGAAGACAGCGGTAAAATGTTATTACTACGACAGTGTGGGGTAATCAACACATAGGGGGTCATCGAAAGGTAACAAACAAGTGACACCCCTCTTGAAACCTTTATATCGTCATAGAAATTGGTACGTATTAGATGTATATATAGTGCGCTTGTAATTGCACATATGTTATACAAAATGACCCGGTCGGTGTAAACCCCAAGAACACAACACGAGCTAAAACTTATTTACTATCAAGAACAGTAATGTAACATAAGTAATAACTAATAATATAAATGGTAGGATATACATATCAATTGAACAACTGATAATTATTTAACAAAAATAATTACAGATCATGTTATCACCTTGGTGAAAAGTTTTCGTTAAATAAATCATGATTTATACGATTAGGTAATTACATATGAAATTGGCGTTTCGTCGAACTGGCCACTTTGATCACAAATATCTATCATTTGGTTAGGAATATCAAATTCAAATATATTTCAAATTAGACTTGTAATTATTTGTTTTGTATTTAATGATTAATTTGTTTCTAGATTTAAAATTTTTCTTTGTCATCGTTCTTTGCACAAAATGGAAAACTTACATATGATATGGCGTTATTTACGAACACGAGGTCCACCGTGTCAAAGCGTGGGTTCCGCATCAATGGCACCAGTAGCAAATCCCAGCCCTGGTTTGGTCGAAAGCGGCAAACATCGCGGTCGACCTGCAAAAGCGGCGTCCTGTCTAAAGCAGGAATGTTATCATGGCATAGCATAGGCATATGCAGCGACAGCACGAGATGTAAAGACCAGCACATTAAAGAAGCAATTTAACTTTGCCTTCAGGTCCTAGAAAAGAATAATTGCTAGAGCGAAGTCGGATCACATCGGCTCCCTACTGAAACTCGTGCATTTTGGTCTCTTCCCATAGTCAAGTCCAGGGGAACTTTTGCAAGCCATCCTGTCCACCTCTGCACATAGGAGATAATTCGTTGATCTACGACGCTAAAGATAAAATCGATCTTCTGGGCAAACTCTTTGCTTCCAACTCAACCCTGGCCGACGGAGGAAACGCACCGCCGACCATACCGCAGTTCGAGAGCCGCCGGAAGTCCGGTTTACACAAAGGGCAGTGCGTAAAGCGCTTCTTTCCCTCGACGTTCTTAAGTCGAATGGACCCGATAGAATCTCTCCTATCGTACTGAAGACGTGTGCCTTTATCGGCTTTCCTACTACTACTACTCTGTAGGCGTAGTCCCGAACACATGAAAGACAGCTTTAATGCACCCGATCCCTAAAAAAGGAGATCGCTCAGATCCGTCCAACTACAGACCCATAGCCATCACCTCCTTGTTCTCCAAGAACAATATAATCCATTATCAAGGCCAATCCAAACTTGTGTCTGAAATCGAAACTTCTTTAGTAAAAGTTTTAGATTAGGGTTGACTTAACCTAGTCCAGTTTAAACCCACGAAGACAGGTTTGCGCGTTCACCGCTAAAAAGATGCCATTGGTCGTATCACCTCGTTTTGAGAGCACTTCCCAAACTGCATCAGCCAGCATCGGAATCCTTGGCGTCGATATATCAAGTGAAGTCCAATTTCACGGTCACTTAGAGGGTAATCCCAAATTAGCCTCGAAGAAGCTTGGTGTGCTGAGCAGATCGACATGGTATTTCACTCCGGCATACCACCTGCAACTTTATAAGGCGCAGGTTCGGCCGCACATGGAATACTGTTCTCATCTCTATGCAGGTGCACCCCAGTACCACCTTCTCCCTCTTGACCGCATTCAACGGAGAGCGACTCGCATCATCGACTGCCAAGATATTTCTTATTGGCTTGACAGTTTGGCTTCCGTTAGAGATGTAGCTTCACTCTCCATTTGCTATCGCTTGTATCATGGGGAGTGTTTAGAGGAATTGTTCGGACTTATAGATTGTGATGAAAAATGGATCTAGTACGACAGCTGAAAACGCTCATTACAGTGGTTTTACCCAAGAGAACCGGCTGGTGACTGTTTGGGGGACCAGTGCTGGTGTCATTTTCCTAAGATCTGGTCAGACGATTACGGCAGATCGGTTTTGTCAACGGTTCCAAAACCATGATGGGAAAGCTAACTGATAAGCTCTAGCCCACTGCTGCTTCAGGACAACGCTAGACCCCATACTTCACGACAGACGATCGCTAAATTAGAGGAGCTGCGATTGGAATGTCTCCGATTTGGCAATTATTTCAGCAATTTAATCAATTAACTCCATATGTATATAAACAAATAGCCACAGTGCATAGATAATAATGGTAAATAGTATTTTATTAAATATCTACATAATTTCAT
Organism: Tyria jacobaeae; assembly: GCA_947561695.1. Taxonomy (NCBI): domain Eukaryota; kingdom Metazoa; phylum Arthropoda; class Insecta; order Lepidoptera; family Erebidae; genus Tyria; species Tyria jacobaeae. The sequence goes on from OX387212.1 coordinate 16,001,230, forward strand.
AATATTTTTCGTTAAATTATATTATATTTATACGTTTTACTATTTCTATATAAAACACTAATTTCACATACACTCTCCTGACGGGGTAGGCAGTATTAATTTTTTCGACTATAATTTAGCCTCACAAAAAGGGGGGAAAACCTGTTGCCTTTCCCAGTGTCCGGTTGGACATTGGGACTTAAAATGGATAAATTGGAAATATATTAAAGAACTGGGAGGATTATAAGCAGTGGCAGAGCCATGCTTAGGCGCGAATGGGCCGGCGGTACGACACCACCGCCTCATAAGAATCCGTGTTAATAGTTAACGTGTTAACGTGTTAAAAGAAAACAGTTATGAAACAACGCAAATGATGCATTTCCCCGAAATAAGTGAGGTTTCGCAGGACCAACTCCCCCTCACCTCTTTCCTCTTCTTCAACTCCCTCTCCTATTTCCTATCTCCTCACCCCGCTCTTCTTTCCCTTCTCCTCATCCTCGCTCTCTTCTTTCCCTCCTCCTCATCCAACCCTCTCTTCTTTCCCTTTCCTGCATCCCCCTTTCCCTCTTCACCCTCAAAGGCGGGCAGCGCACTTACAACACTTGAGTTGTAGTTATCCATGATTACACGATGTTTTAACAACCGTTTCTATGCCTTTAGTAATAACCGCACTGACGGTAGCACTCACTTAGATTTTAGCTCCGTCACAATAAGTGGGTAAGAGTCTTATCCGTACTTTAAATACACAAATTAAAGTTTTGTTTATTTCTTACGATATTACGCCTTATCTACTTGACCGATTAGTATAAAATTTTGATACCTAAAATGTGTGACTAAATCTACACCAAAGCTGCGGTCAAAAGTAAGCTTTTATTAAATTAATTATTTTTCAGTATAAAATAAACTAAAACACAGCTGGTGACTGCACCGGCCATAAAATTGGCTGTTTCGTAGTATATAATTCGTTTTGTTCAAAGTTAAAAACGAAGAACCGCTTCATAAATATTTAATTATTTTTATGACCTCAACTTGCAGAGTAGACTTCTGTAATGGATACTTTTAAAACACTTGGAATATACTGCAATGTTTTTCATTTTAGCTCTAGAATGTCTGTTTATTTGTAAAACAATTTCATTTTACGTTAGTGTTATTGTGGTTTATGTTAGGATTAATCTCAAGTGGGATTTCCTCATTATTACTAAAATGAGTAAAATGACATCGATCCATAGATATGAATTATAAATAACGCTCGCAGTTTCGTTCGCGTGGTATGTCGATAAAAATTAACCTGGTAGGGTAAGGTACAGACAGATAGATAAATACTTTTGCGTTATAATATTAAAAATAGAAGTATAGATAACAGACGAAACAAAATGCTCTCTCTGAAATCAGATATGTGGTGTGTATACAACATCGGTTTATCTAGCTGTAATGCCTATTTTATGAAAGTTAAACTTAGGTTATGTATATGGTAAGACTTTTATTGTCTCTTGGTGATTTTAGGACACCGAACTATGTTTATTATGCTCATTCCACTTATTATTCGTTTTTTTTCTGTGCCCTCGATAACAATGTATTGTTTACAGACGAGAAATCAAGTAAAGCCTTTATTTATTGCAGTTAAAGTTCAAATATCTCTGTATGACGTGAAAAAGGTTAGTATCACAATAATGGCAAATTCCTTGTTAAATTCATTCCAATCTTATTAATTAAAGTTTTAATTTATATTAAACCTAACCTTGTTCTTAAAATCGTTTTTCTTACTTTTGGAAAAGTCTAATCGAATTAAAAAGTATACTGTCAGTGTCAGTTTATCTCGGCGAGGTAAAAACCCCAGAGAAATTATTTGTCTCGGGCCATATTAAATTAGAAAGTGCTCAGTAAAATGGAAATTGTACGTTCGGCTAAACACACCAGGACTTTAATCGATCATTTGTACCATAATTTAATATTTATTTTATGATGAAAAACGCTCCGTATCTCATGGAGGAGGATATCACTTTATGGGTGGTTTAGAAATTTCATGGACTTTTTTTCCATTGTTCTTATTTGTTGTACTTATTACACTTTCTTACACAGGAAATGCTGTAAATAAACTCCATTATTCATTTAATCTGCTACATAGTGGTTAATGAAACTTATTTGATATCGTAATATTAAAAACGTACATATTCATAGATTGTAAGGCCACAATTACTGCGAATATTCAAGTTGGGCACGATGACAATGAAATCAGAATATTGCTACATTATTATTAATTATACTCGTTTATTGTTCTAAAATGTGTTTCAATGGTAATGTTTTATAGGTACGAAAGTCTCGTGAATACTTTAGTGCCTACTAAAATTAATAATTGTTCAGCAATTAAATATTTTAGCAATGTCCTAAATATAACTGAAGCTATCTTGAAATTTTGTGTATCAACCCAATTATTATTAAAGGCACTTACCGTATATAGAGCACTTGCTTGTCTCAATTGCTTTTTTATTTGCAAATAGCTTTTGCCCATGGCTAAGCTAGCGTTATAAATATTATGTCAATCCCTTGGGATAAGTACATTTCTTTGGATAAAAGGTACCTTATTTTTAAACAGACAACTTCTGCACTAGGAATGATTGAGTGTTTCTAAAATGTTTACAATAATACAAACTACGGACACAAAGAACTCTACACACGTACACAACTATTTGCGAATTACACAAAATGTGGGTATTGAACTAACGATTGCTGCCTGAGCAGACAGAATCACTAGACCAACTGGCGAGTCCAAAATAAAAGAAGATCTCTGGATGGAAAGCATTGTGGCTGACGAACATACGACCAATGCATTTCCACCTTTATAAGTTGAGGCTTACAGCTTGAGGCTCAAATAATCTCTTAAAGTAATGGAGCAGAAGGTAACGGGAAACCACTGGAATGAAGAAATACACAGTTTGCTGTTCATATTTTTATTGCTTTTCAAAGTTGTCTCCGTTCGTTTCTAAGAAACGTCGTATGCGATGGAACCATTTACTGAAGCAGTAAGCTACTTTAGGGATCCATGCCGTTTTCAAACGTAGCCATGGGATCTTTAGGGTTCATAAAACGAATTCCTTTAAGTTTATCTTCTATTTTCGAAATAAATAAAAGATACAAGGTGCTAGCTTTGGACTGTAAATAGCATGACTCACTAACTACACATTTTCGATAGTCCGTCGGCAACATCATCATCATCATCAGCATTCATTCATTGCGCAGACTGTCTTTTGTTTTCAGGTTCGTAACAATCCAGCTTTCCCCTGTGACAATATCATATACAGCGTTTAGGTTACCTCCGTCGTAATTTTCAAGCGAATTTGAGCGGCAATAATCCAAGCGCCGGCGTTTTTGATCTTCTGTAAAATTATAAGGTTTCCATCTAGAATAAAGCTTTCTGACGCCTAAATGTTCATGGAAGACTTTTTCTGCTTGACTCATAACAATGCCTATAACTGCCCGCATCTGATGATATCACCCTTCTTTTAGCTTCTAAATTTAGCTGCACAGCGAGTTCGAGCTCACGTTTCCTTAGTAGTAGTCGTAAAAAGACATCCTTCTCAAAATTTATTAATGAGTGTGCTACCACCAAGTTTAAACTCATTAAACTAGTTGTAAACAATAGCACGAGATGAGGTTTCCAGTCATATATCAGGATTTCTTCATCTTTTTATATCATATCGTAATATTTTTTTTTGAGTAAGACCGCAACGAAAGTAATAAGCGCGACATGGAGCTCTCTCTTACCGGCTAGTTCAGGTACTCCACGGACACGGATGCTTCGGTAAGTACTTGTATCGCATAGGCCGGGAGGCAACGCCTGTGTGCCACCACTGCGGGAGCTGTCACGAGGATACCGCCCTCCACACATTAGTGGAGTGCTATGCGTGGGTGCAGCAGTGTGCTGACCATGTGGCAGCTATTGGTGTGGGTAGCCTCTCGCTAGAGCCCATGGTTGTTGCTATGGTCGAGAGCGAGAGTGCATGGGATTCCGCCGCTTCGTACTACGAGGCAGTGATGCTTGCAAAAGAAGCGGCGGAAAAGTAACGGGAGAGAGTTAGTACTCTTCTACGTCCCACAGAAGTGCGCCGGAGAGTGCAAAATGACTTCCGGTCTCCATGAGCGCTGACATGAGGGCGACAGACTGGGCTATCTATCGCTCTAGCAGAAGCATGACTAAATATGAGGGGGGGACGGAACCCCACACATCATATTGGGGTCGCCTTGCTCAAAGGGCGGCCAGGTCTGCCGGGATACACAGGGACTTCCTTTCTTGGGTACACCTGAGGCCCCGGCCATAAGACCCGTTGACGGAACACTGAGTGGTTTTAGTCGGTTCGAGTCCGACATACCCATTAGCCCCGGTAAGGTGATGATCCGTGGGAGTTTCACTTCTAAGTGCTCGTCTGCGCGTGGCATTCAGATAATATTGGGAAACAAAACAGTAAAACAACAAACAAAAGCAAACGCATACAAAAATTAAAAGAACTATATCATTTTACAGTTAAGAATTGAATGTAAAATTTATTGTTATGGAAAAAGCAATGCTGGAATAACATTATTTTATATAAGAATTATAACAGGGGTTTGTTGTGTATATACTTTGTTGTGTAATAATAGTTATAATTATTGCTTAATGTACTCATGTCTTATAAAGACATTTCTTAAAATGAGCTCATTTTCAATTAAAAATCATTAATTAAACTTACGAACCTCTGCTTAAATTGTCTTAGAAAGTTATTTTAATTGATACCAGTTAAGCTTCGGAAAATTTAAAGTTGTTTCAACTTGTGATCCGATTTAGTTAAGTTTGAAAATGAAGGCTTTTAACTTAGAAGATGAAATTAATATTTGTTAAATTTGCAGACATCACTGAAAAACGTGCATTAGTTACTAACATAAGTTTACTAACAATTGAATTATATTTAGAAAGATAGAGTCGTTTTATATTAAACAAATGTTTATGAAGTTATCTTGGATTGGATAAAATTTTAGGTTAGAAAAAAAAAGTAATCATTATTGTAGATGTTCAATGTATTGTCTACCTACATATTCTGCCTAATTTGTGCTAGTGTGAGTAGTGCTGTTTACTATTAGTGAGTGCTAACAACTAGTTATTTTTTGTTACTAAATTACTAAGAACTGTTTTTTATAATACCTATGCGATTTTTTCATTTGATGAATTAAAGTAAATTTTGCTTCTTTCACATGTTTTTACAGCTTTCAGACGCTTGCATAACTGGAGACGTCTCCACATTCTCCTATCGTTGCAGAATGATATTTTAAGATATAAAAGTTTATCGGTAACTGTCAGCTGGTGCAGTAATTGTTATATATGCCGTTCTTTTTGCCCTAAATATAGAGGTTAATAATTTTATTTATAAATTATACTAAAACAAAAGCAAATTTTAGAATGCAATTCAGTGAAACTATGTGTTTTGTCATATAACATGTATACCCAAATACCTCTATAGTTAAAGTCTACATTGTTTAAAGGATTAAGGTGTATGGATAGTTTAAGAAGGGTTTTAATATATTTTTTATAACACCGACCTTTGAAGGCTGCAGATAAATTTAAATAAAATTTACAGTGTGTTCACGTTGAATGTAAAAATTATCGTCATTTACCTGTTCGTATTTGGTATGCAACGGAGGCCGTTTCGATGGGCTGTCAATTTACGAAATGTCCACAGCAAGCGATTATTCTTTGTAAAAAGTAAAAGCTTCCATCAACAAATGTTAAACAAGGTTTTGTTTAAATTAATTGAGACGTCGGCCTCACAGCGTAGTTTGAGTGATGTTTTTTTTTTATAAATTACGTGTTTAATATTCTGATGTTAACTGTAAATTTTCAGGAAAAATGTGCCGTTTCTGAATATGCTGTACACTATGTGTAGATTCCTGAGCTTCGGCTTCTGCTCTAGACTTATCAACTAACTAACTTTATTTCACAAGCTTATGGATCCCACAGTAAATAATAAAACGATATGGTGGGTTTAGCTTAGTAGTTCCACGGTCACGGAAAAGTTATTAAAAAGCTATTAGATTAGAAGACGTGTTACAGGGCTCTATTGTACCTGTTTTGTTTTTAATTTTTGCAACGCGATAGCGATGTTGATGTCTTGTTTGTTTTATTGGTATAAAAAACATCGCTGCTTAAATTCTATAGTGTATTGTTACGAAAAGCTGTGTGTAACTATATTTTACAAAAAGAGCAAGTGTTAAAGTTAGCACCCTATAAAAGGGACATATGTGAAGCACTAACAGTAAACTAACACATTGTATCACCTAAGGCCATTTAACCCTTAAGGTACACAACCCTTCCGACACACACAACATACGTAAAAGAGCCCATGGGGCACATAACCGTAACGGTGTATGATATATGTTTTTTAAAACAAAGATGATTCTCGCAAGAGAATGATCTTTGTTTTAAAAAACATATACACCAAATGATCATAAAGCTTAAAAGAAATAAATAAGTAATTAAAACATTATTTAAGGAGATACGTTGTGCTTATATACAATATTCAAGTCGTTCAAATGTGTTTATGTAGACTGCTTGCTTAGCCCACAAGGGTCCAGCGTGATGTTTTATAGCCAATTTATATTTTTCTATCCTCATAAAATACTCTACTGATAACAAAAATAATCTTTTAAATTCAGATGACAGTTCCAGAGAGGAGTACGTGTAAAAAAAAAGCACTTGAACCCTATTTATATAAATGACATCATTAATTTTGAAAACAAAAGTAATTTTATAAAATTATTTTAGTTTAGTACCTGTACCAGAAGTAACATGTAATCTATGGCACCAGATTACATGTTACGTCTGTAGTAGGCATTGTGATTATTTCTTATTTAATTAAAATTAGAATTTGACGAGCACTGTTGATATAAACTTTAAAACTGGTACTGATGTATGTATATTGTACATACATACATAGTGAATGTATTCCGAAAGGGGTACTCGGAGGTATCGAACTACCTCATTTTGCTGACCATAATTTAGTATTAGTTAATTAATAATATATATTAAAAATTATTGTTAATAGACGCGAGCCTCTTGCCAACAGCCGGAAATCCTGTTCAGAATTCGACATAAATTCGATTAAATTTGTTACATCCTACTTTAATTTTTCCATTTTAGTTTGATTTCTTTAGTTATATGAACCATTATAAATACATGAAACTACACACAATCCGAGTACTGTAATTTAGGGCTGAGGTAAGTTGAGGATGCATACATTAACAATATCTTGTATAACTCATAAATTGATTTAATTTAGGAACTGAAAATCCCTCCTTTGAAGTACAAAACCTGAAATAACTTGTTAATAAAATGAAGTAGAAACTTGTCGTTGTCGTAATGGACAAGTTTAAATTCTACTTAAGACGTTTCTTGGAGTTAAAGAAAAAACTGCAGGGCAAGGTATAAAATATTCAGGTTTCTCATATATTATTTTACCAATAGGTAGCTTTAGAAGCGCTTGACGCGGTGGTATGTGGTCAGCGCGTCGAGTGTTGTGGATTCAGCTCCCGCATAGAACAAAAGTTTTGTGTAACCCACAAATATTTGCTTATCCAAGGCGTGGTGTGTTGAACGTTGTGTATTTTATATCTGTATTTGTAGAGGCAGCTTGCGCTCACGCTAAAATTTAATAAGATCGCTTTACTCCTGTTCAAGGTGGTGTCAAGTTTAATATGAGATTTCACTGTGATAAAATGATCACAGTACTAAGGTTGGGTGTGTGGAAGCGCGGTGTTCTTTTATAGTAAGTGCGATTAAGGTCATGAGCAGGCGAATAAAGATGGCGGCACTCATAACGGAGGAGTCTTCACAACCTCAAGAGCGACATTGAAATTTCTCGGTTCATCGTAGGTACCAGTTCGTATATTTTAAATGACATTCAGTGTGTTATATAGTGGACATATTTGAAAAACAGAAATTGTTACTTTCTATGTTATCAGTGGCTAAATGAAATGTTTAAAATGTGTAAGGTGAAAAAGTAATGCAATAACATCTGCTCGTGTCAATGCATGATTGGTCACAGCATTATTGTATGACGCTGGTGATCTTTTGGAGATGTGCCGTTAAATACTAATTTAGAGATCAAGACTTGCTTGAAGGTGTTTTTTTCATTCAACTTCAAATTTATATTATTCACTGTTTAATGTGTTTTTATTATACCGAAACGTTACGAATATGAGACTGAAAGCCACTGATTCGTAACGTTTCGATATTACTGCCTTAAATATATGTATATGCAAAATAAACGAGGTGGGTCTGTATCTTTTCTAAAAGCGTACTCATTAATCAAACGTCAATACCAGACATGACCATTGATATATGTTTAGCTAAATTGGTATTTGACCTTAACCGCGTCGCAATAAGAAAAAATATATTTTTAAAAATAATTTAACCGCAACGATTTATATTATGTGACACGCAGACGTTGAGTGTGATATATTGTGCAAACCCCTTCTATACGCTGATCTCCTAAACCTTTGCCCTGTTTGCAATGGTCCCAAAGTTAAAGGCCGTGAATCAATATTTGTTTGTGCCCTTTTCGCTTTCTAAATCCGACCCTTCTAAAAGTTTTGTTCTCCACAGATTAGTAATTTACGATACCATGTCTTTTGTTTATGTGAGTACTTATAATATATTTTTACAACTATTCTAAAGGTTGTCCATTTTATGCTAGGACTTTTGCTATAAAACTTTTATCAATGTAGTAACATAGCCAACTAGTCATCAAACCCGTAGAGATAATATCAAGGGACTAGTAGGCTCTGAATAGTGTTAAGTTCAGTCAACAGTGATTTATTGTAAATCATAAGTAAATCATAATACCTAACTATCCTGAAAACCTGATATTTCTTAAAATAGAACGTTGATATTACACTCACGTTCAGACATTGACGCGCTTCATCCTTGACAAACGGCACTTGTAAATACCGAAAACTTTCCTGCTTCCACAAAATACATCTGTATTATCTGTAATAAGTATGTAATATGTATGTATCTGTATCTGTAACCCATTTTTTTTTAAATATGATTAATTACGTGCTTCTGATTTATATTACTTAAACTATAAAGGTATTATTATCTTGTTCTTTAATAATTTTATCATGGATCCTTAGTATATTGTAATGTAAGCTGAACATATCTTTTCGTTAAATTAATACATTGAATTAAACTTTGTTCTATGAAAATTCGGGTCAGCCAATCGATTGCAATAATCCAGAAAAAAGGTTCAATTTTCGAGATAGCTTTCATTCTGAGGAGACAAGAGGGACGTTTTGTTTACCTGTTGAACAAGAGAGCTGTGTGATCACTGTAAGTAACGTGACAGGTATTTACCTGTTACGTCAGCCTTGTTCTGTGTAACTAAATGATGCTTTTCGTGTTGATGACATGATTAATACTTGAGCATGAATCTGCCTGGATACTGATCCAATAAAACTATTAGAGTTGTAGTTGTTTCTTAAATTACCAAACGTAACCATTACGTAAACTGTTTCAATTAAAATTCAAATTAATTATAAAAGTAAAAAATTAAGGTTTTTTTTTGGCTTTTGATGACTTCATTAGATGGTATCACCGTCTCAGTATCCGTTCATGAAATATATTCACTATTTCTTGGAAATGTAGTCTTCATTGAAATTTATCGTCTTTTAAATAAATAATACTTTTTAAATATCTTAAATTCTTGGCAAAATATAGCAAGTGTAGGTAAAGCTATTTCTAAACAACTTAGAATAAATTTTCACATTATAATTACCATCTCTGTGAGGTAGTCCTGAGTAGGTACTTCAATCCTGGCAATTAAAGTTCTCGTTTATGTGGTATTTGTGAACGGGTTCGGTTTGCCTTATCCCTGTTCACTACAGAACAGCCATTATCCGATTTAATATTAATAATATTAAGTTAGTGTTTCTAATGAATTTGTATAGTGTAATCCTACCTAAGACACAAGCAAATCTGAGTTTCTGTGTTCTCATTTGTTTCTTTGCTATTTACACACGTCCTTAGTACTCTGTAGAAACGCACATTTTTACTCGGGTTTTATCCATTAAAAGCACTGTTCAAGTGGGAAAAAAACTAGTTGATCAAACCGACTAAAACCAAAGTGTTCCGTCAAAAATGGATCTATTGTAAGGGTCCCTGAAATACCTTAAATAGGAACCCTCCGAGAACACTTGAAAAAAGGCTAAAATGTAAAACATGTAACTGACAGTATCCATTTGATTTACGTCGATCCAATACATCGTTATTAAAATAAACTAAACCTGTTGCCATATAACGAATACAGTTCAATACTGTGAGAAGCGGCCATTGGTTTTTGTGGACAGAGCAATTGAATGACATTGCACATCAAAGTTCTAAAGCCTCAAGAGACAGATTAAGGGCAGAAGGCAGATTAAATTTCAATATGTATCGTGCAGCAACACGACACTGTACGATATATTTATACCTATACAACTAGAGCTTACACGCGCAATTAAAGATAATAATGTTTAAACCCACTTTGAATATTTTGAACAGGGGGGCCTGTTCAAAATATTCAAAGTGGGTTTAAACGGTATATCATAACTGTAAATCATAAATTGTAAAATTTCTTGTAAGTATCGCTCTTTGAAAGCATTAAGGCAATTTTTTAAGTCCGGCATTATAAATATAATATAAAATTTATAGCAGAAAAAGAGTACACCCATAACATCAAAACCAATTTGAGTTTTATGTTATCGTATCGCTTAATATGTAGATGTATGCTTCGGTGGTGTAATATAAAAAAAACGACGCAATATTAGTTTATAGCAAACAGCTTGTCGTGGTTCGCTAGTCTATCATAACTCTCTGCTATCTATAACATCTGACACTCGCGACCTTATTATAATAAATAATGTAGCCTGTTATTACATCAAATAGGTGCTCAGGAGCAGCAGTGCCCGGTGATTTATAGTGCCGCCGGCACCTCTCACCACAATAAACTCACTCACTTTTTGTTTACCTACCGCCAAAATATTTTCAAGTTTTATCGCTCCAAGTAAAACTTTCACTTGGGTATTTTATTTCCAAGTCTGCGTCAGGGTTATGTCTCATCTTTCATACGTCTTATTAGTAGTATGGACAAGAAACTTTCATTACATAATTAGAAACTTCGTTTTTTTATGAACTAACATTTTTTTATTATTATCGGTCTTCTTGGAAGTTTAAAAGCCTCCCTTATTTCTAGCAACGGACGTTCTTCGGCTATAATGATGATGATGAAGACACTCGACCACACTGTAAATTGGGTACTTTTGGAATTAAAGACATATGTGATATTAGTATTTATTAGCCAATAAATCTAAATACGTAACAAGTTTGGAGTGGTTATCAAATTAGCTGTCATATTCCCGATTTCAGAAACAAATCGAGTTTCATTCAAGCCATTACCGGTTTGTACTCCTGTTTTTGAAATAAGAAAAAAATTGTAAAAGACCCAAACAGGTTCTGCTGACGCAATCAAACATATCAAACCTAACCTGGTATTGTATTCGTAGTAAGTTGGCTTCGGGACTATGACTTTTGGCTTGAATTTCAAAAAGACAAATGTAATTTGGATTAGTTTCGGTACTAGTTGATACCACTATAACTGATATCCACTATAAGCCGAAACTTTTTTACCGTAACGCGTGTGCAGCTATATGTAGAGAACGTTTACCACTTACTGAAAACCCGTGACTTGAAATTGAAGGAGGATTATAATTTATCGGTGCTACCGTTAACGAGCGATTATCCGGCTTCCGAACCACTGGCACTGGTGTCATTAAACACCGCCTCGGAAATCAGCTTTTGAAGCCAATTGCCGCTAGCAACATGCTCTGCGCTTATTTTGCTGACAAGGCTTGAAAAACAGAACAGAAAATTCTGATGATTGCAGATAAAGTTAAATTGGAGCTCTTTTAAGTTTCGAAACTTTATATATTTATAAAAAAATTAAGTATAGTTTATTAGGAATTGGTGGGAAAACAGTGTCATATAACTTATTTGTTACTGTTTTGAAATTTTATAGTAAGTTTTGTACTAGTTTAAGAAAAGGCGACACTCTGGAGTCACTGGTTGTCTTAATAAAAGTAGATTTGTAGTGTTTGTGCAAGCTAAAGAAAGCATTTTTTAATTATAGTTAAAAATACCATACCTTAGTCAAGACGTTACTAAGAAAAGACTACGATAATTACTATTTAACACTATGGTCGGCTAAACTGAATGAGATAATAACTATGAAAGAAAAAAAAGTAATTAATTTGATTGTTTTATTTTATCCGACCATGTTTATCCTCGTCAAGGAATGAGTTGTCAGGAATTACTTTTTGGCCACAGTGTACTTACTGCATTTGAAGGTTGAACCTTCTTTATATAAAATTACACCCATAGTTAACGCTGCTTTTATTAAAAAAAATACAAGACATGTAAGTTAAAAAATATAATTACCATCGAAAGTAGCGCCAAAATGATCACCATTATTTTTTATTTCTTTTCAAACCTCGATAATGTCTATCTGATTTCGACTGACCAATCAACTTTTAAATTATTCGTGACCTAGCTAAAGATAATGCCGCCTTTACTTAATACCGAATAAGGTAGTTTACTAGAAATCAGCAGATTAGATAAGGTCAGTGGGAATAAAACGAGGTTTTACTCTACACATGTAAATAATATATTTAGGCTGCTCAAGGACAACGGGCTCTCTAATAGCTATCCTCCCGCGCTGAAAAGTTAACCCATCCATTTTGGTATTATAATATATTGAATTATTCAGTCCATATTTCACCGGACAAACTTAAAGCGCTATTGAATAATCTGTAATGTTTTATAGAAAGCAATTTTAACGATGTCGATTAGTCAAGAGTAGGTTTTTCATCTATTCTTTTATTTTGATTTATTTTTTGAAATATTTATCCCCATTTTTCATGGTATTAATTTTTTATAAAGTCAGTTAAGACATAAGTTTAGTACAAGTATAGTCACATTGACGTGGCGTTTTTTAAACTAGCTAAAACTATAGATAACGGAGAGATTAAATCTCCGTTGCCGTTTCTCTGCTGTTAAGTGGTGTATTACATATTTCTATTATTATTACGCATATTCCACAGTTTTACAATAAACTGAAAAGTTGTCTTCACAAATATCTAACAGAAATCTGCAAATATAAAAGTATTCAGTGACTGAGTTGACTTCCTAACTTTTGAAAAAAGGTAAGTATTGTCTTCGGAAATTCAACTTTCACTTCTATAAGAAGTGTCGATGCCACTAGGGATTAAAAGATTTTCTTTGATCCTTCTTTTATGTCCATAAGCTTTGAAAGGTTTAAGATTTTTTCTTCTTACAAGAAGCTTAAAAGTTTAGTAAACCTTTTTTCCTAGAATCACGATCGTATGTAAACAAAGATTGATTAAATATCTATATTTAATCAATCTTTGTTTTTAATTGACATAAGACCTCAATAGAACACATTTGTAGTTATTGAGTATTGAAGTAAATAATAGTAGTATTCATAATAAATATAAAAGGAAATAAATAATTATAATTCCTTATTAATAAGTTTGATTCTGTAACTGTCGAGTCCCCCCGACTTAACTCAGGATAAGGAAGGCTGACAATTGTTCTATGTAGTGTAAATAGTCTGCATTTGGCGCAGGCATCCGCCTCACTGAGCAACTAATCTGTCTCATCTTAATAACGTCTTATTATCATTTCGAGTAAACTGTGTTTAGATGATCTTTTTAGCGAGAGTTAGCTTGTTTGATTGCGTCTAATATGACTGTTCGTTGTAGCAATTGTAGTAGCAGTTAATTTGCTCTATGAATGCTGATAACATTTAGAACAAATTTCGACCGATGAAAGAGATGTGATGATTTGATAAATACATATATATGTATGTATTTTAGACATGCTTGGGTTATCTTTGTACATAGTTTTTTTCATATGTAACCTTACCTGTATATACTAACTGTCTAATACAATGTGTTTTTCGAATAAACTTTACGTGTGTGCATTTACACAAAAAAAAAAACGATTGTTCATACTGGCATATCGCATATCAAATTAATGTAAAAATATAAAAGAACTTATAGTCAGTGAAGCATGAATTAGTTCAAACTGACTATTACGCTCTCCGAACATCTTGTTCTACAAGTATGTATGAAGCAGGGTTGTGTATTTAGTGGAAAGCGAATGTCAGTGTCTAATGAAGTTAAAGACGGAATTTCATGAATACATAATTAATTCGAAATAGTCAAATGTGGTGCCAAACAACGATGTAAACTACATCGAACAAATATGTAAAAAAAACACGATGGTAAAAATAATTGGAAAGAAATAAAAACATTTTTTAATACTTTAAAACCCATCATAGCTACGCAATCGTGTTTTTAGCACAAACTAGGTTTTAAAATAACGATTACTACTTTCATGTATTATTCCCAGCAATGTATTGGACATGATCGGAAAGATCGCGCTACTCGGATTAAGGATTCCAGAGATGGCCGTTTTCTTGTTCCGGCCCAAAATGTCCTGAACCTCTCTTTCGTAAATTACCTAGCTCATTAATCACTAGCCATTGCTCGCAAGTTGCCGTCTCCTTTGTAAATACAATTCTAATACATTCTTACAGTGTAGTACATTTCTCTTTAACTCCTAATTACTTAATCTGGTTAGCAGTGTTTGTTTTTTAATATTTGCTATTTAGTTACCACTAGCCATGTGTTTAATATCATATTAAATATAAGAGTATATTTCACCACACTTAACCATCGGTTGAAATAACAATATATACGTATAATAATAAGGCACTAGGCGATATAAGGAAATACTAATAAGAAGAGAAAGACTAATAAAATCTATGTTAAAGAAAAAAAGGTCTCTGGTTCTAATACTGATATCATATTAATTGATCCTTACGAATTCATGAGCCACGAAGTGATGGGTGCTTATGTTTAACGACTCATACCTACCCTCTTGAGGTACAAATTTTAAGACTATACTCTGCTATATTTTTACTACATTCCAAACCCTTATCGTGTCGAGGCCTCGGTGACTCCTTTTAAGGTAAATAAAGACTTAGATGTTTTTTTTTCAAATCTGAATTACTTGATGTACTAAACAAGAAGTACATTCTTCTTGTTTAGTACATACTAAGACATCGTTAAGATATTCCAATAAGATTAAATATCTAAATATTTACCTTCCAAGGATTTCAATTAAAGTATTGTTAATTGTTTTAACAGTTTAAATTGCAGCAACTCATTACCACTGCCTGTTGGTTTAGTGGTTAGTGTTCCTGAATATTGAGCCAGAGTCGTGGGTTCGATATAAACGATTTCGTTGGTAATTTGATACACGGGACAAAATTTTGTCAAATCCACGAATAGTTATCACGAGTTTGATGTAGTTGTTGTGTCTATATTTAAAAGTCCCCCGCGATACTGGAATCATTCCTAAAGGTTTGTATCCTTATATACCTACAGGACAAGTAGTAGGTAGTACTACGTAGTTTATAAAACATATTTTTCTTATTAATAAACTTATGTTTACGTGTGGTAGATTAATGGTTGTTCTCGAAAAGTCTGTCTCAATACATTTGAGATTAACCACACTTAAGAATTTCACAAGTATTTCAATTATTAGTAGTATAAGTAAATGCTGGTAATTACCAGCATTTTCTTTTGGTGCTCTTTACTTTTTTTTTTTTTTTTTTTTTTTTTTTTTTTATATTAGCCTACCATAGTGACTCCACTTTGCCTGATGGAAAGCAATAGGTGGAGTCAAAGAGTGGTGGTCACCATCCTCATTGCATGTGTAGTCAATGCAGCATGGTGACCCACACTATGGCGGCCTGGTGAGATGCTTTTTCACGCCCCGCTTAAAAGACCCGGGATCATAGTGGGAAGGAAGGACGTACGTTACGTACTTACAACATAATATTTCAGTTCTACTTGTTTAGCACTCTTTGCTGATTTGATTTTTAATTCAGGTTAAAAGAATAAGAGTCGGTCCTAAAAGGTTAATCTATAATTAGTATCGAAACTAAAGTGAAATTCTGATTTGATGAAATTTCTGACTTCCATTTAGACTGTAGTACATAAACTACATCGCCCTGGGACTGTTTTGTTTAACAGTAATAAAGAAATATTTGAGTAGTGCCGCGGTCAGAAACATATTTATTTAGTATCATTGAAATGGTTATTAACATATACGATTGTATATATTTTTTTTATTACAAAAAGCCATCTACACACCAGGATTGATTCCTGTGTCACGTGGACTTTACGAACATACAAGCAACGGGCACAAATAACTCCCAAACTTGGCATAATCATTTATGAAACTCACTATTTTTTGTCCGGTTTGGTAATCGAGCCCACGACCTTTGGCTCAACAGCCAAGGTCACTAACCATTACACAAACAGGCAATTTGATTCGCTATACGAGTAGGATTGTATTCCATCGTAAATATGTGAATAATTGTGCCGTATATCTTACATACATATGTCGCTAAATTCAAAAAGCTTATAAGCTTTCCCTTTTCCTCTTCCCTGTCCCCCTCCCCTTTCCCATCTTCTTATCCCCCTCTCTACTATCCCCTCCCCGCATCCCCTTATCCCTCATCACCCTCAAAGGCGGGCAGCGCACTAAAGCGTCTTGAGTTTCAGGTGTCCATGGAAGGTAGTTGTCACTTACCATCAGGTGACCCGTCTGTTCGTCTGTCCTCCTATAATATATATAAAAAAGCAAGAGTTGACTGAGACTGTTAAAAGACTACTTCATATTAATCCATACAAATGAAATTGGCGTTTCTTTAAACTGACCACTTTGATCTCAAATATCAGGCGTTTGGTTAGGAATTTCAAATTAAAAGGAGACTGGCCACTTTGTATTGACTCTAAACTTCTCAATTTAACAACATTAATTTAATGAAATAAAGCAAAAATTAAAGTACTTTTGTAGCATTTGTAAATATTTTGATAATGTGATTATTTTTGTTTTGAAGCAGTTTCACCTAATATGTTTTATTTAGGTGGTAACACAAACAAGTCATCTTCTCAATCTTCTTATTAAAAATCAGTTAACCATTTTTATTATTTACCAACCTACCATACCAATATTTCCTGTTTATTAAAAGAAAATTCTAATTAACTTTGATTACAAAATGGTTATTCACGTACAGGCCGAATTTGGACGGTCTCCTTTATTTCAAATTCAGGCTTGGGCATTTGATTTTTCTTTGATACCGTTCTGTTCACAAAATGGAAAACTTCATATTGCGTTATTTACGAATAAGAGTTCCACCACAGCGTTACGGTGTTCCATTTTTCCACGGTCAGTTTTTGGTTCTAACGTTTTCCTTCTGGGAATTTTGACCTATAGAACAAGCCCCGTGGCCGAAGACTTATTTGTCAATAAAAAATTAAAGGTGATCGTGTAAGCAGGTCATTGCAAGCTAAGTCAGAGTCAGATGATTACGGTAGATCTGTATTGTCAACAATTGGAAACCATGATTTAAAAGCTAGCTGTTAGAAGCAAGCGATACTGGTCAATTGTTCTAACCCAGGATAACGCTATAGCCCATACTTAACGACAGACGGTCGCTAAATCAGAGGAGCTGCGATTGGAATGTCTATTGGGGTAATTTCTTGTAAGGAAAAAATCAATTCAATGATTCAGTCGAAACCGCCCTCAAAGATTTTCACACGATTCTCGCGGCCAAAATTTTTTCAGCAATGGAATCAATGAAGTACCTATAAAATGGCGAAAGTGCATAGATAATAATGGTAAATACTTTCATAAAATAGATAAAATACATAATTTCATAATCTTTTTTTCTTTTTACCTTTTCTATATAAAACGCTAATTTCATATGTAGGATCCTAATAATAATAATACTACGTATTTCTATAAGTTCTGTTTAGGTTTCACGAAAATCTGATTGATATTTGATATTACTTTTGCCTAATATTTGTTTTTTTTTTCTCAATAAAATGTAATGTAAACTTTGCAACAAATTTCAAGAAGACGTAGATGGGTGTGCCTGACATTTTATTAAAAAAAATTGCTTTGAAACATTAGACAGACATTTTAGCCAAAAAAATCTTTATTTATGCAGGCGACCAGAGAAAATATTATGACATCTCTCTAAAAACACCACGAATGTTTGTTTCAGGTAACCATTTTTCATCCTATAGATTGTGTGCTTGTTGCTTCAATGTCCGCTAGTGAACTCGAGCTCCATTTAACCTCAATAAAGTTTGAAAATGAGATAGGGCGGAAACAAAAATAATGTATGAATATTGGGAGAAGAAACAATACAGACAAACGAAAAGTTAATAAAAAAGAGCTGATGAAAATACTTATAACTGGAAAAGTTGAATATTTCCTTTTCAAAGTAGAAACAAAGTTTGGTAGGTGCAAAATACTTTTTTGGTTGTTCGTGTTTTGCCCATCAGTCTTGGAATTTCAAGTTTTATTTGTCCGTAGCCTCGCAGGAGAGAAATTTACTTACTTTATTATTCGTCCTGTGTTGACCTCATTTTTGTTGCTTATACCTAATACTTTATTCATTAGATGTTTACACTTGGACAAAACATTATGTTCAGCCTTTCAACGGAATAATCATTCCTTTGTTGGCTGTAAACTTCGGTGAATATGAAATTGGAAAGTACTTTTGCATTAATAAAGACGTATATTTATTGGAAGTTACTTTATGAAATTAAATTTACAACCGATACTATACATAATCCTTTGTTATTTGCCTCTCAAGTAAAACTTACTGTGCCATAATTTCTAAATATTACAATATGCTTTACAAACATTATACTGTGCACTTATTAATACTAAATACTCCTTTTTATAAACATTTTTATAAAGCCGAAAAGAAAACGTTCAAGAAAGTATTCGAAGAGAAAATATTGTGAATAAAAAAGTCGTTTACAGGTCCCATTAGACGGTCTGAAAATAGATTAAGGCCCCTTGGGCCCGCCGACCGCAAACGGCCAGAAATCCGCTGCCCTTCACTATGATAGAATTATTTTACCTTTCTTCTGAGCCGTCCAGATAATTCGTCGGTATTTCTCTCGTGTGTGATTTGAAAATATATTCATTTCCAATGCTAGTGTTGTTTGTGAGATACTGGTATAAAGCAAAATCTATTTATCTTGTTTTTTTCAAATGGTCTAAATTCTAGAGAAGTTTAACTCGTGCTTTCATTGTTAGTTAAACATCAAGGCTTATTTATCTACACGCTGTTGTACAAATAGAGATATTCAGTGTGTGGTGTAATATATAACACGTACATACATATATCGCCTTTATCTCCGAGTGGCCGGGGCGTTACAGAAAAACCCATGTTACTATGTTTTAGTCCCACTTCGGATTAGCAGCCACGCCTATAGCCTTAAGGCAGGCCCTGGAAATTGAAACTTTTAAATTAGGCCTAGCAAGTATATTAATATTAATTTTGTAAAACAAAATATTGTCTCTTTCACTAATCACATCTATGAGTATCAGCAATAACTATTTATTAAAAGATGAGCTTATTCATAATATTCGTCCATATTTCTAGACAAGAAAGACTCCACGCCTATCCTCGTAGTGCGTTCGTTTTAATGAGACCACCAAGCCCTCCTCTCTCTGAATAATTCCTCATTAGGTACGCTAGCTTCGGCCTTTTGTGTAAAGAAACGAAATATTATTTAAACATGCCTACATTTTTGCGCTGTGTTTTTCACTTCAATATTTTTATTCATTTTGTAGTACCTACCTTGAACGTTTTATGTTTATGGAATTGCCGTAGCTTTTTATGAATTCATTGCAATGTAGTACGTATACGTACTGCCCTATCAAATTTTAAAGACGATAAGTTCAGGTGGGGATTCAGTGGTTATACAAACCTGAGCTGCTTGTGCGGTACAACCCAGACGATGGCCCAACTCACGTAAATCCTTCTACGTGGCTTGATAGCTGCACGCATGAGGATTTAATGTTTGCCACCGACCATGCCGTCAATGTAGCCCTGTCCTGGACAACAATAAGTTTGTCGTCTCAATGATTAAAAGAAGAAGACAGCATTTAATGCATCAGTAGTGTTTGTTAATTAATATAATTGACGTTTAACATACAAAATGAAAGACCAGCTGACCATTTGAAAGTGTCGGGCGATGGATCGTGAAAGAAACGTGAATATACTTCATTGTACGGTGTAACTACACTTATTGGGTACTAAAGTGGTAAAAGTAATCGATCTCGACGTTAAAAGCGGATATTGTCATACCTACGCCATCAAGAAAAACACATGGAACGACGACGAGTTTTAAAATTGATATGAAAACCATGAAGAAAATTGTTCTTCGAATCACGCAGGTTCGGTAGGGAAAATGGAAGTTGATTCGATGTTGGAAATGTTCTCAAGGTCCATAGAGAAATTTGGAGTAATGTATAGTAATTACACTGGCGACGGCGACTCCAAAACATTTCTTGGCATTCTGAACAGTGGTCCATACTATTTAGAGACAAGTACACAGTGACCAAAAACGAGTGCGTGGGACATGTACAAAAGCGCATGGGTACTCGTCTCCGCAACAAAAGAAAACAAGAGAAGCTCGGTGGATAGAAGCGGCTCATCGAGATTTTAATAGAAAAAAATACAATTTATTACAGTCTGGCGATTCGAAGAAACTGGAATTCTGTAGAAGGTATGAGAAATGCAATAAAGGATATAAGACACTTAATCACGCCACGACAATTGCCCGGAAGGATCCGAAAGCTGGTGTGAGTGGCGCAAAGCTGAAGCGACAAACACCCTGGCTGCTTTTAAACATCCACCACGTCTAATTGACAAACATGTCGAGAAGCACATTCTTCCTGTGTACGTGGAATTATCTAAGGAGGAGCTGCTAACGGGGTGTTTGGGTGGACACACACAAAATGCAAACGAGTCGTTCAATTCCACTGTGTGGCGCATCACACCTAAACACCTTCACTCAGGCATTAAAATCATCGAGATTGCTGCATGTGAGCAGTCTCAAATAGAATTCACGGACTTTAACTTTAAACATGTCGCGGTTGGTGGTCATCCTAATCTCAGGAGGTAGTGCATCCCAAAATAAAATGGATTCGACAGCAAAAGAAGAATGAACGAGAGAAGAGGTGTGAGTAGGGCATAGGAGTAACAAATTATTTGTGGAGCGGAGATCTCCGTCATGGTTAGAACCTAAAAGACTAAGCTGTGAGGTAAGATAATTGGAGGCTGTGGGGATATGGGGAAGAAAAAAAAAGAGTAGTTAAGGTAGGAAGGCTACGACGCTGACGTATAGGTAACCAAGACAGTTGGGTACGATAAGTAGACACATGGTCGTACTTACGAAGATTGAAAATGAACCGAATGCAATTATTGAGAAGTCGGTCAAGTTTATATAAAAACACCTGCCACAAACATCTCCGCATCACCCAAAGGTTGGCTGGTAGAAAATGCCTACGGCATTAAGTCCACCTTGAGCAATAATGAAATTGCAGGAATTGTAATAAATAAAAAAAAAAAACAGTTACTATGTTACTGACATATATATTACTATCTCCAAATATAAGCACTTCAACCTCTTACTTAATTTAAACCTAACCGAGGTTATAAATTAGAGCTTTCGAAGCCTACATTTTAAATTATTAATCGAACGGAGTTGAAGCACCTACGTTTAATCCAAGGCTGAAACATAACCCAAGGTCATGTGATCATGTATTACATATATGTTATATACATATATAAACTTGCGTCTTTATTTCGGAAGTTGTAAGCAGATATGTATCAAATGCCCTCATTTTTCCAAAAGTTATAGTAACGTTTCGGAATAATATTTAGTAATGAAATCTTTCATATTGTAATTTTAACATATACTTAGTCTAGCCATACATACTGTTAAAAAATGCACACGGCAATAAATAAATAAAACATACATTACAATGAGAAGACACAAAATATTCATAGTTTTCTCATTTTTTGTGATATTAAAATGGAGTGGTGTGATAAAGAAAACCAAATTGCTGTGATAGCATTACACAAAGTAGGTATTGAGCCAACAGCATTTTTTGAATTCTCCATACGCTTGGTATTAGTCGAATGTTTGTGTACCTGTTTGTGACAGAAAAGATCAGGCCATCTACGTAGTATTCGTACGAAAAAGAAGATCAAAGCAGTGTGGGAAACAAATCGAAGAAATCCTGTCCGAAAGCAAAAGATTTTATCTCGGGAAATGAATTTAGCAAAACGTATTTTAAAAGATCCTACATTATCTTTTAAAATACCCGGTGCTAAATTGCTAAACTAAACTAAACTAAATTTGCAAGCTATAAGAGATGCACTGGTCATTATTTAACTGATAATTTTAAAATGAATAAGATGGTAAAATTAAAATAACTTCTTAAGTTTAACGTAAATTGAGGTCACAAAAAAGATACTGACTACAATTTTTTTACCAAAGATCAATATTTTAAGAAGCAGAATGACCAATACCATAAATGCCATGATAATTTGGAGCCCCTAAAACAATTCATAAGATTGGCAGTGAAGAATATCATGTTTCTATTGATAAATGACCTCAACGTTTAAAGGACTGTATTAAGATATGATGAAGAGCCAATGGAGATCATTTTGCATGAGCTTCATATATATTATATTATTATATTAATGCATAAAGTAATACACATTACAGTAATAAATGTTGTAAAATTATATTCGAAAAAAAAAACCTTGTTACAATATTTATGGCAAGACAAGACATGTACTTACATATGTATAAGTTATAATATTAATGGATTTGAATATATTTACAAAGAGTTTACAACTAGACGTGTGTATTTTGTATGAACCCGACAGACCCGTTCACGTTTTTTTTATGTGGGAGAGCCATGCCTCGGCACGTATGGGCCGGCTCGACCAGAGTATTGCCACGGCCTCATAGAAAACCGGCTGTTAAATAATGCTTGCTTGTTTATCCCCCTATACTATAAAAAAACAAAGAGGGCACGAGGTGAATAGAAAGGTACTTTTATAAATGTTTAATGAGCTATCTTCGCAGGAAAATGAGTTGAATATATCATGAATTCTTTTAGTTTTTATTACAGAGGTTTTCCACCAGAAAAAAGCCAAGCACCGAAGATATGAAATTCTCCATTAGTTATATAATTACTTATTTTAATATGTTATGTTAGATATGGGATTAGTAACTGTTTTTGAGTTTTGATTTACATTATTCATGTTAATTGTATGTAAAATTGGCCAGTTAGTCTTAATGTTTAAATACACATGTACAAAGAAATAAAGTGAAGAAATATAAATGGATTTCTTAAAAGTTACGGACAGTACGGAATCTTCCATGGCCACCATGATGTTGGCTACGAGGCTCCACAGCGCTTCACGCTTGCTGATAAGCGAAGCGAAAGTTCATTCATATGGAGTAGGAAAAATAATGGTTTTGGCCCGTTTGTTGTTGTCATTTGGATCAGGGGCAACCTCAATGCTCAGATTTATGTGGATATTATTGCTTCAGACATGATCACCCCTTTGCGAAGCCTGTTGAGTATTCGTTTTGACACACAGCATTCAATTCGCAAGCATTCTTGCCGATGCTCACATCGCATCAACGTTCTGCCGTGGCCTCCTCAATCAGCAGACCTCAACCCAATTGAGCATGCAATGGCTACGGTCCAAAGAAAAGCACTGCCGAGTATGGATGCCATGCATGCCGTATAACCATTATTTGTGAACGTGGCCCACGTTCACAAATAATGGTTATACGGTTTGCAATCATGCCAATCCTTAAAGGGATTTTAAGTATGCCAAATCGCTGTTTTTGTGTGATTCGTATAAATGGTGGACACACAGATTATTATTATAATATAAAATAAAAATAAAAAAATAAAAAGTCCTAATTTTTTTAACGACATTAACATAGGTTAATTTACCACAATTTGCAAAAATTGCAAAATTTCCTAATTTTCACTAAATATAGGGATATGTTCTTAACTGAATTAGTAATTAAAGTAAAAGTAATAGAAGGCAGTGTGAAAGACTAGATTTTGTAAATATTAACATTTTTTTTTGGATATTTTTTTTTAGCTAAAAATGTAGTTGATCCCTAGACACTTGATGTGAGTATTTGACTAGTCGTTCACTACTCCGCTCCTAAGGGTCACAGCGTAATTTCTATATATAGCAGTATATCCAATATCTCGATCTAGGTGATTTAAATCCTTCTGGTAGTTCCAGAGATTTGCGTATTTAAATAAATAAAGAAAAGAACTCTTCCGCTTTAATAAGTTAGGTAGCCTATTAACGGAGAGCATGGCAGCTACCATAATGCCCAACTTTGCTTTCCACCTCCGAGACATGTACACAAGTGTGTACAGACGTGGGTAAAGTGTTCTTGACGCTAGGATCTCGGCAATTAGCTAATGAGTGCACAAAAAACAGGCATTGTTTTTATTAAGTATAACATAATCTATTAAACTTTAATTTATTATTCCAAGTATAATACAATATTTGAGTAAATTATTAAGCGGTAAAGTGAAACATGTGTAAGTGGTTGGTTACTCCATCCATAACAATTCGTAGGGAAAGATTAGCGACAGATCGCGATTCTGCTGCATTCAAATTTCGCCGCTACATATCTAGCGAAGACGAACTGAACTACGTAACAACCACTCTGACTACGTATTAAATCGTGATGTAAGAGTTCTCGTGCCGATTATATATGTACCTTCCTGACATCAACCGTCGGGCCTCGGTCCGCCAGAAGATATGGAGGATCAGCTTGTTCGAGAGATATGACACCGTTACTCCTCAACGTTTTGGTAAAAGCTGCAAAGTATCATTAGCCTATGTGCATCTTCTATTTTTATTGCATTTAAAATTAATTCACTCAAAAAATTGGAACAAGCAAATATCTATTGGATTTTTCTACAATTTTCTATCAGGCGATTTAATAGTTTTTTTTTATGTTATCATGTGTGAATTTCATGCGCTGCTTCTGGCTTCTTCGGTTGGTGGTTGACCCGTAATTGTTGCTTCCGACTTTGTTACAAAACTCAAACACCAGAAACGTTGCAAACAATACCAACCATTATATTCTTTGACGTAGGAACAAAAATTACAAGCTTAGGATATTCTTATCGACTGCACACGAAAGAACAACCCCTCAACAGTAATTACTGTGTAATATGTACAAGTAGGCGGCTAAATAACTGTAGTTACCTGCTCCCCTCAAATGAACTAAAGTAGGTTAATTATGCTGCTGCAACAGTTTACATGAAAACAGCTACACTATGCTGTTTTGTTGGATTTGCTACTATGAAAACAGTTTTTAAAAAGTATGAATATTTGGTTATGAATATCATCTCACTTTTGGATCAATAGAGAACTTAATAACTTAGAATTTACTCTTTGTATAGGGAAAGCCAATAAAGCTATAAATTCATTTTATTAGTAGGCTGGTCACAATATTTTTTTGCTAGGCTGTGGGTGTGTGCCTTGGGGCTTAAAGTGAAAATAACACTAAATGCAAGTGCAAAAACGATTTTCAAATTAAAAATGTCTTTGAATTAGGTACATATATATATATATAATATAAATTGTATAGCGAAATAAACATACTTCCTACTTTAAACGAAATGATAACAGGAATCTTATAACATCATTGATATTCTTTACTTAAGAACAAAGATTAACATTCCTGCTTGCTTCCCGTACAGATTAATACAACCAAAATCTGAAATACCTGCTTAGTTAGCTCCCCTATAGCTCTACATATCAGTGTCTGTAAAGTGTCAGTCATATGACTCTAATTTATTATCTATACAAATAAGTTACAGGTTAGCAGGTTACTTATAAACGGTAATTAGGTGGTTCATTGTCATCATCATTAGCTTATCGCCGTCCACAGCAAGATGAAGGAATAATAAGTACAACCTGACGGTAATTGGTTGCAAGTTTAACATTAAATGATGACAGTGTACTCTTTCAACCTTAAGATTAGGTTAGCTGCAGTTGAGGTTCTAGCCATTATCATAGAAAACGTAAAATGGCAAGTTTCTTAAAATGCTCTGTTCTAATGATGAAGCAAATATTTTTTAATTAGCTTTGTGACTACGTTCAACTGTGAGAGGAACGAAACGGCTTACAAAAATGTCGTTAAATGCTCAAGAAGAATTTGTTTTTTTTTTATTTTTAGGAATCTAAGCTATGGTTTTAACTGAGAGACTAACTAATGCTGTCAACGAGAGTTAAACTAACAATTTGTGTATATTACTCCTACTTGGCAAAATAAGTAAACATTTGAATGTTAAAGTATTCTGTAGTGACGTCTGTTGTAATTTTATGAGCTGTAAGGCATTCTGTTACGATTTGATAGTCTTAAAAACAACATAAGCAACAAATTACTTAATATTCATAGATAGTTAAATACGCACTTGAAAGTCATTTAATTTTTTGCCGAGCTTTGTTTCAGCGCATAAAACTTTTTTTTAGGTTGTGCAATACTGAAATGTATGTACTGTATTATATAAAGCGTTTAAAACAGTATTATCTTGCTAAGAGCTTTTCTAGTCATGCACTTACTATAACAAAAATGAGTACTTATAACAAAAATAAAGGAGAAATAACCATGAATATCGATAGATTTTTATAAAACTTTAAGCAACTCCATAGTGACATCCTATTTTGATACAGTGTGAGGTAAAATACAGCCTGGTTTCAGTCCGTTCGATTTCGATATACAAACTCGCCTCAAACATTGAAGCTAACGATCTCTTAGCTTTCAAAAGCTCAAAACATTTAATCAATCCACAAAACCAATTTAAAACTTGTTCAGACAGCAAAATCAACTCATGTCACAGTCTTTCTTTTACACTGTTATCAAATAACGTGCACAAGAGTTTATTTGCTGCAGTAGATTTTGTTTTCAAATAACAAACATTCAAATACATGAATACACATATACACAGTTCAAAGAGACCACAGTCAACAAACCTATCCAATTAAATAATATTCTTCACTTGTATATCAAATAAACAAGAGGTTATAATTGCGAATACCTACGTTTAAATTCGACCTAATTTGCTTTAATCTGGTTTTAAGCTCTGTTTCATGTGAGTAAGATAACTTCATTACCCCGAAGTGTCAAGAACATTTAGACTACGTAGATACCGTAAGCTTTATAACTAAGTAAATAGTTGTATAAGTTATTATTAATAGTTGAGATAGTTACGTAGGGACTTAGCAATCCACTGAACTACAACCTATACATTCAACAGTCCAATACACTGCGTTTACAGTGTCCTATCTATACATATGGACGTTTTCATAAACGGGATCGCTGGAAGCCCCAGTCGGATACGAAAAAGTATATTTGTATGATGCAGCATACCGGAAATACCTTTTCAATACCATAATTTTACTGTGGTAGAGCCAGGCTTAGGCGCGAATGGGCCTGCCCGACCGGAGTAATATCACGGCCTCACAGAAAACCGGTAGACAAACAATTGCATAATGCAAATTTCTGAGTGAGAGGGTACGGGAACTGCCGTTCTCCTGTGTCCCCTCCCCTCATCCCCCCTCATCACTCTCGTCACTTCCACTCAGATTACCCGCCTGTACATCTGTCCCACTAAATTATAAAAAAGTAAGCAGTTACAAGTTAGGAGTCATAAAGTTCTTATTGTAAATCCTTAACAAGAAAGACTAAAATAAAGTTGTTAAGGTATTCAAGTTGTTTAAACTTACAGCGAAATTAAACAAGAAAATATCGCAAGCAGAGCAGTGACCATAAACGGAACGGAACGGAAAATTTTATATATAAGAAGGATTATTTGTAAGCGCATGGGACATTGCGAGATTTAATATTAATTAATCCCAAAAGAAAAGCGATAATTACCTTAACAATAATTAAATTATTTATTCTACTTAAAATCCTAATTATCTTTTGCTTCTGAATTTGCTAGAGAAATCTGATATTAATACAGATTTATAATAAGGTTTTGGTAAAATGCGAATGTTACCTTAAATATAAAGGACCTTAGACCTTCAGAAGGACATCCTTAACAAACGCACTGCACGGATGGCGTAGCGGTTTAAGTGGTCACCTCGCCACTATACTGCCGCGCCGAGTGTTGTGGGTTCGATCCCCGCACGGGACAACACTTTGTGTAATCCTCAAATTGTTGTTCTGAGTCTGGGTGTTCTTTGTGTTCGTTGTTTGAATGTTTGTAAAGTCCCCCGCGACACAGGAATTAATCCTAGTGCGGGAGTTGTCATTAAAAAGAAGAAAAAAGAAGAAGAAACATTATTATACGACATTGCTTTTGTTAGCCATAGAGACTAAAGACTCATTATTATATTACAATTTCGTAACCGCAGCGTGCTCGTCAGTTTAGTAGTTTTTTAGGATCGGGCTGCATACTCTATTGTAAAAGCTTAAAGTCATATAGATTCTTACGGCTCTGACTTGTTCACTTGAGAGGTAAAGCTAAAACTTGTTGGACACATTTACCGAATGAGATTACATTTGAGTACCTGACAACGGGAGAAGATTTTTTTTGTGACTAATGAACATCATACCTACATATTATTACGTATGATGTTCATTAGTCGCGCCGCACAGCCTAGACGGCTTCATGGATTTCGAAATTTAAATCGTCTGAATTGCGGGAGTGCTACAATCAACGTCACATAACAAAAATAGAGAGAAAGATAATTATTATCTACGCAGACTAAGCTAAGCAGACGGGTTTAACTTTTTAAATTTTACTGGTTTATGATTCTTATTCATCTTTTTATATTTCATATTACGATACAGAGTAATGATTTATTCTAGGTAAGTACTAGATTTTCAAAGTTATCATAAATATTATTGAACCTCACGACACATAAACATGCGGGTCCTTGTAAGTGCGCTGCCTGCCATGGAGGGTGATAAAATTGGAGGGGTGTGAGTAGATAGGAGAGGGGGAGTTTAGCATCCGGTACTCTCAGTCACTCGGTAATACAATGCATATGTTATACATTACATTGTTTGTATACTAGTTTTCTGTGAGGTTTTCCTACACTTTTAAAAGCTTTGTCATTGGACAGAAAACTCTAAGTTTATGGTATCCAAAATCCTTTTAAAGTAATCTCAAACTGTGCACTCTATATCTTTTTCAAAAGGCAAGTTAGTTTTAAGTTTATTTACATAGTTTTTCTGTTTATTAAATTGTATGTGATATTACTTGAAGGTAAGTTAAGTTTAAAGAAGTGGAGCCATAAAATTTTAATGTTAAATAAATCTGAATGCTAGCAATAACATTTTCAACGAAAAAAGTATTCTTAAACTCTGAAAAATAGCAATTAGCAGCCACTATTCTTATGTTACCTTCAAACTGCACGTGGATATTTGATATTAAACATTTACTAGGGAAAGTAGAGCCGTGAGATGAAGTGTCTCAGATCATTCGAGTTGCTACTGAAGGAAAACGCCAGCTACACGTAAGGTAAGGTAATAACCAACCATATATTCGTAATCTTAACATAGAAATAACGAATAAAAATAACGGCCTTTTGACTGCACGGATGGCGCAGCGGTTTAAGTAGTTACCTCGCTACCACGCTGCCGCGCCTAGTGTTGTGGGTTCGATCCCCGCACGGGACACCACTCTGTGTAATCCTCAAATTGTTGTTCTGAGTCTTGGTGTTCTTTGTGTCCGTTGTTTAAATGTTTGTAAAGTCGCCCGCAAAACAGGAATTAATCCTGGTGCGGTAGTTGTATAACAAAAAAAGAAAAAAAAAGCTTATTTACCTTTTTAATTCTACCAGCGTGCCACAGCTAACCTACCGGGAATAACATATGTATAATATCAAAATTAATTTAAAGGTACTTACCTTTTCCTAAGACATAAGATGGTAACTAAATACAATACTACCTACCTACCTACTAGTACAATACTGGACCTCATACTAGTAAATTAGAAAGAAAGTATATTTATTTTCGCGGACAGTGGGCCATTGTCATCACAGTTGATTTTATAGAGAAATCTTCGAAATGTTTTTACAATATTTCTCTATTTTAACATAAGAAATGATTTTCAAATTATAATTAATTGTACAAATTCTGATAACAAAGCGATATTAATTATCAAAATGTTAACCTACATCCAAAATTTATGAAACAGAATCCCTAATGTACATCTGTAATGTCAAACAAGTTTTATATTATTTAAATGGTTAACCCTTGATGCTGACCTAAATGGTAAAGGAAGGTTATCCTCTGTTAATTTTCAGAGTTTTAAGAAACAAGTATTATTTTTGTCTGTTAACACTAAATTAATAAACGTTTTCAATCCTAAAAGTTGCTTATGTTGTTAACGTTTATAATAAAATTAAAATGGGATAAATGTTACAAAAGAAACTGTGATTTCATCATTATTATGAAATAAAAGTATTTTTTTTTTATGCGATAGGGGGCAAACGATCAGATGGGTCACCTGATGGTAAATGACTACCGCCGCCCATGGACACCCGCAGCTCAAGAGTCACAAGTGCGTTGCCGGCCTTTTAGGTAGGAGTACGCTCTTTTCTTGAAGGTTTGAAGGTCGTATCGGTTCGGAAATACGGCAGGCGACAGTTTGTTCCATAAGCTGGTTGTGCGAGGCAAAAAGCTTCTGGAGAAGCGCACAGTGGTGGAGTGCTAATCGTCAAGGTGATGGGGATGGATATTTTGTCGCGTAGGAAGATGGCGGAAACCAGGAGCCGGTATAAGTCCGAACAATTCCTCTGAACACTCCCCATGATACAAGCGATAGAGGATGCAGAGTGAAGCTACATCTCTACGCAACGCCAAGGTGTCAAGTCGATCAGAAATATCTTGGCAGTCGATGGTCGCTCTCCGTTGAATGCGGTCAAGAGGGAGAAGTTGGTACTGGGGTGCACCTGCATAGAGATGAGAACAGTATTCCATGTGCGGCCGAACCTGCGCCTTATAAAGTTGCAGGCGGTGGGCCGGAGTAAAATACTGTCTCGATCTGTTTAGCACACCAAGCTTCTTCGAGGTAATATGGCCTTACTCTCTAAGTGACCGCGAAACTGGACTTCGCTTGATATATCGACGCCAAGGATTCCGATACTGGCTGATGCAGTTAGGGAAGTGCTCTCAAATTGAGGAGATACGACCAATGGCATCTTTTTAGCGGTGAACGAGCAAACCTGTGTCTTCGTGGGGTTAAACTGGACTAGGTTAAGTCGACCCCAATCTGAAACTTTTGATAAAGAAGTTTCGATTTCAGACACAAGTTTGGATCGGCTTTCGATGACGTTTACCCGAGAAATGTTAGCGCGGCCGGTGTAAAGGGCATCACTAGTGCTATCGTCTGCATAGCAATGGATGCTGCTAATCTGCAGCATGTCATTGATATGCAGAAGAAACAGCGTGGGTGATAGCACACAGCCTTGTGGGACACCAGAATTAACAGACTTGGAGTCGGAGCATGCACCGTCAACAACGACCTTGATGCTTCTGTCTGTAAGAAAACTGGTGAGCCAATTGCACAGTTTCTTGGGAAGCCCATAGGAAGGAAGCTTCGCAAGGAGCGCTTTGTGCCAGACCCGATCGAAGGCCTTCGCCACGTCCAAACTAACAGCCAACGTTTCCCCCTTGGTCTCGATCGCCTGTGCACACCGGTGAGTCAAGTAAACAAGAAGATCACCAGCTGAGCGACCCCGACGGAAGCCGTATTGTCGATCATTGAGGAGCTGGTGGTCTTCTAAGTACCGCAGGAGCTGGCAGTTAATAATGGATTCCATTATCTTGGAGAACAAGGAGGTGATGGCTATGGGTCTGTAGTTGGACGGATCCGTGTGATCTCCTTTTTTAGGTATTGGGTGCACTAGAGCTGTCTTCCATGAGTTCGGGACTACGCCAAGAGAATAGGAAAGCCGATAAAGTTGCGTTAAAACCAGTGCCAACTCTGGAGCACACGTCTTCAGCACGATAGGAGAGATTCTATCGGGCCCACTCGACTTAAGAACGTCGAGGGAAAGAAGCGCTTTACGCACTGCCCTTTGTGTAAACCGGACTTCCGGCATGCGGCTCTCGCACTCCGGTATGGTCGGCGGTGCGTTTCCCCCGTCGTCCAGGGTCGAGTTGGACGCAAATACATCTTCTCTGTATATCTTTATTATCTGTATATCTCTTTATTTCTATCATTATTATATTCTATGTATATCTTTATTTTTATCTGTATATCTTTAATAACATATAAATACATATTTATTTCTATACTGAGCCTTTGAAATCAGATATGATAGTCCACTTTAGGTACTTTAAAAAATTTAGAATATTTAAATACCAAAAACCGGCCAAGTGCGGGTCAAATTCGCGCACGAAGGGTTCCTTTGCATTATTGAGCAAAAACGAGCATAAAGCATAAATCATGTTTGTTGTATACCCCCATAAATACTTATTTTATTCTTTTTTTAGTATTTTTTGTTATAGTGGCAACAGAATTACATCATTTGTGAAAATTTTAGCTATCTAACTATCACGGTTTATGAGATACAGCCTGGTGACAGACGGATAGACGGACAGCCAAGTCTTATTAATAGGGTCCCGTTTTACCCTTTGGGTACCTAACCCTAAAAAGAACCAAGTAACAAACAGTTCCGAATGTGTAAAATTAAAAGAACTTAAATGTTCTTTATTTATGTAAGTAAAAACGTAAATAATGTAACTTTATGAAATCAAGCAATTCTGAAGCATTCTGAAGTAGTAGAAAGCGCCACAAATAGTCAGATTATGACCATATTTTTTCGATTTGCAAGGTTGCTTTACAAAGTTGCAGAAGCTTGGAAACTCGACATAATTTCCTGCCAGAAACGGAAACTGGAAATCCATCGTTCATTTTTTGCATTTTATGATGCATTTGGGAAAACGACGGAGCTGCGATGTCGGATTGTGCTCGTCTGTCTCCATTAAGCTATTTTTCTTTCCTTAGTACTGTAAAGGACTATTTGTATTTATAGGGTAAAATTGAGTCAGATTCTATTACACTGCATGACATGACATTTTTGTATTATTATTCTTTAAAAGCAAAGCATTAGGACTTAATCATGTGTCGTGGGAGACTTTACAAATTTAGAAAGAGAAGACAAAGAGAACACCTCGACTCGGGACATGTATTTAATTACCACATAAATCTTTGTCCCGTATGGCAATTGAACCCACGTTTTCTGGCTCAGAAGTCACGTTCACTAACTACTTGACCAACATGCATGTCAATATATACGCTTGTTATAGAGTTATGAAAGTAATATGATATAATAAGTATTTTATTTTGTTCGACTACATACTCACGCCTGTTATTCGGAAAGGGAAGGCAGAGGCATAATTAACGCCCATATTTTAAAAATTATAATTGAGTACCATTTACGTAATAAGAGGCAAGCTTATTGCCATCATCCTGCCACTTTTGGGAATTAGAGTTCAACTACAGTAAGCCTTTAATTCACTTTAAAAAAGTAGACAACCGACTTTAATGCGTCTATCATAAAATTTAAGCCTTATATGGTTTTCTCATGGATGCCATTGTCAGTACCTAACCAAACTCTCATCTAACTACTCTTGAAGTACATCATAAAAAAACAATCATCGAAATTGGTTGGCTTGATATTGAGTTATTCGTCCATTTGTAGCGAACATACTTAATGTAAATTTAAAAGTAATATGGTTTTCTTATGGATGCCATTGTCAGAACTGGAGCAAATTGAAATGGGACCACACCACAAAATCATCAAAATTGGTTTACCACGTGGAAAGACACACTTAAAAAAAAAACAGTCGAATTGAGGACCTCTTCCTTTATTGAAGTCGGTTGAAAAATTTTGTAAAGTTTTCAAGACAATTTGTCGAGATATTTTTAAAGTGCTTATATACCGATATATTATATAATAATTTTGTAGTATTTTCAATTAACACAAAACTTATGTATTTTGTTTATAAATTTATCTTGAGATCCAGTTCAGCGACCTCGTAGTCCAATTCACAGAACCCGTTTATTAATTGGCACAAAGCTGCAATCTTCGTTTATTTAAAGTTTGAAGAACCTGTATTTCATTATTCAATGATAACGAAGTTAAGAAACTATTATATTAGTGTAAATGGCTCGCAAGGACTTTTATCTACCAGACTGTATATGTAAATTGTCCGGTTGAAGTCAATAAGACTTACCCTCTATTACGTAAGACTAAATTATACGACTGTATTTCATTAATATGAAAAAGTATCTTCTGCAAACGGTTCACCATCCCCAGTCATATAGTAAGTAAGGTCATTCCGACATTGGCGTAAACGTCAATCAACATTAAAGCAAGCAGGGCGGAAATTACGACGCCTGAGACTTTGTAGAGAAGGAACCGACGATAAAATTGTTCCAACACGTACAAGCAGCGACATACGGAAAGAATCTAGACGTACTTAGTAGCTACTTCACTATTACAGTAAAGTTTATAATGCTCATGAAGATTTTATTACACGTTTTACTGTTAACATCTTAAACATGGTATCCTACAATACTTGTATAGTGCGGTAAGCATTAAAATTTTAAATATTTCACTGTCAGATGTCTTGATTCATAAATGATATTACGTTATTTAGCGAGAAATTTAATGTAATATGTGATATTTAAATAAACAGATTTTATAATGAATAAACGGGTATTATTAGCAACGCATTCCTTTAATCCATTTATAAATCTGTTTTGTTTAAATGCTTAAACATTTTAAGACCAAAAGCGACTTTATAAAAAGCCATTTCTTTTGATCCTTGCCAAAGAATAAACCCTGGCGTTTAATAATGTTATTCGTAGAGGTAAGTGAAGCAGACTCCGAATATCCACGAATATCAGATGTTAGGGCGGAATCTATTACGAGGCGTGCCGATTGCGCGCCCTTACCCGGAAATTATTACTGCAAACTCGATCGAACCTAATATAATAAGCTGACGGTAAGAGAGTAGAAATATCATTAGAACTACACCGTCTCAAGATGGAGGCTTTGTAGGTCCATAGAATTAATAATTTTACTGAAATTAAGTACCATTTGGAAAAGTATTGATCATTCTTTACTGCATGTTGTTTCAGAAAAAGTTTTATAAATACAGTATTTTAGACACCAAAATTGGAGTTTCAATGTATGACGGTATGACTATGTGAGATGTAGTAATTCTATTAAGATTACAGACACAGATACATTAAAAGGTTGATGTTTTATGAAATTAGCAATGCATCGGCTATTTCGATGATTACACGAGGGATTTGAAAATACCAACTCCTAACAGTTATTGATAGTTCGGGGACAACAAAACACAATAAATTAAAAAGTATTTAAAAAAAAAACAAAAAAGATAGAAACAAGATTTTAATTTGAATATTTTATTTACACTGTCGGAGGCATAACACGCTCACTTCCCATAATTTGGTTGGTGATATAGGTAGACAAAATCTCGGAGTGAGCAGATGCCTCCGACAGTGTTTGTGAACATTGTCAACTAAGATTATTCAAAACCAAAATAAAATATTCAAATTAATTCGTGTGTTCTATCTTTTCAGTTCTTCAATGAATGTAATATGTAGTAATAAGAGATGGCACATATTGACGCAGTCGGGATTATTGTTTTTGTTTTTATATTTTTTTTATTTCCATCTTTTTAGTTTTCAAGCACCTTTAGCAAAAAGGGTCGAAATCGAGCTTCGGACAGAACAAAACCCTCATTACCTCCAAGTTATTTTGTATACATGTATGTGTCTATATATATAAATATATAAAGTGTGTTATGTACGTTTTACGTTTGTATATGTACGTTTTACCGTAAAGATGTAACAAACTAACACAACCTTCGCATTTATATTATTAGTGTGAAGTGTGATGTGATTTATTAGTATTTCCTATTGCAAACTCACATAAAACATATAAGTTATATATACATATATGTATATGTATATTCGTAATCACCGTTAAAATGATTTATTTTGATATCACACTCGATGTATTTTGAAAACATTTTTTTAATTACTTTTCGGCGCCAAAAATTTTGTTTTTTAATGTTGATGTACCCAGTTTCACTCTTACGACAAAGACGAATCTATTGACACCACTAACATAAAAATACGACAAGCCGTTTAGGCTCTAGGGTGCGCCAAAGAAATATACATACATACACTAGAAAAACTCGCAGTCGGGTAAAAAGAATATTTTACTCGTTACATACACTATCCTCAAAAGACATTAACCGAATAGTCAAATTAATTCAATCTTAGAGTGATTAATTTTCTAATAAAACTTTAGAGGCATTAAGTTAGTGTAATTAAATAATCCTGGAAAACATTGAACAAATACTGATCGCTATTGATGTTAATAAAAACATACTATTTTAAAATGTACAAGAAATTGTTGCAATGCAATGTCACTTCTTAAGGTCAAAGACATTGCTCCTGAACATCCTAATTGCTCTGAGACCAGCTGTCTTTAATTGCACCAAGTTAATAAGCTAAAGGTAATTTCTTTGCTAATTATATACGGAACAATTATAAAGTTTACCCGCGGTAAAACTTTCCATGTTTACTTAGTCTAATTAAATCTTCTGTTTTTCGTATAAGATGTTCTATTTTTGGAAGTAATCGGGAATGAATATATAAAACAAAGTTTTTTTTTTATAATATAAGGGTACTGACGAACAGACGTGACACCTGATGGTAAGTGACAACCTCCGTCCATGGACAACTGCAACTCAAGAGTCGTAAGTGCGCTAATTGCCTATATGAGAGATGGGGAGGTTAAACGGGAGAAGGGGATGGAGGAGATGGAAAAGAGGAGAGGGGGATGAGTGGAGGGTAAAGAGGGGGAGTTGGACCTCCGGAAACCTCACTCATTTCAGGGAAATGCAAAAGACAATGCATTGCTTCACAAGGGGTTTTTTGTGAGGCCATGGTATCGCACAGGTCGAGCCGACCCATTCGTGCCTAAGCATGCCTCTACAACGATAAACGATATGAAACATAAATTCATACGGTATAATTAACTATTCTCCTGCATAGATTAATGAATGTAGCAACCTGCTGACTTTGGGTTACAAGTATTGCTTATCCTTCTCAATCAATATCCCTTTCCTCCCATTTTTATACTCCCATTCCCTTTAAAGATACCGCATATTTTCTATTGAATTCTCAGATGTCTGGATATTGAATTAGTACTCGTAGTAGAATAGTGGGCAAAAATGTGGTCGTTTAATACACCAATGCCTGTCCCTTCAACTTGCCACCAAATTCGTGTGTGAGTGTATGTATGTATATTTTGTATTTGTAACAATAAAATACATCTGTATTGTATAGTAAATAAATTTAAAGAGTAAGAGTAAAACAGTGTTTGGTGAATGATACATTTGGTCAAAATATTTAAATAAAGTCGCAACGAATAACCCTAACTAACTACTAACTAACTAACACCAGTCGAAATAAAGCACTCTAATAATAGTGTAGCTGTTCAGCAATATAATAAGTCTATCTGAACAATATCCTGATGAAAATTCTTATGTAAATAATACAAAATATATACAAACGTATCGGTGTATAATAGAGTCGTATATATAGCTAATACAAAGAGATTAATGAAACTACAGAAGTAGAACTCATTGCTTATTTATGCCGTAAAGGTTTTCTCGTCGAGGGTTTTGGCCCTTGTCTCAATAGTAAATTGAGTTCCAGTAAATTAGGCAGTCATGTGAATAGATTAGAATGAACTGAAGCTCGAGGGACGGGGTGAACTCGAGGGAAGGAGTTATTGTTAGCTAAGTGTTTATCGACGGCCTAATGTTTCAGCTCACTATTTTGCACATACGTGATTTGAATGTAAATTGAGTTTCTGAAGTTAATTAAGCCTTTGTATTGCCCCGATTGCTTTGATATGTTGAATTTAATTTTCATCTAAGCGGTCTCAGTGGTACTGAGACATTTTCACCTAAGCGGTCTCAGTACCACTGAGACCGCTTAGGTGAAAATAGAAAATGTCAATGTGTCAGGCGCTATATGTGATCAAAGCGTGTGGTTTCGATCGCCGTCGAAGGTGATACTGAGGTAAACCAATTTTTAAGATATATCTTTTAATGAATTGCAGATATTAGCACGTGACGCTTGTTATTGATATCTTTTTTAAAGAATTTGAAGCGGTAGCGTAATGGCGGAGGCATCGGACTTGCGATCAAATGGTTGCGGGCTCAAACCCCGCCCAGTACACTACTGTCGTAAACCCACCCCTAATACAAGCATTTAGCTTAGCTGGGGGGGCTAACAAGAATACTAGTAATGTATGACCCACGTTGCTAGTATTCTTATTATTAAAAAATAATAATTACTATTTTTACTTTTTTATCTGATTTGTCTTTTTATGTTTTGTTTCTTTATACTACATACATATATAACTTCCATTGCCAACCAGACTTTGACAGCAGATAGTCACCAGTTATTCTTGCAAAACTGTAATTTGAAGTAACTAATAATGGTACGTAAGAATACATTATTTATACGATTAATAGAATAAAGAAGACGGATAAAACTACTGATTTATTATTCAACATTGTTAGTGCTACCTGCGTTTTGGCTCCCAAAAGTGTCTCCTATTGATTGCCACTTTTATTAATTTCATATCAAACAACTATGTAAATCGATGGCAATATATCTATTGGATCACATTAATATATGTATTCACGTTTTACCCATTGATGTGTAAGTTGTAAACAAGAAAGCAGAATACAGGCTTGTACACAGTTAAATTCATCCTTTGACTCTTGTCACGGGATCACGTCGTTCTGTTGAATATTTAATGTATTATGTGAACTCGAAACTCTCAAGGTAGACCGAGAACAATAGTGAAGGAATTGGAATACGACGACAAGGTGAATTCGTGTGGACACATTTCATGTTGTTTCATTTTCATTTACGAATTCTCTTTTCATACGTAACGAGACGTCGAAATTGGATATTTATGAGTATTTGATAATTTGATCTATAGCAAATTAATTGTCGTTGTTATAGAATGCATTTATCAATCACGATTTCAATTAATGGTTGTTAATTTTAATGTTTTATTAATGTTTGTTTTTTTTAAATGATGAACCATAAAATTTTACAACAAGTCAGAATTACAGTATTAAATCGTAATATTCTCTCGGTTGTCTCTTTTGGCCCAAACTATTGTTAAGAAAGTATCAAGATTCAGTAACAGATAAAATAACTGCTGCTTTGCTTACTGTTTACTTTGTACAAAAGTTTGTGTTTAGACAGAAATGTAAGTTAAATTTGAACACGAAAGAGATTTTATTTGTTCCTTTGTCAATACAGAAAGGAATCAGCACAATGATGGTAAATGAAACTATATTGTAGTGTATATGTGTACATGTATATAAATATTATATGTTTCATGAGAGAGAGCCCTCGCCTTGGCGGTCTATGGACATTGTTATGCTTAATTTACTGATATTTATCTTTCCAAGGTACATTTGGGCACTACTGGGTATAAGCAATAATTTAATTTGTTTCATGTTATTCTTGCTTTCTGTATCTTGTATAATGAATAGGATAATTCTTTTATAAAACGCACAGTATCAAATTGTAATTTCTGCAGAATTTCTTTAAATGTAGTTACAATGTAAGATACACTTTGGATTTTCACATTGCATCGTCCGGTATCGTCGCGGCTGGACGACTTAACTCCTTGAAAAAGGCCTCCTGTCGAGACCGAAACTAGTGGGGCATCTCCGAAATATACACGTCAGTAAAACTGTATATTTAAAGAAACATTGTATTTTGTTTATTACGTTTCTACCAATTTGTTTAAAGTCCACCGATCTAGATAAAATACTGGCGACGGGTAACGAATATTTTGTACTTTTCTATTTTATATTAATATTTATTATTAAACGTATTCTTTTAGTTTCTTGGAGAATTGAGGTTAGACCTCTTTATTCTATGAAATGGCTACACGGATTGAATGCACACAAAGAAATACATTACCACCAACAGCTCAAGGTAAGAAGTCTTTGTGTTGTTTTACTTTATTTTATAGTTCATTTATACTGATTTTAACAGTGCTTCAAAAATGCATTGAATCATATTATGGAATAAATCGATGTAGGTATACTTATGTAACATCTTTAGGTAACGTTGTGTGTAAAAGAATTACTTGGACTCTTATACTAAATTAACTCAGGGTCTTAAGTTGAAAACTATTGAAGAATAACTTGTTTATTTCGCATTGAGAGACATGCTAAGAAACGAATGAGCCGACTCGACCGGAGTACTACCAAGGCCTCAGAAAAAACCGGTAGACAAACAATGCTTGATTTGTATTACTGAGTGAGTGAGGTTATCGGGGGCTCAATTTCCTGTCTCCTCTTTCTCTCTGCTCATCACTCTCAAAGGTGGCTTTTACGAATCTTGAGTTGGATGGTTGTCTATTCCCATCACATAAGCAATCTGTTTGACTGTCCACATATATCATAAATAACAGTATTTTGAATTGTAAGTAAAAACGTCTTTAATAAATAAAGTTATTAGATGCCTCTTAACTTGCAGAATTCATTTAGATTTTGCAACTTAATACAACTTACTATTATTTTTTTTGTAAACAAAAGCAAAAATTAGTCTGTGTTGCAAGCCACGGTCTGCTAAACCTTGAAATTTTTATGAAGCTTACGGGCCTGTCTGCTTTAACTACAATAGCCTCAACTTCTATTCATACAGGTCGAGGTTGCTAAATTTTATATAGGCACTCTAGCAAAAAAGAACGAATTGTATAAAACTCACTCAGGATATGATAAGCTGAAATAAGTACAAATACAGCAACTTTATTTAAGTAATAAAACGTTCGAGGAAATTAGTAACCCGTAATGACATTTCTAATCGGTCTTGCTTCCGATGTGTCATAGTCCAATACTGCTGTAAGATTCTTCTCTGGGTTTTAAACTAAGAAGGTTACTTTGTGATTTCGGTGTAAATATGTAAAAGGTTGGTCTATGATTTAATAATTTTGAGCAAAGAAACACTGAGGGTGAAATGACTAAAGTATTTATGGACATGGAACTCACAACATTTTGTGGGACCTTTTACAGAATGTTTTGACTTCGATGTCGGACAACTATTTTGTAATTTTGAGTTTAGCTTATTTGATCTCTCTGTATATTTTTTTTTCATTTTTTTTTATTTTATTTATTAAGTAAAAAGATGTGTGCGATTAAAATTGTTGGTATAATACGCACATTAAAAGTATCTAAGGTTCACGAACATTTTTAACTATAAAAAATATTCAATTAATATTTATGAAGTCTAGTCTTCCAGATTGGATTTTTACTTTACTTCCTATATTTAAGTTAAAGAGAAAGTTGTAATTTATGTAAATTTTGGGAAATTAATGTCGTCAATCAATAGGGCAAAAGTAAAAAGGGAAAAATTAGTTTTTTTTTTATTTTTTAATATTAAGTTCCAAAAAAATAATATCCTGTGTTTTCACCACCGGAGTGTCTGTTTGCATAAGTCTTCTTCCTCCCTATTTCTGCGTTCGCTAGCCCATTGTAAACCGGCCCTACGATTGCGGGGTGCTATAGGTGGAACTCTCAACGACATTTGAGAACGAAGATCCACTTCATGTAAACGATTTTAGATGGTTTGGTCTTATCAGTAAGCCTGGAGAGTTGTGGAGCCTCATAGCCAACATAATGGCGGTCATGGTACAACTTCGTCGAGCAGTATTTTGGATGTACCGGTCTTGTCTGCGAGTGGTGATGTAGATCATCCTCTATGTCGTTCAGCCACACTGCCCGTTATACGATAACGTGTCTAGAGGAGGCTTATGGCGCTCAGTGTAGTGCCAAAAGCGACAGCCACAGTACGTTAACTGTAACCAGGTTGCAACTTTCCAACGGTTCTCATCATCTCTTCTTGTGTCAAATAATGTCGTCACTCCACATCGAAGTAGTTTTTTAACTTGGGTGCATAAATTGAAATGGTTTTGTAAATACGCTATTACTCCCTCTAGTATTAATCACTAATAAGAATTTGACTTGATTGATAGTTCAAATAGTGAAATTCGCTAAAAAGAATCGATAACGATTAAAATATTAATCCTCAATTACGGTTACACTCTTAAACGTACTTCATCCCTAGACACTTGATGTGTGTACCTTTAAAGTATGATGTTTATTACTTTTAATGTCCAAGTAATAATTTGTAAAAAAAACGAGTCGACTGCCAAAATGTATGGAGAAATAATATATTGTATACTTCTACTCTTCGTTTTAATAATTATGCCTTACTGGATTAGACTTTCTATTGAAGATGGTCTTATTTTAATGTTAAACTTTACAGAGAAAAGAACAATGGAATCGGTGGTTAAAACCGGGAACACGAGTATTGGAATCCTTTAAAAAAAGTCCGCTTACATCACTTATACGGATGCAATGTTTTTAATAAAGGAATTTAGCTTTTAAGTTTTTGTAGTGAAAGCTCTTTGAACAGTTATCTTGAATTGGTACAATTAGAAAAAATTGCCAAATGGCGCTTTAAATACAAAAGTTCAAGTGACGGCTGTTCAAAGTTAGCTTTTGTTCATTCTTTAGAACGAGTGTAAAATTTGAGATCCCTTTGAAATAATTATTGGACAGTCTCACTCAAGCGGTTTCCAATAAGGAGTGGACAGGAGCCGTGAGAGGATTAATTGAAGATTTAACCTTGATTGAATTTCTTTCCACATTAATTTTATAAAAGCCCTCTTATCGTGTTGAAGAGAACCGTTTTGTTTAACTTAACACGAGTGGATATATTATTATTTAAAATATTTAAGTTAGTTAATTATAATATATTTAAGTTTTTCATTGTAGTGATGTAATATTGTTACAATAATGTTAAGATGCTTGTTTTTGGATGTGGGCCAAAAAAGTAAAAAACCTACTCAGTGGCATTCTGTATAAAACTTTCTATCTGAAGACGATTTTTCAGGAAACGGTTACAAGAAGGAGTCGTATATCGCCTCAATAAAAAAAGATATAATAGAATAGGACATATATATTATGACGGAGGACTGTGCCGAAGAGTGGAAAAATGAAATTATAATAATACCAAGGTGCCACACGTGTGGCCTACAGTAATGAACTAGATCGCTAGAGTGGTGGATGGACTACAGTCCAGCGGAGTGATATTAAGTCGAAGAAAAATTAAGCACGTGTTCTTACTGTTAAAAAACATGCTAACATAAATAATAAAAAAATATAAAAATTTCGTAACCATTGATTGAAATTAATTTAAACAAACCTTATGTCTTTGCCGAAATAATGCTATACTACAAAAAGTATCATTATTTTTACAGTGGCAGTGTATGTAAGAAGAGCGGGCTAATTTTATGGTTTATATGTCTGTTTCAGTAACAATTTTAATCAGTTTTTCAGTATTACAAGCGATTCGGAGGTAACATATATTGGCCTATCATGTACCCTACTCATTGCATACTAGAAAACTATTATATGTCAATTCCTGCTGCATCTCAGAAATCACAACGATCACTAATTGGTATTATATCAGTTTTTTATAATATAGGGGGACAGACGAACAGATGGGTCAGCTGATGGTAAGTGACAACCTCCGCCCATTGACACCTACAACTCAAGAGTCGTAAGTGCGAGAGGAAAGAGCAAAGGGGGGATTAAGAGATGCGAAACAGGGAGATGAGGACAGGGAAAAGAAGAGAGGTGGAGTTGAGCCTCCGGAACCTCACTAATTTCGGGGAAATGCAATGAAAGCGATGCTTCGCAACCAGTTTTCTGGTAACGCATCGGTTACCCCGGCCAAGAACACCCAGACTCAGAATTGCTATTCTGAGTCTGGGTGTTCTTTGTGGCCGTTGTTTAAATGTTTGTAAAATCCCCCGAGACACAGGAATTAATCCTAGTGCGGGAGTTGTCTTTTTAAATGAATGAATGATCAATCAACTTGTA
Source organism: Tyria jacobaeae (assembly GCA_947561695.1). NCBI lineage: Eukaryota > Metazoa > Arthropoda > Insecta > Lepidoptera > Erebidae > Tyria > Tyria jacobaeae. The sequence goes on from OX387212.1 coordinate 16,045,312, forward strand.
ATAAAATATAGTATGTTACTAACTAACTATGTTTGGGTCTATTTAATTAAATTTGTAATATGATCCGATTATATTTCTTCTGGTTTTAGGACATATTTATTTTCACTACATATATAATTGACCAACTTAAAAAAAGAGGAGGTTCTATGTTCGACTATATGTATTATTTTTTCCCTAATACATTACTAAGTTACTTAGATAAATACCCTGTTAAGAAAAAAAAATATGGTCTTCATTTCATCTTTACTTACCGCTAGCAAATCAGAATTATAACAATAACATCCCTAATCATTGAAGGCTTACCTTATATAAATGTTAGTAAGAACTAAATTGCAACACCAAAAATATTGCTTCTTGTGCCACCCATTGCACATTTTATGCGAAAATATCAGATGTATTTTATATGAATATTTGGTGTAAAATAAAGAGTACTTACTTACTTACTTACCTACTTACTGAATTGGCCGTTTGTCAAACAATATTTTAAGTAAACCGATTAGAGATCTTGCTGAGTAACCTATTACGTCCGAATAGTCTGTCGAGTACACTCGGATAGTTTGCCGCTAAGAGCACGATATTGTAATTTATGAGGCAAATTGTTATTTGACAATAGAATTGATACTAGGCGATTTATTTGTCTGAGGGTAATAAATTCGTAATTCACGATTCTCTAAGAAATGTTAATACAGAGTTTTTATAGTGCAAGTACATATTGTTGGTAAAAGCGTGTTATTCTTTTAGAAATGTCATTATATTTTCTACAATTTTATCGATAATCAAGGATTATTAACTTTCGCATTATTAGTTATTTCTTTTGTGCAGTGTCATCCTTTTCCTCCCTGTTTTTTTTGTTTTTATTTACCTCTTTGGCTGAGTACATCAGTTCTCTTTGTTCTGTATACAAAAATTTCTCTTTTTATTTTTAAAAAACACAGTCTAACAAAAATTTTGCTTGTTCAAATAAGTGGTCGCCTCATAAATATTGAACTATGAACTTTGAAAGTTAGCTAACCTTGGCAACAGAAGGCGTTGTGACTCTGACTGAACAGAATCCGCTTGAGAACTTTGTTCAACACGAAAATCGTTTCAGCATTGGTAGAAATTGTAAATGAATGTATGTAGGAAAAATGTTTGGTTAACGGTCCTGATAATTTTCTGAGGTGTTATGGACAACTTCAACAATGATGAAAAATATATGTGGCAGAAACGTGTTTCTTATCTATACATATACTCGTCCAAGTATAAAACAAAGACATAACAAGAAAACGACATAACAAAAAAAAAAAAAACATCCATCAACCTTATAAATTATAGACAAAGCTAAGGGGCATAGTAATTATCATCTCGTCCAATGAGAATAAAATCAGGCGAGTTACTAGTAAAGTCGAGCCATTTAAGTGCATGGTCTACAATAAAAAAATAGATATGGTTATAGGCTTCTACCAAAGGGTCGTCCATAATGGTTATATCAAAATAATGATTATGCTAATAGAACAAGTCCTTATTTATGAAAATCGAAGCATAAAGCCAACCAATGGGATTCACAAAAAGAAATAAATAATTTGAATTTAAAACAATTTGAATTTAGTTTTGGATTTTTATTTCGCTTATGGAACAAGATTTTCATATGTCCTTTGGGAAACTCTCAACAATGCTCCAGTAGTCCAATTTATTCTGTATTTTTGTAATAGTTCATCAATTATTTAGAAAAGTCTCAAAATCGTTGTTTACTATTGTTTATTTGCAGAAGAATCAAAATAGAATTCTCCTCCGCATACGGCGTGCTACTACCGTTTAAGGCGTGAGCGTATGTATGTATGTAGGTATGTATTTTTTTATTAATAGTTGTTTAGTTGTTAGAATGTATGTTAGAATGAATGTAAAAAAAATAAATGGAATTTGTTAGTGAAAACCAACAAGCTTTTATAGTATGTACCTACCTATTAAGTTTATTAATGGAGGATTTCCAAATAATTACTTCGTGTTTCAGAATATTCAAACAGGATTTTCGCTGAGTGGAATAGGTCAGACTTAATTATTTGACAAATAAATCTTTTCACCCGGTATCCAGCAGGCGCGTCTTCATCTTTTCACAAAGCGGCATTATGTTGTTCAACACAATAAAGAACCTATTAAAATCTGTTTCAAGGAATTATGCAAATGAGATTGTAACAAGATGGGACGCTCGCAAAGGTTGTTGCTAAACTCGATTCATTTCGCCTGTTGCTTTTCCCTTTGAGAGATACCTGTGTCTAGCAAATTACCCAGAGATGCGCAAAACAAACGTAAAACTAACTAAAATATGCCTTATTGTCAGGTACAGGGCTGTTTATAAAATAAAACACAAATTAGAATTTTGATTTATTTTTCAACCTAACATTGTCGTAACTTTCTTAACTTGACAGATCACCAGCTAAGATAACAGGTGTACTCGACTATGACCATTGTTCATACCTCTTAAAAATAATTATACGATCAGTACCGAAAAACAATTATTCGTTATTATCACGAAATTCATATTTTATCACGAAAACACTATACTTACTTTTACTAAATTCCTTTTAATCAATTTTTTTACACAAAATAAGAAAATATAATGAAAATTAAAATCACTGGATGTCTATTATACAAGAAATCTATTGTAGCTATTCAAAAGGCATTAAAACTTTGATCGATAGACTTAAAGTCGTCGCTATAGATTGAGTAAAGATGGAAGACTTTACATAATTAAAAGAGAGTGTCTTGTGGAAGCGTCAAAGTAAATACAATTTATCAGGTCTATTAAATAGTTTGTAACTAAATAAATTTTGCTACTGAAAGAGCAAATACTAAATGCTATGCTAAATGTTATATTGAATTTATCCTTACAAAAACTTACTTAGTTGTTGTTTCGGAATGACAAGGTTAACATCATTAATTCAAGAAAATGTCTTATAAAACTTTTCAGATTACTAATATAAAGAAAACTTAAAGACTAACCCAAGATATTACAGTGTTATCTACAGTCCAACTCCTACAGTATACGTTAAATCTCTGATACTACCCACGTTTAACTTCACAAGCTAATACATTAGAAATAGGAAAGGCACAGTTGAAGTATAAAATTTATTGCTGAATTCCCTAACTAGGTACGATCGTTTACAGTATATTGAAACTAATAGTCACTTCTCAGAAATAAACTTAATAGTTTGTATTTTAAACTAAACATTATTTGACATTATAAACTACTTTACCTTACTTTCTCTCGCGTACTTGTGTCCTTTCTAAAGTAGAAAGTCACATTTTTTTCAAGCAAAAAATTTAAAGATAGCATATTTAGCTAGGTTAGGTAGTTCAGGGCAGCTAGGAACCAACTGCTCGATTAAAAAAAAAGGCTCTTAAGTCAGATAGGTTTTGTAGATTTGGCACGGCTAGTAATACATAATACTGCAATAAACATTTAAAATTGTAAATGATATATCTAAGTTCGAACTATCGTAGAGCGCAAATATATGACAACAGGATCAGTTTTGCGATTCACTCACAATGCTATTTCAAGTCTACCTACTCTCTAACTTTTATGTGCGTATTGCCAGTTACGTTACGTCTAAATTACGTACATGACTATTGTATGAAAATAGGGTTTATTTATATTCTGAAAATATTATTTTTCATCTTTAGAGAGATTCATTTTCGATTCGCGATGATTGGTTCCGCCTTAGATATTTATTAGAATGACAAATACTCTAGCTAGTAATAACACACTACGAGGTTATACAGTCGTTGACATTACATTACATACAGTTACTTTGGAAGTAATCAGGTCTCAGTATCAAAATCGAAATATTATGACAGTACAGGCATCTGATATCTCGATGGATGTATTTAATTAATATTAAAATTCAATGATTTGAAACCCTTCTTGTGAGTTGCACCGTAGGTATAACTTTTATGTTCACAAATATCTTTACGCACGAGACACTTGGTGCACAAATGGTTGAAACTATTTCACTAAAAACGAATACTTCGATGAGTTCTTTCTTTTCTTTTTGAGATATTTTATATTAGTATAGATAACAACTTAACGACAAACAGCAAGCACCGTAGAAGTAAAAACATTACGAAGTGAACATTAGCTCTCTTAGAAAACATCTCACCACAACAAATTGACTAGTTCTAACTCCTATCTACATATTTTATACACTTTAGTCTAAATTTATTAAAGTCTCTTTATGAAGCATTTGAACCGGCCGCAAATGGTCACTTAAGGGTTAAGGCGGACATGAGAAAGTAAATTCGAGGAGAACATTGCATTCCATAAACAATCCTTCTTGGTAATCGACAACAAAACACAACATTTAATACGCACAAATTTAAGATAATTTGATAAGATCGTCACTGCAATCACTGTTGTGCAACCGAGTTCAAGCATTCACTGTCCCTTGAGAATACATTTACCGTTTAAAGGTTGGTAGGAGATGGATAGAGTGCTAAAGAATGTTACATAGGTTAAGGTCCATCTAGATATTGCTTAACGCGGTCTAGATGTAGACTTCGTGGTGTTGTTGCGGCCGGCCTCGCCTGGACTAGGAACCTCGCTCCGTGAGTTCCACGATGTCATCCGGCTCCGGTCTAGCCGTATCTATTTTGCGCCTCTCTGCTATAACTATTCTTACTTTCTCTCCTTCGCTAATCGGTTTGTTTAATAATTCCGCTACGACTGGATTATGAGAATGAGATGCGTTACTTATGTCACTCGTTGCCGCCGATTCACTGGAGGATCTTCTTTTAGATCCCGTCAATCGTAAACTCTGCCTGGAGGAAGGTACTGCAAGAAGTACAGGTCGGAGTAGGCGAGCTTCCTCACCGCGAAGAGAATTTCTTTTATCGACTCTCTGTCGCCTATTCTGGGCAAATGAATCTCGTTGAGGTGGACTTCCAGGCTCAAGTTCGTCAAAATCGTCAGCATCAATGAAGCGCGCATCCTCCTCGTAGAGGGCGGCTGGTGCGTCGGAGCTGGAGTCCTGCCGGCGCCGACCAAAGGCGTGAGGAGATAATGAAGCCCGTCTTGGTGGTAGCGACTGCGGCAACAAAGCAGTGTGAGAGTGCAGCGTGCGCCGTCGGCGTGCAGGTGACGGTGCTGGTTGTTTGGGTTCACTATAAGTGAAGTTGGCCGGAAGAGAGGGTACCTTGTTGAGTGGCCACGGTGGACTCATACACTGTTCTAGCGCGCGACATAATGCCCTGTCTTCCTCGTCGTCAGCTTCGCGTTCTAATTCACGCTCAAGTTCTACGTCCATATCGTTTTCGTCTTCCATTTGTTTGTGGGATTCCTCAAGGTGTTTCATGAGTACCTGGATATTACATTATTTTAAATGGCTAAGGTCACAAAGATTCTAAATAATTATTTAAGACACGATCAATTTAATACATAATATGCTTAGATAAATTAATACTTACAGCTACAACGACGTTAACTAGTACAAATTGCGCCATCAGCACAAATACAACAAAGAATATTGGTGCTATAATAGTTGATACGCAGCAATTTCTGACGCAGTCCACTGAGCTATCGCAATCCTCACGAAGGGTGTCTTTCATAATCCCGTTCCAGTTATCACCAGTTGCAACCCGAAATAACGTCAGAAAAGCCATACCAAAGTTTGCAAAATGAGCGTGTTCTCCAAGACCTTGAAAAGAAAAAATGAACTTTTGCGATTATGTTATTCACTACACTAAGGCAGGTACATAGAGTAATTATATATGTATATATATATATATATATATATATATACATATATAATTATAATTGATTAAATTATTAAATTATACTATATTATATTATATGGAGACTATCCTGACGGCTGGCTTATGGACACTTAGCTTCCAACTCTGCCTTAACAGTGACCGATGTACCTGGAATGCAGTTCTTTTCCGCATGACTGCGAACAACCCCGATGCGCTACAGAAGTTGGGCCCAGTAAGCCCCCAAAGCCGTTATTGTATTTGACCCGTAGGGTATTACAGGTCTTCTGCGTATACTTGAGCTACAGGCGAGTAACAGGTCTGGCAGTACGACGGAATAATAATAATACTTTTACTTAAAATGTATATCGTTCAAACTTTCGAGCTATAATACATTCGTGCCTAAGCATGGCTCAACAGTGGTAGAGCCATGCTTAGGCACGAATGGGCCGGCTCGACCTGTGCGATACCTCACAGAAAGCCGGTTGTGAAGTAACGCGTGCGTTGCATTTTCCCGAAATGAGTGAGGTTTCCGGAGGCCCAACTGCCCCTCTCCCCTTTCATCTCCCCTCATCTCCTTTCTCCTCACCCCCCTCTCTTCTCTCCGCTCCCTGCATCCCCCATCCCTCATCACCCTCAAAAGCGGGCAGCGCACTTGCGACTCTTGAGAAGCGGGTGTCCATGGACGGCGGTTGTCACTTACCATCAGGTGACCCGTCTGTTTGTCTGTCCCCCTATAGTATACAAAAAAAAAAAAACCATATTACATTTCACCGACAATGCACTACGATCTCTTTTCATGTCTATATCATGACATACATATGTTATCTGAAACCCCCCAGGTATTTAAACTCCTCAATCGAGACAAGTGGAGTTCATTCAAGCTAGACTGGTGGTACTGAGTATGTTAATGCTACTAGGCTGTTTTTATATATTAAGAAAGGAAAAGCTATATGTACCTTGACAAGGAATCTCATCCGAACATTCTAGCCTTCCGAATAGTTCCACGCCGAGGGCCGCAAATATAAAGAACAGAAGGAAAAATAGAAGGCCCAAATTTCCAACTTGTGGCAAAGCTTGCATTACGGTATCTAGTAATGCTCTTATACCCTTTGCCATCTTCAGTAACTTTAGAACCCGTGCTATTCTTAATACCCTCATCACTCTCATAATTGTTGGGTTAATGGGAATTATGTTTGATTCTAATTCTTCTAAAACTATTCCCACAATGGACAATATAACTATTATTACGTCAAGTTGATTCCATTTGTCTTTTAAATATATTTTAAAACCCAAAGCCACTAGCTTCATAACAGCTTCTAGTATGAATACAGCTGTAAAGAAATAGTTAAATATTTTCAGAGCATATTGTAGCGCTGGAGGCATTCTGTAATACTCTATGGCCATTGTAACAACATTCAAGCCAATGACTCCAGCAATAGCTAAATCAAAATATTTGGATGTGACTACGTTATGAACGAATAGTCGCGTTTGTGAGTAGTCCGCATAATATGGCCTTTGGTGCATTTCTGAAACGTAATACAATGTTATTAATAAATTTTTCTTTAGTTGAAGTTTTGCTATAGAATCAGTACTCTTTACTAACTTCTCCTTTTCTTCTCCATCTGTAGTGCTCTCTTAGCGGCCCTCCGAACTCTTTCTTCCTTCTCTTGTTCTTCTCTACATCTATGAAAGTTCTCCACTACTACGCCTACGAACATATTTAGGACGAAAAATCCCACCAGCAATATAAATGCGATGAAGTAGAGAAGACGCCATTCTGAATAGTTTACAACAGGCTGGAAACAAATCAAAGTAAAATGAATCTATCTTACTAAACTTATTTCTTACAACTTTTATAATAAATGTCAAAGTTGGGATTTACATTTTTGTTATTCAATCACGCAAAAACGGCTAAACAGATGTGAATGAAATTTGGATGAATCAGATTAATATAGATATATAGTTTGAAACACCTCGTACTTATTATCAAAGAAAAATGTACGGTTTAAAATTTTAAAGTAGCGTAGGCGGGCAACATCTATTTCGTTATAAGTGAGTCCTAGTCCTAATTCTGATATATAAAATATACATACAGAGACAGCAGCCCGCCACTTTCCACCATCTTTACATAGATTACTTGCATAGAGATTTCTCTACTATCATTAAATCTTTAATACCAGCCCGTCGGTCTCGTTGTCCACCCCTTCCAGCAGTCCATTCAGATTTTCCTTACGGTCTTGATTTGTCATTAGTTCCGCATTCATTCTTTCTACGTGCTCAGACCCCCTCAGTATACTCTTTTTAATTTTCACCACTGTGTCTTCTTCTTCTTTCAAGTCACACTTCTTCAGAATAACAACATTCCTCTTTCGGTCAACCAGCCATAACCCAGGTATTTAACAGTGCTCTCATTCCAACAGCACTTATTCTACTATCACCACTAGCACGTTTATGAATTGCTGGGCACGCCTGCGTCGGTACCGGTTGACCACTCACATAAGCTACATGCACACTCATTATTTTTCACATTATGTTCATTATATTAATTTATTCGTCTTTCATTATCTCCTTTGCATCTTCCATTCTTCCATACCAAACTCCCCACGTATACAAACTACATAACTGTCACTTGTTCTACACATTCATTTCCAGTCATAAAATTACATTCAGTATTTTTTTTCCTTCTGCTCAAAAGCCAAAACATTCGTCATAAAAAAATATATAAAAAAATATATATTTTATGTTTAAATAATCGAAAATAAAAGTTGCTTGCCTTGTTCGAGTTCTGAAAGATGATAACCTCTTATATTTGTACTTTATCTAAATTTGTTTGTTCAGTTAAGTATTTTTGGTAGAAAACTAAAAACTTTTCTAGAATTAAATATTTAAGTTTGACCGTTCAAATAATATGAAAATTAAATATTTATTTTTCTAAGTTACTTTTATTAGCTTAACAAATACAAACAAAATAATTTGTTGGTATACCGATCAAACAGTACAAAGAAAGGGCAGAGGATAATAATTTATTCAAAATTAAGGTATGCCTTTCATATAGTAAAGATATTATGTTAGTTTGAGAGGCGTTGGTAATTAGTGATTAAATATTTTATGGGCCCTTTTACTGGATTCACAAACTATAAATAAATGTATTATGTGAATACCTGTTGATCAACTCCAACTGCATCTAGGCCTGTATACATAATGTTGACCCATCCATCCCTAGAGCTGAGTACAAACAGTGACATCAATGCTTTCCCTAAATCATCGAAATTATATTTCCTGTTCACCCAAACATTGCCCTCTCTTGCGAGGCAATCCGTCTTGTTTTTAACATTCTTAATGTACGCACCTTCACAATAGAAAAATGCCCCTTTAAATAGCTGAAAGGAAATAATAAATGATTTTCGGTAAGTGTAAATTGTTGCCAATTCATCATCATTTATCTTTTTGCTTTATCTTGTAAAGCGATCACTTAAGAAAGTCTATTGCCATCAGTTTCATCGACTCAATCGACATTTTAACATTAATAAAACGTAAACTCAAGGGAGAAGATCAGATTACGCCCGGCTAGTGTACGTATGCTAAATAAATATATGGTGGTCGAAATTATACCTTTCGTTTCCGCAGGGCTATTATTTAACGGAACATTTGGCTCCCCTTTTGCGAAATACAAGTTAGTAATAATTAGATTCTATTCAAATAAATGTGAATATGTATCTGTAGTAATTTTTTGCTTTGAATACCTATCAAAGTTAGATATTTCTGTATTATTTATGATATAAAAAGTGATATAAATATACCTGCACTCCCAAAATACCAAAAATGATGAAAAATGTGCAGCAAATGAGTACAATGTTTCCAATAGGTCTCAAAGACGAGAGCAATGTTTGAACTACAAGCTTCAAACCAGGCGCTCTATTTATAACTCTTAATGGCCGCAATGACCTTAATAATCTAAATACCTGCAGATGAAAAATAAACATGAAATAGCTATATTATCATAACATTATTTATTGAATATTATATATAGAATTTAGTACTGAAAGTAACATACCCTGAGAATTCCAAATATGCGAGGACTAGATTCGGATACTAGTGACATTAATAAATCAATTATGGAAATTATGACTAACGAGCCATCCATTATATTCCACCCTGAAGTGAAGTAAGCATCTGGGCCGTAAAACATCCCCGATGCTATCACCTAGATGAACGAGATACAAATTTAAATTTTTGTACTTTTATATTTAAAATTGATTTGTGATTGTACATCCGCTCAATATATTATTACAGTGAAATATTTATTTTCTATGGTAGTACACAGGTAACTAGGACGAAGCCATAATAAATGGTGTGTGTATAGATCTGAAAGGGATATATGTATATTTGTACATGTGGTTAAACTAACTAATCCGCACAAATAGACACATAATAAAATAAGTAGTAAGCGCTTAGTCGTAATAAATACTTTAAAGAATAAGGCACTCAACTATACATAGTAGAAGTGCTATTCTTACAGTTCATCGGCAGAAATTGCTTGAACATTCCTACATACATATTCTCATACCTGTATCCCCTAAGGGGTAGGCAGATAAGTAGGCAGAGGTGTATTAAACATCATCATATTTTGCCAATTACAATTTGGTCCATTTAACGCAATAGGGGGGTAGGCCTTCTGTCGGCAACCGGGTACTGCATGACTGTAAATGCTGTCTGATAGATAACAGTCCGATCCTTTAGTCGCCTTTTATGAAACCACCGGGACGAGACGGTGTGGCGCTATACTACCTCACCGTTAACTACACTGTTCGAACGGGTCAACTGATGGTAAGTGACAACCGCCGTCCATGGACACCTGTAACTCACGAGTTGTAAGTGCCTTTAAGGATGATGAGGGATTGGGTATGCGGGGAGAGAAATGAGGAGATGGGAAAGAGGAGAGAGGGGACGACGGGAGAGGAAAAGGGAGAGGGGAAATTGGACCTCCGGAAATCCCACTAATTTTGGGGAAATGCTAAGCTTGCGTTGCTTCACAACCGGTTTTCTGTGAGACGGTGGTATCGCACCGGTTGAGCGGGCCCATTCGTGCCTAAGCATGGCGCTACCACTGTTATTAAATGGTCTAGAGCAAAATAATCTTTTTGTTTTAGGTATTTTCAGATATAATAATTTAGGAATTGTAATCACATAGTAACCTAAATAAAAAATGTATTCAGTGACTTCCTCTGCGGGTTTACGTACTACGGCTTATATAGTTATATATATATATTGAGAATTTTTTATTAAATAATCCTACGATGTAGATACTAACTGTATGAATTAGTATCTATATATATATATATATTTCATTATTAAATACTTACCTTGATCAACATCTCGATGGCGAAGACGACGGTGAATACGTAGTTAGCCGTGGAAAGAAATGCGCGCTCCTTAGAGTCCGGTGGTATGTTTGGTCGCTCCATCGCAAGTGTTATACAATTTAGTGCGATGAATAACAAGACAATATTGTCGAACCAGCCTCTTGTCGTAGACCACGTGCAAAACCTACGTATCCTGTATTAAATATAAATATGTGTTATGAATAAGCCGTTGATAAAAATATGTTGTTTATAGCTAGTTGTGGTAAAGTAATACTTTACTATGTTAACAAAAATGAAGCGTAGATTGTAAGAACAAGGGATTGTAAGTGAGGATGACATCATCGTGTTTGATTAAATCGTCAATAATAAAATAAAGATTACAAAAGTACTTAAACAAAAACATACAACAAATATATAACATTTGGTTATATAACTTATAAAAACACAATTACCCTAAACTAATTATGCGACATACAATTCCCCTCGAAAGTAAGAAAAGAGAAAAAATATAGGTAGTGTACTCGGCTGTGTAAGTCTTCTTACGATATTCCATATAACCAAATATGTTCAGGCACTTACAAGTTATGGTTGCATTAAGAACCCTTAAATACAGGAAACCTTAAAACATTTCACTAATTCTTTGAGCAGTTGTGTAATAACATCTACTCCTTTTACATCAATATATAACATACAACATCTCAACCTTGGCTGCTGAGAGAAAAAATATGGCAGGATATTTTTAAATTGAACATGTTGTTCTGTAAAATATGGTGAGAAAATTCTAAAGACTAAACTTATTTAATGTAATTACATGGCTACCTTTGACGAACCCGTTATCTTGATGTCGAAGTTTAGATACTAGTCGAACTTATTCTTGATCAAAAGTGATGGCAAGAAGCCATGAGAAAGGCGTTGAGCTTTTGCTTATCATTACTAAAAGTTTATTTACATGAATAATTAAGGATGAAATTGAATCGGGAATCGTATCGATGTAGTGTAAAATATTTATATGCAATAATGTAAAAAACATGTAGTTAGAAATTGATTCTGTATCATAGACATAAAGAAACTTATCCAAACATAATACACATATTTCTTTAACACAATAGTAGTACTTGATAGGAAAATCTTACTTGTTCTCGGGCGCAAAGAGATATAACGAGTAAAATTCTTTTTCCTTAAGACAGCCTGTCGGCTCCATAAAGCGGAATAGATCCTTGAATCTGTAACGTCGTCTGTCGAATCTTGATGATAACAAGCACACGTTATTTATAGCCACCTGTAAAACAATGTTACGTGGAAAATTCTACACGTGCTTCCTCTAAATGTATGCTAAAGCATGGATCAACATGGATTCATTTAGCTAATATGATCAGATTTTTAATAGTGTTAGAATGAATTACATTGAAAATGGGATGGGTAGAAAATATCTGATATAGATAAGTACTTATATAAGGTTTTTTAATAAAGTATACTTATCAAAGACATAATAAAAGCATATAAATATATAAGCATAACATTTGCTTTTTTTAAATATTTTTTTTGTTATTTCAATTACCTAATAACCCTGAAAAGCAATTTTATGTTGTTACAGGCACAGTGCTATTTCTTTCTCTATAATTATTGTTAGTAATCACCATGATTATGATTTCAGCAACAGCTAGTGATCACTATTGTGCCCAAATCTGTAAAAATGTCCTTACATTCCAACGGCTCACCTCCTCGTTGATTTGTTTCATGAGTGGTACTGGTTGGTTGTTGGGGCGCGTGGGTAGTCCGGGCGCAGGCAACTCGTGCGGGGCTCGTGATGTCACAACTGACGCACCCGCGCTACCCACTACTGGAGATAAGTTGCTTGACTTTACCTCACATACTGTTGTCACTGTTATCATATAAACATAAATTAACCAAATGTTGCCGTGAGGTTCTGTAGTCAGTGAGGTGGAGTAGACCCCACGGGACGAGATAGGGTAGGTCTACCTTGGTGGGTATTGTAAAGGCGACTAAGGGATTGGAATGTTACCTTTCAGACAGTATATATACAGTCGTAGACGCCTAGTGATAGGATTGCTCTCTGTTACATAAGACGGACTAAATGATAGTTTGCATATTGTGGGCGTTTGAGAGGCCTCTGCTTAGCCCTTCTTGGATATTGGCGTAAGTGTATATATGAATGTATGAGAACGAAAATAAATAATCTAAATTATTCTAAATAATGCTACATGTCTTTAACAATAACACACTATAAAGGTCCAGCTTATGACAGACATCGTAACTTTTTTTATAGTATAGTTTTTATTTTGGGCCTGATTATTTTTTCCCGTATGAAAATGGGTGGTATTAAATTCCTAAGTTACAAAACGTTTGTTGCTGTAAAGAACACAGTCCACCCATCATGGGTGTCCAAAGAGGTGATTTCCGAAAACACCTATGGTGTTCAACGATAGAGGGTCAGTGCCATCTATAGTGATTTACTTCTGTGTCAGTCATACATAAAAATAATGCAACTTTAAAACACCATTCGTAACGGATTAACTTAATGCACCAAACAATCAGAATACAGCTTATAAGAAACCTAATACGAGTATATTTAATATTAGTTCGTTTCTTGAATACCTGTTAAGTAGTCATTAGTGAGAGACAGTCTGTGTGGAGGAGTCTTGGCTGTATCTAGACGAACTGTTGAGTCCGAGGAGAAGCCTGCTTCAGGCGCTTTCCATGACACCTTAAAGATACACCACAGATAAAACAAAAACTTCCAAAATATTGTTCTTTATTACAGTATAAATCCTTATGGTCATCTTGTAAATAAAGAGTTGCCGCAAGAGCAAAATGGTATCTACTGGATCTTTTGTAAGGTTAAGCTTTTTAAAGTGAAGAGTGACTTGATGAAGTTTTGTCATTTACATACTTGGTGTCATTGGGTTACACATGATATATATCAAAACGAGCTACAACTTCAAAGGGGAACGATAGTATAATTTATAAGAACGTAAAATTTTAAAAGCTATGTTTGAGTCCTGCTAGATCAGCATCCTATAAGTGTTCGGTAAATTTGTGAACCGTAGATCCAATATTTAATGTCTCATGTCATGCTTTCAAACATGACAGCTAACTTATACTATGTTACTAACAATAAAATACACGTTTTAGTATTAGTATCAGTCACTTACGTCTGGTAGCAAAGGTGCGTTATGCGCCGAGACTCTCCTTGACGTTTGAGGCAGAACTCTCGGCGCAGGCAACTGACCCCGTGTTCTGTTGTTGGGCAACTCCGACTGGGTATCATTCTTTATTACGTTCGATGATGACAGCAATAGTTCGTTTTTCCGGATATTTGATCCTTTTAAATTTGTACTTGAAATTATTATTTCTAGTAAAATATAACTATACTAGTAAGAATTGTGTTTAAGAAAATAACACTCATGATGATCATTCAAGTTTTAGAACTAATAGTTCGTCAAAGTATGTATGGATTGGAGTATGATAAATTATGAATGTGTGTAATAGATCATTAACAATATACTTTCATACATATATGATAAGCTTTCGCTTTCATTAATCAACTGTTTGATATGATATTAAGTATATGATAACTTTTTGGATAGAAGACTTTTATGAAAAGGGTCCGGAGTTGAACTTATTATTTTATGGTTTTTGTAGAATACATGGTTGTATTTCACTAAATGGTCGACCATATCATGATATTGTCAGGCGTTAGTGATCATATCATGAAATAGTTACTGTATTTACTGTTAGAGCCACTGATGTCGTTTTGTTTTTGTGATGCGTCATGGTGGCTCGTATTTTTTTTTAGTTTTGAAAGAGAATAAAAATTTGCAAAAAGCAAATAAAAGTGTGGTGGAATATCATTACAAAAATGTTACCTTTACATTAAATTAAGCACATTTATTAAAGCCCTTTAGTTAGTCTAGAACACAAAGTTCATCATATTAATATTTCAAAACTGATAGATCTCTTAAAGCAAAAACCTAACCCCCTTCCAGATGACATACATATAAACTTGACAGTTGGCATTAAGGTAGCCTAACAGGAGTATACAAAGAAAAACAACTGAAAGCTGAAAATTATTAATAATTATCTATAATTTAACATTTTTTATTTATACTAATTATCATTAGTAACAACAAAGTTAAGAAGTTATATTTAGTAGATATAGTTGAACCTGTTCAGGGTTAGGTTTTAATGCTAGCTAAATTCGCCCTGATGCTATCGCACAGCACGGGGCAAGGACGCGGACCGGGAGGGAATCTGTGCGGTTGTCTCGAAATCTACTTAAACTTAAAAAGTTATGACTTATGTCACAATCAGCAGATTAACAATTGTATCGCATTTATTACGTACTAACTTTAATTTCAAATTCATAGGTTTCTAGACAATAATTTACAGTTTACGAGGGTAGATAAGTACATTATATATATTTTTTTAATACAAATATCAATTCGCATCTTCATAGGTAATTAGATACCTACCTGAAAAGATTGTATGTACATGGAACTAAGTAGTAGCATAAGTTTGTTTCACCACTCAATAGTTAGCGTTGTGCAAATGACGCCATTTTTCAATGTGGGCTTTCAGAGTCTCTGTTATTTGTGTACCTTACAGTTTGAAGTTTACTGAATTTATTAGTTCTGTTCTGAATAATATTCGAGTTTTCTCACCTTAGACGGAGTACATGTTATTAATCTAGATCTATGTCAAATAAAGGCACAAGAAAGTTCTATAGTTGAATACAATCGCCTGCTCAGTTTTTACCTCCCCAATTTGGCCACATTGAATGTTTAATGAATGGGCAATTCGTTCTAATATTTCAAAGGTATTAAACAGTATGGCGAATAAGTCAAAAATAAAACTATACAGCTATATATAACTATACAAAATATAACTATATAACTTAAAGTTTCTGAACAAAAAGTCATTATATGCCATCAAAAATATAAGTGTATATTGTAAGCCAAGTTCAATATTCAGAATACTCGTATGCTCCGTTATCGACTTCGCCAACAAAAGAATTGACATCTATAGTTTTCACCTGCAATCTATATTTCTTTTGACTAATTTACTTAAGTCATATGCTAGTTTGTGTTCTACCAGTTAGTACTGTATTGTAGGTATAATGCCTACATTACTTTCATAGAATTTGTTTTGTTGGTAAATAGTAGGCCAGTCTATCTATCTTGAGTTTCATTCAAAATTTAAGGATGTAACTACCTCTTGTGTAGTAAACATTGTGGTACCAATAAACAAGAAATGTTTATCTAAATCTGTTTTAGATTGTTGCATGTTCTTATAACAATTTTTTATGATTTTCTACACAGAACTTGGCACTAGTATGGATCTCAATTCTTTTGTTGGCAAAGTCTACAACGGTGCATATTCTGTATTGATCTTGGCTCTCATTTCACATTAATGTTTTTGATAGAATTTTTGAAACAGCCTGGCAACGATGTTTCCAAGTTGACGGAGCTACAATTTCAGTGATTCTGTTGATTTCATGACACTGAATAATATTTTCACGGCACACGTTTAACAAAAACTTCAGTTAATTTCGTGCAATTAACTTTATAATGCATTAAAACTAATTTTGTATAGTAAAATCGTCTTAAATACCGTTGCAGACCGCATGGTCTCTTCCGTTGTTGAGCACAATAGTATCAGAGTCTGATCCAGTTCTCTGCTTTGGCTTCTTTTTCAAACTTGGTCGGGACAACCGCCAACTATATCCTCGTTGTACTCTACATTTATCTTCACCGTTCACAGTAGTGCTCACTACACTGATATTCCTTAAATAAAAAAATTATAGGTTATGAATTATGAATTTGAACCTTTTAGGTGATATTCCAATGTTGCCGCACTATTTTTCGTTACTCTTTTTTTCTATTGAATATGTTTAATTATTAGCTACAAAGGTGCAACAGAACCATGAACTTATATATAACTAATTTCTCTATTTCAAGTTAATAAATGTGCTATTTCATAAAAAAAAAACATGAATTTTATATTCTATTTTGTATTCTAGCTAGCCAAATATAACATTGAGTAGTAGACAAATTATAAAATAAACTCAAAAGTTATGGAATTCTGGAGAACCTTATACTCAACAAAAACGTAGGTGCCGTTCTGAGGCAAACCTCACTAAACTAATATTTCTCTAAAATTCTTGTTTCACCGGACTTGCCTAAGTTCATTTACTTAACCAATTTTGGTTCTGACAAACTAAAATAAGTTTAATCTTGCGGTTTCATAATATAAAACGTCAATTGGTAGTACTATTTTTTTTTTCTATGACTTTTAGTCTAGTTTAGTCAATTTTGTAACAAAAGAATTGCCAGCATTAGTTTACTTACTTTTGTGAACTAAGAAGACTTGACTTGTCACTTGTATTTACACTATTATCATCTCTCGCTATTGTAACTTGGAGATTTTTCTCTGGCAATAAAGGCGAGGGCATAGACCTTGGTGTGCTTGGTGTTGCGGGAGCAGGTGACACAGACCTTATAACAGGAAGGGCCAGGGTTAAAGGCAGAGGGGCTAGGGAAACTGGTGGAAGACGAGCTTTTTCAGCGCCAAGATGGGCTTTAGCTGAGTGTAGTGTTAGTGTGTAGCTGTTTGGTGGTTTTAATAGTCCTGGAATGCTGGTACACTATAAATAAAAAATGGACTCGCTTAATATAGTGTTACAAGAAAATAATAAATATTTCAACTAATAACACGCTAGTTACATATTTTACTTCTAATTGTTAAATCTAGGATACGTACAGAAGTGCGGTCAATAGAATCCAAACTGGAGAGCATAGACGATCTCTCTAAGCTCAGAGTCATATTAAAGTCCCTAAAAGAAGCACCAGGTTCTAAAGTGGTAGAGGGTGAATCTTGTGGTGTAGCTGCCGTGTGGGTTATCATTGGCACTGCTGTTTCAGGTACGGCACCACTGCTGGCCAGCATTTTTGACTCCTGTGAATGTGTTATAAATGAAGATGTATTTTGCATTAGTATATATTAATCAAATTGAAAAAAATAAAATTACCAGTACCTTCTATAAATAAGCGTAATTCGCCTTATATTTTATTTCTAGCAGTAACCTCAATTCATGTGGTATTTTTTATTTATAAAAAGTCTTTACGAACATTCAAACGGACACAAAGCACATCCAGTCACAGAACCCACAACACGCGGCACGGGCAGCATGGTGGCGAGGTGACCACCTAAATCACTGCGCCATCCGTGCAATCTTTTATATAGATAGATCTATGAACACGTATGTATGTAATCTAATTTACAATTAAGGATTCCTAACAATCGTGTGGTTCCCGTGTGGGAAATAGAATAGAGCCACCACATCTTTTCCCATGAGTTTTGTAAAAGGCGACTGGACTGTTATTTCTCCGAAGTATGTATACAGTTAATACACTGCCCCGTTGACGGTAACAGATTCTCCTCTTTCTCCTTTTTACATAAGTGGGCCTGAATTATACTGTGGTTGGCAAAACGCTGGCTCTTGATGCGGCTATGCCTACCCTTTCGGGGATATCTTCAAATATACACTAATTTTGAGACAAGGAAATTTATCTTAATAGTAATAAATAACTAGCAATTAATTTGTTCTCCTATTTGTAACCCTACTTGTATCTTTTACCTTTGCCACAATGTTTATTAAATTGTATATTATTCCGGCAAATCTAAAATTTATGACCGTACCCTTGTTCATTATAAATGCAAATCGAATAAATCAATCAATTCATTTTGATTCTTGATAAATAACTAGCCTGCGAATACTCACTTTTTGTAAATTGCACTTGTTAGATTGTGCACAGTCCTTGCAAAGAGTTGGGTGGTGAACAGAAGACTTCGCCTTACGACGTGATCGTATAGTTTTTTCTTTATGACCATTGACATCGTCTTTAGCTCTACGCACATCATCCGCAGATCGCCAATAGTTTTTTATTTCATTCTGTTACAATTACAAAAGCCATGTTCAAACGAATGAATGTAAAGCATGCAAATACTTAAAGTTAAAATGAAAGTTGTGCCTTTATGTGGATCCAATCAAATATTATAGAAAAGAATATTCTTTACCTGTGAAAAACTGTCGCTAGAATGTGACCCTGAGTTTGTTTCGTCGTATTGTAATTCGTTGTTTTCTGAGAAGCATTCATTTGACAATTTTGATTTCACCAACTCGCGTTGTTCTCGTTCTCTTCTCTCATTCCGCTAAGATATGTTAATTATTAATGAGAATTTCACTGTTAATTTAATTGAGGGCATTGTAAGCACATAGTGTAGAAAACAGGATTTTCAGTTTATATCATTTGTATATCATCCCGGTAAATTTTGGGGAAAGTGAGTTCACGTTATATAGTTACAAGTTTAAAATATTTTTTATAGTAACTGAAATGAAAAATATCATCAACAAGCTAACTTACTTCTGAGCTGAACCCTTCCACGAGTATAGCTACTAGCAAGTTGAATAGTACATAATTCCCAAATGTCATAAGTGCTACAAAATATAATGCAGCCCAGTGACTTGTTTTTTCCATACCATTAAATAAAACAACATTCCAATCTTCCTGGGTTAAAACCTGAAATGCATAAACCAACATAAGAATTTATTCTTCCCGCATAAACCGTTCTACGACATCAAATATTCTTAAATTCAATTTCTTTATAAATTAAAATAAGCAAGGTGTGCTGTCATATTGTATCAGGTTGTGCCTTAGTGTTTGTAGATGGTAAAATTTTAAGTAATTTTAATTTCAACAAATCAAACAAAATAAAAACTAGAACATTTGTTAGTTATTAGCGTGTTAGTGTTACAAGTGTCATGTTGTTGAGTCGGTGTTCACTAATACACATTAATAAAAGGGAACACAGACGGCGAGTTTGAGTACACAAGCATACAGGGTCCAGCATGACCTAATACTACTACTACTCACTACTAAGCAAGATGCAATCTATCTACGGAGCGCTCTCAGTGCTGCAGTACCAAAAATGTAAATCTATACAATTACAGCGAATCTCTCGCTTTCGCCAAATGCAGATGTAAAATCTTGTTCCATTATATTTATGGCAAAATTTTATCTTTCGTCTTGTCTCACAACTATACAAAGTTGTCAAATAAGACAAAACATTGTTTACATAGCCAATCAGATTACGTAGGAATTCACGAGAAAAACGCGGTTCACGAGAAAATCATCTAATCTTCTAAACAATACACGGGATCGCAAATAAACCCTCTATTACTGTGCCTATTTTATCCTACCGTACAAAGCTTACCTGGAACACGGTGACTGTAGCCCATAGGATGTTATTAAAATGTTTCCTGTCGCACTCACACTTGGGATGGTGCGAGACGATCTCAGGACAGGTACAATCCCGCTCGGTGCCATTGTCCTCCACGTACTTGCAAAACTTACCACCGAATAGATACATGCCCAGAATACTGCGCGACGCGAAGCCGATGTAATAATGAAAGAAAAACAAAACGCTATGCGCATACGCCGCGATCGATTCATCCTGACGACATTATTGTTGCGTACGTGACGGTAACACTGTAACCTGCTTTCAACAATGAACCAGTGAAACAATACTAATATTACGGGATATAGTGTTTTTGTAGAAACGTTCCAATGTGCAGTTAGTGCTGAAACTATGGACTTAAATAGTAGCAACACTGTCGTCATAAGGAAAATGGGCACGTAAGTATTAGTAGTGCAAATAGTAACTGCATATCTACACGCAGTGGTGACGTAAATTTAGTTTCATTTCAAATCTCCAGTCAATGGTGAGTTTAACTTACAAAGTGATATAAAATTAATAATAATTAAAAGCCTAGGTTATGCAGTGTTATCGCCCTTGGGACGCTACAAACAACGGTAATGAATGTTAATTCTAAATTACATTTTTCTCATTAAAATTATGTTATTTTGTGCAAGTAAGTTCCTCAAACTTAATCAATCCAGATTTTATTTCATTCTTTAATTACTATCTCCTAATTATATAAATAGAAAATGCAAACTTAATTTGGAGGAGGAATAAAAGGCAAAAGTAAAGTGCGTAAAACGTTAAAAAAGAAAATTTTCATTCATACTGAATTATCATATTGTGGCAATATTCATTCAATTTAATTATAATGCATTAATCGTAAACTTATAAATCATCCTGAATAGATGTAGATGAAAAGTAATTTAGGAAATTTAAATGTAAGGATTAAAATATGTAGTTAATAAAGTAGAAGTTAAAAAGTGTAAGAAAGTGACTGAAAATTAGATTGTTACAGAAGTTAAAAACAGGGATGCTAGGGTTATTAACGAAATTAGTGGAGTAGACATTTTAAATATAGTAAAGCTATCGAAATAAGTGTGAATAGTTTGGTCATTGTAAATAGTTATCCACAAATTTCGTCTAAAGCTGTTCAAGATTAGTACTAAATAATAGAAGCGACATGCCTAGTGACAGATACTGTATAAACTGAGTGCAGCTGTAGTAGTGGGAGTAAAGGAACTGACGAAACGATACCCCGCGCCTCGGCTTCGAACGACCTCAAGCTAACCTACTACTCAACCAAGCTCACTGACTAAATAAATGTGCTTTGGACAACTTTCTGATGGGAGTACTGTACGAACAATATGGTGAACGTGACACTAGATGATATTTGATCAATTCGTTACGAATGATTCTAGATCGCACTACACGGGTTCTAGGGTAGCGGTTACGCGATTGAACGCTTGTTGGACAACACACAATGCTGCAAGCTTTATTTCTTCATGAGTATAAACTGATTGAAGATGGCTTTTAAATATTCGAGAAGATTGTCTCTTGCAGCAGAGTGAACGGTCGGTTGTGTACTCTCGTGGTTAGTCGATTAGCCGTCTTTGACAATCTTCTGTTATTTGGGATTGCCATATTTCATGAGTGTTGACTATTGGCGGACCCGTGGGTAAGCGTTTAGTAATGTTGCAAGTTCAGTCTGTTTCTGGGTTGTCTGTTAGGTATTTTAATTTAAAATGTTGAATACCTGAAAAACCGTGACAAAGGCCCACAAGAGCGTATCAAAGTTTTTTCTGTCGCACACTTGATCGCCATTCCAGTCTTTCTCGCAGAATTTGCACCCGAAGAGGTTCATACCGAGGATGCTGAACGTTACCACGCAATATGCGATTAGATAATAATACGGTAACCAAAAAACCTTTCCACACATAAAAGAGGGTATAAATACAAAATCATAAAGGGTTATAATATAATAAAATACATACAATATATGTGTCATACATTCTAAGAAGATGAGTGATAATAAAGTGCAGGTGTAAAAGAACTGAAGTGGAGAAAAAGCACAAAAGCGTGAAGTCACTATGATTGATAAGATATAATAAATAGAAGAGAAAAAAGTTGTAGAGAGTGTGGATAGTGGCAGTGTGTAGTGGGTTGATGTCACAGATAGATAGGTGGCTGACACACATAAGGATAAGATAGAAAAGAAAATAGGAGAAATCACTCACAGTTAGTGCACAGGTTAAAGGATGCGGGTGTAACAGTTAAGTAGAAACATTCAGAATTTCAAATTTCACATTTTTATGGACAGTCGAATAAATCTTCTAGCTCTTTAGCTACGGAAAAATATAAAATCTGTTGAGCAATCAAGTGATTGCTAGAAGCCGTGAGCGTACTAGTTCAATAAGAGATACAATGTGAGATGTGAGAATGAAAGTATTAAGATTTTATACAAATCATAAATAGTTGAATTTTGTAAGTTAGATTAAAGACAGGTATAATTTATACCATTACAATATTTAATTTGGAGAGTTTTGCATTAGCCAAAAGAAAAATACTACCTATATTAGTATATTTAAACAAAACAGGTAGGTTTTTGAAATAATTTACAAAATAAAGGTTTTTTAAAAACTCATAAGTAGCCGTTTCGTTTAATAAAATATAAGTCATTTTAATATTTTTTTTTTAATTCATGCATTTTATCATCTTCGTTTAATGTTTATTCTAATTTAAGTTACCTTTTTCTTTATCGTAAATTGGAAATCTGATCTGTCTCCGTTGTATAGTGAATAAATATTTGCCTTAGATGAGATTGTATATTTACCTGAATATGAAGATAAATAATACTAGTAGAGAGAAGAAAACGGCAACATTATCCATGGTACGGAGCATGACGAAAAGTTGTCGCCTCAGGTTTGGCATGAACCTGACCAATTTCAGGATACGAAGGAGTCTGAAGGTGCGTAAAACAGAGAGACCAGAGCTCCCAGCCAGTTCCTTATCATGGCCCATGCTTTGAGCCAACTCGAATGCGCTGTTTAAAGAAAAAATCTTTATATTCAATCAAATTTATTTTAAATTACAATAAATATGAACGATTAGTGTTTGAGATATTCTAATTCATTTATTAAATTAGTCAAATGTCCAATATATATTTTTTTAAACTTAAAGTTTGTTTTTTTTGTTATATTTGTATGTTAGAAAAATAATTCGATAGATGGAGAATCTGAAGGTTAAAGATGTTTTAATAAAGAAAATCTCCTGTTCAGTAAAGATGGTCCCTAAGTTAAATTTATATAAAGCCTTAAAAGATTTATAGAAAACTAGCTTTCGCCTTCGCTCAAAGTGATTCTGGTGCTCGTGTGCTCATGATGATCGGCTTAGTAGTTAAGACGTGAAAACAAAGCTAATAAACAACTCTTTCAAATTTTGTTAAATAGATTTGTAAGGAGAGGAAGGCTAGTACTTTCATAATAAGGTATCTTTCCACAGTCCGTGATATAACGTTCAATACAGTTGTAATGTAATGTAAAATACGTAGGTACGTAATATCTGTATGCAAGTATCAAAAGAATAAAGTCAATCAGCAACAGGAGCACATTTTTATTTTCACGGCATTACTCGTTCTTGTAACGTTATTTAATAAAAGTCAAAACTCGTTTTGCTCAAAGGTGTACTCTACCTTCCTTATGTTTATTGAATATTTTGCTTTGATTTTGTTTTCTTTGATGTCATTTGATTTTATATTATGCTGTGTTAATCTAAACATAGGTTTTTGAATGAATTGAGTAAATATGTTCTATTGACTTTCATTTTTATGTCCAGATTGAACAATATTTTTAAAAGTTAATATCGGATATTTCTTTAAGTATTATGGATTTAATTAGCTCGTTTTCCATACGTTTACTACTACATGTATTTTATATATTAATGTAAAAACTTTTTTTTGCAGAGATTGAAATTGTCTATTACACTTTGAAAACGGTTTACTTTAGGTAAAGTTTTGAATTGCTCAATGAACCTACAAAGGGTTAAACATCCGTATAGAATTAAATTCCTTCCATAGTAAGATAAAATAGTTTTATGTATATTATAGTGACTATATATGTTTTCTAATGATAATTTAACTAATCATTACGCATAGAAATATAAAATAAAGGAGTATAATATCTTACCTTAATATAACAATGATACCATCAAAGACGTTAAATCCATTTGAAATATACTTAAATGGACCCTCCGCAATGACTTTAAATATCATTTCAACTGCGAAAATGGCAGAGAATACAATGTTACTGATCTCCACGATCACCGTAAGCTCCTCCGGCTGATTGTGATATTCAATACCCATTGATAACGTATTGATTAGGATTGCCAACAATATTCCTGTGAATTACAGACGTTATTAGTAGAATTCAAGGTATAGGTACTATTATTAAACATTGTTGTTGATATATTTTAAGTTTTTAATCGAGAACACGTTTTTGATCATTCATTTCATTTCGTCATTGGAGAGCTATTATTAGGTACGGAATTTTATCAAGGCCTCACAGAAAACCAGTTTTAAGCAATGCTTGCGTTGTATTTCACCGAGTAAGTGAGGTTACCAGAGATCCAATCCCCCCACTAGCCTTTCTCATCCCCTCAAAGGAGTTGCAGGTGTTCTTGGGCCGCGGTAGTCACTTACCATCAGGCTACATGTCTGATCGATTACCTCCCCATACTGTATAATATAAAACTCGTAAAGTTCTCTCAACTCAAAAATTAATCTGAAAATAAAAGCTTTGTTGTTTTTTTTTAACGAAGACTGTATGTAAAAACTTTAGGCTCGTTACCTTGTTGAAAGTATTTATGATCAACAATATTCTTGATACGCTTTCGGAGGTTTGAGAGTGCCTTGGATATTCGACTCCAGAATCTGGAGCAGGCATTGCTGAAGCGGCTTTTCCTGGTCTCTTTAGCAGCTGCTTCAGCTGCTATAAGCTCCGCGCAACAGGAATAGTCTTCTATTTCGACAACCTACATATTTAAAATCAACATTGATTAAAAAAAAACTATGTTTACTATTGGAAGAGTTACAATAAATCTTAGCTTACACGTTAATTACTTTTTCGGTTTTGATAAAAAAATAAACACAATCGATATTTCAGTAATTTTTTTAACATGTTAAATTTTATAATAGCTCATAAATTATGAGTTGATTAAGAACGTTTATGATTTTTCTACTGTTTCTCTATCATATCTAATACATACATGCGCTCACGCCTGTCACTACGAAAGGCCTACCCCTTCGCAGTGACAGGCGTGAGCGCAGAGGTACATATATTTAATACCCACATTTTGCTAATAAGATTTTGCTCCCACTAACGTAATAGAGAGCAAGCCTATTGCTGTCAACCGGGCACTATGTGACTGTATATATACCGTCTGATAGATAACAGTTCTATCCCTTAGTCCTCTTTCATGACTCCCACGGGAAGAGACGGTGATTGTGGGTTATTCTATTCCACCAATAACTACACGGCAAATGATATATATATGTATGTACATTATTATAAATGTTATATTTTAAATAGCTTTCAAGTGCTTCTTTTAAAAGTAAGGCACACATTTTACACTATTATATTAACTATATAGGTATATAGCTTCGTGAGTTTTTTGTACCTTATACTAAATAAAATACAAACTTAAAATTATGAACATGACTTTATAACATACCCTTGTGTCAATTTTCTCTTCTCCGGCTCTCTTGCTGATGCCTTTTGTAAGTTCTTCAAAGAAGGAATCCAAAGCCACTTGTCCAGTTGGCAAAGCAGCAGACAATGCTCCAGAGAGAGCTAGTAATTCTTGACAAGACATGGTACCGCCAGCTGCTGCACGTTCTTCACATTCGCCTGTCGGCAGGTCGAATTCTACGCCCCCAACAGAATGTGTCACTACACCAGTATATATAAAAACAAAACTAAAACCTCGAGAGCATCTGTACTAATCTTTTAGTCGGCTATTTTAGTATTAGGTATAACTTATTCCTTTTTGAAAATTTATTTTTTAAATTATTTATTTAAAAAAAAATGCTTCGGAGGTGGAAGAGATAGAGTACAAAGAAGACAGAAGACATGAAAATTCAGTTTTATAGTATAGCAGTGCTAAGACTTCGCTGAAAAAGAAATATTGAATTGGAATATCTTTATACACTTAATATTGGAAGAGAAGAAGAAAAGCGAGAAGTTTAAATAAGGTTGCACATGCCCGTCTAATAGTATCGTCTAGATCTACCATCTCTAGACTCACCACTTTGGCTTTTAAGCCAGTCACGTTGACACAATGAATCTATAAATATTTATTTGAATTGTTAAAAACTTTTTTAGCGCTATTGAATATACAGTACATTGTAGTGTAATCAGAAGTTGAGCATTGTTCAGTCAGATGGAGAAAGTTTCAGGTGTGTACAAGCAACAGGTAAAGTAAGTGGGTGGTGATTCTTAGTACCGTGTAGAAAGCTTTAACATTTTTATTTTTTGTGTTTTCATTTTACAAGGCGTTGAGTTGTATAACAAATTCACACATTACTTCAAAATTGTTTTAATACTGTTAAACAGAATTAATTGTGAATTCGACAGTAGAGTATGTAATAAAAATAAAATACTGTACCTGTTTGTGTCATTTTCTCAGAGGAGCAAACGTTATGTGGATGAGCTGGTGCATTTGGTGTATGGAGTAACACAGTATCGCTGAACATAACAGACGATCTCCGACGCGCTAGTGACGGTGGCGACAGTAATGACAAATTTGATGCATTCTAAAAACAATGAATTTTTTTTTACAATTACTTATATGTAAATTATTTTTGAGTAGACTTTAAAATATATAGCGTTTCCAGTAATTACGTAATATTGGGTTCTAACTGCATAATTTTATATTTTCTGGCTTCTAACTGCATGCAGTTGGAATAGGTTAATTATGCAATATTATAAAGGCAATATTGTGTATATGTTAAAGGTAGAAGTATATGTGTGTGTCTGAAGAATATTTTTTACCTCGAGATCAGCTGCGGATAGCGAAGGTACGCGCAACAGGCTGGGTCTGCTGAGCGGTTCGTCAACCCCCGCACTTCCTTCCTCAGCCACCGTCTTACCACCATTACCCTAACAAATAGATGGATGTTTTTTACATATACTTCGAATGCAATTTGCAATACGATACGAAAATATTTGTTATTTTTTTTTTCACTAATATCTTAAATACTAATTAATCTTGCAGGAAGCATTTTGTAGAACGAAGATTAATTAGAATTCAAGGTACAAAGGTACAAAGTTATAAATACCAAGATTTCTACTCGTTGTAATTAAGTCTTATCTATATTGGACTTATTTCCATAAACCTTACTGATTTTATTTACCGAGAAATACGAATTATGAGGCATAATAATATGTAAAGAATTATAAAATGAAAACGCTGTTAGTTAAATATTACAACGTCAGTGTATGTCTACAAAGGGAATAACTAATGCACTTCTATGCAATTTAAATGTGTGTGGTGGTACATGATATACAATTTAGTGTTCACAATTTTCATGAATTTACAAACGAAATCCTCATAATGATCCAATGTTACCCACAAAACACGGCCTTGAAACCTGGAGTCTTTGAGAAGTCCTTGACGAATGTTTTATTATACTCTACCTTCTGAAGAATGTATTCCTTTGACGAACGGAGAACTTGAGGAAAAATTATTTAAAAATTTGTTCTAACCGGTTGAGAATGTTCAAAGTAGTCTTCAAGTTAATAATGAACTATCATTTATAATATAGAGAAGCCGTTGTAAGAGTATAGAAGCAACTGTTGTTTGTTACAAAGGAAAGGTAAACAAAGTTCGGACTCGCGACACCGGAAAAAAAATTATTTTCTTTTAATTTTTTGACAAAGTTCTCCAATGTTGTACTCGTGAACGAAGTTAAAATAAATGAAATGAAGTACGTGCTTTGTATTTTATATTGTGAAAACCTAATGATAAAGGTACATAGCACTAGACTAAACACTTAAAAGACAACTCTTGCACTAAGGAATATTCCTGTAGCGCAGGACGGTACGAATTCAAAGAACACCAGACTCGGGAAACTGTGGTAGTGTATGGTGAAATGTGGATCACACAATTTTTTATCCCGTTTAGAAATCGAACCCACTAGGCTCAGCAGTTCTGGTCAATCCCTCATTTTCACTAGAGCAGTTGGTCAGTCTGTCATTTCTCATTTGCCTACATGTATAAAAGTATTACTTATAATAAAAAACCCGCCTACCACCGGAAGGAGTGTATGTGCAACATAAAGGCAGGCTTACGTAGGTCGATTGCAGCACATCGGTTGATATAAGTATTTTGTGTATGTATTAATCAGTGTAAGAACGACATTAAAAAGTGTTACCTGTTGGTGTACTCGCGGACAGCACGGATGGTGTTGTTTGGGCTTATTTGCTGGTAGTTGCAGAGTTTCTCTGCTAGTCCGCCATTGCATTTGAGCGCGTTGATATCGATACACCCTGATTCAATACAATTAGATGAGCTTTTGATTCATGTATACAATACAATCTACATAAAAATAAATACAATATAATGAAACAAATAAACAAACATATTAGTAAAAGGATGCGCTTAATATTATTACATAAAGTAACGCCAAAATATTAATTGATGATATTATATTCAACATGTGCTTGGACCAAAAACAAATTAAAAGTTCAATTATATGCTAACTTTATAACCTTTTACGTAAGGTCAAACATATCACTTAATATTGAAACTTGAACGATATATTTTAATCTAAAATAAACAAATATTTGCTAAAATATGCCAGTGACTTGCACACAAGTCACCATTAACATTAGCAATAGAAATACGAGCCATTAATAGAAATATTACAGATCTAGGAAAAAATAAAGATACCAAAAGCAAGTCACCAAAATTATAAGCTCAATAATGGTATCACGTATAGATCGCGAATAAGGAAATACGAGGGATTTATGATCACAAAGAATGTGAAGGGGTTGCCGCATGTTTACTTGCGATGTGTATAAATAGAGGTAATTTGACCTGATTTTTTTCGCCATTCGTCTCTTAAATCTTCTCCATAAGTGGGCGACGTATTTGACAATTTCAGCGTAGCAGGTGGCAGGTTCGCTGTTATTGGTTGAAGATGCGAGGGTTGAGGACGACGTGAATCGAGCACGTTCGGCCCGCATTCGTTCCATTTCACGTTTTTTCGTCTCGCTAAATTGCGTTGCAATAACGACTAAGCACAAGTTGATCATAAAAAATGAGCCGATCTGAAAAAAATAGTCTGTATAAGAGCTAGAGTAAAATATTTAGAACAACATTTCATATTATATCAGGATTTTTTCATATATGTTCGACGCCTTGTTTATTAAGATAATAATATGTTTTATTAATCCGATTGAGAGTGTAATTATGTATTTATGCACATTTTATAGTACATAGTATATATGTCTATAGTCTTATACATACCACAATCAGCAAAACAAAATAAATCCAGTCCCAAAAGCTATGAGCATCTTGCACATAATACATTATATCCGTCCAACCTTCTAGTGATATCACCTACAATACAAAGATTTGAGTCAGTATGAGAACATATATAACAATACAAGAAATTGAATAAAACAGACCAACGTTTATAAACTTCTCACCAAGAATATGGCAACCCAAGCAAGACCAATATTGTCGAATGAGATCGTTCCTTGAAATGGGTTGTTTCCTCTCTGAGTGCAGTTCGTATAGTACTGATTCCAATCAACACACGATGTGTTTGTTGGATAATTATACGAAAAAGGTTTGGCCGTCTCATTGCAAACAAGAGCACCGTACCGGTATGGAGGGAAATTGCCACAAGTGTGCATGCCGTTGTCTTCAGGTGTTGTACAAATATAGTCCAGCTCTTTCGAGAACTCATAGTAAAATGATATACTGAAACACAATACACTAATATTAAATCTAATACTATATATTAAAAGCTACGCTAAACATTGCTTTGTAAAGTGTGCTCGTGAGATGGTCAGCCTAATATTAAGATGAAATCCTCCATTGGGATTTTCTACGTAATTGCCTCGAGATTAGTAATTTTAAATAAGTTGAAATTTACCATGTATAGATGTCAAACGGTTACTTTAAAAATATAAAATTATAAGCTATAATTAAAAGCACACAGGTACGGTATTAATCATAACTTTAATATAATTATTTTCCGCTTCTTCTATAACTATAAAGTTCATGCAAACATGTTAAACATTTAGGAACACATACACATCGCATGCAAATACATGCTAAGACTGAGGCATAGAAACATATCGAGTATCATTGTTGAGTTGATACAATTAATGGTAATGGCAGCTCTAACAAAAATGGCAAAAGGAAAACCTGACGAGTTGCGCTAGAACAGATTAACGTCAGGAGCATGGAAGCGTGTGGGTCGTTATCGTTTAACAACAGAAGGTACACGAGCGCCGACAGTAACCCTTGTTATTTAAACGTCTTGTCGTTATGGCGTTTGTTTTTTTTTGTGATTTTCTTGAAACTAGACTCGAAGCTTCGTGCTAAGCTTGTAATACTAAAGTTAGTATACGTTAGATTAGTACTTCAGGTAACAGTTGAAATGTTATTTAACATATGATGATACTAAACAATACATTTTTAAATAGGCACAAGTTACTAAACAGTTATGAATATGAAGCTTTATTTAGCAATACATTTATGTTAATATCTGTTAAAGAATGATTGAAATGTAAAACTGATGTGTATTCATTATCTGTTTATGAAAGATAGTTAACCTAAATGTTTAGAAATATTTATTGTGTTGCATTTTATGGTAAATCTTTCATTGATAAAGTAAAGTTATCTTTAATGTAATATTATATAAAAATTAAAGTGTTTGTAGAAGAAGTAGAATTTAATTTGCGTAAAAGACGGTAGAACTACCTATAGAGCTTTTATGTTTTGATCAGAAGTAAATTGGCAGTTTTCAAATGTTTGCAAATTAAATATGACATTTTAAATAGCACAAGTAATGGGAGACCTATTAACAAACTGCCAATTCGTGAAGGGGAAGCAAATACGATAGCACATCTGGACGGCAGATGTGTGAAGGTACACGTTACAACAGTTTGTAATGTTCGTAATAGAAACACATTAATTTTGATCGCAAATCCTTACGAGTTCACTCTGACGCGCACTCTGTACCAATCAGACAGGTCTCTGGAACATAAGATGAGGATGCCGTGACGAGTATTATATAATTACCTCCATATACTTCTAATGATTAGTGAGATATAATAAGTAATCAACATTGTTATCTCATACACGACTATTAACAGCTGTATGATCAGCTGCCTCATAAAATCTAGTATGAGACCACAATTATTAGCAGCTATGATCTTGGTTGTAACTTTGAAACTAAATCTACATATTCTGATGAGTATTCCGCTGTGAATGAATATTATTCGTCAGTTTGCTATTATTATTATTTTCTACTTTGTACTATGTTTGGGTTTTATATGTTTAACTACTGAATGTATCAGAAATTACGTATTACGTTAAACACAACATGAATGGAGTACATGTAAAATGGGTACTGTTGTTTATATTATTGTGTAGTCATTGCTACTGAGTTTATAATGTGAGTATTGACGGAATGCAATATTTAAGTGTATTGTAGGTTTAACTATATGCTGAACCTTTAACATGCGCGTTTGTCAGAATGTTAGTAACAGTGGAAAAACAATATGCAATGACAAAATACAGAATGTCAGAAATGATATATAGAGCAGCGATGGATATGCTCGTTGCGGATATAAGCGTTAAATATTGCATGCAGTCAACGTTAGCAATGGGACGTGCCGCTAAGACGAGCGCTCTCGAGCAAATGGAATAAATGGAAAAATCATTTCAGCTGCAATTTTACATACAAAATTTCAAACGTGATTTAATGCACTGCATCATTTTTAATATTTCATCATAAAGAACTTTGTTAACAGTAAAAGGCCTCTAAGGAATCACGGGCGGCAGTGGAGTATGGGTATTAAAAGATGTCCCTTATTGCATCACCAGTTTAAAGGTAACTTAGGAGAAACATACTTGTGGGGTCGCATTACGTTCGGCGGCAGGTTGAACTCGCATCGTTGTCTCAGAATTCCTTCCCAAAGTTGTACCCCCACAATGCCGAATATAAAGAAGACAAAGAAACATAGTAGCAACACATTTCCTAGCATGGGTAGTGTGTCTAGTAACAGCATCACCAGAATTCGCATACCTGTAAAAATAAACTTTATTATTTAGATACACACATCCAATCTTAGTATATTTGGGTATTAAAGAGAATTAGTCTATTTTATGCTATAATAGGTTTGTGATTGAATTCAAAGACGGTGCCTTAAAAATACATATTATTTGATACATAATTACATATTTAATGTAAAATGTATGAAAGTATATTTTTTTATATTTTATTTTTCCTGTTTTAATTTTTTTTTGTGTAAAAATTTCTAAAAAGTTTACTTATTGTATTAGTGAGAAGTAGTGTTTCAAATTACTATTTAACTATAAATACAATATTTTTTTACAAAAACGTTTTCACTGCGACAAACTGTTTACATTTTTACAATAGCAATTCAAAATGAATCACAATGGGAACAGCGATATCAAATCATGTATCCAGAATAATATATCAGGTGACTTGGTAGAGCGATTGCTGGTTCAAGTGAAAGTTTGTAAATGTTACTATGTTAACAGCCGTAACCCTGAGGAGTTACTGTAATATTCAGTGCTTCTTCGTAAAATTGTTCCTTCTAAGGTTCAAGTTCAATGAAATTTAAACTTTGTAAAAAGTAGATCAGTGGGCCTTATGGAAATAGACAACATTTTATCATTTGATCAGCTGGTAACATAAGGTTTCGGTTTTACGAGTGTTTTTCAAAGACGTAAAAGCGTTTTCTAACTTCTTTTTTTTTTTTTTTATACTATAGGGGGACAGACGAACAGACGGGTCACCTGATGGTAAGTGACACCGCCGTCCATGGACACTTGCAACTCAAGAGTCGCAAGTGCGCTGCCCGCCTTTGAGGGTGATGAGGGATAGGGGATGCAGGGAGCGGAAAGAAGAGAGGA
This sequence comes from Tyria jacobaeae, assembly GCA_947561695.1. NCBI lineage: Eukaryota > Metazoa > Arthropoda > Insecta > Lepidoptera > Erebidae > Tyria > Tyria jacobaeae. The sequence continues at coordinate 16,078,857 of OX387212.1, forward strand.
GGGATGAGGAGATGGAAAAAGGACAAAGGAGATGAGGAGAGAGAAAAGGGGGGCGGGGGAATTGGGCCTCCGGAAACCTCACTCAATTCGGGGAAATGCAACGCAAGCGTTACTTCACAACCGGTTCTAATTGAATGGGGTTGGCAGAAATAGTATTTAAACCCTGTTTGCTTTAGTTGGTTGTTAAAACCACCTCTTACAACCTCAGGATTGGTGCTCTAAGCACTGTGTGCTTCCAATATAAAGAAAATGCTTAAATATCAGTAGTTAATATGGTAACTAGTTTCCGGGTTTGAAAGCTTCGTTATTTGCCAACAAAATTGTATACCACTGAACCGTGGTTTTATATATATATTTTATATATTATTATATATATGTATATGTATATGTATTATGTACCTTGACAGCGTGTTAAATGTGTGTCAAATGTATATTTCAATTTAAAGAAATCAAAGCCACCAGGGAGCAATAAATTATATGAGTCCAAATTAGTGTCAATGTATGTGTAACCGCGGGAGCGTAGCTCGATTTAGTTTGCGGTAGAGTTGCATTGTCCCAGTTGTTTGCGAGCCCCAGATGGGGTTTTGTGCAAAACTTTAACTAGTGCCCATCTTTTGTTTGAATTCAATGCTAACCATTTGGAAGTCATGACGGTTCACTCTTGTGCTGAGTTATTATTGAATTTCAATGTTGTTTCTGTGTGCATTCGAATTTTGTAGTGATTTTGTGCAAATAACTGTGATTTATTTTTAACTTCTACAGGTTTCATATTTCATAATAAAGAATTGAAGATCTACCATTTATTTTGTTATAGAAACAACGAATGTGTAGATGAAGCGTATACAATCAAAACTTAAATAAAATAATATGCAGTAATTAATGCAGTAATGTTGACATCGAAACCTCAGTTCTTGTTATAATAGTTTGTGGTACTTATACGACTGCTCATCTAATTTAGATAAAATCAACAACCGCGTAAATGTTATGATAGGGAAGGTAGACCCTGTTATGTAGAAGGTAGATTAAGGAGAGACCCCTGCTGAACAAATTTCCGCCATGTAAACTTGTCTGTGATAATTAGTAGCCCATTAATCTCTCTACGTACTTCGGGTTATCCTGTGAAAACAACATTGTCTTAAATACTTACTCAGAATAGTTAAAAAAATCTTTAGTTACTTACTTAAAAATAAATAGATATTTTTATTTAACAACTGTTATTTATATTTTTTTGAAACATAGTTCGATATTTTGTTATTTTTCTTTCAAAATAACCTTATATTAATTTTAAACTAATATCATTATTTCCGAGAGTAGGTCTGTAGTGTGACTGCATTAAATCACGACAACTAGATATGCTGCTGTATGCCGATGATTCAAATCTATAGAAATTAATAAAAGACAAAAATGTATTGAATGTAGTATTACTTAATAACAGTTTTCCTGATATTTGAGATACACTTCCACCTACCACTATAATTACGAATATTTTCGATCAATCTTAAGGTTGGTTGGAAGGGATTACATTAAGCAATAAGGCAACCATTTGTACATTATCTTACTTTTTTTATGAGATAGGGGGCAAACTAGCATACCGGTCACCTGATGGTAAGTGACTACCGCCGCCCATGGACACCCGCAACTCAAGAGTCACAAATGCGTTGCCGGCCTTATAGGTAGGAGAACGCTCTTTTCTTGAAGGTTTGAAGGTAAACGTCTCGCGTGTGTTCTATATTTATCTATTTTATTTAACTTTCCGTGAAACTGATTAATTCACGAAATATTAAATCTGCTTTTGTTTCAGTGTGGTATTGTTTCTGCCTACCTAAGAGGAAGATGTGATACTCTAAGGGGAAGAATAAGAGTAACAAAGCACAACTGACGGGGTTATATAAATTTTCATGTTTATTGTTTGACGAATATATTATCCATATAGAAATAGACATAAATTTAAATGATAGCCAGATATACACATATGTATAAATTTAAAGAAGGTGGATTTTTTTTTAAAAAATGTCAGTAATGTCTTTATAAGACATTACTGACTGAGTAATATAAAAATGATACGTTTGTAATGTAAGCAATATTTTACGAAGTGAAATTAAACTTAAAAAATGTTAAGATCTATTGTAGCGTTTAAGCAGGTCAGTAAGTGCTATCGAATATCAATTCACAATCCGTCAATCTATCTAAAGAATAGAAATCACGGATGAAAATGTGTTTTCTTTTTTTGATTCAGTATGTTGATAGTCTATTGTTGATGTTCCTTTGTTCCGTCTAATATTGTATATAATTCAAAAATTTTCCGTAGCAGTTACATAATAGTTACTCACACAAATTAATATGCTACTAATTTATTTAAATCTTCATATGTTTCCAACAGAAAGCAGCTAGTTATTAATGGATTCCAGTCTTCTACGTTTTGTTTAACCTCTGGTGTACCATAGGAGTCAACCCTGGGCCTGGTTTTGTTCATTTTATTTATAAATGACATTAATACATGTTTTCATAATTCTAAATTACTGCTATACGCGGATGACCTCAAAATTTTTAGACCAAAAGAGAGTGTGCCCATCTAAGAACTGCGTCTTAGTATATCTAAATGTTGTTCCGTAAGCTTTACAAAAGATAAAATAGTTATAAAACATTAATGTTTCTTGAATGGCACAATCCTGTCCAAACTATCACTGGTTCGTGATCTGGGTGTTCTTCTAGATGATAAACTCCATTTTGATCAACACATTGATAATATCGTAAATAACGCCTATCGGATGTATGGTAATGTAATGAAAACAGCCATAGAATTTGAGCGCCCTTCTATTTACTTACATCTATATAAATGTTTAATTAGATCACATTTAAAAGGCTTGTGACACAAAGACTAAATCGTTCGGACATTCAGATTTTGTAGTTAGTGCGTTCGTTTGGATTCTTTTAAGATCATCTGGGTAAGAACAACGTCTGATACTTCCAAAACAATTCTTAAAATATTGCGTTTAAAATATTGGTGGTCTCGTTATAATTTTAATGTTCTAGGTTTAATGTTTTATTGTCATCATCTGTGTGACTATTTATTTTCCCAAATACATAAATAAATAATAGTGGATATACGAGTATTTACGGGAAGATTTCTGCAGGGACTTTGACTGCTGTAAAGTATAGTTTCGGATAGGTTATCTATTTTCCACCACACCTGGCAACATAGTTTCATTTTACGCTATCAAACTACCGAAATATACAAATCTTTTTAGAGAACTAAAAATAATAATTTTTATAGGTCTAGAAGCTTCATAAATTCACAAGTTCAATATGTCTGTACGATAATTATTAGCCTGGGAGCAGCGGTAGAGTGGCTTCAGTTCACTTGTTGCTCACATCGATCGAGGACCGCCCACGGTCGCTCTTGATTTTGACTTGACTCGGGTTCACTTAAATAGGGTACCCACAAAGATATACGTGTGTAGATGTGATTTACTATTTAATATATTCGCTTTCCTAAAGGTATATGCTACGTCACATGTCTATTAGATTTGTGCATTGAGATAGATAACAATCAATCATGGTAGCATGATATACTTGTATCTTTTTTTAATGTATAGGGGGGGAACCAGCGGACGGGTCAACTGAAAGAAAGCGACTAGCTGTCCAATGACAACGAAAATTCAACAGTCTTAATAGCGGTGCCCGCTTTTGAGAGTGCGGGGGGAAGAGAGGGGTAAAGAGGGAGAGGAAAGAGAATAGAGCAGAAGGAGGGGTTAAGGCCCCCATCCACCATTTTTTTATGAAGCCTTGGTAATATACTAAGAGCCTCTACAGAGGTTTAAGTAATTGCGAAGTATAAAAAGTATTGACTAAATGTTAAAAGAGAACAAAGACATATTTTCAGAAAGAGGATGCTTGCTGTTTTAAGTGTCAATTCACACCAATAGTTTCAAGTTTAAACCTGAACGAAGTTGAGTATTAGGTATGAGTTCCGAAGCTACCTAATTATGTAAAATCATTCACATTATCACCCGCAACCTCTTACTTTATGAGACCGTTTTTAGATTCTAACAGTGGTAGAGCCATGCTTGAAATTAATGAGGTTTCCAGACGACATTCCCTCTACCTCATACCCCATCTCCTCTCATTCTCACTCTCTTTTTTCCCTTCCCGCATCATCCCATCACCCTCAAAGGCTGGCAGCGCACTTACGACTCTTGAGTTGCAGGTACCATGGACGGCGGTTGTGACTTACCATCAGGTGACCTGTCTGTTCGTCGGTCCCCCTATAGTATAAAAAAAAAATAATAAAACCGTTTTTATTTAACTTAGTTATTTAGTTTCACTTCTAATAAAACTAACATAGCTTTCAAAGGGCTGGCGGTCTGTTAAACAAACATGTAATAAATTATGTAGGTACACGTAACAAAGCCGGTAGTGCGGCGGAAGAGGTCACCCAAAGTAAAAGGGTCCTCGTATTAAGAGCTCTTCTCACTTTAACACTGAGGTTTACTTCAAGAAAACACTCGTTAATAGCTATGTAAAAGCACTAATTCATTTAAATATTTGTATTTTTCTTTTAGAATTTTGTAATTAAGACTGTTTATGGTAAATACATACGTACATATAAAGCGAAATTCAATAGTGGGTTTATTTTGTAGATAAGTTTTGGTATCTGCAGAACAATTTCACTTCTATCATAACATAGACAGTTGGTAATAAAGAACATTAGCGATGCGTAACTGTTTGTTTTTTGTAGTCAAAGCATACACATGTACTGTATAAATTAAAGAAACATTAAAATATGTCTATATCTCGGAAGTCATAAACTGATTACGAATAATTTTCTCAGTTTCAAGGAGAAAATAAGCAATTAAGCGATAGTGATTTCCGCTTTTATTTGGTATTACTTTACATTTAACTCTGGGATCTTAGTGATATTATTCATTAACAAAACAAAAGAATCTTACTAGTGATAATTATTTACCTCTTAGAGTTCGAGTCATAATATTTTTCTCTATCGCTACTCCTGTCTTATTTTACAACCATTATTTGTGGCTGACTAATACTTACATACTAGTCAGCCTCTTGCTGTACCATAGACAATCAAGGATACAACACGTTTGTTGTAAAAACCACAAGATTAATAATCTAATTCAATGTTGTTTTCCTTCCAGTTTGTCAATATAGACATCTTGAACTTGACCAGTTGTTATTTTAAGCGGAGTTATTGCTAGTTCTCACGTGAATTTTATTACAAAATCATAACCAGCGCGGCAGTAAACACCACATTCCAAACAGCGCGTGATCAAACAGCTGTCATTTGAAATGTATGCATGCGGTTTCCTTCCAAATGACATGTTCTGTGGATATTTTGATTGTATAGACCGATCTCTATGTTAGAACTGTTGGTAATAAAAATATTACTTACTTGGTATCCTGTTGATAGCTCGTAATGGCCTTAGTACTCTGATAGTCCTGATTGCTGATAAGTTGATATTTTCCACATTGAGTGCGTATTCGAGTGCTCTGTGAAGATATCGAAAATATTTATCACATGGTCAAAATCATCATTATTAACTGTGATAGCTTAAATATTGTATTTTGTACTCATCAGCAGATGCCTGTTTAAGCATTGAAATAGTATATTCACAAAATGTGCCTTGGAAAATATTACATTAGGTATAAAAGGTAGGTATAAAAACCAAGCTGAACTTTCTTTTTGTGCTGTATAAACACATAATCATTAATTACTTGTGATTAAAATCATGGTCAAAACTTTACTATCATAGAACACATAGTATCTTCTGTATTAAGCTAATAAAAAATATTTTTTTAACTTGTCCATTAAAGTTTATTTAAATAAATATTGCGAAATTAAAATGTGAAAGTTTTTACCCAGCCATTACTATGAAAAAATCCAATCTGTTCCATGAATCAGCTAAATAAGTTCCGTGTCCATAAATGCCCATGGCCACCATTTTGATTGACATTTCCAAAGTGAAAAATGCAAATATTATATCGTCGAAAACCTGTAACACATTTTAAATTTAGTCAGGTGCAAAGGCAAAAGAGATATACGTACATAATATACATAATATCAAGAGTCAAATTAAGCTGCCAAATTAATTTCTTTGGAGCTTAAAAATATTAAAACAAAAGAATATCAATCTACGATGCCAGATTTATTTCTTTTTGACTGGTGTTCTTTTTTAATTTTGCCGAGTGCACGCGTCAAGACGGAATTCTTTTCTATTGTTTTCACTTGATCTGTGAATCTTTTGTTCTTTTTTTTTTGTTTTCAGTCTGTCTTGATACTTTCATTCATAAAATTGTTTGCAATATTGTCTATGACCTTAAGATTTTGAAAAAAAAAACTTATTTAGATTAAGTTCACCTTTTTGCACGTGTGTACTACGTGTGTTAATTTACTTAGAAGTAAATGTTTTTTTAAAAACTTCCTGCCCGTAAGCTCACAACACAACACAACGAAAATGTTGAGCTCTGCATAATCAGAAAACTAATAATAATGAAGTAAGCAATTTAATAAAATATACTTACCTGTAATATTTTGCATCTGTTTGTAACACATTGGTCATCGACGCACGGCTGGTACATGCCTAAGGTGATGCAGTTCAAAAGGATCACCAGCATTGATATCCTTTCAAACCACGTGCATGTATTAGTTATGGAAATCATTGTATAACAACTAAATAATTATTTGTATACGGTTTACCTTATTACTTAAAACAACATTGGTCAGTAGCTGAGGAAAGGTGAACTCGATGGAAATTCAGTATCTGAATATTATCCGTTTGTCTATTATACGTACTATTATATCTATTTAAAATTATAAATTAGAAAGGTTTTCATTTATGCCATTTATTTGCGGCATGATTCTTGTTATATTTTTGACATTTTTGTTGACGTCAAGTGATTATCTTCTCGCTCTAGCTATATTATTATATACCACATACTATAGAACTAAAACATCATAAAATGCCGTTACCGCAATGTATAAATACTTCATTGATTACATTTTAAACTCCTTAAAAATATATGAAGATTTAAAAGTACGAACACAAATTTCGAGGAGACTGAAAATATCTACTATTTTGTTTATCAGTCTATTTGTATTTCTAATAAATGTTCAATGATGAATAAAGCTTTGTTATAGTATATTTTAGTAATTAAAATCAAATATTTGTTCCAGTGATTACTGTTGCTAAATTAAAGCAATACCAAGTAGAAATCTTCATTCCATTTAAAATTAGATATCAATTGGTCCATCGGTCCCTTGATAAATTCAGGCCTGTGATTTACTTTGACGACCGGAATTTACAGTATTTACCTTTATTTCTATTTTAATTAAAGCGAATGCTTACTTTTAATTAATGTCCATACATTTTTTTTTGATTTGTTAAAATACAATTCAATTTTATAATCTAAAACATGTATTAAAAGTGTACTAGAGGAAGCTGTTATAGGCTTAACCTTTGTTTGAAAACTTTACATGCTTCGTTATGAAGATTTAGTACGTATAAAGTAAGTATGTTCAGAGTCATGTCTTGGCCTCAGAATAATTAAAATATAAACACCAAAAGAGTCTAAGCAACATGTACCGTGTTACAAATCAAATTCATCAATTACTATAATATTTTCTTACCAAAGGTAGGCTACATTTTTTTTACACATAATAATAATAATAATAATATATTCTTTATTGTACACCAAACAAATAAACAGAAACAGAATAATATAAAAGAACATAACATAGTGACTAGTTGTAAAACAAGACAATTCATTTGTTTTTTTTTTATAAAACACAAAAATGCATTTGTTCGTTTTATAAATTCAACAATAGCTTGAATAGATTTTTCAGCTTAGCTTTTAGCATTTTTTACGTCATGGAGCGACGTCATTTGACAGCAGAGAGCAACAAAGTGCTGTAGGGATGTTGCAAGCGGATAGAATTCAAATACAGGTATCTCGGCGTTTTGGTGTCAACAGAATCGTTATTAGTAATTTTGTGCAGCGTTACACTAACACAGGAGATCCCGATGAGCAGCATCCAGGAGGAGGAATCCGCGGAAGGAGTACAACCCAAGTGGTTGTAGTCCTTCCGCGGATTCCTAGCGCAAGACCGATAGATACAGCTTACTGCAAGTCGTCAGTTACAACACTCAAGCTGTGTTGTTGTTAGCCCTAGGCCAGCCCACGAGAATCGAAATGAATATTGTAAGGACCGCCTAACATGGACTTAGGAGCTTTGAGATAAAAAAATATTTTGGTCATTCAAAAAATTACGTTGTGGATGTTCTTAGGCCTTATATCCTTCTCATTGCACAATCCCTTGCTCCGATATCACGTTAACGTACAGCTTTATGGACCAGTGAGTATTTGGCAATGGGAAACATCCGGTTATTGCCCTGCCCTGCACAATCACCAGACTTCAACACCATTGAGCACGCATGGGATATGCTCCAGAGACGGGTTTAGAGGACTCAGAGGGAGTAACAACAAGCCAAGAGTTGAAGGATGTGCTAGAGTTTTATTGGGATTGCCACGGGATAACATAAACACACTAACTACTAACACCAGTAATCGATGCCGACAAGTTTTAAATAATAGAGGAGGCTACACTTTCTACTAAATTATCTATTTACAATAAATTAATTTTCTAAAGCAATTTTATTTTGTTTTACAAAAGCCTATTTGCTTAGTTACCTTAATTAGTACTACGTATGATATAGTACACAAAATATTGTTAATTTATTTTATTAAAAGAATAATTAAAAACAACAGTTGTTGCTTTTACATCAATAAGATAATAAAACTATGATTTAAATAATGGAATACAAACATAATATAAAGCAAAGTTTTTGGTAAGCTTAAAAGTGTTGCTTGTAGTAAGCGAGATAGTAGGCATGTGGTTAACACTGTGGTTTCAAGCGTCGCTTTTCTTTAACAGACGCAAATTCAATAGTATGGAACAAGGCACGTTTCAGTAAGGTATTATAGCGAGTTGTGGCTTAGCTGGGATTAGTTATAGTGTTGTGCTGTTGGTGCCGATTTGGTAATACTACTGGGAAGTTACTTAGTGGGTCCGATTAATTAATGTGTTAATGTGTACACGTTACCATGTAGCTACACAGCACTTAACACGGCCTCGCAAGTAAGTATTATTGTATGATTCTTTTATTGTTGTAGATACTTATTTATATTAATATTTATTTTATCAACTGTATATCATAGTATTAAGATATTTTATGTATTTACCTTTCTGACGATGAATCTTTTCTTTCATCAAAACGAATCTGCTGGTCCATCTAGTAACGACAGTTTCATTTCAACTACTAATACAATTTGTGCTTTTGTGCGACGGAGTTTAACAATCAACTTGAAAGCTGGTTGAATGTTTGTCACAATAACGCGCAAAGCATACCCAGCCACTATAGTGATTTACTCGAGTCTTTTTCAGATACCGAGGTACATGCCATTCTGATTTCTGAAACCAAATTAAAACCTCACTTGTTTTCTGCTACTTACCACCTCCCTGGTTTTATTCTGAAACGTATTAACAGAACTGGCAGGAGAGGTGGAGGTGGAGATTTATGTTCACCGCTTTTTTTCATACAAAATTTCTTCATCTCCTCCCTCCTCCACTAGTGCGGAATATCTTTTCCCAGAGATTTGTCTCAAGGGAAGCAAATCAGTTCTTTAGGTAGTTTATTATCCTCCTTCTATCGACTACTTCTCCAGTCTCGAATCGATTCTGGATCATTAGGGTCTGAGCATAGACATTACATCATCATGGACGATTTTAATACCGTTCTCTTTGCTTCTCATTCCCTCCGTTTCCGGGAACCTTTTCAGATCATCGATTCATCCAGCCTGTATGTTCTACCATTGTATGCGACTCATTGCAACATTGATGGACCTGACACATGGCTAGACTTGATAATAACTTCTTCTCTTTCTCTTATCCGCAGTCATGGTGAATACCATGCCCCTGGTTTTTCGCATCATGATATCACTAAACTCTCCTATACCTCCTAAACGCTGACCTCAAATTATTAATCTTAGTTGCTTTTGACTAATGAATGAGGATAAATTACGTAGCGATGCCTCTAAATTGATTTGGAAACCTCTATTAGAAGCTCCCACAGTGGAAAAAAAGTAAAATTATTCAGCAGCACAGTGACTCTATTCTACTATTTAGGAATGTAAGATGTAAATGTCCTCGAGCCCCGTGGTTGTCTACAGGCATCAGAGTGGCTATGAGATGCAGGTATAAGGCTATCTGACTGACTATCGGAGAAACTAGTCTGAAGAAAATTGGTCTGTGTACAAAGTTGCAAGAAATTCGTGTAATCAGATGGCGCGCTGCCATATTCTTCAAAAAATTAAGAAGTCTTTCGGCCAAACAAACTTTTGGTACTTTGGTTATTGGAAGATCTGGGCGATATAATCTTTACATTAACTGCTATCTATACCTTACAATACCTGTCTGATCTTTCATGTCCTATTATTGATTTTTTTCAGCTTTCTTCAGTTGCACCAGATGCAGTCAGGAAAACATTCCCCTCTATCAAATCCAACGCCATAGGGATCGACAATATTAGTCGTCAAATTATTACTCCAACCTCAAATTCCTTCTCCCTGTAATTAGACAAATAGTTCATTTCTCGTTTGACTCAGGTATTTTCCCGTCCCTATAGTGCAACGCATTTGTCATTCCCCTTCCAAAGATTCCAAATCATACACTTCTAAATCACTTATTATCAATTTCCATTCTTCCTTTCCTCTCTAAAGTGCTTGAGGCCTGCGTTTGCCACCAGCTATCACAACTTGTAGGGTAAGGTGTAAGGTGTACGGGATTCAGGCCTGGTTACATCTGAGCTACTAAAAGTAGCTGGCGACATCAGGTCAGGAATAGAGGATTCCAAAGTTACAGTATTGGCTCTGGTTAATTTTTCGAATGCTTTCAACAGTGTAAATCACGACATCCTGCTATCCATCCATTCTCATCTCATGGTTCCACCTGATGCTCTGGAATGGTTCTTGATTTATCTTCTAGGGTACCAGCAGTCAGATATTTATTCTGGTGTCCCTCCTTATTATTTTACTATATTTATCAATTTCATCACTCAACATCTTCAGCGTGCGTATCATCTTTACGCCCATGACTTGCAACTCTACTCTCATGCTCCTGTGGACAGTATAACTGAGGCGATTTGTAAAATAAATAGTGACCTTGAGACTATTTCTCGCTAGTCTGACAGGTTCGGCTTAACAGTAAACCCATCCAAATGTCAAGCTATATCGTAGGCAGCCCCAATTAATTAATGATAATTTATAATGCCTAAAGATTAAAGGTACCTGTTTCATACATTTTCAATGTGGTACTTACTTCATTGTAAGTAAAATAATACCGAGCATAAAGGTCGTCAGCATGAAGGCCAGTAGATGTAGATGTTCATTATTTTGGGCCCGGGTCGCTTGCATTAATTACGGGATACGGAAGTGTGGTTTCGGTTTCCCGTGTTTGTGGTCAGTTACAGTTGCATTTAGTAACTTTAGCGGTAACCGTCTGAATGTCAAATTCAATATTGTTTTTCTTATAGCCTCATATTATACAAGAAGCGACAAAGTAACATTGATATTTAAATAAAAATATTGTAGAATTAAGCATCATTAAACATATCTCATATTTTCGAATGGGCCGGCTCGACCGGTGCGATACCACGGCCTCACAGAAAACCGGTTGTGAAGTAACGCTTGCGTTGCATTTCCCCGAATTGAGTGAGGTTTCCGGAGGCCCAATTCCTCCTTTTTTCCATCTCCTCATCAACTCACCTCCTCAACCTCAACACTAAACTACCACTACAGGATAGGCTTAGTATACTGGGTATGGACAATTGTCTCAATCCGCGTGATTACATGGAGAGCGTCACTAAGGCGGCTTCGCGGAAGCTCGGTGTATTGAACAAGGTGAGACGGTTCTTCTCGAGCATCTGTGTCTTTTATACAAGACTCAGGTTCGCTCCTGCGTGGAGTACTGCTTTCATCTTTGGGACGGCTATGCGCAGTATTTGCTTGACGCTCTCGATCGGTTGCAGCGACGCGCAGTCTGTCCAGAGGTCACCCAGTCTCTTGAGCCTCTGCAGTTGCGAAGAGATGTCGCCTCTATGGCACTTCTCTATCGCCTACATCACGGAGAGTGTTCTGACGAGTTCTTCCAATTCGTTCCATTCTCACTTCCTCTACAGGACTACACGTGCTGGCCTGAGGAGTCACCGTTTGAGAGTCGAAGGTATGCGATCCCGGACGAAACGGTTTGGCTCTTCTTTCCTGTGCCGATCGGTGAAAGATTGGAATTCACTACCAGCGCACGTTTTTCCTTCCCACTTTGATCCTGGGTCTTTTAAGCGGGGCGTGAAAAAGCATCTCACCAGGCCGCCATAGTGTGAGTGTGTCAGAGTGGAGTTATTATGGTAGGCTTACAAATGAAAAATAAAAAAAAAATGCTTCTAATTGTTTACCTTAGAGTCTGCTACATAAAAAAAAGTAGTAGGTATAAGTCAGGGTGTCGAGATTGTTTTCCAAAGTTTGAAACTTGTAAAGACTACGGTGATAGTCTTTTATCAGACAAGAACTCCTTTAACGGCAGTAAACAGTGCTACCAGATGTAAATTATAATTGTATTTTACAAGAGACGTCTCATTTAAATATAAAAGATTCTCGCTGGAGGTAAGAAACCACGATTCACCGTGACTCGTGTTTAACATTATACTCCCCATCTGTTTGTTAAAAGGCCTTTACAATGGTGTTCTCTGTGCAAAGAGAGTTACGTCAATGTGCTTGCTACATAAATCAGCTTACGCTAATTTGTTTATCATTGTTATGTTTGGAGGTTAGTTTTATTGCACTTAAAACAGCTTTGAAGTTCTAAAACTAAGCGGCTGTAAAGCTAATGGATCCTTAGTCAGGTGATAACCCAAAAATTCTACATTAGCCGCGTATTTGAACATAGATTTATGTTTTATTTTTAAGGAAGAATCTTCTAACATACTACTCTATTACCCATTAAGAAGAAATATAACAGCGATAATAGCCGTAATCACGTACGTTGTCGGAATGATGGCAAACGTGACATAAAGTTGGTTGGAAAAAATTATACGTAATTTTCCTTGTTTATATAAAATGTATTTTTTTGAAGAGGTCGGTAATATAATGAAACAAAAATTTTAAACATTTATGAGACATTCAGATCGACATTTCTTATACCTTGCTGACTATGTCACACACGTAATAACAAAATTTGTATCAAAACAAGAATTGTAACAACTGCTTCAAAAGCATATGACTGGCCTGTTTGTCTATTGGTTAGTGATCCTGACTGCTGAGCCGGAGGGATTGGGTTCGATTCCCTCACGGTACAAAAAATTGTGTTCCAAGTCTTGGTGTTCTTTTGCCCACCGACACAGGAATAATTCTTAGTACGGGAGTTGTTGTTTCGAAGGTTGCGGATTTAAGCCTCCACAGTAGACTGAGCAACGTGAATCTACTCTCAGCAGCAGCGTTTAATGTAGGACATGAGAATTACCTCAATTCTAGCGGGCACTTTTGATACCAGTTAATAATAAATACTTACATTTTTTGTTGACCAATATGTATATAACTTATTTTACTTACTTAGTTGTCACATTGACTGTTAGAAAATTAAGGTAATATCTGCAGGGTAGATCTAATAACAATCTGTCTGCAAGGTAAATATTTGCTGATTAGAATGTCTCCAATACTTAAACCTAAAGGATTAATCTACAGGAAGGTTGCTAATGATAAGCTAACTTAATTATTCTAAACAATGAACTTCAAGAGTCTTTGTATATTTTATATATACGTAAACTATAGAGATGAATATGAAAAGGAACAACCTTTAAACAAATAAATCCTAACTTAATCCACTTACATCGCCGTGTTGTTTAGGTAAAATTTTAAGGTTTAATTAGCTTAAGGTAGAGCCTTAGCTTAGTTAAAGCCTTGTTTAGTCACAAAAAGGAGCGTGCGAACAAAATTACGTAAGTCAAATGTTTCTAATTTGTTTTTGTACTTACTAAGCTTCTAAGTATAAAACCTATCTACTGTAAAAATCTGAGTGAAGTTAGAAATCACACTGAATTAGCTGTTCTGTTACAGTTTCCAGAGTTAAATAGCAAAAAAACTAATGTGCAAATAATGAACACCAGTTAGTACACTAGTATTAACAAAATAAAACTACAATTTTAATTATATCTTATTGTGTACGATACAGTAAAATAATTATTGAATGTTAACTAATTTCCCCGGCGTACATGCGTATTGCTAGGTTTGGTACGCTGATTTTAATTTAAGCCACGAATCAAAATAACTTTTCTTAGTCCAGCAGAGAAGTAATATATTTTCATTTTCCTTGTAGGAAAGAGATACATGCATATGTACATACATACACTCAAGCCTGTGTCCTTGGAAAGGGAAGGCAGAGGCGTAATTAACAATCACATTTTGCCGATAACAATTTAGCAATACTTGCTAATATTAATTACTTTACTACTACCGATTGATCTTCAGATTACAGTAGATCAATTAGTCGAATGAAAGTTGAGAATTTAATTTAATTCTAACATGATTAATGAAGTTGGTAATGATTAATTAGTATTAGATGACTTATTATTACTTAACTTAAGTTTAAGATACCATTATCTTGTTGAGTCATTCTTTTTTTTTACCACACACTTTTATGTAAAACATTTTTACACATTAATATCACAACCTTCGCGTTCTAATGCTCAAGTGTGACTAAATAAGGTCCAAAAAAGATAAAACTACAAAATATTTTCAATAAAACCGCATCAATGCATGAAAGAAAGTCCCCGGCGGATGAAGTAATAAAACACGTGTTTCGTCAAAATCCAGGAATTTGTTAAAACTCAAGGAATATGCACTAGTAATCCTTTTGTTTTGTGTTAAAAAATCACAAAAGGTCATAAAACTTTATTTTATTGCTATTATTTACCGCAGGGAGTCGGCAATCTTTTGTTTTGTTTGAAATCAGGTGTGCTTCCAAACTTTTGGACGGTAGTGTATATTGAAACTTTGTTAAACTGATGGTGACAGTTTTCAGATGGTGGAAATCTGAACATGACGAGCTGAACCTATGAAATAAAATTATATTGAAATTCTTCTACACACAAATAATATATACCGGTCGTAAATGTAAGAACTTCGACTGGTATATTTGGCACCGGTGTCCTTCACTCGCACATTATTATTTTTTTGATTGACTGTAATATTAAATGATAATAGCTACTGACTATTACTAGCACAGCTATTTTTATAGCTCACATTAAAATACTTGTTCTCTTTATATGAGAGCAAAAATCCTTAAATACTGTGTGTATAATCTGTACTCTGGATGACATATCCATTTTACTTAATCTTACTCTTCTAAATTTAATATTCGTCTATGTCTAAAGACTTAATTAAAAATTGCAATTTAATTCTAAGTTACGTATAAGTATTTGTTAAATGCTACTCAACTCTAGTCCGTATGGGAAACGGTATTGAGTCATCTCGGCGCCAGTCGACCATAAAACTGTCGTTAAATATGCGGAATCTCGTGCCCCCCCACACCTTCACTCATACATATAGGTGTGTATATCAATTGCAAGACCCAGTTGCATGACTTACTATAAGAGGAGTACACATGTTGAAAGCTTGTATGCTTCATGACACATAATATTACGTTTAAATTAAGAAAAGTTTTAAATAAAATATACATACATAACATTCAACTGTTGTAACATATGTTAAAAAATGCTTAACGGAAAAATAATGCAGTTTTCAGATCCCTTTTCCCTTCTCCTTTTTAACTGGGGTGGTTGTAGTTATTATGGTAAACACTATTACACTGTGTTACAATCCACACCGCTGGGCGGATTATGTACGTATTTACTAACTGCTTATAAAAATAAGTTACCTAACAATATCATATAAGAAAGAAGAAAGCATTCAACATAGTGGTTTTTTGCGAGGTAAGCATCACACTATTGTATTATTCAGGTAGTCAAAATCATCAAGGAAAATAATAATTGAAATAGTAGAAAAGTGCTTGACACAAATACAGTCGGTATAAAACGTCTTATTTGTCGTCTTTATGTCGTCGACGATTCCCCTTGTCGTCGTCAAGAGCCACCGAAGTGTCTTCGTGGACTCTCGTCCGTACCGGCAACTTACGTATTCTTGTTTCATTTGCATCTACGTTATATTTTCCTGTTTAATGTATTGGGTGAATTAAATCGACTAGTAGGCTAGTCGTTAACACATATTTAAATATATTATTCCAGTATATATATAAACTTGTTAAATTATCTTAAAGATATTTCACTAAATAGGTTTTCGTAAAATAATATACCCAGTGACATACGGCGCCATGTAGCTGAATAAAATCATTATCATCATCATTGTAAAATGCGGTGCAACCGATAAGTAACATAAAATATCCTAAATGAACTATGCAAGGTTTGGTAGAAATTCAATAAAACAAAATGTACATATAAATACATCAGTTCAATTGTGGTTCACTTAGATACTTCATCGTTTTTAATATATTTTGGAGATGAAACTATGTACATGCCTTTTACCCTCCTCGCAAACACATAGCCTCCACCTAATTTCCAAGTTAAAGTTCATACGTGAGTTTTGTGCCATAATGGTTGTAGTTATGCTAATTTGAGGCAAGTTTCCTCTACAAAGTATGTAGGACTATTATAAAATAGATAACTCTTTGAATTGGTCACCTCATATCCATAATCTAATTAGGTGGTTTGTGCAACTTTTTCTGTTAAAAGTCGTACCAATATTTAAGAAGCTGCGTAATTCGGCTGATAGAGATATTTTAGTTCGTGTCTATTACACCCTTGTCCAAAGCCTACTTGCATTACTGGATTGTAGTATGGGGTGGGATCGCTTAAACAATTCCAATTTATTTTTTATTTATTATTTATTTAATTCTATAAACATATCATACCTTTATCTGTATTATACGGTTTATGCAGCAAACTCCGCAAACCCGATCCATGACGACTCCTTAATTGTACAACATTATTTAATTTGTCACCACACCAAAGACCTCACAAGTTATTATTATTATTTGTTTATGGACTCTCTCTCGAGTGTCCTTAACAAGTTAAATTGTATTTATATCTTCCTGTCATATTTTAGACAGACGTTTAGATTTTAGTTGCTTATGGTTGCGTCCATAAATATAGAAAATAGGCTCCTGACGTCACTGGACTTGGGCCCTATCGTAACACCAGCGCTGCAGTCTCCGGCTGCAGCAATATGCTGAGAGAGGTGCCTTTTCTGGCATCGCACAGGACATTATAAGAACTCATGGTTTTTATTTGATTGTAACGATTATGTGCTGTCATGTGAATGTCAGAATAAATGCTTTCTTTCTTTCTTCTTTCAATTACTTTCTTTCTTCTTTCAATTACTTTTTTTTATCTTTTATAATTCTGAATAACTTATTGTTTTCCATAATGTCACAAGCTTCGTTCACAGATAGTTATTAAGTTTGTGTTGCGTCGCACACCATCTCATACTCTATCCGTTGTTACATGTGAAGGTAGTGATGGTGGCGGTGTCTGTAGGCACATGTCATGTCAAATTTTATTGATGCGACAATTGCCTTTTAATACCTATAATAATAATAGTAATAAATAATATCGTATTGTTCCTTCCAATTTCGAACATTTTTAGACATATTTTGTTAATTGTTTTTCAAAGTTTTCGCTAACAAGCGCAAGGCTCCTTAACTAATTAAAATCGCGGGATTGAGAGCATTAAACCCGCGGCAAGTCAAACTGTGACTATAAACTGCAGTCAAATCAATAAGAGGCAACGGCGACGGGTATTAAAATAAACTGCGGAATCGTCATTATGAAGGAAGTTTACGTTCCACTGGGGTTTTAAGCATTTGCTGTAATAAATCAGTAACATTACTGAACTGTATGTCAATATGAATGATTACTAGGATTTTGCACGATGAAGTAATTACATATGAAACAACTAAACTCACATACAATCCTCAGTAGAATCCTAAGTAATAACATTTTTGTAGTAGTATGTCGTTCGAAAATATTATTAATAATTTAAAATTATGCGGGTACCATAGTAATTTCGATCAGGAGTCACTTATAAACTTGAAATGTTATCAACCAAATAACGGGAACGAGGCCCTGGGAATAACAAACAAGTGGGTCACATTCACGCTACTTTCTAGTCACACCATATCCATTTGGAAACCTACAAACTTTGATAACAAACGTTTCCAATATGCTATTATATTTTATTAGTGTATTGTATTAACACAATTCGCTAGTCATCAACAAACGGGCCAATAAAAGCTTAACACATCCTAATGTCATATTTATTTGTATATTCATCTCAATATAAAAACGCTTTGCGTGTTTTGATGCGTGTAATTCAGTAAAAAGAGTTTTTTTTTCTTCAATATAACAAAGGTCGCCGTTACAATTTTGTTTACCCTTTTTACTCTAATGACCTGTAAAATGAATCCCTACGCCCACCGACCCTTTAACGCTTCATAACCTACGACGGGGAAAAATTATCCAAGCTTTTACTACCATTGAACCCTTAAGCTGCATAAAGTTGATAAATAACTGCAACTTAGACTTGTCAAGCAAGGACCCTCGACTTATTGAGATTTATTGCATATAATGTTTCTTAGAGTGGCGGATGAAGGCATATATTTGTACATTTTATGCTACAACTTTAAACAGCATGGGGGATTTTTTAAGGATTGTGTGTCGCAATCTAAAAGACTTAAATCATACTTCTATAAATATCATTGAAGAAGTAGAAACAATTTCAATTCACAGTTGATTATGTAACATTGGAAACGAAACACTGGAAGCATAGTGTCAGGTCTTTGTTGATACGACAAATTTGTAGATGTTTTAGATTGATTGATTTTAGATGTGATGACAATTACGTTTTAGACTTTTATTAATGACGCGACGATCATGTTCGTCAATTTTAATGAGTAATCTCATTGCATTATGTGGAACGAACCGGCTGATATCACAAAAGATTTGTGTTATGAGAGGGAACCGAGGCTGGCCTAGCCATTGTGACGACAAGCGGCGTCTGCTGCTCGTTCAGATTGTTCCACTAGGCGGCATTTACTGAGCTTGTTTTAATTTAATTATTTATAGACTCTGGTTAGATAGACGCATAAAAACATATTTCTCAGGGCCTCATTTTAGCATTTGCAACTGCCACTGCAATAGAGAGATAGTATAGATACGTCACCTCAAATATTTAGGGCCCTAATCGTTCCGGGAAGGTAATAATTTTGATGTATCGCTTTACCGACGATACAAATGATAAACTTAATTTTAAGACGCTTATATCCTTTAAAAAGTCGTAATCCTAGTAATACTTTTACGTAAAGAACAACTTTGGCCATATATTTACGAGTAACTTAAATAAAATGAAATAGTTAAAGTCCAGGAATTCATTAAATCAAGTACATCTGTTAAAAATAAAATTTACAAAACCACGCAATAATTCTATTATAAATGCTACTAGTTAATTTCGTCCTTAAAAGCAAGTGTCCCAAACGAAATTGAAATAGCTTTTTTATGAATTCCAAATAAGCTATTTACGAAAAATTTATGGGCTCGCTATTGGTTTCCGCATTTTCGTTGTATGATTGTCATTGAGTGTTCATGATACTATTTTACTGTCCGTAAAAAGGCCATAACCTGGACGTTCAAACCGTCTATTGTTTACGCAATTACTAGTTTTATTTCGAGGAATGAACGTGACGTCACACGTTTAGTCAGCGTCACAGTAAAGCTTTCGGCGATTCCTTTTTTTATACTTATACTATAGTTGTATTTTTTTTATACTTATATATTATATATATTTATTTTTATACTTATATATATTATATTTATACTTTATTAGAAGGAAAATTAAACGAACCCAGTATAAAATGCATAAATAAACATATTTTGTACAGGCTTTTACTGGTCGGTCAGACCGACGCAACAGATCTACTACTTTCGCCTAAAGTTTTTCTAAAGACAGATAAATAATTGTGATTTGCGTGCGGCAGATTCTATTAAAGTTATGTTCAAATATTCACAAAGTACTTCACAAAGTTCCACGTTATAATTGCATATTATTATTGACATCAGAGTAATGGTAACAAACAAGCGTATAACTGCGTAAACTGTCATAGTCAAGGAAGGTAGTACAAGATGTAACTTGTACATCAAACTTGGGGCGTCAAGAAGACACTTCTTTTCCACACGAGGCTTTCTGGTGATGACAATATCTTACTGTTTGAAATTTATTGCATACAGCGAAACATAACGATCATTACATTAATATTAGTCACGAACAAAAAGTTATAATAAGCCACTGAATATTCCACGTGCTCAGAAATATAGGGAGCAACATTTCTTTTAAAAATATTAAAGCACAACTACTAAATTTTTATTGATGCTTTTTCTATATACATATTACAACTAATGTTAAGATTTTCAATTTGTTGTAATAAACTCTAACAATATATAATTTACATATTCATAATCATGAAGTGAAGTAATAGTGAAGTAAGAAACAAGCAAGTAAGAATAGGTACACCTAAACGAGGCTCTATCTTGAAGTGAAGAAGCGTACGATAGCGGCTCTGATTTGAAATCATCGTATCTCCCGCTTTAATATTTCATTCTTTACAAATGGACTGACATTTCTGAACGAGTTCTGTCTAAATGAAAAACTGAGTCAACACCATTATTATTAGAATGATATTATATGGTCCTTAAAGGCATCGTTATTAGGCACTCCTACTTTTGAAGTTATTCGAGATGAAAATATCTAATTTTTATTCAAGTGTTTGTTAGGAGTACCTTTTGTACAAATGAAGAAAGGTTTTATGAGGGAAAATATTTTAAAATCAATATTATATAAAATGTCGATAAATCCGTGTAAAAGTTCTTATAAATAAAAAGTATAGTGAGACTCATAGTAATAAAACTAAAAAAGTATTTACAAAGGAATTATTGAGCTCAAAAAAGATTCTAAATAATAAGGCTCGACTTTCAATTTATAATTGAATCTTGGGGTAAATCTATTGACAGACGACAAAAGTGACGCTAAAAGTTAATTTGATTGGTTTGCCATGCTCAGTCAAGTCTTCTCAATCTGGGCTATTTATTCAAGATCGCGCTCAGAAGTCAAGATAAACGCTTTCTTGAGAAAGAGTGTTAACTCTTTTGCTAGTCTTGTATTCGAATTTTATATACCTAACAAAAATTATAATATAGGTTGACTAAGCATTGTTGTCTTCTTAAGTTTACATTTTAAATCCAATTATTGGGTTTTCTATGTGTTATACCGACAAATGTTTCTTTTAAAATTGTGGTGCGTTTTGTGTATGAACGAATAATATTTTCTTTTTTGTTTAAAAATATTATTTTTGTTTAGAGGGAGAGAGAGTGTTATTATCGAGAGATTAAATTATGGTTATCAAAAAGAGGGCGCCAGAGACGCTACGCGTGTGAGTATATGTATGTATCTATGCTCCTAGCGATATTACGAGGAATACTGTTCAGTCGTTTGAAGATTATTATCAGAATTTATACGTTAATTCTATTTATTACATTGTATATAATGCTGATTTGTATATCAGCAAGAAAGAAAGAAAATGTGATAAAAATATGCTTCTTTCTTATAATAAATTCCTTATACGGGACTAATCCTGATACACCTGGAATAGTAGAAATGAAAAGAACACAATATACGGAGTTACATTAAGAGCAGTGATGCCAAAGGGAAGTTTTTTTATACTATAGGTCGACAGGCGGGTCACCTGATGGTAAGTGACAACCGCTGTCCATGGACACCTGCAACTCAAGAGTCGCAAGTGCGCTGCCCGCCTTTGAAGGTGATGAGGGATGGGGGTTGCGGGGAGGGGAAAAAAGGAAGAGGGATAAGGAGATGGGAAAGAGGAGAGGGGGATGAGGAGAGGGGGATGAGGAGAGGAAGAGTTGGGCCCCCGGAAATCTCACTCATTTCGTGGGAAATGCAACGCAAACGTTTTCTGGTTCGGTTTCCTGTGAGGTCGTGGTACGGCACCGGTCGAGCCCGCCCATTCGTATCTACGCATGGCTCTACCACTGTTAATTGTTAATTTTAATGATTCCTGTACAGTTGAGAAATTGTGCAAAGCATTAAGGCAGTAATTTGTAAGCTTCAAAACTTTCGTATGTGTTATAAGAATTTACAGAATATATAATACACGCACAATGTGCAATAAGAATATACAGAATATATAAAATATTTTGACCCATCAACAAGGCAGGTTTATTTATTTTCCAGAAGAGACCAAATCCCTTTTTTGGTACAATCAGACGGACGATTTTAGTAGTTTAAATAAATTCTGTATCTCTGTTGACCTACCATTACAAAGTAACTGTATAATGAATGAATTGAATTCTCAATACCTGATACCGGAAAGTTGTTTACTAAACCCGAGTCGCTATCTAATTTTCTGGATCGTAAACATGTTTACTCTTTAGAGATAAGTTGAACAGGTTACAATCAATTGGATTAGTTTTTCTCTACAAACTTCCTTTATATATAGATAGATTATAATCATCAAGGCCTGGTCTGGTAGATTCTATTATAGTATGGTTTGAAACTTTTTTTTATAACGCAGTACCATATACTACCAGACTGCATTCTATATTTCTATATATGATAGAAAACATATGGTAAAACACATTCCCATTTCTTATAAATGTAGAATATATTTGATTTATAAGAAGCAGTAGGGAGCTGTAGGCCGAAGGTATTTAATATTTATTACCACATCACCGTCATCATCAGCCTAACCCGGTTAAGTTATGAAGGAATGCTTCTCTCAACTATTCCGATCTCAGTAGTCTACAAGTAAACAATTTTACTGGTTGTTTATTTTGCACTAATTGACCTTACTATTCAATCAGCTGCTGAAATCTTTATTTCAGGACAAAACGCTTATACTAAATTAAAACAATTGAATTGTGAGAATACTGCTATTTTTGTGTAGTGCCTACGGCTAAGTTACAGAATTTTAACAGTTCCATAAATAAGTTCAATTGGTCATTAGCTTCTACTTAAAAGAAAACGTTCATAATAATCATACAAAATCAATTAAAATATGAAAATCTATAAATACATGTACAAGGATCCATCATATTAAACGCTATATACAAGAGGTTGTAAGTAAAACGTTCCCTAATTTAGCCTTCCAATAATGGTAGAATAACATTATACAGTTTCCGAAAGGGAAGGCTAATAGCTGAATTAAATCGTTAGTGGATGATGTGGCGAAACGTATATATTAGAAATTTCAGGATAACGCCTTTGAACATTTGCTATCAAGTTTGCTATTTATTGTCACAAGAATACTATTAAGGAACAGTGTTTGGCTTGTCGGGTATTACTAAGATATAGGGAAATATGGTGTTCAGACACTTGTGAACATCTGCGTTTAATGTGTATATGGAATTTATAAGATTAATTTATAAATTCTCATCTTTAAATCAACTTAATAAATGTGTGTTATGTGTCTATAGGCCACTCGATATCTTTACAAATTTAAGATTTTAACCAATTTCAATCTTTTTTTTTTTTTTAATTGTAACCTGTTGAACTTGTTCTTAAACTTTACCATTTTAGTTTGTACGGCTTAACAGAAAACTTTTATAGTGGTAGAGCCATGCTTAAGCACGAATGGGCCGGCTCGACCGGTGCGATACCACGGCCTCACAGAAAACCGGTTGTGAAGTAACGCTTGCGTTGCATTTCCCCGAAATGAGTGAGGTCTCCGGAGGCCCAAAATCCCCCACCCCCCTAATGATAGCGCTGTTAACGAAAAGGATACCCCAGGGGGGTACCAGCGCTAGCGTTGGAGAATCCCCCCCTGGACGTCCACCCTCAGTACGGATTATGCCTGAGCGTGGACGCCCAAGCTGCCCCTCGTACTCTGGGGGGGGCTCAACTGCGCTCTCAAAATCTGCTCGGGGCAAGAGAAGGCATACCATGGCACCCCCTGTCACGTTTACCGTGGATTTTTGTAATATCAGGGGCTTACATTCGAACCTCGACACTGTCCACCACCACCTTGAGACAGCAAAGCCGGCCTTGCTCTTTTTAACCGAGACGCAGATATCATCTCCAGCGGACACATCCTACCTCTGCTACCCTGGGTACGGACTGGAACACTCCTTTGTTCCTAAGGCTGGTGTATGCGTGTACGTTAGAGATGATATCACTTCTCGCCGCCTCGGCAATCTTGAAGGTAGGGACCTCTCCATCTTATGGCTACGTGTAGACTGCGACGACCATCCCCGCATCTACCTATGCCTCTACAGGTCCCATAGCGGTGATGCCGAAACGGACCGACTCATCGACCACGTCCAAATGGCTACAGACTCAGTGCTCCAGCAGGTCCCATCCGCAGAGATCGTGATTCTTGGCGACTTTAACGCCCATCACGCCGAATGGCTTGGTTCGCGCAAAACCGATCATGCGGGAAGATCTGTTCACGATTTCGCCTTGGCATATGGCTTGACGCAGCTGGTAGCAACGCCTACGCGAATCCCAGATACAGAAAGCCACGTGCCTTCACTGTTGGATCTTCTGCTGACCTCACATCCTGACGGCTACAAAGTATCCGTTGAGGCCCCTCTTGGCTCTTCGGACCATTGCCTGATTAGGAGTATGGTGCCACTCGTTCACTCGCAGCGGCCGCGTGTTACAGGCAGTCGCCGCGTATGGCACTATAGGTCAGCAGACTAGGATGGAATGAGAACATTCTTTGCATCCTACCCATGGAGGCAGGTTTGCTTCTCGCCGGATGATCCCAATGTCGTTGCTGACTCTGTCGCGGATGTTGTGCTTCAGGGTATGGAACTTTTCATTCCATTCTCCCTGATTCCCACAGGTGGCAAGTCCCAGCCTTGGTTTGGTCGAACCTGCAAAGCGGCGTCCCACCGGAAGCAGGAATGTTACCAAGCATGGGCTAATGCAGCGACAGCACGGGATGTAAAGACCAGCACATTAAAGAAGCAATTTAACTTTGCCTCCAGGTCCCTCAAAAGAGTAATTGCTAGGGCGAAGTCGGCTCACATCGGCAGAATTGGCGAGAGACTAGTTAGTCTCCCCTCCGGAACTCGTGCATTCTGGTCTCTTACCAAAGCTGTCCAGGGGAACTTTTGTAAGCCATCCCTTCCACCTCTGTGCATAGGAGATAATTCGTTGGCCCAGGACGCTAAAGAAAAAGCCGATCTTCTGGGCAAACTCTTTGCGTCCAACTCGACCCTGGACGACAATACGGCTTCCGTCAGGGTCGTTCAGCTGGTGATCTTCTCGTATACTTGACTCACCGGTGGGCACAGGCGATCGAGACCAAGGGGGAAGCGTTGGCCGTTAGTTTGGTCGTGGCGAAGGCCTTCGATCGGGTCTGGCACAAAGCGCTCCTTGCGAAGCTTCCTTCCTATGGGCTTCCCGAGAAACTGTGCAATTGGCTCACCAGTTTTCTTACAGACAGAAGCATCAAGGTCGTTGTTGACGGTGCATGCTCCGACTCGAAGTCTGTTAATTCTGGTGTCCCACAAGGCTGTGTGCTATCACCCACGCTGTTTCTTCTGCATATCAACGACATGCTGCAGATTAGCGGCATCCATTGCTATGCAGACGATAGCACGAGTGATGCCCTTTACACCGGCCGCGCTAACATTTCTCGGGTAAACGTCATCGAAAGCCGATCCAAACTTGTGTCTGAAATCGAAACTTCTTTATCAAAAGTTTCAGATTGGGGTCGACTTAACCTAGTCCAATTTAACCGCTCACCGCTAAAAAGATGCCATTGGTCGTATCACCTCAATTTGAGAGCACTTCCCTAACTGCATCAGCCAGTATCGGAATCCTTGGCGTCGATATATCAAGTGAAGTCCAGTTTCGCGGTCACTTAGAGAGTAAGGCCATATTAGCCTCGAAGAAGCTTGGTGTGCTAAACAAATCGAGACAGTATTTTACTCCGGCCCACCGCCTGCAACTTTATAAGGCGCAGGTTCGGCCGCACATGGAATACTGTTCTCATCTCTATGCAGGTGCACCCCAGTACCAACTTCTGCCTCTTGACCGCATTCAACGGAGAGCGACTCGCATCATCGACTGCCAAGATATTTCTGATCGACTTGACACCTTGGCGTTGCGTAGAGATGTAGCTTCACTCTGCATCCTCTATCGCTTGTATCATGGGGAGTGTTCAGAGGAATTGTTCGGACTTATACCGGCTGCTGGTTTCCGCCATCGTCCTACGCGACAAAATATCCATCCCCATCACCTGGACGATTGGCACTCCACCACTGTGCGCTTCTCCAGAAGCTTTTTGCCTCGCACAACCAGCTTATGGAACAAATTGTCGCCTGCCGTATTTCCGAACCGATACGACCTTCAAACCTTCAAGGAGAGAGCGTACTTCTACCTAAAAGGCCGGCAACGCACTTGTGACTCTTGAGTTGCGGGTGTCCATGGGCGGCGGTAGTCACTTACCATCAGGTGACCCGTCTGCTCGTTTGCCCCTTATCGCATAAAAAAAAAAAACCGGTAGACAAACAATGTGGGGCGAAGGGTGTGCACCGCTGAGTCAGTCAGCCTGTCCTCATGGCCGAGGATACTTGGTTGAAACGTCAGGAAAAATAAATACAGGTATCTGGTCCATTAATTCCCGGTATAGTAATTTAATTATACAAACAATGCTTGTTTTTTATTGGGGAGTGATTGAAGGTCCAGAAGGCCCGACTCCCCCTCTGCTCTTTCCCATCGTCTCATCTTTCCTCTCATCACCTTCTAAAGTGGGCAGAGTAGTTAATACTCATAACTTACAGGTTGCAGGTGTCACTGCGGCGGTTGTCACTTAGATACAATCAGGTCACCCAACTGCTCACCTGTAGCACATTATCTGTACCCCTATAATATAAAAAAGTCGGTTAATATTGCTTTTAAAGTGAAAATAATTAATTACTTTTTGTAAATGACATGCTTGTACCAGAGTGTCATCAATTACCTATTACAAATTATGATGTTTGTGAATTACCCACGGGCTACATTTCCTTCGGAATCTGGCCCCTAAGTTCATGAGAATGGCGGCTGCAATCTCTAGGTTGCTGCCCAACTTAGGGGGGCCCGACGCCTCCTGTAGGAGACTCTACGTTGGAATCGTGCGGTCTATGGCCTTATACGGGGCCCCAATATGGGCGGAGACTCTGGCCGCCCGCAATGTTGCATTACTGCGGCGACCGCAGCGGGCGATGGCCGTTAGAGTCATAAGAGGATACCGCACGATATCCTTCGAAGCAGCGAGTCTCTTAGCTGGTTCTGCCAAAGATTGGATGCCAAAGTCCTTGCGGCATTATACCTGTGGCGCAAGGAAGCGTTGGAGCGAAATCTGAGACCCGCGCCTCGGGAAATCGAAGCGCAACGGTCCCAGGTCTACCAGGTCCTAATGAGTGAGTGGAAAGAACGCCTTGAGCGACCAAGCGCAGGGCACGCCACAATCGTGGCGATAAGACCCATTCTGGAGGATTGGCTTGAGAGGCAACATGGCAGCCTCTCCTACCGGCTGACTCAGGTGCTCACAGGTCACGGCTGTTTCGGTACTTACCAAAACAGCCGTGACCTGTGAGCGTGAAGTACCGGCTGTGTCGCATAGGCCGGGAGCCTGTCACGAGGATACTGCACTCCACACCCTAGTGGAGTGCTCAGCGTGGGCGCAACAGCGACACGACCTCGTGATGGCTATTGGTGTGGGATGATGTCGCCTCGTTTTGCGAGGAGGTGATGTTGGCCAAAGAGGCGGCGGAATGGCGAAAGGGAGAGGACAAGTACTCTCCCATCCCGCAGAAGATGCACCAGATGTCGGAGAGCAAACACCGATCTCCGACCTCCATAAGCACTGGCCTGGCGGTATCGGGCTGGGCTGACCATTATCCCAGCAGAAGCAGTCTCATGATGGAACACCGTGTGGTTTTAGTCGGTTCGAGTCCGACATACCACCTCACCGTCGGCTCTGGTGAGGTGATGACCCGTGGGGGTTTACACACGAGATAAAAAAAAACGGGCTACATTTCCTTGGTAAATACAAATTCAAAAAAAAAAATGTTTTATTACATTTAATTATTGTTCCATTAGTGCCATTTGTTTCGGTAACTTTTTGTCATCTTGTAGGCAGTGATATAAACCCGTAGCTGTAGAAATGTTAGGATTTTTTATCAAAAAAATGCGACAAGTAGTCACACTGGCACTTCTCTCTTGGTGTTAATCTTACACTACCCAAAGAATTCTGTAGAGAACGGTGTGTACCCAAAGAATGGTGGATGCATTAACACTTCCCAACTAAGCTCTCTCAATTTTTGCTGAGTGGCCAAAGGGGTGCTTGTGCGTTATCATAATGGAAGACCACTCCTTTTCTATCTTCTTCTTTTTTAATTCCAGCAATTTTTTAGCAATTTCTTGCTTGATCCTAATTAGTTGTAGTTAGTATAGATCCGAATCAATGGTTTTGCCTGGTGGTAAAAGGTCGATTAGTAAGATTACCATTGTAACAAAAAACCTAATCCTAATCAAAGTTAAAGAGAATACGAGTATATACACCAATGCAAGTCGTAACTAAAAAAGGTAAGCAGCATGATTTCTTAAACAAATAATAATAAATTGTATATGAACAAAAATTTACAAGAGGTAAAGATAGGAATACGAATGCCCTTGCGATTATTAATGCTGGCAATACTCTTTCAGAATGCCAACAGCATTGCTGTATCCTTCAAGCGTTTAGGGATTTAGGGAATGTCATGTCATGTAAAATTCAATCTGTCAATAATTCAATAAATTTTAAAATATGTGGTGATAATAATTCAAATTTAAATTAATAAGAAGGAGGCATCGACGCCCAGATGCTGCGGCAATACGTAAGTCGGGGCAGGGGTTCAGCGTTACAAGGGGGCCAAAAGAAATCTTCAAGCTGCAGTCAAGTTGGCCAAAAGAGTGGCTCGTCAAGAGTTACTGGAGACTCTAGACCGAGATCCTTAGCTAGCGGCTACGCTTTCGCAGCTCCTTCCCAACTTGGGAGAACTCAACGCGTCTTGTAGGAGACTCAACGTTTGAATTTGACTTTCAAATAAAAGAAGCATTCAGGTTAACATCCGCAAGCTTACGTTGCGCCTCCATAGGGTACTATCTTGAACATCTTCTAAAAGTGTTAAGTGATGGTAGATTTCGTAATGGCCATGGGGACATTGTTCCAGCACTTGGATGCTGCATGTCAGAAGCTTTTCCTAAATGCCTCTGCCTTATGTGGCTTTAATAGCAGTTGTTGTCACATTGTTTATTAGGGCGTGCAATACCATTTAAGGCCCAAGCCAAAATGAAGTTATAATTTAAAAAGAGGTTTATATGAACCCTGAATGAGACCGAGAAACAGAAGCGGGCACATGCATTCTGCACTCTCTGTACTAATAGGGCCGAGGGAGATATATAAATAAATGAAGATATAATAGCTATTAATGTTTATGCGCCAGTTTGTTACAGCATTATTATATCAGTAGATCATAGTTATGTGTACAACATGGCAGTATGCCCATAACCCAGCGGCACAATAACCTAAATATTCCTCCAGGCTATCTTACCTACCATCTTAAGCGGGTAGAAATAAGTTATGAATGTTATTTAGACTAGTGCTACCTACATCTATCCTAGTAATCTATACTAGTACAACGTATATTTAAGCTCTTAAAAAAAGTATATAATTTAATAGCAATGATTGTCATAATAAAACATAATTTTACTGCAGCTTATACCAATGAGTACTAAACTCTATAAGCTGTATCAACATAGTGTGTTCGTAAAAGAAAATTTTTAAAAACTTTTAGCAAGAGAATTATTGGATAACAAGTCGAGTAAATCTTTTCACAAAATTTCGTGTTTATTATCACTAGCATTACATGGGGCATATCAATTTCTTGCATATAACACCGGCCATATGATTTCATAGCCAAATTATAAATAATTAAAAATACGCTTTCGGCAATGGTTTATGAACGAGCAAAACGATGACCTTAGTATTGGTGTAGTCTGCAGTAGCCTCTAACTAGTCTTATATTGAAATGAGTTAAGAAGGTGTATTCTTTAGGTGGATCTATATGATCCACCTTCTCTTACACCACTCTACACTCACACTGAAGAAGTAATTATTGTTCAAATTTCTCATACGTTCATAATATTTTCATAACAGATAATGATTAAGTTATTTTGGTTAACTCAAGTTAGACAAGAAGAAGATAATATTAATTGCTTTATTTATACTATTAACTTGACTGATAATGAAGTTTTTACGCCAGGAACAACATTCGCTGGATAAATCATGATCATTCCTTTAAAAGGCTTATGATAAATTGTATGAAAGTACCCATTTTTAGATAGGCTAACCAACACGATCAAACGTACCGTTTTTGTTACCCAGAAAATGAGCGTTTGAAAATTCATGAAGTTATTCAATTTTACTCAGTACTTTCAACTTTAACCTTTATTTGTGTACAGGAATATTCTCATCGACCTGATCCTTTCATACTGAAATAGAAATGGGCATAAACTTTATCGAGAATATCGAATTCCATGTGCGTTACTATTTACATAATTGTAGGGTAGTGCTAACAAATAGGTAGTCGTTGTGACAGCCCTAGCACTCAGCGACAGTAACAATCGGTGTACGATCGTGTATCTCGGCTCGGCACGGATCCAACGGGACATGTTATTATATCCTAGAGCTGCACTTATTATTTAATAGGTGCGCCGAGTTGCCGACCAATTAAATTAATGCTGGCGTCCTCGTAGTACTAACGAAATCCTTTTAAATTAACTGCCATTACGATAATGTTAATAGTTCAAAGTACAGTCGTTTATGTAATTGATATTATTATTTTACTTGTGCATATCAATATTAAATGCCAAATACATATTTTACTTTAAATTTATGATGTTGGTATTTCTACCGTGGGTGTATTTTAGTGTATTTTCTAACTCTGCGGTTATTTGCCCTATGTTGCTAAGTTATTCATAAACTGTGACTGTTATTTTATACAGGTTGTCAAACATTATGTAGATTCCACAAAGTATGAATATTCAAGGTCGATATCAGTTTGGTCGAGTTATATAAATAAATGTTTATCAATGAGAGAGTTCATCATGACTTGTTTTAATATGCCTTTTTTCACCCAATCGTGGGCAAAAGAGTAGCAACCATCATAGCATCAGTATATCTCGTAGCCTAATTATAAAACGGAACTATACTACATTTAATATTAACTTTTACTTCATAGAAAACCTAACATTAATAATGCTTGCATTGTGTGACCGAAATTTCATAAAATGGCTTTTTGAAAATCGTGTATGTCAAAAACATTTAAAATCTTGCATAAAAGACACGTGCTTTCTCCGGACAACTTTTGATGTCTACAAAGAGCAAAATCATACCTTGTTGCAAGCACCAGGCTGCTGTTTAAAACTTCTCTTACGGGACTTAAATAATAGGTGGAGAGACTTAAAAGACCAATAACATGTTACAGGTAAAATATATACAAACGATGCGTTGGATTGCTTTTCTTACTGATGCACCGCATGAAGCTAACTTTGTAATATAAAAAATATATTATTCTTGTATTTTTAGTACGACTAGACGATTTTCATTACAAACTCGTATATTCAGTACTCCATTTTAGTGTAGGAGGATAGAATCGTGCACGGGTTGGCGATAACTGCTGTTGAGACTGTTTATAGCTAATTGCTTACCAGCAGGCGGGCCATTACACTTGTTTACAATTTTAGTTTGTATAAAAAATAATCTAAATCTTCCTCTCTTAGAACTCAGTAAAAAAATATGAAATGGTCACTATATGGTAATATGTAGCACTGTTACAATACTTTGAAAAAGTTACGAGGTAAAGAGTTTAATAGAAACCCCGGATACGTAACAACAGCAGCATTTGTATTCTACTATGTTTCGTAGAGCGTATTTACCTCAATAAGAAAGAAAGGCTACGGATGTATTCGTTTAGAATCAGAGTTTCTATAAACAATGACTGACCCTCATGTCTCAATGTCACATTAGGGGACTAAAAACTTATTAATTTATTATATGATTATGTGGTAAACAGTTGTTAAGATATATATTATACACTTTTTTTATAATATAGGGGGAAAGACAAACAGACAGGTCACTTGGTAAGTGACAACCGCCGTCCATGGACACCTGGGAAAATTGGAGGGGGAGTTTTGAAACCTCACTAATTTGTTGTAATGCTTCACATCCGGTTTTCTGTGAGGCCGTGGTATCGCACCGGTGGAGCCGGCCCCTTCGTGCCTAACATGGCTCTGCCATTGTTATAATTATGGTACATACCTATTTCTTACTTTACCTAACCATATTTTGTTTTTTTTTTTCCTATAATATCAATGAGCTCTGAAGTGGCCCTTTTGTATATAATAAGTAACGGGATTGCCCGTCGTTGGAGGGAAAACGTGTCCATCAACGCAAAATGATCATAATAACAGCTGCCGCTAGCTTTAATTATACGGCATTGTGCAGCTTCAACGGACCTATGTACACACCTAAACATACATACAAGTTCCCACTCTCGTGTGTAGGTAGGTTACTCATGTGAGCCGATTTGTTGTTGTTAATCTCTAGTTTATTTATGTTATTTAATTTTTATTTTTGTTCCTATATACACATACATGTATAAAATAATTATGCCACGATGCCAATCTTTAACAGTTATGTGCTGAAAAAATGCTATTTCGAGCAACGCTATTGAGCTGAACATAATAATGTACGATTATATAGGCACTCTGTTGTTGGCGAATCGATAAATTGAAGTTTCAAGACTCGATTTAATCAAACGCGCACTAGAGTCGAGTCAAGAGGAATCAACGAGTCTAGTAGTGGAGTAACTGTTAATTTATTCAGAGCCAGATAGCAGTGGTCCAAAGTGGTCAATATCGGAATTTAATGTAATTGCTAATATATAATCGGTAATGTATACTGTAACCTAGCTGAAAATACACATAGCACACATTTCAATGTAATAGCAGTGTTTTATTATCAGAAATTTCAAATAACGCTGAACGCCTAGAGAAAATCCCCATATGCAAGCTAATGCCTTATTATATTAAAGAATATTTTATAACAGACAAGAACCTAGAAATGATTTTCCTATTAATAATTCTTCTTGTTTCTAAAAGTCCTTCTTCATTTAAGGAATATTTGTTTAGAGTTTTTTATAATTTATATTAATTATATTACTAGTTTTATTAATTGTTTGTAATTACATGCTGAAATTGACTCTTGTAACGGAATTTAGGTGTACATGTAATTTGGAGTGGGCTTTGAGTTTCTTGCTTGTTCTTCTCTATAGGATCTACGTATTAGAGTAGGCAACTAGCTTCATGACTGACTTAGTCCGACCGACTTTCTCTCTTGACAATTCAAAAATGCCTATGATTGGTTTAGTTGAAATAAACGATTTTGATTTTGATTCTCACTCATACAATGTTGTAGTATTTTCATAGTATGTTTAAATTTTATTTGGATTTAAGTTGTTGGGGTATTTATTTAAATAATGAAATTTCTTTTTATTAACCAATATGTCAATTCAAAATATTATCATAGTATAAAAACTTTTTGGACACAATTTTTTTGTGTATTGTGATTATTTCTTGATGCATAACGTACTGTCATTAAATGAATAATCGCGATAAAACGAAATTAACTATCTAACTATATAAATTTGAATCATCCTTGTAAACCAATATTCATTTAAATTGTACATTTATTTGTAAAGAATTATCATTTGAGGAAATGTTATATGTATATGTATTTTTTAGTGGTAGAGCCATGCTTAGGCAAGGATGGGCAGGCTCGACCGGTGCGATACCACGGCCTCACAGAAAACCGGTTGTGAAGTAACGCTTGCGTTGCATTTCCCCGAATTAAGTGAGGTTTCCGGGGGTCCACTTCCCCCTTCCCCCTTTTCTCTCCCCTCATCTCCTTTCTCCTCTTTCCCATCTCCTCGTCCCTCCTCTCTTCTTTCCGCTCCCTGCATCCCCCATCCCTCATCACCCTCAAAGGCAGGCAGCGCACTTGCGACTCTTGAGTTGCAAGTGTCCATGGATGGCGGTGTCACTTACCATCAGATGACCCGTCTGTTCGTCTGTCCCCCAATAGTACACACAAAAAAAAGAGATACGTAGGTGCTGAAAATTTTAATTCATATTTTTATTTCGCTTGTTTAATGTCATCAAATGAAAATTAAGCAGTCTAAAACTACATTAAAAAATAAAATGAGTTTAAAAATGAATGCAGAACGTACTTTGCCACTTCGTTTTCATTAAAACTTTTTTAAATATATTACGTCGTTATGCTTTTTACCAAACAAGCGGTAACGCTTGTTTAACAAGTCAAATTATAAAAGATTATAAAACTGGACTACATTAATAATTTTATCTCATTATATTTCTATCTTATAATATACCCTATGAAACTCCCATTATTAAGATGATTCAAATGACACCTATCACGTTGAAATCCATCAAGCCGTCTAGGCTCTAAAGCTTAAAAAGACATACATATCCTCGACAACCACAACCCTCCTTCTCACACATTCGGAAAAAACGAGAGAATTATATAAATAATTACAACTAAAAAAAAGCACACCCTATAACAAATTTTGCGGGTATAAAACGATTTAGATTCATTACACACAGATGCCACAAAGTGAAACAAGCCAGATTTGTTTTTCATAATTTATATGATAGTTAGCTTCTCTTGTAGTAACACCATGATTCTGTTTGGTATTGTTACTTTGAACTTTTGTTTGTACTATAAAAGAAAATTAATATCTGGTAAAAATGTTCTTGGCAGAATGATTAAGTGCCATAGCGGTTGTAGTATTGCGTTACTAAATGAAAATGTACTGCGACTGGTAAATAAAAACGTTAAAACTGTAATTAAATAATGTTTTTTTTTTGGTCTAGGGGCACAAGAGCAACTAAGTCAGTTTATGGTAAGTGACTTCCACCGCCCATGGACTTCTGAAACCCAAGAGTCACATGTGTGTTACCGAGGCTTTAAGGGTAACCTCCACAGAGGGGAGTGCCCCTCACTCCGGTATCCTCACTCACGAAACACGACGCAAGTTCATAACCAATTTTCTCTTAGGCCTTGGTATTCCTCAAATGGAGCAGCCTAATCATGGTTTTCCCATGGCTACATTATTTTAGTCTGTACAAATTGTATTTATAAAGATTATTCATTTGTTATTCACATTTGAAAGCTAGGTCTTTGTGTACGTAGGTACACAAAGACCTAGCTCTCAAATGTGAATCTTTAGGCCTCAGGAAAGAACATGAATATTTAGTAAGTTTCAGTACTAAATTAATATAGAAGTATGAGAACGAGATAGGTATTTATGTTAAATCAGGGAATTCAACAAAAACTTCCAGTATAAGAATTAATGTAACCGAACAAGCTAACGTAAATAAATAAAACCAGCCAAGTGCGAATCGGACTCGTGCACGAAGGGTTCCGTACCATTATCTATAATAACAGCAAAAAAATAATCTTTGTTGTATGTAATGGAATATTTATCTAATTTAATTTAATTAATTATTTTTAAAGTAAATATATAACTAAATATTCTGTAAATATAACAAGCGTCTACCTGTTGCCATTACCAATATTGAGGAAAATCGAACAAAACATCACGTTTCTTGTGTGGGAGCCCTTAATTATTTATTTTATTCTCTTTTTTAGTATTCGTTATTATAGCGGCAACAGAAATACACAATCTGTGAAAAATTTCAACTAAGTCTAACTATCACGGTTCATAAGACTGGTGACAGACAGACAGCGAAGTCTAAGTAATAGGGTCCCGTTTTACCCTTTGGGTGCGGAACCCTAAAAAGAAAAAGGACACGGGTAAATGCAAGAACGTAATGGGATTTGGGTTGATCTTTCTAATAGGTTTTTTATCTCAATTGAATTGAAAAACATGGTAACTAAGTTTTTTGAAGTAGGAAATTCCGTGAAGGAAGAGAAATGAATTATCTCAAAATAGAATGTCTATTTACAAAAGGTTGAACTAAATTTAAACAGAATGACTTGTTTAAATGAAGAAATACGTATGAAAGCTGCAATTGCAAGTAAGATAATATAATATGCACTTAATCGCTCTCCTGCTGAATGTTTACGTACATATGTATTATATATCTAAGGAGATCAGCATGTACCACATAATTTCCATATTCGTGTGCTCTACTATAAATAAGATAATTTCATTTATCTGAATAAGTTTCTTACGTAACACATCCATTGTTATATGACAAGTATTTTGAAGATTATACTCGTGTATAATTCTAAAAATATGTTTTACAAACCCCCCTAACGAATGCTCCTCACATTTCTATTACCTAGACTTCTAATTAATGTAGGTAGTACTTATATAGAATAGACCTAATAATATTTACATTGCTCATTCGGATAAAACCTTGTCCTGAGATTCATTAGTCAAAATTCAAAAGTTTGCAGTGTTCATAACAATGTTCACGCTGAACAAACGTCAAACCGGAAAGTTTTGCCTAAAATATGTAAGTCTCTTTGTTTAAGGGAAATTAGAAGTCGTTCAAAACACATACGTTTTATTCGATTTACATATTCATTGGGTTCGTAGCTTGCTAACAATAGCGTCTATCTTTTTGCTCGATTATGTTCAACAGGTAATCGAGTTGGGAAACATTTCAATTACTTATTACAGATATTTAAATAAAGGAAAGCTTATTTCTGAAATAAAAGCTTTGAGTGATTCAATTTCCTAAACAAATTCTACAAATATTTTGCACTTGTAGTTTCAAGTCAAGTTGTAGTCAATAATTATAAAAAAAACAAATATGATTTATATTTAAGTAGTACACATAATCCGTTTGAAAGTAATTGAAAAGTCATTTTTATTTTCATAACCAGCTCTCGCATTGTGTCGCAAATAACACTGAGACTCGGTACAACTATTTGAGGAGCACACAATTATTGTCCCGTGAGGGCTATGAACCCACAACCCTTGACTTAGCAGTCAGGTTTTAACAGTGGCAGAGCCATGCTTAACCAGCCAGTCGCTGTTGAACATTTTTTTTTAATTATACATCACGATATATTATTTGATATATTAATATTATTTTGAATTAAAAATTTTATTTTGACCCTAGTACGGAACTGGTTTACTCATTGTCACTAATATTTCACGATCAGACATTGAATTACAGCTATATAATTATATAGCTTAATAGTTGCATGTAATTTTACACTGAAAAATTATCTAGGTTAAGGTTGAAGAAGACAGGAAGCCTATTATTCTACTTTTTTTCCTTTGATACTATTCTCTCTTCATTCCACCGTCAGCGGTTCCAGGTAGTGAATCCGGAGCACTTTATTGAGAAATTCAATTATCTAATGGGCGTGTATAAATCGGATCCATATCTCTTTCTTCATTGTTAAAGAATTTTCCGCTTGCCTGGTGTAGCGTACGTAATCCGTACAATTTGCTGATATTTTTAGTAGCAAATTGACTTGACATAACTACCGTATTTTATCTGTATGAGTCGTTTTGTTTCTGAAAAGTCCGTAAAGATATCAAAAATAATCGATGTAGAAACTAAGTAAGGGTTATAATTTTGCATTGAAAATGATGATTATTAACTTTTTTAGGTAGCATCGCCTTTTTAATGGCAAAATTTAAGCTACTTAAACAATTCAGTAAACTTGGGCCTCAAACAGTTCATAACCTGAATTAAAACCGACATAGAAAATATCTATAAATACGACGAAAATATAAAAACAAATAAAGTTTTTTTAATATTTTTATTTAATTTCAAAAAGAGGGTTTTTTAATAAATATGGATTCAACCAACAAGAGGTCAGCAGGTAGCCATTTATTATAAGTACTTACTGCATTTACACATGTAAGCGTGCATGACGCGTTCAAAGCTTTCTCCTGACTGAATAATGCCTCAAAGCTTTGAACTTAGTAGGCTGCCTTAAATATTCAGGCCTTTAGAAGCTCCATGTGCAATTTGTTTATACCAACAAAGGTGTGATCAAAAACTTTTGTGTTATGCAGTGGCACTTCCAGTGTCAAATCTTGGGATGACCTTAGACATTTTCATGTGTGTCATTGAGGAACTTGAACCGTTCTATGAGGTAAAAAGGGGCCTTAGGCTTAAACACTGTGTTGTAAAGAAAAATGTGGATATGAGTACTCCGGGGAGATCGAATTGGAAGCCACTTTTCACACAAACGCACATTTTCGTACCCAAATAACTTTGACTATGAATTGTCGCCAGCCGTATTTCCGGACCGATACGACCTTCAAACCTTTAAGAAAAGAGCGTACTCCTACCTAAAAGGTCGGCAATGCACTTGTGACTCGATTAATTGCGGGTATCCATGGGCGGCAGTGGTCACTTACCATCACAAAATTCATGTGAATCTTATACAGAAGTGTTAAAGTCGCTCAAGTTTATGAAGTTGTGTTTCAGTGAGATTCTGATAGCTGACTTCGGTATAATCAGTAGTTGGAAGGATAAGCGCTTGTGCAAGTGCAGTCTTAGTGGATGTAGGAAACAAGTTACGTAACTTTTGGAGGGACCCTGCTGGGGCGAAATTTTTACGGCTGACCTCTTCTATCTGTGGACCCCAAGATAAGGTACCATCCATATAAATTCCGAGGTTCTTGCAAAGCATATGGGCATACAGTTCATACGTCTGGTAGACCAAGAATAGGTCAAGATCCGAAACCAGCAGTCAGCGATAATATTCACGTATGGCATCCATCCGGCATGGATCATGATATGTCGCAAAATTAAAGGCAAGGTCGGTGCAGCACTCTCCTCGTGGAACAACAGTGCAGAGGTTAAATCCGTAAACCTATGTTTGCTGTCATACTAAATGGTCTAACAGGCCCAACTGTTGGCTATACTTATATAGAGCCACTAGCACGATCCTCCGTATGAAAGAAGGAAGGAAGGTTTGGTGATCATAGCGATTAGAGAGCAGAGCTCAATCACGCTCAACCGAAATTATGTAGCAGTTAATGACGGGGTATAGTGGGTTCTTCGAGTACTTGTACAGGTTCAGGGCTTAATGAGGCTTAAATTCTACTTATATATGTATGGACAAGTAACTATATATATATATAGTAACAAGTAACTAGATAAATTTATAAGCACTGCAGTTAGCATGCCTTGCAAGATACGTTCCCAAAATATATTGAAGATATATATACATATACTATAGCATAGATATAAGTAGTAATAAGAATCATATTAGAGTAGAATGAAAATATAGGAAACAATATAAAAGCTGACATTTAGTATTTTAAAACTTTGTAATTTGTACTTTGTAAGTTATTGTAAGTTACTAAAAATCCCATACTGCAATTCAGCAATAATAATAATTGAACTGTGTGAAAGGTATCTGAAACTGTGATGGCGGGTGTATTATATATAAAAAGGTAAGAGTTAGTTCTTTTGTCAGATAATTCTTGCAACCAAACTATTGCTGAAAATACATGACTGACATTTTTAGTGGATTAACGCCGTCCATAATTAAGTCTCCAGTCACAATTGTTTGTTTTACTTTTACAGTGGTAGAGCCATACTTAGGCACGAATTGGCCGCCTCGAACGGTGCAATACCACGGCCTCACAGATTTTATTTTTCAGGCTGATTGTGAAGCACCGCTTGTGTTTAATTTCCCTGAAATTAGTCAGGTTTCCGGAGGCCCAACTCCTTCTCTCCTATCACTTCTCTCTTTACTCTTTCCCTTTTCTTCTTTCTCCTCCCCACATCCCTCATAACCCTCAAAGCGGACAGATCACTTACGACTCTTGAGTTGCAGGAGTCCATTTACGGCCTTGTCACTTACCACCAAGTAACCCGTCTGTTCGTGTGCCCCCATAAAGTGCGATAAGTCTGCATAGACTATTTTAATTGTTTGTGATAAGGTAAAAACGTGTTGTTTGTGTGAAAAATTGTAAATAATCTGCATAAAGATGGTGGTTTGTATTTGAGTGGTAGAGACGGAGTATATAGAAACAGTGAAAATTGAGGGAGATAAAACGCCAGCCTGCTTCGCACCGGGGGAAACATTGCAACATGAAGACACCGAGACTTCAATGCGTATACACTGTCGGGGACTAGACAGGTAACTATGAAACCAATCAATTGCCCTTGGAGGTATTTTAAGAATGGAGGATATGAAAATCTACTGTTTTGAATGCGTTGCTAAAATCAAGTAAGGTGAGTAATGTAATATTTCCACAATCCATCGTCTGTGTGCGAACCACTGTAGAGGTGATTACTATTAGTAATGTACAATTTTGTTTTCAGTATTATTAGAAGTGTACAATTTCTTTTTTTTTTAGAGATAGCTCCCGCATTACTATTAATTTCTGTGTCGCGTGGGACTTTACAAACATTCAATCAACGGACACAAATAACCCCCCCGGAATCAGAACAGTAATTTCAGGATTACACAAAGTGTTGTCCCGTGCGGGGATCGAACCAACAACACTCGACGCAGCAGCGTAGTGGTAAGGTGACCATTTAAACCGCTACGCCATCCGTGCAGTCAAAGTTGAATAAAATGTTCATAATATGTGGCTTTAATTGTCTTTTATCCATGAATCATAATATATAGTAGAACGATTTCTTAATCTTGGTTATCATATTCAATCAATTTTGTACCTACTAAATTTGTATGAAGACAGGAGACTCATATATCGTACAATGCAGCCCCTCTTTTAAATCACATCTCTCTCTCCGTCCAATGGCTACCTGGAAGAGATTGCTAATTGGCCGCGTATTGTACATATTGTTAGCTAAGTATTTATAAGCTAATATTGTATCTGACTGTACAATAAAGAGTCAATCAATCAATTTTTAACGTCAACTAATTGTTTTGAACGCTTCAAATATTTCAAAATTTGACACGTTACTCACCTCAAGATTTCTTACAGAGAATAAAAAGGACACTATTAATTTTCCTGTTATGTATTTGTTAAAAGATTTGCCATCAATTTTGAGGATAAAAGTTTTAGTAACATAATTTATTGGTGTTTATATTTTGTTGTTATTAACTAGTCAACGGTTTGAAGTATCAAAGAAATCCCTTCAGTTCTTGAGAGGTACTAGAACCTTTCAAATGGCTCTTCGACCTATAAACATGTCATTAGTTTGAATATATGACGTTGCTTCTTGAAGTTCAA
Source organism: Tyria jacobaeae (assembly GCA_947561695.1). Lineage (NCBI taxonomy): Eukaryota > Metazoa > Arthropoda > Insecta > Lepidoptera > Erebidae > Tyria > Tyria jacobaeae. Next base: position 16,120,334 of record OX387212.1, read on the forward strand.
AACTTTTATAACGTATGGACTGATTCTTTGAGACATAAATTATTAACTCGTAAAAGACATTACTGATCTCTCTATAATATTAATGCTTGTTCTGAAACAATATATTGTGCTATTCTTTGATACATTTTTAATCTATGGTAAGTTAATTTTTCAGTATCACACTGTAGTACCTACATACATTATATAACAATAATGACAATTCTTTATTTCCAAGAAAATGGTCACCTACAATTACCAGATATTATGTTATAGTTATTATACTATTAGATTTGTTGAGTAGGTACACATATTCTGTCACTCGAGGCTTGCAAATATTCATAACAATTATTTATTAAAAAAAATATATATGTATAGTTATTCATCTGAACAATTCTGGTCTCCTGTGGGACCAAACTCCTGTATCTAGTCGTTAAAGATAGTTAGGTTCCATGACTTGTTTCTATAGAATTAAAATTGCATTTTGGCAAAGAGTGGGCTTTTGAGACACCCCTGTCTACTCCTTCATTGATATAGACGTGAATGTATGTATGTATACAATTACTAGTACTTTATTAACTATTAGTTACTATATAAAAAGTTATTCAGTTGTTCGCACAGTAAGGCAAAAATAGATAGTAAGTCATTGCATTTGAAATATAAAAGGATATTACGCAGTCTCCAGACTATTCCAAGATTTTTATGTTCATGGTCGCCCATAAACTACGCAGTTTTATTCCAGAGTAGGTTGCAAGCGCGAGAATTTCGCTTATAGATATTTTACGAATCGAGTTTAGGAAAAAATATCGTATCATTATATAACGATGTCTAATGTTATTTGATTTTCTTTGTATTTTTTTGTTTATTGATAAAGGAAGTCGCAGAATTCTGATCTCAAATTATGGTTTTCGCATTTCTCAATATACTTTGAACACTTACAGGGCATGTAGTTTAAAGCATATTAGAATATTGTCTAAACGGACTAAGCGTGTGTCCCCAATTTGAAACACATCTGAAAAATATATCTTTTTGTTTCTAAACGGCTTTATACGACCACGACACGAACACGAACACACGAACCACTAGAGAGTTAGCGATTACCGATCAATATAAAACCATTGAATAGTATATTCATCGTAAACCTAGTTCGTTATTTGAAACAAATATATTTAAAAAACTTTCAATAAACAATATTGGTGTATATAACTATTAAAAAGGATATGGATTGGTGATGAGTTTGAGACACCAACTCCTGGGTCTGGTTTCTTGCGTCAAATATCGGAGGGCGAGCGGAGTGAAGCCGGGGTAAGGCAAACCATGCCCCACCGAGCTCTCCGTGCTCAACCCTCCCTCTGAATCTGATTCCCCACCGTCAGAATCCGAGCACCCACCACTAGAGTCCGACTCGGGCCCACCCTCCCGGTACCCGTAGTAAGACATCCTTTCCCGTTCACCTGACATCCACTTAAACTTATAAGCTCATTGTATCACTTAAGAACAATCTATTTAACACTATTTTACCATCTTTCACGTTAGCTCAACTATATAAATACGTGTCCGTTAAAATCGGGAGCGTGTGTTTTGACTGTTCCGTTACAACATTGGAAACAAACTCCATCGTCGGTGGAGTTTGATAATGATGGGCAACACTATCTGAAACAAAAGAGAAATCAAATCAGATTATGTTTGTTAATTTATTCAAAATACGTGGTTGTTCTGTATCTTAAGGGAGCTAAATTAGAATATTGATGCCTGAATCCAACTCCGAGTCCCTCCGGTACGACTTTATTACGTCCCCGCCGCGTGGAATACCAAGATTTTACCCAAAATATTTGTAAGAAGTTTAATAAAACCATTGAAGTGTAATCAGTGACTTGACAGTAGTGTATTGATTATTAACGTGCTTTCATAAGGATTGTTTTGGCTGCGTTAGTAACCTAAATGAAATTGTCTTTGATTTGGAAGATCGGAAATCGAATCGAACGGTAAGTATGTAAAGTAATGGTGTACCTGTGGTATACCATTACTTTTGCAAATATAAACAGACCCAGTCATGCAGTGTGCTTGACTTTACAATCAAGCACACTGCATGACTGACTGACTGACTACTAAATTCTCAGCTTAGTTTTAAGATCTTATAATAAGAAAGTATTTATAATTGTATATAAAAAAATAAACTAAAAAGAAAAGAACAAGGAAATTATTAAGTTATATAAAGCTTGACAGTTTCATTTATTTTGCATTGAGACTATTCTTCAATATCAAACCTTCTCTAAGCCGTTTGAAAAGAAAACTTTTTTTCTTGTATATTACTTTTAGTACCAAAGTTTGACTTTCTGGTAGTGAACACCACTTCATGGATTCTTGGAATGCAATCATAAAATCTATAAACTTTTGTGAAATGATTTCTCAAATATCCTAAATTGTAAATACTTTCATATACTTGCTTACCATCAGGCAAAGTGGAGTCATTATGGTAGGCTTACAAAAAAAAAAAAAATGTACCTAGCCATGTTTAAACAACTTATTATACCTATTTTTTGAGTATTAGGTAAAAATAACAATCGAAACAGGTAATAAGTGATAGATATGTATATTTTTTACATACGGTTTGTTTGTAACTTTTATCAGTTCATGATCTGATCTTTAGTTTTTATTTTTATTTTAGTAATAATATAATAAATGTATAATATATAACACACGGTTGTTACACTTGGTGGAATGATTTCAGAACCAGAACTGCTTAAGAAACACGGGGAAACTGAGAAATCCTTGAGCATTTGATTAGCCTATAGTTTCTGTTTGAACAAGTAGGGGTCTCATGCATGGTGGCTGTGTCTTTTACTGTAAAGAGTAACTATGCCTACAACACATACATACTCTTGACACAATCTACATACATAAATATAAAATTGAAGTGTATGCTTGTACTACGTTTATGCAGTACGACTTCTACTAAGTTCTATATTTGTTTATATTTTATTTATCTCTAGAATAGATAAACCAATTTCTACGATTAAGACAACCTTATTTAGGGTTCTCCCCAAAAAATCTTAATATGTACAGTAATGTAGGTAAGTAGTTTGCTAACTTTAGTAGTATCAAGAAGTCAGAGCAAGTCTTTAAAAGGACGGTAACATAAGAGTTAAAGTCATTAAAGTCATTCTGAAAGTCACTCTTTTTGAACGGATATTATCACTATGATCGAGTGTTGAGGTCCGATGTATGTAAGTAGACTAGCTCTAGGTTGAGTTCCGACCTTCTTTTATAACATTTTAATTGTGCATTTTTTCGTTTTAAAATTTGAAAAAAAAAATATTTGCACCTAGAAAACGCCACGGTGTGTGGCCAGTAGTTCATAAACACTGAACGAGAGAACGATTAAGTGGTCGCAAATTCATTAATGTTTTGGAAAGTAAAACTAGTCTGCACCGCATAATTATGACGACAAAAATGACTAATGAGCTTTCTGCGTACACAAAGGAAGCGATAAAATATTTATAGAATTCTCGCGTGCTTGTAATTCTTGCGGCAAGGTGGGAGGAGGTGAAATATATTCGTAACAATTCACTAAAATAACCAGAAACTTGGAACGTCAATTTGACAAATGACGATGACTATTGACTTGATATATGTATGATTTAACATAGCAAATATATATATATATTTAATAAAAAAGACAACTTCCGCATAAGGATTGATTCCTGTATCGCGGGTGACTTTACAAACATTCAAATAACGGAGACGAAGACACACAGACTCAGAATAACAATTTAAGGTTTACACAAAGTGTCGTTCCGTGTGGGGATCGAACTCTTGGCGCGGCAGCGTAGTGAGAGGCGACCACTTAATCCACTGCGCCATCCGTGCAGTCAATTTAATATTTTCCATTATGTGAGTTATTTACTATCATTATTTTTAACCGAAAAAACAGTAACTACGTGGTTTGCATCCTGATCCATGCAGATCCTGATATTTTTAGCCATATTAGTTTTTATTTATGTAATGTAAAAATAGAATATTGGTCAGTATTACATTATCCAAACTTAACTGAACATTGCTAAAACCAGTCTGATCTATAAGAATTAATAATATACCTAAACCGAAAAATTTGGCGTTGGTTTAGTAATACAAGATTCGGCTGCGACACCCGAACTCGAAATACCATTCATATATACATATGCTTACGCCTCATTCTCGTCCAGGGTCGGCAGAATGTTTGATGAATGTAGATGAGGCAAAAGTTGTTTGTCAGGATCGTGTCAAATGGCGTTCTACAGTTTCTGCACCATACCATACAAATACGTGATTTGGTCGAAAATACGACGATAAAAAAGGAATGATAAAAGTTCAGAGCCAAAGTAATTATTCAAGTCTAATTATCGTACAGAATAACTTTTTTAAGCTGAAAATTATAAGTTGTTTAAATGTTGTTTTGGAATTAACTAAAAGGGACTCTCATGCCTCAGAGACTAAAATATATATATATCTACACAGATAGGCTTTATATAAATATTATGTTAATCATTTTTATTATATTATTATGTTATTTGGAATACCAACAGCATAAATAAGATTAGGTAAACATTAAAATTATATAGCAATGACGATATTTACAGGTATTCGCAAATAGATTCTAAGTGTGAAACAACAGTATAAATAACAAAAATACTAAAATAAAATAACAAATACCAATATACATAACAGAAACTTAGACACACTTTAGAACTTACATCCCCCTCCCTTCCTCTCCCCTCATCCACCCTCTCTTCTTTCCCCTCAAGTCATCCCCGTCATCCCTCATTACCCTCAAAGGCTGGCAGCGCACTTACGACTCTTGAGTTGCAGTTGTTCATTGACGGCGGTTGTCACTTACCTTGGTGACCCGTCTGTTCGTCTGCCCCTATAGTATAAAAAATAAAAAAAAAGTTAAAGGGTGCATTTTTGACATGTGACGGTTTGGATTTGAATATCTCAAACTAGCTCCTTAATTTATGCACTTTATTTCACTCTACTCTGCAGTTAGTTCGAGGTACTGCTAATGGTGGATTATGCCGAACGCGTACATTATGCTGTACTCTGACATTCGAGGAAAACCGACGAACCTATATCTCCCTAAATGATTTTTAAGAGTGTTACAATATCGGAGACAGTACGTCTATTTTGTAAAGGCAGAAAATGATATCTTTTACACCTCGACACATATTCGTGATCAATACTCTTACACATGAATACTGTTAATATTTTAACAACTTTTTTTGAATGGACTAAATACGGTCAATGTATACATATATTACAATGGCGATTATAAACCACAGAGGCATAATCGAGGATACTGCGCACCAGTGCAAAATATAGCACTTTAATAGTTTTAATATTCTTATAAAACAAATTAAAAAAAAATAAAAAAAAACTGAGGTACTAATAAGAAAATAAATAAAGATTTATTGCTTTTTTCAGGATGCTTATAGTATATTAGTTTAGAGTCCTGTATAACGACTAGATCCTTTATTGTCGTAACTTAAGAAAGTGGCTCATTATTAATAGTGTACAGAAATTTAGAGGGATTGGTTTAACGTATAAAAATAACGTGTAAGCACTTGGAAACATTCAGGTCTAATTTTACAATATTTAACAAAATTATTTTGATCGTTTTGCTTTAACTCACAATCAGAGGGGCTATTGACGGCCATGAATATCTTTACATCGTCTGTGTAGTATTGAAAATTAGTATTTTTAAAGCATGTGCCCATGTCATTAGTGTAAATAATAAAGAGCAATGGTCCTAATAAGAAACCTATTCCTCAAGAACACCAGAAGGGATCGCCATTGATGTAGACGTGAAGCCGTTAATTGCCTGAGATCTGTTTGTAATATGAGAAAACGCACCTTAACAGTTTACGGTGTATTCCAGGTTTATTCAACTTCTGCAGGAGGGGCAAATGATGAATACAGTCGAATGCCTCGCTCAAATAAGTAAATACAACATGCACTTGAAATCCATTCTGTTTTGGTAAAAAAAAAGGTCTGTACCACAGCGTAGTACTGTTCATATACAATTCATTTAAAAACTTTTGCGAATATAAATAGTTTGGAAATGTATTTTTTTTTTTATGTTCGACATATCTCTTTTTTTTATGAACGGGTGTAACAAAGGCGGACCTCCAAACAGCAGGCACCACACCTCCTTTTACGAACCGAAAACACTACATGTAAAAGTAATACAAGATTTAGAACATACTGTCTAATGAAGAACGGTATAATCTGAATAAAGTTGCTATCACGGCCAGCAACTTTATTCAGATTACTGGATTTTAATTATTGTTCAACATCGTGGGGAGTAATATCAAAGGAGTAATATAAATGACAACTGCCGTCCATGGACTCCTGCAACTCAAGACTCATGACACTCACTCCTGCACTCAAGTGCGGTGCTCGCCTTCGAGGGTGATAAGGGGTGGCGGGGGTGATTTGAGGGGAAAGAAGAGAGGGGGATAAGGAGACGGGAAAGAGGAGAGGGGGGATGCAGGTAAAGGAAAAGAAAATGGAAAGTTGGGCCTCCAGAAACTTCACTCATTTCGGGAAAATGCAACGCAAGCGTTACTTCACAACCGGTTTTCTGTGAGCCAATGGCATGTGAGGTTTCACAGGCCTTGTGGGACTTTTCAACTTAGCTATATAAGCGATTAAAAAGTAAATGCAAAATGTTCAAACTATCCTTGTTGGAAAGTGCGTAAAGAGAAAGTGTAATAACTTTGAATATGCTATGCTGTAATGTCAGGATAGTCGTAAAAATATAATAAAATATATATTTTAAAAGTACTGAAAGCGAGATATGGGACTAGCTGGACTTGTGGTGTTGCAGTCTTGAACTGTAAGTAAAAAGCCTAGGTCCAGACACAAGATTAGAGATGACGAAAGTGTATAATAAATGTACGTCATATTTACCCGTCGTCAAGTGAGTAGAAAAGTTTATGATGAAGACCTTTTACATTCATAGCAAAACTGAAGACTCTCAACTCAACTCATTAGGGAGCCTTAATCGACTTCAGTTAGATGTAAAGCTTAAAGGAAATCAAATTAAAAACTTAAAATCTTACGAAATTAAAATAAAAACTTTTGTAGTTCATGAGAATGCGCTTCTCATTTGCTGAGCGGATGCCGAACGATTTCGGACACAAACAAAAATTTTACGGCTGGTAATTAAGCGTCGACGGCGTTCAAACGCGACGGCCATCGGCCAAATTACTGCTGCGTTAATTTTATATGTACTCACCGACAGCACCAACTTGACCGACTTTATCGCTCCATCTTCATTAAAACCATGTTCGAAAGCTTATTAACTAGCATTAAAACCACATTTTGATAGACGTTCACTGCTTTTTGCGGTTGCTTAGGTTTTCTGTAATAGACCTTTAAGCTTTTCCAGTAAACACCCGCCTTACGCGGTTAGATATGTTTCTTTATTACTGCTCTAGTGGCATTAAAATGTTTATGTAGCGAAAAACGTGAATAAGGGAGTAATCAAATAAAAAAATAAAATACTTTTTGGATATTATTAAGTCTTGAATTCAGGGACACTTTATAATTCTCTGAATTTTTGTGGACCTGATTGATATACATTTTTACAAAGAAGATCACTACTATTTTGCAAATTGCAACCGGTCACAATAGGTGCATTATTGCCATACTATAATTTTACCGCTGTCGTTGAATAATCTGCTCAAGCAAAGCTACCAACGTGCTTATTGGAAGATTATCAAACAGAAAAAAAAAATAGGAAAAAATGTAATATATTTTATATTACAAATCGGTTTTAAAAATAATTTTTCTCCCAAAGAAATTCAATTGGGAGCAGCGACCAAGTGTAGAGATATGAAACGACCGTCATATTTTAGGAACCTCAGAACAATTCCACTCGAGCTCGTGTGAATGATCTGGATCAAAAAGACGTTTACGAAATAGGAATCTTATGTCCTTTGTTGTTTTGATCTATCGGGCCGTTGAAAAGCTCATGAAATGTTTGTGTAGTAGCCAAACCTATTTTTCTCAACGTTATATAAATTTAATATTTCGTGTAAATATTAATTTGCTACGATTTTTATCTTCTTAAAGTATTTGAACAAAGTAGATTTTTTATTACATGGGTGCTTCGATAATCTCACTCACTTGGTGAAACACAACGTTAGCATTGTTTGACAACCAGTTTTCGGTGAAACTGCTGTTAGCTCGTGTTGAGCCGTCCCATACGTGCCTAAGAAAGACGCTCCCTAGTAAAGAGTTATGTATTTCATACATTGTGATATCAGTTACTGAGTTGACTTCGATATACGTACTCGTGCTTGAAGATTCTTACGTATATTCGATATAAAATGATAAATATTATTAAAAAAAAAAAAAAAAAAAAAGAAATTAACAAAGCCAATATTGTCAAGCAACACTTTGATACCAGTTAATACAAACACAAACAAATACAATTAAATACTAACAATGGTACGACGATGTGATACATTAGTTGAGAAATAACTGTATGTACCAGGCCACTCAGAAAGTATTGCGAAAAAAAGTGTTTAGTATGAAAGGCCAGTTATGAACTATTATAAAAATAATGATTATTTAAAAGTAAAAATATGTATGTTCCAATTTCAAAATTTCCCTCCACATTTTTTGCAAGGTAATTAAATTATCGTGTCTCATTAATGGATTTGCGCCGGGTACATTTTCAAGTGTCACCTGAAAGCGAACGAATCATACGATGGACTTCAAATTGCATTCATGGATGAAGGCCCTTCCAAAGCAACTGTGTATCGTTGGTATAATGAATTCAAACGTGGTAGACTAACTTTGGGGGATTAAGAAAGAAGTGGTCGTCAGTACTAGGCAATCATCGAATATATTATTACTGCTGTATAATTGTAATTACTTGAAAGCTAGCTTTTCCATTTAATAATACAGTAGTTGTAATAAATTGTTAAACTTTAGAGTAAAATAATAAAATAGTTCTGCAGGAGTCGTTGAAATTAGTTACAGCTTGAAGTTGAGATTTGTGACCCGTCACATAAAATATTAAACGTAGTTTTTCGCTCACACTTTTTTGTCGGACCATTATGTCTGGAGACAAATTGGTAGTCAGACAAATTATAGACTTTTTCCTCTTGTGAAAAATTAAAGAAATTGACTTGTTGAGTCTATTGTAAAATATCGTTTTAGACGTGGTAATCTATGCTTAGGCACATATGGGCCGGCTCAACCGGTGTACAACCACGGCCTCACTGAAAAAACGTTGTTAAGTAAAAGTTGCGTTGTATTTCTCCGAGTGAGTGAGGCTACCATAAGCTTAGCCCCCCTCACCTGTTACCCCTCCGCTCTTGCCCCTACCCTCCCACACAAAGTGTGTAGTCACTTACCGTCAGGTGACACGTTTTCTCGTTTGGTCACCACAATACGTCATCGTTAAAAATACATATGTATGTATCTGTTTTATTATTATGTCCCGTGAAAAGGAATTGTTTCGTGATTTTAATTAGATTTAAATTTGTAGTACAGATTTTTTTTTTATCTTTAGATAAGTTTATAAGGTGTTAATTAATATTTCTTTTAATGTTTTAATATATATTACTATTATTAATTCATAAAGGAGAGAAGCAGGGTAGAGGGCTCGGACCTCCCGTTTATAACCGCTTATACTTCCCAATCTATCTTTCTTCCCATTCCTTGTTTTAATCTTTCATTTTCAATATACTACCAGTTTCCTATCTTTGTTTCCTAATGGACTAAATTCTAACTGGCAAAATGTGGGTGTTTAATACATTTCTACCTACCCCTTCAAGGATACAGACATATGTGTATTTATATGTATATGTGTGAATGTCTTAACATCTGTAACGCGACTACACATACACACAAGTATGTAGACATTAAAACGAAATGAAGAACTTCTAAAATCCTACAGTACTCTTTGAATACTTCCAAAACATACCTTAGCACACATTTATATTTCAGTCATGGAAGTATTTTCATTACGATTCTCAATAGGACACGAGATAGTTTATTGCGAGACAAAAGAAATTCCTACCAGATACAGAATATTTATTATAGTATAAGCAATATAAGAAGTGGTGTGGTGTTTTGATTGATATTTATTAAGGTAGTTCAAGATTAAAATGAGAAAAAATATGATTTCAATAAATAATTTCATGGTATTTATTTAATATCATAATATTTTATCTTATATTATGTTATTGATTGGATGATAATTACATTTTGTATGTTATTCTCTTATATTTAATATTTTCTGTATTAGCATAATTCTTAACTGTCGTAACTGTTAATAGCATAAATATACATATATGAATAATAATTAATCTGCTTCCATCTTAGTGCATGCTCTTATTATATTGCACGCCTTACAGGCACGATAAGACTGACCAATTGTTAAATTATTATTTCACCTTGTATACTTATGTGTGCATACTCATGTTTAAGCAAAATAAAAATATATTATCTCAGCTTAAAAACGAATCGTATACTTAGATAGTTTTATTCAGTGAAAATATTGTTTACACAAGTTTTTTTTAATGTCTAGGTTTTTATATATTTTAAAATAAATGTAATGACAAAATTGCTTCAAACTATAATTACGCTAAATTGTCATTGCGATAGCGCATTTTTTTATAGTAAATTACTTATTTTGTCATAAAAATGTTATATTTAACTTAAGGTTAAAAACATTTGTTACAAGCATCTTAATTGAGTTTCATAATTTTTGAGTTCTGACACCATTTCAGAGGATGTGTAATAATTTTTTCAAGAACCCCTGTGAGTAACATTTGCTTACTGAGTGTCTAATAGCATTGTAAAATATGAAACAATATTATCCCATTATATTATAATACTTTGTCATAAAGCCTAGCCATTTTCGAACGAACTATCCCGTTGAACTGGATAGTCATGACCATTCTCTAGACATAGTGTTTAAGCGTGTTGGTGAATAAGTACGGCGTTTGAACTGCGATTTGTCTCAGAGCCGTGTGGTGTCAGAATCACACATGAATTTTGGTAATAGTGTATTACGTACGTCACATTATGTTTCCTGTAACAAATTGCTTTTCAACCCAATATAAAAAACAATATATCATTCTATGAGAACAAGTAGCCCCCAAAGTAGTACAAGACTCCGAGCTCCTATTTGAATGCGACTCATGCTGAAGACTATTGAAAACATTCATGAACTACCTTGCTACCCTAAGGGATTATAACATTCCTTTCAAATCCTATGCGAGAAGAGATGAAATGAAAGAATTGTATGTTCTATTTTCACTAGCAATAGTCTAATAAACTGAGACAACAATTGTATATATAATTGTATTATATTTTTTAAACTATGAATGTGTGACCAATTGCTTGTAAGACTTATAAATATTTTGCTTATATTTTTTGTTAAAAATTCCTGGAGGGTAAAATAATAACGCAGAACATCATTTGGTATCACAAGGCGTGTACATGGTTAAATAAAATGATGTTACGTTTATAAATAGCTTAATAACAAATTTAGCTAAACATCTCTAACATCATGATTATATAATTATTTATATAACAGTCAGTGAACATAATTTAGTTGAGAAGGTGAACATTTATCCGTATACATATGTTTTTTAAATAGTAAAATACAGTCAAGTTTAGATCGAATTGAACGAAAATTGATTATGGGGGTGCACATAACCTAAGGAAAACTGTTATTAAGCTGGGCAGATATAGTTATACGAAGTCTCATGAAGCATTTGCATTACCGTCCTACTTACGGTTGGTCGTTAGGGACGGAGAGCCTCAGCACCGGAACCGGAGGCATTAAGGTAAACGATAACAGAAAATTAGTTATCTGCTATTCGATTTATACATTTAAATTGCATACAAACTCTTGTTACACGTTACTTATAAGTATTCTTTCTAAATACATGAGTGCGGATAAAAAACGTTCGGATAATCATTAAATACACTTTTCAAAACACAGTGCGTGTGGCTTGCACAAATATAAATAAAATTTTTACCTAGATATCGATTATTTAAATAACACACAATCATACTACATACGTAAGCACAAGTATACACACCTCCACACACACACATACAAACAACACACGCACACGCGTCCACGCCGTTTTTTTTTTGTTTCTAAGTTGTAGGGAAGATACTAGTCCCCACGACACGGGAAATCCTAGTGTCGAATAAATAAATTATTGTAATGTTATTATATTAAATGGTAAATATTCAACTTTTCAATCGGTATTTATGGTATATGGACGGACACCTGCAACTCAAAAGTCTCAAGTGCGTGGCCTCCCTGTGAGGTGGGAATACGCTCTTTTCTTGAACATTTGAATATGTATATATGTACATACATACACTCATGCCGCTATCACCAAAATATATAATTTTTAGTCTATTTTAGAATTCATGCCTTCTATTACAAGTTAGTACATATTATTTACACACACTCTAAACAAAATTGGAATCTATTTTGTTACATTCAGACACATATTATAAGTTCAGAAAAAATTGAAATTTTCGCTTTCATAAATCTTAAAATCATAGCGTTTTGTGTTAAAGCTTCAATATTAGTTGTCATACACATCAATTTGTAACCTAAAAGGAGAGACAGACTTTCTAAATTAATAATACAAATTACGTTATAACAAGTCCATGAGTATTGCGTCATTGTTACACGTAGAAGCCATAAATCACAAAGGCAATACATTCTGACAAAGCTGAAGCTTGCAGTTGTTTAGTAAAATGTGATATTTTATTCAGTTTCACTTGCTGTTGTTCTTACATGCAATAGTTTGGTTTGGAGTAGACCTGTGCCAGTTACGAGCCCGTCGACACTTATTAATCTTTTTATTCGAAGCATTACTTTCCACATCGATAAAACAGTTTCTCAAACAATTGTGATGTCGAAAGTTGACGCGTGAATTATAATAATTATTTTGTAGTTACACAGTGCTATCTAGAGTGAGAGTGCCAACCTAAGGGTAATGTGTAGGCAAACTGAACTCCTCTATATACGAGTAGATATGCTGATAAGGCAACATGTATATGTACATATGGCAACGCCTGTGTCTCTGAAGGGTAGGCAGAAGTGTATTAAACAACCACATTTTGACAAATTGTATTTAGTGCTACTAACGTAATAGGAAACAAGCCCATTACCGTAAACCGGGCGCTTTAGGAAATTTAGATGGAATAATTCGGTAGATGACCATGCTTAAATTAAATAATTTTACTAAGTCGGGCATCAAGATAATTAATAACAATAATATATAAATGAGCTTAAATAGTTGACAATTGTCCTTCGGTTTTACTGTAACGTTTTTATTTATTTATAATTAGTCAAATTAACATTAAATATTGATAATACTAGTATGCCATTCAAAAATGTCTGAAAAACAACGGTTTTGAAAAATATAAAAGTAGTATATACTACTGCTGATCTACCCACCGACATCGCAATTACTATTTTCAAAATAGGCATTTCTTTCTTCGAAGCATGTTTCACCTAGCTATGAGGCATGTATGGGAACGGTTTTTACTCCTTAATCAATACTTAATAAAAATTATTCTAAGTTATAGCTATAAAACTATACATCTGCATGAGCGTAAGTAAATGTGCTGGTTACCGATTATTGTATAACATAGCTTTATGTGGTGTACAGATATACAATCTAGTCAGTACTCTAACTGCTATTCTTATCGTAAAAAACTTAATTTAACCATCAACAGGTGTGCGATGCTTTAAAAACCTCTGCACTTTTAAATTAAGTATACGACAACATGGCGTATACTCCATTTTCTTTTTAATTGAAGTACACCCTTTTTTAATATTTTCTAAAATTAGTTTAGAATTCATGTTAAGAGTGTATTTAGTCTGTCTTTACTCTAATTCACGGTAAATCTTCCAACTAAGTTCCACTGCTGAAGTTAAGAATTATTTAATATACTACTCACGTAAGTTAGTTTGTAACCGCATTCTCTCTCTTAGAAATTTAATACTGTAGCTTGCATTCACTGTTTAATTGGTGCAAATACTAAGGTACCTAAGTTCATTGTTTGTACTGGACTAATTGGTACGGAACTAGCAATTTACGCTTGCACAAGTCCTAATGTTAATCAGATATGGCGACGTATCCGGCGTCATCTAACAGAGAAAGATTGCACTACTTAGTATCTACCAATCCAGTATAGCATAAAGAGTTCTTATGCTACTTAGATCATGTAAAACCTTTCTTCAATAGTAAGGAAATTTAACACGCTATGAAGTAAGACTAATTATGATTTTAAATAAAAAAAATGTTTTCTTTACTAACACAGTAACATGTCCTTGAGCTTGTCATTGCAATCAAGTTCTAATCTGCTCGAGATTTGAAGGTTAAAAGAATACTAGTATTCTAATAAAAAAAATAGTAATTCATGATTGAAAGATTATAAAACATAAAATAATTAATTTCTTAACACACCTTTTTTTTGTGGGGAAACCCCCACGGGTCATCACTTCACCGTAGCTGACGGTGAAGTGGTAACTTCATCGTCAGCTACAGTGAAGTGATGAGTGATCGATCGTCTTGGACTCGAACCGACTAAAACCATACGGTTTTCCGTCACAAGTTCCCTTGCAATGGGTCTATTGCAAGGGAACTTGTCTGGGTATACCCTAGAAGGGATGCTTCCAGGAACCCTGCAGACCTTGGCCGCCACTTTTGCAAGAGACACGACCACCATTGAATACGGGGGGCCTAGCACCCCTCCAGTTTGAGAGTCGAGTGTGTGACACGTCGCACCACCGTCTCAGGCATGCTTCTGCTAGGGTAAGAGCAGGTACCCTCCGTACTTGCCCTCTCCCGTATCCTCTCCGCCGCCTCTTTAGCCAAAATAACCTCTTCGCAAAATTTGGCGGCGGAATCCCACGCTTTCTCTCTTTGGACCGTTGACAAAACCATGGTCTCTACCAAGAAACTTCCTGCACCAATAGCTGTCGCGAGGTTGAGGCTCTGGTGTGCCCACGCTGTGCACTCCACTAAATTGTGAAGTGCAGTGTCCTCGCACAGCTTCGCACGACAGCTTCCGCAGTGATGACACAAATACTTACCTTAATACTCCATGACGGGCCTTACCGCCGCAATTGTGGCGTGCCCTGCGTTCGATCGCTCAAGTCGTTCTTTCCACTGGACCAAAAGGACCTGGTGCAGCTGGAACCGTTGTGCATCGCATCGCATCGGTCGCAACCCTCTCTCCAGCGCTTCCTTGTGCCAGTTATATAGTGACGCAAGGACTTTCGCTTCCAGGTCTCATGGCTCAGATCCAGCTAGGAGACTCGATTTTTTTAACACACCTATCTGCTAGCAAAGTTTTTTATTTATTTATTTTATAAAGTTTCTCTTTCATTAAAAAAAAATAATAGCTTGTCAAACATGACGAACTAGCACAAATGTCTAACCGACACAAAATGTTCTTGCATGTCATGGCGAGTAATGAAACAAATGTGGAATGGCATGTCGTGAACACTCATGATCCAACCGTGCAAACAGATCAAAGCGACGATGGTAGGGCTGCATAGGTATTCAAATTAATGTACCACAATTTCATATTAAATTAAGACCACGCTATTGGAAATGCAAAATATTTACGTTAACATAATATATATGAACAGATATATTTGATAATTCTCATATCATATCAGCTGACCGTGTGGTAAATCAATAGTATAAAATGTTACAGAGCGATAAAAGCGTTTTATTACTTTTTTTTAAGACGCTAATGTCTGACATGGAACACATTAGAATTAAAAAAAGAAACGTTTGTTTATACTAAAACGTTTAATTGGGTATGATAGGATACACAACCCATATGTTATTATTGGTATTATTTCGGTGCCCCTGCATACACACAAAGAAAATTGTCACTACCTTTTTACCATGAAGGTATCATGGTAAAAAGGCGCAGCCATGCAGCTCATACTCGAGTTTCGAGTGGTATTCTGCTGATGCAACTTCTTTTTAAACGTTTATTATTTGTTTCCAAGGGGACCGCCTTGGAGCTAAACGAACTCAAGGTAAAAGGAATTATAAAAACTTTTTCATAAACAAAAAGTTATTAGCGTATATAAATAAAATATGCATACAGACAAATTCAGAAGCTTCTCTT
Source organism: Tyria jacobaeae (assembly GCA_947561695.1). Classification (NCBI taxonomy): domain Eukaryota; kingdom Metazoa; phylum Arthropoda; class Insecta; order Lepidoptera; family Erebidae; genus Tyria; species Tyria jacobaeae. Next base: position 16,136,504 of record OX387212.1, read on the forward strand.
TTTATAGTTGGTTTAAAATATTTTTTTTTGTCTATGTAAAAATGATTAAATATTGTATGGCTATAACACTAAATTTGAATACGCCTCAATATTCAGGCTTATTCAGATTCTATATCACGTTCTAATAAAGAATATTTAAAGCAAATGTGACAGTTGTTAATTAATTAATCTTTTGAAAATTTATCAAAATACATGGACTTGTCTTATGACTCTTCAATATCAGGTATGCAGTGGTAGGGGTAGTCGCTTACCATCAAGTGACTCATCTGCTCGTTTAGGCTATATTTCTAAAAAAAAAAACCGGCCTCCTGTCGGATAGGGACAGTTCAGATTTAAAATATTAACTGCGTTATTCAATCCCAATTTATGTGTGTCTCAGTTTATGAGTATGTAATACTTTAAATAAATATTAGGTTGGCAAGTAATAAACTCACCACTTTTTCGATTGATGAATTTCTTGAAGTAGTATATAAATAAAGCAAGAGGTGTATGTCAGATCAATTGACAAGTGAATCTCGAATAGTAAAACTACACTAAATTATGGATACTTCCTAGAGAACTTCGCCTGCTTTTACTTCACGAATTTCGCTTAGGTCGAAAAGCGACTGAAGCAGTGCGCAATATATGTGCAACAATGGACTATCTGATGAAGCTCATCCAGGACGACCTCCTACAATAGATCTAGATGAGTTAAAAAGACTCATAGAAATGGATCCCAGGTTCACTTCACGTTGTCTGGCAGAGCAACTTCAGTGTTCTCATACCGCAGTAGAAAAACAACTCCACGTTTTAGAAAAGACCTGGAAATAGCCTGCCACATGAGTTGACGCCTTTTCAATTTCAGAAGAGAGCTAATGTGTGCATGGAACTACTTAGTTATCATCTTACCAATGAGTGGCTGAGAGATATAATTACAGGGGATGACAAGTGGGTTATGTACATAAATTTTTCGCGTAAGCACTAGTGGCTTGGACCTCTAGAAGCAGGATTACCGACGCAAAGAACTGACACGAGTAGAAAGTTCTTTTAAGTGTGTGGTCGGGAATAAACGGAATTATATACTGGGAGCTGTTGCCGTCTAACACTACAATCACGGCCAATATCTATTGTGACCAACTGGATAAAGTAGCAGCGAGATTACCGAAAAATCTAAATAAAGTTTACTTTTTGCACATACACGACTTGTGAAAAATTACTTTCGCTTGGCTGGGCTGTCCTTCCTCACCCACCGTACTCTAGAGACATTATGCCCTCAGATTATCATCTATTTCGATCTCTGGCCCACTACTCAGCAGATAAAAAAATTAAAAATGAAGACCAGCTTAAAAGTGAGTGTGTGTGTGTGTAAGTGAGAGTGACCTTACCACCTTTTTTGATCAGAAGCCTAAAAACTTCTAGGAGGACGGCATTATGTCTCTGCCAGCAAGTTGGCGACAGGTGATAGAAAACGACGGTGCTTGTGTAGTTGAGAAATAATTATATTTTGTATACTTAAAAAATAAAATAAATTTGTGTACAAAGATGGCGGGTTTATTAGTTGCCAATCTAATAAATGGGCATATATTTATACTAAGTTGTAATCACTAACAAATTTTCTGAACGTCAAAAGCATATTTTCTTCTGATACCAACATGGGATACAGACAGACGGAGATTACAGCCATGTCACAAATCCAACAAACCTTTGATGTGATATTCATAAGCACATCAGATATTTTTTGCCGTATATTGAAAAATGAATAAGGTTTTCATAAGGTTAAATTACGGTATCGGTTGATTGATCGGTTGTCATCAAATCAGAGCGAAGGCACCACGACAGATATCACAGTTCACTCAAATATTAGGGTTCACTCGAAGAATGATAGCTTATTTCACTTTTTCTTTGATTTTGATGTTTTTGAAAGACGATTCCCACACTACGAACGATTTGTGTGTTGCGGGGGACTTGACAAAAACTTGGGGATCACTAAACACTAGACTCAAGTGTCAGTCTTTAGGTGCCTCTCCAATTAATGAAGCTTGGCAGTCATTTCTGCAGCAGCTACCATCGACTTCTTACAACGACATGCAACATCTTTTTAAGAACAGGTCTCAGTTTTAAGGCAACTTTATCAGATTGCGTACAAATGTATTATGTATAAATGTATATTCTTATTATTCTGCAGTGTGACCACTGAATCTAGAATATTTCTTAGTCATCCCCGAGTGTCTTGCTGATTGTTTTCGCGAGTTATTGATAAGGATCCTCAAAAGATCTTGGTATGAAGGAGTCACAGCAGTTTAGCATAGCTCACAAAAATTTTGAATTAATAGGTGAAAATTAAATAAATATTATATATATATGTATATTATCAGTAAGTTTGCTAAATTATTTTAAGGAGTTGGGATGGAAATAGAAATTCATTCAAAAGACGTCGAGTTGCGGATATTAGACCGCGTAAACCAGTACCAAGACCATTTATATTATATACATATGTGTATGAACCAGCTAACCATACGATATGTTTTTATTTCGGTTTCATTGACTGGTGTAGTAACGGAGTCGATAACGACATAAACATATAATATTTATTACGTTGTAGTACACAAACATACCTATAGACTCTGTAGAGGTATATTGAAATTTAAAAACAGTTACACTATCCAAACTTTATTAAGTCGGATTCAGAAATTGCCAATAATAAAAATATAAAAAACTTGCACACTCGCTTTGACTTCCGACGACTGATAGATATCTAATAGACAAACATGGCACCTGTTATTTCTCATTATACAGCTCAGGCCTGAAAAAAGATCCTAATATGTGTGTTTACACGCAATGGACAGCCCTGTATCGAAGTGAAATGTATTGAGATATACGCGTATTTCTGATATGTAATGTAGGTATCGAAGCCACACAATAGGTGAACGTTATTTCTGTACGTCTGCTATTATTCCAGACGCGGGCGCTCGTAACGTCTGTGTTCGATGTAGCCACTATCTACATATTGATTCCAAACATGAGTAGACACGCACAACTGAAGAAATTTCAACTTCATATAGTTGTTAAATTCTAATGCTCGTTTTTCAGTTTAGCATTAAGATTTTTTTAATTTGGAAGGTGTGTGACATCTACAAATTATATTTTTTACTCTTTACTTGTGTTCAAAAATTCAATACTACTTTTAATCTAATTGCTAGGCCGTCATGTGCCGCACATACAATAACGAGTAAATGATCTGTTGAAGCAACTAAATCTGTATTTTTCGTGGCCTTTCATAAATTATTCACGATATACATTTATTTGATAATTTATTAAAAGTACTTTTTATAAATATTAACACTTTGAATCCGGACGAAAAACATTGTAACTGTTTATCAGAGGCTATAACAAAAGGCTCTACCCTCGCATATACGACCCTCATCGGATGTCTTGAAGCTTTTCCGTATGGCAGTCTTTGTAATTATTTTTTACCTTTACCTTTAATGAAGGCGCTTGTTACTGAGACAAATAAAAATACTTTATACAATTTTTCAGACGGATGCACTTGAACTAAAGTGGTTATACGATTGAATGCGCTTTACCAGTCAGTCTAATGCCATCTATATAGAGCCGGAGCGGTACAACACAGGTCGTTAACATTATGCAAATGCTAAAGTTAGTACAAGAATAGCCAAACAATATATCATTTGTCTTAATTCATTCCAAGTTTTAATGTAGCCCGATACGACAAACTTACTGTCGTACTCATCAGTGGAAATATTGGGGACATTGATTGATGACATAACAGTTTTGGCGTAGTGACTTGAAAGCAAATATAATAATGTTTGTTCAACCTCCCTACTCAGATTTCATAATCTGACAGTACTTAATCACGTTGTGTTAAGAAACACCACCAACCACCACCGGGTTTAAACCACCTTTTACTACCAATGAGACAAGCAATTTAGTGTAATGTTAATATAGTTTGCAACTGTAAATATTTTTATTTGCTATGTCAGTAACCATATTGTTTTTTCTTATGTTGTGCCTCAAGGCATAAATTACAGTTGAAGGCAGTCATTTTAGTGATAGTAATATGACTATCCTAATTAGTAAGCTACTCAGTAATTCTATAAAAATTACCACTGCGAGTGCTACTAATTCATCATAAATTATGAAGATTGTTAAATAGACCTGTTTGATTTATTTAGAAGACTGGTTTCAAAGATTTACTTTTTACCAAGAAAAAAAAAATAAACTTACAAAAGAAATTACTCGTTTAAACGTACTACAAAAGAATACTTTTTTATGTTGCTATCGCCTCAATTTAAAAAAGTGCATGACAACACGAGTCTTACAGAGATTTTAATTTTTTGAGTCGACAGATATAACAGATTTAACAGTACCTAACTAAATATGTTATGTATATTGAATGGATACCAGACGTTCAAACTACAACTTCAGTAAAACTTCACCGAAATATTAATGAGTTAAATAATGAACTCAGCAAAGTTGAAAGTTAATTGCAATTTTTCTTTATTGTTCTATTATTTCATGAGTAAAAGAGCCCCTTGTAGCCCGAGCCGGTAATGTTTTAATTAACTAACTTATTGTTACGTATAATATTTTACCAGTCTCACCTTATTTCAGCAATAGAATGGAGGGCTTTGCACAACAAATTTATAAAATTCATTGCTTAAGGAGTAATTTGCCTATGGTATTCTTAGTCTCCTTATTAAGCGACACGTTCTTATGAAAAATCTTTTGCTTACAAGACAGGTTGTATTTCAAGATCTAATAAAGCATTAGCAATCTAAAAACATTTCGTACAATTCTTAAATGATGATATTTTTAAACATAATAATAACGTTTTATTCTCATCATACAACATATTAGAGGGAGAGCCATGCTTCGGCACGTATGAGTTAACTCGACCGTAGTATTACCTTGGCCTCATAGAAAACCGGCTGTTAAACAATGCTTGCTTTATGTGTGACCCATCCCTTTCCCCTCCTTATTTTCCCTTCCCCTCCTCAGCACTCTTGTGACTCTTGAGATGCAAGAGTTCATAGGCGGAAGTCACTTAGCAACAGGTAACCCGCCTGGTCGTTTGTCCCCCCAAACAATAAAAAAGCATCTGTTTATTGATGATGTGTATATCTTCAAATGATATAACTGTTAGTAAATATTTGTGTATAATAATATAAAAGTTGTTGAATAATATAATAGTTATTAGGAAAGTTTATTACTGATAACTAGCGGTATTCGATTGTTTTTGATGGCAATTGCCTTGCGATAGTGACCAAAATAAGCCTTGTGACCAACATTTTAATTAGCAAAATGTGGGTGTATATATATGTATATTATATATATATTGATAATAATAACTAGTATTAATAACTTGACACATCTCACGGCCGTACTATGGTTACCAGACAGTTGATAAACATACTTATGTACTACTTAATACATACAAATAATAGCTAAGTTACACCCAGACACAGAATTCATAATAATATTTGTCCTGGGTGGGAATCGAACCCACGACCTCTGGCTTAGCAGCCAGGGTCACTCACCACTAGACTAACAGGCCAGTCATATAATTTAATAAATATTAAATTTATTTAATGCACCTCTGCCTCCTCCTGTGGAGATATTTATTGTATGTATGTAGTTTTTGTATTTACATATGTACTTAGTTTTAGTATGTTATTTTTAAACGATACGAATTGCAGTATTATGGGTTAAAATGGCTATATAAAAAAACACACACACAAACACTCTATGAAACTAAATGCATGTTATGTATAACCATTATTTTTTCTAGAATATGTGGTGAATAATCAACGTCCTCCATTCAGCAACAACATTTTATTTCCAACCTTTATTAGGCATGGAAAATGTGTTACAAACAATTAATTGCAGTAAAGACGTGTGATGTTAAACGATCACTCTGACATTAAACAACGAGAACAAAGAATAAAACCAGCTGTAAGTGACTATTAGAGCATTTCGAACAATCTGCCAGCTATTGACATATAAATAAGGCTGGATCCTACCAGCAAGGACCTTTTACAAATACTCCGGTGCATAAGTGAACACGACTTATTACTCAGAGAAGCTCATTTGATGTATGTACGTGCTTTGACTCTTTGTTTCATTAGCTAAGTGATTTTGTAAGTGAGTTCGGAGATTCATTTTTTGTTAGCCTTGTAAGGCAAAAAACTTATTGTAAGGGACAATTTTGCGTGTTATGTTCTAACAGACGGTGAGATAAGAGCAGGTGTTTTTGGATCAAAATTTGTCTTTCGTTTAAAGCCTTACTTTATATGTTGTTTATCATAGTTAATATGATGATGGTGTTTTCGAATATCTTCCTTGAAGCTTCGTTTTTATTAAAACATAGCAATTTTTAGTTAATCATCCTATGGATGACATTGCATTGACATTTTTTTTATATAAAATAGGGGTACAAACGCACAGACGGGTCACCTGATGGTAAGTGACATGGATGGACTATGGACACCTTCTACTCAATAGTCGTAAGTGCGCTGTCCGCCTTTGAGGGTGATGAATGATGGGGGAATGCGGGGAGGGGATAGAGGTGAAGAGGAATGAGAGGAGGGGAAGGGGAGAGGGGATTTGTTGAATAGATTTACGAAATTAATATTAATTTCTTTGTTTGGATTTATCCTATTTTGAAATACCGGAAAGGAAACACTGTTTATATTATGTAGATAACATTTTAATGATGGAATCGTCAATACTTAAATGAAATTAAAATAAATAAATACATCTTTATTGGAAACTGAAACAGAAGTACAATAATAGAATGAATAAAGAAGAAATAAATTTTAGGTATTAATAGTGAGACGGCCAAGGTCTACAGAGGCAGCCAAGGTCTGCAGGATTCTTGGAAGCATCCCTCCTAGGGTATCCTCAGATCCCTTCTACTAGCCCCAGTTGTGACGGAGCACAGCTGTCAGCTCCGGGGGGGTGATGACCCGTGGGGGTTTCCACACGAAAAAAAGGTATTAATAGCAAAAGTATGATCAAAATGTGTGTACTGTCTGTACATATACTGAGTGTACCATTCATTTAATTTTTTTATCATTCATCATTAGCTATTTGTATCATCTGTTTCAAGGGTCGAGTGCTCGAACCTCCCGGTCATAGCCAGCTCGTTATTGTTTATACTTCCCAATACATCTGTATAAGCTACATTTCTTTCCTTAAATTGATTTTCCTGGTTTTTACCTTTGCCTTCCAATAGTCTCCCAAATTTTCCAATCTTTAATTCCTAAAGCGACCGGTAATAGGCTTGTTTCCAATTACGTTAGTGGGACCAAAAGCTGATTTGTGAAAAGAGTGTTTTGAATTCACCTCTATATATCCCTTTTGGTATACAAGCATGAGATTAGTATGTGTGTGTAACTTCCAGTATCGTTATATTAACTTTCCGCACTGATCAAAGCGATAGCCCTTCTATTTTATTATAAATTTTATTTCTGAAATGGATATAGATAAGCATTTATAGTCAGTACAAATTATGATTTTCATTAAGATGGTAACCATGAAAGTCAACATAAATAATTCAGTAAATACCGTGTCTAGTCAAATCCAACTCAGCGCGTGCCAAAAATTTTAAATTACCACTTAAATTTTAAATTTTGTTTTATTCCAATTTCAAATATTTAATTTAACTGGCACGTTTATTCACTAAATTGTTCATACACCTACGCGTTCAGTGTGGTCCTCGTAAAATAGCAATTGAGCTTGGTTCTAGTGGTTAATACAAAATAATTGTAATGTACGGCCCCACCTTCAGAGTAGTCTTTAACAAATGAATAAAAAATCAGTAACACCATACTATTATTTTAATAAAATATTTTTATCTTACAGACGTAAGATAACATTGAACTACTAAATAAACGTAATATGTACGGCCTATCAGGTTATTAATTTCTGCTCAAACATATAAAATAAACAATAATTTTGTGGGTGCTAATAACGTTATACGAAACAAACTTGCAGAAGGCTTATTTTCAAAGTAAATACGTCAACAATAACAAGAGAACAAATCCGTCGTCATTGCAGACTCAATCGTTCTTGGTACTTTCTGTTTAGCTGCAATAAATTATTCTACGTCAACGGAAAACTTCTGTAAAAATTTTGATATTGTTACCGAACTATTGATCTATGAATCAACTAGATTTACATTAGTACTAAATTCTCTTTAAAAATAACGACTAAAAAAGTGAAATATTGAACATTTGTGTATACATAGCAGGTTTTAGAACACGAATAAATACACCTTTTCTTTACGCGAGACTCAAATGACTTTCAAGTCAACATTCATCAAACCGCTTAGGCCATCACCCAGATACATCATGCATATATAGATACATATATACATATATGTATATATAAATAGAAAAGAAGTGGTGTCATGGGACATCAGGCATGGCAAGAAGTTCCTTTGGATTCAGATATCAGAAAGAGAAGGGATGAGAGAACAGATAGAAAGAGGGAGAAAGAGAAAGGTATTATATACACTATTCGCTTGTGTATACGACTATAGCACTTTCGTTATATGTTTTTCTTACGATTTTAGTCTCACATTTTTTTAGTTTGGTCGCGCAGCAAAGTCCCTATCTCACCCAAGCTTGGCTTGGCTTGGCTTGGCTTAAGGAACTTCCTTTCAATAATTACATTCGAAAAACATTTCCCTCTTCTTGGGCAGTAGAGTAAAAAACAACTGAAAACATCCAAACAACAGAGCTTCTTAAAAATGATAAGGCTGAGAACAAACACTGCTTCTATATAGTGCTTACAGCAATGCAATGTTTTAGTTAAGAGTTTGAGACTAAAAATAAACGCATTGGGTGCGTAAGCAGTCTATTCTAATATGCACTTGAACCTCTTGTCGGTTAGCTCTTCTCAGAATACTCGACATAATTACTAAAAGTAATACTCACACTTATTTAACTAAAAGCATACCCCGAACTTTCATAAAAGTTTTACAGCACTTTGTGAGTGATATCCTGGTAGATAGATAGTAGAATTAGAGAAATGACTTTAAGCTTTAGACAAATGTTAAAAAACAAGGAACCAGATAAAAGTTGTAATATTTCCATCTAGTCTTATGGTTTTATTGGTTAGAAAGCTTCATCAAGCTTTAAATTTTATTTTGCTCACCTATCTTCGACGTTACGACATTCGAGAAAATGGTTTTAATGTAGGTCTCTACAAGTAAATTTAAAATTTGTAGGAAAATTTAGAAAATTTAGACCATAAAGATTTGTTAACATAGTGACAGGAGAAAATTCAGCATAAACTCAAGTGGTTTAATAATAGCAACTGAAGAGTCTATGTCTCCTCTTCAGCAGATCAGCTCTTATTGACTTCTTGACATGAATCACGCAATCCTAACGATTTGGCATGCTTAAAATCAGTTCATCAAAGTTACTTTGAGGAATCGTCGCCGAAGTTCTTACTAACAAGAAAAAAAGTTGTTTTGCGGTATGTACAACATCCATATTCGGCAGTGCTTTTCTTTGGATCATATCCTATGCGGGCTCACTTGGGTTGAGGTCTGGCATTGAGCGCGAGGCGATTGAGCAGGCCAGGCTCCAGCTGTTTGTGGATATGCAATGTCGTGCATTAGTCGATCCCCCTCCATATGAATGAACTTCCTGATAAAATTTCAAACTGTTCTTACGTCCAGATGTCCTCCAAACTCGATTACGTCTTGTATCCGGCCTCATACTGAAACGAGATTCATCGAAAAAGTGAACACAACGCCAGTCTTCTTCCTCCAAATTTCTGTGTTTGCGAGCCCATTGTAAACGGACGCTACTACTGTAGGGTGCTATAGGTGCAATTCACAGCGGCCTTTGGGAACGCAGATCCAATCCAATCTCATGGTGGTTATGTTACGATTCTGTCGAGCAGAATTTTGGTTTTGAATTTGCGAGTGGTGGCCACGCTGCCCGTGATACGATATCGTGTCCAGGTGTAGTTTATGACGCTCTGTGTAGAGCCAAGAGCGACAGCCACAGTACACAATCCTGGAACCAGCTTGCAACATTCCGAGTGCTCTCATCATCTCTTGTAGTGTCAAATAATGTCATCGCTCCATATCATAGCAATTTTTTAACAGTTCCGGTGCAGAAATTGTAATGGTTTTGTAAAAACGCTTTTACACACTTTTATAGGAATCCTGATTACCAGTTGACTTTCAATTTTAATCTATTTTTTTAGGAAATTATTCTAATAGTGAAATTCACTAAAATAATCAATAATGTTCCAAAAAAGTTAAAATAATAATCCTAAATTTAAGTCAAAAAGCGTTATAATAAAACAGAGTTTGTAATATCACCAAGTCAGTATAAAATCTACATTATGTACAACATTACACATACATAAATTATGTAAAATGTACATATTTTTAGTAAAATCTAATTTTAATTAACAATTCTTATGAGTGTATAATAATTATTATGAATATATAAATTATATCTGTATGCATAAAAATACAGATAAACCAGAGATATACTTCTGTGTTTGATATCCTCTATAGTATAGTTTTAGGCTCACATTAATTATTACATCAATGAGATAGTAAAAGTATAGACTAATATTAATAAAAAAAAAAAAAATATCTATACTCAAACTTTATTTTAGTGCAGATAAAAACACGAATTGTTTTTTTTTTTTTTATTATATTAGCCTACCATAGTGACTCCACTTTGCCTGATGGAAAGCAATAGGTGGAGTCAAAGAGTGGTGGTCACCATCCTCATTGCATGTCTAGTCAATGCAGCATGGTGACCCACACTATGGCGGCCTGGTGAGATGCTTTTTCACGCCCCGCTTAAAAGACCCGGGATCATAGTGGGAAGGAAACACGTGCGCTGGTAGAGAATTCCAGGCTTTTACCGATCGGCACAAGAAAGAAGAGCCAAACCGTTTAGTTCGGGTACGTATATTTTCGACGCACAAACGGTGACTCCTCACGCCAGCACGTGTAGTCCTGTAGAGGAAGGGAGAAGGTGGGACCAATTGGAAGAGCTCATCAGAACGCTCCCCGTGATGTAGGCGATAGAGGACTGCCATAGAGGCGACATCTCTTCGCAACTGCAGAGGCTCAAGAGACTGGGTGATCTCAGGACAGTCGATAATGCGGACTGCGCGCCGCTGCAACCGATCGAGAGCGTCAAGCAAATACTGCGCATAGCCGTCCCAGAGATGAGAGCAGTACTCCACGCAGGAGCGAACCTGGGTCTTGTACAAAAGACACAGTTGCTCGGGCGAGAAGAACCGTCTCACCTTGTTCAAAACGCCGAGCTTACGCGAGGCCGCCTTAGTGACACTCTCGATGTAATCGCGCGGATTGAGATCCCGGCAAATATCCATACCCAGAATACTAAGCCTATCCTGCAGTGGCAGTTGAGTGCTCTGAAGAGTAGGAAGGGGAAGGAATGGAGACTTTTTGTTAGAAAACACACACGCTTGTGTTTTCTTGGCGCTGAACTCGACCAGATTCTCACAGCCCCATTGGGAAATGCGGCTCAAGACCCGGTCGAGCTCAGCGACAAGCTCCTGTCGTTTTTCCTCAACGTCTGCCAGCTTGGCAGTAGGATGCCCGAAATATCGCCCGTGCACTGTACTGTCGTCTGCATAACAATGTATATTACCAAGGGTTAACATGTCATTGATATGCAGAAGAAACAGCGTAGGCGAGAGGACGGAGCCCTGAGGTACACCAGCGCTTACCTCGTGGAAGTCTGAGGCCGCGCCGTCGCAGAGAACCCTAATGCAGCGCTTTTCGAGGAAGGCAGCAACCCAGTTGCAGAGTTTAGGTGGCAGACCAAATGCAGGAAGTTTGGAGAGAAGCGAGCGGTGCCACACCCTATCGAAGGCCTTGGCAATGTCGAGGCTGATGGCCAAGGACTCCCCATGCCTATCCATAGCCTCACCCCAAAGGTGTGTGACGTACGCTAGAAGATCACCCGTGGATCGGTTCGGCCGAAAACCATATTGCCGATCATTTAACAAGGAGTGATCCTCTAGGTGGCGGATTAGTTGGGTGTTGATGATCCGCTCGAACACCTTACAGAGTATGGAAGTGACGGCTATAGGTCGGTAATTGGCTGGATCGGAGCGGTCGCCTTTTTTGGGAATGGGTTGAACATTCGCTTCTCTCCAGGCCTCCGGAACAATTCCTGAGGAATAGGACAGGCGATACAAGCGCGTTAGTACGGAAGACAACTCAGGTGCACAGTTCTTAAGAACCACCGCCGGAATACCATCGGGTCCACTGGCTTTCCGGACATCGAGTGACCGAAGCTCCGCACGAACATCCCTCTGCCGGATGCGAATATCCCGCATTGCGGAGTCGCAGGACGCAATGGTGGGCGTGGGCGCGCAACGGTCATCGATTCGGGAGTTAGCCGCAAAGAGGTCAGCTAGTAGATTCGCTTTCTCTTGCGGCTCGTGGGCCAGTGATCCGTCAGGGTAGTTCAACGGCGGCAGCGAAGGTTGGCAATAGTTGGACTGCACGGCTTTGGCCAATCGCCAAAACTTACGGCTACCCGTAGGGTACGCGACGAGTTCTTGACCAAACCGTGCAATGCGCTGGGCATCTGCTCTGATGTAAGCCCTCTTGCATTCCCTAGTGGCTCTGTTTAGTGCTGCTTTTAGGCGATCAATGTCTGGGTCACAATGTGCGCGGGCCCTGATCCATGCGCGGTAGGCCGACTGCTTTTGAGCAACGGCCCGGATGCACTCGCGATTGAACCAGGGACGGGTCTTCGTGCTGGCGACTTCACTGTAGGGGATATAATACTCCATACCGACAGTGATTTCGTCAGTCACGGCAGACACACTTTGCGACAGATTCCTATCTTTAAAGCAGCGTTGAGCCCACGGGATGGATGCAAAATATTCCCGCATTCCATCCCAGTCTGCTGACGACTAGTGCCATAACCTTGTTACCACAGGTCGTGGAGGCAGAGGGGCGAGAACCGATACGCTGTACTGCGCTGGGTGATTCGTCAGCAGTAGGTCCAGCAAAGAGGGCGCTTGACCCGTTATGTCTGGTATCCTGGTGGGCTGGAGTACCAGTTGGGTAAGGTCATGCGTGAGAGCAAATGCGTGGGCAGTTCGACCAGCGTGGTCAGTTTTGGAAGATCCCAGCCAGGACTCATGGTGGGCGTTAAAATCTCCCAAAAACACCAGTTCGGCGGTCGGAAACTGCTCCTGCGCTTTATCCGCTGCTTGACTCAGGTGGTCAAAGAGTCGAGTTGTCTCGGAGTCTCCGGAATGGGAGCGATAGAGGCACACGTAAATCCGGCTCGTAGAGCCAAAATCCACGTGGAGCCAAAGGATGGAGAAGGATGAGTCTTCTAGGCAGTGCAGACTTCGACAACAAACATCCGCCCTGATGAAAAGGCACACTCCAGCCCTTGCGAGGAAGCACTCCTCGAGCACGTAGCCGGGATAGTGGAGATATGCCGTGTCGGCAGGGCGGCGTATTTGTGTCTCCGTAAGAAAGAGCATGGCCGGCCGAGCCGTCTCGAGGTGTTGGTGTACGGCGCTGAGGTTTGCTTGGAGTCCACGTATGTTAGTGAACTCCACCTCAAAAAGCGGGTTGGTGGGAGAGGAGGATGCCGCTGTAGGACCACTTTTCTTTTTTTGTGCTGCCATGATAGAAGAGGAAGGGGGCGTAAAAGGCATGACAGTCATCGTGGCAATGTAAACTGAGACTAAAAATGCTGTGTCATCATGTATCGGTGAAGCATGACGGTGACCGAACCGCCGGACGGAAGGGCCCCCGTACCCTCCCGGAAGTGGTCGCCGGGTCCCACCATCCGGTCACCAACCGGCACGACGAGCCACTCTGTGGATTATGCGCGACCTGACGGGGCAGCCTCCCAGGGTGGTTAGCCGTGGTTGGGCCCCTCTCTATGCCGCGGGCGGCCAGCGGCACCACCGTTTCTACGGGTCTCCCTGGCCGACGGTTCGATCCACGCCACCCTCACAATGACTCTACAGCACTCCACTGCTCACACACATACCACGATAACTGTCACCCCTGCATCGATGGGCCTCCGGTCTCTCACTCACCAGCGAAAGGCGACACCACGAATGTTGTCACTTTAGGCTGGTTTTCTGTGAGAGGGTAGTACTGCCCCGGTCGAGCCGGCCCATTCCTGCTGAATAAATCAGCGTGGCTCTACTACCTCTAAAAATCTTAAACTTAATTGCAGTCAGCACAAAAATAAAAGCACTTAACTATTTTCTTTACAATATTGATGTTGTTAAAAAATCTGAAACATGCCAAAAATTACATAATTCAATAAGAGCAATTCGACATTGCGTAAATAGAGAACAAAATTAAATATCAAACAAAACCCTCATCGTTAGCACTCAGATGTCATGTGTCGGCTAAATTGCGTCTATTTTGAGTGGGCGGTGTTTACCAAACTCATTGTTCGATATCAAACATCGGGGGTGGTGTTGGTCTTGTTTCCAACATAATATGTCGCCTATGATGATGTTGTTCTTTTTGTTTTTGATTTGGTATGAAGTTCGTTGCGTTTATTATGGTAGCAGTAAGTGTACATTCAACCTATGACTTAATATCATATTTTGAATGATATTAGCTGTTGTATTCCGTAGTATTTTAACATACTTAAGGTAAGCCGTTATGCCGTATTATTCTCGGTTGAGTAGAATAGGGCCACGTGAACTGTTTCCCTCCGGTGTCATGAAAGGCGACTATTCGGGATTCGATTGTTATCTATCAGACAGTATAATACAGTCATACAGCGCCCGGTTGATGGCAATATTCATGGCCCCTAATACGTTAGCTATGATTCTACAGATAAACACATACACAGACACGCTTAAATACGTTAAACTTATGACAGTTTTTTTTTATATAATTTTTGTTGTTATTTAAAGAAAAAATTCCAAACGTTGAAGCCAAAAGAAGGGTTAACACACTGATCACAATTTGACAAATGAAAGCCTCAGTTGGAAGCGATTTGATTGACTACCTGGCATAGGCCATATGATGTCACATGAACTTTACTATAGCGAATGCTTTCTTGTAGAACGTGATTTTTCAATACTTATTTTTTTTTTTAAACTTACTTTTTATAAAATTTTATTAACGATTTGCACTGCTGTTCTTTGAAAAGAACAAACTTGTTTTGTTATTGCTATTTTGACATAATTAGTTCAATATGAAATAAGTACATATATCTGCTCAATCAAAATGTCTGCTCAATCAAGTTGTCCTTTACATAAAAGATTACGTAATTTATTGACAGTTAAAATACTTAAGCTTTTTTAAACGGTTGCCTTATGTAAAGATAAATATATACATACTTACAACATGTGGGGGTAAATGGTTACATGCTTATTGTATATGTCGGTCTTATATAATAAAGGTATCAACATGTTCAACCACATATAACCTAATATAAATCTAAGAGTTTAAGATTACATCTCTTAAAAATAAATTATATAAAGTGAGATACGTTGATTCATATAATACAAGTAAATTACTTGCAAGCTCAAGACAATTACACTATCGATGGCACAATGTGTGAGTTGCCAACAATGTCCTTATACCAATGTTGCAAATAGCTCTTATCTTTGTGCCCGTATGACTCTACTCACTAGCGAATTACAGTATTATGCAAATAAGGTTCTTTAACAGGTTCTATCAGTAATGTTGACATACAATTTCGTTACGTGGTTACGTCTGAAATACATAGATATCATCTCTCATACTCCTTAAAAAAAAAACCGATAAAAATTTAAAAGTATTCTACGATTAGAGAGACCTCTTTTTTATGCGATATAAACGAGCAGAGGGTAAAACCGGTCTTTTAGGCAGGAGTACGCTCTTTCTTAAAGGTTTGTAGGTCGTATCGGTTTGAAAAACGTCAGGCAACCATTTGTCCCACAGAATCATAAATATATCTTCCTGAAAAAATCCAATCCTAATTCCTTTTCCGACTATCGTCCTATTTCCATACTTCCTTTTTTGTCTAAAGTTCTGGAACTCCTCGTACATAAACAATTGAATACATTCCTTTCTAAAAATTCTCTCTTAAATCCTATGCAGTCAGGCTATTGCCCAGGTCACAGCACGGTTAGCGCCCTGATCAACGTCACAGACGACATCAGTCTTGGTATGGAGAAGGGAAATCTAACGGTACTCTCCTTATTAGATTTTAGCAATGCCTTTAATACCGTAGATTTCAACATCCTGCTAGGCATCTTGCACTCTATTAACATATCTCCAACAGTGGTTGATTGGTTTCAAAGTTACCTGTTTGGACGCCGGCAGCGTGTGCGCTTTGAAGAATCGTTCTCTTCGTGATGTAATACATCTGTAGGTGTGCCGCAGTTGCTCCTCTAGCTGACATCGGCATAGTCGACTATGCCGATATCATCTATCTCGATATTACTGAGGAGCAACTCGATAGACTTGAACGCCTGAATTTTTTTTGTATTAGATTTATATTTGGTTTACGCAAATATGATCACGTATCAAAATTTTGCACTTTGCTCAAGTGGCTCCCAATTCGTCTTCGACGGGATACTCATATTCTCACTATGCTTTATAATATTCTTTTCAATTCCTGTACTCCTACTTATCTGAAGGAACTTTTTACGTTTCTTAGTGACACACACACACCAAAACATTAAGATTCTTTACATCATTGGAACTGGCAGTATTCAGTATTATTATGTATAACTAGCATCCAACCAGGAACTATGACCTATCTTTTAGTGTACAGGCTGTGCGCCTGTGGAATAATTTAAATTTACACATTAGACGTGCCCAATCGCTGGCCACATTTAAGAATATGGTTAAAGACTATTACTTAGCTTGCTAGGATATTTTTTATTTATATCTCATTTGTACTTATATTATATATATATATATACATATGTACCTAGTTATAAATTTGATCTTTCTTAAATAAAACGCTTTTTTTCTCTCTTCTTTCCACACCTAAAGTACCCGTATGTTCTTTTGCATCTTGTCTTTTTCTGTCCATCCTAAGGTGGCCTGGCAGAAATTGCATTTAGCAATAATGCCGCCCATTGTACATTTCTATTTTGCATAAATACTGTAAATTTTTGCTTTAAGGTGTACAATAATTTGTGTTGTGTGTGTTTAAATATTGTATTAATTTTTTTTTAAAGTTAGAGTTTTTTATATAAAAGTAGTGCTAAGATTGTTAACATTTATTTAGCTTAAATAAACGGATTATTGTTTGTTATCGAATACTTTTTACTAATAAATATTAACATATGATTTATTGTTTTATTTCATTTAAAAAAAAGCAGTGACAACATCATGACAGCTACAGTTAATTAGATAGTGACAAATTTCTTCCCTTCTCATTTTTCGATGATGAAGCTACACAAGTATATTTTCAATCGATTTGCCCAAATATGGTGTTTCCTAAAAGGTCCACACTTAGGAGGAAGGTCAAAGAGCGATTTGAAGAGCTTCAATTGAATCTTAAGACTGTAACTAATGATGACTACAACAATTTTCATCTAAAATGTCATTTATCATTGATGGATGGACATCAATTGCTGGTAGGAGTTACTACGGGGACACTATTCATTATATAGACAACGAATGGAAGTCGATCTGTAGTCCTTGATTTTATACATTCACGCGGTCGACATACTGGGGAAGATATTGCAACGATTTTCCACGAATGTTTATTGAAATATGACATAATTGATAAAATACAGGGTATCACGGGCGACAACACAACTGCAAATACTAAATTTATGTATGAACTGGGTAAACAGCTGCAACACTTTTTGAACTTGATTATAACGAATCTACGCTCGAAGATTAATTAAAAGATCAATTTTAAGTACTTTCATATATTCCTCTTCTAGCACTTTTACAAGCTACTTTTGAAAATTACTAATAACCGTAACTTTTCAGTTGCCAAATATTTGTGTTTTAATAGTCCTTTGAAGACCATGTTTTTTAGATGAATGTAACTTCTAATCATAAGTAATACATATTTAATAGTAATAATAAGAAATACATATTTTCTCGGCCGTGTTTCCACAATCAAACCTGTAATTGTCGATATACGATAATTAAATGAAATATTTATTATAATATCACGGCCGTGTAATAAGTTATGTAATAATTAATAATACAACTTTGGTAGTAATGTCATTTTGGTAGCAATAATTATCCAAACATAGGTAATTACGCTTCAGTTTGCACTGTGGCATATAACGATACACTTATGCATTTGAAATTTAATGCTGCACAGCTGAGTGCATATCAAAACTCCAAGTGCTGCACTAAACACTACAATAGCGTTATCAGCGTTATCCATTCAATAGTCACGTGCAGCCCGCATGTCGCATGACGTTACAGGATATCCAAAGCTTGCTCAGCGTTGGTTAATCTCACCGCAGCGTCGACTTCGCAACGCGCTTTGTTGCAAATTGTTTACTTTACATTCTATTTTCGATGTCCATCATCTGGGCATTGTTAGCTCATGTTTACGGCATACCGTGAGAGGACCGATCGAACGGGGAACGCCTGTGGTGGAGCACGCCTTTTGTGGGCGGTATTTACCTACTATTACAACATTCGATTTTTCTTAGTACACGAGTACTCAATCATCGGATATTTACAATACGAATGTTAAAAGCGGAATTCAATTATGGTGTAATCATACACATTGAACGTTTGGTCTAAAGTTTAACAAGATGAAAATCCGGTCTGCATTCCAAAGTGTATAATGAACATAAATTCTACTTGCAGTATCAATGAAGTGGTTTGCTCAAGGGAATTCAGAAATAGAATAGGTAAACCAAACAACTATTGCATGATGTTAATATAGTACTATGTTATTGAATCAGTACGTTGCCTAGGTTATAATAGTAATTGTATTTATACATATATCACATAATACTAGCAGATGGCATATTCTATTGACATGACACGCTATTTCTGTATTTATACATATATAACACTTAAAAATATAAAATTGATTGCTTTTAAAATCAATAATTAGTATTTGAAACTTAATGTGTGACTATTTGTATATTGTGTTATTCACAGTAGATTTCCTAACAAATGTTCTTAAGACGTATGTAAATATAAACAAGCGTAATATACAAAGCTTGTAAATCAGCACAGTGTAAAAATTAATAGGCTAATTTTAGTGAAATCGTGCTCTAATAATTATATTACTGTCGTTTCCTTTATTTTAAAATTCTTTATTCTTGTAGTTAAAACAAAAAAAAAATGATGAAAGTGTCACCCACGCATAAAATATACGATAGTATGTAGTCATAATTTAAATAACTATAATAAATAAATTAACTGAAGGAATAGCACATTAACGCGCTATGGAATTAAAGACAAAAACAGATATAAATATATGCGTTATAAATATCTGTTACACATTTACATTGATGATTAAATAAAAAGGCCATCAATCCTTGACGTGTACATGTGGCGCAATAGCCCGGGTAATGAGCCCTGAGAGAAATAAGTGATGCCTGGACATATATTGAAGAGAGTTACCCTATATATAAAGTAATAAACACTTTTTATAACAAAGTTTTAACCATCTCTACTAGTTTTATATCATAGATGACTTTTTGTTTTCCTCGGTACATAAAATTTCCGATTCCCCTTGAATGTTGTATACATTTCGAAATTCCAAATTCCAAATTTGTAATAAATAGTATGATACAGATATTCTTAACAGGAAGGAATCACTAATGCTGTCGGAAATGACATGCACTACGGATGTTTTTGCATTGCATTTGCATTGAAAAAAAAAAAAAAAAAAAAACGTTTTGATATAATGGTATTTTGAAAAATGTATTTTATCCGCATATTCAATAGATTGGTGAGGCATGTGTGATATGATATGGTGTATATAAAGAAATACTATCTATAATATATAATCGTCGGCATTTATTACACACTTAAACTGATTCCATTAAAATACAAAGTACTGCAAATTTAATTAGTAAGTGACCTTATAAGTCAGTGATTCAAATGTAAATTTTTTATATTTCTTTTCTACTTTTATTTGCCGTAGCGTGATTATACATATAGAATTATGGTTTCGACCTTTGAAGTCATTCTTTGAATTAACCAGAGCAAGGCATACGGTAATTAAGTTTGCAAACCTTAACGTATTTGGCAGTGTGCCATCACATTCATGTGAAGTAATAGGGCTGCCACTGCTGCAGTACCTACACTAGTGATGTGCACCGATATTTAGTATCGGAACGTATATTTCGTTATCAGCATACTGCACCATTGGACACATTAATATTAGTTTAGACACACCTTTGGCCTAAAACTTGTTTTGACACACTAGCAACTATTGATGGCCATCACATGAATTCTGTGTGTCATTTGGCGAAATTCTGTGTATCGACGCCTGTTATGTTTTTATAATGTATATAAAACAGTGGTAGAGCCATGCTTAGGCACAAATGGGCCGGCTCGACCGAAAACCGGTTGTGAAGTAACGCTTGTGTTGCATTTCCCCGAAATGAGTGAGGTTTCCGGAGGCCCAACTCCCCTCTCCCCCCATCCCTCTCTCCTATTTCCTATCTCCTCATCCCCACTCTTATTTCCCTCCCCGTATCCCCCCATCCCTCATCGCCCTCAAAGGCGGGCAGCGCATTTACGACTTTTGAGCTGCAGGTGTGACCCGTCTGTTCGTCTGTCCCCCTATAGTATAAAAAAATAAATGATTTTGATTAACTGCTTTGTGTACTGAGGTGAGGACCGATGTGAGGACAAAAGTACTTGAAGAGTGACTTAATTTGATAAACAAAACACAAAACATATTATTTCAGCCATAATATAGCAATTGTTCCATTATTGGCACTAAACTCCTCTCATTAGAGAGAGCAGAGGCTATAGTGCATCACGTGGGCTTAGCATGATTTACCGAATTTTACAAATTTTCGAAAACTCTGTACAAAGTTTTCGATTATTATTTTTTTATGCAGTAAGTACGAGCAGACGGGTCAATTGATGGTTAGCGACTACAGCCGCCCATCTGATTACAGCTACAATTCAAAAGTCACAAATGCGTTGCTGGCGTTTTAGATGAGAGTACGTTCTTTTCTTGAATGTTTGAAGGTTGTATCAACCCATCGCCGACGTTACATTACCACTGATAGTCGTACTGCATATACTAAAAAAGTATGAGATATACAGCTAAGAATGTTTATAGGCACAGGTTGCCTATCAAAAGGCAGGTGTGTTTGTTTGCCAACCTAGTTAGAAATTAACATTATTAAAAATTTGTTAAAAGTAGTTAATGACGTGCAATGTAATTGCAGCCGTAAAATTTCTAAATTTTTATTTTTCTATATATTAGAATATACGATTGTATGAAAAATTGTTTAAATTTAATTAATTTTAAAGGGATCTGGTACTCTGAAATAACAAACGCTGAGATAAAGGGGCGAATAAAATATTTGACATATAATTCGAATAGACTACAGTAAAGTTGGCAGAGCTTATAACCATTTTGAATTAATAAAGACAGGGAGTAAGCAGTCGTCAGTAAAAGATTAATGAAAACTGCTTCGGATGAGCCCAAACACTAAAGTAGTTTTTATGTTTCGAATTTGAAATTCGAAATCTTAGCTCATTTTGTGAAGAACATTGTCGCCATTAGATTATTTCTTGGAGAATGGGTTGATTCATAAATTTGTCTGTTTAGAAACATAACATAATAACGATCGTTTAGAAGCACTTACTGCTCTCACTTACTTTTATAGTAAAAAAATTTGTAGTTTCCATTTGAAATTGATACCACCCTTCCCTTCACCCTTCTTTATCTGTTGATCCAATATCTAAAACACTGTGTATTATACCTATTCGTATCCATTTCCATTCGCAGTGCAATCACTCTCTAACATCTCAGTACATGATGAAGCAACGCATACTTAAATATATTTTTTAAAGTGTATAAATTTAAATCACTACGTAGGCAATTTTCATTTCTGGTAAGTCCCTAAATGTAAACACGGTGTCGCTCAGCATATGTTCAGTGTAACAAGGTCATAAGAAGTTTTTCGTTGGTAATTTACTTTAGGCCAGAATTATTGTTATGATACTTGATTTATCGAGTGCATATTTTGTTTCGACGAGAACGTGCCGTAGCTTGGGTTAGTTATGAATCATAGTTACGGCTGCTCGGCATAAACATTTTTTATATAATGAAAGGTCAAGACTGGTATTACAGTTGAAGTATTGCAGTTATTTTGTGTTTGATTTAGTCTATACTTTTAAACAAATCGATCATCTTTCCCTTTTGTGAAGAAGTGTTTGCAATGAGAATAATTAGGACAAATACATAACTTACGAGCATATTCTAACACTTTTGAACATTTCACCAGAATTTACCTACCATCAAATTGTTATAATAACAACATGATAAAAGCTGTTAAATGTTTAATACTTCAAAGAAAAGTTAACAGTAAAGAAGAAATCTCACGTTACAGAGCATCATAAACCTGAATACAAAACGCTGCAAAATTTAGGTTCAAAGTAGCAACATGATTCGTTTAGTTACAATCATTCAAATAAAACGGGCGGGCTTGAAATCAAGATTAGTCTCGTGGACAGAATCATGCCTCAGTTGTAAGTCGCAATTAGTTTCTTCAATCTTTATTCTATTATTTCTATTAACAGGATTAGTAAGATAAAGTTACAGCAAATTCTCTACGATGAAATAAAACAAATACATTTTTTTATTAATATTACTTAGCATTAATTCAACGTCTCTGACACAATTATTCTTATAGCATCTGTTTCCTTTTTATTCTGTCTTCAATTGTTCTGGATGTTTGACAGTCATTAACATTACTCATGAATCATTCACTATTTTGTGTGTGGATTTCGTTTAATGCAATCTATTTTTGCTTCAGTTTAAGTTCATCGCACTGCTTGTTAAGTATCCGCATTTTCTCGTAAGTCTCATGTATTTATCTAATTTTGGAACTGAATTTAAATTTTTCATGATGTCTGTAAAAAAATTGTTTGAAATCTAGGGATATTATATTTTTATTACTTTTGTTAATGCTTTAATAAAAAAAACTTAAGATATAAAGAATAATGAGATCAAAATGTCAACTTAACTGTAAGTCAGATACACTTTAAACACGCGAAGAAACGAATAAGAAGCGCTAAGAAACGAATTGACATCAGGACTAACAAAACTGGTCATCAGCCTTTTCTTTATAAGGGTGCTTTTATTCTTAAATATCACAACTACTTTTGATCCATTAAATGCATCAATCTATGTCAAAATACATTTTATTCCTGAGACTCCTTCCATAAGATGTCATGTTGTATCTGTTAATTATGATCGATGGAAAATTTATTCTCTTTTAAGAACAAAATGAAATTCAATATGGCTGCCAAAAATTTCAATTTACTGCGATTAATTTATGTTCTGTGAGATTAGAGATAAGTTACAATTACATTAAGTTTCAACATCAAAGAGAATGTCTCTGAAATTTTAGTATAATACGCTCACAAAGGCAAGTTTTGTTTTTTTGCAAAAACAGTTTTTTAAATTCTTTTGTCCATAAAATATGTCTTACAAAATATTTAGAATCAAGATGAAGAGTATGAGATGAGATAAAACTATTTTGCTATAATTTAATTTTAAATAATAGCTGATTCCATTACTGGCTTTACAAAGTCACCTTAATTTTCATAAAATTTATAAAAATATATTACTTAAATGGCTATGTATTTTTCCTGTGAGGTACAGATTTACAGAAAGATTCCATTGCCAAACATAATAAAATAGGAAAGGGTAACCAATGTTTAACATTAATGATGAAAAACAACCAAGTGTGTTTTACGAGTAAGGAATTCTATCGTTAGGTTTGGGTTTTAGTATCTTTGTTCTTTCGTAACTAATACATGTTAATATTTTAATTAAATCACGTGTTTGTTAATGTTAGTTATTTTCAGTGACTAACTTATCGTTTGGAGTGTTGGGAGTACATACATATATGTAGCACGTTGCTGTCATTAGTTATCTATCATCAAATTATATACTAACTTAAAATAAAGCTTTTAACTATAATATTTTTCTAACTCCCTAATACTTTATCAATAATTGCCTTCGATTTCAAAATTTAGTGGTCTGAATAACTACATTTTAAATATTCTTTTCGCAGACTTTTTTTGGAAACTTGTTTCTGAAAGCACGGGTTGGTGTTGTGCTAATATATTCGTGGAGCTCTTAGTAATTACTTTATTTTATTATTTCTTTTTGAAGAACACTTACAGACTTAGAACAATTATCGATACATAATATATATATTCATGTTACATTAAATTTATTTATTTCATAAAATACCTCAACAATTATTAGAAATCGTCCTATTTAAAAAAATATTATAAATTATAGATCAATCATCACCGCTATAGTTTGGCATATCAAATGTGAATACCTGCCTGTGTTGATGTATAAACGCCCGTTTCCAAATAGTTGAGCCTTCTGAGAAGAAATCTTACAAAAAAACTCATGGCCACTCTTTTAAACCAACAAATGGGTATTACAAAATTTAGTGTACAACATATACTATACAATAAAACACTATATTATCGTATGCTAAATAAACAAAAAATGTGCTATTAAAATAAGGTAACTGATAAGCATGGAAAAAGAAGTCAAAAGGAAGAAGAAAGAAATATAATGCAAGAAGCTAAAAATATGTGAGAATTGCCAATAAGCTTCTATAGTTGGACCTACTGAGGTTTGTCCCTCGTTTTAGAGTAGGATTCTATCGATTTTGCTTTTGCATCAAACAGTGTAAAGTCTATTAAATAGCTGTCTACTAATACTGAAACAATATTTGCTATATTCAAAAATCTGAAAACTTTTTTTTAAACCCCAAATAAAACAATGTCATTGATCTTTTAGATCTATGAAGTGTTAAGACCAGTATAACCGTTGCTGTTATTTAACAATAAGGAAAAAGCATATATAGCTTGATGTGTCATCGACCGCTGAATATCTTGAAATGCAGCCAAATGGAAGTCCGAGCTCGGATTGCATCACGGTGGCCGGAAACATGTGGCCAGAACAAAAATGTTGGATAAACAATTGACTATTTTGATACCATGTACAGACAACTGAAATTTACATTCATTTTACGTACAGCTGTTGTATAGTATGTGAGTAGCATAGTTATTTCACACTTTGCTACCCGTTTTAGTTTATATAAGTTGCGATTCGTATCTCAAGGTAAATCTAAACTCGTATTATTTTGTAAACTCACTCAAAAAAGTTGACAATCATGAACTGCAAATTACTTGACCGGCTCGACCAGTGCGATACACCGGCCTCACAGAAAACCGGTTGTGAAGTAACGCTTGCGTTGCATTTCCCCGAAATTA
Organism: Tyria jacobaeae; assembly: GCA_947561695.1. Lineage (NCBI taxonomy): Eukaryota > Metazoa > Arthropoda > Insecta > Lepidoptera > Erebidae > Tyria > Tyria jacobaeae. The sequence continues at coordinate 16,161,954 of OX387212.1, forward strand.
GTGAGGTTTGGGAGGCCCAACTCCCCCTCTCCTCTTTCCTCTTCCCTCATTCCCCCTCTCCTCATCCCCCTTGTATGATTTCCCTTCCCTGCATCGATCATCACCCTCAAAGGCGGGTAGCGCACTTGCGACTCTTGAGTTGCTGGTGTCAATGGACGGCGGTTGTCGCTTACCATCAGGTGACCCGTCTGTTCATCTGAACCCCAATAGCATAGTACAAATAAAAAACCCAAAACATGGAACATTCGATAACGCTGATACGAACGGAAAAATATTTTGACATTGTACTTGTAGCATTGTATCAAAACTGTATTGCATGTATCTTGAATCGAAAAATAAAATTAGATATGTCGTAATAGCTTCAAGTCGGGGTGTGATCAGAAAAATGTCAAGATGCATGAACAAAATTTATGGAGACATCTAATGATAAGCTGATGTTATTATTGTTAGTCGTGGTGTGAAATATTTAGCTTGGTTTACAACCAAACCCATTTTCATGAGTGATTTCTATGATCAAATATTTGTAAGGATGTAACAAATTACTGCTGAAACTGCTTACTTTAAGTATATATATAATTTATATATAAAATATATAATTTATATAAAATTTATTGTAACTTTAAATTATTTCGATAAATAGTATTAAATTCGGAAAAGTGATGCAGCCTAAGCTGCTGGCTAAGTAGATTGATTACACCAATTATATCCAAATAAATAACTCTAAATAAATATATAAAGTTTGACTTACGTAACAACGAAAGTACATTGTTTAATGTTGTGCATACTTCTAGTGAAGTGAGGGTTATTGATTATGTGGTAACTCGTACCAGGTATGTATATCTTTTCCTACCTAATACCATAACAGCAAACGACAACGTTCAATCCTTTCTGTTATTTATTTATTTATTTATTTATAAACTTCATGCACACGTGTACATAGGCGGACTTAATGCCTAGGGCATTCTCTACCAGTCAACCTTGGGGTGGTGAAGAAAAGCGATAAGGTAGGTGCAGACATCTGAAATTTACTTGTTTCTGAAAACAACTTTAGTTACATATATTTACTATAGTCACAAATACATAACAAATATACACATACATAAAAAATATATATGGAAGAATATATACATATATATATACTAACATACACATATAAATAGGTATACAGTCAAGTGCATTGTGGTTATTCTGCTAATTCAGCGAGGAGAAGTTCACGTACTTTGTTCTTAAACGTTAAACGGCTTTCAGACATTCTAAGCTCGAGAGGAAGCGCATTCCATAGAAGAACTGCTTGCACGAAGAAAGATGAGTTGACAAAGTTAGAGCTGTGAGGAGGACATAAGAGGAGCAAATTGTTTGAAGAACGAAGGTCCCTGACATGAGTGGAGCACAAAAATTGAAAGTAGGGACTTAAGTAAGAAGGGGGACACGGGGAGTTCAAGAAGGTGTATAGAAAATTTAGTGCTCGCAAACTGCGACGTTGCCGAATAGGGAGCCACTTCAATTGGGAACGTAAAGCAGAGACATGGTCATACTTGCGAAGATTGAAAATGAATCGAATGCAGTTATTCAGAAGACGGTCTAGTTTGTTGAGAAGGTCTGCATTCAGGTCAAAATAACACACATCGCCATAATCAATCATGGGAATAATTAGGGAATGCATTAAGGAAGTTTTGGTTTTAATAGGGAGGAAGTTTTTTAGTCGGTATAACGTTCGGAGAGCACCAGTGACTCTCTGACTCACATGTGTAACCTGGGCCCGCCAATCCAGGGTCGAGTCAATAAACAAACCTAGGTCTTTAACTGCTGAACTCACAGATATAGGTGAACCATTAAAGACTATTGGTATGATCGACCCAGTGTCGAGCCTGCTCATCATTGGTTTGCTCCCTACAACGATCGCCTGACACTTGGTTGGATTTACTGATAATCCAAATCTCGACGACCAGGATCTTATAGTTTCCAAATCCTTGTTTACCCTATCAATGGCCTCTGATAAGTCTTCAACCCTACTCTGGGAGTATATCTGCAGGTCATCAGCATACAGGTGATACGGACACTGAAGGAAATAGTAAGGGAGATAATATACCGCCTTATATGTATGTAATAACGTTGATTGATTAATTGATTTTATCCAAGTCAATCCATTAATGTAAAAATAGTGTATTCTTAAGTATGAATGATAAACTGAGTAAAATTTTGAAAAACTAAACAGAATAGACAAATTTCCAAAAACCTACCTGGTTAAACTAGGAAATTAAATATCAATTTCGCAGACATATTTTGATTTTAACTAGCATATATTTAGACTCAAGAATGTGTTGTAAAAATTAATATTGGGCTCAAAGCTTTAGACATTGTTTAGAGCATTCTGTTTAAAATTTAATAGCGAAAATTTTGAAAAAAAAAAATAATAAAAAAAACGAAAAATGCCACAGCGAGTGAAATTGTCTTTTCGTGACCTGACCTATTTTGGAAAGTCACACTAAACACGAGATTGAAGGTTTCGTAGATATCAAAGAGTCGAATGAAATTTTATATATAGCGCCACTTTGCGTGCGTTAGATATTCACATAGGTACAGAAGTAAAAGTTAACAGTGAGTTTATCAATTAGATTACAGTTCGAGCTATCTGGTTAGCAAGTGACTCTTACTGATTTCAAAAGATCATCATCATCTCGCTGCAAAACGGTTGTTGTAAGCATTCTCGCCGTGTCTCTCTCTTTTAAGGTGAAATAAATATAATGTAAATAAATAATACAGAGTTAAATTATGAACTAATGTAACTAATTTATTATCCATCACAAGAAAATTGTTATACTTAGCAGGTATTCTATAAATATGTAGAGATATGTATGTAGTACATATTATTTATGTTTTTAGTTGAAGGACTACGTTGCCAATACATACCAATAATATATTTATTACATGCATAATATTATATATATACGATATACTCGTATACCAACAAAAGGTTGAAACGTATGCTGTCTATTTTCTGAACAAATAACAAATATCGTGACTATAACATGTTTATCTAACTATCAGTCCTGTGCCGCTATAAATGACAAGTTATGGAAAGTAATGAAGATAGGAAGGTAAATATTCCTGGAATATTGAAACGTACGTCACTCACCCTAAGGACCTCAGGCCTAACACACAGTAGCAATAGTATGTTACGAACGAAACTTACAAAACGTATATAGTACTAATATATACGTTGGTAAAATACTAAAATTGAGATAATGTTTTAAAATTAAAATTAATAGTAATATTGTAAAGTGATGATAGTTCTTACAGGATCGAAGTTAGCTGACTCGAGTGTAGTCAAAACAAGGCTTATGTTTCTTAGCATGCAAATATTCGTATACCGCCAACGCCGTGGTAGCGTTGATTGATTACAAGTTTAATGGATGTATTTTGTTCAGGTGTTAGCTGTCACATTGAAGTAGTATGGAATATGGAACTAAGAAAGAAGATGAATAAGTTTGATCGTTAGCTATAAAATGTGTATTTATATTTAAAATTATTTATAAAGGGTTATCTTTTAGTAAAAAGAGGGTTCGGAGTCACAGCACGATTAGTTTAGATACCTAATTGAGAGACATGCATAAACTCAAGCTGACTGGATCTGGAGATAAATGGATCTGTATATTAATTTATTTTGTTACTTTGACCATGTTTAAAAATATGTATCATTTAATTTTAAGTCATGAAATAAACAATTTAAAAAATGTAAAGTCTTGTGTGAAATAAATCACTCGTCGTGTACTTTACTCGATGTGTTCCTCCTTAAAGAAACTAAATTGGAATTTAGCACAAAAACATGACTTTATTCTGCACAAAAGTAATATAAAAGTAACTAAAGCTTTAAAGCCCTTGTCCCACAGAGTCATAAACTTAACTACTTCTTCTCACCAACTTGCCACTTCCCATTGGCGCATACGCACAGAACTACATCAATATTCTAGTCTATTTTAGTTATTTTCACAAGTTTTTTTTGTTTTGAGTTCAACAATAGTACTTCTTAAACGGTTTTTTAACACGTACTGGTCTCACTACATCTCTACATCATGTCTCCTCATTTTCGCCCGACTAGGAGCTTTCAAATTTGATGTATTGTAAAATATTATAATACAAGTGACTTCAACAGAGCGGTCAGGGTCTAAGATCACGGAGTCGGGTTGCTTTGCTTTCTTCAAGCTCTGGGTTCAGTTTGTTGAACTTCTTTGTGACCATACTACTGTTAATTTTGTTAGTTATACGTTTCCATAGTTATGCGAAAATAGAGAGAAGTGGCTTTAATTCGATAACAATAAACCAAAACGATGTAACCATGCTCTCACTGATTTTGAATTCTGGCTGTTTTTTGTGTTCACACATTTAGAACACAATTTGTATAGCCGCTTTAAGTCCAAATTTCATGAGTATATACGGGATTGAAGCTGCTTGACACTAGATATAGTAAAAGTAAAGTGTTAGTTACATAATTATATACATATGTAGAACCTTACGATTATATTAGCCGTCTGATGTTGCATGCATACCATTACTGTGATTATTAAATATTTTTTTGTGACACGACCTAGGCAATTCATCAAAATGAAATGTTGTTTATTTAAAGAAGGGTCCCGCCGTAGTAGTCGAGGCGAAGTTTTTCAACAGAAGATCGAGCTTTTTACTTGATAAAAACTTCGAACGTCGCTAAACGGGAGGAAAAAGAAAAGCAATTATCTACTGTTATACATCAAAAATATCGTCTTTTTCCCTTTAGATAAATTGAACAATTACTTTATATGGACGTTGATTTGTTTTATGTTTCATTGGTAGTGATAATAAGAAACAAAAGAAGAAGTAAACGTATTGGGAATTGTGAAATTAATTTATTAGTTGGTATTCACTCAAAAATCGAAAATTATGGACTGTAGTATAAGTTAAGATGGTCTGTCAAACTAGACTAATTGATTTTTTTTTTATGATATTTTACACGCCAAACGAGCGGAAGGGGAACTCAATAGTAGCAAGTGTATTTTCCGATTTTAAGGGCTGTGGGCAGAGAGGGGAGTGAGAGTGGAGACGAGATAGGAGAGGGGGCGTTAGACCACCGGTAACCTCAGTTCAGTTTTCTGTGGGGCCGTGGCGGTATTGCATAAATATTTCTCTTTCATTTAAAATTCTGTAATCGTAAATCGTATTTCTGGAAAATATTAGTGCAATTTGTGCATCAGTCCTTTACATCGGTGTATTATAAAGATATTAATTGCAGTCCGAATTGTACTTATTCAGAAAGTGAAGCAACCTATGAACTTATCGCATCAGCAATAAACCGTACATATGTGACGTCAATTAAAATACATGAAAAAAATATAAAATGTGTGTCGCAGTAAGCTTATTCGTTATATTTACCGTCGTCCTATTTCGCAATCTTTAAAAGCACGATTAAAATATATTTATAAGTAGGTATAACATTATTCATACAATTAAATAATGATTCAGACCAAAATTCAAACTGAAAGTAAGTTAATGGTGATGAAAGGTACACCATATTATTGCCTGGTCAGAAATATCACAAATAAACAAACAAACTTATATTCGTATTTATAATAATAAGGGAACTTATACACCCTTTTTAACATAGCTTCAATATTATACGCACTATACCTACATACAATCATACTATCAATCATCAACTATATTAAACTAATTACAGCGTTAAACACACTGGTGGAAATCAGATATTCGGCTAATTAGGACAATAGTTCATTAGAGTGTTTACGCTAAGTCAAGCACGCCAGTGAAGCGATTGCTTCATGATGGACATATATAGTTGCGAAGATCATAGGAACCTATTTGACAGCGCATTATTATTATCATCATCATTATACAATAAATGTTTATTAGTAGCAAAGTTTTAATTACAAGTGTATGCGCAGGTGGGTATGTGTAGAATTATCTGCGTCTGTTTGTGTGTCAGGGGTATTGGTGTGTGTATATATATCTTATAATATAAGGTGTGTGAGGGAATAGGCCTGACTGATCGCTTTTAGTGTTTGTGGACCTGCAAACGAGGATCTGCAGTCACACGCAATCACTAAATGAGTAACAAGGGTCAAATCCTGAACCGAGTTGGTGTAGATGCAGTCGAAAAAGATCGAATTTATTTCACAAATAAATAAATGAATCCACGATAATTTGATTAACAACTTTATTCTGGTGTAATTATCTTAGTTTAGTTCAAAGTCTCACCACAGCACAGGATTGTAAGAAATATTTTTCCTCGCCATAGCACCTTTAGGTTACGACGTGATAGATGGGAGACCGCTAGCCATTTATTAACATTTGAAATCCCGAGGTTAGAACAAGCCAATTAGATACGTTTTCGTAGAAAGACTTACGTTTTACGACTTTTGTATTCACCGTGATAGTGTTTTTTACAAACTGCTAGCAACTAATCACTCCCCTATGAGATTCATATCTTTAATCTGAAAACAAGTAATGGTAGAAAACTTATCTAGCTTCATTTGTTTTACAATACGACTTAAATAACAGATCGCTTTTAAAAAGGTTTATTTCTTTAAAGCATGCATTTAATGCACGTTTGCCCTCCTATGTCCTATAAAAGTCAGAAGGTTACATTAGACTGAGCTTAAAATAAGCAAACGAATATAGTATCTAATACCATCAATTTGAATTGATGATTTCTAAGCATAAAATAATTGGGGAAGTTCATTGACACAAACTCTTTTTTCGCCTTGTTTTAGTTCGGTAAAAAAGTTCCTATTGTATATTGTGTTTATACTACCTTTGCACTTAATCACTACATCACTACATGTTAACAAAGCCTCGTTTTGCCGTCTGTCTGTTCGCGATAAACTTAAAAGCTACATTACGGATGTTCATTCTTTTTTCACCAATAGACAGAGTGCTGGATGAGAAAGGTTTAGGTGTATAATAATAAGGTTTGGTGAAAATGGTTGAAATATGAAGATAACATTATTGAAAATGTCGGACAAAGTCAAGCCGCCTGGGAGATTAAATGGAAAATACTGCCTCATTATTTGAAGTATAAAAAACATTGTATGGTTTGATATTCATCTTTTATAGTTTTCCAGAAGCAACATTTTAAAATAAAAATGTCACATTTGTATTTATATTAATATTGTCATTTTACACTCTATAGTCAACATAAAAAGTAAGATAAGATAAGTAAAAAGTAAATCCAAGTTACGTAATTGTTATAAATTTATTCAATCGATCAGATAACGAATAAATGTAACAGACCTGACCAGAGGTCCAAAAGAGTAATTTCAACGGTATTTAGTATCGCGACTATAACGTGTATCAGAAATGGAACGCCTTATCTTGACTTCCGATGTTCCTGTACGGGGCTCAAGCGATCGTTCGTGGTGTACCGTCACCAGATTAGCCGACTGTATAATCCTGCACTTAGGCTGTCAAATAACTAGGTCACTAGGTTGTGTTTAGGGGCGACTTTGCATGTCTTCAATGTATCATAATAGTGGCGAGAAAAGTTCTGTAAATTGCGCTTTTACATCCTGCTTTACGATTTTCTACATTTAAACGGAAAATATCCATATATTAAGGTAAGGTCAGTTCTTTTATAGATTCTAAATGTATATAGAATATATAATTTTTTTAGCAATGACATCAAAACATGAGTTGATTCAATAAAAAAGGATGCTTATATCATTTGCTCTGATGTCTCTTTATTGGTTATTTATATTTTGTGATGTGATTTAAACTTATAAATTTTCAAAAATGCTTTGCTCTAAATATTTTATCTCTCAAATATTTTTGAGACTCTTTATAAGCATTTATGTGCATTTTAATTGTAATGGTGTCATGAATTTAAGCATTATAAAAATATTCTTATTTTTTGTGACGGTTTACTAAAGAAAATCTTTAGTATGTACTAAAGTCTATATCATTTTAATATTAAAACTACAACTTCTGTCTCAAGGAACGAATATAAAACCATTTGGGTCACATTCGTCGTTCGAAGTATGTTTTTCTTTCTATGTATCTTTTATTATTTAATTATTAAATTCTTGTTACTACCGATTTTCTATTATATACCCTCTCATTATACACTTCAAGTTTTGTGAGTGCTTTTTAACATTTACTTACTTACATTTCATACCATAACTGAAATGAAACATTCAAAATATAGGTGAAAGGGTAAATAGCTATTGATTCCCCATTATGTCAAGGTTCTAACTACCGAAGAGTTATTCACACACTAATGACAATTGTGTTATGAGTTCTCCGTGCTATATCGGTATATTTGTTTACATCTCTATTCAATGCCATACGTCAAACGAAAGGACGCTACCTAGTTCTGTGTTCGAAGAGGAATACACAGGCATCGTTCAATATGCTTAACAATTAACCAGCCTTCAAGAATGCAAAGGTATTACAAGTAAAAACGACTTAACCAACCGTTTCTTTTTTTAGATTTTAGAAGCCAAAAATGTTCTTAAAGTTTAAATATTTTCGTATATGTATTTACGAATGTACCACCGGAACTTTTAACATCATTTTTATTCTAACACACCGGTATTTCCCACCGATACATTTCCACTAATACTCGGCTACAAACCTATTTACATCACATCTTACTAAGACAGCGGAGTAAATCAGTGAGGTATTTGCTATACCTAGAAATTCACAAACGGCAACACAATGGTTTCGTCAAATCAAAAGATCCAAGAAATGCAATAATTTACTTTACACCTTTTGTACCATCTAACACAAAAGAAGAACACATATGTATGTAACTTAAATTAATATAGTGAAATATGACACTTAACTTTGAATTGAAGAAAAAATTAATGGACTTTTGCCATAGGTTCATGTACAGTTGTCATTTGATGGAAAGAGTACTCATTTATTCTAAATCTTTTAGTTATAAGTGAATATACACATAAATGAAGTCCATCTTAAAGTCTCACATCCACTTCACTCACGGTAAGAAGCTACTATTCTTAGTCGACCACATGGCCAGGTTTTAAAATTATTATCGATAAAATAAATAAATCATCGCATGAGGTGGGGAGGTGGAGCGGTTTACGATTACATCAAATCTTGTGCTAGAATAGGTGCTCTTACAAAAATGTACTAGTGGATCTACGACGCGGCGTTAGTCCACATTAATAATGATTCGTTATTCTACCTAACCTCGCCAATCAATTAACTATAACACTTTACGTGCTTTGAATGATTTTAACTGCTCTAAACATAGCTAATTAAACCTACAAAATTTGAATTCCAGCGCTCTTATAATGTGAACAAAGTAGATACTTAGTAGTAGTTTAGTAGTGGTAGAGCCATGCTTGCTTAAGCACGAATGTGTGTGAAGTAACGCTTGCGTTGCATTTCCCCGAAATGAGTGAGGTCTCCGGAGGCCCAAAATCCCCCACCCCCCTAATGATAGCGCTGTTAACGAAAAGGATACCCCAGGGGGGTACCAGCGCTAGCGTTGGAGAATCCCTCCCTGGACGTCCACCCTCAGTACGGATTATGCCTGAGCGTGGACGCCCAGGCTGCCCCTCGTACTCTGAGGGGGCTCAACTGCGCTCTCAAAATCTGCTCGGGGCAAGAGAAGGCATACCATGGCACCCCCTGTCACGTTTACCGTGGATTTTTGCAACATTAGGGGCTTACATTCGAACCTCGACACTGTCCACCACCACCTTGAGACAGCAAAGCCGGCCTTGCTCTTTTTAACCGAGACGCAGATATCATCTCCAGCGGACACATCCTACCTCTGCTACCCTGGGTACGGACTGGAACACTCCTTTGTTCCTAAGGCTGGTGTATGCGTGTACGTTAGAGATGATATCACTTCTCGCCGCCTCGGCAATCTTGAAGGTAGGGACCTCTCCATCTTATGGCTACGTGTAGACTGCGACGACCATCCCCGCATCTACCTATGCCTCTACAGGTCCCATAGCGGTGATGCCGAAACGGACCGACTCATCGACCACGTCCAAATGGCTACAGACTCAGTGCTCCAGCAGGTCCCATCCGCAGAGATCGTGATTCTTGGCGACTTTAACGCCCATCACGCCGAATGGCTTGGTTCGCGCAAAACCGATCATGCTGGAAGATCTGTTCACGATTTCGCCTTGGCATATGGCTTGACGCAGCTGGTAGCAACGCCTACGCGAATCCCAGATACAGAAAGCCACGTGCCTTCACTGTTGGATCTTCTGCTGACCTCACATCCTGACGGCTACAAAGTATCCGTTGAGGCCCCTCTTGGCTCTTCGGACCATTGCCTGATTAGGAGTATGGTGCCACTCGTTCACTCGCAGCGGCCGCGAGTTACAGGCAGTCGCCGCGTATGGCACTATAGGTCAGCAGACTGGGATGGAATGAGAACATTCTTTGCATCCTACCCATGGAGGCAGGTTTGCTTCTCGCCGGATGATCCCAATGTCGTTGCTGACTCTGTCGCGGATGTTGTGCTTCAGGGTATGGAACTTTTCATTCCATTCTCCCTGATTCCCACAGGTGGCAAGTCCCAGCCTTGGTTTGGTCGAACCTGCAAAGCGGCGTCCCGCCGGAAGCAGGAATGTTACCAAGCATGGGCTAATGCAGCGACAGCACGGGATGTAAAGACCAGCACATTAAAGAAGCAATTTAACTTTGCCTCCAGGTCCCTCAAAAGATTAATTGCTGGGGCGAAGTCGGCTCACATCGGCAGAATTGGCGAGAGACTAGTTAGTCTCCCCTCCGGAACTCGTGCATTCTGGTCTCTTACCAAAGCTGTCCAGGGGAACTTTTGTAAGCCATCCCTTCCACCTCTGCGCATAGGAGATAATTCGTTGGCCCACGACGCTAAAGAAAAAGACGATCTTCTGGGCAAACTCTTTGCGTCCAACTCGACCCTGGACGACAATACGGCTTCCGTCAGGGTCGTTCAGCTGGTGATCTTCTCGTATACTTGACTCACCGGTGGGCACAGGCGATCGAGACCAAGGGGGAAGCGTTGGCCGTTAGTTTGGACGTGGCGAAGGCCTTCGATCGGGTCTGGCACAAAGCGCTCCATGCGAAGCTTCCTTCCTATGGGCTTCCCGAGAAACTGTGCAATTGGCTCACCAGTTTTCTTACAGACAGAAGCATCAAGGTCGTTGTTGACGGTGCATGCTCCGACTCCAAGTCTGTTAATTCTGGTGTCCCACAAGGCTGTGTGCTATCACCCACGCTGTTTCTTCTGCATATCAACGACATGCTGCAGATTAGCAGCATCCATTGCTATGCAGACGATAGCACGAGTGATGCCCTTTACACCGGCCGCGCTAACATTTCTCGGGTAAACGTCATCGAAAGCCGATCCAAACTTGTGTCTGAAATCGAAACTTCTTTATCAAAAGTTTCAGATTGGGGTCGACTTAACCTAGTCCAATTTAACCCCACGAAGACACAGGTTTGCGCGTTCACCGCTAAAAAGATGCCATTGGTCGTATCACCTCAATTTGAGAGCACTTCCCTAACTGCATCAGCCAGTATCGGATTCCTTGGCGTCGATATATCAAGCGAAGTCCAGTTTCGCGGTCACTTAGAGAGTAAGGCCATATTAGCCTCGAAGAAGCTTGGTGTGCTAAACAGATCGAGACAGTATTTTACTTCGGCCCACCGCCTGCAACTTTATAAGGCGCAGGTTCGACCGCACATGGAATACTGTTCTCATCTCTATGCAGGTGCACCCCAGTACCAACTTCTGCCTCTTGACCGCATTCAACGGAGAGCGACTCGCATCATCCACTGCCAAGATATTTCTGATCGACTTGACACCTTGGCGTTGCGTAGAGATGTAGCTTCACTCTGCATTCTCTATCGCTTGTATCATGGGGAGTGTTCAGAGGAATTGTTCGGACTTATACCGGCTGCTGGTTTCCGCCATCGTCCTACGCGACAAAATATCCATCCCCATCACCTGGACGATTGGCACTCCACCACTGTGCGCTTCTCGAGAAGCTTTTTGCCTCGCACAACCAGCTTATGGAACAAATTGTCGCCTGCCGTATTTCCGAACCGATACGACCTTCAAACCTTAAAGAAGAGAGCGTACCTCTACCTAAAAGGCCGGCAACGCACTTGTGACTCTTGAGTTGCGGGTGTCCATGGGCGGCGGTAGTCACTTACCATCAGGTGACCCGTCTGCTCGTTTGCCCCCTATCGCATAAAAAAAAAAAAAAAAAAAAAGATATTATAGATTGTTAACGATTACCTGATATGATTCACGTGTCGACATATTCAGACTTATATCTCAACCTGTCAAATTATACAAACTGCGAAATTAATAATTCAACAGGTATCCTTAATAAATGTATGTAGGTGTTTTTATAAAACTACTTGTTTGTACTATGATAACAATTTTACTGATTTTCTAAAAAAAAAATATGTATTTTTCACAATTTGCCTTCTTTGCAATTTAACACCAAAAGAAAGAAAATGAGGTCCATAGTTTGAACAATTTCTTTAATATTTTTAAGGTCAGATATTTGTGGTATATATATGTATATTTATAAGTATTCAGAAATTATGTATACAAATGAAGCCTATAGTAAAAAATATGATTATGCCAGTGATAGTATAGCTAAACACTATTTGTATGTACATATTTGATATTTAAAATGTTACGTTTGACTTATTCGTTCACGTTTTCGTTATCTTTTTCCTGAACCTGGCTTTAGCATATGTTTAATATATAATTTTGGACATTTCAAATATATTAGAAAGTCTTCGTTTCTAAATTAGACTGTATCAATTAATTAAAACTTTTGCGTATATATGTATCTGTATCTATATTAGCTTAACTCTTTATATTATTATATTTATAGTTAGTTTTAGAGCAGATTTTATTGCAGTATAAAATGTTTTCAACCAAAAATTTTATTCATAGAAGTTACATGGATTTAAAGTACTATCGGGTCTCTTCCAAGTCCGGAACTTACTTTCAAATGTTTTTTGAGAGTCGAAGGAATGCAAAGTTTGTTTTGAATATTGCTTTAAACTTTTTTTATACTCTAAATAATGTCTTTAGCCTTGTATACATTTACAATAGTGTATGGTGACAGAAAGTGAATGTGTAATATATACAGTAGTATCAACGTTTAGTATACAGCCTTGCAAATTACATTCTTACACCTCAAATGGACCGTAACAATTTGAACTATCATCGAACACTAGCAATTTAACCCGATAACAACAACAAGTATAAACAGCTGAGAATACAATCACGTAAAGCATTAACAGCTAACATTGTCTGTAGGTAAACAAGCTCAGGTAGACCGAGATGTGGGGTCGCTATCTCCGACCGCTTCCGCTTATACTGTATTTCCTTTACGACCCGTTGCAATAACTGCATATTTTGAATTTATCTCGCGAATGAAATAGTAAATTTAAATAAAATACTTTTCTAAAAGCTAGCAGAAAATTCAGAGTTAATTTTATGACTTATTATTGTTACTGCATCTTTTTTAATTCTACCGACGAAGCTTATACGGTATTGTATAAAATTTATAAATGTGTTGTATTATGTAAACTGATAAAAGAAATGTACTGCTTGTACTGCAGTGGAAATAACTTTTAATAACTCTTAACTCTTAATCTCTTCTTTTTCTCCATTTTTTCCATCAGATGCCTTGGTATAAACTCAAGATTTAGTTTATGTATTTTACTGTGAACTGGATTTGGATTAGCTTTACTTTATGATGTCAAGGATAGTCAGAGATGGAGGGACATAAGAATAGCATAACTTCCTGCCTGAGGTAATCACGATCCTCAGTAATGAGGAACATGACGCATGGGAGGATTACTGTGAAATGTGTGACTGAAAAGACTGAAGTAAACTAGCCATAAAATCTCTCAACTAAATATGCTCGTACGCTTTCATGCGATATTCTCCTGAGAATTGGTCTACACATACAGACAGAGAGTAGACACTTCTAGTAATATCATCTTTTATATACTGACTTACATACATACAGTCATACCATATCCCCTTTAATACAAAACAAACAACAACAAATATACGAACTTACGAACATACAAACATACCTTACTGCCTCCAATCTTATATAACGATACTCCTATCCCACATCGACCCATGTCAAAGATCTCGTGGTTTTCATAGATTGCCACTTGTCATGGACCACTCATATAACTGAGGTAAGCAGAAAAGTTCCAAACGAACATATCACTGCCTTAAACATCTTCAAAATTTTCTTCCATTTCAGAGCAAAGCCTATCTTTCTCAAGTTTTACTCCTTCCTCTTCTTGACTACGCTGATGTCACTTTTCTCGACGCTACCGAAGAACTGTGGAACAAGCTGGAAAGGTTGCAAAATATTTGTATCCGCTATATTTTTGGCCTGAGAAAATATGATCATGTCACAATGTTCGAAAAAACTGAACTGGCTGCCTGTTCGGCGTCGTCGAGATGTTCACATAGAGTAAGGAAAGGTCCTTACTCTATTCAATTCTACACATATCAAGTCTCCCTTTATATCTGCGTGAGCGCTTTGAGCACTTTGTTCCCAGGAGCGAACCCTGTCGCACCTCTTCTGTTCTTCTTCTCCGAACTCCCTCCCATACATCCACTCGATACGACAATTCCTTCAGTGTTACTGCTGTTGGATTTTGAAATGTCCTACCGTACTCAATACGCAATAGCTCTTCTCTGAACTTGTTTAGAAGGAAAATAAAGGACCATTTTCTCTCACAACATTAATAATCAGACAGATTATATGTATGTATGTATTTTTGTATGTATGAATATATATATTTATATGTTTAATATATATATACATATATATATATATATTGGTGTAAGTAGGTATATAAAATATGTAGGTTTGATTTTCTCTCTATTTTTTTTTGTTCTTTTCTTTTCTTCTTATTCTTTTCACTGAAGAGGTACACATGACTGCCTTCAGCAATTTTTTTATTGTCCTCTATTTACTAGGTTTGCTGGAAGACAACTCAGTTTTAGGTTAAGCACGTCTTTGTACATACCATCTCCGTATTTTTATAAATAAATGTAATTTGTGTTCAATAAGAATAAATAAAATAAAATAAATAAATAAAAACTTATTAAATTTTTAATATTCTTGTTCATACCTGTACACATTTCAACAGTAGTAGAGCCAGCCAGGTACGAACGGGCCAGCCGGAAAACCGCTTGTAAAGGAACGCATGTGTAGCATTTCCCACTAAGTGAGGTTTCCGGAGGCCCGCCTCCCCCTCTCCTCTTTCCCATCTCCTCATCTTTTCCCTCCCCATCCCTTACGGCGATTGTCAGTATTGTATTCCGGATTGGAATTAATTTAATACTAATTTAATGTTATATAGGGGGTCCACACCCTAACAGCAACAATTGATACTAGACTGTAGAATGGGACTGTAAGCATATAGCATGTACGTGAATCACACTGAAAGTTATTAGAATAGGCCAGCAAGGAAAGCAGCAATAAGGGATAGAGGTGTAGTGAATTCATGTGTCATTTGCTTTTACAAATTGGCGGCAATTTAAAAAAGTGAAATTGGTTTGATTAGAGAAATTTTTTGCTTAATAATTTATTACAACTTTCATCACAGTCTTACTCAACAACAATGTTACAATAGACTTCGATTGGCACTTCATTACGAGGCCCTATCTCTTGCCACTGTTTACAAATAGTTTAATGCGTTTAAACATGGTCAAAGCAAACTGACTGATGATTCTCGAGAAGGACGTCCTGCTACTACTGAAGATAACAATGATTGCTGTGCGGCTAAAAGCTCATAGAAGGCTAACATATCAAGTCATTCGGGCAGCTTTAGGCATTGGTATGAGTTAAGTACTGGAAGCCTTACATGAACATTTAGCTGTCAGAAAGCTTTGTATTTAATGAATACCTCATAATTTGACGGAAGGTCATAAATGCCGTCGTTTGGATTGGTGCCGCCCAATGCTTGAAAAGTATGACGGAGTCTATTCGAATGCTGTAAATGACATCGTCGCAGATAATTAAAGCTGGATATATTGTTACGCACCCTAAACCAAAACGCAATCTGAGCAATCGGTGTTGTGGAATGCGCAATGGTTGATAATGGCAGACGCACGGTCGAGTATTAGTTTAGTTAGTGAGTCATCCTCCTTAAAATTCCGAGTCACCTTGTGACATTCATTTATTTCTTAAAATAATAAAAGGAACTTAGAGGAATTCGTTTTATGAACCCAGAAGATGCCGTAACTGCCTTTGTAAAAAGGCGTAGAGGATATGCCTAAAGAATAATGGGGTCACTGCCTCGGTCAACGATTCCATTGCATGCTTAAGAAAGGAACAGAGACTACTTCGAAAAGCAATAAAAATATTAAGCGGTTTCTATATCATTTTCACCCCCGAAGGCAATGGATATATACGCCTATGAGAACAACATGTAACTCATTTACAGGTCGTGACTACAAAGTGTTAAATTAGAGTTCAGCATATTTTCTGTGTTGACCATTAAGATTCTGGATTACCTTTCAATTTTATTGTTATCCATCGAATTATCAATGATTTTTGTGCAATTATCTGCTGTAATATTAGAAATCCTTAATCTGCCGTAAAGCAGAAATTAATATTGTGGGATTTTGGGGCTTTTAACAATTGTAATACAGTATAACTTCTGTAATACGAAATTTCGTTAAGGGGTAAGATAACACGGTGTCTAATGGGATCCATTGTGAACTGTGATATTTACTAATACAACAACTTTGTAATATTATGGTGTATAATATAACTATTAACCAATGCAAAAATGCTAACTTATGAAACAATGTTACTTAAGAAAGTTTCCTGCGTAGGAACGTAGTCCTTTATAAATATGAAAACAGCGGACTAAAATACCAGGTAAGTAATTTTTGTAAAATATTGATATAAGTAATATGTATACTATTGTTTTTATAAAGAGTAATTTTTTCCAGTACTGTTTACCAGTATATGCACTAAGTTACTTCATCGACACGTTCAAATAAAACCAGTGTAAGAAAACTGCTATTAGCATGGCTTATTTTAAATTTGCTAGCAGACAGCTTTACATTATTTTATCGGCTTTAGAAGTCAACTGCAAAACCTCCTGGGAGCACAAAACGTTTTTCAATTGCATATACGATAAGGACAAACGTTGTTGAAAGGAGTTTACAGACGATACAAAGCTGTTTATGCACGCCCCTTATTTGTAGTCTGCGATAAGGCAGGTATATGAAACCTTCATTTGTTATGCGATTTATAGGCCCTTTGATATTTCTGCTATACTTTTCTTTTCATATTTGACAATTTTGAACTAAATAGATGAAGTGAGTACGATGACATGTTAGAAAAGCACACATAAATAACAAAGTATTTTATTAAAATAGCAGCTAAAGTAGTATACCTAGTTCAATTTGCATAGATCCTTTAAACAACTTAGTGGCTGATTAAAAAAACGTCTTACTGAGTTTGATTTGGTCACATAGATATTCGTGCCTTAAAAAATATTTATTTATTAATTAATTTATTAAAGTCATCTTTGGGGTTTGTCACGCGTTCACGTAAGAATACGCTAAATCAGTTTATAAAAGTTTTTGCACGAGTCAAAATTCACCTAATTATTTATCGTCAAGAAGATATATATTAGTAAGGCAAAGGTTGTAAAACAACAAGATTTATCGCCTTTAAGTGTTAGCAATAATATGCCGATAATATGCGGTGGCCTTTTAGTATAATAACAATATTAACTGATCATGTACATTTAATCAATAACTTCTCATTGGAATGTGGAAATTACTTTTTACAACAGGCAATTATCATTACTCGGACCATTACGGTTATTAGTTATGTATCTGAATCGGATAAATTGAACGGATAAGTAATTTTTTGGTACAGTTTTATTTATTTATCATAAAATATGCTTATTTAATACTTTTTTTATGTATATGTTATGTATCTAAAATAAGCACACCTTTTTTAACGCCTATACCTTAACGCCTTTTTTATTAATAAAACTATATCATTCGGAAGTTACTCATTATGATTTAGAAAGCAAGAGTACCATAAATTGTTGAAATTTTAAAGAATATAGATCAAGGTTTTATCTTAGCTATCGTTGAGAAACATGCAGATAAAAACGTTTGTACATCAATGAAAATATAAAGAAAGTTGATAACCGCTTACCGTGAAAAATTATAAAATGTGCAATGTATAGACTCACTCATTTATAAAGTAATTTTAAGAAATAAAACGTGATTACTAACCAATAATAAGTAGTTTCTTCCACCATCAGCACAGCAACATGAGACCCAAATATCTTAACAATTACAAAAAGTATATAAGAACACATTGTTAGTGCTCGAATTTCCATGAAAAAGGATCATTAACTTATCCTGACAGGATTACAATCGGACCGTCAGAGTATGCAGTATACTATTTCGAATAAAACAAATGAAAATGTATCTACAATTGGCGGATACAATTATAAACGTATTATTTAAGTAATTTATATGAAAAAAAAACATACAGTCAAAAAATAGAACCTTCTCCTTTTTTGAAGTCTATTGAGATACCTAGATAGTTGATTGCACTTATCACTAATAGAGATTTTCGGTCTTGGCCTTCCCGGTACCAGGAAGTTCTAATTATAGGTATTGGACCCTAACTTGTTTAAGCTTTTGCTATCCAATCCATCTGTATAAGCAATATTAGGTTGACTTCATTTTTATCCTGCCTTTCCTGTGAATATAGTTCAAATTATCTAACCATCTAACCTAAATGGGACCTAATTAAAAAATGGATAAATGTGGAGGATTACGCCTCTGCTTACCCCTTCAGTGATATAGGCGTGAGTGTATGTATATTTTCGCCAAAGATTATCACAACTTGCTAAACACGTAATCACAAAGATTGCGGTCCTCTAAATCGCCGGCTTTACCAGCATGTTCGGTAGAAGCTTACACGAAGCTGTGTAAACTGATGACAAATGATCAAAGAATGATTATTTTCATAGTGAAAACTATGAGGGAACTCTTGAGACACTTTGTGAATACGAGTTAGTGCCACTGACAACAAGTGGAGTTGTTGCGTGAAAAAGCAGAAGTTCTGAACTGTAGACACTTACATTTAGTTAGTTATAGATTGTCAAAAGGATATTCAGTCATCAAAAACATTTATGTTACTAATATGTTTAGTCAATATCTAGTGATAGCTTAAGAAAATTAGTTTACAATAAGTGCAGTTCATTGCAAGTTGACGCAAAGTTTCAGCGTACAGCCACTTACATATTATTAATTTAAATGAAGTAACGGAAAAAAGTATGCTAAACCGTTAGAAACGGTAAATAAATTTTCAGGGTTGAAAATCACAGCTTCTAGCAAAATCAATCTGTTCAGCATAACAAAATTTTATAATTACAGTCCTCATCTAGCTCTACCCGCTCCAAAAGCTTATACTTCTTTTTTTAATATTATTGTTATGCGAAAAAAATAAAGCCACAGCAAAACAATAATCAGGATGTTGATTACAGCAAAAATTTGATTGTACTGAATAGAAATTCAATTGCTTTCAAACTATTGTTGCTCGGGTATTTTCATTCTAGATTAGCTTCAGAAGTGTTTTAATGAACAGTTTTTTTTTTAAATATTATAGGGAATGGCTAATAGCGTCATCAGGGCACTTTGCGAATTGGGTGATAAAATTTGGAATATTTTTATTAATATTTTATTTGCTAATAAGTCATTTTAGGATAGCAGATGCATATAATTATATAATATATGCATGTCTGTATGTATATAACGTTTTTTTTGTGCTTGTGCAAAAATCGAAAAGTGTCATGAGTGACGAAGTACAGCACAGTGCTGTAAAACTTATTCCAAAAACCAAGTAAAAATAGAAATCAAAATAGAAGTCCATATCTCAGGTATTATATTCAGATACGTCAGTGACCTTTTAAATGCACCTCGAAACAGCAATCCATGCCTATTTTATGTACAGCTCGTGGACAATGCCACTAGCTGAAAGCTGAATAAAAAAACGGTTACTAAAATTGGCCACTTATATATGTTTGCTTTTTTACTTTCTGTTATTTCTTTTACTACTTTATACCTACTTGAAAGTCCACGGTATAGACATAAGTTTTAGTTTAACTATAAGGCAGTTTTTTTATGGAAATTTGATACAATTATCATAACTTCAAGTGTAACCTACAGGCAAAAAGTGATCCATTCTCCTCTTCCGTGTTTAGGAACTCCATAAAGAACGGCTTAAAAGAAGAAGAGGAAATCACTCTTCCTCTAAAGAACACAATATACATTTTGAATAAGCAATTATTAGTCATCTTTTAAAAACTCTACACAACTAAGTTGGTAAACATTATGAGAATATGAAAAATGTTTTTTAATATTTTCATTAAAAATCCGGGACGTACGGTTCTGCCATTCATAACTAAGGTACTTATGTTTCCTTTCAAGAAATTTGTTGTTTTTTGTGTTTAGATACATTCAAATATATATTTGTATCTCTATCCATAATGTTATAGAAAGTTGTATTAATATTTTAAACGTTTCCCTCATGAATCACCTATGTACGCACAACTAGTTGTGTCATCCTAGAATGTGTTCCTAATAACACAACTACTCACAACTAAGCACAACTGATTTACTGTAACCATTTATTTTGACACAACAACAGCCTTATCTGGGTTTAGGTTAGTTTAGAACTGCTACCACAAACCACAACGAACCAGAACCAGAACCGAATTCTCGCATAGTGAGTGGGCATAAAAAGTAGGGTTCGCCAACACTATGAATGAACGAACATTTTTTCCCGATAGTCAACAGTGTTGATTTTTGATGATGTATTAAGTATATAAGTACCATTATGAATGCTTACTATAATTATAACGATAATCTTTGTAAACCGGTTGTAAATAGTTGTGTCTAGGAACTAATATTGATTGAAAACTATAAATTTGTGCCAATGGGAATGATTTAAAAAAAAATCAGTCACGACACTATGATTCGGTGGGGTTAACACCATAACGAATTATAGTGTCATGATAGCTAACAGCTATCAAGGAGTGACTGAGCCTTATTTTTGTGAAAATGTTGTCAAACCATCGGCACAACTGTATTAAGATACGTTTCTTGAGAAGGTGGTAAAGCCTTTTAACAACACTATGTCTCATAACCAAACTTGGTCCTTTCAGCAATACTCAGCACCGTGTCGTAAAGCTCGATCCACCCAAACGTTTTTTGGAAACGAACGCTTCTGACTTCATTAGAGCTGAAGACGGGCCGTCATCTAGTCCCGGTCTTAATCCGCTGAATTATGATTAATGGTCAGGTTTAGAGAGTGAGGCATGCTCTAAAAGCCATGATAAGTTGGAGTCCCTAAAATGATTCATAAGATTGGCAGTGAAGTATTTTCCCTTGGAGAGTGCATGTTTCTATTAATAACTGGCCTTAACGTTAAAAAGACTATATTAAAGCCAATGGAGATCATTTTAAATGAGGTTCATCTAATTTTAATGTGTAAAGAAACTGTAACTACATTACAGTAATAAAAGTTTAATGCAATAGAAAAAAAAAAGATTTTTTGCTTGTAACAAAATTTATGGCAAGAGTAGGTAGATGGGACCCCTGAAGCTTTTTGTTGCCATTTTCACAAACATAATTTAAGCAAAAAATTGTATCTAATATTTTTATTTTTAACTAAAACAAAGTTTGAACAAATCTTTATGTGTTATCTTTAAATGTTTAAGAAAAGGAAGCACTTCTTGAGACTTTAATTAAAGTGCTTCCACTTTTTTTTTTTTTTCTAGATAATACTAAAACTTATCAAGTGTCTTAGTTTAATTAGTTTAATTACTTTTTTAAATCTTGTTATTGCTAACTACCGCCATAAAACAGAATTTTAAACCTAAACCTAAACGTTGTAGCAATAGGGCAATAATAGAAACCTTAAAATACAACTGTAATAAAGGTCGTCGTTTGTTGTTGTTTTGTGAGAGAGTAATAGGCGTAATAGGCGTAATAAAGTGTCACTTATTGTACAATATATAGATATCAAAACATGTTCCAAATTGTCATAGAGAATGGAGAGAAACGCATGACTTGCTTTTATAATATGTATCTGTATTGTGTGAGACAACAAACTTTTTGCCTGGAAACTTTTTTTTATTTCCCTGTTTGTCTACTTAGTTTTTAGTGATTCTGACTGATAAGTTAAAAGTCATTACACAGAACAAAAATTTGTATGATTCAAAAATAGTTGTCCCGAGAACACCCAGAGCGTTTTTGTATCCATTTGATGATGGTCGCGTCCCATGCGATACACGAATTATTCCTAAAGCAGTAGTGATCTACAAAATCGTAGGAACAACTTCAAGGAATTTTTAACTTTAAACCAGGATACATGTTAAAAAATCGCAAAGAGCTTTTCATTGTATTCAGATGGAGTGCGACCTTTTCAGAGTTTAGAATATTTTTCAAACCTTTTTTAGGTCGGACAGCTGAGACCGCACGGCGGCGACTAACTGAACATCGGGTGTTGCGTGATGTGTGATATAGAAAAACTTTTTGAAAATTGTTTTTTATTAACGTTTTCAAAACTCGAGTTTGGCTCATTACCCTTTCGTTTATGATTTTTATCAATTGATTGACGCAACCAATTTCGTAACTGTTTTACTAAACTAATAAATGCTGTGTGTAAAACTATGAGAACAATAGTCTTGTATTAGGCTAAACTAAAAAGTATGATAAAAGATTCATTTGTTATACTGTTATTACCATAATAAATGTGTTTTTTTAAGTATCTTTTCACAAGTTTTAAATTTTTACTGTTAAGCATTTTAAATGTTACCATTGCGAAAAACATCTAAATATAACTACATTTTTAATATAACTAGAAGCAATTTGTTAAATTTACTCCTCTTCCTCTCACAAATATAATATATGATATCGCATAATATTATTTCACTCTCAATTATTTAGTATGACGAACAATCGTTCGTAGATGAAACATCATGTTTTAAAATATTGATGAGGATTTCAAGCGCAATTTATTAAAGGCATCCATATTTTTGGTACAAGCATTCCAAAGTAAAATCAAGGCCAGTCAATTTATTTGTCAATATTATGGCATCATTCCAACAATTCCATTTATTCAGTTTAATAAATCCAGTTGTAATGAATGTAGTGCGTATAATGAGCTACGAAACAAGTAACTAAAACATGCATTTGTATTTAAATAAATACGTAAAACTCAGCTATATTTATCGATGTTACTATTGCAGAGTATAGTTGGTACTACTTAATTTTCTTTTGTTTCTTACTAGTGCAATATTTTGTTTATATTATTATTACGGTTAGTTACATAGACTAGAAAGTAAGCTATAAAGCCTTGGTATTCAAAATCAGATTTTGCAATCGATAGCATACTTCGGAATATATGTATGTTAAGCAATCATTACGTGTGTTCTCCTATTGGTATATACAATTCTCCCTAAAGGAAATCATAGAAGCATTCGGCACCTGCGCCCCAACATTTCGTCTGCTTTATTTTAGTCCTTAACTAATGAAGGGTAAGCCGACAAATTATTCGTTCTCAGGATTTAGTATTCGAATACTACTGAAACCACAGGACCAAAGAGAGAGAGACAATCTTGATCTAAATTTTCAGCTATACTATATACAATTTGGTTTAGAAAACACAGCTATTATATAGCATAAGTCAGAGGACTCGGACTTCGGCACCAGTTCGGGTTATACATTTACTTACATTTATATCCTCCCTTTTCTGTCAGTATACCCCCCATATTTTCAAACCTAAAGCCTAAAAGTGCGGGCTGATGGATGAACGGAGGGATGACGGCAGTAGGCTTACAAAGCTAATATTGGGAAAGTTTATAGTAGTGTCATGCTAAGGTAGATACATAATATATGTAGAATATGTCTGTGAGGTAGAGGCGGTTTTTAAAATGGTTAACCTGACTTTTATAACTTGACTTTTATCTAATAATTATTAATTGTTTTTTTTTATTATACTTAAGTGAGGTTATCTTACTTAATGTTTAGGTACTTACTTTGAATTAAACTATTAGTTACTGTGATTTTGGATAGCGAAAACTGCAATAAAACGAAATATATTATATGTATGCTTCGCTACTTGTATAGAATTATTATTATTATTATTAAAGAAACAAAATAAAAACATTAAAAGCTTTCTTGTTTAGAATACATCGTGTAAGTCAAGTAATTTGCGTAACATAACACGATGTATTTAGTTGATCTCTCGCTACGCAAGAAGTGTCTGAGAGCAAAACATATATCTCCCGTTGTTTCATTAGTATTAGGTTGGCAACTAATAAACCCGCCATCTTTGAACACAATTTTTTTTTTTAAATATACAAAATCAAATTATTTCTCAACTGTATAAGCACCGTCGTTTTCTATCACCTGTCGCCAACGCGCTGGCAGAGACAATGCCTTCCTCCTAGAAGTTTTTAGGCTTTTGGACAAAAAAGGTGGTAAGGTCACTTTTAGGCTGGTCTTCATTTTTAAATTTTTTATCTGCTAAGTAGTGGGCTAGAGAACGAAATAGATGATAAACTGAGGGCATAATGTCATGAGAGTACGATGGGTGAGGAAGGACAGCCCAGCCAAGCGAAAGTCATTTTTCACGAGTCACTTGCTACATGTGGTCGAGCACTATCGTGCAAAAAGTATACTTTATTTTGATTTTTCGGTAATCTCGCTGCTACTTTATCCAGTTGGTCACAATAAATATTGGCCGTGATTGTAGAATTAGATGTCAACAGCTCCCAGAATATTCCCCACCACACACTTAAAGGAACATTTTTACTCGTGTCAGATTTTGGCGTCGGTACTCCTGCTTCTCCAGGTCAGAAAATTTATGTACGTAACACACTTTTCATCCCCCGTAATTACATCCCTCAGCCACTCATTGGTACGATGATAACTAAGTAGTTCCACGCACACGTTAGCTCTCTTCTAAAGTTGAAACGGCGTCAACTCATGTGGAAACCAAACTGAATATTTCCAAGACTTTTCTAAAGCGTGGAGTTATTTTTCTACTGCAGTATGAGAACATTGAAGCTGCTTTGCCAGACAACGTAAAGTAAATCTGGGATCCATTTCTATGAGTATTTTTAACTTATCTACATCTATTGTAGGAGGTCATCCTGGATCAGGTTCATCAGATAGGTCGTAATTTCCATCCATAAATCTTCTAAACCAATGTTTGGTGATATCGTAAGAGAGCACGCCTTCGCCCATCGGTGCACACATATTGTGCACTGCTTCAGTCGCTTTTCAACCTAAGCAAAATTCGTGAAGTAAAAGCAGCCGAAGTTCTCTACGAGAAATATCCATTATTTACTGTAGCTTTACTATTCCAGATCCAGTTGTTAACTGATCTGACATACAATACTTGCTTTATTTATATACTACTCCAAGAAATTCGAGATAGTTCTATAACGTTTTAGAAACTGATCGAAAAAAGTGGCGGGTTTATTAGTTGGCAACCTAATAAAACCATATGAATGTATGTAATATCTTGAATGGAAATGATGTACAAATAAGAATATTTAGAAACAGAATTTATTTAAATTACAATTTGAATTTTAAGTTAAATTAAAAAAAAACAAACAAGCACATATACATTTGAATTGAAAATTTAAAGCAGTGAACACTCAGCATTGTTTGAAAAAAAAATTAATATACCATTTTTTTTTAATATTGTAGGTTTCTTTATTTATCATCCGACATATGAAGCTATACATATAGGCTTACAATCATAGTGCCCTCTACACAACATATTCCAAGACAAAGGCTTGAACTGATTTTTTATACTATAAGAAAAAATATGTCATTTTTATTTGATCATTATTATATTTGGGACCACAGTTTTCCATTCTTTATTGCCTAGGTATGCTTTTGCAGTTTGTTTACCTACTCGTTTTAAACATGGTAAAGATGGAATTTCATCTTTGGAGTCTTACCAAAGATGAAATTCCATCTTCACAAAGTTCACAAAATAAAATATGTACTCAACTATTCAATATTCGTTGTTTCCTTATACTTGATGTCAATATCAGGTATTCCTTTGATGATTTTTTTTTCACGAATAATGGTTCCCATAGATGGCAGTTAGTCCCGATTTGCTATGATAAGAATTTTGTATAGAATAAAAAAAACATTTCTTATAAGTATAAACCACAGTTTATTATAAAAATTTAAAACTGTAAAAAAAATTATACACTTTTTTTAAGCATATTATGACCGAGTGCATACGCTATACGTCCCGCGATAAGCTGTTAAACGTCCCTATAAACACTCACCACACAATTTGTGCAACTTGGCATCTTGCCAACCCTATAACTTAACCCTGTAGAGCTTTACCGCCTACTCAATAGCAACAAAAATAAGTATTCCACATGGAAACCTGAAAAATAAAACAGTATTAATTATACTGCGTTTAATATAATAACATAACTTTCAGTGAATAACGAGAAAGTTTAAAAGTTAAGGTAAGTTTTTTTAACCGAAACTAATGTCGGTGGGATGTTCTTATTGTGACAGGTGGTTTGTAACCAAAGATTTAGTTTAAGATTTTTATCTCACTAAAAATTTGCACAAATTATTATGTTAGTAAAATAACATATTTTTGTTTTCAAATTATAAAAAATCTAGAATATACTTGAATAAAAAAAAAATCATGTGAGAGTAACAATAAAAATGTTATACCGGCCGGCAGAATACCAAGCACTGAAATGTTTAAAAAAAATATTTAAGGTATATTTTTAACTAGTTTTCATATAATTTAACAAGCATGAACTAAGGTTACAGAAATAAAACCAATTGAACTAATACAATTCTTTAACCACGGCTGGGTTTGTAAAATATTGATTACTTGCACGATACTAATACCCCACAAGGACCACCGATAAAACTGATTGATTGTCTAATCATAGCAGAATTTGCTTTTTTCAACTTCTATCCATACTCTGACTCCCTACGCAAGCACATATGCAGCATTTAATCTTGTTTGTTAAGATTTCTAATAATATATATACATATATATATATATATATATATATATATATATATATATACATATATATGTATATATATTATTAGAAATCGAGTTATTGAGTCTTAAAGAGTCTAGAATATACATAAGATTGTCTATATTTGTTTACAGTTCATATATATAGGTATGTGAATCTCTTTATTTCACCGTAACTTGAGTCTGAGAATATTATAATTTTCGTTGCAATTTTTTCACAGTACAAATACTACTACGTTGGCCCAGATCGATCTTCTTTTGACTATCCTATAGCTTAACTACATTGTTTTGTTATAAAATAAATTGTACCTGCACGTCGTCTAAAATATGGAGCGTTCTGAAATAGGCAGTAAACTGTGGTGGTACCTACATTGTAAATTGTCTATCGGATATCTCGAGCGGCTGGCTCCTTTCGCCGGGATGAGCTCCTCTCAACCGCAATTCTTTTTATTTTTAAACCACAATGTAGGTACCCTGCTTTGACGTCTATCGTATTTATAAAAATAACTTATTAAAATAATGGGCGCATTTTAATTATGATGTAAATACCAAAGACATGAGTATTACGAGTTAAAAGTGGCCACCGTACAATGAAATTATACATGATTGTTAAATATTCGCCCGATTTTTGATCCTAAAACTATTTCCAAGAACGAAAATATCCGAGTGA
Source organism: Tyria jacobaeae (assembly GCA_947561695.1). Taxonomy (NCBI): domain Eukaryota; kingdom Metazoa; phylum Arthropoda; class Insecta; order Lepidoptera; family Erebidae; genus Tyria; species Tyria jacobaeae. The sequence goes on from OX387212.1 coordinate 16,189,740, forward strand.
ATATTTTTTTTTTTATATTCAACTTGTGGAAGAACATTATATCAAGGTTGTCTGATAGAGAAAGCCGTGTGTGATAAGTTATACCTAATTATTTGAAACATGTTTTCCTGTATTCCGTATTCTACTTGTATGTGTATATAAGGTGTACAATAAAGAAATAAATAATGATAAAAATTATTATGAAACACAACACTATAAATTGATTTAAGTAATACATATTTAGTTTAATGATAGTCTGTGCGTATTTTAAAAAAAGGGTGCTTGTTGGTTATTGAACTTTGGTTTGGTTTGATTTCCTCTGTTGAACAACGGTTTCAAAGTTTGGAAAATTATTTACAACTTTTTGTTATGGCATTATTAAAGTACAAATTCTGGACTTTGTTCATTTCTGTGATATTTTCTTTAAACGTTTTACCATTCTTAGCCTTTGCTATCCGGAATATACGAACAAGCCTGTTATTGTTTTACTTTACATTATTTACCCGCGGCTTTGGATTTTGTACAAAACATCACGGACATTTGTAAAAAAGTGTTATTTTGAATGTGCCACTGAAGGTAAGATAATCTTTTTCTGATAAAATAGAATAGACTTTAATCAATCGTTCATTTATCCAATTTAATACAAATCTTCATAGTAATGTTTATTGAAGTAATCATGAAGAAGGTCAAAAAACAGTTTACTGCTTACACATAGAGCCAGTCAAAAAAGTTTAAAGTTTGACATGATAATATATTATACATAACATCTATAACTAATCACATATCAGAACTGTTAGCTATTATAAAAAAAACAGAATCTATTACGTAAATGTGTTTCAATTCAATGGCTTTTAGGCTAATTTATTTCTTCCAGGCACCTTCCATCAATTTTCGAAACCAAACCACCCTTATAAGTAAAAGCCATAAAGTATTTTAAGACCAATAAGATAAGAAATAAAATAAGAAAAAAGATAATATCAAGTACCTTAACCGTTTTGAGTTTTATTTGATTTATATCGGAAGTTTTTTCTTTAGTGAAGTTGGCTAAGTTTTGAAATATTATCCACCACACAGAATAGATTTGTGTTTGGTGCATTGCAAGACTTGGCTCAATTTTAAGTAAATAAATAAAATAAAATGTAGAGAGCAATCTATGGATGCTTAATTTAATTGAATACCTACAGAACTTATCTTATTATACTCATCTATAGGTCGAACGTTTTATCAAAACTTATTGAGACTGGCGTATCCATCCCAAGTTATAATTGGTCGGTATGCTTACGTGTTTAGGATTCAATCAGTTAAAAATTAAGTTGGTTTTAATATTTAATCGGTTCAATGCATTCAGAAGTGTAGTTAATTAGTAATATTATTTTAGTGTCAAGATTTTTCGGTACGCTTATATTTTAGCTTGCGATGAGACTAAGAAATTATTACATGCAAAGTAATAGTCTATTAAAATTTAAGACACGAAAGATTAGCGATGAGTTCTTCAGTCTTAGAAAATTAAAGTTGCATGTGTTCTAGCTTGCTAGTATGAAGTGCTTTTAAATTTTTTAAAAGCAATGAACATTAAAGTACTTGGAGTAAAGTCATTATAAGAAATTTTCGCAATAAGCAGTAAAATAGAAAAGCTTGTTGCGTTGAAGGTTTCCAAATCTTAACTTGAGTCTAACTATGTAATTGTTAGAAACAATACGTTTGTATGTAAAAGATAAGAACTAAAAATTGTAACAGAAGTTGAATTTTATTTCACAATCATTACTGCTACTAGACTGTGTTTAGGGTTCTGCCGGTGTTCACAGGGATTTCTATTTTAGGGTTCCGTACCCAAAGGGTAAAACGGGACAATATTACTGAGACTCCGGTGTCCGTCTGTCTGTCTGTCTGTCCATCTGTCCATCTGTCACCAGGCTGTATGCCATGATAGTTCGACAGTTGAAATTACAATTAATTTACAGATGATGTATTTCTGTTGCCGCTATGACAACAAATACTAAAAAAGAAAAACAAATATTTAAGGGGGCTCCCATACAACCAGCGTGATTTTTTTTTGCAGTACAACCGAGGAGCCGGCTTTAAGATTTGGTAACAGAATACGCTGTGTTTGAGTCGGTTTGAAACCACCATTACCATTGGTCCTGGTGAGGAAACGACTCGTGAGGGTTTCAAATTTTATATTAATGTAAGATGAACGCATGTAATAGTCTCAGTCCGTCGTCCGTAAAAAAAAAAAACACGAAGTATTTTTTTCAATAAATGATATGATGAAATAAATGAACTTCTGTGCTTTCTACAGTGTAAAATAGACGTTATCGATGAAATAAGTTTAGTCTGTGTAATCTGTGAAACCAATTTTAAGAAAAGTGATATAACTACGGCAAAATCCATCCTCTATGAGGCCGCTAACTGTCGTTCTACGCTAAAACGAGATGGTAAAAGCAAGATAATCTTGCAATACATAATAAAAGTACTCAAAGAAACTGAGCCTACCTTACTACCTACTTTTATGGCCAAGGACCTACACCGTCCTCCAATAATAAATTTCGATTATGTCGACGTCACAACTCTGCTTAAAGATATCCTAATTCTAAAACAAGAAATCTATTGTATTCAGAATAATTATATAACATCGTCGGAGCTTGCGGTAGTACGAGAAGAAATAGAAAATATTAAGAGCAAGTCACAATATAGTCAACAGACTACATATTCCAACAAAGTGAAAGAAAGTAGCAAAATTACTAACAGCCCACTTTTAAAAAAGTCCTGTGCGGTAAAATTAAATACATCATCGACGGTGTCGGTACCGGCGCACTCGTCTTCGCCTGCACTGTTGCCATCCCGCGCGAGTACGATAACGATTGTTAGTGCTACGCATCCGAACCAAAAACAATCGAACTGTATGCACCGAACAAGCAGTCCTATAAAAACGTAAGTAAGTAAAGTAAACACTCATAAAGGATACTTGGACAGATGATAGTTTTATGACTGTAGTAAAAAAGAAAAAAATATATATATAAACTTGCGAAAAAGTAAAAAAAATCAACAGGGTATGGCGGTGTTGACGTCAAGTAAAATGAAAGTAGTACCTAAATTATCATTTATTTACATCTCTCGATTCGTCACGGAAACTACCGAAGATGACATCAAAGAATTTATTAAAGACTGCGGACACACGGTTGTGAAAGTTGAAAAACTAACACAGTACCAATAATCGATATTTTCTTCGTTTCAAATCACTGTCGAACAGGAACAAGTGAAGACCTTCCTAAACGCTGACCTCTGGCCTCGAGGCATAGTTTATAGGAGATACACTGAAAAGGGAATTTCTATTGGAAATAGTAACCGTGCAGGAAATAATAATGAAAATCAGCCTAGTATCATTTAATTGTCAATCAATAAAACGAAAGATGATTTGTTCTATCTGGGTACAATTCATCCCGATTTTTTCCATTACGGAATATCAGCTGTGGAAACGTCTGCTGGCGTGCTGAAAGGTAGACCGTATGGTAGGGTTGCAATTTCATGAAGAACAGCCATATTCAACAGTGTGATTCCCATTAACACTGGATCAACGCGCGTAGCGGCCGTGTGTATACAGGTCAGCGACTGCCGCAGTTTCATTGTAATTTCGGTTTACATGCCGACACAAGATGCAGATAATCTACCCTTATTTACGAAATGCCTCGGTATCATCAGTGCGGTTATCGAGAATAATGATATAGAAAATGTGTTTGTACAAGGTGACTTCAATGCAGATATTTATTCGGAAATTAACTACTGGAGTTCTGTGACGACCTGAACTTACTTGCTATGTCTTGAAGTACCTTTACATACTTGAGTGACACACATGGTACCACGAGTTGGATCGACCACTGTATCACCACTTCTTCGGGACTTAGTATTATTAATAATATTTGTGTGTTAAATGATGCTTACTACTCAGGCCATTTCCAATTAGCTATCGAATGTTATATTTTATTTTACCTAAAAAGCATACAACTCACAAACTGTTAATAAATAAAATAATATGGGAAATAGAACCTACGAACAAAAATGTAAATACGCCAACTTTTGTAATGACGTCATAAACTCTTATAACTGGCCTGATTTTACCTGTGATGGCACCTCGTGTAAAGTCTCTAGTCACTCTAGTATAATTGATGATTATTATAGGCAAATTGTAAACATAATGTCTAGGGCTGCCAATTATTCATATCAAGGTAAATCGTTTATGAAAAAGAAAGCGGTAATTGGTTGGAACTACCATGTAAGGGAATGTCATAGGAGAGCTAGGCAGCATTATACATTATAAAACTTTTTAGACGCCCTTCACACGGCAAAGTATATGAAGATATGGTCCATAGTAAAAAGTTTTTAAAAATAAAATTAAATGGTGTCAGTTAAACCAAGATACAATCAAAATGGATATTATAGCCCCACACAGATACAATAAAGATTTCGGAAACTTTTGGAAACAAACAAATAAATTAAACTATTAAGCTAGTATACCGGTTAATATAAATGGTAATTTCGATTCCAATATCTCATGAGAACTATGGTGACACCAATAATAAAGAATAAAACTGGCGATGTATCCAATATTTCTAATTACCGCCCTATGTCATTAGCGACTATCTTTTCTGAAGTTTTCGAACGGATAATTATTACTCATATAAGCGAAATCAACTTTCCTATAAATAACGCCCAGTTTGGGTTTCGTAAGGGCCTATCTGCTAACATAGCTATTTTTGCTTTGAAGAACACAGTTTATAAATACATACAAAGAAATACTAGTGTGCATGCATGTTTCCTAGACTTAATCCGAGCTTTTGATACTATCAATTATGAATTATTGTGGAATAAATTAAGAAAATCTAAAGTGCCACCAAAAATAATAGATACATTAGAATACTGGTATGCAAATCAATATAATCAAGTGAAATGGGACAAAGCCCTACCTGAAACTTATAAATTGACAAGTGGAGTAAGACAGGGTGCACTCACGTCGCCGGTCTTATTCAACATATATATTAACGGGTTAATTGAGGAGCTGAGCCGGTTGCCGTATTCGTGAAGAATGTTTGAATAACCTTAATTATGCCGATGATATGTTGCTGCTTAGTTCCTCAGCCAACGGTCTAAGGAGGCTTGTTGCATTCTGCGAAAATTATGCAGCTGAATATCATCTAGTGTATAAAGTAAAAAAATATGAGATTGTGATATTTAACTATGGTAAAGAACCTGAGCATAAGCATTAAATATTGCAAAAAGTTTAAATATCTTGGCCATATAATTAAGGATAATTTAATGGATGAGGATGATCTGGAGTGACAGAGATGAAGTATCGCATGTCAAAGTAACAAATTGGTTAGACGATTTCATCATTGTTCTAACCAAGTCAAAATTACTCTGTTCAAGGCTTACTGTCAGTCCTTCTACACCAGCCAACTCTGGTGTGCAGTATAATAACGCTTTTAAGGCTATGCTAAACTTGCCCTGGAGGTGTAGTGCGACTGACATGTTCGCTGAGAACAGAGTTACTGATTTATACGGGCTCTTGAGGAAGCTCAAGGCATCTTTGTTGACTCGATTATATGCATGTAGTAATCGATTAGTGTCTGTTATTTTGAACTGTGTTTATTTAAACAGAAATTAATTGTAGTTAATATAATTTCATTTTAATTTAAAATAATTTAATATTTGTAATATCCCTATGGGCTTTAATGCCTGAAATAAAATATTTTTATTATTATAATGTACATTAATAAAATCACAACTAAAAAGTGTCTGCCCGTGGTTTTTATTTTAGAAATAACAAGTAACAAGTTTGTGTGACTGTTCATTATCTCTTCTAGTCAAACTTATTCGCTTCATAAAGAAATTAGGACTCAGGCATAGTGACCCAGGTCCCTTAAAATAGACCAACAAGTGACCGAACACCGGGTGGTATTAGTAGGCTCGAGTTCGACATACCACTTCACCGTCAGCTCCAGTGAGGTGATGAGCCATGGGGTTTCCAACACGACAAAAAAAAGGGCTCAGGCTTAGGATAATAAAGTACTATAAAATAAAATTTAATATAACACTGTCTTGCTTTTCAGCTGTGTTAATGGGTTTATACTGATATCTCATGGTTGATATCCCAGTACATTAAATTCATATACAATAAGAGTATATCAACATTATTTTATGATGCAATAGCGTTGTAAACCCTAAATTACAATTAAATTTAAATATTTTTTTACCTTCTCGAAACACGACAAAACGAAATACTTGTATTTACAATTTCGAATATAAACCACTTTACAATTCGACTTTTTTCTTAGATTTGATACATCTATATCTGATAATCAAGAAAGAGTTTGGTGATAACAACGGATAACAACATAAAGATCAGTTCAGTTCTGTATTTAATACTAATACTGTATCATGATCATTCATATAACAGTCAAATAGGCAAACAAGAACAGGAGCAGGCAAAGAGATAAAGTATGTGTGTTACCAGCGAGGAGCCTGTATAGATTCTGGAACGCCCAGCATGTGTGACGCAATGCTACACCCTGAGGGAACTCGTTGCTTCCAAAGCTATTCGGTTTACCTAAAGCTATAGTATTACCTACTCTTAAGACACCGTTGAGAAAAACGACGGCAATATTTAATTTGCTTTGTTTTAACTACTTCGTAGAACAGTGGATAACCTTAATGTTAATTGAAACGAGACGCATAGACCATAGAATGTGAGGCTACGGCTGGAAATTTGCTAACAATGTCATAGTATGTACCGTAGGATGAAAAAAAAAAGGCTGCTTAGTGTTAAGAGCAGCTAAATAGAGGTAGAGAAAGAAAGGAAAGAAGAAACTGATAAAAAAGTTATTAAAAACAAGGCTTGTTATATAACAATTTATATAACAACTAAATTAAATGCTTCTATATTTTCTGTGACTATTACACAGGAATATTTTATATATTTACTATTGACTTGCTATTTAAGTTACTATGTATTATGGTTTTCATACCGATAATTTGTTTTGCAACTTATTAAATTATTTATAAGGCAAAAAAAGTTGTAGAATTAGGGAATGTAGAAAAGTTCCCATTTCACTGGAGAAAATCTACCCTTAAGTACCGTTTTCTACTCCATTAAGTCATCGTTTAAGGAAAAAGAATCTTGTACCTACTAGTTCACTAACAAAATAAACATCGTACTCGAAAAGAGTACTGAATTTCCTTTAATATATTTCTTAGATAATATGTTCTCTGTAAATATTATGACTGAAATGATACGTATGTGTAATCTCGTGTATTTTAACAGATATTGTGATATGTAGTACAATACGATTAGGTACTGTATAACGATTTAAAAGTATTAGTATTATTAGTGACTTTATTTGGTGAATTATACAATATCTTACGTCTACGACTTTTATAGCAACTGTATTAAGAGGCTTCTATGAAAAAGAGTTTTGGTGATTATTGGATCACTATCTCGATATTTGTATTCTGTCTTACATTACTTTTATTATAATAAGATTCACAGCATTGCAATTTTTTTAACGTGTACTTACTGTATACGTACACTTGTCACTCACATCACAAACCAGCTGATAATATAGGAATCAATGAAAGGTAAAACATTGTCGCTCCACCCTTTCAGTGCCCTGTCGAGTCCGTTCCCCAAAATACACACGTGAGTAAAATTAATTGTTTTTTTAAGAAACATATTAATATAGATTTCAGAATCGATCGATCTATTTGGTCATGTAATGCAGACAGGTAAAAGCTTTTAATTAATTACAGAAAACTTTGAACATTATTGATTCCATTGTTTATAATTAAAGATTAAACATTAATTAATGATTATTAAATGTAAAGTTAATAAATATCTACAATATTTTCGAGTAGATCGGTATTTTCTTTTTTAGAGTATAGGGGAGCAGACAAGCCGACGGTTCACCTGATGGTCGGGTACTGCTGCTCATAGACACCTAGAACTTAGTAGTCGCAAATGAGCTGTGAGCCTCTGAGGGGAGGAGAAAGAGAGAAGGGAAAGGAAGCAGGAGAGGGGTTCAGTCACTCGGTTAAATACAAAGCAAGCCTTGCATAACTAACGGTTTTCTGTAAGGTCGTGGTAACACTACGGTAGAGGCAGCCCATACGTGTCTAAGTATACTTCTTCAACGTTGAAACTAATGTAATGTAATAATGTGAGCCATGAGCTTTTAACGATTGATTCACACTCGTTAAAGCAAGTTGTTCGTCGCTCATTATAATCGAAGTACCTTCTTATTGCACTTATGTTCCTATTGATCGACTGACGACTACTGACGAGCTTTATCGATTGAAGAAAGTCGTTCCACGTAATTGCTTGACGGTGTGTTGATTGCCGTCAGTAAAATAGCGTGTGTGATTGTGATTTACTAAATAGGTTTTTAGGTAAAAATGCGGTAAGATTTGTCTTATGGGAAAGCTTATTAAAAACGTGTTTTAAAAAGCTTTTCCTTTAAAAAATAAGAAATTTGTTGTGAAAAGTCAAATATTTAACATAATATGTACTTCTAGGTACATAGGTGGTACCTAGCAAATTTTCTCGGTATGAATAAATTTAATTTAATCGAAACATTTTAAAACAATCTTTATAAACGTTATACTAATCAAATGTTCCCAAAGTTCCCTGAGTTTCTCTGCGTTTATGGTCACTACTCCCCTTCAAGGATGCAGCGTGATGTTTTATAACCTATATTATTTATCGAAAAATACTCTATCCAATAGAAAAACAATCGTTTAATCGTAGTAAAGCTTTAATTATTATAATAATGCTTAATATAATAATTATTTAGGGTACGTAGGTTTTAGGTAGATTAATTTACAAATTTGTGTTACGGTTATAATCTGCAATAAGTCGTATAAACAACAATTATATTAAATTTATAAGTATAGATAATTTCTTATGAGTTACTGGTAAATATTAGTGTCAATGGCGATAACTATCTATAAATCTACCGTTGTCATTATATACAGCTGTCAGTAAGAAACCGCATTCAACGCGCAACATTCATTTAGTCAAGAAAGCACTACTCTATCCGCTGCAGGAACGGGTGAGGGTGTAAACTAGGCCAGTTCTACTATATACGCCTATCTCAATGGTATCTCACGGTTCCGTGGCGATTATGGTTTGTAACAATACGCTTTTGTGCCTTGCTATCTACACGGAGCGATGCTAAAGATCACAGTTCAGTATTTATGTATCTGAAGCTTATTTCTCCTTTGACAATGAGGCCCAGTGGCGTAGCTTGATCTAAGCAACATACATCATACATATAAACATTGAAAATTTGTTAAATGAATAAGATGGAAAACTCCAAGTGAAATCCTTAAGGCATTTTTTTTTTCTCAATTAAAATACGTACCTTGATAGTCACTAATATACTATAGCTTTAATCGAGCAAAGCCATTGTCGTGTCGTAACCATTTGATGAATGTTATCATGTGTGGTATTGATAGAAGGTTTACATCAATATAAGTGAATATTAAAATACAAATAAGTAGTTCCATTTTCATCTCTGCAATGTGCCTAGTTTACGATTACTTGAAAATATAATTTTCCTTAATGTAGCCGTCGATAACAATATTTTAAATATACATATAAACTAACTTAATCTAACTATAATTATAGTCACTTACCTACCTACTAATTCGATATATTTGCTATTGTTTCGTTGTAGTTTATTGTTGTTAGAGCTATCTATTTGATCTTGTATCAAAATAGATGTTCGTGGTGCGAACTGAGAAAACAATGGGGACGAATTAATATTGTTTGTTTCATTGCTAACATAATAGCGAACACAGCTAACACCGAATCAATACATTATGTATTATAGTGTATGTATAACGAGTAGATTAGCTGTCCTGTTTCTGTAAAACATTGAACAATGAGGCTTTTATTTATAACGGATGTTTTTAGTATGTTTTTGTTGTTTTCTAAACGACGTTTTTAATATTCAAAATTCAAACAACTAGTTTTAAAGTTAAATTTAAAGAATATGTAGTAAAATCTGTCAACATACAGATGTAAAGGTGCGAGTATTATGTCCCTCGAACACTAAGGAAGGATCCTCCAACCAGGAGCCTGCCAAACCGCGGCCCAACGTTTCGAAGTCATATTACTAAATATTGAACAGGATCGTATTACGTGATTAGAGTAATTTATAAGTCCTTTAGCTTATCTTTGTTGGAGTGTGCTGACATATTTTTGTATGAAGATCGCCACACCGTGAATTAAAAATAATACATTTTATGAAAATGCAGTCTTTCTTATTACAAAATAACAGTTAGGTAGTAGAACGTTGACAAAGAAACCAATGCGGCAAAGAGATTACAGTTTGATCATTTTTAGCGTTATATAGTAAAATTAAAACCCTCGTAAATTTGCCTCAGGTTTCCATAAAACGCAAAATTAAAAAAAAAGTGTAAACATTGATAAAATGACAGGACGACTGGTATTATTTGAATGAAAGCAATAAAGCTTAAACTTTTCAATCCATCTGTAGAAGCAATATTCCTTTAATCCGAATTTCCCCATCCAATCCCTAAATGTATGTGTATGACGGCAATAGGCTTGCCTCCTATTACGTAGATGGGATTAAATTATAATCATCAAAATGTGGGCGTTCATTACGCCTCTGCCTACCCCTTTAGGGATACTTTTTTTTTTATACTATAGGGGGAAACATAAACAGACGGATCACCTGATGGTAAATGACAACTGCCGTCCATGAACACCTGCAACTCGAGAGCCGTAAGTACGCTGCCCGCCTAGGGTGATGCGGGGAGGGGAAAGAAGAGAGGGGGGATCAGGAGTTGAGGATGAGGGGAGAGGAAAGAGGAGAGGGGGAGTTGGGCCTAAAGGCGTGAGTGTATAAATGCATGCAATGCATGCATGTTTATGAAAACAATAAAAGCATCCTCGATACATATTCGTATACAATCAGACACTATTTATTACAAGGGCTTTACATTCCGCGACTTATTATGTTATGAGTATTATAAAGCCCAATCTTTATAGCTGGTTTAGAAATAGATGGGTGCGGGGATTGATGAATCCCATTGAAGGCGCCCGGATTGTTATTTTATCTTATTGAGTGTGAATAGTTAGAATTGCTAACCCATGGCTTATTTTCGTAATGTGTTATGAACTGGTTCTGTGTGTATATTGTTTACTCTACTTTGTAATGTTACGCCATAAATAAAATACCATTAATATAGAGATCATTTCTTTGTTTTATAAACGTGAATATGTACTTAGTACATTGTAGGTTTGACTCATAGTGACATCTTACTAGTTGCTTAAAGTTTTTGTTTTTTTTTATTTCTTCGTGTTTCTGTTTTCATTTAAAGACAGTCCAAAGAAGTTTAAAATAATTATCTTTAAGAGTAAAATACTAAATGCAGCATCGAATGCATTTCATGACAGGTAGTTGTGTTTAAAATACATACATATTTTCCAGTGTACTGTTAATAGTTTTTGAAGTAAACGATTTAGCTAGCAGATAGATTAGAGCTTAATTTAGAGCAAAGACTGCGAAGCATAACAATTTTTTTCTATTTTTGAATGTTAATAAGTAGATGGATCGATTATATTACAGATTCCATCTATATGTTGATATTATGGATTCCTTTGATAACAAAAAGTTTCATAGAGTTTCTATACTTTTCTTCGTTACGTTCATTTAGCATCCTTTACATACATATATTATATCCGATTCAGAAAATTACTGACATCAATTTCTGAAAATATTGAACTTCAATTTAAGTTAGTTCAGTACTTTCATAAATCTAAAAAAAAACAATTTTCCAAAATTTTACAAAAATCGACTACGATTTTCTTTTCTTTCTAAGTGATTTGTTAATAAAATTTGAACAGTTAATACAAGAAGTGAGTCTGAGAGAATTACTTGTGCATATGAATAAGTCATTTTCATATAATTAGTTTGTCTAGCAAGTTGTAAATTGGTTGTTTTAAGATGCTTCACTTGTTTTACACTTCGAGCGCCACTTACTTTGCTTCAACCCATACGACGCGATGTGTGTCTTTGCAATATTTTTAAAAGGAAATAGCTTTTATTTGCACCGCCAAGTACTATAAACAGTTCAAACTACTGAATTTCTGGCAAAACTTTCAAAGTTATGAAGGAGTATGAAAATGTAGTGTTCATTCAAGTCATAAATACGTGAAGTCGGTAAAATATATGTACACATATATTTTAAAGAAACTGTACAAACTCTAAAACGAAACTTTTAATAACCTTTGTTGAGTCTGACTTTTTTTGACGTGGTATCCATTCATACATATAAGTGTAGGTAGAAGTGTAAATTCTTTATACTTGTTCTGAAGTCTAGCTGTAGGTAAATAAACGGAGGATGACGAATTGACGTTAAATCAATTTTGATATTCAATCGATCTAGAAGTAGAATTAATCGAATATGAACCAATATGGTATTCAGTTAAAAGTAAATAAACTTTACCTCTCATTCAAGATTTCGTTATTATACTTATTCCAATCAAAGTTAGTTATATATTATAAGTTTTTAGAAATATTATTCTAATGACGGATGTATAATAAGACCTGTGCATTACCCAAAACACCTAAAATCTTATTATTTTTCTCATTACTCGCTCATACAAACACATTAGTAAAATTTGATATCCCAGATATTAATTAAATTATCAACTAAATGCCTTTTAAGGATAGGTTCTCATTTACATAAATTGTTTACAAACTACTATGGTTATTATATAAATTTGGGCCTATAGTTTCATTAGGTGAGATTTATCTTATGTATAGCTTTACTCCATGCTCACATAATCTTTTAGCCCTTTACCTAGCGATGCAATTTAAAATATAATGGTGCTTAGACCATAGCTGAGACGACCCATATCCGATAACATTATTACAGAAAATGAAAATGTTAGTACACTTTACATACAAATTGTTAAGTATATCCGGGTGGGATGCTTTTTGAATGAACTTTTGTATCATTTTTATTTAATTAATATTATGACAAAAATAACCAAAAATATCCATTTTTAATTAAATACGTATTTAATTAAAATAATGAAGAAAATCTACAACAGTAATATTAATTGAAGATATCATCAGAAGTACGAAACACATTTTTTTTCAATTTCGCATGTTGCCATAAGGTACAAAGGTAAGAAACAAAAAAATATTTTATTCAGTAACGTTCTTAAATAATACAAAAGGTTATTAGATGTTCGGTATTGTCTAATGGTGGAGTCAACATTAGACAATACCAGACATAGATACCTCCATCAATAACGTCTGAATAAACTTGATGTAAGCAGTCTGCATCCCACTAGTTGAATAAATAAAATCAAATTGTTGTAGCCGATATCTTTATTGTTCCAATTTTAGACAGTAAATACTTAACTGTAAAAACAGCTATGTCCAATAGTGTGATATCAATATTTGTGTACTTTACATAAAATTAATAGTAACATATGTATTATGTATGGAACAACACTAAAATCAATAAGATATCAATAATTTATTACTTTCTGATAAATAAAGTATACCCCTCGTTATACCGTGGGAGACTCATGATTAGCCACGAATGAGTCCGAGAAAAGCGGTTGATAAACAATGCTTGCATTGCGTTGCCGAGTGAGTCATTCTCCCCCTCTCCTCTTTCCCCCTACCTTCATGGCTCCTCTCTTTCAAAGGCGGACAGCTTACTTACGACTCTTGAGTTCCAGGTGTGTATGAGCAGTGGTTGTCACTTACCATCAGGTGACCCCTCTACTCATTTGGTTAAATATATAATAAAAAAAAATAGCACGCTATTAACTATTGAAGTTATAAAAGCTAATATTGAAATGTAGAAGAAAAAAATCTAATCTTTCAGAGGGATTCTGAAAAAAGCTATATTGTATGAAAAGCAATAAACTATCGTTTAATGGAGGGCATGTGATCAAAACGTCGCGCTGTATGGAGGTTGACAAGAGGAGAGGACGACCAAAGAAAAAATTTGATTTATAGGACACGGGTACTCTTTTTGTGCCAATAGTACAATTCTTTATTCAAAATGTAACTGTTATTAGTCTCAGTTATTATATTTAAATTTTATCCGGACATCGTGTAGCCTTATAGACTTAAGAGAAACAAAAGTTTCACCAGTGGTAGAGCCATGCTTAGGCGCGAATGGGTGCGATCTCACAGAAAACTGGTTGAGAAGCAACCACGCTTGTGTTGCATTTCCCTGAAATAAGTTAGGTTTTCGGAGGCCCAACTCCTCCTCTCCCCTCATCCCCCCTCTCTTCTTTCCCCTTCCCTCGTTCCCCATCCCTCATCCACCTAAACGGCGGGCAGCACCCTTACGACTCTTGAATTGCTGATGTCAATGGACGGCGGTTGTCAATTACCATCTGGTGAACCGTCTGTTCGTCTGTCCCGATCCCGTCCTGTCATATTATAAAAAAATAAAGTCTTAAACTAGTGTATATACAGTGTTGTTGTAAAGTCTATATAAATGTTTAACCGGTGAGTTTGCAGTAACGTCTAGGTACTTTATAAATATTTCATTATTGTGGTGTAGACTATATCGAGACAACTATGTTAGATTGCGACTGACTGCGAAGAATAGGCTAAGACTTAAGATGCAAGAACAATTGCTCAAATCTTTGATGTTCCAGGCACGGTGGATTATTGATGTATATGTATATTGAGGTAGATTGTATCACTTTGGGCCTCGTTATAGTGGTCATGTATTCGATCAATAGTTGGAAGATAGGAAGATAGGTTCAGTAAAATATATAGCTAGTAAGTTTAGAATCGAAAGTCGAAGTGAGAAACTCCTCTTTTTTATGAAGTCGGTTGAAAATGAGGTGGCTTATATCATATTGAGCACTCTTAAGTACTACGTTTACTTACTGAACTTACTGTACGTTATCAATTACATTTTTTATTATTATAAAAACAACTTTTTATAAATTATATATCTTTATTTCATTTGTTACATATTAAGTATAGAATGTATTTATATTAAAATAAAAGAAAATAACATATTCACTTAAAGTTCACAACCGCTTCTAAATGGTTGTTTTTATCAAATTCATCTTAAAAAAATATGTTTAAACCATATGACAAGTCCCTGCTAAAATTCAAGTATTCTCAGATTACGGGTAGGTAGTTATTAAAAACAATCACTCACCTTTATTAGCCGAACTGAACAATTGGTGGAATTTAATCAAACTTCTTAGACGCCGGCACAATGCACAGATCCAAGAAACTTTTAATTTAGTTAGCTTTTATCACGAAAAGGCAGGTGAATCTGAAACAATAAGGTAATCTTTTATCTACAGCTTTTAAGCAGAAATAAGCTGAATTTACAGACTCGATTTTAACAACGACCATCAAAGTTTTGTGATGAAGTTTTAAAAATAAAAATTAATTAAAAGAGGACTTGTAGACGAACTTAATTATGAAGACGTTATAATGAATGTAAGACGTTAGGCAAAATGAAACGTCAATCACTGTAATGAGAACACGATGATATGTAGGCAATTCTTATTGATTGCGATTCTCATCAGGTGTATAGCGCTTCCATTTCTGATTGCCTTGTCATAATCGCTTTGTTCATTTATATTTATGATAGTTATATATGTTCATGTGACCACATAGTTTCTGTAAGAATTTGTATCACTTACATAATCGTCTCCTTTGGATATTATAACCGTGAACAATTTTTAGTTCTATTTAGTCGATGTCTGTCCATCATCCATGTCCATCTTGTTTGTACTTGTACCTTATACAATATTGTTCCAAAATATTTTCTTTCATAAAACCTAACCGGTCAATACAAGTGGTTTTACTCAAGAGAAAAAAAAATCTGTACTAATTATTAATTTGAGTAAAATGTTATATGCTTAATCTATTTATTTTAAATAAACCTGTACCGAATGTTATTCGATTGTGTTCAGTTAATAGTATCAATGTAGCAATAGCTAGTAGCACCATTAAATCAATCAAATCCAGCCGGCTAAATCACCTTACGCTAAGCTTTAAACGATAAGGCGAATATTAGACTGGCAAATCACAATATGCCGCATACAATTCTGTATGCAAGTAGATGCATACAATGCTCTACTCAGATCTCTAGGCCAAACTAACAATATACGTAGACGAAAAATATATGTAGATAATAACATTTTTCAATTTCTATGTTCTTGTGTCTATTTAAATTCGATTTAATATTTTCTTAAGCACATAAACTTACTTCAGTATATAACAAGAAAGTTTACATGACATCTTAAATATCTTAGGGAGATGTCATGTCAAAACTTCGTTAAAGTTATCGCCACACTAAAACTTGGAGAGAGTTATACTCAGGCCCTCTAAATCATTCCAACAATCAAATATTAAATTAAATCTTTTATTGAGAGTTACTTACTCAGTCTGCTTTAATTTGACTTGACATTTAAGTTGCCACACTTTAAATATTTCAGCTCGTTTGTTTCAAGATTTGAAGGTTATCTTATAGATATACATTACTAGAACTTAAGTCTCCTAAAGCGATTATTTTATAATGTCGTACTTAAATAATCTTCATTATAAATTTACTCATTTATACATATTTCATGGAAAAATTAATAAATTTAATAAAAAAAAATAAGTATCAAGTAAGTGACAATTACATAATAATAAAAAACTTACACGATTATGCCTCATTCTAACTGTAAACAAGAGAAGTATGCATCACACAATTTCTATGTATAATTTATAGCGACTACAAAACTCAACATGTGTTATAACATGCTAAGACTTAAAATGTTTAGCTAGCAATATTATAATACATAAACTATGAGTACCTAATCCAACGTTCAAGAATCAAACAAAGCAATTGTAATTTACAAGAACTATGCACTACACAACAGAATTACAACATTAGTTCTATTTCCAGCCAGTAACTCGGAATTCATAGACATTCCTGTCTAATATATTAAAATAGACGTATTACAATTACACAGAGCGCATAAATCAATTTATTGTTGAAACAGCACCGTGGCCGTAGTGCGAGCAAATTACAAATACAAAATGAATAAAGACGTTAGGCATGACTTGTATGTAGAGAATTGCAGACAGTAAACTGGTGCGACAAACATTGCAACGCAAAGTGCAACACAAAATAAATAAAAGTGTGGCATACTAGAGTAAAAAGACTAAACCCATTAATAATTTAAAAGATAAGAAAAGTTACAAACTAATCTGCAAAGTGTAACGGACATACAGGAAGCTGTTGGCATATAAGACATTCAAATAATGTTGACATAAAAGCAAATAAGGAAATAATGAGATTAATATTGAAATCGTTTATCTGGTAACTGAATATACTCATTAAAAGCTCAAAAGATTTTTTTTATAAACAATACTAGAAACGTGAGTGACACATTACTAGTATTCTTGTTAACTACTCCAGCTTAGCTAAAATGCTTGTGTTAGGAGGGGGAGACATGGGGTTTACGACCGTAGTGCACTGAGTGGGGTTTGCACCCACAACCACTTCGATTTATACTTTCAGTAGGTACCTATTGTTGTCATCAGAATGGTTAGTATAGTATATAGTTCAAATTGCTTTCCATATTTGCATTTATGGATAACCTTAAAGGTAAATTTTTGGTAATGTACGAAAACATTAAGATGCGTTGCCTACTGCCTACCATTACGCGACGTAACGCAGATCAAGATAAAGTAATAAATTGAGAGCGTTGAAGGCCTGATAACGTAGGTTATAAAATATAAATTTACAGAAGGTGTTCTTGAAAGAAGTTTCTACAAGTTCATGAAATATTTATGAAGATGTCATTAATTTCTAATTTAAAATAAAAATTATGGTAAAGTATGTTCGATTTCACGGGTAAAAGAAAAACAATACATAAATAATCAGGTAGTTAAGGAAGGTTAAAAAGAGACAGAAATATATCACTTGCACACGGTGGTCTGACCCCAAAACTAAACAGAACTTACACTGGCCTATGGTAAGGGACTGCTGACAACTAATTTATATACTTATATGCTCTTTTAAATAAATACTTGCATAGACATACCACAGCCATAGACACAGCACAACTTATTGTCATCACACAATTATTTGTTCTGGATAATAATCGAACCCACGACCTCTGGCTTAGCAGTCAGGATCAATAACCACTAATCAACCATCAACCAAGAAGCCTGTAAAAATTGTGAAGAATATAATATTTACGGCGATATGTTGTCTTCGAACAGGTAGAAAATCTAATTTCGAATTTATTGGACCTGCTTTGTATATATTGTTAGTCTGGACGGAGAGAAGAATGCCTACTTTTTTATTAAATAAGTATATATTTAAAATATTTTGCACGAACATATTTTAGTGACCTGTTGTCTTCTTTTAAATACTTATAAGAAAGAAAACAGATTAGCAATAGAAGTTGTAAACCATAGAAGTTGAAAACATATATATTACCCAAATATAACCCCCTGATTAAAACGAATTGCTTAAGATACCACTTTACGTTACAGCACGATAAGCTGCTACTGAGCATCATAAGCATTCTATCCGGGGATGAAAGGTTCTTGATTATGCATTGAATACTGCTGAGGGTCAGGAAACATTCTCAAAATGTATCAATTTCAGTTCACTGAAAGGAAACTGAAATGTATACATTTTGATACCGTAGAACTTTATTTTATTTTATTAACAAAAAATATGCTTAAACATTTTACTCTCTGATATTGATTTAAAAAATATATACTACTAAAAATATATACCCGCGCCTTCATGAACAGTATATTTTTCTGGGACAAAGAGCCTATAATTATCTCCGCGCCAAGTTTTATCCAGACCTGTTTAGCCGTTTCCTCGCGACTAAGTCAATCTTCCAAGTTACAAGAATCCTTTCTTAATTTTTACTCATCAGCTTTCAAATTATTTACAAGTTTGTTGGACTTCAAAATACAGTAGTTTATATCATGACCATCTCTTTATATTAAGAAACAGAAATACACAACACACAATTTACGTTTTTCTCATTTTCTCGCTCAATAGGGACCAGATGACTTGGACACAAATAGAAAGCTCAAAAGGTATTAGGTGAAGGTAAAACTTAATTTATTTATTCCTTTGAACGCCAAGGGAATACTAATTTACTTCTCTGAGTCTTAACAAAGCTATGTGTTTGCGTCGGTTTTATTGAAAACTGCTGGTTTATTTTCTATTAAACTCAGAAAAGAAGAAAATTTAATATTTTAATGACAAAAAATATTGTTTTCTTAATGCAACAGTTATAAATATGCATTCACTAGATCATAGGATTCACTGTGATATGATGATTCATAAACAAACCACTTTTGCATTTATTATTTAATAGTAAGCATAACACCGTTGCATAAAAAAAATAATGAATATTGATCGACAATCATTGAGACCATACTAAAACGTAATAAATAATAAAAGCTCAAAATCTCCTTTGAGCATAATGAAAGTAATAAGAAAAGCAGTGATGAAGAAATATTATTATTTATCTTCTTTTTCATATATGTATATAGCTTATGTAATCAGAGGCAGGTCATGTTTGTATTGCATGCATTTTTAGCGGAATTGAAGGGTGTATTCAAAGTTTCAGCACAATCGAACACCAGTGGTTAAATATAACGAGCAAGATTCGACCCAAACAAACGCACCTACATTGCAAATAAAATATAAGCTTGTAAAAATAAAAAAATGCCATACTAATTTTGCCATAAAATTTAGCGAATATGTTTTATACTCAGTTCGGTAAACATCGAAAGTATAACACCGACCTCGGATTACACAATGACGTACTAAAGCTTTTAGTTATCAAGTTATGCATTAGCTAGTACCGTTTGTAGTTTATCCAATATGTGTTCGTAGAGATGTATCACTGCATTCTCATATCTCCCGCCACGGGTAATGAATTCTCTGAATGAATAATGTAATGCTGGGTTTCAAACGTAAAATACATTTAATAAGGAGTATGACGATAAAACGTATGTAGATAGCACTAATGGTGGTCACTAATGTGTTTTCATATGAAATCAGGAGCATATAGAATTCAAGATTACATCGTTCTACATTTTGTTATCATTAAAAGACAAAGTCCAATACTGAGCACTCACTTTTCGACGTGTGTGTATGTATGTATGTTATAATCTACATAAACTAACGACTGTTTCTAAAATGGTAGGCAGGGTATATCAACGCTCACTTATTGGTACTTACGTCATAGGGGTCACTTTTATTGCCGACATCCGGGCACTCTTTAAATTAGCATATTAAAACGAAAAAAAAAAAAGCACTGAGAATAATCGGACTTTAAAAAAGAGTAGACAACCGACTTCAATGCTTCTATCATAAAATTTAAGACTAATATGGTTAGCTCATGGATGCCATTGTCACAACTGGACCAAACTCATCTAACTACCCTTGAAGTATATCCTTTCCAAAAAAAAAAACATCCAAAACCGGTTCAAGCAGTCGAATGTTATGAGGTAACAAACATAAAAAAAAATACAGTCGAATTGAGAACCTCCTCCTTTTTGAAGTCGGTTGAAAAAGGAAATAGATATTGCTTAGGGCAATTATATGAGAGAGTGTAAGAAATAGCTTTAACACGTTAGGCTGACGCCGAATCGGACTTTGACTCAAATTGATAAATATTTGAATATTCCGCAAACTCTTACAAGGTTTTTTTTTTTGTTGTTTATATTGTAAGAAAATCGTAATTTGAATTCGTTATCTAAGAGTTAGTGAAAAAATATATACTTACACACGGCTTTATATCCGAAAACCCACCGCAAAACAGACTAAACTAGGGCTTCGAACAACCGTACTTAACAGAATCCTTTCGGTTCGGAAGTTGAAGTTCCTGTGTTTAGCAAAATTGTAGTAGGAAGTCTCAAAGTCTGCGTGTTAACAATTTTCAGGCAGGTTATCAAAGCGACTAACAAATTGTGCAAAGTTATACATGCCGAAATATCAAAAGCTACAAGTTTCGTTTGTAATATCGTTTGGAAATGACAATTCTTTTGTATATTGATTTTGTTAGCTTTAGACTAGACTGCGCATCTTGTAAATAATATTTTGTTTTAAAAAATAACTCTCCCATTAGGAATGTTTCCTGTCCGGAAGAAACAAAAAGAAAAAAAAACAAGTAACGGACAAAAATAACACCCAGAATCGTGAAACCGATTTATGGATCACACAAGTTTTTGTCTAGCATGGGAATCAAACCGACAACGACCTCTAGCTCAGCACTCAGAACCACTAACCACTAGACCACCCGGCCCGTCAAAATACACTTTATAATTGGCATCATACTAAATCCCGCCTTTAGGCTAACATGACGTAAGCCGTGTGGTTTTACTTGGTTCGAGTCAGATGTAATCGCGTCATCATTCAATCAATACCTTTGGGGGTTTCCACAGGTAAAAGAAAAGGTACGTTTTACGTACTCTAAGTGCGACCTTTATTTTTCTTTTCACCTTAAACTTAAAAGCTGTTACCCATTTTCGAGCTTTATTTTGTATTTTAAATTTATTCGAAGTGGTATAAAATATATTTTTAAGGTAAAAAAATATATTGTAAATTGATAAATAAAGTACCTCCATCTTAAAAGCACTTTACGGCACTTGCTTTTGAAGTGATGAATATGAAAGTACAAATATACAAATAGACATATATTTGTATAACTTATTATTCATAACTACCTACTTATTCATCACACTATATGTATAGAATAAAATAGTGTTACAGTTGTATTAAACCTGAGTCGTTCTAAGGATTTTTTCCTATGTATATCAAGATAGTATGATGCAAATTGTTATCAACTGAACAGAATGAAAATATTTTTGAGTTGACTTTACATTGCTTTCGCGTACTAAAATTTTATCTTTACTCCAATAACTTGCACGATAAACGTCGTTATGAATTCATTACATATAAATATTTACATCTGCAGTTTATTTGAAATTCACCTATCTCATGGTAATATTACCTGTATTCATATTTTACGTATAACTTGGCAAGTTATACCTAGCGTAGCGTTTAATACTGATGTGAATACGGGCCAAACGGCCCAACGACCAGCGGTTTAAGGTGTCACCTCGCCACTACGCTGCCGTGCCAAGTGTTGTAGGTTCGATCCCCGCGCGGGCAACACTTTACAACTAACATAATTTAATCTCACTTACGCATTAGGAAGCAGGTTTGTATGATTGACAACAATCTAATCCCTTTGATACATTTTATGATACCTAGATGAAATGATGGGTGGGGCCCTATTCTACTGTCATAATAGTTAGTTGTGTGTATTAGTATATGTAAAATATTAGCATCTCAAGTTTCTGATTTTGTCTTGTATAATTTTTACTTAGAAAATGATGAAAGGATACTTAACTACTTTGTGAAATACCTTTTTTTTTCAGAGTAAAGTAAAAATGACCACAAAATGGGATTCGGAGTTCCGCCTTAGACATGACGGTCAGTGTAGCAGACGTAAATTAGATTGTAGGTAAATTATTGTAATATATTTAATATTTAGTACAATATTCTTGCAGTAAGTAAATAATGCTATGCAAAATATTAATGTAGAAGTAAAACAGACTAGAAGTTCACTTTTACAGTATTTGTAACACAATTTGTGGCGATGACTGCAAGATCGGCCTTTTATATGCATATATAATATATGTTTGTATGTATCCAAAACGTCCGAAGACTTTGTCTTCACCCATTATCCAACATTACAAAATGTAAGAGTAACAAACGTATAACAAATGATACAATTTCAAATGTCACTATTTCTCCTGCGCTTGTATATATGTTATTAACATCTAAACTATCGTTATTCAGTTTAAGCCTCCAAAACATAATATCGGATAAAAGTATCAATGCATATTTATAGCTAGGATCACAGCAAACGATAACTGAATAGGACTTATAATGATAGCTTTTGATGCCATTTAGATGTTTCAAACAGTTTTAAGGACGTCAGCATAAACACGCGTATGCTGCACGTATATTGTCTAAGCTCGCCAAGGCAGTTTAATCAATCACATTTTAAATAATTCTTGAGAGTATTACAACATAGTACAAAAAGACAATCAGAATCCGGTCTCCGTTTGACTGGCTACGCAGCTATCTGGATCACATTCAGTACAAGCCATATAAAAACTAAGCCACTAATCGATATTCACTTGGAGTACATCTTCAGACAATTGGCAGAATCAACTTACCTGTAACTTAACATCTTCTTTTGTTATATTTTATTTAAGTATGTGTATGCATGTATCTTTATATGTATAATTCATATGCTACTTCTTGTGCGTACAATGTTCAAGTATCGCTTAGTTATAATATTTTTATTTTTAAGTTAGAATTTTTAAATGCACCTACTTCCAACCGATTCTGTACTACCCGAGCGTTGACTGACGTTGACGTCTTAGGCATTAAGTCTGCCGCCACCTAAGTTTACTGAAAACCACATAACATAATAGAACTTGTAATAGTTGCAACACCAGCGGTCTCATTTGCGTGGTGTACATTTTTTAATGAAACACTGGTGATCCACTTATACTAATTAGTTAGAAGAAATAGACATGTCTAATATTTTTTTTGGAGATTTATCCTAAGTGTACTTTAACTTTTATAATAATCGATATAATATGTTACCTCGAGTTATACATTTTCTTTTCTTTATGGTACTTATTTACTAACTTTTTGATGAAACGTGTCACGCAATAGTCTATTGATGCGTAAAATCAATAGGCTAATTTCATCGTAATCGTACTATATTCAATTTCTTCAAAAGCTTATAAAGTACGTACGTACTTTAAAGAAAATTATATTTATACACATCACACAGTCATGCGAGGAGGTCATAAAGTGCCCGATTGACGGCAATAGGCATGCCCCTTATAGGGCAAGATCCCAGTGCCACCAGACGTCACGTATTTTCTTACGAACGAAATGTGGACGATTGAGTAGTGCTAGTATATACTACGATCGCATGCCTGCTAGCTTGCTTAAATGACCAATTTCTAGGTATCAGGTAATCAAGGTACATAAAAACAATACTTACCTCACGTAAATTCTCCTAGCTGATTTTCACGTACATTTTAGACAATATTGTAAAATAAAAAGGCGTTAGTACTCCCAGAGAGTTTCCGTCGGCCGTAGTGCTTTGTAGACGCTTTGAAGCTCCCAAAATAATTACTTAACTTCACGTGAATTCCGATGCTCCATTTTTATGTATGTTCACCAGACAACTATTTTCAAACCTTTTACAAGAAGACAGATCGATCCAAGGGGCCAATCATCCCCTAAACTCAATTTTAATGCCTCTGTGGGTAGGGAGCACGAATGCATTATCCACGCCCATGAGGCTGAGTGAGACATGTATTAGCATATATTGAACTCTTTTTCTCTCTTTCTCTCTCTCTCTTACAGTTTACTTATATTAATTAATTATATTGATATATAAAAGAGTCAGGTAAATATTTAAAGATCAACTTGTAAAAAAGTGCTCACCTGACCACAATAATTCTAGAATTTTACCCTGAAAGCTGTTTTAATAAACTCGAGTAAACTTCAAATCAGAAAATACGTGACGTACGGGATCTTGGACTAATATTATGTGTGTGGGTATTTTATACACCTCTGCCGACAGGCATGAGCGAACGTATGAGTGTATGTATGTTATGCGAGATTCTGTGACTTTGATTTCAAAGTACTTTTTAAAAGACTTCAAAAAAAAGGAAGACTTTCTACTTTTTTAACGTTTGTTTATTTATTACTCCGTCACTTATGAACCGTCATTTCATCAAAATCGGTTGAGTATTTTGGTTTCTATATAAATATAGCTGGACACTCGTAAACACCGCTGGAAAGTTACACATTTTTGTAACTTACCAGCGGTGTTTACGAGTTACGATGAATTATAAAGAAATAAAAAGCGTAAATTAAAAACTTTTTCAACCGACTAAAAAGAAGGAGATTCTAAATTAGGTTGTATTTTTATGAGTTGCACGTTTTTACGATTTTCAAGTATTGGGGAAAAGAATTTTTTTTAAAGTAAATTATTAGTATTACAAACTTAATTTTACAGTATCTTATGTTGTGAATTATTTTTGTTAGATATATATCTTATGTATAAACAATATCAATCTCAATATACCTTTTACATTTTAAATTCTTGTTGATGGCAAGACTCGAAAAATGACAGCAGAATTATTTTGCGCACTATATTAAAAAAAAACACGGTTAATATGCATAAACAGACAAACCAGCTAACGATTTATGAATGAATAAAAAGATTGATTCAAATATATGTATATAAGAAATAAGTACACATACGCTTGTATCCTCGGAGGGGTAGCCAAGGGTATATTGAACGCCGCCGCCGTATAAATGCCGATTATAATTTAGTATATTACCGTCTACCGGACATATTCGTAGTATATTACCGTTTACCGTACATATTGGGAAGTTAAAAAAATGGAAATATTTATATTGCTAGGGAAATGGAGAATAGGAGGGAAGGAAAGTAATATTACTTAAACAGGTGGATTTCACTTTGCAGTTTTTTATCTTATTTTACATTAAAATAAAATAAAAAACTTGTAAATTTAATACCAGAATAAAAATGTAATTATTGCATATATTAAAAATATCTAAGATAGTAAGTTAGAATCACTACATTGTACCGATTGATTGATTACACGTACCGTTCGTATATTGGGTTTATTTATTTATTTATATTCTAAAATGACACTATTTCATTCGAGACCACAGTCCGTGAGTATTGACTATATTTCAGTTATAATACATAATAACTATTAATATAAATAACTACCGACTCGAAAAACTTTGAAAATAAGAAAACGATCTTCAAACGATATAATAAAATGTTACAAACATTTTATTATTTCATCGTTATTGAAATTTAAAATTCTAAATCTGTCTATAACTTTTATTATATTTTGTAGCCATTCGAAGTGGTCCCAAGGCAGTTGAACAAAACATTATTTAAAAGGAAAATACCTGATAAGACTTCTTCAATAGCTATTGTTGGCAATAAACGGTAGTCTCTCAGACGAGGAATCTACAAATATTTATATATATATTTATTACGAAATTATGTTATTATTTGCACATTCACTACCGTCATGCTACTTCCGATGTAGGGTACATGTATCATTATTATACAAATCATATATTATTCAGTTGTTCTGTTCTTCGAATTAACTACATCATTATTCCATATAGCATAGCTTAGTTAAAGAACTCGGGCTTCTCGGCACAAGCCAGTTGGAGTTGCAGGTATGCGAGCCTGACTTGATATTGCTTATATTCCTCAATTCGTCTGTATAAGCAATACGCTTTCTATCTACTCTTAACTGTCAATATGCCCAAAATTTTCTGCCCAAAAATCTTGTTCCCAAAAGTGTCCTAATGACAGCAATACGCTTGCCCCTTATTACGTAACGTTAATAGTTATGCCTCTGCATACCCCCTTCGGGGACACATGCGTGAGCGTAACTATCTATATAACATAGTCCACCTCAGGGTCAGGTCAGGTAAGAGATCACCCACAGTGATAAGACCGCCCACTGCACTGCTACCTAATTTTACCTATATTGGCAGTTTGTGTTTTTTTTTTCGACAGTAGAAGTATCTAATCTGTCCGATATATTTATTGTGATAATTTTGTATGAAATAGTTGCTACAAGCGACAGATGTGTAGCCTGCAAGACTTGCTTTATAAAGTTTATAAAGTAACTCAAACGAGTAGTAGTTGTAGGTTTCCTTGGTTCAACATAATATAATAATTAATATGTTTGTTTTCATTTACCATGTTTTCATTTCAGTGTACAATAACATATCGCTTTTCATGTCATTACACTTGT
The DNA here is from genome assembly GCA_947561695.1 of Tyria jacobaeae. Lineage (NCBI taxonomy): Eukaryota > Metazoa > Arthropoda > Insecta > Lepidoptera > Erebidae > Tyria > Tyria jacobaeae. The sequence continues at coordinate 16,216,703 of OX387212.1, forward strand.
GTCGTGATGTGTTCTAGTAGCGTGACGGGAGCGTGACGTAGGCGTGACGGCTGTGACATGACGTATGCCTAGTCAAGCGAATGAGCAATAATGTTCAGCTCTGTTTTGTTTCTAAGGAATTGAATTGGTGGATGGCTATTACTTTGTTTGAGATTAACAAATCTTGAAAAACTCGATTAAAAATTCAATTTGATCTTCATTCGTATTCGATTTGTTCTTCTTGTTCGTCTTCATTCATTCGTTTGTATTCGCGCAGAAAATTGTGGTTAGTCCCATTACCGCTTATCTACTAGGACAAATTAGGGCAGCTCCAATTTCAACTTAGGCTTAATGTCAAAATAAAAATGATGGTGAGTGTTAATCATATATGTATATTTGTATATAGTTTTACTCACATGTGTATTTCGGGGATACTAGTTTCAGACTCGACGAGACGGGGGACCCTTACGGTTAACTGTTTTTATATTATTGAATCTTCGCAAAATTAATTTGGTTAAAGTCTGTTTTAAATTAGTTGCATAGCTAGTTCATCAACAGTCAAAAGATCAATTAAGAACCGCAATTTTATTCCTAGATAAGGCTTGTTTGCTCATTATCAAATCGTCTGCCAGCATTAATTTCATTGATAGTAAAATAAAAATTACTCAGGATATTATAAGGTGTCATCATCAATTTCCATTGTCATTGGAGATATAGCACTTGATCATTGTAAATTTATAGCTAGAAAGTAAATACAGATATGTATCACTTCATGTACCTACTTATCCATGAAAAGCAAAAATGCGTGAACATAAATACATACGATGATAATCAAGTTGTTATCGTCAAAAATGAATTTGTAAGCCCCCTTGAGTGTTGGGACTAAAGCTTTATCAAAATATCAGATTACTTTCGCTCTATTTGTTAAGTACTTGTGCACGTGAATAAATACTGCAAGCATTCGTGTAAAACATACTCGTAATAGAATATTAATTCAATATAATATAAAATGTTGTTTTTCAGCTGAAAAAACTAAGGAATCTAGGCTTAACCTGAATTTATTAAGTTCTATGACATTAAATAATGTGTAGATAAAATGACATGTTTACTATACAGAGACTTTTGCCCTATAGTATAGCTAACTATAGCATAATAATAATAATCAGACTAAAACATGATCTATGTAAGTTATTTGTGGTTATAAAAATGAAGCATTACATCGAAAACACTTTACTGGAGTTATGCAAATCAGATTAAATCTCAATTATTTTTGTTGTATTAAGTGAGAAACAACTATTGTATTTGAGTAACTAAAGTATAAATACTTTTTACGCCAAGGGATGTACCCTTGGCGTAAAAAGTATTTATACTTTAGTACCTGTAATATATTATAATGTAATGTATTTGGGTAATTTCAGGCTTATAGCATCGATAGGCACAGGATGCAGTAGAAATTAGGCCAATTAACCCAACGACCAATACAGTGGGCACGGTCGGAGACAGGTTTTTCTTCATTCTTCTATTCTTCATTCCTCATCTTTTACCGTAGGAAAGCCTTGCTTAAGTATGAATTGATGGGTTCGACCCGAGTAATACCATGCTCGCAATGAAAACCGGTTGTGATTAAAAATGCTTGATTTGTATTTACCGAGTGAGTGAGGGTACCAAAGTCTTAAACCCCCCCTTCCTCTTCCCTATCCCTTCATCCCTTCCCCTCATCACCTTCAAGGGTGTACTTATAACTCTTTAGTCAGAGGTGCCTATGGGCGGCAGTTGTAGTTTAAGAGTAATGAACATGAACAAATTTCTCAGTTAAAGTCAAGTCAAGTCAAGTCTGATAATTCTGGTGTCCCAAAAGGCCACCCACCACCCTTGCATTGCTGCATATTAACAGTTTCAGATTGAGGTCGACTTAACTTAATCCAGTTTAACCCCATGAAGACACAGGTTTGCGCGTTTACCGCTAAAAAGATGCCATTGGTCGTATCACCTCAATTTGAGAGCACTTTTATAGGTAGTAGAGCCACGCTGACTTATTCAGCAGGAATGGGCCGGCTCGACCGGGGCAGTACTACCCTCTCACAGAAAACCAGCCTAAAGTGACAACATTCGTGGTGTCGCCTTTCGCTGGTGAGTGAGAGACCGGAGGCCCAACGATGCAGGGGTGACAGTTATCGTGGTATGTGTGTGAGCAGTGGAGTGCTGTAGAGTCATTGTGAGGGTGGCGTGGATCGAGCCGTCGGCCAGGGAGACCCGTAGAAACGGTGGTGCCGCTGGCCGCCCGCGGCATAGAGAGGGGCAAAACCACGGCTAACCACCCTGGGAGGCTGCCCCGTCAGGTCGCGCATAATCCACGGAGTGGCTCGTCGTGCCGGTAGGTGACCGGATGGTGGGACCCGGGACCACTTCCGGGAGGGTACGGGGGCCCTTCCGTCCGACGGTTCGGTCACCGTCATGCTTCACCGATACATGATGACACAGCATTTTTAGTCTCAGTTTACATTGCCACAATGACTGTCATGCCTTTTACGCACCCTTCATGGCAGCACAAAAAAAGAAAAGTGGTCTTATAGCGGCATCCCCCTCTCCCACCAACCCGCTTTTCCTCTCCTCCTAACCCCTTTTCGTCAGGGTGGATGTTTGTTGTCGCCGTCTGCACTGCCTAGAAGACACATCCTTTTCCATCCTTTAGCTCCACGTGGATTTTGGCTCTACGAGCCGGATTTACTTGTGCCTCTATCGCTCCCATTCCGGAGACTCCGAGACAACTCGACTCTTTGACCACCTGAATCAAGCAGCGGATAAAGCGCAGGAGCAGTTTCCGACCGCCGAACTGGTGTTTTTGGGAGATTTTAAAGCCCACCATGAGTCCTGGCTGGGATCTTCCAAAACTGACCACGCTGGTCGAACTGCCCACGTATTTGCTCTCACGCATGACCTTACCCAACTGGTACTCCAGCCCAACAGGATACCAGACATAACGGGTCAAGCGCCCTCTTTGCTGGACCTAATGCTGACTAATCACCCAGCGCAGTAAAACGTATCGGTTCTCGCCCCTCTGGGATCCTCCGACCACTGCCTGGTGTCGACCTCAGTGCCTCTTGTTACCCCTCCACGACTCGTGGTAACAAGGCGGTGGTTAGGGCACTACTCGTCAGCAGACTGGATTGGAATGCGGGATTAGTTTGCATCCATTCCGTGGGCTCAACTCTGCTTTAAAGACAGGGATCTGTCACAAAGTGCGTCTGCCGTGACTGACGAAATCACTGTCAGTATTATATCCCTGGTTCAATCGCGAGTGCACCCGTGCCGTTGCTCTAAAGCAGTCGACCTACCGCGCATGGACCCGGGCCCGCGCTCATTGTGACCCAGACATTGATCGCCTAAAAGCAGCACTAAACAGAGCCGCTAGGGAATGCAAGAGGGCTTACATCAGAGCAGATGCCCAGCGCATTGCACGGTTTAGTCAAGAACTCGTCGCATACCCTACGGGTAGCCGTAAGTTTTGGCGTTTGGCCAAAGCCGTGCAGTCCAACTACTGCCAACCTTAGCTGCCGCCGTTGAACCACCCTGACGGATCAATGGCCCACGAGCCGCAAGAGAAAGCGAATCTACTAGCTGACCTCTTTCGCGGCTAACTCCCGAATCGACGACCGTGGCGCACACACGCCGACCATTGCGACCTGCGACTCCGCAATGCGGGATATTCGCATCCTGACAGAGGGATGTCCGTGCGGAGCTTCGGTCACTCGATGTCCGGAAAGCCAGTGGACCCGATGGTATTCCGGCGGTGGTTCTTAAGAACTACGCACCTGAGTTGTCTCCCGTACTGACGCGCTTGTATCGCCTGTCCTATTCCTCAGGAATTGTTCCGGAGGCTTGGAGAGAAGAGTATGTTCAACCCATTCCCAAAAAAGGCGACCGCTCTGATCCAGCCAATTACCGACCTATAGCCGTCACTTCCATACTCTGTAAGGTGTTCGAGCGGATCATCAACACCCAATTAATCCGCCACCTAGAGGATCACTCCTTGTTAAATGATCGGCAATATGGTTTTAGGCCGAACCGATCCACGGGTGATCTTCTAGCGTACGTCACACACCTTTGGGGTGAGGCTATGGATAGGCATGGGGAGTCCTTCGCCATCAGCCTCGACATTGCCAAGGCCTTCGATAGGGTCTGGCACCGCTCGCTTCTCTCCAAACTTCCTTCATTTGGTCTGCCACCCAAACTCTGCAACTGGGTTGCTGCCTTCCTCCATAATTTTGTCAGTGGTAGAGCCATGCTTTTGCACGAATGGGCCGGCTCGACCGGTGCGATACCACGGCCTCACAGAAAACCGGTTGTGAAGTAACGCTTGCGTTGCATTTCCCCGAATTGAGTGAGGTTTCCGGAGGCCCAATTCCTCCTCCCCCCTTTTCTCTCCCATATCTCCTTTCTCCTTTTTTCCATCTCCTCATCCCTCCTCTCTTCTTTCTGCTCCCTGCATCCCCCATCCCTCATCACCCTCAAAGGCGGGCAGCGCACTTGCGACTCTTGAGTTGCAAGTGTCCATGGACGGCGGTGTCACTTACCATCAGGTGACCCGTCTGTTCGTCTGTCCCCCTATAGTATAAAAAAAAAAAAAAAAAAAAAAAAAAAAAAAATAAGCGCCCAATTAGGGTTCTCTGCGACGGTGCGGCCTCAGACTTCCAGGAGGTAAGCGCTGGTGTACCTCAGGGCTCACCTACGCTGTTTATTCTGCATATCAATGACATGTTGGCTCTTGGCAATATACATTGTTATGCAGACGACAGCACAGTACATGGGCGATATTTTGGAAATCATGCAGCCAAGCTGGCAGACGTTGAGGGAAAATGACAGGAGCTTGTCGCTGAGCTCGACCGGGTCTTAAGCCGCATTTCCCAATAGGGCTGTGAGAATCTGGTCGAGTTCAGCACCAAGAAAACACAAGCGTGTGCGTTCTCTACCAAAAAGTCTCCATTCCTTCCCCTTCCTACTCTTCAGAGCACTCAACTGCCATTGCAGGATAGGCTTAGTACCCTGGGTATGGATATTTGCCGGGATCTTAATCCGCGCGATTACATCGAGAGTGTCACCAAGGCGGCCTCGCGAAGGCTCGGCGTTTTGAACAAGGTGAGACGTTTCTTCTCGCCCGAGCAACTGTGTCTTTTATACAAGACCCAGGTTCGCTCCTGCGTGGAGTACTGCTCTCATCTCTGGGACGGCTATGCGCAGTATTTGCTTGACGCTCTCGATCGGTTGCAACGGCGCGCAGTCCGCATTATCGACTGTCCTGAGATCACCCAGTCTCTTGAGCTTCTGCAGTTGCGAAGAGATATCGCCTCTATGGCAGTCCTCTATCGCCTACATCACGGGGAGTGTTCTGATGAGTTCTTTCAATTGGTCCCACCTTCTCCCTTCCTCTGCAGGACTACACGTGCTGGCGTGAGGAGTCACCGTTTGAGCGTCGAACCGAACCGAACTAAACGGTTTGGCTCTTCTTTCCTGTGCCGATCGGTAAAAGCCTGGAATTCTCTACCAGCGCACGTGTTTCCTTCCCACTTGGATCCCGGGTCTTTTAAGCGAGGTGTGAAAAAGCATCTGACCAGGCCGCCATAGTGTGGGTCACCATGCTGCATTGACTAGACATGCAACGTGGATGATGACCACCACTCTTTGACTCCACCTATTGCTTTCCATCAGGCAAAGTGGAGTCACTATGGTAGGCTAATATAAAAAAAAAGAAAAAAAAAAAAAAAACTTCCCTAACTGCATCAGCCAGTATCGGAATCCTTGGCGTCGATATATCGAGCGAAGTCCAGTTTCGCGGTCACTTAGAGGGTAAGGCTAAACAGATCGAGACAGTATTTTACTCCGGCCCGCCGCCTGCAAATTTATAAGGCGCAGGTTCGGCCGCACATGGAATACTGTGCTCATCTCTATGCAGTGCACCCTAGTACCAGCTTCTCCCTCTTGACCGCATTCAACGGAGAGCGACTCGCATCATCGACTGCCAAGATATTCCTGATCGGCTTGACACCTTGGCGTTGCGTAGAGATGTAGCTTCACTCTGCATCCTCTATCGCTTGTATCACGGGGAGTTTTCAGAGGAATTGTTCGGACTTATACCGGCTGCTGGTTTCCGCCATCGTCCTACGCGACAAAATATCCATCCTCACTACCTGGACGATTGGCACTCCACTACTGTGCGCCTATGGAAAAAATTGTCGCCTGCCGTATTTCCGAACCGATACAACCTTCAAACCTTCAAGAAAAGAGCGTACTCCTACCTAAAAGGTCGGTAACGCACTTGTGACTCTTGAGTTGCGGGTGTCCATGGGCGGCGGTAGTCACTTACCATCAGGTGACCCGTCTGCTCGTTTGCCCCCTATCGCATAGAAAAAATAACTATCTTCTAAACTTCAATGTAAATTTGATTATTCGGAATTCGCATCACAGATTATGCTAAGAGATAACTTCGAGATATATTTGTCACCACTATATTTACTCTACAACCTTTGCAATGGGAATTGCAGTTGAGACACAATTTTATCACGCTCCGTTGGCTTCAGTATAAATTGTCTATGACATAAACCTTGAAGGCCCACACGAATGAGTTTTCACTACTATTTCCTTACTCTTGTAATAATAAAGTTTTCATGACCAATATTCACCATCAATAAGTAAAGGGTGGTGCTATTTACTGCGTATCCATACATAAACATTGAGTAACAAAAAACTTAGATATTCGAGGCCCCCCTTAGGCTTCATGTGCGTAAGGCGAATACTTTTTTTGACAATTCCCGCTTTAGGAATGTTTCCTGTATCGGATGTTGTAATAACGGATGCAAATAACACCCAAGCTCGGGACGGCCATTTGTGGATTACACAAATGTTTGTTCCGTGTGGGAATACAACCTACGACCTCGGGTTCGGTAGTCAGAATCACTAACCACTGCAGCACTGTCCTTTTGATAGTCAGTAATGAAATAAAGTTAAAAAAGTATGAACTCATAGAAATAAATTAGAAAAAACGCTTTGACGGGCCTGGTTGCTTTGAATGGTTGCAAAAACACCTTTTGATAACCACGTATACACTAAGTAATTTATTAACTAATTTTAGGAGCTATCAAAAAGTTTAGCTGCTCGGCACCCTTTCAAATGATATAAAACGTAATCAAAACATTGGTATCAGATTTTCTATGATATTTTTATGAATATCACTGTATATGTTTTAGTATCACTGCAAATAAAACCTGAAATAATAACGTATTCGTTTGTTTTATTAACCGAAGAAACATCGCCCTTGACTCCAACCTTGAGTAGGTAAAAATATTTAGCGTAATGTTAATTAAGTTTTATGAAGCGTTATCACATTATCTGTATCTTGCCTTTGCACTTAAGTGGGGAAAGTCAGGGTGTCTATGATTTAGCCAGTAAGTCTTTTAGACTTTAACTGGCAGCATGTGTTTTAGTCTGTGGGACTGGTCACGCTGGTGGGTCATGCTGGTAGGTAAAATGTCAAAGGTCCTTTGACATTTTACAATACTCTAATCATCTTATAGACAACTGTCATGAATTTACACAATATTATATCTATCTAAATGCATATTTATTGTGTGTCGCGGATGGTCGCAAAAGTGCATACCTGAGGGTTATTTGCATAAAGTATTTAAATACTTGCCGGTTGGTCTAGTCTTTAGTGATTCTGACTGCTGAGCAAGAGATCTCGGGTTCGTTTCCCACACGGGACAAAAAATTGTGTGATCCACATATAATTGTTCCTAGTGAACTATGTGTCGTTTGTTTTTAAAGTCCCCCGCGACACAGGAATCATTAGTAAGGTAGGAGATGTCTTAAAAAATATAATAAAAAAATAATAATAAACTTAAACAGTTAAAATGAGATTTAAAAAAATACGTCATTACATTTGAAATCCGTTGCTTTCACAACAACATTATTTACAAAAATCTTAGTTTCTGATCAAATAAAAGTAAATATAAGCTGAGTTTAATAGCCCTTGTGCCATTGGAGTCGAGCTTGCACTCATTGTTACATCAAGCACGTTCTTGACACCGAGGGAAACGATTTTATTAGAAATTAGACCCTTACTAGTTCTGAACACAGAACTGAGTATAAATTGAGTACTTTGTATCTATTTAGCTTTAACATTTACACGTGTACTGTTTATTCTGTTCTTGTATTTTTAGTTCTGATATTATACAATTTGTGAAGCATATTTCATGGTCCTAACCGAATAAGTTTGTGGTTAAATTTTTAACCAAACGTCATGTAGCATGTAGTAGACATGACCGGCCTAGTCTCACTAGATCTACTGGTATATGGTAAACAATAATAATAATAATCATAAAAGTTTATTTATGTCTCTCTTCACAAATGGTATTGGTACAAATAATTAAATAAGGAAATGTATATAAACACTGGTTTCTTTGTGAGAGATTGAAGTCTACACTAGGGTTGCCTCTGTGTGACAGATCTCCAGGCCCCATCCCGAACACATGGAGTACGATGTATATAAATTATACACAATGATAGCAAAATACAGAAATGAACTTAACAGTAACCTGGTATTGGATTATTATGCATGCCTGTGTATGAGAACGCTTGTGTTTGTGCGTGCGTGCATTTGTGTGTGTGGGTGTATATGTATGGGTGTGTGTTGTGTTTGTGTATGAGGTGTGTGTATGATTTGTACGAGATATGTCATTACAAAGGTTACCAACAACTGTTCAGTTTCCTTATAATCCAAAGAAATCCACTTTGTTAACGCTTTCCTGTATTAATGTCTAGTTATTTGATATGATATATACATCAAATTACGTTAACTTTGTTAAACAGGTACGATTCAAGAAATGTGTAGTCTTTGTGAAAAACTAATCCTAAATTGGTCACTAGGGCACACTGAACACATGCGTCTTTTGTTAGAAAGAATATTAAATATATATGTACTGTAGAATCTATAGTGTAGATGTCTATAATGTGTAGTGTTTTCGGAGCAGAACCTTAAAAATAAAAAGTTGTCCAACGGATAGATATTAACCAATAACGTTTTAAGAGATCTTTAGTCGGGTAGTAAAAAGGTAGAAATTGATTTACTTTTAATACTGCTCTTTGGGACTTTTCAAGATTGAGCATGACACTTTTAGGTGCATTTACCATATTTTTTTACCATATGTCAATAAAGATTGGCACAGCGTATACGCTACTTTGATTACGCTATTTTGATTATGGTTATTACCATCCTCAACACAGTCACATGTAGTAGATTTTTCAAAATAAAATTTAATTTACGTATTGGGGCATGTTTTCAAATTACGTCGATAATAAGATCTTCCTATAAATTTAAAAATATAAATTAAAAATTTAATCAATTCCTATAAAATATTGTCTAAGCTAACATCCCTTATTTAGAACTAACACTCCTAACATGATTACCCGTTTTTAGCTTAGTGTGTAAACAATAGCGTATATGTATTGGAATAAATCTGTTTATCCACTGCAAATCTTGTTATTTCCACTAATTCAATACCAAATTAATTAAAAACTATAAACACATATGTACTTATGTACTATGTATTTAACATTTATTTTTATGTTTTACATACAGACTTAACTTTTTCAGCTTCATTCTACTTTTAAAACTTTAATCTACCTAATCGCAAAGGCGGGCAAAAGTCCATACCCATCCACAAAATGTTTTCTCAGAATACGGAGCTTACAGGATAGTGGTATTGACGTAGAATATCCCATTGTGTAGCTTCACGGATGCCATGTAATAAAACTGAAAAGGATTACCAAATGTAGCTAATACTTATACTTGTGTCTGAAATCGAAACTTCTTTATAAAAAGTTTCAGATTGGGGTCGACTTAACCTTGTCCAGTTTAACACCACGAAGACATAGGTTTGCGCGTTTACCGCTAAAAAGATACCATTTGTCATATAACCTCGATGAAAGCACTTCCCTAACTGCATCAACCAGCATCGGAATCAAGCGAAGTCCAGCTTCGCGGTCACTTAGAGGGTAATGCCAAATTAGCCTCGAAGAAGATTGGTGTGCTAAACAGATCTAGACAGTATTTCACTCAGGCCCACTGCCTGCAAGTTTATAAGCCGCAAATTTGCGCCGCACAATGAATATTGTTCTCATCTCTATCCAGGTGCACCCTAGTACCAGCTTCTCCCTCTTGGCGGATTCAACGGAGAGCGACTCGCATCATCGACTGTAAGATATTTCTGATCAGCTTGCAACCTTGGCGTTGCATAGAGATGTAGCTTCACTCTGCATTCTCTATCGCTTGTATCATGGGGAGTGTTCAGAGGAATTGTTCGGACTTATACCGGCTACAGGTTTCCGCCATCGTCCTACACGACAAAATATCCATCCCCATCCCCTGGATGATTTGCACTCTACCACTGTGCGCTTCTTAAGAAGCTTTTTGCCTCGCACAACCAGGCTATGGAACAAATTGTCGCCTGCCGTATTTCCAGACCGATACGACCTTCAAACCTTCAAGAAAAGAGCGTACTCCTGCCTAAAAGGCCGGCAACGCACATGTGACACTTGAGTTGCGAGTGTCCATGGGCAGCGGTAGTTACTTAACATCAGATGACCCGTCTGCTCGTTAGCCCCCTATCGCATAAAAAAAAAACGATTTCAACCGAAGACTATTTGGATATAATATTTTGTAATAATGACAACATTTAAAGATTTCTTTCACTAATTCAAATTCATCACAGATCAATGAATAACAACAAATATCTATTGTTGAAAATCTCATAGATTAATTTCACTAGACTGACAATAAATATATAAATAAATAGTATTTAGATACGATTTATTTACTTATATAGTATTTGGATACTACATATTTAACTTAGTCAGTTATAACGATCAGTACACTAGCTGTCTCTAAATGTTTGAAATAATATTCAGTGAGCGAGTACTGAAACTCAGTCTGCTATCTGTATTAATGCTCTCTGAGTTTCGATGTTCGCTAACATTTAGAGTCCGTTCCGTTTTTGCTGCGACGTTATATAGGTTAACAGGCCCGTGAAGCGGCGGGCGTTGCTGTCAATATCTTGATACGAACAATAGATTATTTTCATTCTGCATAAACTCGAAATTAAACTGCTTGAAATGTACATTATAACAGAATAATAAATAGGAAGCATAGAAATTTGGACATTTTTGTTCTTTATTTTTGTTAAAAAAATGTAAAAAGTGTAAGAAACTAAGAAAAATATAAAACCTTCAACATATTAATGTTAACACCTAACATATATATGTTATAATCAACATTTTTTTATTGTATTTGTTATCTAATGGCAGTCGTCGAATAATTTGTCCAATAAGATACGAATTACATTTAAATTCAATTAAAAAGTCAATTAAACAAATATTAGTCATATACCAAATATTCAAAAATGTCCACCAGTTTCGACTTAATGGTAACCTCGACACTCTTTTTAGGTATTCTCATTTTAATGACAATGATCACAGACAGTACCTCTTCGACAATCAATATAATGAAATCCTCATCGTTCTGGTTGCTGGGTATTTCGAGTGACTGATGGACAGAAAAATATCTTGTTAGGATGCTCAACAAGAGATCGCACAATTGATCCATACGATTGTTACTGATCCCCATATCCTCGGGATAAATGACGTTGAAATCATCTTTCCCATCTCGGTCCGGCGGATTCAAAGTAACAACTTTTTATTATTGAATTTTTCGGTGTGCGATATTTTCTGCTCGAATGGTTGGGTGCGGGGAAAGGTAATGGGGACCTTTTTACTTCTATAATATTAAGTAGAATATGTGATATGAATTCTTTCCACATATTTTATTATGGCATTTAAGTAATTGCTTTCTATGAACGTTGAAGTATTCCAATTAATTTGAACAAAACGTAGGCAAGGTAGCTTTAATATGGATGACACTCTTTATTAACAAAAGTCCTAAAATTTTACACACCTCCCTTTCTTAGCTAATAAATTTAGATACGTTCAACCGGCCTGTATCCCTGTAAATTGAATTGCAGGTATCCATGGACGGCGGTTGTCACTTACCATCAGGTGACCCGTCTGTTCGACTGTCCCCCTATATTATACAAGAAAAAAGAAAAACTAAAGACTAGTGTAAACTCAGCCGTGCGACTAATATTCACATTCAGAGTTCGGCATTTTTAGTTATTATTCGATTCTCGTCATGCCGGCTTCAACTACAGCTTTTACAGACCTGTCTTTGTTATCGTTTACCAGACTGGTTGATGTTGAAGTAACAGGCGGTCTTACGTAATACGATTTTTAAAATAAGTTTAACAAGTAAATTTTTACATGTTTTATGAGGATTTCCAAAGGTAGTCAATCTAGGTGTATGTTTTAAAAAAGTCAGGTATGAGGACCTTGAATTTGACTTTCCTAATATCGGGGCATGTGCCCATTTTTAACGTTTTATTTATTTATTTATGTCTTTCAATGGCCAAGAACCGGATGAGTAATACAAAAATTACTACTAATTGGATCACACTCTAAGATATAACCGACAAATGTTGGCTTATATGCTTCGCTTATAGTGTTCTCATTCATTTTCGTATCATAAAACTGGTACTTCTCTTCTTCAATACTTATTGCAATCTGAATGCAAATAGCAAATAAAATTTACACCCAATAATAAACTCTACGATATTTTATGATGAGAAACCATTTCGATGGAGAGCGTAACGACTAAAATTCAATACAGGCATCCACAGCACACGCACTTGAAGCCAATGCTTGACCCGAAAACCTTGTTCGCTTGTTCCAGAAAATAAATCCAATAATATATCTGAAGCATTCTCGTCTGGCTGTGAAAGGAGCAATTGTTGCCGTCGATTTACGGATGTACAACACGTTTCAAACAATCAAAAGACTTAATGGCTTCAGTTATAAAATAAAATTATATTTATCTGTACTATATTCGGCTTAAATGCATTATACAAAATAATTGTCCCTCAAACTCAATGTTTTAGGAAATATCTACTTATTAGTTAAAAACGAGTTGACTAATACGATACTAACATACAAATTTATGCTTTACATAATACAATAACCGTGAACATCTCTTTATATCGGATCTCCCATTAACTGTTTTTCTTTTTTTTTTCAAATACACACAAGGAAAAAATCAAATAAAAAAAATGAGTATTACATGTATTGATTTTCACAACTGTCCAAACAGGGAGTCATTACACTCTTAGGATTCATATATGTACAAGTATATATGTATGTGTAGTATCTATCGAATCCTAACATTATCCCGAATAACATTGGCTATAGTTTAAAATGGTTAGAGTAAAATGATTAAAAAAAAAAGTCTAAATTATCAAGGTTCTCTTACACCTTTCGTGAAGTAAAAAAAAAAAAACAGCGAAATTCAGACTACACTTGCCACCTATTAATCTTAGGCCTTTGCATGGCTAACATCAACATTCAGTGGGGAAATAAACTCTATCATTATTTACTATGCAAAGAAAACTTATTAGATTAATTGTAAAATCAGATAATACAAAAAGCTGCAAACCATATATCTCATATATATAAATTTCAACCCCCCCCCCCTAGGTATATATTATGTAAACTCGTAGTAAGTAAGTTCGTAAATAAAAATAAAAACTTGTATACAAAAAGAAATGATCATTCACGGTACAAATTAAGCCATAAAATAGAATAAAACTTACCCGATTAAAAAAACATTCAGACAGCCAAACAATAAGATAGTAGATTGAATTGTAAATTAAAACTAAAGTTATTAAAAAACTACTATTATAGTGTGCTAGATTATTTGAATGTTCCGAAGAGAGAGTCTAGGCATTTTGGTTCTTGCAATTGTTATATAGTAATATGTAATTCAATATTACCTAGGATTACATACTATACGTAAATTGGACAGGCTAACATGCTGCAACCTTACTATAATATTAGTCATTATATATGTACATACGCGTACACATAAACAGAACTGCTCTATGGCGCGCTTACTTTTGCTGTTGCCGACAGAGTCCATAATTGTTACCATATTTAATACTAAAAACCTTTACAAAACATTATGGAGTGCAATAAACGTAACTAGTTCTTAATATACACAATATACAGCTTATATTTTAGTTGCAACTAATTAATTGTGTAAATTCCGTTACCTGTAAACAATTGCAAGAACCAAAATGCCTAGACTCTCTGTCTGCGAGTTTAAAATAATAGCTTTTTATGATAACATTGTAACATAATAATAGATTTCTTTAAGACATTTACGATTTAACTTTTCAGTTATGAAGCGAGCTAAACATCAACAAAATAATTAAGCACTAAAGCTTAGAATGTTATTTAATTTTATCGCAAGATTTTGTAACGTGGTATATATACATACGTGTCACGATAATAAAATAAGAATAAATTCTCATAAATGTATTAGATAAGGTGAAAACTCATTTATGGTTTTTACAGTAAATTAATTTCAACGTTTTAGGGATTTGCTAATATCAGGTTACAAGGATGAATCCCATCAAATAAATTAATTTAGGTACTCCTAACGCAGACTAGTGGTACAGTTGGTACCTAACACATGAAGAGCGATTTACTAAGTTAGTAATTAAAGTCTAATAAGTAGAGCTTTTTAAGAGAAAGCAGTGACAAAGGTCAAAATGAATGTCATAGTTGACTGTCATTTTGACCTGTGCCACTGCTTTCTCTTAAAAGGCTCTACTTATTAGACTTTAATTACTAAACATAGTAAATCGCTGTTCATGATTTACTTCCATTTACTGTCTAAAACCTTTATTCAAAACTACCAAGTGCTTTATTTTAAAGTGAAAGATATTATAAGAATTAAGTAACTGCCAATATATATTTATTTCCCGATAAACGTTTTTCTTTTGAGTAGGTGTATTACCTGAAATGGGTTTTTATGTACACAGAAGTTCCTCGAAAATATGAACAAATAAAAACCATGTTTGCTTTGATAAAGTTTCTGGAACGGGCGCGAGTCATTAATCATTTCAAACATGTCCACAAAACCGGCCAGTGAATATGTCAATCGATATGGTATCACGACACCCTGCTCCCCTTCGTAGTTGAAACGTTCTTAAATTTTGAATGTTACCGTTGCCGATTTTTAGCATCTTAATTTTCTACACAATCAGCTTAAAATTTTTGTCAACCTGATTTTTGAACTGTCAACTACGGATTACTTTTTGCTTTTGAATTAGTCACAATTAGTAGTCAAGTCTTCAAAAACAAAATAAATAATATTGTCATAAAAAATTATTTCTTTTTTAAATACAAAAAACTTGAACTGCCTGAACCTGAAAGTAAAACATATTTTGGCGTAGATTTAAAATTTATTCCCTAAATAAAATACACTTTTTATATTTGCCATCTGACTGCTGAGTGACTTTTGTAAGTCAAATGAATTGTTGAAAATGTGGTAAAAAGTCTTGTGACTTACAAAAATTAACATTCAAATTTGACTTACAAAACCTTTTTAAATAAAATAGTTCGCGCAAAACAGCTTGCAGTTGAACCGTAAACAATTTAGGGCACGCCACAATTGCAGCGGTAAGGCCCGTCATTGAGGATTGGCTAGAGAGGCGACATGGCAGCCTCTCCTACCGGTTGACACAGATACTCACCGGGCACGGCTGCTTCGGTAAGTATCTGTGTGGGGGTGCCTCTTGCAAAAGAGCTGGCCAAGGTCTGCAGGATTCCTGGAAGCATCCCTCCTAGGGTATACCCAGGTCTCTTGCAATAGACCCACTTGTGACGGAACACCGTGTAATTTTAGTCGGTTCGAGTCCGACATACCACTTCACAACAAACAACCTCAAAATAATTTCTGTTCATTTGATGAGTGAATCTCACCTTGTGAGGCTTACCGACTAAATATAACATAAGGCAATTTAATTTCTTACTCGGCACTTTAGATCTGTACAGCTGCTAAATCTATATACAGCTCAAGTTTGATCTTGCATAGACTACTGCAGTCGGTGAACTACGATATGTTCACGCACTGGAACTACACACTCATGGCCGTCGTTGTGAAGTCGGATATTTATCCGTTTTTTTTTTGTAGGATTCTCTTTGGTGAGTGTGCTCTTCATTGTTTCATCAGACCACTAGACGCAGGCTTTGATTCCACCCTTTCGTCGTCGAAAAATTTAAGGGTCAAACTAAACGCTTTGACAGCTCCTTTTGGTTTGAGTTGCCAACGTTTGGAATGAACTGCCTGCCTCTATTTTTCAAGAGGAATACAATCCCCGATCCTTCAAAAGTAGATAATTTTTTTCATCATCACTTCATCGATTTATTAGTTTTTTTTTATTTTTGTAGCTGTACAAAAATGTAAAGTTTTCTATACTTATAAGACAGCTTTTAGCAAGAAAATAAGGGTCTACCACTTTTACAAGTTACGCCGATGTACCTACGTAAAATTCAAATTTTTACTATCCGTTCACTATTGGCTGTCGCGAATGAACCATAGCCAGATAGCGATAGTCTCAGTTGCGTTTTTTTACGCAAGAGAATGCAGCCGATGCTACTTATAAAAGTGGTACACCTGTGACAGCTTATCAAGGGAGCGAAATTAGTAAATAAATTAAACGTTACACTTGATAAAGTGCATGTGTTTTTCTGGAAGTAGGATGTGCATTTCCGAAACTATTTTTAATAAATATAATATGTATAGAAATTGATCACACTTGAAATTTTACTTTAATAGTGCTCACAACTATTAAAGTAAAATTTCAAGTGTGGTCAATTTCCCATTGGATTTTTACAGGAGATAATAAATCTCTGAACAGCTTAAACTTAATAATTAAAGTGTTTATAAGTGCTCGTACGAATAAGTTACAAATTAGGGGTAGCTAAATTTTAATTTATGTTCATTGTTATGTCTTAATAATAAACACGCCATTAAAATTCCTGAATGGTCGAGGTAGACATTTGTGAAATATGTGCTGCCATAAAAAAACATGAAAATAAGATTTTTGTATATAAAATTTTGAATGCGCGGCCCTTTTCAATGTGCACTCACCGGGGAAATGTATTTTGTTATTTTGGGGGTTGGTATTGTCGTTTTAAAAGTTCGGAAGGTTCCTCTCTGGAGAGAAATAACCTCCAACCTAAACTTCTAGCTTATAACCATGAAACATTTACGTATAAGATTATATAAAACATGTTATACTAATTAAAATAAAATTTGGCTATCCCTCTTAACGTTAGAGTAATTTTTGAGGTTAGTGAAAAAATAAAAAAGAAGCTGTTGTAGCAATCACTTACGCATCGCCTGAACTCTATATTAGCTGTAAGACAGTAATCTCATACGATTACAATAGTCCGTATCTTACCAAATAGCATAGCTTTCGTATTCGGTAGGATAAGGAACATTAAAATCCATCGGTATTATCCATCATTATAATTTACATTAGTGAACGTGTGTTAGTGAACGTGTATGTGAACGCATTTATACCAGCTTTCGGAAGTCGTCTGTTCATGTATGATATGATATGAGGCTATGATTGCACTCACTATAAAAGAAGTGGGCCAATTAAAACGTATTGTTAAAACATTCTACCAAATTATTAGAATAACTGGCATTTTACATCCCTGTTGAAAAAGCTTTACAATATGTATAAGCTAGTAGTGTAACAATATTTTTCTTTACCGGACCTTATTGTCATAAAATAATTGCTTAATATTACGGTGTCAGTGATAGTGCTTGCTTCGTTAGTTTAAAAAAATAGAACACTACTGACGAGTTTTGCCTATCAAGTGAATAGATAGAAAAAAAATGTTTCGATTATAATGTACTAAAATATATCCTAGCTAATCATAGAACAGTCAGGACAAAAGTAAAATAGACAATGTAACAAGTTGTTATTTTAAAATAATAATGAATATAAAAGTGAACAAACTGAAACTTTCATTTCAGTAGGATAAATCTATAAGCTTCCAAGTTTTGTTAAGGTAGCTAATCGATTAGTTACTTGCAAGTGAAGCTCATATAATCCCTTAAAACACAACCACCATGTAAAAAAAGAAATTATGCTTTGTACAGCTTCAATATCATTATTTTTTTTAAATATTAGAGTTGTATGTATGTATATGTACTTGTATTTGGCAAGTAATAAACCCGCCACTTTTTTCGACCAGTTTTTAAAACGTTATAGAACTATCTCGAAATTCTTGGAGTAGTATATAAATAAAACAAGTATTGTATGTCAGATCAGTTGACAACTGGATCTCGAATAGTAAAACTACAATAAATAATGGATATTTCTCGTAGCTGCGGCTGCTTTTACTTCACGAATTTCACTTAGGTCGAAAAGCGACTGAAGCAGTGCGCAATATATGTGCAACGATGGGCGAAGGCGTGCTCTCTTACGACACCACAAACATTGGTTCAGAAGATTTAAGGATGGAAATTATGACTTATCTGATTAACCTCATCCAGGACGACCTCCTACAATAAATGTAGATAAGTTAAAAAAACTCATAGAAACGGATCCCAGGTTCACTTCTCGTTGTCTGGTAGAGTAGTTTCAGTGTTCTCATACTGCAGTAGAAAAAAAAAACTCCACAATTTAGAAAAGACCTGGAAATATTCAGTTTGGTTGCCACATGAGTTGACGCCGTTTCAACTTCAGAAAGAGCTAACGTGTGCATGGAACTACTTAATTATCATCGTACTAATGAGCGGCTGAGGGATGTAATTACGGGGGATGAAAATTGGGTTATGAGCATAATTTTTTCGCGTAAGCGCCAGTGCCTTGGACCTGGAGAAGCAGGAGTACCGACGGCAAAATCTGACACGAGTAAAAAAGTTATTTTAAGTGTGTGGTGGGGAATAAACGGGATCGTATACTGGGAGCTTTTGCCATCTAACACTACAACATACCGAATACCTCAAGTGCTCGAGTAGTAAGCGCCATTAACATCCGAAGACTTTAGTTTTAATAAGTTCATTAAATAAATGAGAGATAAAGTGTTCTCCACAGCAACTAGCTTAGTGACGTCATAATATTAAATATGCACCTATAGAAATTACCATAAATTATTGGACAAGAAATGGCGTACTTAAACTAAAGGCCATTTTAGTGTAAGATGAACATCCGAGTTCACTATAAACAACGTTTGCACAAATTGTAAAGTTAGATAAAGGGAATGCGAATGTTAGAAATGTTGATACCATAATATCTAAACATATACTAAACATATAACAGTTTCAAAACAAGTATTGGATGAAGTCTCTATTACGGTTATATAATGTATATGTAAGGTGAAGAAATGGTAACTGGACCCACAGGTATTGCTCGTAGTTCTGAATGTTTACGGCTTACATTATAAATGTAATGAACTTAAAAAAACAGTTAGCGTAAATCTCAAACAGAGACATTTTGTGTGCATTTATTTGGTATTACCGGATTGAGGCATTGAATATTTTATTAATAACATTTTACTACCTGCAAGTTCCTTCTTAAAACTTTGAAGACCATAGTGACGATCATTACGAGGAGTTGGTGTTACATAAAGAGCTACCTCTTCTGTCGCCTGGTAAGTGTACTCATAAAACAAGGTTGTAGTACATATGCGTATCTAATATTAGCTATTACGAGAATATCGTAATAGACTAGCCTATTAATACCCAGTGTATCAACAGGTCAGTCCTGGTGATCCTGACTTCTAAACTTCTAAATGAGACAAAAATATGTGTGCTCCACATAGTGGACCCGAGTCAGAGTGTTCTTTGTCTTTTGTTTGTGTGTTGATTTCCAATGCGGGAGTTGTCTTTTTAATAAAAATTTTGAATTCTTCACTCATTTATGATGTATGACGATGCTTTTTTCTGAACATTATTGTTCTATCTATATGCATTATGCATCCATTGCTGTCAGGGATCTGAATAGCTACAATGATCTCCAATTCTGTATTAGTTGTAGTTCTGAAGAATAATAAACTTCAAAAGAGCTCCTGTACGAGTAGTATTTTATTACATCACATTATATTTATAATTTTGTAGTATTATATAGTACAATTGTACAAAATCCCTGTAATGTGACCCTACTAATGGAAGAGTTTTATTTATAAAATTATAAAAGGTAAACTGAGCAATGTTTCCGTCGCTCGACTCGTTTAATATTAAATAATTTCTTTCACCGTTTGAAGTCCCTGAAAATTTAATATTAAATATTTAAAGGTTTTATGTAAGGATTCTTTGAGATTCGTTCGAAGTGCCCGTGGGGCCTTCTACTCCATATTTTTTTTTGTTTTTGGATTCAAATTTCAGGTGGAGAAAGCCTTCCCGATTACTTAATGAGTGCAAACGTTCATAAATCAAATTTTAAAACATTGTTACGCTTTTTTTTTGGTATTCTCTTTCATATCTTTAACGGGTGAAATTATATAATACTTGTTAATTTTAGTAATTTGTTACTTTAAAAAAAAAAGGAAATTTTTTTTTTGTCCCAAATATAACAAGCTTTTTTCCATTGCTGTTGGTTCTGAGGCGAATAATGAATGAACACTGTTTTTGGTATACTTCTGAACCCTGGAGAAGGGCATAGTATACTTTTCCGCAACATACAAAGTAATCGAAGCCGCTTGTGGAAAACATTGATAAACAAAAAGTATAAAAATCCGATTATGTTACAAAAATGCATTTGTTGTTCATTTTGCAATCGCTTAAAAACAGTTCCCATAAAACGTACCAAAACATCTGCCGAAAAAATGTGGCGGTAAACAACAAAATATTTCCAGAGAAAACTCAGTACCTTAAAGTTATTATCATTAAATCATTTGAAAACACTAAAGGCTGGTTTCCACTAGGAACTGCTGACGTTCAACTGTAAGTAGCTGATGATCGGGCTAGATAATCGTAGTTGATCTTTAACCGCTTAACAATATTTCTGATTCCTATAAAAGTAGTATAGAGAGTGAGGCCAACGCAACGCAATTAGGCCACTCAATACAATTTAGGCCACTCAATAACCTCAAAAATCACTTAGAATTATGTTTTTACTACACCATTTGGTACACACCACTTGTTTGTACTGTGTGTACAACCACGTTTTAGGGTTTTCTTGTTAGAATCCAGAAACTTCAGACCGATAGCAATTCTCGAGTACCATGTAGTCCAGCAGGATAAATCGAAAAGAGCCGCTGGTCGAGAAAAACCCCAAAAGGTTTCCTACATCGATTATAATTTAGAAAATAAATAAGTCAATATGAACCACACTACGTATTATAACCGGATTCAGTTTTGATTGGGAGAAAAAATGATTTAGTGAAAATCTTTTGTTCTATATTTTACCATGCGCTACAGTAAAGGATGAGATGTTTGCTGTTTACTTATGCTGTGTGGATCTACCTGGGTTGTGAAATCTGATTTAAGTCACTAGAGAGTCGTGAACCCTTCTCTGTACACATACTTACGTAATGGAATTTCTGTTTGATCCAATAACTATAAAAGCATGAATTACCTACATAAGAAACTTCCCATTTAAACCAGTTACGTAAAACGATCATTTTTATCTCCATGGGAACTGGTGATGAATCAACGGTTTTGTAAACCCCTGAAGGGAAAAATAGTAATGACGAAACATTATCATATGCACTCGATTTAAAGACTCTAGTACAAAACGAAGCCATTTAAATTGCTTTTATTATGATTTTACGCAAAACTCTTTTCATATTTCAAATGAAAGGATTTTTAAATGATGTTGAACGTAGGGAGATAGCTTTAAAATAATTATTATTTGCATGAAGGCTATGAAATTTTAGTATTGAAAGAAATTAAGACATTAATTATTGACTCCTATTTGCTTTTGCATTAAATCCATAAATTACCTGCATCAATTTGAAGCAACTAATACAATACCAGTATAGGTCTATCTAAGAAACAATTAAGAAAGTGTAAGTCTTAAATTTAACTACTGGAACTTGAACTGGCACCGAACATAAACGTGGTAACAAAAATTGATTATTAATTTTTTTTTTTTTTTTTTTTTTTTACGCGATAGGGGGCAAACGAGCAGACGGGTCACCTGATGGTAAGTGACTACCGCCGCCCATGGACACCCGCAAGTCAAGAGTCACAAGTGCGTTGCCGGCCTTGTAGGTTTGTGTAGTAGTTACACTTTAAAAAAATAGGCATTTATTTTATTTAATAGCTTTCCTGTATCGGTAAGTTAATTCAGTCGCACTGACCCAGAATGCAAAATTTGTTTTGTTTACTTCGTCTACTCAGCCAAAAGATAGACGGATCGCAGTATAATGATGGAATGCATTATTCACTTTTGTTTCTAGTTAGAGTAAGCAAGTGTGTTGTAGTCCAGATTTTTAAATTATTGCTTAAACCATTAAATAAAGCTATTGGCTGTTTGACACACAACGCCAATATTCATTTTTTGTCAAATAGATACTTAACAATAATAAATGTCAAATACATTTGCATTAAAAAAAAAAACAGTCAATGTAACAAGAGAAGAACAATACAACAATACACAATACTTACAATACAATTATCTTTGAGAGTTTCGGAGATTATGAAATATGTTATAATTACGGGGTCATAACTGTAGCAAAGTGTGTTGTGTACAGTGGCAATATACATCCTTAATGTTTGCTGGTTAATGCTTTCATAACTGTAATGTTATAAGCATAAAAAGTCCCTAAGAGTTATTTATGGAATAGGCGGACAGGCGGACAGACGGGCCATCTGATGCCAAGAGTCATAAATGCGCTGCCCGCCTTTGAGGGTGATGAGGGGAGATTGAGGTTGGGCACCCAGTACTCACACGGCAACAATTGTTTGTCTAACTTTTTTCTGTGAGACCGTATCACTCCGGTCGAGCCGGCCCATTCGGGCCTAAACATGGCTCTCCCACGGAGGTTTATGAAATAAATAAGTTTAAGTAAAGAGAATAAAATTTTAGTACGTTCTATTTAAAGGGCTGGATACTCTTGAACGACTGATTATTCAAATTGATTGATATAAATTAACTTTTTAAGACCATTCATTTTGCAACTGCAGATCGCATTTTGCATTGCAAATATAAATAGCCACAAAAGCTGCAGTATGATAAAAATATGTGTATGTGTGTAAACATGACCACACATATAACTTGTATTAATATTGTCTCACAATCATAAAAAAAAAATTCTCTGCTTAGGTATTACGAGTAGACAAAACACAAACGCGCGTGGACTCTGGTGGTGGTCTTTGCTAGCAGGGCTATGTTACAATCCTCAGCAAATATGAATCTCCTCCAAATGTAATGAAAGATTTAGATACTCAAAACGATATTAGAATTTGGATCTTGTAACGGTATCATTGAGTCTATTTTAAAATTGATTCGTAGTTCATTAAAACGTATGGCTTGTAAAAGAAGAGTAGAAGAAGATAATTCAGTTTCACGAGGCGATAGTAAATAACAGACTCCTAGACTCTTTTCATACCGATTTCATTTAACAAAAAACTCAGTCACTATCGCATTTTGAAAAAACTGCTTCACACTAGGTGTTTAATATCGTAAAAGCAATATAAGAAAAAAAATAGCGATTCATATGTAAGGAAGTACTTACATATGAATCGAATTGAACTTAATTATGTAGGGATATAACACTTAGGTCCGTACAATAAACTAATATCGCAAACTCCTGGCAATACCACGTTTGCATTCAGCAACCCCCTCACGTACCGATTATGATTCGCACACGCTAACAGGGTTAAGTGGTGTAGCAATCTGTTTACTGCAAATTTATAATAATCACTACTTTTTGCTATTATATGGTAAGTATAGGTTTTATTTATTTTTTTTCACCCCATTTTTCAGTTTGGTAAAAGGCGTCTAAGGAATCGGATTGATGTGTCTCAGACAATCATACAGTAACTGTAATAGCTTTGGCCCATGTACGTTAGTTGGACCAAATTCTATTTAGCAAAATATAGTTGTTTTTCACACCTCTGCCTTCCCGGGTGTGCATGTTATTTTCTAATGTTAGTCATGTACACCGCTTTGCACAAGCGTGCATGCATGCTGGTTGATATATTAGAGTACTATTTACTACTACTATATTTACAATGTATGTAAACATATCCGGACAGACG
Organism: Tyria jacobaeae; assembly: GCA_947561695.1. Taxonomy (NCBI): domain Eukaryota; kingdom Metazoa; phylum Arthropoda; class Insecta; order Lepidoptera; family Erebidae; genus Tyria; species Tyria jacobaeae. Next base: position 16,240,848 of record OX387212.1, read on the forward strand.
TGTTGAACCATTCAAATTTATTGCAATATCAAAACAATTTAATTTGTGCCATCTCTGTTGAAAATTTAACAATTATATTACAAAACTACAATTCCTTCAAACATTCGATACGAACCCTTAGGTATAATATAAGTGAAATACTTTAAAAAGTCATTAAAATAATGTATACTTTTTTTTTTTCTCATAAAGTTGTAACACTCCCTTTAATCCATATTGAACATATACACCAGACCATGATCGTGAACTGAAATGATAGTAACAAAATAGGGAAGTAACCTACGTGCAGATATCACATCACACATGTAACACCAACTATGCCACTAAACGCCACACTAGTTTAACAAGAAAATTCACGATAAAAAAATGAATGCCAAAGACAAAATAGGTATTTGAAAAAAGGAAAAACAACAAAAGCTGCATTATCGGAAACGCTTGTATTAACCCAATACAGTGGCAATAACATTTTAACAACTGAGTTTTTTAAATTATTGTTGTATTGTATTATTGATTAAATATGATTTGAATTTATTTAGCTTCTTTACCTACAAATATACATAACAAACAATTTAAATTTAGTATACAGTTTCACTATCAGTAATTGATAATAAGAATGGTCTTTAGAGACGGCGCTGTGAAATAAAAACGTCCAACAATTTTTCTTTGATTAAGGCTAATAAATTATGTTCTTAGAAATCATCACATATTTATTTTCATCATCACATTAACATCTATTACATCTTTAATGGCGGCTATTCAAAATAACTAAAATATATAAAAAACTACAAACTTTTTTACCATATGGAATCCCAGGACGAGCATAAAACGATTGTATCTTAGAAAAAAGTCTAATATATTTAATGTTCATATAATTTGTTAGCGATTCGGAAAAGAGCTTTTTCGAGAAAAAATCTCTGCAAAAACATTATATCTTTCCCATAATATATCTTTTTCCTAATATACTCACATATTCTTAAAAATGCGCTAAGTGTTCAGTTTTGCTTGTTTGTGCACAAAGTGAACGTTAATTGTAAAATTGACTTAGTCATTATATGGTATGGAAATGACATATGACATACACACATAATGTAACATATATAACACCAATTAAAATAACATTTTAAAAATTCTACTATATTCACATATATTCTTCTTCGATTTTTTCGTGTTTTAATTTTATGCCAGCTTTAGGTTATTATCATTGCCTCTTTACTTAAGCTTAAATCAAAATTACTTATACCCGGTTTGCTTTTAGTAAAATGTTTTAACGCAGAGAAATGGCTCTTAGTATCGTTACGCAAAATGGCCAAACTAAAACCCAAGTATCAGTGACAAACTTCAAACCAACGGACGAGCAGGGTAAACTAATGTTTACAAAATTTGGTGCAAGCGAGAAACGAAGTTAACGACAACAGGGGACTCAGTGAACCATCGCTATGCTTAATCTCATCAGATCTTGGAACATTGCCAAAATACAGATAAGCAGTCCCCTAAGAAATACCCTTTGTGACCAAAGCTTATAATTCGTTAGTTTAATAACAACTGGATTTGCTTTGGTCGAACTGAAAATTAATATCGTGAACTATTTGGTGCTATTGTTTGAGTTTAGAAGTTTATAAAGGAGCAATTTGGACGGAGACTAGTTACGGTAGGCCCTTTTAGAACTGTTACTGTTATTGCACAATTTAAATAATAGAATATTAAGCAGTAAAAATTTAGTCCTACAAGAAATTGAGATATCATATATATCTTTAAAAATCAGTGAAATAACAACTACCATAATAAAAATTGTACCAGGACTTGTTCACGCTCATTTCGCTAAAGAAGATTCCTAAACAGGCATCTTTTGGATACTTAGTAATTGTATCTATTTTAATTATTTTGTTAACTTGTGATTTTCCAATCTAACAATTTAATTGTGCAAGTAGAGATCATCTACATAATCAAAATGGATGAAGTACGAGCTTCAGAATATATTCTAGAACAGTTAAAATAATCGATATACACTGTTCTATTTCACTGTGTATTTGATATAAGGCTCATTGGCATCCATTACGGCCATATTGAGTTCAGCGAGTACATTATAAAATATAGGTAACATTTTCACGTTGGAATTGTATGCAACAAGTTAAGCTAGGCGATCCGCAAGCCTTTTGTTAACGCTGCGGTTTTTGTATCATGTTTCAGACGTTGACTTGGGTTTAAATTTTTCTGCAATAGTTACAGCACAATAATTAATGCATTTTTTATGAGAATACATTTTAATTTTTATGTAATTACTTTCTTCAAAATAAAGGACATTGATTGATTGATTGATTGCCCTATGTGTAAAGGAGAGCTTTGATAAATTAAATATTTCATACAATTTTTGAGTTATTCCTCTTGTACGTGCATTTTTGTAATAAAATAATATTTTTTGTAAAAATCCGTATTTTAATTCACATTATCTTAATTTTAACCAGCTTTAAATTTAAACTTATTTTAATATGAATTATAGCTATATACGTACCTAAGTAATTAAGCAAGTTTGATGCCTAATGCGAATGCTAGCATATACTAAAGGGAAAAGAAGATAAATTTTCAAAAAAAATCAAACACGTTTAAAAAAAGAACACTGTTAAACTGTTCACATTAATCCACTTTTATACTGTTGGTAGTATTGGCAGAGACGTGAAACGCGTGTTGTGAGGCCGGAGCGCACAAAGCGTCCACGGTGAGCGGTGGCGGCGGTTGCACTGGTCCTGCGTTCCCGCCCGCCCTGCCTTCCCCTATACCTGTTACAGGTACGGTGAGCACAATCCCCATACATCCAAAAGTAAGTAGCTACTATTGATAGACAATCCAAATTGATTTTCACATTTCCGCGACGCTCAGGATTACCGTATGTTCAGATTATAGCAGTAATGCTATCTTTTTTGCCTCTAGTTTTCTACTTACTTCTGCAGATGCACAAATTTTCTCCTACTCGTATCATCAGCTAGACTGATGTTTATTGTAAAAAAATTGACTATCGCAAATAATTGCGTAAGTTTAACACATGACATGTGTGGTTTAATTTTTTTTTCATTTCTGACTTCTTTTGTCTATACAGCTGACATTTAAACATCAAATTATATTAAATGTCAGCCAAATATTAAATATATATATATATATATATATATATTAAAGTTTACTGCTCTGGAAACATAATGTTAAATGGAAGCGTAGTTTATTTAATCTCTATTTTTATAATCCAAATGTTTCACGTTTTCTGCCAGCTTTGGACTGCAGCTTTATCAAACTGCATTTCACTTTTGATATGATTTTGTATTAATAAAAAATATTAATAAAAGGTTTTAAACATATAGTCAGTCATTTTCATAGTACAGTAATTATGGCAAAGGAACAAAATTATTCAAAAAAACTTGCTTTTATGCGCTGATTCCTTCCATAGATACTTCCAACTCAAGAGTTAATATATAAATAAACGGTCATGGTTGATGATTGAAGATGATGACGGGGGATATGGGAATGGGTGAAAGAGAAAGTGGAGTTTTGGGACTCGGGTACCCTCACTCACTCAGTAAATACAACGCAACCAATGTTGAAAAATCCATTCGTGTCTAAGCATGGCTCTCCCACGGTAAATACAATGGCAATATGACTTCAGTAAACTACAGATGGCACAGATACACACACACACTACAGATACACTTAAGCAAAGCGCAACTAGATTAAATAGTATCCAAACAAGGTTTTAACTTAACATTTTCACTCGGGAGTTCTTTGGTAGTGATAGATGAAACTACTGGCAGTAGAATTTCTACCTCATACTCAGTCGATCAAATATTATATCATACAGTGATGTAGGCTTGTCTTTTCAATCAATTGTAAACTTATACTTACTTACTTATGTAATATAAGTCTGTAAGCTTCCGAACTATAAATAAATAAATATGGAAATCAGGTCGCTCCAGCCGTTTCAGTAGTAAAAAATACATATTTTTTTTATTAATATATAGGGGCACAGACGAACGTCTGTTCGTCGTCTGTTCGTTCGAGCAGACGGGTCACTTGATGTTGAGTGACAACCGCCGTCCATGAACCTAGAAATCAGGAGTCATAAGTGCGCAGGGGGTTGAGTTGGAATGAGGACATGGGAAAGAGGAGCGGGGGGGTGAGGGGAAAGGAAAGAAGAGTCTCCTACTCTTCTTTCCTTTCCCTTGGGCCTCCGGAAACCTCATTAAGTTTGGGGAAATGCAGTGCAAGTGTTGCTTCACAATCGGTTTTCTGTAGGGCCGTGGTATCGCACTTGTCGATCCGGCCTATTCGTAGTTCATGGCTTTACCACTGTTTGGAAACTCGTTAGGGACTCACTCACTAAAAATATTGTCTATAATATTAGTGGCATTGCGATGATTAGGATTAATGCAATTAAAGAATATGACATATGTATAGACAGTATATGTATTTTAAGAACATCACAGAAAATCTGTCTCAAATACTACGTCAACGTACGTACGTAACAATGGTTTATTGGAAAACTTAACTACTGGTATTCCAGGTAATAAAAATGGCAGGACTTCATGGAACAAGAAATATGTAAATATTAATGTGCATGTGTGTGCATGCAATCGGTGTAGTTTTATTGCAAAAATTTTAAAAATTTTGTCGTATCCACCTTATTAAAAATTTGATAACCAATGCAAAATAATACGCCTCATTATTGGCAAATATTCAAGTTAAGATATCTCAAACCTTTATACTATGATGATAAAAATATAAAACATGATAGAAATAGTCACCAGACTGTACTGTGAATGTAGTTGTTCAACTTAATAAAATATACAACTGAAATCCTTGTAACATCATTCCTAGCGAGAATATAGTGGGGTTGACAATAAATTCCTTCACATCTACACCTAAATATCGCTCAATTCTCGATTTTTGCTTCCCAGTCCCGAATGCAAATCAGTCCCTGGCCGTATATTGAATTTAAACCATTGTGCCAATCGAATTGTCTAATAAATTGCCCGATATTCGTCTCTAAATTATTCTTTACCGTCGTTGGATGCTATCATTACATCTATTTAATGTATTTTTCAATAAATTCTATTACGACCTAAAATTTAATATTATTTTTTTATCCCTTATATTAAAAATACTATTTTTATTGATTCCTCGCTTAAACTGCAATAAAATAGAAATATTTACAGTGTAAAAAAGACTTATAAACGCCTTTATAATATTCCACGTCGTATAAAATTCATTCACACTAAGTATTTTAGTTTTGTATTTTAAAATTATAACGCCTCACCGTTGCAGGACCATTTATACATGCGATAACGTGAATAGTCTGATTTTTTAATATCCATCTCAGCAGCTAAATGTGTTTCATTTGCAGTAACCAGATGGTGAAATACTGTCGTCGTTTTGACTTTTTTGTTACACTTATTTTACTCCGTTTGAATAATTAGCCAATTACGGTAAATATTGCTATCATTAAGTTTGGTTTGGTTTGTTCGTTCTCAATTTATGGTGGGTGATATTAAGGTGATTTTGTGTGCGCGTTTTGCTCTTAGTAAATATATTTTGATAATAATGTTTCAAATTCATGAATGAGCTGTATTTCCTTTGTATAGTCTACAAAAAATTTAAATTTAGTAAATCAAAGACTAAAAGCTAGATGTAAAACTGGAAGACAGTTTTAGTTAACAGAGAGTTACTAACAAGTATTCATAACATAACATGAACCTATATTTCTTTGCTGTATAGATCGAGTGTATAAATGGACAGGCGAGTTCGTAACAACAAAATCCTAAACCCATCCATATTACAAGCAGTCCGTATAACATATAATATTATAATAACAGATTTTTTTAAAGGTCAAAGTACCATAATCCGTCATTTAATGTTTCACTAATAGAATTTTTATAAAGGTTTAATGCATTTAAAGTTTTATTTTCTTTACTCAATTATAGTATATCTATGTCTAAGGTTTCAAGCTCGTCTGGCTCTGGCGTAAGCAGTTGCATGGATATACGAGAATGACCGTTCCTTCTGTAGTGCCCTTCTTCTCTTCTTTTCTCGTTAAGGTTATATCCCCCTTCCCCAAGACCTTTAGTAAACTTATCACTTCAGTTTCTTAAGAATTGAATACAAAAGCTATAAGTATATAATAGAAATGAAATGTTAGACGGCTTTATCTGTAAGCCTAGGACCTTGAGGGGTGGCATTGCGTAATATTATATATATTATATAAGTATGTTTTTTATTAACGAAAAGACTCGTAAATATATTTTTATAACATACTAGGTACCGACCGTGGCTTGCTCCCTTAAATATTATTTATACATCCGTAAAAGTATTTGTTTTCTATATGAAATATTCATGAACTCCTTATCTATACCCTTCGTAACCAGTTTGTAAAATTTCATTTTGCTTAGTTTCATAATCAAGGAGTGAAAATATAACCATGAGAAAAAAAACATAATCGGACCCACTTTCCCATTTATAATATTAATTAAGGTTAGGTCTAGATATGATAAAATCACTTCTGTGCTCAAGAGGACACATGAATCAGTTTATTATTAACGTTTAAATCTCAAACAAAAGAAAGATACAAATAAGTAAATAAAGTAAATGTATCTTACTTTTCCTATTTATATTTTGTATACTATTAAGCTAATCGACGGCTAACGGCTTACCAGGAATCACGCTTAAAATTATATAATTTGGATTTCGCAAACTTAAAAAACAATAACTTAACTTCCCTTACCCTATCTTACCTACATATATGTTATATGTGTATATGTACATAAAAATATTGAAATTCACCAGCTTGCTTGCATTGCTTCACATTTGTTTCATAGTTTATATTATATAACCCTGATAGAGCCATGCTTAGGCACGAATGGGCCGGCCGACCGTTGTGATACCACGGCCTCACGTAAAACCGGTTGTGAAGCAACGCTTGCGTTACATTTCTCCGAAATGAGTGAGGTTTCCGGCGGCCCTACTCCTCCTCTCCCCTCAACCCCGTCTCCTCTTTCCCATCTCCTCATCCCCCTTCTCTTCTTTCCACCATCCTTCATCACCCTTAAAGATAGGCAGCAGACTTACAGCAGACGACTCTAGAGTTGCAGGTGTCCATGGTCGACAATTGTAACTTACCATCAGGTTAACCGTCTATTCGTCTTTTACTTCTGTACCATATATTTTTGAATTTATAATATTGCAAAGCAAACTACATTTCATTTCATTTGTCTATTTAAGGGTAAATTAGTTTATAGTTAAGAGAATAAATAAAAAACAACAAGTATCGATTTCGGATTAGTTGCGAGATCCTTGGGTATCTTTTTGATATTCTGACTCTCCAAATATTCTGAATGCGATGTTAAGCTTTACCTCTACATTTTGAACTTACCCAGGCTATAATAGGGCCGTGTTCTACGCGAGGAGTTTTAATTAGGCTTTTTGTTGACGCGCCTCATTGCAGAGGCAAACTTGCTTTATGTTGAACTCTATTCTATTTGTGTTCATATGTAAACCTTTTTTAGTTGTAAATGTGTAAATGGCGCTTTGTGTAACATATTACAAGTACGCTTATATATAAGACAAATTATTGAGTACATGTACATCATCAAGCTTTTATCCCCGAAGTTGTAGAGACAGGTGTACTAAACATGCACATTTTTCCATTTTGGGTAGAAGGTTTCGTGGCTGTAGCGGAGCTTATCGCCGAAAACAACAAGAAAAAGAAATTTTTTAGATATATTAGAAGATAAATATAAGAACAAGTTGTAAGAACCGACTATAGCCAGTTCTAGTGACAGTTATGCAAAACTGACTTCCTCAAGCTATTGATTTCGATTCGCAATCTTCACCTTTTAATATACCTCAAAATATTCTTTTCGGTTGTCGGCAATAAGCTTGCTTCGTACAGGATATGAATATAGGATGTTATATAATAGGTATTTTTTATATTCCGGCGTTCTTTATCTATCTATAGAAATATGGTAAAACTTAATGATGATTACAGAAAAAATCATACGAGAGGCATCATACGAAAACAGTCATACTTGAGCAAGTTACAAAGTAGTTGAACCATTACTTTGTTACACCTATGTACGGACAACTAAATATTCTATTACTTTTATATGAATTGCTAACATGACGTCATAGTAAAAAGTTCATCGCCCAAGCTATTACCTTTCCTGCCGCATCACGTGCTTCATGATTTTTTATATATCACTAACAACACCGAACATAATGCCGAGCACTAAAATAAGCAATTTGGTTTGCGTGTATATTGCATTATTCACGTCGCTGCAGGCCATAGAGTAAAATTATTTTATCGAAATATGCCTACTGACATGACACACGACCCCTTTACACTCAAGTATATATTCAGTTGTGTTATAATACTATACGTATGTCTACTTAGATGTAGTAGCCTTTAACTGTTTAACTTTCACGTTAATAAAATAAACCTAATCACATGAACACTTCACAAAATAAGCTTTATAATTTCATCAGAGACTTAAATATTTTATATATTTTTAAACAGCGTGCTTCATTGTTAGCATTGGCGTTAAAAGAAAGGAATTATATTTTATGGCTCTATTGTAGCCTTTGCACAAAAAAAAAAACGACAGATACTACATGATTGATATCATGCTGCTATAAAAAAATAACCAATACTCTGAGCATTGAAGTGCAAAAAATAGCTAACTAACAACATTATTTGTAAGGTTTAAGAAAAGAGCAAGGAAATGGCTCCCGTCTAAATGTATATATATAGGAATAGGCATCAGGGCATATGGAACGTTCATTATATAAATGACAAGAATTAGGTTGAGGGATTAGGCCGGAGAATAGTAGAATTGTAACAATAAGTCAATATTGACGGTGTAGCAAGTGCTTCTAGAGTCTTAATGTCTTCTAAATTCACTGGAAATGGTATTATAGTTAATACAAAGTGATAAGCATTTCGGAACTTGACATGAGAGTGAGTGAGTAACAGATATCAGACCACTCGTCTTTCCTCTATTTTCTATTCTTTTCTCTAGCATAGACCACCCTCAAAAGGCGGCAGTTGACTTGCGACTCTTGAGTTGTGTCCCCGTTGTGTCGGCCATCAGGAGACTTGTCTGCTCGTTCGATCCCTATATCATAAAAACACCACAAGATGTATAAAAAAATATGTAAAAACATATTACTTTTCGCCACAGCATTTTACAATATATATACGACCGGACAAGTGCAGACGATGTCGGGACTAAAGCTAGGTGGGCATCCCTGAAATGTACACGTGAGTAAAATCTGAATCTGAAGAGGTGGAAATTAAGAAAGGAGTTCGATAAGGCTAACTATTCAATATGTATTCAGAAATCAGAGACCGAGGCTTTAGAAAACCTAGCCAGCGGTGTTCGAATTAATGGATGAACCATAAATAATCTTCGTTATGCTAACGACACTGTCCTAATAGCAGTTTAAGAATCTGAACTACAATTGATATTCAACAGAGTAAACGAGTGTAGTGAAAGGGCTAGTCTGAGGATGAATGTGACAAAAACCAAGGTAATCGTCATCTCTAAGACTCCCTTGGATATATCACTTTCCCTTTCTGGGCTAATACTGGTAAGAGTAAATAAACAGGTATTTGGGTACCTGGCTGACTGAAAACTGGGAGTGTGACACTGAAATAAAAACCCGCATTAGTCGCTAGGAATGAATTTTCTACCATAAAAAGGTTTTTACTATTCGGAGGCTGAACGCAACCGTACGAACTCGTCTGCTATAAGGTTACATCTAGCCTATACTTTTATAGGAATGTGAGTGAGACTATTAAAGAAGACCTCAGGAAACTTTAACATAAAGTTGGACAAAATCAGGAGGTCCTTCGTCGCCACGTTGCATCGGCTCAAAAAGATACACAGGATGTTTTAGAAAGGTGTGGTCAATTTACGTTATTCATGGGGTCAAAGATGACCCTATAATATTACCATACCTTTCTGAAGACCTGTGTATGACCAACCATCAAACAAAGAAAAGTTGCAAACCTGGGGCATGTGCTCAGACATTAAAATTACGGGCTCTTGCAAATAATTATGATGGGAAAAGTTGAGCTAAGTAAAAAGTCCAGGCTGAGAAATATTCTGGAATGGACTGGAGTTGCGAGTACTGCTGCAGAGCTGTTTCGCATCTCAAAAGACAGGAGGCGATACGCAGAGCTGATTGCCAACCGTTTCTAGACGGATAATCACATTAAGAAGAATAAATATAGGGTAGTGATGACGTTATGTCTTCAATTTGACTTTTACGGCTGTTGTCATTAAACATTAGGTCTGCCCTTTTGCCCCCTAACCACTCGTCTCTGCCTATCTCTTTAGGGATACAGTACAGTAATGTAATAAAATGAATGTATAAGCATTCCTAGCAAAACAAGTGTATAACATATAATGAGTAATAGTATGAAAGTAAGTTTGTAAGAAATCACCGTGAGTGATAAGACCGCCAATTGTTATACCGTAATACCGGCTAGCCCGGTTATAAAAGACATACATTTAGGAAGTAGTACGATGTATAATATATTGAAAAAGTCTTTAGCTAAGATAATACTAAACTCTTCGCTACAATTTGTAATTTATTGATCTCTCTTATCTATATTAGCAGCACAATTGCCGATCATCAAACTTGTCTGTTTTGCAAAGACCATCGATAATTTTGCCCCACGTGCCATAAAGTATTAGGTGATTTACTTTACCAATGTTGCTCCACTTGATCATGAAGTCTATTCACGAGCCACGTAGCCTCTGTGAAGAGAAAATGAGTTGATTTATCGACCCATCAGCCCGAGTACAGTGCATTATTTTTTACCAGGACCGGGAAAGGTCGCCAGCGATGACAGCGCGCTTTATATTTAAAATGTTATCATACACGGCGTTTTACCGTGTTCAATCATCTTCATAATATTTTTGTGTAAGAATATAAGTGTTTTAGCTATTGAGTGCATGTTTTATAACCGAATTCTTCTTTCATATACAAACTTTTAAACTCCTAATCGTAGCGGTCTTGCGTCTATAGAGTCAATGAATATACTATATGACAGACAGCTTTCCGCAATGTTTCATCCATATTTAATAAATTCTAATGTGAATACAGTGAATACATGTGTATGTTATGTGTATGTATGTTAAATGATAAGTAACTACGAATAACTCACCAGCATTTGTTTTAGCCACTATTGGTGTAGGGTTTAGAATCCTATGACAAAACTCGTGTACGACCTGTACTAGTTTTACCTTTTACCAGAGAAATAGAATAAATACAACACGTTAAATGATTTATTTGTAATGTGTCACTATATTCTACGCGTGCATACAAACACTTCACTTGTTTGGCCAATCCTGACTGATCTGCAAGCTGACACGTCTGCACTCAGTGATGGCCAATTAATTACTAACTGACAGACACTCTAGGGTGAGTATGAAACATTACGATTTAGTTCTACCCACATATATATCTACTATAATCATTCTTTTTATTTATATGTATATTATTAATATTTTTACCGTCGGAGAGCCATGCTACGGTACGAATGGGCCGGCACGTCTGGAGTAATACTAAGGCCTCACACAGAGCCGTTTGTCAAACAATGAGGGTACCGGAGGTACAAACACCCCTCTTTTTCCCGTTCCTTTATCCCAGCAGCGAACTTACAGCTCTCACTCAACTCAACTCACTTACCGTCATGAAAAAAAGTCGCACTAAGTACTTACAGGTACATAGGATTGGATTGGCGAAACGATAGTAAACAAATGATATCAAATCATTCTATGTGCATTCAGCTCCATTTTGTGCGCACTTTGGCAATAGATAGAGATACTTTATAAACTATTATTTTGAATATGAAGTAAGAGTTATCTTTGTCTATACATTTGTATACATTCGTTATAAATCTCATAGGTGCTTATTCTCGTATTTCAACTAAAATATATGATTGAGTAAGAACATTTTATAGTACCTAACGAATATAAAAAGAACTATATTTCACCCATTTTAAAATAGTTAAAGTTAATAGAAAACAGAGGTGTAATGATAAGGTTTTCATAATTCAAAACGATATTTTCAACGCCCCACAAAATTTGTGATATTATCAGTAACTCTTCGTTTATTATTAAAATTTTGAAGTATTGCGAGAAGAGAACCGCATGTTGCCAGAATTTGATAAGAAACTTTCATATTGCAAAAACAAAGCACAAGACATTAAAAAATGAAATAATTTTATTTGTGATAGTTAATATGGATAATTTATCTGTATTACAAAAGTCACAATCTTGAATTTTGTATTTCTATGGCAGAAAATTAATAAGTTTTCTGATCTTCTGATCTGAATTGTAAGGCCAGACCAGTTCCCGGAGTCTTCCTTCCGAGGGTATCCCGAGTCCCCTGCAAAAGACCTATGTATTTGTGACGGGAACCCCGCGGGATTTTACACGAAAAAATAAATTGCTAAGCCGAGCCACGCGCCCGGAGTTGGTACAAAATGTAAATGAAGAGAAGATGTGTCCAGTTACGAGTTTCTTGTAACTGACCTCACAAATAATAAATTTATAGATAAACTAGCTTCCGCCAACGGCTATATACACTTGCCCAAAATCAAATACGATCAAAATCAGTTTATTATTTTAGTGATGAATATGTCTTCTTCTTCGTCATTACCACTTCCCGCTTAAAGCGGTGACGGTACAGTATGTACTCTTCCTCTATACATCAATATTATACGTCATCTCTGTTGTAACCCCTCTCCTGTTCATATCATCACTAACACACTTCATCCATACTTTCTTGGGTCGTCCCCTTACAACTCATCCATTCAGTTACATGCCTATTACATACATGTCTTATTATAAGAGTAAAATATATTCTCTGTATTAGTAGTTAGTAAAATCTAAAACATGCTATCTAAAACATGTTTGCTAGGTATTGAACCTTAAAAAATAGGCAGTACCTTTCTGTGGCACTAAATTTAATTAACCAGCTTTTCCAGTGTGAACTTCTCATATATTGACATTGATAAACGTACAACACTAACGAAGTTAATAAACAGTATATTAATTAAGTTTTAAACTATGCAGACTCGGTATTCAATGTTTACACGTTAGTTTATTTAGTGTCTAAATACATAATTATGTATTCGGGAACTGACGCGATAATACAGAGTGGCTTTGAAAATGGAACAATTCTTTTAATAGCCTATATCTCTAGCATGCAGTCCTAAGAGAAATTTGAGAAAAAAAAAAGCGTTCCCGTCGCGTCGAAAAGTTATCACCGTTTTAATTTCCAGATATTATCACCTCCGCAATTTTATATTCAAATCCCTATTATTATTGATTGGAGTGATGATTTTTCATTCTTTCAGGTCATCTCAGAAGCATAAACATAAAACATAAAATCAAAGATAGTCTAACTTCGGTTTTCTGTATAGAGACAACTCCCATGTCATATGTTTCTCAATTCAATCGGGAAATTCAATATTTCAAGTGATTTAAGTTTGATGTACAATTAATTTGATCCATTTAAACTCACATTTGAACTTACTTACTTACTCCTATTATACAGCAATAGCAATTTATAAGTAATTTATTTCATTTCAAATATTAACAAAAATTATTCATGACAATTAAAATAACAAAGAAAATATACAAAAAAAAACATTTTGGTCCATGAGTGTCTTAGCACTTTCTAGGCTTGTTTTTTTCTTGTCAATTTGAATGTTTACAAAGTAAAACTTAGTTTCAGTGTTATACTAATACATAATTAATAACTTTTTAAATATTATATTTATTATTCTATAGGGGGACAGACGAGCAGACGGATCACCTGATGGTAAATGACTTTCACCACCCATGAACACTAGCAACTCAAGAAGCATAGGAGTGCTGTCCGCCTTTTAGGATCGGGGATAGGAAAATGAAAAGTATAAAAAGGGGAAGGGAGGGGGAGGAAGGAAAAGGAAAGGGGTCGGGCCTCCAGCAGCCTCATTCACTCGGTTACACAATGCAAGCATTGCTTAACAAACGGTTTTATGTATTTATAAAGTTCCTCGCGACACAGAAGTTGCCCCTAATGCAGGAATTGTCTTTTATAAGAACTTTTGTATTATTATTTTTTTTTTCTTTAAAAGCAAGTGTTCCAGTTTTAGAAGATGAGTCTGTATTTATTTGTGTATCATTAAAAGTGTTTTAGAACTTCAAATGTGACGGGCGATATAAAGTTTTTGAACGTAAAACAGCTATTGAATACTTACACGAACACAATTTACAGATAAAAAATTGCTCTCCCAAAAACTCTGCCCACGCAATAACACAGACCATTCATGCGTTTATTTCGAATCCTAAAAAGTAATGAGGTCCATTGTTCACGTAGCTATAATACTCGAAACTATGAAGATTGCTACTATTGAAGCATTCCACTACAAAACAAATGAAGATTGGTATAGTTTCAATTTGACTTCAGTCGGTCAAGTCATTTAGCAGTTGCATTACAACCGACAATCAATCATATTTCACCACTGACTGCCCTGTCTGTCTAGTGGTTAGAGATCCAGAAAGCTAAGCCGAAGTCGTGGGTTCGATTCCCACCCAAGACAATTATTGTGTAATATATCTATAATATATTATTACATATGTATTTATGTATCCGCGCCTGTATCCATTTTGCCAATCGTAATTTAGTACCAACTACTAATTGGGGGCATGCGTTTTGTCATCTAGTGGACACCTTGGAAGTAAAAAGAAAAAGTTTAAAGTAATTGATAGAGAAACGGATGTAAAAATAGTATGGACGAGATATTGGGAAGTGTAAGTAAGGGCTCAAATAGGTCTTGGTTGCATTGCCGTATACCTAGAAACTTGAACTGACCGATATCGAGAACCCGCGAAGCAATAAGTGACATTCATTATTATTAATGAATAAATCCATATTCTATCGCTATCGCTGTCACGAAAACGTTTAATCTAGGAATAATATGAATACTAGCTGCGTGTGTTTTATATGTAACTGTAGTGAGTAGCGTGAGTGTAGTAGAGTGGCTTGTAGAGCTTCCGTGTTTCATGTATATAACGTGATTTCTCTGCCATTATTGACCGATTTTCAATCATGATGATCATGAAATACATAGGAAAATACGAATAAGTGCTGAAATTGCACGTTATTACTATCGAATACCTACTAATAGTTTAAAAACAATTATCATTAATATATTACATAAAAACCATATGTTCCTAACAGCTGTTATTAGTAACAGAAATGTTTCACATATGATAAAATTTCTATAATCTTAACAAAAATCATGAAATTGCTTAAAAAGTTGCCTAACGATCCTCTCGTCCGAACAAGTAGACGGAAACACGCGATATCATACACACGCTCAATTTAATTAGCACTTAACGTATACCCATGAAGAGGTATAAAATATAATTGCAAAAATCTGTAAAAGATTGGCTTTCAAATAAGAGTAACGAGGAAATTGAGTCTCTAATGACTCTCATGTCTTAAATAACAACACCACCAACAGATATACAAATTCACTTACTCACTCTCACTTTCCAGATTTTAATCTTAACCTTAGATTTAAATACTTATTTGATTTGTTAAATTATAGTTACTCTTATATATTACACATACACTTCAATATAATTATAGAAAATGAGAATTCCTGGCACAAGTATTTTTTTACTTAAAATGATTTTTGGCACATCCCTTAGATTGAAACCGACTGTCATAACTAGTCAAAGCAATCTCTATTCTACTAATGTAATGGACATTACATAATTTCATTTTAATTAATGTCGGAACTGCTGACGGCGATAACCACGCCAGGTATCACAATCGGGTTATATTCTATACCTAAATAGGCTTTTAGGCATTTTTGTTTGTAATGTTTAACTTTAACGCTTCTCAACACAGTTAGTTATCTTCATCAAGGTTTGTTAATTACACTTTGAACGAATATCTAAAAAGGTTGTAAGTATTATATTGGCCAGATCTATTACTTTACAGTATTCAATTTATAAAATACAGAGAAACAAATTTTAAGTTTGAAATATACATATTTGTCAATAAAATACTTAAGTACGACAAAAGGAATTGTTCCGAGGGCTGACAAAACATAAATGATGGTGCTACACACCGGGTCACTTGATTACTCTCACACAAAAAAATATATTTTTGTATAGAACATTCTAGAGCTTGGCGGAGACTTCTCGTTAAAATTTACCTTTAACAGTATTACACGATATTCTGGAATACGCTTTCGATTATTTCTATTTTGAACTGGAAATTGCTAGAATAGTATGCCAGGACTATATAATGAGATGGACACTTGATTACTCTCATTGCTGGAATTATTCATCGGAGTACTTGGGTTGTAAACAATTATCTGCGAGACCCAGAAAATTACGGAACAAACCGCAAAGGACGTAAAACTGGCTACGACACCTCGCGAACGTCGCCTTATATTAAGAGAAGCATCGAATTCGGCTAGTACAGCAAGACAAATTGCGTCAGGAGTTGGTACTTCAGTAAGTATTAGAACTGTAAGGCGAATAATCGCCAAAGCGACTCATTTACAGGGCAAAAAAATAATAAAGAAGCCACCATTAAATAATCAACATCGTGTTACCCGATCGGAATTTGCTCGAATTCATATGACGTGGAATTATGAGTGGAAGAATATGGTCTTTTCTGATGAGAAAAAGTTTAACTTGGACGGACGGATTTGCTTATTACTTTCATGATTTAAGAAAAAATGAAAAACTTTTCTCGAGGCGACATAGTAGCGTTGGATCTGTAATGATTTGGGGTGCCGTTTCTGTGCATGGGGCGGTAAATTTAGAGATTTTATCGGGAAGACAGACTGCTGAAAATTATAAACAAATGCTTCAGTGCAAATTTAGTGAAATTAATAAATTATTTAAGATCAGACATGGATATTCCAACAGGACAATGCCAGCATTCACACTGCAAGGGTTGTTCAGAGCTGGTTTGACAAGAATAAAATTGATGTTCTTCAATGGCCAGCCCATTCACCTTACCTAAATATAATAGAAAATATTTGAGGGTGGCTTTCAAAACAAATATATGCTGATGGAATGCAATATAACGATAGAAAATCATTGATTTCTTCTATTAAGTTCGCTTGGTCAAAGTTACCGCAAAAGTATATAATTAGTTTATATGAATCTATCCCACAACGAATCTATGAAGTGATATTAAATAAAGGAGGCTATACACATTATTAAAATATATTACTGTGGTTTATCTTTCAGTTTTTCTTTGATGAGAGTAATCAAGTGACCTTCTCTATTTAATATGAAGAAGAATTTTTAGTTGATTATTTTTCTAAAACTAGGAATAAATGACATAAAGAGTATTTCATTGATGTACTTTTTTATTTTATCCTATTATTATAAATATGCGTCTTTACTAAGTAAGAAAAGTTGATTTTTTTAAGTGAGAGTAATCAAGTGACCCGGTGTGTATGTAAGTATTACACGTGTATAGCGGCTACGGTACTTACTATCAAAGATCATGCATAAGCCGATCAGGCCATCCATAGTTCTATTTGGACTGTTGAAAAAATTTACCAGAAAATATTTTCGTATGTCAAAATAAGATCGATTTGCAGCTACGATTATGATTATTGTTGTTTACTAAATGTAAGAAAAAGTACCTATTAAAAGAGTTGGATTACAATTTGCAAAGTATATTATAGATGTATAAATAATCATATTGTTATATTGATAAATTACCTGATATTCAGTCAAGTATTTATGATAAGCCAATATAGTTACAAGCGAAAGTGTAACACACATATTTTAAAATGTATATATTTATTTTTACTCAGTCAAGTCATAATGCGAGTGGTGTATTGCAGAAAGTGGTTATACATCGTCACTTTGTTGGTTTTATTAGTTATTTATCACAAACTGAAATCGCTCTCCGGGAGTTACGGTGTAATACGGCTTCACGAAATAAAAAGAATAATACTGAAAAGAAAAGTAGAGAAAAAAGTTGATTTAAAATATATTTTACAATGGACGTCCCCAAATAATTCTCCTTTCAAATACATGGGAATAGGTCGACAAGGTTTTATAGACAGGAATTGCCCTTACAGTAACTGCATAGTTACTTCTAACAGGTCATATTTCACTGATCCCTCAAAGTTTGATGTTATAGCTTTTGCAGGGCCAGAACTAAATCGGTTACGTGATTTTCCTATGGTGAGGTCCCCGCATCAGAAGTTTGTGTTTGCAAATATAGAATCTGCACATAATTACCCTATATGTACGGACATGTTCGATGGATACTTTAATTGGACCTGGACCTATAGATTGGATTCTGAAGTGAGATGGGGTTACATGGTGATTAGAAATGAAAATAATTCTTTAGTTGGACCAAATAAGGAAATGAATTGGATGAAATTAGAAGATATGGATCCCATAAGTGAGGAATACAAAGAACGTCTTAGTAATAAAACGAAAGCAGCAGCATGGTTTGTATCTAATTGTCATAGCAAAAGTTTTAGAATGAACTTTGTACAGGAATTACAAGAAGAGCTGGATCGATTTAAATTAAATATCGATATATATGGAAAGTGTGGTGAATTTGAGTGCTCTAGAAATAATAGTGGCTGTGATAAATTAATAAGGGATACATATTACTTTTATCTTTCCTTTGAAAACAGTTTTAGTGAAGATTATGTTACAGAGAAATTGTTACGTGCTTTAGAAAATGATGCCATACCAATAGTTTATGGAGGTGCCAACTACACGAGGTAATTAACAGTAATCTGTTGAATGAGTGAAATGCATATAGATCCGGTTTAAAATTTTGCAGCACTAAAGAATTTGAAATTATATCTGATAGGCTTGACACCTTGGCGTTGCGTAGAGATGTAGCTTCACTCTGCATCCTCTATCGCTTGTATCATGGGAAGTGTTCAGAGGAATTGTTCGGACTTATACCAGCTGCAGGTTTCCGCCATCGTCCTACGCGACAAAATATCCATCCCCACCACCTGGACGACTTGCACTCCACCACTGTGCGCTTTTTATCTCACACAGAATTTCCGAACCGATACGACCTTCAAACCTTCAAGAAAAGAGTGTACTCCTACCGGCAACGCACTTGTGACTCTTGAGTTGCGGGTGTCCATGGGCGCCGGTAGTCACTTACCATCAGATGACCCGTCTGCTCGTTTGCCCCTTATCGCATAAAAAAATGAGAATAATAGATATAAAAATATAATATTAAAATTGCCATTATATAGGTATTTGAAATATTTATTCCACAAAACAAAAAGTAATAATGCTCATATTATTAGCCAAACAGAACCCAGCTACTGCAGTAGTTTATTATATAGATTAGACACTTAATCAAGCGCCGTAACTAGAAATACTACAAAATCTATTAATATTACTTTTTCTTTTCAGATTTATGCCCGATGGAATTTATTTGGACGCTTACGAATTAGGACCTCATAATTTAGCAATAAAAATGAATTCACTTATTAATAATCCAAAGGAATATTTTGAATATTTTAAATGGAAAAACCATTACAGTTATCATGGAATGCATCTAAGCGTTGAAACAGACCCATATTGTTTATTCTGTGCCGTCTTGCATAACGAAAGTATGGTAAAAAAGACAACAATATATAATGATTTTTATAAATGGTGGAACCCACCAAACATATGTGTATTATTTTAGGTATTAGTACATTTTTTTTTTGAATACCAATATTAAATAAAGAATATAACCAATACCAAAAAAAAAGTATATATGAATATTTAATGAATAGGTAAAAAGTTATATCATTGTCATAGACAAAGGTAATAAGATGAACTAAGAAATTGAATTTCGTAATGTGTTTTCTTGTCTTGTTTTCGCATAACTAATACGATAAAGGAAGTATTTTGATTTACAAATAAAAAAGAGCTTTGGAAGAAAAAACAGGACGAAGATGGTAAGCAACAAAATTATAAGGAAGTTAACTGATCCCCAAAGATTAAAAAAACAGCTTTCACAACATTGGTATTCTTCGTAGATTGAAAACACTTTAATCAAAATGCAATGCTAGATTTGTGTTAATTTATGTGTTGTTACAGGTGTTAAAATTAAGTTACTTTTAATATTTTTTTGTCAAATTTAAAAATTTTGTAAGGATTTTATGAACTATAAGTTTATTCTTTATTTAGTCCTGAAACGTTTAGTCAAACTTGTGCTTTAAAATATATTATATAATAGTATGCTGGTGTTTTTAAACGATGCTTTTTAGATTACCATATTATATGCTTTACAAAATATTTTCTTTAATTTTAATAGATTTTACCACAAAACTCTAATGCTGATTTTAAGTTTTAGTTATTAATACTGAGAATAAGAAACAATATTTATATTTATGTTAATATTATATTTCATAAGTGGTTCTAGGATATGTTACAAACAATTTTAAATAATATTCAAAAGCTTTTGACGGCAATAATACTAAACACTGTACGTTGGTATAATGCAAAGGCCTTATCCAACCAGCAAATGATTTTTAAATATATAAGCGGCTCGTGGCAGTTTATTTATAGGTCCGTTTACATATTACAAATATAACAGTTAAACACGGTGAATTGTATTGCGGGAAATGTCTATATTTCTATAGATTTCCCAGGTGCAACAATATGAAGTGAAAACAGTTAATTTTTAATTAGTCAGCAGTAATACGTACGCTTCGCTGTTCAAGTGTGATTTGCTTGCGTTTTG
The DNA here is from genome assembly GCA_947561695.1 of Tyria jacobaeae. NCBI lineage: Eukaryota > Metazoa > Arthropoda > Insecta > Lepidoptera > Erebidae > Tyria > Tyria jacobaeae. The sequence goes on from OX387212.1 coordinate 16,261,647, forward strand.
CCATTTTCAATAAAAAAAGACGGTCAAGGAAGTAGTCGAAATCTTTTGAATACAGACGATGTTAATATCACAACCTTCGCGTTCTAATGCTCAAGTGTGACTAAATAAGGTCCAAAAAAGATAAAACTACAAAATATTTTCAATAAAACCGCATCAATGCATGAAAGAAAGTCCCCGGCGGATGAAGTAATAAAACACGTGTTTCGTCAAAATCCAGGAATTTGTTAAAACTCAAGGAATATGCACTAGTAATCCTTTTGTTTTGTGTTAAAAAATCACAAAAGGTCATAAAACTTTATTTTATTGCTATTATTTACCGCAGGGAGTCGGCAATCTTTTGTTTTGTTTGAAATCAGGTGTGCTTCCAAACTTTTGGACGGTAGTGTATAAACATTGTTTTTGGTCAAAACATAAGTATAAGGAACTTCATGAATTTAACACTTCAAAATGTTACAGTCAAGTATTTAGAGGAGAAAATTCAATCCCAATTTCAGGCTTAACTCTAATTATATTATTAACGCTTTACAGGATTAACTTAAGGTTACTGTTATATTATTATTTAATTCGCTAACCACGTCAATTAGAACGTAATTACTACTTAGAACACAATTGCAACCGTTACCTCGACGTTGATGAATTAAGGGTGATTAAAATAGGCTCTAGATTAGATCTCATGGGAGATTGCGAGGGAGGGTTTCTATTAGATAACTTTGTACTGTTTACTTCATAAATATTAGATTTTTCCCCAAATTACATTTTATAATCAAGGTTGTACCTATACCGAAATATCCTCTTTAATACCTAACAAAACTGTATGTTACTTCGTAACTTATAAAAATAAATGTCTATGATAAAGAAATGGCTGACCAGGAACGTCTTGAGATTAAACTTCAAGAAAACTAAATATATTGCCTTTCACAAAACTCTTGCATCAAAACCAACATCACTCCCAGAACAAAAAAATCACACCTCTAAATCCCTAGATACAAACCTTTGTAATTGCAACACCATCAACAACATAGACTCTTTAAAATACCTAGAAGTAGTACTTAATGAGAATCTTTCATTAAAAACCCATATGTGTATGTGTTATGTGTTCCGTCAGGGAAAGTTAGCCGATCTGTCTTGAACATGCATTTCAGTTTTTACAAAAGACTTCATCAAAACGTCTCAATACGTCTGGTCTAAAGTGGCACACACACAAAGAAAACATACACGTACATACATACCCTACCAATTTATTCCCTAATAGGTAGGCATAGGTGTATTAAAAAAACACATTTCGCCAATAAGATCTTGGTCCCACTAACGTAAGAGGGGGCAAGCCTTTTGCCGTCAACCGGGCTCTCTATGACTTTATGCATACTGTCTGATAGATAACAGTCCAATCCCTTAGTCACCTTTTACGGAACCCACAGGAAGAAATTAAATAAAAATACTTACTCTCATTACGTCTGTATCCCTCAAGAGGTAGTTTGAGGGTAGTCCCTGCAGCATAGGCGTATCAAACACTCACATTTTTCTAATTAAAATTTAGTCTCATTAACGTAATGTGGCGTAAGCCTGTTTCCGTCAATCGGGCACTTCAGAAATTGGAGATAGGATAAATACGAATATATTAAAGGGGAACGTAGGAAATTAATATTGCTTATACGTATAGTTTAGTACTTACTATTGTATATTTATACAATTGCATACATGTGTAACTAACTTATAAGCTCCAACAATATATTCAGGCATGTACACATATTATATACGTACACTGACGTAATGAAACGGGTCACGTTGCGCCCCTTAATCTTTCCTGGTCTACGTAACCCTTTATATCAAGACTGTGCTCAACAAACTTTGTACATAAGACTGAAATCCTCGCAAATCTGCATAATGACTTGTGTACGCGTCTGTATGTCTCAGAAGAAGCCTATTTGTCTGAACTTAGTGTCGTTACCATGTCAGTGTTAAGGGAACAATACGTTGTTCGTAAGCAGGATCTTATTAAGGCAAACACAGAGATCATATATAAAAGATAATAATTTATGAGAGGTACGCTCCTAACATTCGTGAGCTTTTGAAAGAACTTCGCGAAACAAAACGTTTGTTTTATTTGATGAATTGTGTCTGGTGTCGGTATGTTTAGCATTACTAAACATTAGTTACATTACGAATTTTATTAAAATGTATTACTGAAATTAAATACGTGATCTTGAGGGAGATCCCTAAGATCACGTATTTAATACGATCAAGCCTTTATAGCTCCTAATATGTTTATATATATAAATAATGGGTTTACTGAAGGCTTTGCTTAAGTGTTTTGAGTTTAATAATATGTGTACGTAATTATGTAAGTACTTACTGCATACTATTATAAAAAATTGAATAAATCGTAGATTTTCTTGATGCCCAGATAGACGAACACTTTCAAAAATTGGGCATTACAGAGGTTTCTGCCTATCTTCGGGGATATAGGTCTGAATATACATACATATCGAATCGGTCAATTATAAAACTACTGTACCATATACTTGTGTATCTGGTGTGTAAGTAACCACCATCGACTGCAAAGTACAATTACGTACAGTACAGTCCGTCACACAGTTTTACGACCAGCACGTAAAGGTTACTCTGAAATGTTGTTTTCTTTTTTGAATAATATGTACGTTAAACTATTAGTTGATATACAAATTTAAAAATATTTTCATATCCACAAATTTTAGATAGGTTTAAATGTGTATTAAGTATTAGGTTGTAGTATTTTTTTTTTTTATAAAATTCTATATATTTTTGAACATTTATTCATAATGTAAAAGTAAGTAGTTTTGAATAATAAAATAGAAATAAGTAATAGTGATAGAATGCGTTAATTGGGAAATAGAATTCACGATTTATGCAATGTTCTAAGAAATGGCGTTAGTATTATATCTACCTAAAACATGAAATCTAATATAAAGATATATATACATATATTATAAGCAAAACTTATTGTTAGTAGTGGTGGTACCTACCAGTGTCTATAAAAGCGAGTGCTCGATCCATTATCGGTAATTCGGCTTCTGAGTCTTCGAACGGTAAGGTGGTTGGTACCTATGGTACTTGGCAGTAAGTTGGTTCCATATTTTAGTGTTTTTTTATGTTTTATGGATTTTTGTTTGTGATTGCTTGAATTATAATAATTATCCGATAAAATCATTGTTACAATTAAGTGGATTAGAAATAAATTACTTTAGTCTCTTTAAACTTTTTGTATATATAATCCGTAGCCGTTCAAGATTCAGATTGTATATATATATATATATAATCTGAATCTCGGAAATGGCTTCAACGATTTTCTTGAAGTTTAGTAAGCAAGGGGTTTCTGGGGCGATAAATCGATGTAGCTAGGTTTCATTTTGAGAAAACGTCTTTTTACCCGTGTTTTCAGCCAATGAATGAAAAACTGCTACAATATCATTAGAATATGAAGGTAAATTCTGCCACTGATAACAGGGTTATAATAGCTCAGGTGGGAAATAGGGCGGCCCAGAAGCAGACGAGCACGGTTCGAGTTCTGATGATTGTATTTTCCTTCTTTTACGCTATTGACCAAGAAAAAGTCGAGCAATGTTCGGTCATGCAGCTAACTTTTTATTTAGGAAAGATCATCGTTATTTCTAAAAACCAATAAATTTATATGGCACTCAGTGTTGTACGTGTGTTATTATTTTATTTTCTGTCATAAAATTTTAACCTAAACAACTAATAAATCAATTTTCTACCTTGACCTTGGTAAAATCATCGGTAAACGATGGAGCCAAAAAAAGTAACTACATCTTTCACCTGCTGCCATTACGATGACATAACCTTCATATAACTCACTTTCTACTACAGTCCTTTTCAGATACAGAATGTTTCACTGACACGACGATAAACCTATAACTCCTTTAACTACAGACCTTTCCATCTACGGAGAATTCACCGTAAATTTCTATGCCAAAAAAACATAAACATGAACCTTTGCCTAATATAATATACATATGTGCTAAATAGTGTCTTAGTATATTATGATCTATTAAGTAGCCACAAAGATAACCTTTAAAAACACGAAATATAAAGTAGGTATTAAAAAAAAATAGAGAATCGGCAGTATTGAAAATACCAGTTTACAGGAAATATTCCTAATTCGTGTATTCCACCGTACATATCAATTTCCAAAAGCAACGGTTTCTAGGCCTCCCAATTAAAATGTACTTTGAATGAGATTATAAATTACACACAGCACATTTCAAATTCAAGTGAGCCTTAAAGTTAAGTACCGGTTTTTCGTGTTTGATTTATTAACACGTAAAAGTTGCATTTACAGAAATCCTCTTAATTTATATGTATTATCTTATATTTGTTTCTCTACTTCTTTAATGAAGAGAACAATACATCTATACATAACATAGTTGTAGCTCCATGCTTAGGCACGATTGGGCCAGCTCGACCGGTGCAATACCACGAACTCACAGAAAACGGTTGTGAAGGAACGCCGGCGTTGCATTTCCCAGAAATGAGAGAGGTTTCCGGGGGCCCAACTCCCTCTCCTCTTTCTTCTTCCCGCATCCCCCCTCTCCTAGCCCTGGCTGGCAGCGTACTTTCGACTCTGGAGTTGCAAGTGTCCAAAGACGGCTCGTCTCTCCCCCTACAGTACTGCTCGTTTAAAATAAATCAGTCGGTAAAAATGAATCATATTAAATATGAATACAATCTGATTTCAAAGAGATTCTGTGAAATCCTTTAAATTTCAGGCATATGAGTAAACATTTATCACTGTTTCTCACTTGACTGGTAACATTACAAACTTCTATCGTACTCAAGTATTATTTATGTAGAACCTTTAAAAATAATCCTAACTAAAAGAGCGCAGGCGTAGATTATTGACGTGTGTGAAACAACATGTTTATATACCAACCTTACTGGACTAAATTTAAAGATCGGTTTCGTGTCTCAAACAAATCAATAACGGTCTAGTGTAAAGTGTTAATCGGAACGCACCATTGTATTTTAAATTTTAATAGGAAGTTCTTTACAGTTTTAGTAGAGTAAAGCAATGATGCTTAAAAGTATAACTGGATGAAATAATATCATTAATTTATACTATTTAAAAGTGAGATTTTATCTTGGGCTTAGCATACCTTATAAAAATTTATTATGATGATAGCTGTCCGTCTCCGTATTCTGTAAAGATAATTAACGATACGATTACTGACAGTTATGGACCCTTATATGCAATGATGAAATAAACCATTGGATCTATACTAAGACAGATTGCCAAAATGTTATGAATACGTTGTTTTGAAGAACATCACATTTCAAATCAAAATCAATCTAAATCAAAACCATTTATTTCAATTAAATCAATAGTTTTTTTGAATTGTTAAGAGAAGAAGTTTGTCAGACTAAGTCAGTCGTGACGACCAATACGTAGATAGAATAAAGAACAGACATGAAACTCCAAAGACACTGTTTTTCAAATATACAATCACATCATTCTGTAATATAAATTCTAATATCCAGGTATATTTTAAGTAATAGCAGTGCGGAGGTGACCAGCCTTAATCAACGGTACTCCTTCACGAGCATGACGCACGACACATACGCCACCATTGGAAGAACGTCTAGGCGAGCATAACATACCGAGAATTGCTAGGTGACATAGAATATAAATTAAAACAAGTTTTACACAATTACACAGTTCTCACAAGTACAACTCAATAAATTCTAAATACGAGTATCATACAATTAAACATATCATACAATCATAAAATACCTAGAATCTAAACCCATTTATTATTTGTATAAAAGTATGTCAATTTTGCATAAAACATGTTAGCAATAATAAAAATAATAAAAAAAAAAAAAATACTGGCAACACTCTATGGCAGCTGTAATTTTTTCAGTCCGTAAATAAATAAAATTTTCATCTTTTATATTTCAAATTATAATCACATATATATATCGGACGCAATATGCATATAAAGGAAACATATAACAAGAAGCAAAACCACAAGAAAAACTTAAACCTAAAATGTGAGGCATGACGTTTCAAATGTCATGTCATCTTTTACCAAAATGAAAAAATTCAATAACTAAGCAGCTGTTCAATGATAACAAGATCCAGGGCACGAAATGCACCCAAACCATCTCCGGACTCGTCGCTAAGCTGCCCCCGGAAACCGCATCAAGCATTCCGGCTGTTGTTGAGGCGTCGAGCTCGACATCAAGCGACGAGTTTTTCTCACCGCCGACGTCGCCAACACCTGTACGCCGGCAGGGGAGAGTCCGGCTACCGACTTGCTTGGGACCCCGTGGCCAGTCGGCTTCGAATAGGGCCCCCGCTACCGGTGGTAATGTGCATCGCATGAGATGGACGACATCCATAAACGAGAACGTCATGCGAGCATATTTTGTGGCTCAAAGGGAGGAACCAACCTCACTGCGTATTGTAATCGTATGCTGCCTTTGTTTCAGGAACTTGAACCAGCTATTAATGTTTCGGCACAAAGACAATCGGATCAAGTACGATCCATTCAGCGATGTCATCTTTTGGATAATTCCGTGCTTGAAAGGCTACGCTCGGACTTACAAAATAGTCTTGTTGCCCCCCCTCCATCACAAATGGAGACTCTTATTGACGCTGGACTACTACCACCTAGTCCTATTGCGGGAGGGGAGGATAATACTGCTTTAACTGTAAGTACCCAATATAATGATAAAGTAAGGAACGCTTTGGAAGGTGCTATTCGAGAGTATCGGCACGTGAGTTTTGATGATAGACCACGTTTACCGCGTTTGCCGATGCATAAACGAAATAAAGCGCTAGTGTGTGCCCTTGACTCTTTATTATCTACGTATTTAGAAAATAGTGAAAACCTCAGGGATACACATTCAATTCTTTATTGTGCGGCGGTTACAGCTTGTCGAGTAGCTGGTGTTAAACTCCCACATGTTAACACTACTCCTCGACTAAAGATTTATGTTCACCGTGGCAATACAGGATTGAGCGACGTATCGCTGAGGCGAGGGCACTCATTGGCAAGCTTAGCTGTTTCAGATCGGGTAATACACGCACGAGAGTAATGCGTTTTGTGAATCGTGATTTTTCAGGAACTGATATCAGTTCTTGTGATTATGAAGCACGTGTCACGGAGCGCATTGACTTTCTGAAGCAGAAGTTTATGCATGGGCAAACCGCATACGTAGATTTAAAATCCGAGTAGACCGATATACTCAGAATCGTGATTTTCAAAGGGACGAGAGGTGGGTTTATAGAAGATGGGAGCAGCCTGACTTACTGAGTGATACACATCTCCCAGATGTTGAACTAACTAATACATTTTGGCGTAACATCTGGTCGATGCCTGTCGCTCATACTGAGGGTGAATGGATGCGAGATGTTAAACGTTCATGTGAGTCAATTAATACTATGGAGCTAGTAGAAATATCAAGTACAGATATAGCTTGTGCGGTCCGTTCGTTGCCGAACTGGAAATCAGCCGGACCGGACGGACTGCATAACTTTTGGTTAAAGTGGCTCCATAGCTCACATGTGTGTTTGGCATCTCAATTCCAATCATGCTTGGAAGCAGGCTCACTGCCCGCTTTTATGACAACTGGCGTAACTCACCTACTCTATAAGTCTGGTAGTGCCATGGATCCCAAAAACTACAGACCCATTACCTGTCTGCCAACACTTTATAAATTATTTACGTCCATTCTGAGAGTGAAGATGTCACATGTCTCTAAGAACAATATAATGACTTTCTCTCAGAATGGATGTAGAAGTGGGGCACGTGGCACTAAAGAGTTCCTTATTATTGACACGGCTATTAACCAACAAGTTCGACGGAACCGAAAGGATTTAGCGACATGTTGGATAGATTATAAAAAGCTTACGACTCCGTGCCGCATACGTGGCTCCTAAGGGTGATGGAGTTGTATAAGATTGATACAACTTTATGCACTTTCTTAGAGGCATGTATGCAGCAATGGAGAACAGTTCTTTGCTATCCAGGATGTCGACAATCTCAGTTTGACGGCGAATTTATAAATATCAAGCGGGGTATATTTCAGGGTGATAGTTTGAGCCCCTTGTGGTTCTGCTTGGCTTTGAATCCTCTTAGCACTGTGTTAGAGGGTTCGAGGCTGGGCTATCGTTTGCGGAAAAATGGTCAAGTTATATCCCACCTCTTTTTCATGGATGATTTGAAACTGTTTGCCTGCAGCAATGTCCAGTTGATAAGATTACTAGAGGTAACTGAAACCTTTAGTAAATGTATCAAGATGGAATTCGGTGTAGATAAATGTGCAGTCATGCATGTAAGAGAAGGCAGGATTATGGAATCTGAAGGAATTGAACTTTCAGATTCCACACACCTTAGGCGTCTTTCTGCAAATGAAATGTACAAGTATCTAGGTATGTCACAGGCACTGGGTATAAACAAACTGACTATGAAGCAATCGCTAAAGGAGCGTTTCTTTGGCCGTCTGAAAATAGTACTGAAAAGTCTTTTGTCGGGCGGTAATAAGGTGCGTGCCTATAACGGTTGGGTCATACCAGTCTTAACCTACTCCTTTGGCATACTTAGATGGACTCAGACGGAATTGGACGCCCTGGATAGAAGAGTCCGTACACTGCTAACTGCGTACCGAATGTACCATCCACGTTCATCAGTAGTGAGAATGTATACTCTGCGGAAATGTCGGGGTCGTGGTTTCTTAAATGCCAGGACCCTTCATAATCGCGAAATATGCAATCTTAGAGATTACTTTCTTTCTGTTAATGTGGAGGTACACCGGGATGTAGTTGATAACGGACTTACTCCGCTTGGTCTAGGAAAAGAGAACTGGCGCAAGCCTACAATACTTAATGTTACAGACCGTCAGGAGATATAGAAGAGCAAAGAGCTGCATGGACGTTTTTATCGGGCCTTAAATGGGCCCGATGTAGATTTATTATCATCTGTGACTTGGCTACTTTTCAGTGACCTCTTTGGAGAAACTGAAGGTTTTATCTATGCAATTACAGATGAAGTTGTTATGACGAACAATTATCGGAGACATATCCTGAAGGATGGCACAATTGACATTTGTCGGGCATGTCATCGCCCTGGTGAAACCCTCAGGCATATAATTTCCGGGTGCTCTCGTCTTGCAAATGGTAAGTACTTGCACAGACATAACCAAGTGGCCAGGATAATCCATCAGCAACTTGCTCTTAGATATAACCTTGTGGATGTCGAGTTACCGTATTATAGGTATGTGCCCGACCCAGTTCTTGAAAATAGTCGTGCAACACTATATTGGGTTCGATCTATCATCACTGACAGGACTATTGTTGCCAATAAACCTGATATAGTGGTGATAGACCGACTAGAGCGCCGAGCAATGATTGTTGACATTACCATTCCACATGACGACAACCTCACAAAGGCAGAAAAAGATAAACAAATAAAATATTTGGATTTAGCCCATGAGGTGGTCAACATGTGGGATGTGAGTTCTGCAATCATTGTGCCGATAGTCATATCAGCTCATGGGTTGATGATGTAGCTTGGTCCCTGTACCCGATACCGGTGGGGCACTATTTTTTATATTCTAAATATATTTTGTTTTTATTTTATATTTAAATTTGTAATTTGTATGTTTATTAATGTGAATAAAGAGAATAATAATAATAAAAAACTTTGAACTTTCAGATTCAACTAAACTTAGATCTCTTTCTGCTGCTGAAACCTACAAGTATCTGGGTATATCACAGTCATTAGGAATACCTGAGTCTAGTGTGAAACAGGCATTGCGCGATCGATTTTTTGGCCGTCTGAAAAAAGTACTTAAAAGCTTTTTGTCAGGCGGTAACAAGATACGCGCCTGCAATAGTTGGGTTATACCAGTTCTCACGTATTCCTTTGGTATACTCAGATGGACTCAGACTGAACTAGATGCTATTGATAGGATAGTTCGTACACTGAAGACTGCATTTCGAATGCACCATCCGCGGTCATCGGTAATGAGATTGTATATCCCGCGAAAATTTGGAGGTCGTAGTCTTTTAAACATTACGACCCTACACAATCGCGAGATATACAACCTCAGAGAATATTTTCTTCATACCGATGTAGAAGTGCATCGTAATATTGTAGCAGTGGACATAGGACTTACTCCGCTCGGTCTCTCTAAAGAGAACTGGCGCAAACCTGTAGTACTCAGTACTAATAATCGCACGGAGGTATGGAAGGGCAAATAGCTCCTTGGTCGGTTCTATCGGGCCCTAAATGGGCCTGATGTAGACGTAAAAGCTTCTACATTCTGGATACGGTGTGGTGATCTTTTTGGAGAAATTGAAGGTTTTGTCTTTGCAATTATGGATGAAGTTGTTATGTTATGTTATGTTACGAATAACTATCGGAAATTTATTCTGAAAGACGGTACGGTCGACATATGTCGGGCATGCCACCGTCCCGGTGAATCTATCAGGCATATTATTTCTGGTTGTTCTCGTCTTGCAAACGGTGAGTATTTGCATAGACATAACCAAGTGGCCAGAATAGTACATCAACAACTTGCCCTTAAATACAATCTTGTGAATTTAGAGGTGCCATATTACAGGTATGTGCCCGATTCAGTTCTCGAAAATGGCCGTGCTACATTGTATTGGGATCGATCTATCATCACTGATAGGACTATTATTGCCAATAAGCCTGATTTAGTCGTGATAGATCGATTAGAGCGCCGCGCAATGATTGTCAATATTGCTGTTCGTCATGACGATAATGTCGTGAAAGTTGAAAAAGATAAACAATTAAAATATTTGGATTTGTCTCACGAGATTGTCGATATGTGGAATATCGATTCGGCTATCATTGTTCCGATAGTCATATCTGCTCACGGATTAATAGCTAAGAGATTCGACCAACACCTCAAGAGGCTCTCGTTAGATGGTTGGATCAAGGGTCTGATGCAGAAGGCAGTTTTCCTTGACACGGCACGTATTGTGAGGAGGTTCCTGTCTCTGGAGCCCTAACCACCGGCAGCTTGGTCCTGTACCCGATACCGGTGGGACACTATTTTTTATATTTTTAAATATATTTTGTTCTTATTGTATATTTAAAAATGTAATTTATATGTTTAATTATTTGAATAAAGAGAATAATAATAATAGGTTTTATCTATCCAATGCAAAAAAAGATGAAGTTGTTATGACGAACAACTATAGGAGATATATCTTGAAGGACCTTACAATTGACATTTGTCGAGTATGTCATCATCCCGGAGAAATCTTAAGGCATATAATATCCGGTTGTTCTCGTCATAAACGTACACATACCAGGACAATTGGGGCTATCAGTCCCTTTGTCACAGGGCAGTCCTATTTTATATGGCATCCAATTATTATTAACCGTTAACATAATTAAAATTTATATCCTGTATTAATATAGCATTTTCATTAAAAAAAAAATACTTGCAGTCTTTGGGGACTGCCAATAGAAGTGAAAATTAAGTAACTTATGAATTGTATCGTCTAGCTATTAGATTATACACAGTATACATATAGCTCATGGAAAGCGTGCGGTGACGATGACGCGAGTTCGGTGATTTATGTTCACCCAAAAAAGTGCTCAACGCGCTGAAAGAAGTTTTTACTTCAAAAATATGTCTTTTTTTCAAAAATCTAAAATAGAAAAAGATTCCAGGATGTCTCTAACGTTGTAAAAATGTTTACGGTCATTAAACATTCACACATTCACTTCTAAATTAATCTCAAAAATCTATTTTAAAAATTACACTTTGTATCTAAAATTTTGCTTTAAGATCATGTCCAAGTCTAAACTAGTCTATCTATAACACAAATCCCTGGACGGTAATTACTATTTCAGGTGTTATGTCGAAACCTTATTACGTACTACGTAGGTATGCAATTTAACAAGCAACGTCTTATTAAATTTAGATAGATAAAACTCTTTATTGTACAAAGAAAGAAATTAAATACATTCTATAAAAATAATGACTTTAAAATGCTATAGCGAGAGTACAGTTGGCATTCTTATTGCGGTTTGCGATTTCTTTCAGGCAACCATAGGGTGGAAAGTGAGATTGTGGAAGTCATAGGGAGTTACATTGTACAATGAATTAAAGGACATAGGGAGTTACATTGTAGAATGTTTTTTTTTTTTATTTTTATGTTATTAATTAGTTTTATAATCTATATGTTTGCTGAGTTATTTTAACTGAGCTATTAACACATATACATAGATAGACACATACATCACATACCCATTCTAATACATTTATATATGTATATAAAAATAAAAATAACTTTAGACTGTATCAAGAGCCGAAAACCTACCTAGTAATGTTTCTTAAGTGGTTTTTTTAATTTTTGGAGTATTTGTGCTTGTCTAATAGAAACTTTGTTACCATCAAATGCATGCATATTATGTTACCACCGCAAAAAAGACCGGCCCATATCCTATAGAAGTATGCAAGAATAAATCAGATCCCAGTTGGCTATTAATAGTATTTGTAATTTATCTGCTACGATTCCACCAATTAGTATCGAAAATTCACTTCCTATCTTTGCAACTGTCTGCCAACAAAAAGATCTTCAGTAGTTCTTTCATAATTTTGGAAGTAGAATCAATAATAGAATTCACCATAACGAACCTTAGACACGACAGGGCCGCGGGTTGTGATGGCATACCGTCCTTGCTTTTGAAGATGTGTAAGAATACGCTTGTTCATTTGATAACACATATTATAAACATTTCTATAGCTAATGGAGTGTTTCCGGAATATGTTAAGAAAGCGCTTATTCACCCAATTCACAAGGGCAGCGACAGAGACTGTATTAGCAATTATATATCTATCTCGGTCTAGCCGTCCTCAAAGTAATGAAGAATTTAATTAACAGGAGACTAGTTAAATTCCTCAACAAATGTAATATTATAGCATCCAAAAAATATGGTTTTAAAATAGTCGTTTATACCGAAGCTGTAGTTTCAGACCTAACAGAGCATGTAGCAAGAAAATTAGAAACACAAAAAAATCTAAGTATTTTCATTGGTTTACAAAAGCATTTAATTTGAAACTGGAGTCAATATGTATACGTCGAAAACCACTGGAACTCTTTAAAGGTTATATTCATACCAGAAAACTAAGAAAATGAGTGTTGTAGAAACTGGCCAACGCTCTTTCAAATTTTCATGATCTTTGTCCTTAGCCATTGCAGAAATCAAAAATCTTTACTTATACTGATAATGTGGCTTTTCTTATATACTGGACTATTCTAATACCTGGACAGAAGCAAAGACTCTTAGACTCCACTTGATTTCCATCAGGCAGAGGGGAGTCATTATGGTAGATAGGTATATTATATAAGATAATATAATAAAAAAAGACTACGGAAACTGTGCTGTGTGACTACGGTTTTTTTTTTATTTTGCACAGTAAGCAAAATAAAAAAAAATATAGCAATACAAATAAAGTAAACTTGAAACAGCTCTTTATGCTCTTTGCGTAAAGATCTGTCTCAAGGTTAAGCTTGGTAAGCCGTTCTGACCGATCTCCTGTATGCACACAGTAGTTTCGTAGTTTTCTTTCTATTAGCAAACTATATGTGCTTCAAACAACCCTTAGAAAACAAAGGCAAGTTCCCCAATTGGATCATGAAAAGCCTACAGTCCGATTTTTATACACAATAGAAAACCACAGAACTGCATTCGCCGGTAGAATATTTTATGTCGTTACTACACTTGTTTACAAGAAAATATGACATTCATATAACTGACCTAACTCGACAGGAGATTAAAGATAAAATGAAAGCATTTTTACAAAGTTTGTACTATGGACAAACTGAAGGCTACTACGGTACCAACATTAAGCAAATACCCACTTACACACGCACACACATTTTGTTTTATTTATATAATTCAAAAAACCTGTAATCACTGTAACAGCAAAACACTAACTGCCAATTCACAGGAACACCTAGTTTTGATAGTTAGGGTACTCCACTGGTGTGATCTTTACTATTAGATTAAGGTATTCTTATTGTTTAAGCTGTTGTTAAATTTTGTTAATGATGTTTAAACAATATTTCTAAGTTCTGATTACACATTTCTCTAAAATAAACCAAATTTTAAACTTCGTCATTTATAAAAGAATCGCAATCCCAGCAATCCTAGACTATTATTTAAGACAAAATGACAAAATGACGAAAGGACGAAAAATATTCCAAGAATGTCTTCTTATAGTTTTCTGCATAAGTCTCTGTTATCCTAACGAGTCTATTAAATATATTTGTTACGTGTTGTCCTGTCCTGTTCTGCTATATTATGCACAATAATATACATAAGTATGTTTTTTTTCTGATATTATCTATATATCGTTACAGCCATAATATAACAAATGTCTGAAAGCCATTTATAAATATAAAAAAAAGAAAATTCAGTTTCAGTACGTAAGTGCGCTGCCCGCCTTTGAGGGTAATGAAGGATAAGGGGAGGGGAAAGAAGAGAGGGGGATAAGGATAGCGGAAAAGGGAGGGGGGACAAGGATGAGAAGAAAGGAGAGGGGGGGTCGGGGCTCCGGAAACCTCACTAGTTTCGGGAAAGTACAACTCAGGCATTGCTTCACAACCGGTTTTCTGTGCCCATTCGAGGCTAAATATGGCTCTACCACTAATGATGAACCATTAGTGAGTTACATTCATATCTATTTAAAACGTCACAACGAATCAGCAACGTTGGCATCTGTTTTTATGTCTTTTGGATCTAGCGGACCAAAACTGCTGTAATAACCAGGCGCTGTAGTATATAAACAACGCACTTGAGACTCTTGAATTGCAGGTATCCATGGGCAAAGTTTAAGGGACCAGTCTGATAGTTTGCCTCTGATCTAATAATAAAATATGTTCAGTCAGTAATATAGTTCAATATTGAATGTGTTAAGCATTACCTATAGTGTAATAATCATAAAACCCGCTGCGACCAATTGCCATTGGGTATCTAATCGTCACTTTTACGTTACCAATATTTCGTAAGTGTAGTTTACACAGTTACTTTGAACTAGTAACAGCCGAGTTTTGAGACATATACTCGACTATATAATGCGCCATAAAGTGTTGTTTTGTTTAGTTAAGCACGACACGCTTTAACTTTAATACACTTTATATTAAAAAACAAATTTAAATGGAATCACGTTTTCTTTACATAAATAAAATAACTCTCCGCGTTATGTGCTTATTTACAGTAATTATTTTACTAAGGAATATTATGTATTTAAAAACAAAATCATGGAATTTTCTACCGGCTGCAACGTATAAAAACAAATATATTTTATTATGGACTAATCCATTACATATACCATTTTCATATATGGGAAAAGGACAAAGTGCTTTTGTGTCTAGAAAATGTGCCTATACAAATTGTATAGTTACTGCTGACAGAAACCTTTTGAGCGATATTAGTAAGTTTGATGTGATTGCATTTCATGGACCAGATATTATGGACATAAGTGCAAAAAAACTACCCCAAAAGAGGTCTTATTGTCAAAAGTATGTATTTGCAAGCATAGAAGCATCTGATAATTATCCGTTATGTTCCAAAAGATATGATGGATATTTTAATTGGACTTGGACTTACAAGTTGGATTCTGAAGTGCGTTGGGGTTATTTTGTGATAAGGAATTCTAATGGTGATATAGTAGGTCCAAGTGAAAAAATGAATTGGCTAGATTGGTCCGAAATGGATGTTGTCAGAAACGAAACGATAAAAATACTGAAGAATAAAAAAAAAGCTGTTGCTTGGTTTGTATCAAACTGTATTACTAAGAGTAGACGCGAAGGTTATGTAATAGGTCTTCAAAAGTATTTGCATAAATATGGCTTACAAATAGACGTATTTGGTGCATGTGGGGGTCTAGAGTGTAAGCGTGAAAAAGCAGAAGAGTGTAATAAAATGATAGAAACTGACTATTACTTCTACTTGTCTTTTGAAAATGCTTTGAGCAAAGATTACGTTACTGAAAAAGTGCTTATACCCCTACAACATTATGCTGTACCTATTGTATACGGAGGAGCTAATTATTCCCAGTGAGTAGAAAATGTGACTAATATAATAATATATTGTCTCAATGTAGGTAACCATTTATCATGCATGTGATAGATAAGACAAAATATGACTACTGATGTAAGCACGATCTCAATCAATTATTTTATAGTGTGTTGTCACCTTTTAATTGATTTTCCATAATGGATACAAGGTTACACTATGAGTCGCATTGCCTCTAAGTTTATTATGGCTTGAAAATCATAAGTAAGTTTTCACATTCGTAGTATCGATGTAAAATAAAATGGCTTAGTTATTATTTTTTAAAACATAAAATTACACTTACAGATTCCTCCCTCCCAACTCGTACTTGAATGCACGAGAATTGGGAATTTATGAGTTAGCTTACACAATATACATGCTCATAGAAGAACCTGCATTGTATGCCAGTTATTTCAAGTGGAAAAACCATTATTCGTACCACAAAATGTCAGAGAGTGCAGACACAGACGAATACTGTCAAATGTGTGCCCTGTTGAATAACGAACAGAAATTGTCGGAGACATCAGTATACAAAAATCTTCGGAAATGGTGGGATCCCCCTTCAGCTTACTGCTAGTAGGTAACATTGAAACAACGGATTCCATGACTGAAGCTATTTTTATATTATCATAAAAAAATATAACTAGTATTTTCAGAAAATGCTAAAGTTATATATAATACAGATATAAATTTCACATATTAAATAGTTATATAGTGAGTTCAGTTAAAAAATACTAGTTGTAGTAAATCATAG
Organism: Tyria jacobaeae; assembly: GCA_947561695.1. Taxonomy (NCBI): domain Eukaryota; kingdom Metazoa; phylum Arthropoda; class Insecta; order Lepidoptera; family Erebidae; genus Tyria; species Tyria jacobaeae. The sequence continues at coordinate 16,278,504 of OX387212.1, forward strand.
GGTTACTTTTATATTACGTAACATATTTATATTTGTGTTGTTTAAGGACACATCTTCGACTGATAAATCGTATGATTGTTAATATAGTTTAATACTTTTCAATACTAAAGTTTATAAATTGGGTCTGACTGGGTAACCCACTTACTTGTCACAATGGGTTGAAAGTACAGTATTATAGTATTATCACAATTTAAATAGCCTGCAAGTAAGAAATGTCATTTAATTACACTTGAGTGTCGATTTTTCTGTAAATCCATAAAAAAGGTACAAAACATAACACCAGTTTGGAGCGTAGAATAAAATCGTCAATACCTTTTATCTTTGTTATTGTTTTATTTCCCACCTTTTCATTACATAGAAAATTATTGAAGTACTTTAATAGCAGTATTTCAAATTAAATGAATTTTACCTAGAATAATTTTATTAGTCAGTCGGTCTTCGATTCACACTTATTATTTATAAATAATATAGATAAATATTTAATTACATACATATCATATAGATAGAAACCCACTAGCTACCACAACACGAATACTCGCTTTATATATCTTTTACATGATCGCTGTTAGACCTCATTTCTCTAAGCCCTGTTGCATTCGAATAATTGCTACTCTAAAGCGATATATTTATAAAGTTTCTAACAATAATTTACAAAAAAGAAAAGAAGGTAAACTCAAAAAAACTTCAAATTATAAACCATATATTTTTTTTTACAATTGTAGCGTACAGTTTGATGATTGAGAATCGTCGTGCCTTTTATATTATCATCCTATTAATATCAATTATAGAGCAGGTGTGAAAGTAAAGATTGATGCCCTCATGTTAGTTATATTTTATACATGTTTAAACTGCCTTAGAATGAATTTAGCTAAAGTAGAGCGTCAATCACGTTTTGTGCAACTGTTTTTAAACCAATGATACAAAGAGTTTAGTAAGTATATTATATGGCAAAACTGTATTTACAATTTGAATAAAATATTACGAGTGTATAATTTCAAATCCTGATTCTGCCATATGGAAATTAGACAATTGGCTGCTATTACATCTTAAATATTGGTGAAAATATCCTTCATATTCCTATCCTTTTCTTGCACATACCCCTTGCATTCGCAAGTCTGAAAGCGAGACTTAGCATATACTTTAATGTGTTCCCTACCTCATTGAATTTATTCATCAATATAACAAATAAAAAAAAGAGCTTTTTTATTCACATACAGTCAGTCCACTTAAAATTATTGATATCGTTGAGAACCGGCGCCACCAAATCCAAGGAAGGAAGATTAATTTTAGGGAAGTTCGGACAACTCCCTCATATAATTATCAAATGAAAAGAAATGGGTTCCAAGTATATTTAGATAAATAGACTTTTAAGAAAGTTATTTTCTCCAAGCCATTCTACTCCAGCTATTCAGCTTTCCATAGGATTGCTAAATTGCTACTAATTATCATTGAAATACTTTTCCTCAATATCTATCAAGTGTAAATTAAAATGACAGGCAAAGGCAATTATGTCTTAATATGTACTCGGTTTAAAATCAAAGAGCGAAAAGTAAAACACAGACAAAAAATACTTCAAAACTAAATATATTTGATTCATATTTGAATTCAGTTTAATTAAAAGTTTCAATGATTTACCGTCCCACGGTGAACTTATTTCTATTTAGGGAGATACGATTAGAAACTTATTTTTAAAATGTTTCTTTCTAATTACTTACGAATTTAGTAAATTGGATATTAATTTAAAGGGACGCGATCAATCTTAGTTATTTTCCACTGTTTATTTTTATACATTTTAAATAAGATGCAGAAAATTACATATTTGTTGAAATGTAATACCTACTTACCCGACGACGCCAGAAGGAATGTGTATATACACATAACTATGTGTGATGTTTTTTGTCTGGGCCTAGAGCCTTATCGGCTTAATAGATTTCGACATGTAAGGTCATTTCAATCGTCTTAATCGTGAAAGTGAGGTTAAGCAGCAGACAGTTTTATAAGCTCGTTTGCCATTCCAATTACCATATAAATAAGCTCATATAAAAATATTTTGTTACAATAAAACCTGTTAGCGTCATGAGGATCAAAATAATATGTATAAAAGAATAATTCTTTGATGTAGGCAATTGTGTCCCGTAACATTGTTACGTCTATTATTCGACGATATAATATGTAGGTATATGATATTTTATCGTATTCTCTGAGTATCGACGGCCTTCTCCTGATCTGGACAGCTATCCGAAGGAGGGATCGGATTAGGTTGATACAGATTTGTTTACGTTACTCACCCTGATAACTCACCCTCACCCCTCACTTATCCTTATAAAAATGAATACCTAAAAGAGATTTGTATTCTACTACCATACTTCTCATTCTGGCTTAAATGTGAGGAAATCTTACAATTTTAAAATGCAGTTTGTATTACTACTACCGTACTAACCGTACACAGTGATCATTCAATATCGTTTATATATAACATTTTTACAAAACTCAATGTTTCAGAGGTAGCAAAAAAACTCAGACGTGATAAAATATAACCGAGATCACGTCGTATACTCGTAAAAGAAAGACAGCGTGGTCAGCAATTATTTAAGTCGACAATTAAACGGCAGTATTGGTATCAGTGGCCGTAACAGCCATCTGCCGGCCTTCCCGCAAAGAAAACAACGTTACATCGGCCGCACCCGACAATAGGGTAGCCAAAATACAATTCAATAATGGGATATTATATTTTGTAAAATTAAATTGAAGATACATTTTGAAATAAGATATTTTATCTTTAGATGCCAGTGTAGTTTTTAACCAGTGCGCTGGGTTTTATTAAGTTAAATGCCTATATGTAGGGTGTTTTGTATACTAAAACTGTATGCGTAAAGTACTACAGTAAATAATCACAATAGCGAAAAAACTCAATAGAAACCAACCTTAACTTTCCACCTTCACTTGCAGTATTCAGCAGCTCCGGACACCACACACATTGTAAAGGTTTATAAGTAGTAGTATAGTAGGTGTATAAGTAGTCACAATTGATGCACTGTAACACCCATCAATGTGCAAAAACTGAACAACTCACAAATGTGTATAGTTCAATAATGCCTTTAAAGTTAGAATATCTTAAAAGCATTATATTTTTTAGAGAAAATTTATCCGAAATCCTAGACGGTTGCTTGTTTGTTTTAAGAATTATTTCATTATTATTGGTATGACTTCCATGCAATGTTTTGCACTTGACATCGTTTTACCACAAATTTGTAGGAAATTTATTGTATTAACGGTTGAAGAATACAGCATACATTTATCCGTGGAAAAGATTTGGTTGGACACGAATGTGCTAGCTCGACTGAAGTAATACAACAGCCTGAGCTACGGCCAAAAAGCTTATCACAATTGATTGGCACATTGAGCTCGGCTGTATCCTTGTTTCCAAGTGAATGATTTATTCCAAAGATGAGTAGCCGCAAATGCTTGGCTAACTAATGCTGATATGGTTTCATGAGACATAAAACAAGCTCAGTTCCATTGTTTAAATATTTCAATTTCTTGTGTTTTCCACGTAGTGTATACATGACCTGTTTTAAATGATAAGTTGGGAGTTCCTATCCTCGCACTCTAGTTATTTTGCCGTAAAATATTTAATGGTTCCGTAAATAGCACCTAGTAAATGTTTTTATGGATGCTGTAGCTTTTTCTTTTTCATTGAACTTACACAGGACAAGGTTCAGTCCGTGTAATAAAAAACAATATAAAATAATCAGTGACGCACAATACCGTATTTTCTAGAATCATGACTTGTGTTATAATTTTTAACAAAATGACAAAGTAATGCTAATAGTCGTATACATATGTATGTTTATTTGTACATATTTACAGTATTACACAAGTATTTATTTTGTTTTGTTATGTTGGTGCCTAAAAACCTTAGCCATTGACTATTTGCTTCCTATTTTTTGCAAAGGGTTAGCGACGACCGGGCCTGTTAGTCTAGTAGAAAGTAATTCTTACAACTGAGTAAGAGATCGCTGGTTCGATTCAAACCTAAGACAATAATTTTTGGTATAAATAATGTGTCTCGGAAAATCTCTACAAATTATTATATAGAAATTATAACTGTTAAATTATTAAAATACTAAAAATCCTTTGATAAGATAAATAAAACTCTTTATTGTACAACAGAGATAGAAATTAAATACAGATTATATACATATAAAATCTTTTCAAGCTAAAGCGTGAGTATAATTGGAGAAATAATCGCGGTTTGCCTTCTCTTTCAAGGAAACGTTGAATGGAAAGATTGATTGTTAAGAGATGAAGAGTGCAAATATTGCAGTGTACAAATTTATCAGACATTGGCAAATTATCTTTCTTATTTAGTTTGTATATAATTAAGAAGAAAGAAGAAGAAGAAAGAAAATCTCTTTGGTTGTACTATTTGTGTCTGGCTGGTTTTTAAATTAAAAAATATAGAGTATTAAAAAAAGAAAAATAAAAACTGAAAAGCACTTTCCCGCCATTAAAAAATAAACCGTCCCAAAAATTTGGGAATAAGATCCAAGATCAGCATATTACTAGTAAACGACATAACCGAGGAACAAAGCATTGACAATAAAATAGATTTCACCTATCTGAAGAAGTCTGACTATACAAAAAATTCGATACTCGGTTTGTGTGTCACATGAGCTCACTGAAAGAAACCTAATGCAATTCTCTATTGAAAAGTAATGAAATCGAACCTTTAATGTTTAGATTGATCACTGGTGATAAAAAAACGATCACCTACAAATTGAACGTGACTGAAAGATCATGGTCAAAACGCTCCAAGGAGTTTAGCAAAGCCAAGATTAACACGCAAAAAGGTGATGCTGTGTGTATGGTAGGATATGAAGGGCATCTTTCATTATAAGCTTTTTAGAGATACGGTTTTGCATGGCCGTCCATGCAAAACCGTATCTCTACTGCCAACAACTAATTAGACTCAAGCAAGGAATTGACCAACACAAAAGAAGCGGACTTTCATCATGATAACGCCAAACTACATACATCGTTGGCCACTCATCTCAAAATTGAAAGAGGTTGGTTGGGAAACTTTAATGAATCAACCATATAGTCCTATCTCGCTCTCTCAGATTATAACCTTATAAAATCTCTTTGGTAGTGGTAAGTTAACATCAAGAGAGGGTAAATACGAAAACTAGTTTTTACGATCGAAACTACTTTTCGTATTTTTTTAATATGAATCCCAAGATTTCTGCCGCGACTGGCTTATGTTATCGCACAAAATGGCACATATATGTATATTAGAATTAAATTGAATTTGTAAATAAAACACGAAGAAAACTTTACACACATATATACATACAACATACACTACTATATACATACATATAGAAAGAGAATATATATAAAAATATTTAAGGCTTCAACCATACTAAGTGGTTGAAGCCTTAAATATTCCTCCTCCTACTTAATTCAATTTTGTTTTTTTAAATGTTGGTAAATTCCCCGAGACAGGAATCAGCGGGAGTATATTTTTGTTTTATGTAAATAACGAGTCTACTTTTGCACATATTTCATTTTGACCTTAATCAACAAAGGTGTAGTATAAAATATTGAAATATATGAATCATACCCTGAATAGAAACAACTAAATCCTGTACAAATCAAGTTGCTCACACAATGAAATATTTACAACTCTGGGTAAAATCAACCCACAGCATATTTGTATAAAAAAGAATGAAAAACAGGAGAACAGCTTTGTTGTTTTGTGTCTGGAAATATATGAAAAGCTGTGCTTTCTAACAAAAGTACGGTATAGTACATTACATATTGTTTCATAATTTTGTCTCTTTTTACCATCCACAGGGCTTCGGATGTAAGAGACTACACTCTATTATAACATTTGTTCCCAATCTTTGATTACTTGGACACCTTTACTTTTAATGAAGTTGCCGTATTTGGTCATAGGATATGACCAAAAACAGATTCTCACATGTATATACCATTATTGAATAGACAAAGTAAGGCATAAATAAAATGTAATTTAAAAATTTTTGATTCGAAATAGAAAAACGTGAAGGTTCGCTACACAACATTTCGAAGGTGATAATTATAAAAGCTCAAGGTAGTAACGTTTTTATGATTGCTATTAAATTTTTATTTCGAAAATATGTATCCACATATTAAGGTAAGATACTTCTATGATATATAATACTTTACAACATTTAATATCTAAGTTATAGCTGAATTTAGATTTGGCAAACGCAAAAATAGATATTTTGTACTCTAAATCTCATCACAATCATTAATCACATCAGGATTAGGTACATTTTCATATAGTAACAATTGGACATGTGTTTTATCTGGACATTATTGAAAAATATGTAATATCTATCGAATCGTACGAATAAATTAAAAATAAAAATAAACATATATAAAAATTATTACTTAAGCACGTTTGCACCAAATACAATTTTACCGGTTTCTGCATTATGTGGAAACAGGCCGGTCAAACTTAAAAATATACCTTTATTTTAATAGATTTAACCAATGAAAGGAGGGTACTACTCAAAGCTGTTTAAGTGATGTTCTCTACATTCTTCTCCGGAGACGGCACAGAATGGTAATTGGAGCCACGGCCTGCCTCCTCTTCTTCCACTTATTTTGCTTTGAATCCTCTGTAAGATTGGACCGCACCGTGGCTCTCTTGACTGCTTTGGTTCTTAAGTTACGGATCTTTAACTACCTACTACACCTTACACAGTTTTGAGTAAAGGTTTTACAGAGGTTTCAAATTATATAAATATATCGCAATTATAATAATTAAATCTTAAATTAAAAATGAATAATTAGCATTTTTAGTAAAGTGTGTTACAAAAACTACTCAATATTTATAAATACATATATACACATACATACAATTATACCTACATTCACTCTTTTATCCCTGAAGGAGTAGCAGAAGTGTAATTAACATCCACATTTTGCATACATAAAAATAAATAAATAAAAGAACTCGAAATTGGTCTTTATGAAATAATGATAGCAAAGCTTGAAATATATGGGAAAGTTAAAAACGGGTGATGGCAATGGACTCAAAACGAATATTGCTTATACGGATCGATTGGGTGTGATAAACAATAGCTTGAGGACGTCGGAGTCCTGTACTCGAACTGATTGTATATGTGATTCCGTTGGAATAATTTAATTCCAACAGATAACCGTATTAATTATTATTCGTATTTGATATCATAATTTTATTATGAATTAACATTCAATCAATTTCCGTTTTTTTTAAGTGATAGGGCAAACGAGCAGAAGAGTCACCTGATGGTAAGTGACTACCGCCGCGATAGAGGATGCAGATTGAGGCTACATCTCTATGCTACGCCAAGGTGTCAAGCGATCAGAAATTTCTTGGCAATCTATTATGCGAGTCGCTCTCCGTTAAAATCGGTCAAGAGGGAGAAGCTGGTACAGGGAATGACATCAGGTGGAGAAGCATCCGGAGAACTTCAATTAAAGCAGAAGTATAGTTATAAATACGACACCAATGCTAAGTCGCACTTATTTATACCCATCTACAAATTTCCCATAAAATTTTCTTCCAAAATTGGTATACGTGCAAAAGTTACGGTCAACTGACATTTGATAAAAAATAAAAGGAGGTATTTTAAGAGTCGAATAAACAAATACATAAAACTAGAAGAAAATAGCAACATTGACAACAAGGTCAAGACCAAATTGTTAACAAAACACCAAAACTAACAATATAACTGAACAACAGTATCATAATTTTGTGACTTACTGACATTATTACTGAATTAATCTTCGGTTACTTTTATAACAAACATTTGTAGACATTATATTGGGCAGTTTGCTCACTATACCTCGAATGAGACTGTTGTCGTTACAAATCGAAACTTATTGAATAATATTATTGTATTACAAGGCCATAAACACGACTTGTATTACAAAAATCAACGGTTCTTTAAAATGTAATGTACAATAAATGAAGAACTGACTGAACTGATATAATAAATATCAATGCAAGATCCTACCATACATATTGAAGCTACTACATGCAAATTCAAGATGGGGTTAAATGATATTTGCCCTATTTCATAGATTGTTATTGAAAAAGAAGGCTGACTCGTGTTTCTTGAGTAGTTAAACTTCTGTTTTTTACAATTTTAACAGCGTAGTCGTCGCGGTATATGGTCTTCGTGGAAAGACTCTGACATAATTTAGATTAATAAATAAATAAATAAATTTAATAAAGGAAAAAAATCAACAGTTTCTATATGCACAAAATTTATATTGTACTTGAAGCAAATACTTTTGCTATAATTGTTACGAATTCGCAATATTTAGTAAATATGTCAAGACAGTATATTATCCCATTAAACACATAAAATTTCTAAAATATTGTAAATTTAAATTTCGAGAAAGTTACAAAAGCAAGGCAGAAGAAAATATAAAGTTAGATAATGTGCAGACTGTTTCCAAATCTATTTAAAGAACGTGAGTTAGTAAATAATTGAATTTAGACATCATTAATGTACCTATACACATGCTTGAACCCTGAATGAGTAGACTAAGGACGCATATGTTTATTTAGACACTAACTAAATAGCTCGATATTGCTCAAGCAGTTCAGGTTCACCTGTCTGTATCTCGTATTGACTCGTAACAAAGTATTCTTACATTGTAATCAACAGTATTTCAAAAGCAAAGTTTAAATGTAAAAGTGCCAAAACCTCAACACCACAATCTCGTCCCGGCGGAGAGCTTAGGGATATCATACAGACTGTTTGTTTTCAATTAATTTGAAAGCTGCGTAACACATAAGCAAGTAGGATTAGATAAGATCCTCAATACATCTTCTGCTGTTATTTTTATGTTTATCGACTGTGTCTTGCTAAAACTTTATTTAGGATTCAAATTGGATTCTTGAAAGTAAGCTACAAAGGAATATTTATGGTATTTTATTGATCAATGGTGAGGTCAAGTATGCCTTTATTATGCCCTAAGCTTTATGAAGAAACGCTTGATCCGACTTATGATAAACGTTTTCTTTACTTAAAATGCTTTCGACAAGACCGCTTGTGCGTCGTGAACATTATTTTTCTCTGCATGAAACTTTGCTGTAACCATTTCTTGGTAGAACTTCAAAAAAAGTCAGACCCTTGGAAGAGTATCTGACATTAATTTAACTTTATATGTTTGTATACTATGATGATCATCTCATCATCATCTATTTTAAATAGTAATACTCCATGGAATTAAATTATCATTGACCTATGGTTCTTAATTCCAGATCGTTTCTAAAGAATTTAGATTCGGTTAATTGTCTCTTAGATGAGTTACATAATCGATGATTACTTCTGTTATCTCTGAACTTACATAAAATTTAATAGTGTCATATGAGAAGAAATTAATGATTAGGATTTCAAATACTAGATTAGGATTGCAATGTTCATTAGACTTTGTCATAGTAAATGACATTAACGTATGTTCTCTTTAAATCGTTTTTTTTTATTATTTAGCATACGATTGGAGAGCTTCTCTATATATGCCAGCCGCCAGAGAAAGATAATCCCTAATGAATGTCGACCATATTAATATCTTATATTAACTTTATATTTTAATAAAATGTATGAACTAGTAAAATAAAAGGGTTATGTAAAATCGACGTAGAACTGAACAAAACGAAATCATAGGCGCCTAATATTATCATGCCGCAATGTGTATGTCGTTGTTCGTTCTTTTAATGACCATTTTCGATAAATATCTGTAGGTGATCCTTATATCTTCTACAACGAAATGTACTACTGTATTTATGTATTATTTATACCGGCAGAAGTTATATAACGAATTATTGTTTTATTAGTCTTCTTTATAGTTCTTTATTAATATAAAGCCAAAGGTTATATATTACCATTATTATATCTCATCTCATGAATGATGTTTTCTTCAGTGTAAATATAAAATAACATGTTTGAGATAGTATTAGAAATATGAAAACCACTTGTTTTAAGAGTCTTTTAAAGTGCAGAACTCTTCAACTTTATATATATTTATATATTAATTTTTATTTATTCATTGTTAAATTAATATTTTTTATTTAATAAAAATAAATTTAATATAAATAATCAAAATTTAAAAGTAAATTAATTAGTTAACTCGACCGGTGCGATACCACGGCCTCACAAAAAACCGGTTGTAAAGCAACGCTTGCGTTGCATTTCCCCGAGATTTATGAGGTTACCGAACTCCCCTCTCTTTCCTCTTCCCTCATCCCCTCTCTCCTCTTTCCCATGTCCTCATCCCTCATCACCCTCAAAGGCGGGCAGCGCACTTGCGAAACTTGAGTTGCAGGTGTCTTTGGACAGACGTTGTCACTTACCATCAGTTGACCCTTTTGTTCGTCTGTTTTATATTATTTAAAAAACAAGAAAATATTTACGTACAAATAATAATGAGATATTAGAATAAAAACTTTAGTGGATTAGATTTATATTTATGTAAATATACGGTTTTACTCACGTGTGTATTTCGGGGATGCCCGACTAATTTCGGTCTCGACAGGAGGCCTTTTTCAAGGAGTAAGTCGTCCAGCCGCGACGGTACCGGACGATGTATTAAACATAAATAATGAGATAACTGATTTATGATTAAAATGTAGTTTGTGTACTTTCAAAACTTTTTTAATGTCAGGAAATGTTCAGTAGGCGATAATAATTTTGACGTTTTTACTTAAGATTCGTAGATTTATTCATACGGCTCACAAAGTAGTTCTTCTATTGCATAAAGTTAGACGTTCAAATTTTAAATATAGTATTAGTAAAATAATTGCGTAAAAATTTATCAATATTTTGATAACCTTGATCAAGATTTATCAAATTTGAAGTACTTGTCCAATGACTTCTTCTGTGATTTAAATAAATTTCTTAACCTACGGTTTACCTCGTTTGTCGACAATTCTTTCGTCAAGTTTACGATGCAAGGGTTCAAATGAGTATTCAAATCAGTTACAATTAAACAAATTTCATGAATTTTTCTATGTCAGGAGTCAGACTAAGTAGGCCGTAAAGCTAGATGTCTGATCCAATACAACGATCCTATGGAGAAGAATAGGCAATGATATCCAAAAACACCGCTTTAAAATATGTATATTTTTTATTGTTAGATTTTTTGTAAACGGAAGTAAAATGTTCGGATAATTTAACACTAACTAGCTTAACTGGGAAAGCGGGATCTTCTGCCCGTGACTTCGAGCGTGTGGAGTTAACAATATATTAATGCGTGGAATTGGAGACTATATGTTACGGTTTTTTCTCTATTAGTTTTTTATTGCATCGTGGTTTTCATTGGAGTAGAACAGAGTCGTTGCATTTCGTTTCGTGGGCATCGTAAATATTATGAAATTGATACCATTTTGGTTTTCATGTTGCAGAGAAACTATTCATACGGATAAACATCGATAAACATTGTTATGGCTATACATTTTTGAAGTATTCAAAAACTATTTTTAAAAAAAAAAAGACCTTCTAGTGTACGTGATTTGAAAAATTAAAATTAAATACATATATTAAATATGGCTACTAAGTATACTCGTATAATATTTATATTAGGTTGGCAACTAATAAACCCGCCACTTTTTTCAGCTTTTAAAACGTTATAGAACTATCTAGAATCTCTTTGAGTAATATATAAATAAAGCAAGAGTGGTATGTCAGATCAGTTGACAACTGGATCTCGAATAATAAAACTACAGTAAATTATGGATATTTCTCGTAGAGAACTTCGGCTGCTTTTACTTCACGAATTTCGCTTAGATAAGCTTCGAAAAGCGACTGAAGCAGTACGCAATATATGTGCAACGATAGGCGAAGGCGTGCTCTCTTACGAAACTACCAAACATTGGTTAAGAAGATTTAAGGATGGAAATTAGGACCTATCTGATGAACCTCCAGGACGACCTCCTACAATAGATGTAGATGAGTTAAAGAGACTCATAGAAATGGATCCCAGGTTCACTCTACGTTATCTGGCAGAGCAGCTTCAGTGTTCTCATACTGCAGTAGAAAAACAACTCCACACTTTAGAAAAGACCTGAAAATATTCAGTCTGGTTGCCACATGAGTTGACGCCCTTTCAACTTCAAAAGAGAGCTAAAGTGTGCATAGAACTACTAAGTTATCATCGTACCAATGAGTGGTTGAGGGATGTAATTACGGGGAATGAAAAGTGGGTTATGTTAATAAATTTTTCGCGTAAGCGCTAGTGGCTTGGACCTGGAGAAACAGGAGTACCGACGACAAAATCTGACACGGGTAAAAAAGTTATTTTAAGTGTGTGGTGGGGAATAAATGGAATTATATACTGGGAGCTGTTGCCATCTAACACTACAATCATGGCCAATATTTATTGTGACCAACTGGATAAAGTACTAGCGAGTTTTCCGCAACAACAATATAAAAACAAATAATAAACTTTTTGCACGACAATGCTCGACCACATGTAGCAAAAGCGACTCGTGAAAAATTACTTTCGCTTGTCTGGGCTATACTTCCTCATCCACCCTATTTCTATTTCTCTATTTCGTTCTCTAGCCCACTACTTAGCAGATAAAAAAATAAAAATGAAGAACATCTTAAAATTGACCTTACCACCTTTGTTGATCAAAAGCCTAAAAGCTTCTACAAGGAAGGCATTATGTCTCTGCCAGCGTGTTGGTTGATAGAAAACGACGGTGCGTATATAGTTGAGAAATAATTAGATTTTGTATACTTAAATTTTTTTTTTTTTTTATTAGTTGCCAACCTAATTTATGTGTACTTTCTATTCCTGGAATGAAAGGTATTCGGAAGTAGAAATGAGTTGCAATTTAATTTGTACTTAACTCATTTGGTGAATGTTAGATGGTGGTGGAATGTAAGATGAAAAGTAATTTTAATCACTTAGGATACCTATTGAAATATAAAGAAAAGAACGAGAGATTGAAATATTATATTTTGTAAGTCAATGAAAAGAAAATTGAATGAGCACTTCGTACACTAAAACAAGTTTATTCCACTTTGTTACATGACCAGAGAACCGGATCTTTACTCATTAATCTTTATGCCCTGGTGATAAAAAAAACTTAAGATATTTTTTATTGTTGACTTCTATTGTATTAATGTTACAAAATATTATGAAATAATAAAGGAACGTAATTAACTCACGTTCAACTTCAGAATATTTTAGTTCAATTCCAGATTATTTATGGTACAATATTCATCAGACTATGTACAAGATAAATTTAACCATTCAATAAATATTGTTATACGTCTGATGAGTAGTTGCAAAAGACTGCCACTACACGGACCTGTTCAAGTTTGAGAGTTGAAAATTATTTTTAACCCATCATAAATAATAGTTTTATAGTTTTTGTTTATTAAATAAGGTGATCTGAAAATATTTTAATGGTATATTAGGCTTATTCGTCACAGTTTTTATATATTGCAATTTTTTTAGTAATCTGTTCACCAAACTGTGTTATGTTTTTTGGAGTTTATATATTGATGTGAGTTAGTTAGTTATAGTTATATTTTTATTTCCCCATAATTTCTAAATGCCTTGATTGATTTGATGATTTGTTTGTTAAAATCTTTACTTCATCGTAGTTGATTTTTTTGTCAATTATTGTAGTGTTTCTGGAAACTATCTTCACAACATTTTTTTTTGTAGCGGTAACAAATAGAAAAAAATATGATAGCAAGAATATAAAAACCGTGCATTAATAAACAAATTATTGCCTTAGTACATTTAAATAATAATAATGACAATATAGGAAATAATTAAGCTTAATCAGCGTTTGAATTTGAGATGTTTCCACCTTTTCGGGATGTTTATGGGATGAATACACCTCTGCCAACCCCTTTAGCGTTATAGGCGAGGTGACGTGTACTTGATTATTATTATATTTTTTTAAGTAAGTACAAATATGAACACATCAACAGTTAAACAAGATCATGGTGTCTATGAATATATAGTAGTTTAGCCTTTTATACCCAAAAATACACTTTTGTGTGAATTTTTAGGAAAGCACAAAAACTGAAGGAATATGATAAAGCAATACGAATAACTTAGAAATCCTACATATTCCTAATATTATTTGTATTGTTAAAGCCAGGTGAGACATGCTTATGTGTAAATAAATTACAGATATGAGAGAAAGAGAGAGACACTGCCTGGATGGCGTAGTGGTTTAAGTGGTCACCTAGCTACTTCGCTGTCGCGCCGAGTGTTGTGGGTTCGATCCCAGCACGGGACAACACTTTGTGTAATACTCAAATTGTTGTTCTGAGTCTGGGTGTTCTTTGTATCTGTTGCTTGAATGTTTGTAAAGTCCCGCGCTTCACAGGAATCAATCCTAGAGATGTCTTTTTCTAATATTAAAGACTAGAGATATATATATAACAATTGTATAAAAACGATAGGATGACTTCCAACAATACGCACTGTTTTGCTGAGGTGATAACAGTACTAATAGTATATTTATACACCAAATGTATGTAATCGTAAATGTATCGTAAAGTAAGCAAGTCGCTTTACATGCCTCCATTAAGTATATACAATTTAGTCAGTTTTACACAAATAATTTGACATATAATATATTTACCTGTATAAAATCTCATAATCTAACAGTTAATAGATAGCTACGTCTACTTCTTACACTGTAATAAAACTACAAATAGCAGCAAAAAGCAAATTTACATACGCATATTATTACTGATAAAGATGAGTTTGTATATATTTTCCGTCTGTCCAATTAGGAGATTAATTGGGAATGAATTTTTACCAAGATAAAATGTAGAAAGCAAGATTTTAATAATTTTTAAAAATTTTGAAGTAATCACATGAAGTTTTTCGATAATACTTTTCACCATAATCTCACACGATGATTTATACCAATACTTCTACTATATACTTAGATTTTCTTTATTTTTAACCTCTTTACTCTCTTATGCTCTTGCTACCATCAGTTTAGCCAATGCAGGACCATTTTCGTCAAAGGTTATTTCAAAATATTTTCCAAGTTCTTCATAGAAATACTCAGATACAGTTTCCCAACCATCTCGTTCAGCTGCCTTCTGGGTACCATATGCTGTCATCAATGCAGCTGTCAAGGGCACACCAAGTTCTTGACATATGCGTCGTCTAAAATAAATAGTAAATTTGAAATGAGTAAAAGTAACTTAATATAAAACAAGAACTGACAAACAACGTGTGCACAAACAGGCACATACTATTTCAACTGAATCTTATTAGGGATACAACTAGATTACAAAGAAAAGCTAAAAGGATTATATAATATATACGATGTACTATGGAAGAAATCATGCTTATTTTAAATGAGAACGTATGGGCCAGCTCGACCGAAGTAATATCACGGCGTAACGGAAAACTGGTGGTGAAGCAATGCAGAAGCACATCCGCCTCCGGCACTTGCACTTTGTTACGTACGTTACGGTCTGGCCAAGCAGTGGTTTGTATCAGCTCCTGGCCCAAGTTGTAAATGTTTTATAGATATGTTCCCTGGCTTTACACTAAGCGTTAGTGGTACCGTCACCACTCGTGGTTTGTTTCAGAATATGTTAACATTCTAAAAAAAGTGTAAGACCACTAAATGTTACGAGAAGTACTTACCTAGTTTTAACTAACTCGTACGCTATGCCTAATCCTCTATAGTTTGAATGTACTACTATCCCTCTTCCGCCATAAAATTGGTCTACTTTCTGTTCAGCTATTATGCCATAGTTTTGCTTCAACCAAGTAATTACTTCGAAAAACTTTTGTAATTCCTTTGTTTTTGCCTGAAACTCACATATGAACGTCCTTCATAAAACTTACCTACTTTAAAGATTGTTTATCACTTTTTATGTACAAACTATTTTTTAATATATATATTTTTTAAAATACCTTTATTTCTAAAGGTTTATCTTTTTTGGTCAATGCCATTAAGGATGCTCCGATAATTTCATCAATTTCTTCATTGGCATTATCCATACAACATACTACGATATGTGTATCTTGTTCCTTTAGAATTTCAAGTAGAATACTTTTATATTCCGCCATTGCTTCATTACTTTTTGGGATTCCTTAAATAAAAATATAAAAACCATTTTAAACTCTCGCACTAAGAATTATTCAATGCTTAGGCACGTATGCAAAGAAACCAGTTGTGAAGCAATTATTGTGTTGCGTTTTGACGAGTAAGTGGACTAAATGGAGGCCCATCCCTCTGGAGAATGTGGACATCCGAAAAGGCTGATAACGCACCTGGGACTCCTGATGGAAAAAGGGAAAAAAGAGGAATGAGAGGAGAGGGAAAGTTGGGTCTCCAGAAACCTCTCTAATCTCGAAAAATGCAACGCAAGCGCGTTGCTTCACAACCGGTTTTCTTATTCTCTACCACTCTTAAAATATGTGTAATGAAGGATATCCCTTGTAACCTAACGAACTTTGTCCATTTTATTATAATAACTTAAATCAATACTAATATTATAAATGTGTAATAACTCAGTCTATTACCTTCCACTTCTAAACGGCTGAAAGGATTTGATTTAAATTTAGTATAGTAATATTTTAATCCCTGGCTAACAAGCAAGCAAGCAATCGTATTTTGAATGAGAAAGTGAGATTGTTTGTTATATTTTCACGCCTTAAATACTCAATGGCTCATCATAAAAAAATGCACACATGTTTTCAGAGGTACACACATAAGCTTAAAATTGTTGAGAAAAGAAGCAGCGAAGGCATATGCATAAGCTGTCAGATATAGATTATCTGGCTAAATGAGCAAGATGCCAAAATAGTTTTCAAAGTTCTGTAAAAACATAATTTAATATATACATATGTACATATATGTTTGTACCTGATGCTTTGGCGATCGCTTCGCCTGTCACAAAGTGGTTGAACAATAACTCTGCGATATCTTCAGTACGATGTGGGGGTGCTTCAACTATTTGAAATTTTAATGTACTAGATTCCTTGGTCGTAGAGAATTTTGACCACACTTTAAGAGGCAGCTCCATATTATCGCATTTGTTACGCACAAAGCGTCTGGCACAACTACTACTGAAAATGTTTCTGTACTTATCTAATATACATTATAAAGTAGACTATTGTCTGATAAGCATATCAGTGTCTAAACATACATTATATTTCTTTTGCGTTATTTTGTTTAGTGCATATCTATTTTGATTGTTTTTGAGAGTGCTTTTTCGTAAGTGATAATGTTATCAATATTTGAAGATTGTTGTTCCGACACTGTCATAGAACAACGACTCATGTTACAATACTATGAAATCTGGACTATATTCTACAGTATTTATGTTTTAGGTGCAGCCGTTTTGTAGATATAGTTTTGTTAAAGAAAACTACCGCACTAGGACTAATTTTTGTTATGCAGGGGACTCCACGAACATTAAAATAACGAACACAAAAACACTCCGAATCAGAACAACAATTTGAGGAATACGTAACGTGTTGTCCCGTGTGTACATCGAACCCACAACAGTCGGCGGCGCAGCATAATCGCGAGGTGACTACTTAAATGACTACGGCACCCGAGCAGTCAACCATCTTTCAATCGAACAAAGTCGTATTTGAATGTGTTTCCGAAAGACAATATCGCTTGGAAACGTGGAATGTCGTCATCGTTGTATCTTACTGGTGGCTGAACATTAAAAATGTATAGTATAACTTATGAGGTTATTCGCCGTCAAAAGGCCACCTCATCTCTTGCAGTGGGTATCGTAAAAGGCAACTAAGGGGTCAGACGGTATATAGATTCAAAATTCCAAATAAATGTATTTTTTCTTGCCGTAAATTTTCAGACAATTTTGTTCCCTAGTCGTGTTTGTACAATTTGGTCAGGTACTTTCAAGTCTGAAAAATATATACTGAAATTGAAAGTGGAGTAGTAGTAGTACTAAAGTTAGTAAAGTAGTACTAAATTGTTCAGGAAACTTTGTATATTACCAAAGTACCATTTTCTGGGTTATAATATTAAAAGTAGTCACGACAAAACTTAAGACCACATTACAGACATTGAACTGACTTTAATTGAATATTTCTGTAGCGAATAAATCTTTGAACTCCTTAATTGATCTTGCAGAACTAATTTTAATGGAAAATGTGGACAGGACTGACAGTGAATTTAAGTTTCAACATGTCAATTCAATATAAATCATTGCAGCAGTTTTTTAAATTAACTGTAAGTATTTTATATTCACTTAATTATAAAAAAAAACAATCAAACTTTTGGGGAAATTCTTTACAAAAAATGTGACAGGTAACTGTTGTTGCCCATCATTCATATTTAATTAGTGTTTGGATAGATGTGTATTTCTTGATCTTGTAAATGTAATAATACCATTCTACTGTTTAAAACTGGTACTACTTCGATCCCAACTAACTTTAAACCAATTTCAATACTACGAGTACTCGGTACAATTTTTTTTTTAAACATTTATGTACAAATGCAAAGCTGGTAGAAGCTTTGCATTTGATAATATATTATACTATATTTTTTTTAAGTACTAATAATTTGCTACACACTAAAAACAATTTGGTTTCACGAGGAGTCGCTCCACAACTGATGTAGGTGTAGGGCTTGTAAAACGTATGTTCAATGCATGGGACGATTCCCACGATGTCCTGGGCGCTTTTTTTGCGATTTATCCGTAGCTTTTGATTGTGATGTTCATGACACTCTGATCTGGAAATTATATCACTACGGTATTTACAGACACGGTGGTGGCACTGGATCTCCTAAGTTTTTTAAGGGGATTAAGAAAGTCGATATATGTATTAATAATAAACCATCTCCTGTCTAACAATGTCTGCAGTAAAAATGGGAGTTCCACAAAGTTATTTACTAGGACCATTCTTATTCATAATTTATATTCATGATCTACCTCATCTTGTTTAGAACCACTACGAGATAGTATTGTTTGTAGACGATACTTTATTGTTATTTAAACTGAAACGTATGAATACAAACTGACGATGTTAACACTTCATAATGTAGAGAAAATCAAACGTATACAATTCACTAATTCAAATAGTAAATATGTAAAAAGTAAAATTATTGAAGATGAATTAGAACAGGTATTCAACACCAAATTCTTAGACATTGCTCTTGATTTATAGCTTTAAAATTCGTGGCTGACTGACATTGAAACAGCCAGATTAGTCAAATTTTCTTATTTTCATAGTATCATTTAATATGATATTCTACTGTAACAATTTTAAAAATATCACTGTTTTATTTGGGATTGATATAGTTGTGGATTTATTTCTATTTTTTGAGTATTTGTAATCTCAGTATCTGGCTGGTGCTCAGGAAAAGGCACTGATTTCTTAGAAGTAAAAGGGTGTGGGCAAATTATCTGCAGCTCTTAATTTAATATTCTCTACAATGCAGGTGCTGATTTTTTTCTTATTTTCGATGGAATTTTTAATATAACCCTCTGCTATAGAACTGGATTTCCAACCTCCGTGCCGCTTCAAAACAGTAAAGTCCGCTCCAGAATCTGCCAAAAGTGTAGCGGATGTACAGTGAAAACAATGTCCTCTATACAGCTTGCCATGAGGCAACTTCAAGTATGCAGCGATTTCTAGGAGCATTGAAGACATTTAATTTTTTCCTATAACCTGTTTAAAGCACTTTCCATTTTGATACCTAATGAAAAATCTATTGGATTTTATATCAGAAGGACGCAGGCTCTGGTATTTTTCCACAACTTGTTTGTACTCTCCACGAATGATGAACGATCGATCAATTTTTGTTTTTGTGTCAGTTAATTTTACTAAAAGTAACTGATCTGAGTGATTTTTGATATCATAGACCGTTATTTTTATAAGTTCGTTACCACGACAAGCTCAATGTACCCCGAATATTAAAGCCACCTGCACCAAACCAGAAAGGTAATCAGACGAGTAGGTACAGTAAGTATACGTACACGTTATAAAACACTCTTTATAGCTTACAATGAAATAATACTTTTAAGACGAGAAACTCCTTATCAGGTAGATATTAAAGGAAGTTTAAATATTTTGTCCGGAAAATACTTTCGATTTCTTTGGTTATGTCCTTCGGACAATCTCTTCAGATAAGCTACTAATTTTGAATAGCTGTCAATTTCAATATCTTTATTGATTTTAACTGCAGATTTAAGCATTGAGTATATACTCCAAAGAGTAGAAGGTTGTTTATTTGTGCTGTTTTGGCTTATTCTTGAAAATACCAAAAATACACTTTCCGAAAATGTCTTTTTTTTTTTTCCATTTTTCCATAGTATGAAATTATCTCGGGCTTTTAAATATTTCTCCCGGGATTTCGTATTTATTGAGTTTTGTTTGACATTATTAGCTTCTATTATTATTGTTTCAAGAATTAATGCAGTATCACTTATAGAACTCGATGTAGAACTTTCTTTTTGCAAAATAAAATAAAGTCCGTACCGATTACAAGAATAGGGAAGTAAGTACCGAGCCTCCCCGCACCTTACAACCAACACTTACAGCCAGTAATTTATACAATCTGCGATTTCAATGAACGATTCATGTTCCAAATTTATGTCCCCGCCTACAACTTCCTTCGTTCATCCGAGTCAAAAGCCTACGCAATACACTCTTATATCCTGTAACAGGACAAATAAAAATTACCTTTCGATTTTATAAGACCCTATATTTTATTTTAATCTCAAAATATTATCGTTCTTCTAAAAAAAATATGAGCTCACTTCAAATATGAAGTCTATTAGAGAGAGAGCGAGAGAGAGAGAGATTTAGTTATTTGAGACTAAATCAATGACTATAATAATAATAAAATAATAAACTACAATAATAAACTGACGTTAATAATTAGTGTTAACTAATTGTTAATGTCGTAATTTTTCATATTATATTTTATTATATAGAATTTTCAATAAATTGGCAAAAAGTATATCAAATTCATTTAATACATTTTGTATATACTATATATACAACAAGAAAAATCAAGAAAATATATTATACAGTAACAAAACAAACAAATAATTCATAAAGATGACAGTTCAGACAGATCAACCACCACCAAACTGAAATAGAAATGACGTATAAACAATGATTACAAGAGCAAAAGCCAGATACAGAGATGCACATCCTCTATTTCCGGTTTCATCGCAAAGCTCCGTCTCGTAACCTCCTTCGCACACATCGGTAAGATCGGCGAGAAATGAGACGTCGAGCTCCACCTCCAGCGATGAGTATTTCTCTCCGCCGACGTCGCCAACACCTGTACGTCGGCAGGGGAGAGGCCGGCCACTGTCTAGCTTAGGACCCCGAGGACCACTGTCCTCGAACAGGGTCCCCGCTGCCGGTGGTGATGTGCGCTGCATGAAATGAACTACTTCTATGAAAGAAAATGTCAATGTCAACAAATATTATCGGGCTACGGAGTTGGGAACTAACCTCCGTGTTCGATTGGTGTCTCTGTTTCAGGAGCTTGAGCCAGCTGTCAACGTGTTAGCACAACGATTATCGGATCAAGTGCGAGCAGTACGGCGCTGTCACCTGCTTGCTGATACCGTACTTGAGAGGATACGCTCTGACGTAAGAAATAGTTTGGTTATCCCGTCTTCATCACACACTGTGCATTTGGTGACAAACAATACACCACAGTTAATGTCCATATTACCTCTTGATGAAGTTGTGGAGAGTGAAGCTATATCTGTAAGTACCCAATACAATGAGAGACTAAGGAGTGCTTTGGAAGATACGATTCTGGAATATAGATCTATGAATCATCAGATTAGGCCACGTTTATCCCGTTTGCCTATGAATAAAAAAAATATAGCGCTAATATGTGCCCTGGATTCGCTGTTGTCTAACTATTTGGATAACAGTAAAAATCTTAGTGATACGCACTCTATTCTGTATTGTGCGGCTGTAGCAGTATGTCGAGTAGCTGGAGTAAAATTTTCCTCAATAAATACCGCTACTACTAAATGTAAACCTGCTATGCCAGCCTGGCAGTATAAAATTGAACGACGTATCGCTGAGATTAGGACACTCATTGGTAAGCTAATCAGCTTTCGATCAGGCAATATGCGACCGAGAGTGATGCGCTTTGTGAAACAGGCATTCTTCGGTACTGACGTTAGTCCTCAACAATATATGTCATGTGTCACAGAGCACATAGACTTTCTAAAGCAAAAAGTTTATGCATGGGCAAATAGGATTAAACGTTACAAAACGCGAGTCAATCGATTTAATCAGAATCGTATGTTCCAAAGGAATGAGAGGTGGGTTTACCGAAAATGGGAACAACCTGATCCACGTGTGAGTGATGGGTATTTACCAGATTCTGATGCTACAAGTACATTTTGGCGTAACATCTGGTCCATACCTGTCACCCATACAGAAGCTGACTGGATGCAAGATGTCAGACGATCGTGTTGGACAATACAACAAATGGAACCTATAATCATAACCACTGATGACGTGGGTTGTGCAGTTCGTTCATTATCAAATTGGAAATCTCCTGGTGCAGACGGACTGCACAACTTTTGGCTTAAATGGTTCCGTAGCTCACATGCTCGTTTGGCATCTCAGTTCCAAGCGGCTCTAGATTTAGGTTCATTACCCCAATTTATGACCACTGGCATAACCAACTTGCTCTACAAATCTGGTGGTGCCATGGATCCTAAGAATTATAGACCAATAACATTTTTACCAACTGTCTATAAGGTTCTTACATCTATTCTGAGAGTAAAAATTACATCTCATTTAAATAAAAAATCGATCATTTCTGTTTTTCAGAATGGATGTAGGAGTGGGACTCGTGGCACCAAAGAGCTCCTTATCATGGATATGGCCATTAGCCAACAAGTACGTCGTAATCGCAAGAATCTGGAGACATGTTGGATAGATTACAAGAAGGCTTATGACTCGGTTCCACATACATGGCTTTTGAGGGTGCTGGACTTGTATAAAATTGATACAACTCTATGCACTTTCTTGAAGACATGTATGGGCCAATGGAGAATGGTTCTTCGTTATCCAGGATGTCGGCAGATTATAGCTAACGATGTACCATTAGAGATCGAGCGAGGCATATTTCAAGGGGATAGTCTGAGTCCCTTGTGGTTCTGTCTAGCTTTAAATCCTCTCAGCACTCTGTTAGAGGGTTCAGGGCTAGACTTTAAGTTGCGGAAAGATGATCAAGTTATATCTCACTTTCTATATATGGATGATTTGAAACTATTTGCCCCCAGTAAATTGCAACTGACAGCGTTACTTAAGGTGACTGAAAACTTTAGTAACTCTATCAAGATGGAATTTGGTGTAGACAAGTGTGCAGTCATACACGTAAAGAAAGGCGTAGTAGTAGAATCTGAAGGAGTTGTGTTATAGTTGGCCTGCAATAGTTGGGTTATACCAGTTCTCACGTATTCCTTTGGTATACTCAGATGGACTCAGACTGAACTAGATGCTATTGATAGGAGAGTTCGTACACTGATGACTGCATTTCGATACACCATCCGCGGTCATCGGTAATGAGATTGTATATCCCGCGAAAGTTTTTGAGAGAATATTTTCTTCATACCGATGTAGAAGTGCATCGTAATGTTGTAGCAGTGTACAAAGGACTTACTCCGCTCGGTCTGGCTAAAGAGAACTGGCGCAACCCTGTAGTACTCAGTACTAATGATCGCACTGAGGTATGGAAGGGCAAAGAGGCTACGGCTTCTACATTCTGGCTACGGTGTGATGATCTTTTTGAAATACTGAAGGTTTTGTCTTTGCAATTATGGATGAACTTGTTATGACGAATAACTATCGGAAATTTATTCTGAAAGACGGTACGGTCGACATATGTCGGGCATGCCACCGTCCCGGTGAATCTATCAGGCATATTATTTCTGGTTGTTCTCGTCTTGCAAACGGTGAGTATTTGCATAGACATAACTAAGTGGCCAGAATAGTACATCAACAACTTGCCCTTAAATACAATCTTGTGAATTTAGAGGTGCCATATTACAGGTATGTGCCCGATCCAGTTCTCGAAAATGGCCGTGCTACATTGTATTGGGATCGATCTATCATCACTGATAGGACTATTATTGCCAATAAGCCTGATTTAGTCGTGATAGATCGATTAGAGCGCCGCGCAATGATTGTCGATATTGCTGTTCCTCATGACGATAATCTCGTGAAAGTTGAAAAAGATAAACAATTAAAATATTTGGATTTGTCTCACGAGATTGTCGATATATGGAATATCGATTCGGCTATCATTGTTCCGATAGTCATATCTGCTCACGGATTAATAGCTAAGAGCCTCAACCTGGACTAAGAGGCTCTCGTTAGATGGTTGGATCAAGGGTTTGATGCAGAAGGCAGTTCTCCTTGATACGGCACGTATTGTGAGGAGGTTCCTGTCTCTGAAGCCCTAGCCACCGGTAGCTTGGTCCGATACCGGTGGGACACTATTTTTTATATTTTAAAATATATTTTGTTTTTATTTTATATTTAAAAATGTAATTTATATGTTTAATTATTTGAATAAAGAGAATAATAATAATAATAATAATTCTTTATTGTAACAAGAAGTGATCACTAACTGTACAGCCCTGATTCCCAAACTAGCGTAAGCTGTATGTTGGGAGTCAGTTCCTTCCCAAAAACAAGTGGAATCGAATAGTCACAATCTGATTTTTAGATATATGTATATTACTCAAAAGAGTGATTGCTGGTAGGAAGTCGGCTCACATCGACAGAATTGGCGAGAGACTAGTGAGTCTCCCTTCCGGAACTCGTGCATTCTGGTCTCTTGCCAAAACTGTCCAGGAGAATTTTTTTAAGCCATCCCTTCCACCTCTGCACATAGGAGATATTTCTTTGGCCCACGACGCTAAAGAAAAAGCCGATCTTCTGGGCAAACTCTTTGCGTCCAACTCGACCCAGGACAACGGGGAAAACGCACCGCCGACCATGCCTCAGGGCGAGAGCCGCATGCCCAAAGTCCGGTTTACACAAAGGGCAGTGCGTAAAGCGCTCCTTTCCCTCGACGTTCTGAATTCGAGTGGGTCCGATAGAATCTCTCCTATCGTGCTGAAGACGTGTGTTCCAGAGTTGGCATCAATTTTAACGCTTCTTTATCGGCTTTCTTACTCTCTTGGCGTAGTCCCGAACTCATGGAAGACAGCTCTAGTGCACCCAATCCCTAAAAAAGGAGATCACTCGGATCCATCCAACTATAGGCCCATAGCCATCACCTCCTTGTTTTCCAAGATAATGGAATCGATTGTTAACTGCCAGCTCCTCCGGTACTTAGAAGACCACCAGCTCCTCAATGATCGACAATAGGGCTACAGTCGGGGTCGTTCAGCTGGTGATCTTCTCGTTTACTTGACTCACCGGTGGGCACAGGCGATCGAGACCAAGGGGGAAGCGTCGGCCGTTAATTTGGATGTCTTCGATCGGGTCTGGTGCAAAGCGAAGCAAAGGCTCCTTGCGAAGCTTCCTTCCTATGGGCTTCGTCATCGAAAGCCGATCCAAACTTGTGTCTGAAATCGAAACTTCTTTATCAAAAGTTTCAGATTGGGGTCGACTTAACCTAGTCCAGTTTAACCCCACGAAGACACAGGTCTGCGCGTTCACCGCTAAAAAGATGCCATTGGTCGTATCACCTCAATTTGAGAGCACTTCCCTAACTGCATCAGCCAGTATCGGAATCCTTGGCGTCGATATATCAAGCGAAGTCCAGTTTCGCGGTCACTTAGAGAGTAAGGCCATATTAGCCTCGAAGAAGCTTGGTGTGCTAAATAGATCGAGACAGTATTTTACTCCGGCCCACCGCCTGCAACTTTATAAGGCGCAGGTTCGGCCGCACATGGAATACTGTTCTCATCTCTATACAGGTGCACCCCAGTACCAACTTCTCCCTCTTGACCGCATTCAACGGAGATCGACTCGCATCATCGACTGCCAAGATATTTCTGATCGACTTGACACCTTGGCGTTGCGTAGAGATGAAGCTTCACTCTGCATCCTCTATCGCTTGTATCATGGGGAGTGTTCAGAGGAATTGTTCGGACTTATACCGGCTGCTGGTTTCCGCCATCGTTCTACGTGACAAAATATCCATCCCCATCACCTGGACGATTGGCACTCCACCACTGTGCGCTTCTCCAGAAGCTTTTTGCCTCGCACAACCAGCTTATGGAACAAATTGTCGCCTGCCGTATTTCCCAACCGATGCCACCTTCAAACTTTCAAGAAAAGAGCGTACTCCTACCTAAAAGGCCGGCAACGCACTTGTGACTCTTGAGTTGCGGGTGTCCATGGGCGGCGGTAGTCATTTACCATCAGGTGACCCGTCTGCTCGTTTGCCCCTTATTATAATGTAATATGCATAATAAAAAATGTTTTTTGTTAGATACAGTCATATTAATAGCCTATATGAATGTGTGAGTTTGTGTGTGTGTGTGTGTGTACTATAAATAATAACATCGATTCTGGAATGCCTTTTATGCTACAGCGAGTGTTACTATCACTTTTTACAAATCATTTGTCATTCTGTCGTTATATTGGCTACTTTTCATTATATCACACGTAAGTACAATATAGGTTATCGGTGTAGCACTAATTAATTCTCGTTCTTCACTCGGTTATTATAGCAAGATTTGTATTCCTTAATATGTCAAAAGGTGTCGGATCCCGACAGGTAATCCTATTATGTAGATGAGATGCCTCTCGGCTGCTCTCTAGGCTCCAAAGCCGTCGCTTGCCGCAACTTGTCAGTATCAGCCAACGAGTTCTATCGTGTTACTGTTACAACGCAAATGTCGTATTCTAGGAAACCTTTACAAAGCAAATATAGTATGTGTACATATACTATGGTATAATATATTCTGAATTTAATACTGTATTACATAGAAGAAATACACTTCTTAGAAACATTCAGAAGACTTCCCTTTGGGAAATTTTAATAACTTAATAATATATACAGCATAATCAATTACTTTATCTAAAGAGTAGTATTAGTCAACATTTTTAATAATTTATTTGAAAACATCTTTTATTTTTTATTATTTTTATTAAAATAATTATTATTAAAATTTGATACACGATCAAATATTTTACTTATGTCAGCGTGGAAAGTACGCACTGATGTTTTTGTGGTTTTACATAAAATCCCTCTGCGAGTTATACAAAGCTTTCACGGCGTTCAAGTTCGTCTCATGTAAATAGTAATTAGAAAATACTATTTATTATTTAAACTGTTATATATTTCCATTTCAGGCTTTAAGAACAAATATCTCGTATACATACCACAACGTATAAAATGTAACGTGGATTCCCCGTGAAGTTATTTTTTTGTTAATTTCGACATCAGAACAAGACAGAATTGTAGGAAATAAATCCAACTTAGTAAGTATATTGTCCAAACATAGGAACGAATACATAAAAACATTTACACTATATTTATTAAAATGTATATTTACTACATATATTTTATAAGAAAATTAACTCACTCGGAATAATTACTTCAAAATAAACTTGAAGTTCAAGGGTATTTAAACAAAGAATTCAAATAAAACCTCGAAATGATATTTTTTTCTTGCATCTACTACTTTACTTATAACGAAACCATTTTTACAAAATGCTTCGGCTTATCTTCCTTAATCTTACATTCATTTATCTTATCTTTACAGTGTATCAGTCAGTATCTCTGTTCTGTTTAATTATATATCGTTTTGTAGCTATTGATTTGTTCCTAAAATATTTATTAATATAATTTGGTTTTTCATTTCCATTCATTTTATTTCATATTGCAAATATCATAACACCTGGGATGTTTTACAGTTATTTTAGGTTTTTTGCTTTTTCTTTTTCTGGTCCCGAACAAAGCCATTTTAATGTAACAAAATGTCGAGTAACATTTTGTTACACAATGTTTGTCGACTTGATATAACGCCTAAGGAAATATTAATAGAATTTTATTTGAAAATTCAAATATGTCCCATTTTCAATTATAGCTGACTAGATGAGGAGAAATCGCTTATAATGCTAATTGAATCCGGACAATCGGTTATAGATTAAATACCAAACACACCTGCACGGGCTCACCATTCATAAACGGGTAGTAAGTACATTTGACGTATTAATTAAAAGAAATATGCTGCCCATAAACCCACCAAGTCTGAAGAAAAATAATTTGACGATAGTTTTTTTTTTTATATTATAACGGGACAGACGAACAGATGGGTCATCTAATGGTAAGTGACAAAAGCCGTACATGGACATCTGCAACACAAGAGTCGTAAGTGCGCTGGCCGCCTTTGAGGGTGATGAGGAATGGGAGATACGGGGAGGTGAAAGAAGAGAGGGGGCATGAGGAGATATGAAAGAGGAGAGGGAGATGAGGGGAGAGGAAAGAGGAGAGGTCATAGTAGTGAAAAATGTTAGGCAGATGATGCCACAGATGTTTTTTACGGAAATACGGTGGTACATTTTAAAGGTCTCAAGGTATAGTCAAGGTATGCCCAAAAACTACCAGTAAAATAACGAAAATCTCCAACGTTTATAACTAAACTGAATTCAATAAAATAGGTACTTTATCAATTAGTAATGATCACTATAACCAAAATGTTAGTTTTAACATGTAATTTAATGAAAAGCTCGTCAGAGTCCTTTCATGTGGTCTGTCCATTTATATTATATCAACAGCTCGCTATTTATAAAGGAGGCTTTGAAAATGTTACACCGCTATCATTTATTTACGAATGTTATTTGTTTCACTAGCCTTTTAATTATCAGGTTTGTGTTCCCTTGTGTGTGTAAAATGTTTGTAAATTAACACAGATACTCTTTAACATACTAATTAAAAACGATATTAATATTTATAGTTTTAGAACTTGTTTTATCAACGAAATATTCCCATGTCTGCTTAATATGCAAAGGATTGTTTTTGTTACTTCCCATCGGGTTATGAATAAAAGAAGACTAAGAGGAGTACCTGATTAATATTTGTCTAATTATATATACTGTTAGATCTCATTATGACATTTAATTTAACAATAATATTAGTTTAGTACTGTTTTGGTGATTGGCAGCTTTATTTACGTTCTTGTAGTCATCGGTACTTTTACGATAAGATACGAGTCGGTATCGACTCCCAGTAAGTCGGAGCGATGGTGCCCTTATTACATGTACCATAGGTGCAGTGTGCTGTGCTTTGACGCTGTTTTGGCGAGGTTATCATTTCTGGTGGACCGCGTCCCAACGGTGGATGTTGGGAAGTCGTATACAAATGTATGTAACATATACGTCATTAGAGTAGTTGTTTCGTAGTTCAGCTCGTTTTTGCTAGATGGAGTTGTGGTTTGCTTCTGTTGTATTAGGAACTTGCCTCAGATATCCTGTAAAAAAAAAAAACAGCCTAGAAACATATTAATATACTAAGTTGGCATGAACATATGTATACCTTACGCCAATGCCTGACCGATGCCAATTACTGCAGCCTTTGAAGTGTTCATTAATCGTTTTACTACATTCATTAAACAGTTGTATTAATTCATCTGTTTTTTTTTTATGTGACCATATAGTTTCCAACTCTCCTTAGCCGAAGTAAAGTATAATACTAACCAAAACGTAGAGGAAGTAGATGAACAAGTTCAGAGCAAAAACACATCGCGGAAAAGTTTATAAGAAAATTCTATCAATACCCGCAAAAGCCCCAAGCGATATCTTGGAAAGTACTTGAGAAGTGGTCGATAGATATTCAGAAAGTTCAATCTGTCGAAGCAATAGGCAGATCCGTAGAAGAAGGTACAAAGTTTGTCTCGTCCACATTTTTAGGGGCAGAAAATGGGCGCCGATGGAGTGATCTCGCTGCAACTGAACACGATTTATATAATTTTATGAATAATTTACAATATTTTAAAATGTGAATATTCAATGGATACTTCATATATATATACATCATCGACTTCGATTATAAGTAATTTAAACTTTATGCTCAAATTAAACTCAATACTAGAAGCAATAGTTCCGTCATCATACATCTACATATCTATGATGAACTCAATCAAACTCTTACAATGAGACTTGCAAAATCAAACATTCGCTGACTTCATCAGTTCATTTCCGCTGCCAAATGAACGCCTAGATTGCCAATTATAGTTTCATTTCCATGTTCACCGACCTAATGCCCTTGGCACTATACTGTCCACCTGCCTTGCCAATACCAAAAAAAAAAAACTGTTTCATATTTCGAATTTTCTAAGCCCAATCAAAGTTTGGTAGCATACTAATACTGGCTTTATATATATAACGTACTTGAGACTGTCGTCTCTTTAAGTCGTAAATTGTGATTAAGAAACTTTAGAGAACCTCTCCTTCAAGCTTATGTAAGTGCAGATGTGACAGGTTCATACTTGTACAATAATAACTCTAAGTAGCCTTACCTATAAAAGGAACAGTTTGGAGACTTAATTGTGATTAAGACATAGATAATGTACCTATGTCTTAGTCAGTGATGAACTTAATCTGTGGCGTAACGTACATATGTATAAACATACATACATTACATTTATTGTATATATGAATGAATGTTACATAGCTTTAAAAAATGTATAACTTCATTTAGCTTGCGATCATGATCAGCATGATCGCATACTAAGGTTAAGCATGTCATACCTATATACCTGGCCTTGCCATAAATATGGTTACAGGAAAATAAAAATCTGTTGCATAAAACATTTATTACTGTAATTTGTGTTAGTTTATACATTCTCAAGCTCATTCAAAACAATCTCCATTGTCTTTAATACAATCCTTTAAACGTTGAGGCCAGTTATCAAACGAAAAAAGCGCACTCTCTATGGGTAAATTCTTGACTGCCAATCTTGAGGATTGTTTTCAGTACTCTAAATTGTCATGGCGTTTAGAGCATTTCATACTTTATAAAACTGACCATAAATCATAATCCATGGGATTAAAATCGGGACTAAATGACGGCGTGTCTTCAGGTCTGATAAAGACAGAAACGTTAGTTTCCAACCACACTTTGGTGGATCAACTTTGCGCTGAGTATTGCTAAAAGGACCATTCTTGGTTATGTAAAATTTGGAGACATACGATTCTTGAGAAATTGGTTACACCTCTTAGGCTTAATGCGATGCTTCTCAAGAATAGTATATCGTGATATACTTGTGTCGATGTCTTGTCACCTTTTTCGACCGAATTTCCTTCCCCTCTGATAATGTTAACGTTATACTCTGCTGACTGATTGGGAAGCTTCAATAGAGCTTTGAGCATAAACTCGGTGATTCTGCTTGTTAAAATATTGCTCAATAGTAAATAAAAATCTCGTCAGTAAGTAAAATTGTTGTCTTCCCTTGCGTACCGCTCCAGAAGTTGTTTTGTTTTTACCAAAGCTACTTTCTGTTACAAACAGAGGAGGTTCAATTGTTCCTATCAAGGGCCCGGTACACAAACATTCGACTAATACATAGCAGATGGAGTATTTCAAAAACTTATATTTGTCTCCATACCTACACATATGTGTATATAACAAGTGTCTAGGGATCAAGGACATTTTTAACTAAATAGGTATCTTTCGGACATTAAAGTGTTAGTTGCCTAGTCTACAATAATTTGTATTAGTTCGCATGTTCACATGCTCTGGGGCATTGCAGTTCAAAGGCCAATCCCAATTTACAGATTCAGCCGGCTTTGATTCTGCCCCTAGGGTGCAGGATTGACTGCTGGTGCAGGATAGATCGCCAGTTAGCCAGTTGTATTGTCGTCAAATATAGTTTAGTTATTCAGCTATTTGGGCATAGAAATTATTGGTCTTCAAAATCAATAGTCTCCTTTGTTTTAATTATTGATAAAAGCTCGAAAAATTACGTAAGACCTAAAAAGGAATATTTTTGCCATTTCTTCGAGGAATATGGTTGTTTTGTATGTAATATGTCTTCATAGCGACATGCGCATATCAAATTTATCGAAATAATCTGTCCTACTTCGTTACTGTAGATGGCGTATAGCGAAACGATAGTTTCCACGCGTATTACATAAGACATCAATCGCCCGACATTACCTTGGTGACTTTTACTCCCACTTTAAGACTATTATTTTATGGTACATACAAGCATAACTTAGTTCTTTACTTTTGATTTATAAAAATCAAAAAATACTTTTAAAAGGATTTTTTAAAATTACTCTTAATGAAATGATGTGTAAACAATTATAAATATAATTATAATATAAGTACACATTTTTTATTATGAAACCAGACAAATAAATAAGATAACCATTACTGTTACAGTAAGGGTAGTAGTAGTAAGTAGAATATGTTTAAATATTTTAAAGATGTACTTGCTCTGTGCTAGCAGTAAAATTGGGGCTAAGCATAGAAGCAGAATAAGCATGAATTCTTATGTTAAATGGAAAATAAGGGAGCATCCTAATTAGTAGGCGAGATTCCACTTCTATAGGAACATAAAACAATAGAACCCATTGTTAATACCCATTTGAATGGGTTCATACTTATAAAAATATTCAAGCATTTTGTTAAAAAATATACAAAATTTTCTGTTCACTTGATTTGACTAACAATGGCGCTAATTTTATATTTAGGAGCAAAGAAATCTCGAAAATTTCTTGTAATATTTCTGAGGTTTTTTCTTTGTAAATGGTAATGAAGTAGTACACGTACCAAGAAACAACTGTACAATGGATTCAAGCTTACACATAATTGTAAGTAGACTTTGTGTTTGATAGTAAGTAGCTTTATAAGCTAAGCTGTCTTTTTCGTTTATTTTAAGTTTTTCTAAAAACTTCACGGTAATTCTATTTATATGTATAGTTCTTTTTCATTATTTTACAAATAATACATATGTATTCTTATATATTTTAAATCTTCCTTATTGCGCCATGAAAGCATTACAAGAACATTTTGTAATGCTTTCAGGACGCTTTAAGAACTCAACTGTACATATCATTATCACCTTGTCATCGTCTTCTGCAGGACATACGCACTGTTGTCTCATCTTGTTTTTCCTCGTTAAAAATCAATAATAATTAACTTTTAACCTACGTTTATTATTGCCGCATACACGGATATAAGCCCTGTAAAACATAAATATATGTTTATTACAAAGGTATTACAGAGGTGGTGCAAATAACCGTGGTACATTTTTTGGAGCTTTGTATAGCTGACAAAGATTGGATTAAACTTTGAAAACTTTAAAACCAGTTTTTTTTCCGATTGCTTTCCTGTTCTTGCCTTTCCTTTTCAATATACTGCCAATTTTCTAACTTTAGCTCCTAAAGTGCCAGGCAATAGGCTTGCCTCCTATTACGTTAGTAGAATTGAATTGTTAATGAAAAACGTGGGCGTTTAATACGCATTTTATACAGTATTAGCTTTATAAGTAAATTTATAAATTTATAATTTACTTCCAAAATAAGGTTTTTGTAATGAAAATAATAGTTTACGGATATTATCTTTAGCGCTTAATTGTTAACGCTTTACGTTATTTATGAAGTTTTCCGTAAAACCCTTAAACCTGACTGTTGGTACTGCGAATAATTGACTTACAATCTTAATGGTAATTCATCATATACCTTTTAAAGCCTGTAAGTGGTAGGTGTCTGTACAGAAAATATATTTTTTTATCTTATATAATTTTGTGTGTAATATCAAAGAAAAAATTTGTAAGAAAAAATTTTATGCAAATATTGCGTTAGCAAGAGTGAACTAAAAAATAAACAACAGATAACACAATTATAAACACCTACTATGCAGTTATTAACACAGTGCATTTCTAAAGTGTTTTTTTTTTTATAAAATCAATATCAGAATAAAATAACTATTTAATAAGTCATTTCTGTAATTGAATACAATATTTATTGGCACTGTAAGGACACTATTGACTCCGACAATGCGTTGTAAATATGTAATATTTATGTAAATAATTTTTGTTTTTTTCTTTTTTTCACTTGATCATGGTATTTCTAATTTCAAACAGTTCTATGTAACATTTAACCAAGCTACGCTACTACGAAGATATATCTATGTATTATACATGCTAGGGACGTGTAATAAATTATCTCATTTGAATATTGGCTTACAGGACTCTGAACACTGCATGTTGTATATTGCTAAAAATATATTTGGGTATACTCGGTACTCAATACTTGGTTGGTTTCTGATAAATAGAACCCCGGACTAGTATGCCGTAGCAAATTATTTAACATACATATGCAAGGTTTACCAATAATGATGATTGCTAACAAGAAACATACTAAACCTTTCTTATATCAAATACAAATTTATTAATTCTTTCGTAGACACTATCTCTGTGTTGTTTCCATTTGAAGTGTTCACTTGCGACTCTTGAATTGCTTGCTCTGTAGTCGCTTACCATCAGGTGACCCGTCTGCTCGTTTGCCAATTATCTTATAAAAAGTAATATGATATGCAAATATTTTGTTCTGTGTTTGTTCTCCAGACTGAATATTACATTCAATATTTAATATTTATGATCTAAACTAAATGAGTTTAGTTGTTTCTACATGTATTTTTAAATCCTTTATATCTAGCCATTTAGTAATATCTCTTATCACATTGTTTGTTTGTGATAGTTATATTGTTATATCTCTCTCTATAATTATATGGTATATCATCCGCAAACAAGACATAATCAGTAAGGGGTGATTACGAGTATAGTTAGGTTCATAATCAAAGCTCTCTAATTTATTTGTTTTTAAATTCAAAATTGGTTTTTCGAGTAATTTGATTTCTGTCATTTAAAAACGATAGAAACAATTTTAGTGCGACATGGTGGCTCTTATCCCATACTTTTACAACTTATCAAACAGTATATAATGGTTTACAAAGTGAAATGCCTTACTAAACTTCAAAAAAGGCAACACTAGATCTTACTTTATTATTATTTTTTATTATTGATCAGGCAAGACTGAATGTAGAATGTTGAAATTGATCTTCCCTTTCTAAATCCGAATTGTTACTCAATTAATACTTTATGCTTATTAAAACAAAACTAAGATTTATTTTATGAATTACTTTTTCGATACCTTTTGAAATGCTACATGTAAAACAAATAAATATTCTGTGTACTATTTATTATTTATATAATAAAAATACGTTTATAATTTAGTAAAATGCATATCTAGATGGTGATGAACGTTCGGTGATGCTAATACGAGTATATTTGTTTACGTACTGAGTTGCATTTGAAGATAGAAGTTATCTGTACAATGAAAAGTACCAAACAAAATGAAGTAAATTTAGAGATACAGGAGTGACATGAGTGACGTAGCACGATAAAGTGGAGAGCTATATTTTCGGAAAATCAAACAAGGTAAATTGCAATAGACCCACTTATTATTCCGTGTGGTTTTAGTGGGTTCAGTTCTGACACACCACTTCACCGTTAGCTCCAGTAAGATGATGACCAGTGGCGGATCTCATACTTAAAAAAAGGATAACACATAGACACTATAAAACAATGTAAACTCGCCTAAGTAGAAGTCAGTATACGACGGTAATGTTAATAAAGGCAGATGTGAATTCTTTGATTGTGTGTGAATTGCTTAATCGTCGACCACAAATAATATTTAAATCAATATAATAGAAAATCTGTAAGCCCAAAACTAAATTGACATGTTACTGCAAACATGGAAGTATAATGTTTCACAAACTCGGCTGAACAATAATAAACCTCACCTTGATTGTTGGCCCCAACTTCCAGTAACTTGCCTTGTTAAATGTTAAGAAACTTCTTTTTGAACCAGCCAATTTATTGAGTTTAATAAATGTTTCCATACCGATGCTTGCAAACTTTGTAAGTATCTAGCAACTTAAATAATGCAGTAAAGTGGAAATTTAAGTCTAACTTGGTGCACAGTTTTATTACTTAATATTCGGCATTCTTTTTCTCTTACGTGTACTGTAACAAAGATGACCTTTCGCCGAAATTAACCAATTATAAAATTACACTATTTTCTGATGATTGCACAGTACTATTTACCTGTAAAGATTTGACTAGCAAAGAACAGGACATTAATATAAATTTCACATCAATAATAAAAATAGATTAATCTGGGCAAATCAAAAATTATGTATATTTATGCAAGGTTTCATACGAAAACACAAGCATTGAGTGAATTGGAAAATGCATATTGAACAGGTATGTAAATAAATATATGTATATACATATGTATATGAATAAGCTACACAAACTGCTGGTATCAAAATGTTATTACACGATTGAGGCATATTTAGAGGATAAGACACTTAAATAACAGCAAAATGTTAACCGTTTTGAAATTATTATTTTTATTTCCTTTTTTGCGTATATTTGCGTGATACACTATGACAATTCAAAGTGCACAAAATTTTTTTCTTCATAATTAATATAAAAATAATAATTTTAATATAATGACTTGACTATGAATGAATTATTATATGTATTTTATAATATATGTATTTTATAATAGATTAAATATAATGTAAGTAATTTGTAAGTAATTAAATTGTAAGATAGTTACATGCCGACATGGCTGAACCTGACTGATCTACCTCTTGTAAACACCTTTTTATTGAACCCGTGTTTCGCAATAAAGAATTTGATTTCAATTTAATTAAAAACAGCATAAAATACATATATTAAACATTAAAATTAATAAGAACTAAGCTACTGACAGGTATTCGCAAATAGGTTCTAGATATAAAAATCAATCAACATTTATACAATATAAATTGGATCAGTTGTAGTACATTTATGTGCGTTAACGTTCAACTAACAAATGAAGATATGCCGAGCGATGTAATGGCTACAAAATCATAAAATTACGAACAACGAAACGACAACTAAGTAAGTACCATATGGTGCAATTCAAGACAAAGGCAATGGAAGCATAGCAGTTGCAATAAAAGATCACTAAAATTGCCACCATTAAGTACAATGAGGACACTAATATTGATATATTTCATACCATTGATAGGTAAGTCAACTAACCTGTTTTTATCTTCCTTGATTTAATTAAGCATGTAGCTTGTAGTATGCTAGCGTCTTGATGTATTACATATTAGAACATTGTCATTTCATGAAATTAAAAAGTTCATCAAGTTCAAATGAATTACAACTCAAATCATATAGCAAATTATTTTTTTTTCACTTTTATTTATTGTAAGACTTAGTACGATGTAAAAAAATATTTCAAACAAAGGACAGCAGTGACAAATTCCTGTTAAATTAAACACGGTTAGTAAAGTCACTGCTACCAATTTTCAGATTCAAAATCAACAAAATACGTCGAATTCACGATTTTAAACAGCATATTGTTATTATTATATAAAATCTCATAAATACAGTGAAGTCAAAACTGAACGTCTTCTTTGTTTTGACCTGTTTATTTCCCAAGTGAGATAAACAAAAGCTTGGCTGTAATAAGAATGTAGATGTATATATATCTACAAATGATGAAATATTCAATGATATTAGCGAGGCTTTGTATGACCTTATCCCGGATAGCGCAACAGGTCAGGTTGTGACCTTGTTTCTTGTAAGCCTCTCAGCCTCTCCCGTTACCTACTGTCGTTGTGTTAAAAGCAGTGCATATATCTCTGATACTTGTAAGTAATTATAGTAAATAAAATGTTTGAAAAGTAGAGAAAAAGTTGATAAGCACCTTTCAAGTAATACATATTTAAAATAAAATAAAAACTTCTGTCCCCTGAATAGAAACTATTTAAATTTTAGTGTAGATATTATATTTAAATTAATATCTTTTTCGTTGATTTTGTACATAAGGTGAAAAAACACATAACTCATAAGGTGTGAACATTCAAATTAATTCAAACATCGTTAAATATTACAAATTGTTATTAATGAACTTGATTGTATCTTAATTTATCGCCATGTAAAACATCATTACAATTTATAAGTGCTAGCTAGCTTTAGGGTCCCCCACCTTGCGAGTACACGCCCCATCGATTTTTCATCGCTACAAAAGCTAAGCCTCCGCTGAACAAGGTCGATTAACAAGTCAGAGCTTTGATGTATATATGGTATGGTGTGGTATGGTTTACACGGCTAATATTCACAACTCGACGTCTTCTGTGCGCCTGTTTTGCGTGACAGGATGAATGGTTGGTGTATATATTATTTGTACCAGTCCATGATGTCTAGTGTGCAATGAATATACTTTTTAGACAGAGATGCATTTCGTGCGGCTGTGTTAAATTATTATTATTTTCAAACTACATACATACATACACTCACGGTCACATTTCGCCGATAATAATTTAGTCCCATTTAAGTAATCGTGGCAAGCCTATTGCCGTCGTCCGGGCACTTTGGAAAATGAGATGAGGAAAATTAGGGTAAATTTACAGGAAAGTGAGGATAGACAGAGAAGGAAAGCAATATGCTTATACAGATAGATTGGGGTGACTATACGTGTATGATACAGATACTCTTCGGCTTCACAGTTCATCGGTTCAGGAGCTGTGATGTCACAGCTAGACACAGAGACACTCAATTTAAACTTATAACACCCCGGTTTTTCGTCTCTTTTTTGAGACTAGGCTATGTACTAGACTTGGGGTTTAGTTATATATTTCATTTCGTCTTTTTTATTGCCCATGTCATATAAAAAAATAGCGACTTATTACAAAATGCAAAATAAGTAATAATGATTGTAGAAGAAAAGTTTTGAATAATCTTGTTTCTTTGAAACAAATGAAAACTTGTAAATAACTCTTACAAGGTTTTCAAAACCTTGTTTGATCTTGTAATACTTCAAGTTTGAAACGTATACTAAAGTTTTTGTGTAGTACTGGGATCTGCTTTTCATCTCGTTTATTGTTAAGGTCTTTGTTACATAATACAATATACTATAATATAATATAATATAATACGGGACGGGGTAAAACCGACAAAAGTCGAGATGTTGAAAATATACTAAAATCCAGTATATATACATATATACATATTATTATTAATCGTAATTCAGTTATGCCTTACCTCAGTTCATTATAATTTTCCGTTAGTTAATGTTAATTGTAATAAAAATCGTAGTGCAACACGAGCATTCGTTATCGCTAATATATTTAAATAAAGCAAGCTATATTTAATTTATTAATTACCGTGTGTTTCACGTTCTAGTAGAATGGAACACAACCTATCATGGAGAAATTACCTGGTATGGCGACATGCCGACCTACGGTACCGTATGATGCAAAGTGGAGTCATTATGGTAGGCTTACGAATAAAAAAAAAAATACTTGCTTACATTCGATTCCGCTTGTTCTACGAGGAAATAACGTAAGCGAAGCGAAGCGAGGGAACGGGTGAAAACTACTTCTCTCACGTCCCGCAGAAGACTCACAAAGCGCCGGAGAGTAGCTGACTGCTGAGCCAGAGACCGTGGGTTTGATTCCAAACGGGACAAAAAAGTTGTGTAACCCAAATTATTGTCCCGAATATGGGTGCTCTTGGTCCAGTGAGTAAGCGGTGCCAATTAATAAACGATTTGACATTGTAGTAGAAAATACTGATAGCTTATCTTTACACAGAATAGAAACACATCCGTTAGATATCTAGTTATAATCATTTCATGCAATAACCTCCCTACAATGTTGAAGTGACTTACATACTGGAACTTCACTAAAAAGCTACCATGGACTTTTATCAGGCAAATCTATGGTTAGGAGATATAAGTACTTGGTGCTTGAAATATCGACAGCATCAGATTGCTTTGACTCTGATTAGCACGGCCATGCCACGAATCACGATACGCTAAAGACATTTGCAAACTACACATTTTATATTATACACGTGCTTAATCATCAATGAGATGCAAGCGTCTTGTACGCAAACTCTAAGCACATTATGCGATGTAACGTTACGACACCGTTGATCGTTATATGAAAAACGGTAGTGCTGACCGTGTGGGTCAAACAAGAAGACCAGACCGAATTTTATTAAATTTTCTGCCATGGTGATAAAATGATAATAATCATTATAGTTTCTGCCAATCGCAATGAAACAAAGTACAAAGATTACAATCAAACTCTACTTTTTTAACCTGAAATAAATATTTGTAGACTTTAAATGTAAGTAATAGTTAATAACTTTCAAAGATATAGAAATGAATAAATGTATCATGATTTAGATTTTTTACAATACGGTTCACTTCATCAACATCAGCCTATCGCCGTCCACTGTAGTAGAGTGTGTTAGAGACCCCGCTTTTACAAGGCAGTAATATATTTACATGAATAATTGACATAGACGAATCAAGAAATGAATGGATGATTCTGGTCGATATGGATAATGATATCAAAACATGCGAGTGCGTTTCAAGGCTAGTTCAAGCCCAATAACTGGCTTCGTAATAGCCGTGTTTTTTTTTTTTAATGAGTAAAATCAAATGTACTTTAGTTAAAGAAAAAATTATAACTGATATATCATTAAACTTAAAATAGGTCAAGTTCAACAAAAAGCTTCACTTGGCGGTTCCCTTTATTTAGATAACGAGAGTCAGTATTTGACAAAAATACTGAAGTAGACTCTATTCACAAATATATTAATGTTTACTTTTGTATGATCCGTCAATGTAGAAGTGTTGTCTTTTTCAGAATGTTGCAAACGCAATACAGTCATGGTAAAATTGTTAATTTAAATCAAAATTAAATATATCTATATTTTAATAATAACTATAGACTTACTTGGAACACGGAGTCCAACGGGCCTGATGGTATAGTGATAAGTGACGCTGCCTGCTAAGCCAGATGTCGTGGGTTCGACCACCGAGGAAAAGTATTTGTGTGATAAACATGAGCATTTGTTCTGTGTCTAGGTGTAATTAATCTATTATATTTTTATATTTAAAAATATATAAGTATGTTTATCAGCTGTCTGGTTACCAAGGCACAAATTCTGCTTAGAATAAAAACTTTCACAAGTTATATTCATATTTAAATACAAGTTATTACTCAAGTGCTTATTTCGGGGATGCCTGACTGGTTTCGGTCTCGACAGGAGACCTTTCTCAAGGAGTAAGTCGCCCAGCCGCGATGATACCGGACGTCACACAGACGTCCGACGTCCGACGACGACAGCAAAAGCTCTGCTTAACTCTGCTTCTCTGGATCAGAGGGCCGTTTGGAAGAAGTGTCAAGTTATTATTATATTATTATGCTAACTTACAGATATACGACCCTACTAACTTGTCCGAGTAGTTTCTTTCTGATTTAGCATAACGATATATGTCTTTCCATCCATTGCCTTTTGTTCATACCTATCTTTTACTTTCTTTCTATTTAATTCTCACAGTATCTGTTGTCGTAGTTTGATTGGTAGAATAAATTAAAATTTGCAAGACGTAGACGGTGTGTTCCTATTTCCCTTCTTACCCCTACCTAAATAAGATAAAACTGGTAAAGTAAAACTTAGCTAACTATAAAATAACTTTTAAACATGTAGATAAAAATAAATATGTTTGAAGATTATCTTTCGAGAGTCAAAAAATATATTGTACTACATTGAACGTTAAAAATAGAAGCAGTACCTAATGTTTTCCTTTATTTATTAGTTTTTCTATTAGTTAATAGATTTTCACGTCCTTTAGTATTATCAATTTCGTTTAATTAATATGGCTAACATTATTAATTATTAAAAAGCGAACCAATCACTTTAATGCCCAACTGCGTAAGGAAGAGTGTTATGTTCATTTTAATATTAGTAGTGACATGGGATATAACATTTCAAGATTACGTCAGAAAAATATAATTAAAAATATTAATGCAGTCGGGTTTTATGTATTATTTTTAATATTGCTTGTTTTATGGATAGTTTTAAAAAAAAACTTCAGAACTTAATCAGCATCAGTACTTGATCAGCATTTTGGATGATCAGATATATTTCCATGTTTATTAGTGTTTACATCAATAAAAAAATAAAAGTAGTATTTTTTTTTATATTAGGGGGATTTTTTCCCTAATTTTTACTTTTGTAGTAGGCTGAACAGATGAGCCTTATTGTTATTATATACTGGGAAATAAATATACAGCCCTCTGATTTCCGGTACAGTACAATAGGGCCCCCCATCTCTTCCCGTTGGTGTCGTAAAGGGGACTAAGAGTACAGATTATTATCCATCATACAGTATATATACAATGCCACGTAACAGGCTTGCCAAATACTACGTAAGTAAGTAAACACAAAACTATTTTACAAGAGAAAATGTTAGGATCAAAACAACATACATTACAAAGTCTGTAGAAAGACAGTTTAAGTAATACTAGTCACTGAAATAAAACAAAACTTTCAACAGTTTGTTAATGTATTATGGACAAATATCGACAAACAGGCGACTTTTAGTAATCTCAAATATGAAAAAAAACTTGAAATTTGGGTTAATTGAACAGTGCATTGTGGGCCCGCCGTTAGTGGTCATTACAATGATGTTGTTTTATTCTTAAATTAGATTTTCTATTTTAACCATTCTTTTAAAGAAATATTATGAAGATACTTTCTCTTTGATATGATTTAAATTCCTTCACAACGTTATAAAACTCACCCATATTGTACATATGTATATTAATTAACTAATCTGTCACACTTGTTTTCACATTATCAACCCAAACGCCACATATAATATACATTTTTAACATTTAAATTTTATACAATAAAATAATAAACATATAAAAAACACTAAATTGAGATGCTTGGATGAATTAATATTCAACTTGTTTTATTGTAATAAAATAAGATTTATTGTATTAAATCGCTAATTCATATCCACATTCGTTTAGTACAGAGGTATCGTCAGATGGAAAGAAGTTCATTACTATTGAAATACAATTTGAATTTTGGTATGGAGTAATGGCATTGCATCAGAGTACCAATGGTGATCACGCATAAAAAGTGCTTCAATTTAATCATCCTACTGGTCTGTATTATTTAACTCTTAATGTATGTTATTTTTAACATTTGTATGTTAAGAGTACCTAAGTACCAAATTTATTTGTTAAATAAGATATACCCATTAATGTCAAGGAGGTATTATGATACATAGGGCGTGTCAGATTACTATGTGCATATCTTGTACTTTGTGAATTGTGTTACTAACATAGGAACACAATTCACAAAGTAATATGTAAGTTGAAAATTTGTGAAATCTAAACAGTTTGATCCCTACTTCTAAAGCGAGCCTAACTGAAAGCGAATAAAGAAACGAATAAAATATTTTCTTTAATACCCTCAGAGCGCTTAAACATTAAAAACCAAAGGAGCTAGAAATAGTCACACGAGCAGATGATATCGGAACGTAATTTCTTGTGCCTTGTATGGTCAGAAAAATAACGAAACTGTTCTTGAATTGCATATTAATATGTACTTTTGACTTAAAGACTGCACGTTTCACGTGTACTCCACCAAATGCAGAAATCCCTGTATACACTTTCTTCTTTAAAACGTTTGTCATCATCTACCATTGAACAAAATTTACAATAAGGATCTGTGTCTGGAAAATCAGTCGGATCATGATAAGAGTAGTGATTGTGCCATTTGAAATAATTGTAGTATTTCTCTTTATCGTTTATTAACTCTGTCATTTTCTTCGCCAATGTGGCAGTGGTGAATTTTGTAGCATCAAGATAAATTCCATCTGGCATAAATCTGCAAAGAAACATATTCAAAATTACGTAACCGTAGAATAAAAATATTATTTTAGAGGAATTAAATAATAATATATTACGCTATACTAAAATTTAAAAGCCAACAAAGTTGAATGATATCACATTTACAAAATATTTCATTCAATTAAGTTTCATTGAATTAGAGAAAACATTTTTTAAGTATTTATTGTTCTTATTACATTTGGTAATTAACTCTATTAAAAATGTTACTTAAAAATAAATAAACACAACATTGAATACAAAGTGATCTTATAATTTATAAGTCAAGGTCCTACAAGAATTCTGACAACAGTCTGAATTTTCAGGAGCAAATATTGTTGTTATAAAGTTTAAATAGGTACGACAAAATTTATCTAAAACTACATCCATCAAAAACATCTAATTAAGTCCGTATTTAGTATGTTTAAGCATAGGACATATGTAAAAAAACTTATACAAGAAAAATGACTCAGAAACTAACCTTGTGTAATTGGCACCGCCGAAAACTATAGGAATAGTAAAGTGATGCAGAGCGTGAAGTAACTTTTCTGTAACATAATCCGAACTTATTGAGTTCTCGAACGATAAGTAGAAATAGTAGTCTTGTTCTAACAGTTGCAAGCACGTCGACATATTAGACCGTGGGCATGATTTAGT
This sequence comes from Tyria jacobaeae, assembly GCA_947561695.1. Lineage (NCBI taxonomy): Eukaryota > Metazoa > Arthropoda > Insecta > Lepidoptera > Erebidae > Tyria > Tyria jacobaeae. The sequence goes on from OX387212.1 coordinate 16,322,926, forward strand.
TCCACATTGTCCGTAAATATCTAATATCAAATCATATTTTAACAAGTCTGCTCTTAGATCTAAAGCTAAACGTTCTCTTCCACTACGAGTTTGACAATTTGATACAAACCAAGCTGCTGCATGTTTTTTTGTGCTCAACTTTTTTTTTATAACATCATCAATAGGATCCATTTCATAATTTTTTTTCCAATGCATTATTTCTTTAGGACCTATTACAATTCCATTGCTGTCAATAATAGTTATGTAAGAGTATAACTCATCAGAATTTAATTTGTATGTCCAAGTCCAGTTAAAAAAATCATTGAATAACGTGTTACAAAACGGATAGTAGCCTGCTGACTCCATGCTTGCAAAAACGTATTTCTGATGTAGTGATCGAAACTGTGGTAAATCATTGTTTTTTATATCGGAACTATGAAACACAATAACATCAAATTGTGGCACAAAATTTAACAATTTTCTGTCGGAAGATACGTAACAATTCACACTAGAGCATTTTCTGTTTATAAACGTACTTTGACCTTCACCTAAATATTTCACTGGATCTCTGGTTGGCAATGTCCATAGCAATATGTACTTTAATTTTGGGTCGGCTCTAACTAGTTCTTCTTCCTTCAAAATAATTATTTGTGGTGTGTACTGCTGATCAATATTTAAGGTAGACCTCATTATAAATGTGAATAAAAACCCCCATAGTATCAACTTTAATTTCTTGTATTTGTTTATCCATAGTTGTGAAATTAACGAAACAGTCTCTGTCATTTGATAAGTTTATTCTTATTTTTAAGTTAATGATTTATTCCTTATTTTTTTTTGGAGTAGCTCCTTTTTATTATATCACATGTGTACATACTTCTTTTTAGCAGCATATTATATATTCACTGGGCATGTTGTCAACAAAGGTATACTTCACCGTACAACACCTTTACATTTTGTCTCGAATAGATATGCGGATATTTCGGCACATATTGTGACAAACATAAAATTGTAAATTAAAGCTGTTTTATTAAATTAATTGAACAGCAAATTTTAACAATAACTCGAGCATGCCATTATTATTTATAACCCAATCAGAATACAAAACAATAAAATCTATAACTCAATCTGAAATAAATACATAAAAATTCGAATAAAACGTAGAAATCACAAGAAAGCATAATAGTATAATATTGCAGTCATAATTTAAATTTAAAAATAGAAAAATAAACATTGTTTTTTTAATGTAATATAATAAAAAATAAACATAATAATGACGTAGAAAAAGTACTAAAAAGCTAAAATATAATTCGGTAGGTACTTAATACCAATCATCACACACCGAATAAAATCTTTGGGACATAGCGTAGCCTGAATACATATGTAAACAGTATATATAATGATATAATGACTGTAGACAGAAATTTCAGTCACCCCACGATTTTACTTTTTTAGAAAGATAATGACTCCACTAATACATATAAGGTTGAAGTACGCAATCTGTACAGAGACTTCGTGGCGAAATCATCGCATGGAGCATCTACCAATGGTTGATAGTCATCTAGTTGATTCCAAATAGTAGAATGGGGACGCACTTGGTCGTACTATCAACTCAAATGTTTCAGTTTGATGGCTGCAATTACTGCCTCCTGTTGTATGTACAGGCCTAGTAGTACTAGGTCGGGAACCACTTCAAGTCAATAAAGGGGGTTGTGAGTATACATCCAGTAACGGCAGTACGTGCAAGTCTTTGGAATTGCTATACCTTGTTTCTAACAGTGCTTAGCTCTGTTTTCTGCTACTAGTGTTAATATCACCAAACGTGATTATTGGCCTTATAACCGTTTTATACAGCCATAGAGTGATTTTCGGTTTGAGCTTTTGCCGAGAAGTACTATATCTCAACGATACTATAATTTTCTAAACAGTCGGAACGTTTTATAAATATCTTAAATAAAATTTATAAAAGTAAACAGTGGAAAACTTGACTTAAACAATTAATATTGATCGAGTCCATTTAGTTAATATCAAATTTGATAAATACATACTAACATATGTAGGAGTAAGTAAGTAAAAAGAATAATTTTACCAATAAACTTCAAAAGGTCTTCAAATCTCCCTAAATAGTAATAATATCATTGAAATTTTTAATTAAATTGAAATCTTTTATATTTTATTAGGCTTTGATTTAATTTTTCGTCTATTTATTTACTGTTTGCTATTTGAATGATAAACTTAATACATATAACATGTTTGTTCTTTGATTTAATTTTATACTTGAGAAGGCATATAAAAACGTATTAGTAACCTAACGTCACCAGACGTCCCGTTTTGAATGGGACTGTCCTTTTTATAATTACGAGTCCTGTGTCCCCGAAATAAACTCTGGGACGCTAAATTGTCCTGTTTTCCCACAGTGGTGCATATTGAACAGCATTTAAAGTTTTATTTATTTTATTTACGATTCGATTACGACACGATTCGAGTTGAAGCTCTAAAGGAGTTTTGCGCCGAAACTGAAAAGGAATATCAACAAATGCTTGGTATAGCAAACTAAGCAAAACCAGATGGCTTGCTCTTATGCCTTGAAAAGGTTTTAAAATGTGTCAGCCATTAAAAAAATATTTTTTTAGTACAGAAAAATCTCCCCTATTACTAAAAAAATTTTTTGAAGATCCTACATCCGAATAGTAGCTTTATTTTTACATGCTCAGTCAGCAAATTTTCAGAAAGCAGCAGACTGTATCGGCACTTGAAGCTGCAAAAGAAATCAATCAACTAAAAGACATTTTGACTAAGAAACAGACAAATCAGTTTCTTCCATTTACGATCGGTCAATTAACGGTAAAATCGAAAGATAATGTTACTGACATAAATGTTACTCACATAGAGTTTGTGAAAAGGACGGCTACAGAATTTTATGAAACAAGCCGTGAATATCTGGAGCAGTGGATTTGCTTTCTTAGCAAAGAAATGGAGATATTTTATTAGGCAGATTTAAAAAAGGTTGATGTATTAATTTAAAAGAAATATATTGACTGTAATAAAGAAACAGATGTTTTTGACGAATTTTCAAATAGAATAATCTAAAAACTCGTTGGGTGGAAGTATTCAAACGCTTTCAAGTCAAAAATCTTCAGCATGAAAACTTTTCTATTTTAATTGAATATATATTTTATGTTTGCCTGCTACAAATTTTCCACTATAAATAGTATTTTCTATGATGAACAAATTGTGGACATCTGAGATCCCAGTTACAAATTTCAGTTCTAGTAGTGGTAGAGCCATGCTTGCTTAAGCACGAATGGGCCGGCTCGACCGGTGCGATACCACGGCCTCACAGAAAACCGGTTGTGAAGTAACGCTTGCGTTGCATTTCCCCGAAATGAGTGAGGTCTCCGGAGGCCCAAAATGCCCCACCCCCCTAATGATAGCGCTGTTAACGAAAAGGATACCCCAGGGGGGTACCAGCGCTAGCGTTGGAGAATCCCCCCCTGGACGTCCACCCTCAGTACGGATTATGCCTGAGCGTGGACGCCCAGGCTGCCCCTCGTACTCTGGGGGGGGCTCAACTGCGCTCTCAAAATCTGCTCGGGGCAAGAGAAGGCATACCATGGCACCCCCTGTCACGTTTACCGTGGATTTTTGTAACATCAGGGGCTTACATTCGAACCTCGACACTGTCCACCACCACCTTGAGACAGCAAAGCCGGCCTTGCTCTTTTTAACCGAGACGCAGATATCATCTCCAGCGGACACATCCTACCTCTGCTACCCTGGGTACGGACTGGAACACTCCTTTGTTCCTAAGGCTGGTGTATGCGTGTACGTTAGAGATGATATCACTTCTCGCCGCCTCGGCAATCTTGAAGGTAGGGACCTCTCCATCTTATGGCTTCGTGTAGACTGCGACGACCATCCCCGCATCTACCTATGCCTCTACAGGTCCCATAGCGGTGATGCCGAAACGGACCGACTCATCGACCACGTCCAAATGGCTACAGACTCAGTGCTCCAGCAGGTCCCATCCGCAGAGATCGTGATTCTTGGCGACTTTAACGCCCATCACGCCGAATGGCTTGGTTCGCGCAAAACCGATCATGCGGGAAGATCTGTTCACGATTTCGCCTTGGCATATGGCTTGACGCAGCTGGTAGCAACGCCTACGCGAATCCCAGATGCAGAAAGCCACGTGCCTTCACTGTTGGATCTTCTGCTGACCTCACATCCTGACGGCTACAAAGTATCCGTTGAGGCCCCTCTTGGCTCTTCGGACCATTGCCTGATTAGGAGTATGGTGCCACTCGTTCACTCGCTGCGGCCGCGTGTTACTGGCAGTCGCCGCGTATGGCACTATAGGTCAGCAGACTGGGATGGAATGCGAACATTCTTTGCATCCTACCCATGGAGGCAGGTTTGCTTCTCGCCGGATGATCCCAATGTCGTTGCTGACTCTGTCGCGGATGTTGTGCTTCAGGGTATGGAACTTTTCATTCCATTCTCCCTGATTCCCACAGGTGGCAAGTCCCAGCCTTGGTTTGCTCAAACCTGCAAAGCGGCGTCCCGCCGAAAGCAGGAATGTTACCAAGCATGGGCTAATGCAGCGACAGCACGGGATGTAAAGACCAGCACATTAAAGAAGCAATTTAACTTTGCCTCCAGGTCCCTCAAAAGAGTAATTGCTGGGGCGAAGTCGGCTCACATCGGCAGAATTGGCGAGAGACAAGTTAGTCTCCCCTCCGGAACTCGTGCATTCTGGTCTCTTGCCAAAGCTGTCCAGGGGAACTTTTGTAAGCCATCCCTTCCACCTCTGCGCATAGGAGATAATTCGTTGGCCCACGACGCTAAAGAAAAAGCCGATCTTCTGGGCAAACTCTTTGCGTCCAACTCGACCCTGGACGACGCGGGAAACGCACCGCCGACCATACCGCAGTGCGAGACCCGCATGCCGGAAGTCCGGTTTACACAAAGGGCAGTGCGTAAAGCGCTTCTTTCCCTCGACGTTCTTAAGTCGAGTGGGCCCGATAGAATCTCTTCTATCGTGCTGAAGACGTGTGCTCCAGAGTTAGCACCGGTTTTAACGCGCCTTTATCGGCTTTCCTACTCTCTTGGCGTAGTGTCGAACTCATGGAAGACAGCTCTAGTGCACCCAATCCCTAAAAAAGGAGATCGCTCGGATCCGTCCAACTACAGACCCATAGCCATCACCTCCTTGTTCTCCAAGATAATGGAATCCATTGTTAACTGCCAGCTCCTCCGGTACTTAGAAGACCACCAGCTCCTCAATGATCGACAATACGGCTTCCGTCAGGGTCGTTCAGCTGGTGATCTTCTCGTATACTTGACTCACCGGTGGGCACAGGCGATCGAGACCAAGGGGGAAGCGTTGGCTGTTAGTTTGGACGTGGCGAAGGCCTTCGATCGGGTCTGGCACAAAGCGCTCCTTGCGAAGCTTCCTTCCTATGGGCTTCCCGAGAAACTGTGCAATTGGCTCACCAGTTTTCTTACAGACAGAAGCATCAAGGTCGTTGTTGACGGTGCATCGGTGCATCGGACGGTGAGTGCTCCGACTCGAAGTCTGTTAATTCTGGTGTCCCACAAGGCTGTGTGCTATCACCCACGCTGTTTCTTCTGCATATCAACGACATGCTGCAGATTAGCAGCATCCATTGCTATGCAGACGATAGCACGAGTGATGCCCTTTACACCGGCCGCGCTAACATTTCTCGGGTAAACGTCATCGAAAGCCAATCCAAACTTGTGTCTGAAGTCGAAACTTCTTTATCAAAAGTTTCAGATTGGGGTCGACTTAACCTAGTCCAATTTAACCCCACGAAGACACAGGTTTGCGCGTTCACCGCTAAAAAGATGCCATTGGTCGTATCACCTCAATTTGAGAGCACTTCCCTAACTGCATCAGCCAGTATCGGAATCCTTGGCGTCGATATATCAAGCGAAGTCCAGTTTCGCGGTCACTTAGAGAGTAAGGCCATATTAGCCTCGAAGAAGCTTGGTGTGCTAAACAGATCGAGACAGTATTTTACTCAGGCCCACCGCCTGCAACTTTATAAGGCGCAGGTTCGGCCGCACATGGAATACTGTTCTCATCTCTATGCAGGTGCACCCCAGTACCAACTTCTGCCTCTTGACCGCATTCAACGGAGAGCGACTCGCATCATCGACTGCCAAGACATTTCTGATCGACTTGACACCTTGGCGTTGCGTAGAGATGTAGCTTCACTCTGCATCCTCTATCGCTTGTATCATGGGGATTGTTCAGAGGAATTGTTCGGACTTATACCGGCTGCTGGTTTCCGCCATCGTCCTACGCGACAAAATATCCATCCCCATCACCTGGACGATTGGCACTCCACCACTGTGCGCTTCTCCAGAAGCTTTTTGCCTCGCACAACCAGCTTATGGAACAAATTGTCGCCTGCCGTATTTCCGAACCGATACGACCTTCAAATCTTCAAGAAGAGAGCGTACCTCTACCTAAAAGGCCGGCAACGCACTTGTGACTCTTGAGTTGCGGGTGTCCATGGGCGGCGGTAGTCACTTACCATCAGGTGACCCGTCTGCTCGTTTGCCCCCTATCGCATAAAAAAAAAAAAAAAATGTTGATAATTAAGGGGAATAAAAAAAAACGTGCCAAAAATTTCATTTCAACTTAAAATCATCACCAGCTATATTAAAGCAAGTTTTTTTCTCTGATAAATATAAATACCTATAACTAAACGTTTCTGGTATATATATTTTCAATTCGTAACTTTAAAGCTAGCTGACTTTTTCTGAATATTTTTTTTTTTTTTCATTGACTACCTGTTAAATGACCTAAATAAACCAATGTCCTTTTGAGTCGAAGAATAAATGGTCACGTTAGTAATACGTCTTTTTCAATATTCATATTATTATAAACAGAAATTAGTATTAAAATTAGTTAAATTATGCGGTCTTATTGTGAAAGAGGGTCGACTCTACAACTACGGAGTGGAGTCGACAGCATACTTAGAGCAGAGCAATAAAATTCACTGTTCGCACCACAAGAGAAGTAATGGCAAGAGGGTGCCTACAAGGTGAAGTTCTTTCATCTCTCCTCTGGAAGATTGTAGTGGATGAGCTGATAACTCAACTCAATTACCGTAAGTTCTTTACATTGGGCCGGACCATTCTATTCAGCGGTCCGTATGAAAATAGTTTAGATAAGACGTTACGCCGTTTAGGTGGACTTAGGTTGCCTGAACTATTAGGCCAATCTCTAGTCCTGACCACAGAAGTTAATGTATTTAGGAGTGATACTAGACAGCAAACTCCTATGAAACCGAAACCTTGACGCAAAACTTACCAAAGCCTACACTATTTTTGGTACTTATACATTATACTATGGTATTAAGCCATATTTCTCAATGGGATTGTGAGAATCTGGTTGAGTTCTGCGCCAAGAAAATACAAGCGTGCGCGGTCTCCAGCAAAAAGTCTTTATTCTTTCCCCTTTCTACTGCTCAGAACACTCAACCGCTACTACAGGATAGGATCAGTATCCTGGGTATGGACATTTACCGGGATCATAATCTACTAAGGCGGATAGAACACGGTGAAAAGATTCTTCTCGCCCTATTGCTCACGTATTTGTGTCTTTTATACAAGGTTACATGCAATTCTTGGGAAGAGGTAACCCAGGTTTGCTCTTCCAAAGACTTGCATGTACTGCCGTCACTGGATGTATATACACAACCGCAATTGTTGACTTAAAGTGGGTCTCGATCTGGCACAACTAGACCTGAAATTACAACAGGAGGCAGCTGTGGTAGCTATCAGACTGAAAAAATTGAGTCAATAGTACAACCAGGAGGGTCCCCATTCTGCTCCATGCGATGATTCCTCTCAGAAGTCTCTGTAGAGATTGTGTACTTTAGCCTTACAGATCGACATGGTTAGTAGACATCCTGACTTCTTGTGGGGGACGCATCCCAGAGTGTACGTCTTTCAAGGTGAAGGAAAAACAAAATGTGCTTGAATTTTAAGAAATATTGGCTAAAGAAGAGATATTAGTAGCAGGTTGTTAGGTAAGACGGTAAGTTAGGTGAGTGAAAAAGGGAGTGCAAAACAGTCAATGCTCTTAAACTTGGCGTTGTCTTATGGGTAATATAATATATAACCACGACAGTTAGGTGCAGTAAGTGGATATATATTATTATGATCATACTATCACCAGTTGACCATGTATGGACTGCAATTGTTGAGAAAGCTGTTAAGTACCCTGCCTACACGAATTTTGCTGAATACCGACATGATTACGTACAATAGAAGTTCTAAGAAATATTGCAACATTGAAACTGCTTTTTTTTTATATACTATAGGGGGACAGACGAACAGACGGGTCACCTAATGGTAAGTGACACCGCCGTCCATGGACACTTGCAACTCAAGAGTCGCAAGTGCGCTACCCGCCTTTGAGGGTGATGAGGGATGGGGGATGCAGGTAGCGGAAAGAATAGAGGAGGGATGAGGAGATGGAAAAAAGGAGAAAGGAGATGAGGGGAGAGAAAAGGGGGGAGGGGGAATTGGGACTCCGGAAACCTCACTCAATTGCAAAATGCAACGCAAGCGTTACTTCACAACCGGTTTCCTGTGAGGCCGTGGTATCGCACCGGTCGAGCCGGCCCATTCGTGCCTAAGCATGGCTCTACCACTGAAGAGCTTAGCGGGCATGTTGCCTCGTGTAGCCTCCTCATGTCCAAGTTTACCTACACTTGATGTGCTGCCACCGCATTAGATTTAGGCGTAGAATTAAAATAATTATAATGTAATTCGAATAAGGAAGGACACTTCCTTACTAGCATAGTCAGAAATCAGACATAAAGTTTTATAATAAAAATTTAGTTAAATAATAAAATTTTATATTAAATAGCTTCGGTTTCTTTTCAAGTCTTCCGGCTGCTACCTTCCGTAATTAGGCCGTTTGTTGAGCAGGTATGCATTTAAGTCGAGATTACACACACTACCATAGATGATACCATGATACCGATTTTGTTTTACAAATAAATATGACTTAAGCAGTTCTGTTTAGTCCTTTATACTACTTCATAATTGATTATGAAATAACAATGCTAATATTTCAAGTGTATTTTAAATTTAAAAATAAAAATGAATCTCTGAAATTTCATTAAACTCATAAAACAGGTCAAGTTAAATAAAAGGCTTGAGGTTGCTGTTTCTTTTATTTACATAACGAGAGGCAAGTATTTGACACAAATACTAAATTGAACCAAGGTCACTTTAGTTTGTACACTATAATATTTTAGTATATGTGGAAATGTTTTATTTTTCAAAATGTCACAAAAATACAACAGTCATGGCAAAGTGACCAATTTTATTAAGCAATAACTATATTGATATTATAAAAGTACACTACGGACTTCCTGGCAACAGCTACTTTCAGTTACAGGTATGCGACTGTACTGACTTTTTCGAGTTCTTTCTTACGCTCCTTTAATTCATAAGAAATATGCTTTTCCTTTTGGTCAGGCAAGGCAATCTGATCTTATCTATTTTACAAATACTATCATTTTCCCATCTACAATTCCCATAGTATAGTATCCATTCCTTTAGATTTCTCGTAGGAACATCTTAAAATGAATCACAACTAATAGGTATTTTCCAAGTTTTTATATTTATGTTTAATTATACTTAGTTTTACTACTACTACCTTACTTGTCGCTAAACAAGAGTGGGCTCACTAATTCAGTCAATGGTTTTAGGAACGGAGACTACTTCGAAAAGCAATCAAAATATTACCAGGCTTCTAGATCATTCCATTTTTTTTTTCAGCAACTTTCAGTGTGACCCACGTAGTTTTTAATTTTTATTATTTGTTTTTGCTTTAAAACTAAGTCTTTCGGCGATTATATTTACCTAGAAACTTGTGACATCTTCTAACTATTAGTATTTTGTTTTATTTATTTTTTCCTTAAATCTAGTTATTATGTTTTACTTTATTTTGATTTATTTTATGTATTTATTATATATATATTTGTAAATGTTATATATTCCTATTCTATTTTATACATTATTTATATATAACTTAGTTGTTACTTAGAAAATAGTGATTTCGCTCCAAGAAAATCTCCAGTGCCAGTTTTATGATTTCTGTTCCAAGGAATTTTAATGTAGTCCATATCAATACCAACAGTATTCCATCTCATTTTCCTGACACGCTGGCTACCTTTGACTGTAGGAATATACATGCTATCTTAGATGCTGAGTCGTGGTCAAAACCTTGTTTACCATCCGTTCCCTATACTCTTCCGGGCTTCCAACTCATAAGGAATAATCGCGCACTTCGTGGCCGGGGTGGTGTTGGTATATAACTTCTACCTCACATTCCTTTCACTATTCTAAGTATGTCTACGCAGCAAACGCAAGGGCAATTGATTGGTTTCATAGTTCCCGTCTGGTCGTAGACAATGTATACGCTGGTGTCGGCCGGTATGTCGCAGGGTGGCATTTTATCTCCCTTACTTTTCGCTGTTTTTATAAACTACATCTCTAAACAATTACGGCCAAATTTACAGATTTTCACAAAAGCACCATTTGATACCTTATCGCAAGCAATTATCACAGTTCATGTAGATTTATAGCACATTTGTGACTGGAGTCTTAATTATTACAGACTGTGCTTGTGTGTCAGTGTAGTACACACTTACACACTAACACACAGGCACACTCTGAGAGACACACATACACGCACACGCATGCACACACACTTTTCACTTTTCGTCTTGCTTTTTACGTCACCTTTCTGTCTTCTCTCCGCCTCTTTCTGTCCGCCTTTTAGGGTAGGGGCAGGGAGGGGAGAAAAGGGAGGAAAAACAAAACTCTGTGAAAATAAAACTAAGCTTCCAAGTAAGTATGGAAATGAGTGGAAAATTAACCATTTTATAACTACTTCTGAAATGAGCCTTTCTGAAAGCGAAACGAATAGAAAGTAATATAAATATTTTAACTAAAAATCTCGGAGGGCTTAAACGTTAAAAACTAAAGGAACTAGTAATAGTCACAAAATCCAAATCGATATTTAGACTGTGAACGTAACTTCTGGTACCTAGTATTTTATTGCGATTGGTCAGAAAAATAATAAAACAGATCTAGAAATGTAATGTATATACGTATATGATGTAATGTACATACATATATGATGTAATGTACATACATATATGATGTAATGTACATACATATATGATGTAATGTACATACATATATGATGTAATGTACATATATATGTATATGATGTAATGTACATACATTTATTATTGACTTAAAAACTGCACGTTTCACGTGTACTCCACCAAATGCAAAAATCCCTGTATACACTTTCTTCTTTAAAAAGTTTGTCATCATCTACCATTGAACAAAATTTACAATAAGGATCTGTTTCTGGAAAATCAGTCGGATCATGATAAGAGTAGTGATTGTGCCATTTGAAATAATTGTAGTATTTCTCTTTATCGTTTATTAACTCTGCCATTTTCTTCGCCAATGTGGCAGTAGTAAATTTTGCGGCATCCAGATAAATTCCATCTGGCATAAATCTGCAAAGGTACATATTCAAAATTAAGTAACTGTAAAATAAAAATGTTCTGATAGAGTAATTAATTAATCATATATTTAACAAAAAAACATTAAAAAGTCAGTTAAGTTATGGAATTTTTAAAACTGCGAAAAATATGTATGAATTGTTGAAGTATTTCTGGTTCTTATAACATTTGTTACTTTATTTGCAATATGTTTCAAATCAAGAACATTCTAATAAAAATATACCTTAATAATAGAAAAATTAAACGCATTGCATGCAATGTTTTGTTAGGTCATTGAAAACACTATTAGTCACTACCAGCGCACGTGTTTTCTCCACTTAGATCCCGGGTCTTTTAAGTGGGGCGTGAAAAAGCATCTGACCTGGCCGCCATAATGTGGGTCACCGTGCTGCATTGACTAGACAAGCAATTAGACTATACTTATTGCTTTCCATCAGGCAAAGTGGAGTCACTATGGTAGGCTCATAAAAAAAAAACGAAGCAAGTTCTTGAGCCCATAAAACCTTTTATAGCATGAATTGTAAAATCTGGACTACCATAGGGACTTCTGTTTATCTGCTGTATTTCTTTTCTGCTTTCTGATCTATTAGTGTTCGTCGTTATAAGGATTCATGAACATAAATTTATAAAAATTTGCATGTATAAAACGCATTTAATTCCGGCTATATATTTGTACTGTGTACATACATCACTAAAGCATTTATTACATTTATTTATATAAAAATAATTACTCATAAACCAACCTTGTATAATTAGCACCACCAAAAACGATCGGAATAGTGTAGTGGTGCAAAGCGTGAAGTAGCTTTTCTGTAACATAATCCGAACTTATTGAGTTTTCGAACGATAAGTAGAAATAGTAGTCTTGTTCTAACAGTTGCAAGCATGTCGACATATTAGACCGTGGGCATGATTTCGATCCACATTGTCCGTAAATATCTAATATCAAATCATATTTTAACAATTCAGCTATGAGATCTAAAACTAAACGTTCCCTTTTACTATGAGTTTGACAATTTGATACAAACCAAGCCGCGGCATATTTTTTTGTACTCAACTTTTGTTTCATTACATAATCAACAGGATCCATTTCTTCAATTTTTATCCAATGCATTATTTCTTTAGGACCTATTACAATTCCACTGCTGTCTTTAATAGTTATGTAAGAGTACAACTCATCGGAATTTAATTTGTAGGTCCAAGTCCAGTTAAAAAAATCATTGAACATTGTATTACAAAATGGATAGTAGTTTGCTGACTCCATGCTTGCAAAAACGTATTTTTGATGTAGTGATCGTGACTTTGGTAAATCATCGGTTTCTATATCGGAACTATGAAACACAATAACATCAAATTTCGTTACATTAATTAATGAGCTTCTATTGAAAGATACGTAGCAATTCACACTTGGGCATTTTCTGTTTATAAATGTATTTTGACCTTCACCTAAATATTTCACTGGATCTCTGGTTGGCAATGTCCATAGCAATATATTTTTTAATTTTGCTTTTGCTGTAACTTCTTCTTTCTTAAAAATAAGTATTTCTGGTGTGTACTGCTGATCAGTATTTATTTTAGACCTCATTATATATATGACAATTGTAAATATAGTCACCCATAGCATTAACTTTAACTTTCTGTATTTGTTTATCCATAGTTGTGACATTAAGGAAACACTGTCTGTCATTGTCATTTGGTAAGTTTATTCTTATATTTTATTTTATTATGGTCTTATTCGAGATAAGCAGCTTTTTAGCATTAATTCCTTTTTACTACAGAACATACTTCATTTTAGTAGCATATTGTGTAGCCTGTAAATAAAATGTATAACGTATTTCTTTCTTTTTCATTCTTTCACTTTCCTTCTAGATATACAAAATTGAATACCCCTAGATTTTTTTATAAAATATGCACTCTAATTCTTTCGAATCGTCTTCATAAACCATTTTGTAGTTGATGCTCTTTGATCACTGCCCAATTATTAACAAAAGTACACGACGCGAAAAATCTTCTATGGCCGAGAGACTGAACCACGACATTTAAAGTAAATGAACTATACTTAGAACTTTTAAAATATCACTCTCGCTATTCGGAACATATTTTTACAACACTTAACCTTAACAAAAGTTCATGTATGTATGATAGATAATATTGTTACGTATTTATTCTGTTATATTTTTGTTGTTGAGAGATACACGTATTTGTCTATCTCTACTCTCAGACTGAACATGCGGCCCTGAACCCTGAACATCGTCGTTCGTTCGCTGAAAGGATGAGATCATCGATGCTTTTTATACCCTGCTGTAAGAAATCTTATCCAAAATATCAAATCGTGATATAACTTTGTAGATTTTGTCAGAGTAGGCAAAACGGCAGACCATCACATGAAGGGTACGGATGGAAAATATGGCCTAGAGGAAAGAAATAAGAGAGGAAGGAGGCTACTTTAATTCCGTATTGACGGAAAGATGACAAACACTGCAACTGCTTTCAACGCCATCCTAGAAGACTATATTTACGAGGAAGTCCCGTGGTAAACGATAAAGTAATCAAATCGACTACATTATGATCAATTTCCGCTGGAGGAGCTCTAATTTCAAAGTGAGAACCATCTTTGGTACGAATTGTGGAAATGTCTCTTAGTAGCCACATTTTTCTTGGATCTAAAAATAGTAATAAAGACTCCTTTCCGCTTCCTCTACATCTATCCAAATTGACAGTGTTTAGAAAACACATAACCACAATAACAGAACAACTACTATCTCCTGAGGCCATTGCAAATGTTCAGTGTACTTACCTAAATAATATGGTATGGAATACTGTTTAAACAAGGACCAAACATCGCTTACCACCTACTAACTAGTGATACCTGAATTGTAATTCAAGATTGAAAACTTTTGAAAATCGTAGGAAATACAATCACCATGACGTGTCTGTAATAGAAGATGAGGGTGGTAATCGGCTTCAAGACTTAGGTCAATATCTGAAAGATGACATAAATACGGCGAGGATATTACGATCCAAACTCACGGTCATAACTGCACTCTAAAACAGGAAAGCACCCAGCCCGGATCTATTAAAATGCTGCCAAACCTCAGTCAGCTGCAATCTATAAATCACCATTACATGTGAACAGCTATTTCTATATGTAAGATCTGTAGTAGATTTTCAACATAGAAATCACGTATTGTCTTGCGCCAAAATTCGGTTACTTCCTGTCCGTGGAGCAGGTCGGGTTTTAAAAAACCAATATACACTCATCACATAGACACACCAGAGTTATATAATTTAGACGACGGAGTAATATTATCAGCCTTTCCCTAGCGATGTGAGCTACGACAAGTTCTGTGATGCTGTCGAGACCTGCACTGTTCCGGAGTCTACCCACAGATGCCTGTTTCTGTTTCCAGATATATCCAAGTAAGTGTTTAGATTTTTTTACTAAGCCGCAAAGATGACCCTCCAAATATAAGGTCAGAGCACAAAACCAATGCAATTGCATTACGGGGTAAAACAGGGACACGTTATATCTGTGACTGTTAATATATCTATGTAATTATATCTTTATGACGCTCGATAACTTAATGAATATTAACGGCCAATACAACACACTTACGATTTGCAGACGATATAATCATCTTGACAGAATATCTACATGAAAGTTTAAACAATTCTTTGAGATGAGTGAGACTTGGGATGAATTTAGTTTTGTGATAAAAATAATAATTACACATATGCCTGATTATCCACAAAATTGATACTATATAGACACACATATACATATACATATATGTATTTGGCAATTCCGTTAGTAGGCGTAAAATAAAAAATAAAAATAATAATTTAATATATAATGGACGGTGAAGCTGATAATAAACCGACAGAAACAATTCTATTATTTTATAGCCCAGAACACTTGCTGTCATCTTAAAAAAAAGTTATAAATCAAAACCTGTCACGTTCTCAACGTCAATGTGTTATGATAACTTTACAAGGCTGCACTTAAGCGATAAGCCTGAAAACCGTAATACATTTAGTGTTTTCTTAATTACTAATAACAAATACATTAACGTTCACCATGCCTCGACTTGAGTAGCATATGTGAGGCATGTTTAATTTTTTACCTTAAAGAAAGCTGGTATTGTGGTATGTTGAACTCGAATCCAGTAATAAAAATACATATAGTGTTCCATTATCTCGCCTTGTGACTGAGTCCTCAGGTACACCCTAGAGAGGAAAACCCTGTCACTCAAGTAAACTTAGCCGCTTGTTGAGCAAGGTAACCCTTATCTAGAAAGGCTCGCGCCGAGTAAGTCGACTCATCGTCAGATATGCTTCTGCCTATTTTTCTATATTCAAAGCAGATATGGCAAGTTTTCTAATTTAAATTTTAGAAACCAGCTGAATTTAGATACATATTTAGCAAATATTACATTTAAAAACAAATTATTGGACCTAAAGATATTATAGACTAGAACTATGGCGAAGAAATAGAACCTATAGACATTGGCTTTCAAAAGGAACTGAGACACAAGGTAACACTATATGGGTACTTAGTTCATGTCCACTTATAACGCTTTATATAAAAAACGACTGTAAAGACAATGCAATTAGAAGAAGCGTAATATAAATAAAAAAATAAGTTGACTGTAATTACTTTATGATAATTTTTAAAACTATATGTATGTCTTTGTTATGATGATAACCGCTGTGAACTTTTAATCAAAAGTGTACTAATTGTGTATAATTTTATTTATTTTTTGATAATTCATTTTCTGCTGAATATCTCACAAAAAATTACATCAAAAAAAAATATTATTATCTTGAAATATAACGCTATTTTTGTTTCAGATTTATCACGACACGTGATTCATATTCATCACTAAATGATAACATTGATAACTGTTTTATTAACAGGAAATTAAAAATGGAGTTGTCGGAAGAGGAAGACCTAGGCGAACGTTCTTGGACCAAGTCCAAGAAAATCTAAGCAAAGGCCAGGTCAAAAGTACCTTTAACCGACGAGCCTGTATGCGGAACGGAATGAAAGTTGAAGAAGCGAGATATAGAATATATCAGAAGTATATCAGTATCGAGAGGTATATCAGAATCGTAGCAAATGGAAGGAAGTGATCTCAGCCTACTCCTATGGGAAAGAGGCGTGATATTATGCATGTATGTATGTAAATTAAAAATGCTATATGCATACTGTAATCGTAATGTAATAGATACAAAGGCAATAAATGCAAAAGTCCAAATGGCCAATCTATAATATTTAGAAGTTCCATGTTCGACTGTATTTATATTACTACTTTTTTTATATTTTTTTTTTTTTTTTTTTTTTTTATGCGATAGGGGGCAAACGAGCAGACGGGTCACCTGATGGTAAGTGACTACCGCCGCCCATGGACACCCGCAACTCAAGAGTCACAAGTGCGTTGCCGGCCTTTAGGTAGAGGTACGCTCTCTTCTTGAAGGTTTGAAGGTCGCAGTCTCGAGAAGCGCACAGTGGTGGAGTGCCAATCGTCCAGGTGATGGGGATGGATATTTTGTCGCGTAGGACGATGGCGGAAACCAGCAGCCGGTATAAGTCCGAACAATTCCTCTGAACACTCCCCATGATACAAGCGATAGAGGATGCAGAGTGAAGCTACATCTCTCATGTATACATGTACATGTATAAAGCGGTATAAAGTCCAACAAAATACATATAAGGGTATGTTAAATGTATATGCGAAAATCTTTTGCCATCCGAGCTAACAGTGTTTATATCTACTGTTGCTAAGAAAACAAACATAGTAGTTAGCAATAATTTTTGCAAAACCTGTTTCCACACATGATCGAACATGGCAGAAATATTTTTCATGACAGGTCATACAATATGTAAACGAGTCTTTCTGCTCTAATACTACAAATCGTTTAAGGTAATTTGGCAACCACGCTGTTAAATAAAACTTCATAGTGTTTACCTGTGTTTACGCACGAGTTTTCAGTCCGAAAGAGATTGACATGGTTAACAACAATACGACTGATACTATGATTTCTTCAGATGGAATAATCGTTAAGCATAAAACAATCTATCTTAGAGTGCTTAAACGAATTTCTATTGCAAGTTGTTTGTCTAGAAGTGATTTAAACTTGTGCCCCTCCCCCCTTCCGTTAGATGGGCCCGAAGAACAATTTGATGCGTAAGGCGAAGAAGCCAGTAATGTGATGTATGTGATATAACAATTAATTGCGACTTGCAAAGTAATCTTCAGATTTATAGAACTTTGAGTTATTATTATTAGTTATTTATGGATATCTCTCACCAATGTCAATGATTCCGCCAATGTCAAGTATTTCTAGAAAAAAAAAAAACAGTCTGTGAAAACATGACTGCCTTGTTGGTCAACCTTCAATAAAAAAAAACTTTAAACTTTGGGTTCTAGCAGTTTACATATAGGCTGTATTGTAGTCAATACCCATGACAGGTCTCTGTCACAAATGTTGTCATTGTTGTTTAGTTATTGCACATGTAACCTTTTGTTTTGAGAATTTGTATACTTCTTGCAAAGTTCTAAAAGATTATATTTTCATGAAAATTGATGATGATTGTGTGTGATTGTGATGATGATGAATGATTAACTTTATGAGCAGTACAAATCTCATAACCATCCATCATATATTACTAGGTATACGCTATCTGCCATTCTTCTTCCAAAAGTCAAATTTTAATACTTTGCACAAAATAAACGTGTGACATTTTACTGACTAACAGATTATCAAAAATCGATATCTCAGATTCTAGGCCACCTAAGAAGACAAAACTTGGTCCAGCAAGAATGGCAAAACAAAGAAGGAACTGAATACTATTACATCATCATCATCATCAGCCTATCGCAGTCCACTGCTGGACATAGGCCTCTCCCATTGCACGCCACTTCGATCTATCTTCAGCTTCTCGCATTCACGTGTACTCTACCTGATATTTTAAGATAGGTTAGCTTTCTTCTGAAGTTGAAACGGCGTCAACTCATGCGGCAACCAAACTGAATATTTCTTTTGTAAAGCATGGAGTTGTTTTTGTACTGCAGTATGAGAACACTGAAGCTGTTTTGACACAGACAACGTGAAGTGAACCTGGGATCCATTTCTATGAGTCTTTTTAACTCATCTACATCTATTGTAGGACGTCGTCCTGGATGAGGTTCATCAGATAAGTCATAATTTCGTTCGTAAATCGTTGCACATATATTGCGCACTACTTCAGTCGCTTTTCGACCTAAGCGAAATTCGTGACGTAAAAGCAGCCGAAGTTCTCTACGAGAAATATTCATAATTTACTGTAGTTTTACTATTCGAGTTCCAGTTGTCAACTGATCTGACATACAACTACTCCAACAAAATTGGAGATAGTTCTATAACGTTTTTGAAACTGATCGAAAAAAGTGGCGGGTTTATCAGTTGCCAACCTAATAGTTGTTATATGAATACCATTGTTCCAAATAAATTGGTAACTAGTTTAAAAAATTAAATGCCTATAGTATACCCCTTTCATCAGCTACCCAATTGATTTCATGAGTGTCATTGTACAAATGTACGTTCATTAGCACACAACTTACAATAGGGATTGGTTCCAATACTCTTAAAGCGATTCACTTCACTTCACTCACTTGACTTCTTTCAATACTCTTAAAGAGATTTCTTAAAATTGAGAAATCATTACAGTTATAATGATTTCTCAATTCGAAGAAATCGTAACATCTCGTTTTGTTGATGATTTCAATCATTTGCTGGATGAGCTCTTTCGGAGTGAAATTTCATACGTTCAAGTAAGAACCACCTGGCATAAACCTGTAAATAAGTTGAAACTTTATTATTCAGCATAGTCACAAAATTCATTTACATAGGAGAAACTTGTCAATGGAAATATTTCAGACATGTTCCATCATTATTATTATCGCATTTTGTGTATTATTTTGCAAATTGCTTAGTTCCTGTATTTAGTTCATTTATGTAGCAAAAGTACAAACAATTATAAGCTCGAATTACAAGATATTTTCAACTTCCACTTTTGATTAATGGCTTTTGTAAAAGAGGGAGACATTGTCATTATACCAAGGTAATACTTATAAAGTCAAAATATTAAAAATCCTTGACGTGAAAGCAATAAAATTAAGCTTTTCGCATTTATCGCCTTCTGCACCGATACTAGTAGCCGTCATCACAATTTTGTCATCATAAGTGTAAGCACAGCGTTATTTCGTAACTTTTCTGTGACATAGTCATCAGAAAGTAAATTTTCCAAAGACAAATAGAAGAAAAATATTCTTTTCATTAGAAGTTCAAAGCGGTCCTGTTCATTACGAAGACGTTTCTTTTTTGAAATGTCCAAAAATATTCGTTGTTTAATTGTTTTTTTTTTATATTTTGCTCTAATAGCATTATACATTTTACACTTACATACGCTTCCCTTCTACTTAGAGTTTTAAAATTGGATACGAACCATGCAGCTAATATTCTCTTATGTCTCAGTTCGTTCGTTAGGATTCCGTACCCAAAGAGTAAAACGGGGTTCTATTACTATGACTCCGCTGTCCGTCTGTATGTCTGTCTGTCATTAGGCTGTATCTTATGAACCGTGATACTTAGACAGTTGAAATTTTCACAGATGATATATTTCTGTTGCCGCTACAATAACAAATTAAAGTTGTTTTTAAAATTTTAGAAACAAATTACAAATTCTTCCTAAAAGGTAAAAACATACTCGTTGAACGAAACAAGGTATCTAAAAAAAATATAACTTTAATTTGTAAAATTCATATTCTTTAAACGATACGTTATAATAACCGAAATTAACTATAATTATTTTTTATCGAATATACTATTTTAAAATGAGAAGTATCCAAACTATATATGTAAATGAATTCGACAAGTTAAAGACCTTAAAGTCAAATTGAAGAATTTGTCATACATTTCATTAAATACATGATAATAGGCAGGAGACTCGATACTTACATATACATACGTCTGATTACAGAGTCTTCTATTAGGTAAAGTGATAATACTTCTGTATAGTTCTGAACTGTGTTTTTTTTATATTGCATGCTAATCCGTCAATTGATGGATAGCGTGCCTGTTTGATGTTATATAAAAGTTATTTACGGGAAAATGGTATTTTAGAAATATATCTTGACCTATTCTCATAAACAAATAAAGAAATCTAGAAACAAGGATATACACACGTCTACTTAAAATTTGTTATTGCATATAAACAATATCCATTAAATACAATTAGATGGTACACGGACGCCGACATGAAACACACTTTGGCTTACATTCTCGTTATTGTTATAACTTGTTTTTTTAGCATAACTGTGGAGAGGGCTGGTTTTAGTTTTATTAAACTTGAGAAGGCTGATTTTATTTTGATTGATATTCTAGTACAAGCGTTAATAATTTAAGGTAATTCACTACCTGATTGATTGATCACCGCTCACCGCACAACACAAGCAAACTACACGTTTTATAATTACCAGTGGCAACAGTCGCTTTAAACATGTATGTATATATTGAGTACTCGTATGGTATTTCTACTTTATCACACCCACATATCAGTGTGCATATAATTACAATTACATGTAAAATACTATTTGTGTGCAAAAAAAAAACAATACAATATTTCATATAACGTCACTGCGGTTTTCTTGAAAGGAAACATAGCGTCACCGAGTATGACTCGGTAATCTTGTAAAAACTTAAAAAATATAGAAGATATTATTTCGTTAGTGGTCATTTGTGAAGCACTGTCTGCAGGGCTCAAACTGAAATCATCTGGCAATTATTGACTCGAGAGTTTTAAAGTTAATATCTATGATTTTTTTATCCGTTGTAAAGACTTTTACACAGTATATTTCAAACTTAATGAAGTTTGATAAGGAATAAACACAAAGAGAACAAAACAACGAATGAATAAAATAATAATTATTTCTCTAATAAATATTCCATTTCCTTTTTAGGGTTCTATTTACCATAATGGTTACAAGAAACAGATACTATGTCGTATCAACAAGTTAGGTATTGACGCGACTGCTTTCTAGCAAAATAATTACTTTCAATCTGACAATTGTACATAGACCAGGGCTGAAGCCTTTGAAAATGGTAAAAAAAATAAAAAATGTAATAGTAGGATGAAACCCGTTGGAAAAGGAAGAGAATATAATAGAAATGAAAGGAAAAATAATTTACGGGTGATCTGAGGTTGGGAAGGGAAGAGGGTGAGTTTTAAGGGTAAAAAATGGTTTATCTCGATTTCTGGCTACAACTACAAGTTCTATGGTGAAAAAGTTAAATAGCAAAGTGGGTAATAAAAAGATCTACAACTTTTGTATATACTTTTTTTACTTTTTTCCTATAATCTCAAAATTTATGGGAAAAATTAAAATAACCCAAGTTTTAATTTTTATCTTTTACAAAAAACAACTTTTTTCCACGAAATTTGGTGAAAACTTACCTTTTTATGTTACAAACACATTGTAATTTTTTTGATTTAAAATATTAATTTTTTCACCTTATTTTGACTTAATATCGAAAAAGCACCCTCATTTTCAATCGAAAATTCTCAGGTTAAAAAAATAAGTTTCTTTTAGAAGGCTGTATCTATATCGACCGGGGAGTATTTTAAAACTGCAAATTAAGTTTGTCTTTCAAACACACTCTAAAAAACAAGCACAAATGTTCAAGAATTGATTCAACACACTCACACTTAGCCGGTTTTAAGTAAGCATTTCACAAAAAGACTGGTGTTCATATTTGAGAGTATTGTGGCTTTATATGACCCGTTTCTATCTGATAGCCAACTGCTACAAAGAATTGTGGGACGATGACTAAAGGATTAAAACAGACAAAGGTAAAATGCCTCCCCTAATTAAGCGTTAGATAATGTGTATATATACATGCTTCATTGTTCCCTCTTTAACATTTGATAGAAGATAGCGACATTTGTGAAATATAAGGATTAAGTGTTTCACATTATTGTATTAACTGTGACGTTTTGGTTTGTGGTTTTTAAATGAAACCTCAAACGAGACGATTAGAATTTTATGTAGCCCTTAGTATGTCTATAGTTAGCTTTTTATTAAGGTCGACCAAGGGCGGCAGTTGTCCGCTTATACCGTTAAAAAAATGTTTACCAACTTATAAACGAATAATGAGGTCTAGTATACTAGTTGAGCTGTTTCAAATTTAAGATTTAGTTTTGCCTAACAAGTTCCTTAGATCAGTACCATATCATATCGATATCAATACGATGCGAATAATCACATTACAAAAATCACAGTATTCAAAATTTCAGTGAATAATTTCAGTTATTGGCCCAATGATACATTCAATTTATTACGTTTCCATTTATCAATATACAATCTTAATAAATGAGTACACCACGAAAGGGATTTGTACACCAATAAAGTAATAGACGATTTAGTTTTCGTCTAACAATGTAAGAGTATAACAGTGACCTTTAAGCGGTATTCAAAGAATTAACTCCTGATGAATATTTTCACTTTATGTACAATAGGACTTTCTTTTTTCTATTCCATTATCTATCTATGTCTATTTAAGAAAACTAAAGAGATTAAAACTTTTGAAGTACACTAGTGGAAACACCCTTGAATAAAGCCTTCAAGGGTGTTTCCTCTCATGACTAATCCCGTTTTGGGTCGAATCCCTTCCCTCACGCCTAACATTTTTTTTATCTCACAAAGGATTCGTTTTTGTAGAAATGTCTTGCGGTTATTCTATACAAATGTTACGCAAAGGAAATTGATAAGACGTAAATACTATGCCGTGTTTTAAGTTTAATTTATAAGCGAAAGTGTAAAATGAACTGTACTTAGATGTAACTTAGAGTCAGTAACGGCTTTAACAAATGAATAATAGAAAATTTATTTTAATCCTCAAAATTCGCACGAATAAATAATTGAAAATTAATATCCTTATCACCCCCAAAGGCGGACAGCGCACTTACGACTTGAATTGCAGGTGTCCATGGACGGCATTTGTCACTTACCTTCATAATTACCTATAATATATAAGATAAACGGAAAAAAAAGGAATTCTAAGATTTACATGATTCTACCTGCCCCAGTTATACATATGCTAGGTTCAGATAGTAGATACAATAGTACTACATATATTTTTTGTGACTTAATATATACTTACTTAATAAATATTTAGATTTTAAATGTTATAAAAAATATACCCTACCGTAAAGGTAGAAATTGATGCAGTGACAGTGATGTTAATTTGGATGTATTTATTTACTTAGTATCAAGGACAGAAGTTCTGTGTAAGTCTCTTATCAAATAAAGTTATTTGACATATTTTCATTTAAAAAATCTTCACAAGATATAATAAACGTGAAATATGTCAACTGTATAATTTCTTTACACATAACGCCAGACGAACAGACGGGTCCCCTGATGGTAACCGCCGTCCATAGACACCTGCACACTCAATAAACGTAAGTGTTTGAGGGATTGGGGATGCGGTGAGGGGAAGAAGAGAGGAGGAATGAAGGAAAGGAAAAAAGAGAGGAGGAGTTGGGCCTCAGGCAACCTCACTCATTTCAGGGAAATCACAACCGGTTTTCTGTATGGCCGTGGTATCGCACCGGTCGAGCCGGCACATTCCTGCCTAAGCATGGCTCTACCACTGTTGAGCTGAGCTGACCTGAGCTGAGATTCCCCAGTTAAACAGACAACTCACCTCAAATTCATATACAACTAGACTATTATTAATGTTTATTATTTGGATCTCCAATAAATGATACACTTATCTATTACAAAAACAGAAGTTTCAATTTTGAACCTTGTTCTCATTTAGGCAATCACATCTAACACCAACAAAAGTCTACACGATATATCATCACGTATACATTTTATCAACTCACGTTATTTGACATCTCGGCCTTAATTAAAAGTTACATTGTTATGAGTGAGTTATTAGAAATGATAGAAATGTCCTTATACACCTTTTTACAGTAATTTAGTAACTACCTTATTCTAATATTACATTCTGGTGAGACTATAACTTTAACATTAAGTTACACTGTTCAGCCTAAACTCTTTTGCATGCAGAGGTCATCAATCTTCTACAGCTTTGTATCATGTAAGGCAGTATGTTTTTTTGCCACCATGAGGAATTCATAAATGTCAGAATGTGTGCATGTGTGCTCATATTTTAAGTTATGATACGATATCATGTCACTTAAGACCGTAAGAAAAGACATATATCTATCTGTAGCGGAATGCAATGGCGATTCTCGCTTCTTCGTTCAATTTTTTTTTCTATACATGTATACATGTATTTCTATATACTCATATAATAAAAAAAAAAAACAATGTAACATTTGAATTTGGAATCTGTTGTTCTAATATGAATATTCATTGTGCCAATCAGTGTTATATATTTTTATTAAAGTACATACGTAAAGTGGTTAATATTATACTAATGTACAGCAATGCATTACCTACTTCAAAGGAGTGTCAGAATCGATATAAATGTCTAAGTCTTGTGTGTATTTTTTGTTATCCAAATTAGATGAACATCAAAATGATTTACCATAATTGATTCTATACATTCTAAGTATTTTAGTAAGAAAATTGATTTGTAAATATTGGCCAGCAGTGCGAGTAAGCAGGCAGTGCATTTGGAACAGAGAAGCGAGGTTATAATGAACCACTATGTGCAGATTGGCAACATTAACGAACATTTGTAAATATTACCATAAACTGTAAACTGTTAGCTACAAAAAAATCAATTATACGTGATTGGAGTTTAATGGCAATGGCCTTTTTGATAGTGATTCGAGCATTTGGAAAAGTGATTGACTAGGATCACATGTAAGACAGAACTGTAAGAAAATTAACTTGAATTAATTTTAAGAATTCGGTTAATATTATCACTGTGTACTTATATCTTAACCTATGATATGATATGATAATATATGATGTCACTTAAGGCCGTAAGAACAAACATATTTCTGTAGCGGAAGAATGCAACTGCTATTCTCGCTCCCTAGATCGAACGCAAGCAGAGGAAACACCGAGGTACTTTTTAGTCGGTAAAAGTTCGACATACCCCCAGCTCCTTCCCCCCCCCCCAACCTTAGGTGTAGGACATCCATGAAGATTTTAAACACCGTCAGTAAAAAAAGGGACAGAGCATTTGTCTGCTTGAATTGAAGACTACTGATTTATCCAATGCCTCCACGCTACAAAAGATGCTACTACATCAGATTTCAGTGGTAGAGCCATGCTTAGGCACGAATGGGCCGGCTCGACCGGTGCGATACCACGGCCTCACAGAAAACCGGTTGTGGAGTAACGCTTGCGTTGCATTTCCCCGAAATAAGTGAGGTTTCCGGAGGCCCAACTCCCCCTCTCCCCTTTCCTCTCCCCTCATCTCCTTTCTCCTCATCCCCCTCTCTTCTTTCCGCTCCCTGCATCCCCCATCCCTCCCTCAAACACCACCACCAGTCACCCTCAAAGGCGGGCAGCGCACTTGCAACTCTTGAGATGCGGGTGTCCATGGACGGCGATTGTCACTTACCATCAGGTGACCCGTCTGTTCGTCTGTCCCCCTATAGTATAAAAAAAAAAAAATGATGAATTTTCTGATTTAGCCATAATCTTGATATGTAAAACCAATATGTCTAGTACAAATATTAGTAATACTGAAGGTAGGTACTACTTGTTTTTTTTTCTTATTTATTGAACGAAACAACGCATACAAATGTTAATAGTACAAATATCGCCAATCTGTCTACCAGATTGTTCTTGATAATTGTTTTTTTTTATCTTTTTTCATAGATACTTTTATATAATAAGTCTGATCAATCATCATAAATACTCATACAATTAAAAAAAAACAATGTAACATTTTTATTTGGAATCTGTCATTCTAATATGAATATTCATGGTGCAGATCGGTGTTATATATTTTTGTGATATTAAAATGGAGGGGGGTGATAAAGAGAACCAAATTACTGTGATAGCATTACACAATGTAGGTATGGAGGATAAATGTGTTAGTTAACTATTTGTGTAACGGGCTATAAATAGGTATAATAAAACCTCCTCTGTTTGTGACAGAAAAAGATCTGGCCGTTCACGTAGTATTCGAACGATAAAGGCGATCAAAGCAGTGAAGGAAAGAATTCGAAGAAATCCTGTCCGAAGGCACATGATTTTATATCGAGAAATAAGTGCAGCATCTCGAAAATGTCGCGTATTTTAAAAGACTTAAGACTTGCAGCCTGTAAGAGACGCACTGATCATTCCTTAACTGATAATTTAATAAGATGTAGGTGGTAAAATTAAGACACCTTCTTAAGCGGTACGCAAATTGAGGTCTCAGAAAAAATATTTACTGACCAGATTTTTTTTACTATTGAGCAATATTTTAACAAGTAGAATGACCAAGTTTATGCTCTAAGCTCTACAGAAGCTTCCAATTTGTCAGCAGAGTACAACATGGGCATTATCTGATTTCAGTGATGATTTGATGTTGTGTTAGTTATCAAGGAGTGACTGATCCATATTTTTGTGAAAAAGGTGTCAAAACATCGCCACAAGTGTAGATTATTAGTAAATGTAGTTAAAAAAGTGGTTAAACCTATCAAGAAAACCATGTTCCATAACCAACATGATTATTTCAGCAAGACTCAGCACCGTTTATGTGTGTACATATATGTTTCCACAAGCTCGATCCTCCTAATCGTGGTTGGAAACGAACGTTTCTGACTTCATCAGAGCTGAAGACCAGCCGTCATCTAGTCTCGATTTTAATCCACTGGATTATAAGTTATGTTTAGTTTTAGAGAGTGTGGCATGCTCTGGTTAGTTTGGAATCAGACGGATGTGTGTGATATGACTGAAGTTGTCACTATTATTGTAGTAACTACATATTCCTCATTTGAAAGTAATTTTGGTCCACGTGAGCTCCAAATCGATTATTCATTCGTGTTCCCATACGTGGTTACCGTGTCGCACCTGAGACGCGAGAAATTACGATGTCACCCTTGTTGAATGCGAATTGAGCTTACAATACACTTTGTCTTCTGGTATAATTTATTAGTCATAACACGTGTCAAAATGTACGATTTTCTAACTCGTCTAAGTTGTTTCAATATTTTTTTTGAGACTTATATAGCGCAGCGTCATCTAATTACACACTACTCGTCGTTAGTACTGTAGGTTTTAAAACACGGATAAACAGTCACAGATACCTATGTTAAGCTCGCGCATTATTTATTAACTCTCACATTTTGCCAATTAGAATTTGGTTCCACTAACCGTACATGCATACATAGATTCCTACCAACTTCGAAACTTCGGCTTTTGATCAGCGCCAATAGCGTACAGATTTAAATAACTAGTGTAGTATTAACTCCAAAATACCCCATAAAAAAGTAAAACGAAATACCTATGTTACTATATTGGAGTCATATTGTACAGCTGTGCACTCTTGTTATTACAGAATATCATCATAAAACAATTCTACACAAAAACCAGCCTCAAACGAACACATATGGTACATAGATTATTCTTCTTAATGCCACAGAATTATCTTGCTACCATCTGTTAGATGAGTCCAATATGTTTTGTGCGATCTCCTTACAAAAACTGGATAAAAATGGTACCTATAATAGTGAAATAAATCAAAGTAGACGGATCTAGCCTATCCATCATCGGGACGCCGCACCGACCGCCGAGCCATTGACGTAGGGCAAGCCATGGAAATATTGGGAGCTTTATTATGAACAATCCCAAATCACTATAAATAATTATGTACAGTGATTTGGAATTGTTATATATATTGTTGAGGTAAAATATGTGATTACATTTAGGTCAGGTTAGGCCATTTTAGAGGCGCCCTGAGTGTGGCCGCGGGTGGTCGGGACGGGTTTTTCTCTCCACCCGCTTTAGTGACCAGCCGCGAGGGGGTGACGTCCGCGTGTGTCTGGACGCCGCCTTATTGATAGGTTACCCGTAGGTGGTGCCCGCATAGTGCGGGCAGGCGCTAGGAGGGGTCCGGATGTCTTAATAAAGCTGTTCCCGGATTCCTCATATTTTAAGCGCAGTATGGCACACCGTGTGGTTTTAGTTGGTTCGATTCCGACACACTGTTCCACCGAAAACCCCGGTGGGATGACGACCCGAGGGGGTTTCCACACGAAAAAAAAAAAAAAAAAAAAGTCTATTTTAGAGGGGAGGCTTTGAGTGTCTAGTCAATTTTACCTTGATTTAAGGAACTTTAAGTTACAAAAGTATTGCTTATATATACTCCCACGCCTATGTCAACGAATAGGTAGGCAGAAGTGTTTCAGACACCCACCCCTCTTTGCAAAAACCATAATTTATTCCGTCCTACATAATAGGGGTCAACCCTGCCGTGTTCCAGGCACTGTAAGACTGTATTTATACTGTCTGATAGATAACAGGCGCCTTTTGCGACACCCACGGGAAGAGATGGGGTAACCCTATTTTACTCTAACAAGAATCAGACGGCTACAAAAAGGTTAAAGTTTTCACAAGTCCAAGTGTCACTATAATGAATATAACGCAACACGTTACTCGTATCTATTAGTAAACGACTGTCGACAATGTGAGTTACCTACACTTAACTTTATTTACTATTTAACTGTATGTTTTACAGCTTTAGTTAAGATATTGTACAGATTATAGACAACAGGAGGAAATAGTAGAGGTAATCATATAACAAATGAAAAATAAGTGTTCACCCGATTACAAATTCTGCCATAACGGTCATAGACAATATGAAAAAAAAAATATATGTACGAAATTGCACGTTTCTATCTTTTTTTGCCGCATTTATGTATACTTGCATTTTAAGTTGAAGACCTGTATATACTTTCATAACACTTAAGTCACGTCGAACTTCCTGTGCTATTTAAGACCTAGCGAAAAAAAGATAATTATTGGTGACTCTTCCTATATAAACCCGTCGTGGAGGAATTATCGATGTCTTTGTGCAGTTCTAAGCCTATTCTATATGTCTGTGGTCTAACCTATCGTATCAACAACTGGTTAATAGTGTCGTTGACCGTGTCATCCGTCAGTATTATGTGCATTACAGTCAATAAAAAAATCTGAAAATCCTAACATACTATGCGCTCTGTTTTCACTTATAAAAAATATTCGCAATATTCGCAATATTTTAAAAATGTAAAAAGGGTTGCTTGGTAGGTACGGTGTACTTGTTTACTTACTACTTTTTATTTATTTGGTATGCTAAACAAAAATGTTATTTCTTTCACATCGCAAATTGTTTCCATATAATGTTTTCTAGTTGCATGTATTAGAGTGATGAGATAACAAGAGTGTGTAGCTTTGATGAATATGTAGTCACAAGAATTAAGACGAGAATGTTGCAATGAATTAGGCATATTGAGATAATTAGTGAAGAGCAAATCTCTAAATCAAACAATTTGTAAGGTGAGTAGATGATAGGAACAGGCAAATCTCTAATCAAACATTTACTGTCTAAATTGGCAGTATCTAATGAATGTGATATAAATTTTGCGTTTCTGCTTATCTCCAGACATTAATAGGTTGCGAACCTATTCATGTATAAATACAGACATAATATACTATCAAAGTTTGTTTTTTTTTTTTTTTGATGAGATAAGTAAAGTATTAATGATCGCAGTATTTTTCAGGTACATTTATTATACTTTTTAATTTCATGGCTACCAATGACTACAAACAACGACGCCCTATTTGACTGTTTGGAAGACTACATGGATGAGTTGATTGAAAATTTTGAGGATTTCGCCAAGAAGTCTCTTGTGTTAATAACTGCAGCTCTGGGAACTATCGTTATCATGGCCATGTACTGCCTAAGACAAGTATCATCCAACAACCATCCAAACAGAACTATTCAAGGTAATATTTTTCAAAATCTTTGTTTAGGGAATTGCTTATCATGATTTTTTTAGCTTAATGCTTCATAAAGTTTTTTTTCATTTTCCTATTTATATGTGGACATACAATGTTTCATGGTTTTAATGAAAAAGTCTTATTCCTTTCAGCATGGTTTTAATGCGTATACAAATATATAGGGCAAAGTGTATTAACAGCTTATTTTTAAAATGACAGGACGTTTAAATAGTTTATTTTCTAATTGTATTTAGTAACACCAGACCATAGCAAATAGACATATTCTTGCCTACAGATATTTGTACAGAGCAGGAACCTCGAACCCGTGACCCCCCATGTTGCAGTCAAATGAACTACCGCCGCGCCACATAGGCACACAATATTTTTTTATTCCATAATAACGCAAATGCACACCATAAGATAAACAGAAATGTGAGAAACGACAGCTTGTGTTAAAAATAAATACTTGCCTTCAGAAACTTTAATTCGTACAGACCTTGTACGAATTCCTTTATTTTCTACCTGTTTTATAGAGGACCTTTCTACACGTAATATATTAATCTTTGGAGTTTAAGTCGTAATAGTAACATGGGTACACGTAGGTACAGTCTTTATCTTCACATAACTACCCGGACGACCTGGACGAACGACGGCCGTAAAGGTGGAACTTCCAACTTACAAGAGAGTCGTTGTTAAGAAATTTGTAAATCAGGATAAAACAAATTTCAAGAAGTTTTCGCATCAAATTACAAAGGCCTTTACTGTAAACGTAACTAAGATAAGTTTAAATGTTACGTTATGTTTTTGAAATTACTTAGGGGTGTTCTTTATCCTCCTGTCAAAGTTTGCCATGATTTGTACTGGTAAATGAGTTCAGATTTTAAGCAAGATATTTTAAAAATACTTAACCATAATTTAATAACCAATAAATATAATCAGTTATCAAAATATATGTATAATGGATATTAGTAGTTATAGTAATAAAAAGCAATTTAAAAATGTAGTGGCAGTTTTGTATTTCAACACAAAGTATGTTTTAATTCATTAAAAACTAAGTGTTTGAGTAATAATAAATATTGAAAAGTTTAATGCTTGCATGCATATATATATTGCATGCATATATATATATATATATATATATATATATATATATATATATATATATATATGATATATGAGAAGGACAAGAAAAAAAATAAAAAAATAAAATTGAATAGCATATTGAGTGGCTTTTCTTTTACCCTTTTATACCTGAAAAACACACATTATTTTGTTTTAAAATACCGCTCCTAACAATGATAACTTAACTGTACACAAAATAAAACATAAATAGTTTCTTCGTATTCTATATACAAAACTAATTCAAGACATTTTCATCTAATTACTTGTTCTCAGTAGATATCCGAATCGATGGTTTTGCCTGACCGTAAAAGCTCATAATCAACTCTGCTCTTCTAATCCCACCATACCCTATCACCCTATTGAGTGTTAATCTGAGTTTCGCTTCAGTGTGTGGAGCTTGACTACGCTTTGGCCATGACCTTTTCATCACCAGTGATCAATCTTTTCAAAAATAGTTCAATTCTATTTAATTTCGATTAAAACGGTTTGTAGCCAATCCAAAGTTAATAAAAATGGCATCGATTTTATCCGTATGAGGACGACCAGAGCAAGCTGCATCTTTGACATCAAAGTTCCCGGACCGAAAGCGCTTGAATCTTGTGGTACTCTTACTGACACTGTATTAGGCCCATAATTCACAGTCACATTTCTTTTCCTTTTTATAATAAAACTTCAGAATGTATTGGATTTCTTAGTTAGATTCATTCTTTTTGACGGACTGAAAACAATTGAAATATGGCGGGAAATGTTTTTTAGTTTTTATTTATCTTTTCCTTAATGTCCTATATGTATCTATTGATATTAAAACCGGACAGATACAAACAGTATAAATAAAGAAGAGACCTTTTCCCCGACCTTATTATATAGTGTTCAGTTCTGTACAATGTACTTGTAAAAAGCCATTAAAATACGGAAACGAGCAGTCACAATTAAAGTCAGCATTCCGCAATGGGAGAGCAGCATTTTCCAAAATTGATGGATCTATTTTGATGGTACCTAGTCTTTATGTACTGACTGTCATAAGCCAGTTGTCAAAATATAAAGCTGATTTTGAAAATCCAGATAAGAGTCAATCAGAGAAAGTACAAAAAGTTCAAATTTTTTCTATGTGTAATCTCCTGATCAATTTGGGTTTGATTATACTAATCTATACTAAAATAATAAAACTGAAGAGGTCGTTCGTTCGTTTGAACGCGCACACCTCAGGAACTACTGATTCGCTTTTATAAGTTATTTTTGCCAAATTCTCTCTATTGAGGAAAGCTCACGCTCAGCTATAAAACATCACGCTGTGACTTATGAGCATAAACGCAATTGAAACTGCGGGGAACGGCTAGTCTTAAATAAAATAGGAAAGTATTGTGCGTGACATGAACAATGCAAAATATTATTCTGTAGAAGAATTTACTGCCTCAGCTTCGACTTGACATTGAAATACCAATGAAATTATTTTGATATATATTTTAGAATGTGATGTTTCATTCAATTTTTATGATATTAAAATTATATTAAGTGACATAACATACGTGTATTCTTTACTGAATTTAATTTATTTATGATATATTATTTTAAAGAGATTTAGGTATTCTAGTTTTATAATAATGTATGCCAATGTTAAAATTGTGTTGAGGAATTACTTTTTATTATAAGTTAATATATTTTTCTTTTATTATTATTTATTATTTTTATATTTATATACATTTGTAACAAATTGTTTGTTAAAAAAATGTCCTAAAAATTATAATATGTTTTTTAGGACAGATAGATAGTTTTATCTTAACATTTACAAGCCAGTGATTTTGTTTGTAAATATTGTAACTAATATAGGTATATAACCGTTTTTACAATTTCCCTGAAATTTAAAACACTTCTTTTTATTCTTAGGATCTGATACTATCGAATTCTACTCGGAAGTACTTTATCGCCTATCATATAAAATATGGTATTGTAATACGGAAAAACAGCTGTTAGTTCATAAGCGAAATTATAGACAGATACAGACAAACAGACAGGTTCCATGATGGTAAGTGACAACCTCCGTCCATGAACACCTGCAACTCGCGAGTCTTAAGTCCCCACCTTTAATGGGGATGAGGGGAGGGGAAAGGAGAGGCGGGATGAAGAGATGGGAAACAGGGAGAAAATAAGGGTGAGGAAAAAAGAGAGGAGGAGTTGGGTCTCCGGAAACCTCACTAATTTTGGGAAAATGCAACGCAAGCGTTGCTTTAAAACCGGTTTTCTGTGATGTTAGCCAAAACCGTTATTCTTCTTTCAGATAAATGTGAAAGTAAAACATGCAGTAGGCCAAAGGAACTATCTCTAAATTGCAGTACGTCAAAGAAATCCAAAAAAGAAAAGAACTCATCCAAAAAATTGTGTGACAAAAAGACTTGTTCTATTCAAGAACTCATGAAGGACTGCATCAAAAGTAGTAGATCGAGTTCAGAAGAGAAGCTTATAAGAGAAGTAAAGCTTTCTTCTTGTTCAAAGGTAGTCGATGTTATATGTATAGTATAAAAAAGTATTCGAAACCTTCAATTGAAACACGAGAGCGTGTATGATGTCGCAGATTTTTTTTTTTCAGACCTTTACTCCTTGCGACCAAAATAGATCAAAGACTGCCGAGTCAGATTCCAGGCAAGTAAACATTTTACATAGATCGATATAATCATATATAAACCACAAGTCTGTATTTTTAAATATTTAATTACATATCAAGAAACTGTTTGGAGTCCTCAAAATTTTGTAAAAATTCTCTTAACATCTTAAATTGCTTGTCATAATCCTTTAATTTCCTTCCTTCTTATTAACAGTGTTTTGTAATGCTATTAACTTATATTTTAAAAATTTATCCCCGAACCCTCCTGCAGAGTAGTACTGACATCAGTCAATCTGGAAGAACTACCTACCCAGACGGCCTCTAAAACACAGTTGCTGACTTCACCAACCACTTCTCCTTATTGCCTACCTAAACGTATGTATTGTTAATTTTTAACATGCCCTTTTTTTTCATTAATCTTTCTTAAGGCAGTTTCCTTGTATCTATATCATACGTTTCCCATAGCCACATGAGCGCTTTACTGACATTAGCAACCTTTTGGGAATTGACACTATCAGGGGGGCAGTAAAAGATCCAGAGAAAATTAAATTGCATTGCGATGGCACACAGAGTGCTTGACAGATTAAAAAAATGCAGTATAACTGAATATTATTAAATTTTTGTTATTGTAGGTAGTGTTAGCTCTTGGACTTGAGCTTATACCCCCCAATTCATCTGTATAAGCAATATGCCGTTCCTTTCCAGAATATACCAAAAAGTCAATATATTTAAAATTTCCCATATAATTCCCAAAAAGGTCCAGATAACGGAAATAGGCTTGCCCTCTATTACGTAAATGGGACTAAATTATAATTGACAAAATGTAGACGTTAATTAGGCCTCTGCCTACCCCTTCGGGGATTCGAGCGGGAGAATGCGCGTCACAACTTTACTTAGGATTGTGGTGGATTGTTCCACATTTTCTGATAGCATTCCCATGTTCCTATTCAGCTTAACGTAGATTTGCTACTGTAGTAACATTATTTACTGACTGGTTACTAAAGAAGTCGTTTTATATAATATTTTACTGAACACGGTGACTTAAGCTTTTAAATAAGATGGTGCTAAATATTATAATTTTATTTAAATGAGTCAAATTCTGACAAATCAAAACACAAAATTTTCAGATCATTTGTCAAAGCCGCGGGAATGCTCGAGGTACATAGCAATCCGCAGTTCCTGCTGCTCAATGTGTTGTTTTGACGACGACAGGCGTTGAGAACGGAGCAATAGTGACTAATGAAACATCAATCAAAACTTTAAATAAGAAATTCAACATACTTCGGTTTCAAAACCAAATTCTAGCAGTAACCCTAATTTGAGTGTGTAAAATATCGCAGCATCTACAGCTATCAATAGCTTTGCTTATTAAAAATAAATTAAAGTTTGAGACATCATATGCATAAGCCGAAAAACACTTATCAAAAAGTTTTTCTTGAAATATTCTTTTAGGCGAATTACCGTTTTAATTACTCTAACTCTGATCATGTTCTACACATAATTTAATTCATAATTTGCTTTTGGTCCAACGATGGGACAGAAAAATGTTCCAAATACCATCTTCGATACAGTTTCTCGGATTCATCTGGTTTATTTTCCTTTACTCTTGATAGTATTTTAGAACTGACTGCTATAATAAACAATTTTTGAAACTTGTCTGAAGTAGATATTACTTCTAAAACATTACCTACACTGTCTTTCCAAACCAAATACATCTTGGAGTATACATTGTATTAATTTAAAAGTTCATAGATGTAAACAACACTTGTTTACATCTTCATCATACATTTGTGTCTTTAGGCTACAATTATGCTTTTTTTTTCATTTCATATAAGCCTTTGTAACTAAATCATAGTCAAGAATTCAGGTAAGAACTCCAAATCTCTAAATTTAGTTTAATTTTATAAGAATTGCTTTTAATTATTATCTGTATAGTTCATATTTATAAAGCTATTTATAAATTTACCAAGCTGTTTTTATTTATTATCTAAACCATTTTTTGTTGCAAAAAAAATGTGTCTATGTACAGACAATTTTTTTTGCAACAAAAAATGGTTTAGATAATAAATAAAAACAGCTTGGTAAATTGATTTATCAATGTTGACTTGGGAAAATCTTTGTATTTATAGGTGACTTTTTTTTTCATTAGAGTTGAATGATTTCTTTTGTATCGGCAATTTTTTTTCGCTTTAAAAAGTAGAATATATGAAAAAGGATATATATCCTTCTTCATACATTCTAGAGTTTTTTTTTTTTATTTTATTGATTCTATAGTTTATAATCAACTCTATTGTTGATGTTTTAAAGAATTACCCGAAATTATAATAAGTATATGAAGAAGTGATAATATAAGTGATTGCATGGTGTGTTATTTTTTTTAAACGAGTATTAAAATACACTCGCATAGAATGCTAAAATAGTCTTTTTAGATATATTGTTCTTGTAAAATGTCATTAAATGTGGTAAATTACTAGTCTTTGTCTAGTGTCGCATGGTTTTAATAAATGATAAATGATGTCCTTATTTATTACTCTACGGATGTGAATAACCGTATTAGTTCAGTTTTGTGTAGACCGTAAGATCCATAAGTAAACCTTGGTGGGAATCTCACCGAAAGCAAATATCTCAAAGTAACTGTAATCGGCCTCTAAAGACTTGTTTGTTTATAAAATCTAACTGATGTGTGTGTATGTGTAATCTAACTGTGTATGTAACTTTGTAGTTGTTGACTTTTTCCTCAGAGTCCAATTACTGGATAGTCTTCCAACTTTTTTTAACGTTTGGAAATCCCTGTGGGTTAACACTTCACCGGAACTAACAGTGAAGTGGTATGCCGGACTGGGTCACCTGATGGTAAGCGACTACCTTCGCCCATAATCCCATGCCCAAATCTGCACCTCAAGTTCGTTGCCGAGACTCGAGTATACCCTAGGAAGGCAACTTACGAGGAGTCTTACTTAGGAGAGGAACTTTATTTTTAATATACATGAAGTAATAAAAAGCATGGCGGAATATTGCAACATTTTTCTAATTAATAAATATATACAGTCGTGGTCAACTAATTAAGGACATTCAAGATAGTGGACAGCAATAACCGGCTATGTACATATAAATATAAAACCCTGTTGATTTCTCAGTAACTATTATTTGCATAATTTGATCCGATTATTATACTATAAATGGCTGTAAATAAAAGATTAAATAAATATAAAAAAGTGTTTAATATCAAAGGTTAACCATGTATTCAATTTAAGGTACAATTCTGTAGCTGGACATTTAATTAAGAACAGTAAAGTAAAATGAAAAATAGAGTTAAACAGAACTAATAATCTGCAGTATTTTAATTTCTTTAACAACTTCATTTTATTACGGGTAAAATCAGTACCCAGTAGCAAAACCTTTGTTAGTAATTACCGCTTGACACCGATGTGGCATAGACATTATCAGTTTCTGACATATTTCAACAGGAATGTTTGCCCATGCCTCACAAAAAGCTTCATTAAGTTCATCTAAAGTTGTGGTACGATAAATGGCAACTTTTTTCTTAAAGGCAGGAATGCCAAAGGTGCTCGATTGGGTTGAGGTCGGGGCTATTTGCTGGCCAATCTAGCACTGATACCGACTGTCTGTTAAGAAACGACTTGACTGAACGGGCTGTATGTTTTGGGTCGTTATCATGCTGAAAAGTCCATATAATAGGAAGATGTTCCTCAGCATAGGGAAGCATAGTTTCTTCTAATATTGCCTTGTATTGATGTTGGTCTAAGTTACCCTGAACTTTCCTCACAGGTCCCACTCCACGTCCAGAAAATGATCCCCACATTTTAATGTTTCCTCCGCCATGTTTCACCT
This sequence comes from Tyria jacobaeae, assembly GCA_947561695.1. Lineage (NCBI taxonomy): Eukaryota > Metazoa > Arthropoda > Insecta > Lepidoptera > Erebidae > Tyria > Tyria jacobaeae. The sequence continues at coordinate 16,361,016 of OX387212.1, forward strand.
GCTTTTTTGTGAATCTTGGATTCATTTCCGCTTTTACAGGACGCCGTACGTATTGCCTTCCATCTGAAGAAATCAAATTAACTTTGGTCTCGTCAGAGAATAATACATGTTGCCATTGGTCGTAGGTCCAATGTCCATATTTACGTGCAAACGCCAAACGTGCATTTCTATGTTCTTTCTTTAACAACGGTACTTTGCGAGCCACTCTTCCGAACAACCCTGCTTCTACCAGACGTCGTCGAACTGTCCTCGCTGATACACTGACTCTTTCGTCTGCCCCAAACACTTCATGTTTAATTAAAATAGAGCCTAGAAACGGATCTTTCTTAGCTAACCTGGTTATCATTCTATCTTCTTGCGGAGTTGTTTTTCTCGATCTTTTTTTTTTCTGGGCACATTTAAAGTTGTGTTATTGCGCCTGAAATGTTGCACTGCATTGCATACCATAGTTTTTGAACAATTTAAATATCCTGCTATCCTTCGGTATGACCAACCACGCTCGACAAACTTCATGATAATTTTTCGTAGTGTTGCATCGCAACTTTTATTTTTGCCCATTGTTCTTCAAAATAACTCTCAAAACTTGAAATTACAAATCTAGATTGCCGCCAAAACTACCACAAAGAATAGGAGAAGAAAGAAAATAATAATTGAGATTCAGATTTTGAAACTAGAACGCAATATCTCAGTGTCCCTAATTAAATGGCCAGCCAGCATTCTTTGAACAAATAGCACTGTGATCATCTATCAGCTATACTGTAAAGAGGTTTAATGTTTAAGAAGTTGTTATTGTTTGTATAATTAGGCACATAAATGACTAATTATACTTACATGTAAAAGATGTGGAATATTGTTTAGACTCGTTGGAAAATAAAAAATAAATTCACAATTTGGATTAACTACTGAGTGTCCCTAATTAGTTGTCCACGACTGTATTTTATAAATTTATTTTGGTTCTTCTGATGTACTACTTACTCATTATTACGTAAGAAAATCGGCCCATGTAGGAGGCATAAGGGCAAAAAAATGTTACGTACGACGTAGACGGACTGCAAAGACCAACAAAGAAGGTCAAGGTTTAAGTATTTAATCCCTGCTATTATAAATAAGAAGCTTTTTGTAACACTTTCACGCCTTAACTACACACACGATCATCATGAAATTTTGCATACACCTTTTCGGGGTGATAAAAGAATACAAAGGTTATCTTTCATCCAGAAAAAAGAGTAAATACTGTAAGTAGATAACCGGGGATAAAAAAATCACTTATAGAAGATCTTCTGCTTAATAACTACAACTTTTGATTTAAATAAACCACATTATGCCTCGAATACAGAGAAAGGAAGGCGGGATCTGTAGAAGGGATGATATCACATTATTTTTTTTATAACAACAAAAATCATATCAGAAATAACTTCCTACAGCTAATTTCAGCTTTCCGACCACGCTATTAGGTTACAAAATGCCGAACTAGTTTTCATGGATTCGTTCATTATTTTTATTAATTGTAAATAGACAACTCTTGCTTTAAGAATTATTATTATTATTAGTTGTTTATGGACTCTCTCACGTGTAGATTCAACGACATTAAACATTACAGAAAAAGACAACATTGCAATATTATCACCCATGTTTATTCCTAGGATGAATGCAGCGGGTAGCGCACTCACGACTATTGAGTTGCAGGTGTCCATGGACGGAGGTCGTAACTTACCATCAGGTGACACGTCTGTTCATCTGTCCCCCTATATGTATACTATAATATAATATATAAAATTTGAAAGTTTATCGCATACATCTGTATGCATACATATGACGGACACAGAACAGGACACTCAGAACAAAATGATTGGGAATCCAAAATACGACCTCTGTCCTAGCAGACCAACAGGTACTCAAGTTGAAAAAACATTGGTTTTATACAGTGATCACATTCATATTAACACCTATAAGACAACTAACATCTTAACTGATACCTACTTCAGTGCTATCCCTACCATAAAACTATATAAACTTTCGGTGCAATAACTACAAGTGTAGTTATCGATAACTACTTTGACTACCGTACCGTTATTGCACCGAAACAGGTGTAGTTATTGCACAGACTGTTATAACACACCTGACTTAAATAAACTGCAGCATGATGCTTCGAATACAGAGAGGAAGACTGGATATACGATATCCCGATATAATGCTTTATTCCGGTAAAAAAATGTTCCCGAGTTAGCTCAGATATCACAAACGAGCAGACGGGTCACCTGATGATAGGTGATTACCGCCGCCCACGGACACCCGCAACTCAAAAGTCACAAGTGCGTTGTCGGCCTTTTAGGAAGGAGTACGCTCTTTTCTTGAAGGTTTGAAGGTCGTAAATATCAATAATTCAGATGGCCGATCACGACTTTAAAATCTATTTGTGAAATAGTTGAAAGAACTTTGATTTTATGCGTTACATAACATCCATATCTAACCTTTTATGCAACAACTAACGTCTTACCTAATAATGAAATAATTAAAGTACACACGAGATTCCCTACTTGACTCCTCAAAAAATTTAAGATTAATCAGTTTTTATTTCATCAGTTTTTTAACTAATATTATAATAAAGAGAATTTTTATTTATTTGTATATAATAGATGAAATCAACTACTGGTCAACCGATTTTAAAAATTATTTCATTTATAAAGCGGCGGTAGTGTGATGGCTGAGGCGTAAGACTTGCGATCAAGTAGTTGCGGGTGCAAACCCCGCCCAGTACACTACCGTCGTAATCCCACCCTTTTTTTTGTAACGTGTGGAAACCCTCTCGGACCGTCATCCCACCGGGGTTTTCGGTGGACGGTGTGTCGGAATCGGACCGACTAAAACCACACGGTGTGCCTTAAGCTCTGTTTAGTTTGAGATCAAGCTGCCGTGTGTGACATGTGTCAAGTTATTATAGTTATAGTTTTATTACAAACCCTACCGAAAAAGCGAGATGCACATATATTATAAATAACAATTTATCTATGCTAAACGTTATTATATTGCATGCTCTGAGAATGAAACGTTTGCATTGACGGTGATTGTCAATAATAAATTACAAATGTTAGTAAGGAAATGTAAATTGTAGTGGCGTTATTAAATAGGTACTAATAATTATAGGTAATAATAAAAAAGAAAAATGCCGCAGGCCTATCCAGGTATTGGTTAAGGACTATTAAATTAAGTAACAGCGTTCTGATTTATGATTAGTAAATATCTGGATTCCTGAGGATTTAGGAAAACTCAAGCTGACTTTAAGTCATTAAAAACATTTGTTACTTAATATCACTGACAGTAAAGAAGAATAGGTACTTCCTGGAACTAGGAACCTCTTGTTATTTTTTAAAACCATCTCCCGCACTAGGCTTAATTCCTGTGTCGCGGAGGACTTTACAAATATTGAAACAACGGACACAAAGAAGACCCAGACTCAGAACAACAATTTGAGGATTACACAATGTGTTGTCCCGTTCGGGGATCGAACCCACAACACTCGGCGCGGCAGCGTATTGGCGAGGTGACCACTTAAACCGCTACGCCATTGATGTCTTGATGTCCCTAAAATGATACTTTTTAGTCATTTATAGCTTACTTATTCAAAAGTTATATATAATTCCAATATACATATAAACTATAATTTCATTCTCATTTGTCAGGATCGTACATGCGAGCTCACACTTCACCGTTAGTCGGAACCTGTCCTATGACATTTCCATCCATGGTCCATGCCCCTAGCGCCGGTTTGAACAATTGCAGTGGCTTGTTAAAGAATTTCTTAACAAACTGGAACACGCTGGCTGGAATCCATATGGTGGCTGTTCCCACTCTTCTAGCGTTAGCGTTTAGTTTTTACTATCTGGATTCATTGGAAAGGCAAGACGTTATCCAGAAAGAGAAAAGTTTCTTTGATCAGGTAACTATAAAATTACTCAAAAGAAATGTTCAAAAACTATATTCATGTTGTTACTAAAACACGTATAGAGAAGGCCTCGGTTGGTTTAAACCAATACATATGTATATAATAACTAGTATTAATGTATATAAATTCCGAGATAATTCTCGTAATTCGCTTATTGGAATCCCAAAAGAATAAAACAACTGCTTTTTCGTAAAACTTTACATAAAGACTTTACATACTTCCTTCTCGAGTGATTTTTTAAACTGTAATGCTCTTAAATACAGTGGGCATATATACAGGCTGGAAAAATCAATAGGCCCTGAAGGTAAATAATTGTGAATCCTTAAGAAACATTATTTTACTTAAAGAAAACATTATTTTATTTTTAAAAAGGAACAAAATTGCATTTACCTATATCTCCAAAAGCTTACATGAATCGGGAATTGAACCCACAAAATATTCAAAAAATAAACACTCTTTTTTTATTCCATTATTCGATACAGTTAATATTAAAGATAAACATGAGGTATAACATAGATATCCATCAAATCTAACTAGACTAAAACTGTTCACCGTCAACAAATAAAGTACACGTTATTATTTTTTTGTTAGTTTCTATTAGTTTATATAAAGCTTACTTTTGAAACAACAAGAATTGCAATTTAGCTGGACAGTGGTATTATGAGAGATATCCAGATAGACATATATTGCCTAGAAAAGTTTTGTCGCGAATTGTGACAATTTAACGAATAATGAAAGTTTCGAAAAACGTTTAGAACGCCTAAAGCAACAAAATCTAGACTTGTCCAATTTTGACATAATTATGTAGGTACTTTGAATGTTACCCAAAAGCTTCTAATAGGGAAGCTCTATAGATAAACAACAGCCATACTCATGCACTCAATATTTTGAAAAAATAAAATACAAATATTTACGTGGTAGACGATTTGAGTTATGTCAGAATATTCAAACAGAAGTAGCCTGCAACCCAAATTTCATAGATTTTCTCTGTAAAGTCTGATAAAATAAAATCAGTAAAAATATACTGCATGACAGACGTAACAATCATTTGACTGCACGGATGGCGTTTAAGTGGTCACCTCGCCACTACGCTGCCGCGCCGAGTGCTGTGGGTTCGATCCCCGCACGGGATAACACTTTTTGTAATCCTCAAATTGTTGTTTTGAGTCTGGTTGTTCTTTGTGTCTGTTGCTTGAATGTTTGTGAAGTCTCCCGCGACACAGGAATTAACCCTAGTGCGGGAGTTGTTTTTTTTTTAAACCAAAGCAAAAAAAAATCGTTACTGGTTCTGTGTTTGCGAACCAAACAGGTCAGATTTTTCTTTAATTGGGTGGCGGAATCAAAAGCAATATTTTTGTTCTGATGCACGTTTACGAACTACATCTGAACATGGCAATATATGTACATTTAAATAATATATTTTTTTAACAAGATGGTGCTTTATTTTTTACACCATAGAGGGACAAACGGGTCACCTGATGGTAAGTGACCACCACCGTCCATGGACACCTGCAACTCAGGAGTCGTAAGTGCCCTGCTCACCTGTGAGGATGATGAGGGATCGGGGGATGCGGGGAGGGGAAAGAGGGGAGGGGAGTTAGGCCTCCGGAAACCGATGCCTCTAACTATTATTATACATATTATAATAATATAATCTATTTCTTTGTTATAAATATGTTTCTTTGATCAGATGTTTCAGTTCTCCTGTCATTGCGAGGATGTTGAATGAATTTTAATATAACTAAATGATCAACTAAGTGATGAAGTTTGATTAGTGAAAATTTATTAAAATGCAGAAGCAGACAACCTTACACATTGTGTTTTACTCATGAAGTTCTTACTTTACTGTGTATATTTAAAATATATTAGTCGTTTGTACATAAAACACTGTGTTTGGTTATCAGTAAATAAATGTTTTAGTTTACGTACCGTTCAAATATAAGTACTAACTAGTAAAATATATAACGTGTCTTTTTTCTCACTATCATTGAGCGTAAGTTATCAGCAATAGTTTTTTTTCTGTGGTGTGGGAAAATTTTGAATGGTGGCTCTTATCTACTAATTTTGTTGTTGCTAGCTCTCAGTCTTTAACTTGTACTGAGAAAAAAAATCTATATCTACTCTTTATAAAACAATGGGATTCACTGGGATTACCGAGCGGTCGACCTGGGGCAATAGGGTACATTTTGCCTACACAATTATTATGAACAGAATGGTAACGGGTTCTAGTAGGTATTTCCGCGCATCAACAAATCCGCTTATTCCTACCTAATCTTGATGTGGATCATGTCAGAGACGTAATGAGATTTTCGTTGGTGGACGTGTTCATTTCACACTGGTAGTAAGGGAGGTGTATGTTATAATGGTCATCCTGCTATTCAGTATGTAACTTTATGAGAGTGCATACATTTAGCGATTTAAATCATCAGATTCTACACTCGAAAATGATTACCCGATGTAAATTTGACCAAACTATCAAACAATTATCGTCCATTGCGGCGGACGTACTACATTCGCATAGACTATATGTCTTTAAATTCACATTTCTAGTACGGAGTTTCGGGGATTGCAGTATTTAGTTTCATAAAACATATTCTTTCCACTCATGACCTAAATGTGCAATTCTTCAAGCAAAAATTGGTGTAGAGTGCTTCACCACAACACTATCGGAATCTCAGGGCAACCACTGTCGTCGATTCGGGAGTTAGCCGCAAAGAGGTCAGCTAATAGTTTCGCTTTCTCTTGCGGCTCGTGAGCCAGTGATCCGTCAGGGTAGTTCAACGGCGGCAGCGAAGGTTGGCAGTAATTGGACTGCACGGCTTTGGCCAATCGCCAAAACTTACGGCTACCCGTAGGGTATGCGACGAGTTCTTGACCAAACCGTGCAATGCGCTGGTGATCTGGTCTGATGTAAGCCCTCTTGCATTCCCTAGTGGCTTTGTTAAGTGCTGCTTTTAGGCGATCAATGTCTGGGTCACAATGAGCGCGGGCCCGGGTCCATGCGCGGTAGGCCGACTGCTTTTGAGCAACAGCACGGGCGCACTCGCGATTGAACCAGGGACGGATCTACGTGCTGGCGACTTCACTGTAGGGGATGCAATACTCCATACCGACAGTGATTTCGTCAGTCACGGCAGACACACTTTGCGACAGATCCCTGTCTTTAAAGCAGCGTTGAGCCCACGGGATGGATGCAAAATATTCCCGCATTCCATCCCAGTCTGCTGACGAGTAGTGCCATAATCGCCGCCTTGTTACCACTGGCGATTATGGCACTACTCGTGGAGGGGTAACAAGAGGCACCGAGGTGGACACCACGCAGTGGTCGGAGGATCCCAGAGGGGCGAGAACCGATACGCTGTACTGCGCTGGGTGATTCGTCAGCAGTAGGTCCAGCAAAGAGGGCGCTTGACCCGATATGTCTGGTATCCTGGTGGGCTGGAGTACCAGATGGGTGAGGTGATGCGTGAGAGCAAATGCGTGGACAGTTCGACCAGCGTGGTCAGTTATGGAAGATCCCAGCCAGGACTCATGGTGGGCGTTAAAATCTTCCAAAATCACCAGTTCGGCGGTCGGGAACTGCTCCTGCGCTGTATCCGCTGCTTGACTCAGGTGGTCAAAGAGTCGAGTTGTCTCAGAGTCTCCGGAATGGGACCGATAGAGGCACACGTAAATCCGGCGTAGAGTCAAAATCCACGTGGAGCCAAAGGATGGAGAAGGATGTGTCTTCTAGGCAGTGCAGACGACAACAACAAACATCCGCCCTGACGAAAAGACATACCCCAGCCCTTGCGAGGAAGCACTCCTCGAGCACATAGCCGGGATAGTGGAGGTATGCCGTGTCGGCAGGGCGGCGTATTTGTGTCTCCGTAAGAAAAAGCATGGCCGGCCGAGCCGTCTCGAGATGCTGGTGTACGGCGCTGAGGTTTGCATGGAGTCCACGTATGTTAGTGAACTCCACCTCAAAAAGCGGGTTGGTGGGAGAGGAGGATGCCGCTGTAAAACCACTATTCTTTTTTTGTACTGCCATTATAGAAGGGGGCGTAAAAGGCATGACAGTCATCGTGGCAGTGTAAACGACGGCGACCGAACCGTCAGACGGAAGGGCCCCCGTACCCTCCCGGAAGTGGTCGCCGGGTCCCACCATATGGTCACCAACCGGCACGACGAGCCACTCCGTGGATTATGCGCGACCTGACGGGGCAGCCTCCCAGGGTGGTAAGCCGCAGTTGGGCCCCTCTCTATGCCGCGGGCGGCCAGCGGCACCACCGATTCTACGGGTCTCCCTGGCCGATGGTTCGATCCACGCCTTCCTCACAATGACTCTACAGCACTCCACTGCTCACACACATACCACGATAACTGTCACCCCTGCATCGTTGGGCCACCGGTCTCTCACTCACCAGCGAAAGACACTGGCTGGCTTTCTGTGAGAGGGTAGTACTGCCCCGGTCCAGCCGGCCCAATTCCTGCTGAATAAATCAGAGTGGTTCTACTACCTAAAAAATTTGTTATGCGATAGGGGGCAAACGAACAGAGCAGACTTGATGGTAAGTGACTACCACCGCCCATGGACACCCACAACTCAAGAGTCACAAGTGCGTTGCCGGCCTTTTAGGTAGGAGTACGCTCTTTTCGTATCGGTCGTATCGGTCGGAGTCGTATCGGTTCGGAAATACAGCAGGTGACAATTTGTTCCATAAGCTGGTTGTGCGAGGCAAAAAGCTTCATGAGAAGCGCACAGTGGTGGAGTGCCAATCGTCCAGGTGATGGGGATGGATATTTTGTCGCGTACGACGATGGCGGAAACCAGCAGCCGGTATAAGTCCGAACAATTCCTCTGAACACTCCCCATGATACAAACGATAGAGGATGCAGAGAGAAGCTACATCTCTACGCAACGCCAAGGTGTCAAGCCGATCAGAAATATCTTGGCAGTCGATGATGCGAGTCGCTCTCCGTTGAATGCGGTCAAGAGGGAGAAGTTGGTACTGGGGTTGCACCTGCATAGAGATGAGAACAGTATTCCATGTGCGGCCGAACCTGCGCCTTATAAAGTAGGGTTATAAAGTAAGTAAGGCTGGAGTAAAATACTGTCTTGATCTGTTTAGCACACGAAGCTTCTTCGAGGCTAATATGGACTTACTCTTTAAATGACCGCAAAACTGGACTTCGCTTGATATATCGACGCCAAGGATTCCGATACTGGCTGATGCAGTTAGGGAAGTGCTCTCAAATTGAGGTGATACCACCAATGGCATCTTTTTAGCGGTGAACGCACAAACCTGTGTCTTCGTGAGGTTAAACTGGACTAGGTTAAGTCGACCCCAATCTAAAACTTTTGATAAAGAAGTTTCGATTTCAGACACAAGTTTGGATCGGCTTATAAATAACATAGATATAGATTATATCCTATGTATTATTATTAAACAAGAGAAACTGTACAAGGTATTTGTTTTTTCTTTCTCCCTATGTATTTTTTACTAGGCATAGAAAAAGTTATAAAAATTAAATAAGAAAGTAAAAATATATGAGAATTAGTAAACAAACGTAAAGGATCACTATTTAAAGAATAATAGTGTGATGAGAATCTGGTAGACCTACAAATGCCGAGTGAAAAATTGATTATGTCAGTCCGACTAGTGATTTACTATTGTATAATCAAATATTACCTGTGCGCGGTTGCACAAAATCTATGGTAATTCAAATGAAAAAATATTCGAATGTCATAATATCGATGAGAAACATAATATTTTACTCTTTGGATGACAACCCAAATATTTATTATATTAAAATGAACTAGAAAATAGGCAAATAAAAATGTAAATTAATAAAAATGGCAAAGCGGGTTTTCACAGGTAAATATAGTAGAAAAATTGTAAGTGTAGTATTTGCATCGTTTATTTTTCAACAAGGGTATTCTACAAACATACAAAAGAGTGCAGTAAAGGTACTTACATTGAATAACATGAAGACACGAAGATTTATTAATGGCAATATGACACCATTTTTTTAACTAAAAATACAGTTTACGCGCTGTTAACGGCGAAAAACCAATATGAAGATGAACATAAGTAATGATATGAACACAAATTTCAAATGAAATAAAGTGCTATAGATAAGTTTCAATATAACAACAAAGGTAAATTACACGAAAATTGTTTCCTGTATTATTTACTAGTATAAGAACTAACTTAGAATAACTTTAAACAATCTCTAGATTGTGTTACCAAATATCTATATAAAATGTGGACTTTTCTTCACATAAGAGCCTTTATTTCATATGATGAAATATTAGATGAAACATTAGATAAACGTTAGCTGTCTGTTATTTGCAAAATTTAGTCAATAATACTAACCAATTCAATACTCTAAATTCAGGGCTCTACATGCGTGCCCGAACAAAACCTTTGTTTAAAGCATATTCAAACATAACGCTTGCATCGATAGCGGAAGCTCCCAACGATTGGGATCTCTACAGCAAGATGATAAGCAACTACATATCAACGTTTTTTGCCGCCATTAGCAGCAACTATGTGATTATTGTCACTCTCTTGTTCATGATGGTGCTAACTTTCCTGCTCCCGGATATCTCAAGTAAACTGCAGGCATCCCATGAGCTAAAGAGCATGAAGGAACTTATGGGCAAGATGACGGTAAGTTTTAATCGTCACCCTTTTTTTGGGCTCCGTGCCTCTTAGTAAGTTAGTAGTAAGTTTTTCGGATAAACCGTTGCACTCCCCCCTCCTAAAGCAGTCGTCAGACGATAAAAATATAGCTTTTTTACCTAAATATATTTATAATATATTAAATATAATATATATATATATATATATATATAATTATCCGCTATGAATAATAAATAATAATTAGCCGTTATTAATATATTTAATTTCAAAGGTTTTTAGAAAGGTGCAATGAAGTGATTGTCCCTTTGTTGTCTATTTAAGTGTTTTTTATACCTATGAAAAAATGCAAAGTTATTTATTTAATAGGTTGTCAATCTCTTAATACACCCATCCCAGGACTAAATTAATCAATCAAATAACATGTTGCAAATACAATTCCTAATAAGTAAAAAAGAAAAGATTGACAGCACACAGCTTGAGCTACTTTATAATAAACAGCATTGGATCTGCTATCAGTGCTGCCAAACTGATGTAATAGTGGAGTTTCCATACAGACACACTCCTAAATATTTACTACTATCAGTTATACTCTACATTTTATAAGTAATTTTTAGAGTATCCAGTATATCGTTTGATTAGGTAATTAAGTTTTTAAAGAATGAAGAAAAAGAAAAGAAGAGAAAGTAAGAAAATTTGCCTTTTAATATCAGCAGGATTATGATTTAAGTTTCTACTTACAAATAAAACGACGACCCTCATGGATGTCCTTCGCGAATTGTGGGGTGCAAAAGGGTCTGTCGGACTCGTACCGACTCAAAACCACCCTACCAATGATCACGTTAACTCTCCCGAACTCAGAAGTGATTAGATATTTAAATTAATATTAGGTGAAAACCCGTTTCTTTGAAATCATGTTAAATGCATTGCCTACTTGAATGTATTTATTTTTATGAGATAGGAAACAAGCAGACGGTTCTCCTGATGGTAAGTGACTACCGCCTCCCATGGTCACCCGCAACTTAAAGAGACACAAGTGCGTTGGCAGCCCGTTAGGTAGGAGTTACTTACTTACCATTACTTGCTTTTAAGTCCAGTGACATCACGCGACTAAGACCTGAGCTACTTCACATTTTGAATTATTTCAAGTGTATTGATTTTTGCCAGTCCGAGGTGAAGCAGGCGGAGGTGGCGTGCCTGGCGGTTGCTGACGAAATTTGTTGCATCCACTGCGCCATGCATAAGAGCAACACGGAAACTGTTAGTATTAGGTCGATTGAAAGTTTTGGTTCTATATAATTACAGAAACACTAACATACACATACACAAACGCAGACCTGTATCGCTTTTAGAGTATGGATGTATGGATGGAGTATGAGACAAGTTTCGTCAAATAAAATTCGGTCCCCAGCAAGCCTTTTGTCGTCTACCTGCCATTATAGGAACTAGAGATTGGAAAATCGAGAGTAATTTGAAATGAGAATGTAAGAGGAAGAGTAGCCAATTTAAGGAATAGGATATTGTTTATAAACATGGAATTGGGGAGTGTAACCAATAGCTCAAACAGGTTAAGGACGCATACCACGTAACTCTAACTGGCTGTTAGAGATCCGATCTCACTAATGTAACACTAGTACTTGAGAAAAAAAAAGGGAGGTTAGGTTTGCTTAGCTACTTTATATGGGTTTGAAGTTTTTTTACAATTAAAGACAAAAAAACAGTTGCATGCGAACTTAATTATTTAACAATGTAGGCAGGTAAAACTAATCGTCGTTCAACTTATTACTAATACAGTATATACACGTGTGTGCTATATTTTAGTTTTGATTTTGCATAATATATTTAAAGAAATGAGATTTAAAACTTAACGATTTTACATTTTTTTATAATATAGGGTGACAGATGAACAGACGGGTCAACTGATCGTAAGTGACACCTGCAACTCTAAGAGTCGTTATTGCGCTTCCCACCTATGAGGGTGATAAGGGATTGGGGGATGCGGGGAGTGAAAAGAGGAGGGGGGGGTGAGTTAGGGGAAACAGAAGAAATGAAATTTCGGGGAAATGCAATGCTTACTTTGCTTCACAACCGGTTTTCTGTAAGGCACCTGGTATCACACCAGTCGAGCCGCCTCATTCGTGAAAGAAGAATTCCTCTACCATAATAGATACTTTTAATCCTAGAAGGTACATTATTAAATAGGTATGTTATTATAATGTAGTTAATTTTATCCTACTCATTATAGCTGTGTTAACTAAAAACATAAATAACTGAAATCCAGAAATCTAAACATTAGAATAAGAAAATTCTAAATTTCTACACGAATAATTAGAAAATTATAATGTAGCAAAACTGTAATGAATACATACATTAAATATACATTACAAAAAACAATACATTACTTCCATGACGTTACATTGAAAACTACTAATCGAGTCGTAAATTTCGTTCGTAGTAATTCGTTCGTAATTTAAAGTAAAATCATCACTGATCGTTACAGCAAAAAGAAATGCGAGACTTGTCGGTCTGCACCAGTCATTGCATGCGGACTACGCAGTCGGAGCCCTTCCGAAAAGAGAAAGAAATTGGTTTTATTCGAAGAATCCTCTTCCCCAACAAAAACACATCAAATAAGGTTTGATGTTTTAGTCTAAAACTACATTTATTGGTATACATAAACATGCTACACAGTTTGTAAATATTGAAAAATTATTTTAATCGTCGTGCGTTTAACAAAAAATCTATAATAATTTAGAAACGGGCTATAAGTAAGAAACTTCATAAAGCCTGAAGAAAAATAAATATATACTGAATGAAAACATAAAAATAAAGTTTAAACGTGATACTTAGATAGGAGTAGAATATATTCGAGACTCAAGATATACTTTAAAACCATCGCAATAGTCTGAAACGTATGTCTAGATTATATAAATTATCAAATGTCATAAGCTGTGCATATACAACACTCTCTGACTCTCGATTACTTATTAACATTCGAAAAAATACATACATACATACATACACTCTTGCCTGTATTCCCTAGGGGCAGGCAGAGGTGTATAAAACACTCACATTTTGTCAATAAGAATTTGGTCCTATTGCCATCAATCGAGCACTTTATGATTGTATGCTATGCTAGTAGCTCTATTCTACTTTACCGAAAACGCCATGGCTAAAAACTGATTTTTATAATTTAAAATTGCCTTAAATATCTTCACCAAATTTGACATCAACACTCGACTTGGCTCTGACCGCCATCGCAACAGGGTTTCGTAACCGGTTGTGTAAGGAGAAATAATTTTCTTTCTCCGTAACTGGTTCTTTAGCTATTTTATTTTAAACAAGACGCCAATGGTTAGAAAGTTTCACAACCAATAGTGAGAAAATTTAATAATTGTCTTTGTACGCAAACTTCATTAATTGACTTAAAGTTTTAGTGTGGACTTGTTTAAACTTAATATTTGCCAATTATAATGAAGATAAGAACTTTACTTTTTATATACGTTTTTCTTTTATTATGTTTGATTTCGCATTATTCTTTGTTCGAAACTAATCGCGGACTTTTTTTTCATTTACAACTGGCTAATAATCTCAGTTGCGATGTGGGTCAAAGTAAATAAAATGATATTTTTTTTACTCTAATACCTTATTTTATGTCCTCAGGAAGTCACCATTATGTCATACGTCTACACCGACTCGTTCGATGTCCAAAAACCTGTAATCACTTCAAGTCAGTAAAAGGTTTATTGAAAAATGTACAAAATTTTAAAATTAGGAGCCATGCATATGTAAACATACCTATATTGTAATAATACAAATGATAAGTTAACATAGCACTTTTATTTCAAACAATTTTTAAAATGTAAACGAATCAGCGACCCACTGTAAATTTGAGTATTTCAAATAATCCAATGATTACTTATCTATAATAATATTATAAACGTAAAAGTTTCTTCCCTCTATCCTTTTGTCTGTTATCTTTTCACGACTAAACGGCGGAACGGATTTTGATTAAGTTTTCTAGATGAATACTTCAAAAGTTAAGTAATTATGTACCTCGAACCCTGGGGAAGGACATAGCTTTCTTTATATCGACAAACCACGCCGGCGAACTCATCGGCAGATGCTATATAATATAGCTCCGTATCTTCGATACTCAATCAAAATAATTATTATTTAAAAAACTAATAAATGTGTGTATAAATGTAAATAATTTTATTGATCTTCTACTGTAGAAGGCCGAGCGGGACCCAGAGTGAGGCACCCTTAAGCTGTACATTATGCGTTTTACGACGGCAGATATAAATACAGGTCAACATAATTTTACAAATGCGTCTGACTGATTTTTTGCAAATTTAAGTTAAATAAATAATAGACGTAACAATAAAAGATTAAGCGATAGCTATAAAAGCGTTTAGTTTTCATTACCCTGCAGAATGTTAGAAGCGGATGGTTTCCAATTGTTTAGATTAGGGTCATGTCTTAACGACTTCGTGAGTAATCAGAACCTATACACTACCCACTTTAAATATTTTTCATAACAATAAGATAAATGTTTAAAATGACGTCTAGAACTCACTTATAATATATAATAACTATTTTAAATTAAGTAGTAACAGTTATGTTAAATTTTTACCTTTCAAACTGCTAGAACGAAAACATATAATTTGTCTTAAATGAGGTATTATATCAAATTCTGAAACCTCTAGGAAATCCTAGGATGTCTATATCTCCTATCAGAGAAGACTACACGTTAAAATTATTCATGTCACTCTGACGTTAACATGTAAATAGTTCAAAAATAACAAGGATGATTTTACCTTGAAAAGCAAAAATAATTAATGTTAAATTTTAAAATCTTGGCTTACTACAAGCCCTTAAAAATGGTTGATCACATATATATTAAACAAGTTTTTATAAATGCACTCTTTATATTCTCGTGTTTATCACTCTCAGGACATGCAATTATAAATTTCTGGGAACGGTGGATGATAAAAGCTGAATTAACTAGTATGAAACGGGACTTGTATTCTCTAACGGTAAACCCTTGTTCTATACATATGTTTATTCAAGATTACAGTTTTATCTATTGTTAAAATTATTATCCTCTTAACAGGAATCAATAACAAATTTAGAAAATCAGTATGACTATTTCGAAACTGAATTGTCGGATGTACTTAAAATTGTCGATAAGAAAAAGTCTAAAACGTTTCCACAACATTCGGAGAAACATAAACAGGAGGTATTATTTAGATGTAAGAATCAATTATAATGTTTAACTTAAAAATCAGCATCATTTAACCCAGAGTGGGATCTGAATGTAATCTTGATTTCTGAATTGAAAGATAGCGAATAGTGTGGCATTAGGAATAATCCTGTGTCGGGGGGGACTTTATAAAACATTCATATAACGGACACAAGTAACAAAATTGTTTATATTCTTGATTTTCTTTAGTTTACTTACTTAGCATATGTTATATTTTTAAAAAGGTAAACCAAGCATTAAACTTATCTAGAAAAATGTGATTTTGTTGAACATATGATAACATGAACAAATTCAATTCCTGAAATCAAAATTAATACAAAAGTAATTTAGTTTTATTACTGCAAATATAAAATAAAAAAAACATTGCGGACTCGTGGTCATAATAGATTATCACAGCCCGGGGACTAACAGGTTTTTTTTTTCTTGATTGTCGCACTGTTAAAATTTCCACAACATTCATCATGAATTATGAGTGTAGCAAAAAATTGCAAATACTTTACACATATTGTAGATAATTTAAATTTATTTTTTGTACAAAGAGTTGCGTTAGGTGTTTTCTAATAGTTGTGACATACATCTGTAGCTACATACATGTACTTACACTCTTATGCTGGTGCTGGTGTTAAAAGGAGTATCTTAAGCTACTTTTAATTAGGAAAATTATTTTGTAGGCGTTTAAAAATTTTAATGAAAATATATAAGTAACAATACGCAGGTGGCTTTCCTTTTATTTTCAGTTTATAATATATGTAGGTAATAGATATGATGTCTGGCTATTTTAACCGACTTCAAAAAGAAGGAGTTTCTCAGTTCGACTGTATTTTAACCGACTTCAAAAAAGGAGGAGGTTCTCAAAATATTTTTTATGTTTGATACGATTTTTATTTGAAAGCTGGTGCTTCCCGTGTGGTTTCATTTCAACAACATTGAAGTCGGTTGTCTACTTTTTTTAAGTGAATTATTTGTTTTGGCTGTGGCACTTCATTAATTTATGACGACAAGTAGTAAATGGTGTAGAAACTTGAACAGTGTGAGAGTGAAGAAAATCCTTTCATACTGAAATGACAAATCTGGTTTGACGACTTTTGTCACTATCTTCATTTAGTTCCTTTTTTATAGTTTATTGTCAAATGCGGGCACTCATACGCTTCATTCTGAATGTCAGAGCGATCAAACTATCCGTCCGATTAAAATGTGCGGTGGCCATTAGGTATATAACAGCTATTCCGTAATAAGTACCAAATTTCCTTAGGAATGCAGTGCACTACGGGAGTCCAATATTTAAAGGTACTGCATTTTATCGCACAACTGCTGTAAAGTAACAAAGCGATGTTTTTAGGATTTTAGACGTCTACATTAAAAGCTAACCATGGGTTATTCGTCAAAATAGCTTATAACAGTTGCACTTAAATGTTACAGATATTGTCTGAAGCCAAGAAAAAATATTTAATTGAAGAAAACAACCAAAAAAAACTGTGTACATTGACTTTATTGATTATATTTTTAATAAACCAAACCATGTTTAACTTTATTAATCATTATTTACGATGATTGGCTGAGGTGTACTTGGGACAGTAGATTTTTTCGAACGTTTGGAATATTTCAAGTTTTGTTTGCTGGTATTGTTTCCTTCATTTAACACAGTCTTTTTGAGTAGTTCATCAAGATTGGATAGCGTTAATGGTAACTTTCGATCCCAACCCATTTCTTTTTGCACAGTACTATTAGCAAATGCTTCCAAAATGTTAATTTGTGATTCCAACTTCGGCAGCTCTTGTAACAAATGTGATATTTTCGTGTCTATGTCGCAGTATTTGTCTTGCATTGCAAATACCTTCTTCTGAAACAAAAGATACACTTCTTCAATAAACATGAAAATAGGTAATGTCAATTTTTCGTGTTTGAGAAAAATTAAATGGCTTCACTTTATAACCAAATGTAGATCTGGATTTTATGGATTTCTTTGCGAGAAGTAATTTTGATGTTCTTGATGTTACCCTAACACTACCTAAAGAATTCTAAAGATACCGAATCAGATAAATATAGATTTTAAACAAATTTCCAGTTGGGTATAAAAGTAAATGAGTAACAGCTAAGAGTTTGTATTGAAATTACCCATAAATAGAAAATATTTAAAAAAAAGAGAGATTGTATTTATTCTGTATCTAACAGTTTTCGGAAGAACATATGTATTTTATAATTTCGAAAATTTAGTGTTTATATTCTTTTTACGCGACTATGGACACGCCTATTTTCATATAATGTGTTATCAAAAGAGCTGCCAACTCCATAACATTTCAAGTGATTAAGTCAAGGGAAAATGTCAAATACTTTTAGCATAAAGCCCATATTTATTAAAGCACTGTTTTTATTCTTCAAAAAGACTCTTGACATTAATATGTCTGGTTGAAATTAAATGTATATATATATTTTAATGATATATATAAAAGATAAGTTGTATACTCGTATACAGAATTAAGACATAGAGAATTGAGAATCAGGCTACCTAAATTAAGCTCTTAAATTAAAATCAATATTTTTCTTAACATTTTTTTCTTAAAATAATGGTGTAGTAAGTTTTCTATATTTACCTTATGAAGTTTTTTGATGCCTAAGGTTTTTAAAAGCGTTAATGATTTTTGGACCTGTAGCAACCATCGGTTTCCAAAGCTTATTAGCGTGTTTTAGTTTAAGAAAAGGTTCTTTTGAAATACTATAGCATATGGTTTTAATTTTATGGGGTTTCACAATGGAGGCGACGTGTTGTGCAAGACTCCCAAGCGAGGTTGTCTGTAACCAAACCTCTGTATCAAATAACCTGAAGATAGCGTAGTAGAATGTTTGGTGGCAGAAATAATTTTGACACGCTGTTAAGACTTTCGTTATTGATTGTTGCCTGTGCCAAAAAAGAATGGACCATAAAGACCTTTGACTAAAGTTAAAGACAACTATCATATAACTTAAATAACGAATCGATAAATTTATAATTAGAAAAAATACCCCTGACTTTATATACCTTAAATTGATTAAGACTCCTAGCTGAAGCTTAAAAAACAAAGATTCCTTTAAAGCTTAGGCTTAGGATTAGAAGAAGTTTATAAATTTATATAAATCAATCTAATCCACTAGATCTACAAACGCCCTCAAGTACAAATCAATCAAAACGTCTTGAGAGAACAGAAGCTACCTGTCGAGAGTGTACACTACAGCCGCCTAAAAAGTAACCCAGTCTGGTTCCTTGCCGCTTATTATATAGTCGTGTACGTGTCAATTTTAGTTTCGTAAAAAAAAATTGAAAGTCTAAAACCATTATGTAGACTTGAAAACTATTTAGATGTCTAGAAAGTATTTACCGATATTTGTTCAAAGTTCTTCACCAAAATATTTGTATCGCCTTTAGAACAAGTGTAACAGTGGTAGTCCAGCATCAGGTAAATTATTCCTATGAGACTTGACAGTATTAGGAAGCTGGTGACACTATTGGTAAAACACCATTGCCGTGGGGACTGCTGTATCGTACACGGATGGTCGGGTACTGCAAGAGATGCGAAGGTGTCACTTCTCCTTCTACGTCCTCTTCTTCGGGGATAATCCATTTTTTTTTATTTTCTTTTTTCCTTCAAATAGTCATTACCTTACACGAGCTACTCTTGCAATGTATAGTAAACGTAACACTGTTTAATTTGATTTACATTTAATTATCCATCTCGCAATAAAAATATATATTTGCCTGTTTGATTTCCACTATTTTTAACAGTCAATGTGTGACATATTTTTTTTGTGGTGTATGCTATAATAGGACAAAAAAGTGGCCAGTACTATTTTAAATTTCTTGAAAAACGCCATCTAGGAAACACAAGCTGTACTACTATACAAAGTAGTCAGTTGTCAGTTAAAATTATTACTTCTTCGAACCTTTTAAGCCAAGTTTAGTATTCATATCAAACCACAGATGCTATAACTGGAAATAAAAAAAAAACATTTTAAAAGGGTCACCTTATACTTAGTAAATAAGCAATTTGGAAACCAAAAACTAACAAAAAAGCAAACAAAATATTTACATATGTGTAGGTCCATATTTACATTGACATATATATTTATCAATAAAGTTTATTTTAAACCACTTTTAACAACTGTCTCATTAGTCTTTTACGGTTAAACGCAACAGGGGAAGTACTCACGCTATATACATATATAACCCTTTTGTTATATCATCACGTACCACAGTATTAATAAAGTCTACTCTTGTTTCTATCAGTATCAGTAGTGATTTCACATAAATTTTCCACAGCTTACAAAAACCCATTTCTTGCATGTTATATGGAGGCAGGACACACAATAATTCCACACTACAGAAGGCCGTTGTTGTCAATTTTTCTCAATCATCAAATTTAGCAAGAAGCATGGTCTTACAGCACAAGTAAAAAAAACTAAAGTCGTTAATTTGTTGTTACATAACAAAAAATATTTTACAAACTTATGTCTTACCGTTGAATCGATTTTGACGTATTCGATATATGAAAGAGAGCTTGGGTTGTCTTTCGTAAACAAAGGACGAAAATCTTCAACCGTTGATTCCCGAGAAAAGCTACTAGGATCTGTTATGATAGCAAGAATCAGTTCTATACTTATTCATTATTTAGTGTATTTGTTTTTTTACTCAATACATACATTTTAATCTCATTATGGATCACTATTTCAATACTTAGTTATATGTATATTGCATTGATTTCCCTGCAAATTGCTCAAATGTTTTAAAAATGAATGAAGAAGAAATTATATATTTTTATTGTGTTGTCTTTTTAGCTTCATTTTTAAAGCCTAATGGGACCGTAGACAGCTAGAAAAATTGATGTTCACTTCCAGTTAATATCTCTAGGCATTTTGGAGAAAGTAGGATCTTGACAAACGTGCAGACTACTAAATTAACTTAACTGTCGCCGTCGGAGCACGAGTCTGATTCGCGCCCTTCCAATTTTGTTAATATCAACACAGGCAGTCGTAAAAACCAATATTTTTAAAAAATATGAATGTGAATTAACTACAAGAAGCAATTAAGATAGAGGCCGGAAGATTATGGCACTAATTACTGAAGTGCTAAGCAGCACATGACCTACCATTGTACTTACTTCCACTTCAGCATTTCATTTAACTATGTATAAAGAATTGGTTTTTATTACGGAACTTTTGCACATCCTTATCAAGAATGTAGCTAATAAATACATATGTATGCAGAAGACAAGCATTAGAGGACGACGGCCTACGCATCAGTCGGAGGAAGACTAAGTATCTCAATCTTGCTCCAACTGATCATTTCATCTCATCACACACATTTGACGGCCAGCAATTACCAAGAGTCAACTAATTTAAATACCTGGGCTCAATGCTGACAGAAGATATAAGTAGACTTATAATAGACATAGAGAAGACATGCAGATGTGACATACATATGTTAATAAATACAGCCTGGTTAAGATGGCAAATGTTAACAGGAGTACTTTGTGACGTCAGAATGCCAATACAACTGAAAGTTAAGGTATATAAAAAGGCAGTTAGACCCGTCATGATGTAAAGTTACGAATGCGGGGCCGCAAAGAAAAAAAAAAACAAACAGAAGATGAGCACAAATGAGATGCACATGCTTCGGTGGGCAGCGGGAGTTAAATGACCCGATGAAGTACGTAATGAGTACATCAGAGGTTCTTTCAATTTTGCTGAAAAAAAAAATGGTCGAGAGCCGGATGAGATGGTTTGGACATGTGATGAAGCGAGACGAAGAAGACGCTGTAAGATAAGCACTCTCTATCCCAGTAAAGGAAAAGAGCCTACGAAGGCCGCTAGCCACGTGGTGCACAACCGTTACTAAAGACATGGAATAGGCACAGGAGAACAAACAGACAGGACAGGACAGGACAGAGCGTCCTGGTGCCTAAGTATGAGGAGGGCTGACCCCGAGTATAGGGAGAACATAGATAAAAAGATACATACAGTCGAACATAGAACCTCTTCCTTTTTTGAAGTCTGTTAAAAAAGATAAATCAGTATCTTCACAACACCAAATACTCGTAACATACTCCAAAATGATGATCTCTTCTTTTACCCCTTTGTTCTAGAAGCAGGGGGTTTTGTTTTTCGAGCGTATGTATGATGTTTCTTTGACACGCTCTAAAGCCTTGACCCAGACGGCTTGATGGATTTTGAAATGTGAAGTATAATTTGAAACGTCTTCAACCTAACAGTAAGACTGACTGACATAGAGTAGGTATAACATGCATTAGGTTTATAAATAACCTGTAATAATAGTTATAAGTTTGTTAAATAAATAAATCATTTCACGATAACGTCACCAAAAAAAAATACATAGAAAGTTTTTTTTATGATATAGAGAGACAGACGAACAGGTAGGTCACGTAATGATAAGTGACACCAGTGCTGGACATCTGTAAATTAAGAGTCGTAGGTGCACTGCCCGCCTTTGAGGTTGGTGTTGTTGAGGGGAACGAGGTGGAGTTGGGTCTCCGATACCCTCACTTACGTGCGTTACTTACCTTATTACTAACCGACCGACCTATTCCTGAATTCGTGCATAAGCAACTAAGCATGGCTCTCCCACGGTGTAAGAGTCAGGTTTTGACTGCACGGATGGCGCAGTGGTTTAAGTGGTCACCTCGCCGCTATTCTTCCCCGCCGAGTGTGGGTGCGATTGGTACATGTTAATTGTATTCGTTATTTAAGTATTTGTATACTCTACGGTACAGGAATTAATTTTATTGCGGAAGTTATCTTTTTTAACATTAAGATTAAGATAAGTTATAAAGTTAATGCAGTCTGTTATGGATTAATTTCGATATTTGTGAAGCAACTAAAGTAATGTTTTTTTTTTAATATGGGCAATACTTAATTATAGTCTCATTTTAAATAAAAAAAAAAAATATATCCACTTGTTAAGTGGCAAACAAACGGATAATTATTACAATATCATGCATTGACATTGGTCATGCTTTATGATTAAACCGTTTATAATGTTTTCTGCTAAAAAGTGATGTAAAATGCTAAAGAAAAGTGCAGTGTAGTGATTGCGTAGTATAATACTTCGACTTTATCGATTGTATATACTTAATATAAAATACCTACTTATTAAACCCAGGCAAGGTTCAATAAGTAGGTATGTACCATACCAATTAAATATGATTCGTAATCGCAACTAAACTTCATAGGCAGTATATAGTATAGTTAGTAACAAACATACGTAAAGTATTTCTAGAATACCTTTTATGGATATAGACGACCAGTTCGCATACTTCTTAGAAATGTACAGGTTAGAATTTAAGTATTCAAACATTCATACAAAACGAAAGCCTCCCCAGACTCCTATAGGTCGGATCACAGTAACTTGCCGGTTGCCGCCATGTCGACGAGACGTGAGAGAGAAAGAAGTAGCTGGTCTCTCATTCACGCTCATTGTACTCCCAACTTGGTTTTCGTTTTATATTTCGAGCTTATAGTGAGAGGATAATTATTTATCGATAAAATGTTTTAATTTATGATATAGTCAAATAAGTTAAAATACAAAAAATATTGCTAGATGTATATTTGTTTTTTTTTTATAGTTAGTCAAGATATGGGAATTCTTTACATAAATTAAATCATACATTATTTATTTATAATCTATTCTTGTTCTTAAGTGATTCTTTCAGTCTCTGGTCAGCAGGCACAAGTCATTATCATTGTTCTGACATTTACTCATTTTTTTTTGAGATTGGTGAAATATACAACTTTCTTAAAGTAGACGCACTCCTTGAGAAAGTAAAATGCTAAGCGAGGGAGCTATGGTAAGTATTCATAATATAAGAATAAGTATTCACAAGTAAAAGATTAGTTTTATTACATAAAAAATGACACTCACGTTTTTTGCGTACTATTTAGGATAGGTATATTTCCATATGTAGGTGGAAAACGTATTAATTTCATAATTAACAGTAAGTGACAAGTGAGTCCCGCTTGGCATTATTAGTTGTTTCATTATACTTATATTAGTTTTACTGGTAGTTACTAAACCATTAATACAATTATTACTCTCTACTCTCATTGGAGTAAAAAATATCGATATGAAGGACGGGCCTAGTGGAGGCTTGTATTTGGTGCTCGTGTACTGGCCGCTCGGCGTGGCGGCAATGGCGCGGCGCAGTGCATGATGTCATTCATCAGCACACACTCACACATCCGACTTCATGTGACTTGGTCGTACCGTGTTGACCCGCGCGCCTGTTTACATTCATTTCTGTACACAGTGACTTCACGGCAAACACCCGAGTTTGTGATTTAATTTATTATATATTTTAATAACTAGTTCTTAGTTAGTTAAATCTGAAACATGGCGAACAACAGAGCAGCCAAGTCTGGATTTGCCGCCGAGGCTCAGAGAAAGGTAAGTTTGATATAAGTTAAATTTTTGAAGCTGAGATATAAACCGACCAGGTTTCGAAGTTTGATTTTATTTGAAAATGTGATGTGAGAGTGTTTCTACGTAAACAGGTTGTATAGCACGCCTGGATTATTGATTCGGGATGCTGAGAGATCCAGAAATTGTGTTACAAGGAGTCAACCGTGACCTACTTTTGGGAACAGATGGTGTGACCTCCATAGTTAAGAGATGAGCAGATGTTTTTAAATTATAATGAACTGTTATGGTATTTACGTTTGTAGATATGCTAACCTATTCCAATTATCCGATTGATATATTACGTAGGTAAATATTAAATGTTATGCTATACCTTATCATAACTTCTATTACTAACGTTCAGTATATTATTCATTAAATAGGATCATCTGTATTTAAAGTCACAGGTATAAGCAATTAGGGGCTCTTGGTTATAATGATACAGGTAGGTAAGTGTGGGTAATCGAGCTTTATATTGCAAGTGATAGAGGTGAATTAAATTATCGATAATATGAACACCAAAATGAGTGGTGCAAACTATTGAAATTATGTTATATTTTTTCTTAAAGTTGACAACATGATAATAACAATTTCACTACACTAGAACAAGGTACTGCACCAGGTAATATGTTTTACATACCAAAACTCATAAGTAAGTAATTAATAATACAATTTGATACTAACATAATTTTGTACAAATCTTAGGTGTTACATTGCGTCTTATAACGGAACCGATTAGCGCTACACATATTAAAGTAATGCATACTTTTACTGCTAGGTAACTAAGTAAATAAGCTTAGATTACCTATCCATGTGTTGCAATGAAATGGATTCAACATGAGACTAACTTTTCTGTTGTTTTTTTTTTTTAATAACATTTGATTTCGGTTTTTAAACGGGGCGCGTTTGTCTATTGGTTAGAGACCCGAACTGCTGAACTTGTCATGGGTTTGATTCCCCCACGGATCAGAAATTTATCCGTTGATAGAATGTTAAGCCCCCGCGACACAGGAATTATTCCTTTTAGTTTTAGTTCTCTTTTTAAAACACGAAAAGCGAAACTAAACCAATAAATTGTTTACATATTTTATTTTATTTTCATCCTTATCATTAGTTAAGTATGTACGTCATACTAAACTCAATGACAAAATAAAAAAAAAGTAAATACATATCTCGTTTTGTGAGAAATGTCTTCGAAAGTTAAATGGCATTGTTAACTGCATTCCAAAGAATAACCAAGTCAATGTCTTGTATTACATGTAAATAGCGTAGTTTAGCATTTAAATGTATGTATCGTCAACGCTTTACATATTTGCATTGAGACAAGGTTAGAACTGACTTTTAGTATATTCGAATACCACATACTTAATTTAAGAGAGATTCACTTTATTTTGAGCAAACAAGAACCACTTTTTGCCCCTTTTATTGCCGTTGATTGTACGTACGTACATATGTAAATATTTATTCAAAATGTGTTAAAGATTTATAATGCAAGTAAGATACAAGTACGATTGATACATGGATGACATAAGTCTCGGGATGTTAATCTACATTATGTCACTCCTTGTAGGTACGCTATCAGGAAGAATAAAGGAGAGTAGAGAAAAATTAATCAAACGTAAAACTTCGTAAAACTAAAACGTCTACCTAATTCCGATAGCAAACACACCTATCAAGTTTTATTAACATGTTGCTTATACATACATACATTAGAACCGTGCACTACTGTACAGAAATTGTGAGTTAAATTATAGAATATTTTGTAATAAATTCACATTCAAGGATAGATAATGTTCCAGGTGCATAAACCTGCGAAAACTTCTTAATTTGAGACGCTAATCTTACATTGAAATGTTAACAATTTCTAAACGGTCATTGCTCTAGTAGATATTAAGATAAGTACATATATACGTAGGTAGTTTGGTACGCTCTAGCAACCAAGCTTATAGTAGGTACTGTCAACGAAATAAATAATAATTCACTTCACAAATATATCTTCATCTTTAAAGCTTCCCAAGTACCGTTAACACTGTATTCCATTCCGTTACTTTAAAACGAAATTTGGAAGGCGTTCTGGTCTCGTGATTGTCAGGACACCTTTCTTCCTGCGAGCCCGTATTTGCTTGGCATGTAGGTCAAGGAAGATCGCTTAAAACAGCTTTTACAACCGGTTCCGGCTGCTTTTATGTAGGAGTCCTCAACGACAGGTGCAGGTAAGTTTTATTTATCGTGAAAATATATCACTTTACTTACAAGAAATGCGTACGACTAAGCCCTGTATAAGCGTCCCATTCCAAGTATACTGGTCAAATGGATGGACGTTCAACTAATTTTGGGAACATTAGTAGATAGTTAACTCTCTTCCAATTATGAACTCGTAGTTCAACGACTTCACTAATTATCAACAATAATTTACGAAATGTATATTCAAGTAATTAGTGTACCACTAAAAAGTTGTACTCAATATAATATTAATTACTTATGATATATTTCACTTCGTAGATGACGTAACATTCAAAATAGGAACTCCGTATAAACAGGTAATGTTCTTCACAAATACGTTCTAAGGAACAGATGTTCGATTAGTAAAAAGAATTTATTTCATACTAATTCACGTAGACGGTGACTCATATAAGGCTCGGTACTGTTACAACACCGCACCACACCTTTTAAGGTATAAGGCCTTTACACAGGATTCATTTATATGGCTTAAACGCAGACTTTCAACCAGCCATATGTTCAAGATTGACAGCTGAACAAAATTTCTCTCGTTTAACGGGTACTTAATTTCTCAAAAATGTAATGTTAAAGTAATATAATACACCTAACTAAAGTAAGAACTTCTTTAAAACTACAAATATTCCTTTCATAAAACTTATAAAGTATAGATATTCCGTGGCCATTAAGTATTTACTACTACTCTACTTTACACAGGACTCATATATATATTTGTATTTGTTCGTATGTAATGGATGATATAATACTTTAACAAGTTATACCTAAAAAAATTCGATGACATATTCATCATCACACACTTACATCATTTTAAGCCATCCGCATCCTAGGGTTGAAGAGATTGCTTTAAGCGATGCGGTAGCAGTAGTGTACAATTAACATATTATTATTATATGTCTCTTTTCATTCTATTTGTTCACAAGTCATTAATTGTTTACGTTAATGGTTTAAAATTTTAAAGTTGGTGCAATGAGCAAAATAGAAATAAATCTTTAAGAGTTGACGATACGTACTGTGTTTCATTTAACGTATGAGCTGTGCCGCAAAGTTAATTTTATCCTCAATCAATCTTCACGTGCACTTGAAATTATTCCCACTTTTGTAAATCTGTACTGGTTGCATTGCATTGACCGC
Organism: Tyria jacobaeae; assembly: GCA_947561695.1. Taxonomy (NCBI): domain Eukaryota; kingdom Metazoa; phylum Arthropoda; class Insecta; order Lepidoptera; family Erebidae; genus Tyria; species Tyria jacobaeae. Next base: position 16,388,660 of record OX387212.1, read on the forward strand.
GTCTGTCAACTGACCTCATGCGGTGACCTAATTCCTGTCTCCTTACTAGTCGATGTTGAAGCTATTGTTGACGGTCCAGTCGCAAGGCTAACCATTTTTTATTCAGTGTACCTTAAATCGTCACATTAATATTACTAATTACGTCAGGATTAACTGCATAAGCCTCTTTCTTTTTTGAAAACTTAATTTGTTAACAAAACATAAGTGTTTGGTGATTTGAAAATTCAACCTTATTCTGGTATACTCTTATAAGTTTTATTCTTTCTGTTTCTACCTTGACTGAACTATGTACTAGGTGACGTGATTATCTTTAATATCTACATTAGCAGAATAATGGTCTGACGTAACTACAACGTGCTCCTTGCTCAAAAGCCTGAAGCCGTTGACATTGAATCATAGTTATTTATGGTTCAGACGTTTTTTTGTAAACTAACCGCGTATGGTCTTGCGATTAGCTGTGAATGAATCCTTTAATACCACCACGCCTGTGCTGATATTTTGCAATCTTATACTCCTCGACCTCGTTGTACATCTGCTCATCAACCTTTAAAATGATTGGATGAACTTGATATTTATCGAGTGTATAGTTAGGAAATATGTAAAGGATTTTTACAAAAGCATTCGTCAGTATGGTACGCTGCCGCCTGTTAAATCTCTAATATATTGTTATATAGGAACATAGGTACCTATTCAATAATATCTGTACCATCTGCTATTATACTATTTATGTGATAAATGTTACAATACTACCATAAATGTACACATAATACCACTTACTTTCATTTTTTTTTACCTTTTACAGAGCTAAAACTAACGAATAATGTACTCATATCAGCATTTTTTTAAGTTTACTAACGAGTTTGATAGTTGCCACATTATTTAATTAACCTAATTTGCCAAACTACGTTTTATTTTGGCTTGATAATAACGTTAACAGCTATATTTATTAATTTAAATAAAACCATATGCAACTATAAAGTAAATTCTTCTAAATGCAGTTACTGCAGTATTTTATGGACCAGGAAGTAACGGCTCCAGGTACCGTTCACCAAAAGGCTATCTAATCAAAATACCGTCGTTGGGTGCAAAACAGCTTAAGCAGGACACGACAACAAGCATCTACTTCCTCCGCCTTGAAACACAAATTAGATTACGCTTTAGAATATTAATTATAGAGATAGTATACCGGTACTGAATGGGCCCACCTTAGACATTAAAATTCTGGAACCTTCGTCACTAAACCGGAAAAACTCTTCAATAATTGAATCGTACTTAATGTACGCTTAAAGATTCTCAGTAACTAAACAAAATCTTAAAGCATCCTTCTTAAGCAGGTTGTGAGAGCCCATGGTTTTATTTTTTTGTGTAACGTCTGACATACCGGACTCTGAGTCACGTTTGAATCCTTCGTTGATGGCGTCATCGTGCGCATGAGTTGTTTTCGGTGGCCCAGTGTGTAGTATTGTTGCGGGAACCTTCTATTATATCATTGTGTTTCAAACTAATTTATTGATTCACCACTTTAGGCCGAGGATAAAATCGGTGACGGATGAACCGAATTTTAATGAATTATAATCACCAATATTTTGATAAATATTTGTTTGTTTAACTATTGTTTTTCTAATGAACATTTTATGACGCATAATTCTATTATAAGTTTTTAGATATTGTTTTTTTTTTAACTTCTACGTAGCAACTCGTAATCTGTTTCAGAAAACATTCAACGAAACCATTATATTTGATATTCTTGGTCTGGTATTTTTCCCTTCTTTAATTATAATAATAATAATCATATGATGACATTTAGGTTAGACACATATGTGATTCAGAACTCCCAGACTCCTACGCTATTTATAGTGTTGCACATTGAAACAGTGTCTTCGTCTTATTATATAAAAATAAAAAAATGTCAGTTACAAAAAAATTGTAAATAAAGAAAATAGGACAAAAATTAATTTTAATTAATTTTACCTATGCGCGCAAGTGTGTGAGTGAGCAAGGGAGAGAGAGAGAGAGAGAGAGAGAGAGAGAGAGAGAGAGAGAGGGGGGGAATGTGAATGCGTGTGTGTGTTCTTAAGTACATTTCAATGTAACTAGCTCTTCTGGGCCGTATAATAATTTGATGATTTTAATCATGTGCATATATCTATCTATAGTCCATTCAGCTGCATTATTACTAACTTGACTTGCCTTTTTCTTTACATATCTTCGTAATCTTCATTCCTTTTTACTTTAGTTGTGACTGATGATCACAGTGAAATTGAGTCAATCTCTAGAGGTAATTTTGGTCCACTTATTGTAACATAATATAAATATGGTAACATAATGGAAATCTACCATCACGTGGTCAAGTGTGTGACAGGCTTGATTAACAGCAGGTGTCCATTTAAGCATCTTTGTGGGTAAAGAGAACATAAAGAAATTAAGGACAACTTGTCCTACCAATCCACTGTTACTTCATTATAGTCACGGAGCCTATCGCATACTGACCGTATCGTACGTGACACGTTTGAAATAATTCTATGATAATAATGTGAGCGTTACTAAAGAGTGACCTTTAATGAATAAAGAGTTTGCCATAATAAATTTAAATAATATCTTCTTTTTGTTTCAGACTTGACCGATATTTTTTTAGTATTTCGTTTAATCTATTACTCTTTATGGTTATTATTAAATGTATTTAAGTATTTCTAGGTATAAGTAATTATAAATAGTCTACAGGTGCTCTAAATTCTATTCTCAATATAAATACAGATGAATCCTCTTTATATTGAAGTATGCTAAATAAACTTAGCAAATACTACGGTACTGGAATACGTAGCATGTAGTGTATTTATACATCGTCTCTACAAATTAATTAAACGAGTATTTGAGAAGCATGTTAAAAGAGGAAATAAGGAAAGATTGCAGAGTATTTTATTGTGTCAAAGCCATTGTGGTTTTCTGTAGAAGTATTTAATATTACTTGGGTCATATTTATTACTGTTCGTGTAATTAAACCAATAACAACCCGTTATTCCGAAATTATTGTTTAACACAAGGTTTAGCACATCTGTGTGCTTATTACGCTTATTTACCAAATACTGAATATTACCTTGACTTACAAATGTATGTGTAGGTAACTAAAAATAGATATTTGTGTCATGATTTCATGAACCTTGCATTTACGTGATCATCCATAAATTCGGTACCCTTAATCAAAAATAAGGTAATTGGTTATACGAAGGACATTTTTAAGAATGGTATTGTAAAAAAACAATTTTCAATAACTACATACACTTCTAGTGTGAACTTACCTAATATAATTCACTTTAAAAAAGTAGACAACGGACTTCAATGCGTCTATCATAACATTTAAGACTTATATGGTTTTTTCTCATGGATGCTACTATCAGAACCTAACCAAACTCTCATCTAACTATCCTTGAAGTACATCCTTTCTAATAAAGAAGGAATCATCGGAGTCGGTTTACGTGATATTTAGTTATTCGTCTATTTATCGCGCATACACTTAATGCAAATTGAAAACTTATATGGGACTACTAAAATCATCAAAATCGGTTCATCCAGTCGAAAGTTATGAGGTAACAAAATACTGACGAATTGAGAATCTCCTCCTTATTGAAGTGTTGAATATTACTTACAGTTAAGGGACAATCTATATAAATATATGTAAGTAGTGGTAAAAGCGTGAGCGTTTTTATATACCTACTACTGTGCACTATATTTTCGGCCATTATAATTGTCATGAATTAGAATGGCCGAAAATATAGTGCACTCTTGGAAACTCTAAAACGCAGCACCTTAAAACAAAACGAAAAGATGTTGCCGATTCGATTACAGAGCAGGTTTTCTAGACAGGTGACAGTACTATTAATGATCAAACTTTTGAAGTATATCGTAGTTATGGGTAAAATTATTTTAATGAAGTTGTTTCTACGAATAAATTGTCGCAATGAATCTAAACAAATTTTGTATTCAAAGATTGCCGCGTACAAACATAGGCTGTATATTAACTATTCGCTGATTTCTTATCGCCATGACCTTGAGCTCCGCCTTAGTTGACATTCGATAAATGCATAACAACGGCTGTCATTTCCCGTTTACGCAATGAAACGCTCGATCATTCAGGTCATGAATCCGCAATTAAATAATAACTATATAACATTTTGGTAAATAGGAAGTCGTCAAGCAACGATTTGTCAAACGCCCGAAGAAATTGCAGTAGTGTGACCGTTAGTAACAATAGTCTTGGCAATTTTTGATACGTAGGCAAAATACCTGCTCAGAATGTTAAAGTCTTAAAGGCCAATCATGTATCTAGATGTGATTTATAGATTTAAAAATTTAAGAAAAACTGCTGAAATTGATTTTCTTTTATTTTTTATTTCAGTTGATTATAACTTCATAACAACAGCCAAATATATTTTCTTTTTGATTATAAAAAACTAGAATTTTAAGTTGTGCTACTTCTATTAAACTTGTTGTCTCCTTAGCTCTTCATATATGGGCTTGTAATACTTCTATAGTTCATAGTGACTGTCTTATCTGAGTAGTCTGTTAATTTTAGAATTCTAAAAGCCGTATCAATGCTTTTATTTTACATACAGTTCACGTTTTACGTTTTAAACAATGTGCACTTTGTCCCTATTTAGGTTATCAGTATCGCAGTAGGTAATCTCATTTACTCAACATATTATAATAATGCCGTGTATGTTGAAAACGTTCCGACAATACGATAACATTTCACCAGTTAACCTTTTAATTAGTTTACAATATTATGTATGTTATAATCAATTTTGCCATAATAATATTTTAAACAAATCAGGTGTACTTAAAATTTATGAATCTTATTAGTTGAATTAAATATTTGTGCACGACTTTTTCGAAAGCTAACTATCATAGTCTAAATGTGAGAAACATTTTATTTTCTGTTTTATTCGTCTATTCATCATAGATTAGGACACTAATAAAATATGTATGCAGTTATCAGTTTTCAGATTAGCATAGTATAAATTAGGTGGGTAGGTAATTAGGTAGCAGTCAGTTATAAATTCGGAACGCACCAGTTACTAATAAGTTTACCAGCTATCAAAAACAGTCAGATGAATTCTGTCAAATTATATATTTAACATAATTGCGAATCTGACACTGTACAAAATATAAACATTTTATGTGACACTGATTAGAAACAATAAAAATATACATCGGCTTCTACAAATACTGCAGGTTTGATTCGGCGAATTGGACGCCGCCGAACTATACCTAAGCAGCCTGTTAACTCCACAGCGGTTTTCTCCCACCAATTAAGTACTTATCTAGTAGGATGGCATGGCTATGGATACATTTCTTTGTGGCATTATTTATGAAAGCATTGTTAATCTTAGAGCACATAAGGTATGTGCTCTAAGATTAACAATGTTCAATACAATACTCTCTATACGTATGACTGAACGTCGCTTTCTCAAAATTATGTTAAATTATAAATACTACATTTCTCCACAAAAATAATAGTAGAGGAAAGCAGAAAATAAATAACATTAGAAGAGATACATGTTCATCGGTGAACGATGACGGGCTCGAGACGAAATCTTATTATTTTCCGTCTCCAATTTTTTTCTCTAAAACTCTAAGCTACACTCGTACGCAACAATCAAAACAATTGGGTACACACATAACTCAACTAGGTTATATGATGTTCGTGGAAATTAAATTAGAATATCACACGTTCTGCACTATTCAAATCAGTTTGAACATTTATTGCCAACTTTAACGAACAAATGTACAGTTTCACTTATATACCCGGTTGTTGCCGTTTTTAGAATTTTAAACTGTACTATATTGACATAAAGATGATTGTTATTTATCCAATTTAGGACATAAATACACATAACTCTTAACAAGCAATGGCGCCTCGACTGCTTTAAGAAGGATTTAGTGTGTAAAGTTTAATAACTCTAACAAATTGATTTGCAGCACTGCGTTTTCCTGACTCAAACTGGTTTCGTGTATACTTTTAAAGCCTATTTTGCAAAAAAAAAAAACATTGGCATCAATCATTGTCCCAATAAAGGAATCCAATTATCGCCTCTTTATTTACGCATTGTACGCATTAAATGTGTACGCATTACTATTAGTAGTGTTAAATACTACAAATATAGGCTCTCATAATAGTGATGACATAAGTGAGAGGACCGTACTCCCGATCCGCACCCGCTCGATATGTGAATCGGGCACTATCGGTAATACTTACAAAACCACACATGACATGTATTTCTACAATACAACATAGATCATGTGATATAGTCTTGTCCCCATAGTAATGATTAAATGCTTCTGTTAGGTAGATATTATCAGGTGGCCCCATTTGCAAATTCAAAATTAAAGTGCCCCTTCTCTATGTATCATATTAAGATTTACAGTACAGATTTCACTTGCCTAGGCGAAAACTGACATACTTATTCTGACAACTTGTATAGGATCGCCCGAATTAAGCAAGGAGCTCCTAGTTAAGTTAACAAAAAATAAGGATTTGTAAAGAGAGCACCTGGCTATCAGTCCCCAAACATCTTTTTGGGGGCAATATGTTGTTACTTGATTCAGATATTATATATATTTAATTTTAAAAAAAGCAAAAATATCAGTTTATTGTAAAATATTTTTCAATTTTTAAAGTTATTTAGAATCTAGTCTGTCTTTTCAGCTGTAGGTATTACATGAATATAATATGAGTAGAGTACATTGTAAATATGTACAATGTACATACTACCGTCACACTCTAAACTATTGTAAATCTAAAGAAAATAATGTTGCCCATAAAATGACACCGATTACTATATAGGTCTGTTACGAAACGTAAACGATATTTACCGATACGTTGAACGATATAATAAAATATAACGATTTAATAGCAAGCATCTATCCGGTATCTGTCTAGACGTAAATGAGTGGGTCGATAAGGTGGGTTGGTGAAGAATTCATAAACGTCACAGCAAGCAAAGGAGTGTCTCAAACATGACGGGCATCAAATTCCAATAAGTTCTGTAGCTATAAAATGTATAGTATAGCCCCCATATAGTTCGATATCTGTTTTTACGATTGACATGATGCTTTAGCATACTGACAAGATATCCCTTCTAGATTTTTCTTTATAGAGAAACCCTCATACAAACACCTCATAGGGGTTTTTAATTTTTTTAGCCCCATTGTTTCAAACTGTAATAATTGTTAATGTGAGTTTGTTTGTTACATTTCTCGTCTTAACTACTTAAAATCGTGAAATTTTCACACAAAAACTAGGAATTATTAGCTAGTAACCGATAATTTGGGTAAAAAGACCGGATACCCCATTAGTTTTATATCTTAGTATAACACGGCTTTTTGTAAATTAAATTAAGGCTTTTACGTCATTTAGAAATTCATCAATTACCTTAAACTCAAATAAAACAACAATAAAATTGAATGAATCAGTATTCCTTATTATAAATCATTCACTATTCATTACAATATATAAATTTAAAAACAAACAAGATTTGTTTTAATATCAACTACCAATGCCAGCGCGGCGTAAGACGCTTATAATAAGCATAAACTGTACAGTTAAGACCTAAATATTTATTTGACTAAAAGTGCAAGTAAGTACCTTGTTAACATAGTCATATAATCTAATGATGATAATGTTTTTTTTTACAGATCAACAGCAAATACAGCGAAGAGCTCGCACAGGAGAGTTTGGAATGGGTGCACGCCATCATCGGTGACCCCATCAATACATCCGGTGACATGGACAACTTCTACGAAGTCCTTAAAGACGGCACTTTGTTGTGCAAGTAAGTACCTATTGATATTTTGGTGCATAATAGTGGGTCATTGTTGTTTGATACAGAGAGTTACAGCAATAGGACTATAGGTTGTATTTCGTGCTTAAAAATTATTAATATAAACAGAAGACACAACAGTGGTAGAGCCGTGCTTGGGCACGAATGGGCCGGCTCGACCGGTGCGCGTTGCATTTCCCCGAGTATTCCGGAGTAGAGAGGTTTCCGAAGGCCCAACTCCTCTTCTCTTTCCATCTATAGTAGTTTAAGTACAGTATTGAGGAAAACTGAAGATTAAATTGAAGGAAACTGATATTATTTTATTAATACGAATGGGTTGGGCACTATAACCAACAGATAAATACGTCTAAAACAGTTATAATACACTTAGCTAGAAAGAACAGTACTGAGAAAGCGACTAACGTCTCAACATCGTACATCATATTCTGAAGTTTGCAACATTAGGAAATAATTATGAAATAGGTACTCCATATTGATAGAACCTTGCCGGCGGAGCCTCTAACATAATAAGTTTATTTCAAAAATTTTCAGACTTGTAAATAATATACAACCGAACATGGTCAAGAAAATCAACGAATCAAAGATGGCGTTCAAATGCATGGAGAATATCAACGCTTTCTTAGAAGCCGCTAAAACTCTTGGAGTGCCAGCCCAGGAAACATTCCAGACAGTCGACCTGTGGGAGAGGCAGAATCTCAATTCAGTCGTTATTTGCTTGCAGTCACTTGGCAGAAAGGTACATTTATATTTTAAGATATCTTATACTAGTTTTGACTTATAACTTACTCTCGATAATTACAAAAAAAAGCTGATTGATTTTGATTTATTGTTTTATTGATTGAAATCATGATTATGCAACAAACAATATATTGTATGCCGTTACAGAATGCTGTTCGTGTGCTAATTATTAATATGTGTATTCAATGCTTAGTAATACATCACTTAGACTTCTAGCGTTAGATTATTCATTTATATTTTTTATATTAGACCACGATTAGTTAAAAGGTAGAAAGTAGCAGGCGGTGGATAGATGCGGACTGCACGAGACCTGGAAACATGAATAACGTACTTATCGTCATATCAACGGCCTGACACTTTCTTCAAGTCGTCGCGTCACGTCGGTCAGTTGTGCCGCATGACGCCCTAAACTAAGTTTGCCCAAACGCGTTCTAATATAAAAAATATAAATAATTGGTGTAACGCTAGCACTCTGCTGTCGTCAGTGGTGTATACAGCTTCGTCACGAAGTAATAAAATAAAATGAGTAAATCGCGCGATAATTCTACAAATGTTGCACTTTCAATATCTGCGTATTAATAATTTCTTAAAATGTACTACGAGTGACATACTATACTTGTGAACCCTTACTAATTACGTTAGTTAAATTATTGAGTAGGTAGGAATTTATTGATGTATGGCGTTTAAGATATTGATTAATGCAATAGAGGATTAATGTAACTACATTACTTGTTGTCACCTAATTTTAACCATGCAGCGAACAACCTATAATCTAGAAAGGTACTATCCACTAGACATATTTACATTTTGATTCATACAAAAGAGAAAATAGAAGTAAACCACGCAGAACATTCTTTGGACATGGATAGGTAGCGCTCGGCGTGTTATTCATTCGGACCGATTCATAACAAATGAGCAATACAATTCTCCTCCCCCCTTTGATTTTGATTTGATTCATCTTTCTTTATTACCATTCGTTCAAGAAAGGAGACCAAAACATATTTCGGGGCATCAAAATATAGTAATGGAAAACTGTGGAGTATTATAGGGCCATCCAAACCAGCGGTGTCGTAAAATGCGACTTAGGGATCGGACTGTTATTAATCAGACAGTATGTATACAGTCACACAGTGCTCAGTTGACGGCAATAGGCTTGCCCTTTATTACGTTAGTGGGACCAAAATTCTAATTGGCCAAGTAGGGGTGTTAAATGTATTAAACAACGACATTTTGCGTGTAAAGTGTAGGCTCCTAAGGGATAGGCAGAGGTACACCAGGTATATAGGCGTGGCCGTATGTACATATGTACTAAAATCCAAATTAAATACAGTTATATTATGTATGATTTTGAAGTATTTGTAGGTATTCCCTAAAACCAGGAAGATTTTATACTTGGTTAAAGTCACTCTACCTTTTCCGGGGTACTTCGCAATTTTCTTTTAATTTAGAATAAGTAACTTAACCATTTTTTTTTTATATTTTTCAGGCCGGTAACTACGGAAAGCCTTCCATAGGGCCAAAGGAGTCGGAGAAAAACGTACGAAACTTCTCCGAGGAGCAGTTAAGGGCTGGACAAGGCGTCATCTCACTGCAGTATGGCTCGAACAAGGGCGCTAACCAGAGCGGCATCAATTTCGGTAACACAAGGCACATGTAAGCTCGCCTACGGCTACCACACCTCTACACGATTCTAAAGTTAAAGGGATGATTCCAATTATGAGGAAGCCAAATTTTTTACTTGTGCGTTTTATACGGACCATTTTGTAATGTTATTCAAGCTTGACTGATGAAAATAACTCTTTAAAACTACGTACTACTTTGTATGTTTGAATTTGAATTTGAATGTTGAAATGTCACGTAGCTCTTATTTTTATAATAATCATCCCGTAAAGACACAAATAATAAATTTGCGTACTTCTGTACTTACCTAATATTAGAATAGGAGGATGAGTCTTATAAAAAAAGTTTTTAAGAATCTCTCTGTTTATGTTCTTTATTAATTGAAGCGTGAGAGTGATTTTCCAAGCATTATAGTAGGTACTTATTTTCTCTTAAAATACAAATTTATAATACTTACTTAATTCAATCTTTATATTGCTTCAGCTTGTTAAGGTTGTCTTTATAATCACGTCCTTTTTTCCCTTTTTATATTGTGTATCGTGTGCCAATTTTGACATAAACAATTTTAAAATAATATTATATATAAATTACATTGTTGTTACAGTACAATTATTAGAATTATAAATACTTTTAGAATAATACGTGTGCCTTCGTGCTCCATAGGAGTCGAGACTATGTTTTTAAAGGTGTCTAACAAAAAAGTATTTATTATCGCTTTTGTCATAATCAGGGTTTCCTTCTATTTTGTTTATAATTTATTTAAACTATAAAATTAATCATTCCATATATATGTATATTTAGTCTGTTAGTACATACTGTGATTAATGATTCTATAGCTATATTTTGGTATAGTTGTGAACGTATATATTTGACGATGACGCGTAATTCTAGTTGTGTAAGTTTCATAAAGTACTTACCGCCTTCTGGAAGTACGTAGAAATAATAAAGTTTAAGTAATCTAGTTGTGTTTTTCTTCTTGTTACTATCCTTTATCGTCATAATATTTTATATGGTAAGTTTATGTGTTGACTATGTCCTGTCAATAAATCTAAATGGAATATCTTAAGACGCATCTAGCTGAAGAGGCTCTAAAACGCTGATAGCACATATTTCAAAAAAATCACAATTAGACGGGGACTAGCCAATTCCAGTCACGCTAGCTTAAGCGGTACTCAGGTGTGGAAAGTTCTGGTACATCTGCAGACCTGTTATAACCGGAAAAAAAGTGTTAAAAGTAAGTTGATTTACTTACGTACGTACGCACTTAGTGTTAAGAATAAGATATTAAAATTTCAAGTTTCTTAAAATATTTTTAAATGTGAAAAGAAATGAATATTAACTATAACTTCAATCTACAGGTATTGTTTTCAATAGTAATAGCTTACTGTTCTTAGGAATGTCAGCTTTGTTGCAATGCTTTGCAGGAAGTTCTTTTTTTTTATACCTTGCACATCTGAGTACTGTTTAACCTGGCACGACCGGTTTTAGTTAGTTCCCATTTGGTGAACAGTAGGCATAAAAAGTGCCTGAACAAAATTTAAAATTTGTTGGAATATGTAAGGTACTATACTAAGTCTGTCTGGCTCTGCCCTCGAGTTGTCGTTTATTTTCAAAATAGTATAACAGACGAAAGCTGAAATAAACATGACAATTTAAACACTGGTTAAATTTGAATAATGAATAATTGACTTTTAAAAATAGTAGAAAACCGCCTTGACATTTTCGTAAGGTTAATGAATACTAAAAGTTTATAAAAGAAATGTCGGTCGACATTTGTCGAAGACATACACAAAAAATTAACATACATAAAAAATATTAAAATATGTATAATATAATAAAACTTAGGCGATCAGAAAACTTTAAAGTTGAAATGTCGTACTCTTAAAAATAATAGAACAATAAGATCCTTATTGTTCTATTATTTTTTTCAAAAATGGAACTCCTAACTTAACTAACTACATATTAACAACCGTACATAAAAGTTGGTAGTGAATTTATTAATGTATCAATTTATCAAAATCCTTATTTTACATCGTTTCGTGCAGAAGTATTATTGTTTTATTTCGATAAAAATGATTATGGCCGCGGAACACTGTTGAGTCTTGCCAGGCCATGGTTATTTCAGTTACCTTTCAACTTTATATGTATGTTTATGTGTTTGCACTATGTTATGCGTCAGAAATTGAAATGTGTTATAATTATATATTTTTAGTTGTGTCTCTAAAATAATATACATAAAAGTCTATACAGCGAACCTATACTAATATTATCAATGCGAAAGTAACGCCATATATATATGTCTGTTAAACGGTTGCACCAAATTTTATTTAGTTTGGTATGTGGATTCTTCAAACCTTGAGGACATAGGCTACATTATGTTGGTATACCAAGGAAACGTACGTACGGGAGCTAGTAGATACACAATAATATATTAGTATAGATCAAAAGTCTACAAAGTAAAATAGTATATGTCGGCGATACGCCAGGATTTTTAGGATCAGGATCCATCGCAATGAACACACGCACTTAAGATAACTTTGTTTATTTACGAACAACTGCTAACACAGTACTGTGTTCATTATTACAGTGCACACGCTTTTATAATCTACCTCACAAAGGATTTATAAACGGTTATAGCAAGTATAACGTCTTTTACGTAACACAAATAAAATTACTATACAATAATTATTAAAATGTAGCTAAATATTTAAATCGAATTTATTAATGAATTTTACACCATGTTTTATTATTTATATTACACAAATTTCATTTGTTTAATATTATCAACCGTTATTCCAGTACAGTTTCAATAAATGGCGCTGTTATCAAGACTTGATTCTAAAGTAGATATAATTTAGTAAATAATAACATTTTACAACACAACAACAACAGAACAATCATATATTTACACATTTACTTGAATAAATGATTAATTTGTTTTTAAAGTCATTGTTTGAATAATAAGTTCAAACTACACCAAATTACTTCTAATAGTTTAAACAGTGTTTTGACTCGAGTATTTATGCATTTTTTAGATATTTCTGTAATAATACCAATATAAAAATCACTATATGATGACTTGCGCCCATATATACGGTGAATATTCATTTCGCATTCAGCATCATATAGTGTTTCAGACGAATAGACGGATTACCTGAGTGTAAGTGACCGTCCATGGATACCATGAACTCAAGAGCTGCTAGCGCTCGCTGCCCGACTTTGAGGGTGATGAAGGGTTGGGGGATTTAGGTAGGGGAGAGGGGGGATGAGGAGATGGACGTACATGTGAGTTGTCTTTAAGCTCTATATACTAAGTGTAGAAGTAGTTAGGTATGTATCTTATCTTTGGATAACTTACTTATATTGGGATTGTGCTTGTATTATAACCTCAATCAAAACATTTTGAGTGAGTTTTTTATGCGATAGTCACAAATGCGTTGACGGCCTTTTAGGTAGGAGTACGCTCTTTTCTTGAAGGTTGATGGTCGTATCGGTCCGGAAATACGGCAGGCGACAATTTGTTGTGCGAAGCAAAAAGTTTCTGGAGCAGCGCACAGGTGATAGGGATGGATATTTAGTTATTATTTTTAGGCTTGGAACACCGTAAGCATGTCGCTGTCCTCTGGTAGAAGAAGGCCATGCTACATACTAATTTAAAATTTATTTTTCAGTTGCGGTAGAACCTCGAAGGAGGAAATCTTGACGGAAGCACCTTGAGTTACACCAAACATGTTTTGATGAATTTAGCACCTACACTAAATATAATAGCAAATAATATTAGTACGTTAGAATTGGTACCAGATTTTATACGTGAGCATTAATTAGAAAAACTTATTAAATAAGCAATACTTCGTGTCCGATTTGTCACCTAAGTTCGTCTATTACTTAAATCCTTGATAACTCTATACTAAAAGTACTTTAATTGTTAACAACAAATATTATGTATTCTATACCAATAAAGAACGACTACAAACACAAATTTACTTGTTATTTCTATATTTTCGTGACAGTTGGTAGGTGTCAGGAGGAAATATTAAGAACTCGAAATAAAGTCAAATATACCCGAAATGTAACAAAGACTTCACTAAGTAACTAAGTAGGTAGTTAAACAACTAAGGGAACGCGCAACGTTTTTATGACGATTCTATTTTTATGGATAGGGGGAAAATTGAGCAGACTGGTCACTTGTTGGTAAGTGACTTCCGCCGCCCACGACTATTCGCAACTCAGGAGTTACAAGTGTTCGCCTTTTAGGGTAGGGCAAAGAGGGACAGGGAAATCGAGGAGTTGAAAGAGAAGGGAAAGGGGGTTCGGCATCATATAGTGATTTTTATATTGGTATTATTACAGAAATATCTAAAAAATGCATAAATACTCGAGTCAAAACACTGTTTAAACTATTAGAAGTAATTTGGTGTAGTTTGAACTTATTATTCAAACAATGACTTTAAAAACAAATTAATCATTTATTCAAGTAAATGTGTAAATATATGATTGTTCTGTTGTTGTTGTGTTGTAAAATGTTATTATTTACTAAATTATATCTACTTTAGAATCAAGTCTTGATAACAGCGCCATTTATTGAAACTGTACTGGAATAACGGTTGATAATATTAAACAAATGAAATTTGTGTAATATAAATAATAAAACATGGTGTAAAATTCATTAATAAATTCGATTTAAATATTTAGCTACATTTTAAGAATTATTGTATAGTAATTTTATTTGTGTTACGTAAAAGACGTTATACTTGCTATAACCGTTTATAAATCCTTTGTGAGGTAGTTTATAAAAGCGTGTGCACTGTAATAATGAACACAGTACTGTGTTAGCAGTTGTTCGTAAATAAACAAAGTTATCTTAAGTGCGTGTGTTCATTGCGATTGATATAACCTCACTCACTCGGTCACTCAATTCAAGCATTGTTTAATAGCCAGTTTTCCCTGAGGCCGTGGTAGTACTCCTTGTTACGATTGACCGCTGCAACAACACTGTCCCGGCGATGTCGCATGACGACTCGAGCGATATCTATTGGCTTACGTCTCGTTTTCATATCAGCTCCCTTTCTGTTGAACTCTTCAATATATAAATAGTGTCATAGGGTGTTGATTATTTGACAGACCATAACTTCAATGAATGCGGCCACTTCATAAAGAAAGAGTGTATTATTTCATTTTTATTAGTGTAAGAATGCAATGAGCATACGGGTCACCTGATAGTAAGTGACAACCGCCGTCCATGGACACTTGCAACTCAAGACACGCAAATGCGCTTACCTCCTATAACAGGGTAATGTAAAGAGGAGGGGAAAGTTGGTCAGAAGTTAACCTAACGCACTCAGTGACACACAGGGTGGATGCTTGTCACGTGTGACACATACCCGTTTGAAAATGATATAGATATAGTACTAGAGTGATGGGTTTGAGAACTTGATACTGCACTCAATGGAATAAGATACGAAGGGTTACCCTTCGTATCTTATTCCATTAACAGTCGAGATAGTCAGATATAATGAAACAAGGAATTGTCAGTCAGTCAATTCCTTGTTTCATTATATAGTACTTCAAAAAAATGCATGGCCATCACAGTCTCCTTCATGGAAAGCGGTTAACTCAGCTAACGGACATTAGCAAAATCTTGCGATTCAAGACTCCAATAATCTATCTTAAAAGTAAGAAAGAGGGAGAAGATAGCTTCAATACAGCATATGTTTTTTTTTGTTTATACTATGGGGACTACACGAACAGACGGGTCATCTAATGGTAAGTGACACCCCATGGACACCTGCAACTCAAGGGTCGTAAGTGCGCTGCCCGCGATAGAGTAGAATAGTGTGACCCCATCTCTTCCCGGTGGTGTCGTAAAGTGCGACTAAGGGATCGGACTGTTATTCATCAGACAATATGTATACACTTATACAGTGCTCAGTTGACGGCAATAGGCTTGCCCACAATTACGTTAGTGGGACCAAGTTATAATGGCCAAAATATGGGTGTTTAATACATTTCTGTCTACCATTTAGAGAATACAGGCGTGAGAGTATGTATGAATAATTCACTTTACTTTACTTAATTGATATGGAACCACAAAGGAAGCACCAGCTTTCAAATAAAAAAGGAAATTTAATCAAAATCTGTTCACCCAGTCGAAAGTTCTGAGGTAATAAACAGAAAAAAAGACATACAGTCGAATTGAGAACCTCTTCCTTTTTGGAAGTCGGTTGAAAAGAGGAGTGTTATACTACTGCAGTGCGTATCTGTGTGCCTGACTGTGGTATTATAAACTCCTGAAAAGATTAAGCTATTTTGATTAAGGTTTTTTCGATTCTTTCATCTTGTTCGTTGTTATGTCCTGGAATTCACTACCAGCGCACGTGTTTCCTTCTCACTTCGATCCCGGGTCTTTTAAGCGGGGCGTGAAAAAGCATCTCACCAGGCCGCCATAGTGTGGGTCACCATGCTACATTGACTAGACATGAAATGAGGATGATGACCACCACTCTTGGACACCACTTATTGCTTTCCATCAGGCAAAGTGGAGTCACTAGGTGGGTTGATAATCACCAGATTTATGCACACGTTATACATTATATTTGCCTACAATGCCTACCTATTAAAGCTATGTATATTATATAGCAGTAAGCTATCATAAACATTTATCAGTACATATAATACCCCTTCTTTCTTCTTCTAAACAGCGAAAATTTAATAATTGCACACAAAAAAATCGTAGGTAACATTTAAATTTTTTAAATTTTAAATTTAAATTGATAATACCTGTGAAATTAAAACGGTCATCATAACTTATGTTTGTTTTGTAACACGGGTTGTTTTGTTTTCATTTTTTTTTTTCAACTGTGGTTACAATAAGTGTTGTTATTTTCTTGGACACGAGGACGGGACTACACAATGTTACTTAGTTTCACGACCAATGCACACATACCGTTGGAAAAAATCGCTTGAAGCTTGACGAAGAGAAGATACCTGAAAGTGTTAATTTAAGGCATTGGAAGATGATGCATAAGTTATTATAAAAAAACCTATAGAATTTGCACGTTTAACACGTTTTAATAAAAACGAACCAAAAAGTTTTATTGATGCTAATGCTGTAATAAATGCTAACATATGTATTTAATTCGCCATTTGTCACGAAACTTTTTAAAAAACTTCTGTTCATATTGTAAAATATTTATCGAAACTACCTCCTTGTTTGAGTCAACGTCTGGTGTTGCGTTACCTTCTTATTTGGGGTATAAAAAAACATGAGCATAATGAACAATTCCCAGACGCCCCCAGCGACACGCTTACCCGGGCACGTCCCCCTTGGCCCTAGAACAAATACGAATTCTTTTTTTTTGTTTGGACATCCCCACGGATCGTCACCTCGCCGAAGCTAACGGTGAGGTGATGTCGGAATAGAACCGACTAAAACCACACGGTGTTCCGTCACAAATAGGATAGAAATGAAGATAAAAATCTGTAATTGTAGGGCAGTCTTACATTATTATTACGTAAAACGTCATTGTAAGAAACATAATTTTAAGAAAATTATGTAACCTAAAAGTAGAAAGTCATACAAGTACGTAACAAACATATAAATACTTAGGTATGTATAGACATACATAAAAGTACAATAACACGGGTACGGTGGAATGAGGATCTACACATGTATAAGTTTTTATTCTTATTAAAGTCAATGAAAAACAATATTAATTATCTATATATATTAGACTTAATTACTATACCCCCAACACAGCGTTATCACGACTCGTTTTGCAGATATGACGTATGCCACATAGTATAATAATAACACGCAAAATATTCCAATATTATTCATAGCGATAGTGTTAAATGTGTTATTTTTATGAAACAGTATCAGTATAAGACGCCAGAAGTAGCAACTTGGGAACAAACAAACGCGATAAGTAGTATTCTCTGATATTTTTACCCCACTGTAGTAAACGACGATTTTATAAACATATTTCATGAGAATGATTCTAACAAAAGGAACAGAATTGTTTAATAGAAAAGTCGTCTTCGGGGGTCTAAATAATGCCACTTTTTTAATGGTGGTTGAGTCAATAAAACATTAATACCTCTTGCCAAATCAATATGATATTCCTCAAACAATTTAAACGAACAACTACAAACTAAACTTTAAACATTTTCCAAAATAAAAAAAAACCTATAAATTCAAAAAGTTGGTAGGGTAAAGTTTATAGCGCTCCCCGTGTATACATTGTTGTTGTTGAACCGTAGGTACGCATCCTCAACATGCGTTCTACACTGAAGAAACACGCGATGACTATTTACTCCACTACCATGACGCGCCTACAACGTTCAGATACGTAACAAATCGCTTAAAATATAAATAAATACGTAAGAATATTAATAATTTATTATTTACACAAAAATATGCGATATCTACCGCAAATTGGTCAATCAACGTCACTGCCACAGGACAGATCACAATATAATGTCTAGATACTCTCTACTCTCTCTCTACTACTATCGAGAAGTCACTGTAACATATGTATATGTATGTATATCAACAACTTTTTTCAGCAGCTATAGAAATTGTGAATTATTCTTATACTGCTGATTTATATTTACTGTTTATGGTATAGCGAGGAATTTACTTTGGTAACACCCTGAGTGTTAGTTTGGTAATTCACCTGTTAATTCAAATTACCAAATCGCTTTTAACTACAGGTTGCTCTGGCATTGCTTCGTAGGGTAGACAAACATTAAATTTTCATTTTAGTTTATAAAAGTACAGATCAGTGTTATCAGGAACAGTGCTTCAGCCTTAGTCAAAAACTAGAGGATCTCTAGAGGACCTAAATCACAGATGTATTTTAAATAGTGCTGCCTCTAAGGATATCGTGGGTTCGATTCTTACACGGACAAAAATAAGTGTGATTCACAAATAGTTGCCCAGAGTCTGGGTATTGCTTGTATCCGTTGTTTGTATGTGTATATATATATGAAAGAAAGCTTGTATAAATAGACACTTATTGAGATTTAAATACTTTTGCCTTTACAGTAAATGTTCGAGAAAAAATGTTTCTTTTATAAATAAGTCAATTATCTAATTAGTTAACAAAACGGTCAATTGGTCATCGCTATGCACACGGCAAAATATCTATATTCATAACTACTCTTTTACTCTGAACGGATAAGTGAATATATTTTTTTACTATTATATAGGGGGACAGATGAACAGATGGGTCACCTGATGATAAGTAACAACCGCCGTCCATGGACACCTGCACCTCAATGATGATCTGTATGAGGGATGGGGACGCGGAGAAGGGAAAAAAGACAGGGAAGATGAGGAGATGGGAAAGGGGAATGAGGGGAGGGCAAAGAGTAGGGGGGAGTTGGGCCTCCGGAAACCTCAGTAATTTCGGTGAAATGCAAAGTTGGTTTATGCGGGCTAATATCCACAACTAGACGTCTTCTATGCGACTGTTTTACGTGACAGGGTGGGAATGTCTGCTATTGTCGTCCTGTCATGACCTCGGGGAGAGTCCTTGGCGATCCCAGGTGTTTGGCCCGGTAAGTGTACACTCCTATGCACTCCAGAAGGATGTGGGCAGCCGTCTCTTCCTACTAATATTAAACAGATGTTTGTTAAAAGGACCATGACCCGTTATTATGCGAGGGGGAGCCTCCTTTGCCTGTCTGCATCCGCTCACCTCCTTATGACGCCGTATGACTGATCTAATCCATCCAGAAGGAAAGGGAACGATGGGTTCAGGACCTGAAGCAGCCAACTCCTTTTCTAGCTAGTTTGTCTAAGGCATCGTTGGCTCGTGAGTTACTGTGACCTTTAATCCATTCCAGAGTTACGTGGTTGTTGTTATTACATCAGGGACTAGTGACAGTCGTATATAAGCTTTGAAATTCAACGTTGCTTCACAACCGGTTTTCTGTGAGGTTGTGGTATCGCACCGGTCGAGGCGGCCCATTCATGCTTAAACATGGCTCTACCACGAATAAACATTTAAATTCAACGTTAAACTTGGCACTTACCGAAAATTATTATTTAACTATAGGTGGTTCATTTAGTAAATTTGAATGAATACATACACACATTCCCGCCTTTGTACCATACCCTGTAACATATTTTGCCGACTATAAAGTTTTTATCCGTACTACCCTCATACACCTTCCTATTTTTAAGTGACGATTTGAGTTCCATTACGATACTCATACATAGTTTTTACGATCATCAGAATCTGACATTGAAGATGACGGTGCCTTCAACCCCTTTTCTTCATAAATCACTTATGGTTTTGTCTGTCCGTTTGTTATATGAGTTACCGGTACAAGTAAGGCTGAAACCCTTACAGCTTAGGCTAAAAATAGGTTTAGGCAAGATCTAAGCTGCTTCTGATCTAAAATATTGTCACTATTAGATAACAGTAGGTACATACTAAGAAACTTTATATTTATGCATATATGTTTATACGTATAATTATTTGACCTTTTTTATCTTAACTAGTACGCCATCAATTACTGTTTTTATTGAATAATTTTGTTATTATCTCTATACTAGGTTGTCTGGAAGAGAACTCTTTTAGCGATAAGATTCCAAATTGTACTACGATTTGTAAGATAATACTTTTGCCATATGTACTTTATTAATGGTGTAAAATGAAGATCTATCTAAGATGGATGCACGAGTCTACGACCATTCCAGAAAAAAAAACTTCAATATGTTAGTATACATATAACTTATTTACGATATGAATTACTACTTTATTATAACGTGGTACGTGTGCTAGTTAAAAGTTTTACAAGCAACTTTCTTTCAGTAGCCACAAAAATAACACTAGCAGAATCGTTCCTTTTTCCTGTCCTTGGTTAAGTAGACGCCAGCAATCCCATCTCTCACGAGAATCACTACTTTTCTGGCTATTGGATTAATTTCACGTGGTTACCCATACGACTTCACCGTAATACATATCTTTTCACTTTGTATATATTAGAATATTTTGTTCAATCCAAGCGCTCTTTTCTACCTCAAAAATCGTTTCAAATTTTTACACATTATGCATTCAAGGTTCCCGGTGACGTCTGAGAATCTTAGGTTAAACCGGCACATACCACCAGTATGTGCCGGTGTAACCTAATTAATGAACAGATCTTTTGTAGTAAACGTTGTCCGTCTGTAGAATAAACTGCCACTGACCATTAAACATGCACAAACGTTTTTAATAGACTTGTGAAAGAACATTATATTTCCTCGTTACGTTCCATACTTGGTACTACTATTGATATGTGTGTTTATGTATATGTTTGCCAACAGCCAAGGACGCTCCGGCAACAGTTATTATTTAAGTTAGTAACAAAAGTTTATTGAAGCTTGCTTTCAAGACGATGATTCTTGGGGTAGAAGGGACATAATTTTGAGACTGCTGTTTAGTATGCTCTTGTTAGTTCGAACGTCTACAACTCTGCATAGGGTTTCAAAGCACCCCAATTGCTACTTCATTGGTGGAAAGTGATCGTCTTGAATGATGATATGTTCTCCTAGCTTGATTTTGCGCCCTCGAATGCGACATTTGGTACGTTGTTGGAGTTCGCTCAGGGAGTCCTATGATCATCGGTCTCAGAATGATTGACTTTCAAAATATTGGTAGCAGTTTATCGAGATCTTCTCCGTTTTAGAGAATTACTATGAAGCCAAAGGATGACTACTCAATAAGTGACCAGGTGTGAGTGAAATAATATCAGAAGGATCGGCTGACAAAAGTGTTAAATTGACAGAACAGGGTTGTTATTTCCTCAATTGTTAAACTTTAATTAGTTATTAGCAATTAGTTATTTACGACCAAATTATACGTATTTATAATATGGTTCAAAATATAATGTAAAATACTGTATGTAAACAGGGTGTTCCTTAATTCAACGTCCAACGGCAAGTGGGGGGTAGGTGACTGTATGACACCTTTACATAAAATATTAAAAAAAAACATTTAAACTTTTGTTTAGATACGAATGTTTTTTTTTTTTTTTTTTGTATTGTGTCTGGTGGTAATTATACTTTTGGTCGATAGAGCAGTTAACTAAACTTTAAATAAAAGAAAACCCGTCGCCGAAACTTACAGATTTGTGGTTAGGGTGCATAAAAATGTCAAGTTCGGAATTTTTCACCATTTTAAGCAAAATACTCGTATCTCAAAAAAATTGGAACGGATTTGTTTAATATTTTATTTAAAGGTTTCATACATTCACCTACCCCCCACTTGCCGTTGGACGTTGAATTTCGGGACACCCTGTATAAATATGGCCGTTTTGAGCCTACTAGGAAGCCTTGGGCATATTAGGTGAATGGGATAATGGATATGATAATGTGCTCTTGACAGTTTTGTTTTTAGAATAGACAAAGGAAGTATAGGTAAGCAAAGTTCCAGTTTCAGTTCATATTCACGCAAGCCCTCATGCACTAGGCACACCTACTTACACATTGCACATCATAAGTCATAATACACCTAAACTTGTTTCTACATAACTAGAGAATAATGTCATCAATTCATGCCAATGAGTGCCTATAACACGAGTTATAATATAGGTACTAAGTAATCTTACCATGGGCACCAGTGTCCAAAATAACACTAACCTGTAAATTATTATAAGCGAAAGTCTATCGAATATTGTAATGTTTATTGTACAACCTTAAATTGCAAATAAATATTAACGATAAATGCTAAATAAAATAACGATAGTCGCTGTTTATGTTTTTCCCTTTTTAAGATAGTAAATGAATATACCATGAGTATCCCAGAATACTGATGCCAGAACCTTGCCAGCCGCCTTTGCGTCTTTCCACGCTTTGGAGTTGGTTCATCACGTGCAGTTCACTCGGCTGACTGTCGATTAGACTCCGGTTTGAAATGATGGAGCCATGTGTCATCCATCGTCACATATCGACGCAAAAGTTTGGATTTATTACGATTGAACAGCTCCAAATACTCCTTAGAATCATCGATTCGCTGTTGTTTTTGGTCGATTGTGAGCTCGCGCGGCACCCACTTTGAACAGAGCTTTTGCGTATCCAAATGACCGACACATTCCTTTGATATCTTTAGGGTCTCAGCTATCTCAATCAACTTCACTTTACGGTTATCAAAAAATATTTTGTGGCCTTTATTGATGTTTTCGTCGGTAACAGCCTCTTTGGGGCGACCAGTGCGTGCATCGTCCTCGGTGCTCATTTCGCCTCGGTTAAATTTGGAAAACCACTTCTCTACGGTTGATTTTCTTATTAAAGAGTTCGACTAATGTTTATCAAGCCAAGCCTTGGTCTCAACAGTTTTTTTTTCGCCAAAAAGCAATGCTATATTAACACACGAAAATCCTTTTTTTCCATTTTCAAAGTAACAAAAGTTCTTTTACTAAAAATGCTATAACTCAGATACTTAAGTGCAACAGCTGTCAAATTTATACACGCGTCTTTTGGAGGTTAGGGCTAACTAAAATTCATATGTATTTAATACTAGTAGCACCATTTATGTGTCAGCCTACGAACTTTTCAGCCCACCTGTTTAGTACTGCAGGTTTGCACCAGTTCTCTTTCCGAAGACCAAGACCAACCAAACATTAATAGAGAGAAAGTAATCTCTAAGATTGCATATCTCGAAATTATAGGGGCCCTTGCATTTAGGAAACCACGACCTCCTTACCGCGACCCCTTATCGCGAAAATATAAATATGTCATTACTGATGAACGTGGATCATACATTCGATATGATTGTGGTTTGCTAACTACTATAAGCAAATCCATTCAGGGTTTCCAATTCCGTCTGAGTCAATCAAAGTATGCCAAAGGACGAGGATAGGACTAATATTTTTTTTTTTAACGTGTGGAAACTCCCTCGGGTCGTCATCCCACCGGGGTTTTCGGTGGAACGGTGTGTCGGAATCGGACCGACTAAAACCACACGGTGTGCCATCCTGCGCCTAAAATAGGAGGAATCCGGGAACAGCTTTGGTAGGATAGGACTAGTATGACCCAACCATTATAGGCTAGCACCTTGTTACCGCCCGACAAATGACTTTTCAATACTTTTTTTTAGGGATTAGCAAAGAACGGTTCTTCATTGCTGCATATATGCCTCCAAAAAAAAAAAAGTGAAAGAGTTGTGTTAATCTTATACAACTCAATCATGCTGAGGAGCCACGTATGTGGCACAAAGTCGTACTCTCTTTTTTATAATATATCCAACATATCACATTTTGGTTATAGCGAACTCGTTCGTTAATAGTCGTATTAATAATAAGAAACTCTTTAGTGCCACGACCCACTTATATACCCATTCTGAGAGTAGGCCATTATATTGTTATTAGTTACACGTGTTGTTATTTTAACTCTCAGAATGGACGTTTTGCGATCCATAACACCGCCATACTTATACAGTAGGCACTAAACGTGCATGTGAGCTACAGAGCTGCTGATTTCCCGTTCGTCAACGAACGAAACGCAGAAGCTATAATCTAGCTGGACATCGATACTGGCTCCGTAGTGTTAATTGACTAACATGAACGTTCAAGTTCTCGCATCCACAAGATATCTTTTTTATTTTTTACTAACCACTAAATTACTCTCTAACAAGTATAATAGATATTCTATGATGTATACTTTTTTTATATTTTAGAACGTATAAATTTCTTGAACCGCCATTCGTTGAATAATTTATTAAAACATCAGATTAATCCAACTAGAATTTTCATTGGTCAAAATTTCAACCAGCTGATAATGACGTATATGACAATTTGAAGTAAGTTTGGATGACATGAGAATGCTATCGTTTCTCTTATTTTGATTGTAAACATGTAAAAAGTTATCTCTAAATATCGGCAGATGATTTAGATTCACAGTAACATATTCATAACTAATCAAGTTTTTAATATGTTATACAATTTTTGTCTTGGCGCCAAAATGTCAATAAATTGTTGGAAATTTGCGATGTAATATTCGGATTTTACACTGATACTTATTATGACGCAATCTGAAACCATATTTCCTAATGGATGGGCGATCGACACTCCGCCTGACCTAAAGAACTCTACCGATAAAGACGTAAGTGGCCCCCCTACGGCGTTGTTGGTCTCATCGATAATGTGTCCTCTATAACCTTATCATCAATGGCGCGATCCCACGATTGTATGTTATTCCTAATTACAATTAACTTAAGAACGCATATACTGTTATCTGTTTATTTATCAAAGCAATTTTTTTTGTCAATTTGAACATTACAAATTACGCATGCAACCTACAACTTTGATATTAATTGCTAGTAAACTGTTATTATCAGTAGTCAGATTTTATAAACAAAATATTTTTAATGGTTTTTATTGATTTTAAGAACAGAAATGAACCATTATTTTCCTAATAGTCATACTTATTTTTATTAGTAGCTTTATATACTAAATGAGTTATTACTGTCACACCAACAGATCACATTATATTTTTTTAATAAGTTGTTGCTTACCTACCAAAGTTAAAGTTATGTATAGGTATGAAGTGATAAACAAGAACAATAATTAAACATATTAATAACAATTTAAAGACTTCAATTAGCAACTATCTTAGCGAAGTATAAAAACATTTATGTTAGTGAATGTTGCTTGACAACCTCAAGCCTTTTATTTTTATTTAAGATAATGATGATGATTTCATTAACAGACTGTAGTTAAACAGACTCTTGTAAAATAATAACATAGGGGTGTGTGTAAGTTACTTTATTTTCATACCTTTTTCTAAAATTCAACTACTCTATGTTATAGTTCTCTTATTTACACTGCACCTAAGCTGACAAAGGAGTGGTGATGATAGTGCTTGACACTGCATTGAACGAGTTAGTAAAACTTGTTACTTTCGTGGTTCTGCTAAGAACAAAGCTTAAAAAGGTAGTGCTGTACTAGTGTCTTACTGTTGTCTATACTAATAACATTCTTAATCGCTAAGGATGAACATAAAATGATTAGCATTCATATATACACATGCTCACGCCTCTATCCCCTTGGGGTTTGGCAGAGGTGTATTGAACACCCACATTATGCCAATTAGAATTTACTCCCACAAACGTAATAGGGGGCACCCTGTTGCTGTCAACTGGGCACTGTATGACTGTATACATACAGTCTGATAGATAACAGTCCATTCCCTTATTCACACGTTTTACAACACCACTGGGTAGAGATGGGGTCGCTCTATTCTACTCAACTGTATATATAAAACTAAACCTAAATAATATATGTTATGAAAAAAGGAATGGAATAGAAACATGCGATTAAGTATTTAATTATGTAGAACAGGCTAGTTGGTTCTCCTTGCTGGATGTCTTCGTCTAGCAGTGATAGGTTGATGATGATGATAATGATATGTACTAATCTTAATCAAGAAGTAAAACTTTTTACCCAACAGATTTATGTGTGTATATATACGTAATTAAAACGTATATATACACTAGAAACATATTACCCTTTGTCAGGATTGTGGTAAATAGTGTATGTCACTATACTTATTCCACAAAAATTGTTTGTCAATCTTGAATGGTATACCTATATTTTAAGATATCATTTATCAATAAATTGCACTGATTACATACATACAACATAATATATATGTTCGTATTTCAAATAAAATAATCACGCGTCATCACCACAGAGTTATCAAACAAACAAGCCCATATATTTACCCCTTCTGGGTAATCTAAAAGAAAAGAGCGTACTCCCACCTAAAAGGCCGGCAACGCACTTGTGACTCTTGAGTTGCGGGTGTCCATGGGCTGCGGTAGTTACTTACCATCAGGTGACCCGTTTGCTCGTTTGCCCCCTATCGCATAAAAAAAAAAATCAGCGTTACTCATCTGTTAGATTAAAAAAGAAACGGATTACAGATCTCCCATTGCGCCTAAATATGTTCTTGTTTGTGTAATACCTACAGGCTATAGGGTAATAACAAGTATTGTAGAATTACGGGTGGCAAAAGTATAAATACGCGGTCGTCACATGTCTTTTTATTAGTTCCGTATTTGATTTTCAAGTGTAATGGTGAACAGTTTTAGTCTTGCGTTAAGTGATTTCTTCACGGTAAGTTCTCGTCATGACAGTGTTACTCAGGAATATATTGTTAACATTTTCCCTATGAGTATAGGTATGCCCTAGGCATTTGTTTTAACACTTAGTTCAATTAAATCATATAAATTGACATAAAGGCTATTGTCGCGAAAATAAATTGTTTTGTTTTTGTCCTTTACTGTGATGACCCTACACTATCAGAGGGACCCGTTACCCCCTAGTCAGTAGGCACGGACACTACTTATCTTACGGAATGGACGATCGCGACCTTTTACCCTGCTCACCCGTGGTGCTTGCGTCCCCCGTCTACAGCTGATAACAAAACATATAAATAAGCGGATATTATTTCCCCGCTCATTACTTACTCGGTGCTCGTTCGTACTCTCAGTGCGCGCGCTATCCAACGTTTCTGAACCCATCTTGAAATCTTTTGTTCTTTCGCGTTGGAATTTTAATTCAGTTGTCGCAGTCCTCATGGCTAAATTCGCTAACAGTGGTTTCCTTTCTCCTTTTTACTAATTTAGTGTTAGTTAATATTGTGGACTATTTGAGGAAAACAGACTCTCTCTGAAGCATATCCTGAAGGATCTGCAATTTTATAAAATTAACTGTGACACGAGCATACATGCATTTTTCGAACGAGCTACTGCAAACAATGACAATTACTTTAATGTACCGAATCAACCCTATCTACTACTCGGATTACTCGGATACGATTTAGGTTTATACCTGAAACTCTTTCAGCGGAAAAGTTATTTCTGTCATTGGTTGTTTCAATTTGAATACTACAAGTTTGGAGTTTACCCAAAAGATATTACTTGACGAAGATTGTTCCTGGAATCATCAGGAATCTATTGAATTGTTTAATTTTATATAAATCAAAATGGATATTGTGGCAAATGTAAGTAACAGCAATGTACAGTGATGAAATGAGACCATCTTTATCTTATAGTTAACTCAGTAAAGTTTCGAATAAGGGTCAAAGGGTATCGTTCGATTTGATTACACGAAACCAATATATTTACTATCACATATTTTTTGCAGTACCACCCGGTGCTGAAGGCGTTCCTTGCCGGTTCATTCTCTGGGACCTTCAGTACTATATTATTCCAGCCCTTGGACTTGGTGAAGACACGGCTGCAAAACTCCAGCCAACATGTTGTTGCGGCGGCGGTCAAGTAAGTATTTAAATTTGAAATATCTTTATTTTTTTACAATATTCAGGTAACTGACCTAACGCGCTCGTCAGATCTTGGTTATGTAATACTTGTTTAAATTATCATGTTGCTACAAGCAAGTTATGACTGATTGTTTATACTTACGCCTTTATTTAAATCTTTGGATACCTACATGTCTATGACATTGACTGATAATATTTTGATAGGAGCTCATTTAACAATGATATACGCTGTGTCGAACTTTCTAGTATGTGTTTTAATAATAATTTTGTTTCTCTGTCTATTTGCATAGTATAACATAACTCCTAAATATGCTGTTTTTTTTTTGTAGCAGCCGAATTCAACCCGGCATGATGACGATATTCTCTAGCATAATTCGTCAAGAACACATCGTTGGACTATGGCGGGGCATGGTGCCTTCCATCGCGCGTTGCGTTCCTGGCGTGGGAATTTATTTCTCTTCGCTTCATTGGCTTAAAGCCAAGACAGGCAAGACTACGGGTGACCTAGGAGCGTTTGAGGCAATGACGCTTGGAGTTGTGGCTAGATCGATGAGCGGTGTTGCCTTGATACCTATGACTGTGATCAAAACTAGGTAAGTAGTGTCTTAGTACATATTATGTAATTACTTAGTATATAGCTGACACTTATGAACCGAGAATTTGACAAGTAGTGGGAGGTTCCTCTGATTCGATTTGATCGTCATTAGGTGTAGTGTAGTTACACTATTAGACAAAAAAGTCAAAAACAGACGTCCAAGAGAATACAACATTTCTGTTTTATGTAATCAAGCAGAGAGCACGCCAGCTAACAGACATTCCTTAGATTTAATTGCGCAGTCCAGTTTCGGCTAGCATAAACAACATATCCATTTTTTACGTTTACTAGCATTAAAAATAAATAGATTTTCTATCTTAGAGATCCGAATCAGCCGTCATGGTTCCTAACCATTAGACCATCAGGACCGTTTTGTCTTATTTTTTGCTATTGCATGCATGCATTTGCTAGTAGGTACCTGCCCCTTTGACTTTATACCTTGATACTGTTGTTATGTAGATATCTATATTGTTGATAATTACCGGTAGAAGCCTACCGGTAGTTATAGTGTTATCGTTTACCTATTATAATTAACATATTTACAAAAGTACATTCAGAAATAACAAATAACGTAATTTCATTTTCTAAATACCTGATGACATTTCTTTTTATAAACTGGAGTTCATTTGCTTAGGTCGTGTAACAATGGCTTATTATAATGGGTTACAGCGCAGTATGACTTGTACGGTCTTTACACAATAAACTGTTTCATTGAAATGTAAATTAATTTAAAATTCGTTCGTGTTAGTATATATATTAAATATTTATAATTGATAGAAAATATAAATGGATAGTACTGTAATCATAATATAATTTAATGCGGCCATCTTTGAAATTCAAACATGCTGTACTGATTTTTGTAATTTATTGTAAAAAAATCCCTCCTTCTTTTTTTTATAGATACGAATCTGGAGTATACAAGTACAACAGCTTAGGGGGTGCTTTAAAGGCTATTTACAGAGCTGAAGGTTTAAGGGGTTTGTCTTGCGGACTGGGACCAACTCTAGCCAGAGATGCACCTTTCTCTGGCCTCTATCTTATGTTCTATACTCAAGCGAAGCAATCTATACCTAAAGGTTTGTATTTTTTTTTATTACAAACAAGCACATTTTGACTTTATCACTCACTCACTATCCACTTTAAATTGAAACAAGAAAACGACGTATGATACGAAATATATATATATATATTATTTTTTTACTACAAATCAAATTATTCATTTAAAATTAATGTAGGTATGTTACAATTTAGCTCGTTTTAGTTTTTTTCTCTAAATAATACATTATCGTCAATTATAAATTTTATTAAATAGTTAAAAAAGATTCGACCATATTTACATCATATATTTACATACCTTATCATAAACTTATCGATTATTATAATCCACAAGTTTATTATACTAATTACCTAAAACTTTCCTACCTTAGTAGGTATTATAGTATAGTCATTTTCAAATCAATCAAAGGGATGCCGTAACAAATATATAGCGCCATGCCTACTTATGCTGTGATAAGATTATAATTATCTTCATATTTTACATCAAATTATCCTTTCAATTATCATGTTATCAGTGATAATGTTATCATGAAACTACGTCATGCACCTGTTTGTTTCTCACACGTAAACTTATTTATTTATTATACATATAAAATAAAGCGTACAGTATATTAGTTTAAAGAAATAATTATTGTAAAAGAATTATAATCGACATATTTATAGATAAATATGTGATTACCCCTTTTAAATATATGATTACTTACCCCTTTTCAAATATGCGTTTACCCCATTACTCCAAACTTTAATCATTTTAAAACATTTTCTATCAACAGAATGGATGCAAACACCAACTGCGGCAAGCGTGATACATTTTAGCTGCGGTATCGTCGCTGGTATAGCGGCTTCTTTGGCAACGAACCCAGCCGATGTTCTCAAGACTAAAATGCAACTATATCCTGACAAGTTCCCAAATGCTTTTAATGCTGCCGTATATGTACATCAGGTAACTATAGATTTACTAGCTTGTGCTTATAACTTAAGCCACGTTGACTTTACGAAGATGAAGGTGAAGAATACTTTTATCATGTAATATTTTTCCATAGCTCAAATCTATACCAAATTTCAAGATGCCTCCTTCTCTTCGTTTTTTATGAATACTATGACTAACGTTATTTTTAAATTTCCTCTGAATCTGTTCAGTCGTTTTTGAGTAATTGGGTACCAAACAGACATATACTTTCACATTTATAATGTTACTAAGATTTTGAGGTAACAGCGAAATAACCTAATAATGCTTATATAAATTAAATGAGCCATGATATGTTTATCATAGGTCAATAGCCTTAACAAAAAAACAGTCGACTCGGCCATATTGACAGCTCATTGATTAATATTGATTTTTAATTAGGTGACACGAAATAACGTTTGTTTGGATACTATTTATGTCTATTAAGATACATGTGTACGAGTTAAAGGTCTTAACTTCGATAACTCAAACATGTCCCTGTTTTAGTTATCGCTATTTAGCCGTCTAGAAATCAATGTTAACTGATTATTGTGATATCCTAGCTTATTTCTTTGATATGAAAACAGTAGCACCGTCATTTAAATCTTTCGGCACAAATATTCTTCTTGTGTAGGTGCATTTTTGAAATTCGTATTTGTTAAAGTATTTTTATATTCAATCAATATTTTCGGACAGTGCAGAACATTGTTTTTAAAGCATAAATAATCAAACCGTATTGAAATTAATTGACAATGATTTCATTGAATTATCAGCCTTCTCACAAAAAACTTTAGCTGTTTCAGTATATTCGCATGTTCATTTCATCATCAATGTATTAATTTTTTTTTTTTAAATCCAAACATTCTAGTGTATTACACTAGTGATTGCTTGGTGCTTCTGATAAACTGGTTTCGATTGATAATATAATCTGCATTTTATTGTCGCTTAATTCGCGTCTATTTATCGTTTGAAAACGTCATAATACGAGTACTTATATGCTTTTTTATTTGTCACACGATTAATTGTTTAGTAGATAAATACGTGTGCAATGGACTTATAATATCTACGTATATAATTGTGTATTCAGTAGTTATATATATTATCTACCTTTTTCATGAAGTCATACTTATCTAGATATTTACATACAAATTAATTAAAATAAATAAATCATTGGAAACGCTTTTGGATTAATGGCCATCTTTTGGAGCAATAGCCATAATTTGGACCAATGGCCAGCTTTTGGACCAATGGCGAGTCTTAAGCATTGTGTGCCATGAGCCAAAAAATGTCCACTGTTGAATGCTTGAGACGTTGAAGATAATGGTAAATTGAACATTAACGTACTTACATCATCACATTACTCCATACTTATAAAAAATACGGCAACGCGAATAAACTACTACAAACACGGCTTCAATGCGCCCCCTCGATACTAATCAATAACTAATTAAAAACCTTTACAAAATTAAATTTTGAGCTAATTATATAAAAAAAATAACACTAAATGATTTCAATACGTCGACGAATGA
This sequence comes from Tyria jacobaeae, assembly GCA_947561695.1. Taxonomy (NCBI): domain Eukaryota; kingdom Metazoa; phylum Arthropoda; class Insecta; order Lepidoptera; family Erebidae; genus Tyria; species Tyria jacobaeae. Next base: position 16,421,256 of record OX387212.1, read on the forward strand.
TATTCCATGTATCAATCCTTATTTTTTTTAAATTATCAATTGTCATATTCCTGTGACTGTTGATCATGAGGAAGTAATTGGGGGTTCTAAAGTTTATCAAACTAATTTTAAATCTTTTTTGTTGCAGAAGTACGGCGTGAAAGGATATTTCAAAGGCGCTGTACCACGGATGTTACGTCGAACGCTAATGGCTGCTATGGCATGGACTGTATTCGAAGAAGTTACCAGATCTATTGGCTTAAAATGAGATTTTCTGTCCAATTAATACTTATATCGTGATATTTTTTAAATGAATAGAATATTTTTGGTATAATGTTCCTAGTTTTTGTATAAAATGGGGTGACCTCTGCCACAGAATACTATCGCCTCGATAAAACTTGATTGCCTTATTTAGACATGCTAAGTGGGCATTGCTCACCATCAATGATTGCCGATTGTTGTTAAAAATAATGTACATTTAGAAAGTACGTTTTCTATAACAGGATTTTCTTAGTCGTAAATTGGCCGGTTTGGTCTCGTTGCAAACTTTGTAACTAAAAGTGCTTATTACATACATTATGACAATTTAATAATTACATTGGTACAGCTTATAAAATTATTGACAAATCATTCACTGACAGACATTGGCTTCACAGTTTTGCTTGAAACTGTTTTGATTCCTGTTGGTGCAGACCTATCTTCATGTTATGTTTTATTATTTAATATAACTCATTCCAATCCAATATGAGTAGGTTGTAACCTTATTTAGAGAAGTCAAACGTACAATAAAAATAGCAACTAACATTTTTTTGAATATAGCATATAAAACTAACGTGCAGAGTTCGAGTCAGTAGTAGTGAGATATGTCTGTTATGTAGTGTTTTTTGTGTTATTCCATTTATTCGAATATTTTTTACGCTTTAAATATATTTAATTGTTACTTTTAAGTTTGTCTTGTATTGTATTCCTATATTTTACAGTGTTCAATATTTTTTAGCCGATAGATCAGTCACATAGTACTTTTGATATTATTATTAATTGATTCATAGTGGGTTGTAATGTTTTTTGGTTAAAAATTATATTTTGTGTTGTTTTAAATAAATACTGGATTTACTGTGATTTTATTTATTATTTTGAACCAGCAAACATATAATTAATTTTAATATTGACTAAAATACATTATAATTGTTTTTATTGTAATCAAACCGTTATATTATATTTATTAATCAAACATAAGATATCTACATGCAGAGAAAGTTTTAAACTTGTTACTATGAATATTTTTTAGCTCCCTTACTTATAATATTAGACCAAATACATACAAAAAATTTCTCGTACCTTGATTGAAAAAAAAAAACGATTCAAAATCGGATCACTGGGATAAATGATTAGCTGTTGTCTTTAAATAATCAGTGCCTTACTTGGGTATACGTCTTCCTTCAGAATAATTTTATATCATTAGATATGAAGTCATGTGTAGCATTTCTATACGAGTTTATATACGATATATTCTTACGTCTGTATCCCCAAAGGGTTTAGCAGAGGCATGTTATACACCCACATTTTTCGTAATAGCCGGCAACTAGATCATATAACAACAGATTAACGTTGCAAGGCGGGACTGGTTCGTAGTCAATAGAGTTGGATACCTAGCTTATCAAAGAATAGATATTTAAGATGTTGCTATTGAAAAATATTTACAACTTTTTTTTAAATCATGATCCGAAATTGGCATATAATATGATACCAAAATAGGATTATTTTTATATATATAATTCTTCTGTGAGTGTGTATGTCACTGAACTACTCTCAAACGACTGGAAAGATTTAGATGAAATTTTTTGTGTGTGTCAAGGGGATCTGGGAATGGTTTAGATTCACAAATCAGACCGGCAGATGGCGCTGCAGTCGGTATCTAGGTTATTTATCTATATTGATCCTAATCGCTTGAAATATCATGCAGGACAACGTCTATCGGGTCCGCTAGTAATACATAAATAAATAACAACAATACATTGTTACCTAAGGCATTAGCGGGCCTGAGACTCTGGAGCGACTGTACCGCGCGTGCCTCTCTAAACTGAAGAGGGAGCCAGGCGGGAGCCTAGCCCTCTCTTCATGGCTTATGGCCAAAGTCTGCAGAGGTTCCCGGAGCCTTCCTTGTTAGGGTATTTCCGGGAGCCTTGCAATAGACCCATTTGTAACGGAACACCGTGTGGTTTTAGTAGGTTCGATTCCGACATACCACCTCTCCGTTAGGTCCGGTGCAGTGATGACCCGTGGGATTATAATACGTAGATAACAATCAAACAAATTAAAACAATAACATAACAAATCTATATTATATTTCACATATTTACAATTAGAATTCTTTTATTAATTTTTTAGTAAAGTATCATATAAATTCTATTCCCTCGTACTTTTGATTCTCTACGAGGGTGTCAGGCAATAGCGCAGTTCCGTCAGTGGTAAATGCAGATATATACGTTGAGGTTTTGTCCTCAAACTCGATGGTTTTTAAGGCCACTATGGCCTCGTCACCCGTTCCTGGTATAAACTTGAACGAGGAGAAACCGAGTTTTGGCTCGAGCCTTGTTATCTGGAAAGGAAAAAGTTGTTGAATTATTATTTATTTAATGTCGATGAATAAGATAAACTTACTAGCTTAGCGGTAGGGTCATAAACATCTTTTACAACGAAAACAACACAGGGAAATAATTGTAATAATATATGATGTTGGTGACATACACACATTTTTCCGGAATTGAAAAAATATATTTTTTGAAATGATAAGAAAATTTACACACACACACGAAGTCCACAACAGAACAGATTCGATCGATGGAGATTCGAAGATTTTTCTCAACTATCACTTCTCACCTTTCTGGTATAATTCTTTTCGGTAACCTACCAGGAGTAGAATAAGGTCACCACATCTCTCTTCGAGGGCGTCATAAAAGGCGACTAAGGGATCGAACAATTATCTGTTGGACAGTATACGCAGTCATATAGTGCCCGGATGGCAATAGTCTTGCCCCCTATTGTATAGGTGGGACTTAAATTGACCAAGGCGGGCGTTTTAGACGCCTGCTGGGATATAGGGATATATATATATGTACATACCTATATCATAAATAAATTACGCATTTTTAATAAAAAATGTTTTACTTCTACAGTTTTTATTTGCAAGAGTCGTATTTTACGATATGATTCGAGTATGTACTAAAGACGAACTTATCGCCCCGCGTTGTAGATAGTAGCGCTCCATTTGAATTTATAGATAAGTTTATCACATCGTATTTTAAAGTCTTCCACATATGAGAAGGAAGTTATAGTATAATTTAAATTTTATATATTTAAACGTACGCACACACATACGTACAGAATATTTCATAATATGACCGTAATTAGCACTTCCTGGTCGTAATTTTGCTTAGAAAAAATTAAACCACGCCATAATTATTTATGATATGCTACAACGTCACACATTATGTCGATTGGGTAGTTCACCAGTCAATAGACGTAACGGAAGATTAAAAAAAATCACAAGCAGTAGTAACTAGTTTTTCAACCGATTTCAAAAAAGGAGGAGGTTCTCAATTCAAATGTTTTTTTTTGTTTTTTTTAACTGTATTTTTTTCGACTCGGTGAACCGATTTTGATGATTTATTTTTATTTGAAGCTGGTGCTTCCTGTGTGGCCCCGTTTCAATGGTCCAGTTCTGGCAATGGCATCCGTGAGAAAACCATATAAGTCTTAAATTTTATGATAGGCGCATTGAAGTCGGTTGTCTACTCTTTTAAAGTGAATTATGTTTATTTACGAAAAGTAAAATACCTAAAAACTTTACACAACATACTGTATGTCGAGACATACAGCAAGTCATAATAAGAGTACAAGTCTTCTAGACCGCATCCTAAGCACCTCTAAGTACTGGTCCTTAGAGGTGCTCAAAATGCGGTTGATTTCTCAGTAACTATTATTTGCATAATTTGATCCGATTATTATACTATAAATGGCTGTAAATAAAAGATTAAATAAATATAAAAAAGTGTTTAATATCAAAGGTTAACCATGTATTCAATTTAAGGTATAATTCTGTAGCTGGACATTTAATTAAGAACAGTAAAGTAAAATGAAAAATAGAGTTAAACAGAACTAATAATCTGCAGTATTTTAATTTCTTTAACAACTTCATTTTATTACGGGTAAAATCAGTACCCAGTAGCAAAACCTTTGTTAGTAATTACCGCTTGACACCGATGTGGCATAGACATTATCAGTTTCTGACATATTTCAACAGGAATGTTTGCCCATGCCTCACAAAAAGCTTCATTAAGTTCATCTAAAGTTGTGGTACGATAAATGGCAACTTTTTTCTTAATTTCGTGCCAAAGGTGCTCGATTGGGTTGAGGTCGGGGCTATTTGCTGGCCAATCTAGCACTGATACCGACTGTCTGTTAAGAAACGACTTGACTGAACGGGCTGTATGTTTTGGGTCGTTATCATGCTGAAAAGTCCATATAATAGGAAGATGTTCCTCAGCATAGGGAAGCATAGTTTCTTCTAATATTGCCTTGTATTGATGTTGGTCTAAGTTACCCTGAACTTTCCTCACAGGTCCCACTCCACGTCCAGAAAATGATCCCCACATTTTAATGTTTCCTCCGCCATGTTTCACCTGCTTTTTTGTGAATCTTGGATTCATTTCCGCTTTTACAGGACGCCGTACGTATTGGCTTCCATCTGAAGAAATCAAATTAACTTTGGTCTCGTCAGAGAATAATACATGTTGCCATTGGTCGTAGGTCCAATGTCCATATTTACGTGCAAACGCCAAACGTGCATTTCTATGCTCTTTCTTTAACAACGGTACTTTGCGAGCCACTCTTCCGAACAACCCTGCTTCTACCAGACGTCGTCGAACTGTCCTCGCTGATACACTGACTCTTTCGTCTGCCCCAAACACTTCATGTTTAATTAAAATAGAGCCTAGAAACGGATCTTTCTTAGCTAACCTGGTTATCATTCTATCTTCTTGCGGAGTTGTTTTTCTCGATCTTTTTTTTTTCTGGGCACATTTAAAGTTGTGTTATTGCGCCTGAAATGTTGCACTGCATTGCATACCATAGTTTTTGAACAATTTAAATATCCTGCTATCCTTCGGTATGACCAACCACGCTCGACAAACTTCATGATAATTTTTCGTAGTGTTGCATCGCAACTTTTATTTTTGCCCATTGTTCTTCAAAATAACTCTCAAAACTTGAAATTACAAATCTAGATTGCCGCCAAAACTACCACAAAGAATAGGAGAAGAAAGAAAATAATAATTGAGATTCAGATTTTGAAACTAGAACGCAATATCTCAGTGTCCCTAATTAAATGGCCAGCCAGCATTCTTTGAACAAATAGCACTGTGATCATCTATCAGCTATACTGTAAAGAGGTTTAATGTTTAAGAAGTTGTTATTGTTTGTATAATTAGGCACATAAATGACTAATTATACTTACATGTAAAAGATGTGGAATATTGTTTAGACTCGTTGGAAAATAAAAAATAAATTCACAATTTGGATTAACTAGAGAGTGTCCCTAATTAGTTGACCACGACTGTATATATATATCATTCATACACACACTTACCTCTTTAGCATGAACAATTTGGAAGTCATCATCAGCAGTAATAAGGTAGTTACATCCATTACTTTCATCTTTAGTTTCATTATAAACTTCCCTGCTGCACCGCCTTGGTAAGAAATGCCACTGCCGTTTGATCGGTGACCATACCCCTGATTCATGGATCATATACCCCGGCCAATTGATACCAATTGCCTTTCTTACAGCTTGGTATTGAGGTACCCACAATTGATGCTGGACCTGAAGTAGAAAAAGTAAAAGCGTACTGCTTTTATTAAACAGATCGCAAGCATATAATATTATGACGTAGTAGGTATACTGTTTAAAAATGAAATATACATATCTTCTTAAATTATATTTAATTATAATTAATTCGTTTATTATTTTTTTCATCAATATATACGTAAATCAAATTAATTATATTAAACAATCAATCTATAAATTAACTAATCTTATTATAAAACTTGACAATAGTATTGTAAAAGCTCCCTCGGTTATCGTTATAAATATCTACTATCTCACTGCAACCGTTTATTACTTTCCAAAGTCAGGGAACTGGCGAGTTAGCCCCCCAAAACTGATTTACGTACATAAGAGCGTTAGAATGATTCTGGGATATCCAGAAGAAGCCCTAAATCGAATTAAATCAAACAAGAGAGGGGGCAACTCATTTGATTACGCAGAAATTTGAAATCGAACAATCCATCCGTAATCACCCTGCGCACCCGACAGCGGTTTAATCTTGAAGTATTGCAGACGTGTTGTACGACAGCAGCTGTTTAGTTTTCCCCTCGCAGAATGCAATGCAGTCGCAGCATGGTGACGTCGCCATACACCAATACTTAACTCCAAGATGCTCTGCACAGGACTATTGTACAGAATAATCTTGGTTTTGCCAATCTTAAAGCTTTTATAATGACACAGTATAAATCCTAACATTCTAGACGCTTTCTTATTTATGTTATCCAGATGTGACAAGAAGGTGAATCTAGGTTTTAGATTGTTTCCACGTCTTGAATTTTTATATCATCAATTAGGTATTCTGATATATTGTAAATCATCCTAGTGAACTTTACATGGTAACATTTGCCGGTATTCAGTTCCATATTGTTGTTTCTACACATTTCGAATTCCCTATTTAAATTATCTTGCAAGAGCTCCGTGTCTGTTGAACTTTCTAATGTTCTGGAAAACTTTAGGTCATCAGCGTATACAAAAAAAAAATCGAACGATAAGAACAACATGGTATTGTGGAGGACACACAACACAACAGGAGCCTTGTGGTGTCCCAGAACTAATATCACGGTATGTAGATTGAAAACCATTTAGGACAACATAGAATTTACGGTTAAATAGGTACGATATAATTCAATCTTCAAAAGTCAAGATATTCCGTAAGCTGTTAGTTTTTACATTAGAATGGCGTGTGAAATTTTGTCAAAAACTTTACTTAGATCAGTCGAAAGCTTTATCGTCATCATTCATCATCATTAAAGACTATGTAAAGTTATTAAGTTTGTGCTTGTCGACTAAGCCGCTATAAAGTTATGTTGATGATCACTAACATATGAAGTGGTTTTATATGTAGGCGCAGATCGCGGAATTATATATCTTTGCAAATGTAGAGATAATTGAAATTGGCCTACAGGTTTTTTATTATTATCTTTACTATCACCTTTAGCTGTTTTCCATTCTGATGGGAAAGTGCTTGATAAAAATGATGTTATAAATAGTTAAAAGTGGAGAAACTAATTCCGATGCATAAAGAGACAAATATTGATAGTATGCCATCTGGACCCTCCCTTTTTCAATGTTTAACGTTTTGAACTTTATTAATAAACTTTTTTTTTTAGCACAACTACCACTTTGGTGTACACAAATGTGAATCATCCTCTTCAAGAGTGTAGGCTGAAGAGAAGTGATTAACAAAGAGATCACATGTTTCGGCCATTGATTATGAGATGTTGTAGGTTGTCCGGCGGTCATAGTCAGGGAGGCACTATTCACCTTGTTTTGCTTTAACATGAGCCCAAAAAAGTTTAGTATTATCTTTGATTTCCGTCTCTAGTATATAGTATAGTATCTAGTATATAGAATAGTAGTATTAGTAATGTAAGAATTATATAGATCTTTTGTTAAATTTTGACGTTTTGTAATTAAATTTAACTCAAGTTCATCCGTGGGAGTTGTGTATTTTTTGTTTTTTGAGCCTAAGGTATTGTTTTTCTTTAAATATTCCGAAAAATGATTTATTAAACCAGGTAGGGTATCGGTGCTTTAAGGGTTTACAATAAGGCACATCTTTATATTAATAGCTATTCTCAGAACATCATAAAATGGTTTCAACATACATCGCTAACTGCAGATACCAGTCCTATTCATTCCAAAATTCTTCTATATTTTCATAATTTATTTTATGGTAGTTAAGCCGTGTAATCAGTTTGCTGTAGGGTAGACAACATTATTTTACTAAATACAAGATTATAGCTAGTGGGGAGTGGAGTTTATCAATTGCTGTTAACATGCTAGTAGACTAATTTACTGAACAGGTTGCCAACGTGAACAAAACTAGAACTTTTTTTGGTGTGGTTGTACTTTGAGAGTTTAGCAATATCCATGAAGTCTATCTAACATAGCTTGACACATACTAGGCAATGATTCCTTGGCTGCTCGAGTATCCCACTTTACTAAACCTAAGTTTCTCCTAATACAAATATAAGGGTAGCAGTTGAAGTCCAATACAATATTACGGCACGCAATGAAATGTTGAAGTGTTGCGGTACATAAAGGTCGAGCTAAATATATTACGCAAACGCATTTATGTGACTTATTATAGTCCCAACCCAGAGGTCTTCACAATTGCTCTGCCAGTTGTCAATACGTTTTGAGTATTTTTTTTGTGACGGCGATAAGCACTCCACCTAGGATGGAGGTAGAGTGCTTATCGCTTATCTAAAAATTATGCTTACGAATTATGATTTTGAAAACCTATTGTTTCTCTATCTTAACTATACACTAGATATCGGCTGTCAAAAAGTACAATACTAGGCACATTACTATTTGACCAAGTTTCTTTTAATATTATGACGTCGTAGTTGAAACATAGACTACGTCTACTAGTACGAACAGATTGTAATAGAAATTATTTCTTTTGGTACGTTGTCCTCTACAATTCTGGTAAAAGATGTTTAAGCTATAGTATTTTAAAATTAACTAACCTCTACGTTCAATATTCTTATACACTTATTATTATTTCAACTATTTTACTAAAACAAATGTAATTCCTAATCCTGCACCTTATATTTTTCTTTCGAATATTCTGCCGCTTCCAACCCATACGTAAATGTAGTTCATTACTTTAGCCTTCATCTTGGTAGCTGTGTGGAGGGCTTTGTTTTAATGGTGCGAGATGTTCAACTACGTAAATGGGTGTCTTGTTTTCGGTATATTCAAGGTGTGTACTGGAACTTGGAACAGAACGGAACGAGCAAGGTGGATCGAGAACGTACACTGGACTGATTAGAGTTAGCAACTCGGGTACAATGTTGCATATATTTTTCATTGCTCTCATAATTTACTATTTTTCCAAGTTCTGTAATGGTAGTATATACCTACGTAAGTTTTCATTTTTATTTTCCGGCATGCATTGTATGTCGACGTTGTTAGATCGAGATTGTTGCTCTAAGTTCTCAATTCGTACTGAGGTTTCCAATTTTGTTCTTTTGTCCTGTGTTTTCAGATTCTAGATTTTTTATATTTTCTTTCCTTGTTTGTAGTATTTTTCGATAGAAAATCTTCGAGTTTACTATGAATGACATTGATGTCATAATATCTTGTATTTTTTTTTTGACAGGTTCAACTCTTTACTAATAGTGCTTTCAATGGTTTTACTGAATTGCGATGTACTATCGCTAAATTCAGCTTCAATTATATCTTTAATAAAGAATTGGGGGAAACGATGGAGAGGCCATAGCCGGTCCTTTATTGCCTCTATTTAAAGACACGATTAAGTCTTTTCCAGATATTATAGTAACACAATTTAGGTATCGTGGCGGTTATATGACAGTATGTCATAGTGGAAACACAGATATAATAAATCTTCTTATACGAGCGATTCTTATGCAGAAGAACTAACGTTATCAGCTGATCTTGTGTGTAGTTGGTGGCAAGGAAGCGTAGGCAGTGCAGTGACAAGTTGGTAACGTAGCTGCGTTCGAGCGAGTGATTTGTATAGCAGAGCGCTATTTCGCCAATCGCGGCTACGTACAGTGTGACATGGCGGGGGAGCCTCGTTAAGGAACGGCTCCACCCTAGGAGGTGTGAATGTGAGTTCGAGTCCCTTAAGCCCAAAGCCATATTAAACTCCAGTATTTTCCTATAACTACTCTACAGTATATGATAAATTTGTTCCACTAATGTAATAGAGGCAAGACTATTGCCTTCAACTGGGTACTGTTTTATATTGTCTGATAGATAACCAATCTGTTAATTGCCTTTCAGGACACCCAAAGGAAGAGATGGGTAAAATAAAATAAATTTTCTACACATTCTTCATTATGCTATAAATACAACCACATTGCATATAATCCTGTATTCTTATATGGGAACATAAATGAATTATAAATATAATCAGTCATTGTAGGTAGAATCTAATTGTTTATAAATTTACTTTTTATACCCCAAGAATGATAAATAGAAAACAATTCAGTTAAGAATTCTTAAACAATCAAAGAAAAATATCTTACCTCTCCTTTCATATTGATTACTTTGACCCACATGGGGTCATAGTTCTTGAACTCTCCGCTAGGCGAAGTCCACTCTTTACCCATTGACCCTACATATAGTAGGTTATCTTTTATTGTCACCCATTCTGACTTGAACCCTTTTATGGTATGACCATTGCCATCCATTAATATCACCCATGGCACTACTTTATCATTTTCAATTATATACACCTGAAAAGAAAAAAAATATAGTGTTATAATCTAGTGAAATAATATTCAAATTGTTGCATGTAAAAATAAAGTAAACACCACAAAAGAAAGTAATATGATTGAAATACATAAAACCAGACTGCATTTAATTATTGTTTACTTTTCCTTAATTTTTTATATAGACATTTTGTTCTTGAAATCTTACACAAAGCAAACAAGGATTATCATATCTGTTTTCAACCATGGCAATCATATTTTTATAGACTGTTTTTTTCTCTAGAAATACTTGACATTTGCAGAATCTCTGCGTTGAATATAAATAATAATAATAATAAAAACTTGATATTGGTGAAATTGTGGTGACATCTCCACAAACGCCACAATGAAGAATTGAATTGAAATCTTACACATTACACAGAAATACACATGAAAACAAGCTATAGCAATAACTGATTGTTTACTTTGTGTTAATAACATTTTTAAATATACACACATACATATAGTCGCATTTATATCCCTGAAGGGGTAGGCAGAGGTGTCACAGTCACCCACCTTTTGCCAAGTATAAGCTACCTTTTACCAAGTATTTAGTTGGTTCAATTCTGACAGACCATCTCACTGAAAGCCCCGGTGGGGCGATGGCCTGTGGAGGTTTCCACACGTAAAAAAAAAGGGTGCTATGGCTCACATTGTACAGCAGTTGATAGATAGATAACAACATTGGTAGCATTAGAATTATACATAGAGTTTAACACACATATTGTACACACATATTGTTGTGTACAAAGGGTGGCTTTATTGCTAAATGCAATCTCTTCCAGGCAACCTTAGGATGGAACAAAATGATTCAGAGACATTGGTAGTTTCTAGTCAATTTCAAAGGAAATCTAGGGTTACCTAATAAATATAAAAATATGCATATGCCTACTTAAATATATTTAATAAAATATATACATATATACAACTATCTACACACATATATCTACATACTACATACATACATTGACTGCAGTAAGCTAATTAATTAATTAATATTATAATATACATATTTGCTTATTTTCAATTTCTGCTTTCCTAATAGGGCTACAAACATTATAATTGTAACCTCTATAAGAAATGGTTTAACTAAAGCAATACACATATTTTAATACTGTCAACATTATTTCAAACAGTATGCATCACTCACCAATCCAGATCTGTCATCAAATGTAAGTAAGCGCCCATCATAGACAATCAATTCAGACAACTCCATTCCTCTCCCTTTGTGCGAGAATGGTGATGTCAGTACAGTTGCTGGTTTAGGATCCCAATCTATAGTTACAGTCTGTCGTACAGGGTTATAGTTAAGAAACCCTTTCTTAAAGTAACTGATATACATGTTAGGTTTTGTAGAGCTTTTTGATTTTTTATCCAAGTCAGCTATGATACCGATCCTGTATTTGATAACATCTCTTGACACCCAAGGTGCTGTTAGTGGATATGTAGAATTGTATGGTCTCTCTGTCCTCTCCCAACCTCGTACACTCTCTACTTGAGTGCTGGTCCACCAGTTGTAATAACATAGCACTATCAGGAATACTCCTATTAACACAATTAATAAAATGAATTGTGGCTGTACTCTAACGGTGTTGCCCACTCTATATGTGGCTGGGGTCCTCAGCGCTTTACGCCAGTCACGAAAGGTACCTTTCATATTTCTATCATCAAAACTGTATGACTCGTTCATAATAAATATAATTATATCATATTAATTTCACTTAGCTAAATTGCATTATTTAGTTTTAATAGCATTTGACTAGTGCATTTAGTAATAGAATAAACGTGATTATCACTATTAAAAATTAATATCACTTAAACTCTATAAATTAGCTCTAAAACTCTTATTCTTCTAATAATATTGGATATATTAATTGATATCTTAGATTTCTTGCAATGTTTAATATGGCTCATTTTGAATATAATCAGTTATATTTTACATTTTATTGCTGATTTCAATTACTAAACCAATGACTAATTGACACACAGTCACAAAAGAACACCCATCACAATCATCACACATGTATGTAAAACTGACATTGACATCGGTGATTTCGTCCGAAAATCATTGGACGTCATTGCTGTATATCGTCCTGAAGCTTGAACAAACATGTTGTTTTTTTTATTAATTTCTTAATGATAAATATTCAGTTATTTAAAAAAAGAGTATAATATATTTCGTCAATTAACTACTTCATGAACATCTTAGAGCATAAAAAAAGTGGTCCTGTGAAACATAATTTCGTATTTTTTTTAGCACGGAAATTTTTATTGCCGTCTTCATAGGCCTCATAGGTAGAGACCACAAAGTCAGTCCTGTTTGCGATTTAAATGTTTAGGTTACATAGTAGGTAACCCATAATACAAAGTAAAAAATATAATAAAAGTATGTTTGTCAATTAAAAAGGGTGAGCCATGCTTGGCCACGAATAGGTAGGCTCGATCGGAGTAATACCACGGCCTCACAGAAAACGGGTAGACCATTGTATTATCGAGTGAATGAGGGTACCTTAGGCCCAACTCTTTACTCACTCTCCTGTTTATAGGTATATATATAAAGTTCTTATATGTGTGTATTTGTATGTGTAGCCAGATCATAAAAATATTCACTTCATGGTGCTGCCACCTATTTCATGATATGGTCAGCTAAATGACCACATTAAAAGTTTAGCACAAAACTTTTTATTAAACAATTTTTTTTAGTCGAATTTGTAATTAAATATAATTTAACCAACTTGTAATAATCGTACGGTACGACATTTAGAAGTTGACAATTAGATTCGGTTCGAAAATCTTTACTACGGCACGGTAATCATTTGTTTTAAATCTCTACAAGTCATACCGATTTGAACTTGAAACGTTGATTTTAACAAATCGAATACATTACACTTGGTGAACAGAGTAGAAGCCACTTTTCGTTTTTTTTTTTTGTAAATTTATAAACTAGTAATGTATATTATTATGTACTCGGTTAAACAACGATAAACCGAATTACTAATATAACTCGAATAATCCTGGTTTGTCGAAGCAAATAATGTTTAAGTTTGTAACATATTAATCAATAAATCAATATATCAGTTAATCTGTTCTTTGCTTTAATGGGTATTGAACATTTTCAGTAAGAATAAATCAGAAAATGTTCATTGAAGAAATATGGCGAATTGTTTTCCTGTATTTTTCCAAAATAAGTAATAAATGAAGTCGCTGTTACACAAGTGAGACTTAATTATTGTCGGTAAAGTGCAATGCGTTTAAACTAAAGCCTACCTCTTTACGGATACAGGCGTGACCTAATATGTATATCCATGCAATGTTTTTAGTATTGAAGGCAAATGTGCAGATGGGTCACGTGACGATAGCAAGAGCACTGAGCGCCTTTGAAAGGAGTGGAAAGAGGGAATCGGCAAGTGTGGAAGGGAAAGGGGAAAGGGGGTTGGGTATCCGGTAATCTTGCTCTGGTGGAGCCGGCTCAAGAGTGTCATAGAATGGCGCTCCCACTTTAAAAAAATGAGTCTAATTTAGAACCTACGTGTTGTAGCTGTCAGTTGAAAAGTCTATTCAATAATTGACTTTTCAACTGACATCTACTTATTCTTAATACTTATTACTTAAGTATTAAGTTTAAGTATTAAGTGCTAGATGATTTTTTTCTATTGAATCTTAACATACGGAAACCAAACTGGATAAACTACAATCCTTATATGAGAGAAAGAATGTCATAATGATAAATTCTCTTCTACTTTTGTAACAACAAGCAGTATAATTGACTTGCCGGAAATGCCTACATATATAACGTAATTTGATTTATTTGTGCAAAATACTAATAAAATAATATTTAGAAGTCAAAAGGTAATATCACGCGATTAAGCTTGGGCTTTTGGCTAGGGTAGGCGTAGGGTGTTCAAAATCGCGCTAACACCTTATGCAAAGAGGACGGTCTGTTTGTCTGACTAATTTAATTGTTTTTAAAGATGAATGCTTTAAGAGTTAACAGCCATTAGAAGATCCTCAACATTATTTTAAAGTCGTTTTTTTTATTTATACTTCATTGTATTTATAAATAGGCTCACGCCCGTCCTGCACTGACTGGTCTACATTTTTATTATTTGCTTAATTCTTGTCACTGCACTACAATTTGTCGAAAGCCAACACTTCTCAATGAACGCATTGTCACTGGATTAATTTTACTTTCATATTTCTTCTTCCATACCTAAATCTCAGTGCCATCAATGAAAGTTGGAGTCAATACTCGTTCTTGAATCGCCACACGTGCTTTCATCTTGTAATAAAAAAACTAACTCAATCAATTATTCTACTCTTTCATTTCTAACCACAGTCTCAATCTTAATAAATTGAAACTTAACAAGACAGCGATATCAAAAACAAAACAATAAATACGCAATTTCATAAGGAACTAATTATTTAGTAACTAGGTACAAATATAATAAAGTATTAATTTTATAACCTTTATTTACTCTTTGTAATAAACTTAGCTACCGAATAAATCATAATAAAATTGAGTATAGGTACACTTTACCAGAGAGTTAGAAAAGGACATGGTGACAAAGGTGACCTTTCATCCAAAGCAAATATAATGATATTATATTATTTATACTCCTTTTCTTACTAATGTTAGATAGATAGTTACTAATGTACAGCTAAGTTAACAAAACGTATGTTAATTTATAGTGTCCCTTGACATGTTTATATTGTCGCATTAACAATATCGGTCTATTGTATGCCGTGAGGTCAAGTACGCTAATTATGAATCTAAAACTCTCTACTAACCTGTCCGTATTTTGCAACAGTAAATTAATAAATGCAGGTGTAAACGATATCGTATTTTTTTTATATGTAGTCAAGAATATAACTAGAATGTTACTTACTTAAGTTTGTCATGGTATTAACGTGAGTCGCTTGATTTGATTTTCACAATTTCCGAAAACATATAACTTATACAATATTAATTATAAATAAACTATGAACAATTATATCCAGCAGTGCACGTAACTCTGGAGAGATACCTGTCACTTGGGCGTATTTAAAAATAATAAACCAGTCTACGTAAGTGACTCTATTTATGTGGACTGGAGTTTGCTACCTTGAACAATAATAAAATAGCGAATGTAATTAAACGTTACGATGGATCCGTATAATTTCTGTAAACAAAGACTGTCGTTGGGTTGGTTCCAGGCTAAGAAATGGAAAAGAGGCGGCCAAGGTCTGCAGGGGTTCCTGGAAGCATCCCTTCTGGGGTATACCCAGGTCCCTTGCAATAGACCCACTTATGACGGAACACCGTGTGGTTTTAGTCGGTTCGAGTCCGACATACCATTTCACCGTCAGCTCCAGTGAGTGAAGACCCGTGGGGGTTCCCACACATAAAAAAAAAAGGGTCTAGATGTTCTTTATATCCGTTTTTTTATGTTTGTAAAGTCTAGAGTCTAGAGCGCGAGTGTGATCTTATAAAGATAAGGCAAAAAGAATAAAAAAATTACTTTTCATAATATCTACATTATTGTACACACTTCACAAAGCAAGGAATATAGTGGAACAAAACTCCGTTGGGCATTTTTGACTTGTAATAACGGCTTCAAAATATGTATGTTGTAAGTAAGAAAATCTTAGCGTGAAGGACTTAACGATTGAAACAAAACTGAAGGTATCTTTTTAAAGCTATTTAACAAAATACCTAGATTTCATTTTTTTTTTCTAACGTATTGTTATTGAATGCAGTAACGTTTTACCTATTAGAACAATGTATTTGTATTTGTATTTTTTATTTCTTTTAATTCCGTAGATGTAATTATGCAGAGCTGAGCATTTTTTTTAATTAAATTATCACACAAACGATGACTTCTGTCCTTCACGACATAAATATTGAAATCACTAAAATAACTATTGCAATAATTATTGATTGATTTATCATGGAACTTTATTTAAATAGATAATACATAAAAACGAAATACATACACACCTTCATACACTCGTGCTTATAATTAATAAACGCCGACATTTTGCCTATTATAATTTAGTTAGTTAGTTAGTCCCATTTACATACTAGGGGCAAGCCTGCTGACTTCATCCGGGCACTTTTGGGAATTGGGTGGGAATATTTGCTGTATATTAACAGGACAGGGAGGATAGAAAGAGAAGGAAAGCTTGCTTTGCTTCAACAGATGAATTGGGCAATAGCTAAAGCAAATCAAGGTAGCATACCTATAACTCGAACTGGCTTGTGCCGGGAAGTCTGATCTTTCCAACGAATATTTTCTTTATTTCACTTGAAAAAATACATCATACGTAACTTTTTTTAAGCTGAATGAGATAAAGTACTTCCCGTCTTAGTTTCTCTTTGTTCTGATATGTAGAACCTGAGATAATCGCATAAAAGAAGAATGTTGAGATGCCATACATTGCTGGCCTAAGAAATGGAGGCTCGATAAGCAGTGCCTGTCCCCAGTGATACTCATTTGTGCCCTAGATGTGGTCGCTGTCAAGTTTCATTACCACTTCAGACTCGTTTCTTTGAACATTGTTCTTGGCATTAACATTAATAGAATGAGACACCTCATTGACCATAGTGACAGAATCCTACAATAATTTTACTTAAGTACAGGAACGGGTTGTACCACAAGTAGTAATTATTTACTTCATTCATTCATATAATGTGTTTGCTTGACATTAAATACAGTCGGCTTGATAACAAATAATTGTACTAGGTACATAGGCATAGCCTCGCCGATTGTTTTGTAATTTTATGTACTCACATGCATATTCTCTATCTAATTATTAAATAGAACGAACCCAAATGAACTTTGTCATTGTAATAACTTCTTTCTTTGTTTCTAAGCACATCAAACTAACTAACCTTGTGTATATTACAATTTTTATTGAATTAAAACTTAACTATTATTTATGTTATATAGAGCAAATGACCAGGCGGCCACCTGATTGCTGGATTGTGACTAGCGCTGCCATAGATACCTTCGACTCAGGAGTCGCAAGTGCGTCGCCAGCATATGAGATGGAGCCTAGTCTATACTACTATATAAAGTATAAATTTGCTGAAATTAATAGATAATATTAAAGCTTTAAAAAGAATATGCGATTTCCAAATCAAGGAAGCCTATACGAAATTAATATCAATGCATGTTAAATTAATTTAATGAAAATATTACTTACTTAGTTTTGTCCTATTTCGTAGTAAAAGTACCTTGTATCTTGTATCGATAGAAAAATATAATGCTACACACAATAAATAAAATGTTTTGATGATTTATGCTTTCGAAAAAAAATGTGCATACAGTCAGTTCTATTTGATCATAACATTGATGTAAGACGTAAAGAGTAAAGAGTGATGTAAAGACAATCGCATGTTGGTAGGTAGGTAACGACTTGAGCGGCCGAGCGCGGGGTACGCCACAATTGTGGCGGTAAGACCCATCATGGAGGATTGGTTGGAGAGGCGACATGGTGCTCTCTCCCACCGGCTAGTGCAGGTACTCACCGGACACGAATGTTTCGGTAACCAGTAACCGGACATCACTGAGGGAGCTGTCACGAGGATACCGCACTCCACACTTTAGTGGAGTACTATGCGTGGATGCAGCAGCGTGCTGACCTCGTGGCAACTATTGGTGTGGGTAGCCTCTCGCTGGAGACCATGGTTATTGCAATTGTCCAGAGTGAGTGTGCATGGGATTCCGCCGCTTCGTACTGTGAGGCTGTGATGCTTGCACAAGAAGCGGCGGAAAGGGAACGGGAGAGAGTTAGTACTCTTTCGTCCCGCAGAAGACACATAAGGCGCCGGAGAGTGCAAAATGACCTCCGGCCTCCATGAGCGCTGGCCTGAGCGACAGACTGGGCTATCTATCGGCCTAGCAGAAGCTGGCCCGGGACGGCGGCACGACGTGTTCCACGTATGCCTGACTAAATATGAAGGTGGGGAACCCCCGCACATCATATTGGGGTCGCCTTGCTCAAAAGGCGGCCAGGTCTGCCGGGGTACACAGGGCCTTGTTTTCTAGGGTACACCTGAGGCCCCGGCCATAAGACTCGTTGACGGAACTCTGTGTGTTTTAGTCGGTTCGAGTCCGACATACCACCTTACTATATATATTAGCCATTAGCCCCGGTAAGGTGATGACCCGTGAGGGTTTCCATACAAAAAAAAAAATTCAACCACTCAATAAAGAGTCTGCAGTTGAAATATATGCTTATTGAAACGTTTGATTATTCTTCTAAAAATACATTAAAATATATGTATGTCTATATGTACTATATATAATATATAAAGATACTTCAAAATTATTGATTTTTGTGACTATGGATTTATTTCATATTGCCTTAGACCTGCAAACTCGTAAATTATTTGAACAAGGGCTTGATCGAAAATCTATTCCAACTTTCAATCAGCTGATTATGTTTATTCAAAACCCCATTAAAGTTTCAAATCATTCTAACTTTTCTAAAATATACAGAGCTGGATTAATTAATCATTCTGATAGGAAATATCAGCATATTTTGTAGCCCTCAGAACCTTTACGTATTATTAAATACAAATATTTATTAAATACAAATAGGTATGGTCTTCTTAGTGCTCCTAACATTTCTGTTCGGATGTTGCATTAGCTGGCGCTTGGCAAGTTAGGGTGTAGAAAAATCATATTTTTCGCAACAAAAGTCTATGAAGTTCTGTTGCATTGCAAGGCTTTTCATTCATTTCATCATTGATGATTTGCTTTGGTCATTTTCATTTAATAGCGAAGCTTGTGGTCTACGAGACGCACTTATGAAACTGCTCAACAGCTGTGCTTCCAATTTACGTTTGGACAAGTAATTGTACTGACTTGCTAACTAGAATGCAAGACGTCAAAATCACGGCCATAAATTTATGTATTTATTTATTTGCACAGGAATTTTACAAAATAACAGTTTACTAATTTTAATTAATAATTTCAATCAACATCGGTTCCCGCACTAAGCTCGTGGCTTGTATAGCAGCAACCAAATGATTGTACATTGTTCATTATAACTTTGTAACTGACATCGATCCTGGATAAAAGAGTAGCTACAATTTAGTTGAGTTAGATAGAATTTAAAATAAAGTAAAGATTAAAACGGTTTTTAACAGCATCATAAACTAATATAAATGTACATATGTAGTGTGTGTGTGTGTGTGTGTGTGTGTGCGCGTGTGTGTGTGTGTGTGTGTGTAATGGTAACTGTGTTGATGCGTGTGGCTGAGCGTGTGTAAGATTTTCTCATAAAAGATAATTCACTATCGTCTTTCTTATAGATTTTAGGGTAAATTTGGTTGCATTGACTTTGCTTTCAATTACAACATGTCTAACATAAAAAATAATAAACGTTCAGTACTTAAACTTTTAGCAAGTATATAAGATCCAATAGGTTTTATATCGCTATGCACATTTGTTGCTAAATGTATCATGCAAGATTCATGGAAACTAAAATTCTCGAGCAGTGAATAAATTTATTATAGACTTGCCAACCCTAGCGAATTTACGTATCGAAAGTCACTTTTTTTATGCGATACGCAAACGGGCAACCGAGCAGACGGGTCACCTGATGGTAAGTGACTACTTCCGCCCATGGACACCCGCAACTCAAGAGTCACAAGTGCGTTGCCGGCCTTTTAGGTAGGAGTACGCTCTTTTCTTGAAGGTTTGAAGGTCGTATCGGTTCGGAAATACGGCAGGCGAAAATTTGTTCCATATGCTGGTTGTGCGAGGGTAAAAGCTTTGGAGAAGCGTACAGTGGTGGAGTGCCAATCGTCCAGGTGGTGGGGATAGATATTTTGTCGCGTAGGACGATGGCGGAAACCTGCAGCCGGTATAAGTCCGAACAATCCCTCTGAATACTCCCCATGATACAAGCGATAGAGGATGCAGAGTGAAGCTACATCTCTACGCAACGCCAAGGTATCAAGCCGATCAGAAATATCTTGGCAGTCGGTGATGCGAGTCGCTCTCCATTGAATGCGGTTAAGAGGGAGAAGCTGGTATTGGGGTGCACCTGCGTAGATATGAGAACAGTATTCAATTCCAACCTGCGCCGGTTAAGTCGAGCCCAATCTGAAACTTTTGATAAAGAAGTTTCGATTTTAGACACAAGTTTGGATCGGCCTTCGATAACGTTTACCCGAGAAATGTTAGCGCGGCTGGTGTAAAGGGCATCACTCGTGCTATCGTATGCATAGCAATGGATGCTGCTAATCTGCAGCATGTCATTAATATGTAGAAGAAACAGCGTGGGTGATAGCACACAGCCTTGTGGGACACCAGAATTAACAGACTTGGAGTCGGACCATGCACATACCTTCCTACTTCTGTCTGTAAGAAAACTGGTGAGCCAATTGCACGGGTTCTCGGGAGGCCCATAGGAAGGAAGCTTCGCAAGGAGCGCTTGGTGCCAGACCCGATCGAAGGCCTTTGCCACGTTCAAACTAACGGCCAACACTTCCCCCTTGGTCTCGATCACCTGAGCCCAAAGGTGAGTCAAGTAAACGAGAAGATCACCAGCTGAACGACCCTGACGGAAGCCGTATTGTCGATCATTGAGGAGCAGGTGGTCTTCTAAGTACCCGTGGAGCTGGCAGTTAATAATGGATTCCATTATCTTGGAGAACAAGGAGGTTATGGCTATGGGTCTGTAGTTGGACGGATCCGAGTGATCTCCTTTTTTAGGGATTGGGTGCACTAAGGCTGTCTTCCATGAGTTCGGGACTACGCCAAGAGAGTAGGAAAGCTGATAAAGGCGCGTTAAAACCGGTACCAACTCTGGAGCACACGTCTTCAGCATGATAGGAGAGATTCTATCGGTCCCACTCGACTTAAGAACGTCGAGGGAAAGAAGCGCTTTACGAACTGCCCTTTGTGTAAACCGGACTTTCGGGCCGCGGTATGGTCGGCGGTGCGTTTCCCCCATCGTCCAGGGTCGAGTTGGACGCAAAGAGTTTTCCCAGAAGATCGGCTTATTCTTTAGCGTCGTGGGCCAACGAATTATCTCCTATGTACAGAGGTGGAAGGGATGGCTTACAAAAGTTCCCCTGGACAGCTTTAGCAAGAGACCAAAATGCACGAGTTCCGGAAGGGAGACCCACTAGTCTCTCGCCAATTCTGATGATGTGAGCCGACTTCGCCCCAGCAATTACTCTTTTAAGGGACCTGGAGGCAAAGTTAAATTGTTTCTTTAATGTGCTGGTCTTTACATCCCGTGCTGTCGCTGCATTAACCCATACTTGGTAACATTCCTGCTTTCGGCGGGACCAAACTAGTCCTGGGACTTGCCACCTGTGGGAATCAGGGAGAATGGAATGAAAAGTTCCATACCCTGAACACAACAACCGACACTGTCGCACAACATCAGCGACAGAGTCGGCAACTTCATTGGGATCATCCGGCGAGAAGCAGACCTGCCTCCATGGGTAGGGTGCAAAGAATGTTTGCATTACATCCCAGTCTGCTGACCTATAGTGCCATACGCGGCTACTGCCTGTAACTCGCGGTCGCAGCGAGTGAACGCGCGGCACCATACTACTAACTCTGCTGACCTCACATCCTGACGGATAATATACCTGAGCGTGGACGACCAGGCTGCCCACGTCCAGGGGGGGATTCTCCAACGCTAGCGCTGGTACCCCCCTGGGGTATCCTTTTTGTACCCCTGGGGTATCATTATTAGGGGTGGGGGATTTTGGGACGCGCCTACAAAACCGTTATCAATTCCAAGGCTTGAATTGGAAGCTGCCTAGTTGCTTTCAAAATTAGTTAGATTTATTGGATAAAACTTTAATGACTTAATTTAAAATAATCGCCTTAAGCGATTCGTTGCATTATATTAAAGGCCTCCTTATAAATTAAAAATTTACTACGATAATCGAGTAACTCAAGTTATTGATTTCGTTCCATCAAACTGCTGGCTTCACGCCTATAGCGAAAATAACGCGGCTGATATCTGTTCCCGCGGTTGTACGCCTTTACAGCTGGTATCTGAATCACGTTAATGGACTCACGGGCCTGACTGGCTCATCAAAGACCCTTGTGACGGGTCTACATTATTTTGGTAATCTTGATAAAGTTTCTTAATAAAAAAACTTTTAAGGTTTGCGCGGGTCAGTGATCTCTGGGGCTATCCTAGTAGAGCCACTCATGACGGATTGGCCATGGGGGAGACTCCAGACCAAGCAGGATACCCTGTGGGACTCTCACAGGGGTCACTCCCAGCCGACCTGTAGACCCCTTGGTTGGAAATACGACGCTTCACAACTTTTCTGTGGATACCATAACAGAGTTCTAGATCATCTACGGAATTTGGCCCTCTTGTCTTTGGACAACTACGTACCTAATAAACAAATAAATCATTACGTTTTGCATCCGTCATTTTCACAACGGACTACTTTTAACCCATACCGTTTCCAACCCAACTCACGTAATTCTCTGACATACCTGATATCCTCTTACCAGTTTCTATGTTCTAACCAAAACAGAACTCTCCGCTTTACAAATAATCTTGTTCTGTCATGCCTCACTCATACTTCCAAGTGTGCCCATTCTTCCTTCTCAATTCAATCTGTCTTCCTTTGGAACGCTCCTTGTCAACAAATCAGAATGGCACCCAATCGCCTTTCGTTTAAAATACGTACACACGTGTAATGTACGTGAAATCCTTTGACATAAAAACTATGTCAAAGTGTAGAAACCTAAAAATAAACACTATTGTTTAGTGAGTTGTGTTGTTATCATTCTATGTATAAATGTAATTTTATCGTCTCGTTTGTATTAGCCTAATTAATGACTCTCAAAGGAATGTACCTGGAAGCAAGTGGTCTTGTACTACTGCCTAATCAAATACTTAAAGGTTGTTCATTTAAATCATTCTTTAACTATTAAAATGCTACTTTACGCAGAAGTAATTCATACGCTCACGCACAGGTGTATTAAACACTTCCACTTTGCACATTAGAATTAGAATTTGGTCCCACTAACGTAATAGGGGGCAGTGATTGTATACATATTATTGCGTACTCAAGCTTTCACTGATTCAGGAATATCAAAAGTGATTACTCCCATCGTCATCAACTAACAACGGAAATCCTGTTCAATAAGTGTAAGTAGTTAAAATATAATTAATTGATATTTGATAGCCAGTCTCTTTGTGGAACACAAATTCTTTTGCCTTGAACTGAACATCCGACATGAGGCTCCAATGGAACATTACTATCACTTACTTACTTATTCCCACACTCTCACCTGATGACCCTTATAATTATGATTGAGATTAATGTGTATTCCCGAATAAAAGTTACCATCATAAATACTACAAAATTGCCAAAACTGCTATACGTTTTACTCCCTTAATTTTTTTCACGACACAATAGTAGGACCAAAAAGAACAGATCGTCATCAAATGTTGGAATTTTTTAAGTTTGTTAGGAATTTATGTTGCTATTATCTGCGAGATATGCGCCTTTCATACAAATCAAGCAATAGGACTCTAAAAACGCCATACCTACATAATAAACATTTTACTGAGCAAAACTCAGTCCATCAGGCGTTTCATTTACACGTACTTATTGAGCACCTAAAGCATCAACTATCTAAAAAACAAAATTGCCTAATAAAAAAATTACAACTTACTCTAGTAAAGTTGAGTTGTGTTAAGATAATTTATTGAACCTATCCAATTTGTCATTCTATTTAAAAATATATTATTATGTTCTTATTACTATAGTACAAGCTTTACTTAGTTTGGGATCAGCCTGACGAACACACACATGTGTGAAAAAGTTATTATTAAAAATATTTTTATAATAAATAACTTAACACATCTCACGCAGCCGTCGTCCTATTATGTGGTTCTTGGAGAAAAAGAATAGGGCCAACTTCCCGTGGGTGTGGCGAAAAGCGACTAAGCGATTGGACTGGTTAACAATAATACCTATGTACAGTGCCCGGTAGGAGGCAGTAGGCTTGTCCTCTACAACGTAAATGTGTCTAAATTATTCTTGCTTTATGCTTATAAATGTATACGAGTAGGTATTTTGTATTCTCTTAGTAGTACAAAATCTTTTAACAACATATAATATTATATTTATAGCAGAAACACGTATGTTTATTGTGTTAAGGTTTATTGAATAAAAAAAATTTTGATTCATAAATAGGTACATATGTATATAAACTTAAAGATCGTACTACTCTATGGGTGTTAGTGATATTTATCCTACGTATTAGCTGTCGTTGCGTTTGACATTAAATATTATTTTGCATAAAACCAAAACATAACAATAATAATATTATAAAGTACATTTTTCTCAAAATGCACGTATCATTCACAAACGTACTTTGGTATTTAGAGTTTTTTGCGTTCGCTGTCCTTTTGATTTCATTTTTCTGCTGGTTCGTATATATAGCAAAAATAAATTACGTTAAATATAGTCCACGCTTTGACTACAAAAAAAGGTAAGATTATGTTCTATATACATACCGACATTTTATACGTTACTATGTTGTTACTATGCATTGGGCATTTAGTGTGCGACTCATTGTTACTTTGCTACTAAAACTTGATAACGACTTGTGCTGACGAAAAGGAAGTCGGTTACTCAGTAGTAAGTAAAGAGCTTATTTGGTGACTAATTAGTTATTAGTGTATGTTCCGCCTGGAGTCTCACCATAGGCTTGCGGATTGCCCCGCTTGCGTCGCAGCGTCGGGCCCTCACTGGAGTCATCGGCGAGGATCTGTCGCTGCTGGCTGTTATACGCTTCATGGCCAGTAGCGACAGGAATTTTACCGCGGTTGCAACCTTCTGCGAGGATGTCATCTCGCAGAGGAGGAGGGTGACCTCCACTAGGACCCAATTCGCAGCCGGCGAACAGGGTGGAGGAGGCTAGCCTACCAAAGCCTCATGCCGCCCTGAGTGTGGCCGCGGGTGGTCGGGACGGCTTTTCCCCTCCACCCGCTTTAGTGGCCAGCCGCGAGGGGGTGACGTCCGCGTATGTCTGCTACCTTATTGATAGGTTACCAGCAGGTGGTGCCCGCATAGTGCGGGCAGGCGCTAGGAGGGGTCCGGATGTCCTAATAAAGCTGTTCCCGGATTTCTCCTATTTTAAGCGCAGCATGGCACACCGTGTGGTTTTAGTCGGTTCGATTCCGACACATCGTTCCACCGAAAAGCCCGGTGGGATGACGGCCGGAGGGGGTTTCCACACAGAAAAAAAAAGAGAAGAGGTGGTCCTGTTTAATCTTGGGCCTCCAGAGGGATGATGATTTCTCCACGCATTGACTAATTGAGATATGTGGGCAAATCATCCATTTGTTTCTGAGCAAAAATACAGTTTTTTTTTTGTTTTTTTGTTGTTTATTTAACTTAGTATAGTTAGTCGGTGTATAATTACTGTAGAAGCCTATCAGAGAAACTTTTTAACGTAGAGTTAGGTACCCTCTATTAAAAAACATGCATGTAGCAGTGACTAGGTACACCTTAACAATAACGAAATATTTCTTTGTGTCATTCTTTGTAACAATTCAATGACATTGTTCAAACCCCATAGCACAGCGTTCATTTGCGGTTTTGCATAGTTATTTCTTTATGGTAGCACGGACCACTGGTGATCACAAGCTGGACTTTGTTTACCCTGTAACATGCGCTTTCGAGTAAAATCTAATCTCTTAAACTCCTTCTAGGTTCATTCGACGAAGGACCAAACCTACTTTAAGAAAAAAAGTGTTTGCGAATCAGTTGTAAACCTTAATATAAATATTTCCCATACTTTTAGAACATGCCAGTTTATGATGGACTCCTAGGAATATATTTTTTCTATTGACAACACTGGGTTAACTTTAAGGAAATTATTACAGCTTCTGTCCGAGGCTTCGCTCTCGTAAAAGTATTTTTTTTTATACCTTGTGTTTGTTATATTTATAATGTTATTGTGTTTTATATCATATTTCAGGTATATGGCTGACGGTACATGGCTTCTGCAAAGTTAAGATTTCTTGGGTTTTATCAGAACAGTATTGTAAAAGTGTAAGTAACTTAATACTAGATCCATAATATATTTTAAAGCTTTGATACTTAATTACACTGTGTTACAGTATTTAGTGTGTCTGGTCATATTTTAATAGCTTTAGTATGTATAGCCAAAATGCCAATCTTTAGGTAAACATTTCTAAACAAAATGTAACTAATAACTAACTACTAACTATATTTTGTTTATTTAATTATTTTGAGGGAAAAGATTAGATAATAAATAATACTACTATATGTTGTAATAAATGTATTGAAAAGCACAAATTTTCTTCTGTTCCTTTTTGGGTAGTATAAAGGGCATTGGACCTATTCACAGGATATTTATGCATTTATGGCTATTCGATTATGAAAATGGATGTTATATTCAGTATGGAATAGAATTTATACATTTAAATTTTACTTTGTAATTTCGCATTTTATATACCGTAAGCATAACATTTTTTTTTTATTTTTTAATGTTTATTTAAATAGGATGTTTTACATACAATTGTTAAAACTACAATGAGCTTATGAATAATTCCTAAATCAATTAGCTCAAAGTAAAGAGATACAAGTATTTATTGCAGATAGCAACATACACACATTATACGTACTTCGTTTTAAGGTTTTTATAGTTGACCCAACTAGCTTTCAGTACACGTGTATATTGTGTATAATTATAGCAGTGTCCCTATCCTAGTAGATTCTCCAGTAACAAGAAGTTAGTTCACACACTGTACCGACTGATAAGGTATGACCATGGCTTTTGGGAGTTACTGCAGTCTCAGTCCCATTTACTAATCGGAGACTTGCGGTTTCCCGTGCCCCAGGTTCCTCACCTTATACATTTTCCTTCTAATAATCTCCCGTGGTTCATTCTTTCCCACCTTTAAATGACTAAATTTCCAAGGTTTTTTGGCGTCAGGCAGGCAACTGGCCACAAAAACAAACTAGCTAAAATTTTCATCAATTTTCTTTTTTTTTTTAAGAATACTAGCAACGTGCGTCACACATGACTAGTATTCTTTTCATTTAATTGTTTTATTTTCTTTTTGTTGTCAGCTAAGCTAAACTCATTAGCCTATCTCGGAAATCAGTCTTCGAGGATCTTTGACAGTTTTTTCCGAAAAACAAACCTAATTCGTGAGTTCTCCTACAATTTAAGTTACAGTCGATTTTCCTACAACAAAATATAAGTTTTTAATCTCAAAAAGTATTATTTTTTCATAATCGTCGTATCATAACCAATTACTGCTTTTGCTTTTACTTATGCTGTGGAACCTTGCTTTTTGCAAAATCTCATGATTCTAAGTCAATGGAAGTAACCCTATAGGTTTTGTCCGATCTTTTGATCGCGTTGAGTTAGAAGCTTGATTATTTTACAGCTTCAAGGGACCGCATACGTACGTATTTGATGTTTATTTTAACTTGATAACCTCAACGGATTCCAGAGAAAAAGATCTTGACCGACAGACAGACGAACGACAAACTTCATAAGGGTTCTCTCAAAAATAACAACGTATTTAGCGGTGAAGACACAACATATGCATATCTGATATACGATACGATAGGACTCCAAATGGCAAGTCAAAAATATATTATTATGAATTTATTAATGCATATTATATCCTGTGAAAGAAAAGAGATTTTATTAAATGGTAACTCCAAAACCACACAAGTGACCTTCTTCAACATCTTTTATGTTCAAAAAACGTCTTGACGCAATACCTATATACTAAAATTAGTGATAAAAAATACAATTTTTTTTTTTCAGGATTCGAATTTCCAAAATGCAACGAAGGGCACAGGACGTCCCGGTGGACACTAGACCCCTATGTGTTGAACCAGGTTGCATCTGGTTTTGTAGTCTCATTTTCAGCATTGTCACCATCGCCTTATGCTCCTATTGCGCATATTCACTTCTATCAGACACAAAGCTCAAGTTTAGTTTATTTATACCCTGATGCAAAGCTATTTAAGTATTAAACACGGATCATATTGCGTATGAAGGCATTAATTTGTTCTGTTGTTTTGTGCTTTTCTATTGATAACTTCAAGAGGCGAGTCAAATTTGTTTCCTAGTTTACATTTTTTGCTAACAGACATTCGTTTTTATTTATCGACTATATCGACTATATATACTATATATTTTTATATATCGACTGTCCTGAGGTCAGCCACTCTCTTGAGTCTCTGCAGTTGCGAAGATATGTCGCCTCTATGGCAGTACTCTATCACCTACATCACGGAGTGTTCTGACGAGTTCTTCCAAGTGGTCCCACCTTCTCCCTTCCTCTACACGACTACAAGTGCTGGCCTGAGGAGTCACCGTTTGAGAGTCGAAAATATACGATGCCGAACTAAACGGTTTGACTCTGCCGATCGGATTCTGATATTGTTTTATAGAATGCCTGTAATTTTTATTAGGTATGTTCCTGAAATTACTATTTAAATTGTAATTTCATTCTTAGTATATATATATATATATAAAAGTAAGATACTTAAAAATAACTATAGCGTGTCTTTGAAAATGGAATGCTTGTTTTAACCAATGAAAATATATAGGTACACATCTCTAGCATGCAGTTGCAAAAGAGTTGGGGTATAAAACAACCCGCTTAAAAGCTATGATCGTTTTAATTTACAGGTTTTAATTTCATCTCCATTTTTCATAAACGCAGGACGAATGTGTAAAGTTAAAGATTTAAATTTAACTTTTTTTATTTGCTTTCTAATTACCTATTCAATCCGCACTTGAGAAAAACCATACCAAACCATACATAACCACAACCAAAATTAAAAAAATAAAATTAAATTAAACTGATTATTTTTGCAGCTTTTATATTTTTTTTGCAGCTGTATGCTAAAGATAAACGCTAAACGGATATTAGATAAAGATGTATATTTTCTGTGGTTGTAATAATTATTGTATAACGTAGTACTGTATAAACAATGAAATAATCTTTTTCTACCAATAAAATGTAAATTAAAGTTTGTAAAATGTTTTTTAAATAAAGCTATTATAATAATAATATACTTTTTGACGTATTATTAGGGATCCGTCCCTCAAAAAGTAAAAAAAGGAACCCTTATAAGATCACTCTCTTGTCCGTCTGTCCGTTTGTCCCCACTGAATTTCTCAGGAACGGGTGGACTTAGCAAGTTGAAATTTATACCAGATTCTGATGTCTATAGTCCCTATTAGGTGTACAAAAATCAAGGTCCTGAGTGAACACAATAAAAAGATATGGGCAAATTTAGATTTTCACGAAAACTTGTAAGTACCAAAATTTACCCTAATTTTCAACCTTTTTCATTTCTCGGAATGTTCCTTTTACTTGTGCTGTAAGACTTTGCTTTTTACCAAAATTGACAATTCTAGGTCAACCGAAGTACTCTATAGGTTTTGGGTCGAAAACTTACATATATGGTAATTCCCGTTGATCAAGAATAACGAATTTAGAGTGGTAGAGCCATGCTTGCTTAAGCACGAATGGGCCGGCTCGACCGGTGCGATACCACGGCCTCACAGAAAACCGGTTGTGAAGTAACGCTTGCGTTGCATTTCCCCGAAATGAGTGAGGTCTCCGGAGGCCCAAAATCCCCCACCCCCCTAATGATAGCGCTGTTAACGAAAAGGATACCCCAGGGGGGTACCAGCGCTAGCGTTGGAGAATCCCCCCCTGGACGTCCACCCTCAGTACGGATTATGTCTGAGCGTGGACGCCCAGGCTGCCCCTCGTACTCTGGGGGGGGCTCAACTGCGCTCTCAAAATCTGCTCGGGGCAAGAGAAGGCATACCATGGCACCCCCTGTCATGTTTACCGTGGATTTTTGCAACATTAGGGGCTTACATTCGAACCTCGACACTGTCCACCACCACCTTGAGACAGCAAAGCCGGCCTTGCTCTTTTTAACCGAGACGCAGATATCATCTCCAGCGGACACATCCTACCTCTGCTACCCTGGGTACGGACTGGAACACTCCTTTGTTCCTAAGGCTGGTGTATGCGTGTACGTTAGAGATGATATCACTTCTTGCCGCCTCGGCAATCTTGAAGGTAGGGACCTCTCCATCTTATGGCTACGTGTAGACTGCGACGACCATCCCCGCATCTACCTATGCCTCTACAGGTCCCATAGCGGTGATGCCGAAACGGACCGACTCATCGACCACGTCCAAATGGCTACAGACTCAGTGCTCCAGCAGGTCCCATCCGCAGAGATCGTGATTCTTGGCGACTTTAACGCCCATCACGCCGAATGGCTTGGTTCGCGCAAAACCGATCATGCGGGAAGATCTGTTCACGATTTCGCCTTGGCATATGGCTTGACGCAGCTGGTAGCAACGCCTACGCGAATCCCAGATGCAGAAAGCCACGTGCCTTCACTGTTGGATCTTCTGCTGACCTCACATCCTGACGGCTACAAAGTATCCGTTGAGGCCCCTCTTGGCTCTTCGGACCATTGCCTGATTAGGAGTATGGTGCCACTCGTTCACTCGCTGCGGCCGCGTGTTACAGGCAGTCGCCGCGTATGGCACTATAGGTCAGCAGACTGGGATGGAATGAGAACATTCTTTGCATCCTACCCATGGAGGCAGGTTTGCTTCTCGCCGGATGATCCCAATGTCGTTGCTGACTCTGTCGCGGATGTTGTGCTTCAGGGTATGGAACTTTTCATTCCATTCTCCCTGATTCCCACAGGTGGCAAGTCCCAGCCTTGGTTTGGTCGAACCTGCAAAGCGGCGTCCCGCCGAAAGCAGGAATGTTACCAAGCATGGGCTAATGCAGCGACAGCACGGGATGTAAAGACCAGCACATTAAAGAAGCAATTTAACTTTGCCTCCAGGTCCCTCAAAAGAGTAATTGCTGGGGCGAAGACGGCTCACATCGGCAGAATTGGCGAGAGACTAGTTAGTCTCCCCTCCGGAACTCGTGCATTCTGGTCTCTTGCCAAAGCTGTCCAGGGGAACTTTTGTAAGCCATCCCTTCCACCTCTGCGCATAGGAGATAATTCGTTGGCCCACGACGCTAAAGAAAAAGCCGATCTTCTGGGCAAACTCTTTGCGTCCAACTCGACCCTGGACGACGGGGGAAACGCACCGCCGACCATACCGCAGTGCGAGACCCGTATGCCGGAAGTCCGGTTTACACAAAGGGCAGTGCGTAAAGCGCTTCTTTCCCTCGACGTTCATAAGTCGAGTGGGCCCGATAGAATCTCTCCTATCGTGCTGAAGACGTGTGCTCCAGAGTTGGCACCGGTTTTAACGCGCCTTTATCGGCTTTCTTACTCTCTTGGCGTAGTCCCGAACTCATGGAAGACAGCTCTAGTGCACCCAATCCCTAAAAAAGGAGATCGCTCGGATCCGTCCAACTACAGACCCATAGCCATCACCTCCTTGTTCTCCAAGATAATGGAATCCATTGTTAACTGCCAGCTCCTCCGGTACTTAGAAGACCACCAGCTCCTCAATGATCGACAATACGGCTTCCGTCAGGGTCGTTCAGCTGGTGATCTTCTCGTATACTTGACTCACCGGTGGGCACAGGCGATCGAGACCAAGGGGGAAGCGTTGGCCGTTAGTTTGGACGTGGCGAAGGCCTTCGATCGGGTCTGGCACAAAGCGCTCCTTGCGAAGCTTCCTTCCTATGGGCTTCCCGAGAAACTGTGCAATTGGCTCACCAGTTTTCTTACAGACAGAAGCATCAAGGTCGTTGTTGACGGTGCATGCTCCGACTCGAAGTCTGTTAATTCTGGTGTCCCACAAGGCTGTGTGCTATCACCCACGCTGTTTCTTCTGCATATCAACGACATGCTGCAGATTAGCAGCATCCATTGCTATGCAGACGATAGCACGAGTGATGCCCTTTACACCGGCCGCGCTAACATTTCTCGGGTAAACGTCATCGAAAGCCGATCCAAACTTGTGTCTGAAATCGAAACTTCTTTATCAAAAGTTTCAGATTGGGGTCGACTTAACCTAGTCCAATTTAACCCCACGAAGACACAGGTTTGCGCGTTCACCGCTAAAAAGATGCCATTGGTCGTATCACCTCAATTTGAGAGCACTTCCCTAACTGCATCAGCCAGTATCGGAATCCTTGGCGTCGATATATCAAGCGAAGTCCAGTTTCGCGGTCACTTAGAGAGTAAGGCCATATTAGCCTCGAAGAAGCTTGGTGTGCTAAACAGATCGAGACAGTATTTTACTCCGGCCCACCGCCTGCAACTTTATAAGGCGCAGGTTCGGCCGCACATGGAATACTGTTCTCATCTCTATGCAGGTGCACCCCAGTACCAACTTCTCCCTCTTGACCGCATTCAACGGAGAGCGACTCGCATCATCGACTGCCAAGATATCTCTGATCGACTTGACACCTTGGCGTTGCGTAGAGATGTAGCTTCACTCTGCATCCTCTATCGCTTGTATCATGGGGAGTGTTCAGAGGAATTGTTCGGACTTATACCGGCTGCTGGTTTCCGCCATCGTTCTACGCGACAAAATATCCATCCCCATCACCTGGACGATTGGCACTCCACCACTGTGCGCTTCTCCAGAAGCTTTTTGCCTCGCACAACCAGCTTATGGAACAAATTGTCGCCTGCCGTATTTCCGAACCGATACGACCTTCAAACCTTCAAGAAAAGAGCGTACTCCTACCTAAAAGGCCGGCAACGCACTTGTGACCCTTGAGTTGCGGGTGTCCATGGGCGGCGGTAGTCATTTACCATCAGGTGACCCGTCTGCTCGTTTGCCCCCTATCGCATAAAAAAAAAAAAAAAAAAAAAAAATTCGGCAAAAAGTAAGGTCTTACAGTACAAATAAAGAAAAAATTCCAAAAAAAAGAAGTTTCAAATTAAAGAGTGTCTCCATACATACATAGTTGACGCCAATTAATCTGATCGTTACACTATGCACTTCGCAATTTGTTGAGCCCGAGCCACCAAAAAAAATTATACCAATTTTATTATGGCCGTATAATGAGTTAGTAAGGAACGCTCCACGCACTTGCCCGGTTTGTTTTTAAATTAAAGCTATTATAATTATAATATAGTTTTAGATGTATTTTTTTTAAATAAAGATTTTGATTTGATTAATATTACAGTTTTAGTTTTCTCCATGGTTGGCGAGCTTTGTTCTAGGTACTCGTCATTTACACTAATCAATGGCTAATAGGGTCTTCGACCTATTTTACACAATTTATTTTATTTATTTATAATCACTTGTTCCAGCTATATTACATGAGGCGGACTTAATGCTGTAGGCATTTTCTACCAGCAACCATTCGTGATACAGAGACGCCCGTGGCAGGTGTACATATAACTTAAACGTATAAAAAAATGATCAATGCTGTAAAAATATAATAAATTATTGTAACTAAGTCATAAGCACACATACAGACATACATAAATACATACATATATACATTCATACACACGTATATGTATATAAGAATTATCTCGTTTACTTAACACCTATCCTAGGATGCAATCATACTATTGCATATAATATCTGTTTTGAAAATTTTTACAATATGTTCTGTAACAGTTTAATTACCCGATTTTTTTCCGAAGCACGTCCTACTTCTAAACCTGATGACGGGTTAATCTGCTGGGCCACGACGGATTTAAGCAGTATCTAATCATATTTAAAACCTATTTATCACTAACAATAATATAAACTTGCATTTTATTATCGTTTTATTACACCCTAGTGCTTACCGACTAGTTACGCTGAGTTCCGTCCTGAGAGACATCTTTAACTTAAAATAAAACTTATAGACATGTTTTAAATAATTTTACTATCTCAAATGATTAGTTGGCATACACAATGGGCCGCCATTTGCTTCTATACATCCTCGCTTCCTCTACTGTCATTAGACCTGACTTTCTTCAGAACATCACCAAATGTTAAACTTTCTAATTCTCATATCCTTATGTGAAAAACGATTCCCTTGATTTTCCCTTACGCTGCTCTCATCAAATGTTTACTAAAAACCAGAAGGTATTTTACGCTTTCGTGCACTTGAAAAATGTGTCAAATCAGGCAAGGTATTAAACAGTAAAATCGCTAATGTATCGCATATTAAAATCACTTATGAGCTTAATTATATATAATAGTCCTTGTTCTCCGAACCTGTAAAGCAAATATGCATAGTAATTTCTCGACTTGTCTCGACACAAATCGTTTAACAAATAAAACGAACTAAACTAATATTATCGTAATTGAAATTAATGGAGCCGAAATGAAAGTGAACCGACAAATGAATGGCCGATCAGTTGTGATACAATCTTAACTATCGCTATCAATAGACGTTATCGCAAAGATCATGATGAGATGGTGTTATCCAGTAATTTGTATTGTGACTAAAAATATATATTAGTCAATGAAAACGCTATTTGTGTCGTTAATTAACTCACTACTGTTGATTTGATCTCATTTGAAGTTTAACCCACTTTTGAAATGATTTAGGTGTCATTGACGTTTTTTATGATGTTTGACTTGTTTTGTATCCAGGTAAGTGGGACTCGGAGGTGTTAGAAGCAAAAGTGGATAGAGTACACAATACAATATCCTACTGAATAGTTCGATTATTGATCGACATAGCCACAGATCCAAAATCGTTATAATACAGTGGTTTCCTTTACTATAATAGTAACCGAGAAAATTATGATTATGAAGGGCGTAAAAATTGGAATGTTTTTATATTATTATGTAACTACTATCATTCTTTAGAGTTATATGTATTTGGATGGTCAATTTTTATTTTTTTTTCAAAAAGCAACTCCACCAGGAATAATTCCTGGGTCGCGTGGGATTTTATAAACATTCAAACATCGGACACAAAGAATACCCAGACTCAGAACAATAATTTGCGGATTACACAAAGTGTTGTCCCGTGCGGGGATCGAATCCACAATACGCGGCGCACAGCGTATTGGCGAGGTGACCACTTAATCCGCTACACCATCCGTGCAGTCAAATATTGAAAAAGGTGTAAGTAATATTTAAATCCTCAGTACGAGTATTACAGAGAGATTAAATGCTTTGTATGGGTCTTTAATAAGTTATTAAAGAACTGTGATTATATAATATGTTGGAAGGAAAATATAGTTTGAACTTTATATAAGTAGGTATGTGTAATCATGCACGTGTATCTTTTATTTAGACGTTGTTTAAAATTAGAAAAGAAAATCGAAGTTATAAACTAAATTTAGATTTGCTTTAGACAGTTTTTATTTTTTCAATTTAAAAAACATCATTGTAAGTGGATATCACCTTTGCATTACAACATTTTTTTTTTTCATTTTATTTCTTCATTTATAATATTATTAGACTATTAGAATTAGGTAATTCAGTTTAAAAGTAAACTAGAACTACAATTTCTTCTGATAGACCCTACCAACATTTATTGGACTTACTTATTTAACTCTTCTGTTTGCTCTCGCTTTTGGCCACCTGTTCTAAGGCTGTTGATACAAGTTTGGTTTTTTAAGGACATTGTTCAAACGGTTGTTTTGTTAAAAGAACGTTTTACTTTGTTTGTTTATGAATGGAGTAAGTTTGTTTTGTGGCAAAAAGTCTGGTAAGACAAGGCGGTACGGAAATGATGAGCTAGTGTTAACTATGAGAGAAAACTAAATAGTATACAAGTTATCCTGCTTTAATAGTGTTCCTTAGAGCAACACTGAGACCTTGTTTAGTACTGTTATGATTGTTTTATTAACTGATGATTTAATAATGAATAAAGTGTAACGGTTTAGTTCATATAATTGTGTTCTTTTTTTTATATATGAATATGAGATGCCGTCCTTTAGTGTCACTGCAACTCAATAACGATGAGACCGATTAGAAAAAAAACTTATCAACCGACTTCAAAAAGGGGGAGGTTCTCATTTCGAGTGTTTTTTTTGTTGTTTATTACGTCAGAACTTTCGACTGCGTGAACCGATTTCGACGATTTTTTTTTATTTGAAAGCTGGTGCTTCCCGTGTGGTCCCATTTTAATTTCATCCAGTTCTGACAATGGCATCCATGAGAAAACCATATAAGTCTTAAATTTGCAATAAGTTTGTGCCCGACAAATGGTCGAATAACTCAATATCACACCAACCGATTTCTATGATTCTTTTTTTATTGTAAAGGGGGAACTTTAAGAGTAGTTAGATAAAAGTTTGGTCTAGTTGTGCCATGTGCATCCAAGAGAAAACTATATTCGTCTTAAATTTTTTGATAGACGCATTGAAGTCGGTTGTCTACTTTTTAAAAGTCCAATTATATTTTATTTTGTCGTATCATCTTTAATATGGAGTTGGTTTATAGGCAAAAAGAGTACATTCGATTATATAAAAAAAGTATACAAGAACATAATAATAAATAAAATATATGTATATAAATTATAAATCTCATAAAACCCATTTGGCGGTAAATACAGCTGTCAGTTTTATCGCTATAAGGAGTGTCTTAAACATGGTTCCCGGATGTTTCCTTCTGAGGGTATCCCAGGTCCCTAGCAATAGATGCTCTCATGACGGAACACCGTGTGGTTTTAGTCGTTTTAGTGTGGTTTAGTCCGACATACAACCTCACCGTCAGTATTTGAAAAAGTGTCAAACATATTTAATTATCTGAGCTAGAAAAGTTTTTAGCCCAAATTATCTAATTAAGACAACACCCTAAATTCCTTCTTAAGTCTTGCAATCGCCCTTGGGTTAGAGCAATTAGATAAAAAATTTGGACTTATAAATGGTTGAAACCTAAATAACTTCAGCTCAGCCGTGCAATCAAAGTTAAACGTCAGAGACACGAAAAGAAAATTACAAGTATCTTAATCTACATAAAACAATAAATTCTTCACGCAATGCGCCTTTTGCCTTATTTTCCCATCAACTGAGAGTTTGAGCTATGACAACTTAAAAACTTATTTGCATAGTACCATTTATCATTATTATAGTATCAGCTTTCCAAATCCACAGAATAATGTTTCCGTAATTCTGTTTGCTCGTTTCAATATTAAGACATTATGGTCTGGTGTGGCATTGATGCTACTAACTCTGGCGAATTTTAGTTTGTATTTCAGTACCATGATTGGTATAAAACTTTTCTGGAGTAGGCCTATAAAATTTAATTAATTTATGCCAGCTACTATCAATGGCCTCAAATCAAATAGAGAAGCTCCAAAACGCCTACTGGAGCGCAATGGTGCCGGTCACTTCTGGATCTGACCGTGGTCTGCGGACTGCGATAGAGAGATGATGGCACTGCTCAGTATTTTAATTCTTAATTTGGCAGACACTTTTACACACGCATTAAAGTTATAGATAACTCACAATCTATGTATGTATAATATTTGGTCGGGGAAAAAGTATTTTCGTATGTTGTACTTATTAAATTCAAGAAAAACTTTTTTGTTGTATTGTTTGTATCTTGATGGTTTTAATAAATATAGGACATCAAGATAAAGGAAAATAAAAAGTTAAAAACAATTTCCCGTCATTTTACAATATTTTTGTAAGCCAAAATGAGTGACTCTATGAAGAAATTCGATAAGTACATTCTGAAGTTTTAGTAAAAAAAGGGAATAATGCGACTCAAGCAGAAAAACTTGTGATGTTTATGTACTGAATGCAGTGTCTTTAAGAGTAGCACAATGTTTGTTAAAGCATTGGTTTCAGTCCGAAAATTTTGATGTCAAAGATGCATTGCTTTTGTTGACCTCATAAGGATAAAGTCGACGCCATTTTTGAAAACCTTGAGCACGATCAGCATATTAGTAGTCACTACATACCCAAGAAACTGAGGATTCACCTTAAAACAGTATTGACCCATTTGAAAATCTTGCTATACCGAAACCTCGATATTTTGGCGCCACACGAGCTCACTGAAAGAATCCTAATGAATCATGTAATCATTTGTGATTCTCTAATGAAGCGTTATAAAACCGAACCATTTTTTAAAAGATTCATCACTGTTGATGAAAATTTGATCACCAACACAAGAACTTTCGAAAAATATCATATTCAAAACGGGTTACAGCAAGCCGTCAAAACATACTGAACAAGAAACGAGTACGTAGTAAGTAATAAAGTACGAAATCAAATGGCATTGTTTACTAGCGTTCGGCTTGAAGCTTTTAAGCCGTTTTCTTTAAAAAATATACAATATAATTCGTTTATAAAATCCATTAAATTACATCCAGCAAGTATTTCAATAGTAATTTTTATTATCCAAGAGTTATAGTTATTATGATATATAATGAAATGATTAGTAATTTAAAGAATATAAGTAATATGTTTAAGTTCTGATGGTCATTAAAATGTATGATTTTGATTCTCAATAAGGATTAACTGATTTTTGAACTCCTAAAATTAAATATCTCAATCAGTTTTTGTTCAATATTAATCTACTTTAAGTCGCCACCAAAGTGATGAAAAATATTTTTGGTTGATATTAACCCATTTATTTTAATACTGTGTACTCTACGTAGAAAACATGATCATAATGCAAATTTTAAAAGTAATTTGTTAAAGTTAGATTCCATCAGTACGAAGAAAGAGAAAAACTTGTTTTTATCTTAGGGATCTCAACTATATGACACGTTAATTGTTATAACAAAAGTAGAACCAAAAAGTTATGAATACAAAACTCATTTGTATACAACGACTCAGTATGAGGCAAAAAGTTAAAATACAGAGTAAGATATGATCTAAAAGGGTAATTAACGCCTACAGATTTTTCTTAACGTTAATTTTCTATCAGGTTTATATATATAATAATATAATTCATCATTTATAAATGTATGCATGCATGAATGTATGTGTTATATGTCTATTTATATAAGGCAGAGAATGCCTTTGGTATTAAGTGTACTTGCGTGCATACAAAGATTTGATTAAGTACAAAAAGTGTAGTGCTTAAACAAATACGTTGTACTTTGTGACATAATAAACAACATTTTCTTAGGTATCATGTCTGTTATTTGTGTTATAAAGGTAAGAAGAAGATAAAAAGGTAAGATAGAAAGGTAGTAAGAATATATAAAGGTTTTTGTATACTTTTTTAATGCTTCTTATTTAATGAAATAATGTAACTACAGTTATGGATTATTACATCAGCGACTTCTTCGTGCATCTGCTGATATTTTTATATATTTTTTTATAATATAGAGGGACAGACGCCCAGATGGGTCACCTGATCGTAAGTGACAGCCGCCGTCCATGGGCACCTGCAACTAAAGAGTCGTAAGTGCGCTGGAGGCGAAGGCTCTCGCGTCGCTATATCAGTGGCGTGAAAAGGCGCGAGAGCGAGGACACCAACCGGCTCCACGTGCTGGCTTTGCCACCGTGGAGGCGCTCCAGCCGGTCATTGTCGATTGGGCAGGGCGGCAACACGGGACCCTTTCCTTTCGACTGACGCATATTCTTTCCGGGCACGGCTGCTTCGGAAAGTACCTGCATTCGGTCGCTAGGAGGGAATTGAGTCCCGTCTGCCACCACTGCGACTGCAGTGATTACTCGGCCCAGCATACGCTCGCGGATTGCCCGGCTGGCCCATGGGCGGCGCAGTGTCGGGCCCTCACTGCAGTAATTGGACAAGATCTGTCGCTACCGGCCGTCATACGCTTCGTGGCCGGTAGTGACAGGAATTTTACCGCGAATTTATTATATAGGAATTTTTGCTCCTTCTGCAAGGAGGTCTAGTATGCCTGGACGTTGCCTTATTGAGAGTTACCAGAAGGTGGTGCCCTTTTGCGGGCAAAAAGTGCTAGGAGGGGTCCGGATGTCTTACTAAAGCTGTTCCCGGATTCCTCCTATTTTAAGCGCAGCATGGCACGCCGTGTGGTTTTAGTCGGTCCGATTCCGACACACCGTTCCACCGAAAACCCCTGTGGGATGACGGTCCGAGGGGGTTTCCACACGTTAACAAAAAAAAAAACAGCCGATTGTTCTAGTGGTTAGTGACCTTGACTGTTGAAAGGAAAACCGTTCTTTCGATTCCTAAACGTGACAAAAATTTGTGTGATCGACAAATAGTTGTCCAGAGCCTGGGTGATCTTTGTGTGCGTGGATTGAATGATTGTTAAGCCCCCCACGACACAGGAATTATATAATTATAATATACATATGTATATATAAAGCCTATTTGTTATCTAGTTTTTGGTGATGACAAATTAAACTATATGTGTTGATCTGTAAAACAAATTTTATTTTCATTTTCATATTGAAAATTAAAAACTTATTATATCATCATAAAATAATTAACATTACCTGTAGTGTGTTAGCCGATAGTCTAGAGACAGCAATGCTCGCGAAGTCGTGGTGGACCTGGCTGTGAAACAATATAATTTATGTAAATCATCAGCTGACCGCTTACTCCTCTTGAAAGAAAACCTGACGATTGTTTTTATAATTTTAAATGAATTATTTCACTTTTCAAATGACGTTTTTGTCATTAAGCATGGTATTATCATCGAATAAAAAATTGTTCAAATTTAATGAGGTTAAGACTGTCAGCTGCGGGTTTTAATAAATGGTGTCTCATATCCAGTTCCACGGTGACTGACAGCTGTTTCCGAACTGATTCCACGATCCGAAATCAAAGTTGCTTTACAAATATTATACATCCAGTAGGCAAAGCAGATTTGCAGTTCTTTTGCTATAGTTCCGAGCTGTCTAAAACTAATAGGCAAAATCTAGTAGGCAAAAGTATATCGAAAAAGTTACGAATAAGTAAACCGATTACTTATTACACAATTTCACTCACATACCATAGAATCAGTACTCAACGTACATTTAGTACGACAAGTGAGCCTAAAGCCTTAAATAGAAAGGCGCTAAATTAAATTATAGTATAGTTCTTGCTTTAATTTTTTGCACTTTAGAAGAGTCAATTCGTTTTATATTAGTGTTCATTGAATTATATAGGTCTATAGAGTTATGCAATGTTAAAAAGAATCAATCACTCTCGGTACCCATTAGTCATTTTTTTATTTTTTGTTTTGGTAGTTTTCGATTTTCATCGTCTACGTTTTTGAGGAGAATTTGTAGGTTTTTATGACGGTGAAGTTCAAGTGTTCAGTGAATCATATCGACGTAATGTTCAATCTTTATTTAAATATTTTTTTAAAGTAATAATAATGATCTTGGCTTCTAATCATCGACAGGATTTTTTGGGAACCATGACTTTTTGGGAACCATGACTTTTTTGGGAACCATGACTGTTAAGCCATACTTTTTAACATATATGAAATAAATAATTATTCTTTCTTTACTATTGTTGTTAGATATGAAGTAATATTTTGTGAAGATTTTATTAAATATAAAATATTAGAAATAAAAATAGAATAGAAAATAAATAAAAAATAATCAAAATCAAAAGTCATCGAAGGAGGCCAATCCCCAAGAGAGATCCGTCAATAATCGTTAACGCAATACATTTCCTTTTATTTCTTATAGTGACTATGTGACGTCATAATGAACACAACCGAACACTAGAAAAATCAAGTAGAGGAACAAAAGAAGGTTCAGAAAAGTTTTAAGGGATACTTCAAAAGAGGACATGATGCAAAAAAATATACATAAATATATATTACTTCCAGCTTCTCGGTTGATATGCTGTCACACTGCGTTTAAGCCGCCGTTATTTTAAGTCTAGACATTATTATTTAATTTAAGTACCTACTATTATTTACTCAATAATAGCTCAAAGTGGATTCGTGCAGCTCTCACTTTACGTAACACAAATTACTTCTAAGCTCTAACAGTGCGCAGACTAAGTACTTGAAATGCTTGTTACTGTGTACAATTTGTACCAGCGATATTGAGAAAGTAATTTAAAAACTGTGAAAAATGCAACGTTTCTGTTTCAGTACACATGCCTTTTTTGTTTACAAACCCACACGAGTCTTCATCTCAGCGGCAAATGGATAAGATTGTATATCGACTAAAACCATACAGTGTCCCTTTATCGGGTTTTATGACTAGAACTACTAGTGCATCCTATGCCTGCATAATAAATGCCTATAGTATACTTTGAACCCAATGAAATAAATAATGAGTATATGGAATATATATCACATTGCATCTGCAATGCTTAAAAAAAAACGGGATGCTATTGAAGTCTGTTAATATTTCTATTGCTTTCTGAAGTAGTCTCCCATTATTATTTATTACCATTGAGTGAAGCAGTGAGCCTTCTCTTCTTTAGGGATCTAGGGATAGACAAATATTCGATAGTCCGCCTGGCAGAGTGAGTTGGAGCGTTGACGTGGTGGAGGAGGATCCTGCGCCTTTGGCGCTGCTTTCTAAAATTTTCCATCACAACTGGTACTAATCAAACAACGACTGACATACTAACCCGCTGTAACAGTCCTTTTATCTTCTATGTGAAATCACCCGTCCGTGTAAAAGACTGAGGCAATTATTTTTTTCCTTTGACTTCTGCCCTTCATTACTTTTGTCGGCAACGCCTCAAATTCAAACATTCATTGCGCAGATTGTCTTTTTATTCGGCTTCGTAACAATATATCTAGCTTTCATAACCTGTAACGATGTCATATACACCTCGTCGTCTCCGTCCGATTCAAGCATTGAAATCCTTCGGATCTATCGGATTATTACAACGGCCTCACAGGTAACCGCTTGTCAAGTAATATTTTCGCTGTGTTTTACAGAGTAAGTGAGATCACTAGAGACACAAGCCTCCTCTCCTCTTCCCCTGTTCTTCTTTCCTCTTCTTCTTCCTCTCCCCGTCTTGAGTCGTAGGTGTCCATAGAGACACTTAGATTTGAGTGTTTAAGGACTTTCAGACCGGCCATGGTAATACAGGTACACCTGTACATGTATTACCATGGCCGGTCTGGAGGATGTCCAGGTGAGGTTGTCCTCGCAGGGTGTAGAAATTACTTTAGAAGTGACACCTTTCTTTCCAGAGATTGCACTTCGCTCTTGATCCAAGTCCAAGGCTAGATGTTCTACAAATTTAATGAAGCTTCTGCCGTTCCTTCCATTGAGATCTTATACCGTCACTCCCATAATTAAGACAATTCAAGTGACGCCCGAGATGTCAAAATTTAGGCTCTAGTATTGACATAAAAACATCATACATACATACATACATACAAACGTAAACATGTTTAAAAAACCAATCTCCTTGCACAGGCAAATTCAAAGGGAAAGTGTTCGTCTCATTATCATTGAAATTGGAATGTTATGTAATATATTTAGAACACATACGAGTAACATAATTACAATCCAACAAAAAGAGTGCAGGCATAAAACACGAATCGCCTAATG
The DNA here is from genome assembly GCA_947561695.1 of Tyria jacobaeae. Taxonomy (NCBI): domain Eukaryota; kingdom Metazoa; phylum Arthropoda; class Insecta; order Lepidoptera; family Erebidae; genus Tyria; species Tyria jacobaeae. The sequence continues at coordinate 16,465,177 of OX387212.1, forward strand.
ACTAATAATCGTATTTCGATTTCATACACTTTTTACCTTAATAGGTACATCGGTATCATCAACTGTATACCTCCTGTCTACTTTAAGTCACGTATGGGAAAGTGGTTTTATACAATTACTTTTAAATATCTGCAAGTCTTTGATTGGCACAAAAAAACTGTTTTTGGTTTACTGCTATTAAAGTGTGTTTACACCATGTTTTTTCAAGCCTTTTTTGACATCTATTAGACTGCCCTGTTAGTCTAGTGGTTAGTGGTCCTGACTGATAAGCCATAGGTCGTAGGTTCGATTCCTACACGGGACAAAAAATTGTATGATCCTCAAATTGTTGGCACGAGTCTGGGTATTCTTTGTGTCCGTTGTTTCTATGTTTATTAATCACCCGCGATACAGGAATCAATCCTAATGCAAGAGTTGTTTTTTTAATAAACAACAACATAATATTGTAGAGTATTAAAATTGTTTTTATAGTAGATAGCCTATTTATATATATAATATGGAGATATAATAGATATTATATAGATAGAAGGCTATAGGATATAAATCGTCATGCTACTACCCAAGGAAGCGGAGCAGTGATAATAAATGTCATCAAACCCGATCCACTTCTATACATTATTGTAAAAATCAAGGGTTATGTGACACAGGTACATATAAATTTGTATCTATAATCAAAGTTAACGTCAATAAAACAGACATAGCGAGTATATGAATAAATCAATATATTTCTAAAATAATTCCATATTCTGTTTCCATGTTCTGTTTGGAAAATATAGACAATTTAATTCAAAACTACTTAACGGAAATAACAAGAAAATGCTTGGTCTCCAAGCAAAAACATTAAGAAAGAAGAAAGAAGGAGAGGAGCCCACTAAAAAGTTAAACGCAATTTAAAATAAAATGAATTACATACGTGAGCGTATTTTTTTTATTTTTTTTTATACTGTAGTGGGACAGACGAACAGACGGGTCACCTGATGGTAAGTGACACCGCCGTCCATGGACACTTGCAACTCAAGAGTCGCAAGTGCGCTGCCCGTCTTTGAGGGTGATGAGGGATGGGGGATGGAGGGAGCGGAAAGAAGAGAGGAGGGATGAGGAGATGGAGAAAAGGAGAAAGGAGATGTGGGGAGAGAAAAGGGGGAAGGGGGAATTGGGCCTCCGGAAACCTCACTCAATTCGGGGAAATGCAACGCAAGCGTTACTTCACAACCGGTTTTCTGTGAGGCCGTGGTCTCGAACCGGTCGAGCGGCCCATTCGTCCATTACGCCCATTCATCTCATACGCTCACGCCTGTATCCCCAGAGAGCAAGAGAAAGAGAGAGAGAGCAGAGTTGTATAAATCACCCATATTTTGCCAATAACTATTTGGTCCCATTAACGTAATAGGGCTTACCCCTACAATATTGCTGTCAATCGGGCATATTTTCAAACTGTCTGACAGACAACAGTCAGATCTTTTAGTCGCCTTTTACGACGCCCACGGGAGGAACTTAGGTGTGCTCAAGTTAATAACATTATTATTAATGAATAATATAAAACAATCGTGAGTGATGAACTATTGATCAACGTAAGGGTAGTAAATACCCATATAATAGAGCTTTTTTAAGGTATTAAAAGTAATATTATTTATATATATAACCATCATTAGAGTGTTTAGTTACTTGTTTGTTTCTTTTTTACGAAGACATTTCCTGCACTTGAAATGATTCCTGTATCGCGTAGCACTTTAAAAAATAACGTACCAAAGGGGAACACTCAGAATAGGGACAACTATTAGTGATCAAACAAATTTTTGAACTGTATGGGAATCTAGCCCTAGAAATTCGGCTCAGCAGCCAGGGTCACTAACCACTAGACCAGCATGTCAGTCGGTCAGGTTACATTCATATCTGATCGCTAGTTAAATAATTTAATTTATTTTGCAGTTGTGTTAGGTATATACCTGCCAAATTAAAATATGGAACATATACGCCAAAGAAAAACTCTTGTAAACATATACATAAATATATAGATCTTAACGTGGGAGAGCCATGTTTCGGCACGTACGGACGGAGGTATTACCAGAAAACCGGCCTCACAGAAAAATGGCTGTAAAACAATGCTTCCACTGTGTGACCGAGGGAGTGAAATTACTGGAGGCCCAACCCCTTTCCCTTTTCCTTTCCCTCCTTTCTTCTCCCCATTTGCCCATTCTCTCTCTCCCCTTCTCCCTTTCCCCTACCCTAAAAGGCGGACAGCACTCTTTTGACTCTTGAGCTGAAACTCATGGGCGGCGGAGTTCACCATCAGATGACCCATCTGTTCTGTCTGTCCCTCTATAGCATAAAAAAAAACTATATATAACTACTATATATAACATAATATTTATTCGGTAATGCCTATAATATCTGTAATAAAGCGGTAGAGTAATGACTAAAGCATCTGACTTGCAATCAAATGGTAGAGGGTTGTCTAGAAATACTGTGTACTGATACTATTTGTTTAACTCAGCTGTAGGGCTTGACATTAATATCAGTAATGCGTCATATACGTTACTAGTCAAGATCATTATCATCTTCATCTTGCTCTTTTGTCAAATTTATTTATTCGAGGTCGACGCAACGTCTCTTCTGTCATTCTGCTCTATCATTTGTCATGTCTTCTTGTCATTTTTAATGGAAAAAAATAAAGCTAAGGGTTATGTAATATAGCCAGTTTTGTAGAATAAAAAGATAATGTGGTAGAGCCATGCTTAGGGACGAATGGGCCGGCTCGACCGGTGCGATATTACGGCCTCACAAAAAACTGGTTGAAGCAACCAACTCCTTCTCCCCTTATCCCCCTTTCCTCATCTCTTCTCTTTTTTTCCCTCCTCGCATCCCTCATCATCTTCAAAGGCTGGCAGCGCACTTACGACTTGAGTTGCAGGTGTACATGGACGGTGGTTGTCACTTACCATCAGGTGAACCATCTGTTCGTCTGTGCCCCTTTAACATAAAAAAAAATAACTGTTGAAAATAGTATACAAACCGATTTATATTTTTATCTTTTAATTTTTCATTTTAGATGTATAGTACAAAAAAAAGTGATCATAAATACTGTATTTTTTATTAAAATTGATTACTTTCATCCTTTAATTTTTCATCTTACAGGTGGAATATTTTTATAAAATTTAAATAGGACCAAACTGGAAGGATACCGTTATACATAAATTATGCTTTTTCCTAAAAAATAGTTTAACTATGCGGTTTAAGTTAAAAAATATACAACCGAAGTAAAAAAAAAATCTTTCCTAGCCCGTTCCAAACGTTTACGAAGAGTGTTTAGCTTGTCCAACTTCTAAAGGTTATCGATAACCTTAAGACAAGTTAGTAATTTATTCAAGTTAGTTTAATCTACTCAAGTGCGACAATCATTAATCCTTGCAAAGAATCTAACTATGCACACTTCTGCACTTGTGTAGTTTATTAGCAATTCATTTAATCGATTGGACCAGTGAGTGTAGTGTATTCCTGTCTTTTTTATAGAAGGTAATGTGTCATTCCCTTCGACAAAAACAACTTTTGCATATACGCAACTTTGACAGCGCAAAATAAACCAAGCGTGGGATGATTGCTCAACAAAATAAAAGTATACAAAAGAAATATGATCGAATATCATTGAGTCTAATTCAATTCTAAGTCTATTGTCATGAGTTATTTCCTCCTTTGTTACTGAAATCTATGCCCTATTTAATTGAGCCTAAGATCAGTTACTTAAAAAAATACTTATTTTTTATTAATATAGATACATACATACGTATCAAAATAATAAGTAATAATAACATACTTTTTATTCTACATCAAACGAATACACAGAAGCAGATATTATAACAGAAAAAAAAAGAAAAATGCGCAATGGGCGGCCTTATCGCTAAGAAGCAATATCTTCCAGGCAATCTTAGGATGGACAGGAGATGATGATGATATAAGTGGGTTTTTATGTTAAAAGATAAAGTAAATATTCGTTTTTAAACATTAACAGAAGAAAAAATATATAAAACTTAAATTTGAGTACATACATATATACTCGTACATACACTCACACTTGAATCCCTGAAGAGGTGTCTCAAACACTAATTTATATACCTACATATAGCAAAACACTTTACTACGTAAGTAGGTCTAAATTATGTAAAGGCAATGTATATACGTATACATTCTCATAGATAGATAACTTTCCAATCGCTTAGTCGCCCTTTATGATACCCACGAAAAAAGACGTGGGTTGGCTCTATTCCACGGAGAGCCACACATATTTCCTGTCGTCAACCTGAAATATAGTTTAAAATCAGTGTACAATCAGTTTTAGCTTCAGGACATAACAGATCTTAGCCTCGTATGGGTGGCAAGCTTTTAATATAAAGACATTAATAGAACCATAGTAGCAGTAAATGTATACAAATAAATCAAATTGAAGTGTGTGTTGCTGCAGTCAGCTAAGTGTTTATGATTGTTAACATGTTAGTTATACTTACCGCAATGTATCGCTTTTCCGCGGCTAAAGTGCAACTTATTTGCGCTAACAGGAACCCTGCCTCGGGACTTAGTAGTAAGTATGAAAAAAATGCTAAACACCAAGTTTACTACATGTAATGAGGAGAAACGGCGAATAAAGACAATACATTTGGTGATTAAACCTTTATGAGAAAGTTTGTACGCCTCTTTATAGCCATATCCACGTTCTTCACGAAGCTACACTTTGACACCATCAGTTGATAGTCTGCATACCATTACAGTCTTTGAGAGTTTGATATAATGATTATATTGCCGTAGATATCACAGAGTAAAATATAATGCTGTGCGATCATTACGTGTTAGGCATGTATTTAGTTAAAGTTCAGATCACTAATTGGCATATCTAGACGACCGTCGGTTTCTTTTAATGTAGTCATTAAAGTAAAGCTGAGTTTCTAATACAATTACCGTTCTAGTTAAGGCTTTGATACCAAGCAGTAAAATAGATTCGGACATTTTGGTCAGAATCAGGTGTTGTTGCATATTTTAGCTTTGACAGTTATTTTGTAAATTTCTCGAGATTAGGTCTATTTCTGGATGAACGGTACTATTCTATGTCCTTTTTTGTGCCACAGGCCACAGTATGCAAAATATCATAATGATCGATCGAGTAGTCAAGCCATGCATGCTGACTTTTGAATTTTTTACTTTGACATTTATAAGTTTATAAATATATATTATAATAATAGCAGTTGGGCTTCTTAGGTTAAAGATGATTATCAGGCATAGTAAGCTACAAGCTAAAGAACTAAAGACACAGAAAGAAGACTACAGAAAGAAAGAAGAAAACTTCATTTAGAGAGTTTTTTTTTTGTAATCTGGTCGACTTCTTACCTCAAAGTTTACTATGTGTCTACAGTAACTAATTTATAATTATATGTATTTAAGATTTTCTTCTTCCAGCCTTTATTATAATTTAGATGCTGCGGTCAAACTCACTCTGTAAGACCAATGGCAATTGGCTGTCAATGAATTTAAGCTAGTTTATGGCTTTTCTGGGTTATACCATAATTTTTAATCTTTTGTAAGGTATTAGTGAAGTTTGATTTAAAAATGAATGAACGGGGATAAAATCCACGTTTTGGATAAAAAGTTTTCTGAGTGTTATTTATATTTATTAGGGATCATGCCATTTTGTCAATGCACCAATGCCTGATGTTCCGGAGGAAGGTAGGACAGATATAATTATAACCATAAATAATGCATTTAGAAGGTTACATAATTTTTCATTCACAGCATAATTCTTCATAGAAATGCAATTATTAATGCCAATTAATTGTTTGTGAATTAAATGGTGATGTTCGTTTGGATGCCAATTTTTACTATTATACCACTTATTTAATTTCACGTAGAATGTATTCGTATATCTTAGGAATATTGTATAATATGAATACGGTCGGTTATTTGAACAGTATGTGGTAGAATAATTATATACAAACTCTTTAAAATGTATTGTATAACCGGTAGTTGGAGGTTAGAGGAGTTAGAGGGCTCAGACTTCTCGGAACCCGCCAGCTCGAGTTACACGTATGCAATCCTGACTTGACCTTGAGCTATTGCTTATACTCCCCAATCCATCCGTATAAACAATATCCCTTTTTTTACACGTTAATATACTCCAAAATTTCCCATACAATTATTGAATATATAACGTAAATCGGACTAAATTCAATTCTTCAGTGGTAGAGCCATGCTTAGGAACGAATGGGCCGGCTCGACCGGTGCGATACCACGGCCTCACAGAAAACCGCTTGCGTTGCATTTCCCCGAATTGAGTGAGGTTTCCGGAGGCCCAATTCCCCCTCCCCCCTTTTATCCCCCCTCATCTCCTTTCTCCTCTTTCCCATCTCCTCATCCCTCCTCTCTTCTTTCTGCTCCCTGCATCCCCCATCCCTCATCACCCTCAAAGGCGGGCAGCGCACTTATGACTCTCGAGTTGCAAGTGAACATGGACGGCGGTGTCACTTACCAACAGGTGACCTGTCTGTTAGGCTGTCCCCCTATAGTAGAAAAAAAAAAAAATTAAGCTGTTCCTTCGGAGATACAGGCGCAAGTGTATGTATGTCCGTATAGAACCAAAATTAGAAAATAAATGTTGAGTATTATGTATGAAACCTAATAATTTTTGTGCACGCTTAACCGAAAGTACCTAGTTACTACTAATTCATAATAATAAATTAAAAAGTGTACAATATATATTTAGTAGCATTAAGTCGAATATCGGCCAAGGCTTCATGAGTTTTACTTTCAGTTAATGATGCATGCCTTTGCAAAATTGATAAGCAATAAAAATACTTCATATGCCACATTCAAATCTAAAACAGCAATTACAAATTTAGTTACATATTTTACTGGATACCCCTTCTAGAGAATTATGACACACTATGAAACATGAAGAAATATAAATAACTTTTAAGTAAGTATACATATGACCGGCCTTAAGGTATAGGACTATAGTTCGTGATCAGTTGTTATTAACTCTAATTATCATTCCTTAAACAATTAAAACGATACCAACCTCCGTTAATTGAAATAACGGACACAAAGAACACCCAGACTAAATTAAGTTAAGAGGACTTTCCTGGTTGTGCTTGATTCCTTTGGTTCAACGTGCTTATACTATAGTTAATTATGATCGAATTCCTTACACCTTCATTTAATTTACGGTATTTTTCTATATTAATATTTCCAAAATAAATTGGAAGAATATCATTTATATTTATTAATGTTAGACATTCGGATATATTATAGAATTTAAGCAAAAGCCCTTGTATTGCATAAATGGATGAACCGGGGAGCTTTTTCTATATTTCTCATTTATGTCTTAAACAAATGCTTGTTAATTTATTATATTGTAATGATCAGTAAAGCTGGTCCTCATAAGTGGTTAAAATTTATTAATTTAAGAAATACGTGTAACGCCTAGTTTTTTTTTTATTTGTGACCTAATACAGAAAACCTATTAAAATCATCATGTTTTTTGTATTACACTTGAAACTGCAAATTAATTATATTCAAAATACAATAACAACTTCCTACACATGTCGTGCTATCGTGCAATGCTATTATAGACTTACACTAGTCTCAGTTAAAGTAGGTAAATAACTTTTGCTTCAATTTTTTAAACGTGCGGTCAAAATTAAATCACTTAGAGAAGGCTTTATGAAGCGTTGTATGTCTCTGGCAACCACGTCATTTCAAAGTGGTTTTTATTTTTTTGTATCATTACTTTTTTTGCTAGATTAGCATTAAATGTCATTAGGTACATGCGACCTTAATTGACTTTGAAGATGGTTCACACTTTCTTTGTCTTTCTACATTTAGAGTTGTGTATGAAGGATTAAAACGTTGTTGGTATGTCGTGGCTACGTTTTCTTATCCATTTGTAACAGAGTGCCATGGAATATATACTCTTTTACTAAATATAAAATTGGTAGGTTTATATGTAATGAAGTAATAGTCGATTTTAAATAATATTAATTAAGTAGCCTTAAGTGACAACAGCAGTTCATGAACACCTGTAACTTAAGAGTCGTAAATGCGCTGCTCGCCTTTGAGGTTAATAAGGAGGGGGGTAAGGGGACGGGAAAGAGGAAAAGGTGAGTTGGGCCTCCCGTACGTCACTTACTCTTCAATACAATTCAAGCATTGTTTGTCTACCGCTTTTTACGTAAGGCATTACTCCGCTCGATGCGGTCTCTTCGTCCCTAAGCATGGCTCTCCTACAGTTTATTAACAAAGACACATACTGACCAAAGATACTTGCTTCACGGTCAATCATTTAAAATATAATATGTAAAGCTGTAGCAACAGCATGTAGTAGTAATACAATATACGTGTTTCCTTCCCACTTTGATCCCAGATCTTTTAACCGGCGCGTGAATGTGATGCTACATTGACTAGACATGCAATGAGGATGGTGACCACCACTCTTGGACTCCACTTATTGCTTTCCATCAGGAAAAGTGGAGTCACTATGATAGTCTTATACATAATATATATATAATAACAATAAAATATGTATATATATATAAATAATAAATATATAATGTTACCATTAATTCGCAGGATAAGGCAAAATTTTGTTAAAAAAATAGAAGTTCGGAAATTTAAAGTGAACAGAACCATCAATTGCTAAATGTTGTGACCAAACATTAAGTAAAAGAGAGTTAGTTATTTTATTAAATTAGTAAATTGACATAACTTTTTTTTATTATTTAGATTTAAAGATGAAGCTGTACATAAGATAAGTAAGAGAAAATCACAGATGTTTTGATAGATATTATCGTTTGAGATTTCTATTTTAAAAAGACATCTTCCGCAATAGGATTAATTCCTGTGTCGCGGGGGACTTCACAAACATTCAAGCAACGGACACAAAGAAAAGACTCAGAACAACACTTTGAGGGTTACACAAGTAGTGGCGAGGTGACCACTTAAGCCGCTACGCCATCCGTGCAGTCTACCTAAATTGTCTTAATATATTATTAGTGTAGTTTTAACTTGTGATTAAAATTTACAAAACATGTGTACAAAGCTAATATTCATAAATTAAAACTAGTCAATGGGACATGAAATGAAACTAAATTAGACCTCATCTGCAGAATGCTTCTGAATTTTCTTGAAGGATTCTGATGAAGGATGAAGGAGGAGAAGGAGGAGAGGGGGAGTTGGGCTTCCGTTACCCTTACTCACACGGCAATACAATGAAAGCATTGATTATTTACCGGACTTTTGCGCGAAACTACACATTTACAGCGAACTAGCCCACTCCGCGTAACTCTCGTATTTGTAGTATAATATGTATATAAAACAACCTAATTTTTATTTTTCCATGTCCTAAAACCAGTTCGTGTGACTGCTGAAATACCTACCAAGACAGGTAATGCTTTAGTAGTAGTACAGTATACATACATATGTACATATATACTTGCATACGCCTTATTCCCGTCTAGGGTAGGCAGAGACGGTGGTTACCTGTGTTAGCTTGTGCTTTTAGCTGTGTTACTGGCTAAAGTAGTTGAAATTTAAAGAATAATTAAATAAAGATATCTTCAAGCCGAAGAAAAGAAAACAGCCTTCAGATAGATAAATCTTTCACTACTTAAATGATGGAACATTCACAGCTTCTTTTAGTTCGGTGAACTCAAGCCGCTTTTACAAAACAAAGATGTTTCATATACATTACTTAATGTAAGACGTATGAAAATAATTCATGGACTAACCACTACTATCTTACGAATATTCAATGTCTCAATAACATTCCCAAGGAAGGCGGCTTTTAATTTTATAGCTGTCTAGGTCTGATAAAACGGTTTTATACCTTATACAGTCCTGTGAAACTGCCTTATATCCATTTCATTATTGCTTCTTTAATTATTTTCCCATGCATTCGTCTACACATTGTACAAAAGAACATAAATAAATGAATTGTGGTTTTTTTACAACTGCAGTGTCAAAATAATTTATCTTTTCATTTATCGAGTATTCAAGATATAGAGTATTCTGGTTACGTTACTATGTGCGGTAACTATAATATTATCACCACGATAACTATAAAGTGATTGGTCATAACCTCGTTCCAAATGTTGTTATTTACTGAGTAGCCAATCAGGATAGTGCAAAAAAACACTCATTTGTTTCTATACTTCAGATAAGAAAAAATATATTACTCTACTTATACTGCAGTTTTAACTTGAGTAGGAGGAGTTTCGAATTTGCCTCGTAGATCGACAATATTCCGCTGTCTAATATTTGTCCACATACCTACCTAGACTACCCATTCAGGTATATAGAGAGATATAAATATGTTACAGATTTTCCTAAGTTTGTTTTCAACCGATTTCAAGAAAGAGGAGGAATTGGGCTGTTTTTTTTTTTTATGTTTGTTACCTCATAACTTTCCACTAGGTTAACCGATTGTGGTGATTTTTTATTTAAAAGCTGGTGTTTCCCGTGTGGTCCATTTTAATTTGGTCCCGTTGTGACAATGGCATCCATGAGAAAACTATATTCTATGATAGACTTAAATTTTATGATAGACGATATTTAAATTTAGATTTCCTCCGGTAGCGGGCACTAGAACAGCTTATTTAATGACATTTTTTTTTTACGTGGGAAATTCTCATGGACTATCTTCCGCCGGGGGCATCAGCGGAGGGATGTGCCAGACTTGACCAGCTAAAACCTGTACGGTGTGCCTTCCTCGCACTGGCTGCTGAGGGCCGCGGGAACACGACATTCTTCCGCGGCCAGCAGATGACCGTCCGAAGCTGACCCCATTTCGATTTGAGGGGGGGACATGTGCCTCTCCCCCCACCATCACTCCCTGAGGGAGGCGCGCGGAACACTACACGCCTGCAACCTCGGACCTGCTCGATTTGAGCGGTGGACTGTACCCCACGTACACCGCCCTCGGGTCCATTTACGGAGGCCACGGCATTGTCAGCCCTCCTCCGACGTCAGGTGCGTTGTCTGCGGATGGAGAGGGTAGTCGTGTTTTGACCTCCTTCTGTGTCATAACAATTTTACAGAAGGTGACCACTGCATCCCATGACCTCTCGCTCCCGACCATGGCGCGCATAAGCGCTGTGAGCGAGAGGTCAGTCTATCTAATAGATAGATATAATCTATCTCTGTTACTAAGGCACGGCGCGGCTCTTCCTAAGCAGTACAGTCTTGTACCGTATGCCACGCTGTGTCTACCAAGCATTATTTAATGACATGGATCTAGTGTGGTTGGGGGCAGTGTAATATCTGCCACGTAAATGAAATGGAGCTTTTTTATGTTTCTTTATTTTATTATTCTAACACACTTTGTAAATTTGAAAATTAAGTAAACGGCAAGATATTACACAAAATACAGGTGAACAGTACTTTTTTCCCCGTGTCCTTCGCCCATTTGGGGGGTGAAGGGGTCTGTCGGACTCTTACCTGCTAAAAACCAAACACCGGTATTCGTCCGCTAGCCTATGATCGGGGGAGTGACAATCGCAATTGCATTCTTCCACTAACCCTGATATGCATTAACCCGTATCACCTAAGACGGGTCACGTAACCCTGTGCCGTAACCTTTGGAAGCACACACGAAACATTACGCGCTGCCTTTCGGCCCTTTGCGAACGAGGAAATCCCCAAAAATCGTAGTCTGCAGGCCGCTTTCTAATATCGGCCGGAATCTGGTGCGCCTTCTGCGCTTAGAGGAGAGTTGTGGTGGCTTTAATATGTCAAGTCCACATTTTTTTTTTCAAGTCTGCAGTTAACATAAGCCTTGTTAAGTATACAATAAAAAAACGTTTTGCACTTTAGTTATTTACATTAATATTTATTCTGAAAGTAACGGTAGATATTTGCTAATCGTAGATACGAATACATATTGTATGTCTTCAGAGAGGCCGTATTGTTACCTTATTCCACGTAGTTGTCTGGTATCTAAAACTAATAGTGGATGCAAGAATTTTACTTTAAGACATTGCAAACCCTTGTTTTCCGGATGACCACCCCGCCGAGCAACAAAGCAGTTATGTCAAAGACAAACCGACAAGAATCATACAATGTCGAATGTTAGTTAGTATTCACGAAATACGGCTATGTAGTAAGCATCGACAGTTTCAGCAACTTATACTTGGTAGTGATAACTATAACTATATTTAAGCTCATGAATCTTTTTCTTCCTCTTCTATACGCTTATGGATAAAACATTTGTCTAGTGTTAAAGTTGACAATCAATTTTACTGGTCTCGTGGTTAGTGATCCAAAGGGACACGAAAACAAGGCACATGGCTGACAATGACTGAGTACCTAAGTACAATGTAGCCGTAAGTTATTAAAGAGATAATACAGGGAACTAAAAGGTCCACTATCTTGATATAGTTAGTTTACTAAATTGATTTATTTAGTAACCTAACTGTAGTTATAGTTAGGTTACTAAATTATGTTGCACATTTAATAAACTACTCATATTGAATTAAAGTTAAAAAAAATCTGAACAAAAACACTGATTACAATTTCGCACGCATGAGAATCGGTCTATAAATCTCACAAAATTAAGCCATTGGAATAAACAAGCATTCATTTTGATTATTATGTATATTAACATTTTACACATGCACAACTGAATAGTTTGTTGGGTGGCTTATTTATGATATAATGTAATGTAAATCAGTTCTAAGTCTCGTTGAAGATTGTGAATAGGATACATGGTTATGAAACAAGTGGCTTCGGGCTTTAATAAAACATTTCACGCAACATTATACATAAAGAAATGCAATGGCAGTTACTGTTATGCGTGTTTCCTGAAGTTATTATCATAAACAAAGTTTACTTCAATAACGATGGAAAATAGACTGTAATTATCTATACAAATAAATAAAATTGGAGTGTCTGTTTGTAATATTAAAATAACCGCTTTTACTAAGTGCATATGGATGTAAACACGGTACATACACCAAAACGATTTTTTTAAGTTTTTGTCTGTCTGTCTGTCTGTTTGTTCCGGTTAATCTCTGAAATGGCTGGATCGATTTTGACGGGACTTTCACTGGCAGATAGCTTATGTAACAAGGAGTAACTTAGGCTAGTTTTATTTTAGAAAAAATAATAGGACATCACAAAAAAAAAAACAATCAAGCAATTAAAACCAAATTGAAAACTGCGAACTGAACAATAACTTTTTTGCTAGCGGACGAAGTCGCGGGCAACAGCTAGTGTAACATATAATTAATATAAGGCATTGTAGCAGTTACTATGATACGTAAAAAGTACTGTAAAGACATGAAGAACACTATTATAGTAAGAACACAGAAAATAGCCACGGAATCTCTTTCCGTAGATATCGTAAAAGGTGACTATTGGATCGGAATGTTATCTATCAGATAATATGCATATATACAGTCAGACAATGCCCGCATGAAGGCAATAGGCCTGCCCCCTATTAAGTAAGTGGGAGTAAATTATGGTTAGCGTAGCATATTTCTTCTTTCTTTTCGCAGTAATAACATTTTCGCTGCATTTTTTTAAGCGCGAGACAAAAGTACGAGTGTCAACTTTGACAGCCTTCTTTGCATGTATCATCTAAAGAATGTGTACTTTAAAATCGGGTGTCATGTTCTTCAGCAAGTCGTCTACGGCCAGCTGAGTTATTATTAACACGTTCTTTAAAACCGCAAGTATAAAAACTCTTACCTTACATTGTGGTTTACCTCTGACTCCTTTCTCAGGAGGTGATATTGGGGTAACTTATGCAAGTCTGTACTGACAGTAGTAGTAGGTTGTGCTTCAAATTCTTATTTTATCTTCTCATGGGCTAGTCATGCTTAAAATATAACTTGGTGAAGCTACCGGCCACCGCTGCCCTATTGTGGTATAACTGCAAAGGATAATGCAACATCCTACCGAAATACGCTAGATGAAATATGAAGTATTAGACAAGGTCTCCATAATCACATCTAGAAACTGCGAGTAAAATGCTTATATTACTAAACAAGGGTTCATATTTCAATGAAGATTATAACGAGGATAGACATAATATGTAAAACAATGTTATAAATCTCAAAAAGTAACGATAAGTACAAAGATACATTTGCATCCCTTAAGCTAAGCTTCTGGCTCCCTGTTTGAGTTGGACGGCGAAAGTGCATCACCCGGACGGTGTCGCGGATGTATAAACGGTCGCAGTGGACGGCGCGCGCCACTCGAGTACCGATCCTAAAGCTGCGCGGGCGCACGCACGTTGCCGCCGCAAGCCGCATACGATCGCAAGCGCTCGCTCGCACGCACGCACGCGATATAGAATATAAAGTGTGATGCAGTGATTATTTATTTTAAAGTGAGAGATTTTATTACCATTCAAATTTCATCTTGTGATAGTAGAAGCTGAAGTATTGTTTGGTAAGTTATTATACTTTTGAAAAATTCGTTATTTCAGGTGATGTTATTATTTAAATTTTCAAAGTAAACTATTTTTCTAATGTCATATGTATCTGCATGTAAGTATTGGATAATACAACCATGAATCTTGAGAATTCGAATTACAAAACATTGTACATTCGAGATCAATATCAACTATTAAACGCAGCACTTGACTTAGTACGAACTCCCCACTGCAAGGAATTTCATTTAACAATTTTTTTATTTAGACAAATTACATTTTTGATTTGAAGATTTGGTTATGAACATTATCTATATTCAGCTATACAATTATTCGCTGAGCTACTAAAATTATAGATTCAATTTCAGATCTAGTATAGCATAAAATTAACTACGCTACGAATATGTTAATTTTCTCTAGGAAACGCATCCATTTAATGTCGTAATGTGGTTAAGTTGATCTTAAAATGCAGAGTTAATATCTTAATTATGCTGAACAGTTGCTTCGTTGACAAGTGCAGCTTCTGTTAAGTGCTAGGTGGTTCATTTCAGTAAGCAGGTGCATGTCACTGCACATTAGTTATTGTAAGAGACATTAATATTTAATGTCATTTCGATTTGCCAACACATATATTTTCAGAAATTTCAGCTGTAAATAATCGAATACATATTAGTGTCCTTTCATTTGTGTATGTAACTTACTCTACTTTTAAAATATATAAGTCCTTGTTGCTTAAGTCTCCTTAACATAAGGTGTAAAACAACCACAGATTAATCGCACCACAACACCAAGAAGTTAATATTTCTATACTACCTACTCTAGGAACTAAAGGTGTCCTTCAGTCGGGAGAGTATTTTCGTTTTCTAAATAGAGACTGTTAGCTGTATAAAGGTGTGCGGGTGTTTCCTATTTTAAACATTTGTAGAACACTGGTTTAACAGAGAAAAGTGTTAATTAAAGGACTGGTTATTTCTATGAAGAGCAGTTTGAAGTTCGATACTTGAATTTAAACATCGAAATCGTACACTAGCTACCACCATTTCAATAAAAAAAATGTTTTTTTTATTGAAATGGTGATAATCCAGATCTGTCCCATCCTAATTTGTTAATTTGAAATATACATACATTCCACGTCTGAGGTGGAAAATTAGGAAATGATAGTACAGCTTATTAGAATCTTCCAAAATAGAACTCCGCAATATACTTTATTTTTATGTTATTTTTACGATACAATAACGAGAATACACGGAATTGAACTTGAAGATCTTTACCTCCTGATATACTGAATATATTTGATTTAGCGTTGGTTTAATAGTGGTGTTTTTGTCACAATGTATAAAAAGTATTAGTCTTCTGAAGACAACCGATTTAAAGAGTTCATATGCGTACTTTAACGTCTATATTTTATTAATTAAAATTAATAAAATATAGACTATAAATAAAATAATCATATTAAAATTCTACTGTATGGTCACCTATCGCTTAGCGGGTCCGAGGTTGGGGTTGGAGGCGCGTAGTGTTCTTCGCGCCTTCCTCTAAGAAGTGACTGTGGCGGGAGAGGTAACATCCTTTCTCCCCTTCAAATGAGATGGGCGATTTTAGCCGGCACTCCCCTACGCCGAGGACCCCGGTGAGGAGGCAGCATTGAAACGATGAATAGCAACAAATAATTGTTAATTGCTAACTTTAATGACGATTTATGCTTTCTTTCATGACGAAAAAACTACTTAATGAAAACTGAAACCGTCCGGACCGTAATTAAACCCAAAATTTAATTGAATTATTCTGTATCCGTACGTTACCGTTTTGACGATAATAATCGATTAAGAAATCGCTTTACGTGCGTTTCCGTGAAAGTGTCTGTCGTGGGTGCGAACTACCAACATTGCGAATATAGAAAGTGATGATTTGATAAACTGTACCTACTGTACTAGTTCTACTATCTGGCAATACCTTTGTCCTGGTATCATAATAAAGTTTATTTTAGTAGTACTTAACAAAAAAGCAAAGAAGTAGAAGTAGTATTGTTTGCGATACAAGTGTGATTTAATTTTTATTTTATTTAATTCTTTGTTTAAAATGACGACTCCTGCAGTAAGACATATTCCTGTCTCCGGGGGGATTTTACAAACATTGAAATACCGGATATAAAGAGTGCTCTGACTTGAGACAACTATTTGCAGATTACACAAATTTTATTAAAATTAAAATTTTCATGAGAGACATCTGGATATCCCCGAATTACACACGTGAGTAAAACCGTACATTTAAATTAATACTAGCAAATTTTGTATCATGTGGGAATCTAACCCACGATCAGCAGCCACGATCACTTATCACTAGACTGACATGCCAGTTATTTTTTTTCAGTCTGCCTGTAGACACATGGGGCTGCTTCTTTGGGTGTTCGTTAAAAACAATCCCATCAATAAAATAAATGAGAAAAAGTTGTTGACTTCGACAAAAGTATTGGTACATAAATGGATGTCAAGTTATGTAGATAATCCTGAAATTTAACATTCAAAATTTTAAAATAAATTGTGTGCTTAGTTTTCGTTCAACAATGTTAGCGAAATATACAATACATATAGGCGTTAATTATATATTAGTTACTAAGTATTTATAAGCACAATATTGTATACGAGTATGACTGTACAATAACGTATGAATCAATCTATCTATCAATTTATCTATTATTTTTAAGTGAAACTAGCTAAATTGAATATTGAGCTTATACCCTAAGTTGTCTTTTTTGACTAAATAATTGTTCAAAATTAAAACTTGACTTACACGCTGCCGCGTGTATTGATTTTGTGACCTTGTCACTATTTTCTTGCCGCAGTAGGCAACTCTGAATAGATTTGTTTTTAAAATTAACGAGTTCTTGCTCTATGCAAATATTTGTATGAAGTGTTTTTGTTCACCCAATTTATTATACATATTATGTTTATATTGTAGAATGGTTATCTATGGTTTAGAACCCGTAGTTTATTCTTCATTTAATTTGTGTCTAGGTGGTTTTTGTAATACGTTCCTGAATATGAAAATAATTAAACGAGAAATATTTAAAGCGAAAAGCTTCCAGAAATCATCGCAATCACGAAATTTAGATAGCGCATTAAAAACGATGAAAAAGAACAACAACAACACAACATTCAACTGTCCTGGTGTCTTTCTATCCGTCAATTATGTTATATGTATATATAAATTAATACAATTTATTAACAAAATACATATATATATATATGTAGTTTTGTTAATTTATTTTATTTATTATTAATATAAAATTACAATTTCTAATAGTTTTATCATACTGAAACATTTAAACAAAAGAAAAAGCCCTCTTGATCAATCTCTTGATATATAATATACATACATACATATGTACTGCAAGTTAAGTTTTACCCATTGCCGGGTTCCCATTTCCATTTTGAATGCATACGCATATGACACTTGCAACTCAAGAGTCGCAAGTGCGCTGCCCGCCTTTGAGGTTGATGAGGGATGGGGGATGCAGGGAGCGGAAAGAAGAGAAAAGGGATGAGGAGATGGGAAAAAGGAGAAAGGAGATGAGGGGAGAGAAAAGGGGGAGGGGGAATTGGGCCTCGGGAAACCTCACTCAATTCGAGGAAATGCAACGTAAGCGTTAATTCACACCCGGTTTTCTGTGAGGCCGTGGTATCGCACCGATCGAGCCGGCCCATTCGTGCCTAAGCATGGCTCTACCACTGGGTGTCCTTTGTGTCCGTTGATCGAATGTTTGTAAAGCGCCCCGTGACACAGGAATTGTTACTAATGCGGGAGCTGTCTTACTACAGGATCCTGTATTCTTTATAAAGAAACTAATTACAAATAGTCTTACTTTGGTAGTAACATTTATAATCAATGAACAGAACTAGAAATTAAACACCAAAACCTTTTTTCCTTGCATATGTGTATAGTGACTAAACAAACTATGCAAACTGGCGCTGATATTTGCAGTCACACAGTTATCTAACCTTAGTAATTTTAATTTTAATAAAGTACTCTTCTTAAAGCAACGGTCTACAGCAATAAAGCCGGCGTTATGGCGTTATGCTCTACCTTAAAATAAATTCTGTCTATGAGCAATTTAACTAGTACATAAAATTAGACTTCGTGCGAAAAGTGACTCAAGCGTCGTACCTGAATTTGCTACGCGTAGTTGTACGCTTGTCAGAGTACTAAGATTAACTTGGTACAGTTACTGAAGTATAAGCCAAGTTTCTATGAACAATAAGTTTTTAAACAAACAGTTGGTTGTGTGGTTTTACTTTACCGAAGACCCTAAAATCATAGGTGTTTCAGGCTTGTTCCACAATTTCTTTAGGGACTTAAAACATTTATTTGAACTTTTCGTTTTCTATACAAAAATATATTTTCTCATTTTGAAAAATTAAAATGCTGTTATGTGTTTATAAGCTTTGTCGCACTACTTTGTCACAATATAGTGCGTTTTTAGTTGTTGTTACCGAACTGTGCTTTCATGAGATTCGCTCATCTCGCATAAACCCCTTTTATATTATCTTTATATATAACTAGCGGTGTCTGCGTTTATGTCGAAAATTAACAACAAAAACAACAACATTAACAATATTTTCTATTGTCCTACTAGTAGCAATGAAATTACAAAAATAATATTTTTGCTTGCCATTACTAAAACTTCCTGGTAAATCCTAAAAAAACTAATTTTTTTTAGTGAGTCAAAAAGTAAATCGTGAGTAAATCATGTTGCACAGAATTACACACAATATGCCTGCATAATTTTTTTTTTTTCGTTTAATTTGCGTGGTGTAAGTGATACGTGATTATTGTATGTATATATATTGATTAATATATGTATATTATTGTTAGTTATACTGCTTTGATGATATACTTCCTCACGGGAAGTGGATTAACTGCTGGATTATATGTAATCGAATATACATACACGCCTCCATTCACCGCGCCGCCACGCGTGTCCTTTAATGGTAGGTGTATTAAACACCCACATTAAAATGTAAATAGTAGCTTTGACAATGTGTAACTACTACTGTTATATAAAAGAGTGTAATACATATACTTTTAAGGTACAGAGTAAACTTGAATGCATGCATTATTATATGAACTGTTGATATGAAATGCTCCCAAGAGATTTTTTGTTCGATTATAGTTATTGAAATAAAAAATATATACTGATCATATTAGTGGCTCGTTAAATGCAAGCTATTAAATGCCTTTCTATCAATCCACAAATGACAGTCAATCAAAAGTTTTCTTTTAAGATTAAAGTTTTTTGCGGGTTTTTTAAAGCAGTTTATGTCTTAAATAATTTGATTATGCCTTTAATTATATTAATATCTTAAATATTGTAACTTACTTTGCTAAACCTCGAAAGTTCAGGATCTCTACAATTCTGATCTTTATACATATAAATAGGCTGGTTTAAATTTTTTTTTAAATAGTCACGAATGTTATATAAATATTGTACAAAACCAACATTAATATTTTTAATTGACTTTAAACTGGGCAAAACTTTAATAAAAAAATCAAGTTTTGACAAACACACATACATTTTCTAATGTAAAAAAATATGTAAGTAATTATTTCGAGCAGTAAATCATAGGCTTACACTGGTTTAAAGGGTGTTCTGAATCTTCTTAGCGATAATTTTGATATGCTAACCAGTAATTTAAAATGAAGAATAAGAGTTCCAGGAATGAAAACGAATGAAATTTATTTGTTTACGAATTGAACGTCACAGCATTTTTTTATTAAAAGAAATGCAGTGACTTTTTTATTAAATTAATATATTTCGTTTTTCTAGGGGATTTGATATTTTGTTGCATTATATTTGATATAAGTCAAGTAACCTATTAAAC
This sequence comes from Tyria jacobaeae, assembly GCA_947561695.1. NCBI lineage: Eukaryota > Metazoa > Arthropoda > Insecta > Lepidoptera > Erebidae > Tyria > Tyria jacobaeae. The sequence goes on from OX387212.1 coordinate 16,485,463, forward strand.
AACTGGATTCGATACTTTCATCAACAACAGGAATAATTAACGAAAATGTATTCTTCAAAATAAGAAGAGTAAACATTTTTTATTTGTTTTACACCCAGTATTCCCTTTAAGTCATGGGGGTTTATTTTTCGTGAGTACAGTACAAGGTAACTGGACCATTTCGACGGGCAACGGTATCAAAATCGGTCAGTACAAATATGGCTAGACACGGGACATAGCCATCACGAACCTACCTAATGGATGTTGAGTGGAGTTGAAGTGCTGATATTAAATTTAGTCCCGCACCTTTCCACGAGAATTTAAATGGGAAAATTATTCGAAACATGTATGAATTGCATCAAATGTTTTTATGATCAGTCCCATGAGATTTGAAATAAACGGAGATTTTAGTAGTTATATATAAACTTTATCTTATTTAAAGGACATTATTTATTTTATTTTAGTTTAGACTACACTTTAAGTGACCGTAAACATCCGCACAAACCTACAATAAGAAAATGTAAATATGTATATAACGTTATACTCGTAAATCCTTGAACTGGATAGTTTCTTGAATCCTTAAGTTTTAATATCATGACTGAGACTGGAAATTAGTAAAGGCATTTAATTTTAGTATAACTTTAATGAATTAAGACCCTTTGTCTACCTACACCCTTTACCTGACCCTTTGTCTTACTACATTTATATAATAATAGTGCTTTATACATGCACTTATCTTGCAGACTATAGTGTTGTCTTACTTACATAATCGATGGTAATGAAGCGCGCTGGGAATGAAATGAGACAATTAGAAATATATAAAAATATTGGAGAGCAATGGAAAGAGAGTGATATAGTTGCTTAAATAAATAGATTGGGGAGTGTAAGAATTGGTTGAGCAGGTCAGGGTCACATATTTCGAACTAGCTAATGTCGGAAAGTAAGAGTCTCTTAACTTTATACTAAATCCTTTAATAAATTAGTTAACAATGTGTAAGCTAAGGTAAAATATTTATCAGCGAGAAGCTTTGCATCAAAACAGAATTTCACTTTAAACTTATTCTTAACTTATCTAATTTTTCTTCCTAGTATATTAATTTCAGTTTATTATAGTTTATAGAAGCAGGTAATTTGAACTACTTTAATTCACGTTATCAGTCGTTGATGTGTAAGTGTAACTAATTAGTATTTTTATTATTTAAAAAAAAATAGGCGTTAATGACTCAAACTCAAAAAAAATACTGGCGACTAACGCGAGCCTCTAATACTGGCATCCTGGCATTTGGATAGAAAGGCATCACTTGCTGCAGCAGTAATTTTTTTTATGTTAAATTACGGAATGTATCACACTGTAATAGCTGCTCTTCTATTTGGTAGTGTATAAATATAGGGGGACATACGAACAGACGGGTCACCTGGTGGTAAGTAACAACCACCGTCCATGGACACCTGCAACTCAAGTGCGCTGCCAACCTTTGAAGGCGATGAGGGATGGGGCTTGCGAGGAGGGGAAAAAAGAGAGGAGGGATGAGGAGATGGGAAAGAGGAGAGGAGGAGTTGGGCCTCCAGAAACCTCACTCATTTCGGGGAAATACAACGCAAACTTCACAACCGTATCGCACTGGTCGAGCCGGCCCACTCGTGCATAAGCATGGCTCTACCACTGTTATATAATTAAATTATTCAAACATAATTTGAATTTCTCATCATCCCCTAAACCAACAGTATTTTTTTTAAGATTTACACGAATTAAATTACCCTTAATAAGTAATTACTTATTCTAAACGAGGCATTGTCTACTTGTAAAATCATAACTGATAGAGCTATATTTCACTTAGGCTATTTCGGTGAGACAAAATACCGCAATATTTTTTTCTTTAATATTACTTTCAATTTATAGAGCGACGCGGATTGACGAATTCCGGCGTTTCAAATTACACTTTTAATCATTCAATAACTTTTGTCTGTCTGTATGCAACCGTGTAACCTAAATTATAGCTAGGGGTTTTTGCGTTTATAGTAAGTAGTAAAATGCTATCAATCAAGTTATTATTGGCCAATATTTTGCTGCAAATTGAACTCAGTGAAACGAAAGTGCAGCTGAAGTAATAAACCTTTTTGTATCTCTAGAACTGCAAGTGCAGAAAAAAAGATACCTGTGACTAGATAAATTTGTATTTGAAATTTAATTTGAATCATTGTAATAAAATTTTCTTTATCTTCAAGACGTGATGAAATTAGGGTGTCGTCTAAAAATAAAACAGTATGTGAAAGTTGTTATTACTTTCATCTCAGATATTGACTGAATCTGCAGTAGATTATAAACATAACTTATTATTAGGTAACAGTGTTTACCGGTATTTATCGTTGAACTATCGAATCTACGCCGTGTTTGTCGTTTGAGTAGAACCGAGCCATCTCTGTACTCTGGTGTCGTAAAAGGATACTAATGGGTGGAACTTTTAACTTAACTAAAGTTTATGCAAGCATGACCGGTTTTCTGTGAGGCCGTGGTAATACAGCGGTCGAGCCGGCCCATTCGTGCCGAAGGATCTTCATCCTTACATGTCATATTTCATCATGCATGTCTTGTTGCATGTCATCATGGCTCTCCGACGTTAAAATTTATATGAATTATACCAAGTGAAATATAAAACCTTCTTTTTATAACCAAACTTCTTCAAATTATATATCATCAGATCAGAAGATTTAATTTAATTTTGTTTTGTTTTTAATTCTCATCATTTAAACGTTTGAATCATGACCGTTGGTTGCTCACCGAGTGTAGAGTTGTTAAGCTTTATAAGGTTGATCAACCGGTACTAATTAATTAAGAATAAAGTCTAATAATATTTTAATCATAAACCTGTCTATGAGAGATAAATAAGGATTAATGTAGAAATAACCTTGTGTGTGACATATTCATCTACAAGAATATAAAGACATAGATCATAAACAATTATAGAGACAAGTTATATTATTAAAATATAGAAACCCAATATGTCACATTACTGCTAGTATAATTATATTTTTTATAAATATATGTTTTTGTCTTTGGGCACGACAAAATAACATCTTACATAGATACTCATCTTCTAAAAAATAAGGCTCCTTTTTCTGATAGCCCAGATTATAGTTAGTCAGCGACATTCGGTCGAGACAAGTTCCATGAATCAAAATTATTTAATATAGGAATCGATTCACGTCAGTAGTGTCTCGGAACCCAAACATTTCTATCGAAGTTTGACACCTTACTTATTACATTAGCGCCGCTTTCTATTTCATTATAAAATCGTTGTACGACTATCTTTTATTATTTCTTATTTTAAATTTGTATCGGAAATAGCTTGAGATTTGGTAAATCGGTAAGCAACGACAAATAGCTACATTCTCACGCATTCACACGAAAGTGGGTGCATAAGTACGTATCAAGCAACTAATCGTCTGTATTCAGTCTGTGTTCTCGACAGTAATGTTTTGCCGAAATTGGTTTACGAGTTCATTCGATCACGCGAAGTATATCGTACTCGATTCTACGGTGTAAACCTCTATTGTTGGACATAGAATCGTTTATTACATTAAATACGATTGATGCCTTACCATAGGGATAAACTCACACTTTCGCCAGATGATTCATGAATGATGGCCGAATCATTATATTACTTCTAACCGATCATTTCCGACTTATATTAAATCATTACACACACCTTTACGTCTCTATTTTCTATTGAAGTCTGTTTCGGATGACATACTTTCTTTTCATATTATTATTTCGTATTTGCATATGTATTGTGTTATTATACTGAACTTTATTAGTAAGTTTGATATAGAAAAAGAGTGTTTCCATTGTAAATAGTGGTTTTTAATCTCTGTTTATATTTCGCAAGTGGACAAATGACTATTCTTAAATTACTATTATGTAGATTTTATTACAAATGTCCTACTTTAGGAAAGTATTTTTGATTCGATGGTTTATTGCAAAATATGCCATTCGGATGTTCGTGTGTCATTGACATAGACAGAAACATTAACTGAAGTTTCAACGGAAGCCAGGTTATATTAGAAGTTAGTTATTAGTTTTTAGGGTTCCGTACCTCAAAAGGTAAAAAAAAGGAACCCTTTTAAGATCACCACCTCTCTTGTCTGTCTGTCTGTCCGTATGATACCACCTATTTTCTCAGGAACGGGTGGACCTAGCAAGTTGATATTTCTACCAGATTCTGATGTCAACAGTCCCTATTAGGTGTATAAATCAAGATCCTGAGTCAACACCATAAAAACATATGGGCGAATTTAGATTTTGGCGAAAACTTGTAAGTAGTAGTTTTAGTTTTCGGAATTTTACCTTTACTTGTGATGTAAGATCTTGATTTGAACCAAAATTGACTATTCTTGGTCAACTGGAAGTACCCAATAGGTTCTGGGTCAAAAACCTATATGGCAGTTCCCGTTGACCTAGACTCACAAAATTTGGCAAAAATTAAGGTCTTATAGCACAAATAAAGAAAAAAATTCCAAAAAATTAGAGAAGGTGAAAATTAAAGGGTGTCCCCATACATAAATATTTGAAAAATTATACTGAATTTATTACGGCGGTATAATGGGTATGAGCCCGGATAGCTCAGTCGATAGAGCATTGGACTTTTAATCCAAGGGTCCAGGGTTCATGTCCTTGTTCGGATGGCCTCTGTTTTACTTGCTTAGGGTATACCCGAGTTCTCTGCAATAGTGGGTCTATTAGTAACGGAACACCGTGTGGTTTTAGTCGGTTCGAGTCCGACATAGCCATATTGTTAGCTATTAGCTCGAGTGAGGTGATGACCCGTGGGGATTTCCACACGATAAAAAAAGAAAAAAAAATGGCTTTATAATGGGTAGGTACGAAACCCTTTCCCACTTGACCAGTTATTTTTATTATTTAAGTCAATGTTGATGGTATGCTGGGTATTCACTTATAGGTATGTTTTTTACATTATTGTGTATAGAACTTATTTTTGAGCTGACATAAAATAAAAAAAAAACATTAGTTTATATTGTTTAAAAAGCCAACTCTCACTCTGAAAAATATACAAATAAGGGACACAAAGAATTACTTTTTACTTTTCCTGGGTAGGAATTAAGCCCACGATATCTGTCTACGCTGTAAAGATCGGTAACCGCACGACCAACGATACAGTGATTACTTAAATTATAATTCCTATCAGGTGCGTTAGAAAACAAGCATCTATTATTATTACCAAGTTTCTTCCAAAGTATCATTGTATGCGTGTTCTATGTATGGCATAATTGAAAGTAACTTCAAGATAATTAACAGAAATAAATGTCCTACTACATACTCTTATGTGTATTCCTTTAAACTGTTGTGTAACTTTCCGCGAAATGTTCCATATGACGTTATTATTGGCTATTTTAATTTATATTTTTCTGAGAACTACTTGATAGGCGGTATAAATACAAACATGTATTAAAAGACTTATAATTCCTTCCTCTTCCCTCAAACTATTTATCCATTATTTGGAAAACTGTAGGTAATTTTTGTGTTATATATTTTAATTCGCGGCTTTTTGAGTAGCAGTATCCACATCATTTCATAAAAATTATCCCTAACTCATTAAGCACTCGGCCTCCTTAACAAAAAGCAGGCGACGGTGCCTACATCTTTAACGTGGAGCTCAAACGTACCTTCTCGTCAAGGAGTGCCTTGCGTGGTTGTATTTATACTTAAAAGGAGGTAGCTGCGGTCACAATATCATCGTGACGTTTCAGGATCTCTAATCAAGTCTTGAGTAACATATGTACTCCCGCGGTTTTCCCATTGCAACCAAGTCAGAGTTTGATGATGGGATCCCAGGAAAATAGAGTGAAACCCTCAAGTTTTATAGATACTAAAAACGTTATTTTCTAAAGCTTTCAAGATATTTGAGTCTCATTGCTGAGCTGACGGTGGAAGGTTTATCTCCTTAACGGTTAACAGAGTAAGGGAATGTTTTTTTAAGTTATGTTATGCTACAAATGAGTCTTTAAATTAGACGGTTTTATGATTTATCAGTATAGGTACATTGTCACGTATTACGTATCCATTCTTCGCTTATTGGTTTAATTAATATTACGCATAAATTCAAACCTAACTGATTGAAGTCGTCCTGTGAGAAAACTGGGTAAAGTAGAAGTTATCTATAAAATATATTCTTGGAATAAATAATTACAACATGTGTTCAATTTTCTTCTCTTATAAATGTTATAATTGGCCCAACGTTGATTACACTATGCGCCTCGGGAGACATTTCTTGAGTTTTATATTTTTTCTTATGATTTGTGATTCTTTAGTAAATGTATTATTCATTTAATTAGAGAGAGAAGACACTATAATTGAAGGTAATTACATTTGTTGTCTATTTATTATATTTTGGTAGTAATTTTATATTTATAGATAGATAGATAGATAGAAAACTCTTTATTTGTACAACATTGTTACAGTAAAATATAATACATGTTATAAACATGTCAAATAAAAATTGTACAAATGGTGGCCTTATGCTATATGCAATTTCTTCCAGGTAACCTTAGGATGGATTATAGTTTAAATATTTTCGAATATTTAAACTATATTTTATATATATAACTATATTTTATTTACGAATCAGCGACACAGAACATTATTAGCTAAGCGCGTCAATTGTTTTTAATATAAGGGAATTTCCTGACATATTCAGCCTTTTTTATGATGTGGTATACGATGACGACACATAAGAATTCGGTCTTTCAAAGTCAGTGCCTACAATACTATACTTGTAATATCAGTATTGTCAACTTAGTTTTCTGTCAATACAGAATCCATCCATCCATACAGAAATAGAACTCTACTTGTTACTGATGTAATATATACATATATCAAATAGCATATGACTTTAAAACTAAAAAGTATCTCATTTTCGACCATGCAATAGTCGAAGTGTTCAAACTAGCCATTACCCCGACAATCAACGAGGTTAGAACTCATAAAGAAAAACTCTAAGACATTCGTCGCTTTAAAATCACAAGACTATAATTTCCAACAGATAATTTAAATAAATTAACAAAACGTTGCATGTAATTGTTTAAAAAACGCTGTAAATAATTATATGTTTACTAAGACCAGTATATATTAATGGACTTTAATTATGTTCTGGGCGCTATTCTTACTGTCCAGTGTGAAGCGATAATGTAACAAGTAGCAAGGTATTATTTAGTGTCAATTATTAAAACCATGTTCCATACTAGTTGAATTACAAATATTTGTATGCTCAATTTTGTCAATTTGTAGTAGTCTTATTTTTCTATGCATATTCAAAAGTATTAAAGTCTGATACATACAGTTACGATGCTTGAATTGCAGGTGCCCATGGGCGGTGGTTGGTTTTAGCGTTGTGTAATTTTCTACTTACATACATATTTACATATGTACACAAACTCACGGCTATTTTCCCGAAGAGATAGGCAGACATTGTGTGTGACATGTGTATTTTGTGTCAGGATATAGTCTCTGAAATAGACATCACGCACGAATCAAATCAAACAAGAGCATGTAATTTAAAAGAAAACAAAGAGAACCGATAGTAAATTGTTTACTATATTTCATTTTTTTATTTATTTATGTAACTAAGAATAACGTTCAAATGAGTTCTTGCATCTTGTACACTAAATACATTACGTGATGAAAAGAAAAGACTAAAAAACTTAAAAAAGGTATAGCAGCAACCTTAAAGTGCAGTTTAGATAATACAAATATTTGTGTGATCCCTAAATAGATGTCCAGAGTCTGGGAATATACAGGAATTATTCCTAATGCGGAAATTGTCTTTTTAAATAAGTAAAAAAAAAAATATAAACTATGTATATGAGAAGTAGTAACACATTGAATAAACGAAATGGTCATAACACCTGTAAAATAGAATTTGAATCGAATCCGCATTTTTAGTAGGTGCTATTGTTAGTTTTACTGCACTTATAGTAGCTAATTTTACATAACAACGCATCGCTTCTCAAGTAGTGGAACAATACCTTTACGCTCACAGCCGTGGCGCCATTAGCCGGCAGTACCAGAGATAAACTGATATTAGCCTTTAATCAACATAGTGCTTCTTCTTTTTAGATAGTCATTTACATAGCTTCATAGAAAGTAACAACACGCCGAATGATCTATTTTATAGAATATAATGCGAGCGGCGTTTGGTTCCTACGGATTAATAACAAGATCCACAGTCAGATAGAGTTGGTTTGACAACCGATATAATACTTCAAGGCACATTTCATGTGTCTCTCTTTTGTCTCCTTAAATTTTCATTTGCAGAAGGCTGTTTGAGGTCCTGTTTTATATTTCAAATCCGTATACATATTTGGATTCTAAAAATGTAAAAAATGTACTTGTTCCTAATGTTGCATTCTAAAGATAACAGAATTTACTAGTTTGCCAGTCAAAGAAAAACAATTTGTTTATCAATTCCAACTCTTTTGCTTTAAAATTCTTCAATTACATACATACTACAACTGTCTTCCCACGTCTTTAATTTATATTTACTTCTCATATAATTCAATAAAATTATTTCTATCTTCTATCTCAGGAGATTGAACTTACTCGTTGTTATGTATATACACTTCAACGATAATCTTGGAACTTAGTTGCTTATCGAGTCGAAAAGCGTCGCGTCGCCACTTGAAATTCATACCTGACATCTCGTTACGAGTGCAGCTAAAATGACGTTACTCTTATAGGAAGTATCGGATGTCTCCTGTAGCAGTTAGGGTTGCCACCTGTTGAAAACTATCGGGGAATGGACCTCAACAAAAAACGATACTTCCGTACCCGACAGATTGATCAGTTTATCGTTTTTAGTTGGTAAGAAAAAACTGTTGGCTTTTGTTATGAAGGCTGGTCACGAAACTTGTACTCCGTTAATAATTTTAACTTCATTAGTTTTCACTTAAGTTACTACTTGTTTAAACGTAATAATTTACCGTTTGTAATATGCAGTCCAAAAGAAATTCCAATATGAAAGGGTTAATAGGACTATAATAAATAAAAAAATATAATTTTAGTCCGAAAAGGCGATTTGTTATATCAATTATTTGTATGTAACGTAATTATATAAAACATTTTTTTTTATTACAAAATCATGTTTGTATTGTTTACATATACATATTTATGTAGTTAAAGTGTGTTCAATTTTATGACGATTGATATATGTATTTACATACAACTATTTTACTTCGAACCTTATCAATGCGAACAGTATTAAATAGCCAAGTAATCAAGTTTCTTGCACGGGAAAATAACCGAAGTATGCTAAATAGAGATACTGAATAAAGTTAAACAATATGATTACATTTAGATTCCAGTTTTGTGACACGCAAACATACTAATGGTTAGAATTTTAAGAGAGTAGTTATGATTTTGTATTTTAAATACACTGAAAGAAGAGAGGATTTAAACACATAAAAAACTTACACAAATAATAAACAGACTTGAATGAGTTCGATCCCAAGACCTCCGGTAGAGGCTCAAACAACAACTATAATAGACTGTTATCTGTCAGGCAATATAGGTATGTAGAGTCATACAGTGACTGGATGACAGCAATAGGCTCGTCCCCTATTACGTATGTGGTTGGTAAAAAGTGAGTGTTTGAGACGTCTCTGCCCATTCCCCCCATTCGGGGGTACAAGTGTGCGTATATACATATGTCTAAGTAGACTTAATTCTGCTTTAACATGTAATTTTGTTGATGGTAACCTTACCTATACTCGCAATATATAAAGCCCACGTTATTAATATTAATGCTGTCTGAAATAAGACCACGGCCAGCGTGTGAACTGAAAATTAAAATATCCGTAAAGCACACGTGACGCGACTGGGTGATCGTGTAACTGTCTGTACCAAACTGCAAGGTGCGGCCGCGAAGTCTGCGACCTACAATAGATTCATGAATTAGAATGAGATCGCGAATACTTAGAGTAATAGAAATGCCGTATTTCTATTACACTTGAAGATACAGCTAAAGGTGTTGTTATTTTATTACGACTTTACCTATACACCTTTTTATTACTTTATTACCTATGTATATATTTGTATTACCCCAGATCAACTGCAAGAGAAATGTGGGTTTGTTAGCACGTAGCTAGAAGAGGTGAAGTAACTTATGTGATGTAAAATGCCTGGATTGAACTGTAGTCTTTATTGTTATTTGAGTGTTTAGAGAGAAAGAATGTAAGATAAGTTTATTTGGTCACATTAGCGACTAAATAAATACTGTAATAATTGTTTTAATAAATTATGTGCCTCACGGTTGGATCAAATGGGTGTCCAGTTAGTTCAGTTTGTGCCATGCGGACGGACCGGAACCCGTATGTTTGTGACGGCTGGACGCCGAAGTGAGTATGTAACTGTGTCAGTTGTGTATGTACCTAAGTGAGAGAGTATGGTAAATATAGATGTGGTAGTATATAATACTATATATACTAAAAATATAGATATGTGATTGTTTTTAAATATGTTTTTATGCTTTAGGGGGACGGACGTACAGACGGGTCACCTGATGATAAGTGACAACCGCCGTCCAAGGACACCTGCAATTCAAGAGTAGTAAGTGCGCTGCCCGCTTTTGAGGGTGATTGGAGATAGGGGGATGCGGGAAGGGGAAAGAAGAGAGGGGGATGAGGAGATGTGGACGAGGGGAGAGGAAAGAGGAGAGGGGGAGTTGGACCTCCGCAAAACCTCACTCATTTCGAGGAAATGCATTGTTACATATATCCATTACAATATATTACTTTTGCAGATTATATACATTGTATTATACTGACTGATTTATATTATAGCTCAGCATTTTTGAAAAATACAGTCGTTATTTATTTATTTAATGGACTGGATGGATTATTGTTTCATATTTTAGAGGCTGAATAGCGGAAACTACCCCTGAATGATGCGTATCTGTGCCGCTATAATGGGAATTGCTGCGAGCATTGTCTTCTGATTCCCTTCTGCTAGTTACCCAGCGGAGCTTGTCATACAAGTACTGCGGTTTTGCAAATCTGATAACGCTGAATAGAATGAACATGCCCTTTAGGAGATATCGAGATTCAAAACCGCGACCATGCACTTTGAAATAGCTGAATAAGTCGGTCCGTTCGCGCTAACAAAACGCGCACCGTAAACAACATCTGTATAATAGAGTTAAGATAGCACTACAGTTCAACTAGTCGCACCATTATTTCTTTTGACAGATACGGTCTTATTTCTTTGAGTCGGTAGAAGCAGTTATGGAGGAAACTTGGAGTTAACATATAGCCCCAGGTCACGAGCTTTAGCAACTCGATCTGTTGGCTCTCCAATGAGCGTAAGATTTAGAAAAGTGCGGGAACTTATCGACCTGAAATTTGCCTAACAACATGTATTTTGTATTAAACCAAAACTAAATAATTGTTTTCTGACCACGCCGCTATTCTGTGAAGATTCACATTAAGTTTCTCTACAGCCTATCGGTATTTGCTCTGTTTAAAAGACAAGTACACTTGCACATCCTCGAAATATCTATGATACTGACAGTTTTTTATGCAGTTAATTACATCGGTATAAACTTAACAAAATTAGTCCTAAGATTGAGCCCTGAGGAACACCCTTTTTACTAGAAGCAAGGTTTAACGTAAGAGAAACCCCTCTCTCAGTCTAAACTCTATCAACTGTTTGTGGCTCTCAAATAGATCGGAAACCATATAATAAATAAATACGTAATTTTATTGTAAAGGACTCTTACAGTTTTCCTTTTTGATGTCATGAACACTAGTCTATCTACTAAAATGTATGGTATTTTAACATCTTATGATTATGGGTCTGGTCTACGTTACAAAATTGCTTGGTTTAATCAATGCTGGCACGAATAGCATGCCAACGTTATTCAAAACAAGCAGTTTCTTTGCAGTTTTATGGCTTATCTTTATTATTTAGGTCAGAAATTAAATAGGGGTAGGGTGTAAGATATTAAAACAAATCGATATTAACAAAAACAAAAACAAATCTCTAATCACTTTTCTAAATGAGAAATAAGTGATATTTTCTTAGGCCCCAACAATCTTTAATTCTAACTTAAATAAGGGACATGTTAGTTAAATTATATGATTTGAGGATTAATGGAAGGTTAAAATCATCATCTCAGTCATCTTGACTTACATTAATAGATAGAGAGAATTCGAAGAAGGAAAAAAAGATTATGACTGTTAAATCATTTTTTTTTTGTCAAAATGGTTTTATGAAGTTTTAAAATAAGTAACTTCATTTACTACTACACTCTTTCGGTTCAAGAAAAACAACAACAGAAGCTTACAGACTTATTGTAGATACGTATCATGAATCTGCACCATCTGTTAAAACATGTGAATACTAGTCAATGAATAACTCAAGAAAATATTCATTAATGTTGGTCTAAATATATCATATAAATGTACCTAATAAATAACTTTGCCTCTTCATTTGTCATTTATTAAAATGTTGTTCTGACTGTTACGATAATTTTATGCAATAAATGTGAAATAACTTCATATAAAACAGTTGACAAGTCACTTTCTGGTCTAAGGTTTTTTTGCATAATTTTAGCGTTGGTGGTGCCGAGTGATGTAAATATATAAAATGTTTAAGATACTGTCATAAAAAGTCTAGGAGAGTACATACGTGAACATTTATAGACCTGACCAGTCCAATAATACCAACTGGTTCAGTACCGGCTGGAGTCATGGCCCTACAATAGCGTCAAGGTCTTTGTACATTTGTTGGTGTGTTTCTCATTTAGGACACCGTTTAGCCGACATTTTTATTCCACTTGTACGTGTATTCTAGTCATTCATTACAGTCTTTCGATTGCAAATTAAAAACATATAAATTTATCAATTGTGTCTCCATCTATTTTTTGCTTAACCTTTATTTAACAAATTGGATTGCGAATCTCGTTACCAATACTGATGGCGTGTTACTAAGTTGCAATTAATTTAAGAGTTATTGATACTAAATAAAACACAGCATACAAGCAGTTTCTGTCTCAAAAGTGGTTGAAATAATGTTGAATTTAATGTCACTTTGTTTACCTATCTTTTTCCACCAAGCACGTAATATCCGTGAGGATCTCTGGCGAGGACATGACATTCTAAGTTAGTTTATTAATTTTGGGTAGTTGTGGCTAACTAGTTTTTGAATCGACCATACCGGACCTTTATCCTGATATGAAGCGACCTTTTTTTTTTTTTTTTACGAGTGGAAACCCCCACGGGCCGTCACCCCACCGGGGCTTTCAGTGGGGTGGTGTGTCGGAATTGAACCGACTAAAACCACACGGTGTGCGACACTGCGCCTAAAATAGGAGGAATCCGGGAACAACTTTGGTAGGACATCAGGATCCCTCCTAGCGCTATGCCCGCCAACAGCGGGCACCACCTTTGGGTAACTCTCATTTCGACGGCATCCATGCACACGTGGACGTCGCCTCCTCGCGGCTGGCCACTATAGCGGGTGGAGGGGAAAGCCCGTCCCGACCACCCGCGGCCACACTCAGGGCGGCATGAGGCGCTGGAAATTGCGTCTTTGCCGCTCGGTTCGCCGGCGGCGAATGGGGTCCGAGTAGAGATCTTCCTCCCGGGCCCGTTCCGCCGCCTTCTTCTGCGAGAGGACATCCTCGCAGAAGGATGCGACCGCGGTAAAACATCTATCACTGCCGGCCATGGAGCGTATGACGGCCGGCAGTGACAGATCCACTCCAATGACTGCAGTGAGGGCCCGACGCTGCGTCACCCAGGCTGGGCAATCCACAAGCGGGTGCTGAGCCGTGTCCTCACTGCAGTTGGAGTGGTGGCAGGCGGGACTCAGTTCCCTCCTGGCAACCGAGTGCAGGTACTTGCCGAAGCAACCATGCCCGGAAAGCACCTGCGTCAGCCGGAAGGAAAGAGTCCCGTGCTGCCTCCCCACCCACTCGAAGATGACCGGCTGGAGCGCCTCCACGGCGGCAAAGCCAGCACGTGGAACCTCCAGCCGGGACGACCAACGAGCCATCGTGGCTCGGTGTGCGGCTTCGCGCCACTCGCGCACCTCTTCGGGGGGGGGGCCTACTGCCCCTGCCCGTTCGAAACTCAGCCGTCCGCCGATAAATTTCGGCGAGCACTTCCGCCTCCAAGTCCCACGGGGGAGAACCAGCCAATGCGCACGCTGCCTCCGTTGACACGGTGCGGTATCCGCGTATGGCTCTAACCGCCATTACTCACTGAGGGCGCCAAAGGCGCGCCCTATTCTGTTCAGTTAGAGCCTCCGCCCACACCGGTGCACCATATAGTGCCATTGACCGGATTACCCCCATGTATAGCCGTCTTGTAGCGATGCTAGGCCCACCCAAATTGGGCAAAAGTCGCCCAAGGGCGGACGCAGCACCGACCAGCCTTGGAGCGAGCTGCCGGAAGTGCTCGTCGAAGCGCCACCTCCCGTCAAGCATCAGACCCAGATACTTCATCTGGGCCCGAATTGGTACGAGGACCGAGTTTACTTCGATCGAGGCACCAGGGGGTGGACCACGACGGGGCCCGTGAAATAAAAGGGCCTCCGTCTTATCCAGGGCCACCCGTAGGCCCAGTGCCAAGCGTGCCGCCTGTTGAAAGTTTTCCCCCCGGGCTGTGACGAGGGTATCGTCGGCGTAACAAATTACGCCCAGCCCAGAGGGGAGGTCACCACGCAGGGCCCAGTCGTAGCCCATGTTCCACAGGAGTGGGCCCAGAACAGAACACCGCACGACATGGCCCGACGTCTTAAATTCCCCTCTCGATCCTCGTACATGACGGTACGCTCCTGTAAGTAGTCTGCCACCAGCCGCCGCAGGTATTGGGGCACTCCATGGTAGTGGAGAGCACCTCTGATGCAGCTAAATGGCAGACTACCAAATGCGTTGGCGATGTCCAGGGACACCGCCAACAGAACGTCCCCATTACTCACAGCCTCTTCGGTCACAACCCTTAGGCGCAACACAGCGTCGATCGTCGAGCGCCCCGCCCGGAAACCAAACTGGTCGCACGACAGATCGGGCCCTACCGTGTTCATGTGCTGGACGATGCGAGCAGAGAGAACTCTCTCAAATAGTTTACCCGCCTCGTCCAGCAATACAATGGGCCTGTAGGCCGTGACCGAATCAGCTGGCCGTCCCGGCTTCGCCAAAAGGACCAGCTTCCCGCTTTTCCAGCATTCAGGGAACCGTCCGTCTAGCATACTCTTATTAAGCAGTCCCCTGAAGTGGTCCTCCAAATAGCCGAGGGCCAGAGCCAACACTCTGGCAGGTATGCCATCCGGCCCGGGGGCAGTGTTCTTTGAACGAATTCGTAGAATGGCTGCCCCCAGCTCTGCATCCGTGACGAGCGGAACATCTTCTTCTTGGACGCCCCCGACCTCGGTAAATCGGGCCATTGATGGGGGCGTATGCTCCGCCCATTCTGGGAAAAGACCCTCGACCACCTGCTGCAGGAAGCTGGGCTGGAGAGTCTCGGTAAGAGGGGGGGGGGGGGCGACGCGCCGAGCCTTAGCTGCGCAGCGCGATACGGGCGTCCCCAGGGGTCACGATCGAGACCCTCTAGCATCTCCTTTCTTTTATCCTCTTTGGCGCGGCTTATGGCCAGCTTCAGAGTCCTCCGCGCTTCGCGGTACTGCTCGTAAAGCCGGTCCTCCGCCTCAAGGTTTCGGCGATGCCGCCGGCTGCGGGTATAGGACCTCCGGGCACGAATGCAGGCCGTTCGGAGGTCCGCTAGCTCTTGGGCCCACCAAGAAACCCCCTTCCTAGGAGGACGAAAACCTCGAATTCTGGGCATGGCCGCATCGCATACCTGTGTAATCGCATTACGGATGCGGTTAGCCCCGACGTCCAACCCCTCAGTCGGAGGTGGGGGAGGGGATAGCCAAGACTGAACAATGGCCTCCTCCTCCAGACGGTCCCTATTCAGTTTACCTACAGCCCATCGCGGAAACCGCGGAGATCGCCGCGCCAAGTGACCCCTTCTGGGGTGATGGGTCCGGGAGAGCTCAAATCGGATGTAGCGGTGATCCGAGCGCGTCTCAACCTCTGCCCGGACGAAGGGACCTTTCAAATTTCTTGATTTTGAGGCCACCTTATTTATGATGGTCACTGCTGCATCAGCTCTACTTTGGACGTCGGCGGTACCCCCTTCCAGAGGTGGACGGATTTTCAGTAGAAGATCCGCGATCTCCTCTTCAGCCACTCGCTCGCCCTCTGCACGTGTTAGGGCCGTCTATTCAGCCCTAGAGAAGGGATTCCTACCAGCAGGCGTCTGAGAGTGCGGCCTCGTGCGCCCTCTCGATGCTCTTGCGATTTTCGGAGCGGGCATGTCATCTGATGCACCAACCCTGGATCGTGAAAGGTTCCGCTTGCGGTTTTCCGTGCCAAAAGATACATTTAAAGACGATCCGGAGTCCGACTCCGAGTCGCCCCTCCCCTCTATTGGTACAGAAGCTCTACTTCGAATGCGCTCAGATCTTCGACTGCTCTCAGGATTCAAGCTTATTTCTGAGAGCTCCATGTTCTGAGGCGTGCGACTTGGTGTAGAACACTCTACACGTTTTAAGTTTTCAGCACCATCCTCTTCTACAGTCTTCTTTTGACTTTCCTTCTTCTTCTCATTTTGATTTTGTGTAATAAAAGATTCCATAATTGTTCCCACGTGTGGGGGAGAAATAAGAGTCGACCCGGGCAGAGATCCCCCAATACCCGGGCAGGCGTATATTTGTGCCCAACCGAGGGGTCCGCAGGTACCTCGGCTGGGAGTGCGCTTGCAACTGAACCACCCATCAGCCATGCATCCCTTGGCCCCCTACCAGAGCACGGGATTCGGGGTAATTTTTTAGAGAGGTTTTCTACCTCGCAGTCCGGGCGGCTAAGCCAGGACTCTCGCCCCCGATCAGAGCCCGAGGGTAAACCACGGAACTCCTTTCGGGATTACGATGTGCCGACGGCGGCAGTTAGACTACGTCTTCCTTGCCTGCTCGGTGGCAGTGTGAGTGCACACTGAGCCCGTCCTCGTTGCTCCACTTTTGACAGCGGAGTGACACTGAGAAACCTTTGAAGGAGTCCCACAAGGTATCCTGTTTTGTCTGGAGCCTCCCCCTGGGCCAATCCGGCATGAGTGGCTCTACCGGCACAGCCCCAGGGATCATAGACCCACGCAAGCCCCCCCACGACGACAACGTAAGGATACAGTTGGGGGGTGATATGAAGCGACCTGCCGCGACCGACCGTGTCAAACTTGATCAAACGTCACACGTAAATACAACTTTTAATAAATTGAACACAGAAATTTTATTGTAATCGATATCTAGCAACGTATTAAAGCCATTTAACATTCATAAAGACATGAAAATCAATTCCTATCATGAATATGCGAAGCACAATCACGAAAATACTTAAAATCTTTTGACGAACCGGATAACAATGACATGAACATTAACTGAGTGGAAGTTACTTTGACTATATGAATATAAATCAACCTTTATTGCATTATCAATGCACTCATATCAATACGTCGCATATCATAATATATATTTTTATTACTACGACTCTCAGCGATATAAATAATAGTCAATTGCAGATGTCCAGGCTATAAAAATGATACCGTTCAATACATAAATAAGTTTCTATTGTAGAAGACAAGCATGCAGAATATGATACGCCAGACCGTGTCTAGGAATATTCCCTGGTATGATACGTGGATCCTATTATCGCATTTAATATTACTTAGGGTATATAGTTTTCACTCATATGGCTATGTGTTGCAATATCTTACAGACAACTATTGGATGGAGAATTAAAAGGTTATCAATTTATGGGCAATAAGTACCATGTTCGTAAACCTACACACAAAATAGTGGTGATGCATTTTCAGGACTTAAACTCCGCTTGCTCTCTTTATCTATGACCTTGACTTACACACACTTACAGAAGTATTTCGAACGAAGCGTAACAACGTCTTGATTGAATATCACTTTTATTGAATGCTATTTTCAACTATTTATCGCTAATCTAATTATTTATTAGGCAATGATAAGTGATTAAATAGTTTTAGAAAAAAATTGTTTTTATAATACGAGTATTCAAAGGCATGTGCATATGTACATACATGCGCTTACGCATCCCTCATGCGTCCCTGAAGGGGTATGCAGATGTAGGGCTTCTGCAGATTAGAATTTGTTCCCACTAACGTTAAAGGAGGCAAGCCTATTGCTGTCGAATGGAAATAATTTCTTGAAATGAAATCAATTACAGGTATTTTTAATTGTCAAGAGTAGGAGTGAGTGATACTAAGTCTGTTATGAAGCTTTTACATACATATGTATACATATACTATCGGAAAGATAACAGACCTATCCTTTAGTCACATTTTACGACACCTATGGGAAAAAATGTAGTGGTCCTGTTCTGCTCTACTGAGAACCACACGATAAGACGTGTGAAATAGACACTGTGGTCCGTCCGAAAAGCACATCGTTCACATTTGCGTTCATATTCCAATTTCCGAGGCGGATCTCAAATGCGACGGGTCACAACTGGCCGCGGGGCTTTAATGTTTTGTTAACTGTAAATAACTAGGTTAGTTATATTGTTATATATATATAAACACACTCGTAATATAACTAGGAAATCCGTCACTTATCGGTAACAGTAATTGTATCGTTATAAACAAAATGTTAAGAATAATGAAGTTGTTTTAAAAAAAATGTTCTAAAATTGTTCTTAAAGTAATACAGTCCAATCCTAGTATAAATGATTGCATCTTTACTTCGAAAACACCGTTGTAAGTGTCATTGCATGGCAAAGAAGTCATGTAGCGTGACGAAACTCGTCCCTCCCGCTGTGTTGAAGCAGAATTTTATACCACTGGATAAGGAAATGTTTCCAATCACAATTAAACAGTGTTCATAGCGGCTCTTTCATGTGACATTTATATTGATATATGTTGTCTAAACTACGGCCATATATATATAATTACTTCTGTTACTATATTTAATATTGGGAAATGAGGTTAATATTAAAGCAGGAGTAGCGTAACGGAAATTATAATACATATACAACATTAATATAAAAAAATGTAAAACGTTATGCACCCAACTCAGTTCATTGAAACCCAGATACCGATAGTCCCAATAATAATAAGACACATTTCTAGGTATAAGTTGACTTGGTCGGAGGCAGCGGAAGAATGTAATGGCGATTCTCGCTTTCCCGATCACAGGGAAGCAGAGGAATACCGGGGTGGTTTCTAGTCGGTAATAGTCCAACATACCCCTCCCCATGGGGAAGGACATCCATAAGAATCTTCCACCCTGTCAACAAAATAAACGGTGTAAGTTACCTTTTTGCTTAAATGTTGCTTAATTGTTGCAATGCATATGATAGTTCTTATTTTCATCAAATTACTGAATAAACCATTACGGTTATTACAATTATACATAGTTACAGAAACGTGCCCAGAAGATGTGAATAAGATTTAACGTGCAGATTTAAAAACTTGCTTATGCAATATTTTGAAAAGTATTTTAAAGGTAAAGGCATGTAAGCTGTTTATATCCAACAGACAAAGTAAAAAAAAGAACGGACGTATTTTTGACATCTTAATTTATTTACATACGGACTGTTCTGTCTAGACGCATCATTATGTATGCCGAACGATATGTATAAAGTGCTTAGGATAAGACACACAAACACATAAACAATTAACACATAACCAGCAGTCGTGTAAAATGCATACCATATATGTAAGTACAAAATCACTTACAGTAAATTAGACAGCATAAAACTCTTCGTATTTGATACTATTCAGAAATCAATCCTTACGGATGGCTTTGTTGGATGCACGTATTAAGCATAAAGTGAGCTTTAAACATTTTCTGCAGCCTGTGTAGTTTTAACTCGTGACTGTGAGTGAAATAATACTGCTAACGAAATGTTGAATGCCTATTAACGTCAGTCAGCGGATGCTCTTGAACCTTCACTTATTTTAATCAATGCCCGTTTTAAATACGGTTCGTAATTGTTTTATATACAATATATTTCTTGAACGAAGACAACGACAACGAGTTGAACAGTAACCACAAATATTATTAGCAACAATTAATAGCTATGAATCGGTGTGTATATATAATTGCTATTAGTTGTATAATAAAAGTCCAAGCTTATTTTAGAAGGTTAGTTTGTTTGTCACATTGTCAGTGGTCTGGTCGGTCTGCATATTATCTGAGTTGAAACACTTGTGAAAGTCCTGATTTGGACTTTTTGAATTAGACTGATTAAGAAATAAATGTACCACTAACTTAATAAATTTTTGAACTTTAATATATCTTTATTGTTTTTTCATTTGGGTCTTCCCAATAAAATTAAATTTGTATTTCATAACACAAGCATGTACATAGGCCAGTACATAGGGTCTCTAAAGCCCACTTTTCCAACCTAAATTTAAACCTACTTCAGTAATAGACGGCAAGACTATTCCCGTCATCCGTCAACACGCTGTAAGACTGTATATATGTATACTGTGTGGTACATAGCAACTAGAACCACACGGGTACTAACACTATTGTGTTTTTTATCCATTTATGCATTTGTCTTCTAAAAACTTAAAAAATCTTGAAACCCTAGCAAACATTTAACTTTTGAACAAAATTAAAAACAAAGCTTTAAAAAAAATTACTTCAAAAGTATACAATTATTGTTAAAATACACAAGTAATGCGTATTTAAAATACGTGCGTGCGTTAATTTCTATACAAAGTTAGAAGATTCAAATAATATCTACTGCGCTACGATAATGCTATGATGTGTAAATAGCGTTAAACACCAAATATTATCATAATAACATTGCGTAATACCCCTTAAGAACCAAATGTAATTGACTACGGTAAAAAGACAAATATAATAATACCCTAAAATACTGCACATGTATAGATAGCGGCTTCATTCCTTGAAGAGTAACGTAAACAGACCATTGTTTGTACACCAACAATGACAAATTAAAAGTAGAAATAAAACATTAACAAGCACTTGTATTATTTACCTTCAATGTTTTGAAGACTCTTATGACAACTCGAAACGAATGATTACCGTTATATATCGCAAATTGAATAACGCTATATGTACGTGAATAGTAAGTCGATTAGTAGCTAATACGAATGTTTAATACGACGCCTTTTAGACATTGCAGCCCCGCTTTTCGATCATCTCTCTCTCTCTCAATCCAATGGTTGCCTGGGAGGGATATCCAATTGGGATAAGGATTTCTTGTAAATATCATTAGTTACGAAGGATTTATAAGTACAATATTGTATCTGACTGTACAGTAAAGAATTTATCTATATATCTATCTTCTTATAATATGTCTTGTTTTGATTATTGTTTGAAGAGGCCTATCAATTACATTATTTATATGTACATTATTAGGACCTATTATAAAATTATTGTGTAGCAAGTTATACAATGAAATCATCACACACATAAATTTTTAAGGTGCAATAAAATACGAATTTATTACAAAACCATGTAAAAGTCACTCACGCTCATGTCTGTCAGATGACAGATATTAAGAATATGTGTATTAAATATCAATGCTGTTGTTACATACTATCAAAATTATCGCACAAAATCTGTTCACATTCCTTGCATCCTATCTAAACAAATTATATGATTGTATCTTTTGCTAGCATGCACACAGCTTCGACGATAGACTAAGATAAGGTATGAAATTTGCTCTAAGCCAATATAAACATTATCTTCATTGGCATTATGTCTAAGAAAAGTGGTTTTCCAACTTGTAAACTGTCCTTCCTAGTATCGTTTTCTCTCGAGATACTTTAATATACTTGTAATTACATGCATCCAAGTCGTAGATTTTCGAAGTAAACGCATTACGTGTGTATTTTTACAATAAAATAATTTGCATTCGACAAGGATTGCATGGATTGAAATGTTCGTCAGTGTACTAACTTTTTACCGTCTCAAATGCTAATACACGCCTCGTTTGCACGTGAGATTACCGCTACTTTACAAACTTAATGTACTTAGTCATGGAATAAGTAAATGTACTCGTATTGGCATGGAAAAGCAAAAAGTGTGAGTTATCGTTTTCGGTTTCGCCTTATTAAGCAATTATTGTAAATAGGAAGCAGGGTGCAAAAAGTTTACGCTCTAATGATTGTTCACATTAATTGTTATGATATATTCTTTTATTATGAAAATAGAATAAAATGCGTATGAACATTGGCAGCGATACAAGCAATTCTTTTGATCTGATCTGTTTGTAGTTCAATGAATTCCAATAAAATCCTCACAGAAAACCGGTTGTGAAGCAACGCTTGCGTAGCATTTCCCCGAAATGAGTGCGGTTTCCGGAGGCCCAACTCCTCCCTCCTCTCCTCTTCCCTCACCCACCTCTCCTAATCTCTCAACTCTTCTTCCCCTCCCCGCATCCGCAATCCCTCATCACCCTTAGGCGGGCAGCGCACTTATGACTCTTTGAGTTGCAGGTGTCAATGGATGGCAGTTGTCGCTATCAAGTGACCCGTCTGTTCGTCTGTCCCCTATAGTATAAAAAAAAATATGGAGAACAAGGCTATGAAATATACTTATTTTCTTTTTTTTTTTAAGAAGCTTCAAACATCTCCTATATACCTTTATATCTGCTGCCTTTTACTTGATTAAGTGGGTACTGGCATTTAAACACATTGGAACACAAACCGCCGTTTGGTTATCGATATAGTAAAAAAGAGCCACCCCTCTCTTGCCATAGGTGTCCTAAAAAGGGATTAAGGACCGGACTGTTTTATATCAGACTGTATATAGTGCTCGGTTGACGGCAGTAGGCTTGCCCCCTATTAGGTTAGAGGGACTGAAACGATAACCTTAATGAAATTCTAAGCAGCTAAATGTGGGGTTTAATACACCTCTGCTTACCCCTTAGGGGATATAAGCAGATATAAGCTAACGACTATATAGTCAATGTATGTATGTGTACAAAAGGTGTAACTACACTGGCAATGCTGTCTTACGGAGGTCTAATAGGGTGAAAGTACAATATCTACAGGTTTTTATAACCTGTTTCCTTTATATATTAATTAATATTATCTATCTGTTGAACCGGCCTTACTTCACTCGCATATTTTGTATAGGTAGATATATGTATATTCGGAACTGTAACTCCTTTTCCAAAATGAAAATGGACTAAATAACTCCATATAACTCCATGTGTAACATTAGATATCTGTTTGTGTAAGTGTCGTGAAAATCGATACACCCATTGCGGATATTTGCGGGATTATATACACAGACAAAATTTAAATGTTAGGTTATTTGTCGTAAGTAGCCACAATGTAAATATTCAAATGCACTAAGAAATTAACTGCCTAAACTGTTATTATAACATTACAAACAGATAACTACTTGAATTTAATTTTGTTTCTATGCAAAAAAAGTCTTGAGCACTTGTGTGTGACTTGTGATATTAGTTACTGAACTTTTGGTCATTTTTTTTTTAATAATATATGTGGACATACGAAGAAATTGATAAGGGGGGTTGTCGAGGAGTTGGGCCCCCGGCATCCTCACTCTCTCTCACTAGTTTGTCTACCGGTTTAAGTGAGGCCTTGGTATTACTCCTGATGAGCCGGCCTATTTGTGCATGAGCTAGACTCTAACACGATACAAAATGAAACATATTTAGCATGAAAATGGAGATTAATGCGTCTAGGGCTGGGAGCGAAATATATTGAAATGAATTGGTAGCGCTACACTAATAAGGGCATAAAGAAATCTAGTTATTATATTGAGATATAAACTGGGATTTAATCGCGGCTTAATATTTAAAAGATCTTGCTCATGGATGGACAGATAACTGAAGTAATAGGTACGATCGAAACGTCGTCGAGTGAACAAAAGTTATCTTTACCTCTGAACATGTGTCATGTGGGAACATAGAGGAAGTTACGCAATTATGTTCTATACCTAGTCTTGCCATAAATATTGTTAAGAGGAAACATTTTTTTTTTCTATTGCATAAAACATTGATTAATGTAGCATTGAACAGTTATGAAGCTTCAAAATTATCTCCATTGGCTTCAATACCAGGCCGTCTATCAATAGAAACACGCACTCTCTCCATGGGAAAATTCTTCACTGCCAATCTTATTGATTGTTTTAGGGACTCCAAGTTACTGGACTCTAAAACTGACCACAAATCATATTCCACCCGATAAGAACCGGGACTAGATGAAGGCAGCTCTTCAACTCTGTTGAAGTCAGGCAGTAGTCATAAACTCGGTGTTAAAATATTGTACAATTGTAAACAAATTCTCGTCATAATTTTTCGGATTTTGCGTACCGGTTAAGAAGTTGTGTTCATTTTACCATCCTTTTCATTTTTAAATTATCAGTTAAGTCATGACCAGTGCGTCTCTGATAGGCTGCAAGTTTTTTAGTATTAATTTTCTTTTAGACAGGATTTCTTCAAATTGTTTCCTTCATTGCTTTTGAGGAGATTTCATGGTACCTACCAATAGTCCGGTACAGTATAGAGTGTACATAGTTTACCCTACAAATGTTACTCTAACTATTGAGACGATTCATCAAATGATACTTTACTTGTCGCCGTCCGCGAATCCTTCGCTATTTATCAAGTCCGTTTCGTCTCTAGGCCGTGACTAGAAAATCATAGAAACATACAAACACTGGAAAAAAAAACACTTTTAACCCTCCTTTTTGCGCAGTCGGCAGAAAAAGCAACGTGAAATTCGGTATACTTATGCAGAATCATAAATCTCTTTTTCAATATGAGTATACATTTAAAATTACGTGTAAATGGGAACATTAAAATACACTCGTCCACTATACATAATATGTTATAATACCTGTCATAATTTGAAAAGTCATAAATTGACACAATAGTTATACAAATATGGCGGTGGTTTGGTAAATATAACATATTTCGATCACTAACAACAATAAAAGAAAAATTAATTGAAATTATACCACAATTAAACTATCGTATAGTATAGTTATTGAAAGAAATATATGATATATATGGAGAGTTATTAACATCGCAGTGATTAATCATAAGGTTAATGACCTCGGATTGGTGTTGTTCGTCTACGCAAGTGTTCAAATTTTGAATAATTATTTCTTTCGAATTTTATTTATTTTGTTGTGCAATCCTATAACGGCCCGTAATGCATTAGTGTTTAAATTCTAATTTAAAAGTTATATATAAAAACAGTTATTTTAAACGTTTTTGTTGCGTGCCGATTATAAAGACGCTTATCTTATCTGTAAGACTGTCACCACTCACGTCAATTTTGGGTTCAAATGGTTTGTGTTTATCGAGGTTGTAATCGTGGGGTTTATCATTAAATCGATTACATTTCTTACAAATACAAGTTACGCTTTACGAATAAAAACATGATAATAATTGAAGTTGAATTGAAAAGTTATTAGTTTCATAAGGACTCGAACTGCTTCTAGGAGAAAAGGAATCCTAAAATACTAATTCACATAAGTACATGGCGTTTTATAATATGTTTGTATTATTTGTTATAATAAGTTTTTAGAACCAGTGTCAGGTCAAGCTATTATAAAGATGCATTGTCATCGGAACTAAAGGTGTATGGGAAGCCGGTAAAATTTAATGTGCAAGATTTACCCGACCCTAAGATACTCGTACATAGAAACATTACAACTAAAATAAAAACTTGTTATAAGTCAATAAAATAATCTAAGAAATCGTTCAAGACACGAATAATTTGTTTGTATAACTGACACCTAATTAAAATAACGCGTCTTTGAACTGCACTTGTAGAATTTTTTACAATCTTATAAATAGTCAGGTGTCCGAGTTTAATATAAAATGTATTAATATTCGCATGTAAATATAGCGGTGCCGTGTAAGGAATAATTGTTTGACACGAAGGCGAAGTAAAAACCGTATTGATCACGATAATTGAGACATTCGATGGGGAAACTATTATATAATATACTGTTAGGATTATTTATCATCGATCATAAAATCGATTTGCGTGAGCGTTATAATGAAGCCACTTTGATATAGTTAGATACATAGATAGAGTTTACTTTATTGCACACTAAAATGTAGGACACAAAAAAAAAACATAATAATTAGTTATTAGTTATTAATTAGTTTATTAGTTCATTCAGTTTTTATTGGGTTGCCTTTATTTGTTTCCAAATAGTACTTTTTTGAATTAATTATAATTCCACAATATTTTTTAACTGAGCTCATTTACAGACACAAATAATCGTAAGGCTGTTTTTTTAACGAGTTTAATGTACTTATTATGTGGGTGCTAAATGCAATAGACATCGTTTTTATGGTATTATTTTTAATTTATATGCGATTATAAATATTATTAGAAAAAATCAAACAGTTTATCATTGATTGAACTTTTCTAACGTCAAAAAGTCTTCCAATTTACTGGAAGTAAATGACAACGAATGTAGGTATTATAAGCTGATAGAGAAGTCACAAATAACTTGTATTCTAGTTAACTCATACTAAGATAAAGGCCTAAGTAAGGATATTGTTTTTGATGCTCGTGCACCGGGTGACATTCGGATCCACAAGACCAATTTTTGACAGCTGATGTTTTATTTTTAATCAAAATTTAAAGAAAATTCTGTGTTCAAAATGTAAAATTCACTAAAGAAACAATATCAAGAAAAGTAAAAATAGTAATCTTCCATTAAGGCGATACTCTAAAACTTACCTAGACACCTGTCAATCTGTAATTGAACAAACAATCGCAACTAGGTTCCATTCCAATATTCAATACTGCAATAGCGTCTGTCCGCTTTAGACATTCGAATACATCGGTTTTAGAATAAAATTTATGACATAGTTGTAGTGTGATCAAAAAGGGGTAATTAATTATGTTAAATAATTATGAAACTTGTTTGAACAGGAATAAGTTTTTGGAGCAATTGAAACGAGCAAATTGGATGGCCGAGTGGTTCTCCGGTCCCCTTTTCCCGTGGGTGTTGTAAAAGGTGTCTAAGCGGTTGGAATGTTCCCTATAAGACAGTACATATACAGCCATAGGGCCCGGTTGACGGCAATAGGATGGCCCCTATTACGTTAGAGGGACCAAATTCTAATGAGCAAAATGTGGGTGTTTAATACACCTCTGCTAACCCCCTCGGGGATACAGACGTAAGCGTGTGTAATTTTATTTTATTGTATGTATGTGTTTAATTTATTTATTAGAGTAGTAGCTATCAACGGCCTATTTTTCATTTCTACTAGTGTGAACATAACTTATTGAGCACTGCGGGGGTTTACGAGCAGACACCTGCTATGATATGTTTATAGAAAATAATTGGTAATTAGTTTTATCTATATTATTGGGAGTAAAACTTGAATTATTGTTAAAACCAGATGCGTTTTAACTTATTCTTAAATTTTTCTTTCATTTATGTAAATTATGCAGAGATAAAAATAGTAGTTAATATCTGTTACAACCATTACACCTGATGCACAAATAACTTTATATAAAAGTATAATAAACTATTGGATTTATTACAAAACGGTTTCAATGTTTCAATTATTTTAATTCAATTCATCAAATTACACTTTCGAACTATGTAATCGATTGATGTGCCTTACCTAATCGATTCTACCAATTATAAAGAAGGGAACAGGTTTAGAAGTTGTACAAACATTATCATATTCAATGTTATGATTAATGATCAACTATAATGAAATCTGAAATTTATCGAATTCGAAATTTATATAAGTTCTGTAAAAGGTTCGTTTCATTTTTAATCTTTAAACTTCACAGTTTGCATTCTGTATGCTTTGTTATTTACTTTTCTATTCATTTCTTTCTTTACCATTGTACATTTGTTTAACAGTGGTAGAGCCATGCTTAGGCATGAATACCACGGCCTCACAGAAAATCGGTTGTGAAGTAACTCTTGCATTGCATATCCCCGAAATGAGTGAGGTTTCCGGAGGCCCAACTCCTCTCCCCCGTCCTCTTTCTTTCCCTTCACCCCCTCTCCTCTTTCCCATCTCCTCACCCCTCTCTCTTCTTTCCCCTCCCCGCATCCCCCTAACCCTTATCACCCTCAAAGGCGGGCAGGGCACTTACGACTCTTGAAGTGCAGATGTCCATGGAGGGCAGTTGTCACTTACCATCAGGTGACCCGGTTCTGCGTCTGTCCCCTATAATGCATAAAAAAAAGTCAAGGATCCCACAACAACTTAAACATATGGAAATGTTATTTGGTATTGGCTGTTTATCAATGAGATGTCACCATATAACTGTACATACGCCTGTTATGGGCCTACAACGGTGAAATATTCAGTCCCACTTTGTTATAAAGTAAAATTTGATGAATAAATTCATATTGTATGTATATGGTTTGCTTCCTTAAACCTACATTATTGGTATAAGTAGATGTCATACATATTTATATGGCACTTACATTTGCGTGAAATAAACTTTCCTGTTTATTTCCTGATTTGTTTGCGGGTCTGGTGCAACATTTATGTGTAAAATGTTTCTGACAATTTTAATGCGTTGGTCGCGTGGTAGCGGTGGTACAGTTTAGATTAAATAATGGTATTTGTAGCGAAAATGTGATACGAATTGAGAAGTCGGCTAGTTGTCGATGTTTATTCAATATTATTAAGTTTGTAGACCAAGCCCACCTAAATAACCTTCTAGAACAAATCACTACTTGTATTCTGTTTTTTTTTTACAAGATATTTCTTAATGTCTAATGAATTTTATACTCCCGTTTTAACTTTTAATGTTCTACGATTGGAGCCATTGGGTGTTAACTTCTAAAGACAGAATTATCTTAAATCTTCTACGTAAAACAGACTTGTGCGGCCTCCAACGACTAGATCGGCGGCGGTGCGGCAGTCCATGAGTAAGATTTTTTTTTATAAAAGGAAAGATGATCAGGAATAAAGTAAAGAAAATGTTTTTTGTTTTTCAAAACAGGCTTACAACAAATTATTTTAAAACATAAGAAACCAAAACAAAAGAACTATATATATTAGGTTGGCAATTAATAAACCCGCCATCTTTGTACACAAATTTATTTATTTTTTTAAGTATACAAAATCAAATTATTTCTCAACTATATAAGCTCCGTCGTTTTCTATCACCTGTCAACGCGCTGGCAGAGACATAATGTCTTCCTCGTAGAAATTTTTTGGCTTTTGATAAAAAAGGTGGTAAGGTCACTTTTAAGGAGGTCTTCATTTTTAAATTTTATATCTGCTTAGTAGTGGGCTAGAGAACGAAATAGATGATAATCTGAGGGCATAATGTCTGGAGAGTACGGTGGCTGAGGAAGGACCACCCAGCCAAGTGAAAGTAATTTTTCACGAGTCGCTTTCGCAAAAAGTATACTTTATTTTGATTTTTCGGTAATCTCGCTGCTACTTTATCCAGTTGGTCACAATAAATATTGGCCGTGATTGTAGTGTTAGATGGCAACAGCTTCCAGTATATAATTCCGTTTATTCCCCACCACACACTTAAAATAACTTTTTTACCCGTGTCAGATTTTGGCGTCGGTACTCCAGCTCCTCCAGGTCCAAGCCACTGGTGCTTACGCGAAAAATTTGTGTACATAACCCCATTTTCATCCAACGTAATTATATATATCAGCTCCTCATTTGTACGATGATAACTAAGTAGTTCCATGCACACGTTAGCTCTCTTCTGAAGTTGAAACGGCGTCAACTCATGTGGCAGGCTATTTCCAGGTCTTTTCTAAAACGTGGAGTTGTTTTTCTACTGCAGTATGAGAACACTGAAGCTGCTCTGCCAGACAACGTGAAGTGAACCTGGGATCCATTTTTATGAGTATTTTTAACTCATCTATATCTATTGTAGGTGGTCGTCCTGGATGAGGTTCATCAGATATTTCATAACCCATTGTTAAATCTTCTGAACCAATGTGTGGTAGTATCGTAAGAGAGCACGCCTTCGCCCATCGTTGAAATTCGTGAAGTAAAAGCAGCCGAAGTTCTCTACGAGAAATGTACATAATTTGCTGTAGTTTTACTATTCGAGATCCAGTTGTCAACTGACCTAACATACAACTCTTGCTTTATTTATATACTACTCCAAGAAATTTGAGATAGCTTTATAAAGTTTTAGAAACTGACCGAAAAAAGTGGCGGGTTTATTAGTTGCCAACCTTTTTTTTTTAACGTGGGGAAATCCTCATGGACTATACTCCGCCGGGGGCATCAGCGGAGGGGTGTGCCAGACTTGACCGGCTAAAACCATCACTGTGTTCCTTCCTCGCACCTGCTGCCGAGGGCCGTGGGAACACGACATTCTTCCGCGGCCAGCAGGTGACCGTCCGGAGCGGACCCCATCTCGTTTTGAAGGGGGGGGAAATGTGCCTCTACCCCCAACGTCACTCCCTGAGGGAGGCGCGCGGAACACTACACGCCTGCAACTTCGGACCTGATTTTATATTTAAAAAAATGTAGTTACAATTCTTATATATACATACAACAGCTATATCTCTTACTGAGGGTTATTATGGTATATTTAATTAAATATTCTGGATAGGGGGCTCGGACCTGGCAATAGCCACTTACTTGAGCTTACACTCCCCAATTCTGTGTGTAAGTAATATCCTTTCCCTTCCAATATCTTCCCTTACTCGTAGGCTTTCCATTCAATATTATTAACTGCACGGATTTGGCTGTGGTCTAAGTGGTCGTCTCGCCACCACACTGCCGCGGCGAGTGTTGTTGGTTCGATCTCCACGCGGGACAACACTTTGTGTAATCCTCAAGTTGTTGCTCTGAGTCTGGGTGTTCTTTGTCTCTATGTCCGTTATTTGAATGTTTGTAAAGGTTGGTCTTTAAAAAAAATTATACCTCAATGATAGTGGTCTTTCCGGGATAGTATATTATTACGTTAGTAAGACCAACTTGAAATCGGCAAAACATATGTGTTTTATACACCTCTACCCCTTGAGAGATACAAGAGTAAAGCACGTGTATGTGTGTATTTATTAAATACTAGTTCCATTACTGGAGATGGTCTGTCTGGAACTAATCGAACATAGTTGACCATGAAGTATGCAACATGAAATGAATAATAAAAATAGTGTCAAACTTCAAAAAGTAGAGTGGAGTAGTAGTAATAAAACGGTACCATATGTGGAACGATTTTGGCGTCAAATTGCAATGACACGGGTTACCAAGCGAATAGAAGATGAACCCGATCTTTCCGCTCAATTATATACCAAATATATTCACGAATTTTTGCTTTTTTTTTTTTCATTTTCAATTATTATTTTTATTTAATCTTTTATATTTCTGCTTTTAATGTTTCTATAAATTGCTAATTATGCTAGTTGTACCTACAAATATCATATTTTATTTGTTATTTTTATTTTATTTACAATCTGTATGTTATCTAATCAATGTATGTATGTAATTAATACATTTATGTTTATGTTTATGTTTATAGTATTACAATTGTGCACACGTCTGTGAGGTATCTACTACTAAAAAAAATACGAATTCTACTGAAAATAAGATCACTTTTAGGGGCCGAAGCATACGCTGAGTTGCGGCCTTATAGACACTCGTTCAGTTAATTTTATTGTACGTTGTTGTTTGGTATAAGTAAGTAATTCTTTGTTTTAATTTAATAATTTCTGACCTGGTTAGTAAATGTATTTTCTTTCTTTCAATACGCTTGCCCTTTATTTCGTTGGTGTGTAGGGCTTTTAGGGACACAAGCGTGTGTGTGACTACATATGTTTTTTATAGCAAGAATACTAGCAACGGGGGGTCACGCATTACTAGTATTCTGTTGTTTAGACTAATGGTTAGACTGTAAGTAAGACAAATTTCTATCCCCATCACCTGGATGATTGGCACTTCACCAAAGAGCGTACTCCTACCTAAACGGCTGGCAACGCAGTTGTGACTCTTGAGTTGCCGGGGTCCGGGTGGCGGAAGTCACTAAAAATCAGTTAACCCTTCTGCTTGTTTACCCCAATCCCATAAAAAAATACTTTCTTTAAAATAAACCTTAGATTACATTAATAGTACAACACATTGGATAATTTAGGAAGTAATTTAAGTAAATTGTAATTATAAAATCAAGGTCATAAATTGCCATGTAGCTTGCACAAGTTACATCTAAAAGTTTTATTTGCCTACCGCACGCGCCCGTTAGTACGCGTCTGACATATATGTGACAAAACATTATAAGGCTAGAACTCATCTTATTATAATTCCTTGTAGAGCCACTGCACATTGTCAATTTTCAATCGCAGTTTGAATATCTGACATTCAATGATTATCATACTTTTTTGAGTTGTTTAAGTAGGGAAGTACCTGTTACTTTAACTCTTACGTCACATTTTATATACTGTAAATATAAATTATTTCAATCGTGATTACAAAATACATTTTCAAATTGATATAAAAATGTTTATATAAGTACTTATCTTTTACAGACATTAGCTGAAAACACATTTAGTTGAGGCATCTATGAGTAGACTAGATGAGGCTTCAGGCTTCCTATTTATGACTTTTGATACAAGTATATTTCATTGACATTACAAAGTTATTAATTTGAAAATTACTAATAAATGTATTTAATACTTACTAAATAATTTGCCGAGTAGTTCATGGTGTAGTAGAGCCACCATCTCTTCTTCAGGTGTCGTAAAAGGTGCCTGAGGACGACAGACTGGGCTCTCTATCGCTCTAGCAGAAGCAGACGTGTTCCACGCGAGCCTAACTAAATATGAGGGTGGGGGACCCCCACACACCATATTGGGGTCGCCTTCGTCAAAAGGCGCTAAGGTCTAGGGTACACCTGAGGCCCCACCCATAAGACCCATTGACGGAACACTGTGTGGTTTTAGTCGGTTCGGTACCACTTTACCCATTAGCCCCGGTAAAGGTGATGACCCGTTTCCACACAAAAAAAAATATGTGGTTGTTTAAAACACCTCTGCCTACCCCGAAATACACACATGAGTAAAACCGTATATGTAAATAAATATGAATCTAATTCACGAAACTTTTTATTCTTATGTTATATAATATTTCAAAGACTACATTTATAATCAAAATTGATTAGGAAATGGATTATACAGTCATTGTAAACTAGCTCGTGAATAAAAGCGTTTTATTGGATTACCGCATTAAGTATCGAATAAACGCTCTGTTGAGTTTTTTTTATTGATTAGTATTGATTTACTGTTGTTGTACAGCGCTGTTATGGTGACGCACGCGCCGTCATTCGCGAGTCGTGCACGAGAATTTTATAAGTATTTAACTTGAGACGCCATGCGTCGTGAAAGAAGAAAGTGCAGTGGAGTAATGATAAAAAAAAGAATATCAGAAGGTACTCTAATAGTAGTTTGGAACTTATGTTACTATTTTTATTCAAGTTACTAAGAACCTTCGTAGTCTTACAACAGCTATGTGAACCTCGACTCTGAACACCATTGTCACATACGCACCAAAAAAAAAATACACTCTTTCAATTCGTACTAGTTTCCATCTGCAGCTTCGCCCGCGTGATGTGACAATAAAATGTTGCCCATGTGCTTCCCCAAAGTTTAGTAATAGTATCCACATATTAAAATTAGCTCTGAAAGGTAACAGCGAGACAGAGTTACTTCCACATTTACAAGACTAGTACAGATTATGGAACATCTAATTTTAAGTAATAATGGCCTATAGAAAAAGGAAACAGTCCATCATAAAAACAACGTTTAAAGTCAATACTTCAGTTTACTTTAAAATTACTATACTCGTTTATGTGAGTGACAACACCAATCTTTACACAATCTAATATTAATTCTCAACAACTGCGTTTACTCATAAATAATGTGTTTTTACTGGGACTTAAGACTGTTATTATTCTCATCTATTACACTGGGTATAACCATATAATGTAAGGTATACTGTTTTAAAGAAAACAAATTCCATATATGGATCATAGTAAGATCATTTAAACAGTATATTATGACACAAATGGAATCATCATCACTTAATTACGCCACACAGGAAGTGGTAATAATAAATGTTGATAAGTCAAAGTTATTAAGTCTATAAGTTAAAGTAATTAAGTCAGAGCAACAAACAATCAACTTGTTAGGGGCTGTGGATGAGTATACATATGTACATATCAATTTCATCATCATCATCGTGAGATTTATTCATTTCGAGAGAAAATAAAACACAGTCTATAAACATATCTAAGTAATTAAGAAAACACATTTTCTTCGTCGAATTGTAAAAGGCAGTATAACGTTTTTAATACTGTCAGTTTGCTAGTCTATGCTAGTAACTCTATTTCAACAAATAAAACACAAACAAAATTACATTCACATTTATACTCGTAATATTGTTTTAGAAAAGTTAAGGACCAAGCCACTAGACTAGGTAAGTTATTTTTTTTTTAATAAAGTTAACAACACTTTAAAAAAGCCTGATATAAAAAGAAGGCGAAAATATGTGTCAAAAACGAGTAATTTTTTGTTATTCAGAACCGTAATAAATTTAAATTCTATTAAGATTCCATACCAAGAATAGAATTATCTTGTTACTATAAAGTAAAATTACAATAAGATATTATTGTTGTCGGGTTACTAACGTAAAGTATATATATTTATATCTATTTGACTGGACTGTTGGTCTAGGGGTTAGTGACGCTGACTGCTAAGCCATAGGTCGTGGGTTCGTTTCCCACCAAGGACAAATATTTGTGTGATGAGCATGATCATTTGTTCTGTGTCTGTATATGTAAGTATTTAGAAGTATATAAGTATGTCTATCTCTGCTTAATTTGGGATCAGACGGCCGAGTGTGAGTTGTGTCAAGATTATTATTATTATTGTATAATTATTGAATTTCATTTTATGTGTTAACTTTTAGGTACTGGCCATTTTTTCAAATGCATATCTCAAATTGATTTTAAACTATTTTATTACAGTTGTAGGGCGTTACGCTGAGACGTTGACACTACCTAGTATAGCATAATATATAATAATACGAGTATAACATACTTACTTACTTTCATTTTATTACGTTAACTTTCTATATAATGAACTTTATTTTACAAATATTTAAATTTGTATGAAATTTATAAATGTTGATAATTATATTATTTCGATATTTTAATGTTATTTTTATTCAATTACACCTAATGGAATAAATGGTTTATAATTCTATATTTTATATGAACTGACATCAAATACTATAAATAAAACATAACGATGTAAACAATTATATCTTTTATTGTGGGAGGACAATACTGTTAGTAATAAGATGTCTGGAAATTAAAAAAAGAAAAAAAACATTTTTTCTTAAACCTTAACCGATTCAAGTTTTTACCAGGTCTTGAATGTCTATATTGTATCGTTACTCAAATTCTGTAAAATATAAATGGACTACAAATCAAATTCTTTGAAATAATTGTAGTATTTATAGTGTGAATCTCTCTATCTATATCATAAATATGGACATAAAATGAAGTTTCCATGTTGTTTTCCATTTGGCTTTGTAATGGTTTCTTGGTTTGAGATGCTGTTTCATTGTTTTATGTCACGCAATCAACTATACAATACATACGAAGATTTCAATCTATCGACATAAACTTTATGTAGGTTGACCTTTGAATCATTTGTTTAACAGAATTTTTTATATGATTTACTTATTTTTGTTATGGTATAGTGTGCAAACGGGCAGACGGATTACCTTATGGTAAGTGACTACCACCGCTTTTGGACATCTGCAACTTAGGAGTCGATTGATACTTATACTAACTGTTTTTTAATTTCGAAAGACCTGACTGCAATCTGCTTACAGTGGTTGAAAACATGCGTCGACACCACGGGTTAAAACAAAACTCTAGAAATCAGTACGTGTTAACTGCACATGTGCATCCAGTCTGATAGCAGCGCGGTCTTTTATGAAAGAAAAATGGATATCCTAGTTTCGCCATAGGTATTTAAGGTTTTGCGGTTCGCGTCGTTATTATGACATACGTAGTGACTCCGAAGGCCACACCTAGAGAAACTCGGAGATATCTGCCAATAAAAACAAATAGAAAAAGTCATCGAACGACAATTCTTGTATTAATTTTATCATTCTTGGCTAATGATCGACTTCGGATAGGAAAAGGCTACTGTAGTATGGTTAAGGCTGTACTGGGTTGTAGCTATTAAGGGTAATCCATTGCACCTTTCGATGTAGGATCTAGTTTGTAGACATTTGAAATCGAATTTGATCCTATTTCTTAGCGCCGTGATTTAAAAATGCATAAAAATTTGTCAATCTTGAATGTTAAAAATTATACCTAAGTTACAAGTAAGCCAATAAATTACTATTACCTATAGTTTTAATTTTAAGCGTGGGAGCGTCATGCGTAGGCACGTATGGGCCGGTTCGACCGGAGTATTACCACGTTGCGGCCTCTTAGAAAACCTGTTGTTAAGAAAAGCATTGCGTTAGGTTTCTCCAAATGATTGAGGCTACCAGAGGTCCAAACTTCCTCTCGTCTCTCCTTTCAACTCTTTCCCCTCCCCTCAAAAATGGGGAGCGCAAGTGCGACTCTGGAATTGCAGTTGAACTCCGAAAGTTACTTAATATCAGGTAATCCACCTGCTCGTTTGCTCAACTATACTAAAAAAATATATACAGACACAACCTTAGGTATCTTTAAAATATAACAACCAAGAAGTTATCATCCTGTCAAAACCGCAAAAAAACTTTCAGGAAATGACATATTAGTAATGCAGTTTCATTCTTAGTGAATTCGATAGACTCAGACTCGTTAATGGAGATAAACTTGGACATTCACTTCCGTGAATCCAGGGCTGCCAACCAAACGTGTTTGCAATTAAATCTCAAGAAATTGAATTTATTAGGTGGTGGTCTGTCCTTACTTGCATCTGATATCAAATGAGTATTGAGACGGCATACCTACAAGCGAGTAAATCTAAATTTATGTAAACAGTTTAAGTGTAGCTCGGTAGTTGCTTGCGTGGGTTTCAAATTATTATAGATATCTCACTCATCTGTGACATTTTGTATCAGTCTGGAATGAAAACGCTAAATCAAACGTTTACAGTCAATATAATTCATGCTTCAGACTATGCTGTCTTCGGCCTTTATGCTTTGCCATACAAATGTTAACGCTATTAAGTTCCGTTGTCGCAAAAGTTGAAGAAAATCCATATTTCAACATGTGACATTTAATTTTGCAGTGTTTTTCTCGGTTGGGTTGATCTGACAGTACAAGCAATCAGCCAGTGGCCTATTAACGTCAACAGACTTACCTATTACATGCATGCATTAGTGGGACTAAATTATGGTTGGTAAAAAGTGAGCATTTGAGACCCCTTCGGGGATATATGCGTGATAGTATGTATTTAATGCTCAAGGATACTTACTCAATATCGTATTAACAAAGTATTGTTATATTCATATACTATATTCGTTATTGTATAGCCATTTCTAATATGGGTATTTTTATCTAGCATACAAATAAACTGATTTAATAATTTGCTCAACCCTAAAAACTTCCTATATGGTTCGATAAAAAATGTGTAAGCGATGCGTGCGTAGATCGATTGGCATGATTACATGAAATCTATCTCCATCAACAAATTATTACTATCTTAACACATTGCTATCTTTATACTTAGAAATGGGTTTGAATTGAACTGTGATACATACATAAACACACGCCCGTATCCCCGAAGGCTAAGCAGAGGCGTTATTAACTCATAACTTTTTGCTGATTATAATTTAGTCTCATTTTTAGGCACTTTTGGAAATTCGATGGGAAAAATTTGGAGTGTATTGACAGGAAAGGGAGGATGGAAAGAGAAGGACAAGAGTATTGCTTACACAGATGAATTAGAGAGTATAAGCAACAGCTCAAGTTAGTCAAGGTCGTATACCAATATTAACATTATTATAAAGAGCATATTTTTGGTAAGAGTTAGAAATTATTTAATAATATAAAAATGCATGCTTTCATAAAAATAAAAAATTAAATCTTGGAAATTTACAGAAAAAAAAAACATAATAGATTGTTTAGAAATTAACCACACCAGGAAATGCATTTTCAACCATATCTTAGTACCCTCACGTAATAGGGACAATCCTATTGCCCGCTGTTTCGTTACAGTGAATGCTTTTGTTTATACAATATTTCATACTTGAACAGCCTTTTACTCATACCTATTTCAGGAAAATGCATGTACTTGTATTTATGTTAAAAATATAGTAAAATTAAAAAATAAAATAAAATGAATAGTGTTCTGGAATATCATTATTTAAGTATAAAATTACTAGCGTAAAATAATACATTTAAAACCGGCGGAAGCTGTAATTTGCTACCTGTAAATGCCGGAGGTATGAAGATTTACGAAGTATAAATTAGTATATATAAACTATTTTATTATAATTATTTTTTTAATTCTTAATAACTTTTTTAGTATGTAGTATAAAATTGAAAATTCAAGGTTATTTATTAAACGAATAATAATTAAAAGCAAAAAAATATATAGCTAGATGTTCTTCAGTCATGTCTGAAATCAGGTACTTTGGTATAAGGGGTTTTTATTGGTTTATCGGAACCACCCACTAACATGCTGTCACTCCTATCTCTTTTTTGTATTTTTATTGGTTATATTATAGATAGTAAGATAATTATAATAAATATATATAGAAAATAACTGAAGTTCTTTGGTAAATGTTGTAACACCAACACAATATACTACACAATGTCACAACCTTTTTTTTTTTCAAATATTTACGCTTTTATCTAAGATTTCGTAAATTAATAATAATACATCTCCTAAACTACTACTAAATAAAATGTATAAAAAGTTTAAACGATGAGATGAAAATTGTAGTCTTAAGGCAGTCTCGTTTCCGTTTGTGTTCCGCAGGTTAGTATACTCTGGCTATGTGATCAGTGGTCATGACTTACGGCCTTGCAACAAAAAACATGATTTCTACTTTCAATGTACATAGTAATTGCAAAGGTTTTAGTTAATAAGTCACCACCACCATCCAACCGCTTGGACTTTAATAGATCCACTCCATAAAGGGACGATTATATGTGTGAAATACGAATTCCAAGTGTGTATGTCCATTTATAATGCCTTACTAGGATACTACACAAGGATATTTCTCTCTTATAAACTAAATCACAAAAAAATCTTAAATAAACTATCATTGCAGTTATCACTTAATTTATTAAAAGTTTTGTTGTTTCAGTACACCTCTTTCTATATGCCTCCAAGTATTATGTGAAATTTTAGTTGTGTTTTTTTTAAATTATATTTGAACAATAGAATAAGCGGTACAACTATTGGTTATTTTATAAATATGAGCTATGATCTCTTACGAGTATATGTATCGAATTCATAATTTAGCTATAAATATACAACTAAATTTTGTTATGAAATATTTATGTAATTTATTTGCATTTTATGTAGGTTTTGGAACTCGTCTGGGATCCCAGACGTGGTTGACAATTAGTTCTGTACACCTATCCGAGAAAGCAGAACCATTTCTTGTTCAGTTGCACATGTTTTTATTTTATGGTGTTATTATTTTTAAATAAAAACATGTGCCATAAAATAAAAACATGTGCCGTCGCAAGTGATAATGAGCCCTGCCAAGCGCTTCTAAGGTCGAGCCTCATTTTGCAATTTTTACACTACGACAATTGTGAGAATTGCAGCCCGTTTTGTAACCACTAATAAAGTTGTAAAATAGCATATTTGCCTCATCTCATGTGTTGTGGTTTAGTCGCAAAAAAATAGGATTTGCAAAGCCTTTGTCCTGTAGCGTGTAACTTAGCAAATAAAAAAAAAGAAAAAGAATAAGTTAGCTAAATCATTTAAGACTAGTCCATGAGAGTATATTTTTATGAAACATGGCAAATAAGAAATCGCTTCTTTCTGAATGTCATATTTGAAAGGTAGAGTTCTTATTTTTTTATTAACACTACGTAAAATAAAACACCACAAAGAAATGAACAATGAGGAATAACTACACCTGGTTGCTGAAGTACTTAAGCAGTCAGGCAATGATAAAAGATCGGGCTGTAGAGGTACACACTCTGCTCCTTTATCATTTATTAACGAGCTTTAATAGTAGGTAATAACATTATCTGCTTCTGTAGAGCGCACGTCTGGAGTATGATTGATCTTCGTTTATTTGTGTGAATAATTCCAGGTATATTCACGAGGGCAATTATGAGTGATTGTGTAGAAATCGTACTGACTGAAACTGACCATTGTTTTTGGTTAGGTATTGCACAGACTGCTATTTCTGCATGAGATAAATATGTAAGAAGACGGATAACTATAACTTTTGTCATTATAAAGTCAGATCAAGTTAAATGAGACGACTCGTACCTATTTCGAACCTGCAAAAGGTTACAATTACATGTATTTTTTTTTATACTATAGGGAAATAGACGAACAGACGGGTCACCTGATGGTAAGTGACAACCTCCGTCCATAGACACCTGCAGCTCAAGAGTCGTAAGTGCGCTGCCCGCCTTTGATGGTGATGAGGAATAGAGGGATGCGGGTAAGGGAAAGAAGAAACGGAGGATTAGGATATGGGAAAGAGGAGAGTGGGATTAGGATATAGGAAAGAAGAAAGGAGGGATGAGAGGAGAGGAAAGGGTTGAGCCGGCCCATTCGTGCCTAAGCATGACTCTACCACTGTTAGTTTCATTTAACTCACAAATTCCCGGAGCTGTTTAGACTTGTTTGAATTTTATACGCCTTTTAACAAATTTGTATTTGTTAATTATTTTTTTCTTCAAAAGAAATGGTCTTTGCCGCTTTAAATGGTGGAACTTTTGAGGAAAGATAAAAATATTTTTGTAAGCATTTGAGTTTGTTTTCATATCTAGGCCGAGAATCTACCGTCGTATGTAAAGCCGTGTCGAATGCGCAATAAAGATAAAGAGTCCAAGAACAAATCATCTTATGCGTTTGTCCACTTCATCCCCGATAATCCAACGAGATCACGGAGAAACAGAGAAGCCGAAATGCATTACTGCTTATCTTCACCGTAAGCAGCAGGGAGGCATTTCGTATATACATTGCATTTTATTAAACAAAGCCGTATAAAAATAAATCTTCGGTACATTTCTAAGAGCATGCTATCGTTTCACAAAGTTCTTTATACTTTCTAGGTTGTTTAAAATAATTAAAAATTATATACATATGGTTGAGTAATAACAATAAACTTCCTTTTCCTAAAAGAACTACTTCGATATAGTCACGCAATGCTAGCAATTGCTAAGTACAAGAGTACTTAACAATTTCACAGTCGTGTAATACTCGTAAAACATGTCTATGCATAACTTTCATTTACTTTTTATATGAAGTCCTCATATAACAAGTATAACTAAACATTAGTAAAAGTAAAGTGTCACCTTATTGAAAGTCATTCAAGGGCTGCTTGTAAAAATACGCCAGTGCACAATGTAGTATTCATTAAAAAAAAAAAAATTATAAGTAATTATAAACATATTGCAGTAAAGTTACAAGGTTTATAATGACCATAACATTTTTTAGCAACTTTTTAAATTTTAATTTGATTTTCTACAATTTTATAGTCATCTTATGGGCTTAGGTACTTGGTCGAGTCATATGGACTTTGCGAATAAATTCTTTGTAAAAATATATCATTATTTGAGCTATAACTTTAGTAAGAGGAGAGGGGTTTTCCTCCTTAAAAAATAGGTGATTATTCGTAGGTTAGCAACCTGATTATGATGATGACGTGTAAATTACAATAACTTGTATCTTAAATACACATTTAAACTCGTGGCAGCTAAGGGTGAGGTATTGTAAAAATCGAAATACAATATTTTATATCATTCCGTAGCCGTAGTATATCATTCCGTAGTTGTAGTGGTAGAGCCATGCTTGCTTAAGCACGAATGGGCCGGCTCGACCGGTGCGATACCACCCACGGCCTCACAGAAAACCGGTTGTGAAGTAACGCTTGCGTTGCATTTCCCCGAAATGAGTGAGGTCTCCGGAGGCCCAAAATCCCCCACCCCCCTAATGATAGCGCTGTTAACGAAAAGGATACCCCAGGGGGGTACCAGCGCTAGCGTTGGAGAATCCCCCCCTGGACGTCCACCCTCAGTACGGATTATGCCTGAGCGTGGACGCCCAGGCTGCCCCTCGTACTCTGGGGGGGGCTCAACTGCGCTCTCAAAATCTGCTCGGG
The DNA here is from genome assembly GCA_947561695.1 of Tyria jacobaeae. Lineage (NCBI taxonomy): Eukaryota > Metazoa > Arthropoda > Insecta > Lepidoptera > Erebidae > Tyria > Tyria jacobaeae. Next base: position 16,527,792 of record OX387212.1, read on the forward strand.
GCAAGAGAAGGCACACCATGGCACCCCCTGTCACGTTTACCGTGGATTTTTGTAACATCAGGGGCTTACATTCAAACCTCGACACTGTCCACCACCACCTTGAGACAGCAAAGCCGGCCTTGCTCTTTTTAACCGAGACGCAGATATCATCTCCAGCGGACACATCCTACCTCTGCTACCCTGGGTACGGATTGGAACACTCCTTTGTTCCTAAGGCTGGTGTATGCGTGTACGTTAGAGATGATATCACTTCTCGCCGCCTCGGCAATCTTGAAGGTAGGGACCTCTCCATCTTATGGCTACGTGTAGACTGCGACGACCATCCCCGCATCTACCTATGCCTCTACAGGTCCCATAGCGGTGATGCCGAAATGGACCGACTCATCGACCACGTCCAAATGGCTACAGACTCAGTGCTCCAGCAGGTCCCATCCGCAGAGATCGTGATTCTTGGCGACTTTAACGCCCATAACGCCGAATGGCTTGGTTCGCGCAAAACCGATCATGCGGGAAGGTCTGTTCACGATTTCGCCTTGGCATATGGCTTGACGCAGCTGGTAGCAACGCCTACGCGAATCCCAGATGCAGAAAGCCACGTGCCTTCACTGTTGGATCTTCTGCTGACCTCACATCCTAACGGCTACAAAGTATCCGTTGAGGCCCCTCTTGGCTCTTCGGACCATTGCCTGATTAGGAGTATGGTGCCACTCGTTCACTCGCTGCGGCCGCGAGTTACAGGCAGTCGCCGCGTATGGCACTATAGGTCAGCAGACTGGGATGGAATGAGAACATTCTTTGCATCCTACCCATGGAGGCAGGTTTGCTTCTCGCCGGATGATCCCAATGTCGTTGCTGACTCTGTCGCGGATGTTGTGCTTCAGGGTATGGAACTTTTCATTCCATTCTCCCTGATTCCCACAGGTGGCAAGTCCCAGCCTTGGTTTGGTCGAACCTGCAAAGCGGCGTCCCGCCGAAAGCAGGAATGTTACCAAACATGGGCTAATGCAGCGACAGCACGGGATGTAAAGACCAGCACATTAAAGAAGCAATTTAACTTTGCCTCCAGGTCCCTCAAAAGAGTAATTGCTGGGGCGAAGTCGGCTCACATCGGCAGAATTGGCGAGAGACTAGTTAGTCTCCCCTCCGGAACTCGTGCATTCTGGTCTCTTGCCAAAGCTGTCCAGGGGAACTTTTGTAAGCCATCCCTTCCACCTCTGCGCATAGGAGATAATTCGTTGGCCCACGACGCTAAAGAAAAAGCCGATCTTCTGGGCAAACTCTTTGCGTCCAACTCGACCCTGGACGACGGGGGAAGCGCACCGCCGACCATACCGCAGTGCGAGACCCGCATGCCGGAAGTCCGGTTTACACAAAGGGCAGTGCGTAAAGCGCTTCTTTCCCTCGACGTTCATAAGTCGAGTGGGCCCGATAGAATCTCTCCTATCGTGCTGAAGGCGTGTGCTCCAGAGTTAGCACCGGTTTTAACGCGCCTTTATCGGCTTTCCTACTCTCTTGGCGTAGTCCCGAACTCATGGAAGACAGCTCTAGTGCACCCAATCCCTAAAAAAGGAGATCGCTCGGATCCGTCCAACTACAGACCCATAGCCATCACCTCCTTGTTCTCCAAGATAATGGAATCCATTGTTAACTGCCAGCTCCTCCGGTACTTAGAAGACCACCAGCTCCTCAATGATCGACAATACGGCTTCCGTCGGGGTCTTTCAGCTGGTGATCTTCTCGTATACTTGACTCACCGGTGGGCACAGGCGATCGAGACCAAGGGGGAAGCGTTGGCCGTTAGTTTGGACGTGGCGAAGGCCTTCGATCGGGTCTGGCACAAAGCGCTCCTTGCGAAGCTTCCTTCCTATGGGCTTCCCGAGAAACTGTGCAATTGGCTCACCAGTTTTCTTACAGACAGAAGCATCAAGGTCGTTGTTGACGGTGCATGCTCCGACTCGAAGTCTGTTAATTCTGGTGTCCCACAAGGCTGTGTGCTATCACCCACGCTGTTTCTTCTGCATATCAACGACTTGCTGCAGATTAGCAGCATCCATTGCTATGCAGACGATAGCACGAGTGATGCCCTTTACACCGGCCGCGCTAACATTTCTCGGGTAAACGTCATCGAAAGCCGATCCAAACTTGTGTCTGAAATCGAAACTTCTTTATCAAAAGTTTCAGATTGGGGTCGACTTAACCTAGTCCAATTTAACCCCACGAAGACACAGGTTTGCGCGTTCACCGCTAAAAAGATGCCATTGGTCGTATCACCTCAATTTGAGAGCACTTCCCTAACTGCATCAGCCAATATCGGAATCCTTGGCGTCGATATATCAAGCGAAGTCCAGTTTCACGGTCACTTAGAGAGTAAGGCCATATTAGCCTCGAAGAAGCTTGGTGTGCTAAACAGATCGAGACAGTATTTTACTCCGGCCCACCGCCTGCAACTTTATAAGGCGCAGGTTCGGCCGCACATGGAATACTGTTCTCATCTCTATGCAGGTGCACCCCAGTACGAACTTCTGCCTCTTGACCGCATTCAACGGAGAGCGACTCGCATCATCGACTGCCAAGATATTTCTGATCGACTTGACACCTTGGCGTTGCGTAGAGATGTAGCTTCACTCTGCATCCTCTATCGCTTGTATCATGGGGAGTGTTCAGAGGAATTGTTCGGACTTATACCGGCTGCTGGTTTCCGCCATCGTCCTACGCGACAAAATATCCATCCCCATCACCTGGACGATTGGCACTCCACCACCGTGCGCTTCTCGAGGAGCTTTTTGCCTCGCACAACCAGCTTATTAAAAAAAAAAAAAAGCCACCAATGTAGTTGTCAGAATCCTCCACCATAAAATACACCGTAAATATTATATAGCGAACATCAATTGAGCCGTGAGCTACAAATCACCATATTATTAAAATGATTAAGGATAGCATACAATTGTATGAAGATGTTATATTAAAGGTGCAGGGATTGAATAACGCTTGTCTGGCCGGATTACAGTGCGCCGGCGCCGCGTCGTGCGAAACAAACAAATGACTGCCAAGAAACTAGAAATTGAAAACTCGATTCACGCCTTGAGGTGCTTACTTTCATGATCTCGATGAAAAGCGACTATACCTCTCTATCGTCTATATTTATTCAGTTCCTAGTAGTCGAAATCTTTTATAGTACATATTTTTTTTTTAATGCGATAGGGGGCAAACGAGCAGACGGGTCACCTGACGGTAAATGACTACCGCCGCCCATGGACACCCGCAACTCAAGAGTCACAAGTGCGTTGCCAGCCTTTTAGGTAGGAGTACGCTCTTTTCTTGAAGGTTTGAAGGTCGTATCGGTTCGGAAATACGGCAGGCGACAATTTGTTCCATAAGCTGGTTGTGTGTTCCAAAAAGCTTCTGGAGAAGGATGTTATAGGGATCTATCGAAAACAATAAAATAAAGAACCTTAATATTTGTGCGTTCTTTACATTTCACCTTTAATGTATCTAATGGCGACATTTGACAGTCACCATAAGGCATCGGCTGAATCTTTAGATCAGGTACCTTAACCTGCTAATCCTACCTTCTAGTAAAGTCGCTGCTGTCTAGTTTATACACGAATATTTCTTGATTCGGAAATATTTAAAAAATGTATACTTACAGTGCTACTATTTCCGAACAAAATTAATATTTTTCTAATATACACCTCGTTTCTTTTTATTCGAGCCGCCTTTATCGGGTATAAAATAAAACATGATCGCGGGTGAAAGGGCCTCTATAACCTGTGCATATAGTAATAAACAAAACTGTTAAAAATATTTCAGCTAATCCGAGCTTCATTGCTGTTCGCAGTAACCAACTCCCGTAGAATGTTTATAAGGGTACTTACACATTGGCTATTATGACCGTCGTTAAAATCATTGAGAGACGAGCGCGCCAGGCCGCAGGCATGCACCAACCGATTTGTGGCCATCCTGTGGGATATTTACCGTTCGCATTCCACACGCTTCTACATACCACCATCTATATAAGCTATAACCATCCGACTACGTGATCTACTGAGAAGCACTTGCTTTAAAGCAAAATAGGAGAATATCTCATTTCCCTATATAGCCTTCAATGTGTGTGTTAACTTACAGTTTATCGATGGAAAACCACGGAAAAACAAATATAGTTTTTGTTTGAGAATAGGTAATATTGGTTGATTTTTTTAAAATTAAAGTTACATACATTCATAGATATACTCGCGTCTATATTCCCTAAGGGGTAGGCAGAAGTACCTCAAATGCCAACTCTTCGCCAACCATAATTTAGTCCCATTTACGTAATAGATGGCAAGTTTATTGCCGTCATCCATGCGTCTTATGACTGCATATATACTGTCTGATAAATAACAGTACAAAGCTAATCAAATTTGTTACGAATAAGTATAGTACTATAACTTTAATAATGATAATCGAAAATACAATTCCATTAATTATATTATGGAGTAATTTGCTGGGTCCATCTTAAAACCAGAAATATAACTAGTACATTAATCATAATTGTATGAAAATAATTACCGACGTCCTTTATCACCTTTACACATACATATATAAGGTAACAGGTGCAGAAGTTGTTTTTTCAACATCAAATTCAGGGAATCTTAAAGAACATTACTAAAAAGGAATAAAGTCATCATTCTATTGAAGTCAAATCAATATAAAATAAATAAAACGTATGTTAATTCCAGTACCCTTGTCATATGGCCCAAATGAGCGTCACGGAGGATCGACCGCATTACTTAAAACAAAACACATCACAACACAACACACGTAAAAAACCGTTAATATTAAGTTGATTTGAATAACACTCACGAAAGTATTTTAATGTTCGACGGTATGTATGCGGTGGTTATTAGACATGTTTTATCAAAATTGGCTCAGCTGATTTCTTATATTTGGATGTGTTTTCAAATTTATTTTAAATGATGAATTTATAGTTAGTCAGGTTCAGTCCAGGGAAGTCGAGCAAAAACCCCTTACATTTTATACGCATTAGGTCTTGCCTGCATATACTTACTTTCTCTTTCTTTTCTGTTAAGATATTTGTGTCTCGTACTGCTGAGCTGATGGCTGAAGGTGCAACTCCTTAACGGTTAGAAGTTGGAGACATAATTCTTTAAATTAATTTATATTTTCGATTGAATCTTTAAATTTAATATGAATTAATCTTTAAATTAATGTTGACCTTAAGATAAATCCCTTGAAACATTGGGTTAATTTATTCTTGATTTAAAAATATAAATTTTTGTGAACTCAAAAATTTGATCCGTTTTTAACTGGAATTAATAATCGGTGTTAAGCTGACGCAATTGGTACACATGCATCAACATTAAAGACATGTGTCTTGATAGCGTCTTGAACTCTTGAGTTGTTCTGGTAAAATTTAAATGGCCAGCTTTTCAAGCCGACCCGATGTCAATCAAATTGCCATTATTAATATTTATCTTCTTAAAATCACGTGTAGTAAACTTATTTCGAAGAAGCCTGAAGCAGATTATTTTTGTGTAGGTCTTACACGATTATCCTGTTCATTTTGAAAGCAATTTATTTCTTAGAAATGACTTATGGAATATAATTAATACTTCAATATGTTATAATATATAAAAAAAATATAACAAAACAACAACAACAAAAACAAAGTTAATTTAAAAGTAAGAAAAAAAAATTTCTCCTAACATTAGCTAAATGAATTAAAAAAAAAAAAAAAAAAACAAAACATTATATCTAAGTCTTATACCTTTGATTTGACCACTTTTAACTCAATATGGTTTATTATATCTTCTCAAACTCAGTCCAGTGTACTGTTGCTAACTTCTTGATAGTACAAAATATAGTAAACTCAGTGGTCTGTTCTATGCGCGTTCGAGTAAAATCATAATAACCTTTTACTGGTAATCCAGAGATTCTGGTTTTACAGGAACTAGGGTTAAGTGTAGAGAAATATGTGAATACTTGAATACGTAATCGTAATTAAGACCTCCTGAGTTATTTGTGATAGTTCAGACATGAAAAGCAATTTATATGCCAATTAATGTCACCCGATCTAGCTGTAATATACATTAACTTCACACAGCTGTTGCCGACTTGCTGCAGTAGGTCTATTTAGATTCGATTAGATAGAAATATACCTACTTTTTTACTTTTACTTATTTGCGTGGTAGAGCCATGCTTGGGCACGAATGGGCCGGCTCGACCGGTGCGATACCACGGCCTCATAGAAAACCGGTTGTGAAGTAACACTTGTGTTGCACTTCCCCGAAATTAGTAAGGTTTCCTGAAGCACAACTCCCCGCTCCTTATTCCTCTCCCTGACCTCCCGCCCCTTTTCCCATCTCCTCATCCCCGTCTCTTTCCCCTCCCCGCATACACTCATCCCTCTTCACCCTCAAAGGCGGGCAGCGCACTTACGACTCTCCAGTTGCAGGTGTCCATGGATGGTGGTTGTCACTTACCATCAGATGACCCGTCTGTTCGTCTAAAATAAAAAAAATAAACTTTGCAGGGTATACCACGGATGTACAGATATAAATGTTATAAAATATAATAGTGGTAAAAAAAGAAAATAAAATATCTAAATTCCAATTGCTGTAAGCAGTGTAATATGTATTAGCAATAAAAATAAATTAAAATAAATGTTTTTATTTTTTTATAAGTTATCACAATCTGCCTTCCCAATTAACACTTTTAGAATAGCTAAACTCAAAAGGGTCAGGTAATTTCTATACTAGCCTACAGGCTAGTCTTGTGTAAAAGCGTATTTGTACAGTGTTCTATCTGTATACTGCACAGCACAGATATTCGTGTGTTGTGTAAATCCTGTTATCTAAATTTCAACAATTCAATCCTATAATATGATTTTAATTACTTTTAGGAATCAGTGCAGAAAGTTATCTATTACTAAAATTGCTCAAATCTAGAAGCAAATTAAGGTGTTTAATACATTCATGAAGAGTCCAATGAAGATCTCTGGTCCAGCGGTTTTGATGATTGCAAAATAAAAAATGGCAAACGACTGTATGCAAAATTGTTTTGCATAACAAAGTCCAGTAAATAGCACATACCAATAAGTGTTATGTCAAAACTATAACAACATGTGACCGTAATGATTTCATTTTATTGCATAAACATTATAGTGTGGATTAGTAAAAAGTGTAATTTCACATAAGATATTATTTTACTGTTAACATCAATCATTAAGTCATTTTAGTGTGAATATTCGGAAGATTGCCTCGTGTGATGACCACTTTATATAAATTGATATTCTCGTTCATGTAGTCATTTATAAGTGACTTTATTTGAGGAAGAAAAGTTATATACAGGGTGTGTGTATATATATGACATATAATAGTTTTAAAGGCATGCAGTGTACATGGTATGTCAGATCCCAGTACAAGCAATATTTGTTTGTTTAATTTTACTATTATGTTATACTATATACAATATAACTCGTAACTTTATCGATAGTGCATTATGTAAAAACTACTACCTAACTAATTACCCACTAAGTTATGTCATTTTTTATTCATGGTGGTCATCAACATACTCGTATCGCCGTTCATTGCTGGACAAATGCTCCCCCAAAGAGCGCCAATTATCAGGCTCAAGAACAAAAAACGCCGTTTAAAAATTAAATGAAACATATCAATTACTATATTAAAATTGTTTTGTTTTTTTAAATAAAATACATGCAAAGCGCATGCAGTGCATGAACAACAATCGACGACGACTCGACGAATTATTTTTAGTGAACTAGAAAACGATCCTTTTTAATTCTGCATTTTTGTTGCCTAACCAAATACATTCTGTATACTCTGTACAGGCGTGGCATAAAAAGTAATGATAATTAGATGACTTGTCTCACGGGTACAGCTCACATCGTTCCACGTATTATAACAAAAATGTAACTTTCTAATAAGTAGAAAAAGTTTTTCATTTTATAAATATGGTATGCGAACAAATCATAACTAAGAACTGTCGGAAATGAACAGTCATTACCAGCGAAATTACTATGGTCGGTATTGGTAAGATAACTTTAGATAGCGTATTTTGATCCGGTTTTTGTTTAAGCCCTTCATGTAAGTTTTTAATTAAGTTTTTGTATTCATTTTAAATCGGATATATGAGTGGAGACAGTTGGTCGTGAAAAGTGTGACAAAATTCAGAATGTCTAGGTTGAGATTGTACAGTTATTTACTACGAAGGATAAATGGCGTCGCATAATTGACGGATCCATGTAACGGTATGAGGCTAGGACGAAAAAGAGCGAAGCCAAAGAAACAGAAGACAAAGAAACAGTAAGATGATAAAAGCTAAAATACATACCAACTTTCATTGCAGCTGGGCGACTAGGGAAGTCCCTCCATCTTAACTTATACCACTATTAGTAGGATACGGTTGTCTCTTACGCTTTGTGTTAATTTAGTCATAGGAAAAACAATATAACGGTATTCAGTTGCCTGTAGATATCAAAATATTTGTGGGTACCCGCAAGGCACGTAATTTTTTTACTGCGTAATAATAACAAAAGATAAATCGTAAGAAAATAACATGAATGCATGTTACTGCTCCTTGCTAAAGCTCTTTCTCCTCCTTCACTGCTAAACTTTACTCAAAAAGGGGTTTTTATTGAACAAGTTAGTAAATTTTTATTCCTTTTAGTAACTCTTGACTTATTCCAGTTCTTGAAATTAATTCATAGTTTTGGTCTAGTTGCGATTATGATTTGACAGTAACGGAATCGCAATCGTGACTGCACTGAAGTGAACTCAAGTAGAACTAACATAGTTATCTGAAACAAAACTCGGCTGATTTATTGACCACTATCAATCTTAACAGTAAGTCTCTGACGAAGTTGCTATGCAATAAGCTGCACAGGCTTCTGCAACTTAGACTGAAACATAAATGTAGACAGTCATCTACAGATTAATCAAATTGAAGGGTTATTTTTGTTGTAATATCAAATTAACAGTTTTTGTAATAAGTGCATTTGGCTGTATACACGGCGTTTGTAAATGATTATCTTTAAAAAGGGTAAATAAATTTTCACGGGTTTTCACTGGCACATAGCTAATTTTATAAGAAGTAACTTGGGCTACTTATAGTTTAAAAAAATAAGTGTTTCGAGCTAGAAATATTAGATATATATATTTCTACGACTGTAGGTCCGTTATTTGAATCTTTGTAGTCTTCCAAGACATAGGAAATATTCCTAGTCCATTACTTTTGTCTTTAAAAAAAAAAGACAAAAGTAATGTCAACAAGCTCAAGCCTGGTCCGAATTGACCACTTGTCTTAGTCTGTATCTTTTTCCCCTTTATGTTTTTCCATTAATGCTAAAAGGGGACTGAAAGATATAATTCACTGTTTTTAAAGGTAACTCCTGCATTCTTGCGTCACGGGGGACTTGACAAACATACAAACAACGGACACAATTTTGGACAATCAAATCACTTTTGTCATAAGTTTTGGTGATCTGGTGATGATGGTTGGGTACTTGTGCATACGCATTATAATACATATTTCAAATATACGTGTCTATTTCCTGTCTAGTCATTTACCATAACTATTGTATAAATTCAAACCAATATGCAATTATTGATAACATTGTATTAGGTGGCGGACATAAACGGCTGTAGTTAGGCCATTAGTCTCGCAGGAGGTAACTTCCCGTCAATCGTCTTTATATAGTGTGTAGGATCGATGAGAGTACACGTTATTTATTATGGTAACTTCACGACTAGATCGTCAAACAGTGATTTGCATATTGTACGAGTTCTAATTGCATTTTATTTGTTATTATAGCATTTCGGAAGTAACTTACAATTAATTTTATGGTATCTCTGTTAAATCTTTCTAAAGGGGATTTAAATGATATACTTACAAAATTCTCAAATCTAAATTCGTGTGAATATATACGAGTTTGTATGTCGATCATTTGCTTTGCAAAAACCCCTCTGAATCTATATGTAAGTGACAAGGTATATGTATATAATTTTCCATACAGATAATAGGCAATTATGTGAAAAGTACAAGTGAAAAGATTAGTTTTTTTCCGCAGTTTATTAGTCAAATACTTGACGAATCCACGTTTGAGGAAGACAATTGCCTTGAAAGTATAAGCTGGGATTAAAAACTCAGAACAAACCGGGATGGATATGGTTAAGGCATACAAAAAAATTTTTGATCGTGAAAAACCTAAACATAACAATTCCAGACTTCACTTTGTGATATGAAATGTAAACATATCAAAAGAAGACAAAACAAATGCACTGACTTGCCTGTTGTTATTTGACTGGCCTTTTGGTCCAGTAGTTAGTGACCCTGACTACTGAGCCGGGAGGTCATGGGATCGATTAACACACAGGACAAAAATTGTATGATCCACAACTAGTTGTCAAGAGTCTGGGTGTAATTTGAGTCCGTTGTATGAATGTTTGTAAAGTCCCCTACGACACAGGAATTATTCCTAATATGGGAGTTGTGTTCGTATTACACAAAAGTATTAAATAAACAAGACTGATAGATCAAACTTAAGTGATAAATGTTTTATCAGTTGGCTATAAGGATTTTTTATAACCCTATTTATAGAAAATTTGCCTATTATGTAAGCTTAAAATCGATGAACTATTGAATGATCAATGATTGGCGGGTTTATAATAAAAGCTTTTGATCAAGACGAACAGTAATCTCCACATCGTCACATTAGAGTGAATAAATAGCAATAAGATGATTAATGAATACATTTCTAATTGCCTCATATCTTCAACTTCCTGTAGAAAGAGATTCCATTATAGCAAATGAGTACTTACATTCAAATCGTAGTAACATGTGTCTACAAAGAACCGGCAGGCGAAAGCGAATGTCAAAAATACAAACCACATCCAGTTTCTTTTATTTTTCGTATACTAATGCACAAAGACAAATCGACCGAGTTTTAAAGTAGTCTGATGAATCCCATTTATTTAATTAATGGTTGGTCTTATTAGTGTTACTCTCGTCGTCACTTCAGACCTTAGAAAGTTGAAAAATTTACGCTTATTATTTTTTCAATAATTATATTTTATCGTATTATAGATAGGAGGGAATAGATAAAACGTTCAAGGTGCTGTAAATTAAAATAGTCATTTATACATATTTGAACATTTTCAAACTTTGACTTACTTCTAAAATTAGTTTTCTACTTGATCGTAAAAATTATTATAGATAGATAGATAGAAAACTCTTTATGTGTACACCATTCTTACAGAAAAATACAATACATGTTATACACGTGTCAAATATATAATTTACAAAGGGCGGCTTTATTGCTATATGCAATCTCTTCCAGGCAACCTTAGGATGGATCATAATCATTCAGAAAGACAGAGGTAGTTGGAGGATCATTTCAACATTTTAATGAAAATTCTTATTTTCAATATGTTCTCACTTGTTACCAATATATGTTTTAATTATTTATTTTTCGTGTTGTTACAAAAATATCCATAAGATTAATTCCTAGTCAACAAACAGTTACATTGCTGAACAAAGCCTCTCATAAAGACTTCCACAAATATCGGTTTGTGCTGTCTTCACCTAATGTTGTCCGGGTCCTCGTCTTATTACACTTCATAACTTTTTGTCACCTATCCAATTTGTGATAGTCGCGGCGTGGCTTTAGTTATTGGTAATCCACCTTTTTGGTAGTAATCGGTCACCTTCTATTTTGATATTAATACGGCCGCTGACTCTATATCAACGGTTAATTAATATTCATCATTTGCTGCTACAACCTCAAGTTACTATACCTCTCACCCCCAAGCTGTTACAAGTACAACTATTAAAACAGCCGAGGCAGTTGTAAGGTTTGCTTAGTGTACACCTCCATGTGAGTCTAATACATATTCATTACACGGGAACTATTAAGTAATATGAGATAATGCTTTCTAACATGGCACTTTTAGTAAATATGTCTAACAAGTTTACCAAGTAAGAAAAATGTTTAACTAGTAAGAAATGATGGTTAGCGGTGCTAAACGATTGTAAATATTGGATTCTATATATGTATGAAGCTTTATTGATGTTCGGACTTCTCGCTGAAGACCCAGGTTTTTTGTCAATGGTCAATAGTAAAAGCCTTTGCTCGCCACGTTTTTTGAAATCGTTTAAGACGCGCATTGTACGCGCACTACAACTACAGGCGCTACAAATGTACAGATGCATTACGCACTATAATCGCGCGTTTGTGAAAAAAGTTTATGCAAACGCGCAAATCAATCAAGCAAGCCAATCACAAGATCAGAAATGACATCTGACAACCATTTTGGCACTATAAAATAGGCTTATTGAATAAATAAGTATAAAATATTAACATAACAAAAGTGATCCCATATTAGCAAAGCTTCTGCTAGAAAAAGATAAAGTAAGTTATTGCCTTGTTTTGTTATTGGTGGCCATTTAATATTTTGACGCTGTACTTGAATCCCATGTAGGCTATTGAATACAACTGTAGATGAATACGAATCTTAAAAATTACCATCAACTTTCCTAACTTCGTATTGTACCTACTGATAGTTAATAATTTTAATCAAGTATAATTGTTTATTGTTTAATTTTGTCGGCGTTCAATTATTTTTAAATATGATTATCACTCTTGTATAACAAGTATAATGAGCGGGTCCTAATAAAGTGAAAATTTATGGCCCATGGTTATATACTTTTTTAATTTTGGTGCTTAATTTACGATAAATATTTATTTATTCATATGAAAACAGCAGTTGTGATTATGTGGTTTTATAAGGCGTTAAGTCTATAAATATTTATGTAAAGAGAGATAGTTACATGTAGTGCATGAAATAATATATCGTATTTACATATTATACATACTCTCACGCCGCACGCGGATGTCCTCTGCCTCGGAGATAGTTTTTAGGGACCTAAAGTCAAATCAGCTCACTGTGGAGATGAGAAGTGTCTATTAGACCTCGACATACTTCTAGCATTATACCTGCTGATCAAAAGCCCTCTTGGTTTCCAATTATAATATAATCATGGGCCATATTGAAATGGTAAGGAGAATAAAAGAGATATTTGGGGAGTATAAGCAATTACTCAACGCCAGATCGTATACCATGTATACTCGAACTGGCTGATGTCGAGAAGTCCAAGCCCTCTAACCGTATGTAATTTTATTAATGCAATTTATTAGACGCAGGTGATAAAAACCTATTCTACATTTGATGTTCTCGATTAATCAATAGAAATGTCTTTCCAGTCTTATCGCATCCTATTGTACCAGGTATTTTTCCACCATCGGTGATTTAGAATTAGTATCAGCAGGTAACTTATTATAACAATAATGTTGTAGTTAAAAGTAAAGGCTGGTGTCATAAGTTACTAAGGAAGAAAAAGTATGATCTCTGTCAACATAGCTGTTTTAAAATAAATATATACTATATCAGTCAGTCTATGTTATCTTATTTTTATCAGTCTATCTTATTATAATAATCTATAGATATATATATATATATATATATACATATATATATGTATATATATATTATATATATATATATATATATATATATATATATATATATATATATATATATATATATATATATATAACCATTAGGCGTAGAGACTTGAAATTTGGTAGGAATATTCCTTTCGCCGAGTAGGTCAGTTAAGAACGGATTTTACGAAATTCCACCCAGGGGTGTTGCGGGGGTGTCAACAGGTGTGCTAGTTTATAATAAGATAGACTGATTACGCTATAGGTTGAGGCACAGAGGTCCTATGTGACATCCGTTAGAGACAACTCCAGCAAACACCGTTTGAAGATTAGGTCACACAAAATCTTTTTCTATTTTCGACAAACAAAAATACTCATAAATTGTTCTAGCAAGAGTTTTTATAAAAGAACAAAGACGTGTTGCCATAAAATCAATAGTATTAAAAAGTTTGTTATAACTTTCAACTAACCCGTGCATTGGTGATCTTTTGCCAGCATTAGTACGAGCAGTTGCAAAAATTTTATACATCTTAAGGCAGTGAGTCCTAGTAGATACTATATAACAAAGTTTCTTTGTAAGTTTAACAAATCATAATTGCAATGGCATAGGTCATACAGTAACATTGCTTCTAAATATATACGTCTGTGTTTAAATGTTATGTACTGTATTTCATTAATAGATCTTTACATAAGAAATACTCACGATAACACTTATAGTGCATACATCGCAAATAAATCTCTGGACTAATTCTACGACAGTAACATATTTATCATAAAGAACAAAGATTTATACAAGTAAAAATAAGTCGAGGGCTGACTAAAACATGTACTGGAGCGAACAGTAAATCCATACATTTTAAAAGCATTACTAATAATAGCGTTAACACGGTCATCAAAGTGTAGCTTACTATCTAATAAAACTCGTAGGTCTCGTATTACGTCTACTTTTTCCTAGTTGTATACCGTTTAAGGTGTAATTAATTATATTAACTGACATTTATCTTTATTGAAAGTGATAGATTTACATTTATTGACACTTAGTGTAAGTTTATTCATTATACAGTATTCTGAAATGTCTAGATTTTTTAATTAATGAAGAACTGTATCGCGAGACAGCTCAATATCACTAAAGAAAATGTCAGATGCAGAGTTATAATCTGGCATATCGTCTACATCAAGATTATGAGTCACATCTGAGGGTTCAAAAACTGATTTGAAAAAAGACGAGTACAGAGAATTACGTTATTATCACGTTTATAGACTGCAACATTTTTGTCATCATACATGGAATATCCGTTTTATTTCTCATATTTTAGGCGAAAGTCCAAAAATATCTTATATAAGAATATACGATATTATTGGACTTTCGTCTATTAGGTCTATTCTTAAGTCTATTAAACTTTTAGAACTACTTTTAGAATCCAAATAAGTTACTTAATCAACATGTGAATTAAAAAGTATTCTATTTAATCGTAGTTATATTTGAAATAGGGCTCCTGTTTATAAGGCTCCCGTCAATCATACTTTAGATCATGTAAAGACTTATAAGGGGCGAGTGCCTTACGCACGGTCATTAGTATTTCCGTAACTCCATTCTGAATAATAAAATTTATAGGACGCTTTTAAAGTTTAACTTGTTGCCACATACCATATCCTTAATTCAAACAACCAGCAGACAGAAACAAAACACGATTTCCAATTAAAGTGTCACTTATACTGTGAAATATTAAATCGGAAATCATAGAAAAGTCACGAAAGAGAAATTATTGATTAATATTAACGATCGGGTTTTTCTACGCTATGAAGTGTTTGATAGCACGTGCAAAGAATAAAGCAATCGTATGGCATCATGGCAGCGTATGCATACTTGCACGTTCACATAAACGAATACACGCCATGGGGTTTACTGGTAGTCAATTTCTTAGACTACAAATGGCCTGAATGCTTGACCTCTAACTAAAGTTTACTGCTTGCAAATCTATGTTACACTATAAATAGAAGGTGATACATTTTCTACATATACATACATATATGTATGAGAAAGTGTCGATAAGGCAAGTTAAAAATAAATAATCGTGTATTTATTGAAATAGTGTAGTCTAATAGTGATTGGCAGACAAGTATGGACAGAGACGTTTTGAATTTAAATCCCAACTTAATAATTTGGAGAGACTGCTGATTCGTTTACAGCCGCTGTCTTGGTCCAGACAGATCATAAAGTAATTTATTCACAGGAAATAGACTTGTTCAATGGTGCGGTACTCATTTTTACATTTCTTATTATCCTGACTTAGCTTGATCTTGAAATTAAACTGACTGAATACAACGCGAATTATCTAGTTTAGTCGCAACTGGATTAATGGAGCTATGTCTAGTTTTAAAGTCATTATAACTGCACATTTAAATGTGAACACAAAAAGCAAGGAGCGTTGCCACTGCGAACACTTGTGCAAAAACTGTATCGTTCATAGTTTAAATGCAAATTGCCTGCTTACCGACTACTACCAACTGTTAAAGTATATCACTCTGAAGATTTATCAGTGGAGCTCGCGTACTCATTTAATTATATGGTAATTTTACCTCATTTCCTGATTCAACCAGCTTATTTTGGATCCCTGTTAATAAGCTATTGTTAATATGTTGTTTCTGTTTCAGATCTGAAGATAACGAGAGAGTGAGGTGAAAGCGAGGTACTTCATCTTCATTATCAGCTACTCGAAGGTACTAAAAGATAAGGATTATATGTTAATGTACTTAAAGAACAACTAAATGGCGTTGTCTATCTTAAAGTTTACATGTCTTTAAAACATATGTATGTTATATTTTAGTTCGTGATGACCTACTTTCATAAACATAATTTAGACAGTAAGTGTAAATGGCATTGTGAAATAGTGTAAAGAAAGTTTAAATAATAGATAATATATAAAGAAAATACTTTAAATTAAGTATGTACGAATATTATAAAAAAAAAAACAAATACAAAGATTATAAACCAATCAATAATCAAAACTGTATTAATGAAATAATACTGAAGCTAAAGTGAAGTAAATAAAAGAGACTAAGCAAAAAATAAAAAAAAAATATTCTAAATTTAAAATATTTCAGACTGCATTCGTAGAGTATCTTCAACTACATTAAAACTCCATACATTAGCTAGTAGTTTTAATAGCTTTACAACACAGTAACGGTAAGTGTTATAATATCAAACTAAACTAGAGGCGTGTAAACCACTCTTAATTTTGATAAATGGCCTCCAAGCGCAAGTTAAACCATTTTTTATTTGATGCACGTCAAAGTTATCTCACGCAACAGTCGGATGTTCTTTCTTAGATAAATTGATTACATACAGCATTTTAATACTCTTTATATTTCTAATGAACTTTTTACGTGTGTAATTGAATATTAAACAATAACGATTTCTACGATGGTGGTCGATATATTTTTATTATATTTCAGTTCATGATAAAAGTAAGGTAGTTACGTTTTTGATAACTAATACTTGACAAATATAAAGAACACCCAGACATATTCATGGATCACACATTTTTTGTTGTTCCGAACTCACGAACTCTGGTTCAGCAGTCAGGATCGCTGCCTGATCTAGTGATCAACAGACCAGTCAAGTTC
This sequence comes from Tyria jacobaeae, assembly GCA_947561695.1. Taxonomy (NCBI): domain Eukaryota; kingdom Metazoa; phylum Arthropoda; class Insecta; order Lepidoptera; family Erebidae; genus Tyria; species Tyria jacobaeae. The sequence continues at coordinate 16,544,938 of OX387212.1, forward strand.
AGTGGTGATGTCCAGCTATCGTCAAGTTTTGAAATGGTCGTGGAGAAATTCTATTCAATATTTTAATATTTAAGGGTTTTATAACCCCTGGAATATACATGTTTATCTATTATGAACTCAACACTTGTAGCGTATTTTTTTTAGTTATTGCTTGTAGCAGAGACAATTGTCAGAAATTCAATAAAATGTTTTCAATAATACCTTATACGTTATATGACTTACTTGTCTTAATATCGTATTTCCCCCGGAGGGGGCAGAGGACGTCCACAGTAATTCTCCATTGCGATCGGTGTTCAGCTCTGCGCTTTATATCGCTCCATGCTTGGCCGATGATGATGCTTTTCCCTTGAGGATTCCAATCCAGTGCTGCTTGGGTATGTGATCGAGGTCTCTTTAGAGAATGCTAATCCAGTTCGGGTATTCGTGACTGAATACCAACAGCTGTTTTCTGGCCAGTATATAAGGAAGTTTCGGCGAAGATATATAAGGAATGGTTTAAGAAAACCTGTATATATGTTAGTGTGGATATGTTATATGTTTGTTAGTTATTTTTGAAATTTATGACATCCTTTTCACATCAAGAATTCTTGTAAACAAAAATGTACTCGATCGTATGGATAAGCAATATATAGTGAAAACGGTATCTGTTTTCTTAAATAATGTTCATTACGAGAAAGAATGAACACGAATGAACACACACTAAGAAAATTATCACTTTACGTATATTCAAAAATTTTTGACTAGTTAATGTTCACTTTCTCAAGATGGAAAGGTAACGTAATTAAAACCATAATAAAATAATAAGAAATAAATAATGTTACACTCAACAAGCTACGTAGACACTAAATACCAACTTTAAGTAGCCTAAAACAAATTGCCAGTCCCGTTTAATAAGGCTTTTAAACATTTATTGGAAACACGAGCGGTACAGCAAAGCATAATGAATACAATACGCCTGCAATCGCAATAACTTTTATATGCTCATTAACTAAGTGAAATCTAATTTTACATGATTAACTTAGATGTAAATTAGCCATAGTTTTATTAATAAAGTGAAACAAAATGAGTTTTTGTCAGTAACTATAATGTAATCTAAACTGTTGGAGTAATAATATGGAAACTCAACATATTACAACCAAAAACCCAAGCCTATTACAAGTATATATAGGTATATATACATATATATTAGTACAGTAGAAGAAATTACATTGCTTATCCTAATACATACATGCAAACATTAAGAGCAAATCAATTTTGTTTAGTTATCCGTTAACCGGTCTATTCGTCTGTACCCCTATATCATAATATACATATATATATATATATATATATATATATATGTATATACGAGTATACATGATTATATACCGTGTGATACAAAAAAGGTGAGTTTCAATTTTAAGAGCTTTGTGTGAGCGTAGCAACAAATAGTTGATTGAAATAAAAAGAAATGGCTAAAAAAAGATCTCTTATTCTTCTAAAACTTTCTTGGCGTGGACACCTTTTTCTATGCAGTCTATGATTATTATGATTTTTCTTTGAAACTTCGATGATTAATATAAAGATTAGTTTTTCAAACATATTCTATTGTTTTCATAGAATTATAGCTACAAAGTATTTGCGGAGTTAGACTGGTTGACATAAAGAGAAATGTAGATATCTAGGAGAAGTGTGGTTTGAAAGAAGACGTGATTAGGGATGAATATTAAAAAGGCTATGCTTAGATGGTTTAGGCATGTGGAAAGAATGAGTTCGCAAAGAATTATAAATCAAGTTGAATCAAGTATATTAGGCGAACGCAAGTGGAAATGCTGGAAGAGGCTTTTTTCTAATCTGAATTGGTTCTACTGAAGGTTAGTCTAGTTTATGTTTCTAGAAAATGTTGCACGTCTATATCACACAATCCATGAATAAAAAAGGCACTCTATTAGTATTTTTATGATTGGCGGTTAAAGTCGCTTTGTGTACACTTATAACAGTTAATTAAGTATAAAGCATTTCTAAAACTAGTTATAATATATATTCTGAAACATATTTACGATGATGGTATATATCAAACGAGCGTAAAATAAAAATAAGTAATATTAAGCCCTAAGGTACCTTAAGTGTCCATAAAAAGATTTCTTTAAATGACAGTTACTACGTATTCATTCGAAATAACCTATAACTTCAAAAACAAATTAAGAGCATCGCCGCCTTTTAAATAACATTGAACAAAAAGCTGATGACATTATAAATTCGCAGAATGTTAATGTCGAAGCCCAATTGTATGATCATTGAATAGTGTTCATAATATTCAGATTTACTTCATTACGAGTACAAAGCTCGCAGTACGATCAGATATCGCTTTAACGAGGTATTAGTTCAGGAGGTAGGAATATAATTTTTCTCCACATTTTGTTAGTAAGGAACGAAGGTTAATTTATTCAAGTAGTAAAGTATATTTTAAAGCAGTTCAAATGTAGCTCTCGTTGAGCTGACATTTGCATATACTCTTTGCGCCGTTCTGATAGAATGTTCGGGTCTGGATTACTTATTAATTTAATTAAATTTAAACGTACTTATATAGGAAAAGCGATATCCAGGGTCTGAAAATGAAAACGGTGTAAGGCAGTTTAAAAGACGTGCAATATATTGTGTCTAAAAGCTTTTTACTGCATACTTTTATGTTTACTTTGCTTGCTTTCTATTGCTCAAGTGGCACTGTTTTATAGACCGCAATATGATAGCGTTTAACATATCTGCCTACCTGTAAAGGGGATATAAACGTGAGTGTTTTATGGTAATTAATACTAAAATATACAGTATTACTTAAAACAATAAATTGTTCTTCATTCTGTAGCAAGTAAACAATAATTCAATAAAAAGTAAATGGGATGAGGGGAGAGGAAAGAGGCGAGGGGGAGTTGGGCTTCCAGATACCTCACTAATTTCTTGGAAATGCAACTTAAGTTGCATTTTCCACGCTGCTTTACAACCGTTTTTCTGTGAGGACGTAGTATTGCCCCGGTCGAACCGTCCCATTTGTGCCTATGCATGGTTTAAATTATGTTAGGGATTTTAATTTATGTTAGGGATGCTAAGTATTTAGAAACACGGAATAATTATTTCAACAATGCAAAGGTTACTCTTTGCATTGTTGAAATAACAGTAGTTTTTGAAATGTTTTGACTCACCTTTTTATATAAATCGAAATTGAAAAAAAAAAACGCCTACCTAAGGGTGTACTTATTTGCTTTTTAATTAAGTAGAGTCTAAAAAAAATAAGGCGATAGCCAGGGATTACAAAATTTAAAAAAATCATTAAAATTCGTCGTTGGTTGATCCTATATCCAGCACACTTTTATATGTAGGTGTACCTTACTCTTATCCTAATTCCAAAATACTTTTACATGACATAGCTTTGTACTATTAAAAGTAATGTAGCTGCTGACACTTCATGACATTCAATCTTCATGTTTTAATATTTAAAGTTACTATAAAGAACAATAAGTAATTTTTTTATTCTCCCACTTCTCAAATCGTGGGTCATCATTATGCGGATTATCTTTTTTATGCTAAATGTCACAACAGTTATAATCCACGAATATATTGACCATCGGTGAACTCTAGATGTGTAGGCGAAGAGTCATACTACTCCCTAGCATTCACATTGAATGACGTCATTAATTTCTTAGACATATCATTAATTACAGTGTATATAATCATTCGGAAGCTACAGGTACATCAAGATTATTTTACTGACGTATAACGGAGATTTATTATGATTGTATTAGTCTTAACAAATATCTCTCGTAAATATGATAGTTAATATGATTTAATATCTGTTAGCTCCTCATCTATTAATCTTGCATTTAGACTCTAGGAAATGTCATTAAGGGAATCGGCTTCGTTTCTCCTATCATTTAAAGCATCCCGTTTGCAGCAAGCAAAGCAATTTGGCCTTTGTGTTAAACAAAGGCCAAATTAAAACCTGATTGAAACCGTTATTGTTCAAATTCCTTGCAAATTATCGTTTTCCCCTTTCACTTACACAATTGATTAATTAATTACTTTTGTTTATTTATACCTATTCTATTAAGACACAATCGAGTATCGAAACTAGAAACGTCATGGAGACGAAATCTATTAATATTTTGATTATTTATATTGTTATTGCGTTCTTGAAAATGTGTTTAACAATTATAGTCTTAAGTAGTCGGCGCTTTGAAATTCATCTTCTAAATTTCTAAATTTTAGTTTAATAACATAACCCAACGAATCAGGAAGTTGAAGTAGCTGTGGGCAGGCTTGCCAGTGGGGCTGAGAGGTAAAATAATGGAGACCACATCATGGAGTCAACATTATAAATAGCGCAGGTTGATGGCGGATGCAGGCTGACTTCAACTGGCCTTATTGGAATTCATCAGAGGAATCCAATATCATGCAGTCGGCGTTCCATATCTGAAATAATGATGATGATAAAATATCCAGGTTGTTAAATGTCAAATTTATAACGTGGTGGTCTCATTATACCAGATTGTATATATTTACAAAAAATATCAAAGAAGAAGAACTCGTAGTCGTGAGGTTCTCAGTTAAATTGAACAGGACCAAAGTCGTAAAAGGTGACTAAGGGATCGGACTGTTACAAAAAAGTGGGTGATTGAGACGCTTCTGTGGCTATTGAGTACATTCATACACTCGTATACAGGTGTCCCGTAACTCAACGTCAAGCGGGTACGGGACAGACAGATGGTTAGGCTACGTTGAGTTTCGAGACACTCTGTATATGTATGTAAGAACTTGACCGACTTTGACTAGCCATCTGTCTAGTGGTTAGTAACTCTGCTCAGCCGGAGGTCGTATTCGATTTCCACACGGGACGAAATTTGTGTGATCCACAAAACGTTGTTCCTAGTCTGGGTGTTCTTTGTATGCTTTTAAAGTCCCTCGCAACATAGCAATCATTCCTAAAGGGTGAGTTGTCTCAATAAAAAAAAAATGTATACAGGTTCTATATTCCACCATAACTTTTAAAAGCATGTATAGATGTCAATGTAATCTGTATAGATAGAAATAAAAAAACACATATATAAATATTACTATTATTATCATACATGTCTATACAGTTGTGTCCATAAATCTGTAATTAGTTTTATAAAGTATGTTAATATCGTGTACCTATATGTATATGTTTTCCGTGCATTTTACGCAGATACTGAAAATTAATCATCAGTTGACGTTGATTCATGTGTATCAGTACTCCGTTATACTGTATTTTAGGTACTAATTGTTTAGGTTGGCTCTTGTTTTTTAATTAATAATCATATTCTATAAAATAAAATTTTACAGCAATCTTGTTGTTGACTGTACAAATATCAGTAAAAAAGAGTTAATATAAACGTTGCTTGTCATAAAATCATTATTTTGAATCTCTATTATGACACCGTAGAATGTGATCATATCTTGATCAGTGGCTCTATTAAATTATTGAAATAGACATCTAATATATTTGCAGGTTATTGGTCTGCTATTATTTATATCGGTAACTATACAAATATTACAACAACATTTATCATAGGTGTCATATAAAGCGTTTTTGTTGTTGACTGTACAAAATAAAAAATATTAGACAACAATTAATAATGTCTATCATAGAAGTTTTCAATTTGTATAGTCGGGTAATAATTCACTTTAAAAAAGTAGACAACCGACTTTAATGCTATCATAAAATTTAAGACTTATATGGTTTTCTCATTAATGTCATTGCGAAGACCAGCTTTCAAATAAACAAATCATCAAACAGTTCACCTAGTCGAAAGTTCTAAGGTAACAAACATAAAAAAAAATACAGTAGAATTGAGAACTTCCTCCTTTTTTGAAATCGGTTGAAAACCCGCTTGATTAAACTTGATACCGATAAAATCGATATACCTTCAATGGATTATTAATTATATATGATTGTCAAATTGATTTAATACCTAGAGTTAAATGGCATATCATTAGTTTCGAGGACTCAAAATTCCCGGCATCAGCTCGTTTAAGTTACACTCCTTAATTCATCTGTATAAGCAATATATCTTTCCGTCTCGATCTATTCTCCCTTCAGTATACTCCCAGGTATCACATAAGGCTTGTCCCTATAATGTAAGTTTGACTTTATTATAGTAGGCAAAATTCACGCGTCTAATACGCCTGTGCCTAACCCTTCGGATGAGTATATGTACATATGTGTATCATTACAATTGAAATATAATTTGATTAACCATGATGTTATTCATCAAAAAATTCAAGTAAGGTAGACAGCCTCTATACAATAATGAGTTAGACTTTTTAATTTATACTATCACTTACACAGTTTTTTTTTTTATTTATTCTGCACTCTAAAGTATATTAGAGACAATGTTGTGAAATATTTTTTCTGTCGACTGTACAAATGAAGTGTCACTTTACAGTAATGACTAATAATCGCTGTCAAGTCATTATAACGATTCAATTTGTGTAGTGATGAGACACTCGGCTCATATTACATGCTCGATCAAACTCTGACATTAATGACCAGAGATGACTGAGATGAGAATGATTAGTTAAGAGAGATGTTTCGTCGTGACGTAAACCTCTTTTTGGATTGTTGTCTTTTTATAAGCCATTTAATTTGATACCATGTTTTACACCATATAACTGGTAATCACATCATACCCATTCTCGTAATAATTAAGTTCAGCCTTCTTTCTTAGCAGCGTTATGTGATAAATACACTCTTAAACACGAACCTTTGAATAAAAATAAATAACAAAGATATTAAACTTTATGATAAAGAATTGCTAAAATTAACAACTTTTCGTACATATGGTACTTATTTCAACGAATACACATGACAATTATATGATATACTATAAATTATACCCTAGAAAGTACATCACGTGAGTAGCTTGTTTGCACAAACAACTTTTACAGTCTTTTAATATTATTAAATTTTAATTAAATAAAACGCTAATTATCTTGCTACTTCTGGGTTTTAATGTTTTTTTAATGATTACTTACAAAAAAAATAACAATTAATTACGGTACATAGGTAATTAACGGTTAGAAAATGCTGTTCAACATTTTAAGATGAAAACTTTATGAGGAGATTATAAAATGCTACAAGAAATAAGTTTCACGTACCACTTGTTTGTTGGACTAATTACCGTATCTTTTTAACAACAATTATTTTACTTGGCACACGCTGCTGATTAGGGATATATCTCTGTTTCTAAATAATCATAATGAGTGTCATCACACACGCTATATTCTATTGTGTGGTATTTTAACACTTGATAGAAAAGTCATATTTACGTTATAAGGGGCAAGCCTGTTGCCTTCCTGCGGGCACTATCTAAACTATAATACTTTCAGATAGATAACAGTCGAATCCCGTTATCCCCTCATACAACATCCACGGAAAGAGATACGATGGCTCTATGCTACTCCACCGAGAATATACATATTATTATTTACTATGTTCACAAACGAATTTTAAATACATCTGTTGCCTATACCCCGGTGCATGCCTGGTACAAGCCCCAGCCTAAGGGAATAGTTACTAAGAGTTAATTTACAACCACCCTCTTTTTGCTTTTATCTTAGCATTTGACATATCTATGAGTTTGCTCTACCTTTAAAGAGAATCTTCTAATAATCAGATAACACATAACATTTGATTACGCCAAAAACCTATAAAAGACGAAAGAAGTCCTTATTACAAGTAAAACAACTTCCGCGTTAACAAAGAACCCAAGTTATTTATCATTACATATAAGTCTTCTGGAAATGTAAATTGAGAATCTACCTCACTCAGCGGTGTCTTGGTCAACTGTTTTTGATAAACTAATGCACATTAGCACACATAAAATAACAAGTCACAACATAATATCAATTCAACTGCGGCATAATATTTTCTACGGACACTACCCATTTCAATTTAAACATACGCCCATTTTATTTTTATTACACGAAATGTTTACGAGTATTCTCTGTGCATAGAGTTGTCAGAACTTCAGGAGTCTTGGTTATCGGGCATAAATCAACATGTGACGCAACAATGGTTGGCTAGAGATGTCCCTACACGCCCTAAGAGCCGTTACATTGTGTTAAGCAAAGTACCGCCCGCACGGTTCCAACTTCCAATCTATTCTTGAAGGAAACGCGCCTATTCATCATGCGGCAACTTGTTTGACAATTGCGGCATTTGTTTTTAGTTAAAGTTGCTAACATGTTATTATATTCACGACAACATTCGAGCCAATGATGTATTGTCGAAGTGAGTTACATATCTTTAGTTAAAGTATTCGTTTGAATAGCCTCACGATTGTTTAAGATTTCTCTAGCAAAATGCTTTTCAGTTGTTGAAGAGAAATGTGTAAATTTACATCGAGTGCTTTTGTTCTTCTACCTATTCTAAGTATGCTATACGTATACCCAACCAATTATATGCATATAGTTCTAAAATAGCTGATAGATATACATGCTTTGGTTTCTTTGTTGTTCAACCGGTTATATACACAAAAACACTCAGATCGATGCAAAAAAAAGAAAAATAATTGCACAGACCTGTTACATAAAATAGGGTTCTTTTTATTAGAGTTGTTGATTTATAAAAATCTGTTATGAAAACTGAATTAAATGTATTGTATCGAATATATTTTTGATATTGATTTCAATACTGTACTCGATAGGCTAGCACGTGACAGTACAGCTTCAGTCACTTTTATTGAAACGTTATGTAAGAAGCATTAAAATTATAATTATGTACTAAGAATATTGAAACTTAAATACAGATGGATTTTTGTTTGTTTTTTGGACTTTGAGAGTTTTGGATCAAATTTCCTTATCGCATTTTTCGACACGTCTTGCTTCGACTTGGACTTTGTTCCGACCGGGTTCCATAGACCCCTAACGCCTTTTTTATTTATGTTCACTCTTTAGGCTATACCGTATAGCTCACACACGATTAAAGCACAACAGGAGTAATACCACGGCCTCACAAAAAACCGGTTGTCAAACAATGCTTCCGCTGTATTTACAAAGCGAGTGAGGATACCGGAGGACCTAACACCCTTTCCACTTTCCCTCAATCCCCTTCCCCCTCCTTTTATAATAATAATAAGTTTGTTTGCATTAAATATGGCAAAAAGGATATCAAGAAAGATATATGAAAAAACTCGTCACCCTCACAGGCGGGAATCGCATTCGTGACTCTTGAATTGGAGGTGTCCATCGGCGGAGGTGATCACTTATCATCAGGTGACCCATCGGCTCATTTGCCCCCTATGCAATAAAAAAAGTTGTGAAGGGTCTATAGACCCCCAGTGGGGTCGAAGTTCTGTCTATATATATCAAAAATTGTCTGAAAAAACCTTAGCCTTATTATACCTTTTGGGTCTCGCTCCCTTTCTCTCAGAGCGTATAACGCGCGATAAGGAACTTCGTTCCAACAAAATAATACTAGAATCTGGGGATATCCAGTTAATTTTTGTGTTAACTACTCTCAACTAATAGACTCGGTACGATTGAGGTAATAGAACCTAAGTTTTATTAAAACTTCCATTATTTTATCTACCTTGTGAGCTTTAATAAACTTCTGGCGCTAACTACAGATACCAATTTTTATGAGTATTGCTACAGTTTTCGGAAAGTTTTCAATTCATCAAAAATAGTTTAACCGTTATTTGAAAAATATTCCGCTACTAGCATAAATCTCTCAAAAACTCTGACGATCATTAAAGAAGCTTACTAACATAATGATCGATTTTCAATCACTTTCTTCCAACTAAAAAGTTTACAATTTAATGCTCGATAAAAAAGTCATTAAAAACCTAACTTAATTGTCACGCCTGTCGTCGAGGCTCGAGACCTCAGACTCCGACTGTACCACCAACATATCATGGCACTATTGTATTCGTTTTTTTTATCAAATTGGTTTCTTGCTCGTTTTACTGCATTATTCTGATAGTTTCGCTTTCACTGCGATGTGATTGATTAAACAAATTGCAACTTGTGGTTGTTGTAATGCGAATTAATATATATTTAAAGATGTGCTGGACTTTTTACGTGTCTACCCTAGATTCATTGAATACTTTTTGCATGAAAATGCTACCTTTCTTTTAGTTAAAAGAAATTAACTTCGGAAAGTAGAGGACCAATTTAAATTCTGTGTCTGCTTGTGTCTTACTTATTTTGTATTTCTTATCTATTTCTTCTCTTCTTATCCAAAACTTAATTATCTCTTTAAAATTCACTTCTAAAGCATACAGCCATTGGCCTAGTGGCTGTATGAGAAAAACACAAATAACATATTCTTCAATTCTGTAACCCACTGCTTACTATTTTATTATATGATATTTACCAACCTTAATTTTCCTCCGTTCACAAAAGTTAATTATTTCATTAAATTTATCAACAATTAACAAGTTCACCAGTATTCATAATAGAATCTATTACTTGCGTAACTATTTGAGATATGTAGCAACATCTGACTTGTTTAATAAATTTTGAACGAGCTGACTCATCACATCATTTCGGTCACGGATTCCAGACACTTTGGCTACATTGCTCTGTATTGAGAAATGTGGACGTGGGTCCAATGAAGAGCGGACTAATAACCTGTCAAAACTAACGAAGCAAAAAAAAAAACTCGAAAGAACGACGTCCTTCCGATTAGATGATATAAAAATTATGAAATAATTTGCTGCCTATTTAAGTTTATCAAAGTAATATTATCATATTAGAAAATACCTTGAATTTCTTGCTGTGTGGTTCTCGGTGAAGTAGACTAGGGCCACGCCATCTCTTTCCGCACGTGTCGTAAAAGACATACAAGGGATCGGACTGTTATCTATGAGACAGTCTATACAGCCACATAGTGCCCAGGGGACGGCAATAGGATTACCCCTATTACGTTACTTGGACCTGATTATAATTAGCAAAGTGTAAAATAAATTTTACTTTTTTGTACTTTTATGGTGTTAATTCATAGATATAAATTATGTGGTGAGGGTTATAATATATAGTTCTATTAATTATACCATATCATAGCCGTCCCTCAAAAATTATTAACTTTAGTATAATTAACTGGGCCTGACAATACGTAATGTGGCAATTTTACGACGCCCACAACGGGTTATGGCTGTCAGGGTCATAAGGGGATACCGCAAGATCTCCTTTGAAGCGGCGAGTCTCTTAGCCGGAGCTCCGCCACGGGACCTGGAAGCGAAATCTTTCGCGATACTATACTCACGGAACACTGTGTGGTTTTAGTCGTTCGAGTCCGACATACCACCTTACCGGCCCCGGTGAGGTGATGACCCGTGGGGCATTCCACAAATCAAAAAATAAAAAAATAAGTCAGCTTATGATATCAACGGAACTGATTTTGGTATGTTTTTAAGGAAACTTGATTGGGTCTTGTAACATTTGCACTCTGTTTCTCTGTTTTATAAATGTTTAATTATAGTTTTTAATAATTTGTGTATATAATGGGACTATCTGTAATTGTACTTTAGGTTTTATGAGTTTGCTACTGAACATTTAATTATACTTTTGTAATAAATCTTGTCTGCTAACTACGAACCCAAACTACGAATATTTGTAATAGAACAAGACTATATAGTGGATCCAGAAATATGTTACATTACAATGATGTAATAACGAAAGGTGTATGCCATCGGTAAGAGAAATAACTGGTTTTGAATGATTATCCAAAAACAGAAATACAAGTTACATTTTATTATAACGATTTTTATCGATAATTGCGGTTTACTCATACTAAATATAATTACTATTTTATAACGGATAATTCCGAAGATGAATGATAAGTAAGTTGTGTTTTAAGTGAACTTCGAAGTTTAGTTCAACAGGAACCGATACCGGTAGAGAGTTGTATTCTAAATACAACATAAAAAGAAAATTAAAGGCAGTTTTGTATTTATTACATTATTAATGCGAAAGCGTGAAATGTATCATCCTAAATGTTGCACACACTATTTCAGGCACCGATAACTTCATACAAAAAAAAAAACTTTTCCCTAGGGATAGCCAAAATACTTTAAGCCAGTGGAGCCGCGGTATATAGTGTATGATAAATCAAAGACAATAATATAATAGTCGTGTCAAGTCACGTGGTTCCCGGTGGCGTAGGATATTGCCACCTATTGTAAAAGGCGACTAAGAGATCCAACTGTTATCTATCAGGCAGTATATGTACAGATATACTGTGCTTTAGTTTACTTAGTGACTATGTCAAGTCACGTGGTTCCCGGTGGAGTAGGACATTGCCACCCATTGTAAAAGGCGACTAAGAGATCCAACTGTTATCTATCAGGCAGTATATGTACAGATATACTGTGCTTTAGTTTACTTAGTGACTATGTCAAGTCACGTGGTTCCCGGTGGAGTAGGACATTGCCACCCATTGTAAAAGGCGACTAAGAGATCCAACTGTTATCTATCAGGCAGTATATGTACAGATATACTGTGCTTTAGTTTACTTAGTGACTATGTCAAGTCACGTGGTTCCCGGTGGAGTAGGACATTGCCACCCATTGTAAAAGGCGACTAAGAGATCCAACTGTTATCTATCAGGCAGTATATGTACATATATACTGTGCTTTAGTTTACTAGGGACTCTGTCAAGTCACGTGGTTCCCGGTGGAGTAGGACATTGCCACCCATTGTAAAAGGCGACTAAGAGATCCAACTGTTATCTATCAGGCAGTATATGTACATATATACTGTGCTTTAGTTTACTAGAGACTCTGTCAAGTCACGTGGTTCCCGGTGGAGTAGGACATTGCCACCCATTGTAAAAGGCGACTAAGAGATCCAACTGTTATCTATCAGGCAGTATATGTACATATATACTGTGCTTTAGTTTACTTAGTGACTATGTCAAGTCACGTGGTTCCCGGTGGAGTAGGACATTGCCACCCATTGTAAAAGGCGACTAAGAGATCCAACTGTTATCTATCAGGAAGTATATGTACAGATATACTGTGCTTTAGTTTACTTAGTGGAGCTAAATGATGGTTGGCGAATAATGGGCGTTTGAAACGCCTTTGCCTTCCTCTTCGGGGACATAAGCGTCATGGTATGTATCTCTGTATATATGTTATAGTAAAAATGTTTGATATTGCTATTGACAGTAATTCAGTGCACTGTATCCGGTAGTGACTTGAAAGTAAACGAATAATACCTCGCCTTAGAGGTATGTATGTAACTGAACATAGAAGGAAGAGACCCACTAATAGATATATACTTAGCTATTCTACCATGGAATAGCCATGCTTTCGCACGAATGGGCCGGCTCATCCGGAAAAGCTTCGGCCTCACAGAAAACCGTCTACAATGACGGCGATGTATTTACCGCCTGAGTGATGGTACCGGAGGCTCAACTCCTCCCCTCCTCTTTTCCCTGACCTAACTCAACTCTTAAATTGGAGGTGTGCATGGGTGGTGGTTATTAATTATCATCAGGTGACCATTCTCATTTGCGGGGAGCTAACGAGTGTATAATATGCCAAAATTACAGACATTATATAATAAGATAATAATATAACTATAACTCCATATAACCATTTGTATAACTTTTCACTTCAAAAGGAAATCTTACCAGTTAGATGGAGGATTTCAAGATCCCCCCTTCCGTAGACAGACATTCAAAATTATGACTCGTTGGCTTTATTCGGATCTAAAGGCCGTCCGTTGGACGACGAGTCATCAATCGGCCGCGAAAGCCTCAACCAATTATGTTTATTGTATATAAAATTATGTTTATTGTATTGCCTGCCTGTATTGCCTGTCTTTGCAAAGATTTTCGAGTATTATATTTCGAGTCATCAACCAACGCATATTCCAACAGATTAATGGGCATTTGAAACTGTTGAATTGTCAACACGTGTTGCATCGTGCGCTCTCTACGTTAAGTAACGAGATAAATCTTGTTCACCATATTAGTACGCGTGTGAAGATGGGGGGTCAAGTTGACGCTGCATTTTTCGTTTTTTGTAAAGCTTTTGAATGATGTACTTATAATGAAGTTTTATCTAATTAGGGTTCTGTTCTATGCTTCTCAAATTTATGGCTGACTATCTTAGAGATCGTAAGCATTTTGTTAAGGTGGAAAACTATAAGTAGTATGAATCGATCCGGGATAAGCCAGGGCTGTACCGTAGGACACACGCTATTTTTTTTTTTTTTTTTTTTTATCGTAAGCCTACCATAATGACTCCACTTTGCCTGATCAATGATTTACCGAGCGTTTTCTCAATTTTTTTCTAACAATTACCGAAAGTAACGATTAATTAAGCGACGTCTAATTGAAATGTAAATACTTATATTGAAATGTATGTGTATTTTGATTCTAATTCTGTATTTCTTCGACATATTATTTTTTATTTATTTATTGAGATAAAAATAAAAAAAATATGTAATGTTTCTGTTATTGTATTTTTGTTATGCGTTCATTGCGTAACATTTCCTATAGTATGAGGTTTATGTTAGTTTATTGGGGTATATTACATTTAATAGATTTTTTTTTCGTAATATCTGTCTGGCGTGAGTCAGTAAACTTTCTCATCCAATAAGTAAATATAAATTTGGCATGCTTTGACAGTGCAATAATATAACTCATAGTTTGTAATAAGGCCAAAATTAATACACAATGTTTAATATATGATGCAATGTGGACAAAGAACCTTGATTCCGTACTATATAAATTACTTGATTACTATGAAAGGCGCTTGAAATCGGTTATATATTGTTTTTTTAACTTTAATTACTACTAGATCTGTATGCGTAGTCGCTGATTATATAATCGTTATTAAGTTTCACATGTACAACTACTGGAGATAAAAACCGACAAGCCAAGTTTTTTCTGTACATTAGAATGCGTTTATGTACTAATGTAAATTTGCGAATTTTTGAAAGTGCTAACGGCAATTGTCCAGCTTGGTTTTGGTGGCTTGGTTGGCTAGACACAGTATTATAGATTTTGATTAAACACCTCTTAAACTCTCTTTATATTGTACTAATATCTGTTATATTGTACTGTGCCGTGTGGTTCACGGTAGAGTATAACAGGGCCACCTCGTCTCTTCTCGGTGGTGTCTTAAAAGGTGACTAAGGGATCGGACTGTTATCTATCCGACAGTATGTATACAGACATACAGTACAGCAACCAAACACCAATACAATTTATAATTGTCAAAATGTCAGTGATTAAAACACCTCTACCTACCCTTTACGGAATGCAGGCGTGAGCGTATAAGTAGACATTAAGTCTTTCACAATATATTTGATATATATATTTTTTGCGGTTGTGTTTTATACCTTTAAACATACACTTATATACGTAAGTAAACGTGCTGAGAAATTCTAAACATTTAGTAATAAATACATTATTATAAATTATTAACACATAAATCTCCTTCTGAAAATGACAGAATATATTCTATATCGGAAAATATGAATCATTGATTTAACATGATGGACGTCTAAACGAGACAGCGTGCTAACATGACAGCCGGTAACTATCTGATTCAAGCACTTAAAGGTTATTTATGTTGTCGCTATAAATCAACCAGTTAATTCGATCCCAACGATTTGAAGGAAAACAGGTTATAACGGACAGGCTGCTTTTTTTTTTTTTTTCGGGATCAGCTTCTGGTGTGTATTGAGCAATTTGACGGGCCTGTTGGTCTAGTGTTAGTAACCTTGGCTGCCGATCCGGAGGTCGTGGGTTCGATTCTCACAAGGGACAAAAAATTGTGTTATCCACAAATAGTTGTCCCGAGTGTAGGTGTTTTTTGTGTGCTTTGATTGCGTGTTTGTAAAGACCCCTCGACACAGGTATTTTTCTGAATTCGTGCAAAAATTGCGCAGTGGTTTAAGTAGTCGCCTCGTCACTATACTGCTGCGCCGAGTATTGTGGGTTCAATACCCACATGGAACAACACTTTGTGTAATCCTCAAATTGTTGTTCTGAGTCTATGTGTATTCTGTATCCATTATTTGAATGTTTGTAAAGTCCCCAACATTACAATAATTTATTCGAGTACAGGCTGTATTAAAAGAAAGAACTAAGAAAGACACTTAGCATTTAGGTATTATTCTCTCTATATTTTATTCAACATCTCTATATCACTATATTCGACATACATATATATATGTATGGTTTAAACTATTTACCTTTACACTACTTTATTAAGTATAGCCAATGTACACTGTACACTGTCTGTATTTTTTTCCATTAGTTTTATTGTGTACAATAAAGAGGGAAATAAATAAATAAATTGTCAAATAATAAATTTAAAATACATTGGTTACATTTGTAAGTTTATTAGCTGTCTGGTTACCATAATACAAGCTCTGCTTAGTTCAGGATCAAACGGCCGAGTGTGAGATGTGTAGAGTTATTATTATTACACACAGTCACCATATTTTTCATTTAGAAAAATAAACCTTATGAAATTATTATTTAATCTTGTATTACCTAGCCTCCAATACAAATACTTAAAACTATTTACAAAACGGAAAGTTACCTTTTGAAACATGAAATTTTGTACACAATTTTTTTTAGACATTTTCATATGGTTTTGAAATTTAAATTATTATGAACCACTTTCTGCATATATAGATATCTAATTTGCTGTGGCAAAAAGACATTTTGTAAAGGAAATGATATGATACTAATAAGAACCTGCCTGTAAAAGTTTAATTCTGGTATGTATAAAAGTTCTGTCTTTAAATTCCGATGGTTTTGAGAGCTTAAATCGTTATTGCACTTGTATAGTATTAATAGTGTTAACAGTTTTCACATACAACAGATAACTGAATGAGAAAGACAATACATAACGCTGCATTGTAGTACATTTTGAGTAAAATATTGAAAAAAAAAGTATGTTGAAAAAAAAAATATGATTAGGATGATTAGTTTTTAAATCTTAAACTAGTTATTTTATAGTATGTCAGTGAGGAAAAATCCCTTCGGATTTCTTAATCCAGTAGTTGAGATTGGTTATAGCGTGTTGAACATCACAGTATTTAATAGCAACGCCCATAAATGCTGACGACACTGGGTTAGTGTCGTACATATCGTATACTGTCTAGATGCAGTCAATTTTATGTAAACGTTTCAGAAATTAATAGACAGCTTTCTTAAAGGTGCCGCTCTAAGTTTTCAAAGATAATCCTCTGTGTTACTGAGAGTACTAGTATATTACGAATATAAACATAGGAATGTTTCTATATGTTGAGACATGATGTACTAAAGATAATCAGTGTAAACCTATCCATAGCCATGCTTCCTGTTAATTAACTTCTCTTTATCTTTACGTTAACGAGGAACAGCGCTGAATTATTAAAGATAAACTTTTATTATAAATAAATACAAGGATGAGTACAATTATGTAGTAATATTAGGTTAGGACTGTTAACAAATAGTAGTCATACAACAGGCTGACGATGTGATTTTCTTAAGCAACAACCAATAAAGAAGTTTATATGTTTATTCTACTAAATCGATAACGACTTACTTGAAATTGCTTAGCTGCTGACTGTCTTTGTATATCATTAAAATTTGTATTAATATTTTATGTCGTTTATAATTAGTATCTAATAACAGTTACGTCAGATCAGATGCAGTTTGAGTTATTGTACTCATAAATTGTGTTTACTCAATTATATAGAGCCTAAGGGGCATTAAATAGTACTCTATACTTGATTCGAGAATTAGCGCAACATTTCAATTAACTTACATTTTTTTACTGTAGGTTTTGTCTAAGATTTTGAAAACAAAACCTTTTTCAAGATAACACAATTATGTCATGTCCTTTCATGTATCCTGTCCTCCATGTAACATATAAGTCGTCTTGTGTAAACTACAATCAGTACTCTACCGGATTGAACTAATTTTTCAACTTAGCTTAATTGGGGGGGGGGGGGTGATACTGTGTTGTCATCTATTGAGTGTTTTATTAACAAGAAATAGTAAACAGATTAAAACTAACATCTATTAGATGGATTTTAACAGATGGATGGATTTTAAAGATTGTAATATCAGACAGAAGAGTACTCAATTTACAGTAAATTTTATTATGAATATTACTTTGCCACTTAGTACTACTTACTGAGGCTCTCAAATAGCGCAAATAATCAAATATTATTGACGATTATGTGCTTAATCTACATTGAAATCGAATTGCAGGGATAGTGAGACCTCGTGAGCACGTAAACTTTATATAGATCGAAGAAGCTAACGTTTTGTTGGCAAACACGATTATGCCACCAATCTATGAAAACGCTGGTCGAGTTTTGTCCTAATTTATATAATAGTGCTGCAGTCTTTGCTGGAATTCCCAACCTCTCCATTTGTGGCTGCGTGTTCAAATTTTATTCTATACATGAACCTCGATGGTGTATTTGTAATATTCTAATATGTTATATCAACAAATAAAATCTAAATTATATAATAAAAATAAATCATCAACCAAAACCACCAATAAACATGTTAAATTATATAAAGAAGACTATGTCATATAAAAATAAAACGGCCTCACTTAAAATACAAAGTTTGTTGGTCAGCAATCGTGGATTTGGGAATGATCAAATAACAGCTGCGTTGAGGACACAATCGGTCATTGAGCAACTATGTTTGAGAAAGCCTATGTTCATCAGCGCACCGAGATATTAATGATAAGTATTAGTTCATGTTAATAGTAATTCTATTATGAGGAAAACTAAAAATGCAAGTAAAGATTTATTTATAGTAAGTATCGGTCTAAGAACATAATATATATTTTAAATTGAATATTTTTAATAAGGCATATCCATATTTTATAAATGAGTCTAATGAAAAGTACTCAGCGTGAAAAGTCAATCAAGTTTGCAGGTGCATCGTATCAAATGCCGGCAGTTCGCAAGACATCGTTAACACGTTCATAAACGCGAGAAAAGCCGTCATCAAATCTTACATTATAATTCTATGAGGTTTCACACCGAAAATCTAAAGCAGACAGTATAAATCTTATGCTTTATGTATGTAGATGGACGTATAGAATTTATGATCAATAAACCTTAAATAATATATGAACGATAACATCATGAAGCTGTACTAGTATTTTTTTGCGCGTATGCAAGTGGTTTATGTTTGAAAATAAACGCACTTCTCTATATAACGACTAACAATAAAGTAATTTTACATTTTATTATATCATACCTACTCTTTAAGTTTTCTTTAAGATCTAAATATGTTATAAACAATTTCCAACTTACCTAACATCACTCTCATTTAACATGAGTCATTAAAATAAGAAATATAAAATATAATACATTTTGTATCTAGGTTATTTTTCTTTACAAAAGGGATAAAATATTTGAGTAATCCATGACTTTCAAAATGATTTAAATATTAAAAGAAAAAATTACTTCTGTTGTTGTGAATTGAGGAATTACGTGTTTCGCGTCATTTTTGTCATTTGTAAATCGATTTCAAATATATATATTTTTTATATTTAAATAAATGTCGTTTTAATTTCTGTTATATTTTATCTCTAGGAGGAAAAATTAAGGGGAAAAACCAGCGTGTTATTTTATTTTATGTCGGTTTATACTTTTTTAAAGTTTATTATTAACTGAAAAGTGTTCAATTTAATATCCAGTCTTAAGATAAATTATAGAATGAGAGCGCTAGTCACGGAATGAATAGACTCTCATTGAATATCGCGTGTTGTATTCGATACAAGACTGCGCTTCTACTCTTGGTGTTGATCCGTCATCCGAGGCCTGCTCTGAAGACATTTGCCGATAGTTTTCTGACTTAATACTAAGTGTGATAGATTTAATGTTGTAAGCCTTAAAAAAAATAAAATAATTCGAACACTCCGGAACATTTGCGTCTATACGGCAAACATAATTCTTCATTTTTTCACTATTTTATTAAAAAAAAATTAACAGAATAACTTACAATAATATATATATATATATATATATATATAATATATATATTATTGTAAGTTATTCTGTTATTTTTTTTTATATATAATATAATAATATATATATATATATTATTATATATATTATATAATAATATATATATATATATATTATTATATTATATATAAAAAAAAATATATATATTATTATATATATATTATTATATAATACTACTCATATATATATATCATATACTAACTCATACATATATATATATATACTAACTCATATATATATATTATTATATAATATATATATTATTGTAAGTTATTCTGTTAATTTTTTTTTTAATAAAATAGCGAAAAAATGAAGAATTATGTTTGCCGTATAGACGGAAATGTTATATATATATATATATATATATAGTTAACATAAGTATATCTTTAATATATATATGTATTTAGGTATATATGTATGTTAGAAGTTTAGAGAGTAAGTTATTATATATATATATATTATATATATATATATTATATATATATATATATATATATATATAATAACTTACTCTCTAAACTTCTAACTAGTGACTGAGGTCACTAAAGAAAATTGTGGTAAACAGCTAATATCTATAGACTTGTAGCACAAGTGTTCTTAGTCAACTTTTTAGTTTTTATTTAAAAATATTAGGAAACCGAAATTATTACCAAAAAAAGGTATGGAAATCAGAAATTATTAGTTCATTCCAGAATGTGTTTACAATTCCGAATCAGTACCTGGAATGTGTTCAATTTATGTCAACTATTCTGTAAAACATACATTTTCTAAGCAATTTATGTATTTTCTAACTATTGCATGCACTTCCTAAATGTTCCTAGGAAGTGTATAAAATTAACATTTTACTTACCTGTAATATAAGGATTACAAGAATTATATTGTGTCATATTGTATGGAGATCTGATTTCCGAATGTTGTTTAAAAATGCATACAACTCCTGGAAAATGTCTCTGAAACAACTTATTACACATATTTCTTAGCGATTTTATTTATTTATTTAAAACTTAATGCACAAAATGCACACAGGCGGACTTAATGCCATAGGCATTCTCTGCCAGTCTACCTTAGGGTGATGTAGAATTGATTTTATATATCGATTAAATAAATTTACTTTTCTTTGTTGTCGTTGTTGTACATTCATGCATACATAAACTCACGCCTATCACCTCTAAGGCGTAGGCAGCGACTCATCACGCCCTTATTTTGCTATCCATAATATAATTAGTGAGACTTACGTCGTAGGGAGCAAGACGTCAACTAAAAACTTCATGAACTGTATGCAATAGATACTATTGGATTGATAAATTTCAGATACCTTAGTCGCCCAGCCACAGAAAGAGACGGCTGGCCTAATTTTATTCCACTAAAAACCGCAAGGCTTATGGTAAGGTATATAGAGGTAGCGAAAGTGTTTATTCCTTCTTGCACTTAGCTGAGCTGAAAATTATGTTTTTTGTTTAAGCCATTTCGACGAACCGTGCGACAAAAAGTAAAATCAAACGTTTTGTGTGTGCTTTTGTAATCTGTTAACTGATTTTGACGACTTTAATATGACGTTCTTTTTGCGTTCGTAATGTGTTACTGTCGACATGAGTGACTTAAAACATTACCTGTAAAGACCTTGGACTTGATTATTTATTATTTATTCATTTGGTATTACTTATTACTAAAAACAAAATAAAATGGTTTAAGTTCTTTTTCAGGTTATACAATTAATAATACTTATTACATTAAGTATCACGTGATTATTATCACTGACAGTGTGATGAAGAATAATTGATATAAGCCTGCATATTTAGCTTTATCAGTTTTTAATCAATAATGTACTTACATGCACTTAAATTACCATAGAATCGCTAAGTAAAAATACAGTAAGTGAGTTGTGACTGACATGTATTAAAGCAGAAAATCCTTATTTGAACTCAGCACTGTATTTACGCAATTTATTGAAGTGTGAGGTAACACGGGAGATTAAATTAAATTACAGGTATGTATGGCAGTGTTGCCAGCTAAATGTGGGTGGCACTGTTTAATTTTTTTAACTAATACCGATCTGAAAATGTTCTTCTAAAACAGGAGCTAGATTCTTAAAATAGAACTGTAAGACTAAGAAAAAATCTTTATTACTTTTTAGATATTATATATAGATATAATTTAGATACACATACTATAAATAACTCACAACAGTTAAATGGAACGTAAAAAAAAACTGCAAGAAGCGGCAATAGCCCAGTTATGGCTTCACCATTTCTCTTCACAAGGTACGGCGTCACACTCAAAATGGTGCCTGTTCAAGGCCCACAAATTACACAACTGTTAACACATTTTTATATTTCTTCCATATGATCCAAAAGTACAATTATCTGTAGATTATGTTAATTGTAATAGTAATTTCTTGTAATAGAAAAAAACTTTAAAACAAAAACAGTAACTATGTCATACCAAATGTCAATAATCAAAGAATGATTAGCCCGACCACATAGTAACTATATTTTTTCTAATCATATTATTTCTGCAAGCGTAAAAGAGAGAACCTGTTATTTTTATTCCTACAAAACTCTTTTTAGCGTAGGTCAAATCCAGCGTGTGTCATTATTGTTATTTCGTTAGGGTTAGCAAAACTTTGAAAAGGGAAATCCAATACATGATAATTTTTAAGCACCTTTATTAAAAACACATTTGTATTTTAATGTAAACCTCTAAAAACTGACCTTTTTAAGCGTGGAAACCCTAGGGTCGTCCCATCACTGGGGAGAAACATAATACTTATTATTATAATAGATATACTTAAAAGTTTATTCTTACTAATATCTATCATAAAATCTTTTATAAAATGTTTTTGTACATCAGTACTAAAAAAATGGGCAGCCCTATCGAAGGATTCATGGCGAATGCGCTTGCGGTGATGATGGCGTGTTTCGATGGATGAAGTGAAGGCCGCACGGAGGCCGGTCGTTGACCGCTTGTGCTATTTATACGACGTCGACTGCTAGCACTCCTCCTAGTCGTTCATCGTCGTCGTTCGTCGCCTATTGCTCGATTGTATGCAGTGCGGTTCATAGCGCTAACGCAGTCGTGGTCGCCTGTAGATACAAAAAACTGATGCATTCTTTTATTTGTTTTGTTTTTATGGGTGTGCCTATCAACATGTTACCTTTTTGGGAGGGGTGATTTATATGTCATTATTATGTAAATATTATGCAAAAGGTTTTATCTAGTCCATATTTTTAATTTCCTTCGACGTATAAAGCAGACTTTAGCATAGCTTGTATTTCTTAATACGTTAACGACACTTTTTTTTAAACAACTCCTGCACTAGGAAAAAATCCTGTCTCGTAAACCAAACCACACATTCAATCAACGGACATAAAAGAACACCCAGATTCTGGACAAATATTTGCGGATTACACAATTTTTTGTCCCGTGTTGGAATCGAACCCACCGCCAGTTCAGCAGTCACTAGACTAACAGGCGGGTCAAATATAGAATTATATAGTAGACAAAATGTCTGACATCTCTCCTCAATTCTTAAACTAAGGTTGTCAATTTCAACGTTATTAAAAAATATTTTATCGTTATTCAATTTTTTTTTTTTCTTTATAATATAGGATGAACAGACGGGTCACTTGATGATAAGTGAAAACCGCTATCTACAAACTCCTGCAACTCAAGAGTCGGCAGTGCGCTGTCCGCCTTTTGAGGGAGGGGTGAGGGGTGGGAGATGCGGTGAGCGGAAAGAGGAGAGGGGTGACGAGGGGAGGGGGAGTTGGGCCTCCGGGAACCACACAATTTCGGCGAAATACAACTCAAGCTACTTCGCAACGAGTTTTCTCTAAATCCTGGTATCGCACCATTCAAGCCAGCCCATTCGTGCCTAAGCAATATTCTCCAAGCTAGTAGCTACTTCTTGGATACAATACGATACTTATTAGATACGATACGATACTTATTAATAGCTACTTTTCCCTTACTATTTTTCATTCGGTAGTGAATTAAACAAAGTTTAATCGTATAGATAATAATTCACTTTAAAAAAGTAGACAATCGACTGCAATGCGTCTATCACAAAATTTAAGACATATATGGGTTCCTCATGGATGCTATAGTCAGAACTGGACCATATTGAAATGGAACCACACGGGAAGCACCAGTTTTTAAATAAAAAAAAAAACATAAATCGGTTCACCCAGTCGAAAGTTCTGAGGTAACAAACAATAAAAAATAAAACAGTTGAATTGAGCGCCTCCTCCTTTTTTTGAAGTCGGTTGAAAATAGTTAAATGTATGTTTTTCTTATCTCCAACCGGAGACTAGAAAAAAAATGTTTACTCAATATTATACCTTCACGACGATAAGATGTCCATTATTTTCTAGTGTAGTGGCAAAACACGCTTTATTTGTAGGTTTTTTTTACAACAACATTATAAGAGTAGAATTATAGCTTGATGATAAGCAGTTACCATAATCTAACATTTGCAAAGTCTGGTCTTGAAAGTACTTTATAAGGATTTTTATAAAACCGACAATTATAGTTGTAGTTGTTTTTAACATTATACTCTGACCTCAGTCATGAGAGTCAGGGAGGTCGTTCGGGAAGGAAGTTCCTATCAAATCACATAGTGCGTGACCGTTTCGGTTTTAGTGTTAGGATCAATTCCAGCCGGTGGTGATAGTTCCAATATTAGAAAGTAATTAATTCATGATAAAGCGTAGTTCCATGGGATATCTATTAAGTTAAAGGTAATAAAAATATAGTACACTTTAAAAGATAATGATTTTAAATTTTAAATGAAATTAATGTCTCGTGTCCAAACTTCCTGCAAATACAGACAGTTTCTTAAGTGAAATGCCGCATAGCAATTTGGCTGAACTGAATATCGTACCCAGTATTTTACTCTCATAGGCAACTTATAGGCTCGGGACCAGTGACTAAATCATACATATTTACTCTAATACATGGAACCTGTTGATGCAGAAACTTTCGAAACACATCAAGTTTATACAAGACGCCTGGAACATTTGTTATCTATAGGTATTCTAAAAGTTAACATAACACGAACAGATGTAGTATTGTATTATATTATCTATCTATTACTATGTATCGGTAAGGTTTGTTTTTGATTTGATCTACTTTAAAGAAGATGTATTGTTCAGTTTTCGAGCTCAGTTGATTAATTAATAGAAATTTATGAGATAATCAAAACACTGTAATGTCTATATGAACCCGCTTTTTTATGCAAACGCTCATGGAGGCCGAAGATTGTTTAGTGCTCTTTGGTGCCTGATGTGTCTCCTGTGGAATAGGAGAGTGCTTATTCTCTCCCGTTCCCTTTCCGCCGCCTCTTTGACAATCATCACCTCATCGCAGAATGAGACGGTGGAATTCCACAATTCGCTTTGGACACTTGAAACTGCTACTCTTAATTGAAGTTCATAAATATCGTATGCTATTAGTGTTTTCTTCACGAGAACAAAGAAATATTTATCTCAATTTTTTTAGTACTCGTAAAACGTGTGTACTTTTTTCAATTATCTTTCACTCAAATATATATTTAAAGAAATGAACCAAAATATTTAAATAGGTAATCACGATTGAGATCAATTTGTACTTGTGTGAATGCTTGCTTTGTGTTGCATCGAGTGAAGTTACCGGAGGCCCATTCCTACTTCGATTCTTTCCTCGACTCCCCTTCCCCAATGGCGAACAGAGCGCACTTGCGACTCTTAAGTTGCAGATGTTCATCGGCGGTGGTAGTCACTTACCATAACCCATCTCCTCGTTTGAACTCTATAACACAATAAAGTAATAAAAAGTTATTTAACATCGAATAAGGTCAATAATAAAAGTATAATTATAAAATTACGTTGAAACGTTGTTCAGTAGATTCGTAAGAAGAAAAATAAGTTTCGTATTATTTAATATTGCTTAGGATTAAGATAAGTCAGCCTTACCATATTTATGAAGACTGTGGAGTAATTAATTAACATTTCATTAGCTGTGCAACTGACATTTACGCTATCGCAAATACTGGAGAAAAACAAGAACTCTTTATAATTAACTCGTCCCTTCGTTTTATCAGTACAAGCCTTGTTCGAAACGAAAACGTCTCAAGTTACATTGATTCACTTTCTTTTCTTGGTAAAAGAAACATGTTCCTTCCGCAATGATAGAATAAAACAAATAACCTAAGTAATTAGCGAGTTAAAATTGTTTAACAGATTTATTCATGCGTCATCAATTTTATCAAAGTTTGTTAAAATATTTCAAATAGGTTACACACATTTTTGTAACACCTAAAAATTGTGTCATTTAACTGTCTAAATTAACCGCTATTAAAAAAAAAAAGTTGTCACTAAACATAATTTTCTTTGGAGAGAATACATACTTTTCAAATATTGTACTTTGTTTTACGATATGTAAAAAATACTAATCTTAAAACTAATGTTTAGTAAGCTCGAAGGCATTGCATATGTATGAAGTTTTAAAATTACCCGCAACGCTACTGCGCATAGCGATATGTCATAAACGCTATAAACTAACTACTACTACATATGTACTTACATACATGCGTTCGAAATACGTAACCTTCCAAGAAAAAAGTCATGTAATCAAAACATTTATCGTATTTATGCCTATTAAAAGGCATACATATGTACATTTATGACATGTCATGTACTTATATATGATATTAGTGTCCTTATAAACCTCAAACAAGCTAGAACCTTTAAAAACACAAATTCTAAGCGATTTTGAGGAACCTAGACGTATGTTTAGGTAAATGTGAAAATAAAAAAAGTCTTATTTTTATGGTATAGGGGGCAAATGAGCAGACTGGTCACCTG
The DNA here is from genome assembly GCA_947561695.1 of Tyria jacobaeae. Lineage (NCBI taxonomy): Eukaryota > Metazoa > Arthropoda > Insecta > Lepidoptera > Erebidae > Tyria > Tyria jacobaeae. Next base: position 16,571,787 of record OX387212.1, read on the forward strand.
TTGGTAAGAGACTACCGCCGTTCATTTGCCTCTAGACTAGCCTAGAAAAGGAAACATGTAAAAACATATTCATTTACATACAGTTGCTTTTTCAATTCGTGCTTCTTCAATCATTAGAATGAATAATTGAGTAAAAATAGTCGAACATATAAACTATAACAGACTTAAAGTGAAACAGTGTAAAAACCAAAATAAATGAACTACGTACACATAGTGTGTGTAAGGTCAATAATGTAGATAAATAGAACTTTGCCCGACAGACCAAAGTAATTTAATAAAACAGATAACAAACAACGATATCAGAAAGACCAAAACAAAATACCAAAACCTTATTTTATAATTAACTCATTCCCTACATTTTATCTGCTACAACGGTATGCAATTACCTTCTTATAGGGGGCGGGAACCAAGAATAGCAGTTGAATAATTATCATATGTTTTTACTTTTATTAATCATCTGTCTTACCCTAGGAATGCTCTGTCAAACAGTAATTGTTGTCAATCCATTTTAAGACATGGACTGTAAACATTGTGTTTTAAAAATCTTTGTTTATTTAAGGTAAACATTTAAATATAGTGCAGACAATTCTTTTACTTGAAGTGAACGAACGAACAGTCTTATTGTGCGTTTACTAAAAGAAAAAAAATATTTAAAAGGCTAGGAATATTTCAGTTTTCATACAATGTTGCTAAATGCTTTACAAGCGTAAACAAGTATAATTATAATATAAGTAGTATATGAATAAACAAGTAGCGTGTTACGTACGAAACGCTTTTAAATCGATATTAAGTTCTGAGGATTCTTTGTATTTTAAAAGCAAAGAAAAGATTGAACGGACGATACAAGTATAAAATTTATAAACGGCTCATTATAATTTTAAGTCCAAAAACACCGTAAATGACACTGTAATTTCATACTCATTTTATTAAAAAAATAATTACACACTTCAAAATTGTCTGTGGTGGAAACATGATTTTCATTGTCGGTGAAATTAGAACGGAACTAGACGGCATCTCTGGTAAGTGCTGTTATCGATGCTTTTGAATCAACCGATTCATTGTAATGACTCAGAAAATGATCCGATTGTAGTAAAATAATATTATTATTGCAGGCGATGAATAACAATTGTGCACCACCAGAGCGATTTCGATACCTGTTGCGCAACTCTAATAACAGCAAACACGATATAATAACACAAATTTGACCATAGTGACGTGTTAAAACCATATTTTTCTTAAACTTATTACTGTAGTGTAGCATTATTGCATTTTGATCTTGCAATCGCCTTGCATTTAGTGTAGTATTGAAATGTGTGTGGTACAAGACAGTATTTTGTAACAGTTATTTAGTGTTGTATTTTAAATCGCAAATAAAATATGCGGTATCAAAAATATGTATGCGGAACGTAAAAAAATAAGGTCTTAACCATAATCCTTACTAGGTTTTTAGGTAAATAGTCGGATACATAGCTGTATCAATGTCGTCGAATGTGTCGATTTAAATATATTAAATGATACCTATAGTATTCAAAAAACATAGGCAATGCTTTACAAATGCTGTAATTTTCCGGTATTTTTCTTTATTATTTTAATTAAAATATAACCGGTAAATACAATCACTTCCTTTTTGTGACTATTTATAAATAGAGTTTTCCCAGTATTTTATCCTTTTGCTCTGATGAGATTCAATTCCAATTTGTTTCCGGTCAGAGTGAGCTTGGTATGCTGGAGGTGGACAGTGTCTAGTTACTTTTAGTGAATCAGATACAGGAAATCTGTCCGTTTTTTTTTCTCGCTTTTCCGTTCGGTTTAGATCAAGCGAAGTTCTGTACCACCGCTTGACTATCCGCAGACAGACCGAACTGGTTCTTCGTAATTTCTTCACTATGACATCTCAATAAGAGATTTTGGTTTCTTTCTTGGAAAAAAAATCCCTCTGATTAATAGAAATCCCTTAGAAAGACAATCCTTAATCGAAATCAATTTACGTCCATGTAGAACTTTTGATTCGGCTTAACACTTAAGAGCTTAACCCTGAGGACCATCCAACACACCTTCAAATTATATTGTTGTCATTCAGTCAGTAATACAAATCTAAACTAACCTATACTTATCTTACTTTGGTACAAAAAGTTTCATAAAATATCATCATTGTCATCATTAGAGTAGCATAAATGTAATTTAGTTGTTAATCAAATGTGCTCCAGAAATTAAATGTGTATATACAGTTGGTATTATTTTAATGTTTCCGTCTACGAAACACGTTATCGGTTCGGTACACACAATTCTGATATTTCTACTAAGCTCGCTACAACAGTAGCGGTATTTATGCCAAATAAAATATTAAACAGACATAATTCACAACAAAAAAAATGTTTCTACAAGTCCAGACATAAGTTTCTCTTCAGGTTTTAAAGTCTAGCAAAGTTTTATTTAATTCATTGTCCGCAAAACTTTAAAATAAAACCCTTCATCATTTGAGTCACGTGCTAAAAGCCATTACATCAATTTAGTTCAATACTTTAACTAATTTTAAAATGATGGCGCCTCTCACTCTCACTAGACACGTGAACCGCAGAGAAGAACGGCGAAATTTAATGTGGTTTGACGTAACTGCACAAAAAATAAATACCAATTCATTTCACATTATTGCGAGATTTGGAAATTCGGTTTATTTAAAAGACATCTTTGTGGATTTATGCCTCCGCTGTGAAATATACTTTAAATGTTATTGTAAATGATATTTTAAAAGAATACATACTACAACTGAAAATTATTAAGGGAAACATGTATATAAGTACTCGGACATATATTAGAAATAGTTAATTGCATTTTATAGGGTAAAGGCGTACTATGTTTTTTTAAATATGTATAGGGTGGCAGTGCCGGTGGTCACCTGATTGTAAGTGACAACTGCCCCCTATGGACCCCTGCAACTTCAGACTCTTAAGTGCGCTGCCCGCAATTGAGAAAGACGAAGGGAGGGGAAAAAGGAGAGAGAGTTTGTATTTGCATAAGATAATTAAAAAAACATAATTGAACCTTCTTTCAGATGGTTATGATTTGAATTCCATATGCGTTAAGTCCAATTAAAGTATATAAATTAATCGTCAAACCTAGTGAATTTTTGTAGATCTACCATTGAGATTCTAAACAATCTACATGAGATTGCATTGTAAACTCTAGTTTCGAGTTTCTTTTAATTGGAATTGGTCTACAGAACTATAAGACTAGCGTTTTTACGATATCGATATAATACATATCGATATTCTTAAAATATTTAAATTAGTCGACACATTGTTTGTGTGAGTGCACAGATGGTGTAGCGGTTTAAGTGGTCACCTCGCCACCACACTGCCGCGCCGAGTGTTATGGGTTCGATCCCCGCACGGGACAACACTTTGTGTAATCCTCAAATTGTTGTTTTGAGTCTGGGTGCTCTTTGTATTCGTTTGTGTTGTTGTGTTGTTTAAATTTTTGTAAAGTCCCCCGCCACACACTAATAATCCTAATGCGGGAGTTGTCTTTTTAAAACAAAAAAAGTGGTCGTATTCAATTCAACAAACGAACGCTCATCCAACATATTAGTTCTTATTAGCACAATTACACTGTTAAAAAAATAATAATAAAACGGCAAACAGACAATGTTGTAGGTTAAAGATTTGCGACTTGTCTTAGAATTTTAACAACAAGCCTTTCAGTACTGAACGAGTTTTTGTCCCATCACTATTAATAGTATAATACTCGTTCCCAGCACTAGCTAATATGGCTTAGAATTGCGGAGTGACGTTCCGGTGTGTACGTAAACACCATGGCTACGGTATACGCTATTTTATCGGCTCTTTAAAAGGCACCTTAAGGGTTAAGTCTAGACTTTCAGAGACTAAATGAATGAGAAAAGAAAGTTATAAAAATGCGTTTTGTACCTTTAAAATGTTTAATCTATTGGCAGTATTCCTTTTTATATTTAAATGTCCCATTCCACGCGCGTTTTTCGAATGTTGGATACAAGAGATTTATGCGTTCTTTTTTTTTCTTTTCCGCCATAACTATATTCAGGAAACATTCAACAGTATACTCGTATTAGAACGTCATATTGAAGGTAAGGTTAATTGTGTAGTTATTTGTTTGAAATACAAAATCAGTAATACTATCCAACTAGTTGAAACAATCCTCCTGTGGTTTGATATCAGTTGCAATTCCAATAACAAGTTTGCGGTTTCTGAAACTTGTTAGTCCAGGATCTTGCGACCCGAAGGGATTATTTAAAGACCAATTTTCTAAAATTGAAGGCAATATTTTTGGAGCAGCATTTTCCCTGTCGAGAGTGGAGCCAAAATATCAATAAATATCTTTTATAATCACGTGTCCGCTCAAGTTCATAAATACTGATTTATTTTTATCATTAATAATGCAATGAATAAATCAATTTACTTAAAAATAAACATTAAAGCAGTGTTATAGTGTGCCAATATATTATTTATTACAAAGAGACAATGGTAAAATTTTGTATTTTAAATTGAAGTGCTCCTGAGGAGGTGTTAAAATCCATTATTTTTAATAATAAATCGTATCGGTAGGTGTCCGTTTAAATCGCGCAATATAATAGTCACTTTCTTTGCTAAATTGGTGCATTCGATTATCAAAAAGAATCTTAAAATTTGAATTCATATTAACATCCATAACATTTAAAAATATATAATAAAAAAGAGGCTCAGGGAATGGTTTCGACGTTGTATAAACAAGATTTATTTTGCAGTACAACACAAACTGATTATAATCCAGTATTTTCGGTTCTTTTTTTTTTCTATTTTAACCTTCCAAATAAGAATAATGCTATTGTTCTCGAAAATAATTTATTAAATAAAAAAAAAGTAATATGTCAGAAAGGTTTGATGTATAAGATGAATAATTGAAACCAAACTGCTTGCTAGTGGAGATTATGAGGTTTTATCTATGTATCTAGTTTATAGATAAAACTAAACTAAATGAATGACTACATTAAAGTTTCAATATTTTTTTACGATTGACACATTATCTTTATTTAAATATACGGTTTTATTCACTGAGTGTGCATTTCCAGGAAGCCCTACTAGAGACGGTCCCGACAGGAGACCCTTTTTCAATGAGTTAGTCGTCCAGCAGATAACGTCCGATACCGTCGCGTCGGGAATACACGCGAGTAAAACCGTATATTTAAATAAATATGAATGTACATATTTTTTTTTATTTGAATGATTTTGAAATCAAACAAGATAAAAGATAAAATCTTAACAACTTTTCTATATCTCGGTTTAGCTTTCCTCATCCCATCAGTGCATTCTAAATTAGAAGCATTTTACATTAGTAAATGTGTGATGTTACTTGCAGACCTGAACTGCTTAAACCATTAATCGAATGCGGCACTTGATATGCTTAAATGTAATCGATTGATCGTATAGGGCTGTTGATTTGTATCAGCTACTACCGATAGTTAATACGGCGGTAATAAATTGTTACATAATGGAGAAAGGTCGGCGATGTTGCTCATTAATCACGTGCTTAAGTACTGATATCCGCGATCATCTGAAAACGTATTAATTCAGATTGACTTTAATTCAGTGCACAAACTTATTGGTGCTGTTACAGTCATATTTTTTCATAGTTAAGCTCCTCAAGACTGTTAAACTGTTAATAAATTCAATTTATTTATTAACTTCTTTCATAAAAATTCAAATGAGGAAATATATTTAAAATCCGTTTTTTTTTTTCAAACAGTCTTCTTGGAAGTTAATGAGGTCTATGTCCAGCAGCGGATGACCAATGGATGAAATGATGTTGATGATGATGAAACAAAATTAGTAACGAAAAAGAACACGTTTCAATGTGCCTATAGATAATTTAATTTGATGTACTCAAATAATCAAACTAAATCAAGTCGAAAGTTAATAAAAACAAAATATCGAAACAAAAATCGTTTTCACTTTCATACCATTACTTAAACATAAATGTCAGTACTATTAAAATAATTGACAGTAGCTGTCATAAAAGTGTTGGAAATAGATTATCTGAATATCGAATGATTGACTTGCATAAGTCCAGAAACGTCTAACATAAATTATATCTGTGGCATCTAGCCTGTGTTTCGCACTAGGGGGCACACGGTAGTCGATATCAATGGACTATCTATTATAATCTGTGCTACTGTGCAAATCATGAACGTACATTGTATTTTGACGTTTGTCGCCTTAACAAATACAAGTGCTGAGATGTTTATGTTTGTTTGCTGGCTTTGTAAAATGTATTTGCCATAAGTTTACATTACTTACATAAAGGAATGTATTATTATGTATAGTAATATTATTTATTTTTAGAGCATACTAAAGCAAAATAATTTTGACGTAAGAGCACCAATGGGCCAGCTCGACCAGAGTAATACCACGGTCCAACAGGCAACCCGTTATCAAACAATGCCTGCTTCATTTTTAAAGAGTGAGCGAGGGTACCCTCCTTTTCTCTTGACCCTCCTCTCATACTACTCGTAACGTACAACTCTTAGTAACATTTTTTTTGGTAAGGTAAGCGGCAACGCCGTGGGAGGCGGTTGCCACTTACCTTACTAAAAAAAAATGTTCAAGGAAAAATTTGGTTTAGTACTTAATATTATATTCTAACAGTTTATACTAATATGATCTAAATATTTGACACTGACAATGATTTTTAAATCTAAAAGTCTAAGGTTTCTCAGGTATATTACATACTAGCTAAATATTGACAAATTGTGTTTAGTATATATTTTTTAATATAAATAAATTGCAAAGGTGACAGAAGATATTTAAAAGACTGATATATAATCCAGAGGTTTACATAACAGTTAATTTGAATAAAATAAATGATTTACACAGCAAACGCTTTCATGTAAGCAGTATATTTATGGCACAAGATAGTGAAAAATTTATTATAACTCTTTCAACTTTCATTTTGCATTTCTTGGCCTCCATTTTACAATATTTGATTTAAAGTAGGTACAGAGAATAAATAAAATCAGCAACGACAATGTAGCTGCGATCAGTCGACATGTCGAGTTAAAAATGATTAATTTGTCGATTGATGAGTATATTTTTTTTATAATAAATATTTATATAATTTCTCGTATGTTAACATGATTCAATTTATTAATTAGGGAATGTTTTAGTAACGATGACATCACAGTAGCAGTTTAAATACACCAGAAACTGATCTACCTGTATAGCTTCATATAATATGCATTTTTTTAACCCCATGTTGCATATGTAAAAGAAAACTAAGGTTTCATTTCATTTTGAAAGATCTCTTAAGGGTTTGAGAGGAATCCTCAGTGTGCTGTTGCTATAAATTAAAATCTTTTAGTGTTAATTTTTGTTTAACTGTCACTAAAAGGCAAACTTCCACTTGAATTTTCAGTATAGCAGTAGTAATCGCGCCTGTATCCCCTAAGGGGGAGGCAGAGCTCTGTTTTACTTCACCATGAACCACACATTGTACAGTGTTACAGCACAGTTTAGCAGTATTTATTTGTTATTAAACATTTTGTAGATGGCAGTCATTCAAATAACTTTTTCTGTCTATCTGTGGTTCATCTATCATCAAATCGGTTTTATAACTATAGTGGAGTTTTTAAGAGAACTGAGATACCGTGGGAGAGCCATGCTTAGGCACCAATAATACCACGGCCTCACTTAAAACCGGTAGACAACCAATTCTTATATTGCATTGCCAAGTGTGAGTTCCCCTGTTTCCTCCTTCCCATACCTCACGCTCTCCTTTTTTTTCCCTTCCCCTTATCCCCGCTCTCGTGTTTATCGTATCATAATAAAACGAAAAAGAAAGAAAAGGATAATCACACAGTTACGGACATAGAACACAAACATGCCATGTTTTTCCAAGGAACAACTTACAATATCTAAACATTTACATAGACATCAAATATTGAAGTAGGCGAGGCTCATGTTACCTCTATGCTTTCCTTATATTGAAACAGCTTTAAGCATGAAGGAACCAAGAATGATATAGTTTGTAGGTCAGCCTTTTGCTAAGTTTGTCGATAAATCTTGTTCAGTAAGCTTGCGTGCAGGGGCCGTGTTAACATCGGTTTGGTACTAACCACGACAACAACTAAGGTGCACTCGATTTAAATGTAAATATAGCAATTAGAGCCTCTTTACATGACTTCTAACTTAAACAAACTACAAGCCCTTAACAGGATTGCCTAGATATGAATGAAGAGAAGTTGAAGTATACGTCTGTTACTGTGCATTGAGCTGAATTCAGTTCAGATTTAGATAAACTATCCGAATCAGTTCCGCGCCTGACTTACCACTTGTGAAAACTTGCTACCGTTGCATTTGTTTTCTGTGATTAACACAATGTGTTTTTATCGTATATTGGAATAAGGGTTTGTCTTCCATCCCATCTAATGGAAAGTGCTGATCTATTTTGTAGTATATTATTTAATAAATTTACAAGTGTTTGTAGTATCTTACAAGGAAATATTACAAACCCAGCATATACCGCTACATATTCGTATTGGCGGTCAACAGACATAATCTCTGCTGGCCACCAATACCAATTCCTATACCCATTGAAACCATACCGGTAACCACTAATGGGTACGGGGCTTCCTATAAGATTTATTCCTATCTTATCGGAATAGATTGCCTATTGCCTTCGGTTATAGATTAGTACCAGGATATCTAGCGCCTTTGATTTGCTTTATCTCTGGTACATTGTTAAGCGCTATTTCCTATTTGGACTGTGAATTCCGGTCGAGCTGCACTGATTGAATATTTAAACTTACAAGATAGCAAATTCAGTTTAACTATAAAGGTTATTTCAACCGTTGTACAGAGGAATGTATTGTTTCACGACGTTCAGAATCTGATGGGGAATACAATGTTCTTATTTGCAGTAAATCATTTTTCCTGGAGATAAATATTAATGTGTACAGTCAGCAAAGAAAATCTCTTAAACCTTTACTAAGCAATATAGCCTTCTCGTTGGAGAAAATGATTATGTCCAAAGTGTATAGCGAGAGTGCGTGGGATTCTGCTGCCTCGTTTTGCGAGAAGGTGATGTGAAGGAAGTAGCGAAAAGGGAACGGGAGAGGTCTAGTGCTCTCCTATCCCGCAGAAGACGCACCAGATACCGGACAGCGCAAGCTCATTTCCGGCCTCCATAAGCGCTGGCCTGAGGGTGACGGATAGGGCTATCCACTGCTCTAGCGGCCGCCGTCTTGGGCCTGCCCAAGACGGCGGCGCTGTGTTCCGCGCAAGCCTCTTTGAATAGTGAAGCTACACCACAGCGGGGTCGTCTGTTGTTCAATAGGCGACCAAGTCTGCCGGGGTGCACAAGGATTTCCTTTCAAATTTACGCCTGAGACACCGGCAATAGGACAATGTGATGGACCACCGTGTAGTTTTAGTCAGTTCGAGTCCGACATACCACCCTACTGGTCCCAGTAGGGTGATGACCCGTGGGGGTTTCCACACGATAAAAAAAAAGTAATATAGTCTGTCTTTGTATTGATTTTTGTTTATAATATTTGTACATATTACTTCACATTTAACTAATCTACACTCCCTTTTCAGTCTTCTCTAATTGTTTCTACTATCGGTATCTCGATATTAACCTACTATATTCAATGTGAATATGTGTTTTATTATTGATTTAATGAACTTTATATTTCGATCACCACAACCCCGTTTGGGCAATACTGCTTTATTAGATGTTAGCTATCAAAATAATGATTCGATTTCTTGTCTAACTTGATGTCCTTTGTGTATGCTTTGTCAAAAGTTACCTTGTGCAATTTTCGTTGCCGACTGTACAAACTATTGATTATGGATAACTGTAAATGTGAATAGCAATATATGTAGTCTACTAGTTCCATACACTAATAAAGATTTTATAATAATTTGTTTGAAACGTAATCAATGCTTGCTAGAGGTGAAAATGCAACCAGTCTGGTCATCTGGTACAATAAACACGTCTAGAACCATAAATCTGCATTTTGATAATGCAACCTGAAATATTTTGGTTAGATCTCCACAAGTTATGTTATTAACAGAAAACTTTTTAACTCAATTACTTTTGCTTATAAATCCACATAGACGCTATACAAATGAATAAGTAAGTCTCTGTGGTGGAAAGATGGTGCTGTGGCTTGAAAGCTCTTAGAAGAGTGCTGAGAGTCTGTAGCTTTTGTTTAAATATGGGTTGGGTTTAATTCTTTTACAGTTAAGGGCTAGCCTAAGCTTTAAAATAATATGGAAGGTAATATTTCTATAGGTATATAGAAATATATTTATAACTCTTTTTACTCTATTTCAAACGTAAGGTTTCTTCATAGAGGTCTATGCTTGAAGTACATGTCTCCTTGGGGATTTGTTTATTTCTCCAAGTATTCTAATACACCAAAAATATGCTATTTCATAGATTTATTTCTGATAAGTTAGGTAGTTAATTCTATTATCTTAAAAAAACTAACCCGCAATAGTAATAATTCCTGTTGCGAGGAAATTCACAAATGTTCTAGCAACTGACACAAAGAACACCCAGACACGGGACAACAATTTGTAAATCACACAATTTTTTCGTATGGGGGTATCGAACCCTCTCTCTCGGCCTCTGGCTCAGCAGTCAGGATCTGTAATCACTAAACCAGAACACAACAAAAAGTAAAGGAATTATAAATAGGAGTATATTAATTGGTTCAATATTCTTGACTTTCTAAGTTATACTTTGCAAAGATTCTAGAATAAATGACCATTAGACTATAAAACAATATTATTATTAGACTTGAGCGTGAAGCCTACAGCTTCCTTGGCTTAACGAGCATCAAACGGAAGCGGGCCATAAAAATCAATTACCAGGGCATACGCATCGCGATACAGTATGCAAATTAACTGTAATTATACACGTATCAACATTAAGTACTAAAACATGGGAAAGCGAATGTTGCCATGACAATGATTGTGCTATAGAATAAAAATAAAGAGGTTTTATGTTATTACTAGTAGTTGAAATGCAAATAAAGATATAGGTGTTGTATATTACACCCAGAAGTTATATAAACAAAAGAGTTAACTGCCAATGCTATATTTTTCTGAAAAAAATACGGCATAGAGTACTGACTCTATGCCGTAATTTTTTAGTATAAATATTTATATAGTATAATATTTGTTGTAGTAACAAAAAAATATATCTACCCATTTTTGTATATTAGATACAGCTAGTATTCACATATGTGTATTATAATATCATTTTCCTTTTCTGCTTAAAATTGTGACAAACTAAAATCTTTTTTTTATTTTACTGTTCTACAACAGTACAATAAATGAATTTTGTTCTACAGTAGAACTAAATTTATATTTGCGACAATCGAACCGACTAAAACCTCTCCGTTTTAGCCGGTTCGATTCCTGAATATCACATCAGTTTTAGCTCCGGTCTTTGTATTTGTTGTGTAAGTCAGTGAGTTATAATATTGAAAAGTTGTGTATATAATAATGTATATAACAGTTTTTTTTTATATATACAACTTTTAAATTAGTAACATCTTTTGTATCTTATTATGCCTTTACACCTACCACTTCTATTTCTGCAACACCCCTAGGTTGACTGGCAGAGAATGCCTAAGGCATTAATTCCGCCTTGTACAATATGTGCATAAAGTTGAATAAAAAATAAAAGTTATAAAGATAAACGTTAATAAAAAATAAAAGTTATAAAGATAACGTTTGCGCGGTAGCTGCCGCGTTAGCCCATCGCCAACTTGGCACAACCTTACAATTGTTAAAATAAGATTCCATGTATGTCGCCCTACGCAGCTTTTACGATAGACATTTAGAGGATTAATACATTTCATAATGTTATAACGGTTACTTATTTGTAAAACGACACTGAACGTACTTATTATAAATGACTCATACGCATATCACATGTTATAAGCAGTATTAGGTAATGTCGTGTAACTGTTTACAACAGTTTACTAAGTCTGTTGACCCTTGCACGAAAGGATATTATAAATCATACGACGGATATTAATTGCCTGTTATTTATTTGTATTTAATTTATTATCTATGAATTTAAGGAACCATAAAATGTAAACATATTTTAATTTTTACATTTCTTTCTCAGGTGTTTCGAAAAACAACGGCTGACAAATTACAATTATCAGACTTCCCTGAAGAGCATAAGGTATATTTTGCAATATTTTTAATCTACGATCGCTTTAACACTAGTAAAGTCAGTAATGTTTCTTATGCTTTAATCCTTAACATAGTACATGGCTCCTTAAGATCCTAGGTGGGTGTAGGTACGATTTGATCAAAATTTCTAATGTGCCATTCATTGTCCTATTAAGAATTACTTTAAGCTATCTTTTCTGTTGACTTGCAGTGATCGTGGTAATCAGCAAACCAGGGTAACATATTTATTTATTTCCTAACCTTAAAAAGGTGTACGTGATTGTAAGTAGTTGTTTAACATTGTAATAGTTCGAAAAAAACAAACACTCAATACGATTTACTGAGGGATAACTCGTTCCGATTACAAAGTTATCTATACTCAGTATAAAAAGTTTCTAACATTGCGTTAGCACTTATAAAATGCAAGACACGCTGCAGATGCAAACTCTAGGAGATAAGAACTTGGTTATAAAAACTAAAGTTCTCTTTTTTTTTTTCAATTTACATATTACATTGTACAACATACTTTTGTTTAAAAAAAATGTTTTATTTGGTTTCGATATATATTTATGCTTGCAACCCAAGTATACCCCGTCGGTAATTATTGATCTAGTGAAAAATTGCAAGCTGCTACGTCTAGTAAGTATATTTCACTGTGAAAGTGTTCGGTTTTCGTTCCCTGTCTTCTGGTTGTTGTCATCATTGGGGTCTGCAAACCTAGGGTGTTTTCTCCGCCCAATTACTATTTAGAAATGGATTTCCGCCATATAACGCCTAATTCAATTAATTATACCTGTATGCAACTTTCATGGTAATCGGTCGAGTTACCTGACCTGGTTTCTCAATAGAAACGCGGTACTTATATTTTTACTGTCTTCGTACAAATTGAAAAAATATTTTAAATATATAATATGTCATTCTTTGGTATAAACCTTATAAATAGTAAAAGTATTTCAAGAGCCGTTCTTTTCAAGATTATCTCTACAAAGCGTCATTAAATTATCAGTTTTCCTTTATAAAATATTATAATATAATATTACTATGACAGAGCCGTTAAACGCCTGTCCTAATAAGGTACGTGGGAATTACTTTCTTGCAATTGTTTCATTCATATGAAAATCATAGCCCGGTCATACCTTTGTAATATTCAGTTACATGATATACATATTAAAATCCTTTAAAGGTATTATAAATAAGTTATTTGAAATAAAAGCGAAAGTTTTGATGGCTATTTGTAACTCAATCACGCAAAACTACATGAACTCGTCTGTATGGCATAGAAATAGATTATAGTCTGGAATAGCACATTTAACATTTTTATCTCGGAAAATTTACAGTTCCAAATTTAAAGTCGCGGGCAACACATAGTAGGCATAAACCATTTAAAATATGTAGGACCATATCAGTTTAAAGGTTTGAAGTCTCATCTCAGGTAGGAAGCTCGCAAATGAAAATTAAAAACTCTCGAAGTCGTGTGTAGTCCTAATCTCAAATGACCATTTAAAGGAAAAATCTAATTGAGTAATATTTAATAATCAATTCGAGTGCTAGGTGAACTGCATAAAAGAGGATTTTTATCACTCTTTCAGAAGATTTAAGAAGAAAAAAATTAAAGGTAGCATAAAACCTTCTGAATCATGTTGAGGTTACTTACGGTTATTATCATAATTCTCGGTATACAGTGAACTTACTAATAGTAAGTTAGTAAGATTAATATACATCGAGTTATGTTTCATTTTATTCAATAGATCTGACTCGCATGACCGACCCTTTATTGCCCGTATTACTGTGTAGCGTTTTCTTGTTTGTTTAAGTTATTATTTTGTTAAAAAAGACATCATTTTAATCTGAGACTGACAATTGAGTGTTTATATTGGATGTCGTTAGCAACTGCCTGTAAGACTGACTGTAAGCACTCTAGGGAATAGAAATTGGTGTTATTTATTGTCTCTTTTAATCTAGACCTTAATCTGAATAGACCTGAAAAGGATCTATTGATTTGACAAAATTAAACGCCATGTTTAATTCCTTCCCTTAAACACTTATACTTCACGCGTTAATGCTAAATATGGTGAGTTTGACCAGTATTTTGCAACATAACTAGTTTGCAATCTAAGAACAAAATTACACACTTCACTTGATTTGCAACTAAGACAGGATACAGCTTTTATATGCTCTATATTTTTCTACAGTTTTGCATGGTTATTATACGAAATAATAGTTTATTTTCAATTGTTTAACCGCTTAATGGGTTAATTCTTAAGATGATAGATTGCATTTTGCTGGTTTTTAAAAAGGCAAGTCGTGCCCCGAGGCGTGGATTACTGAATTACTATGAGTACAAAGATTTCAATCCGATTTAATCGGTATACTCATTGCCTTTTTAAATATATATATATACGAGAGCCATAAACAAATTGCTATTTCAATACAAAAAACTTAAGGTGCACATAATATTACTGTGTTCAAACTACTGTACCTACAGCTATCGGCTTACTAAAACATTACGTTAATTTTCCTTTTTTTATTATTATTTTATATTATTATTTTTCTAATAAAGATTTGTAAATAATGACCTAACACTGAAACCTCTATGTTATAGAATTAACAGAGTGTTAAGTGATTTAGTGTGGCAATTTCAAGAGTGTTTTAAGGACGTTAAAGGTTTACAACTGAATTATCGGTTGCCAAGTCAATCCTGGGTCGCAAAGCTCTGATATTTTTAAGTTCATCAGATAATCCGCATAGTTACCCGAGATTTCTATGTAATGTTTTCAAGAGTATATAAATCTGCCAATAAGCCCATAAGTGCTTAGTCTAATACACTGACTTAATCAAAGCGTGTTGGACCATATTATAATACCTCTCATACTGAGATAATAAATGTTGGAAAGAGAGATGGCTGATGTAGATCAACTCGCTCTGACATTGAATTTAATCTTTTTTTTTTAATTATTATTTTTTATTTTGAATTCATTTTTAAGCTGACTGAAGTAGGAGTAGCGTTCCTACCATTTGAATAACCCGTTACACAGAATAAAGGAGTAAATATGGTAAAAATAAAATTATTAAAGAAAAAAAGATCGGCATATATAGATACAATCTTAAAGCATAGGCTCCTTCTTACGCAATAAAAGCCAGTTGTGTGAAAAAATATTCCAGCAATTTTAACTTTTGACTACATAAAGTAAGTAACAAATACACATTTCTACAGTATCATTTTTGTTGTGTTGAATCAAAGTTGAATCAACCTAAAATACGCCTAACTGATTAGGTAGGATACTGGTATAGACGCAATATGCCAAATAAAAATTGATACGGAAACGTGAAGAATATAATTAACGTGTAATGCATAATATATATAGCTTCAAAAGAATTACAGTTTCCATTTTTAACCCCAAGATTTATTAGACACTTAATGATAGAAAAATATTACTTATTTTTAATATTTTTACCCACGACTTAAAACTGTATTTTTTTTAATAATATGCCAGAGCATAGTTACAGTACAACTTGACGCGCATGTTGGTCTAGTGGTTAGTAACCCTGACAGCTGAGCCGGAGATCGTCGATTCCCACACAGAAAAAATATTTGTGTAATCCATAAATAGTTGTCCCGAGTCTGGATGTTCTTTGTGTCCGTTGATGTTTGTAAAGCCCCCCGCTACACAAGAATTTATCATTCCTAATGATATGATGAGATAGAAAACCTACTAAGCTGATTGCAGGTTGTTTTGGGCACACTCACACACACACATATATGTTTTTGGGAAGGAACTGACTCCCAACATGCTGTAGTCAGTTGCTTCCCAAAAACATATTTGTGTGTGTGTGAGTATGTGTATGTCTTTGTGTGTGTGTGTTTGATAATCAATCAAAAACAACACTTAATTCAGAAAAAAATTAGTAAATTTGTAATTAAATTACACGCGAGGTGAGATGTTACAAGGGTTTTCACCTGTTAAAAACATTAGTTATGCCAGGTTGATGAGAAAAAATATTCATTTTTCTTTTTTGTCTACACAATGTTATGATAATACTCAAAAATAATGAAATTAAGCCGAAAGTATTCAAATAAGTTTTAATTTTAAAATAGAAAGTTAAACGACTTTTTTTTATAAATTTGTCACAGAAACCCGGTTGCGCGTTGCATTTCCCAGGTTTCCGGAAGCCCAATTCCTCTTCTCCTCTTTCCTCGCCCCTCATCCACCCTCTTCTCTTGTCCATCTTCTCATGCCCCCTCTCCTCTTCCGCTCCCCGTATCTCCCTAATCCCCTCCCTCATCACCATCAAAGGCGGGCAGCGCGCTTGTGACTCTTGAGTTGCGGGTGTCCATGAACGGCGCTTGTCACTTACCATCAGGTGACCTGTCTGTTCGTCTGTACCGCTATAGTAAACTAAAATGTAAATAACGATTTCCCGCCATTTTTTAATTTTTTGTCTTGTTCGCTAAAGTGAGTGAATCTAACATAGAAATTCGATGCATTCTCAATTTTTATTACAAAAGAAAAGGGGAAATCATCCTTTTTTATTGTAATCGGTATCAATGCATCTCCAGTATGGCACAGTCGGCAGCCCTAGATGCACTGTCGACACGAGAATCGGATAGTTAAGCCCAAAGATAATTTGTCAGCGTCTTCGATGTACAGATAGTCATAGTGTTGTTAAGAAGAGCACGACGTAATAAAACTAAAATCAGATACGGGTATGTCATGTTACAATAACATGTCGAATTAATTGTTCTTGCAACGCTTTCTAGTTTCTCGTGGTCGTGGTGTGGTTCTCCGTATTTTCTTATTTGTTCTAATAAGCGGAAACTTTAAACTAAGTCGAATAAGAAAACAAAGAAAGTGTAATTTATTATGTTTTCTATCTCGCCATCACGAAATGCTAAGACCGAAGCCCTTGTGTAAATCACTTTGCCATTGATGATGAATTTTTACATATTTTATTTCCAATCATATTATTTTCATACTAAGCACTAACGTTTGATGTGACTTTATAGTAGCAGGTAGTTGACTTAATTGTGTAGGTAAAATTTCTTATATCTCCATGTTATCATTTTTTTTTTTTATTTTGATTGAATATTTCTAGTATTTTTCAGGTATTATTACAAACTTGCGTACAAACTCACCTATTTTTTTAAATAAAAGTTAACAAATAAATAAAATAAATTACAGTATTAATCCTAATTATAGAAATTATTAGGTACTCCAGTGTACTGGTAAATATAAACCGATTAAATACTGAATACGTCAAAACCGAGAGTTGCTGATTTGCTCAACGAAAATAGTTCTTTCTATCTGAAATATTTTGAACTTGCTTTAATTTTAGCTACAGGTATGTAATGTGTATTTTCCTTAACATAAATTGTCGATAACCAGTAAAAGGCTACATACTAAATAACATACTCTGATACACGGAACAATAATAGAAAACTTATATATATATATATATATATATATTAGAAGTTTTACGACTTTTAACTGTTAGTTCTGTAACATTCACAAGCACCGTAATAGATGAGTTACGAATATTCATTAAGGTAATACCTAGATGAAACGGATCTTTCAGTTTACCACCTACTATAAACTGTAATATATTTTATAGCTCAGTGATGACAGCCAGTTATAATTTGAGCATGATTATACCAACCTCATAACTGCAGACATGACTGTACTCTGAGAATGGACGATACATTAATTGGACTGCAATCCATAATTTAATTTCTTAACATAATTCAAATTTTAACAGACGTCGTTTTTAGGATTATTATCACTTGGAACTGGTAATTCGGGTTGAACTTACAGATATTACTTAGACATCATTTTTGTCAAGTTTTTATTTAATTCATCAAGAAACATCACAGTTTATTTATATCAATACTATCCATTAAAATAATACTCTTTTACTTAATGCTAACCTCATTAGACAAAATCTGTATACTGGCATTAAACAAAACAACACTTACAACGAATAAAAAACAAGGCTTATACGAGTATAAGAATAATGTTTTTATACATACTCTTATAACACATTATCTATTGCCAGATCCTTCGTTTAAAATTTTTAATTTTACCTTAATTAAAAGTAGCCAACGTGCTATTCCAGACTTAGAAGACTAGACACAGTACTACAGATAGTAAAAAAAATCACCCAGACAAATGAAATTCAATTCAATTTTATGCATTCAAATAAGTTTGGATCGAATCAAATGCACACCGCTGTTCCATATTATGGCGGTGCATTAATTACAAAATCATTTTATAATTTAATAGTTTTCTAATTTTAACCAACGTCGTGTTTAGAGCTCGTTTCATCGCCTCCGTGCAAACGATACGAACGATAAACCTTTAAATAGGAATACTTATTACTTGCGGGAAACTTAATCCATTTCATAAGTATGTAAGTATTATTTTCATGTTGTTTGTAAGTACTTGAGTTATATCGTTTACAGTGACGCCAGCAATTACTACCAGACTGAGCTTTACATTACTTTATTTATTTATTTATTTTTATACTTTAGCCTAGACGAACAGAGGGGTCACCTGATGGTAAAACAACTGCCGTCCATGGACACCTGAGGCTCAAAAGTTGTAAGTGCGCTGCCCGCCATCGAAGCTGGTAAGGGATTGGGGATTGGGGGTGGGGGATGGAGGGTAGGATTTTCGTTGAAATGAATATGAATGAAGATGAGATAAGAGTGTCTTATATCAGACAACTGAGTGCTTCAGTGGATGTCACAATGCTCAACTGCTGAATGAAGCATCATGAAATCAATCAGACTCTGAAATAGGGAACAACAAGATAATAATTATATATCTATCTAATACCTAATTTATTATAGTTGGAGGGAAACCTAGTCCCGGGGATCAATGTTTCAGAAAGTGTATAAAAACCACTTTACTTTTAACATTTATCATTTAATGGCGGTTATATCAATTATGACGATCTTCGTATGCACTTAGAGAAAACTTTCTTGTACTATTAATTAAAATAAGCTACTATTACTACTTAATAACATAGTGTCGTGGCAGAACAAGTTATTGTAATGTGTCTTTTACTACACGTTTACCACGTGTCGCAGTATGTTGTTCACCTTTGAAATCTTCACACATACACATATACATAAATACGCTCATGCGTGTATATCCTTATGGTATGTTGTGTTATGATGTTAAATACACCTCTGCATACCCCATGCAGTTGTGTATTAAACACAAAAATTTAGCCAATTACAATTTGGTCCCACTAACATGGAAGGGGCAAGGCTATTGCCGTCAACTGGGCGCTTTATGATTCAATGAAAAATTAACAGTCCGATACCTTATAAGAAACGCAGTGGCCCTATTTTACTTAACTGAGAACCACACGGCACACCAGATAAGAATTTACATTTATTTATATTTTATGTAATTTTTTCAAAACTTTTAATAATAGCGTATCTGATGCATTTTTAATAAACGATGCTGATTTCTCATACTTTCGGGCTTTTTAAAAACATACTATTAAAATTAGATTAAAACTATCCTTTAGTCGTTCGTCCTTTAACGGTCGCTCGTATCGGCGTTGTCGGTCGATTTTTCCTCTTCTTACCTGTTTTGGATGTTGACTACACTTCCCAATCCACCTGCATAAGCATCACTACTTAAATTCCTCTTAAAACGCTCTCAATTTTCAAATTTCATTCCCTAAGTTCCTGGATGAAGACAATGGGCTTGCCTCCTAATTACGATTATAACTAAATTGTTAACGTAAAATCAAACGTAAAAAAAAATGTATGTAAGGTTACGTTACCGACAATGTTACGTTACTGATAAATTATTGTTATATTTTCATGCCCATGTTAGTTTTTGTGAGTAATACGGTAGTTTTAGCGACAATCTATGTACACGCTCCTTTTTACCTCAGACCGTATGATTGCAGTGAAGTACAAAAGCTGCTACATTCCTTAAATAACACAAGAGTTGTTAGTTAAGATGAAATCTTTAGACAGATTTTAAAGTTGTGTTCATTACAACTGGCACCAGTATTTATTAAAATCCAATACAAATACCCTCATTTTACAGATGATTCTATAACTAATGAATTTACTTAAAGTTATTTAAGTAAATTCATTAGTTATAGAAGTCAAAACTAGTTATTGTTTTCAATTATGTTTGGTATTTACTTCATCTCATATTCAACTTGGTTCCAGTTAGTACCTTGAAATATATTCTAAATCATTCCGTAGAGTAGATTAAGTTTCTCGAAGCCAATGTTATTATTGGTTTATACTCGTAGTAGGTTAACGATAGCAGTAATACTGGGTTTAGTTTGTTTTAACAGGTGTAAGTAAATAGGAAGCCTCTCTCTAATATCGTTCATCCTAACATCCAATCGTTAATCGTGGCTATCTTATTTCTTATTATTATAATTGAGAAAGTTAAGATGCATTTTTGTTACTCATCGCATCCCCCTATCTCTCATCACCCTCAAAAGCGGGCAGCGCACTTACGACTCTTGAGTTGCAGATATCCATGGACGGTGGTTGTCACTTACCATCATGTGACCCGTCTGTTCGTCTGTCCCCCTATAGTATATAAAAAAATCACGGAATAAAACCGGGCAATCGCAGGAATTTACAAATTCAATTGACAATTTATTTTTAAGCTTTTACGATCTTCCTCGCGATCTCGATCAAACTTGCACGCAAACAAATCTATATTTGTAATTATAAAAATTAATTGTAAAAAATACTTGATATATTATTGGACTAATGTTACTACTGCGCACAACCACGACTTTTCTTGAATTGTAATAATCTACGAGTTTTCCTTATTAAGCAGCGATAGTTTATCTGTTTCCATCGTATTACTAGTATTGACATACGACGATAAAAACTACTATACAGGCAGCAGACGTGCATATATTGAAAAAACTCTGAGTTAATGAGAGAGGTTACTAAAATTATCAGTCGTAGTACCTAAATAAGTACCTTATATATTATTTTATTTACACTTAAATCACATGTACTCGTAACATAAAAAAATAGTCAACAACGTTAATATGTTGCTAGACAGTACTAAAAGTAGGTAATTAATGTTACAGTCAATACAAAATTCCTATACAAAGGGTCCTAGGTTCCTTGCTAGGGTACATTTAGGTCCTTTACAATAGATCCACTTGTGACGGAACACTTTGTAGTCGGTTCGATTCCAACATTACCACACTTTACCGTCAGGTCCCGTGAGACGATGACCCGTGGTTGGTGGAAAAAAAAACGTGAAACGAAATGGTAAACTTGACGAAAGAAGAGCTTTATCATCAGTGGTAGCAACAAGATTGGAATGAAACCCATTAACAATGCTAACTACCTATTATCTTGAACTATTTTTCGTTATTAATCTCCGAGGCCGTTTCGCAAGATGCAGTTGCTTAGTCAACCTGCAGGGCTGTCATTTATTGTTATTAAGTAATATAAATAAATTTGAATTAATAATAATTTAAATAAAGTGTATAACAATACACATAGTATTAAACTATTTTATGATTAAAGTGACCGTTATCAAAAAACCTTAGCCGATAGGTATTATTAGATTAGAAATAGAATCAGATTAGAACATGGTTCTAATAGAAATAAGTTTTGCTCTTTAATAATAGCTAAGGTGATATTTATCACTATTTTATACATATTTATCTCAAATAAGTCGATATTGGTTATCTTGTAATTGGAAATCATCTTAAACAAATCAATGATCCAAATATAATTACTTAAATGTTACTGTCCATGCCATACACTCAGAAGAAAGTATTTTCTTAGATAATCGAGTAAATTACGACTAGGTTGTAAAATTGTATCTAATTCTATATTTATCTTTTATTTAAAATGTGGCACCCATAGCAGGAATCTTGTTACAGCAGTTAATCAGGGCTAATGTGCATACCGGGTCATTAGCAGGCGCCAGATTGTGCCTACTTGCCTCCGACTCACAGCACTCAGTTCGATACTTAGTGACAAGCGCAAGTTTTTCATGGTTATTGCTTATTTTAAGTATAGTAAGTTAATTATTCTAAGGTTTACGAAGGTTTACGTTTAATTAGACTTCAAGATTATGGTAATCACATTGCCTGTATTACGACTGCTTCAGATCAATTTAAAAATAGGCGGATTTTCTGTGTTCGAATACATGTATGTGTCTTTTATACAATATTTATAATAGGGAAATATATATATAACATAACAGGGAAACTATGACTCAGTATTTTAAATAGCACGTTTTTATGAATTAACGTATTGCGCAGAGATTGGCAAGGCTCATTGAAAGCTTCAGTTTAAATTAAATTGTAAATTATAAGTTACAGTTGTAAATTATCAAGTACAAGTAACTGCTTGACACGGGTGTAGACTCTATATTTTTTATTACTTAGATATAATCCATAATAAAGAAATGTACATACCTATACTAATAGTTGCATTACAATAAAAAATGTTATTGGAAGTAGACAAACTCTAATTAAATTGGGGTTGTTCTGAAAAAAGGGCTGGTCAGAAATACTCAAGACCTACGGGAGTTCGTGTGTTCCTACTTACCACGAAGGCAAAAAGGTGTGAGTGAGGTAAAAACTATAAATGTGTAAAAACTATTAGAAAAATTTTGGCGTACGGCTTGCCCTGAATACTCAAATGAGACTAAATTATACTCGAATGTTATTTCGCTACTTGTAGCTTGTATAACCTGATAACAAGTATTTTAAAATAGATAAGGTCGGGGAAAAAGTTTCTTCGTATATTATATTCGGATTCAACATTTTTTTAGAGTTTTATTACATCTAATTATAATATAAATAACTAGTAATAATAAATAACTAATATATGTGCGACTACCCACAAGATGTTAACAAAATATCTAAGAAAATGTCATCGATATTTTGTTGCCATCTGGTAGGTAGTCGCTTTATCCCGTCGCTGTAAGTATTATTATTTGGGATTTTAGTTAAAAAATACGACAAGTAGGTTTGCCAGTCCTCTCCTAATGTTAACCTAACACTAGGTCCCAAAGAATTCTGAAGAGACCGAAACAGGTGAAAATCTGAAGGTGCAATGCAGGACTATATGGCGGATGCATTAACAACTCCCAACCAAACTGTAATTTTTTGCTGAGTGACCAAAGTGTGTGTCTGTCGTTATCATGAATAAATACCCATCCTTTTCTCAATTTCTTGCTTGAGTCTAATTAGTTGTTTGTAGTTAGAAACGGTAAAAGCTCATAATAAACAATGCCCTTCCAACTTCACCTTATTGCGTGTTAATTCAGGTTTTACTACAGTCTGTGGAGCTTGAATATCCATTGATTATGATCTTTTTCGTACGTTCTTGTCGTAGGTAATCCACTTTTTATCAGCAGTGATCAAGTTTTTCAAAAATGGTTTGGTTTCATTACGTTTCAATAGAGAATCGCAAATGAGTACACATTTCATAAGGTTTCTTTCTGTGAACTCATGTCGCACTCAATTATCGAGTTCTTTTTAAAGGAAGACTTCTTTAAGTTGGTCAAAACTGTTTTATGGTAAATTCTTAGTTCCTGGACTATGTCGTAACTATGCCGTTCTTTCTTTTTCATAAACCTCTTTTTTTTGTGGCTTGAGACGCATTTTCCCATTTTTTGCAATGCAACTGCACTGCACAATGTATCGAATTTCTTGGTTAGATTCACTCATTTTGGCGGACAGACAAATAAAATTAACCCAGATAAATGAAACTAAAATTTTCTGAAAATTTTGAAAAAGTTACATTATTTAGTTTATTAGATCTTATGCAACATAAAAAAAATTATGAAAAAAAAATTAAGTGTAAGGCTTTCAGGGAAACAGCCGTCCTATATGTAGGACAGTAGGATAATAAGAGGAAATAAAAGACCATTTATGACAAAACAGAATGTAATTAAAAAGTGTAGTTTATTAGATAACTATTGATTATATTACCCATTGTTATATGTAATTTACTAGATTAACACTATTTATGAATGATATGTTTCAAAACACTTGACACACACTCCAACATCACATTTCTTGCAACGTGTCAAACATTTTTTGTGACATTGACGACAGTGTGTTTGCTTCGATTGAGGAATAACCAGATGATTCATTTGGTCTTTACGACTATCAGCATGTTCATGATGGGAGGGTCGGCTAGGCCCTCTTTTGGCATTTTTTCTGTTTGATTCAATCAAAGCAATTGCTACCCTTCTGCGAAAGCCAAGATGATCCAGTTTTCCATGATTTATTTTATATAACTGCCATGCATTATGTTCGGCAAGATCAATCATGTGTGTGAGCAACGGCATGTACCATTTCTTACCTCGTATACCAATTCGGTAATGTGAAATATTTTCATCAGACCGATCCACTCCTCCCATATATTTGTTATAGATGGACACCATATGTGGTTCTTCTATGACAATGTTTCTCTTTTCACTTTGTGAGAAGCGTTTGGCAGATTGTTTAGGATTTATTCCTACAGCATTAGAAGCAATACTGAATATATTATTGTCATGCCATTTAGCAATAATGAACGTGTTGTCATGTGTCGTTCTGTAATCGACAGCACCACGTTCCTTTTTTTTTCAGTAACTTCGATGTAATCAGAAGACAACTAGATGTCCTGTTTTCTCGAACTGTCCCAGTGCAACGAAGGCCTTTCTTTGTTATCTCTTCCAGCAAGGGCGTCCCAGTAAAAAAAATTATCAAAAACTACGTGGTAGGGAAGGTCGAAGCCACGTGAAATCAGCACATCGCAAAAAGTGAGAACAACGCTTGCACCCAGCCCCAATTCTTTATATATTGGATTGCACATAGTTGTAGCACCTTGGTATGGTTCCATCCATAAAACATACCCTAACCGTGTAGCACCAACCCAAGCTTTGAACCCGTACCTAATATGTTTACCTTTTATGTGCTGTTTGCAGCCATGTCTACCATAGTAGGGGATCATGGCCTCATCTACACTGTAATGCTCTTCAAGAGGAGAAAACTCTAAGAACTTTTTATTTAGAAGTGTAACTAGGGGGCGTACTTTTGTGTATTTGTCTTGCAAATCCAGATTATCATTGACATGAAGGTGGCGAAAAATAAAGTCAAATCTATCCCTAGTCATAGCCGAGCTGATCAATTCATTCTTTGTATCAGGGGAGTTTTCCCAATACATTCTTCTACGGGGGAGCCATGAATAACCACTAACCAACAATATGCCGATGAAACATTTCATATCTTCAGTGGTTATGTCTCCAGGCAAATTCTTTTTGACAGCATATTTATTGCTCTCTGACACCAACAACGAAATAACATCTTCATCTAAGAAGTTTTCAAACCACTCAATTGGGCGCTTATCTTGGCAAGCGCCTTGAACATCTGGCCAATTCACGGGATTTTTTGCCAAGTCCCGTTTTCTCCATGCGTAGGTACGCCTACGTTTAGTTCAACCTGTAGAATCAGAAGGTTCTTCTTCTGTATCACTCACCATAATCTGCCCTTGAATCATTACTTCAGCCGGTTGAAGCAGAATGTTTCGTGGTAAATTATTCAAAGTTACATTATCTTCTTCACCCGAATCTTCATCAGTGAGACAGTCAGGATCAACAGGAGGAGGTAGAATACATATCAGTCGTTCTCTATAATCTTCTTCATTATCAGAAACATTTTCTAAAGCATCTAAAATTTCATGCGCAGCTAACGGTCTGTAAAGAAAAAGTTGTATTATTGTACTAAAATCATGTATATTATCCTACTGTCCTATATATAGTACGCTAGTATTTGTAACAAGTTAAACGTAATTTATTTATATTATTTTGCTAGAATATTTATTTAGTACAAAAGTTAAGGTTATCAACTAGATATTAACACAGAAAAAAACAACTCACGAGTAAAATATAACTTTTTATACATACCTGTCATTTGCCATGTCTGCAACGCACTTTTATTACACACTTATAAGGTAAAATATAAGGTAAAAACTGTTAAAATAACTGTCTTTTTATTTTTTCTAATAAAGCTGACACGTTTCTTACTGCAAATCATAAGACTAAATAATCTTAGATAAAGAGGATATTCTGATATTTTTTTTTTATTTCTACTGTCCTAAATATAGGACAGTAGGCTTATCTGGGTTAAAAATGGAGGGAAAGTGTTTCTTATTTTTTTTTTTTCCAGATGACCTATATTTATTGTCCAAAGATGTGTTTCTTTAATTTTGTACATATAAAATTCGAAAAAACTTTTTGCCCGACCTAGTAATGCTTAGTAGCAAAACTGAAAATACATCAGATGATTGAAGTATAAAGTATATACCTTTTATTTATGAAATATGAATTTCGAATATAATACGCATACGGTGTGTCGCAGTGTTTTCAAATAATAAGTTGTCCTGTCCAGATGACATGACCTAGCATTATTAATGCTACTATTTACTTTACCAGTATAATGAATATGAGAATATACTGGGTATTAGATGTAAATAAGCTACCGGTTTTGTCAATCGATCATTCTCTGAGATAAGTGTTTATGTTAGACAGTTATTATTACTGTGAATTTGGATGCGATTGCATAACTTCTAGTTATTATAAATAATAGAATTGCGAGTTTCGATTTTCGAAGACTTTTACCCCGCCTTTCTAAGTTATAGTTATAGTCAAATTTATGGAAATTTTAAACCTATTTGTTTTTAATTCCTTGTTTGCATAAATTGGTTAGTTTAATCAAAATAAACAGTTAATAATGGTTTTTTAATACCCGTCAGAACTACTAGTTCTGTTGTCTCTAAGAATTCCTGTAGTAGATTGCTTACATTTTATTTATGGCATAGGGGCAAACGAGCAGACGGGTCACGTTAAAGGTAAGTGATAATCGTTATTGTGTCGAAATATCCTGTGTATGTGTGTATTGCATAGTGTATTTTTATATGTAAAACACAAAGGCCGTATGTCAAACTTGGTCTCGATAAAATAACACAGTGAGCGGCAGTGACCGAACTGTAGTTATCCACGAATTAAATGGGAGAGTCGGTTGAGGTTGGATAGATAGATAGATAGATAGATTTAACCTGAAATTTTAATAGTTTGTTGTTTACTTTTAATCTTTAGGCAATAAAATTGTAAGTTTATGTATATTTCGTTTTATATTTAATAATTAGTTTTATTTCATATATATTGTGATCTATATACATATATCCTATTAATTTAATATAAAGGAGAAGCAGTTCCATTATAGATCTTTCTTCTCCCCTGAAACCTCCAAATACTGGAATTTCGGGCCTAATCCCGTGTCAGGCTCACTCAATTGCTCACGGTAAGCGTCGTCTTGCTGCTGAGGATGCTGAACCGAAAATAAATATTACCAAAAATAACATGGCGGTTCCCTCTATAGAATATATATACGTCCACCCCAGCCTCGTTGTAGGTTTTAATTTATATAAACCTTCGGATAAAGGCCTACATATTGTTCACGTGTCACGGTTTGTAGCAGACCCTTCTGCCGGTAACACCATACACCCTATTAAGTTTGGTCAATTTTTATTCTCTAATAAGGTTTCAAAAGATTTCAACTGATGGATTAAAAAAGTGGGGAGAAATAAATTGCAGTGGAATTTTTATCTGCTAAGGATGCAAACAGATTTCTAGACAACCCAATTTTGAGTAATAATAAATATATAGCCAGTAGTCTTAAAACATCACAAAAATGGGTATTGTTCGACAGGTTCCAACAGAATGGTCAATGCCCGATTTTGTCAATTTCTGTGGTTCCAGATAGATGTGGAGAGATCCTCAAAGCCAGGAGATTAAATAGAAAGGCCGCCGCCGAAATGGAAAAACAATGTGGGTACCTACTCAATCTGTTGTGTTAACCTTCCATGGGCAAATCCTTATATTTTTAGATTTTTTAGGTATTATTCTTTTCTTCCCGTGTTTTCTTTGATGTCGATTTGGTCACAATAAATCACAATGCCGCTCAAAACTACGTTGTTATCGATGTTCACAACCCCATTCTGCAGAGACTTGCAACGTTCTCCTCCTCATTCTTTAAGTGTGTGACCTTTTCCGCAACAAACTTTACCAAAGTATTCTATTTTTTATAAATAAACAGTGATCCCTGCCCCTCGTCCCAAGGCTCCTTTGGGCAAATCTTACGACAAAGCTGCTCATCAGGCTCTCGTTGCTGAGGAATTCTCCTCTTTACCAAACGGTTGTTCTCTTTTATCGTCTCAGACTGACCACCCTTCTACCCAAGATGATGGTTTGTTAAAGTTGTTGTTGACAATGATCATTAATATAATATCGATGAAATAATCTTGCTTACCGCCCAACCTTGCGCAAATAAATTCTCTCTTCCCCCTAATTATGGCTTTAGTTCTACAATGCAATTCAATGAGTCTTCGTCCTAAAACATGAGCTTCTTTGTTTAATTAACTCTTTGCTTCCCTCAGTTATTGCCGTTTCTGAGACATGGTTGGTACCTGGGTCCCGATTTCGGGTTCCAGTATTCTCGTGCTTCCGAGACGATAGAGCTGATAGATACGCGGGCAGAGCTCTATTTATAAAGCGCTCCCTCTCTTGCCCCTCCCCCCATTTCTTTCGACATGAATATAGTAGCTGTAGTGTCTCTTAATAGCACTTTCCTTTCTGCTTACATTCCTCATCCTTATTCTGGTTTGATCCCTGATCTTATGTTAATTATTTTTTCTGTTCCTCCTCCAATTATTTTAATGGGTGACTTTAATACTCATCACTCATCTCTATTCATGACGACTCCTTTGGTCCTTTTTGTTTAGAAATCCTAGACGACTCCAATCTCTATGTTATGTATGATTGCTCTCCCATTACAAGAATTCTCCCTTCTCAAAACCCAAAATCAGCTGTTGATCTTACAATTTGTTCGGCATCTCTGGCCTCCACTGTTTCATAGAATATTCTAACCCACTCTTACGGTAACTGTAAAATTGAAAAAAAAAAAATGGAAAATGATTACTTTTCCTTTTTTTTTTTTCAATCTAACAGGATCTCTCCCATTCGTAGCTTTAACCCATCATTTAAACATAGGATAGTAGAGTCTAAATGTTTCCCTTGAAAATAAAGTGAATGATCTCCCATTTCCTGAT
This sequence comes from Tyria jacobaeae, assembly GCA_947561695.1. Classification (NCBI taxonomy): domain Eukaryota; kingdom Metazoa; phylum Arthropoda; class Insecta; order Lepidoptera; family Erebidae; genus Tyria; species Tyria jacobaeae. The sequence continues at coordinate 16,601,121 of OX387212.1, forward strand.
GCGAACAACCAGGTAGACCTTAGCACTATTTTTTTTTATTATTATTATTTAATACTCTATGCACGAAATTTACATAGGTGGAGTTAATGCCAAAAGCAATTGCTGCCACGACGATTGCTGCAAAACGATTGACGATTGGTCATTCCGATACATGACATTGGCAAAATTGTGGCAACTCCAAAAAACCCATTAATCAAAAGTTAAAGTTATAGTAGTTATCTACGTGTGATTGAAGATATTTCTATTTGAGGTTGGCTTTGTTAATAAACTTAACTACCAACCACGCAAGAGCTTGACATGTTTATACGCGAATAATGAAACTCCTTATGGGTTGGTAGTAAATAAACCGAGGTTTATGATATTTGTTACTAGTAGATGTCATTCCAAAACAACTTGACTACCAACCGGGTCGGGGTAAACTGGCAACATAGCGCTATTCGCTCACTTTCTATAACAGTATTAATCTAAAAGAAGGATATTAATGTATATCTATATTATTGTTATGGTCCAATATTTAATGCTGGACAGAATAATATAATTGAATAATCATTTTAAAGGCTAATGTAATACTACTACACTACTAAGTATAGAATGAAGAATAGAAGTTATAGGGCTACACGTGAATAAAACTACTTATTATGACTTATACACACATACACACACATACTCTCACGGTGTACAAGGACCATAAGGACTAGGCAGAGGTGTATTAAACACCATCATTTTAGCAATTAGCTTTTTGTACACCAACATGATTTTCTGATAGAAAACAGTCCTACTTTTTGAATTAAAGCAAAACTAACAGAATCAACTTGTGCATAGTTTCACATCTACGTTATTTATATGTTTTGTAGGCGTGTATTTCTTGTATCTGTATACATTTATGTGAGTTGTATGTATGTATGTGTAAATAGGTTTTACTTCATTTAAATCATAATGTTTTCAAAACACTTACTGCCTGTTTTCTTTGTATCCCCGGAGGTTGACTGTAAGATAATGCCTTAGTCATTAAGTCCGCATCCATACTACGTGTTTAAAACTTATGAAATAAATAAAAACGTCTGTCGATTACTTAATAATAATTGACTGGTCTGCTGGTCTAGTGTTTAGGACTTCTGACTGCTGAAATAAATCCACAAATAGTTCTAGAGAACATATGTAGGTTCAGGAACCGTTCGCCGTCTTTGTACCACGAACTTTGAGCCTACTCTGGATAATTAAGGATATAAGTTTGTAGCTTAGCTTATATTACTGATGTATTACAAATAATCCGTAGATCGCAGAATACAATAGGTATAACTAATGTATTTATATATCTCACTCCTGTTCTGTTTGTTTCTTATTCATGTTGTGCAATAAAGATTACCAATCTATCTTTCCATCACTAAATAGTTATTACACTAAAACGATTTGAAAACACTCAGAGAAATATGTGTATTCCCTACCTAATTTTGTACAGCTTATCAAAACTGTAACTAATTTCTCCCAATGAGCTACACACACATCTACGTAATTTTCCATTTTCCTTGATTGTACTTTTATTTAAATACTTCGTAAAATTAAAATTAAAGAAATAATGTTTTGCTATTATAGTTTAATTTTAAGATACTCGTATGTGTAGCTATTTGATGAAAAGTTAAGAACAATTTAGTCGAATATTATTACTACTACAATATTTAGAAAGTCATTCAAATGTGAATATCGAGGACCCTAAACATCACTTATATTTAACTTTAGTATGTTATCTAATGACGTTACATTTGATTAAACCAAATCAAATGCTTTTTTTGCAAACACCTCGTAAGCAGAATTACAAGAGCTCCTCAGAGAGAGGTAATAATCCAGCTACTCGTTTAAGTCTATTTTTATCATATCTTATAGACACTATCAAACATTTGTCAGCGAGCAGGCTGTAAACAACGATTAGCACATCAATAAAAAAAAACATTAAATAGCAAAGACACCTTGATAAATATTTCAAATATTTCTTGATCAAATCCCCTATAATGGTATTCAAAGTAATTATTATTACCATTTATAACTAAATGATAGGATATTCTGTTCCTGCGGCCATTTTTGTCTCATACAAAGGTACTTTTTAGCTCAAACATGCAATATTTTATATTTATCTTGCCTTTGTGTACGTACAAAATAAGTTTATTTTCTTACTTACTTTCTTTCTTTCTTTCTTTCTGTATACTATGCTATACTTTTATTTCTAGGAGTAATTTAAAATAAGTAAATTCATCATGTTCTTTATATTTTTAGACAACTATTAAAATTGGTTAATTAAGTCATTGGCAGTAAATCTGTTCCTTTCATTGTTCAATAATTAAACTCATTTTATACAGACAATACTTTCACCAGTATTATATGAGCTTGTGCAATAATAACAGCTTCTGGTCATGCGATCGTAGGCATGCATCTCCCGAGATTGTGTTAGCTGACAACTTTGCCGAAGGGAATAATCATGTTACCGCTGTAATGTTGAGTCCCCTACTATGTGATTTTTAAATATTCCGTCGACTTCTAAAATGTCATATACGACGTTTTTATTATGCCCTGGCGCTCAAATGAAAAGGATCTTGATTTACAGGTTATTCAACAATTTCGAATTAAGAACGGGTTCAAATTTAATGCCAATAAGATGCTGTTGTTACTCTTGTACTCTATACAAATATGATAAAACAATAATACAAATAGTATTCTTGTTTTTTATATTTAAATAATATATAATATGCATTTAAGTAATAAAGACAACCTTATTTCAACAAATATTATTCCTAAGTATTCGGAATACACAAATATTGGAAAAAGGAAATCGCACCGAATGTCTCTAAAGTTAGATTTGACCATTTAATCGCTTTTATATTCTTGTTGTGTCAGACAGTGTATACGTCTACATCTGAAGGACATATTTTCTTACCAAACATATTCTCATGTCACGTAGAACGTAATAATAATATGTCCTGTAATGTGGTAAGCTTTGACTGTATGCGTGGTAGGGGGTTTATAGTAGAAATGCTGAGATGTTATGAGGAATGCAGTCACTAGCCCACTGAGATAACCTTGACTTTAGGGAGTGATGCATCATGAGCTGAGCGATTTTCGTGTTCAAAGGAAATAGCTAACAGTGTTTTTTGGTTAACTTTTACTGTCTTCAATTGCTAATTGAAATATTTAAGTATGTCGTACCCCACCCCACGGGTCGTCAACTCACCGAAGCTGACGGTGAGTTGGTATGTCGGACTCGAATCGACTAAAACCAAACGGTGTTCCGTCGCGAGGGGGTCATATATTTTTACTATGTATCCTTGTATTGCGAGTGATTATTGATAATATTTTTTTTTTAAATTGTTAGGAATAGTCGGGCAAATCATTGGACAAGCGAGCTGTACCAACTCTAAAAATTCGTTTAGTGCATAATAATCAAGGCTTAGGTTAAGTAACTCGAAACATTCGAGTGAGATTAGAGGGACAGCGCGGATGAAACAATAGACTTAGATTTTGCTTTACTTGCACTGAGATTGTTTATGACTTTCAAGAAGGTTATCCTAAGATGACTTTAATAGTTTCCACTAAAACATGTCTCCTAATAAGTAATTAATAAAATACCATAAAAACTGAATGCTTACCTTTGGGTAGGATTTAGTTTTCTCTAATGAGTAATAACTTAAGTGAAATATGAATGTGCCTCCGGTACTTACAGGGTGCCACAGTCAATGAATACATTTAATTACCTGACACATAAACTTAACAGGTGAGTTCCTGTAACTTGCATTATGTTTTAGTTCAATACTAGGGACACCGCGGCCTCACAGTAAACCGGTTGTCAAGCGTTATGTTTCATCAACTGAGTGAGGCTACCGGAGGCCCAACACCCCCTCTATTTTTGCCCTACCTATTTTCCTTTTTCCTCTCTCCTCCTGTCCATAGGTGGCATCCATCTACCATTAAATAACCCGTCTGCTGATGGATAGATAGAATAAAATCAGCAGACCATTTTCTGTAATATCTAAAAGAAAATTAGTCCGCTTGTTTTTCTTCTATGTCCGTCGCCTTACAACCACAATATCGCGGCCAGCTGACCGTTGTAGAATAATATCAGGTGAATAAATCCGAGCTCCTCAGTAGCCTGTACGTAAATCAACTTAGTTTAGTGGTGAAGGCAATGATGAGATCGTGTCTACGTTACTTCAGTTTGCAGAGACTCAGAGTGTGGCTATTTTAGGCTCAAACGGTGTCTATCAGTATTCTGTCAGGTTTTCTAAACACACATATGACTGTAACTAACTATTAATTGATTATATTGATTACACGAAGTGTTCTACAACTAAATTCTAATACACTGCTGCTGTGTGTGGAGTTATTTTTATTATAATTTAAGAATATATGATTATTATTTTTTCTGCCACTAGTCACCGTTTAAGGTCGGGTAAATGGATTTCTTGCAAACCAACTTGTGTTAAAAAGATTATACCGGCCTTAATTTAGAGAGCAAGTACCTAACTAAAAAAGATTTTATTTAAAGTTGTTATAGATTTATTGATGATGGCCTATAACTACAAGATTAGTAGATCTACAAGTTAACTTTGCTATAATACACCTGATTATCATACCATGATTATGTCTAAATTATGGTGGGCTTCATTTATTCGCCTAAAGCTGTTTACTATATATATTACAGCACGTTATAATTTGCTTAAAACCAGAACGGCGAGTATCGTATATCATCATGACTAACACTCGCCTAGAGCAAACTCAAATTTACTCCCATTCTATGTCTATCCAATACAGTAAACGACAATGTTGCACGCAATTTTATGCCAAATATAAAACCTATTTACCTGTCATAAACTGATTTTTGCAGTTCTGTTTTCCTGCAATTCCATTAAATGGTACTAATTATCTTAAAGCCAAAATATATACATATACCTATGTAAACATCATAGCACCATAGGACTATGATCTTTCACGGGTGGCTAATATACATAATACGAGGTCAATGACCAGCTGCAAATTCATCAAGCCCTCTAGACATACATTGGAATAACGTAACTCTCCTTGTTGCGCTGTATAATTAAAATGCATCGATTGAAAGATATTGTACTTGTCTACTCAATATTACCTTTATACCAAAAACTGGATTGTTTCAAAAGAGATGTGTGTTATCTTTTATGGTTAGCTTTTAGATACATCTATACATTAATTACATAAGTTATCTGATAGATGATAGATGCGTTCGGAAATATGCATAGAAGAAAATTACACGGGGGTCGCAGTCAAAGTTGAAAGAAAATAAAAAACGGATGTGTACAACCCAGTTACTATTTTTATTCCTTTTCGAAGTAGTCTCCGTTCCTTTTTAAGCGAAGCAGTAAGCAAATATTTTATTTTTGAAAATAAATAAAAGTCACAAGGGCAGGTCGGGACTCTAAATGTAATGAAATATATACATATATAAACTCACTAACTCAACATCTTCTATAGACAAATATTCGTTTGGCGGAGCGACCTGGAACGATGTCGTGGAGGAGGAGGGTCCTGCTTCTTAGGCGCTGCTGTCTAATGTTTTCAAAGACAATTTACAAACAATGATTGACATACTAATCTGCAGTAACCATCCTTTTATCTTCTAATATGATTGTTGTGAAATGACCCGTCCGTCCAAAGAATTAGGGAATCATCCATTTCCCTTGACTTCTGCTTTTCTTTACTTTTGTCGGTAAATCTTCGAATGGAAACATCTATTGCGCAGATTGTCTTTTGGTTTCGGGTTTGTAACAATATATCCATTTTTAAATTGCAGTCAAATTTTAAAAGAAATGACATATGAATTCATTCTAAATCTACGGATTGAATACATTTTTACTGCTTTGTTACTGGCATATTCTAAAAACTTTCAGTGTGACCAGCGTATTTCTTTAATAAATTTGTTTTGTTTAAATTCTGTAAAATATAAGTGTATACATATAGTGCATATTTTAATATAAATTATTAATACATAATATGTATATAATAATATAGATAACAACTAACCCTTAAATATTTATTGCTATCCAAGTTAGTTTGAATAGGTTTATAAATTTATAATTACTATAATTACGGCCTGCGAGAATCCCAGCATTGCAGAGTGATCTGCGACAATACCTGATGCAGGTACCTTATTTGGTCTTTGATATCGGATGTTAAAGTGTGTTTTTGTGTTACTTTATTGAAGATAGGAATAAAATATTTTTCTTTATTTGTTTATTCTGTAATTAAGAAAATATGATATTGCTTCTGGTCCCAGACCATGTCCTTTGTCCAAGGCCGGCAAAGCACTTTTGACTCTTGAGTTGCGGGTGTCTAAGGGCGGCGGTAGTTACCTTTATCATCAGATGACCCGTCTGCTGTTTTGCCCTCTATCTTATAAAAAAAGACGATGTATTTAATAAGTACATCGTTTTTTTATGTCTCTTATATTAAAAAGCATCGAGAATTTTCATGATGATAGCCTGATAAAACCGACCATTTCGGTTCATTAACTATTCCGTATTGAGTTAAAATATAGTTTGTCGGAAGAAATAAAGCTAATGAATAAAGAGCTTAAGCACTTTTTGTATTATGTAATATACGTCCATTGAATTGCGAATTAATTATTGAATGCTGAAAATATAATAAAGAAATATTTTTTTAATATTACGTCATATAACTTTCAGTCCCTTCAGTTTCACGGATCAAGATGAAATGTCTTTGAAAGGGTCAGCCATGTCATTAAATGACCTTTATTTCTACTGTTAACGAACACGGAATTGAAAATAACTTTATTTTCTCGTACCATAAGCTAGACTGTTGTAACGTATAATTACATTTACAATATCTGGCAAAGAGTACGTGATATTATTGAACGAACTGTGAAACTTTGGCGCTTTCTTAGTATAGAATCTGAGTTTCTTTTATGGCAACAACTTGCTATAGAGACTTGATATTTAGAGAATAACTGTTTCAGGTTCACACATATATATGCTTGTTTTTAGAGCAACTTAATCGGATTCTTAGAATCTGTTACAAAAAAAAATCGTAATTGTCATGGACTAAACCGAACCGAACCGAAGTTCCTGGTGACATATATTAAACTAATAAAACAGATATGTGGACTTCTTTATAACGACTATTACTATCACTATAAAATATAGAGCGCAGCATTATAAGAAATAAGTAACCTGATTACGTAAAATTGAATTTGGCACTATGTTCTAGATCTACTATAGCGAATCATTTAATTTGTTGCAAATACTAAATCAGCAAATTACGACATGTTGATATATCATGGTCCAAGCCCCTTTATACATATACATACATAACTCTGGGACTCTTGAATTACGGTTACCGTGGGCTGCGGTAGTCTCTTGCCATCACTTGCACCTATCTGCTCGTTTGCCTATTGAAACGTACTACATAGAATAAATAATAAATAACTGTACAGATAATATATGAGGATTTTAGTAGATTTTCAACCGACTTCAAAAAAGCAGAAGGTTCTCAATTCGACTGTATGTTTTTTTTTATTTTTATGTTTGTTACCTCAGAACTTTCGACTTGGTGAAGCTATTTTGATGATATCTTTTTTTATTTGAAAGATAGTGCTTTCCGTGTGGTCCCATATCAATTTGGTCAGTTCTGACAATGGCATCTATGAGAAAACATTATAAGTTTTAAATTTTCATTAAGTTTGTGCGCGACAAATGGACGAATAACTCAATATCACGCCAATGGATTTTGATGATTCTTTTTTATTGGAGAGGATTTACTTGGGTAGTTAGATAAGAGTTTGGTTACGTTCTGACAATGGCATCCATGAGAAACCCATATAAGTCTTAAATTTTGTTGTCTACTTCGGTTGTCTACTTTTGAAAGTGAATATATTATATGTAATATATTATAGTATGTTAGTTTGTGTTAAATGAAATACAAAATATTACGTGTTTACAGCTGTGAATAAGTTCTACATCTAGTAGAGCAAAAAATCGTGAGTGCTGATATATTTTGTACACCTCTACTTTTGTTTAATCGACACGAAATCACACCTAGTAAGCGACAAATATCAGATATATGAATATCGAAAACAATTCCGGTATCAATGACAAAAAGCTACTATAAAAAAAAGTTAGAATTAAAAATTTAAACAAAGAAGTAGGTATATTTAGGCGGTTTATAAAAAGAAACTTAACGTGAAAAAAAAACTGTAAACGGACATGGTTTTAATTAGCTAATTATATGAATTTTAATTAAAGACTTTGCATTTAATTGACTTAATGATAGGAACGACTTCAGTAGTGAGTTGCGATCAATCAGTCTAACTTTGTAATACTATCCCAGCATTGTTTTATTTACCTGAGAAAATCTCTTTTACCTAGTATTTATCACTTCGTTATATACCAACAGATAAGCAAATCAGATAGAACTATCTATCTATCAGATTTGCTTATGTGTCGGTAGAATGTCAGTACTTTGATTAGCACAGTCTCATTGTCTTTGCTCACTCTGCGTTTTCACCAATCTTTTCGTAACATATTTTTCACCTCTTTTATGTTTTCATATGAAATGATATAGACAGGATACTCTTTACTCTCACCTAGTAAGAATTTATTTTTATTGTCACAAAGTTAAACATTACAAGTATATATATAGGGACCAGAAATATCAGATAGTAATTTAATCTTCATTGAAGAACTTAGAGAGGCAGTTCCGAAGCATTAATTAGTTACTAAGGTTTATCATATTATAACATGAGAGGAAATTTGAATAGGAAAATTTACTGGAGAGGTAGAATATTTATTGAAAATTACTCGGAAGATATTTTACAATTACCTACTTCCTTGTTGTTTCTCTTTATTAAGCCTTAATTGTCATTGATTGACCATCAAAGACGTATAAACACCGTTAGCTTAATTGCTTGTTTAGGCAGGTTTAATTTAAATTCAAAATTACGACTGTATCTCAAAAAGACGTAACATATGACTCATAATATTTGTTAATTTGCATAACAATTTCCCCGTAATTCCTTCACAAATACTGCAACCAATATTACGTTCACAGTTCCTAATGTATTTAAAATAAATTAGGTTTAAAAATGATTTGCTCTTTATCATAATAATTGTTTCTCGTAACCACACTTTGTTTTGTTAGGTTTGTAATAGAAACCGCAAATTACCTGTCCCATATGACAAAGCTTGGCATCATTATGACTGAATGGTTGCACTTGTTGCTCATAAGGCTTCGTTTCTCAACCGTGTGTAAACTATATGATGACCACAATCTTAGGGACCCTATGGCATTTGTAGTGTTTCTTATTATGCAATATAATAACAATATTCAAAGTAAAGAACTAACTGTTTTGTCATTTTGTAATGTGTTCTGGTGGAATAAAAATGCATATTAGTCTTACAGTAAGAAAATAATTTATTGACAAATTATGAATAAGAATTAGTATACCCATACCAATATTATAAAAGCGAAAGTATTACCTATTTGTTTCTTACTTTTTCACGAAAACTACTTAATCAATTTCGATTTAACTTGGTATGGGAACCCCCTAGCGCCTGCCCGGGTAACCTATCAATAAGGCGGCGTCCAGACACACGCGGACGTCACCCCCTCGCGGCTAGCCATATGGCGGATGGAGGGCAAAGCGAATACTCCTAACCTTAGCGAAGGATGGGCAACTTTTTATCAACATACTTTAAGCGACTATAAATATTATCGTGACCCTTTAAGATATTAATTAGTATGAAGAAAAAAAATTAATCCCTATGTTTTTAAATTATTTTAACTCTAAAATTACTGCCTCATTGGTTTTTTTTTTTATGTGAATGGGGGGCAAACGAGCAAACGGGTCACCTGATGGTAAGTGACTACCGCCGCCCATGGACACCCGCAACTCAAGGGTCACAAGTGCGTTGCCGGCCTGTTAGGTAGAAGTACGCTCTTTTCTTGAAGGTTTGAAGGTCGTATCGGTTCGGAAATATGGCAGGCGACAATTTGTTTCATAAGCTGGTTGTGCGACGCAAAAAGCTTCTGGAGAAGCGCACAGTGGTGGAGTGCCAATCGTCCAGGTGATGGGGATGGATATCCATCAGCCGGTATAAGTCCGAACAATTAATTTGAACACTCCCCATGATACAAGCGATAGAGGATGCAGAGTGAAGCTACATCTCTACGCAACGCCAAGGTGTCAAGTCGATCAGAAATATCTTGGCAGTCGTGGTACGAGGTATTATTGTTTACGTGTTATCGTAAAGCCTTTGATTTATAATAGCACCTCCTTATCTATATATCTACATGGTTATAATTAGTACAAGCGTGAACATTAAAAGTTCAAGGTCAAGCTTAGGATCACTGCAACCATTTGAATATATTTTATTGTAGATATATCGATCCTTTAGTTTAAGAATCGATGTAATAAGTTACTGTGGTTCTTCCTGGTCAAGAATTGTATAATTTTATGGTGCAATTAGTTAAGGTTAGCTAGAAATCTTTCCTTCAGTCCGTTAAGTGACTTCAGGGAGATTATATAAATTAGGAATTTCTTTGAGTTGTTTACACTTCATGTCAAGTATTTCAATATTTACAAACACCTAACTCTAGTCATGGGAAAATTGTTTCACATTCCTTGTCATAAAATTGTTCAACAATTATTTCCTGATTTATTAAACGTAATTAAGAATTATTGATTAATACATATGCCGCAAGAACAAATTGTTTGTCAAATGAGAAGCTATTAGAAAAGTTGGTAGCAGAATAGAGTATAGATATGCCTGGGTGATTGATTTAGACTAGTTTAATCTATTAGATTAGTCAGTAGTCAGTAGTTCAAACACATTTCTTTATTTTCATACAAAAACATATATATATATATATAGGTATATACATATATTTTATATAATATAGGGGGATAGACTAACAGGCGGGTCTCCTAATGGTAAGTGAAAACCGCCATCCAGTTACACCTGTAGCTGAATCTGACCACTTTGAGGGTAAGGAGTGGGGGGTGCGGGGAGGGGTGGGAGGAGAGGTACTTTATAATAATAAAAAAAACCATAAAGATCATTAAACAAACAGACTATTTTGACCCGTATGGGATTTGAAATCGAACCATTAACACTCGGCGCGGTAAAGTGATAACTTAAACTATAGCATCATCCGCCCAATTATAAGCATCACCGATCTTCTTGTACTTGTTAAACCTTGTCAGACAAACGCAAATCGGTACGGGCTGCTTATTGTCATAATAAGCCCTCTTTTATTTTAATTTTTTAGTCATAAATGTCCTAGTTTTATATCAGGTCATACCGTAAGTTCACACGACCGGTAGTAAAATATTGAAATTAAAGAAAAACGACTTATTTTTGAGATATAATTAGAAGGCCGAAGTCAAAGGAAAATAATGTTGTAAAGTACAAACTACGTGAAGTTAATAACACAATTACTCTTAAATTCCGTTTCAAAATTACGTATATTTCACACTTCATATTCATGTCAGCACAAAGAACCTTATTAAATATGAAATATCACTTTAAAAACGTTACAAGTTAAGTGCAGAAATTTTAAGAAGCAAGCGGGAACTCTAATTATAGATTGAAATGAGCAAATTGATTGAGAGATCCTCTTGTTTTGGACCCTACCTACATTGATTTCATTAATTTACGGCCTACAACAACGTAATCGGTGTAATTATATTACTTTTACGAAAAGTAAGTACGGTACGTCGCTATATTTCATTTTAATAAACTGGTGATACTTTTGGGATTCTGTAACCAAATAAAAATGAGATAAAACCCTAACACCGAATAACACTGTATTTTTGACTCTCTCGTCACTATTTATTTGTTTTGTTAGAATGGCTGCATGACTTTTTAAAGACATTATAAAACACAACACCACAGTACATCAACAGTTTCCTGCACTTTTCCGCTCCCAAGTCTCGAAGTGTTATGTTATGTAGCGTATATTGTTCTTCTAATAATACTCTGCAATTAAATAATAACCATTCCAAACCCATTAATAGTTCGAAAGTTTAATACGTTCAAACCAACATACAAAAAACTTTACAGATTTATTGTATTAGTATATATTGCATTGACTGTTTATGTTTGTTAGTTCATAAATTTCGAAGACTTTTTAGTTTATACTACTTCGATTTTACGTTTCTATCCGGCTACAGAAAGGCCTCCTAACTTTTTTTTTATGCGATAGGGGGCAAACGGGCAGACGGGTCACCTGATGGTAAGTGACTACCTGCGCCCAATGACACCCGCAACTCAAGAGTTACAAGTGCGTTCACATTCTTCCAATAGTCTTATCTGCTCACGTTAAAGTCAAGTCAAGTCAAGTTACAGACAGAAGATCTATATTTTGTCGCGTAGGACTGTAGCCGGTATAAGTCCGAACAATTCCTCTGGACACTCCCTATGTTACAAGCGATAGAGGATGCAGAGTGAAGCTACATCTCTGCACAACGCCGAGGTCAAGCCGATCAGAAATATTTATGCAGTCGATGATGCAAGTCGCTTTCCGTTGAATGCGGGCAAGAGGGAGAAGCTGCATAGAGATGAGAACAGTATTCCATGTGCGGCCGAACCTGCGCCTTATACAGTTGCAGGCAGTGGGCCGGAGTAAAATACTGTCTCGATCTGTTTAGCACACCAAGCTTCTTCGGGGCTAGTGTATAGATATATATAGGCTAGTTATCTATCACACAGTATATATACACAATCGTACGTTAGTGGGACTAAATTATGATTGGCAAGAAGGGGGCGTTTCAGATGCCTCTGCTTACACCTTCTAGCAGATAAACGTAAGAGTATGTATATTTTGAACTACCTAACTTTTAACACTTAATACTGTGTCCTTACTTAGAAGTAATAGTTACTACGACTGAGTACTTAACGTTAGTGTTGTGTTATTTAGGAATATTAACTTATTTCATTATTATAGTTGACACAGCCTTAATGGTATGTATGTGTTATGCACACACTTATACCAGGTCAATAAATCGATCTTTAATTAAATTTAAGCGACCAGGTACCTCGCAAGGCGTACCCAAAATAATACTCATTTTTAGACGCACATGTGGGATTCAGGTTCAAAAATGACCTACCTGATACATCATCTTTATATGATCGAAAAAAACAAATATTACTTAAAGGCACAACCACAATTCCAATAAATACATAAAAAAACTATTTTACGACCATAAAATCCCTGGGAATCCGCTTCAAACATGCAAGTTAATCCAAAAAAAATTAATGTACGGAATCACTATTACACTAAAATATTACATTACGCTCTTAGCCGCTTCTTTTTTTTATTATTTTCAGCATAACATTAAGCTATATCGCTAATGATTCTCAAAATAGTGGGCGTCAGTCGCTCGACAAGTTTTTACGCTCATCGCCGTAAATCCGACCCTGTTACATGTTTACCTCAATAATTGACGACTGACAATTGGTTACATTCGAAAAGTGCCAATCATAAGTCAGTGATCCCCAGTTACTTAATGTTATGTATCTTAGAGTAACTTATCATGTGTCAAACTGCGCGCGAGATAAGCGCCGCAGTAAAAACTTTTAGATAATTGTTTTTGTATATTACCATGATATACCTACTATTGATCTCAAACGTAATAATATTTGACGTTGTTAATTTACTGTTACTTACCTCTATTTTCAAATACAATAGAACGTAGCAGAAACGTCTCTAAAATGCTGCTGTTCTAAGTATATATTTTTTATATTCGTATTTTATACCAACAATTTACAGTATCACAGTATTTTTGTCCTGTATGTAGAGTTGCTTAAAGTGTAATCATAATGCAAGTTTGCCTTATAATCGTTGTTCGGCTTTATTTAATAAAAAGATAATCATCAAAGAAGATAATCAAAGCTACTCAAAAACTTTAACCAGCCTAAGATAAATAATCAACAAAATTTGTGTTTAGTTTATATAAATTAACTTGCTGAACTGTTATACTTCCTCCTAATATATGTAGGTGTATTACTAGCTCCTACTAGGTGTTTTACTAGCCCCAAAAAATATCAAAACCAAAATAAGAAAATCAAATTATTACTCATAATGTCACAGATCTTGAGACGTAGTTGCTATAACTATTGTTTCGAACCAATTTTCTTTAAATATTTAGTGAAGAGACTATTCACAGCGCGGCATGTTTTCTTTGTGCCAATTTAAACAACTTTCTCCCGCGAGGGCTGCAAATTACCCCTATTACGAGGTAATTCGTTGATGGCGACGATTCTGAAGACCACCGCGGAACCTGTGAGATTTATGACCGCCGCTTTCGATCTTAAATTATGTGACAATTTGTTTAATGTACTTATTTGCTTTTAGGTACGTACCTATCACTTTTTCGGTTTCAATCAGAATTGTGGAAATAAAAACTGCCTTTGGTTTACTTAGCAGATCAGCAACAGCCTTAACTTCTTGAAATTTAAATTGAGAATATTTTACACGTAAAAATGCATGCAAGCAACTTAACATTGAAGTTTCAACGAAATTTAATATAAAACAATAAGTTACGTATCTGGAAATCTTTTGAACATAATTCTAAGGCTTAGCTGCTAAGCTTTTGGCTTAATTCTGTTAATCTGGCAATCTGGCATCTTCTGCAAGTCCTACAAGAGAAATAACTGTTAAAAAAAATTGTTAAGAAGTATTTTATTATCAATATTCTTTAAAAAACAAAAGACACCTGTTGAATTCATGTCATTTGAGGATATACCAGTAGTAAATTGATGAAATTGATTAAACATTTGACATTAACATCAATCTTCGCAGGAGCATTGATCGAAATATAAAATCAGTAGTAGAGATATTGTTCTTTTGCTTATCTAAGAATGTCGACTTAATTGGTTCTCGGTAGAGTTGACAGCACAAATTCCAAAGTACCTACAGTATTAAGTCATCAATACATTACGCAGCAAAAAACGCACAAGCCACGTGAATATTTATATAAGTAGATAAGTATATATTCCTAATTGAATGAAAAGACAAGGAAAACTATTTATTATGTACATGAATGCAAAAAAAATGCAGTTAAAACGTGACGAGAGCAATCGACCGTTTTTAAATGTTAATTTAGAAAACAGAGTGAATGTTTCGGACGGAATGGGATATAAAAATAATAGCAAGAGAATCAAGGGGGCCATGTTAGAAACCCTACTTGATAATATTTTATAAACTAGGTACGTTAATCTATGCTTTTATGCTTAGTATATGTAGAGGTAGCGGTCTATTGTTTGCGAGATAGAGGGCGTGAGTTTAATTCCTAACCAAGACAAATAATTGTGTGATGAGTATGAGTATTTATTCTCTGTCTGGGTGTATCTTATCTTTACTATCGTGATCAGTTGTCTATTTATCATAGTACAAGCCGTGTTTAAGGGAAGCTATTGGTCAGTTTTTAGTGTACTAAGAGGGAGATAAGAAGTCATATTAAACATACATAATACCACAGTGAAACGCATACCATACAAAAATGAACTAAAGGTCTATATATGGATACCTTTTTAACAAGAACATAGACTGGACGAGGTGTTACTGTTCTCCATGATAGTGAGCTTTTACCAAATATTTTGAAAACTGGTTACGATTGAAAACGTCTGATACTAACAGGCAAGGCAATCCACAGTCCAACAGCTTGGACAGAAAAGATTTGTCTATGAAGTTCTAATATCCAAAATCTCTCAAGTTTGTAAAGTTGGTTCTCGGTGATATTAGGAAAACTGGCATCAGCATAATCAACGATAGAGAAGAGAAAGGCTTAAAAGCAACCATAGTTTTCCTGGTAATAGACAAAAAAAAATGTAGTCTGAACCGTGTGTGAGTGTGAGTACGTGAGCAGATAAGACTATTGGAACAATGTGAACGCACTTGTGACTCTTGAGTTGCGGGTGTCCATGGGCGGAGGCAGTCACTTACCATCAGATGACCCGTCTGCTCGTTTGCCCCTATCGCATAAAAAAATGTTCGTCGAATTGGCATTCTAAATATATTCAATCCAACTAACATTTTTATTATATACATATGTATAGGAGTAGGTATACTTATTGAGAAGAGCGTAGTCTCTGACTAATTTTAAACTAATGTATATTTATTTATTGACGCCTGTATCAAGTAATAGGTAGGTAGAGGTGTATTTACTACCCCATTTTGCCAATTACAATTTGGTCCCACTATTTATACTATTATAGTAACAGGATAAATATTATGTAAACAATTTGAAATAATAGTTCTTTAATCATTTTTATAATTGAACAAGTATATAATTACCAATTAAATTTATAATCCGAATAATACAAGAGACATAACACACAGTACATAACTAAGATACAACTATGAAAAAACAATAGATTAATAATAGGACAGTTCTTAAACACACATACATATAACATTATAGTATTAAATTGGACAACTATAAGCTTCGAGACTTACTTAGAGAGCTCGGACCAAACGGCTTACACTTCCCAATCCACCCGTAGAACCAATATCCCTTCCCCTCCCTTCTATCTTTCCTATCCGCTTTAATATACTCCAAATTTCCCTACAAAGTGCTCCGTTGACGGCAACAGGTAAATTTAACCAAATTACAATCGGTGAAAATATCAATGATATATGATGATGACGTCTAGTACATAATTGAATAATAATACAAGAGTACATTGCATGGGGGGTATTTTCAAAAGTAATCACAAGTAATCACCTATTTAATACAACATCCATTCTTATTGATTCACATTGATTCAATAAAAATACTTATTATTCCTTCAATTTAAAATATGGGATCCCTGACTAGTTGTGAATGTGATGATAATTTCTTATTGAATTTCAGCCTTGATCATTAACAGTGGTAGAGCCATGCTTAGGCACGAATGGGCCGGTTCGACCGGTGCGAAGTTGTGAAGTAACGCTTGTGTTGCATTTCCTCGAAATGAGTGAGGTTTCCGGAGTCCCAACTCCCCCTCTTCTCTTTCCTCTCCCCCATTGCCCTTCTCCTCTTTCCTAACTCCTCCTCTCTTCTTTCCCCTCCCCGCATCCCCATCCCTCATCACCCTCAAAGGCGGGCAGCGCACTTACGACTCTTGAGCTGCAAGTGTCCATGGACGGCGGTTGTCAGTTACCATCAGGTGACCCGTCTGTTCCCCTATAGTATAAAAAAAAGATCATTTTTATAAATATTACACATTATTCATCATCATACATATGTGCATATACTTCTTGCCAATCATAAATTAGTCCTACTTACTTATGCATTTGCGGGTCTATTGCCTTCATCGGTCATATATAATCATAAACCTTATTAATGGTCATTGTTTATTGGTCATGCAATAATCGAACAGCGATCAAATGATTTCAAACGATATAACGTTACTTAATTTAACAAAAATAACAGCGTATTATAATTTTATTGCTAGTTTAATTTTGTTGTACAAATTGGTGAATAATTTTAGTACCTTCTTCGAAAACTGTTGTAGCGTCTTCAATAGTGATTAGAAGGAACTACTACGTTTATATTAAAATAAAATAACCCTAAAATGGGAGTTAATTATAGTTCCGTATATAATTTTCTTAAGTATGAACACGGTTGATAAAATGGAAAGTAACAGTGTTAGGAAATCAACGCACAAGAAATAAAAATTGTTCCACGCTGTCGGCATTTTTCGGTTATATCAGTGTAGGCTTTTTTCTTAGTACATAATTGACAAGCAACATCTTACGTTCTAAAATCAGACATTCATGTTTTTAGTCTTTGATAAAATAACAATGTTCTTATTACAGTATAATGACTGGACAAAACATTCGTATTAGACGAAAAAACGCTTTCATTTTCTACACAGTTAATGTCGATTACCTAAATAGTATTTTAATGCATACACTTTCATGTGAAAGTGAATGCGTGTATGTATGTGTGTGTTTTTTTTATAAGTAATGCACGAAATTGACAGAATTAATATTACAACATAATATGTGCATATTGGTTACACAGTTAAAACAAATTATTTTAATAAATACATTTACTGAAAATCAGCTACATTCACATTAGTACGTTTCTGCCTGGTACTACAACTATTACATTACTTCTGCCTCTTCTATGAAGCCTCCCTAAGATAGAGAGATAGTTCACTTGGGATATTTTAAGGCAGTTTGGTAAATGAACAATCATACTTTTTTTTTTTTGTAAGTAGTCTTTAATAGTGAAAAAGCTTCTTGCTTGGTGTGTTAAACAGACCGAGACAGTGTTTTACTCCAGCCCAACGCCTGCGCAGGCGCAGGTTAGGCCGCACATGGAATACTGTTCTCATCTCTATGCAGATGCACCCAGAACCATGTTCTCACTCTTGACCGCATTGAACGGAGAGCGACTCGCATCATCGATTGCCAAGATATTTCTGATCGGCTTGAGACCTTGGCGTTGCGTAGAAATGTAGCTACACTCATTCTCTGCATTCTCTATGGGAGTGTTCAGATGAATTTTTCGCACTTACACCGGCCGCAGGTTTCTGCCATCGTCCTACGCGACAAAATTTAAATCCCCATCACCTGGATAATCATCTAGGTACTCCACAACTGTGCTCTTCTCCAGAAGCTTCTTGCTTCGCACAACCAGCCTGTGGAATAAATTGTCGCGACCTTCAAACCTTTAAGAAAAGAACGTACTCCTTCCTAAAAGACCGGCAACGCACTTGTGACTCTTGAGTTGTGGGTGTCCATGGGCGGCGGTAGTTACTTACCATCACGTGACCCATCTACTCGTTTGCCCAGTATCCCATAAAAAAACTACTTTTTACCTATATATATATTTTACAATCATATTACTAGCATATATTTGTATTTTGCAGAAATATAACAATCTACGTCCAATGTTGCGGTTAAATTCTGCACATTCGACGTGTTTAAATTCTTAGCATGTTATAAAATTCTATATAATACAATATGGTTGATACAGCTGCAGACAATTACAATTATAATAAATAACTGGTGCAACAAGTTGCTGGTCTTTTACACTTGCATAGATGTTATCAGCATTTTTATATTGCATTTTTTCATGAACTAGCCTTCAATAACCCGTTGCAACATGATAATAACAATGTAAGGTTTTAGTTCCATTAAAAGTATGGCCAGGTGAATTAATTGCCGCATCCTAAACTATATCAATAAATTCCAGTAGAATTTTGATTCTTTCTTACTTAAAATATGCATAAAATATCTCGTGTTATAAAGTTAATAAGTGAATCTGCACCAATCTTAAAAGATAAAAAAGCTAAGGAATTAAATATTATTCTCTTAAGTTTTCACTTTTCTACAGGATTTAATATTAAAATGACATTTATTTAACATGAGAATAATTACAAAATGTACAACGCCAAATATTTATATCTTAAATAAACAAATTCTTAAATTTAATAATTGGATATAAAAGAAACTCATTTTTGGAATAAGAATGAAGAAGAAACATAACCATAACGGATAATAAATTCCGTTATGGTTATATTTTTACTTCTTAATATTATGGTAATGACAAAGATGTTCAACCCAGTGTCAAGGCTCTCATAAAAAAAAAATAATGCCCATATAATATAATGTTGTCATAACTTATACAATGACTGTTATTCTCGACTATACGCTAATGCGAATGTAAATTAATTAAGTACATAGAGCACTTGTTAGCGAAAGTAATGTTAATGATACATGCGAGTTTCAAGTATCCATAGCAACTATAAAATTAGTAATAAAAGATTTTCCTGTGTAATTTCTTAGAAAATGAATATTGTTTATGGCCATTACTAGCTTCCGAATATATGACGTTCATATGCAATAAACCGCCTCCTATATGTAATTGTTTATTAGTTTGTATATCCGCGCTGTAAATTTCTGAGTTATAAAGAGGTAGTACATCTACCTACTATTTTATCTGAGGAAACGTTACGAAAGCAAATCTATCATATCTGCCTCGCCATCAATTGGATACCAATCATTTCTAATTAAGCCTTCGTTTGTATTTATATCGTAAATCATTGTTGATTTTATCTGAAAAGGAACACTTATATGTCGTGGCAAGATCATAGCATGGATCAATGATGTGGCCGTGCCACTTCATGATATTGGCAAAACTTAGTGATGAATGTATGTATGTGTGTACATACATTTGTAATGAAATATAGTAATAGTATATAACTATATATAATAATAGTCATTTACAGGTGGTAGGCTTAAAGCAGGTAACGATTATGGACCCTGTTGGGCACAGCACTATTAGGAGAGAGGAGGAGCTGCTTAGTTATCCTAGGCTTGATACAATTTTAGTTGTTTAAGATCTAGTTTAACTAAAGGAGTATTAAAGAGAATCAAATTAAAATTTAAAAAGCCATTTCGGATATGTGGTAAACTTTTTTATACGATGAAGATCCTAAATTACGAGACATTATGAAGTGACTAATTTTATGATTGAGCGACATACTGCATTTTAAGTAAAATGGTCTCTAATTTTTTTATAGACACTATCTGCAATATTGACAATATAGTGTTTACGATGTTACACAGTGTCGTAAACCCAGACTTTCTTGTTTAAGGCATTAGACGGTATTTAAACAATGCAGCGTTAAAAAGTAGTATACGTATATGGCTTAAACAAATTGTCGCCAGCCATATTTCCGGACCGATACGACTTTCAAAGAAGAGAGAAGAGAAAGAGAGAAAATACTTGACTTTTGAGTTGCGTGTACCAGTGGGCGGCGGTAGTCACTTACCATCAGGTGACCCATCCGTTCGTTTGTCCCCCTGTCCCATAAAAAATACTGTGCCCAACCCTGTGAAGTAAATACAACTAATTTTTAATTTATGAGGCCTTACAAAATTTTCATTACGTAGCACATGTACAAAAAAATAAAAAATACTCCCTTATTAAAGGTTTTTCCTATAAATACTTGTTACTTCATTGATTTTTTAAAAACATTTTCTTTCACATTTCTATCATACAACAAATTAATTCCACGCAATTTGCCCCTGTCTCATGAGTAAACGTTTAACATGCAATAGATTACTGGACATAAGTGGTTTAAGGTGAAGAACCGTCCTTGGGACCTGCCACCGCTACCTGACGTCGCTATTATTAAAGTGAGTGTTGGTCTATATACACATGAGAATGTAACTCTGTTGATATAGCCCCTTGCTGCTCTACGTACTCCTGATGCTTTTATACGAACCGTTTTACAAACTTTTGATAAATATTGTATCACATAAACACGAAAGTATAGATGTATGTTTGTTACTCAATCAGGCACGAAAAACGGCTGAAGGAGTATGGATAAAATGTGGCTACAAGATCATAGTCTGGAACAGACGCTTTTTTATCTAAGGATTATGTACCGTTAAAAACTCTTTTGGTTGCATACGTTAATTTTAAATTGTTTCTTTTTAGAGCATTATAAAACTAATTTAGTGGATTTTCAATTTGGTACACTTCTGTGTAGTCCATATTTTAATAAATAACTATGTGCTCTTTAATAGCCCGATGTAAATAACTAAGTCTTAATTCTCTGTTCGGGAAAAATGTAGTACAACGATTGCCTGTTACTAACATTTAAGTCGATCGGGATTTAATTAAAAAAAACTATCTTAAAAACAATATGTAGATAAAAACATCTTTTAAAAACAATAACCGAGAATTGTCAGTGACAGGACAGGACACAGCAGTGGTACTTTTTGCAAATTTATTGTTTTTTAATGACTGCTGTACGCATATGATTGATGTAAAATACACATAATATGTGAATGTATTCTTCTCGTGCAACCAACTACTGCCCATGACAGAGTTTAAAATCTAAATAATTATCTCTGACTCGTATTTTATTTACACGCGTCTTTCATGAAAGTAAACTAAAAGAGATAGAGACAAGTGTTATAAGCTCCCATATGTTTAAACCTACCATTTCACTATACCGTCTGCAATACCATACTATTAATATAGATTACCAAATTGGGCCTCTTATTTATTTAAGCATAATCTTTTATTTTACAGATACAACAATGGAAGGTGCAAGCAATATGCTGCTGATCGTGGTCCTGATGGCATTAATATGCCACAATTATGGGTCACCAATGAGGAGATCGCGTGCAGCTGCAATCCCGACAGAGGAACCTACTACAGCTCGGGAAAACAAACTACAAGATAAGTTCAAGGAAACTCCAACAACAACGGAAGCTCCTCTAACTAGTAGAAGGAACAAAGCGCTTAATCTGTTTGGCTTTTACCCTTCTTTTCTATCATCTGGTGGCTTGGACTTCACTGAAGACAACGACGACGACATTAACTTTACCGTAAACGACGAGAACTACCAGGATGAAGACCTCTCAAGAACGATTCCCACAAGACGTCGCCAGCAGAATAAGAAAAAAAACGGCAATGGAGACAACTACCAAAACAACGAGATGAATTCGTTGCAATACGAAAATTCTCCCATCTTCTACATTAGGTTACCCCCTACTCCATATATGTTTGTCCCTGGTTTAGGCTACGTATCACAACCACCTAGCCTTGGTCCCCCAATGACACCAATGATGCCCGGTGTGCCACCTCAAGTAGCAGATCCTTTCATCAATCTTCCTATAGACTTTGTGTCAAACGGAAAACCAACGGGTGTTTACCAATGGAGCGGTGCTCCTTCGTACCCGCAAGTCCCTCAGATGTCGCAAGTTGATCCATTTGGATACGGAGGCCAGCCAATGATGCCTCCATCACGACCTTCTTACAATATGCCTTCATACTCTCAACCTAAGCCGAAACCAACTCAATCTAATTCAAAAATTACAAATCTTAAAGGTCAATATGTCTTCAATGGGAAACCATCTGACAGTGTGTACGTATTGAGAGATACTTATAATTCTATATACTCTGATGCTCTTCAAAACTTTTACCCTTAATTTTGGGATACGTAGCATAGGATTGAGTGTCTGGCTCGTATCGAGCTGCTGTAATTAATGATTTTTGAGGGCCAATTGTGTGGACAAAAAGAGGTTAAGAGAAAGTAAACAACAAAGTCAATCAGCAATAATTACTCAAAGGAAAGTTAATTTATTATTTCTTTTTAAACACAACGAATCAAATAAAAGTCTTAAGATAGGGCTAGCAATGTAAACCATTTATTTTATGTTCAATTTCTTGCCAAGTAATAGGAAACTGATCGATCAGAGACATTCATTAAATCGTGTTATCAATAAGTGAGAATTAATGTAAAAATACAGAAATAACTACGTGTGTACTTCGTAGAATTGTAATAAAATTTTTAAAATTTTCACTTTTTTAAAATTTGTAATAACTTGCAAGATGTTATGAATGTCTTGAAATGTTTTAGAACGCTTCTTTGCTTTATCATAGAGCTTTACAATCTTTTATTGTTTTTTTTATACATTTTTATTTTTGAAAATTCTTTTATACTTCATAAATCTATGCAGTGTTAAATGTTTAGTGAAAAATTTACATGTTTTTTCGTTGAATAAAATTTTTCTGTTACAAAAATTGTATTTAAGAGCTTTTTTATGCAAGTTAAAAGGGAAATTTTTTCTAGTTGTTTTCTCTGCATGACCCATCGCTCACCTCTCCTGTACTAATAGAAAACGTTATTACATATAGTGAAATATAAAGTATGGAGATATATCGTCGTGACAAACGTAATATAAGGTGTCATTGTCCGATTTTCCGCCTGCAATAGACGCCACAACAATTTTTCAAAATGTTTCAACATTAATAACATTAATAGTAGTTTTTTTCTTTCATGTATTTTTATTTCTTCATATTACCGTTTTTAGGGTTTCGTACCTAAAGAGTAAAACGGGATTGTCCGTCTGTCCGTTTATTTGTCTCTCCGTCAGTCACCAGGCTGTATCTCAGGAACCGTGATAGTTAGACAGTTGAAATTTTCACAGATGATTTATTTCTGGTGCCGCTGTAAAAAAAATATAAAAAAACAGAATAAAATAAATATTTAAGGGGGCTCCCATACAACAACCGTGATTTTTTTTGCTCGTTTTTGCTCGACATTGATAACGGCAATAGGTAGACGCTTGAAATCTTCACGGAATATTATTATATACATATATATATTAATAAAAATAAATAATTAAATGAAAATAAAAGAAATATTTAAGGGGGGGGTTCCCATACAACTGAGTTGTGGTAATTTTTGTGCCGTTTTTATAGATAATGGGTACGGAACCCTTTTTGGTAAAGAGTTTAGTTAGTAACAAATATACCCTCTACTCTGCCTACTCACGTAAATATTATGTCTTAGCAATATTTTTTTCTGTATTTACATGATCAGTCACATGGCATGTTATGTTCAAATTGCAAATTGTGATTTTGTGACCAGATGATACTGGCCTCCTCTATTAAATAACATAACAAGTAGGTAACATTACATCATTTGTAAAATTCCTAGTGGTCAGTACGAACAATACCTAACATGTTATTTGAGTCAGCGCTAGATCTAATTAATCTTAAGATACTTAAATTTGAATAATTTAGTGAGCTAATATTTATTTTTTAAATTATATACATAGATTAAGACTTATATTTGGTACAAATGCCTCTAATGAGTAACACGCAATAAATGTTTTTTATTCGTTTTAAAACGTATTTGGAAATAAGGTTATGAATCAAAATGCAAATGAAATTAAAATAATGTTACATGACAAAATAAAATATTTTAAGGATAACATTTTTATATAATATTTATATACTAGTTTTGTATTTAGTCCATATTATCTATGAAGATAATGTTAGAAATTTAAAAGTTAGTAAAAAGCAAAATCGGTTTTGTCTATGCACATAGTCGTTGCCTGTATTATTTATTAAGTAATGAAACTTTGTAAATAGGCACGTAAATGTAGTTAAGTATCTGCTTACTTATTAAAAATATAATTTACTAAATGTATTTCATTAAATATAACAATACATACAATAAATATTTTGTCACTATTCCGTCTATTCCGTCCTATAGGCTAAAATAACAATATGAATAGATAAATACATTTTATGAAAAATAAAATGTACTCAACTGAGTTGTGGTAGATTTATAAAAATTATTAATGTAAAATAGATTGGTATGAAATTTATACAATAAAACATATTTTTGTAATCATACATATATCGTTTCCTTTACCCCACCAGCATTAGAAAATTAATGAAAGTATCGCCTGTTGAACGAGTCATAGCCGTAAATAAAAATATAGCAATAGTTAACCAATGTCGTCTGTGTCGTATCGCATACTGGCGACTGTTTGAGACTTAAAGGGAAGAGCTCTATATCAGTTTTCCTCTCTATATCACATTTTGCGCAATTTGCGTATGACTTAATCCCTGTAAGAAAACAGGGGCAAGAATAGTCAACTGGGCTATTAGAAAAAATCCTGAGTTCGTCTCAAATCTTATAGGCATAATAAGCATTGAAAATGTTTCAAAATAAATTATAAATTGGGAATATTGTTTTTTGCTTTATGTTAACAGTCTCTGATTAAAAAAAAGCTGTTTCATGAACTACCATCGTGGGGGTTTCCACACGAAAAAAAAAGGGTTGGTTGGTTGGTTGGCCTATCTTTTTAATAATAAGGTCTATTCAATAATAGAATAATAACCTACCTCACTTAAAACACTAGGTATTGAACGTCTATTCCCTGGCAATTATGTTAAAGAGAGCTTCGATTTATTCTACCTAGTCATTACCATTATGTAACAATGTTGCAACAATTTTGTAATCACTGTACTTCGCAACGAAGGTTCTTAGTCTTTCACCCATTAATGTTCCCATATCAATTGTTTTTTTTTTTTTCAAAATTGCAGCATTAGGACGTAAACATAAATTGTAATTATTTTAAGTACCGAAGTGTAATGCAATCGACTATTTCTAACAAACCAAATGAGCACATCAACTCCTAGTTTCATTACAGGTCATCGTTACCAAGGTCAATTTGTTAGGCTTCTCAAAACGAACTATTACGAGGCTGAATTTGAGTTATTTAAATTAAATTTATCATTTAATTATATTAAATTATGAAAGTGTGTTATTTATAGAGTTTTAACCTCAATAAATACTTATTTAATACTATTTTGTTTAAAGATTTATTCATTTTTTCAAAACTAAAATCGTAACTCTATTATCTGCATGACACATGACGGAAAACGTCTACAACCATTTTCTTTTCGTGAGTCGACGTCACTATAGTAGAAACAAAATATTGTTTGTAAACAACATTAAACAGATTTAATATATTTACATTGTATTTTAAATTATAGTTATTCATTTTAAGAGTTTTGTTTAGTAGTGATTTGTTTTTTATAATATAGTGAGACATACGAACGGACGGGTCAGTGTAAGGGTTGGTAAGTGACAACCTGCGTCTATGGACGTAACTCAAGAGTCGTAAGTGCGCTGACATGGGTTATACGGGGAGCAGAAAGAAGAGAAAGGATATGAATGAGAGGACGGGAGAGGGAAGGGAAGTTGGCCTCCGGAGACCTCACTAATTTTTTGGGGAAATGCAAAGCAGGCGTTACTTCACAACCGATTTTCTGTGACGTTGTGATTCAGCACCAGTCGTTACTAAGCATATCATTTGTGCCTAAGAATGGCTCTACCACGATATAGATATATAAATCAATAAAGGTCATGCACTATGCACTTCATATTTGAAGTTTCTTCATTTCTGCTATTTTTACGTCAACATAATGGCAGCTACCTTTTATATTTCAAACATTTTTATCTGCATAAAGTGATATTATTTTAAGATAACAAAAATAAAAGTTCACTAACGAATCTCTACGATCATTTTAAAATATATTTTAAAAAAATTACTGCAGTAAATATCATTAGTCTTTATATACTGTTACTAAACAATAGTAAATCTCATTTATCCTTTGTTGCCTTTAAGAGATGCATGACCTTTAAAGTATTTTAATACTATGAAATTTAATTAAAATGTTATTATTGTTTATACGCAATAAAATGTGGAACTTCAAAATATTCTATGCTCCTATTCCTTTAGATCCTTTAGGTGACGCCATCTAGGATTTCTTTGAGCAATTATTATACATACTGTTATAGATACTATTTCGGTGATGGAACTAAACGTAGATACGTACGTCTACGTATACGTAGATAGATCTGTCATTACTTATGTCAAACAGCATCCGAAATCAGATTTCAGATCTGACATCTGTCAAAGTTGTCATAAGTAAAGCAAATCGCTGAGTATTAAACTACAAAAATAATACAATTATATATAATTCTTTGTTCAAGATCTCTTAATATATATGTAAAATTAAACAGTGTGTTGTTAGTTATGGCTTTATATATTGTGAAGTGAACAAACAAAAGTTGAAAATGGATATTTATTGCTTTGGTTTAGTATGACGACGTGCTCTAATGAACTAAAAAATGAAAAAGTGTTTAAGTTGTCGTTAAATAGCTGTACACAATAGAAGTATAATCATGTTTCGTAGCAGAAGTTGGTTTGGAGCATCTTGGGGACGACCCAAGAATCCACATTCGTTAGAAAGATTAAAATATTTACATAACATTCTTTGTAAAAACACAACAGTGTCAGAAAACAACAGAGGCACTTTGGTGGAGTCTCTAAGGTGTATAGCAGAGATACTGATATGGGGTGATCAGAATGATAGTTCTGTTTTTGAGTAAGTTTAAAACTTTTTTTAATAGGATTTAAAATAATAAAACAAAAAGAAAATTGTTTGCAAGTATTACTCGAAATACTTCAGTGCAAATTAGGAAATAATTAAATTAAATTATGACTTAATATGTGTCACTTATGTTGGCTGTAATTACTAAACAACAATAGTTCCTAGTTTTAGTCTTTCAATTGATATCATATATTTGTATTTATAATTTTTGTATATTTTTTGGTAATGGATAGGTTAGTTAATCTATAGTCATTGTTAAGATTTTAACCACAAAATTCACATCAAATATGGCATTAAATTTTTGATGCTTCTGCCTAAGCTTTCCTATTCTGAATTAATATTTTATAATTTTCAATTCCAGCTTCTTCTTAGAGAAGAATATGCTCTCATATTTCTTGAAGATTATGAGACAGAAGTGTGGAGGATCGTCTTTTGTGTGTGTGCAGCTACTGCAAACATTGAACATACTGTTTGAAAATATTAGAAATGAAACATCACTGTGTAAGTATCAAAGTAATCAGTGAAATACTAATTATTACTTTTCAAAATTTTTGGTCTGTAATTATTATAATATTTGAAAAAGAACTAAGAATACATTGCAATATTTATAGTATTGAAAAGTAACATTGAAATTGTAACTGTTCACAATACTGTTAGAATTTCAGGGATCCCTGACTTGGTTCGATCCCAATGGGAGACCTGTCCCCCTTTGAGGGTGACATGCCATGAGGAGATCCTGGGATTGGGACGAGGAGAGAGGGAGTTTTGTTGGAATCCTTACTAATTTTGGGGAAATGCAACAGGGCCCTTACTATTACTTATCACTTGGGTTAAGCCAGTCCATTCATTCTTAGGCATTCTTCATCTATCGCTGTTGATACGGTCCAGTTTCAGTTCTGATAACATAAGCTATATTATAAGCATGACCTGACTCTGCACCCAGGCTTGCCTTGGCTTGTAGCAAGTGCTTTTTGTTTTTTTTTACTTTGTGCCATTCTTTAGTGTTATCATTTTTAGGTGTGTTATGCATGTTAGGACAGTTTTTATTTCCTGCCTCAGCAGATATTTGTTTCACTTGTGAATACTGTTTTCACATAGGAAATCATCAGAGGCTTCAAAGGTTATTTTACAAATTGATTCTACAATTCCTATACTTTTGATTGTATGCCAAGTAATTGCAAACATAACATGACATTTGCAGTAGAGAGGTTATTATGCTATTATGTTATGTTTTGGTTTTGTTTGTTTTCTTTTTGTGGTAACAACACTTGATGGTGCAGCATCACCTTTTTTCAAAAAGCCTAGGGTAAAGGTAGCAGTTGAAACATAATACAAGTTATGGTTATTTACTAATCTTACACTTTCATATCCATTTAATACAGATAAACTGAGACTTTAGAATTAATAAACATTACATATTATATGCAAATTAGGTTGGATTTTTGTCACTCAATGACCCCAAAATGGCTAAACGGATTTAAATGATATCATACCATTCAAGCCTTGGGCAACGGCTAGCTTTCCCATAGTAAATACTTATACAAGGGATAATAGGATGCTGGTGAAATTTCTACAGACTATTGAAGTTAAATACATCCCCATATCGGTACATCGACTTCCGCTTCTGATCACAGAATAGGTTTGCTTAATTAATAAAAAAAAATAACAAGAGTATGCTGCTTCAAAATTATTGGCTGCCTCCACTAAATTATATTATCCCGCAATGTTTTTTTGAAAAAAAAAAGAAACAAACTGAATTAAATATCCATAGAAGTTGACAAGTTTCAATAATATGCCGTATAAACGTTGGAATACCAGAACGTTTACTACAAGTACAGTGTTATGTTCGTGGCAGCAGCTGGTGGTGGCAAAAAACTACTCTAAAGAGAAGAATTATAGCAATTCGATAACTATCAAGTTAAAAATGGTGTTCTGCTATTAGACCAGCAAAACATTGGTAAAGGTTTTTTTCGCTAAGTAAAAACTCGAAATGGATAAACGGTTCCGGAGGTAATGGGGGAGCTGTCCATAGCAGAAGCGGTGGCCCAACATATTCCACAACTGCCTCTCTAAACTGAGCTTTGTGGTTTTAGTTGGTTCAATTCCGACGTACCATTTCACCGTTAGATCCGGTAACCAATGACCGATGACCCGTGGAGGCATCTACACGATAAAGATAGCAAGCCTAAGCTGTTTTTTTTTAAAAACAACCACAAAAAGAAAAGATTAAGCCTAAACTTATATTTAATAATTTTTCAAATTAGTACCTAAACAACGATTCACTGGCACATGTTCATGAACAGAGAACGCTTGAGACCATTTTTATTGTCATCATCATAATATAATTTTATTGTAGGTGAGCCGGGCACAAATGAGGTGGCTCGACCGATACAATACCACGACCTCGCAGAAAACCGGTTGTGAAGCAACGCAGCCTAAATTAAACTCATCCTCCTCTCCTCTTTCATCTCCGCGCATTAGCGCAATAGCGACTCTGAGTTGCAGGTGTCCTAGGTCGGTGGTTGTCGCTTACTATTAGGTGAACTGACGGGTCACCTACGTTATCAAAAAAGTGTGCTGATGAAGAAATTGTATATAAAATCCTTATGTATCTTTCTAACCTTTTCGTATCTCTCGTTCCTTTCATCAACTATCAACCAGCCCACTGCAGTCCACTACTAGACATAGGCCTCCCCCAACCTACTCCATAGCACCTGGTTCGCCGCCATCTGCATCTAGTCTATCCCAACTACTTTTTATGTCTTTTGTCTGTTTGGGAGCGTTCTTGCGTTAGATTTTATTTTGATATGATTTTTGTTTCAGATTATTTATTGAGTAATAACCATGTGAACTCAATAATAGTGCACAAGTTTGACTTCTCTGATGAGGAAGTGATGGCTTATTACATATCCTTCCTCAAAACTCTCAGTTTAAAGCTCAACAATCATACCATACATTTCTTTTACAATGAGGTAAGAAAACATTTGTTTTACATTTACATTTATACATTACATCATTTGGCTTTCTGTGGGATCAAAGATAACATTTCAGCTTAAAACAATACACATTTATTGTATGAAGACGCTATTGTTCTAATATATGTAAATCCATTATTCATCTAGACGCGATGCAGCTTCTTTCGATGAGATTTTACGTTAGAAAAATATTGGTAATATTGTTCTAAGGTTATATTTATAAAAGCATACAAAGTATTAGATTGCATTCGACAAAACAATCAAGTCTACAACTGGTTTTAATTTAGATAGCTACCTACCTAAATGGTAGTTGAAGAATACCTAAGTCTTATTAAAAATTCTTCAGCTGTCTTCATGCGGTGTTTGCATTATAAAACGTCTGTATTTGAACTATCAATGTGTGGTGTATTGTAGTTTTCAAACATATTTGTTTTTAAAAGGCTTTTCAATTATCTGAGACGATTATCCAAGAACTTACCTTTTCTGAACACATGCGCACACTGCTTAACCAAAGGTATCAAGTTTAATAGTAACTAAATTTAAGAATTGTCACGTCATGTTTAAATTACTTAGGTATTGTTGATATATAAAAAGTGTATTTATTATTTAAGATAGTGTCCAAATTATATCTCCTTGACATAATTACATTAAATGATAGTTGAATTGGGTTTGTGTGACCCTGTATTTAAAGTGGGTAAACATAAAGTGTAAATATACAGAGGTGAGGATACGAGTTCGGCCTTATTAAATTACCTTGATGATGAACATACTTCTAGTAAGTAGTAAGGTTTTATCGTGTATAAAGTCCCTTTAAGTGTTCTGTTAGCATTATGTTACTCGTAGCTTGAGCTATAACTCTTTGTGTGTCAACCATGTTTGTAAATCAGTGTCGATGTTTATAAAACAGAAAGTCAGTTTCCGCGCCGTAGACAGAGTTATCGCGCACTTGCAGATAATACTATACATTACGTGTTCTTAAAACTTTTGTACCTATATTAATTTATCACGCCATAACTAAATACATATTTTGTTATTTTAATTCTTGTAACTTATAAGGAATATCGTTTCTTCTATATACTCACTTATAAACGAGAAAATACAACGAAATGCTTAAGTAATAATAAGTATTAATTATTGCCAGTTTACGTCTCCAACATTTGAAGTAGCAGGTTGATGTGTGTTTGAATTAGCCTACAGTACACAATACATGGTCTGTTCTTAGACAATTTCAAGGATACATAGTGACTGACACAGAAGCAAGCACACAAGCACATATGAAGAGCAGCAAGACATTCCTTGTTGAGGTATTTCAACTGTTGAAAACTTCGAACTGCACATCTACTTTTCGTTTTATTAGTCTCTATCTATACCCCTATTATCAGAACCAGTGAATTGTGTAAGTACACAAGAATAAAATGAGTAAAGGAGGAAGTCAACACCTTAGCAACTTCGTTATAAGAACCAATAACAGACATGACAGAAGGCTCAAAAAGCAACACATGTGGGACTTGTTAAATCCCAATTCTATAAGAGGCAGTATTCTCACTGAAGGAACAGTTATCTCCTGTCAACAAAACTTCCTCAGTAAATCTGTTAGGGGCTGGTCAAGTCGATCGCAAAAGATATATAATTTAAAAAAATCCTGTGTTTTTTCGGCCTCTATGAGGGAAGGAAAGTGGCCAGAGCTGTGGTTACTCTACGTCTCTGCCCACTCGTCGAGTACGTGGCCGCTGCATATATAATTTTTCAAAAAAAACCGACTTTAAACAGGAAACTAAAAAGTGAAAAACTGCTATAAATCATTGAGAAATTCCCTCAACTGTCTATGGTCTACATCACCAGACCTGTAATTGCACTTATAACCCACATGGGTGCAAAGTTCTCATCAATAGAAATGAATTAAGTCCAAAAACCAGGTAATTGCTGTAAATTGTTGAGGAGTTCCCTCGACTGTCTTTCGGCTCCATCATCAGATCGACTCCAGACCTTAAATAACAGTGCTTTAAATTAAATAGCAGTGCTTTAATTTACTTAATGAAAAAATTAACAAATGCACTAGTCGCCACAACGAATTTCGAAGGTTCCCCTCGCTTTATCTGGGATGCCATCATCAGATCCTGGGTTCCTTATCATGGAACCACCCTTGGGATATCTCCTTTCCAACAAAAAAATAATCATCAAAATCGGTTCATAAACGACGAAGTTATCCACCAAAACAAAAAAAAATATACGGTCGAATTAAGAAACTTCCTCCTTTTTTGAAGTCGGTTGAAAATGACGCGAGTATTCGTATTACGTAGCATGTCAAATGAAAAGACTGCAGTTACAGCATATAAAGGCTACGTACAATCAATCCTTAAATATGGGTTATAATACGAGATATATACCAAGATATATACCAAGAGATTATACTAAAATAATAATTCTAATTTGTAGAACAACTTTAAATAAAAATATTGTCTATCACATATGTATCCAATTTTAATAAATCGCATAAGAGTCTACGGGAACTTTCATTTAAATATATTAAAATTAATTTAATCTGTGCGCACGCACGCACTTTTATTTTACGCAAAGCACATACGTGCTTTCATGCGATAGAGAGTTAATGCAGCATAAAACGAATGTATTTGATTATTTGTAAAATTCAATATAATATAATATAATAATAAATATGCAAAATGATAATATAGCTTGACATTTTGTTAGTAATATCATAGTATTTTCATTGCTTTATATAATAATAAATATTTGCATGCCTAATAAAGGCAGAATATAAATGGAACTATGCATCCTTGTTAAATCTGCTACCACCTGTTTTCTGTGCAAATAAATGTTTCTTTCTTTTTTTTATATTTAGACTAACTATGTCTGATTATTTATGAATATTTTCATCCTTACTCAAAGCAACTGCCGCTGCCGATCTAATATTTTAATCTGCGCAATAGTACCTGCGTCATATAAATATTATATATGTACGTATGTGTAGGTATCATGAAGCTATCAGGAATATATAATTAAAATTCATATAAACACCACTGACCGAATAATGAACTGATTGTATTAAATAAGGTCGATTAACGCAATCATCTGTCTTGATATCTATCAATTAATGTAGTACAGCTTACTCATAGGTTCAGAACGACAAAGATATTATAGGCAATAAAGAAAGTCAATTAATTTTTTTCTGATATCCGTAAAAATCACATTCAACTTTGCTAAAAAGCTTACTCTTGCTCGTTTATTAACCACTGATTTTAAGGATATTCTGGTATCGTTCCCTTCGTATATTCGTGTATAGTTTTATATTTCCGCTGTAGAAAATATTCAAAAATATTAAATGAAAAAGAGTGTGATTAATGAATATGCCCGTACTTTAATAATAAGTATAGCTAAGTAGTATAGCTAAGGTTTACATAAATTTAGTTACACATTAATTTTATGACAAACGACACGACTGCACCTACACTAACTTAAATATGGCTTTGAGTCACGTAAAATAGCGTGTTTAAATGTACCCATCATGACAAAAATATGTACAATGATAATGAAAAATTGAGTTCAAGTTTAGTCAATTGAAAATTCAAGGAAATCGTTTATAAACTTCGCTGCATATAAACCGCAGTTCCAACTTCTCGCAATGCAATGATATTAGGTGATAAAGCGTAAAAGTGCTTAGCCTACATAACATAGGATATAAGAGGATTAGACTACGACAGCAGTAGTTACTGCGTTTATTTCCTGCAAATTTCTATTTCGTAGTTTTCAATACAAAGGAACGAAAACAACAAACAAAGGACGGTAGAAAAACAAATAAATAATCATTATCATTATACTTGTTTGAATTTTTTGTGTCTAGAGTTTATTATTATTTAAGTATGCTAACAACTAAAACGAATTTTAAAACATTGCCAATAGCCCCTTGAATGTAGTTTTTGTGCTGTTATAAAATAATTGCATTGTAATTCCATATCGAATTCGCGTTATACATTTATGAAAGTGCATACCGATTGTCAGTAGCGAACTGCGCAATAGGTCTGCACTTCCTGTACAATTACGCGTCTAAGGCGAACCGCCTTAAACTGTGTGACACGGTTCATCTATTTTTGTAACTCTAGTCGATGCTATTTCCACTTCATAACACATATCACCGTCAAGCTATTATATATCAATTCAATGTTTACAGCACACCAAGGACTTTCCTTTGTACACAGAAGCGATCAAGTTCTTTAATCATTCAGAGTCGATGGTGCGTATCGCCGTTAGAACGCTAACACTCAATGTGTACAGAGTACAGGATGCTAGCATGCTGCGATTTATTAGAGATAGGTAAGTGTTTTTAACGTATTGTAAATAAATTAGTTATAGCGTAGCTAACTTAGATTATGCCTAACATACTTAAATAGTTGTCAATATTTTAAATATTTTTACGATATTATGACTTTTAAGATAAAACGACTTTATATTTCAATGTTTAGAATCAGTTACTAAAGTCCATTTTTTATATATTAATAATCGTAATTACAGTTAGTTAGTGATTTTTACATTGACTACGAGACCTGAATGTATTTTAAGTTTAGGTGTTATACTACTTATAGTATATATCCAATGTAACATTTTGTTCACTCCATAGAGTTGAAACTTTTTACTTTTATAATATATTTATTCGTACATCTATCTTTTACCCGTAGGACGGCGGCTCCCTATTTTAGTAATCTTGTATGGTTCATTGGCAAACATATTTTGGAACTGGATGCGTGTGTCAGAAACGATGCTGAGTGAGTATAACATTATTTGGATATTTTTTTTTACTTTCTACTAAGTGTTTTCATAAAATTTAAACAAAATTAAAAGGTGGCAAAGGTGATATACTTATTATAATAGGTAATTGAATAATAAATCTATACTTTCTTTTGTAGCCACCAATCACAGCAAAAATTAGACGACTTAGTCGCCGAACACCTAGACCATCTACACTATATCAACGACATCTTATGTCTCAACATTCCTGACCTGAACGACGTACTGACGGAGCATCTCTTGCACAAACTATTGGTTCCTCTGTACATATATTCTTTAACGTCAGACAGTACTAAACGACCAACATCTTCATCACCTTATAATAGAGACCACATACAAAGCATAGAAGCTATTACAAGGAATTTAGAAGCAATTTTAAAAGGTAAAAATAGTGAAACGTCACCGACGAGAATGTCGTTTCCTAGACATAGATTGGAATCGGAAGACAAATGCAAGCCGTCAGTGTCGTGCGTAGTCTCTCTGTTTCTCTTATCGCAAGTGTTCCTTATAATTACACACGGCCCGATTGTGCATGCTCTGGCATGGATCATACTACAATCAGACTTAGCAGTATTTGAGGACGGCGCTACTAAGATACTGGAGATGTACATTAGTAATGCAAAGTCCAACGTTAAGTTAGAGTTTTCTAAACCACAGTTAAGCCTTGAAAAAGCCTTGGAAAATACTTCGAGTGAGAGAGATTACACAACCCCAGAATATAACGGTCCTAAACATTTCGGGTACGATCTGGATAATACAGACCAGTCGAGTTGCGATCTCGATCCGGAATTAGTCTCCACCTCGCTTCCGTCCACGTCGCATATTAGCGAGTCTTCGAGTATCGATCAAGATTCGACTGAGGACCTAGTAACTCAAGTACATTCGTTGAAATCGATCAGCGCTGTAACTGTCAAAGAGAATATGCCTGATTCTCCTCTACCGGATTCTGGCATCGAATCGAGTTCCTCAAAATGTAATGAATTCAACAACATCACCGATGAGGAGAAACAAAAATTGCTTGGTGTTACATCGAGTTTGTCAAACGAAAGAGTATTTTCAATAGAGAGTATCATTGATAAGGAAAATAGAGAAATAGAAAAGAGTCCATTCTTAAAAACTATTTTCGACTCACTGGACTGTAGCGAAAATGATTATAAAGCGCTTTTTGCCCTCTGTTTGCTCTTCGCACTGATAAATAACAAAGGTGAGTAACAAGACCAACTGGTAATAAAAGTGATAATTTTACTCTCGTGTGATTCTTTTTATTATGTGAACGACCTAAGATAGGGTTTGCCAGTTCTTGTTTACATGAGTTTTTATCATACCCGGATACTTATTTCTTTCACTGAATGATTTTTCTGCATGTCAATTATAAATAATAATTAATATTATCTTTTCTATATTTTGCTTCCTCTGGCTTAGTGGGTAAGTTTCTATTATGTTTTAGAGCTAAAGTTCTTCTAATTATAATTTTCTGATCAAATCCTTTATTTTAGGAGTGAATACAGAGCTTCTAGATACCTTATTATGTCCTGAAGAAGAGATACTCTTGGGTAATAGCGGGTGTGGTTCAAATACTCCAGTCAGTGGCCCCAGCTCTAATGTTGAGGGCGAAGCTATATCTGGTGAGAGCAAACCTGAAGTGTCATCACCACCTGCTCGACGTCCATTACAAAGCTTCAACGCTTTGCTCATATCGAAACTGATGGCGATAGCTAATTTAAGCTGTAAAACTGGTAAGTTTTCTTACCAGTTTTTTAATACATAAAAATTGTCAATGTCACTCTTGTCGCACATAACTCGTATTTCTATATAAGAACGCTAATAAAACATTTATAAATATGTTTAGTAAGAAATGATTCGATACGTAAGCGCGGTTCCTAATATATTAGTAGTTTGGTAGGCAGGTAAGATAGCTAAGCAGTAAATACGCTAGCTAATCAAAAGATTTCATCACAAACTTATTTAATCCTAATTTGTATGATATTAGGAAAGAAATGACTTAGTTGTTTCTAATTTCGGTAATAAAAACCGTTGATTTCTATATATATCGATATTTACGTTTATTACTAGTTTATAAGTAATAATTTCTGTTCGGCTTCGCCTGCGTCGTGTGTCAACAAAGATTAGCTTACGTCCTTCCACAGAGTTCGAAGTATCACCATATCAAATTTAAACAGACAGTTACTGTCATATTTATAATATCAGTATATATTGTTAATTAATTACTTAATGTAGCAATTAATTACATTATGATTATTATTACAGCGTCCAAAGTCCGCCTAGTCACGTTAGAATTGAGTGTGACTCTGATGCGTGTGGCGATGTGCGGAGCGCACGGTGCGAGTTCAAGATATGCGCCCGAAGTTAACGCGCTGAGAGTGCGAGCTGCGGCCTTAGCGCGCAACTTTTACAAGTGCGACGATATATTCCTTGATATGTTTGAAGACGAGTGAGTTTGTTCCTAATAATTAGTAGTACCTTTCTTAACAGAGTTGAATGAACTCAGGAATAGTATACTCCTACTGTACATATGACGTTTTTTAAATATATATATTTTTCTTTGTGTCGATTTACATAATATGTAAACAAACAAAGAAAAATATGGGTAGAATACGGCCACCCCGTCTCTTCCCGCGGGTGTCTCAAAGGTGCCTAAGGGATCGGACTGTTAGCTATTAGACTGTATATATACAGTCACACAGTCCCCGAATGATGGCAATAGGCTTGTCGCCTGTTACGTAAGTTAAACTCGATTGTAATTGGCAAAAAGTGGGTGTTTGACACGCCTCTGCCTACCACGAATGTAGTCGTGACTACGTTCGTTATTTGTATGTAACTTATGGCGTTTTGTTTAAACTTAATTATTTCGCCAAACACACATACGCTAAGCACAAACAATTCTTAGTTATACCGATTTGCATAAAGAATGATTTAATCACCAAAGTTCGTTCTATTGAATTTTTATGTAACTTTATAATTAAGAGCAGAAATTGATATAGTCATGCTATGTGAACGTACAGATTATTAAAATATAGCCGTTTAAAAAACTAAAACACATGCTTTGTATATGAGTGTAATGTACTCGACTCGTTAAAGGATTCGGAGGGTTTTCTTGAAACCATTGAAGATTCCTCCTATCCCCACTTCGTCCTCCACCAGGCTTCGTCGTTAGACCACCTTTACCAAGCTCACCCTCAAAGGCTAGCAGCGCACTTGTGTCCATGAGGGTATTCACTTATGTACCATGAGATGACCCGTCTCCTCGCCCTCTGTTCTATAAGCCAAGTCATATGATCCCAAATTTGAGGCATTACTAGTTACTAGTAGCCATTACAAGGAGTTCCACTATCCACACCCTAGCCCTATCATAAGATCAGCAAATTATAGTATTGTAATAAAAATTATATTTAGATAAAATGTTTCATTTAGAAGTAAGTTTTTATATTTGACTTCCAAGATTTAATTACAAAGTCAATTAATTAGTTACAAGATGCTAATAAAAGTACGTTAAAAAACACCATGAAAAGGTCCGGCCGGATCACTTTTCCTTCATTGAATATTAAATTAAGTAACAAGAAGTGAGATAAGTGCTAATGGTGATCTATTGTATACTTCTCCTTTTATCTAATCGTCAAGGTCGATTTTCTGATCGATTTATATTCGATTAATATAATAATGATAATCGATATGCCATGAAACTGATAGCTGATATCTCTCGCCTATAATTCATACGTTCTTATATCACGTTATCGTTATTGATAGTTTTATATTGACGTTTTCATGATTTTGTAACAGTGTATTTTTAATAAAAAATCATATCGATTACGATATATATAAGTAGAAATGATTAAAGAAAAAAGACTTCAAGTCTTTTGTACTGGACAGCATAAAACCACATCAATGCTATACAGATGCTCATGGATTACATTCAAATTGCTTTACCTTTACTCAAATAACTGCTATACCTAAATATAAATGTATGTATAATTTCTAATTAGAGAAACATTAAACGAAAAGTATTCTATGTTATATATATCATTTCTCACGGTTCATTCGCATTGCATTAGTTATTACCGCTTAAAATTTAAAATAATAATTATCACTGTTGTGTTCTTAGAAAATGAAGGAAAATTAGGAAATTCTGAAGCGGTTTAGTAGTAAGGTTGCTGTTGTTTTAAAGCAGATGAAAAAAAGTTTTAACAGTCTGTATATTCAAAGAACATCATATACTACGAGTTTCATTTGCGATTTCTTCTTTGCAGGTATTGCGAGACAAGTAAACGTCCTCTCAACGTTGAATGGCTGTGTATGGACGCGGCGATATTGCTACCGCCTACTAGGACGCCTATGTCTGGAATTGCGTTCGCTAAGAGATTACCTAGCGGGGAGGTGGGTTATTTGTACACGTGATATTGATAAGTATAATTATAACTTAATGGTTGGATGTAGAATAGTTTTTTAGGGTTAAAATTAGTAGAATTTTTCAAAATATTCAACTGATTTCGAATGTTTTAAATTAAAAAAGTACACGCAGTAAGTACAAAAAGTGCGTACATCCATAAATACGTTGAATGATATCATCAGACAAAATTGACGTACTGATATGTACATTTATCAGTTAATATATGGCAATACCAAACTATAACGTCATAAAAAGTATTTACGTTAAAGTTCAACTTTGTGTAATATTATTTTTCTAAATGTGCTTGCTACCTACTTGCCGTACTTTAATGTACCTACCTGCTTTATGAGTTAGTCAGGATAGGTATTTCCTTCGGCCCTCAAGGATTAACAGGAGAAGTAGTTATATATTAGTTATATATTATTAGAAGTAGTTATATATTATATTTTGTTATGCAGATGGAAAGAGCGCGACGAGCAATACGGACTTTTTTTCTAATCCGAGATTTGTACCTGAAGCTAACGGGGAAGCCTGAAACACAGCTGCCTTTGACAAATCCTGCCCCTTTTGTACAAGTCGGGGAATCTTTGGACCTTAGTAAGTTTATCATTGAGAGGTCGTTAAAGTAAATGTAAAGCGCATGCGTCTTAACTATAAAAGGAGTACTATTGAAAATCCATAATTATTAAAAGTTTGCTTAAGTAATATTTGAACATCTGATTCCTTTCCAGAAATAAAAACATTTTGTTACTAGTATATTTTTTGGATGAGCTTAATGATAAAAATGGTAAATAAATAAATAAATTTGCTTGTGGTCATGATGGTAACTAAATTATGGCCTATTTAATAGCTTACATTTGACATTTCTCAGTATTAGCTTCATAGTGAGGTTTATTAGTCATAAAAAATCGTAAAATTGCCGTCTTTTGTTATTATTATTATAAATATGTATTTTTAAAAGAAAAAAATTAAGCAGCAATTGTATTGAAAAAATAAATAGCATTGTATATTGCGAGGCTTATATGAAGTTAAGACATGTCAAATGTGGCCGAGACAGGCGAAGTCAGAGAGATCGTGACGGTTGGCCAGCTTAAAACAGCTATATAAAAGAGTGGGGTTACATCCCAAAACACAAGATTGTGACTCTCATCCGTTCCATGACCGCATGGAAGCAGCCACTAGGACCCGGGGAGAAAATACGAGATACTGAATAAACTTTTTTCGCTATTTTTTATTTTACGTCCTTTTTTCAACATTTTACAAATTCTTCTTAAAGGGTAGAAACATACCTGTTGAACGAAACACGATAGCTTTATAAATTTAATATATAATTTTAATATGAAACGTTCAAATTTTTAGTACGATTCCTTATTATACGAGCCCCGATGCAAAATAGTTCGTCTGCTGTGAAATTTTCTCTGTGAGATTTTTTCAAACTTCATTATTTTTGTATATCTATATAAAATAGTAAGCTGTTCTACTATCACATGTTGCGTTACTTATGCCATTTGTTAATTATGAACCAATAAACTATTTTAGCTTTTTAAATTTATACATATTCTGTTTTAAATTCGAAGACCCATTGCTATTTGAAAACTAATGAATAAAACTGAAATTTTCAGAATTTATACTGTCTCACTTGACAAATGACACAGAATTACTTTTACAAATTTAAATTATGCAACATAATTGTACAAAGAAGGAATAATCTTATTTAACTCACTGATAGACGAACTCTTTTGCATCGATTAACAATTAGACGAACTATTTTGCATCGGGGCTCGTATCTGCAATTAACGGGCGTTATATTTTTTGTTGAGAATTGTACACTAAAAAAATAATAAGAATTGTATCAAGTCGTATCATATTTATTAAAATTTAAGTTTTAAGCAATTATTGGAAAATAAATCTTATCACTGGAAAGATGCCCATCAGATTATTATTATTATTTTATTTTTAGAAGATTTTCATCAGTAAGCGCATTTTTTCCTCAGTATTTCTCGTTTAAGGTTTATAACCTTAAAATCGTACAAAATCCTTATTTATTTTTGTATTGCAGATGATTCCGATCTCATTTCGTGTGATATAATACAAAAGGATGGGACGTGGCAGCATAGGTTTCTAGCCGTGGACAGTATAGAAATTATCTTAGTGGAACCTGACAAGCAGAGGCTTGGCTGGGGCGTCGCGAAACTTGTTGGAAGTTTACAAGATTTAGAAGTAAGTGTGATATAATTTAATTTAATTATGAATTAATTAATTTTTTAAATGTCATTCATCTTACTTAGTGTATCAAGAAGTAGAAGAAGCGTACTATTTATATTTGAAAGTCACAAAATGAGATAGTAACTCGGTTCAGTATTAATAAATCCTGTATCCCCAAGGTGTGAGGCAGAGGCGTATTATACTACAAAAAAAATTGTCCCACTTACATAATAGGGTGCACGAAGTTAATGGAAAATTGGGAATAAATGGAAAGAGAAAGGGTGGATAGAAAAGGATATTGGCTATGCGGGTGGTTTGGGGAGCGTTAGAAGTCAAGTGTCTTTAGTGTTTAGTGACCCTAGCTGCTGAGCCAGGGGTCGATTTCCACACGGGACAATTAGAGTCATGGTGTTCTTTGTACCCGTTGTTTGTGTGGGTGTCAATTTCCCGCAACTCCCGGCTGACCACGGCCGTTGTATCTCGAGCAATTAACAGCTTTTTATAGATTACATACATAGGGGATTAAGACCCGCATTAAATAACTTTTACAAAAAAACAAATCGTTTTTATTTACATTTCACGCGGCAGGATTAACTCCTGTATCGCGGCGGATTTTACAAACAGTCAAACAACGGACACAAAGAACACCCAGACTCAGAACAACAATTTGAGAATTACATACAGTGTTGGCCATTGCGGGGATCGAACCCACAACAACCATTAATATTATAATTAAAACCATTTATATTATTATGGTTTTCTATACCTAATGCAGATTCAAGGTGACAAAGAAGACCCCCGTTGCCTACACTTAACAATTCACAAGCCGCGTGTGGGAGCGAGCGGTGCGTTGCCGCGCACGGTACTGTTAAGAGCCAAGTTCAAGTTTGACGACCACATACGCAGTATGGCCGCTAAGCAGAGACTTACCAAGGTAACTTGCACTTTATTAATAGTGTTTTAGAATTGTTTTTACTTGTCAGTGACTTTGGGGTATGTGTGTATACAGTTTGACGCACATTGTTGCTTCCAATCTTTTTTATTATAATCAATTATAGTTTATTCGCGATAACAATTCTGTTTATGAAAATTTTAATAAATAAATTGTTCACCGGCCACGGTTTGTTATGGCACTAACATACTATTTATTAACCGTACCAACAATTATTGTAAACCTGTATTTTGCAAAAATATACTCAGTTTATTTAATTGCGTTAACCGAGTCCCTCGAGCCTCTGCAGTTGCGAAGAGATGTCGCCTCTATGCTTCCTTTATCGCCTACCTTACAGAGAGTGTTCTGACGAGCTCTTCCAATTGGTCCCTTTCTCTACACGATAACACTTGCTGACCTGAGGAGTCACCGTTTGAGAGTGAAAAATATACGATCCTGAACTAAACGGTTGGCCTTTTCCTTCCTGTGCCGATCGGTTAAAGCCTGGAATTCACTACTAGCGCACGTGTTTCCTTCCCACTTTGATCCCGGGTATTTTAAGCATCTCACCATGCTACCATGTGGGGGTCACCAAGCTGCATTGGCTACACTTGCAATGGGGGTGGTGACCAACACTCTTAGACTCTTAGACTTGTTGCTTTTCATCAGGCCGAGTGGAGTCATTATGGTAGGGTTATATATAAAAAAAAATTGAAAACAAATATGTAAAATTACAAACTAACTTCTACTCTAATATGATTTTAAATAATTTAAAACTAACATAAAAAGTTTACATAACTGAGCTGATTTGGGATTTATTTTATTAAAAGTGATAAATTGTTAAGGGTCGCACAAAATCCCGTCAGAAGAAGATGCAGCAGATCGGCCGTCTCTTGGAAGTGTCGGGCATGTGCGCGCCCGCCCTCGCGCCGAGACACCGGCCGCTTTTCGCCAGACCAGCACTCGCCTCACTCACCGCCAGGAGATCTATAGGTATAATATATCCATCACTGTTATCTCGACTAAAAATATAAATAAAAAAAATACGATAAAATTGAAATCTAAGTAACTTGTGAATTATATCGTCGAATTATTAGATTACACACAGTATTACTGATAAGATTAAGCACATATAGCTCATGGAAAGCGTTCGGTGACAATGACGCGAGTTCCATGATTTTTGTTTACCCAAAAAGTGCTCAAGCGCCTAAAGAAACTTTCAATTGAAAATAATTGTTACACAATTTTCGGAAATTACAAAAAGGCTATTATGTAATTAAAAGTGGTCTTAACGATAAATAACTTTTAGATGGACATATACTCCAAAGATCCTCCGTTTTTTTTTTTGTTAACTTTTAGATTTTTAGAGAGACTTTTAGATTGTTCGTATTAGCCTAATTTATACAAGCAAATATAAAACGTTGAATTTGACCCACTTCCCGTT
Organism: Tyria jacobaeae; assembly: GCA_947561695.1. Classification (NCBI taxonomy): domain Eukaryota; kingdom Metazoa; phylum Arthropoda; class Insecta; order Lepidoptera; family Erebidae; genus Tyria; species Tyria jacobaeae. The sequence goes on from OX387212.1 coordinate 16,645,629, forward strand.
GTCTGATTGAGCTGAATGCATACCTTCAGTTCCGACGACAATCCATCTTCATGATAACATGACCTGACTGTGATTGTAAAGGCCGGCAACGCACTTGAGACTCTTGAGCTGCAGGTGTCCATGGGCGGCCTTAGTCATTTACCATCAGATGACCCGTCTGCTCGTTTGCTAATCTATCGCATAAAAAAAAAAATAAGGCTCGCTTTAAAAACATTTCTTACATTAATTTATAAATGATCGTACATATTGTCTACAAAGCATATAAATAAAATACACTTTTATCATCTTAATAAATTAAATGCAAGTGGATATTCAAATTATGACTAAATGTACCTGAAGTACATCCTTTTTGATCACTATTTATTTAAAAAAATTGTAATAATAAAATACTTATCGCATGTTTTTATTGCAAGTTTCTTTACTTATTATATCTTATTGTATCCAAAAAAAAGTATTACCTTTTTGTAGTAATGTTCGGTAGAAAAGTTTAATAAATAACCACAAAAAAAAGCAAGATTATCATCTTGTCTATCTCCGAGTATCCACCTCCGAGTGAAGCAGTACCTTAACTTATAATAAACTACTATTAGGAGGTGAAGACGACACAGAGAGGCGGTTACGGAGGCCGAGCGCTCACATGTTGAAAGATGGGATCGTTGTCTATAGAGAACGGACCACAAGTCGAGAGAGGTAACTAGTGTTTAATATTTCAACCGTACCTAGATCCCCTCAAGGGTGCAGCGTCAGCCGCCGTTTTAGTGCAGTGTCTTTAATAATCAAAGTTTGCACCGTCCAGCATCGTTCTTTGCGCATGGCTTATAACATATCTCACACCTAGATCTAAACTGAGACAACTCAAAAAGGTAATTTTTCAGGAGATGAAAAAAACGTATTGCTGCTATTTTTGTATGGGAAGTTATGAACTTGAAATATATTTTATGTTTTAAAATGTCACAAAAAAAATTAGTGCTAAGATCAAACATTTTTACCGATAATCGTTATTTTTTTATTTGTTACACTTTAAGGGGGTGACATGAAAAATAAACGCTTATACGTGAACCAGTTTTATTTAACCAGTTTAGTTTGAACTATTAACATTTTTTTTTAATTAAAAAAAAAATGTAAATATAACAAAACTATCATGTAATGTGAGGCTAATAGTATATCTCAAAATATCAAATATATAATATGTAATAAAGTAATCATTTTTAATCGAAATAGTCGTTTCGTAGTAATTTAAGATTTTTTTTATCTTAAAATCATTTAAAAACTGAGTCTCTTATTATTAAACTAACAAAAAATAAAAATATTACAAATTAGATACCGAGGGGTACTTAAACGGAACTATAGTTTTTTTTGTTATAATAACAAAATTAACAAATTCTTCTTTGTTTTTAGTTACCGTATGGTTCAAAACTTGACGATTCTTCTTTAACTGTTAATGAGTTTTCTTGATGCGTTTCTAAATTAGGAATTTCTGTCCAACAATTCGGATCACTTTTATTAGAATCTATTTGATTCTATTTGATATTTAGCACTTTGTGAAATAGAAACTTTTTTTTTTTTTTTTTCAATTTGTTGGTTATAGCATGTGTCAACACGGTAGTGTTTATTGGCCTATCTTCTTTATTCTTTTTACAACTCCCGCAGTAGGATTAATTCCTGTGTCGCGGGGGACTTTACAAATATTCAAGCAACATACACAAAGAACACCCAGACTCAGAACAACAATTTGAGGATTACACAAAGTGTTGTCCCGTGCGGGGATCAAATCTACAACAATCAGCGCGGCAGTTTTGTTGAATGTTGTGTAGCGACGGGTCTTTTGAACTTTTATTTAACTTGTTATGTTAGATAGTTGCATATGATCACTGAACATTCGAATACAAGGATAACCAAAAAAACACGATTTTTGAATTGTCTCAGTTTAGATCTAGGTGTGCGATATATTTTATCTATTATTATATAACAATTTTTTACCCGCTCTCACAAAAATTGTTTAGCTAAATCCTTCGGTAACAATAGTTTTGTGTGGATTAACAGTACTTTATGTCCTTTTACTGGTTCATAGCAAATATTTTATTTAGGAGGTAAAACCTTAACAAACGCACTTTATGTAAAAATTGTATTATTGGAGCGATTCAAGAACCTTTTTAGAGTACTTTCTAATGAGATTAGAATTTTAGAACCCTGTCATATCATGAATGTCAGCCAATCACGCTACTGCTTATGCATTCACGCTTCTTTATACTGATGTTTTTTTTTATTTCTATCTATCGGCCACTTTCAATTTCACTGTCATCCTACGAACTCACGAGGTCTACTTGTGCCACATAGAACATACAATGAAGTAATTGTTACCCATTTCATGTAAAACTTTTTACATCCTTACAAAAATTAATTTTAAATCTTTGCCATTTTATTTCATTTGGACATGTTTGATTAACTGTCTATCATTCATTGTGTGGTTTAAACATGAAATTATTTACATTCTGGCTTCTGCCCGCAGCTTCGGCCTGCGTGGACGCTGCTAAAAAGTAGCATATGTCCTCTCCTAACCACATACAAAATTAAATCAAAATCTGTTAAGCAAAGGTAATACAGTAGCATAGACGTTTATAATATTAGTATAAATTTTCATGGCACTCATTCTTCCATTTTTATTTGTCAATCTCACCGTTATTATAATGTTTCTGCTTATTATCTTTTGGGTGGGTCACGCATTCCAGTAGTGTAAGCCGTAGCAGCAGCGCTCAAGGCTCACGCGAGGGCTCACCCCGCCCGCGTTCGGAAGATATCCCTATGGAAGAAATCAAGAGGAACGCACCTACACCAACTGTAGCGTCCATTCCTATTATTTCACAGGTATGTACTATCTAATCCATTATACCTATTATTATATAATTAGTTTTAAATAGTTTCGATCTTTCTTCAATTAATTTTGATTCTGTTGACACTGTAGAGTGCTTAGATAGATTCAATCTACATATAAAAAAAAATTGCTGTATTATTTCTTTTAATTATATATGAGTGTTAAGTGTGTTTAAATAAGCTATACATTACTCCCTTTGAATTTCACTCGTACATCGATACAAGACCATACATTTTTACAATCGGTGGTAAATCAACCTTATTTCACGATGTCCCCAACCAATGTTTGTTTATTTATTCTAATGGATTTTGTGAGAGTCTAGTGTAGCCATTTTCCCGGATGATATATGGATGTAAGAATAATAGCGACTAATCGGCACGCCATTATAGTGGCAGCTTAAATATTCATTCTACTTTATTATTTACAGACTCAACCCAGCACTTCAACGTCACTACAAAAAGCAGTAAGCTCATCTGAAGAAACTTCGTTTATATCAAGCGAACCTCAGCGACCAAAACGAAAAGGCCTCGTTGAAACCATATGATATTAACTTGATACCTCACGGTAAACTTACTAATATATGTATTTTTTCATCAAGGGCGATAGATAATAATAATGAAGGATTGCTGAACGACCTGAATAAAAGACGGATCTTAGACAACTACTGTGACGCTAAGGTGATATGACATAGGGCCTTTATAAGATATGTAAAAAAAGTATTAGGCTGATTGGTATAGTGATCGTTGCATGTACCTAGTTAGGATTTAAAAAAGAGGTTAGATGCAATATTCTATTTTCAAACATTTTAAGTCTGTGATCTCTTCTGATTTTTTTATTTTACACTAACGATTATGTTTATACAATATCTATATTTTCACCATATAACTATATTTACAAGGGAAAAATTATATGGTTTGTTAAAAGTTTTATTAATTCATGAATGCATTTTAACTCAGGTTTTTATCATTTATTTCTTGAAGCGAAAGAGATACCTAATAGTTAAGAAGTATTATAGTATTAGTTTATTTGGCACCGGAATTCATGATCGCAGCGACACCACAACGGATTATCTCATAAAAATTCAATGAACTACGGTATAAAATCAATGTATTATTAAGTTTACGTCTAAGTCTACGATATAAATGCTGTTTTCCTTTGACATAATTTTTAGGGATGCGATTTCGCAGGTATTGTTATTTTTATTCATACATACATAATATCATCACAACTCTTTCCCATAAGGGTAGGCAGAGTCCACTTCCTTCCTTTTGCTACGATTCTGACATACCTTTCTCGCTTCTTAAACTTTCATTCCGTTCAGTTCAGGCTCGTCGGTTAAAGGTACTTTTGACCTGGCCTTTGCTTAGATTGTCTTGAACTTTGTTCAGGAACATTCGCCTAGGTCTTCCTCTTCCGACATCTCCATTTACCTCTGCCATATAAATACCTTTTGTCAATCTTCTTTCATTCATCCTTTTAATATGACCGAACCAGTACAGCATACTTTTCCTATTTTAGTCACTAAATCCTCTTTCACACCACACTGACCCCTAATTACACTATTCCTTACTCTGTCACTCAATATCACATCAGCTATACTCCGCAATGCTCTCATTTCTACCGCATTAATCATTCTACTTTCGTGGTTCTTCTGCCATACCCAAATTTCGCTGCCACACATAAGTGTTGGCACCAACACACCTCTATGCACAGCCACGCGAGCCTTCATTGAGACTCTGTGGCTGGTCATAAAAGTATGCAATGCGCCATTGATCGCATTACCCGCACTCACTCTTCGTTCTATATCACCATCACAGTTTCCGTCCCTAGTAAACTTTGATCCCAGATATACAAATTCATCCACTAGTTCCACTTTTTTACCACTTATCATAATTTTAAAAAATGATCTATGTTTATTTTTATTGATGTCTATAAATATTCTTAATTATCTTATAATTTATGGTTGCAAGGTGCAAAATTTAAAAATCATTATATTACATATAAATTAATATTAACTTTAATTAGATTTAAATGTGAAATGTTATATTTGTTACAACACATTTCTAAATAGTACCATTTTACAATTTTAAGCCAATAACAGTTGCAGCCTCCAATATTTTCAATTTTTCTTAACAATTCCAGCCTTTGTTTCTCTAGAGTCTGCATTTTGAGGTTTTTTATCAGCCCTCTGAAAGCTATATACAGTAGAAATTATAGAGCATAAAATATATATATTTGATTGGTTGTATGGATGGTGCAGTTTTTAAGGGGTGTCCTGGTGACAACTCTCTGTGTAATCCTGAAATTGTTGTTCTGAGTGTTCTCTGTAGCCGTTCTTTGAAAATTTCGTCCCAAGTAAAATAAAGCTACTATATTTTATTTCACTCATAAATTACAGACCTGCGAACTCCAGACAGCAGCAGTACTATTAAAAGTTATGAGGCTGATCAATAAAATAATCACACATCAATTTATGCATTCGTGAATTATAAAATTGAATTATAAAATGAGACATATTTTTTAGAATATTTGAAACCAAACCAGTAACTATGTTTAGCCGTGTTCTTATTATCATTATTGCACATTCTGGCCATAGACAATAGCTCATACGTATATAAAATTGTCATAGTATTGAGACGACATCAGTGATTGGACTTTGTGTACCCCTGCCTAGTTAAAAATGTTTTTTTGAGCATTTTCTTTTTTTAAATTGAATAATTCAAAAAAAAAGGTTAAAAAAAACATATTGTAACTAGTCAGAGGAACACAAAGTATGATTAATGTTTAAGAAGCAGATTAAAACCGCATTCCTAAGTTAATTTAACATAATCAGTATGATTAGTAATGATTGAATAAATAATAGTAAATCACATTTTAGGCATAATTGATTTGTGTTTTGTAAAAACATATTAAATTATTATAAAAATGCTAAAAGTTGAAACAAATATCAAGAACATTGAGGTTTTATAAAGCGTGTTTAAATCCTGTCTAAAATAATGTTAATTATATCTGTCACAATAGTTCATGAAAAAAATACGAAACCATTTTAGTTCTGACCTGCGGAGGTAAAAACTTACCCTTTCTCTTAAATGTGGTTATAAATATTTATTGTCTTCTTGACCACTCCGGGATAGGTATGTCCAATGGCTTGCCTCAATAAAGTTCAAGCAGACCGCCAATTATTTTTATGTTTTATTCAACATTTATTAAGTTTTCAGTTATTTAGTTCCGTTGACTATCCTTAAATATTATTTTTCTGAGTGCAATATTATAAATCATAATTAATAAAAGCTAACAATGCTTACTTCCTAAAAGAGATTTAGAAACTACTAACGCTAATTTTATACATCCTTTTCAGACTTATTTGTTCTATTTCGACACGCATAAGTATTATTTATGTTACCATGTTTAAAAAATATTGATAATTCCTTTCCATTTTAATATATATTTGAGTTGTTGACAATAGACGCTATTATTAGGTGTATTTAAATAATATATAAGTGGGTACTTCTTCTTTATTAAAATACTGTTGTAAATGGGACATTGCTAAAAGTTAAGAATCCCATACTGAGTTAACTTTAAAATATAATTTTAACACGCTTTAATATCTCAATGTGAAAATTCTATGGAGTCAATTTTAACCTACTTGTTATTGCCGTAAAAAAGGCATATAAATGTGTAGTTTTCATGACAATACTGTAAAAAATTAAGTAATAGTATTTACATACATATATACGTCAGAACTACTATCAGCACTGGTGTAAGATTTTCTGATGATCAGTAAGGAGATAGATAGTGGAACTCATGATGATTACTATTAAACGTTTCGAGTGTGGTCTCATTTGGTTTGTTTTAAAGGGGAAGGTTTGAAACGGACGTATCACATGGTATCAAAACGTGTTTTTAATGATGTAGTAGTAAGCTTTAAGTATAGATATACAGCATGTCCCAGAAAATTTAACACTTATGTTAACCCCTTAAAATATACAGCCTAGCAAGTCGCAAAAATTGAAATTGGCTGTTTTAGTTTAAGGGTATTATCCCCTCCCTTCTGATAAATGCAGGTGGAATGTAAAAGTGAAAGATTTAAAATCTTACGCATATTATAGTTTTGCAATTCAATCTACTATTGAGAAAATCCCACAACATCTTCATTTTGAATCTTTCAAAGTTTGTTAATAAATTGTTTGGGTTGTCCCCTTCAAACAATTACGTTACAAAACGAACTAAATGTGTGCACAATGTGTTGCACGTCACGTCATATTAAATTTAATTTAATTTTACTATACGGCCTTTAACAAAATTATATAATTGAATATATGAATAGTTAAACATAAGAGATTTCAAATGTTATTTTTATAAAACCTAACGGAATGGATCTCTTATTACGTCCATGTATAAGTACGGTTATTATAGGAGTGACTACATTATTATATACAAATTATATAATTTTATATTATATTGTATATAATCATTTTAGTAACGGAGTTTGCGTTGATATACTATAATATAAAATAGGTATTACTTAGATATTAAGTTTATGTTAATTAAGTATGTTACGATACTAACAAGTCCATATTTAATGACAGATAACCATTTGATCCAGTATTGTTTTTGGCAAAAAATACTTTCTTTATTATTAATATTAATAGTCCGTTTTATTGTAGGCGGAAAAATGGACCTTTATACCAGTCAAAGAGGCAACCACTTCTCTTTGTTTTCTCTGTCCACCTCACGTTCAATCCCCCTGTACTATTGAACTATTGAACATTAACGATACGAAAGTATGAACTGATATCATTTTCTATCGTTGTCGTAACCTATCATAATACAAGGGGTCAATGTACGTTTTTTCGCCTGCAATAGAAACAGACTAGCGATAAAATTGAACAACGCAGACTCCTTATATATATTAGATAGTAAACGTAGCGTTACAATAAATATTTATGTATTGTATTCCAAATTATGTCAGTATATTAGTATAAAATTTGTGTCTAGTTTTATATATATATATATATTATTATTATTATTATTATTCATCAAATAGTGGGGCAGTAATTGATGGTTATATATTTTAGTCGAATAAAGTTTTGAGGCCAGCTTTTCTATCGCCGCGTATTCATATCTATCGTATCAAGTCTATTCCAATTATAAGCTAAAAATTGTTAATTTTGCAAAAAAAAAATCTTAAAAATTTTCAAATTGTGACTAAGAAACAGATCTAAGTAGTATATTTTATTTAATAACAAATATCTGTAAATTTATGTTGTGATTTTATTTTAAGACTTGCAATAATTATCGATGTAAATAAATGTATGTTTTTATGTTCTTGAATAAAAATATTGTAGTGTTGAAATGAAATATATAACATGTTACATTTAAATATCCATGGTTTTCATAGCTTACCTTTATAACAATCAGTATTCCCTGATAACCGTTTATAGTGAGGAGGTCGGAGGTGCGAATCGAACACACCCGGAGGTCGTGGGTTAGATTCCCATACCGGACAAAAATTTGTGACCCAGTTTGTGAGAACGAGTTTTCTTTGTGTGCGTTGTTTCAATGTTTGTAAAGCCCTCCACACACAGGACAGACAGACACACCTTTCATACCTTTTTTTTTGTGTGGAAACCCCCACAGGTCCTTACGGGGCTAATGGGTGGTATGTCGGAGTCGAACCGACTAAAACCACAGAGTGTTCCGTCAACGGGTCTTATGCCCGAGGCCTCAGGTGCACCCTAGAAAGGAAGTCCCTGTGTACAGGTATCATCCCTAATGCGGAAGTTATTATTAAATATAAATATTAATGAAACATCATAATCAACTATATTTTTCTTCTAATTTATTTGATTAATCATCTGCTCTATACACATGATATGCACCAATGCCTATAAATAATATAAACGATTATGGTCAATACCGGTTATGACATAAAATATTTACATGAACATAACAAAAATTATATATTATACCATAGCTCTTTTATCATTATAAAAAGTCTATATTTTTCACTTTTAGGTGACTCTTGAGCTTTATATCAATAATTTTTATGTCAATATCCTCTGGAATTAAACACAACATTTATTCTTGCCCAACATGTTTAAATCCGTCCCTTTTAACAATAACATTTAAATCACAGTGTTCATTCTATTCATTGTTTTGCACCTTGTTTCCTATATTATAGGAAGATGTAGCAATCGCCTGGTGACACTCACCGGCGCTAGAAAGTACACACACTGAGCTAGAGGCCGACTTACTGTCTTACATTTCGAGTTGTAGGTCATTATGACCTCAGACCATCAGAAGAGCTTTAGACTTCATATATAAAATTGCTTTAATACAATAAATTTCTGCTTTCCAATTTTTCTAGAAAGAGTAGAAAACAGGAACAGACTCATTAAAACGTTTTCGAAACTACGCTTAAAATTTAAACTTATATCGAAACAATAACTTCAATTTTTAATTAAAGGAACGTCTTTTACAATACAAATTATTAGTTAACTATAATAACACAGCATTTCTATTCATTCGTAACTTATAGAATTATTTTGGCTGGCGCAAATTATTTTATATCATAGAAGTTTATAAGCAAGAACAACTAACACTGCGACTGACATTATCATACAGTTATATATTATACAGTTACATATTAAAAGAACACATTGGCATTAAAAAATATGTTTATTTTAAGGATTCATAAAATAATGACAGGGGATATGATTATTTTGAAAAATACTTTTTTATATATTTGATTCTACAACATCGTCAAAATAAATAATACTAATATTTTTTTATATTTAAATATAATTCATGACTAATATCAGTATAAGGCTTATTTATAAGAATTTATAAGCCAAAAAAAAAAAACAATTTTAATTATAAAGTAAATTTTAAATTAGAAAATTGTTGTAGAAAATACAACGATTTCAGTAATAAACTATTTCTTGCAAAAAGAAAACAGTTTCTAGTTAGGTATCCTTTCCCCTTACAGTTCTTCTGCATATACATATGTTAAAGCAATGTTTGCGAGGATCTGATGGCTACTATTTAGTTCATTGCGTGCAAAAGTAGAATCTCTCTTTATAATTTTCCTGCCAGTGTTCTTGCACTACTTACATCATAACGTCTGAGATGTCTAATAATCAAGTCTGACTCCTAAACGTGGGTATTATTAGGCCTCGAAACTTAATTGCTTAGATCTAAAAACAAATCTAGTATAATTGCTATGTAGTTGCATATTAGGATACACGAAAAAAGCAACTCCGATGCAAGCTCAAATGGAAGCACGTATATACAAAAATATATGTCTTGTCAAAACCTTGTCTTTTGTCAGTGATCAATTCTATTTGCCGTATTTTTATTGTTGAGTGATTTTATTTAATATTTTTGAAGTAGGGCGCAATTGTATATATTGGTGTAATTAGGTATTTAGCTAAGTTTAAAGTAACAAAACTTTGTATTAGTATACAGCATCACATACATATATCATAATAATATATAAGTAGTTATTATAAAACATACCAAGATTTGAAATTCTTATTGCTTATTTACACACTTTTATTAAGAAATGAAATTAATGTCTTAACTTTAAACATTGGTGTGTTCAGTACGAAGTGTGAAGTGAAATTCATAATGACAATATTACAGTTTTTGTATAAAACGATCTATATAATTTTATATACGTAAATAAGCAGACGAATTTTCCTTCGTAAAATAGAAGTGATGTAATTTCTAAAAAGTAAATGAAAACTCGTCTGCAAGTAGACAAAAATAAATGAACCCTGTCACCAGATTTATGTGCGCTTACATAGTAATAATCAAAATCGAAGCATACGGAATGTTATACATTAGGTGATGTTCAAATAAAATACACACGACAAAATCTAATTCACTACGAGTAAGTGTGAAGAGATGCCAAGTGTGATAAATGCTTCCAAGGATATCTATTTCGTTAATGTACACAACACTTTGTCACACAAGCCAGTTAGTCTAAACGAAGCTCATATTTTTCTTAACATCTATTATGTACGTCTATTATAGTATCCTCATTTTCGAAATATTTTAGTTGAAATTTAACGGACATTATTGGGTTTACTGCTCGAACAAATAGAGTGCAGATACTATATTCGCAGTAGGCACCCATTCGTTACTCATCCAATGAAATGAGCATTCGTTGCCGAATTTAATGTATTAAACTCTAACATATTTAATAAAAAATAATGACAATACAAAAACATAACTGAAGTTAGTAGAAATGGTTTAAAATTAAGTTCATTAAAGTACCAGAAGTTAGCGGTGAAGAGCGCATACCGAGAGTCCTAATGATGAAATACAACTAAAAGGAATATTCCTAAGCGTTAGTAATGAATATACGAGTGCTCGATACAGATAGCAGTTAAATCAAAGCGAACCTTATCTCGAAAATAATCAGTAAGTAATTGACCCTCCTTAGATTAATTTAAATAATTCAAATTAACTACTTTTTTAATTACAAAGATATAATTGACAAAAACGAATCAAAAACTTTTACAATAATTTTCTGTTTCGTTTACAGAAACTTAAAATATGTTGTTTTATAACACTTCATGCAGTGTCATTCACAATATTCTAGCTAAAATCTGCAGATATACATTTTAATATTTCACTACTAAAGGTGCAAATATTTCTAAAATATATTATATATGTATTTATAAACAGTATTTTACTATATTGTGCCATATACAATGCACGCGTAACACACATGTATGTATTATTTAATTTACCGTAGTTACTTACACATAAAAACATTACTGTCAAACAGTATCACTCGCTATACACCAATTTTTGTGTAATTAGCTAACTATTATATTATATCCTTGGTTTAGTGTAGTTCACACGCCAAGTTAGCACGTCTACTGTAAAATAAACGCTTAACTAAGCCGCAAAGTAAGTATTCCATACTTGTGATGGACAGTGTGTATGATAACGTTCATGCTACGAACTCCTAAACGTTACAAGCTTTTCGCCTGGCCATGTGCGGCGAGTAGAGGTGAGTCCTCTCACCTTTTGCGTTATGTCGATACTCGGCGCTTGAACTACTCACGATTTGTTGGACATAAACAAAATAAAATCCACGTACATACGCCATAACACTTTATATATCAGTTAACAATCATTATTGTCAGTTATATATCTATTTTTATGAATTTTATATTTAAGTATAAATTCGCATCTAGTAGTAGGCAGTTTTAAAACAAATATGTTTATTCACTATTTAGTTCCAAACTGCTCCGAGGTGTGGTCTTTTGTTTCTAATAAATTATTCTACTGTCTCTACTAGCTTTGGATGGACTGTGGCGTATTGTTCTCTTTCCACAATGGACACTCAGCTAAAACGAATTAGCTCAATTTACTTAATTCATTCATCACTGCTAGAACACGCTCACATTTAAGGAACACAATTCAATATAATAATAAACCCCCCTTCAGTTTACATTTCTAAATAATATATTTTCTTCTTCTAAATATAATATATTTTCAATTAATTTCAAAGCAAGAATAATTCAAAAACTATGGGTAAGTACATTTAATATCATTAATATTTTTGTAAAAATAAAATATGGTTATGATAACATAACTCCAAAATATCTATAATATTATTTGATATTATAATTAATTGTGTAAAGTTTGGTCGTCAAAACCACACCTCGTTATGCAATATGGCGTTCTACTAGGTTGCTTTAAGATGGATGGATCTAGCACATTAATTATTAATTGGCTACAGTTAGAATTAACGCTTACAGTTATATGACACGAGTACTACGGCAAAAATAGTTAAGGTGGTGGCAGATTAGCCGACTCGTGTTACTCTGAGGCGTGGGGTAGCCACTCTTGGTTTAGTTTGACAGCCTCTTATACACTCGTTGCTTTACGAACATGTAGTCGAAATATTCTGCCACAGAAACTGAAGTTAGAGACAAGAGTTTTAACAAAGTAAACGCTCTAATTTTATAATCTTGCAAAATGTCTACATGAAGAGGACTACATCGAAAACCATCATTCGTGCGTTCGTTCGAGGACAATCTTTATATAATCATACAGTAAAATACTAATTTTACCTATTATTTCATTGAATACAATTCAGTAATCTGTCTCAGAACGTCTACCTTGTTAGACTTCTTATAATATAATTAGGCATTCTCAAAATAATCAAGTTTAGTACTAGCAAATTATACTTATTTAGACATAGAGCTTGCGAGAATATATCCAAACGTGCAAATGATCAACGACCTCGTAGCTTATCAAATAGTAAATTTCACTTAAAAACTGTCAGAGTCTCACGCTATCACATAACCGATATTGCGTCGACATAGTCACATCGTTCGGAGAGTTTCTGTTTATAAAAAGGGTATTGCGACAACCTTTATTGCTTGTGGGTTAGGAGCGTAGTTGTGCTGGGGATAGGACGAGTTCGCCGTCCGGGCCACCGGCGAAAGAGACGTTGCGAGGTGGAGGACGGCGCGCAGAGGCGATGGCCGGGGCCGGCCCTGCTGCACCGGGGCTCGTGCCCCCCACACCGCCAGCGCCCCCAGCGCTTCCACTTTGCTGCGACCCGCTACGTTGCAACGCACTCTGGTTCGAGGCGCTTTGCTTCAGCGCTGGATGACTCGTGCCCTGTACAGGTTGTACCTACGGAAATATATTTTAGTTAATATAATCAAAAAGTGGCATGGAATCGCAATCAAACCATGAAAGTTTGCTGTAGCAAAAGCGCGCCCAACATGGGCGCGTTTTTGCCGAGCCAAGCAATAAAATATAAAATTAAAACAACATACACACAGTATTCCTCCAAGTCTATAGAAATAGTAGTATTAGTAGTAATCTACTAATTGATAGCTATTTCTTTAACTGTCAATAGAGAGCAGCGTAAAAGCTAAACCCAAACTGTAGCGAACGTCGCGCTATAGGCACGTGCCATTTTAAACGGTATATCATAAACATTAAGGTTTACTTTAAATTAATATATTCTCAGTCTCATCGCCAGATTGGCGTTATCTGATAATTAAGTTACTTTGTCAAAATAGGAGGTACCTGATGTAGCGGCGGAGGGTGCAGCGAGGCTGTGCGGTACCGGCGCAGTCGCTCGTCCTCCTCGCCACTGGAAAGGCTGGACACGTCGCAGGAAGACGCGTCGAGGCGTCGCGCGGGTGAGCACTGTGCGGGGCCAGCACGGGCACCTCCAGACCCACCGCCGCAACCACTGCCAGCCAGTGGCATCTCCTCGCCCTCCGCGCAACCGGACAGTCTGCAACAATAATATTAAGGAGATATTAGTCATTCCATAACTTTACTGACTGACACTTGCTGACCCGATGTTGTGCTGTAAAAAATGAATAAAAATAATTTTAGGCAAATATTTCCATAATAAGGGCCATATTTAGGTAATCTCTAAAAACATATACATAATATAAATGTCCCTATCAATTTTAACATAATTTTACTAGAATCGAATAGTAAGTGTAACCTACAAAATAACGGCGATCTAATGTGCAAAAAAAAACTTAGAATATTGTCACGTATATTTGTGGTGGGTCCTTCTTAAATGGGTCCTCAAATTAGTGCTGTTATAGTTTACACTGCCCACCGAAGTCTGTCTTAATAATAACATTATTATTAAGACAGACTTCTTCTAATACTATTAGTAAGTGTAACCTACAAAATAACGGAGATCTAATGTGCAAAAAAAAACTTATAATTTATCTCAATCAATACATTAGTGTAGGTAGATAACTATAAAAATATTAATTTTCATCTATCTTAAATCTAAACGAAAACTTGGGAAAATTTTTGTTTACATTAACAAACAAGAACGTTTATAGAAACTTACACACCAAACATTTATGTCTTATTATTTTATTGTATTACAATTAAACGATACGGACTTTCCGTAAAGTCCGTATCGTATGTAAACCTGCTAATCAGTACTAAACCCGAATATGTTGATATTGTTAGTGGCAAAAGTAGGATACGATACGGGCGACGAGGAATACAATATGCATGGCTGTGTAACGTAATATGGTGTACCGATAAAAATATTGTATCGCATAGCTTTGTATCGATAGGTATCGCCCATCTGTAGCTCAGTCTCGTTTGTGCACTGGCGGTGAACAGACCTACGTTAATATTGTGTGAACAATAAGTGACTGGACTGGGCAAGTGAAGACACCTAAAACTTCTTGAAATGTTACCAGGCAGAACCAAGCAACCACAAGCATAAAAAAATTGACATATAACACTATTAAAAACTTTGCCACCTTGTGTCACCTGCGTTTATGCTAACAGCTTCGCTCCTAAGATCACAACGTGATGTTTGATAGCCTATAATTTATCAATAAATATTCTAAAATAAAAAGGAACATTCATATCTGACTTATGGTTAAAGAGATTAGCGCCTTCAAAAAAAAAACAAACAAGCTCTGCCACTTTATTAATACAGATAGCTTTTTTATGATATATACCGTAAAATGATCACTTGATGCTAATTGACAACCGCTGACCATCAGCAACTCAAGAGTTGTAAGTGCGCTGTCCGCCTTTAAGGGTTAGGGGACGTACCCATACTACATGACCCGTTTTTACAATTTGTAACCCCCTCCTCCTCCCTTGGTGACCACCCGTAGTATTTGCTAAGATCCGCCCCTTCCCCTCGACTTTTCACGTAGTAATTCAGAAGTATGGTTTAAATATTTTTTTGGAAAGTTCAAAATATATATATATATATATTGGTTTGTACTTCTTAATATGGCACTTGCTGAGTGACAACCAGAATGCGTGCATATCTACAACCACAAGTAAAAAAATATTATCAGAAAGGAAAAACATATTGTAACAGGAACTTAATTTACTAAAGTAGAAGTTAAGTTCGAAAAAGCGTGAGATTTTTCTATAGATTATTGACTACGTGACAAAAACTTTTTTTTTTAACGTGTGGAACCACCTCGGGCCTTCATCCCACCGGGGTTTTCGGTGAGACGGTGTGTCGGAATCGGACCGACTAAAACCACACGGTGTGCCATACAGCGCCTAAAATAGGAGGAATCCGGGAACAGCTTTATTAAGACATCCGGATCCCTCCTAGTGCCTGCCTGCAACAGCGGGCACCACCTTCTTGCAACTCTCAATTAGGTGGTGTCCAGGCACACCGGGACGTCGCCTCCTCGCGGCTGGCCACTATAGCGGGTGGAGGGGGAAACCCGCCCCGACCACCCATGGCCACTCTCAGGGCGGCATGAGGCGCTGGTAGGCGAGGCGAGCGAGTTGGGTCCGATTGGAGATCGTCCTCCCGGGCCCGTTCCGCCGCCTCCTTCTGCGAGACGACCTCCTCACAGAAGGCTGCGACCGCGGTAAAATTCGTGTCGCTACCGGCCATAGAGCGTATGACGGCCGCTAGCGAAAAACCCCCTCCGATGACTGCATTGAGGACCCGACGCTGCGCCATCCAAGCGGGGCAATCTGCGAGGGTATGCTGAGCCGAGTCCTCACTGCAGTGGCAGTGGTGGCAGGCGGGACTCAACTCCCTCCTAGCGACCGAGTGCAGGTACCTTCCGAAGCAGCCGTGCCAGGAAAGGACCTGCGTACGAGGACCGAGTTGACCATGATGGCACCAGCGGGTGGACCACGATGGGGCCCATGAAATAAAATGGTCTCCGTCTTATCTATCCGTCTCCGTCTTATCGCGGTAAAATTCGTGTCGCTACCGGCCATAGAGCGTATGACGGCCGCTAGCGAGAAACCCCCTCCAAAGACTGCAGTGAGGACCCGACACTGCGCCACCCAAGCGGGGCAATCTATGAAATAAAATGGTCTCCGTCTTATCTAGGGTCACCCGCAAACCCAGCGCCTTGATGCGCCGGACTACTCATGCCGAAAACCTAACACAACCTCCCCGCCCCTGTAACTGCGTGCGTGGCGTTGTGTGGGCCTCCGGTATCCTCACTCGATCGACAAAATAATGCAAGCATTTGACAGTCGGTTTTCTGAAAGGTTGGTATTACACCCCCTCGAGTCGAGGGTCGAGTGCACCCATTCGTGCCTAAGCATGACTGTCTCACGGTATAAATTATAGATAGATAAAAAATATTGTATTACCTTCTGTTCTCCTTGTAGTTGGTCCGCCTTCGACAACAAGGCTTCGCAAATATGCAGAAGCAGATACGTAGCATGCAACACGCAAGTCCAGCCACGATAAGAGAAGGCCCCACAAGCCGTAGCGCTGGTGTCTTGAAACCCTGAAAAATATTACCAGTTTAAAATAAATATTATTTGAAAAGTAACAATATTAAAATACTTAATTCGGGCTTTCTACTGAAATTTTAAGTAATAACTAATACATTGTTGTTAGGTGGACCAAAATATTTACAAGTCATAATAATTTAATTTTTTGAATAAATTTTAGGATAACGCAAAGTAGTAATGATAAATAAATAACAATAAAAGTATCACAATAAATAAATAAAGTCGGTCAAAAATAAAAACTTACCTGTCCGATAGTTTGTATACAGTTTATAGTGTCCCATGGACGGCAATAAGCTAACTAAATTATATTACTCTATATTAATATTAGTAAATATATTACTCAGAATAATCTACACTTACTTTTAACGCGCCAAAGCGTTGTTTTATATTTAATCATATACATATACTGTCATAAATCACGATGCATGTCACACCCATTATGGACGTGTCGGAAACATGGTACTATTGGTACATATAGGTCAATGAGGTAAGTCTTGCAGCTCTATCTAGCAAGACTTACTTGATTTAATTATCGTTCTATGTCCCTTAACCGGGACGGAGGGCCTCCACAGTAAATCATCATCCCACCATTTCTAGCACACGTGACTGTAAACTGTATTAGTGGTTGATACCTTGTCGCCAGTGCCGACGAAGTAAACAACGAGTCCGACGGCGAGCGTGCCGAGGCCAGCGTATAGCAAACGCGCAACACCCCAGGAATCGCCCGCAGCTCCTTCCGCATCGCCGTCTGAATCGGACGACGAGCCGTATGACGCGTCCCGCACCTGTAATGTATGATCGAAATTTTCTTGCATCACCTAAAAAACGCGACGCGTCGTCGCGTTAAATGACCTGTTGGTCTAGCGGTTGGTAATCCTGAGTGCTGAGCCAGAGGTCATAGGTTCGATTTCTACACTGATAAGAATATTGTGGTCTCGAGTCTGGGTATTATTTGTGTCTGTTGTTCGAATGTTTCTCAAGCCCCCGCGACACAGAAGTCATACCTAACGAGGGAGTTGTCACTTTGTTTTTTTTTTTTAAAGAAATAATAGAACCACAATATATTATTTTAAGCAATGATTACTCGTAAATAATACTGATTATTAAAGGATGCAGAATACGTCCAAACAGCTTTCTTACAAAACATTGGATAAGGCCTACGCACAGTAGCTGATGTTCAATGACTGAAATTATGATGTTAATAAATGAATGTTTCTGAACTCAGTCAGATAATAGATAACTCTCACCCGGAGTCATTCATTTGGTCAGCCTAGTCTGCTCTAGATCAAACCAACCAATAATACCTAAATTAAACAACAAATTGATACTAATATAATCTAAAAGTTATAGAAGTAAATCTAGTACTAATAAAGCTGAGAGATTTTTTCAACTGTTTGTTTAAACGTAATCTCTGGAAGTACCAGTTAGGTATAATACTAAATAAGGACTATCATAAGGTTTAAAACATCACGCTACGACCCTTAGAACTGGAGCCACTTAATCACAAACGCAGGTAAAACTTCGAGGAACAGCTATTAATTTAGAGATTTAAATTATTATATGAAGGTTACAACATTCTTCCCACAACTGACTAACGACGTAATCATCATTTTTCATGAGTGTAAACCTCGGGAATAATCCCTGAGATCGAGATCCAGATAAAAATTGTAGAAGTAATGATATCTCAATAAAATTTCCGTATCAATTTACTCTGTGTTGGCAATATAATTTATTGAAACAGTTTACAAATTCAAATTTAATCTCATAGCAATAAAACTCATAATGTTGATGAGGTTATTAAATTTGTGCGTGCAGGTGAATTTTCGAAATAAAGTATCAAAGGCTGTGATTGCGTGTCATTGAGCAGAAGCGCAATGTAACGCCTGGTCGCACATTTCAATATGCGGTTATGAACGTCAATACAGTACGAGTATAGGAAAGTGTTGAGAGCAAAATGTGTCAGGGATTATACACGTATTCATATCGCTAATATTGTTATTTATTTTAAGCTAAACTTTAGGTTTCAGAATAACTGTAGACTAGAATAGAATATTCTCTATTGTACACCATAAGAAATTACAATAAATCATAAAAATGTATATGTATATCATACATGTCAAGATATTTCCATACACGCTGTATAAAATTCTAGTATCCCTATGTTTCGACGGTTATCTTAAGTGTCACCGATAACTTCAGATAAGGATTGCACCTTATTTTTTAGAGAACTGAATAATTACACAGCATAGAGTCTTCAACTGTTAAAAGGAGTATTTACCTGAGTTTATATGGTGTCACTTCTAAGCCAGACGTTGTTGGTTTGATTCCCATCCAGAACAAATGAACAAATATTTGGTGAGCATAACCATTTGTTCCGTGTTTGGCTGTAATTTATCTATTGTGTATTTAAGAAGTACCTACATTTAGAACTATGTTTACTAGCAGTCTGGTTACCATACACAAGCTCTGCTAAGTTTCTGCTTATTATTATAAATACGAAAGTAACTCTGTCTGCCTGTCTGTTACGTCTTCACGGCTGATCCGCGATAGAAATAAAATTTGTATAGGAGATTAATTATTTGTCAATTTTGTGTCAATCGACCTACTACTGACTCTATGTAGACGACGTCGCAGGCACTAGCTTGTTATTACATTTGCTTGTAAAACCGGGACTCTTTAAACTTCTCTACTACTTAGCCATTTTCAAATTAAATTAACAATCATGAATGATGAGCGGTTCCCTTTTAAGGAAGCCTCCGGGAATCCCTGCAGACCTTGGCCACCTCAACAGGTGGTCACACCGTGTAGGGGGGCCTGACTCCCCTTCAGTTTAGAGAGGAACGCGCGGAACACGTCGCGCCACCGTCTCAGGCCCGCTTCTGCTAAGGTAACGGACAGGTCCCCCGTTACCCCTGGGCCAACGCTCATGGAGGCCGGAGTTCGTTCGGCGCTCTCCGTACTCGTACTCTCCCGTACCCTTTCCGCCGCTTCTTTAGCCAACATGACGTCCTCGCAAAATGAAGCGACGACATCCCACGCACTCTCGCTTTGGACCATGGACAGAACCATGCGCTTAAGCGAGACGCTACCCACTCCGATAGCCGCCACGAGATCGGCACGCTGCTGCACCCACGCAGAGCACTCCGTCAGAGTGTGGGGTGCGGTATCCTCGCGGCAGCCCCGAAGTGGTGGCACACAGGCGTTGGCTCCCGGCCTATACGGCACAGGTACTTCCCGAAGCAGCCATGGCTGGTCAGTACCTGCGTTATAAGCGGTTCCCCTGATGTTGTAAGCATTTAGGCTATCGATGTTTACAACATCAAGGCAGTCACTCCAATTCATATGAACTTGAAATTAATTCATAGAATTATTATGTCGAAAATTAAAAAGGGTATGCTGAGATGGTTTGGGCAAGCGGATAAAAATAGTGAGGAACGAATAAAGTATAAATCAAGTGCATAAGGCGAATATGTCGCGAATGGGAATGCCATGCGAAGGTAGGAGTCGATCACGTAAAACATTCGTTGATCAAATTCGTGATGTTTGAAACCAGGTGGCTTTTATGAAAGCTTCAATGACAGAAGAATAGAAGCACAAGATGGCTGATATTGTATCTGCCTATCCCGAAGGGAGATTGGGCGTGAGCTTCAGACGAACGTCAGTCACACATCCCACAAGTATTCTTGTTAACCCCTCTAGCTAAGTAATGCTTGTGCTTGAATGCAAGTCAGACGGGACTAGGAAGTAAAGTTGGAGCTTGGAGACAGTGAACAGAACTGAAGCAAACGTAAGGACATACCCGGTTGTTTCTGTGCCATTTTCCACCCGTGCCTTTCCTGGCGCCCGGGTGGTCGCCGAGCACGGAGCAGCGGCGTGCCGCGCCCCCTGCGCCCCCGCACCCACCGCCGACCGATAGCGCCGCCGCCTCCGCCCACGCCGCGCGACCAGCAGCGCACTGAAACATACACTACATGTAAAATATACACGACTAATTGACACTAAGTACTCCCAAGTACCAGGTACCTCTTCAAGGTACCGGGACCCTAATATTTAAATGGACAGTAACTGCTGGATGGTAGAATTTCACTAAAACTTTCGCCTGATATCAAGATCTTATTGATTTCGTATATCCACTTTTCAAGGTTGTAGATGTTAGTAAAAGAAAATACTGAGTCGAAACTTTAGCGAAACTTGGCTTTAAATGAAAAAAGTTCATAGAATTTACTGTCCTTCCGTATGTCAACTAACACTCATTCCGTTACAAGAGACTAATTTGTCTTTTATAAGTAAATTTTACACTACTTTGTTGAACTTGCCAGTGTGTAGATATTGTGTAAATAGTCTCCTTTAAACTTTGTTTACATAAATTTCAAATATTTAACACAAAACTGTTTATCACATTAAAAATTAAAAAAAAAGAAAACTAGAAGACGTATACATATTTACAATGCGGTTTAATAATTTTTTCTCTATACTTGTAGTATTTACTATAACGCTCACTTTGCAGCCCTTAACGTAATCAAATTACTTTTATTAGTCACATATAGTGATATGAAACTTCTGAATAATGATATCGAAACGTTATTTCTTCAATAGTACTTCATCACATATTATCCCTAAAGAGCAAATGAACTACTACCATATTGTCTTGTAAACGACATCGTAATTACTTCCGATACAAAAACCAATAAATATGAGATCCCTAAGTTTCCTCAGTGAAGAAATTGTTGATGCAAGTCACGATTTCGATAAACAGAAAATGAGGACGTATAGGCCAATAGCGAATATAGCCAGTGGATTTGAGAGCATATTACATAGATTATTGGCGGAACAGTAATATTTCATGTTGTGCGTACATAGGAACACTGCCCGTAATAAAATCCTTTAAAAGCGTTCATAAAGAAGTCAGTCCTTGTGTTGCCAGACTCAGATTTTCCTGGCTTATAGGTTTTTTTTTTTGCATTTTTTGGATATACTCATATATGTTAGAATAAGCTTAGGACAATGTTTTTTTTTTATCTTTAAAATTAACTAACTACACAAAAATGTTAAAATGTTACCATGCTCTACAGTATACATCTATATATACATATATATATATCATCATCATCTATATATATCATATCAATATCTTTAGCAGTGGTAGAGCCATTTTTAGGCACGAATAGGCCGGCTTAACCGGTGAGATACCACGGCACGGTGAAGTTTCCAGAGGACCTACTCTCCCTCTCCTATTTCCTCACCCTTGTCTCCCCTCCCTGTGTCCTCATCCCCCTCTATTCTTTTCCCTCCTCGCAACCCCTCATCACCTCGAGTTGCAGGTGTCCATGGACAGGGGGTCGCATTTATTCATGCAATACAATAACACAATGCATTGAGAACGCGTTAAAACTAATAAAATATGTGTTGGGTAAAGTACTAATAAAATATTTATTTTACATATAGAAGTGCAATTGGAAGTGGGGTATAGTTTATTTATATATAATAATTCTATTATTTTTTGGAAAACGTTGTACCTACTACATCACCGTCTTCTTGTTTTTATCTTATTATTTTTATGGCTCGGAGCAATGTCTAACATTGCAAAGGGTTGTAGTCTACAGACAGGTTTCAGATGAAACAAAGGAAAAAGATAAATTAGGGTAATGAAAATGGATAGAGTGAGTTGGGTAGGGTAAGCTAAATCTAAAATCTCGGATTAGGAAATGGAATTAAGAGTGCAAAAGCTTGTAAAGTCTTGGGTCGTGTATCTATATGCTTATCCTTAATTGAAGCGACTGCTAGTAAAATATGAAATCTAAGAAAGGATCTATTTTAATATTGTTTAAACGGCCAAAGATTGGGTGAAACGACCAAAGATTCTTGACCACACGATTTTAAAAACATGCTGCATACTGTTTCAAAGTCTGTAAAAATCCTACAGAGTCACTTCAAGTGTAGTGACTTAAATGGAGTTGTTTGCTGTAAAAGAATTGCAAGATAACCTAATCTTACATACGGGAATAGCTACAGTTTGGTTCATACGAATGTTACAGTAACTTCCATTTGTACTTCTTTGCGCAAATTATTATGAGTTGATTTATGCGAACAAAAAATGTTATGACGAGGTGGGTGCGTCACACGCAACACCATCATGCTAACCTTAACTTAAATATTTTAAAATAGTATACAGACGATATATGAATCTCTCAGGTGTGTGGTGTCAAAGCACTGCTGGAGAGTGGTATGTTTCTAAGTGATATTATTTTATCATTCTGAGTCTTTAAAACATAAATGTACCATGTTTTGCACAAACAGACAAATAAACTCAGAATAATTGTCAAGTAAATTATACCTATATCCAAACCCATATAATAAGTATCACAACCACGCATATACTCAGCTACTCACTATATTTCTCAGCTTGCACTTTTGATAGGAACAGAATATATAATCGAAATAGTGAGGGGCGCAATAAATAAGTGAAATAGATAAATAACATATTTTAATGTGCAAATATGAATCTTTTTTTTCTGGTTGAAGTTAGTTCTATAATGGTTCTCGACAGTTGCAAATCCATTAGAGTACGAGAGTGGGTCATTAACCTGTATGCGGCCTCTAGTAGTTTCGGGACTGCTAACAGTTTAATATAAATGTACTAAAAATAATAGTAATAATAGTTGTATATCCTTTCTTTTACATTGCTGGAGCTTCTTGAGGAAAGCCTTCATCCATCAGTGGAGGGCTATACGCTGATGATGCTGACAATTATTATCGTGCAATGTAGGATAACATTACCCACAACAACAACAACAACACATGAAATTGAAATCGTAACCAAATAAATCTTCCCTAAGTGTTATGAGCACAACAGTGGGTAAAATCTATTACCAAATTAATGAAATATAACGAATGAAAACTAGAAAATCCACAATTGATTGTAATGACTATCATCGCTTTAAAGCGCCCAAATGCTGTTTTTTTTTTTTTTTCATCACTTATTCAGAATTGTAATTTAGGACACGGTTGTATGCTACAATGCTGAAGAATCAATACAATGGCTATAAAATATTGTACTATAAAATCGCAAGAGCAGCAATGGAATCGTTAGTTAGTATTGTTGCAACAGTTAAAGTGTGGATTTGCCCTAAGAGATAAGCGTACATCGTCACAGTTACGTCAACCATTCATTGATAGAGAAATACAGTCACAGATATTCCAAGCAGCACATTTACAACCACAGGACATTTGTAAAACATTTTTATTGATACCTACTATCAGTTAACTGCCTAACGACACCCTAAAGCTGCTTTTTAACATTGTGTGTGTATACAATATATTTAATTTCCTTCTTTGTTAAATAGATACGATAAAAAAGCTTAAGACAGCTAGAGCCAGCTGTCTTAAGCTTTTTATCGTCCATTAAAAAAAAGGTATATTAGCTATTATCATTGTGACCTGTGAACTGCTTCAGTACCGAAAAGATAAAAAATGCTGTATAATTATAAAACAGATATGTATGTTAAATAGGTACTTCGTAGTAACTCTTTTGAAAGAAGTCAACTCCCGCAATAGGATTAATAAGGGACTTTACAAACATCACGGACACAAAGAACGGCCAGGCTCAGAATAACAATTTAAGGTTTACACCTAGGCCCTCTGTCTACAGCCTGTTCGACTTACAGGTATGTGATCCCGACGTCCTAGAGGTATTGCTTATACTTCCCAACCCATCCTTATAAGCAAATTCCCTTTCCTTCTATTACCTTCTCTTGTTCTTAACTTTCCCTTTCTTATTTTAATTCCTAAAGGGCCCGGTAAATGTTTATGTTGCAAACACCTTTGCCTACCCCTTCAAGGACACAAGAGTGAGCGTATGTATGTATATGCTAAAAGTGCTAGGTAAATGATATATCGCTGCCAACTTCGTAACATTCTTCAGACAAAATGGAAATTTTTCTGAAGCAATTAAAACGAGAAATGTTTAATATACTCAGGTATTTAGGTCATGAGGGGTTTCGCTAGTTTATGCTCTTTACGTAGTGAAATATCTACCTGTAATTAGGGAAATAGACAGTTACTCCTTGCGTAAGGGGTTCCTCGTATATGAAACGTTCATATTTTAACTTCATACAAAATTGCTTTACAGTTTTTTTTTATTACGATTCTTGGTCGGATTACTTACAATAACTTTGTGCTATGTATTACTTCATATAAATTGCGCAATTTACTCAATCTTCCTCTATTAGTTTGTTGCGTTTATTTATTAATACTATGCTGCTTATTATCTGAATTGTATTGGGTGAAAGCTAGAATATTAAAATTCGGGTTTCCCGTAGAAAACATGAAATGATTTACAAATTATATTTTAAATAATTTAATATGTGTATTATCATGAAAAAAATGTGACAAGAGTTATTAGTTCAGGACACTATTTCAATCATATAATCTGAAAAATCTGTTTTTGTAACCTACAGGAATAACAGGCACTACAACCACTTGCACAGATAATATATTTACAAATATTGTAATAAGGGATAAGCAACTAATAAATCAGCTAGATTCTGACCATTCTAAAAGAGTTGTAAATAAAAATATTGTGGCAACAGCTAAAACTTAAAATCAAACTTGTGATTGCTTATAATATGCTCTATTTAGATAAAGATTGTAGCCCTAATAACTGCTTTAATAATTTCTTTTATACTTTTTGTTTAAAATTTAATTAAATTTTTACCCCCAAAACCATAGTGGTTAAAAGTAATGCCACATTTAGTGAACGGGCTACTTTAGGCTTATACAAAATCAGAAATAATGATTTAGTTCAAAGATTAAATGCAGCTATGATAAGGTTACTACTACATGGAATGTTCCACATTAATAGCTAAAATGAAAAAAATGCGATCATAAATTTAAGTTGAATGTTAATAACAAACTAGTGATAACATAAATTTAAGTACTACTTTTGAGAACTGTTTCACTAATATTACTGTATCGACTACTAAATCTTTGAACTCCTTATCTGCTCTTACAGAGTGACAATGAATTTAAGTTTCAAAATGTCAATCCAGAAATCATAAAATTGAAAAAACAACCGACCAACAAAAATGTGATAACTGTTGTTGCAAATCATTTATATTTAATCAGTGTGTGGATAGAGGTGTATTTCCTGATCTTAAGAAATGTAGTAAAATCATTCAATTGTTTTAATGTGGTACTACTTCAGACAAGTTACTATTTGTTATATGTACATAATGATATGACAACCACATCATTATTCTGCAACCCCTACTGAAGTTTCTGTTTAGTTATTAAAAATCTTAAAAAAAAAGACTTAGGTTCGTGCCAACAAAAGAAAAACTAATCCACGTTTACTAAAACGTGTGCTACAAGCTGACGTCGTTTTACGATTCTATTGATCCCAGAGGGTCCGATATAATTTGCAAAGCGGCACTGTGCTTTACGCCGTCGGCATCTAAATGTCACCGGCTACAACAGGTAACCTTTACCTTAGAAAAATACCTAGGAATGAACCTCTAAAAATAGCTCACATTGTTAGAAATATCCACTGCTTGCTTGCTAGAAATATTTCTATACTTTTTTAGAATAGAAACTGCTTAGCACTTAGCATTGCGGTATAGGTTGCCTTGCTGTGACATTCTAACGCTTGAACATGTACCTTTTTTAACTCTCTGCGCTAATATGTTTATTATGTTTATTATGTTTTTAGAGTGTATATAGGTATGTATGTGTGTATGATACGCCCTAGAGCCTCAACAGCTTGATAATATTGGACATTTGAAGTGTTATTCGAATCGTCCTAATAGTGGGAGTGAAAAGAGGTTAAATTTTAATATGAAATTCTAAAAAAAAAGTAAGAAAATTCAATATCTTTCCTTTAAAACTTTATCCCGATATTTCGATTGTACATCAAAATTTATTTTTTTAGTTGTGTATACAGCAATACGACCGACTTACGCTACCCCGTTTTACTTACGCGAATTCGGAGATACATAGTTTTCTTTTGATCACCGCTCGCATCGGTGTGTTCAGTTTACGACAAGATCTAAAGTGTTCCGTGTGGAATTTTTTTATCCCCATGTTGAATCAGAAAATCAAATGACGTTTTCAACTTAACAGAAGGCCTCGGTCGGTCAATTGAAAAGGAGTTACAAATTTTAGAAAAATAGAATCCCACGAAAAGCGCTATAAAACGGGCAATAAAAAAGTTACTGGTATACTTTGTTAATTGTTTTTACTATATAACATTTTATTAAACATGTTTCTTCTAAATTATTGTTTTTTAAGACTCCGGTCCGGATTACACAAACTTTGTACGTATTTATATGAAAAGTTGGACCCCGACTTACGCGAATTCGACTTACACGGCACGCTTGGTTCCACCTATGGCGTAAATTCGGGGAATTACTGTACTTATATATTGTGCGGTACCCTAATTCTTTTTCTATCTTTACAAACCAAGATATCTGCTAGTACTCATCACGAAAATTAATTTACATATTAAATTAAAATAAACAGACGATAGTAAAATAATGGCGTTTTTTATACGTATCCTATCATGTAGATAATCATATGCATATAGAAAAAAGCTTTTGTTTTGATATTACATACCATTTATTTCATATATTTTTCATACATACATAAATATACATTTTCTTCATTTTAGTATTAGCACATAAAGCGACAAGGGCGTATAAATTCGTAGCATAAAATTCAACGCTCTTTGTGCAACTTCAAATATGAAAGTTCTTAACTTAATTTTTGAATAGTCTGAATTTTAAATATGTACTATACCGCATTTGCGTATAATTTTTTAAAAGCTTGTACTAAGCAGAGTAAGTAAAAATCAAATGAAAACACAAAAAACGTTTAATTTGTTAAATGCGTTTATGGTTATACTTGTATGATTAGATCTAGAGAAGGCTTATTACAGAGTAAAGAGGAATGAACTGTGGTCGACGCTAGGCTATGAGTTGGATGACGTTTTAAAACGGGTTTAGAAATCATTGTACATGGATTCCAAAGCCTGTTTCAGAATAAATGGTGCATACACAGACTGGTTTGTATCTCTAGGGGTATCAAAGAAGGTTGTATTGCGTCTCCATAGTTGTTCAACTTATTTATGGAGAGCTATATATCTAAATTGAAAGAACACGAGTGTGGTTTACGTATCATCATGTCAGTATCATGTATTATAAGTTTTACTTGGATTTTCGGCAATGAGTTGTAGGGCCAAGATAAATCGCATAAATATAAACACAAGTAACACGAAGGTAATGATTTTTGGAAGGGGTGGAGAGTTGACTGCTTGTGAGATTAATGTTGGGAATGAAAGAGTAATGATAACAGTCAACTCAACAGTCAGTCAACAGAACACATCCCACACACGGCCCTCTGATCCCAAATTAAGCAGAGCAAACATAATTATATTTTTTTAAATATATATATATAGACTGGAACCAGTGATTGATTTTGTTTATCTTTCACTTTCACGTACATATGTACAAGAGATGGTAAGCATGATAGATATATCGAGAGAAATTAGTAAACGGTGACCTTCAATACTATATGAAAAGTCAGAACGTGTCGTTAAAAGCACGTCTGGCTGTTCCTGAGGGAGTGTTGTCACCAATTTGATGTATGTCAGCGACAGTTGGGTATAGCAGAATGAAACTAATGCCGTGGAATTACGTTCACTAAGAAATATGTGTTATGTAAGATTGATTGACGGAGTGGGGAATTATTTGGTAAGAAGATAGTGTGAGTTGAAAGAGAGTGTAGTGATGCGAATAGGAAGAGGTATGGTGCGTTGGTTGGGGCACGTTAACAGGAATGCCTACTATATAAAGGAATTAATAAAGCTATTGTGAGTGGGCGAGTTGGTGCGGGTAAGCCGAGAAAGTCATAAACTGACCAGATCAGCAGCATACTAAAAAGGGTCAAATTAAAAGCACCCGTAACCTATGAGCAAGTATGAAAAGACTGATGAAAATCGAAGAGGTGAAAGTTGTGTGTCAGGATCATAGCAAATGGCATTTTACCGCCTTTGCTTACCCTGGACAGGGATAAGGCGTGAGTATATGTATGTATGTTTGCATCTTTATAGTAATACTATCCGATCCCTACAGTTTCACTTGCTTCTATGGTCACTGCTAAGCTCCTTTGGGTTACAGCCCAGTGTTTTATAGCCTAAAAAAAATCTGAATAAACGCGCTATCTAATATAATAAATATTTTTTCTATACCAGAAAAGTAGTTCTTGAGATTCACACAAGCCAAGAAACAAACTCTGCCTCTTTATAATATTAGTATAGATTGTTATATTTTTATTTATATACACAGTTTGACATTTAAATTCAAGCTATTTACAGGTAAATCGAGTTCTTCTTATACAGTCCCTCGTAACTGCCGTTTCCTCTTCCTGCCTTTGCCCTATAGGAAACAAGTCATAGCGATGACTGGCTACAGCTGTAATCGTAGCGAAAACCGTAGCAAATATTTGCGTTGTAAATGTACTACGGCGTGCTACGAAGTAAGGAATCAATATGCGCTGTGAACTAGAATCGTTAATACCCTTTTAACAGCATGTTGATTGAATATAAAAAGCATTTTACAGAACTATTTATAATCCATTATTTTATATATTATCTATTTTAATAAATTCGTGAAAAATTGATATTGTGTATAATGTTATAATTGCTAGGTACATATAAACATTAAGTATAATTTACATTTAAAATTAATAAAAAAATGGAGGAGGCATTAGAAGATATGCTTACTTGAAGGTAAGTGAAGAGGTATATTTATAATAAAAAATTATAGCGTAATTGTGGCTGGTACCCACTTACCATCAGGTTATTAAGGTAGAGAATAAATTTCTTGATTTCTACCCGAATTAAAAAAGCAGTGAACCTGTTTTTTAATTTTCGACTATATGTATTTTACCTTATTAGACCTTATTTAGACCGATTTATTTATTTTTTATTCGAAAGAGTATACTCCTGGTGGTTCCAAAGTAACCAAATCAGGATTTGATCATGGCAAACCAGAGAAATTATGAATCAATTTTTAAATAGCTTCTAGTCATTTAAATATTACGAAAATAAAATAGAAATGCTAATTGAAGGTGGTTATGTTCTTTTTTGAAGTCAAAGCAGGTAGTATATATTTTTACAAATCTCAAATATCGTCCTGTCGCTCTCTTTTGCCTACTGGGTCTAAGAAAGTCGTGGTAGACTAAGTGGTACTCTGATCCCATCTAATATATAATATACATCATAGACAAATAAACTAAATAGTTCCTAAGTACTTTCAGTTAAACTAACTATAGATACATTGTTTATCCAATTTAAAGTAAAATCGACGGGCCTGTTAGTCTAGTGGTACGTGGTAGAGGTGGTTGGGCTCGATTCCACAACAGAAAAATAAATTGCGATCCACCAATAGTTGTCCCGAGTCTGGGTGTTGTTTCTGCCAGTAGTTTGTATGTTTGTTAAGTCCCCGTGAAACAGGAATAATTCCCAGTACGTTAGTAGTTGTCTTTGTTAAATAAAACAATAAATAAAAAGTGTCAAAATAAGTTTTTTTTAAATTAAATTCATGTTCCATTTACGGGAATTTAATCTCATTTATCACACATTATGAAATTTCATTTATGGTATTCCTCAAGGGGGTGTAATTGGCCCATTGCTTTTTACACTTCATATAGACTTTTTACAGAAGATAGCACGTTGATAATTTCTAATGATAAAAATGAGATAAATAATGCACTGAAATCTATTATTGAATGGTTAGACATAAACAACTTAAGAATGAATTTCGATAAAACCAAAATTATGCACTTTAGTCACCGGTTATACACTTCAAATACACTTCAATGTACAATGTATGTATGTATGAGGATAAAGTAGTAGAAATGTAAATACAACAACGTTTCTAGGCTTATTAATTGATAAACAGTTAAACTGGAAGCCACATATTAACACACTGTAAAAATATTAGTAGAACTGCCTATGCCTGACATACACTTGCCGGTATAGTCAGCAAAGACGTACTTATTACAGTGTACCACGGGCTACCTGTATCCCTCTTACGACATGGAGTGATCTTCTGGGTAACTAAACTGATGCAATGCAATTTTAATGACAGTAAAGGTGCATTAAATCTTTGTTTAAGCTAAAAACGACAGATAGTTATAAAGTATATTTTATAGAGAATAAAACACTAACGCTAACTAGCATATACATTTTTGAGGTTGCAGTATTTGTCAGATCGAGCCCTTATTTAGTTCTCGCAATTGCCAACATAATAGTAGACTCCGTTTGCACAAGTCTACAAGGGCTTTTATATAATTAATGACCTAGACTGGAAGGTTGAGTGATATTGTTTTAAAAAATTGCTTGAAAGACTTTTGGCAGATTATATTTAGTAAATATTCATTTTAATATATAAATTTGAACATTGTTAATCATCACAAAATTATGATTAGTGTTAAGTTGTTATAACGATAACGTGTAAGATTATTAATACAAAAATACATATAATAATACATATAGTAATAATATATTTCTTCTTATTAAGATTATTTTTATATTCTTAATGTATTTTTTTTTTCTTATAATGTGTAAGCCGTTATAGAGACTGCTAAACACATGGGAACGATTGTAATTTGTAATACCTTGAATTCTCATTGCGCACTATCTATCTGCCACCTTCCTATTCCATCTATCTGGAGTCTGGTGAGGCTGGTAATCTATCATACAGGTATAATAGCTAGTTCGTACCAGTTTCTCACACTGATTTAACTTATGGACCTATCTGTCTACTGTCTATGAGATGAATACATTAAATATCCACATTAAAATGTAAGAGATCGAATAAATATTGTTATTATATGGGACAATGATGTACTAAATTAATTAATTATATAATAGAAATTACTAAGTTGGCCTTCCACCATCAGGTCAGCCATATAAAATGCAAATAATTTAACAGAATTTTAGAAAGTATGTGAAACAAAAATTTGAGGGTTTCCTATGGATTCCATCAACAAATTCTTACTTTGTCTCTATGGTACTACCATAGAAGTATACTCTTTTGAAGAAAAAACAATCAACATATGTATATAAACATACATAAAATTGAACATAGACCCTCCTCCATTTTTGAAAATATGTCATTTTGAGCGGTATGAACCATTAAGGTTTGGTTTTAATTGTTACATTCTCAGTTTTTATCTTCCGTGTCAGCTTTGCAGTGGCGCTTACCTTTTGACATACGACAAGCATATGCAAAGGGTAAGTGGTTACCGTTGCTTACAAACATGTGTAGTGGTAACATGTGTGCTTCTAAAATTTTGCTTTAGTACTACGCTATTAAAGTTGTTTTTTCGTCCCATGTAATATCAGACAGCTGTTTTCTATAATTTGAGAAAACTGAACCAATCAATCAATAATAAAATAGTTACAGTCATACTAAACAATACAATAAAAATAACTAAGAAAGGCGACACAATAAGAAGCACAAGTTAAGTACACTCTTTTCAAGAGCTTATTCAAAGCCAAAAGTTGCCTTCGAGAAAACTCTCGACACTTGCTGGCTCGTGTTCGAGAATCCATTTGTCGAATTTGCTGACTTTTAAGGTTAAAAAATTGTTAAGTAACAGTAAAACGATAATTATTGCTATATAGGTATATACATATAATAATATTAATAACCTATCACTCTAACTATAAAGAATAAACTATATTGAAAATAAGATAAACTAAAATAATTTATTGTAAACACAACACAGAAAGTATAGGTATTTCAAATATTATTTGTTCTATATTTCACATAGAAAAAAAACAAAAATGATTTTAATTATTATGACGAACATCAACTTTCTTGGAATACGATAAGGTTTTCTAACAGTAAACCCATCAAAGAAAAAATATTTGGAGATAACACATAATTCTTATTCCAGTTAGTTTACCATATTTACTTTGCCACTATTAGTAATATTATAACTATACACACGTTAGGTCTAATGACGTACCAGATCGAAGTAGCATCGCCCCCGCAATGAACACAATAAATATCAGTGGCCTGAAGAGCCAGGTCGATAGGAAGCATACCATTCATTTGCATATATAGCCGCTGTTCGTATATCGATTTAGCTACAAATGCGAATATTTTGTATTGGATAGCCTTTTTACCTGACTGCGTCATGCGTAAAAAGAGGTGTTCTGAACTCGTGTACTTGAAATTTTAAATAATAAAAAAATATTTTTGTGTGTGTATATTTAATAATAATATACCTACTATTATGTTTTATGTAAGTTTTAATGATTTCGTTTTCTCATTTATTGTGTCGACATTTTTTTTTAAGTTTCATCAAGATCCTTGGTATTAAATTAATATCCACAGTTTAATTCCTGACAGCCTATCTATCTTACGAAACGTATCGGTTCCTTTTATCGGACAGTTTTAAAATATGTTTTCATATTATAAACAACAAATTTTATAAAATTGTTAGCGCATTTTACAGGTTCTTTAATGCATTTTTACGGGGTCTCCTACACGATATTGATATATAACCACTCCTTACTGTAACGCCTTATATATGTATATAATTTCACAAATATGTTCCTAAGTTACCTCATAAATACTAAAATCCTGAAATGTCTTGTGAAACTGAGACATAAATTTCCCTACGCCATTAAGTATATGTCTGCCCTATCTATTTATCTTAACATAGCTATAGCCTTAAAGTTATCTATCAACGATATCTTTAAGCTGAAGCGGGGCTAATTATCACATAATGTCATTCTCTGTATTTTGTATGTAGCGCCTACGATGTTAGCCCGAAGCGTCGTCTCGCATTTAATGTACATATTAACAGTACCTACTTAACGTATATCTTCTTTTTCGGCGCCGATAAAGGTATCTTCTTGAAAATTAAAACAACTTCAGTCATACTAATTACAATTACTAAATAGACTTTATTACACACCGAAATAGTATTATAACAATATAATAATAATAGTAACCTTTATTCAGACATAATATACATAAACAAATTATAATTATATTCAATTTATCATAGGTAAATAATAATAAAAATAATTTATTATAATAAATTCAATCATCATCACATAATATATTATTTATTTACATATTATAATATTTTATCAAGAATTATAATGATATTCTATTGACTCCCGTCTGTGTGCCTTTTGCTGGAAAAGGCCTCCCCCAACTGTCTCCATTTCTCTCTATCATTAGCTATTGTTGTCCATACCCCCTCCAGCCATAACTTTTATTTCGTCCACCCATCTTCTTGGTGGCTTACCTTCTTTCCGGTTCCTATGACTTGTTAAACAGTTAATTACAGATTTTGACAATTTCTCATTACCTCTAATACTATGTCCTGTCCATTTCCATTTGAGCTTTCTGATAGTTACTGTGACATCATGTAGTATCATCATTTATTCTAGTACATTTTTTTATAGTGTTAACTCTTAATCTATCCAAAAATCTCTTTCCCAACATGCTCCTTTCCACAGCGTTTTGACAAGATTCAAGTTTCTTAGCACGGCATTATTAAGTGCCCAGGTTTGACAGCCATATGTAAGGACAGGTAATATACAAGTGTCGAAAAGTCTATTAATTTCCTTGGAGGTAATAAGGTCTATGGACGAGATTATTTGACCTAGATAGGTATATTCGTCTACATACTCGATTGTGCTATTGTTTGCACAGATAGGCTCTTGGTGCCTATTTGTCATGGTCTTAGTTTTTCCGTATTCATGATTAATCCTACCGTACGACTTTCTCTATCCAAATCATTTAGCATACTTTGTAGTCCTTTGCTTGACTGTGCGATGATAATCAAGTCATCTGAAAATCTTAAGTACGGTAGGTTTTCGCCGTTAATTTGCAACCCTCATTTATCTCACTCTAATTGCCGGAATACTTCTTCCAAAACAGCTGTAAACAATTCAGGTGACACCGGGTCGCCTTGACGTACCAATCTTTCTATTCTAATTTTCTTACCTCCCCTTTCAAGTTTTATTTTGGCTTTGCTATTGTAATAGATTTGTTTGAGAATCCTAATAAATTTATAATCTACACCTTAATTTTTAAGAGCTTGCCAAATCTACTCATGTCCTAATGAGTTGAATGGCTTTGCTATAGTCCACAAAGCAGCAGTAGAAGGTTATGTTATATTCTCTGCCCCTTTCAAAAAGCTGTTTCACTAATGTGGTCCAGGATTGAATATCCACGCCTGCCTATTCTTTCGGTTGGTTGGCATCTAATGTCTTAGTTATTCTGTTGAGGAGTATCTTATCTTAGCAAATACCTTTTAAATATTTTAAAGTAGACTAATGCGTTTGTAGTTTTTTATGTTGTTTTTGTGCAGCAGGATTATGGTCGATATTGACCATTGCTCAGATATTTTCCCGCTACCCAGCACTTCGTTGAAAAGGTAAGTAAGAATCGGGACAAGGTGTTCTACGCCCTCTGTAAGAAATTTGTTACTAATGCCGTCTAAGCCGGAGGTTTTATCTTTCTTTTGAGATTTTATAGCTTTTTCCACTTCTGCCGGTATTATATTCCGTACCTCCTCTTTATCCCCCTGTCAAGTTTGTCAGTTCGTTGCCGTTTTTCTTTGAATACAAATCTCGGAAAAAGTTAGCGGCTATGGTCACGGAGATTAGGTATCCAATTTGTTTTTTCTGTCAGTTCTTTAGTTGCTTTTTTGATGCCTCCTATTTTCTGAATACATTTTTCCAGGAATTCCAGTGTTTGAAATTGGCGGTCTTTTCTCATGTTTAATTTTATATTTTTGCTTATCTCACTTAGTTTGCTTCTAGTTTTTCTCGTTTTTGCTGTTGTCGATATTAGTACAGCTCTGATTTCCAACAGGTGTTTTATTTCGTTGGATAGCCATTTTACTGTTTTTTCCATCTACTGGTTTAGTTATTTTCTCTATGTTTTATGAGCTCTTCGAACTTGTTATATTTATTTTGGACATTTAGATCTTCAGTACATTCTATAAAATGTATTAGTTATTTTTTAAATCTTTCAGTAGTCCTTAATGTAGTGGTTTTAGGTAGTTTCATCTTTAATGGCTCTGACCATTCTATAGTTACTGTTGAAGTTGAGGTTGTTTATGACTTTTCTAATCCTGGAATTCCTTACTTTTATCGGTAAGGATATAATCAATCTCATTTTTAGGCCCACCACCTGGAGATATCCATATCCATCTGTTGTTTTCGTGTTTTTTTATACAAACTATTACGTATTTTTAGGTTATATTAATTATCCAGTTGTGTTCTCGCCGTTCCTTGTTCTTTTTCCTGAGCAATATGGACCCAGTATTAACTGTTCGCCCAATTCACTACTTCCTATTCTTACGTTAAAATCCCCTATCACTATAATATTAAATTACTGTATGTTCTTTATCGAATATGGTCACGGTAAAACAAGGCGAGGAGAAGAACAGTTCTGTTTATATGTGTGTACATAATTACAAATACTAATGTTTCAGTATTATGGTGATGTATTAGTAAATGTGTCTTTGCTGTTTTTACAACCATTAAAAACTTCTTGACTACTACTAGTAGATTACATTTTTACCAGTATGGGAATCTAACTTGACCATCTTGTTCTTAGGGTGGTTAGTGATTCTAACTGATGTTCAGAGGTTCAATTCTATAACAGGGAAAAAAAATGTTATTCACAATTAGTTGTGTGTATGTACAAAATTCCTAATGCAGGAGCAATCAGTCCTAATGCAGGAGTTGTCTATATAAAAGGAAAGAACACATTGTAACATTCAGTGCGGCGTAGTAGCCAAGAGATCTCTTTAACCATTGCGCCGTTCTTGCAGTGACCTATATATATTGTGATCTTACTTACTAACCAACAAACAGCATTAACATTAGCATTACTAAATGCTTATTTTATATACACCTATATTATTTGTATAAGTTTCTGAATATATGTTAATTAAACAGCCTATTGCGTGCCTAATGAGAAAAATTTTAATGTACTCTTTGCAGCAATAAAGAATTTTGAATTTGTTAGCGGTGGGATAGGATATAGATATAAAAGACAGTGTCAATTCCAAAAGCAACCCGTTGTGCACTAAACAAGTAGACTCCTTAAAAACTTTAAATTACATTATTCTGTTCCTAGTTCTTCCACTGTTTGCACTTTTGTGTATTTTTACAAGATTTTACTTAACAAGCTTCATTTTTATTTTCTATTGTCTTCAATATTTATAATCCTCTGTTCAGTCACTTGCTGGGATAACTATGTACGTTTGTAGAGAATAAATAATAAGGTAGCGAATCAAACTCGTTATGCAAACTAACCTCATTTTAGAAGTATACCTACATACATATATCAATATCTATACTAAAATAATTAATGTGAAAGTAACACTGTCTGTATATCAGTCGTGTTCAGCCGACATTTTGATAAAATTTGTTATGATGATACTTGAAATTCATTAATCAATATAGCGAGGGTAGTAGTTTACCCGACTACACAAGAATGAGGGTTATGTTTTTAGAGTGTATGTATGTTTGTATTTCTTTGTTTGTCACGCCTAGACGGTTTGATGGACGGTTTGGTGAAGGTATCATTAGAATCTTCTTAATAGTAGGAGTTAAATAGAGAGGATACAACATTCTCTGATAACGTCAGCAAAAATAAAGAGAAAGTTAATAACGCTACCGGGTTTTATATTTAAAAAAAAATAGTTGCATTTGCTATTACATGTTAATAGTTTATATTTTAGACTATGTTACTAAGTTTATATTAAAAAAAAATTATTTCCATAAATAAAATATATGATCATATTTATATCAAGGAGGTCTTTAGAATTGAATTGATATTTTACATAAAAATGGATAACTTATTGCCTTACTTTATAGTTATTATCAATCTTTTTTTTCACGGATAGTGGGCAAACGAGCAGACCGGTCACCTGATGGTAAGTGACTACCGCAGCCAATGGACGGCCGCAACTCAAGAGTCACAAGTGCGTTGCTGGCCTTTTACGTAGTAAGCTATTTTCTTGAAAGTTTGAAGGTCATATCGCTCCGGAAATGCGGCAGGCGATAATTTGAGCTGGTTGTGAGAGGCAAAAAGCTTCTGGAAAAGCGCACAGTGGTGGAGTGGCAATCATCCAGGTGATGGGGATGGATATTTTGTTGCGTAGGACGATGGCGATTTGTAATCTAGTCATCAAAAGAAGTAATTGCAATTCAAAATTCTAGCAACGATTATTTAAAAAATCTAAATTTCTTTCTCTCTTTCGGTCAAACTGATACAAACGGGCAAAGTATTTATTGTTTAATTAATTAACAATTGTTCTACTGAGTGGTTCTACTACAAAGTACTTATTATTACTGCCAGTAACCCCGGTAGGCCAGTGATCATTAGTTTCACATCGTCAATAATTTTGCATTCCATGTCAGCGCACTAATAAATGGGCGTTGATAGCTATTCTAGCACAAAAAGAACCATTAGTCCGTATCAATTAAATTATGTACACTACACGCTGCCGGCATGATTCTAATATGCGCGATATAAAGCCCGCTTGCTTTTTTTAAATATTCCATGACTTAAATGTACTGCTGCAGTTTAGATGTAGTTAATATTATATGTGTATATCATTACGCTCCTATCCATTGAAAAGATGAATGGAAGATATTGCTTTTTAGCGATAAGGCCGACCATTGTGCATTTTCTTTTCTTTTATAATTTCTGATTTTGTGTATTTGTTTTTACAGTTATGTATTATTATTACTATTGTTATTAAAACAGTAAAATTTCAAGTAAAGTTTATCTTTATTAAAACACCAACACAATAGATAGAGTAAGAGTTCTCTCTATACCGTCAATATACTTTAAATGTTCCTATCTAATTCAAAAATGCCCGGATGACGGTAATAGGCTTGCATCCTATTACTCTAATGGGTCTATATTAAGGTCGGCAAAATGTTAGTTACGCCTCTACCGACCCTGTAAAGACACAGAATACAGAGGTGAGTGTATAAATGTATGTTGATTTTCAAGAAAAATCAGTGGTTAAAGTACGTACACAGTGGAAAGTTGTATAAAAATAAGATAAATAATAAGGAGGGACTAGTACAGTACGGTTGGCAATACAATCGAGTTGCATGAGTCTT
Source organism: Tyria jacobaeae (assembly GCA_947561695.1). Taxonomy (NCBI): domain Eukaryota; kingdom Metazoa; phylum Arthropoda; class Insecta; order Lepidoptera; family Erebidae; genus Tyria; species Tyria jacobaeae. The sequence continues at coordinate 16,684,958 of OX387212.1, forward strand.
GTTTGAGTGTATAGACACCCGCAAACCGCTTTTCATTAGACATTGTTTGACGACGAAACGGTAACCATACAAAACTTTCAAGTACTGTAATCAAAGTCCACCAAACTACCCACCTTGTAAAGTAAATAATACAAATTAGTGTAAGGCATTATATCGCGTATCGATTTTTGTACTAGAGTTACTTCAAAACAAGTAATACGGGCCATTGAATGACTATATGCCATGGTATTGTAGTTTACTAATTTATATCTAATAATAAAAATCAAGGTTGATAGTTATAGTATTCATATTAGTCATTTTAAAAGTGCGGGTCAGTACATTGAACCGTTTTCGGCTGACATTAATAAGTTAAAACAAATATTTATAGAAATAAATGAAGAAAGTAAAAATTTTAGTATGTAGTCGTTTGGTATTAGACATGTCAGAGCGTTAAATGCCAACCAGACCGTATATATATACTAGCTGTTGCCCGGGACTTTTAGACAGTACATTTTTGGGGAAAACAGGAGGCTGTGTAGGTATTCCAGGCTATAATATTGTACTAAGTTTCATGCAGATCCATTCAGCCGTTCTGGCGAATTGAGTAACAAGCAGCCATTTATCCCAACTTTCGCATTTATATAGTAGTAAGATAAGATTCATATGAGCACTTATATATTCATTATAGCTGAAAGATTTCGTTTTGAGGTCCGTGTTTGTATTGCCATTACGTCTTAAGTACAGAATTGATTATCATGAAATATACACGTCGCCATTAGGTTAAGCCTACATAAGGTTTCATCCAAAAAAAATGTTGCTCCTGATGTATATAAAAAATCTTTTTTCCTCTATGATTCGATCCAGTGCTAGCTACGTCAGTGTCAAGTGTATGTATGTATAATGAGGTTCACACAACTTGTTTATTAGTCAGCAACACCTAACCGTATATGGGACGGAGTTAATTGCATTTTTATTAGGTTTGAGTGTTATGATGTAACGTGTTCGTTTCAAAATTTAAATTTAGAACGAGAATGTTATGAACTGTGAACTAGGTTGTATAATAAAACGAGGGTTAAATATATTTAGTAACACATACTAATTAGAGTTACTCGAACTTTTCATGATTACAAATACTTAAACAGAAGTGGAAGCGAATCCACAACCGTGCCGTTGCAATGAGACCTTTGATTTTGGTTTAGAAATATAGTAGGTCCCTAGGTAGTAGTTGAACATTCTGTTCGTATTTATCTTTGGTGAACTTTGTAGTTTTTTACAAACTTGATCGCTACAGGGTAGTACTGGTTGGGTGGAAAAAAGAAAAAAAACAATATAACACTGGGCCCTAGTACCACCTACTCCTACTAATAATGATAATGATAGCTCGTTCGTAATAATGCTTTTGAATATACCTTAAAGGATGCATAGATAAATCAAGTATGATGAATTGACAGAGTTATTTCTACCCATTAAATGAAATGTTATATAACTGAGTTCAACATCAAAATAGGTAATAAGTTTTTATTTTGAGTTATCATAATGTGTTGAAATGATTTGATAATTTTTATTTCTAAAATATCTAGTAAACAGAAAATTTGCAGCCAAATCACATTCGTCAGCATTTTTCGGAGTCTTATTATACTTAAATATTCTATTAAATCCCTTTAAATTATTTAAATCCTATTAAAAGTCTGGCTCTGTCTTTTTTTAAAAAGAAAGCAAACCATATGTAGTCCAATGAGAGACCACGCTGTCATAATTATATTGGCTTAATAAATAAAATCAAACGAAAATACGATAGTTTTCTAAAGAAACGCATCTAAACAATAATAGTTGGGTTTGTTATTCTGGTAAAGAAAGAAATGTGTAACGCACACAATTCCAAGGGATTTAGATGTACTTAGTGTCTGCGAGTTTTATTTTTATATAGTGTGGAACGACACACGCATTGTTCCCTAGTGCATAAGTTGTATAAAAATACGTGTCTATATATTTTGTTGGCACTTTTACTTCGTATTCTACTTTATCGCTTTATTCATTCGTAGCCGCCTCGCCCCTTTAGCCTTTTATTTTATCTTCTATCGAGGGTGACAATTTACAACTCACTAAATCTCAGGAAATTCCTTGATATTGTATGCCTTTAATACTTGTAGACATTTTTCGGTCATTGACATTTTAATTTCTATACAAAACGACTTTATATTATAATTAGTTAATAAGATATACCTGGTTTTTCAATAAGGTGTAATGAATAATTAAAGTGAGAGTATTGATTTTATGTTTTTTAAAATCAACTCTCGCTATAAGAATGTTTCCTGTATCGCAGAGGACTTGACAAACTGAGAAACAACAGATACAAAAAACACCGAAACTGGGGACAACAATGTGTTGATCACACAAGTATAGCCTTAGAAAAGTTATACATTAAAAATTGACAAGGACCTCAAACTTAATACACCTTAATTTCTGAGGCTTCCTTTAATTTATTTATGACATGTTGTTATTAGTTAAAGTATCTGAATAATACCATCGTTTTCTGACTGGTTTTTGAAAAGAAGATTTCAATACCTTACCGAAAATGTTATCAAATTAAATCTTAAATTTAAATTTAAATCTAAAAGATTTTACTTCGCTTTTTTTTTGAGTTTAGATACGATTTTACTGTCAAATAAGAATAAGTCCACTTCTATGTATTTCAAGGTGAAACAAATTTGCCAATCACTTAGTTTGGTTTTTAACCTTACCCTTAACCTTAGAATGTGAGGAATTCACAATAGGTCATTATTTTGCATATAATCCAATTACTTGTCAATCGAGTTTTATAGTTATGACCTAAGTAATTGAGTTTGGTCCAACCTTGACAATCGAATTAGGCTTGGTTATAGATGTATTGGTTATTCATGCATTTGACACAGAAAATTATAAGTTTTTTTTTAGTTTTTTTACAATATTTGAACATCCGCCGGTGCGCCAGCTCGTTGTCCCTGTTTTACGCTCGGTGCGGGGGTTATATGAGACAGTGATCTTTCTAATATTGTTACTGCAAACATATTAATACTCTGCACTATTAAAGTACGGCAAAACAGTTTACGTAATACCAGTAAGTAAATACCCCAAACCTCGCATCTCACTATACGAGCCCGCGTCAAGCATCAGTTTGCAATAGACCTAGCCATAAATGAGATTATTTTTATTATTATTTCGTGCTCGATATTTTTCGTCCAAAAAAAACCAAAGAACAAGAATACGTTAACGAAATAAACTCGAGATGAGTAGAGCTATTAGAAGTGAAGGTGCGAAGATAAAAAGAACGCACTAATCATGATCTAATATCTATGAGCTTGATATCTCCACTAGAATTACTTTTCAAATCAGTACTTCTAAAATTTGTTTTGTCGACACCCAAAAAAAAAGAGCTTGAGAAACGAAAACAATATTATTATGTTGATTATTTAAAGCAATAAAGAATATCGTATAACTTCTAAGCTATACAAATAAATGACTCGTTTAAAAGAATCCCTTTATTCCCCGGATTCTGAGTCCGAAAACTCTATTTAAATTCGAAAATTTAACACTATTTAGATTTATATATTGCAAAGACAACCATTTTATTCATATTTATTAGCTTCAAACGAAGAAGGTATTCTACATACGAAAGAAAAATCAAGTCTCAAATGCAGAATTGAAATATAGAATTTTGTCGTTTTAAGACGGAAGTGGAAGAAAAAAAAAGAAATGTATAGACCCAAATTGCTTCTCATATTGTAATAATAGTACCATGCCAATCAAAAGTCGTCATCGGAGCAACGTCACTATTTTGTGAGCAGTCATCGTATCGACCCACTCATCGATATCTGCATAGCGCAGGCCTTGACACGCGGCCCCGCGGTGTCACTACACTACACCGACTTCGTGTCAGATTCTCTATTTAATCTATGCTCACTTTCATTTAGAGTGGTCTGATTTTTTTATTTGTTACGTGTTTACAACGAACATGTGAACTATTACCTGATAACGATTTTTTTTTTCATTCTTGTTTGCTTTGATCTATTATCATATAAAATTATTGTATGCAATGTAATATTTTAATAACTCCATGTTCAGAACGAATGTTGTCTTTGGTCTTTTAAATACATTATTTTTTTGTAGTCAAGAATAAAAAGTATAAACAACAAACCACCTTACTTGTTTATTACTTTACTTTTTATATTTATACAGGTAATTATTAAACTAAATAAATAACAAACCCTAATAAACAAACACACATGTTCCGAATTGTACGACAACCTTCATCACAAGTGGTTTGTACAGCTTTATTGTTTACTATAATTCATATAATTAAAACTTATTGAAGTATGAAAATCAAGTTTGAGTAGTCGAATGGGGATATCAACGCACAAATGATCACGATAAACACAAGCCATACTGTCTGATTGATGACAGACTTGATCTTATAATATAATTCATGTATAATTTCATTACTTCGTCTAGGTATTTTATTGTAGCATGAAATGTATGATATCTTATACTGGAGTATACGATGTCATACATAGGATGCTACAGAGTGACGTAGATGTCACTCCTGCTCGAAAGATGATCCAAATGAAACTTCACATATGGAACTCTATCAAGTCGTAATCCATCTAAGGCACGACAAAGAAACATCATACATACATGTATAGAGTCTAAACATTACCCTCCTTCTTGTGCAGTTGGGTAATAAAAATCTAAATCGAATAAGTTTTGCTTATAATGTCAAACACAAAGTACTCTAGAACAAAAATGTTTTTGTCTGTCAATGTTATTTTCTATTACATTTAAAAATAGAAATTTTACAAACTTAGAATATCTAAAGGCATGCACACAGAGAAAGGTTTAAAGTAATTGTATATGTGTATCTTTTAAGATCAAGTCAGTCATCGATCAGAGGATATGAATATGATGCGATATGATATGAATTATGGTTAGTGTTTATCGTGATCATTTGAGCATTGATATCCTCATTCGACGGCTCAAACTTGCTTTTCATATTTCAATAACTTTTAACTATATTAATAAAAGTAAACAACGAAGCTTTACAAACCACTTGTGGCGGAGGTTGTCGTGCAATTCGAAACATGTGTGTTTGTTCACAAAGATAACAGTGAAATGCATAGAAGGCATTTGAACGACAACATATTGTATAAACATGAGGAGGTAGGAATGTATGAAAGTTGATACATAATTAATTAATGCTTAGTTAGGTTATAACATGACCAGTGTAAGTTGACCGGGTTAAAGGTCGGTTAACCGGACTATTGTAACAATAATATTCTGCCTACTAGTTACGAAGTAACTATTATCTTATCTGTGATACTTGATAAAGCGGTAGGAACCATGTAAAGATGGAAACTCATGACTGGACTCTGTTTATTCAGGTACTCGACTGCTCAAGAAAGAGGGTTGTTTTTTAGTGTATGCATGTATGATGTTTTTTCAAGATCTATAACCTAAACAGTTTAATGGATGGATGGAAGTGACAGCGATAATATTTTAAGAGTAAAAAGTAAGCGAACGAAAAACTAGAGAAGAAGTTGATAATACAGTCGAGTTTTTTATTTTATGTCATTTATGGGCAAACGAGCCCACGAGAGACCTGATGGTAAGTGACAATCGCCGCCCATGGATACCTCCACTTCAAGAGTTGTAAGTGAGCTGCCTGCTTTTAGGGAGATGAGAGGGTAGGTGAGGGCAGAGGAAGGAGGAGAGTTTGGCTCCCTCGGTAAATAGAAAGCTACAATTGTTTGACAAGCGGCTTTCTGTGAGACAACGGTGTAATATTTTATAAATAATTTGACTTGTTATTTACGTATTATCTAGGTTTAGGGTTGGGATGATTATACAGCTTCTACTACAGGTACTCTGAACTTAATATACTACTTTTTATAAAAGAAATAAGTTTTATCTATAAGTTATAGTAGACTAGCTCTGGTCCGTGTGCCTGTGATTATAGCCAGTTTTATTGCATCTAAAAATGTTTCATCGACCGCTATATTATAGTATTTAGTATTTTATTAGAAAATTATTGAAAATATTCCACTTGAAGTCTACAAGAAAGTAGAAAAAAAAATCAAGAGCAGAATTTATGTGTTTTACAGGAATTAATAATGCCATCTTGGCATAAAAAATAGCACTCGGCAGTAAATAAGTCAGCGGGTAAGTAAAAGTTCTGCCGTATCATTCGCGCCTAACGCGAGCCGACTTTATCATTGAAGTTCATCAATATTAGGCACACTGAAATTTGTACGTTATTTGTAAAAGTTAAGGTATATTTTGAAATACAGGCGTTGGACTAGGGTGCTATAGAGGGAATACTGTAGGCATTTAGAGCGATAATAGCTTCTTCGTGATAGCTGAATGGGGCACTCGCTTGCCTCAAAACTGAATCATTTTTCATTTTACGTGCATTAAAAAGCGATGACTTACGCAAATGTCGTAATTAGCGCATAATGTATTAAGGTAGTCATAGGATTTCATATTCGGTGTTTTATTTCAATTATATGCAATGTTTTTAACTAAAAAAGGAAGTTACTATAGGTGTCCATAATATTATAGTACGGGACAACGTTGATTTTAAATAATAGTTTAAAGTTACAAGATTTTATGTGTTATTGATTGATTGCAACGATAGATTGATTAATTTATTAGGCAACGAAATCATCTTAGATTGGCACTCAGCTACATTTAAGACTTGTCAAAAGTAGTTCCAACAAAAGGATTACAATGGTGAAAGTAAAACCCTTAAGCATTTTAATGATCGCTGAAGCAATGTATTAATACCATCAAATCAAAAGCATATGTAAAATAAAATGCTCTGAGGACCACATGACTTTAGACTATTGGATTTAAAAGAAATGTTTAATTAAATTACAGTTTAAATTAATATTTAAGTTCTAAAATACAGACACAACTTTTTTGGAATGACTATAACATGATAAACTGTAATAAATCATGACGATAAAAGTAGCCAATACAAGAGATTAACTTCATGCCTAAAACTTAAGACTAATGAGATAACTAAATAAACACTTCCTAGATAGATACTCTCAGTAATTACTGCCCTCATTTTGCCTGATGGAATATGCAACGAAGTGCACGTCCTTCCTTTCAAACAAGGCTGAACAATATACAGACGGTTTACTGGCTATACAATTATGCGAAGTGAGCTGTCCCCTCTTGCACTGTATTTGCTTTTCTCTTTTTTATGTAACTCCTATTCATTTTTCTCACGGATTCACTTAGAAAATGTAACTATTCAAAGTAGGATACAGTGATCCGATTTTAAAGCAATTTGCCGTACAGTGATAATAAAACAGTGCATTAAATATTAGCTATATAGAAAAAGTAACATAAAATGCATTAAACAGATCTATTGTTCCGATTACATATTTTACTAGTGCTCGCCCAATAATCGAAATGGCATTAAATGTAAACGAAAAGTTTTTTTTTTTTAATAAATATCTATGCCTAAGGCTCGTCAAAAGCATCTTCAAACCTTCAAAATTTCCTATCAATCCTTCAAATTCTTTCGTTTCGTTTCTTCTCTTCTTTTCGTTTCTTCAAAAAAAAACCTTCAAATATTCAAGTTATAAATCCAGTTATCCTGTGTTTTCAAAACTTTTAAACTTTAATGTTATTAATAGGTTTCTAATTTTAAAAATTCTGTTTCCCATTAAACAGATGTTTTAAATGAGTCGTTGCCAATCCATATTTAGGTCTAATTAACTCTGGTGAGCATATTCTAAGATTATTATACCTGCAATAGTACATCAGTACATTTTTCCTATCTATCAGTTGTCATAATTTTTTGTTTTATCTTATTTTGGGGCCATATTTACTGATGGGTTTTAGCAATAATACTAATTTAAAACTTTGGAAATATTGCTACCTATTTTTGCGGGGCTATTTGATAAGTATATGGATTCAGATATATGTATGTATATATGTATGTTTGAACATTCTTTCATTGTATGTACATGCAAGTATGTAGAAAGTAAACAAAAAATGTTTTAATTATACAAATTTGTAAGTGTTTCTAAAATTTTCACAAATAATATAATTGTAGAATTTCCACCATCCTTTGGCGGCCCCGTTAGACGTATGGGCTTATGCAAAATGTATACTTGGTTGCATACAAAGTGCAGATATCTTAGATGGAAGTACATGTATATGGATATGATAAATATTGAAGATCACCTCATTTTGAAAGTTCGATCAATAGGAGCTTCAAATGTTTAGTAGTAAGTATACAATTATATTGATCGATACATTCCACCGTGGGAGAGCCATGCTTGGGCACAAATAGGCCGGCTCGAGCGGTGTAAAACCACTGCTTCACAGAAAACCTTATCTTCAATAACCTTATCCTCAAAGGGCGGGCAGCGCATTATGACTCTTGAGTTGCAGGTGTCCATTCGTCTCTTTTGGGAGAAATTAGTTCTATTCGATAATGTAATTTTGATGCAGGAGTTGCTGAAAGGACACCCGATTATCCAGGCAGAAAGGCAGAGTCTTTGTACCTTGTGCAGAGGTCGCCAAAAGTTGTGGTCTTCGGGACCATAAAATTTTCACCACTAAAACCATTTCCCCTAGGACGTGATCTGATGTTAAATACGATGTTGTTTCAGAGACAAAATTACTACTACTGTAGGACCTAGTTACATTATCTTCATTTGGGTAAAAATACGCAGAGTATAATATAGGTATGAACTAAATGTTTGTACAATATTCTACATTGCAAAATAATTAGGGAAAAAACTGGTTAGTTCATTACAATATGCACAGTAATACAAGTAAATAAGAGCCTTGATGAGACAGTCAGAATCATAAAACTGGGTCAAAATGTCGTTCGAAAATCATTCTTGAAATTGTATTTATCTACTCGGTAAAAATGTACAAGGTTATTAGGAAAATACGTCTTGCGCTTACAGAGGAAAAAAAAATGAGTACTGGATTAATTTAAAAAGTTATTCTTGTTCTTACTGAAGTCTTACTTTTCTCAAAATTTTATTTAATAAACTAACTAAACTACTACTACTTCATTAGGAGTTATTCTTGTGTCGCGTATCTCCACTAAACATAATATTTAAACAAAGAAAACCCAGCCTCGGGCAACTATTCGATGATAAGACAAATTTTTGTTCCGTGTGATAATCGAACCTTAACAGACAGGATCTCTAACCACTAGACTAACAGTCATAATTTATAGAAATAAGGTACCCACTCATAAAATATTGATGTTTTTATGTGATTATAACTACAAAAAGTAGAGTCAAATGCTTAGTATGTTTGAATGAATATTTCGTTTTGACTTGATTAAAATAAACTACGAATATTTCACACCATTTTTTGTTTATTTTAACTAAAAGCTGACCACAGGCTGGCCCCGATGTCGAATTTGACAGCAGTTAATCATCTCTTTATTTTATTTTTCAATTAGGTACAATTAACTAAGATGCATCCAAAAAAAAAACGTATGTTTTTAGATTCTAGCTTGCACTTAGCCGACTGCAGCCAAAATTTATTGAAATATCGGGTTCATTTTAGAAGTAGAATATTAAAGCAGCAAGTCATTGATTGCTATTACTTTTGTCCTCGTTCTGGTAGAACCTTTTAATAGACTTACATGTTCTCTCCCCCAAAAAAAACACTTAAAAAAGCATTTAAAACAATCCATAAGCAGTATAATTATATAAAACGGGCCATACATCAAAGTCTTCAGCTTATACGATGATAAAATACATAGATTTTCGAGCGCGAGACTATAAAAATGATGTATATTCAGCCACTTTGTATGTTCAGCGCGTCGCTGGGTAATTTATCAGCCGCTGTTGTCGGCGAGTGTTCCAGCTTTGTTTCTCAACGCGACTGTACTACTGAGACACAATACAAATAATGGTATGGCACTAGTTTGCACTTTTGACGTCCTACCTATGCAGTAATGTACAGCGTTTTCATATTAGTACCATAAAACGGGAATTAATATTATGTAGATTGTTTTATAATAATTTTATTGTAATTTCGGAAGGAATGGTTATAGCGTGTCTAAAGAAATAAAAACAAAGTTAAAAAGTAGGCACAGGTCATGGTCACTGGTAGTGCCAGTGTAAATAATAAAGCGCTTGCAGAATGTAGTCTGCTGAGGAATTTAAATCTTAAACCGCAGCGGTTAGATAGTTTCCACAGGCGGATTACATCTAATTTACGACTTCATTCAACACGTTTCGCGATGTTACAGGGTGATTCGTGTCAATACCTTAAAAGGCGGATAAATTACTTTAAATAACATAAAATTAAAGAGAGAGTTACTTATTTATGGGTGTAATTTACCTATAACAAGTCGTCGGTGCCAGAGTAAACGAGCACACAAGCATGATGCTTTAAACATACTCATATATTGAGAAATATATAGTTAATTATGTTTATCATGCTCTGTTTACCACAGTACAAGCTCTGCTTAGTTTCTGATCAGACAGCCGTGTGTAAGATGTCCTAAGATATTATTATTATTTTTAAGTGCTTGGAGCAACCTGGACTCTGAAACCATTTATTTTGGAAATAATTTTACTACTTTTCTCGCCTATCGTCAAGATCATCCATTTATATTAAGTATATAATTAGTAATACGTATTCAATCTTTATTTTTGTCACAAAACTAACGGGTATTAGAGATTAGAGCTCGTTACTTACGGGCACCTCTATAACTAGATCGAACTTTATCTCAGAACCTTTAGATAGATTAAAAAACGCTTCTCACTTATTTAAACTGTATATATCAGATATTTAGATGTCACTATATTTTATTACGCTTCCAATTTTAGAGGTAGGTAGACTGCTTGCTATACTGATATTTATGTAATAGTTTATTATCTGACATTTTATAAATTTAAATGTTCACTACACATAGATTATGTAAAGTACCAGCGTAATATTAAAATCAATTTCAATATAATAGTATAATGTTCAATATAATTTAATGTTGATCGTTACACATTAATATCAATTCATTTTTTTTTGATATTTAAACATACTCGTAGTTGCGAGTGCTTTTAATTACTAGCAACCACTCACATAAGACTATTTCTGAATTGGTAAGCAATCCTTACTAATTCATAAGTAATAATTTCAGTCCACTTTTTAAGAGAGACAAATATCACACAGTAACCTTCTACTCATGAACGAGTTATATGAGCGGCTAAATGTTAATAGATTACAAACGACGTCGAGCGTATAATCGAAAAGTTTATAAAAGGACATTATAATGACTTTAAAGCAGAACGATTATACTTTCCAACGTCGCTTATTTGGGTTAACTAAAGTAGTAACTTATGAATTGCACTATATCAACTGCTGACAAGGTTCATACCTCAGTTTGAACTCTTATATATTTTATATATGTTTTAGTGTAGCCAAACTCTTTTAAACATGCTGCATTCCTTACTTTTAATTACAAAATGTTATGAAAGAATTTAATACTAAACATTTTCTATGGCCAAACGACATGCAATCACACATATGCACACATGTTAGTGACGAAAGGCGAACAAGTTTGGTACTTTAATTTTAATGACTTTCACAAGAGTACAGTAATGTCAAATTCAAGAGTAAGTATTTACAGACCTATTTTAAAATATTTTTTTTTTGTTTTTATGAATCAAAAATTTGTATCTTACTCAAACCAGGTCACTTTGTTTAACATATTTTGCAGGACAATAGCGTCCGTAAATAACGTAAACTTAAGATTAAAGTTACACTTCTATATCCTGCAAAATATTGTAAACAAAGTGACTCAAACTTTGACAGAACATAAATAAACTTACAAATGTGTGTGCTATAGATTACATATTTTTTTTTTAATTTTTAAAGTTCATTACGTTTTTACCTATGTTGTTAGGAACATTAACCTTTCGCCACTGTATTTTATAAGTATAATATGAATATGTACATACCCATGAAGCAGGAGGATATCGTGGGAAAGGTGCGATGCTCTTGGTGGCGATATTACTCGGCAATTCGTGCTTGATTCCTCTCTTTAAACGCTGTTTTCTTCGCTCCCGTGATTTGGATCTTAGCATAAGAGCCGCCTGCATACTTGCCAGGTTTGAGGCCGTTAGTAAGCTCCGGCAGAAAACTCAGCCACAGGCCTGCAGTGGCTTCCTGACCTAACCACACGCACACACGCACAGTCTCAGTGACGAGCACGGTGATCGACACTCTTTACGTCACATTCACAGTTACCCCGAATTGACACTAGTCAACTTAGTTTTATTAGTCTTCTAGAGTAGAGACGCCGACTACGACTAGCGCATCTACACTATCATTGACTAGCGATTTATATTGAAATACAAAGATTTTTATTTACACGTCAAACTCAATATCACTCTTATATCAGTTCCATCACAGAATAAAATACTTTCTCCTAATCTCACTTTAGAATGCTTTAGAATTTGATTGAGATAGGCACAAGAAAGGCTCAAAACTATTTTGTATTATATCTAATATAGCTATTAATAATTTAATTGTCGACTTATATTACGATATGTTTAGTGTAAGAAGAAAATATGTTATGGAAGCAAGCACAATTTGGCGTTTAATTTAATGTTTATTTAGATTATTGCCGTTCGTGAATCACACGCACTATGTATGCCCGATCAAGTTTCATTTCGTACATCGAGCCGTAGTCTCTGGTTCTTCGACACCTGCCATCGGACGCTAGTGCCCACTAGGTGTCGCTGTTTCATGGCCGGCCCACTTGTCTCACTGCACTCAATAACACTTCATAGTAATACATTTTACACACTTGAACGCGCACGCTATGCTACACTAAATCGGCGGCTAATTAAGAATCCCGAAAAAAAAGATGACGTCGACTGTACGTTGCATTGTCTCATATACATGCTTACATTAACTAGCTATGGAATATAGTAAACATTGAATACATACCTATGCACGCTACTTACATCGACGAGCGAAACTGCTAGAGCATATCCTAGTCCTCTGTACATACACAACACATAAGAATATGATGTACCATGCTTATGCTAGCATACATTGAAACACTGATATTGTAAATGTTGTGTGGTATACCTCTGCGGGGTCGCATGGCGAAGGCGGGGGGGAGAGCGGGACGGAGAGCGGACGGGCCGGAACAGGCGCCTGGAGGCGCGACTCCCAGTGCTGGCAGGAGAAGGCGCGGACGCCGGTCGGCGCGGGGTGGAGCGGGCTGTTTGGGTGCGGGCTCGGCGGCGCGGGCTGGCGGCCGTGCTGGCGCGCCTACAAAAGAGAAGAAAATTATTACTACCAAGGACGTATTATAACACTTTAACTTAGAGGCTTAACTTTGCTAAATACGTCATTCATGACTATATGAGCTACAGAAATCCATTGTAGCCTCGGCTATAACGTTACAAATGACAGTTCATCTGCCACGGCACATAAATCCCCACTTCTTCTGATGCATCTCTTTTTTGTGTTGCTGCCTAATATATTTCCTTTACTAACCGTCTAATACCTTTGAGTAGTAATTTAATATTAGATACATGAAAGTATTACCTTACGGCCCGCGAGCGAGGCGCCGCCCGCCGCAGCGTACATGCACCGCCGGCGTGCGACGCTCAGCTAGCGCCGTCCATCTTGTGGCAGCTGCTGCGCTGCGTCACGCCGGCTGCCCACCGCATCCGTGTGACAATCACCAACACCTGCGATATCATATACTTACACGTAGACATCAATCTATTATATAACGTGTTTATGTTTCTTAATTTAACCAGGAATATAAATTCATTAAATTTCTAAATTCAATTGTCAGAAATAATTTAAAGCTGCGTTGAATATAGGAAATCACTTAGGCTAGATGTGCTCTATGAGACACGATGCTGGGATAAGGCCTTTCACTGTTAGCTGTTAATAAAAAAATAATTAAATTAGGTTTTAGAATACGAGTCAAGTCATGCTCATCATAAAGATGCATTGTCAGCGAAACTGAAGCTGAAAAATTTCAGCTCCATCGGACCCGTAGCTAGTAAAAAGAAGAACTCTTGCGATTATCTGGCGCAGCTAAAATCACATAGTGCACGCCTGGCCTAAAGCTCGCATATAGGAACTAGACATAACAAGAAAAAACAGGTGATAAGCACAAGAGAAGATATTGAACTGCGTCTTTACCTCTATGTACACACGTATAATAATTTACATATTTATTACAAATCAAAAATCGTAGCACTTGAAGCTATAGAGTCAACAACCCCTCTGAAAATGGTATTCAAACAAATGTATTTGAAAATTTATTTAAAAACAATTTTATACTCATTTAACCCGCACAATACACAGGTTTGGTGTTGGGATAAGTAAAGCAACTATTATTATTTCAATCATTGCGATTGAACTACGATGACTACGTTGTAAGATTATTACTTGCGATTGCGATTCCTGCTTCATTGCCGACAAAATAAATTAACTCAATCTTCCCCTACATCGGTACTGTTATACCTTCATGGTGGTGGTGGTGATTGGTGGGGGTGTAATTTCTATTATCGTATTATCACGGCAATTATGGTTGTTTCGTATCAATGTGAGGCTTTAATTAAACCGAACGAAGTCATTATGTTGAAGTGTGTAATACTACATTGTTTATGTGTCATATATGTTTGAGTGTGTGTGTGTGTAAATGTTACAAATAAAACAAATTAAAAAATATGTATGAAAAGTTTACGCCATTACCGCAAATTAATGTAACCAAAGCAGATACTACTTATATTAATAATCTAACAACTCCAATTTATGGTTTAACATTATATTATATATATTTGATTCTTACGGGTTCAAAATTGGATAACCAGTTTTTATCTTAGACTGAATCATATTTATGACTAAATCTTTCAACCTATGACAATTCCTTCTCATACTAAATCCGGATTGGTGTTTTTTACATTCAGTTCTGATAGAGGATCTAACTCGTAATAACATTCCTTAACCACGGTATTGATAAATAAATACACAAACAAAGACATATATATATAAATAAAGAAAAATAAAATTAGAAAGAAAATATTTGAAAGTATTTTTAAAAAGAATAAGTGATTAACAAATATTCAAATAATATCCAATTCATATAATGGGTTTTGGTTTTTCCTTTACTTATGAGTCTGCTCTTCGGTCCGAGTAACTTCTTGTCCTAGTGCATGATTCTAGGTTAACGAGATTGTAATGAATGACAGCGAATACTATGTATGCTCTAGGTACATATCTCTTCATTAAAATGATTTGTTCCAGCCGGTGCAATTACTTTTTTATCGATTTCCCTCGAGAAATTATTATACTTAATGTGGTTTCAAAGGTTATGATACTAAAAACGTATTTACCGACTACTTAAAAAGATTGTAAAGGAACAATAGACGTCAAAGTGTTTGATGGCTTAACTCCTTCCTTCTTGAAATACGGAATCTTAGAAAAAGAGCTGTTAATTGAAAACCTCCTCCTTTTTGGAGTTTGTTTGTTACCTCATAACTCCTTCTTTTATGAACCGATTTAACAATAAAATGTGTGAAATGATATGTTTTCCAATTGGTCTCACAGAAATTTCATCAAAATGGGTTCAGTGGTTGGGTTCTTATGTATTATGAAAAATAAAAGTAAAAGTAGACTAAATTAAAAACTTATTGAACAGACTTCAAAAAAGGTATATCTGTATTTGGTTGTAATTTTTATTTATTATTGAAAATAATTTGAAAGGCACATTGAAGGTGGTTATCAACTTTATATAGTGGATTATGAAAATTCAATTCAATTCGACATTCCTTATTTAATAGGTATATCCATTTTTAATGAGTTAAATAAAGTGATCGGAATTTTGTACTAAATAAGTTTATTTGAAATAGTCAAAACGAGACAACGGTGTAGTTACGCTGTTGGGTCGTCTTGACTGTGTCTGATGTCGTAGGGTCATGTTATATTCTGGCTATCGAATTAAATAGAAGTAAAAAAATACTATTATGCCGCTCGTTATTTACACTTGTTAAGTAACCAACCATTAAACGTTATTGCCCCATAAGCCAATTCCTTTAATCTTTACTAAAACAGCTTTGTACTTATGTTGATATAGAAATAAAAAAGGTCACTAATTTAACAGCTAATTTGTTATCTATTGAGAAAGTTGTAAATGATTTGAGAAAGCAGGTCATGGTGGTTTGGAAGACAATGGAATGGCTTGGCTAACAAGTTTAACGGCTTGCTATAAATATTTATTGCTCATAATTACCGAGTATAAATACAAACTATAGTGTTTGTATATATAGAAATTGGACACAAAGAAGATAGTTAAAGACTTGTCACACTTAAGTGAATTTTAAATCGTCTAAGATTATTGAGACGCGCTAAAAATTATCTTGCCAAGAAACTCTTAATGGTGTCATTTTTTTTGTAATTTTATGTGATATAAAAATAATAATTATAGATGAATATTAACATCACAACTATCGAGTGCTCAGACAAAGATCCCTTTCCTTCTACTGCCTTCCTTTGATAATAAATGTCTCTTAATATTTAGGTGTGTGACAGGACGCAAAATACAACAAAAGAACAACGACGAACGAGCATAACCAGTAGCAGACACATTTTGCTGCACATTTTGTCTTCCTTGGTCTCGCACTAACCACTACAATTAAAACAAATTCCGTAACACGTGCAGTCCCATCTTCGCACATTATTATAATCTGTACGCAAATGTGTTGAACAATTCTCTGGAGCATTGTAGAACAAGATTTGGTAAACGCCCTACTCGGGCAAGTCATTAATGTAGATTGGCGCGAGCCTCGCTTCGATTGTTTATTCTATTAAACTTATATCGTTGTTGGAAACCCTAGCAGTTTTAGAATTAGTTCATACATACATACATGCAGGTTTGAGAGGACTGGCTCACTACTAATTGTTAGATATACATATCTTATGACCTAGGTAAAGAGAAATTAGAATGGACGCAGTAACTTTTTTTGTGTAGCATTTAATGAACGGATTCACATTGCCGTACCCTTCGTAAATTTCGAATACACAAGCTAAGAATACACAAAAGAACAATGAGTACTGTAAAACAGAATAACGGGACAAAGATATTAGAAAATATAAAATTGAATAAATTCTAGATGCAAATTATAAACCACTTGTTTTGGATCAATCCCAAAATGAAAAACGTTTACTTTAAATTAAATCGGCAAAAAAAGCCATTAAAAATTTTGTATCATCTGAAGACAAATACGAGTACACTTATGTCTACATGTCCTATAAGGATAACATGTTTGCTTTAAAAAAAAGAAGAGTAAGTAAAACATTATGAAGTTTTTATTTGTGTAACCCAACAGTATAGATCTAAATATATTTTGTTGGGTTGAACATATGTTTATTGAAAGTTTCTATGAAATTGTCGGCATGTGCTAACAAAGCGCATATGTGGATGGTAACTTTGATATTTACCAAAGTACTTTTGTATTCCTCTAACAGAGAATCAAGAATACGCAATCCATGGAACAGTTTCTGAAAGTTTTTCTTGTATTGTTTAATGTTTCATTACCCAAAATGGACACAACGAAAATTGTAACGTATAACTCGTTAGTACAGAGCTATAACTATCAGTTTTAAATCCTAATTCATGTAAATGACTCTTTTTTTTTTCATATTGTAGTGGACAAACAAGCAGAAGAGATGGTATGTGACACCCGTCATCCATGGACAACTGCAGCTCAGAGTCGCAAGTGCCATGCTAGCACTATCCTTAAGGATTACATCCCATTAGTATGGGGAATTGCGTTTACCTCATAGCGGAACACAAGCAGACCGGTTTTCTGTTAAAGTGCCAGGCATGGTACTACGACAAAACTATAGGTAGAATTAATAATACGTAAGTGAGTTTTTAGGATTACTGTTTTCTAGGTATAAACCAAATATCTTTTATAAGGGCTAAGCTACGGGCGAAAGCTAAAACCTCCCTTGAGGCAACATATAGTGCTATAAATGACTGAAAGTCAACTCCGTTAGGAATAATTCCTGTGTCGCGAGGGCTTTACAAACATTCAATCAACGGACACAAAGAACACCCAGACTCGAGACAACTATTTGTGGATCACACATTTTTTTTCTCTTGTGGGAATCGAACCCGGTTCAGCAGTCAGGATCACTAGCCACTAGACCAACGGGCCCGTCAATTAGATAAAAAATATAAGTTTTTAGCATTGAATATCTATATAACTAATTATATTATTCCCCAAACATAATGAAATTTTGCATACACGATGTCAACGAAAGCGAAAAGGACATAGAACTTTCTAACTTTCATCCATAAAAAAGTCGCATTCTCAACACATAATTGCTCTACAATAGAAGAGTCAATTCTGCAACTTTATAAATATTACAAAGTACTTTTGTATTCGTGAAGTTTTTTATATATTTTTATTTTTTATAATTAGTTCTATAGATATTCAATGCGAAAAACTTACTTTTTATCTAATAACAATGAATTAAAATATGAAAAAAATAATAAAAAAATCACGTGACTATGGAAGTGCCACGAATGGTTGCCATATTTGTAAGGTCATGTTAAAGCGATTTCATGGTAATACAGCGTTCACTGCTATTACGCGTGAATTGACGAAAAATATCTAAAATTTAGTGCTGAAAAATATTTGTTAAAGTTAATTGTCATTAGCTTTGTGTGATCAAGGTTTTATAAAGGCAAATTCTGATAATATACCTGATGTTAATATATTTATGATAACTAATATTTCAAAAAATTACATTCGGTTCAATTTTGCCGAAGTTAGAGGTGCCAAGACATCAATCAAGGTAAGTTTGTTAAATAATAATATTATAACATTTATTACAACAATCTTTAGACTCTACTTGTTGCTTTCCATCAGGCAGAGTGGAGTTATAAAGGTAGGCTAATACATATATAAAAAAAAAACATTCATTCTGATATACAACCTAGCGCGTTATAAAATTATAAAAATATTAAGTTGAATCCTACTTATTAGATAAAGATATACGAATTTATTATTTAATGGTGATAAATTATCATTAGTGAATTATTTAATGGTTTTATATTCTCAATAGCAAATTATTTAATTATCTTAAATTAATAATAGCAAATTTTGTAATGCTTCAGCCCTTCAAGTGTAGTTAAAAAAGAAATATTTACTAGTCCACTTATTCAATTAGCAAATTTAAATGAATACTTATTAATTACAATAGTATTATGAAATACTTACGTCGAAATGATCTTCATAGCAAAAAAAATGATTGTGTTTTGGAACCATTTATTTCGACGCTTTTCATCTTGCATTTAAAAACATTTTTTCGGGAGTTGTTTTCTTCGTATTCGTACATCCATTATGTACGAATACGACGAGTAAGATATACGAAATAAGAACGATAACTTCTAATGTTCGACATTTTCGATATATTTTTTTAATATTTTACGATAACAGCAGAATTGAATAAATCAAAAGAAATAGATCACAATGTATTATTTCTGTATACTGCAATGAGTGAAAACTATGACGAAATTATGACGTCACAGGCGCTCGGGTTCGTTCGAGAGCTGTCGGCGTGTTTTCGGTACTGGATTTTAAAAAATATTTTTAATTTAATATAAAACTTATAGATGATCTTTCCATTGATCACAAAAGAATATCAAAAACTTAATTGTTTGTTGAAGCTTTAAATAAGAAATTACAAAACATAAAATATTGATTCAGCAAAAACTAACATTGTTTTTCGTCAAGACCAGTCCAAATTTTTCCTCTGCCGTTACGAACTACAAACTAGAGTCTGTTAAATATAACGATGTACACAGCCTACACAAGTTGTAATTAACTGCTGTTTGTACCTTGTGTTAGAACACCCTAGTAATGTACCTTTACATCTCTAGGGTGTTGTGTTTTGTCCTCATAGTGACGTCACATGTGACATCACTTTGAGGATGATGAATTGACAATTAGGGTTGTCTAAATTAGGCACATGCAAATGTCTGTGGTGTCAGCGAGTTAACATTCCATTACACGTTACATAAATGTGCTTACTACCTATAATGTGGTAGTAGGTCAGGGTACCCAGCAACTGAGAAGAATCGTAAATAATATGTTGTTATTTAAATCGAAACATGCATTATTTTTCTTTTTATTAGGTCTAAATGACGCACTCTTTTAGCAAACGCATTAGCATAATTGAAGAAAATACATTTTAATGAAATCTACTATTATTAATACAAAATCTAGAAACATTTTAATTAATTAATTTTATAATATATTATTATGTATATTTGTACAGCGTAAAAATAGACGTGTATTATATACCCTCATTTTGCCGCCCTTAATCTCGACCCACTTACGTAATAGTGAGCAATCCCTGGAATATCGGACTATATTGAAAAAAAAAGGGAGGTGAGAATAGAATAAAAGGAATATTACTTATACGATAAAGTATTTATGTATGCAAAGTTACAGAAAAGAGAAAAGTAGGTAACAAATGTATTTGACACTTCTTATCGACTCAAGTGGTATACACACATATAAATCCCATGGATAATACTGCAGCAATTTTTAATTGGAATAATGAACCAAACAAACACAGTAACAAAAGTTATTTTAATACTTTCGCTATGTTTATGAACTGAATTGGGATTCAGAATTCCTTTTACTATAATCCAGAATCGGTAACAGTTCAAAGCCCGTTAAGATCGACCGATTACAGTTAAATATCGTGACGTTGCCATGAAAAAGTAATAAAAATTAAATATATTTTTTTTTGTAATATTATTACTTACCGATTCTTATTTATGACGCATATAAAAGAGAATCGCCAAAGCTATGGAGTGCTGTAGACTTTCGTAGAATGAAGCTACGTAGTATCTACAACATGCGTAGCGCATGCTTAAAATCTGCTACGTAAGTCCTTTTCCGGCTCAACCGGAGTATTAACAATGCCTGCATTCAACTTCTGAGTGAGGTAGGCTACGGGAGGACAATTCGCCCTTTCCTCTTTCCCCTGCCACCCCTCCCCTCATCCTCATCCTCATTAAAGGCGAACAGCGCACTTGTGACTCTTGAGTTGGAGGTGTCCATAGACGGTGGTTATCACTTATCATCAGGTGACCCGCCTGTTCGTCTGACCCCTTATACAATAAAAAAAAAACAAGTGAAGTTAGGTTTTTATTAAAAGCTTCCTTAGTATCTTGCATGTCCGTTCTTGAAGTAAATTTGAATAAAAGTAATAATGTATATTTATTTTATTTTGAAATTCTCGAACGCTTATACTTAGCTTGTAATGTAAGAGGTAAAGCAATTAATCCTCCAACGCACTAGTTCTTCATACATATATTATAGCTACTTCTTTCGCTTATTCATATACATATATATATATAAATGTAGCCTTGTCCATGACTTCTTCTGTAAAAGGAGTATCTTTATAGCCTACAGGATCGATCGATGTTTTTTTTTTTTTTCACTACCTATTATTGTATTATTACGGATTTTTATACATGTATGTTGTACATATCAGTCCTTGCCTACAAATATAATTTAATCACAATATAAGTACACAAACTTATAAATAATTAATAGCTACGTTTATTAGCATTTTGAGTCATTTGTTTCATTGCCTACCTGTGTGTATTGCTAGTTTATAATAAAACATAGTTAGATCACAATAAAAGTAAGTACACATTCACATTATGATATTGATTGTTGATATTGATTGATTGATTGATATTTTGATTGATTGATATTGATTGTTGATTGTTCATTTAACTTTTAAATCAATAATTAAATGAAAACATAAGTTTTTATTTGTGTACTGATAGTTTTCTCTTTTATAGTGAACCTTTATATAAGTATGTGTATTTATTATCAGAAGACAATTTTATATCGTGCTCAAATTCAGACGTGTAATCAAACAGTTTACTAATTAAGGCTCAAACTTAAGAGAATTAAATATAAACTAGGTTCATTTCAAATGGCTGGGCTCGATTAAGGTGCAATATGAAAAACCTCGACCTCTGAAATAGGTATGTTTCCCTGTTTCAGAAGTGAACAATCTTAAATTAAAAGTTAAATAAACTATAAACTAACTGAGCCGGCAAACTTCAAAACGTTGGAGTGTTTTTTAAAGTTGAAGTTCCCCCTCCAAGATATATTTTAATTTTGATGTTTGTATAGTTATTCCGCTTCTTGGAACGGAGATAAAGGCAAGAAATCAAAGATCAAAGCCTTTTTTGATTTAAAAATAATATAACTAACCTATCTTTGTTTTATAAACATGTACATACTATATAGATGTCAGCACTAAGTTGTGTGACAGTACAGTATGTTTTACTGGCAATTAATCAAAAACTGAGACAGAAGGGTAAACAAAAACAAAAAATATAAAAAACAGAGTTAAACAATCAAGTAACATTTTAGGTATGATTTAAAGTTTTTTATTACAATATTTAGTCTCCATTTGCTGCATTTGCGTGCACCTATAAACATAAGATTTTATAAAGAAGTACGTATGTTACGCATGCATGTAATCACGCCCGTATTCAAGAAGGGGTAAGCAGAGTCTTATGAAACGCCAACATTTGGTCAAGTATTGTTAAGTCCCACTTACGTAATAGGCACAAGGCTATTGTCGTCATCTTTAAGAAAATTAAAAGTATATTGAAAAGGAAAGAGAGGATAGGAAAGATAGGCAATTGAAATTGCTTATAAGGATGGGTTCAGGAATGTAAGCAATGTCTTAAGAAGGTCAGGTCGCATATCGTGGAACTCTAACATACACACATATTTTTCGATGTGTTAATGTCGGCTATATATACATATATCGTTTGATGACGGTTACTAATTTCACTAGTGCTGATATGTATGGTATGCTCGTCGATTTTATCAAAAAGAATAGCTGTATGGATTGTGAGCTTTGATCGCGGTTGTTCATGTTGACGGGCTCGGCGAGCGTGACCGCTAAAATAGGTTAAACGATATGACGTCATCACGAGATACTGCCTTTGAGACAGCTCGTCAGACGTATAAAACAATCACTTATTTTAAATGGTGCTTTGTTATTTTGGAAATTTTATTTTTTATTCTCGTTGTATGATATATTTTGTAAGATGAAACATAAGTTCACTTCGTTATGAAATACAAAAAGCAATATCCACATACAAACACTATCTCATTTCTAGAAGAATAATGAGTCAAGGTATTAGCAAACATACAATACATAACGATAATTAAGCGGGTAGGTAGTACTTGTACTTTCAGTGATCTCGATTTAATCAAAACAAATACTATCTTCAATAATTCATTGACTTGCATGGGTGATGATAACTATATCATGATAATAACTCAATAAATATAAAAATATCACACACAATACAATATTTTAAACTTTAAAAAAATCTACGTATAATTAAAAACTATAAAAAGTCATCATAGAAATGTTATCCGAGAATGTTTTGAGGACAAGAATAACTTGTAAATAATGGACAATGTTCTTGTCATAAACCTCTACAGATTCAGTTAAAGATATTGTGTTGAATAGTTGAATTTCACACCAGTCAAGGTAAATCATAAGGAGTTGTATTCTTTGTCTGTAGTGTTTGTTTGTAAATGGAAGTAAACGGAAAGCATACACTTCCAAATTAAAAAATAGTTTTCTAAATCTATGAATAAATGAAATATGTATGTAGTTAAGCAAAATTTAATTTACATGCTATATGCTAACCACCTAAAGATTGAAAACGCTTATTCAGATAAAAACAACTCATAACGCATTGTGGTCACTGTAAAACATCCACTATGCACTGTGGCAAATACAGAAAGACCACATAGCGAAGTTCGTGTCCTGATTATCATAAAACATGACCACAATGCGTTGTGGTAATGCAGAACAGCCATGACTCGTATTGGAACCATGTATGGACCACAGTGATTCCTTATATCCCCATATCACGAATCACTGTGGTCCCCCTAATCTCGAAATTTGTTGATAAAAATGCTTAGGAAATACTTCTTCCTGTAACAAGTAAGTTTTAATTCATCGTTTAACTGCAAGAAAACCGAACGGTTGAAAATCGCAGCAAGACGTATTCGTCATTATACCACACATCGTATTTTTTTTTGTAATAAAATAAAAGAACAATTTTATTTATTAGGATCCAAATCAAAAGGCCATGGCAAAAGTTCTTGTAAAAATAAATAGCAGCCAAATTCTAAATCTTTACAACAGAAGTGATTTCTTCAAAAGTTTTTAAATGTAACTTGTTGTTGTTACTTTTTTATATAAAGAAAACACAATAAATAACAGTGACCACAACGCGTTGTGAGCTGTTTTTCACTCAAAAAGCATTTTCCTGGAGCGTAACATATATCTAAGATGAACGACAAACTAACGTATATACATATATACATGTACGTTAGTTCGAAATGAGAAAAAAAAAACTTCTTTGTCTTTCAAATAAACATATCAGAGATTCTATCTGATCCACAATTTCTTACACATAGAAACACAGGTTTTGATCCTAAAAACACCGACTAATAACGAAGTTTTATTTCAAGATAGTAATAACTTATTATTTACAGTAATAGTTTTTTCTAACAACAAAGACTAACAAGCATATTTCTAATACCGACACAAGCACACATTCATTACCGTCAAAGAAAGTCTCATATATAATGTGTACAGTTTTGGAAGCAAATGGTGCAATAAGCTGGCCGACTCCTACCTACAGCCATTATGCTTGCGATTGTACTACCGTTTGGCCGTATCTGACTCAATTCTCCTCACACTATTGAATTTAAAAAATAAGCACAATCGGAACAGATTTAACATTTATGTACTTTTCTAGGCACAAAGGATATATAACAAAGGAACACTGTTCAGTTACTATTGCGGTCGGTATCATACAAGCTATACAAAAATAATATTGCAATTCTGTTTATATTTCATCCCGGTATTGTGTATGTTATACGTTGTTTGGTACAATATCGCGTTACAGTTATTTGGTTTGAATGGACGTGATTTCTATTATTTGATACCTTGTTAACAAGTGGCGGCAATGAAATATTATTGAGCATTATAAGACTGGAAGTGAAAGAGCAGTGCTTAATGCCATCGGCGTAATAACACGGCATTACAGAAAACCGGTTGTCAAGCAGAAGCTTGCGTTGCGTTTTATCGAGTTACCGGAGGCCCTATCATCCTTTCTCACCCCCTCGGCGGCGGCGACGTAAGTCACATACCTTGTAGTGACCCTTGTAGTGTAGATATTGCCACTGTACCATAAAAAAGAGACACTAGTTTACTAAAGACAATCCTCTGTCTATAGAAGATATATGACAGAGAAACTTAATGGAGATAATTGTTTGCCTTCTTACAAAGCGGTGTCTAGACCTAAACTTGACAGTGTTTTACTCTATGGATCCTAGAAATAATATACTAATATACTTTTTAATAATAAGGTAAGAAAAGGTAAGGGTTTTGAGGTATAGACAAAATAACTATTATGCGAGTAGATCCACGGATTTTATTTTATGATAGGGGTGGCAAAGGGGCAGACGGGTCACGTGATAGTAAGTGACTATCGCTGCCTACGGACACTTGCTATTCAGGAGTCGCAAGTACCATTGCTTTCACGAGTCCCCCTCCTCGGGGAGCTGTGATTGAGCATCCAGTATCCTCACTAACTCGGTGAAATACAAAGCAAGCCTTTATCACAACCGGGTAGGCTGTTGTATTAGTCCGGTCAAGCATATTCATAAGTATCTAAGATAGTTTTCACTCGTCAAGACATGTAGATACTATATCTCTTTGTAGGCTTGAACTAAGCTTCTGATATGAGTTCTAGAAAACGGTAAACATATATACTTTGTGTTGACGTAGACGTTGTATATCAAGTAAGCTACGCTCGAAATTCGTTAAAAGACAAACAAATTACAAACTTAACAACATGTACGTGTGCTAGAATTAAATGACGAAATAAAAGCTTATTTAGAATTGTATTTTGTTTTACTGGAGTGTGGTAATGTGATTTTAATGACAGTGCAACCAACATCACCAACAAAATAACATCTGTCAATATAAGCCCAATATTTACAAAGGCGGTATCAATATTTTGTGACCCAAATAATATTTATAAAGAATGGAAAGAATTTCTAACATTTATTTAGGCGACTAGTTACTTAGTAAGAGAACTCCGACTTTCCGGCACGAGACAGTTCGAGTTACAGGTATGCGACCCTGACTTGCTTGAGCTATTGCTTTTACTCCTCAATCCATTTAAATAAGCAATATCCTTTTCCTTCCTTTTTTATCCTCCTTTTGCTGACAGTACATCCCAAATGTTCCAATATTATTCCCAAAAGTACCCGGATGTAATGTTATGTAAATGGGACTGGATTATTTTTTCGGGTGATAATTAATTATGCCTTAGAAGGGGTAGGCCTACATTAATTCAGACCTAAGTGTCTGTATGGTATTTAGGCCGATGAGGTGTAATATTGAAGGGATATTCTATGACAGTTTGGTTAGGCTCTAATGACTTTCGTTATCAATTAACTTTAACTTTAACTTTTTTATTAAATTCATTCATTCATGGGTCATACTATTTTAAACCTATGCAAAATAGAGGAAAATAACTTTGTAACGTGTATTTAGTTGGAAATATCACAAGTATAAAAATTAGCTGTCTACATAATAGTTATCTCGTCTATGCCTTGGTAATAGCACTTTTTCGTGGATGGAATATACATGCCACTGACCACGTTTAAGCTGAATCTCATAATCATTTATAACATTAATAATAGTTAGACAGTCAGGTTTAGGATGTATTCTTTTGACATCCATGGCTTCACAACCGCTTTTTTGTTAGGTACCTTTTTTTTTATACTATAGGGGGACAGACGAACAGACAGGTCACCTGATGGTAAGTGACACCGCCGTCCATGGACACTTGCAACTCAAGAGTCGCAAGTGCGCTGCCCGCCTTTGAGGGTGATGAGGGATGGGGGATGCAGGGAGCGGAAAGAAGAGAAGAGGGATGAGGAGACGGAAAAAAGGAGAAAGGAGATGAGGTAGAGAAAAGGGGGGAGCGGGAATTGGGCCTCCGGAAACCTCACTCAATTCGGGGAAATGCAACCCAAGTGTTACTTCACAACCGGTTTTCTGTGAGGCCGTGGTATCGCACCGGTCGAGCCGGCCCATTCGTGCCTAAGCATGGCTCTACCACTCTTAAAAACGGCCTATGGAACGGCATCCATACATAGGTCTAATTGTATGAAGAACTATTTGTTTTTTAGTTGAAAACTTAACTTAAATTAAACACCTGATATAACTCATGCAGTCACTTAACATTTTGATCTCCTGCCCTAGTTAACGTTCAGTTAACACATATCTAATAATCTTATTACTAGAATGAATACGAGTAACTTCAATGTAATACACTGTCTTACAAGATTATTCAAAAACCTACATATCTATCTACATGTATACTTAAGACCGGTTGGCGTTAAACCCAAATTTCTATGAAGTGCACTTGGTTTACAAACTTAATACACATCTACATATACTCACGGCTTCATCCCCAAAAGGTGTAGGTAGAGACGTCTCCATAGTCACTTTTTGCCAGCCATAATTTAGTCCTACTTATGTAATAGGGGCAAGCCTATTGCGTCCACGGAGCACAATATGACTGTATACATACTGTCTGATAAATAACAGTCCGATCCCTTAGTCACCTTTTACGACAACCAAGGGAAGATATACGCAAACTAGTTAGAGTTTGGATGGATGGTTGTTACTCAATCAGGACAGAACGGCTGAGCAGAACTGAATGCAAATTGGACGGCGCATGCAAAAGCTTATTTTACAATATACTTATATCGTCATATAACATGTACCAGTTGAAATTGTGTAAGCAACGGATGGTCGTACTATTTATTAAATATTTATGAACCAATATAACTTAAAGGGCAAAATAACAAAGTAAGTATCTGCAAGTTTATAGCTACAAAAGCACGTCACATATACTCTCACATGTACCCCAAACGCAAGTATTTATAGGCGATAAGCCTATTACAGTCGCCCAGGTACAATGAGAATTTAAATTGGGATAATATATATTATTTAAGAAAAAGAGACGATAGGATGGATTAGGCAGTGTAAGCTATCGCTCATGCAACACTGAATTTTGAGTTGTTGCTTAAGCAGTCAGTGTTGCCTACTAATCTCGAATCTTGAGAGTATCTGCACATATTTTTACTACACTTATGTGCCTAGACGAACAAATGGTAGCTGATGGCAAGTGAGAAATCCAAGAGTCGTAAGTGAACTGTGGGCCTTTGGAGCAATTGGGGATGAGGGTTGGGTGGAGGGGAATGAGGAGAGCGCAAGTTGGGCCTCCGATACCATTACTCACTAGGCAAAACAATGCAATCATTGTTTGTCACTTCGCTAGATTAACACTACAAAAATAACCGTTTTTGGTGTAGCGCTCTGTAGAACTCTAAGAGTGGCGTAACAAAAGTTTTTAAACATTTGTAGCACTTTCCACGCTCGGCATAAAAACATTTCTGTGAATTTTCATTACATTCGTACAGTGCAATCGTGCATTTAATCTGATATGACTTGTAGTAACGAAACTTTACTATGTTACGTTTTAGTAAAACCAGGTATCATGAATCATGAAAATTCGTTAAACACCGAGGTGGAGGTAGTAGGGGCACTGCAGAAACCATGAATTAAGGAGGTGAATATATTTGTGGATTTCTTATATTTTATAAACTTGCTTCTTTTATGAACTATCAAACTACACCGAGAATTACTACTACTTTGAACTAGACCGCCAACTAGATAAGGACAAATCGAGTTTTGCTGATTTTGAACTCGCGATCTCTCACTTAAAAATGTAAAAGCTGAGTAGAAATGTGCGCTATCATTCCACTTTGTTGATTTTACTGAATAAATTTATATATATATATATATTTACATACACTCACGACTGAAAAGGTAGATATTAACACAAAACCCATTGGTTTTGTACATTTACCAAATAATACTTTAACAAATATTAATTAAAATTATTTTGTAACGTTAGACACAAATTTGTAGTTTGTGTGCAACACCTTTTAGAAAATAAGATACTTGTAGGTCTTCATACCAAAAAAAAAAGAAAAAATTATCAACTTTTTTTCAGTTATTGTGCCGGCTCTAGCAGGTCACTGACTTAGGTTACGAAATATATTTTTATTAATAATTATATGTTTGTATAGCATATATACATACATACTTTCATGTCTGTATCTCTGAGGGGTAGGTAGAAGTGTATTAAACATCCACATTTTGTCAATTTCAAGCGGGCACTCCAGGAACTCAAGGTGGCAAAAATGGTTTTGCTTGGAAGTATAAACAAGAGCTTGAAGACATCGGGGTCGCATGTCTGTAACTCGAACTGGCTATAAGCCGCTCCGAGACCTTTACTTAATAGCAATCAGTGTGTTATATTCTTATAGCAATATGTGTTAGTTAGCTGGTAACCTGATATGCTTAATTACTTCTTTAGGTGCACATTCTGAGCACAACATTTCATCATTTCATTCACAACAGACTATTATAATAGAGATATTACTATTAAACTGGAGAGATATTATCTACCCTTATAATATTTTTAATACAATTCTGTACCTCTTATCTTAATATAGTCTTCTGCTCACTCAAAAGTTTCCATGCCTATACATAAAACTAAAAAACCTTTTTTGAGAATGATACATATATGTATGTATGTATGTTCTATCTCCTGCCAAAACCGTAAAGAGGAATCTCTGCCAATTACTTTATGTTAAACAAATGTGTGTGTGGGTATCTATTATAATAAATATAATCAAATAGATACAGTTAATAACATTGGCACAGTCAGATATACCGCGAAAATGGAACGGACAGAAGAGGGAAAAAGACTGTATATTTACTTTATCTTAATAAAGACGTCGAAACGGTATTAGGCTTTCAGTGATATACTCGTATTTATTTGTTAAGGAATAGTTTCATAGAACATGTATGTATATATGTATATATGTCTTTAAGATTTATACGTATATTACAAAATATTTTAGGTAAGCAGCATGAGTATGTCTCAATGTTGACAACCTCTGTATCGCGGTGACGTTCAACTACAAAGTCAAGAGGTCAGAGAGGTCGAGATTCTGGTTCAATTTCCGCTCACTGAAAATATTTGTATTTGTACCTCCCGTTATAATGGGGATAAAGTCGTGAGCGTATGTTTGTATGTATAAGATATTTTAGTTTCACTAGCGATGATACCGTTTCGCTTCTAAATGTTAAAGCTTGATACTTTATACCCAATATGAATGCACAATAAATACTCTAAATATAAACTTTCACCTTTAAAATAATAATATGGTTTTATTCTTTTTTCCGCACTAGACGATATGTAGATCCATAGAACTTACAGTTTACATCATATTTTCAAGAATTCGGGAAACCAAATTTATACACCTACACTCTGAGGGAACGCTTATTAACCGCCTCCTATCGGGTGTATGTTCTTCCCCAGTCAATATGCCACTATTCAAACAGAAATCTACAGTACTTTATTCCCTACAATCACAGAGCTGAGAAATGTGTGTAACAAGACTATTTATGCTCGTAAAATGTAAAATAAAAAAATAAAACTGTTTTTAGCATCCTAAAAATGTGTTGTCATTTCAAAGAAGCCTGAAGTACCTGTCTTTTCTTCGATGTGAATATTTTAATAAAAATGTATACATACACACAAGTTTGCTAGCTTAAATATGTAAAATTAATGTGCTGTACGCATAGTGTATAAGGCAAAATCAAAAAAATCTAAATCAAAATCGTTATTTCAACTGAACCTATCATAGTTTTTTTTTGAATTGTCAAGAGAGGAAGTCGTTCAGACTAAGTCAATTACTACGTATACGTAGATCGGATTTCTTGGTACACTGGCAGGTCAACTGTCTATCACTAAGTAGTGCAAAGTTCGATAATCAATATTTAAAAAAAAATAGTGGAGTTCCGCCTTCAGTAAAAAATAAATATAAACCATCGATAAATAGTAAAAATGCGTATTTTTGCAACAATTGGACCGGCCTGTTGGTCGAGTGACCTTGACGTCGCGAAAAATTTGTTTCATCTACAATTAGTTGTCTCGGGTCTAGGTGTCATTTGTGTCAGTTGTATGAATGTTTGAAAATTCTTGACTTGTCGTGTCTTTAAAAATATGTATATATTTAAAGACTTATTTATAATGTAACGTAATTTATATATTGATCGACTAACTCCTTTTGTTAAGAAGTTATACCTTCCACCAACAGCTCACCAACATGAGACGCAACTTAATAGCTTTAGAAAGTATATTAAAACAACTTTGTTAGCGCCTATAAAATTTGAGGGATTTTTTCGACTTCCCTGGGATCCCATCATCAAATTCTGACTGTTACCATGGGACCACAACAGAGGTATCCTTTTTCAACTAATAAATAAACTTGAAAATCTGTCGACATTGGAGAAGAAATCGTTTAACATATTTAATATATTGCAAATCATATTCGTCGAACAAAAACAGGAGGTTCCATCTACTCTTTTTTGAAGTTGGTTAAAATGTTGTCTGTAAATTTCGATATGCAATAGTTCTGGACTGTTATAATTAAATTAAAGTTATAAATATTACATATTTATTTACTTATTACGTATTGGTATATATTTCTATAAATTTTATGTTAATTCCTCTATTTGCATTTTAGCACAGTGTTTATATATCACAAAAGAAATCATAAAAGAAGAAATTCACTTTTTTATCTATTACTAATATATATTTAAACTCAAAAAACTGAAGCTTAAACCGTTTTGTTTTATATCAAAAGTTGAAAGTTACAAAATGTTTCGTTCTCCTAGCGGAAACTTTTGCTTTAATAAATGTTTGTTTTAAAAATGATTTTTCAGTAATATTTTTCGATGCGGTTATAACTTAAAAAGTAATGTAAAAGCTTTTAAGAACTAAATTGAATGACATGACAGAAAAAGAGAAATAATGAAATGTTTTCTACCTACTAGATGTACTGACAAATTATGGGAATAAACATACATATAAACAAATACAAACCGTTTATCACACACGTCGACGTTCAACCATTACCTAGTTAACACAGTGAATAAAAAAAAACTTTTTTTATCCAATGGCATATTTAATAATCAATAAAATATCGAAGGCCATAATCCTCTTCCATGCGCCCTCTATGTACCATCACCATGAGACAATGCAACAATTTGCCGCAATTGACGGTCTAGCACTTTTATTATCATAAAATATAATCGCGAATTTCTACGGATTACACGAAAATCAACCGCGACAGTGACGTCACCTTTAATGAAGAAAGAAACGAGTTCGAATTTATGTGGTTCGGCCACGAAGTGACCCCCGATAGGGATGACCTGCGTCAAACTCAAAATCCCTTAATTAGCCTGCCGTGTACCATTTAAGATTCGAGTTTGTATGACACTGCACTGTTTTGCTGGTTCCGTACGCGCGGGCGATGGTGGCGCGTATTTTGAAACGCGTAGGTGCGTTCGGCGAGGAGAGAGCGGCACAGATGAGCGCGCGCGGGCGCTGTGTGCGCGGTGTTCGCGCCGCGCCGCCTCAGCCTCGACTGCCGGCATGGAAATTCGATTTTTCTGACGTTTCCTCCGCGCCTTGCTTCGCCACGATCGAACTGCACGCCACATGAATAGTTACCCACCGCTGATTTTGCACGTTCACTTTACTGTTACCGTAATAATTTCAAATGTTTTATGACACTTTTGGTCGAAGTTGACAGAATTAACATTGTACGGATTTCGATCACGCAAAATTTCGATCTTTGCGACAACCTTGATATTTTTCGTATCCACTCATTTATGCTTATTAAAAGAATGGGAATAACTTAACAATGGCTGATTTGCCCCCAATATGTAACAACAGTAATAAAATAAACATCTGTTAGTAAAACTATTTAAAGTAACTTTTATGACACAGTAAGTTAATTTCATTATTTTTTTAGGATTTATTTTAAAGGAGTTCCTTGGAACTGGAACTCAAATCATTGTATAAAGAATTGTTTCACGCCTTTAGTTGCACGTGGTTAAAACCTCTTGAAGGTATACATATGTTACAATTTTCTATTTTTATATACTTGAATATCTTTTTTATGCATAACTAAGGATTAACTTACTAAAAGTAGTTTTTTTTTATAACTAAACACAATACTTGAACTGTTAATAAATATTTTTTCTGACATGAAATTTAGAATCTTGTAGATTATAATAACGACAATGATTAAATTACAATTAGCCGTGTGGTACTCGGGACAGTAGAACTACTTTATTTACCATGGATGTCGTAAAAATTGACTAAGGGATTATAATTAGCAAACTGTGTAGACTCTTACAACCTTAGATCCCGTAAGTTTATACCAATTAATACCTATTTTCCTTAGCAGCACATTGTGAATAAGCGCGTCACTATAGATACTCTTTATTTAATTTACCTACTTTAAAATGTAATTGTGTTAGCGTCAAAAACTGCTTGAACATAAGTTTTCTTGAACTTTTAATTTTTTTTTCCTCCACCACCTCATGAACTTTGGTTAATGAAATAATGAGAGTGGTCATTAGGGCAATGCTACGGAAGCTTGAATAAAAATAACCTCACGCTAGCCACACCACACGACTTATTTGTTGAATACTAAAATGTTAAAATTGTAGATTTCGCGATAAGATATTGCTAAAACATAATGGAACGAACAAATTGCATTTTTTTCGAGACAATTTTTTTTTATGAAAGTTTGCATAATAAATTAAAAATTCGCTTCAATGTGAGCAGTACAGCTGCATTTTTAGACTTTGTTAGGGAAGCTTTAAAAGACTTATGTTGTACGACACTAAATATCTTGAAAAATATTAGAAGTTGAGTTTAATGCATATAAAGACCTCTTTAACTAGGTAGGTTAACTAGGTAGGTTAACTAGGTAGGTATACTAACTAACTAACTAAAACTGCACGGATGGTTTAAGTGGTCACCTCGCAACTACGCTGCCGCGCCGAATGTTGTGGGTTCGATCCCCGCACGGGACAACACTTTTTGTAATCCTCAAATTGTTGTTCTGTGTCTGGGTGTTATTTGTTTCCGTTGCTAGCATGTTTGTAAAGTTCGTGATACAGGAATTAATCCTATTGTAGGAGTTGTCTTTTAAAAAAAAAGAGATGTCCCCGAGTTGAGTGAGGTTTCCGGAGGCCCAACTCCCCCTCTCCCCTTTCCTCTCCCGTTATCTCCTTTCTCCTCCTTTCCATCTCCTCATCCCCCCTCTCTACTTTCCGCTCCCTGCATCCCCCATCCCTCATCACCCTCAAAGGCGGGCAGCGCACTTGCGACTCTTGAGTTGCGGGTATCCATAGACAGCGGTTGTCACTTATCATCAGTTGACCCGTCTGTTCGTCTGTCCGCCTATAGTATAAAAAAAAAAAAACAGCGATGTTATTAATTGCCACATTTGAAGATTATAATTTAGTCTCATATATAAGGAGCAGGCCTATTGAAGTTAGCCGGGCACTTTTGGGAATAGGAATGGAAAATTTGGAGTTTATTGACAGAAAAGGGAGGACTGAAAGGGAAGGCAAAAGATACTGCTTACACAGATGGTAGTCGTCCGTAAAACATCATGCCCCGAAGGGCCCAAGTATTGTTTTTTGAGTGTTTTATTTTATTGATAACAAAGTATTATGATTAATATAAACTGACAAATGTTTGAAA
The DNA here is from genome assembly GCA_947561695.1 of Tyria jacobaeae. Taxonomy (NCBI): domain Eukaryota; kingdom Metazoa; phylum Arthropoda; class Insecta; order Lepidoptera; family Erebidae; genus Tyria; species Tyria jacobaeae. The sequence goes on from OX387212.1 coordinate 16,719,813, forward strand.
TACGAATACGAATAAAACAAATACATATTTTTAAATTTAAACCTATTATTTGCAACACTTGTCCTACGAGTAAATTATCGAATAAGCTTACTACATTCGTCAACAGTTCTTTTCAAAAACTGTACTACTACTACTTACACACAACTTTGTCTCTTACAATAGTTTGCTTTCATTTACAATTTCAACGTATAATATGCAACCACTAAACGTAGTCCCGTCTCATAAAGCGGGGAATGTTGCCAAGACTTCAGGTATTACGATGGTGAACAACTGTTTTTGATGACGATGTCCCAATGTGTTGGCAACGGTGCCCGACAACTTCGACAGCTCACAGCCAATTCTAACACTTCAGCTTTATTGCTCTTTGTGTAAACGGTTGTAGAATACTCCTATGTAGTGTTGTGTATCAGCAAGGTTTTGAACGCCATTATATATGATGTACGATCTTTAATGTTGCTTGAATTATACAGTATGTTTTTCTTTATCTATAATCAATTATTGAACTACTCATAACTAATATAACTAATTAAATCAATGAATTAATAAATTATAAACTATAAAAACGTTTGATTTAAAGACTCATTCGGAACGTAACGTAATTTAAGGAACTTTAGCCTAACTAACCGTTTAAGTGTTATACTTTTATACCATATAGCTTATTAACTTTAGAAAGTATATGAAACAAACATTATAAATGCTTATAAATTTTAAAGGTTGCCCACAATTTTTTTTTTTCCCGAAAAATATTTGAAAATTGGTTGAGAATTGGCAGAGATATTTTTGAACATACTTTCAGTCGTACATGGAACTTGCTTCCTTTTGCTTAAATCAGTTTTACAAATATTTCAGTTATCTCTTGGCAGTAATTTATAGACAGTCCTTTAGAAATCGCTATCTAGATTTAAACAAAGGCGCTTTTACTGTCAATTGTAGGATTAGTGTATGAAGAGATAAACATGGTTATGTGCTTATTTTTTCTAAAAGCAAACATGGCAATTCTGAACATTTTCTATATAAATAAAAACGTATGGGGTCCCGACCCCTTGATCTAAAATCATGCAAAAAACAAAGTCTTACAGTACAAAACATCTGATATTTTTTGTTTTACATCATAAAAAATCGATTACAAATTTAAGTTTCTCTGTTTGAAAAAGCGGTCAGAAGTCTTTGAGAAGATCGATTTACGAAATAAACGAACTTACTGCACACGAAAAAAGTTACTTTTTTTCCGCTGTACATAAAATGTATGTTTACAATATATGTACTTACGTACGATGTTTCTTTGTCAGGAACTTGAGCCTAATCACTTTGATATACTCGTACATGTAAAGTGTCAATTAAATTGTCTATAACGTAAACAAAAAAAAAATATGAAGGATCTTAAGCAGTAAGTATTGAAATTATTTTTAACCGAATTCAAAAAGAAGAAGATCCTAAATAAGACAGTTTTTTTGTGTGTATGTTAGTCGATATCTTGCACTGATTCTGAACCGATATTTTTATTGAATTGTGTCAATTCAAATTTAAACGAACTATTGCGGCTCTAAAAAAAAATTAAACCTTTTTATTTAAATTATAAGAAAAATGTACATCTCTAAGGTAAGAAATTAAGGAACCGAAAAATATAGCTAAGTAAAGCGAGGTATGTTTTATTTTTTAGCTGTGATAGCAGTTTTATTATGCAAACTGGAGCTAGAGTTGCTTTGGTAGGTTTGGCTAGAGCAAAACCACATTCAAAAAGCTTCCTGCAAGTTAAAAAAAGTAAGTTTTTAGTCTAAATCTACACGGCACGGGCACGACACCATTGTGGCGGTAAGAGCCGACATGAAGGACTGGGTAGAAAGGCGACACGGCATCTCCTATTTACGTACGTATCTATAAACGTTCCTGTGTTTATAATAGTGATTTTTGACATTCGAGAACGCGAATGTAAATGCAAATATTTGTCCCCAATATTCGCGAATACGAATGTTGGGTTTTCAAACAAAACTTAAGGAAAATGTTACAGCCTTGACAATTTACGTCGGTTTCTATTAAAACCATCCAAGACTTACCAATTGCCATATTCTTTTCATTACAATCTTATTTATTATAATCATCTATTATACAGGAAAAAAAAACATGAATCTTCTCATTTGTATTATGATTCCATGTTTTAATATTTTTGGTGCCTAATACATTCGCAGCATTTGCATAGTTTCTTGGGAATACGAATGCTAATGCAAATATCAAAATTTATGCGAATATCCACGACTGCGAATGGAAATCGTCGATACATCATTAATATATATATAGACAGAAGATATTTACGTCATATATTTAATTAATATACTAGACTATATTCATTTCCCATTACTGCATGTATATTCGGAAAAGAAATTGGTAAAGGAAACCATTGTTTGATAAAGACTTCGCATTAAAGAATAATCACTGTGCTCTTACTTTATATGCAAAATTACACGTCTACATTGTACAAAGTATCAGGAAAACTCGAGCCATTTAAACAGCAATTGAGCTGGCGAATATCCAAGCTATCGTGTACGACAATGCATAGCTATCAAATACCACTTTTATACTCAGTAAACCACACTGAATATTTTAAAGTTCTGGTCCGCTATTGATTTTTTTTATTTTTCAAAGACAGCTCTCATTACAAATAATGCCCGTGTTGCGGGGGACTTTACAAACATACACACATACAACGGACCTATATTCCAAAATGGGCCGCAGCATCATCTTCACTTACCCGGTGAACCGTCTGTTCAACTGTCCCCCTATAAAAAAATAAAATAAATAGAAAAGACTAAAACTTTAAATAAAAAAAAAAAACATTAGTGTAAATCAATTAATTAATTAGCCCCCCACAGCTACTGCTACACATAGGCCTCTAATAATGTCCCGAACCGAATATTCAAAATCAGCATTAATATATTTCACAAGTAATTGTTTAATCACAAAACAAAACAACTTCAGCCGAAACTGAACAGGAATTTACAGACACCGATATTGTCATACCTTCAAAGCGAATTAAGCTAGCTAACCCAGTAATTGCAGGAAAGTCCGAGACCGTTATTATGCTATCGCAAACGGTACGAATATCCCTTACAGGCGGTCACATTCACGAAGTAATTCCATTATGGCCGTTTGTGTGGCCAATTTGTATAGTAGACGTATGTAGGCAGTAAACCGGTTAGCGATGCCACAAGTCAATCCGCTGTCGAGTTTACATAGCTGCGTCCAGGGACTTACACGCTTTGCATAGGCTGTGCATCAAACAACCTTATTTGTATGCATGTAAGACACATAACGAGTTGATGCAAATCTTATTTAGGTATAGCCTTTGAGAAATTAAAGGACTGGGCTTGGATTCATTGTAGCGCTGTAATTTTGAGTTTCGGAAAAAGTTTTTAATATTTGTTTTTTGTAGGAACAATATTATGTAGTTGCATTACTGTAAAGGTCTTATTAGACATTTTATTATTATTTACCTCTTAGTTATTTATTTGGATATTATTAAATTTTTGATTGCAATTCTTAGTATATTGTTATTAAATTAGGTATTCCTAGTGCTTCAGATCAGTATATCATAATTATATAGTATATATATGCAGTTTTAAGTTCTCTCCATAAAAAATAGAATTAACAGTCATTCCTCATCTAATAAAGGAATTGTCAAATTGTGGAATTAAAAGGTGACTATTAATTAATTAAATTAAAAATTTATTTGAATTTAATTAATTAATTTTTGAATTAATTAATAAAAGAATTAATATAATACATTTAATTAAAAAATTATATGTATAATATATGAATTATACATATAATTCTTTTGGGTGGACTAAATTGCCTGTTCAATTCTACACCACTAAATTAAATAATTTTGATATTTATTAAATTAAATCATTTAAAATAATCTCAAATTTATAAAGTAAAAATAATGTTATGAGCTTGCACATGCACTTATAGTTTAAAATAAATTTTAAAACGATTTTAAATTATAAACTATGAAATTGTATTACTTGGAAATAAAAAGGCTTACTTACTTACGGTATAAAATCCTGGTCATAAACGTAATAAAACAAATGTATAAATTGAGAAACTGGTTCTTTCGTTTGTTGAAAAATTGTGAAAAAAAAACAAAAAAAAACACCCTAACGTGAACTGTATAATTAAAAGGAATTGTAGAGAGTTTAAAAACGATACTGACATAATGCCGTTTCTATTCACGTAAAGTTGGACATGATATATGCCAATTTACCTTCTCTGATCGAACGCTTGGATTGCAGAATATTATCATTTAAATGTTTTTGATACCACCCGTTTGACGAAGGAAGTAAACATCCCGCTATAGAGATAGTTGCAGATAAACAATATTGACAGAGTTTTTTTAGAGAGTCTTCTAGGCACCAGAGCCTGTTAGTTATATTTTGATTTCCTACAGGTATAAATAATAATAGGCAGACCGGGTTCTTGTTTTAAAATTTATTTAATATAAGAAAAAAATAAAGTTATATCTTATCTTCCGTCACTTATTATGTAATTGTATGTATTGTTGTGTTAGGTACAGATGTGTCTCAAGAATTAAACGTTATTAAGATCCGCAAGAATTTCGTTTTAATATACAAATACACTGGTGGCAAAGTTAAGGTAATTCTTAGTAGCAGTCCGGAGATGGCGGTTGGCGGCGGAGTTGAAGTTGGCGGTGTTACACCCCCATGCCTCGGAGATCACTTGAAGCCGTTGGTCCCGGTTGTCACAACACCTATGACATTCGATAATGGGAAGTCAGTGTCCTCAAATGTGCTAACAACTAGTCCCGCTAGCGAATTCAGTTAGCCCTCAGGGTGGTTAAGGTCAGATGGCATTCGTTTCGTAGAAAAACTGATATTCAGGTAGTAACTGGTTGGATTAGAACCATAAAACAAAAACATGGGCATAACAAGGCTAGGAAGGTGTTTTTTAATGTTCCTGCAGACGATTTTATAGCAAATTATTTAGGATGGGGTCACTGCCTATATCTGGTTTTAACAGATGACCAGTGTATTATAGAAGAAGTGAGTATAAACACCAGTAATAATTCGTCTCACAGAACTGAGAGAGGCTTTGTTTACAAGAATATAAGTAGTGGCGTCTGATCAAGAAACGCGTTGAGAGGCTGAATGCAAAAACTTGACGCAAAACGTCGCTAACAAAAATCTTGACCAAAACCCATTTATACTTGGAATGGAAATGGTCATCTATACGGCGCCTCTTCCAACCGGATATTTTGCAGCTCATATCCACGCACATAACAGGAATAGTTCTCAGGTCACCGACCACGAATACATTATACTGATACTCATCACCAGACATATTAATACTTACATAGATACAAGAGGTAGTCAAAGGTAGGGTGGCTCTATTCTAATCCATCGCGAACCACACGGCAATATATATAAACACTTTACTAAACACATTAATGTACACAGTAATACACAATAATAAATAAATAATAATAGCTTGGGACCAAGTACACACTGCCTAGGCCCATGCAGAAAGTTAAGAGCATCAGTACAAACAACATTTAGTTTCATGACATCATAACTTTTAAAACTATTTCTCAACGAATCTACACAGTATATATTTTCAATATGCCATTGGATCTATGAAAACAATCCGCAATCACGACTACATTTTAGTGCGGTTGATTGCTATTTTGTTCGTTTGCTGTTCGTTTGCTTTTGTTTTTTGTTACCATGTTTAGGGTATTGACCAGTTAAATCTTTCTAAATTTTTAGTATTTTAATAATAATTTTATATCAAATTATTAGATTTGACGACACAGTTTAATGTTGTCAATGCTCTTAGAGGTTTAATGATTTTAACATATTGAATGTTTTAATACATATACTGACGATATTTACATACACTGACGAAATTGGAGATGTTGTGAAGAAAAGTTTGATGACAGTAGAAGAAGCTCATGAGTTATGTAAGGATAAAAGCAAGTGGTGGGCTGTTGTCTCTGCCTATCCCGAATAAGAAAGGCGTGAGATTATGTATATCTTGAATAAAAGCGGACGGAAATACTCAAAGTATTACAAATAATATTAATCTTGACTGACTTAGTAGAAAAAATAATATTAAGCAAATGAAATACCTGGGTATCGGCCAATAACTAAAAGTCACAGGCTTTAAAGAGAATTTATTAAAATAAGTCGTATATTATATTTATTGATCAAACGCAGTTGCCGCCTATGAGACAATGATTATAATTAGTACAGAATATAAAAAAAATGGTTTATTAGAGATCTCGAAACATGGAATATTATGAAATTTCATTATAGATTAAATGTGACCCTGACTTACTTGAGCTATTGATAAGACTCTTCAATGTATCTGTATTAAATTCCTGGTATTTAATAATAATAATAATATACTTTATTGTACACCAAACAAATACACAGAAACAGATATTATAACAGAAAAAGAAATGCATAATGGGGCGGCCTTATCGCTAAGAAGCAATATCTTCGAGGCAACCTTAGGATTGACAGGAGCGTATTGATATACGTGGATTTTGGTGTTAAAATATAAAGTGGAGCTCCATTTTTAGCTTTTGTGCCACCTGTGAATGGACTGCATAAATTAGTTATTTTTATTATTATTTTATTAATTATACGTTATTAATTACGTTTGTATATTTAGGTGTATTACTATTCTTTTCCTTGCATCCTTGTATCAGTGGCGCAAGGGGGCTCAAGAGCTGGGGCTCAGACCTTTCGATCATAAGATCGAGACACATCGGTCCCAGCTCCGACAGGTGCTCATGACCGAGTGGACATAACGACTTGGGCGACCAAGCGCAGGGCACGTCACCATCGTGGTGGTAAGACCCGTTATGGAGGTTTGGCTGGAGAGGCGACATGGTAGCCTCTCCTACTGGATGACGCAGGTACTTACTGGACATGGCTGCTTCGGGAAGTATCCGTGTTGAATAGGCCTGGAGCTAACGTCTGTGTGCCATCACTGCGGGGGCAGCCGCGAGGACACTGCACTGCACACTCTAGGGGAATGCCCCGCGTGGATGCCGGAGCGTGTGGACTTCGCGGCAGCCATAGGTGTGGGTAGCCTCTTGTTGGAGACCATGACTATGTCCAGAGTCTCTAGCGAGAGTGCATGGTATTCTGCTGCCTCGTATTGCGAGGAAGTGATGCTCGCCAAGGAAGTGGCGGAAAGGGAACGGGAGAGGTCTAGTGCTCTCCCATCCCTCAGAAGACGCACCAGACGCCGGACAGCGCAAGCTAATTTCCGGCCTCCATAAGCGCTTGCCTGACGGCGACGGATATGGCTATCCGGCGATCTAGCAGAAGCAGGCCTAAGATGGCGGCATCGTGTTTCGCGCGCGCCTCTTTGTGAAAGTGAAGCTACATCAAAGCGGGGTGCACAGGGAATTCCTTTCGAGGGTACACCTGAGACCCCGGTAATAGGACTATATGACGGAACACCGTGTGGTTTTAGTCGGTTCGAGTCCGAGATACCACCCTACTGGACCCAGTAGGGTGATGACCCGTGGTGGTTTCCACGCGTTAAAAAAAAAAAACAAAAAAGTATTTGTATCTATGTATGTGTATGTATTACAATTCAAAATTACTTATACATACATATTTATATAAACAAGATATACATAGATACTTAAAAATTTACATAGATTACTTAATTATCATATACGTCTAATAAATTATAAATTTGCATATCATTGATGTGCTAGATTATTTTAAAAGAAAGTATTGCTTTACCATTTTTTTTAATGACACTGAACTTTGCGCTTGTCTAATAGATAGTAGTAGTGCATTCCAATTTCCAACCTTTCATACAAGCCCCCAAACCCCTTTTATGCAAATAACCACGCCTTAAAAGGATATTTTAATAAAACTGTTTTTTTTAAGACACAAAGCGATTCGACCAGTATACTAGTTTTTGTATTCTAACGGATCTAAGATTTAGTGGCTCAAAGATAAAAGTTAACCTAATTGGAACTCGCATGCAAAACAGGATTTGCCGACGCTGTGCTATCCATTCCCGATTAATAATTATACCCCACGGTGCGGATTTATATTCCATCATTACAAAATAAATGATATTACGCTGGAGAGATATTCACATGGAGATATATTAAGTAGAATACCAAACGTAAAAGCATTTGTTAGTTTTACTGAATTTTTAAATCTTTCATATGTAACGGAGGTTGAATCTTTTAAACGTTGAATTACTTAGATTTGAATGCAGTTTTCACAGATGTATTGCTAAAGGTCTAACTGAAAAAAGGCTCAAGTTTTCTTGTAAGAAATTAGGCTTAATTGTAGCTAGTTTTCTATAATATTTATATATACACAAAAAGCTGCAATTTGACAATCTTGATATTTTTCTTAAGTATATGTTAAGCTGTTTTTTATTGCAATTTAAGTTAAATTATTGAAAACGCTGTTGAACGTATTTATTTCATATTTCTCATATTTCTCAAAGTTTAAAATAAAATTCTGAAACAACGCGAAGGAAGAAAGTGGGTATCTCATAAAATATGAACAAGGTTTTTCTTAATAGCAGTAGTAATGCACTATTCTTCCTACCATTATAAATGCAAAAGTGTGAGTTTTTGTTTGTTACTCAATCACCCAAGAACGGCTGAATGATAAAAAAATTTGAAGTGGTAGAATATGGTATGAAATAACAGATAAGTGCACTTTTTATCCTAGGAACATGTACAGTTAACGATACGGTAAAATTTCAACGCGAACGAAGTTGCGCACAACACCTTGTCATACACATTTTTTTTTTTTTTTAACGTGTGGACCTTCATCCCCCCGCACGAAAAACCCGCACCGAAAACCCCCTCGGGCCTTCATCCCACCGGGGTTTTCGGTGCGACGGTGTGTCGGAATCGGACCGACTAAAACCACACGGTGTGCCATACTGCGCCTAAAATAGGAGGAATCCGGGAACAGCTTTATTAAGACATCCGGATCCCTCCTAGCGCCTGCCTGCAATTGCGGGCACCACCTTCTTGTAACTCTCAATTAGGCGGCGTCCAGGCACACCAGGACGTCGCCTCCTCGCGTCTGGCCACTAAAGCGGGTGGAGGGAAAAACCCCGTCCCGACCACCCGTAGCCACACTCAGGGCGGCATGAGGCGCTGGTAAGCGCGTCTACGCTGCCCGGTTCGACGGCGGCGAATTGGGTCCGAATGGAGATCGTCCTCCCGGGCCCGCTCCGCCGCCTCCTTCTGCGAGATGATGTCCTCACAGAAGGTTGCGACCGCGGTAAAATTCCTGTCGCTACCAGCCATGGAGCGTATGACGGCCGGTAGTGAGAAATCCATTCCGATGACTGCAGTGAGGACCCGACGCTGCGTCGCCCAGGCGGGGCAATCCGCGAGCGTATGCTGAGCCGAGTCCTCGCTGCAGTCGCAGTGGTGGCAGGCGGGACTTAATTCCCTCCTAGCAACCGAGTGCAGGTACTTTCCGAAGCAGCCGTGCCCGGAAAAGACCTGCGTCAGTCGGAAGGAAAGAGCGGGACTCTTTGCTTGCTGCCGCTCTGCCCATTCGACGATAACCGGCTGGAGCGCCTCCACGGCGGCAAAGCCAGCACGTGGAGTCCCCAGCCGGGACGACCAACGAGCCATCGTGACTCGGCGAGCGGCCTCACGCCACTCGCGTACCTCTTCGGGCGGGGGCCGATTGCCGCTACCCGCCCGGAAATCATTCGTCCGCCGATAAACTTCGGCGAACACTTCCGCCTCCAAGTCCCACGGGGGAGTTGCGGCCAACGCGCACGCCGCCTCCTTTGACACGGTGCGGTAACCGCGTATGGCTCTAACCGATATGACCCTCTGAGGGCGTGTGTCCTATGTCCTATTCTGAGCGGTCAGAGCCTCCGCCCACACCGGTGCACCGTATAGTGCCATTGACCGGACAACCCCCGTGTATAGCCGCCTTGTAGCGACGCTGGGTCCACCCAAGTTGGGCAAAAGGCGCCCAAGAGCGGACGCAGCGCCGACCAGCTTTGGAGCAAGCTGCCGAAAGTGTCGCGGGGCTCAAGGTCCATATTCTCAACCGTGCCAGTCACTGTACCAGTGGTCCTGGAGCGTCTTCGCCCAGAGATTTTACTGCTCCCAGGAGTCAGATTGACTTCTGGGAGCTCCACTGGGAGAGTACTTTGGCACGATATTTCCTCGTCGGTCGACGAGGCTTCTGCCGCCGACTTCCTGCTTTTCCTTCTTCCTTGCTTCGTTTTAATCGCCTTCTTTTGTTCTTCATTAATTTTATTGTAAGTGATATTTTTGCAATCCATAATGTATCCCACGAGTGGGGGAGAAATAAAGGTCCACCCGGGCAGAGATCCCCCAGTACCCGGGCAAGCGTAGATTTATTCCCAACCGAGGGGTCCGCAGTTACCCCGGCTGGGAGTGCGCTTGCGACTGAACCATCCATCAGCCATGCATCCCATGGTCACGCACCAGAACACGAGATTCGGGGTAATTTTTTATAGAAGTATTCTTCCTCGCAGTCCGGGCGGTTAAGCCAAGACCCTCGTTCTCGATCAGAGCCGCGAGACTTAACCACGACATTCCTTTCGGGATTACGATATGCCGACGGTGGCATCAAGACAAATCTCCAGATGCCTGCTCGGTGGCAGTGCGAGTGCACGCCGAGCCCGTCCTCTTTCTCCGCCTTAGACAGTGGAGAAACACCGACCCGTGAACGGGTCCCACTTTGGTGATTTTTTATTGAGGTTTCCTTCCTCACAGCTCCGAAAAGCGAAGAGCCAACAGAGAGGTAGCATATGCTCTGTTGTGCCGAGCCTCGGCCTAGAGCCTGAAGGAAATGGCCACCATTTCTTGCCAGAATATTAGCCGTTGGCGATGACGCCCTCCTCATAAGTAGAGGAGGAGAAGGCTGCGTCGTCGCCGACGTTGCCCAGGGTACACCAAGTGGAGGTTTTCTAGCCCGCACCCCACAATTTTTATACCTCTGACAAGCTGTTGTCCGTTCATTTTATTTTTTATACAGGTGCAAAATACTAAAAGTAATCGCAACTCTCCTGCTCTATTTTGTGTCTGTGAAAATTCATCCATGCTGATGGCATCGAGTCCGAGCGGCATAACTCGATTTCATGTTAAATGCATTACTATAGTTGGACAGCGCGCTGCGGACGCCTGAAGCGTTATATTGTTAAAAAATCAGTGCCATTCTCTGTGACTTAAACATAAGGTTCTATTTGAATATCTTTGTTAGGATTTTATATATTATAAATAAGGGAAGCTTTTATCAAACAGATAAGACTGACTAGAGAAACATCGTTTTGTCAAAAACTGTAAAACTTTGACACTTGCACGTAAAGTTATCTTGCAATTTATCTTTATGAGATCCTAAGACTACAAAGAATGTTTGAAAAGAAGAATGAGTTCAATTATATAAATTGGTCCAGCCGTTCCTGAGTTATGCAATTAGCAACACATTTTCTAATTTATTTTTGCTAGATTTAACAACAGTGATATGGCGAATAGTGCACTAATTATCCAGAGTGACGACTGAAACCAACTAAATCAATAAAAACTCCAAGTAGTCCCCAAAAACCAGGTCAGATTATAGCTGCCTGTTCATTAGCAAGAGTCTGTTTCTAAGGACTTTATGTCTGCCCCCCTCTTTTGCTGAGAGATGATTCTTTTTATATTACTCACGTCCGCATGCTTTTTTTATTTATTACAACTTACTAATAAAAGTGTTATCGTCACCATGGATATTGGTATTGGTGGACAAGGGGCTCTGTTTCCGCATTTAGACTTAAGCGGTCCATTATGCGTACAGACGGTCTGATTGGTTTTGCCAGCCTAGCTCCTTCTAGAAGCGATCTCCGACACGCGAGGATACTTGTCCGTTATGTAGGCACTCCCTTGCAGTCCAGGGTTACATGGGCAGTCGCATGCAGGGCCCGTTTGAACCCTACTACGCAAGCGGGATTAAAATGTTGTTGTCAAAATGTGGGCAAATTACGTCTCCGTCAAACGAACAAAAAGTAATTGTAAGTATATATTATTATTACCGATTTTTCATTACCACATTAAGTAATGACCCGAGGAGATTAATCCTACTTGTTTATTCTAGTTTCAATATTAGTCTAGTTAACACTGAAAATTTTATAACTTCGATAAATGTAGGTACACAAATTACATTTAATTTTCACCAACTTCAACTGTAAAGAAAAAAAATCTTAACAAGGTTCAACGTGAATAATAAATATTGAAAGATCTGAGAACGCTGATGACAATCCCATCTGTCGCCAGAGGCGTCGACTATTACATTTTATAATACCAAGTAAATATTTATGAGTTATCTCAGACAAGTTGCACTTATTGTTTATAGAAAATAATTTAAGATACTTTCACTTTATAGAACACTCTGTTTATATACCACGAAAGGGGCAAACAAGCGTCGTGTCCGTTTGATTTCAGTCAGTTATGCCTACATGTTCTAACACATCTACATATCTTTACACATATGTAAAACATGAAGCGGAGTCAAAAGTCAAGGGTTTCAAGGGGCAAACAAGCAGACGGAAAAACTAAATAAAGTAGGTAATCTCCCAGCCAGCTCAAAAGGCGACCTGGGGAAGTTAGCTAGGATAGACTGGATGCTGATGAAGGTGGTCGACAAGATTCGGCAGTTCTTTCTTTCAAATATTGGCGTTATATGGATTTTAAACAGTTAATACTGTCTTTTGTTTAGAAAATATGTAGGCGAGCACAAATGCACCAACTCTCCTCTATAGAAAACTACCACCAATGATCTACATTGATCCATTTCACAATTTATTTCATTTAGAAAACTCATCAGCATAAATTTCAGTTTAATGTGTTTAGAATGAGGTATTCAATTATTCAAGCTCGCAATTTTAATTCGCTTTCGCCTTCGCGTTCTTTAATGTATGGAATTCTTCTATAATAATAATCACGTTTATTTGGAACTAAAAACACATACTACAAAAACAAAAACATAATGGAAACGATGATAGCTGCAAAAGTATGAAACTGTGGCACAGCTACCAATGCCCCCCTCCTGGCAGGAAAGTAGGTTGTTCCAGAGAGACTCAAAACGTAGTACGATTAAATTAAAAAAGTTTTTCATAGCATTTAACAAAAATATTAAAAATAAAGAGGTAAAGTATTTAATGAATGGCTGTATGCTTGTGTGCGTGTTAATGTGTGGTTTGTGCGTGTGTGTGTGTGTGTGTGTGAATGTAAATATTATGCTTCCACAAGTTTTTCCGTTGCATCATAGTCAAGGGATTGTAACAATGTTTCAAGTTTTTTTTTACTTTATGACCATTTAGAGAATAAATATTAAGGCTTTTGTTGATTTTATTATAGACTCTGGAGCTTCTGTGTCTAAAATAAAAAACCTATGGAATTCTTCTGTTTATTTTTGTGGTATAGAGGGGCCAACGAGACCAGGTCACCTATGTTATGGTCGTAAGTGTGCTGCCCGTCTTTGAGGGAGGGTTAAGAAGGAAAGGGAAAGAGGAGGGGGATGTTAGGCCTCCGTAGGCCTCACTCACTCTGTAAAACGGTTTTCTGTTAGGCCGTGATACTACTCCGGTCGAGCCGGCCAATAGCCATGGCTGTCGAACGACATTAACATGTCCATTCCATGTACATACATATCCAAAGCTCTGACTCGATTGAGCTGTAGCTTATATTCCCCATACCATCACAATTCCCTTTCCTTCCTATTCTATCCTCCCTTAACCTTTCAATATACTCCTAATATTCGTATCTAATTCCCAATGTGCCCTGCTTACTGCACTAGGTTATGGTTGCCAAAATTTGGACGTTAATTACGCCTCTGCTTACTATGGATGTGAGTTTATGAACATATGTATGTATGTAAAAAGATAAAATTAAAGTCGTATTGTTACAAGTTAACTTAATAACTAGTCGAAGTTTTGCCCAGTTAAAAAAAAAAAAACTAAATTTCAATGCTTGTGACATGACAACATAGCCCGTTTTTTGATTCGAGCGAATTTAATGGCTTTTCCCGGTAACAACTTTGCATAAAAATCAGCATATGAAAGCAACTTGTACCTATGTGTTCATTGTATATCAACTCAGAGATCGGCGAGGCATGCTACCTCGCGGAACAAACGATACTCTGGTCGAATAGCACTCACTTTATTCACCAGTAAAAATGTACAAAATCCTTACACTTCTGGAATAAGGTTGATTTTATCTCGTTTTTAATTCTATAACTTTGTAAGTATGTTTGCTGTCACAGACGTACATGACTGTTAACACCGCGGCCCTGATAGATGATTCATGATTGTTTACAAAGCTAACTAATATACGGGGGAGCGTTTGTTCCGCTTTTGTTCTGCAGCCTTTTGATTTTGTGGGAATTTATTCGTGACGGGCGACACCTTTTCTTTATCCGACGATTTCCATCAAATTGATATGATCCTGCTCATGGATACGTGTACATAAAATCACTTCATATGACATGTATGCTTAGTATAATAAACAAGTTTGAGATGGTTTAACTTGTATAAAATAATCAATTCAAAAAAGTTTTATGTGTATTTTTCTTTATTTATTGTTAGCCTCATTTACTGGCTGATAAATATAACATTTCATTATATTTTGACATATGTTTGAGATTTTGATAATACCTACAAATAATAGCATAACAGACTACTTGGTGCAAAACATATTTGTCATAATAAATTACAATTGTAAATAAATAATAATACATATATTCATTAACATGACTGACGCAACTACAATATTTGTTGATGAAAAGCCGCGTGGTCTTATGTGGAGTTGACCTCGTGTCTTCCCGTGTGTGTCTTTAAAGGCGACTAAGGTATCGGACTGGTATCTAGTAGACAGTATATTATATACAGTCATACGGTACCCCGGTTACAGGTTTCCCCCTATTACGTGAGTGGAAATAATTTATGGTTGACAAAAAGTAGGCGTAGATGAATTTTTTTTTTTACCTTTTAGTCGCTTACGTTGTAAGTTTTCTACGACATATGTTGGTACATGACTTATATCATCATTACCATGATTAAAATAATAATATACGCAACCACTACTTTTGAAATTAAGTCTTTCACGAAATGCTCAAAATAACAATTCCTTTAAATAAATTATTTACTGAAATATAAGTTACCCACTTTTTTACTAAACTGTAGAAATTAAATTACCATTAATTTGCAGTTTTTGCATTCGCAAAAACGAGAGTCACTGCAAAGTGACTCTCGTTTTTTGTCTGCAGTAGACACAACTTTAAAAAGTAATTACATTAAGTGCTCTGACATAAATGATTTAAATTGTTAACTAAGTACTAACTGATTCAACGTTCATTCTATTCATTAGTAAGAGCTACTTAGTGTAGCGGTTTGGCTAATTATTATTTTAAATGTTTGTTGTTTGACTAGTAGCCTTGAAAGAAAAGAAAAGTTAACCGGAAAACTAAAATTGTCAGAAATAAAAACATGTCTACTTACCTAATAACCAAACCGCTAAATTGAAAATTTACCTGATATTTTTTTTTTATACTATAGTGGGACAGACGAACGAACGTATCACTTCATGATATGTGACAACCACGGTCCATGGACACCTGCAATCCAGGAAACAATCTTTTTTTTTTTAATCCCAACACAGATTAAAAAAAACAACAGAAAATGATGGCTTGGTGTATTAGCAATTAGCAGTATGTGATCCACGTTACTGGCAGTTTAAAATAAAATCATAATTTTAATAGTTGCGGTAACTCTATGAAACTTACAGTTCAGTTACCGCGAGCACTAGTATTCAAGGGGATATCACTCCTTCATAGTTCGACCTTTATAGACTAGGTGGCGTTACTTTCATCAAGGCTAGCTCGGTTCATAAGCCTTTCGAAACACTACTCGTTATATTCTTAATGTATTTTAAATGAGAATAATAATATTATAAACGAAACTATGTCAATGATCGATTGAAGTATAACAAAACTTCAAACCATTAAATATTTCAATAGACCTTTTTTACCTTTTCATCGAGTCTTCACAAAACATGCCAAAATAAATTGAAACCCGGTTATATCGTTTATTTTTTTATCAAGGCTCAAAATATATAAGGAGGGTGGATTTGATGTAGGTGATCAACAGTTTGGTCCATCAATCATCTTGGCAACGACATCGAATGTTGATCACCAAACGATCATATCGGAAGCCATGTTCAAACACAGCTATTTCTTGGGGACGCGTAACAAACTTATCTATTCTGTAATGAGATTTTATAGTCGAGATTTGTGTAGCCAATATTTGCATTGAAAATTGTTTACGTGAGTTTAGATAAGAGACTTGTTGATTGTTGATTACGTCATTTATAGGGTATACAATTTACATAACGCTAACGATTTGGATACGTTTGGTTCCCTTAATTAACAAAATATTTTGTCTATTGAAACACGTTGATTTGTTACCCTAACTATTAAAAAATATTGGTAAAATATAATTTGTTTTAAACATTTTATTTCAACAATTAACATAAATATCTCATAAAATTAAAAAAAGGAGAGACTAGTAGAAAATGGAGAGCGGAATCTTCTTTCTTACTTATAAAACTAATATATTGATTTTTGTGAGTCATGGGGAGTGCGGGGAAGGGAATGAAGAGAGGGAGGATGAGGAGATAGGAAAAGGAGTTAGGCCTCCGGAAACCTCACAAATTTCGGGGAAATGTAACGCAAACGTTTCAACCGGTTTTCTGTGAGGCCGTGGTAACGCACCGGTGGAGCTGGCCCATTCGTGCCTACGCATGCATATGAATATTCATTAAACAAAAAAAATACATTCTGGAATATCTTGGATGGTACAAGTATAAAATTGTTAAATTATGTATGTACTGGTACTTTAATAAATTAAACAGGATATACATATATAGTATCTAGCGCACCTATTCACTTATCTCTACACAACCTTAAGGTAGACTGGTGGAGAATGCACGTGGCATTAAGTCCGCCGTTGTACAATGTTGTTGTGCAAAAAGTTTTAAATAAATAAATAATTTGTTATCATGTATTTTATACCCTTTACCCTACACTTAGGAATGTAATGACAGTTAAATGAAAAACAATTGAATATATAACTTACACATATTAAAACCAATACCGTGAGGCTGAAGTTAAACAAATTTTATTTCAAATATAAATTAAGAACTTGAATAATTTAATTTAAACGTTGAGATAAGACGCGAAAAAGAGCAAATTGTTAACTCAACTGAATTACATAGCCTTTGAAAGTTACATTTATTTGAATGATGTTGAAATAGATTAGATTTTTTAAATCTTCTAATCGGTTTTTCTGAGTAACAGAGTGCTCTGTGTATACTATTACTGAGTGTAAAACATAATGATTCATTAAAAAAAAATAGACAACAGACTTCATTGCATCTATCATAAAAGTTAAGACTTATACGGTTTTCTCATGGATACCATTGTCAGAACTGGACCAAATTGAAATGGGATCAAACGGGAAGCACCAGCTTTCAAATAAGAAAAAACAGTCGAATTGAGAACCTTCTCCTTTTTTGAAGTCGGGTGAAAATGTAGGTAGAAGTAAAGTTAACGAATGAAATTCGTTTCTAGTGTGAAGTCAAGTAAGACTATTTAAACAAATGGTATAAATGAATATTTTCTGCATTTTTATTGCATATCATATATTATCATTTATCTATTAACGAGTTTTAAAAATAAAAAGACCTATAAGAGCATTAAACTCTTATCTAAACACATTGAAAACTTCGTAAAATTAAAGAGGAAGATTTAACTAGTTGATCTAAAGCTTCTATTCATAACTTTTATCTGGCCTTACAAAGATTGAGCTTTGAAAGGGAAGACCTGTTGTGACCTTGTAACTGTATACCGGGTGTTTTTAACAGGTGTAGTAAAATTTTAGAAGAGTTTTGTGTAGTCGCCAAATAGTTGATTTAGCTTGAAAAAAAGAATCGAAATTTCTTAAAACACATTTTTGGAAAATGCTTTTTCTTTCTTAGCATTTCTAAATTATGTTCCTTTTATTGTCAATTTCACAAATTTAATTTTTGTATGCATACATTTTAGGAAAAAATAACTTCATGGTATTAAATACATATAGTTCTATTCTTGACGTCTCTGCCTCTCACAAAATATTTGATGACTTTTGCAGTTGAATAGTCAGTTTCAAATTAGAATGTTTTTATAATACAATTAAAGTATTAATTTTATTCACGGATGTTCTATATAACTTCAAGATATAAAAAACATATTTTAAAAATCCACTGTATACAATTATAGAGAAGGTTACAGAAATATGTTTAAATGAATAGACACCACAATATTAGTGTAGCAAAAAACCAGGTGCGTGAATTCCTTAAGTCAGTTGGTATCTGATATTCAGTTCACACTGGGCTACTTAACAGCTGCCCTTGGCGTTGCGCCAGTGCCCCGTTACAGAATAAATGTCCCAACTAGCTTGTTACAAACGCTCTCCATACAATAGCTTAGTACTAACTTTAAACTTTATGATCATGTCTCTAGATATTAATGATTTTAAGTAGAAATCTATCAAATTATAATTATTTGACCGATTATAGTGAAACGGATACTTTATAATTTATATGGAATCCAATTTATAAACATGTACTGATTTTAATTGATTGTGACCACCGTGACTAGAGTTAAGTGTCAAATTGTATTTTAAGCGTTCTATAACCAATACTATATATACATATATAATTTATTTAATATTTATTATTATATAGGTGGTCACACGAACAAACAAGTCACCTGACCGTAGGTGACAACCTCCGCAAATGGAAAAACTCGAGGGTCGTAAGAGCGCTACCCGCCTTTGAGGATGATGAGGATGAAGAAAAGAGGGAGCTTAAGAGAAATGGAAAAGGGAGGGGGGGTGGTAGAGGGAAAGATGCAAAGTCTTTTAGGCCTTTTGTCTACCGGTTTAAACTATAGGATCAAGCCTTCCTTTAACTAATCTTATATCCATAAACAGGTTCATTTTTAAACAGTAGCAATAAAACTATTGTAAATGGGTATGTGTGCTAGAAATATCGATAAGAGATACAATATTGGCGAGACTCTTGGTCTGGTCGTAAGTGATAATTGCTAATCCCAAGCATGGGTTGGTTTCTCACCTAGGACATATACCTAATTGTGTCAGGAACATGATCATTTGTAATGCGTCTGAGTGTAATTTTTCTAGAATGTGGATGCATTTAGTCATATACAAGTACATATTTACACAGACGCTAATGTGTAAGATGTGTAAGATGTGTGATGTTCCTGTTAACACCAGAAATTTTCACAGATTTATTTTAATACTAATTATAGCACCCACAGAAATCTACGCAGTGATTTTAAGGCAACTGTACATTAATAACCAAGGCGTAGGACTTGTACTCAAGTGGGTGGTGATTCGAATCTTCCCACTCCCCTTGAAGGCTTAACAAGCATACAAGGATTGTGTGATACACATTGCTAGTATTTTAAATTAAAATGCTATCTAGTTTTTGACAAAATAGAATATTTAACTTTTAATAGTTTTTTTTTTTTTAAATAAGGAATCGAACTTATATTTATCAGACAGTTCATAAGTAGTCAGTCAGTAGTGTTAGTCCTAGAGTGCAGGTACTAGGATGAAGGGAATAGGCTTGCCCCCTATTATGTAAGTGGCAAAAGTAGGCGCTTGAGACACCTCTGCCTACCACCAACTGTAGTATGTGTAAATACACATGTTAAATTAAACAATGTCATTAAAATATATGTAATGTAATAATTAATAAAACAGTATGTAATCATTTATCAGGCGTACCATTACAGTTTTCTTATTAAGTTCATCTTACAAAAGCTTTGTTAGTACTTTCACTGTTATCGCGGTTTGCGTTTCAGCACTTGCAAATTACCCTTCCGTTTACTTTTAATTATGAACGCGACAAACGCTTTGTATTATCATAGTATTCACTGTGTACTGTTGATGTAGATTAACAAAGCTTTTAATTAAACTAAGAAGGATAAAACATTAAGAAATGCAAAGTGATCCACTTTCTTTATACAATCATGTAAAGTCGTTAACATTTTTCAGTTTTAATAAAGATGTTAATTAATCTTGAAAACTTTACGAGTGTCAAGACACTTATTCATACGTGACCAGTTTGACAAATATTTGTAATATATGTATAAGTAGGTTTTTAATACAACTTTACATACCTCTTAAGCTAAGCCTAACCCACTCACCTAAGCCCACATACATAACGCTCATGCTACGAATATAGGTGTAAAAGTATGTACACGTGTGTATGTTCGTAATACATAGCAATCCTAATTGTATTACTAATATTATAAATACAACTTTACCTAACGAAACGATCATCATAAAATTACTGCATACACGTTGTCAGAGATACGGAAAAGGAAATAAGGTACCTTTCTACAATTTCACTGTTCCTGAAGGATTGACAAAATAACTTTTACAGGAACGGAACCATGCGCAAAAGTTAGAACATCATAACGCATTCATGATGTATGTAAATAGAGGATTTTCCAATTGGGCCTTTGATTTCATCCATGGTATTATTTCACCATATATAGGTAGTGTGTGAAGCGTAGTCCCTCCAAAATCATATAACCTATATACTAGCATTTATATTCATTTAGAAAATTGTGTTAACACAAACACATAATTCCCAAAACAACTGCATTATGTAGACGCTTTCCATAAAGATGAACGCAACGATTCCAAAAAATATGTTTATAAGTTAAAAGTATTTGTAAAAAATTTGCAATGGAATCATCAACAAAAAAGTCTGAACATTTTAATTTAAACCAACTCCGAACCTAACCCGCGACTGCAATCTCAACTTCGTTAAACATTTAACTCAAATTTACAAAGGGTTGCCACCAATTAATTTAATCAAAGCAAAATAAACATATCAAGTAATGGCTACCATCGGGTTGGATTCACTTTTGATATCGTGCTAAATGAGCGAGGGGTTAACGGACGAGCAATAACCTCGGCCTCCACGGCCCGTCTATTACTGCCAATTATACGGACCGCACAGTTGGCGCCCCTGCATTCGTAAGGCTAAAACTGTATGAATGAGCGGAGAGAGGAGCGAAACGTGTACTCGTAAATTGAGCTTCACTGCTTTTAGTAAGTACGCTATACTATACTTTTTAACAGACTTCTATAAACAGAGGAAACTGATTTGACATTGGTATAGCTTTGACCAGATCAGTTCATCAGTTAGCCTGTCCTCAATTTTGTAGAGCACGATGATAGACGGTAATTGTATTATGCGACTGCCTAGAATAGAGGTGTAATATTTTTAGGTTTCATATATGTATGTATCGCAGTTTTTTTATGGTACCATAACTTTTATACGCCAGAGCAGATTTGCAGAATGGTGTATTATTTATTACACACTTACATGCACATATGTATATTTTTAACAGTTTAATGTAAAATACCCCTTTGAACTATCCTTTAATTGTATTGATTTAATATTATTATTAATTTATGTTAACCTACTTATTATACTAATTAGTATAATAAACAACTTAATTGACAATTCATTATCTGCACATCATCTTTTCTTTTATGGTATAGGCATATAGACATACGAACAAACGGATTACCTGATGGTAAGTAACAACTGCCGGCTATGGACACCAACAACTCAAGAGCCGTAAGTGCGCTGCCCGCCTTTTATGATGATGAGAGCTGGAGTCAAGAAGAGGGGGGAAAGAAGAGAGGAGATGAGGGAATTAGAAAGATGAGAGGGGGAGTTGGGCCTCCAGAAACCTCACTGATTTCGGGGACATTTAAAGTTTATTCACATCCGCTTTTCTGTGAGGCCCTGGTCTTGTGCTGATCAAGCCAGCCCATTTGTGCCTAAGCATAGCTCTACCACTGTTAAGAATCCGAGAGGAGAAAGAAGAAACTTTAGAATCCTTACATCAGCTCGAGTGAGAGAGGTAAGGTTAGGTTTATAAAAACTCTATATTGGCAGCTGTACGGAGTTAGAAATGTGAGTTGCTTTATTTTTAATTCTTCAAATAAATAACATTTCGTTCCCTTTTTTCCATTGCTACTCATGAAGACGAAGGCGAAAGCTAGATTAAAACATTACATAAGATTTGTAAAATATAAGCCATGTAAATTTTTGTAAGCCATGCTGATGAACTATATCTACTTGGCTTTGAGTTAAACTTTTCCTTTATAATATAAAAGTAAAATTAAGCATAGTTATGGTTTATGTTTCTTACTTTATATTCAAATTTTTTTAAACCAATTTCTCACAGAAGGACAATAAGTATATGCCAAATTATGTGAGTATGAGTGACACAATAATAGAATATATACGTGTAAGTGGATAAAATAAATATAAATAAAAATATAAAACAAACAGGTCTGTCAATTATTTTACTTTACGCTCCGCTACTCGCTTCGCTGTCTAATATGATTGCTAAGCTATATCTACTCAAGGTCTACACCCAAATTCTCATGATTCGATGCAGCGGAAGTCACGTGAAAATATATTTTTACTTTATTTATACAACACAAAGCTCCGCTATCCTTTACTTTATATTTTTTTTTATTTTGCGGCATGAGGCACTGGCAGTCGCGCCTCCTCTGCCCGTCGCTATCCTTTACCTCTGTCAACATAGCCGCTACCTATTCAAGGACTTAGCACAAGTTGTTGTAAGTCTCTGAACAATGCGACAAAGTTATGTTTTTTAGTTTCTCTTTAATGTTTTTCGCTAGCAGTTACTAAAGAAATAGTCAATAATATAATACAGCATACTTTATTTTGAAACTAAATGTCACGGAAAATAACGTCGTATTTATAACAGAACCCCTTAATTTACCCGTTAAATCTCTACAAAGTCACATCCCTCACCGGCTTAATTGCTTTTTCATTTGTATTGTGTTCATTTCGAACCCTTTTCTTTCCACTCACAAAGCAATTAAATTCATGCAGAGGTAGATGAAGGTTAAAAGTTTTAGCTATCTATTCGTAACGAACATAGCGTATGATTACTTTAACGTGCTAAATTATAATAGGTTATTTTAAATGAAGCCGCAGTACTCGGGTACAGTACAATTACACAAAACTTTCTGAGCTTTTGCGTATTCTTCACAATTCAGTTTAGTTTATTTATAATTACCGTAACCTGAAATTTAATCCTTCAAATGATAAACTCTAAAATCGAATCAGAAATGGTCGTTACAAAAAGATAAACTAATTAACATTTGAAACCTTGAAGCGCTCCGAGCGATGCGTTATGAATAACAGTACTAAAGCTCGGCTCGGCTCGGCTCAGAGCGCTTGCATCGCATATTGGCTTACGATCTAGATAAATAGGCAGTGTTGTAAAAGCTAGTATTATACTTAGTTCCAAAATAGAAAGTAATAAGAATAAATGTGAGTGACATCAGTCATTTTCTGACGGAGAGTTTGTTAAAGAGTGCCTAGTAGAGGAAGCTAAACTTTTGTGACCAGAAAAGGAGAAAGAGTTTGAGAAAGTGATCCAATCGCGACGTACTATTCGACCTTCGACGTACGAGTATATATTGATACGATGGCTAGTGATATCAAAAAACAGTTGCTGATACATTCAGTAGCTTTTAAGCATTTTCGATTGCTTTGGATGAGAGTACCTGACACAGCCCAGTTAGCTTTTTTTATATGAGTTGTTCATGAAGAATTAGCGGTGACAAAGGAATTACTAGCTTACGGCCACTACAAGGGAGTACAACTGGAATATATAGTTTTGTCGAGGTGCAAAGTACTTTCGAGCAATATGATTTGCAGTGTGCACAGATGGGAATGAAAGTATTGTGTATGTAATATAATTTAATAATTTTGCATTGCATTATTGACCAAAAAAACTTCTGCTCTAAATCGTAAACGTTAAGGACGAGGTTGCAGTACTCTGAATTTCATTATACACCGCGTTCTCAATCATCGCCGGTTTAAAGTGTTTTTGGATGAACTCTCTTCAGAATACTATTATGTGAAATACTATTAGGTAATAAGGTGGCTTATGAAAGGTAAAATGCTAAAAAGATTTTATGACCTTAGAAAAGAAATAACTGTTTTTATGGAAATGAAAGAGCAGACATTGCCTCAAATTTGGGATCCAACATGGCTTTATGACTTAGTATTCCTGGTAGTCATCACAGGACACTTAAGTAAACTGAACTTGAAGTTTTAAAATCGAGGGCAATCGGTAAATCAGCTAACAGCAGTACAGACAGCTCAAAGCTTCTCAGAACCGAACTGATTTGTGGGAAACGCAAATTAAAAGTAAAAACTGTTTTAATTTTAATATTATCTAGTCACGAGAACATTGACTACAGTTACTATGCTGAAGAAATGAAACTATTGGCAGAGAAATTCACTGATCAGTTTTATTACTTTAAGAATATAGACAACACGTTCAATCCTTTTGCAAATCCTTGTAAGTGTAATGTGGAAGATGCTTCACTTCACCTACAAATGGAGTTTATCGAGCTTCAGAAAGACTCATATTTGAAGTCTAAATTTTGTGATGTGGAACTAAGTGAATCATACAGAAAATACCTTTCTGAAGAAACGTATCCACAGCTGAAAGTTGTCACACGAAAAATAATTTGCACATTCGGAAGCACGTACAAATGTGAGCAGCTTTATTCAACCATGAAAAATTATTGACAATAGTCATCTCATTCGGGTTACAGATGTTAGTTTAGAAAACACTTTGCGCCGATTTACTTGTGACTTTGACCCCAATATTGATAATGTTGTTTATCAGCTTCAAACTCATGTCTCTCATTAATATTCATTTGTTTTAGGTAATGTGTTTTTTATGTGTGATTATGTTAAGGATTATAATTGATAAAATAAAAAAGGGTGAATTTTGATCTCTATGTTATTCACTACTACCTACTTATATCTTATTATGATTAAGTCCTAAAATTACGCCCTTAGCTTTTACACATGTCGGTTTTCTGTAAGGCTGTGGTAATACTCCAGTCAAGCTTGCCCATACATGCTGAAGCATGGCTCTCCCACGTTAAGCAAAGGTTGCCGATGCCTGCATTAGAGCAACAGCATTACCCTCTATTAGGTTAGTGGGACCAAATTATAGCTTTTTTTTTTTTTTTGTGCGATAGGGGGCAAACGAGCAGACGGGTCACCTGATGGTAAGTGACTACCGCCGCCCATGGACACCCGCAACTCAAGAGTCACAAGTGCGTTGCCGGCCTTTAGGTAGAGGTACGCTCTCTTCTTGAAGGTTTGAAGGTCGTATCGGTTCGGAAATACGGCAGGCGACAATTTGTTCCATAAGCTGGTTGTGCGACGCAAAAAGCTTCTGGAGAAGCGCACAGTGGTGGAGTGCCAATCGTCCAGGTGATGGGGATGGATAAATCATTTGCAAAACGTGAGTGTATTGTACACTTCAGCATAACCCTTTACAGGGATACAAATGTTACATGGGTGTGTATATTTACTAAGTATTTTAAGACACACATATCTAAAAGTAAAGACAGTATTTAAAAGGAGCTAAAATCATTATTTTACGAGTTGCATGAATTAACGGTTTAAGTAGTCACCTCGCCACTACGCTACCGCGCCGAGTGTTGTGGGTTCGATCCCCGCACGGGATGACAATTTGTGTAATCCTCAAATTGTTGTTCTGAATCTTGGTGTTCTTTGCGCCCGTTGCTTAAATGTCTGTAAATTCCCCCGCGACACAGGAGTAAATCCTAGTGCAGTAGTTGCCTTTAATAAAAGAAAGAAGATAAGAAGTTAATGCTCTCTAAATACATTAACACTACTAAATGTATATATACTAAATAAATAAATATATGTATATATATATATAAAAAGAAACAGTGTATATTAGAAAATTATCAAGACTTTATATAGATTATAAAAATTGTGAACACTTTGTATAGACTCAAGGCCAAGCAGGAACAATTGAATATTGACATATCAATATAAATTTCCAACAGCATAAACTAAGTACAAAACACTATTTAATGAATTGTAATATCAAGTCTGTTAAATAATAAAATACAACACATAGTTTATTACAACTAAGTTGCTTTTTCTCACGACACAAATTCATTAGGCCTAATGCCTTGCATGCAATGCATTCTTTATAGCCTAATGGTCATGAGAAGAATATTCGGAGTCCACTTTGGATAGCACAGGTCGAAATTGAAAAGCAAACACAAAATCTTTGAAAAATCGGAAGCGAATGACGGAATTAGTGTTATTAATTATCATATGAAATTAATTAACCCAAAACGATTTTGTTCGCGACAACCCTGATTCAAAATCGTGTTACAGGCGTTTTGAAAATGTAAAAATGTGTGAAAAAATGTGTGACAGTATAGTGGTATTTCAAAGATATTACGGTGCATATATACGTATAGCTGTATAGTTTAGTGCTTGTGTAAATACCTAGTTAGTCTAAAATAGTATAAATTTGTAAGTAACAACGTTCCTATAATGTTTATTGTTTGCCTTTCTATGTAAATACTTTAATAATCGCTTAATGTACCCGAAAATATCATTTAAATGCATATAGCTCAGATTTGAGACCTAAGACCTAGGTCATGCAGATGTAATCAGATAGCTTTAGTGTTCCTGCGTTAAGTTGTATATGTTTTGTTAGATAGAATTAAGTTATTTGAGTAGTTATGAAATTTAACTGTTAGTGCCTACACTTAGGTATTGTTTTGCACTTAGGTATTGGCAAATGTTCAGTAGTTTTTACCGTATAAATATAGCCATTTTAGTACAATTAACCGATAAAATTGAAAAAAATATAAAAATTGCCTAGGTTGAATTCTAAACTAGAAATACTAAGAAAACTAAATAATCTCGGATAATAGTACCGAGGAGCTGCTACAGGAGCTACCCATTCCCGTTTATCCCGTTCAAATACCTAACACAGTTCCTTAGTAATAAACAAAAATGTACAGAAATGATAGTAAAAATTACTCAATAAAATGCACCGAGTTTGAGGCTATGCACCGGTCCTCGTCGTGAAGTATGCAAGCGTGGTCGATCGCTCGGCGCGGTCATTAACAGCCAAGGGGTCTCCAGATTGTCAAGAAATAAAATGATATAAACAGAAGCCTCGCCTAAAACACGGCTCGTCTTATAATTTGAAATATTATTTGCTTCATTCCATCCTGGAACCAATAGGCACAGGGCATAAGGAGCTCGATCCTGAGAACGATTGAATTTTATAACACAGAAAGTCACAGGTTTCTAATCGAACACACATCTACTTGTTTCTGTTAACACAAGGCTTCTCAAAGGCTCGAGCCTGCCTGTCCAGTACAGATTTACTATTTGTTATATTTTAATAATAATCTTTCATCTTTTTTAAACTTCTCAATTTAAAAACATTACTTTAATTACTCGGCAACCACGAATAGGTCATATAAGTTGAAAATTTAAAATCAATTAATAAACCGTTTTTAGTATTTGACACTTTTATACTACAGGATAAGGATCAGTATTTACTGTATATTAATAGAAAATTTACTATAATAATTGGCTTTGGTTACAAAATGGTTGTTCACGTTGTGGCTGAATTTGGACGGTCCCCTTTTCGTTACGTATTAAGCTGACTTCCCTATTTTTGAGCTGCTTAACCTAGCGAATCGAGGTGTATTAAAGGGCATACTCCCCTTCTAAACCAATCTGACTTTTAGCGTGACCTATACTTTAGGTATTATTATTATAGAGGTGAAAGTCTCCCGCCATCAAAATATATAACACCTAGGTAGCCACCGGTAAAGGTATACAAGTGCTCTTATTACTAAGGGTTTAAGGTAACCAAATGAGTTTAGGGTAATGTGTACTCGTAGTTTCCGAAGTGAATAACCATTTATACCAATTTATTGAACTAGAAAACACAAAGTAATGGTGTTTTTAGTTTATAGATTTGCTTTCTGTATTACGTATTTTATAAATGTATTTTTAGTCGGACTTTAAAATATTCAACGAAGTTTCACCTGCGTTTATATTCACTTATTCGCTTCTAAGGTTATCGTAATGTTATATAGACCATTTTATTTCTCAATATTATATAATCATTATAACATTAAACAATTGATTAACACGGTTAAACACATAAACAAACAAAAAATCGTCAGCTTTATTCATATGGATATTAATGTTATTATCACAAAAGACTCTGGAACGTGAACGTATGCGTGAATTATGATACAAGGTTGTAATTTTTTTTCTTTTGACGACAGGTCAAACGTTACGTTTTCGGTTACGTTTACCTATTACCGTATATATTAACCCATTCCTCTCCACTGTACTATTTTTAAGACACCATATTCAACATTTTTTGTTTTACATGTTAGGTGGTTTATTTTTATTGTTTCTGACAAAACTCGTATTCTTGCACTGTTTTTCTGATAAAATATTTTTTTCTTCTGCAAAAATGTATCCGTAATTTTAATGTAATTTTTTCACAATATCATTTTTGTTGACTCAAAAAGAAGCATCATATTCTGATTTTATATACCATAATGTAAAAAACTTGCCAATTCCAATTTACATAAAACAGATTCTTAGACCTTTGCCAAATATATAAAATATGAAAACATAAACAAAACATAACTTAAAAACTTGTCTTGTTATTCTTGGATGAAAAAATCGGAAGGCAAGGCAAGCAAACGTACACCAGGTACATCAGAACGCCTTTTACAACCTGTCAGGTTTTACAATATTGGTCACTATATGACGAAGAGGGACAATCAGAGGCGTTGCCAGGGACAAGGTTGTAAAAAAACCTTTACTTTTTGCGCTAAATGTGAAAAAACACTCTACAGTGATTGTTTTATACCGAAATAAGTTAATAGAACTTTATGTTTAAAACTGTTAATGGTCAAATTTTCAAATACAGCTAATATTTTTATAGTTGTTTACTTTTATTATTTCTGATCACATGTCCCCACTGTCGTATTTATAGGTTAGGCTGACTCAGCATTAAAAGTACTATTTTTTTTTTGTTCGTATTATTTTTTCTTAGCGTATTATAAACTTAAAATTTTGTTTAAAGATTTGATAGAAAATTCCAAAGTTTTCGATGCTTGGGAAGTAATGGGTAATATACGGTGTTAGGTA
This sequence comes from Tyria jacobaeae, assembly GCA_947561695.1. NCBI lineage: Eukaryota > Metazoa > Arthropoda > Insecta > Lepidoptera > Erebidae > Tyria > Tyria jacobaeae. The sequence goes on from OX387212.1 coordinate 16,749,043, forward strand.
GTGCGTTTTGAATATATTATAACTTACCAGGTCTTTATGCTTCCATTTTGTTTTCAGACTATGCTGATCCCAATACTATATAAGTAAATATAAAAGTCAGTTTTTGAGAGCTCTTACAATATACAAAAACTATGTAAAAACTATGAAAAAATAAAAAGACAGCGTACCTTTCATCCCGAAAAAAAATATTGATGATCTGATCTCAAGGTATAGAAAAATAACGTGTACGCACCTGAAGTGGTTGGCAAAAGCTGGTATTAAATATTAGAATAGCACCTAATAAACCCGCCATCTTTTTACACAAAATTATTTAATTTTGTAAGTATACAAAATCAAATTATTTCTCAACTATATAAGCAACGTCGTTTTCTATTACCTGTCGCCAACGAGCTGGCAGAGACAATGCCTTCCTCGTAGAAGTTTTTACGCTTTTGATCAAAAAAGGTGGTAAGGTCGCTTTAAGCTGGTCTTCATTTTTAAATTTTTTATCTGCTAAGTAGTGGGCTAGAGAACGAAATAGATGATAATCTGAGGGCATAATGTCTGGAGAGTACGGTGGGTGAGGAAGGACAGCCCAGCCAAGCGAAAGTAATTTTTCACGAGTCGCCTTTGCTACATGTGGTCGAGCAGTATCTTACAAAAAGTATACTTTATTTTGATTTTTCGGTAATCTCGCTGCTATTGTATCCAGTTGGTAAAATAAATATTGGCCCTGATTGTAGTGTTAGATGGCAATAGCTCCCAGTATTTAATTCCGTTTATTCCCCACCACACACTTAAAAGAACCTTTTTACTCGTGTCAGATTTTGAAGCTGAAGCTGAGAACACTGAAGCTGCTCTGCCAGACAACGTGAAGTAAACCTGGGATTGATTTCTATGAGTCTTTTCAACTCATCTACATCTATTGTAGGAGGTCATCCTGGATGAGGTTCATCAGATAGGTCATAATTTCCATTCTTAAATCTTCTGAACCAATGTTCGATGGTAATGTAAGAGAGCACGCCTTCGCCCATCGTTGCACATATATTGCGCACTGCTTTAGTCGCTTTTCGACCTAAGCGAAATTCGTGAAATAAAAGCAACCGAGGTTCTCTACGAGAAATATCCATAATTTACTGTAGTTTTACTATTCGAAATCCAGTTGTCAACTGATCTGAGATACAACTCTGCAATTCATATCGTAGAAGAACCATGCTTATGTTGTGGGAGAGCCATGCTGAGGCACGAATTGTAGGCTCGAGGCTTTCACCTAGGACCGCGACTATTTAATATATTTATCAATGATCTTCCTAATTGCTTAAATCGCGTTATTCCACTTCTGTTCATAGATGACCACAAAATGTTTAGGAACGGAACATCAGATCAGGATGGCAAATTAATTCTAAAAGATTTGGACTCGCTATCAAAGTGGTATCATAATAACGGGATGCTGTTGAATTCAACGAAATGTCGGTTTACTTAAGCATAACGAAATAGCATCAGAATATAAGATAAATAGCATACCATTGGAAGAAGTGAACTGTGTTAGGGATCCAGGCGTCTTATTGTATAAAATATTAACGTTTATTCCTCATTACGAAATGATAATTAAACGAGCATCTGGGGCTCTGCGTTTTATTATAAGAATTGGATAAGTTTTTCGCAAGGCAAGAACTAAAATATTGTTATACAATAGTTTTGTAAGAAGCATTCTAGAATATTGTAGTCTAGTTTGTCGTCCGCATTATGCTCTTCATACAATAAGGATAGAAAAAATACAAAAGAGATTTCTGTGGCACTTTCAACTCGATCTCAGGGCAGACAACCAACCTCATATGCAAACAGGCTCATTGAATTCAAAATTTGATTCAATTGATATTAGAAGGACATATCTCGATATAGTTTTTTTTCTTTTTTTAGCTCGTCAGAAATGAAACATACTCCCCATAGCTGCCCCCATTACTCCTCTCTACCCACCACCCAGTAGAACAGTTTTTAGCTCTTCTTTATTCTTTACCTATCCCTAGATTGTGCCAGCTCATCAGTTACTAACTATCTAATGTTACTAATATCTAATGTATCTGTTGACATAATTGCGAATCTGTTTCTAATTTTCGTAAAAGATAAAATAATACTAATTTATGTATTACTTTTCCTTTGATGTCTTGTTATTCTTTTGATGTTTTTGTGATAACTGATTAGAAACTGGTTACCTTTATTGTGTATTAATATCAAATGCATGCTGTGTTTACTAATAACTGAATGTACCTAGTAACTGGTGTGCAATGTATGTATTTGTTTTATTGTTACATTTGTTAGCAAACCTATATAAATAAATACCTACATTAAATATAACACAAAAAGAAACCAATATTTAAAACATGTATGATGAGTTGTTATCGTTACAAGCGATGTGATTTATTACTTAAGTTAAGTTAAATCAGTAGTATCTCCGAATCTATAAAATTTCTTTATTACTTTTGATTGTAATAAGTTAAGAAATAGGATCAATTTAAAATTTTCCCCTTTTCTAAAACTTCATTACATCACAACTCATAGACATATAATGCATTATATTTATGGATGAATTACTAATTTGATTCGTTTTTAGTATGTCACTAAAAAAATTCAAAATGCAAAATTACTATAAGCAAAGCAATTAGAATGCACATTTAAACTAAACCTTTTGCACCTTATCATTAGCCCGAGAGCTTAATTTTCATTTCGTTAGACGTAAATTTACTTTCAAAGAATATCAGCAGAGCGTTGAGTTTCAATTCTAATTATTTCAAGACTGTTCACTTTTGTTTCATTGGCTTCTTTTAGGCTTGTTTAAATTCATGTTAATGATTAAACGAGTACGAGTGTAAGATATCACGGTTATACGAGTACTGATATTCAAAATTCAGAGTTTATATGTATACAGGATTTTAAATACCAGAACCTGACTACAAAACAGATGAATGCAGTTTTAAAGTATTCAGAGCTCAGAGTACGTTTAAATCATGCCACTAAACAAACCCTTCACGATAGAACGTTTTATTAAAATGTTATTTTTTTACCCTCTATATAAAGACTTAATCACAAATTAGACCCAAAAATACATTTGAATTGAGAAACTCCTTCATACTCATTGAGTGTACAGTTGAAAAATATATCACACATAAAAACCTAACTCAGTAGTCATACAAGAAGTTTATTTGGTGTAATATCTTTAAACACATATATTTGCTAACTTTAATCATATGTATTATTGTATATATATCTGTTTGTACAGATCATAGATTATGCGGTATCAGTCTCTAGACAAAGTTAATACAGATTGATTCCATAAACCATCTCCCGAACACACGACTCGAATCAAACTGAAAGTTTGTGAGTAGTCCACTGAAATATTTCTAACTATCGATAAATGTTACCAAGTTCGGAGAACTGAAGCATTGGAAGGCACTACACTACTTTGTAAAGTTTAAACTAAGAATAAAATAGAAAGATATTTTTACACACGAACAATAGTAATAATAGTAAAATAAATATTAAGTAGCGGTATGTGGTGTTGTGTGGTCTTATTGTAGTCTGCAACCTCTTACTTCTAGATCTAACTGAGAGACCATTAAAAATGAAGTTTAGAAATACTTTAATTGATTTTATAAATGACTTAAGGTACATCGACACGTCCGATGCTTGCTATAATTTTAGCCGCAATGATGGGCAAGTTTACTCTATATGAGACTTGAGTTACCACAGCATATCACATGGTAGACATCACCAGTGCTGCTCGACAACATTCTTGAATACGCCGCTTTTTTATTGACCTTTATTCATGCAGGTTTTTTATTATGAGACACCTACAAATTTAGAGTCACAATTGCGTTACCGGTCTTTAAAGTGGCAGTAAGGAAGCTTATTTCTTGAAGGTTTGGTTGTTTTTACCATCTTGATAGAAAACAATTTTGAAACTGCTTCCTTTCCTTTGAAAATTCCTTTGAAATGCAAATCCAAATATTTTCTTTCCATCCTAAGGTTGCTTCGAAGGGATTGCATTTAGCAATAAGACCACTCTTTGTACAATATGTGTGTTAAACTTCTATCTATAATTCTTATTCTACCAAAGATGTACTAATAAACTTGTTATCTATCTATCATTTTTTTTAGTTGGTTATATAACGTGTTCTCTGTATTCCTTATACTTTAGTCATTAATTACTGAAGTGTATTGTATTGCCTTAAAGTCTTAAGCGGCATTAATGAAGATGCTTACTAAGCTCTTTGGATTCTCTGTTGCGAACGACATGTACACAAACATTTTTATACAGAAGGAAATTCGTTAGAGGAAAATGAACCTAACATCGTTGGAACTCCGTTTCACATTTACGACATCAAACAAACAGGATTTGAAGTAATGCCTTATAATACTACATAATGTGCGGCTGTGTAATAAATAACGGTAATAGCACATTACATTATATAAGGTTTTTTAACTCATGTATCAGAACTCATGTTAGTAAGCAATGTTGAACTTTTCTTAAAAGGTTTAATAGATTTATACAACTCAACTGTTGTGGATGTCCATAGGCCAAGATGTTCATTTATTAGTATGCTCGTTTGCATCCAAATTTTTAAACATGTAAAAAAAATTAAATTTGGAATTATGTATTTTTTATATAAAACAATTTTTAATTAATATTGATGTTTAAAATTATGTGGGGTATATATACATTATTACTTATGAAAACACTAAATAATTAACTTTAAGGTGACAACGAAGTTTAAGTTTTAAATTCTGTTTGGATCAAGGGAACCATTGGCTTGTGGCAACAATTTTTTTTGTTTTTCGAAATATATTTGTCTTGTAACTCACCTATCGGGAAGTGACAAAAAAGATGAAGATGGTTTACGCCTATGGAAGAGAAACCTATTTATTCTACTGTTTACATTAACATATAGCAAAATTTAGTTCAACGTTAACTAGAGTGTACTCTAGCGAAACTACGTATTCATTACTGATCCTGCATCGCATAACGAAAAATCTTGCGCTTAGAAGCAAAGTATAGATAAAACTTACCAATTAACCTTTAGATTGCGCTCCATTCAGCATTATTACCTAACGCGGTCTAAAGATCCTTTCCTCTTTGCGTCGGTTTCCCGTAACCTCTATTCCACTCCACCTTTCCATTCCACCAACAAACTTATAAACATTAAGACCCTAACTATAACCCTCATTAGATTATATTTAGCAGTATACTGTTGTATAAATCTGGGTCATTAGGACCGCGATGTGTTCCGAGCGACGCGTCCGGCAGCGTGAACGTTGCACAAATTAACGAGCCGCAGATAACCACTCATTTGTTTATACTGAACTACGGTCTTCGTCGTCGTTCTGATGGAAATTGTACTGTTTTGAATAATTTTGTTGCTATTATTTAGGTTACTAGGTACAGTTATCAATTATGCGTAAGGTAACTGATGTCGGGACACTGGCCTTGTAATATTTACCATGTAATGAAACGGCTGGACTGTGTACACTTGAATGCGTAAAATGTTAATTTTTTATTTTGTAGAGGAACAGTTGTTGTTTTTTGTATTTGATTGTCTTCTGTCTAAATTTCACTACCCTTTAAAACATCTATTTCTGAACTGTAATAGTTCTGTACCGATAGATAGCAACTTATATATATTTGTATATACATAAAAGTGTCACACATAAATGTGTCCTACAACGGGAGGCCTTACTACTAAATGCAATCTCTTCCAAGCAATATTAGGATGGATCAAAATTATTCGGAGAGACATTAGTAGTTGGAAGTGCATTTCAAAGGAAATTTACTTGCAATAATAACCTAATAAATTTCAAAAAGATGTCTTATAGTGTACTTACATATGTAGGTACAAAACATACGTTAACAACCTAAGCATATGTATTTATTTTTTGCTATTTAATAAATATATATAAATATCTTGGGATCATTATTTTTGTGATTTCTGAATATTTAAACACTGTAGACCAGTTTTAAGTCACTAGTGCCGAGAAACCGTAAATGTATAGACATATTATATTTTATTCCGTTGATTATGTTTTGTTACTTCCCCGAGACATAGGTTTATTATTATTATAAATTAGTAATAAGATCCTACTATTATTATTAATTTATATACAAAATGAGTAAATAATATCATCTATGTTAATATTTTTACTAATGTGATCCCTTTTATCAGTTTTATAAAACATAAATTCACTTTATAAGTCACCATATTATTATACATTTACCTAAGTAAATTTCCATTTCTTATAGCGCAAATGATATTATATTACAAGTATGCTTTAATAATTTTCCTACTTTATTATTCATATGAGTGTTCAAACACGAAACTCAAAATTTACATCTTTAAAAAAGGCAACTTAGAAATAACAATTAATATTCTAACTAGCCTCATTATGCATGATGAACGCCTGTAAATCTTTTTTGTATTTGAAATGTTAACAATATGTATAATTATATATACAGGGGTTTTCAAATCCGCACAAGGCTCTATTCAAGCAACACGGCCATAATATTATCATAAACAACAATTTAGCATAGTCATGAGCTTGTCGAAATGAAGTCGCGCTACGTTTTCGACTTTTCGCAGCTTATCCTCTAGGTAAAGAAGACGGTCGATAGGGTAGACACAGTCAGAGATGGGACGTGTTTTCGCACAACAACAACAAAAATGAAAGATTGTGTATTGAGATATGGGTTATTTATTTATTAACTTTATAAGATTTTATCTGTCGCTTGTTTTGTTAGTAGGGACTTCAACTTCGATAACTTTATTCTTGTCAGATGTTTATAAAGTCATGCTCATTACTGTAAGCATTCTAGTGGTGGTTTAAAAACGTTGCTTTATTTATATTTTAAATCAATAATGTTTCTTTGTAAGACAAGTACGGGTTGACATTCTATTCTATTATATGCATTCTACTTACCCCCACAAATGTAGGATGCAAACTAATCAGTAGTCATGTATGGAGTTCATATAGTGTTTGAGTTCCACTATTCGAGCTAGTAAGAGTATAGTGAACTGGTTTATTTTTTTGTAACGTGACACCAAATAATTTAGTTTTATTATTTTATTAAAATATTTTATTTACCAAATAAAAACAATTTGTAAAAGATTTTCCCTTTCACATACTTAAAGACTTATTCCCCTTACTAGTTCAAGTTAATACATGCAAAGAAGTGACTACTCTTGTACCCAGAGTGAGATCACGTAGCTGTTTCTCCAGCTTTTTCAGACCGCTTCTCCTACAATTATTTACAGATATTCTCTTGCAAAAGAATCTTGTCGCTTCGGCGACATGGTTTTATAAAGAATTTTCTTATGCATGGAACGGTATTTTATATTTTTTTGCGTTTACGTTGCATTGCAGTATTATTAAAAATATTTTTTTGCAACTTAAATACGTACTAGTCTCATTTATTTTATTTCCTTGAACCTGGTGTGTTATGGTAAAGAAACTCGCCTATTATAACAAACTTCTATGGAACAGGCACCTGGATGTAAAACTAAATAAAGCCTATATTACCTTTTGCCAATGCAAGAGACTCCTTGACAAAAGCTGGGGGCTATCACCTAAACTCACAAAGTGGCTGTACAAAACGGTCATAATACCAATTATCACATATCGTGCTATTGCCTGCTGCCAGAGAACTGAGCTAAGCACCGTTAAAAACAAGCTGCAACAATTCCAAAGACTTGCAAACTCCGCTGTCAGAGGTTGCATGCGGACAACACCTACCGCTGCCTTAGAAGTGGCACTAGATCTGACCCCGCTAGATAGAGCTGTATATACAGCAGGAAGCAGCTATAGCAGCCATTAGATTAAAGCATTTGAACTTATTCTACAAACGTGAGGGTCCCTGTTTTAAAATATGGGAGCAGTTAGTAGAGTACACCCATGTGACAGGGTATCAATATAAGGTACAACTACACGAAGATGACCGAGATCAATCTGCCATAAATGAAGTCCGGATCGACTCGGACGGATCCAAGATGGGCTCAGAAACAGAAGCCGGAATTTTCTCACAAGACCTTAATATAAGAATATAACTGTCTTTGGGGCAACACAGTTCTATTTTCCAATACGAATGTGTTGCAATCACTTACGCCGCGAATACGGTAATGTCAAGAAGCATAGAGGAGTACAATATCCGCATACTGTCTAACTTTATGGCCGTGTTAAAAGCCCTACAGGGCAGTACCATGAATTCAGGCCTAATATATGAATGTCACCAAATGCTAGAGCGTTTCGCTTTAGCTAACGGGGTCATCCTCCAATGTATCAAATGGCATAGCAAATCAATCGGAAATGATTCTGCCGATGAACTAGCGAGGAAGGTGTCTACATCTCTGGTGGCAGGTCCAACTACACTGCTACCATTACCCTTCCACCAATTTCGCTATTGGGCTAGGCAACCGACTAGAAAAGCACACAATGGTCGATGGACCAATACTCCGAGCTGCAGGCAGTCAAAAATGGACGGAAGTCTCTCCACGGGTTAACTGTAGACTGCTTAGCCTTAACAGACAAGACTTACGAATAGTGGTAGGAACTATTACGTTGGATATGGCCCTAAATCGACACCTATTCATTATACACGTGACAGACAGCCCTACATGCCGGGAATGCCTCAATGTTGAGGAAAAGGCCGGCCATGTAATCCTGCGAGGGAGTGGCTACACAACGGGCTAATATCCTCGCGGGTGCGAGGACGCTCCGAGAAGCCTGTGAATGCCCCAGGAGGTTTCTGGGCTTCTGGAAGGAGCTAGGCTGGCTCAATTAGTCCGCTTTTCTGCACGCATAGTGGACCAATTAAGAGTCTAAATGCGGAAACAGAGCGTTATACCAATACCAATATAAGTTACTGAAAATTGTTATTTTTTTTTCTGCAAAACTATGTCAAACGCCACCTCCGTTATAATAGAGTTAACGTTATAAATAAATTCATACAGCGTTTAAATCGTATAATATAAGCGATCTTACTATATTTGTTGACTTCTTACTTACATTTATAAGAATGTAATATAAGAAATCAAAACGTTTGAGCAAGATTCAAGAAAAAATAATAATAAAATTGAGACAAAATACAGAGGAATATAAAAAAATATGTCATAATGTTTAATACCTGAAGAATTCTCATGTTAGTCATATTAATAAGTATATTATAGGGCCAATAACATTGGCTAAACTGTATTACATTGGACAATGAGTATAATAGTAATAACTAGACACAGATAAGTAAAAATAATAAAGAATAGATACAGATATACATGATATACCTATCAGTATCCATAGGTATAGAAATCAATAAATTTTTCCTTCTAACCTGCGCATTACACCCAATTACACTCTTTGACTACCTAAACACTTACCTTTTTTTCTAATAATTAGTAATACTACCACTTCTATAACTACGCTAATACGGAAATACGTTAGAGGGCTGGGACTTACCTGGCACCAGCGGGTTTGAGTTAGAGGTATGTGACGCTGACTTGCTTGAGCTATTGTATATACTTTTCAATCCATTAGTGTAAGTAATAACCCGTTCTTTCGGCTTCTATCCTACCTCTCCTGTCAATATACTCAAAATTTTCCCATCTAATTCTCAAAAATGCTTGAATGACGGTAATAGGCTTGCCCCCTATTACGAGAATGGAATTTATGTATAGCCGGCAATTTTATTTTATTTTATTATACTATAGGGGGACAGACGAACAGACGGGTCACCTGATGGTAAGTGACAAACGCCGTCTATGGACACCTGCAACACAGGAGTCGTAAGTGCGCTGCCCGCCGTTAGGATGATGAGGAATGGTTGACGCTGGGAGAGGAAAGAAGAGGGGGGTATGAGGAGAGAGGAAAGAGTATAGGGGAAGTTGGGCCTCCGGAAACCTCACTCTTTACGGGGAAATGCAACGCTTGGCGTTACTTCACAACCGGTTTTCTGTGAGGCTGTGGTATTGCACCGGTCGAGCCGGCCCATTCGTGCATGGCTCTACTATTGTCAAAATGAATGAAAATATGGGCCATGAGTATCCTACTAATATTCTATGATATAAGGAGACGTATGTTACTCTTTTACGAAAAAGCTATAGCATGGATAGCTCAGAATAACTCATAGGCCATAATAATTAATAAACGTATTTGCGTTTATTAATAAACGCAAGAGTTACGCTAATATAATGTTTCTCTTAAATCATTTTATTATAAACGGCCTTTTTTTTTTCATTTATATGTGAGCCATTATTGCCAAAATAGTGAACCGGGGGTGGAATTTATTATGAAAGTGCGATTATTTATGGATCACCTGATGGTTACAAAAGAATATCTACGCAGTAAAAGCTAGGTGAGTACAATATAGAGAAGGATCTTAACCAATAACTCCATAGCAGATCAGAACTATCGCTATTACACTACTTTTTACGGCAGATAAATTAGACTTTTCAAATAAAATTTTGAACTAAACCAAGTTCAGTATGGTATTCAACAGAATCGCCCCTTATTATTTAGTAATGACATGTTTGTAAACTAACTAGGTAAACAACTTAGTTTCCTTGAAACGTTTTATGTGGTTCATAACAGGTGCATGTCGGTTAATTAATTATTACTATAAGCTCACAAAGCGTACGTATATCCCGCTAGGGAATCAGTAGAACATTTATTTTGTTACAATGGCTAGTTCACGTGGAAACTAGAAACCTGCTTGCCTGTAATTGCATTTCCAGTAGACTGTTTTATTTTGTACGAAAAGACTGTTCATCCATGTGGTAAGTGTTAACCGAAGTCCATGGACACATGAGGAAGAGGGGGATAAAAAGCAGTCTTTTTTTAATAAAAATAACCACAGACACCACTAAGCGAACTGAAAACTTAAAGGTTAAATGGTAGGGGAAATAATGTTTGTTATTGTTACAAAACAATACCTAGCGATAAGTTAGTAGTAAGGGCATTACAGGAATAAATAACCTCCTCCTTTTTGAAGTCGGTTAAAAAGAAAATGTAATAATACTACCTACACCTACTAAACGCTACCGAATAGGCTTTACCTAGCCATGTCTAAGGAACATTGGCATCATATCCCACTTTTGCTCAAAATCAACCTTATATTTTAATAAGGAAAATAGAGTCTGACCAGCAGACAGTATTTTGGTTCTTGACTCTTTATTACTTCACTAAACGTGAACATCTAGGGATACATATTAAAGTTATGTTCGGTGAATACATAATGTACATTTCACATTCAGTGAATTTCCATAATTAAACATTTACGAGTAACAATTCCCGGACATTTTCATCGCAGCCAAACGTGACGATACGTTAACTGAGATATTACACATGAAATTTTAAATAAAAAGGTACATAACCGCTTCTATGTAGTCGGCGTTAACGATGCATTCACATTTTTTCTTTTCGCTACGCCAAAATACCTCTGCAAACTTTGAGCCATTTGAAAAAGTTCTTGAGACGAAAAATTAAATGCTTTTTGTATAGAAACTTATTTAAAATTCTTTAGTAGCAACCCCTTGCTTTCACAGGCTGCATCTACTTTTTACGACTTCATTTCTTTTTACTAAAAGCGCATTTTGAACTGACTAGCTAGAAGTTGAATTTGCGGGCCGTTTTGCAGATGACGCTGAAGAGTGAACGTGAAATTGAATGTCGCTGCCTCGACTTGTGTTCGTTTAAACATTTATTTGTAGTTCGTGTATGTCTACAGCATTAAAATTAAAAGTCAATATTTGCGACTAACTGACTGACAAAAATATTAATCATAACATAACTAGGCGTTAATTTCAACCTAGTCAATATCATATGTATATAGAAAGCTCTTATGTAATAATAAAAATGTATGAGGAATAAGAAAGGACATTGAGTATGAGAAGTTTCTCAAAAGCCTCACAAGAAAAAAAAAACTCGATTAGATGCACTTGGTGACGTCATTTAAAAACGTCGCGTGTTTTTTAAAGTAGAACAATATGTCAAATGCCTGTCAGTATAGCCATTAATTACTCGTTTAGAACCAGTGACAAAGCGAAAATAACCAAACGTATAATTAAACGGAAATAATTATTCTGTGACCAATGTTTATAGTTAGGACTAAATATTTTATAACGATATACATAAATCTGTTTGCCTTTGAAATTTCTAAAATAATGAATTTCAATCATTCAGCGACAACAAATACAAATGAATTGACCAGAAACTGATTAGTTATTCTAACAAATCATTAATTGTTATGAATAAATGTTTAGTTATGTTCATCACTTCAAAGAATGCAAAACATATTTTTATACCGATATACAAAAAAGTTAAATATTTACAAAGTTGATCACTCTTAACCCTCTTGTCGGTTTGTTACTAGACGTCGAAGATACCCGATTCTGCGGTTACTTTGCTTATAATATGCCAAGCGCGGTTTGGCAACAAAGTCCATCTGCAATACAGCTTACACCAATGTTTCCGGGTTGTGGCTCTATATATTTTTTATGAGTGTAGCAATATATACTGTTCTTTTTAACGACTTAAACTTGTACTTGTGACTTGTAAACAAATCAGGATTTTATCATGGGATGCCAAGAAATTACGAATAAGTTTTTAATTGGCACGCATTTACGATTTAAAGTTTTGCTGAAAGGAAATCGATGGGCGTATTTAAGGTTTTTTTTTTAAGTCAATTATTATGTGTATGTAAGGTACAAATATGGTAAAAAGTTAAAATACAGACCCCGATAGCATATGCCTAAATATATACGTATCTAGTTGGCCCTGATATTTCAACTGAGTTAGAGTGAGAGCAGCTTTTTTGCAAATTGTAATAAAATAAAGCTTCTTCAGTAAGTGCCTACGTAGTAATCGGTATAACTATCTCATTTTATTTTATTTAGGAAGCTTACGGCCTAAACAGTATTACACTGAAATACGTAGTAGCAGATGGCAATTACAAGATTCCACATTTGAAAATGTGAAAAAAGTAAAGAAGTTTCGTAAATTTTTAATGTTCTTTAAAAATCATTATGATTTCATGATAAAACTAGCAGCTACTCAGCATACGAAAATTAATCAATCTCTTCACTGTTATACATAAACAAAATTGGAATATCATTGAACTATATATTATATTTAACATCGGTGATAAATGACAAAAAAAAAAATTACATCGCTGTCCTTACGGCTACAAGGCCGCCACTGGCGTATCACTTATTCATGGCAATGTCACAAACAAAACTGAATTCACTATTTGGACTAAGCGAAGTATTTAAGTATTTAAGGAACGTATGACTCATTATACTGAGGGTGATGAACTTTTCGTGGTGATATAAAGATGAGTTTTTTACGATAAAGGACTCGGCCCTTAGCGGCAACAACCAGTTACAAGTTGCAAAATGTGGGCATTAAATACGCCTCTCATCACACCTGCGGGGATCCAGGCGAATTTGTATGTGATTTTTTACTTTCTCATTGTATATTAATTTTAATTAATTTGGCAGACATACAATACAAAATTTTAGTTTGAATCTTATAGTAGACCCCGTAGTATATCTAGAACTGGTAGTTTTTCCCAAAGTTAATGACCCCAAAGTCCTCGAGCCATTGTTTCCAGATTCCTTTTCCTACCTTTTCCTTTCCATATACTCCCAATTTTCCTATTTTTCATTCAAGTACAATAATACGTTAGTGGGACCAAATTCTTGTGAGTTCTTGTGGGGCAAAATGTGGGCGCTTAATACACCTACATATACCTATTCAGAGATAAAGGCGTGAAGGTACTGTAACTAGGTACTGAACTATTTTATAGAGGTTATTGGAATAAAAACCTGATATAGCCGGTCTTCTCTGCTTCTAAAGTCTATCCACATCAATAAAGAGACTAATGCTTAACGTCCATTTACTTGAGTACAAAAAGGCTTTCGTTTGTATTCATTTTACTATGTGAGTAAAATTGTAAAAGCAATCCATATTTGACGAGCTTGGTAGTTTGGCCGAGTAGTAAGAGCCCCTGGCTTCTGAAAAAGAGGTCGTGGGTTCGATTCTCTCACGTTACAAAAAATTGTGTGACCCACTAACAATTGTTTCTTTCACTGTGTCCGTTGTTTGTATGTTTGTAAAGTCGCCTGTGACACAGGAATAGTTCTAGTGCGGGATTAATCTTTTTTTTTATAATAAGAATAATCTGATAATCAGCTCAAAGTGCCTGGAGTCGAAATTTACATAAACTATAATACTCGTAGTAAACTGAAGTAAGCCTATACAAAAAAGAAAACTCAAAAACCAGCGAACCATAAATAAATATTATTTTAAATCCATTTTGTGTAATAAATGTGCTATAACGTGATCCTTTAGTTGAAATTAACGATTTAATAAGAGCTAAGAGCTAATAATGGGTATGGCATATACAAATAATAGTAATAGAACAAAGTTCTATTACTATTAGTCAGGATAGAATAAAAGTAACGAACATACATTCACTCATGCATGTATCCCCGACGAAGTAGGTAGAGGCGTAATTAACTCCCACATTTCGGGGGCACCCAAACCCTCGGCAACTTTTGGGAAGTAGGTTAGAAAATTTGGAGTATATCGATAAGAAAGGATAGAAAGGATAGGTAAAGGAAATTGCATCTATCCAGCTGCATTGGGAAGTATAAGCAATAGTTCAAACAAGTTGTGGTGTGCCATACATATACGAAAACATATAATTCGCACTGCCTGTGCCGGGAAATCCGAGCCCTCTAACTAAATAAAGTAAATAAATACATTGATAATTAGCTACTGATACTGGTGATAACATTCATTAGTAATCAAAAGATTGCTGTTATTGTTTATCCGGATCCCAATATCAGATGCACAATTATGATACAAAAACCCATGGACTCTCTTCTTAAAAAAGTTTTTTTACAAATGTCTAGTTAAATTGTTAATTAGCTCAAATGAAATGTGTGGTCGGTATAACATGTATTCCTAAACATAATACACGTTCAAACTATTACGATTTTAAAGCAATAGCAGTCATGGACATCTAGGTGAACATGACATACTCAGAACTGCCAGGTAACAGAAAATATTTGTCAAATTGTTTGTATGAAAAGGTCTGCAATTACCTTGGCCCATTTAAAATCCAATTACAACTCAGTTCTATTAGAAAAGGTCACAGTAATATGACCTAAAGCCTCATTTTCATCGTGTTAAAATAGTTCGCATTTCAAACCTCCAAAGTCGGAAAAATTAATTAAACGTTAATTAATTTTTCCGACTTTGGAGGTTTGCTAACTATTTTATAAGAACAAAGTAATTTTAATTAACCTTTCTTTACGCAGAAGAATATAGACCGAATGGTATTCCACAATATACTTAAAACAATATTATCTGCTGTGGACTGTTTTTATTTTTGTTTATTTCAACGATAAAATCAACTTTCGATATATCTATTCAAGCACGAGGTGATAACTTATTGTTAAATGACAGTCACGTAAATTAAATATAAAAGTTTACAGTCTATAAAAAGTATAGGTATATTTTAAAGCCTGTCTGGAAATACGACTTGATGTTCTGTAAGAAGACTTACGATTTTCGATGATATATCCATAGCAATGCGTAAGGCTGGATACCGGACTCATAGATTGCTTCCAAAGAGGATTACATTCAATGAAGCACTACGGTACAAGGTAGTGTGTGGTGTGAGCTACTCGTTTTACATAAGAAATTGTTAGACTAAGATGTTTATGTGTACTATACCGATAACTTCCACGAGGAAGACGAGGCCCCAATTTTTGTTATGTATGAAATCTAAGGTTCCTAGGTCATTTTGTGCCTATTTAGAATTATGTGATTACATGATTGTGATTACATACACATTACTATAACACATACATAAGAGCATTCGTTATGCTTCATGTTATTGTATTTTAAAATAGATATAACCAAGAAATTGATTAACCAACCTGAAAAAAATAAATATCCAAACAGATATTTATTACGTAGCTCATCAATATGTAGATATATATTTTTTTGGTTGGAATGATTGTTTTAAGCAAAATTAATCAATATTTTTGCTAAATCCAGCCTAGAGATGTTTCTAGAGATTCAAGCACAAGGTAACAACTTATTGTCAAATGAGAATGACATGAAACAGTTACACTGTTTTAAAATTAGAAATAAGGATTATTATATCAGAACAAACTGAAGCAAAACGACGCCTTCTAATTCGCAGACGCTCCCGCCAACATTATAACTGAGCCGAGGTATCATTACCTTAATGCCTACAGAATAGGGAATGTTCCGCAACCTAATAGGCCGAACAGTGAAACTGAATAAATTATATGTAAGGCGAACATTTACTCACTAGAAGCAAGATATCGGGAGCTGGTATGACCGCTAAATCATCATATTACAATACTACTTAGTAGTTATTAGTTAGTCTAGTTAGTTTTTAACCCAATTCAAAAAAGGAGGAAAATCTATGTTCGTCTGTATGTATCATTTTTTATGTATTCTAAACTTAATTATAATGTATTTATATCTCCGCCAATTTTAGACCCAAGTTAACTTTTTGCGCACAAAAATTTAGGCCCACTTACGTAACACTGAGTTAGCCTCTTGCCATCATCCGAGCATCGTATGATTGTATATGTACTGTCTGGTAGATAACAGTTCGATTATCTAAACACAATCTATTTCTTCTACATTACCAACCACACAACACGAGTTAGGCACATACAATTCACATGATTTTTTACATTTTTGTTACGCTAACGCTGCTAGTTAAGTTTAAAATGTCACAGTCTATAACCTAACTGCAGCATAATTAACTTTAAAATATGGAATAGTGATTACACACATATGAGTGAGCTCATTACATTACATTAGTCACGCGACGTAAACTAGTAACACTAATTTTACAGATGTCTGTGTTCAGTTTGGTAAAAGAAAATCATAAAGCGTTACTATCCTATTCCTTAAAAAGTGGAAAATTTATAATAATTTGCATACAGAAATAATTTGGCAAGTCCCTATCGATCCCATATGTGAAATTAAGTTATTGGAGGTCAAAATTAAAAAAAAAATGTGTTCTTTCGATTTTGATGGTACTGGTCTGGTGACTTATAACAATCTTTCAATTCTCAAACATTTCAATACTCAATACTTTCAAACAATTCTCAATATGTATCGTTTTTTAAGACAGAGTTTTGCAGATTTTCATATTTTAAAACAACCCGTGATTAAAACAGAAAAAAAAAATACTTATAAAATTGTATATAAAACTAACATTGGCTGACATTGTTCACGCCCCTAACAAACACTCCACAAGTAATAACAGAACGCAATCATAAACGCTTCACAAGCACAGCACACATACATATCATTCGCCACACATACGTCACTCAACATTCGCATACACAGACATTCAAAGATACGAACTACAACTGCCATACAGAAACTTGTTAATTATAATACCTACTCCAAGAATTAAACCCCTTAACTACAAAAAAAGTTTTTTTTCAGTGTTCGATCACGAACAGACATTAATGAAATTATAGAAATATAATACCAAGAATGTTTGGGCATATAATTTTTTTATGCTTTACCTTAAAAAAAAACCTTTAAAGTTTACAGTGAAACTCATAATATGTTGTTTAGAAATATGTAGCCACACCAAGAAACGCATTCACATTCACGGCCGTTCATTTTTTTTTTTACAAGCTCCCAAGATTGGACCATATCCTGTAATAACCGGTAGGCATATCTGTGGTCCCAAAAAATCAGAAAAACGTTAACTTTTACTTTTATACGGAGATTATGAAATATGATAAAAGATTCTAATAAATATTCAGTCTACATGAACGGTGACGATAAGTGAAAAAAGTTTTACAAGCAGAACTTATAAATAACTAATCCAGTAACAAGTACATTTAGACCAAGTCCAAGAACTGTTTACGAACTGTGACCTCGGAGGTCAAACGAATGTTACTCTTTAGTAAAGAGAAGAATTTGTTAGCAGTATCGACATTTTATTTGATTATGTAATCTTTCCACGTGTAAGGCACTCTACCGGAAAATATTTTAGTAGAATCGTACAAAACTGTATCTTGGAGACTTGTTTCAAAATCCGTAAAGATTTTATCTTCGAGCTATGACGATTCGTTACGTATTCGTGTTTCCAAAAATGTTAATAAAGTCGAACACCGTATTATGTGTACTCCCGGATATTTCAGTTGTCTGGCTTTCTAGAGGAATAAGTCAGCCTTCATTTGGGGCTTGAGTTTTGAGGGCCAATAACAGTCAGTTTGGACAGCCTTTTCAATAAAGACATTAAAATTCTGCGTTAAGGGAAATTTATTGATCTCATATAAACATTTTATACCATAAATAATTTAATATATATATTTTTTTTGCTTCAAGTCAAATGTGTAAAATTTTATGAATGCATTTAACACATAAGATTTATTAATGAATGAAAAAGAAAACATTTGGGGGAATTCACGTTGGGCAGCTCGGTCAAGACACTGATGAAATGTAGCTATCGTCATTCGTGATTTAAATTACGTTTTAAATATGTGTCAGTTTTCCCATTTCGTAAGCGTTCCCAACTTTAGCGTAAAGTTTCATTAATTTAAGCAAATCAAAAAGCTGTGTGTACACTAATAATTATTTCTCAAGTACACAATAAAAGCTTTGCCAGATTTCGTCATCAATATCAAGTATTTCACAACTGAATGTTAGATGCTTGCAAACATCATAACTGTTCTACTCAGTTTAGTTGCCTATATAAAATAAAAATCTTCAAAATCACGTTACACGGGAGTCGTGGTGCAAAACCGCTTATTCATGAGTTATCAAAATCGAATCGGATCACAAATCAGTGGAGCGTTGCTTCCAACACAACGAGTGTAGGCCTCATCTATCATGAGGCAATTTTCCCGTAAACTCGCGATATTAGCCAATCTCATTGAATAGCCTTCGCATTTCATTAGTCGGAGTACAGAAATATCATAACGTGTACAAAGTAAACAGGACCCCTTCTTGCTAAATTAGTATCGAGTTGTTTGCCAAACATTCGTGGTAATTGAGCTGGAAGACAAAGGGAAATGCTACCGTACTACTAGTCAATAACACCTTTGTTGTTTATAAGTTTTGTATGTTTGTTAAGTGTTGGAAGCTTGTAACAATGAAATTGGCTTCTGTATAGTATTACATTTGTTAGTAGTAAATTATTTCTATGTCAGAGGTGCGTATGAGGGTATACATACGTATATCTTGTTGACCTGTGAAAAGAAACATAAGAACACCTACCTACGTAATTTCTGTTAAGTTCTAGAAAGAACGACTCCTTGTAATTACCAGTCCCTAGTCCTATTTTGAGCAAAAGTAACGATCTTAATGTATATAATATCATCAACATTTATCAGCTAAGGAGTGGGCAGAGGTTTATTTAACGCCCTTTTTTTGAAAATTTGATTAGTCCCAGGTAAGTAACGAGGAGCAAGCCTATTGACGTCATCCCGGTTCTGTAGGACAGTTTACATACTGTCTAATAGATAACAGTCCGATTCCTTAGTAGCTTTTCACGACACCCACGGGAAGAGATGGATTGGCCATATTCTACTCCAATAAGAAAAAAATGTACATAAATTAATAATATACATATGTCCATATATACCTATACATATATATTTTTAATTTAAACAGCCATACTATAAATAATTTACCCAAAACAGACTAGTCGTATCTTAGTACAGTATAGCATTAATTAAAAAAATAGTTAATTATTTTTTTTACAACTTACGTGTTAAAATACAGGTAATATTCAATTTTAAAATGCAAAGGATATCAGTTACGGTCTCATTTGAGAACTATTTTTCTAACATCCAAATTTAAAAAAAAGTACATTACATTCTCTACTAAAAAGACAAAAAGAAAAAAGTAAGTATTCGATGTCCAGCGACATAATAATAATAATAATAGACTAACGTTTGGAAACAACTTTTGAAAGAGGGTTAGTACTACTACCTTGTTGCAAACTGAGAACTTACGCTTTCAAAGACTGTGTTAGTATGCAATTTCTTTTATCACAGATAACTTCCTTTTAAGAATTGTTATCAAATACCAAATAGTCGCAATGCGGTTGTGCCGTATTCATTTATCAAATTAATATTGAATTTTAAAATTATATTATTATTTCAGGTTAAACTGTATCCGTTATCTACCCAACTCGGGCAGGATACGGTCAGCGTAACATGTCGTGTCGTAGAGACGTGTTACGCCGACGACACACTCGTGATGGTACGGGCAAAGACGCACCGCGACACGACCATAAAGGCCAAGGCCGGGGTCGCTCAAGTCGTTACATGAATCCGGCCATTGAGTCCCCAGGTGGCTCTCAAAAAATCTGAGGCCCTCTGCTTCCACGGGCCTCGCAAGGGACTGCCTGGAGGATCCAGTCTGATTGTGGGAGGTGTTCGCATCGGTATCGAGCCCTCGAAGAGATATCTGGGACTCGTACTCGACAGCCGATGGGACTTCGGACCTCAGTTTCAGAGTCTGGTCCCCAAAACTTACGAGGGCAGCGGCCGCGCTTTGGAGGCTACTGCCCAATTCGGGGGGGCCCGAGGCCTCCGGCAGAAGACTATACGTTAGGATCGTGCGTTCCGACCTCGTGGCAGCTATAGGTGTGGGTAGCCTCTCGCCGGAGACCATGGTTATTGCTATGGTCCAGAGCGGGGGTACATGGGATTCCGCCGCTTCGTACTGCGAGGCAGAAGACGCACTAGGCACTGGAGAATGCAAAATGGGCTCCGCCTTCCATGAGCGCTGCCCTGAGGGCGACAGACTGGGCTATCTATCGCCCTAGCAGAAGCAGACCCAAGAAGGCGGCACGACGTGTTGCACGCGCGCCTGACAAAATATGTGTGGGCGTCGGAACACATCCCCCCACACATAATATCAGGGTCGCCTTGCTCAAAAGGCGGCCAGGTCTGCCGGGGTACACAGGGACTTCGTTTCTAGGGTACACTTGGGGCCCCGGCCATAAGATCCGTTAACAGAATACTGTGTAGTTTTAGTCGGTTCGGGTCCGACATACCACCTTACCCATTAGCCCCGATAAGGTGATGACCCGTGAGGGTTTCCACACACAAAAAAAAGGTTAAACTGTATTAATCAAAAATTACTCTTGGTTTCACAAAAAAAATACCGTACGGTTGAATTGACATGTTAAGTCTAGAAATTCTATAAAGTTTTTCCTATTTAACTCCCTCTTGTTCAGTGCCTTCATATTTTTATGTTTAAAACTGTTTTTGTTATACATCACATCAAACACACTAATATGGGCACACCTGCCTTGTGCATAACATTCATCCCAGTATGTGTACACTTTACGTGACACCGCGATAATGTCTCAGCTACAAAGTGCAGGAACTGAGATAGTCGTTAACAAAACCCAACAAAGCATAGCATACCGCTACATTCTCTTCGCTACAGTTATATTCTCTACACCACTAGTATGTACTTACAGCCTTTCCGAATCTTGTTACATAAATATTACTGTAACTATTCTTGTGATGTTAAGTCTCTGTGAGATTTTCATTTTAACACGTTGACAGTCCAAGCAGAATTTACTATGTATCACGATGCTAGTCTTGGATATAATTTGTTTACAATAGGAATAATCACGAATCACGTATTATAAGGGTATTCATGAAATTTTCGAAGATTTCATATGTGCGTTATATATAATGCATGGACGTCATAGTTTATTTTGGGTGCATTACATATAATGCACGTACAGTCAACGTGTTAAATACCCCTTTAAACCCTTCTTTTTTGGACAGTTTACAATTTTAATTCGAAATTCAAACACCAAAGTAAATTATTTAGTTTTTAAAATCAGCTCTTCCTTTGCAGTTTTTTTACCTAACAGTTTTTATTCATTGTTGATCTTTCCCTCCAAGTTTATAGTATTTTGAGTTTGAAGATATAATGACTTTTTGGAACGAAAAAAACGAACTAGCCGGCAAAAAACGTCCGTAACGTTAAAAAAGCGTAAGATTTTTCATTTATTGATAATACTGTCATCTAGTATTTTTATTATGAAGGGATTTTTATTAAAAAAAAAACATAGTGTAACACTGCCATCTAGTAAAAGTATTACAAACAATGGAAACTTGAACCTTTCCTCATAATAAGGAACTTCGTTCCTATCTGGTGTCCCACGGTTTTTTTTTACTACAATTACAAAAACCATTTTGTTAATTGTATTGAACCAGTCCACTTTATATTTTGGTTCTTAACAAAGATCTCATAACCGTCTAGATGTAGTAAATATAAGCGCATCTATCACAAACTACAACTGAAAGTGCCAAAAGAAAAAAAGCCCGTTTGCGAGATCCGTGACTCGCTAGTGAAGGTCTTGCATTTTGTATACATTTTCTGATGCATACATACATACTCTATATCACTTTATTTGTACATTACTGCTACAGTATAATAATGGATAAAATGCCAGACAGATAATATGGAAGGGACCTTATCTACAGCAATATATATATTTTTTTAAGTATACATAAATTTTAATAAAAAAAATCTTAGCATGCCTAATAGGGAAATACGGTAGAATAGCTAATGTAAACCCATATTCGCAAATAAATGTTACAGATATATAAATAAAGAAAAATGTGTGTGTGTCGGTTACAAATTCGGTTCGTGTCGTGTCGGTTTAAATGTTATATAAAATATAGTATATTACATAATTTGTACTACATATACATGTTAATCAAGGTTATATGTTTATTTAAACGCACTAATTTATTATATATATAATTATCGGACACATTTGAATGATCTTTGTTGATAGAATATGCACAGGCGTATGGCATATTTGTCCAACAATAATTTTGAATTCCACTTACGTAATAGGGCAAGCACATTTCTACCAACCGGACACTCATTCATCTACACTGCATGATAGATTACAGCCGAATCACTTCAAGTCAACTTATCGAATGCGACTCCTTTCACATCACTCACGGGAAAAAATGGAGTGGCTCCATTCTACTCCACGGAGAACCACATGGCACTACGGCATACATGCTATGTGATACTATTTTACTATATGCTAAACACAAAAACGGTTCAAATTGAATAAGGACTTTTAATTACAGTACCAAATCGTACGCCATGAATGAGTCACCCAAAATTGTAAATAGATTCTTCAAAATGTTATTGTTGGAAACGCACGGTGCATGTGGAATAGAATAAGGACATCGAATGACCTACATACCAGTTACGACGGATGTTAGAAAGACGGCGGGCTCCGGTTGCCGACACACCTGATACTCGCGAGCACAGTTTTGGCATCGGTCCGCTGAACCCCCAAATTTGTTGGCCGGTCCACTTTTGTCGAGCCATACATCAGAAGTAAGCCACCCATATATTTATTGGTTTATTTTAGCCAGTTTGTAGATTGTTTGGATTAGTTTGGGAAATATATGTAGTGTGTATTTTGAATGTATTTTTAGAGCATATTTGTAGATAAGGTTTAATTTAACTTTTTTATAAAGAAAACAAATAATAATTAACTTCAAGAAAAAGTGTACAAAACAGATCGAGACAGTATATCACTCTAGCCCACCGTCTACAATTTTATAAGGCGCAGGTTTGGGCCGCATATGGAATACTGTTCTCATCTCTATGCAGGGGCACTATAGTACCAGCATCTCCCTCTAAAACACAATCAAAGGAGAGCGACATGAATCATATACTACCAGGATATTTCTGATCGGCTTGACGCACTTGCGACTATTGAATTTCAGGTATCCGTGGGTGGAGGTAGTCGCTTACCATCAGGTGACCCGTATACTCGTTTGCGCCCATTCCATAAAAATAATGTATAGAATAAATATTCAAATTAAAAATGTATAAGACCCGGCTGCATTACTTTTAACATTTCTCGTTTCCCTTCATCGTTCGTCGTTCTTCTCATACCCTATGTCGGTACCACTGTTAAGACGATTCGAATGATACCTTACATGTCTATATCCACCAAACCGTCTAGGCTCTAGGGCGTGTCAAGAAATAAACATACATACACATGTTATGTTTGTGTTACGTGTGTGTTATCATCAAAAAACACACTTGAGCCATGCTGATACAAAAACACTGCACGGTATGATTTTTGAGTTTAAGATCTTTATTTCCTCAAAGGAATTCACAATGATTCACTTACTCAGAAACAATATTCAAAACTTAAAAGAGTGTACAGAAACAATATTATTTTTTTTCTTAAAATATATAGAACAAAAGAACATAACAAGAAAGGTAATAAGTAAATGTGGGTATATTGCAAACATGTTATATCAAACGCTCGAACGGTGTCATCAGTACACGGGTGTTGTAACTACACCGCTATTTGATGCGGCATGTACGGCTACACACTTTTAACTTATAACATGCATATATGAATTTTTTGTTTATTCGAGGTAACGCTTTTATTATCTTTTCTTCTACCTAAGCTTTTAGTAGCTTCACCTGTTAACTAAATAACGAGGCAAATAAATGTTAAATCAAGTTTTACCTACTCCTAATCGTCGTATTGAAATAAAACTTGGTATGTCTATATTTTTGGGATAATAGTAATATTTTACATCTTGGAGTTAATCCGTTTACGGAACCAGGAGGTGGATATTAGAATTCTTTTTTGATGACAAAGTTAAACCCAGGAGTTTAGGCGTATATGATCCGTTTTGTCAGTCCAACAGCTTAGCAAGACAAGTAGTAGCTAGATAGTGGCAGTCTTCATTGATAACTAATAAACCCCTTGAATTCGGGCTCATTGATTTTGTTTTGTAGAATACAAACACATACATTCAACTTGACAAAACGTTGATTTGTTGTTAAATAACTATATAATTGTTTGAAGTTTTGACTATTAAAGTCATCACAAATGGTTACATTTTTTTTGTTTGTCTACTTAAGATAAAATCATTCCGTTGATCCTCACATCTTTAAGGTTTTTATATATTAATTTAATGTTTTGATCTTTTTGTGCAGACTTAAATGTGGAGTATGGTAACATAAAGTAGTGTAACAGCTTATAAAAACAGCAAATGTAAAGGCATATTCGCAAATCATTGTAATTGATAAATAAATTAATAAAAAAGAGAGAACTTAATTAATTAAAATTACTTAATTATTAAAAGAAAATAAAAAAAAAGTGTTTTCTTTTTTTTACAAGTGGGTTCATAGTAAGGGGCCTGGGTATACCCTAGGAGGGATGCTTACAGAAAACCCCTACAGATTTTTACCACCTCTTGCGAAAAAGGCAAGTTTTCCTTATTATCCTTTACGTTTGTACAATTATCATTTAAGTTTTATTTTTAAGGAGACATAAACGATTATTACTAAGAGATATATATTTTTAACACAATAAATATTACAACACCGCGATATACATACATATATGTAGGTATTAGATATTAGTATTCCATCAAATGCAAGAACATTTAAATAATAGTATATTAAGCATTGCTCCAAAAATTTGTAATGTTGATATTGTTCAAATCACAGTGAGAAAGTTACTATTGGAGAGGTGTTGCTACTCTGAGAGGAATTATTTTAAAGATAAGCTGTAAAACGAACTATCTAACATGCAATGAGATGAGTATAATTTCCAGTAAATTTTTGAATATATAAATTCTGATAATAATATGCCTCTGTACAAGTATATGCCACAATTTGAAATATTTTTTACCAATTAAAGTGTCTTTTTTTATTTTCAACAATTTTAATAATTAATTTATTATCATATTTTTAACTCATTTAGTATGCTTGCTATTCTATTCTATTCTTACAAGTACACCTAATTGTAATAAGGATATTATACATTGAGATATCAATATTAGATTGGCCTTTTGGCGTTATCGAAGCATCGTATTTTTAGTAGACGAATATAATCATATTTTCTTGAGTAAAGACAGCCGGACTATTCAGTCTCGGTCTTAAGAGAAATAATACTAACGACATAAATTCAGTTATTGAAAAAGAATTACGAATATTAAATACGGTTTATAAACAATTTTTAAAATTGGCTATTTAAGACTTATTTTAGTAATTTATAAGAGTTACCTAACGTGTTGTTTGCAGGATTTCTTCTCAGAAGGATAAGCATATGGATCGACTCAAGCATACAATATACGGTATTCTATTATTAACTATTGTAATAGTTTCACACATGACAAAGCAATTTATTATAGCGGTGAGTGTGTCTAAATCTGAATCGTTACCATTTTTAGTATTGTATTGTGTATGTATTTGTTTTTGAGAAAAATACGCATTTACCATATAAAAGAATCTAATGATAAAAAACTATTAACTCTACAATTTTCTTTTATATGAAAATCAAAACACTCCAAATATGCTTGTTTTACGAAATCTGAGAAACAAAAAAAAACGAATTTCTTGAAAAATATTTTCTTGACAGATTTTACAAAAACTATTTAGATCGTTAATTCAGACCTTTTTTGATGACGCCTTGATAAAATTACAAAGATTTATCTTGAACGCGACTGAAGTCTATTATGATCGCATTGATGTAAACAGACTCAATATACACGTTGTTATATCTCAAAAACAAGAGCTGCTAGAAAAAAAACTGAAGGAAGATAAAAAATAAGTGTCCTCGGATCAGTAAACAACCGTTAAAATATTTCATGCAACAAGAAGAAAGTCTAATTTTGGTGTTCTGTGTACATATTTGTTTTTTTTTTTTTTTTTTTATGCTACTTACATTTTGTAGTCAACGATCACCATCGCCATCACACGAGGCACATCAAATGTTTGACATACATACAGACACACATAATATGCTCTAAACATCAATGCATACATCTCTCTATTCATGAACCTTCCTTAATCTATCAAGCGACATGGGAACTCAGGGATCAGTGAGATTACTCTGTACGTATTTGCCGCTTTGTATTTTGTGTTAGATTTGTAAGCGGTGTAACAGGGAACGCTCTACTAATATAAACTAATTTCATTATTTGATAAAAGTGTTAAATGGTTATTAGAATTCGTTCTTTTTTTTAATATTAAGAATTATATATTAAAATAGAGACAATAGTTTCCTTTTGCAAATGTGAAGTATTTAAAAAGTTCATAATAGAATATCGTATATGCCTGTGTCGAATTATAACCGTCCATTTCCAAATGTTTGAGTCTTTTACATTAATACGCCATTTTATGGTAATATTGGGAATATGTACGTGTGTAGGATATTTTTTTTTACATGCTGTACTTGGACTATGTAGGGTATGTTTTACGAACTAACAATGATGTGGTGAAAAATTATTATCGTCATCTCAATGCTACCGCGCATCGTGTGTTGTTTGCTTAGTAGACATTTGATATATTAACAGGTTGAGTAACTGAAGTGAATATGAACATTGATTACTAGATATGGTCAAAGAAACTACTCGATCTAGCGCAATAACTTCCATCTCTGCAATAACTGGTAAGCAGCCATAATGCTTTATAAGTCTTCGAAGTAGAATTATAAGTAGAGGGCTCGAAACTCCTAACTACAGTTTTAGTTACAGGTCTGCGACCCCGACGTCCTCAAGCCATTTCTTACACTTCCTAATTCCCCCGTATAACCAATATCCCGTTGCTTTTACTGCCTTCCCTTGTTCCGTTACAATTTAATGACCAATTTGCCCAATTTTAATTAATGAAGTGCTCGGTTGACGGCAATAGGCTTGCCCGCATTACGTTACTGGAACTAAATTTGAATTGGCAAAATGTGGGTAGTTAATGCACGTCTGCCTACCTATGGTACGAACGTGAGTGTGTGTATGTAATTAGAATCTCAGTAGCCAAAAACACGGATAACAAAACACAATAGTTCATTCCGAACTAGCTTTATTTTAATCTGAACATAGCAAATGTGGATGGGTCTACTGCCAAAAGGGGTGACTACGTGAATAGCTTCTGACGGTCGTTTTGAGGCTGTGAATCTTTCTGCAGTTACAAATAGATATACATACATACTGTTATGTTTCACTATTGTCAGGAAACATATGTAGTGTTCAAATTTATTGTTAAACTGTATTGTTATAGCTTCAAGGGTGTTAACGGTGATTTTGTCAATGAATTCAGGTGACCCTCGGCAACACTAGGTTTTTTGTCTAAATGAAGTCTACCTTATGTCAGTTCCTGTACATCTGACAACATATGCAACAAATATAGAGTTAATAACCCCTGGCCGAGACGAGAATACCTATTTGAGTAAAAAAAATAATAATTGTGTACATAATTACATATTGGATGGAAGGCTTGGGTATTGCTTTTACGGATGGACTGAGAAGTGTACTCCCTCTCCGTCCGAATAAGCAATACCTATTTTTTTTCTTTTTCTTTTTAGTTTTTAATATAATAAGCAATACGAGGCGAGTCGAATGAAAAATATACGTCTTATTCTTTTTTTATTGTGTCGCGCTGTTCCATTCCAAATAAATTCATAATACAAAGCCATTCCAACAAATGTATACTTGTTCATGAGGCTTAAACCCCGTATTGAAGTTCCGTTCGATATGAAAGCACAAACGCCGATAAGAAATCCCTATCCTATCTGTATCCAAGGATATCTGATATCTGTGAAAGAACATTTTATTTGAATACTTTATTCAATCAGACGCAGCGTGCGAATTTATACGTTTTAAATCAGTAGAAACTAATGATTGAAGCTGCCCGCCTGGGGAAATATCTGTACAGAAAATAACAGTCACCAAGACAATTTAAATAGTATTATGTTTTTTCGTGATAAATAGTGTAGCTAAAGTTTTTAGAAACTATTACTTTAACTAACAATACCTCTACTTTTAGCAGTTTTTGTATGAACTAGAGAGAGAGTAGTGGATGAATTTGGAACAAAATTTCATTTTATTTTTTAGCCTGCTTAACTGGAACTGTCATTATATAATGTTTCGACCCATGACAGTACTCGAGCCATATACTCGTAGTGTGTACTGGATTGTAACTTGATGTAGCTTGTTTTCATGTTTTTTTTTAATTTATAAGACATATAAGTTCCGTTACGCCCGCGTGGTATGTCGATTTAAAGTAATCTATGTCCTCAGGGTTCGAGTATCTACATAAGAAATTAAATCATATTCTTTCAGTCGATGAGCCGCGAAAAGTTAAAAGACAAAAATATATTTAGAGCTACTTAGACTTTTATAATATTAAGTACTGATTGTGTAATTAATGTAGCTTTCTGAACTTTTTCTTTGAATAAATTATACGTATACTAAATTTAAAAAATATGACTTAATAAAAATACGTACAAAGAATCTATACTAATATTATAAATGCTAAATTAAAACCTTCTATTTGATGCTGTCTGTTAAGTTTTCACGAGTAAGCAGTTGAACAAATTTAGATTAAATTTGGTATGTGAATACTTCCAACATATGCTACTATTTCAACATACTTTTTTTTTCTTTTTTTTTTTTTCGTATGGAACCCCCCACGGGTCATCACCTCACCGGAGCTAACGGAGAGGTGGTATGTCGGACTCGAACCGACTAAAACCACACGGTGTTCCGTCACAAAGGGACTCGGGAAACCCCTAACAAGGACGCCTCCGGGAACAGTAAGCCTCCGGGAACACTTTTTCAACATACTACGCAAATCCGCTTTCGTAACCTAGTTAGTATATTACTCTTCAAGTATTAATATAATTCTGATATTTAATAAACCATTAAAACCGCAGCGGGTAAAACAAATTATTTTTCTTCCTAACTTCTGATAATGCATAACGCAATGACAGTTCTACCAGTTCCAAACTTTGAACCGACGAACCTCGTCGGTCTTATGATCAACAGAACAACTTTAACTGTGGTTTTGAACCACAGTTCATTAATGGGCGTTGTTTATTCCCCGTTGGAAGAGATCGATGCCAAGATATTGAACTCGATCTCATATTTTGTCATTTCTTTTGAAGGTTCTCTACAACACGTAAAAGACTGCCTGAATGTGTTACGTAAATCAGTGAAAACTTTTCATAATGGCGAATTATTTTAAGAAAATGTTAAAAAAAACTATAAATGCTAAGTACGAAAAATTTTGTTTAAATATGTGAGATATGTCAAATTGAAAGTAATATTAAGAAGAAACCTAATAGATTACTATAAATATCAAAAATTAAAATGTAATAGATATAACAAATGATAAATTAACTCAACAAAAATGTATATTCTCAATCAGCAAAAAAAATGCTGAATTGAGATCCTTCTCATCACAAAAGTTTACGGTTAAACGTTCTAATACTTAAATACAAATATTTTACTTACTAAAATACCAAAGATTACAATTATATAACTCCGTAACTGCTTCACATATCGCAGCGAAGACACTACGCTACTGTTAAAATTCCCAAGACACAATTAGCCCGACTGCGATATCCTGTAATGTTTAGCGAAATTACTAATAAACGTCTTTAGGCCTACCGATTGTATATATATTAAACAGTAGAGTGGTGCTATTTAACAGTAAACATTGTGTACTTGCGGATTTGTGTAATCTCTAATTTAGTTCCACTTAACAGCCTATATGTTAGTAGGGGCTGAAACACAATGCTATTTTACTCTAACACTTTAGTGTAAGACAATGATAAATGCGGTACACAGTACTTACTTAGTAAATGAGCAACATAAAACGTCGATTCACACAACTGGAGGTAGTAACGAGCGACACACATTACTATAATGGCTAACTCGTTCAAAAGAACTCACTTTAATTAACCGAACATGTTTGAACATTTAAAACAAATTTTTAAATGAAAATACCTTACATTTTAATGCCAAAATTAAAATGAAATCACGATAAGGTCATCTAATTAACGTAACACAGAATTTTAATCATAATTAGATCTGTTAAAGGCCGCTTAATTATGATTGCTTAAAGTATAAAATCGGATATTCCAGCCGTCAATAAAAAATAAATAAACCAAACCAGAGTTCTAATTGTAACAAAAAAAAAAATGTTTTCTACATTGTAACGACACAGTGACCCATTTCAAACGGTCACAAGAAAAAGCTTGCGGCGAATCCCTTTAAATAGGGAATTAAAGTGTTCCCTTTGACACAGTCAGATTGGAAACATGTACTCGTTTAAACAAGTCTACCAGGAAACGGTTCGTATTTATACAAAGACATTATCCTACACGAGTAAAACTCGGAGAGGGGATCTGGACAAGCGAAAAGCAAGTTTTATAATAACTAAAATAGTTTTATTTTTACTATATTAATTACTTTGGGGTTTACCCAAACGCTTGTTAACATTTCACCAAATTATTTATTTTACTCAAAAAAATTATAGGTATTTTTTATTGTCAGTAGTAGAAGTCAGTCGCTAAGTTAGTTGCCTGTTAAAAAGTCCTATAGAGAAAAACAAGCAAAAAAACTCCAGATACCCTTTTTTTGTTAAAACCACAGATTGTTTGACATATTCTGAAGTTAGTCACAGATTATAATAATGTTTGTGACGCGACCACTAGAGCGTAGTAGAAAAAGGTCGAAACGCTAACTGTTTGTGTGTCTGTCTTTGAGTGAAAGAAAGAACTGTCAATATTGAAGACATCATTGTTAATAATTAGTTTATCGACACTTTATTTATTTAAACACGTTTGTGCACGTGCCTCTTAAGATAGTTAATCGTTAAATGTAAATATTGAGAAAACATAGACACTCGTAGAACTTGAACACAAATTACGTAAATGCTTGTGATGATTTCTACTGACAGA
Organism: Tyria jacobaeae; assembly: GCA_947561695.1. NCBI lineage: Eukaryota > Metazoa > Arthropoda > Insecta > Lepidoptera > Erebidae > Tyria > Tyria jacobaeae. The sequence continues at coordinate 16,780,856 of OX387212.1, forward strand.
TAGTTAACAAGTTCAGCAAAACTGAAACCATCCAACCGATATGGTTGGATCAAACCGGTTTTATTAAAAAGGCAATATTACGAAGATGGTTTTAGACCACTAAAACAGTAGAAATATATTTATTTTACTAGCGTAGTAGTAGCACACGCCGGATATTAGCCAGTGATACATTATTATTATTTTAGGTCTATAATATTTAGGTACACTTAAATCGCTTACTGTTATTTATGATATCAGTGAGACGTTTATTATGGTTCAAAATGGTTTTAGCCACGTGTGCACTTTGATCGACTAGCTTGAGACCCGACGAGAGATCTTTACCAAGGGGTGAAACAATCTTCCGAGTCGATTTTTAACCCATGCTAAGCTTGGTTACAAATTATGTAAATGCTTGTTTGTGTTTTGTGAATTTTATGGCCCATAATTCAAACGTATGGTCTGTATTTTATATTTTACACGATTCAAACTATTTTCGATTCATCCCAGTCATCAAAAGTAGAAGTAGAAGTAGTAGAAGTAGAAGTCCCAGTCATCATAAGATGTGACAATTGTGTACTTATTTTGTAATTATTTTAAAACTTAGCTTTTCCTTTCGTATCTCTAAGTTTTTCTATATTATGGGTGTTCCCTCTACACCTTTAATCGTTTATTGTGACGCGGTAGATACCGCGACACTAGAGCGGATCTTTTATAGGTGCTTTGAAAACTCTCCAACCTTGTTTACAGCAAGTTCGTAGCACCTCGTAGCACGTGTGCTACATGGTCTACGATGATTCATACTACATACTCTTTAATTAATTTCGATTAGGCTTCAATATGTATAGGAAAAAATATAATGAATATTATACCACTTAGTTATAAACTGGTCGTGATTGCTTGATCACATAGTTTGAGTCTTGGAAAATGTAAGTAGATTTTCTCAAAAATGCAAAGTGAAAGCTTGTTCCGATGGAAAGGAAGAAAGTATTGGTTTGTTCCGATGGAAAGGAAGAAAGTATTGGTAAAGTTTGATCCCTAAATTATGAAATACTGAACAAGAAAATTACTTTACAACTACTGCTTACATTACATTACATTTCTGCGACAGTCTATGGCTTATATAGTTATAGCTTGTAAGTTTTTGTGTGAAACTAATAAACAAATAAGAATCAGTTAGTTAAATCACTACAACATTTCGTTAACATTTTTTTTAATCCATAGAGTGCAAACGAGGATACGGGTCACCTGATGGTAAGTGACTACCGCTGCCCATGGACACCCGCAACTCAAGAGTCACAAGTCCGTTGACGGACTTATAGGTTGGAGTACGCTCTTTTCTTACTGTACTCCAGATAGAAGAACGATATCGGTCCTCAACAGTAATTATTTATTTAAGTGTCAGGTTAGGTTATTTATTCTTAATAATTGAATTGGAAAAAAACCGCCGTCAATGCGCCTCACCAATTAGTTTGCTCAATATTTTCAATCGTAAAAACGTACAATTTAAAAACCTACTCTTAATTGCCCTGGTATCCCATAATCTTAACCTAATTGGGTTACAATGGGACCAACGCAGGAATATACTCTTTGAAAAAAAATTTGAAAATCGGTCAACAATTGGCGGAGAAATCACTTAACACATTAAAAATCTCTTCCTTTTTTGAAGTCGGTTAAAAATAAAGCTAGTAAATGCTTTCAACGATAAAAAAGCTTTGCATATCAATCATATGAAATGATTATTACTGTTTAAGTGAATCGCTCTGACCGAATGAACATTGAATGACCAGCAGTAGAGCTATTTATAAGTAGGAATCTAATCGAAATTAAATTTGCTAAATGAAAGCGGTATAACCTACGGTATCTGAAACCCGTTAGCTTATAGTGGGATGGCAGAGTTCTCAAACTTTAGAGAATATTATGAAAAGAGAACTTTTCCGTATGAAGTTTTTCTAACTAATATTAATTTTAAAATTTAGCAAGTATTGTCACACCGAATGTTTAAACGTTATAGCAAATATGAATGTATCTCCTCTTAATGTATGGGTATGAGAGGCCCTGAGGATTAAAGGACACACGTATCAATGTTTTAGTAATTAATATATTATATTATACAGATTGTTACTATACAAACAAATGGTTTCACTTTAGTTGTAATGATGTTAGTGAAGTCAATGTCAAATATACTGATTAAGTAAGAACTTTATTATTTAATGGGAATATGACTGATTGTCAGAAAAAAATACAAAAATATGTTTTTGAGGTATGGCATACTGTCATAGGGTAACTCAACACATACTTCAAAAGCTTTTATTGTAAAAAATAATACTTGAGACCAATAACTAGTGTATCTTCCTCAACAAGCTGTGGACCTGTATTAATCCCCTGTTTGTTAGAAATAATAGAAAAATCAAATCAAAGGTTAGTGAAGTTAGTAAATTCATCACAGGTGTTTTTTTTTATTAAATCATAACACCTAATAGTTTTAAAGTAAAATTTTCTAATGCCCATTATAGGCGGATATGTCGGGTTGCTTTTTGATGCTATCACCCAATGTACCATATTCTTGGCGAATATATATCTTTTATTTGTTTTATTTATTATTTTTCTTTACCTTTGTATTTCATTTAAATAAATTTGCAACATATTCTCTCTAGAAAATTTGAAACAAAATGGGATAGCTTTCAAAAACTAAGAATATTTTTACTGTTAGTTGATTAATAATCCATTATTTACACACCTTTTTTTCCTTTTAATCTGCATGCAATTTGCAATACACATAATTTTTAGTAAAACATGGCACATATAGAATGAAGTTGTTGTATTATAATAGAATTACAAAATGCAAAACATATCTTTAGTAAAACTATAAATAGAAACAAAAATTAATATGTTTTAGTAGATAATATTATAAACATTTATTAATGAAAATTATTGTTTTAAAATCTAAATTACTGAGACCAATTTTTAAGTATTAATTTCTGTAAAGACAAAGCCTAAGTTACTTATATGAAAACGTTAATATACACATGAAATAAACATTGTATTACCCTTATAAAACCTCTCAGCATAAATTAAAGACATTTGGCTCAGTCACCACGCCCGCCTTAAACGAGACGAAGCTAAACTCAGCGAGTTTTACTATCCATTTACTTCGCAAATGTCGACTTAAAATTCAGATGTAAGCGTTCAATCAATCATATCAGCGATCCGCGTCGACGCCTCGACGAGACCGACAATATTATAAAAGTAAACTGTATACACGTAAATGGACTGCTTTACAATTAAGCGACATCGAAACTTGTGACATTTAATCGTGATTGCTCTCTTGTTTTGCCATGATTGACATTTGTTAACTCACTCCATATGTGAGTATACGCCAAGAATATGCTTAGAAGCGGAATTTAATTTTATATTATTACTTCATTACGACTTGTTGCGAAGTCAATATTGGCAATTCTTGTCCTTTAATTAGACCGATTTTCTTGTCATATAACTATTACTAGAATGCTGTGTAGTATAAGTACGTGTTCATTCATAGGAAATTAAGAGATAGGGATAGTTAGAGGAATGTATGTCGATAAAAGGGATTGGTATGTTTTATGTAATGACTGTCGAAGACTGCGTGTCTGCGTGCTACACAACACACCTACTAGATAACACCAGTTCTCAATAACAGACGATGAGACTGTCCTTCGATTACGTAAAACGATAGGAAATTTTATAAATATTGAGCCACAAACCTGCGAAAGTTAGGACGATCGATAAGAAAAAGTCTTCTAGATAGAAAATTTCCGTCGCTAATGTAATGAGAAAGTGACTCCATAGAACGGGTCGCAGTAAACATGATACGGCGCAGTCGCATAAATTGTCTTCTAGCTATTAATGTTATCGGAAAAACCATTATTTACTAACGGATCGTAGTGTTAGTGCGTGTAAATGTTTACGCGTGGCGATGCCGGTGCGGGTTGTACTTACGCGACGGGTGAGGGGCGTCGCGCAGCTCGCGGGCTCGGTGCACCGGTCACCTCTTGCACTCCATTGATGAGCGACGGCGGTAATGTTCGCGGGCGGTGTTGCATGTGTATGAGGCGCGCGATGTCGCGCGGGCGGGCCGGCGAGCGCGGCGGGACTGGCAGCCGGCGCCCGCCGCACGTGGCCGCTCAGGTATCAATCAATCGATGCGCGGCGAGGCGGCGGCGCGGGCGCTAGCGGGCGCGGCACATTCATGTCGCGCGAACAGCTGACGGCCGAGCCCCGTAAACATGAATCGGTTCACGCTCCCCGCGGGCCCTGCGTCGCCCACTCCCCCCACACCCGCGCTCTCCATCCGCCCTGACCTACTCTGCGCAGGGCGCTGGCGAACACGAAAGCTTATACCACAACACGTTCTACGAATTAGGGTGAAGGCTGCGAACGTACAGTTTCTTCTCGCTACATTAAATAGACAACGAAAATTAAAACTACTATAAAAGACGTTTCCCTTTCTATCTATCTTTTAAAAGTTTCAGTATGAAAAAAATCCACCAAAACAAGTCAAGTTGTTACAACAAAGCTAACATTAAAATCGGAACATAATTTACAGTTTCATGAATCTCATTGTTTTTTTGTCGAGGATGTAATAGCTATATACTTAAAGAAGGTTTTCACTATAACAATTGGAACGTATAATACAGTCGTTCAGAGGTCGCAGCCGCGCTGCGTGACTGCGCGTGCGTGCAAAACGCTCGTCCTGAAACACCCGATACATCCCGATCTCAGGACAGTCGGAACAATCCGACCGACGAACTGAAAGGCTGCACCGTGCTCTCCCAAAAGTAGATAAACACATTTAATATTAGCGATACCACAACTTCATACTCAAATAAATTGTATCTACTGTACAATACCAAATTCAACAAATACATACATGTTATCTTCGTAAACAGGTATACAGAAATAAAACTTTTAATATTAAAATAGTGCAAATTATTTAGAAAATGGTGCTGATTAAAAACATAGTAATAATCTGTATATAACTAAGACTCCTAGATATTTAATTGTATTAAGATCATTCTCAATTGTAAGCATTTTTTTTTACTTCAAGTTAAACCTCTGTTATTTTTTAGTCTAGTAGTTCTATTACGCCCTAAGATATTTCTCTACCTAGCCCTTCATCTTCTCCTACTCAGCATACTCATATGGTCTGCGCCACACCTGCACCTTAGTTCTACTCAAACCTCCTTGCAACTCGGTTTTTATTCAAGTTTTGTTATTACAATAACTTTTTTTTTTCAAAACCATTTTTGATAAGTACTTATAACAGTTAGAAGGCAATTACTGCACTTATTTGGCACATTACTTGTACGCCTGTATTACGATTTTATATCGCAAAAAAAATGTACAAAGACGTTCTCTACCATTTATTTTGCTCTGAGTCGGTTGCTTGTCAGATGCCGAAAACAAAATATGTGAATGTATATACGTATGTATATACTAAAAACTATTTCACGAATAAAACCCTGAAAACGAATACAATGCATGAAATGCAGTTACAAACACTCCAGCACATTATGTTCGTTCGTGCATTTATGTGATTGATTGCTTACTCGAATTAAGCTCGATCAGTCAATTTGTTTATAGCTGTGTTCGGTATACATAAGGTGTAATTGAAACTGATAACTGTCATAATATAATACTTTCATAAATACGAAATTTTGTTTGCATGTTTCTTACTCAATCACGACAAAACTACTGAACGAATAGGGATGAAATTCCGCACAGAGATAAACAGTCTAGAATAGCACATAAATTTTCCGTGCAAACGAAATCGCGGGCATCAACTAGTTGTGTATATTAATGTATAAAACTTACCTTAGAGGTTTACCACACATAGGGTACCTTTATCTGTTTATTAGGCAGGAGGTAGCTTTCTTTTTAATGTTTTCCTTTCTTGTACCACAAAGAACCATCGTTGTAGTTCTTGTATGCAACTGTAAAACTCCTAGACTTTTACTTCTATATTGATTAATTACGTAAAAAAAGAAAAATGTGCCAAGCATATGCCATTCAATATTACAATACGTCTAAAGAATACATCAATAGAGTATTACTGTTTTATTTAATGTGTAAATGAAAGCGAGCACCGCAGGCCGCTGGATGCGCGCCAGACGCAACAGTTCTTTACTAGAACAGTAGGCAATCGTAACACAATATTATCTTTCTTTCATCAGATACTTTGGCAAGTAACCCTTTTTAAACGCAGTCTTCTATGACTTTCAACACGGCTTCTATTTCGTTACGCGACACCATTTACGAAAGATTTTAGTTCAGAATCGACGCGCGCCGTGACTGGCCCATTTAAAGTTGGTATGAGGTAAATTATTTTCAGTTAACATTGGCAAGTTTTAAAGGAAAATTGAAATTCTTATACCTTAAATTTTAACAAAATCGAACTATGTTTCTACAAAAATCTGCTCAGTCATTTGCAGATCATCAGCCCTTTTCTGATCGTTGGAGGGGATTTCAAGTCGGGGTTTCAATTTCGAATTTATAGTTATTTTTCTCCTTCGCGTAGGTAGTATGCTACCCGCATAATATGTATAGATATTTTTCGATATTATCAACAATCATAGTAATATTGACATTTTTTACTTTATAAAAGCTAATAATTTACCTACCTCATGACTAACTTCGGGCATCGATTAAAACTGTATGAAAATCCATTTGGTAGTTATTGAGTTAATTAATCGCATTCAGACAGACAAAAAGAAAGACAAACAGAGGCGGCGCAGTGTTACTTATGTTTTAAACCGACTTCAACTGAAAGTGGTTCTCATTTCGACTGAACTGCTTTTTATGGGTATGTGACAAGAAATCTTTACCACCACTGAACGGATTTCATTATTGTTTTTAATTAAAGAAGTAGTCCTCGATGATGGTCCCACTTGGAAAATTAAGGGATGAAGAATTTATGATACAAAATATCTTCAATATTTGTGAACCAATTGAAAAAAAAACCTTGTTTTACTTCAAAGTATTATTCAAGATTAGTCCAAGTCTATGATGGGATAGTTGACACTTTAAAAAAAAACTCTTATAAGGTATTTCATTGTTCTACGAAATAAAAAAATTGTTTATATTTTTTAAAGACTTTGAACAATGCCATAAGTTACCTTTGTGTATAGATTATATTATCTATCATTTGCTGTCAAGCGATTTGTAAACAGTGTCCGTTGTTTGAATTTTTGTGAAGTCCCCGCCAGGCAGGAGTTATTTGTCTTTAAAATAAAAAGCAATTGTTGACATGACCTTTAAAATTTTTGCCAAAGCCATTAGTTTAGGGACATTGAATCATTTTAAAATAGATGGAAAGGTACATTTTTGATGTTATAATTTGACCTAAATAACAACAAAAGTACAGAAAACTTATTTCAACTGTGTCCCTCATTCAGAAATATCACTAGGGGAATATTAGCGTTAACCGCTGTTTCATTGAACACTTACATACATTTGAGCATCTCGCTCTACAATTTTTGTACAAGCAATGCTTATTCGATGTACTGTACCTGCATAGATCCATTGTGATTGATCAATTAAATTAGAAGTATCGTAATAATAGGCACTACTATTGTATATTACACACTTACTATTATATATTTTACACAAAACAAACCTTTACAGTGCCTAGAATTATTTTCCCATTAATTCGATTACGATCGATCATAGCATATTATTTTTTAAACACTGTCTTCTATATGATGGACGTTAAGAACTAATAAGGCGGCTCTAATTTTAGCAGAATATACATATATTTATCTCTTGTAATTGTTCATACTTATTTCTTGTTGTCAATTACCTCTTAAATATCTCGTAAAATAAATTTTATATAAAGACAATTGAAAGCGTGGAACGCTTTTATTTGCAATCATGAGATTACGTACACTCAACACTCATTTAATCATTCCTCTTAAGTCCTTGTAATGACTTCCTACGTTACCTGTAAACACTACACAACACATTTCCTACAGCTGTAAAATATAAGTACCTACACCAAAATTAACTAGGACTACTTTCCACGTTATATTTAATCTTCACGTCATTAAAACTCACATTCAGCGAACCATGCCAAACGTGAACTACAATGGATTATGTTAGACATTTTCGCATCTCGCACGCATCCATGTGGAATATTTCATCAAACTGAATTGCAAATTGATGAATAGCTGACGTGGTTATATTACAAAATTGATCACAGTTCGCTTTAGTATCAGTTCTTCAATAAGTCTAACACAAAAATTGGCACTAAAAATAAAAAAAAAACAAAATAAATCAATATACATTGAACACCTTGGACTTAGTTTAAAAAATATAGAGAACGAAAAAGTTACTTTAGTTACGTGAATAACTAAAAAGTGTTATGAGAGTATTTTGACAACCTATCCTAACAGCTTGCAGCTTTCAGACTGTTATTCATGATCTGTGAGAAAAGGACCGAAATGATCTCATTTTATACCATACTATTCATTAATTAGATTGTTTACAACTTGAATCGAGTTTTCGTAATTTCAATTTATTGCGTCAAATTATGCAATTAGGATCTAAATTTACTGTCGCAGGTACAAGGGTTTTTTATTAGATATGTGCTGGACAAAAGCGTCGAGTAATTAGACAATTGGACTAGCCTGTTGGTTTACCCGTTAGTGACGCTGCCTGCTGATCCAGGGGTCGTGGGTTTGATTCCCACACGGGACGAAAATTCGTTTGATTTAGAAATAGTTGTCCTGAGTCTGGGTGTACTCTGTCTCCATTGTTTGTATGATTGTAAAGTCCCCCGCCACACAGGAATAATGCCGAGTGCGGGAGTTGTCTTAAAAAAAACGTTAAATTTGTGACCTTCTCGTGTTCATAAACTATTATCTGCTCGATTTGTTATGCTATTGAGGCAAACAATGTGTTGATTTTATGGTATAGGGCAAACGAGCAGTTGGGTCACCTGATGGTAAGTGCAGTACCACCAACTGACAGGTGTCTAAAACTCAAGTCGCAATGGCCTTAGGACTATCAGTAACTTACCCACTGGACGCAACAGACTTCGCAACAACTTTCTGTGAGGCTGTACTATTTCTCCGGCCACGGCTGCTCATATAATAATCCCAATTCAAAAACTTTTAAAAAGTAAATAAAAACAAATCAAATAAATTCCTACAGTGAAATTAGTCTCGAGAAATTTTTGCATATGTAGTGGTGTGTATATTACTCAGATCTTAGAGCGCGTTTCCACTATATCGTTCTGGCCTATACAAAAATGTTTCGATATCCTAACATTACTATTTAATTTTATACTTATCCCTAGCAATACTCTGATTTTTGTTTTCAATAAAAACAAGTTTTTATTTTAAAGAAAAAGGTTTTGACTTTATAAAAAAAGGTGTGTGTGCGATTCACACACGATAGAAGTGAAACTTCAAAGAGGAGAGACCGATATATAATTTTTTTTTTTTTTTCCTTTCATCTAGGTTTTTAAAACTCCGGGCGGTCTACGGGGGGGTCAAAATTTTTGTTATTTTTGGCCTAGGACGCACCGTTTCCGAGATATTTCAATCTAAAGCAAAAAATCGTCACTTGATAGTGGAAAGTGGAAACACGCACAAAACCAGAATAAACCAGTTTACGCTGTCCGCAGGTGCCACGTGCAGTCCGGCGTCAGTCGCTTGGTACTGTTAGAACATGAAGCACACATTTCATTCAAAAATTATAATTATTACGTTAATTGTTAAATTTTGTATTTGTTGATTGTTGTTATTGTTTGTTATTATTGTTATAATATTTGTTGAAGTGTTTAATTTGTGTGTAAGTGTTGTAACTTTATATTGTTAATTCAAAATGGCTCCAGTGTTAAAACATGGTTGAGGCAAGCCTTTGACTTCTCAAACTAAAGAAGTTTTGTACTGTTTGTACAAATATTTCGAAAATGAGTGTAATAACAACCCGAGCAGTATTATGACCCCCTCAATTAGTTGCTAAATCAACAGGAATTTCAATAGCATCCGTCAGAAAGATAGTATCAGAGAGCAAATGTCGTCCTTCAGATCAGGAAGTAACATTTAAATCTCCTAAAAAGAAACCGAATCGTAAACCTACAATAGTAATCGATAACTTTGATCAGCAAGTTATCATAAGAACAATTCATGACTTCCACATCACAAATAAAGAAGTTCCCACTTTGAAAACTTTGCACGCAAAATTGAAAGAAGATATCGATTATAAAGGTTGTGTCAGCACGTTACGCAAACACGTCATGTCATTAGGTTTTAATTGGAAGCAAACAGAAGATAACCGGAAACTTCTTATGGAAAAACACGAAATTAGATACTTGCGAATTAATTATTTGATGAAAATTGCTGAATATCGCGAACAACGCCGACCAATTGTTTACACCGACGAAACATATATACATACATCACATACTCTCTCGAAATCTTGGTCAGATGGAAGCACTTCAGGTTTGAAGCAACATATATCGAAAGGCAACCGCTTAATCATTGTTCATGCCGCTGGTATGGATGGCTTTATACCAAATGCATTGCTTATGTTTAAAGCCAACCAAAAAAGTGGAGATTACCACGACAATATGAACTATGACAACTATTCAAGGTGGATTCAAACTCAATTAATACCCAACTTACAACCAAATAGTGTTGTTGTTGTTGACAACGCACCATATCATAACTCAATACAAAATCCTGCACCGAATAGTAATTCTAGAAAACAGCAAATGATTGACTGGCTGACATTGCGAAACATTGAGTATTCATCCACGTTGCTTAAGCCTCAATTATATGAACTGATTCTGCAAAACAAGGCGAGATTTGTAGAGTACAAGATAGACGAAATATTACGACAGCACGGTCATACTGTGCTGCGTTTACCACCATACCATCCGGAGTTTAATCCTATAGAAAATATATGGGGGATTGTGAAAACATATGTCGCAAAAAAGAATGTTGCAATGAATATGAAGGTTATAATGTCATTAGCTGAAGAAAAAATGAACGCCATAACTGTAGAGGAATGGAGAAAAGTTTGTCTGCATGCTATTGAGGAGGAAAACAAATATCAGGGTAGAGACGCAGCTTTAGACACAATATCAGAACGAATCATAATTAATTTAAATAATTCATGTGATGAAAGCGAGGATGGGGATGATTGTGATATGCCTGGGGTTGATGAATTATTATAATAAAACATTTATGGCCGGAGAACACCTAATTCATACACGTCTTCACTGAAGTGAAGACCGGCATTCACTGCTTGTAATGTTTGGAACTGGCTTGTCTGCCTCATACAGTTCCATAGATTACAATGCAGTGGATACACATTTTCACGTCCGTATTAGTACGTAGTGCGTATGCGTAGACGTGTACGCATTTGGTGTGCTCCAGCCACAAACGTACCTTTAAAAAAATAAAAAATAAAAATAAAATGTTTTTTTTTAATTGCTGACCATACACTACTACAAACGCAAAAATTTCTCCAAGCTAATTTACCTGTACGCCAGTTCATTACTTTCCTAAATAGGTAACAGTAGATAGGCACATTACTTATTTTACGTTACTTAGATCAGCAAAACCATCATATTCAAGTTGAGACATTTTAAATTTATAATTCTCTAATTTAAAAAAAAAATATAAATTAAAAACAGGTTAATAAATTTAGACTTTTAACCTTCTGAACCTTCGGACATTTCACCTTTCACCTAGCTTATGGAAAAACAATATACATAAGTGCACTTACCTAAAACTCATCTGCAAATGAGTTAAGTAAAGCTTATATGAGAAAAACAGTTGAATAAGTCCACGTTGCATTAGTGTCGCTCATCCAGAACTCAGCAACAGTTGGCAGTGATGTGTCGGATTTCAATGAAACAGAGTTGTACATATTTAAGCACCATGTTGTTTTTGGCTCGTATGGACACAATGGGCTCTTTGTTTGCCTTTCGAGACTGCAGAAGTGTTGTTTCATTTAGACTTTCATGTTCATTTATAGAGTAGGCAAGGAGTTTGCAATTACAATTTATTTTGCAATAAGATTTTTTTACTTGAGAGTTGAAACAGTTCTTTATACACAAGGTCACTATTGCTCAGTAGGTTTAAAGTTTTAAAAGACTTGTCTTGACTATCCGTAGAATAATTAAGAAACACAAGTAGCAACAAAAAAAGCCGGTAAAATTGTTTGTGGTTGTTTTAATATCAATAAATCAGTAAGTATTAACTTACTGATTTACAGATATTATTCGCATTCATGACACATTTACAAACCGAGACTTCATTGTACTATCAATAAGTACAATGAAATCTCCTCTGTTTGTAAGTACGAAAAAGGCAATCAAAGAAGTGAAGGAAACAATTCGAAAAAATCCTGTCCGAAAGCAAAAGAAATGAAATATCTCGGAAATGCATGTAACACCTAGAACCAAGTCGGGTATTTAAACGATGACGTTTGACTTGCAGCCTATAAGAGATACACCTGTTATTTTTAAATTAATAATTTATAAATAAAAATAAGGTGATAAAATCAAAACAACTTACGCGACTAAAACGCAACTATCACGACAAACACCAAACATCTTAAGCGGTAGCCAAAGGGAGGTCACAAAATATGTATTTACTGAAATTTTTACTACTGAGCAATATTTTAATAAGCAAATGACAGAGTTACATAAGCAAATGGTCGAATCCATGCTTGATATAGGAAACCGAAATATATCAATTTAATTCAACAAAAGTTCAAGATTTCTTTATATTTTAAATTTATGTTTTATATTTTAAACTTGAAATGTTCTAAACGCTATCGGCCACGGTGTGTAACTTTGCATAATTTGTAAACAACTAAAAGTCATTCGTTTTTATTTCTAAAACTTGTGTTCTACATAAAAAAATCTGCTTGCACGTATCAAAATTAACGTGAAGAAGATTTAGGATCCCTTTTTTAAAGGTTTTATTTAGCTTGCCCTGTTTGTTTATTTATTTGGGTCATCTCTAGTAATTGAAATTTGACCCCCTTCCTGTTAACGGATTGATCTGAAATTTGGTACGCAACTTTAGTTCTGATTACACTATAATTTAATACATTCGATGCCATTGTAATTCCAAGATGGCAGCCCCTACAAAATGGCGGATTACATATTTTTTTACCACTACCTTCTTTCTTTACTTCCTCGGTTTTTATTTTGTTGTCTGATCAATGCCCTAGAATAATGAGGAGAGTGGTGTGATGACGGGTACCTAGGACCCACCGAATTATTTTTAAGCTTTAGTACATTGTCTACATAATTTTATTCTTTACTAGCTGATGCCCGCGGCTTTGCCCGCGTGGATGTCGGTTATCGCAACCAAAAGTAATCATGAAATTTTGATCCCGTTCCCGCAATTCATGGAAACCTATTCCAAGGATATCCTGTCTTATTCCAGGCTATAATATCTACGTTTATTAGATAAACTGTAGGCAAGACGGTGCGGGGGGAGGGTCGGCGATTGCATCAAGCGAAGCGAGGCGCTTGAATTTGATTCTCGCGTACGTTTTTTTTTTTGGCGATTACTCCTAAGATATTGATTTAAATCATATAGTGTTAAAGAGTAAATAATTTGCATGAAATGCTTAAAGCCTCTAACTAATTTATAATTATAAGGATTAATACCGTATTTGTGAAAATAGCTTTCAAATTAAAGCTTTATAATTGCCCATTTTAAGTATTAAAATATATATAGTGTGTTATCCTTAAGAGAAAGACATATGCGATCTCGGACTTTTTTGTAGACTTATATAATTTTCGTTGAAAGCTCACAGACAGCTTATTTTTTTCCGACACCAACAAATACTATAATATTTTAACCAATGTATACAAAAACTTGACAAATGATATACTAAAACCTTCCTCGAGAATCACTCTGTCCATTGGTGAAAGCAGCATAAAAATCGATGTAGTAGTTTTTGAGTTTATCGCAAACAGACAGACAGTATAGTGATTTTCAATAAAACCGTTTAACTTTTTTTTTTTTTCTTATTTTTATCGTGAGTTTAAGGCTAAGATTTACTGCGCGTTAATATTATTTAGATATTTCTCTGCCCACTGTAATCCACAACTTTCCAGGAGTCATTTCCGATATGTTTTTACAATCGCGAATGTTGCAATATTGATAATTACTATATTTCCGTGCAAAGTAGTAAAAATCATGGTTATTACCAGTGATCAGTATAAGTGGAACTAATGTACGTAAAGTTCAAGGAACAGAAACGAAAAGTGGGGACTTCCTTACGACTAAAATTTTTATTCGGAACATTGGTTCCGAGTTTCGGAACATCACTTAAGTATATTTAATATTAATATTATTAATCGGTACAGTAAACTAATTGAATTAATTTTCCTTTTTTAACCGACTTCAACAACAAGGAGAATGTTCTCAAAAAGCCAGTAGATACGTTTTCTATTGTTGTTTTATCAGGTATAGAACGCGGCGGTGGGTCCGCCAACTCATGTTTTCGTTTGACCCAGAATAGCCAAAACTTGCTGTCTCTTTCTAAATTTTGTTTGTCACTGGTAAACAGTGTCAAAAGGGTTGAGGCGTAGAGGGGTGTTTCGCATGGACTACGTTTCACTGCAACTAAAATACTGACATTTGGTGTGCCATTTGAACTGCTTGGTAAGTTTATGAATTTTACATGACTTTTAAGACTTTACCACAATAAAAAAAAGATTAAACTATTCTCAATTAATTTTCCAAATTCAAACCATTTTATTCAAACATTTAAAGAGTTTTCTTCAAACAGTTGTTTTATATTTAAGTAAGTGCTAAAATGTTGTACCTACTCGCAATTCTTATAGTTGAGCCATATTTACGAGAAAAAAAAATCTCTGGACGAAGTTATTTTATAATTTTCTCATTGTTTACAGTAAATTTGCTCCCTCATAGCAATCAAATGGCGACCAAAACTACTGAAGGGATTAAAGAGTGGTGGATTAAATATCACCCTAAATTGTACCATTGTAGCGATCATAATGTTGTTTTGTAAAGCAACATCCAATCCTTATCATCCTCTTGCAAGCCGTACTTAGGTCAAGTGACAACAGGAATGCAGCGTGCAATTGACGAACGGCGAACAACACTTGACTCTAGTATAATAGAACGGTACCAATCTATTTTAAGTCAGTTCAATTGAAATCACCTCCGTCTTCGGTTGCATACATTAGCAACAATAAAATCACGATTCATATTTGTTATTTCCTTCATCACGACAAACTTCTGTAAGTGGGTGACTGGTGACCCCGATGTGATTCTAGACCGGCAACCATCGTGAAAGCAGACCAGCAGCATCCTCATCGCCACCATCAAGCATACTCCTACAGCGATGACCGATAATCAAGTCTCAGCCAGCCAGAAAGCAACTTCGGCTTCAATAGGGAATACCACCCGCCTGTAGCAATCGCTCCAGCCTGGTTACCCCCACGGCCTCATCAGCGACAAGGCACAGCACACTGCACCTACGGTACTTATAAGCAGAGCATCTCTCTCCCGTCTACGCAGTAGCCAGCACTACGCAGCGCAACCCCGACTCCCCGTAGGCTTTCTCGCAACACCGCGGCATCAGCACCGCAGCACCGCAGCACCGCAAAGCACGCAACACCGCAGCATCGCAACGCAGCCCCGACTCACTGGGGACTTCTTCGCAGCACCGCAGCGTCGCAGCACCGTAACGCACCTCCGACTCACTGGAACTTGCGGAAGACAGTTCTGACTCACTGGAACTTGCAGCACATCGTTCCGACTCACAGGAACAAAAACATTACTGTAAAAAGACAATTTAAAAATGAACTAATTTAGATTATATTGACAAATATTTTAATATAAATCAAACTTCTTTAAAAGAGTTACAAAATTAGAAAACGTTAAAAACTGAAATCCCAATCTAGATTCATTAAGAGACGTTTGTGACAATATAGAAAAAAGACTTGACCATGAAAATGAATCATTGTCGTACTATAAATATGCACCTATAACTTCAGTTGATGTTGAAAAGTCCTACTCTACCTATAAATGGATTTTAAGTGCAATAGAAACCGTTTGAAGATAAGAAACAAGATAAATGTTGCGATGACAAGCAAAACTCCGTTCCTGATGATTTTTTTTTACCTCTACGTACCTTATTGGTTCTTATTATTAAAGCTGGTATGTAAATTAAATTAGCTTACGCGTTTGCTTACGTCGTTCAAACGAAGATAAGGAATCCTCCTTATCTTCGTTTGAACGACGTAAGCAAACCTTTATTTTTTTAAACAATAAAAATCTTTGCAAACAAACAGCTAATGAATTCGGAAAATTAATTCATTCAGTTTACTGTACTGATTAGTAATATTAATATTAAATATACTTAAGTGATGTTCCGAAACTCGGAACAAATATTCCGAAAAAAATGTTTAGTCTTAAGGAAGTTCTTAATTTTTCGTCTCTGTTCCTTGAACTTCAGGTTCATTTGCTCTACCTATTCCGATCACTGACACTTGTTATGAACACAATCTTTGAAAAATTAATTGTAAGAATGAATACAAATTATTGTTTACATATTGCTTGACAGCAAATGAAAGATAGATACATATATGTATACATATATATGTATATCTTTATACCAACATAATTTTTGAATTAAAGTTTTGCGTTGTTCAAATACTTAAAAATATATAAATATTTTTTTTAGACTGGCAGAACAATAATATTAGAAAGCCCCATCTCGTACCATTGTTTACAACTGGCTTAATGAGTTAAAACGTGGTCAAAGCAAACTCACTGATGATTCTCTAGAGCAGGGGTGCTCAAACGGTCGATCGCGATCGACCAGTCGATCGCGAGTGCTTTTTGAGTAGATCTTGAGAAGAAAAAAAAATTTAATAAGTAGGTAACTAAACTACAAAAATTTATTACGTAATAACACTGCTTGCGGCAAAGGCGGCTTTATCAAAGGAACGCGCGGTACTTGTCAAAGAAAAGCCGCGTTGTTTCTAGACTAGACTGTACTAGACCATTTCGGGCGGCGCGTTTGACGGGAACATTCGAGACTTTCGTTCACGCCGATATAAATGTTGCGCCTGCAGGAATTGGAGTCATTCTGAATTGTAACTTGAAGGCGATACTACGTCGATACAAAGTTTATTATTAAATAGTGCGAAATGAGTGCAGTGAAGAAATCTAAAACGTATTATTTTAATAGCGATTGGGAGGAAGAATTTTTCTTTTGTATGGTGAAGGATAAGTGCATTTGTGTTATTTGTCGTGCGTCAGTTGCAATACCTAAGCGTGGTAACTTAGAGAGGCATCATAAAACGGTTCATAAAAACTATGAAAAGGATTTTCCGCCACAGAGTGAATTAAGAAAACGAAAAGTAAGTAATTTGATATCTTGTTTGAAAAAAGAACAAACCATGTTCACAAGACCAGCCAAACAATCAAAAGCTGCTACGATCGCGTCATTTAAAATATCTCATATATTGGCGAAACACAAGAAACCATTCGAAGATGGATCGGTTGTGAAGGAAGCATTTATTGAAGCGGGTGAGACTTTATTTGGAGATTTTAAAAATAAAACAGAAATCATGTCTGCTATTAGAGAACTTCAGTTATCTCGTCCGACTGTCACAAGGCGTATTGAAGTCATGAGTCAGGACATCGCAGATAAACTAAAACATGATATCATGGAATGCACATACTTTTCTTTACAGTTCGACGAATCCACCGATATGACAGACACTGCCCAGCTGTGTATTTTTATTCGGATGGTATTCAATGACATGTTGGCTAAGGAAGAATTTTTGACAATCATTCCTCTGAAGGGGAAGACCCGTGGCGAAGATATATATGACGTTTTCATCAATTTTGTAAAAAACTACAAGCTACCAATATATAAATTAGTGTGCATTACAACCGATGGAGCACTAGCAATGACTGGAAACAAGAACGGTTTTGTGGCATTGTGTCGAGCTAATGAAGAATTCCCTTCATTTTTTTCATTCCATTGCATTATACATCAACAAGTTTTGTGTTCAAAAGTTTTAAACACAGAGGAAATTATGGGCATTGCAACAAAAATTGTGAATTCCATCCGTGCACGTAGCTTGCAACGGCGGCTCTTTAAGTTGCAGTTGGAAGATAGGGAGTCAGCTGAACACACTGATTTAGTTCTTCACACGGACGTCAGGTGGTTGAGTCGCGGAAAATTCCTAGAAAGGTTTCAAGAATTATTGCCCAAAATAACAGCTTTTCTAGACGAAAGAGGTGATGACACTGAGATGTTGAAAAACGAAAAATGGCTGACTGATTTGGCATTTTTGACTGACATCACAATGCACTTAAACACCATTAACTTGGAGCTTCAAGGTAAAGGAAAAACTATTATTGTGATGATTAGCGCAGTAAACGCATTCAAAAGTAAATTGCAACTTATGATAGATCAACTGAAAAGAAAGGATCTGAAACATTTTCCGTCTTTGAAAGCAAGGATTCCTCAGTTGAATTATGATACGTATGAGGCTGAATTATCAAATATTTTGGGACAATTCGAAATGCGTTTTTATGATTGCAGTAAATTGGCAAATATAGCATCATTTATGAGTTATCCTTTTTCATGTAAAAACATTGAGGAATTAACCACTGAAGTAGCAAGTCAGTTTAATATGAACTCATGTTCTGTTGAAAATGAGTTGGTGCAGATTATATCAGATATACATCTCAAAGCTACAGCATCTGATACAAATTTCTGGTGTTTTATATCTGAAGATAAATATCCGAATCGAAGGCAAATCGCCCTTCAACTGACGGCAATGTTTGGGTCAACTTACTTGTTGCATTTTCTGAAATGAAGATAATTAAGTCAAAATATCGCATTCGACTAACTGACGATCATATGTCATCATGCTTGCAATTGGCACTCAGTGGTTACGCACCATCTTATGAAAAGTATGCTGAGGACATGCAGTGCCACGCTTCAAGATCCAAAGTCACTCCTTAGTTGAGTTTAACACCATATGTAACTCTTTTGTTTTGTAACAACGAATAAACTCGCAATTTTGAATAACTAGGAGTTTTTTCATTGATATTGTAGAGAAGAACTTAAGTAAACCTAACCCAAACCTTGACTAAGATAATGTAAATTGTGCGGAAAGCTAATATCTATATATGCTACGGTACACCCTACCTAGGTAGGTAGGGTGTATCGTGTATGTACGACAACCCTGCATCACACATACTTGCAGCCTCTCAAGTCGATCGTAAGTAGTCTAAAAATATTGAGGTAGATCGCCAGCAGTTCAAGTTTGAGCACCCCTGCTCTAGAGGACGTCCTTTGACGGCGACTACTGACGACAACGTGAGTGCTGTCCGCTAACGTTAAGAGGCTGATAGAAGGGTGACATATCAACAGATTCGGGCAGCTTCAGGCATTGGTGTGAGTCGAGTACAAAAGGATCTTCATGAAAATTTTGGCGTCAGAAGTTTTGTACTATATGGATGACTCATAATTTGATGGAAGATAAGGAACGCAGTCGTTTGGATTGGTACCGGTCAAGGCTTGAAAAGTATGACGAAGGTAACTCGAATGCTGTATATGACATCGTCACAGGTGACGAAAGCTGGATAAATTGTTACGAACCCGAAATCAAAAGACAATCTGCACAATGGCTATTTCCATTCGAAGATTTGCGGACAAAAGTAAAGAAGGGCAGAAGTCAAGGGAAAAAAATGATTGCTTAATTCGTTGGACAGACGGGTGATTTCGCAACAATCATTCTAAAAGATAAAAGGTCTGATATTGAAGATTGGTATGTCAGTCAGTGTTTACCAATTGTCTTGGATAATGCAAAAACCAGCAGTGCCTAAGAAGCAGGACCCTCCTCCCCCACGACAACGCTCCAGCTCACTCCCCCAGATGGACTATCGAAGGTGGGGAGTAAGTGAGTCATACTCCTTGTAGTCCCGACCTGGAAACTTGTTACTTTCTTTTATTTCCAAAGATGAAAGACAAGTTTAGAGGAATTAGTTTTTAAACCCGATGAAGATGCCGTGGCTGCATTTTAGAAAGGCGTGGGAAGAGATCCCTAAAGAAGAGTAGGCTCACTGCTTCAGTCAATCGTTCCATCGACGGCGACGGTGCTAAGAAAGGAAAGGAGACTACTTCGGAAAACTATAAAAATATTAACAGGCTCCTATATCATTCCGTTTTTTATTCTATATAAAATACCTACTTAGCCGGCCAGGCTGACTAAGGCGTCGAACCGTAGCTAAGCAGATAATACTAGGAGCAGGGAAAGGTGCCTATGTTAGCCGGCCAGACTGGTTAGTCCTTGAACCGTAGCTATTGAAATGAAACACCAGGGAATGGTAGGAATCGACTTGTATTTTATTTAAAGTATGCCAGTTATACGTACATTTTTGACCATTAAATATCGTAGTCAGTTAACCGCACAATACATTGATTAAGCAATAAGATTTATAATGCTATATTTACAATTTTCGGGATCAGCTGTTGGGGTAACTGACCCGATAAGTTTTGGAAGTAGTACTTTTCCTACGTCTGTGCCAGCTGGCTGAATGAGGTGAGGATATCTACTTAGCCGGCCAGGCTGTATAAGCCGTCGAACCGTAGCTAAGTAGATAATACTAGGAGCAAGGAAAGGTGTCTATGTTAGCCGGCCAGACTGGTTAGTCCTTGAACCGTAGCTGAAGTGAAACACCAGAGAATGGTTGGAATCGACTTATATTTGATTAAAAGTGTACTAGTTATATTTACATTTTTGACTATTAAGTAATGGAGTTAATTTACCGCACATTATATGGATTAACCAATCACATTTCTTATTCTATATTTACAATATTTACTGTGCACGCAACCAATCAGCTTACGTTCCTGTTGTCGTTGTATGTGTGCGTGAGTATAAATTAATGCATCGTATAAAACCGCGGTGTCGCGCGGATCGCGTTTATTCGCCGCTTGGTATGCTGTGCGAGTGGATGCGTGCTGTCTTGATGCATTTTCAGAGCTATAGAGTACGTGGCATATGTACGCCACACAATAATCGATGTGTAGGCAACCAATCAGATTACGTTGCTGTTTTCGTTGTCTGTGTGCATGAGTATAAATTATGCATTCTATAAAAACGCGGTGTCGCGCGGATCGCGTTCATTCGCCGCTCGATATGCAGTGCGAGCGGATGCGTGCTCTCTTGATGCATGTTTAGGGCTTCACAGTACGTGGCATGTGTACGCCAGTGTCATTTGGACTTTAAAGCAACGACATACACCGCTGTACTACGAAACAGAATCACATCTACCATAGGGCAAATGAATGTCTTTTACTTTGATTGTTCTTAATCAGATGTGGTAATTATCCTCCTGTCATAAGGTGTACATACATACTATTCCTACGTATGAAGTCTAAAATAATGTTGAAGAACAAGCTTATTCAAACCTTATAAAAACATTGATAGTTTCAAACGGTAGGTAATGAAAGTGTAAGAACATAACTACAAATGATAGCACTTACATCTAATAAGTAATTGGAACCAGTATAGAACAATTTTATTATGAAGGGACCAAAGGTTACCGAGAAATAAAAGACTTACTTTCAAAATAACATTTACTTAAAATGTAACTTATGACTATTCCTAAGTGTCGAGTACAATAAAGTACAAGATAGACACGTTTTTCTAGATAGATCTCTAGATCATCGCTTCAACAGTGTGTACGTATAGTGACCGACTGTTGCCTAAATATTCACTTAAACATGTCACAAGGATTTCGCAGCAATTTCAACATAATGCCTATCATCAACCGATTTTAATACAACACAATTTTCAATTTAATCTTTACTATAATTTGTGACCAATTCGATTAATAAATGATAAATATGATATAGATTGTATTGTGTTATTAAAAATATTTTTATAAAGTTGTCTAAAAATATACGTAATTTTTAGACAACTTTAAAAAATATTTTTAGTTACTAGACATCACATTAAACAATCGTTCTTAGCGTATCCAAAAAATTTAGCAAAACGACACAATACAAAAATAGTGTGTTGTATACTATTGTAATTTATTACCATATCGTCAGTGATAGTACAATAGTACTTAAACCAAAGTTCATCATGAATTAGTTGACCCGTCTGCTCTTAGCAAGAAGATAGCATCTCTTCTTTTCGCAAAGTTGTTTTTGTCCTAATATACTGGCTACTTTGGCATAACTATTTTGGTATAATAATACTTTACCATAATTGTGTTTACAGTTTATGTTGACATAATTATCTTTTAGGCTCATTTGTTTTGGAATAATTGTAAAAAGTATGTCATACGTTGTCTTAAAATTTTATGCAAATGGATAGGGAACTGACTTGGATAGATTCGGTTAGAAGGTGATTAGGCTTACCTTCGTGACAATTTTTTATGAAGTTTTTTTTATGTGCTAAACAGATTTACGTCGATGGACACTATGCTATATTATATGATGTATTTATAATATGCCTTTGAACATTATTTTTATGTTTTAGAATGTTATTTTTAAACATTAATATAATTAAAGAAATTATGCTTGAAAAGATTATGATTAAATATAATTAGGATAAACGAAAGTGGCATCATGTTGAAGTATGTCTTAAAATAGTAAGAATGAATAGGGAACCCAAAACGGTCTATAAATGTCTTTAGAAAATAAATTTGTTTTGTCATATTGTTGTATCTTGCTGTTGTATGTACCAATTCCAACGTAGTACAAAGATAAAAATAAAATAACAGATCTACAGCAAACACATGATGCCAAAAAGGTTATAATTTTTTTTAAGATCCAAATAGAATAACCCATTCTTAGACGATTGTCAAAATATGGACGAAATATATTCAGCAATTAAAAATGCATTCTTAGAACAAAATAATTAAAATAAAAAAGACTCGAATTGCAACACCATTTCACAATGATCCTGAACGGTAACGTCGCGAATAATGTCAGCGGGATCAAGGACGAGCATCGAACGAGTCTCAGTATAATTAGTTTCTTTGATTTCACTGACACAAAAAAATCCTATTTTTTTTAAGACAGGATTATCGTCCTTATACTTTTGCGATATTATTTAATTGACTTTGAAGAAATTGTTACTTGTATTATTTTGTATTTTATCGTATAGTTTTATATAGAGCGGCAACGTTGATGTAGCGCTACCGTGTCTGGTAAAGGTCTTTGATTCTAGTCTTAACCTTATTAATTAATATTTTAAACACATCTTTAAAATAAATGGTGTTAAATAAGTACTTAAAAGAAACAGTCTTGTGGCTAAACTACTGAATATATTTTGTTCATATTCTGCAAATCGTCTAAGAATTAGTTATTCTATTTGGATATCACTATCACCGACGATATCTTCGTTAACAAAGGAGCTATACATTTTTATTCCAATACAGAAAAGGCAAAAAGAACATTTCTCAATTGTTGTCCACAGAGAATATTATTATGAAACATACAAATATCATAATAAGCATTACAATCGCAAATATAACATTATATTTAGATTTGATAAGTAACATTTTTATTTACAACCTTACATTTAGTAAAATAATATTATATTCATTTACGTTGACTTGCCAATATGGACTATTAAATAATATATGTTATCATGTTTCAGGACAAACGTTCAAACTCAATATCAATATAGGAATAGGTGTTTGCATTTTAAAAGGTTATACTTAATAAATTAACTATTTCTGAACCTGGTTCATGATGATTAAAGTAACATTTTTAAACGAATGTTGTGCCACAGTTTATATTTTTAGTTTCCATTGCGCGCAATGTTTAATCAAAGAAAAGAGGGGATTTTGTTTCTCAACAGAATAATTTGAATGGAGGAGACATTTTAACTGATTAGGAAACTGGAAATATTGTTCGATTGTTTTTGTCAAGCGAACAAAAAAAATCGAACGATATTTCCAGTGATGAGTGTTTTTAATTAAAAATTATTCTAATTTCAAACAAATTCAATCCGAAATCCGAATAAGAGATAGTCGATGTAAATGTATGATTGTGTCATAAATGAAATAAGCAGCAAGTATCGTCTATTGTTTGGGCCATCTATTTATCTCAACAACTTAGTAAACTTTACAAGATAAACGTAAAGAGTTGAACAAACTATCTTTCGACTGATAAAAATGAGGTCGAGTACTAAGTATTCTAATTAAATCAACATATTTATTGAGCGGAATATATAAGTTCAAACATTAACATTATCAACAGGATCTATTCAAGTTTAAGATTTTGATTCAATCGATTGTTTCAGAGTTCAGTAGGATCCAAATTCTCTACGCTGTGGCTTGATAAATACTTGATAGAACACCAAGGGCCGGTCAACGCTTAAATTTGATAAAAAAAAATCAAATTAGTTGGCTATTAGTCGAATAACAAGCTTGTATATAATAATAAAAAAAACCGTTTTTGGGGGCCTGTCCAATTTATTGAAGATTAGCAGTCAGATTTGCATATCTGGCCTTGTCTTTCGCAAACTACGTATTACATACTTAAACTTCGTAAATTTCAACTTGTTTAGTGAATATTTCTTTTTCTTTTCAACTTAAAAGAATATATAAAAATTTTGTACCTTAGGTAGGCATAGTAACAACACGTAGTTGCAAATGTACTTATCGATAAATCACCTGTTTAGAAAATGTTTTAAAAAAATGTAATATGGATTACACGGTGTTAGGTAAACGATCCCAAAACTTATTGAAGCTAATGAATAACTTTAACTTCGCCAATATTATAGCAGTTAAGAAAGTATCCGGAGATGTTACAAATAATTCACTGTATTCCATTTTTAGTCACAATTATATATTATAAAATAAGTTGATAAAGTAACGCTATTTATGTTTAATTATCAATTTTTTTAAAGGATTTTTGATTAAAATGAAGCGGAATATATGAGAAGGATTCCGTATAGTTTTGTGAAAGACGTGTCTGTTTATTTTTTTTTTAATTTAACATAATTTTGGACTCATCAGGAGACACATCTTCAATACTATATTAACACGAGAGGCGCGCGCACCTTTACGACGCTTTGTAAAAAATATAATGATTTCTTCACTGACTTCCGACATATTTGGCATACCTGTAAATAAAATTATAAACGAACTTATCCAAAATATTATAAAAATGCAATAAGATAATAATTATATATATATTATTATTTGATATTATACTTATAGCATTATTAGTTTTTGTTAATAATGTTATATGTATCATTGAATAATTGGAATTGCCAACATTATATTACTATTATTTCCTTTATTCCACTTAAAATACATATAAATTACATTTTTCAATATAAAAAAAACAATAAAAATATATTTAAAAATATAAAATATAGCTCGCCACCGGTATCGCGTACATGGACCAAGCTACCGGTGGTTAGGGCTCTAGAGACAGGGACCTCCTCACAATACGTGCCGTATCAAGAAGGACTGCCTTCTGCATTAGGTCCTTAACCCAGCTGTTTAACGTGAGCCTCCGCAGATGTTACTCGAGGCTCTTGGCAATTAACCCATAAGCTGATATGACAATCAGCACAATGATTGCAGAACTCACATCCCACATGTCGACCACCTCATGGGTATATATATCCAAATATTTTATTTGTTTATCTTTTTCAGCCTTTATGAGATTGTCGTCATGTGGAATGGTAATGTCCACAATCATTTCTCGTCGTTCTAGTCGTATCACCTCTATATCAGGTTTATTGGCAACAATAGTCCTGTCAGTGATGATAGATCGATCCCAGTATAATGTTGCACGACTATTTTCAAGAACTGGGTCGGTCTATACATACCTATAATATGATAACTCGACATCCACAAGGTTATATCTATGAGCAAGTTGCTGATGGACTATCCCGGCCACTTGGTTATGTCTGTGCAAGTACTCACCATTTGCAAGACGAGAGCAACCGTAAATTATATGCCTGAGGGTTTCACCGGGACGATGACATGCCCGAAAAATGTCAATTGAGCCATCCTTCAGGATATTTCTCCGATAATAATTCGTCATAACAACTTCATCTGTAATTGCACAGATAAAACCTTCAGCTGCTCGTGTTGCTGCTGAAACGTAGCCAAGACAGATGATAATAGATCTACATCGGGCCCGTTTAAGGCCCGATAAAAACGTCCATGCAACTCTTTGCTCTTCCATATCTCCCGACGGTCTGTAACATTAAGTACTGCAAGTTTGCGCCAGTTCTCTTTCCCTAGACCAAGCGGAGTAAGTCCGTTATCAACTGCCACTAGATCCGGTGTACCTCCACGTTAACAGAGAGAAAGTAATCTCTAAAATTGCATACTTCGCGATTATGTAGGGTCCTGGCATTTGAGAAACCACGACCCCCACATTTCCGCGAGATATACAATCTCATGACTGATGAGTGTGGATGGTGCATTCGGTTAGCGGTATCTAAGTATGCCAAAGGAGTAGGTAAGGACTGGTATGACATAACAGTTATAGGCACGCACCTTATTACCGCCCGACAAAAGCCTTTTCAGTACTTTTGAGACGGCCAAAAAAACGTTCCTTTAGCGATTGCTTCATAGTCAATTCATTTATACCCAACGCCTGTGTCATACCTAGATAATTGTACGTTTTATTTGCAGAAAGACGTCTAAGGTGTGTAAACACAGTAATGTATGAAGTTGGTGCGAAATGTTTGTATTTCAATTATTCTAAACACGGTAAAAAGAAGAAAATATATCCTGACAGGGAAAAATAAATAAGTAATGATACATATACACATATTTATAATTATATCAATACACATAAATATAGAATATATAAACACACAATCGATATACACATATTTCTACTGCTCCTAGCCATTTAAAAAAAAAGAGATGAGTTTGTACCTTCTTCTTCAAAGATAAGCGGCTAGGTGCTATTACAATTTAAAGTGAAAAAGCATTGACACGGGCGGAAGAGACACGTTATAAGAGTAGATTGATAGATTATTGGATGAGCTAAGATCTCTGTTACGATTCGAGCAAAAATACTGAAAGATAGAAGATAGAAGAAAAGAAGTAAGAAATGAGGGAGAAGTAGGAGAGTAGAGAAATAAATATGGAGTAGAGGGCGCGTAATTTACGACGATGAAGCCAAATTAAGTCTGATGGAAAAGAGGAAACGTGATCATACTTTTGAAAATTAAAAATAATCTTATTCAGTTATTTAGAAGACTATTCGATTCGATTATAGATCGTATTTATTGAGGTGTTCTGTATTTTGTTTATGTAAAAAGGTTTAAATAATTAAAAATATAATAAAACAAAAACTCTTTAGAGGTGTCAGACGCCATCTACCCGACACGACGACCAACAGACGACATCTATCTACATCTATAACATTTTTTAGTGTACTTGCCTATAAAACAGTAAAATGAGCACGACTTTGTTACAACCACGACTTCAATAGTCGAGCGCCCATTCATTCTCCTGCAGGAAAGCATCAATGACTTCCTTCATCGTGAAGTTGGGAATCAACTGGTCCGCTGTCAACTTCACGCGGGTCACCGGGTCAAAGTGTCCGACTCGCTGGATGGGACAAACAAATTAACTATTTCAAAAAGGTCAATTTAGCCCACTTATTGATACAGTTTTGTATTCTACAAATACAGTAGCATAGGGCCATAACGTATCTTCCCGTGGATGTCGTATAAGGCGACTAAAGCATTAAAAGATGGTATATAAACAGGCTTAGATGGTATAGAAATAGGCTTGTTTCCTATTACCTGTGGCACTAAATTATTGTTGGCAAACCATGCATGGATATAGGCGTGGCTTGTAAATCTATAGAAGTTACGTTGTATTCCTAATTAAATTTATTTAATTAATGTTACTCATAGAAGCTGTGGATTTGACGGAGACAGACAACAAAACATATACCTCCAAATGTTCTTCAATATCCTTCTTCTCATACGTGATACCACTTGGAGTAATCACAGGCTCATTCAAGATCTCAAAACTAATCTTCCCACATAAATAGTCCGGCACATCACGTTTCTGTAAACCAGGAATATATTAACAATTTCTATACTAATACATATAATAAAGCTGAAGAATTTGTTTGTTTGATCTTAGAAACTCTATTTAAAAAAATATGTATGCTTTAGATAGCCCTTTTATTGAGGAGGGCTATAGGCTATAAAACATTACGCTGCGACTCTAAGAAGCGGTGCAGTAAGCGTAGAGGTGGATCCTACTGCGGGGAGCGTTGATGTCTAGAACTATCAGTCCAATTTGATTGTTTTTTTTTGTATTGCATAGCGTATTTATTGAGGAATGTTATGGAAAAAGCGGAGCAGTGAGCTAAAACGATGTTGCAAATGCGGGTAACGGCTAGAAGTTATATATTTTGACTAAATGATTTAATCACTTACCCTTCTCCTCTCGTCCATTTTAGAGAATAAATTATTTAATTCACTACTGTAGTTACTCTGTAACATATAAAAAGGTTACATTTACTAATTTGCTTTATTATTCTAACTGCGATAAACTTCACAACTTTTTAGAAAGGTGAAGGTGTGGCATATTTTAGTTGTTGTGATATCTGTTATATAATAAATGTAGTTGGAAACGTGAATAACATAAATCGCTAACACTTTTAGGAAAATTCATGATTTTTAATATAGAAATTCCCGAGACATTGACAATTGTTTTTTTTTTCCTACAATGGCTCCATCGTTTACCGATAATTTTGCCAACGTCAAGGGGGAAAGTTTATTTATTAGTAATATAGGTTACAATTGTATGATAGAAAATAAAATAATAACTGTTTGTGCTTGTGGATCTGTGGGAGAACAAAAGATGGTTGGGCAGCAATGAACAAGAAAATACTATAAATGGATATTGTTTAAGGAAATGAATTTGAAAAGAATTTTGACAAGTGGGGTATGAACTAAAGTTAAGAGATGGGGCAAATTATCGGGTCGAGATATCTGTTGAGGGAGAAGATCATAAAGAGGAATGATTAATTTAGGGCAAGAGAAAAAGATATGGTCAAGGGTGCCTTCCTCGAGACCACACTTACATAGAGTGACCCCGAACTCGGAGTTTGGCAACGAATACTAGGGTAGTAACACATCCTAACCGTAAGCGAATTATAGTTGAGGTGGCTAACTTATTAATATGTTTTTGGTTGAAGAACCAGGGTCTGACAATTGATTTATAATGCCAATCTTTTCAAGGATGAAGGGCTGACATGAATGACAGGTATATAGTACCAAGGATGTTGTTTGGATGTATGGATATTTTCAAAAAGGTTTGCATTATACATAAAGTTTTTTAAAATAAATAGAAAATTCATAGTATCTTACTTAGAAATGTGTATCCACACCAGCTTTACGTAGAAAAAAAAATCAAACTAAGAAGACTATTTGTCGATTACACATAAAACTCTTAAAGTTTTACCAAACCTTTCTGAAACATTCTGTATAGGTTCGTTGTTTTGTTTAAGACTGGTCTGGTAGTTAGTGACCCTGACTGCTTAGCCAGAGATCGTATGCTACCCAAGACAAATAAATGACCAATAAAATGGGTGACATAACTTTTATCCAGAAGTGCTAATTCAAACAATTTCTTATGATTTTAAGTGTAAGTTGACTACCAACTGAAATTGCAGGTAAAAGAAATAAATTGACGATAAATTATGATTCAGCGCTTCAGTGCCTGGCCGTAAGACACCAATCGATAAAACAGAATAATTGAGTAAGATTTTATATAATAAACAGTGATATCACAGTCATATTCAGTCATATCATTGACGTTGCTCGTTTATGTTTTAAAATAAACTTACACATTCCTCTTCAATTTTAGCTCTCTTGGCATTCGAATCTTCTTCATTCAAATTATCTCCTACTTTCAGTGCTTCTATTCTACGCTGCATATCTTCTGTTATTAACCTGTAAGCCAATAATAACTTAGATTAAGGTAAATTTTAAATACTGTAACATAAACTACAATATCTAAATTACACAAAGTATTTTAAAATGATTGCCTTCAGTTAAAACCATTAATGAAGGGTAGGTTAGTCCAGAGAGAGACTAATCAACCATTACAGTGGATTAGTGTCATTTGTTAATAAGAATTCCTTCGTGGATTCGTATTAATATCTGTTTTTTGTCTTACATATCTTTTTATTTATTTATTTTTTGTTTATGTGCATATCTTTGTTTGTTATCTTACATACACATATATACACTCATATTGACCACTCATTCGATCCCTTGAAAAGAATATAAGCTACTTTGTATCGGCATACCACTAGGACAAAAACGGCGTAGGGGGAAAGACATACCATCGGTGATGTGATGTGGCATATTAAATTCAATTTTAATAAATGTTTACATGTTAAATTGGATATCTCACCTATTCAAATAAGTTTGTAATTCAATTTCCTGTGCAATTCGTTTCTCCTCTTGTACATTCCATCTTTTTTTTCTGGCTAAGCGGATTTGTGCAGCAATGTCATCTCCAAAGTTTAACTTCTGTTCGCGTGCCAAGTCACTTGCTGGAAACAAAAACGAACTGGTAAATTTATAATAACATTATTAAGAGATAAATTTATCAAAACGTGATCATTTTCGTAAATGGCAATATGAAGGAGGGGAAGATTTTTGTTAATATATGTATAACATATCTTAAATACATATGTCTCAGTCAAAATTTTATATCAGTGAGAAAGTAACGTGCTCGAGTTGTTTTTAATTTAAGAATCAATTTTTTAATTCAACTTGACTTACTAATTTTATTATTATTATTAATTAGTTCCTAATATACAGGGAACATTTGTGAAAGACGGGGTCCCTGAAAACACTGATCGGAAGGTACGGATACACATTCGAAAACTGTTTACATAATTATAGGTATTAAGTTAAGCGGCGATAACGTAATGGCTAATGATGATTGTTGCGGGTTCGCCGGCGGGTTCTAGTGCACTATCGCATTATAGCATTTAGATTAACTGAACTGAACAATATGCTATGTATAAAAAAAGATTGTTGACTGTTGTTGTTGCACCCCTAAGGGGTAGTCAGAGACATCTCAACAGTGGTAGAGCCATGCTTAGGCACGTATGGGCCGGCTCGACCGTTGCGATACCACGGCTTCACAGAAAACCGGTTGTGAAGTAACGCTTGCGGTGCGTTTCCCCGAAATGAGTGAGGTTTCCGGAGACTCAACTTCCCTCTCCTCTTTCCTCTCAGTGCATCCTACTATCCCTCATTATCCTCAAAGGCGGACAGGGCACTTACGACTTTTGAGTTGCAGGTGTCCATAGACGGTGGTTGTCGCTTACCATCAGGTGACCCGTCTGTTCGTCTGTCCACTTATAGCATAAAAAATAAAATAAAAAAAAGCTCTCAGTCCGGTCCCTTAGTCACCTTTTACGCCACTCACAGAAAGAGTTGGGATGGACTTATACTACTTCACCAAGAACAACACCGTACGGTATATTGGTATTGCAAAAAGTCACCAAGAGAAGTAATAATACAAGACGAAGATAAATTTAAGATATTATTTGAGTCAAATGTATAAGATATAATGACTGCGAATTGTATAAAAATTATTCGAGAATATTATACAATAGGGTACACGATTGTCAAGTAAAATCAATCAGCATCTCTTTAGTAAACGTCAAAACGGTAGGTTATTGGTGAGACAGTGAGATGTGGCGTCATGAGTATGTATGGTCAAATCATTCCTTTTTAATGTTAGTTACACGAATAAAAAATAAATTAAAAACGTTACAGTAAAAAAAGAAGGACAAGAATTGAATTGTTGCCGATTTAGTGAAATAATTTAATTTAAGCATAGTCATCTACTTAATACTTAGGTTGGTTTTATGGAATTCCTCTAACATAGCAATATCGCAAAAGAAAATTATCATTATTTTTTTATCACACACAGACTTTGGATTTAGATTTAGATTTAGCTCATGAGGTGGTAGACATGTGGGATGTGGATTCGGCAATCATAGCGCCGGTAGTCATATCAGGTCACGGGTTGTTTGCTAAGAGCCTCGACCAACATCTGCAGAGGCTCACGATAGGCAGCTGGGGAAAGAGCCTAAAGCAGAAGTCAGTCCTTCTTGATACGGCACACATTTCACGACACAGGTTTCAGTCTGTGGAGCCCTAACCACCGGTAGCTCTGTCCCTGTATACCAGTGGCGCATTGTCTTATATATTTTTATATAGGTATGCGAGTGTAATTTTTATGTATATTTAATGAAATAAAGAAAAAAAAATAATTTCAGACTGCGTCCATAAAATTTATTAGTAACAAATGTTCTTAGCCTAATAACATTATTACGAAGGTATATTTCTAAAGATAGGGTTAAACAGTCTATATGTAGGTGTAAATAAATTAAAGCATTTCTATGGATTCAATAATGCACCATTTTTATCGTTGCTGTATTTGTACATTTTAAACATACCTAAGTAGATGCCATTATTGTATATCGATATAGTAATTGTTTATTTTTCTTGACATGTAGTTTAGTATCAATAAAGAACATGTTTAAATATTATTTTTGGATTCCGCTACTCGGAACCCATTCAAGTGAAGGAATTGGTCATTCTGCATCCTTTCTTGTTAATTGACTCAAGATTTAAAATGTATGAATAGTCAGCATTATAATTATTATCTCCTTAATTAGCTATTCATTGGTATTATATATATTGGTATTCCAAATAAAGGTAGGTATGACAATATACTTGCCTCCTATTACGTAAATTGGACTAAATTTGAGTTGATCAAAAGTGGGCTATTGAGTAAACAAGAATAACAAATAGCCAACGAATGATGATAAGGTTTTTATTATTTTTGGTGTAAGTTATACATAGGGTAAGCTTTATTAATATAAACTTTTTTTATTATAATTTTTGGTGTGATTTATCAACCTTAAGCCTTGTGGTCCTCGGTGAAGTGGAATAGGCTTCCGGTGGGTATCGTAAAGGGCGACTGAGGGATCGAACTGTGATCTATAAGACAGTATTTCTACAGTCATACAATCCCCGGATGACGTCAATAGGCTTGACCCCTATTACGTAAGTGGGACATTATGGTTGGCAAAATGAACGAGTTGAGACGGCCACCTGCTTCTATCTTAACATAAATCATCAGCTTCCCCTACTGTCATTAAACCTTTCACACAAGCCCGTCAGCTTCAGATACTTCTCCGACCCCTGCCGCGACCCCTCCCATTAAAATTATGTTTTACCAAATTTCATCATAGACGATTATAGAAAAAAATATATTCACCTCTATGTAAATGTTTAATAGCTTCATCATAGCACTCCAGCTCAACCAAAGCCTGTCCCAAGAAAAAGTGTCCCTTGACATGGTTGGTATCTAAGTCCAGTGCTCGGCGACAATCTTGGCATGTAGCTTCCCATCTCTTCATCTTGAGGTGACATAATGCTCGGTTTGTGAAATATGTGGCAACTGATGGATTTTTTATCTTAAAAAAAATTGAATAATCATACTTTGATACAGTGATCTGGGATTGGGATGTTGGTCTAGTCTTTAGTGACCCTGACTGCTGAACCAGATGTCGTGGGTTCGATTCCCACGCGGGATAAATATTAGTGTGATCCACAATTAGTTGTTCAGAGTCTGAGTGTACTTTGAGTGTTGTTTATATATTTTTAGTCCCCCGATACACAGGCATATTTATTTGAGCAGGGGAGTTTTCTTTTTTAAAGAAAGAGAAATCATTTCATATTAATGCATTTTTCATCATCTGCATCACATCAAATAGTGTATAAATAAACAATATTGTCCAATGTATCAATTAAAATATGATAGTCTAGAATTATGAAGGGAGACAAAGCGGCCTTATGTAACTTTTGTAGTTGCAAAATGCTAGTTAGTAAATCATGACTAATTAGATAATGGAGAAGTCTAGAAGTTAGAATTGCTATTACAGTATGATACGAAAGATATATCCTCATGATCATACACTACCTTAGTCTCTAAAGATACATATTAAGAACAAAAAAAACTTACAGATGTAATAGATTAAAGTAAAACATTACAACATAGCAGTGGTTTTTCTTCGGTTTCAGTTTGGCAATAGTTTTGGGAAGAAAGGGATAAAAAATATATGTTTGTCACTCTAAATTCAAAAACATGTTTCTAGAATTAAAAACAATCATAGGTGGGTGGGTGGCAGTATGTGTAAAAATAACTTCAAGGATCTTTTTAGCTAATGCCAGTATTCAAAAGGCTTAATACAATTATCAGATTAGTTTTGACAAATGTGATTATAGCATTCATAATTATAATTTCCATTGCTAATATGAGCTTTGTTAACAATGATTTACTTTTTTAGGTATCACAAATTATATTTATTTTTACACAAATTATTTTTACCGCAGGAGAGCCATGTTTAGGCACGTATAGGCCGGAAGCGGCGAGTCTCCTAGCCGGAACTCCGCCATGGGATCTGGAGGCAAAATCCCTTGCAACACCGTACCAGTGGCGCAACTAGGCGAAGGAGCTGGACCTGAAACCCGCCCCTCATGAAATCGATCGAAGCAACGTTCCCACCTCCGACAGGTACTCATAGCTCAGTGGAAAGAACGGCTTGAGCGACCGAGCGCAGGGCACGCGACGATCATGGCGGTAAGACCCGTCATGGCGGATTGGCTGGACAGGTGACATGGTGCCCTCTCCTATTGCTTGACGCAGGTGCTTACGGGACACGAATGTTTCGGAAAGTACCTCTGTCGTATAGGCCGAGCCAACGTCTGAGTGCCATCACTGCGGGGACTGCCGCGAGGACTCCGCACTTCACACTTTGGTGGAGTGCTCTGCGTGGCTGCAGCAACGGTGTGGGTAGCCTCTAACTGGAGATCATGGTCATGGCCATGGTTTAAATTGAGAGTGCTTGGGTTTCTTTCCCTAGCAGAAGCAGGCCCAAGACGGTGGTATTACGCCTATCTACCTATCAATCAGGTAGCCAAGGTCCACAGGGGTTTCCGAAGGCTTTCCCTATAATAGACCCTGTTGAGAGGGAACAGCGTGTGATTTTAGTCGGTTCGAGTCCGACACACCACTTTACACTCAACTTCGGTGAGGTGATGACCCGTGGGTTTCCACACAAAAAGAAAAAAAAAAGGCACGAATAGGCCGGCTCAAGCGGAGTATTACCACGGTCTCACAGAAAACCGGTAGACAAACAATGCTTGCATTCATTGCATTGCCGAGTGAGTGAGGGTACTAGACGCCCAGCTCCCCCTTTCCTCTCCCCTCTTTTCCTTACCCTAATCCCCTCTCTCCTTTCCCCTCATCCCCCTCTCCTGTTTCACTTCCCCTCATCCCACCTTTCCTCTTTCCCCTTCCCATTCACCAAAGCCATTTATGACATCGGCTGGTATCCATGGGCGGCGGTTGTCACTTACCATCTCGTGACCTCGTGACCCGTCCGTTCGCCTGTCCAACTACATAGTAAAAAAGAAGCCTACAAAACCAGTTTAAACACCAACATTTTTGTTAATTATTGACTGCAAATGGCTCTCATTTCATCCATTACAAATGAGAGCTACTCAGAGGCACAACATTTGAGTTTGACCTCCGTCTGACATATTGTTTCTATGATTTGTAGATAAAGGTATATTTTTATATTTATTAGTCACTGCTAAACATTGTCTCAATGACTCTTTGTTTCTTCTACGACCTGTAGCGTAAGCGTGCCATGCTTCACCCATATCATAGCTCTTCTTGACCTACAGCCACATAAAATTTCACTTTTTCTACTGTTAAAAACAATATTGAAGCACTGAAACATATTGATACTATGAATAGTCAGTGGTGATGAAAGGTGAATCACCTACGTGCGAAAAAGAACACGGTCAAAACTCTAGAGACTGTAGCGAAACCTGGATTAACATCCAATAAGGTGATACTGTGGGTGTGGTGGGATTGGAAGGGCATCGTTTATTTCGAGTTTTTACTTCCACGCAAAACCATCCGTTCAGATCTCCACTGCCAACAACTACTTATACACAAATGCACTTTAAAAAAGTAGTCAACAGACAGTAGTCAATGTGTCTATCATAAAATTTAAGACTTATATGGTTTCCTCATGGATGCCATCATCAGAACTGGACCAAATTGAAATGGGACCACACGGAAAGCACCAGCTTTAAAATGAAAGAAAAATCATCAAATAATTCACCCAGTCGAAAGTTAGTTAGTTAAGAAAAAAAAATACAGTCCAATTGAGAACCTCCTCTTTTTATGAAGTCGGTTGAAAAAGGAATTCAGCATTCTTCAAAGAAAAGAAGTGGTCTTTCATCATGATAATGCCAGACCACACACATCTTTATATATCATATAGTCCTGACCCTGCAGGCTCAGGTTTTCACCTGTTTCTGTCTTCAAAATTCTTTGGGTAGTGTTAGGTTAACAACAAGAGAGGACTATCAAAGTTACTTTATATTATATATATACATATGTTATATTATATATTTTTGATAAAAAATTCCTTCTAGCTTCTTACAAGATGGCAACAAGTTATCAAACAAAAGGACACATATATGTAGATTATAATTAAATGTACAGTTTAACCAGGGACAGGTTATCTGGTGAGCTTTGATGATCCCGATATAATGAAACACAAACAAAACATGTGCTACCCGTCAGACCAATAACTCATGTTTAAGCTGGAGCAGCGATTAGAATCTTACTCTACTATTTTGAACAGCAAGCAGACAGTATTTCAATCAACTACTTAAATCTAAGAAAAATGTGATAGAAGAGAACCAAAGGAGAAGCCAAAAACAAACTAAAAAAAAACAAAACTAAAGTATTAACGTAATATTAAAAGAAACCAGAGAGCTTCATGTGATTATATTTGGGTTTACTATGTACAAGTCCAAATAAAAGTCCTTTAGATTAACCATAGTTTCAGTTATCCATGGACCTCTAGCTTCCCCCCCCCCCCCCCGTTAATTGGGGTTATACTGTAATTCTACTTAAGAAAAAAATCTTAGATTTGTATCATATAAAATAAGAAGAAACTCTTTCCCCAACCTTATATATGAATATTCTGTACACCTCAAATATGGCTTTATAGTTAGATACAATATTGCTTGTATCTTCTATAAGAATGTATCAATTAAAATGCTAAGGAAGCCATTGCCAAGAAAATAACCGATTATAGAAGCTGTTATCAAATTAATATTACTAAGACTTTTATATTCACAGGTTCAATGTTACTGTGGCTGTAAGTGAGTACAATGAAAATGACCCACTGTTCATTGAAAGTACAAAAAACAATGTATTAATAAAATAGCTCTCACTTTCATATCTGTAATGTCATTAGAATTTATAGAAATTCCTCATCTGTAATATTACATAGTCTATAAAATTCTTCATTAAGTACAATACAGATTTCAATAAAATAACAAGTGGGTGACTCTCTCTTTTTAGCTAGTATATACATAGATGCGTTAAGTTAACCTTAAGGTCCATAAACTCAGTAAGAATTAAAGAAAAAATGTTAAAAAGTAATAGCGCAAGGACACCTTTGAATGTTTGCAAAATGTTTGATTTTCAGACTAGAGTGAATTGTGAATTATAAAGAAACATTGCATATGTTCTGTGCAAATAGTATAGATCTCTTTAAAATGCTTTTCTTTTCCTTTAGATTATACTCCTACGTACTCAAGGAACATCTTTAGTCGGTCTCCATGTCAGTGTCATCACATCCACTCCATACATAAAACATGTTTAGTTTTCAATTTTAAATTTATATATATTTATTTTTCATTTTAATTTTGATATGCTCATAAATTGATGAATGAATAATTCAAAAACTGTATTGGTTTATGAAAAGAGAAGACACAGTGTATGTATATTGTTTTTATTTGTTTGTCTCTAATTTTATTCTATACTTCTTATTTCTAGCTTATACTTACAATGGCTTTTGTGTAACAGTTCATTGCATCTTCAAAACGTCGCAAGCTGAACAGTCTATTTCCCTGCTCCTTCAGCTCTTTATCCGTGAGGTTAGCCGTAGAATACATATGTTTACTCATTGTTCTTGTTAGTTTAAAAATTCTTCTAAGTCAATTTTATAACTGATACCATTATTTACATAAAAACCACTCAGAGAAACTTTTACGCAACTGTTATACGACCAGCGCAACAAATGTTATGAATATGATTATTTTCTTCTAGAAAATAATGTTATTATCGTTGACATTAGCGTAAAATATATTATTGACAGTTCGAATATTTTCAATCTGTTCATTCCGTAGATGTCTATGGATCTAGCAACTGGCAATCCTACACAAAACATTCACATTTAGAATTCATTTGAAACACGGTGTTTTCACTTTGCTCTGAACAATAAAGAAGATCAACAATAGAGACCGTTAAATAAATTTCAGTTATTTTAACCCAACCGTTTGCGCTTCAAAGTATGCAGTAAGTTTGAATAAGATATAGTCTATAAGGAAAACTAAAAGTAAAACTGAAACCATACGCTTTAAATAATGTTTTGTGTGTAGCTTTAAATAAATATTTGTATGTAGCTATAAATAGCGCATTTTATAGTTTTTTGGAATTCATTTGTATAAAAATAATTAATAACACAAATTAAAAATGTAGGATTTATAAGGTTTTTGAATATGCTTTTGCTTAGAGAGGATCCGTAATTATTATGTTGTTTTCTATTATTGTACCCCCTATACCATAAGAAAAAAAAAAAAACAATTTTTTAAAAAAGTTACCTATTATACTCTCATTTGCAATATCGAAACTGTGCTAATTTGATTTCAGTTTTCTACATACAAAGTATAATGCATAAAAGATTGTTGTAACTATTTAATTTTTATTGGTGTCGTTTAATTAAAAGTCTAATAAGGAAATGAAAAGTACAACGAAACATATTCATTCAACAACGAAGAATGTTTCAAAATCAAAAAGTTTTTCTTTTTTTCTTTTGAGAGCTTCTGCGTAAGCGCACGCTGCGGTTAAAGTTTCGCAAAAATCATGTATGACAGAATTATTTCCTTTTAAAAGTTCTAAAAAAAAGTCCGGTTTCAACATATGTTATCTTTTAAGGTTGGCTCACTATAACCTTTTTTTAAGCTAACCAAATATGTTCTAAAATAATACATTATTTGCGAAGGTGTTTTTATAAATATGATGTTAATCCAAATACAAATAAATACGTTATTCATCACAAGTATTTAATTTAAAAGAAAATTGCCCTTTGCATCATTCGATTTAAATGAATATCTTAGGAGAAATCGCAGTTTTAAAATAAGATCGCAGCAAAATAATGAACAACAACTGCGCGCGTATTTATGATGTGGTCAGCGGGCAGTCATGAGAGTCAGTTAGCTCTGCGAAGTGCCGCGCAAGCTCAGGCGCTAGAGATGTTATTTTAAAATTAAGGGCACACGGCTAAGTTAAGATGTATTAATTATCTATCACTTACTGTTATTCAATCCACCTTTGACAATACTGGTATACAAATGAAGACAAAAAAAAATGAAATGTAGTTCCATAATTCCACTTTATTTTGTGTAAATAATACAAAACATTTAAAAATTATATGAAGGTATTTTGAGGACAGGAAACAATGACGATGCGTCTCTGGTCCAAAGATTGTGACGCTTCACACGCTCCGCTTTCATATGTGCCAATATATTATTATCAGTGCGTTTTTTAGCCTTCAATAAGTACTCGCTGTAACAAGCAAACGTTATTATATCAAAAAATATTTCCTCACCGTAGCAAAATATAATCGCACAATAAACCATAGAATTAAAGAAATTACAGTAAATGGACCTACCTACATGAACTTACTACCACCATAGACAAACGAAACTGGCAACTAAACATGAAAGAACACATTTTACTCACTACCTAGTCTGCTGCTAAGACGGAAACAATTTGCAACTATAAGGTGATACCTAAACGTATTTTTTGCTAAACAAGCGACACACCTCACGTTCTTGCAGCTATGATCTCCTGGTATTAAATAGAAATCATAATGTTCAAATGAAATCTCTCATTACCCGAAAGCAGCAAATTTTAGCGAACTGTTGTCGTACTATGTCATTCAATTATTATTGTGATATATTATTAATTTAATTGCATTGGAACTTAGGTTTTTATAGGTCAATAATCAAAGTATGTAACAAATTGAGGTCCCCTTTATGATGAATCAAATAAAACCAACAAAAATACATACAGGTCTCCCAAAGTAATAATGCGCATAGAAATCTTCGTCACTGTTCGGCAACGGTCGTATGTCCCGAGCGTCGGAAGACGATATATATATAGAGTGGTTAAGTGCATTCATGCATAATTTAGTAGAATTATGTGTTTTGTTCTAAAAGAGATAAATATTGATTTATCAGTAATGAAATTTGATTTGATAATTCCATGTAAGTAAATAGTGAGGAAAACCACACGATTGCGAATATGCTACAATCTTTGTTGGATTGATTCACTTCGAAGATGTTATAGTACTTTTCAAGTGTCTTACTGAAGCTGGTAAATAACACAAGTTTTATATTAGAAGAAGAAAAAATGGTTTACAAACACAGGTTTCCATTAAAATCTTAGAAATCTAATCATTAAAGTCTCAGTTCAAAAGTATTTACAGCACTGATCGTTCTAGAATAATATTACAATTACAAAAAATTAATCAGAATCAGGGAGGATCTCTATTCCTGACATCGTAGATTCATCAGAACTTTCATTATGCTCTTGTTCATTTACACTTTCCCCACTGCTATCACCTGTGTAAATAATCATTTCATCGGAAAAACTATCGATTCTTGGCTCAAATTTTCTATATTCATCTTCGCATTTAACAGCATGATCACAAACTTTTTTCCATTCTTCTGGTCCTATATTATTGATTTTTTCTAATATAGCATCTTTAACTGACGTGACAGTCATTGCAATTTTTTTTTTTGGCTACGTGTTGCTTTATTTGGGACCAAATATTTTCAATGGGGTTAAAATCTGGATGATATGGTGGCAATCGTATAATTTTATGCCCATGTTCCTCCATTATACGGTCAATGGCAAATTCTGTGTATTTTTCTTTATATCTTTTTATAATTTCATACAAATCGGGTTCCAGTTTCTTTGGGACATGCGGAATGTTGTTGGTTCACAGACAGCTTATTATGATATGGGGCGTTGTCAATTACCAACACACTATTAGGAGGCAAGTTGGGAATCAATTGATTGCGTAGCCAAGTTTGATAACGTTCTGCGATAAACGCAGTAAATTCTTTATGATAGTCACCTTCTGTGTCGACACATTTATGTAACATTAGAGCCCCTGGGACGAAGCCTTTTTCATTGCCTGCGTGTACAATAATTATTCGCTCTCCTTTGGAAATGGGTTGTTTGATACCTTTTTTGCGGCTATCTTGCCAAGTTTTAGCCTTAGTATGTGATGTATGCACGTATGACTCGTCCATAAACACTATGTTACTACCAGAATTCCTCAGCTGTTGTATTTCTCTGAGATATTTGATCCTTTTTAAACGTATATCATGCTTTTCCATAAGTAACCGTCTGTTATTGTCAATTTTTAAGAAACCTAAACCCCATATCTTTCAAGATCGGCCTTAAAGACTCTGCCCAGCCTTTGAAATTAATAGCTTCGATCAACTTTTTTCTCAAATTATTTACAGTTGGGAGTTCTTTGAGGGTCAACTGAAAATTGTATATCATATTACGAATCACATAGTAGTTGAAATCATCAAGCCCTAGCCGAAATCTACTTTTCGGTTTTCCTTTTTTCGGTGTGGAAAATTTCATTGATTGATTCTGTTTTTTTTTTCATTTAAGATATTACTTAAAGTTCGTCGTGAAATTCCTGTAGCTTTTGTAAAACGGTCCTGAACTTTTTAAAATAATCATCATGGTCTCTTTTGAAAACATTGGCTTTATTTAAGAAATAAAGGTACACATTAAATACCATTTGTCGTGCTTTGTGACTTAAGCGGCTTTACACGTTTAAATTGATCCATTCGGGAAGAATTCGTCTGAAAGAAAATGGTATGGGCAGAGTTAGGCATATTTTTATTTATTTGTTGTATTATTGCATTATGTACTAATATACTTATTAATATTATTTATTCCTATATCTATTTGTTTATTTATGCATGTGTTTATTTATTTGTTTATTAAATTTATATAAGCCTAAAAAATATGTATTTAACGAAGGTATTTTTAATTTTTTTATATAAAAAACCGTGAAAATTTTTATGTATATTTACCTATTTTACAAAATAAACTATTTAAATTTGAATAAAATAATTAAAGTTGAAATTAAATTTACCTTTGAAAACAATACCAAGAAGGGTGTGTAGTAGCAGCTCTATATAATTCCACACAGAAAGAACACGTGCAGTCACCACCAATATATTAAAGACGACTGACGGACCTTTAACTGACCGGCGACCGCCGCCGACCGCTAGAATTGTTTTCGATTGTGTACTCATGATATTGACAAATTCTATTCCTATTCCTTTCGAACAAAGTGGAAAATACAAGTGCGTTGTTTAGGGCTCTTACGATTCAATGATTCGGGTGTTTCCGGGAATACGACCATTAGCGAAGATCTGCATGCGCATTATTAATTTGGGAATACTGTACTATAGTTAAAAAAATCCTATTTTATTGCCATCATTAAGTACCAAATTAACACCAATAACGCCAAACACCATAAAAAAATACTGTTACCATTTTTTTATTTATGGTATAGCGAA
Organism: Tyria jacobaeae; assembly: GCA_947561695.1. Lineage (NCBI taxonomy): Eukaryota > Metazoa > Arthropoda > Insecta > Lepidoptera > Erebidae > Tyria > Tyria jacobaeae. Next base: position 16,823,685 of record OX387212.1, read on the forward strand.
CAAACAAGTAGAGAGGTCACTTGGTGGTAAGTGACTTCCGCCACCCATGAATACTTACAACTCAAGGGTCACAAGAGTGCAATCCACCTTTTCGCCCACTATTTCGGTTATTATAATAGGGGACAACACAGCTAGAAATTCCCACTGTCCCAGCCAGCGATAACAGGAAAAAAATCTATTAGCTGATAGTATAAAAGGAATAACCCGAAATAAACCAATAACAAACTTTCGTCGTCAACAGGGATTTCATCAGTTAGCGGCATACAATTTGCTGCATTATAATTATTATAAACATCAATTTCTTGTTGATATTAGGTGTCTTAAAGTGACTATAATACCGAATGATATTGTCACTATCAAGGCGATTCGAATGACACCTTACAAAAAAAAAAAAACAAAACGGACTTCAACAAATACTGAAAGACCCATATGAATTCGTGAAGCACTTGTTTCAATACAAGGGTGTAGAATATTAAGAAGAATATTAAGAATTAAGAATATTATTATATTATATTTTTCTCTCTGTGTGTATAATATACAGACAAACAGTTACAGCTTTTGAGATAATTCTGTACAAAGATACATAAATGCAAATACACACACACACACGGATCGAATACAGAAAACCTCCCACATTGTGAAACAATCATTTATATATTTTGTAGAATGTTAGTACCGCTAATTATTGTTTTAAATTTTAAAAACTCTAAAAGTTTATCAATATTTAGAAAGCGGCTGAAGCTAATGCTAATGGCTCACAACTTCACAGCAAAGCTGTGTAAAATTATATACAAGTAAAATTATCGAACCAACATTATTTGACATTGCCCAAAGCATATTATTTCTTCAGTAAAGTGCTTGGTGGGAATTTGTGTATTTTTAGTATTAATGTGTGAAAGTCGTTAAATAGTTTTGATTTACTATATAGCTATTGATCGACATATGCGTTACGTGTTGCAATAAAATTGCAGTGATAGAAAAATTATTAGTTTTTCTTAGCATAGTAGTAGTAAGCCTAAATGTTACTCAAAATTAGACAACCATATTCCCGTATAAAAAGCATATTCGCCTAATTTGCGGCTTCTAAGTGGTACGTGTACAAGATCTTCTCTTCAGATAAAGGCAGGATACATTTTTTAATTCTTACGCCATGCGCCAGCAAGATATTCATGGCAATGCTGATGAAAAATTTTGCTTCATAATGTTTTTTTTTATGCCAGTTCTGACGGTACAAGGAAACCACGGCTGATATTATTCTATGTTAAACCTGAATCAGGATGGTCCATAAATGTTAATTTTCGGGTAATTGAGTTGTTACAAATTCGGGATCACGTTACAAATCAAATAACTTTTCGGATCAACAATAAAAATAGTGAAAAAAACTCAAATACGGCACTCACAGCAAAATCTGCGGTAAAAAAATTCAGCAAACGTAATGTAAATAAAGTCTTAGTTACTTAACTTTCAAGTTTGGAAGCTATACTAGTAAGTCCTGTTACTAAACAAATTATGTTTAAGCCAAACTTAAAAAAAATAACTTACTCAATTTTCGCGGGATCTTTATATAGAGGTGGTTTTAGAGGCACCACTAAGGTTAGCTTCATCAAAGGGCAGGGGAAGTGCACGTTTCCTAATAGTAGTATGCCTTCCTCTTGTTGCCTCGACACTTGATCGGGAATTGGTACTGAACCTCCTTTCTTTTGCTGTGTATTTACATTTTCTTTAAGTTAGTAAGTATGTAGGTACTAGATATGTAACTAATAGGCAGTCAGGGAGAGTTACCAAGGCTGTTACAGAACTAGTGCAATTGGGTCATTACGACAGACTTAAAAAAATTTCATACAATTAGTAGGTGACATTTGAGTAAAGGAACAGGAACTGGAACTATCTTTAAATAATTGATTAAATACTTATGACAACTTGTGTTCAACTGTAATTAACTGTATGAGATAACTCACCCCTTTCTTTTTCTGTACTTTAATGGCATTGACTTGAATATTTTCGCACCATTGCCAAATATGCTCGTCGGTAGCTCCACGTTGCTCAACCCGTTCGTATAATTCTGCCATGTTTCGTATTGGTTTTTGGGCCTAAAAAATGGGCAATATTTTACATGTGTTGGATTGAGACTTATCAACATAGTCTCTAGTTTTATTCAATATTTTTAGAATTGAAAAAAAAAAACATAATTATAGAAAACAAAACAACACACAAGTAATTGTCTTAAGCACCTACTTATTTATTTCATACACAATGCAAACCAGTTACGTTTACTTACAGTTTTGGGGGAAAATATCTAATAGTTAGCATGGAATTAATCTTATATCTTATATGAGTGGGAGTATGTCAAATTTACGTTGACTTCAACAACGCAGAAATCATTGTCATCGTTTAGCAGAACTATGCACTAAAATAAAATGTAAGTAAAATTACTTCCTTGTACATATATAAGAAGAACAAGGAAATAAAACTCACAATCAGTGCTTTAGGCGTCAGCAGCTTCTCGCTAATGTGTCTCAAAGAATAAGCCACCCCGGACTTCTCACTGGCCTTGCAACTTGGTGCTCCATGCTTAAGTCGATTCGTTATCAACACGCTCACTACCGTTCCTCCAGGTTCACTGAGCAATGGGAAAGGTGGCTCGTTCTGATCCATGAAATCATCTAAACTGAAGTCGTGCTTAAGTAGAATTTCCTATAAACATATATAAGAGATTTTTTACAGAATGGTGGTTGCAAACACTAGGTAGTTACGTCCTGCCTATATATCCTGCTATATCCCTAAAGGACTTTTTAAAATATGACTGAAAGAGCCTGAGGAATGAGATTAAAAAATGAGGATTTACTTTTAGTTGGTAATTAAATACCGGGTTGGTCAAAAACTAGCAAAATTAAGAATGTATGTAATATAATGAATATTTTTGTTTGCTCCTCACACAGATCGTATTTTATAACGGCAAATAAAAATGGTAACCGGTATCCAAACAGCTGTATTCTGCTGCTGTAACTCAGATGTAGCGACTGTCATTAAATGCTGCTGCTTCTAGAGAAAGTTTTCGAACCCAGATAACCTAATTGTTTGTGTATGTTATCAGATAACCAAAGCTAAAGTCAGCTAAACCAGAAAAGCTGAGTATGGGTACACTTAGCCTTCAGATAATTCACCTTTCGATATGTTCCCTAATCCAAGAGTCATCATAAAAATAGTTACATTAATTTTCACAAAATCTGCATCTATCTTGACTCTGGCTGCTAGTTCAGTACGGTACTCATCGACGAGATAAGCCCAGTATTTGTTTACTTTAGCGTAGTCTCCTAATTGAGCCCTGGGTAGAAATGACAATATCCTTTTACCCACTGCAGATGGTAAAAGTTGGACCTAAAAAAAAAATATAAGCTTGACGTCATTTTAAAATTAAATTTGTGGATGGTGGTGACGGGGAGATAGCTGAAGATTTAAGGACTCGGACCTCGGACTACCCATCAGCAGGTAAAATAAGAAACTTACGTACTTTTAGGAACACCGTAAGGGGTTAACTGTCTGATCTTGAGTTCTGCACCTCAGCATAAACAGGATAAACTGTTTTTTTTTTAACCACACACCATATGTTACACACTTAAGGACATCAGGAGAACCCAGTCAATGATTAGTTGGGAGTTTGTATCTTCAGTGTTGTCCAAGTAATAAGTTGATTGCACAGATGGCGTAACGGTTTAAGTGGTCACCTCGCCAATACGCTGCCGTGCCGAGTGTTGTGGGTTCGATCCCCGCACGGGACAACACTTTGTGTAATCCTCAAATTGTTGTTCTGAGTCTGGGTGTTCTTTGTGTCCGTTGTTTGCATGTTTGTAAAGTCCCCAGCAACACAGGCACTAATCCTAGTGTGGGAGTTGTCTCTTAAAAAAAAAAGAAAAGATAGTAGATCTCTCATCACACTAAAATGGTCTATTAACATTGATTTAATAGGATGTTGACGGTAGGCCTTCTGAGACTACTAGTTATTACATAAAGATATGTAAAGTAAAATATAGATAACTAACAAAATCAACAGTCTCCATGATATCGGGCTTGGGGCGATTCACCTTCCAAACCGTACGTTTGGTATCATCACTTAAATTTATCTCGAACTCTTCCAATTTCAAACTCTCTTTCATCGCTTTGATGGTTGCATTCCACATGGCTAAATTCGCTTCTAGCTGCAAATTATATAATTTGGTTTTGAAATTTGAATATTTACCTATTTTAATATAAAATAATAACAACTGTAGTGAACTTCCTTTTTTGCTGACATTATATTGAAATCTTATGACACTCCCACTTTTAAGTCAATTTAAATGATACCTCTGATGTCGAAATCTATCAAGCCGTTAAACTTTTAGGACGTGTCAATAAAACATCATATAAATGTATATAAAGTGAAACCCGTATAACTTATAAATAAATATATATATAAATAGACAGTTTAACATGGTAGTTGACTTATAGAGGGTACTACTATCATAGGAGGACCCTGTGTGTGATGGAAATGTACCATTTTTCATATAAAGAAATGGGACTGGAAAATTCTCAAGCTTTTTCCTTAAACATTGGCCACTTATTGGAATGTTTTTATTCCATACCTGTTTCAGCCATGTCGAGATACATTTATAAATTTAAAGATACTCTGCTGACTGTAAATATTATAATTTTCATTTTCCGTCAAGACACTGATCGAACGCACGAACGAATTTTCTCCTTATTTATGAATTATTCTTTAAAGACTAACTTTGGTAATTTAAACTACGTGCACAGTTCATCACACAACTTTACATGATCATAATAGAATAATAACTGGTATTTATCAGCGGCTCTTAAAAAAATACACTTTCGCTTCGGCATTTTACTCACTTGTTTACGCTTTTATTTTATACTTACTTACAGTTTTTATTTATCGTACAAACATTGATGTAGTACGGACAAAAAAGCAAGTATGAGAAAGATTAGTAAACAAACGTATAGTAACTTGCCTAAACCTGATAAATTGTCTCACTTATATGGAATATTGAACTACGAACTCTTATCAATAGAGTTAACATCGCCAAAATCTAAGAAATCAAGTCTCAGTTAAAAAGGTTTGATAATTCCCAATTTCCCAAACAGAGGTATTTCGTTGCACACGGGTCGGGACCTCATTGTAATTTTCAAAAATCAAACAGAGGTTTCTTACATATCCAGGGCCCATTTATTCAGATCTCACTGTACATAAATAAATATAGATAGGTAGGTAGGTTTTCAATCATTGTTACATACATAATCATACATACTCCGTCCTCTTTGTGAAGTCAGGTAATTGCCCTCAGAAGGGTTATTTTTAAATTTGAGGTTTGATGTATGTGTTTGATGTGAGGTATAATGAGATATTAGTATACGTAATTTAATCAAGTCTAATAGTACCTACTCACTTCTTTTCCTGCTTTTGTGGTGGCTTCTGCGTGCTCGGTTTGCGAGTTCAACGGCTTGTTGCTTGGATTTTTCATCTAAATATTATTTTGGAAATGTTAGTTCCGAAATAGATATTATTTTTATACAATAACTTTCCAATTGGTTTTTACATATGTGTCGTGGCATCCAATAAATATGGATGATCCTCCAATGAGAACCACCACAATAATATATTGGCATAAGGACATACAATAATCGGGAGCGGCTGATAGAAATAGACTATCGGCGTTTGTAATAATTGTCAGAACTCTAATTCACTATCAATTATAAGTACATGTAGTGTCGACTATTGATCGATACTAGAATAGAACTACTACTATTGTGTCGATATTAGAATAGAACTTAAAAAGAGATAATTTTTATGTTCAAAGGACTTAAGATTATATAGTAATATGAAGTTTACTAATCAGGAGAAAACCGCAGTTAAGCATGTCAATTATTGTTAGCGGTGTTTTTCTCTCAGCCTACCAACCATTTACTTTCTATATAAATAAAATTTGCCTGCTTTTAAAGGGCTTTATTGTTATTACTAATTTGATTTATATTACGGTTGAATATAGAGACCCATCAGCTTCAAAATAAATATAAAATTACCATCTTGTCTGCATCCTGCGCAACAGTGCACTCTTGCATGTGAGGTAACAGCTGTTCTCTGTAACGATCGTAGAGAACCTGAGCTCGATGAAGTACTTCACACATGGCAGGTCCACCAGCCACAGTCAGCAGTTCACATAGAACCAGGGCTTGCGACTCCTTGTAGAAGTAAAATTCATAAATGTAATAAATGTACATATACTTAATAAGTGAAACTATAACTACTTCACTTAATGAGATTTTGCATACAAAGTGTGAGTCAAATAAAATAAGAGCAGAAAAGAGCCTAACAATCTATGGATGCAGTTCATACATATCATATAAGAGTACCTAATTTTCCTTAGGGATATCTGAATTTATTAACTACATTAACGAAAGCAAAACGTGGCAAAATATACTTGAGCTAAGAGATATATATGTATATATATATATGTATATATACATATATATATATGTACATATGTATATATTAATATTAAAAATGGAGATAATAATATTTTTGTATTTTTCATATCACCCTTAAGGGGGTGGGGTGAGAGGAGCCTCACTGACTCGCTGATACATACGCGAGCATTGCTTAAAAATCGGTTTTATGCGAGGTATTACGCCGGTTGAGCTGGCTTCTACCAAAAGGGGGCCTTTAAATATTGGGAATTTGGGTAGTACATATATTATGCAGGCGGATTTCTTATTTGTATACAGATACCATATATGTTGTAAAAATACATAACAACATTACTACATTCTACAATACAATATTCTTTATTGTACACCACAGAAAAAAAATACCATATTAAAACAAATAATAATATACAGGCAACTGGTACAATCTGCGGTCTTATCGCTAGCTGATTTTTTCCAGACAACCTTTGTAATGGACAAGTGCTATGGATTAGTACATAGGGCAATTTGGAGAAGTATAAATGAAGCTAAGAAGGTTATTGTAATACTATATCAAGAAGTGCGTTGACAGGTTTATATACATACACAAAATATATATACCACTACATATAGAATATACATATAACACAAAATAATATATATATATACAAAAATATAATAATGTCAGTGATTATATGCATGCAACTGTAAGGACAAATAGTGTTAAGACTATTAATTGTTAAATGGCTAGATATTGAGCACGTCTCGCTGATTCAGGCAATGCATACCACAAGGGAGCTGCTTGAACTGTGAAGGATTTGTGGAGTGCGATGGTATATTCAGACGTTGGTTTGTCGATGACCTTAATGTTTTCACGTGTGTTTCACTTAGGAACTCGAAGCGTTCTTTAAGGTAGAAAGGGGTAGAGGGATTAAACAGAATATTGTAAAGAAGTAGAGAATATGAGCCTTACGGCGAAGCCGTGTATAGGGAGCCTCTTCAGCTTATTGTGAAATTCAGACACGTGGTCATATTTGCGTAACCCAAATATAAAGACGCTTAAGTTTATTAAGTTTGGTCAACAGTGAAATCAAGATAGCTAGCGTCGGCGTAATCGAGGACTGGAAGGAGGAGAAATTTTACTTACTGAGTCGTGGTGTGTTTTGTAAAGTTAACCGTTCATAATAAATAAGTATGCTGGATTTATTATAAATTTTATATCGTGTCATGCTGAGGAAGGCGTATACTTTTTTTTTTTTTTTTACGTGGGGAAATCCTCATGGACTATCCTCCGCCGGGGGCATCAGCGGAGGGGTGTGCCGGACTTGACCGGCTAAAACCACCACGGTGTTCCTTCCTCGCACCTGCTGCCGAGGGCCGCGGGAACACGACATTCTTCCGCGGCCAGCAGGTGACCGTCCGGAGCGGACCCCATCTCGTTTTGAAGGGGGGAAAAGTGCCACTCCTCCCACCTGCTAAACGATTTGGGCGGTGGACTGTACCCCACGTACACCGCCCTCGGGTCCATTTACGGAGGCCGGAATTGGGCATTGTCGGCCCTCCTCCGACGTCCGGTGCGTCGTCTGCGGATGGGGAGGGTAGTCGTGCTTTCCCTCTCCCTTTCCGCAGCCTCCTTCTGTGTCATAACAGTTTCACAGAAGGTGACCACTGCATCCCATGACCTCTCGCTCCCGACCATGGCGCGCACAAGCGCTGTGAGCGAGAGGTCAGTTCCTATCTCTGTTACTAAGGCACGGCGCGGCTCAACCCAAGCAGTACACTCTTTTACCGTATGCCGCGCCGTGTCTACCTCGCAGGTGACGCAGTGGTGGCACCGGGCGTCCGGATATCCCGCAGGTACTTCCCAAAACATCCGTGACCGGTAAGCACCTGCGTCACCCTATATGACAGGGAGCCGTGCTTCCGTTCGACCCAGTCGCTGAATACTGGCCGGATGGCCTCGATGGTGTTGAGGCCATATGACGGACGCAGTAGTCGCACCCGCCATTCCGCCACTAGGACCCCCCTCACTTCGTACCGACGCCTCTCGTACTCTCTAGGCGTCGGTTGGTGTCCTCTCTCTCGCGCCTCTTCACGCCACTGATGTAGCGACGCGAGAGCGAGGAAGGCGTATACTTACGTATACGTTTGCCTTAAGGATTACATGGGTGAAAGAATAATATAATCCCATATAACATTTACGAAAAGAGCTCAAACATTTTATACATACGTCGCGTCGTTTCGAATATTTGCTAGTTGAGTTTTAAGTTAACTTGTATTTTTCAAATAAAAGAAAAGTATTCTTTATGAGAAATAGATGTCTTAAACCATGAGAGAATAATGTATTGAAGCTTAAGTGTTGTAAAAAGGTGTACAAACCGGATCTAACGAGAGGAACCATGCGCGGTCGTTCTTCATGACTTGAGCTAAAGTGGCTACTGGCAAAGCGGTCCTGTTGTGATCCATTGGTACTTGGTCGAAGCTGCTTAAGCAATGCCCCGGTCTATATTAAGCAAAAGGCAATTTTTAGTAATTAAAGTTACTTTAGTGATTGGACATGTTGAATAGTTCATTATGAGCAATAGCATGAACTACTATTTGGCAGCAGGGTCTAACATTGTAAACTAGACGTATAAGGCAATTATCTTTAGCTTTAGAAATCAGTGTTTATTGCTTATTCGAGATTAATGTCTATCTATAGTCTATCATTTGGTCGTATTTATCATTTATTAAATTTTATTGAAAGAACTTGTTATTTAAATGTTGGAGTACACTCACTCACACTTTATAGTGCATTCGACAAAGTTTGCTGATACATCTTATAAAGTTAAAGCAGCACGTCTTTGAAATGCTCCAGCTGGTAGGTAGACGTATCTATCCGACGAGCATAATCACTAGGATCTTTTGGAAATAGTAAAATCTATCACTCACTCGCTTCATATTAAAACCAGATATAATCAGTACAACCAAAGAGATTTTGCTTTTTCAATATTATACATACAAAATACGAATACCTTTTTCCCAACTTCAGAATCATAATTATAAACTCTACTACTAAATACTAAACATTAAACCAGTTTTCATGAACATAATTTGATCTAAATAACAACGTACTCGCTGACAGACATTACGGCGTCTTTTAATCTGCAATTCCATAGGGATTTGAGAAGCAGCGATAACGCCCAAGCACTGCGCACATCTTGCAGTAGAGCTAGCAAATACCGCTTCTTGTTCGCATACGAAATCCGGGCGAACCAGTATTTAGTGGCCAAAAGATGTTTGCTTAAGATAACTGTCTCTTCTGCGAAGTCATAACCCTCTAAAATGAATATATTTTTGCTTACCATAAAGATTATATAGTATATTTTAGATTATATAATACATATAATTTTTGAAGTATTGATCTGATCTCTAAATATGATAATACCGTGTGGTTAGCGGTGGCGTAGTATACGGCCACCCTATCTCTATCCGCAGGGTTCGTAAAAAGAGACTTAGGATTGGACTGTTATATTAGACACGAAATATAGTAGCTGGTTGGCGTGTGATATGCCTCTGCCTAGACCCTTGGTGATATAAGTGTGCGAGTATGTAAATACATACTCGCACACTTAACTCAGCTTGTATCTATACAAACATCAATATGTATGTATGGATACAAGCTGAAAAGTTACTTCAATTGATTCTAAGATGTTTACATCTAAGTACACCTATTAACATCCCAATCTACGAATCCATTGCATCTGCCCATCTAAAGGTTGTCTGTAAGAGTGGCAACTAGAGATAAGACCTCCGCATCAAACTTTTATATGTGAAGAGAAATGATATGTCGATAAGCAGCCTACTTAATTGACTCCTTTTCTCGCTCGTTATACGACATAAGTTTTTTATCTTTTGTATGACCACGAAGTCCAACCCAGTCTAATCCAGTAAAATTATTATCGAACTTATAGATTCGTAACGCCAAAATTTATTGCTCGCTAGACTACAATAGATTAGGGGCTTATTGCGTCTGCCTACTTCGTGACGTATATAACTCACCTATATACTTACGTAAGTATGACTCAAGTGTAAAAAATATTGGATTTTAAATAATATCACTTGTTAATGTATATCGAAAAATTACGATTACAAAATGTTGCTAATGATGAGTATAAAAAGAAGTGATAAGTTTTTATAAATTAAGTGCAAAACACCAAGAAATAATCACATACTAACCACATATCATATCAGATAAAATCAAATCGTTGATTAAGTGTACTTGTTTCGTTAGTTCTGCAAACGATATCATTGTAATTACTGCAATTATTTATAAAAATAATGATTTAGTTGCAAAGGTCACTTTGATTAAATGTATAGTGACATAATTATGCAAAACTACGAAAATTGACATTATAAATGTCACCTTTTTAATTCTTCACTTTATACTGTCAGCCAATTACAAAATCGAACTATTATACTTTTGAATATTAAACTGAATCAAAAATAGCTCTCATCTACCGTGACTGTATTGTTGATTGCGGTCAATTTACTTACCGGCTGCGACAACAGGGCCAAGATTACGAGCACGCAGACCGCCTAGGTATATACCATGTTCCAGTTACGAATCGTACAAACCAACGTCGTTCTGTCAGTTAGAAGCTGCCATGACGCGCATGGACACGCGGGATTCACAATCTGTAACAATCAAACCGCGTCCGAAAAGTGCAAATCTTTGTAGATTCTGTTTTGTAATCGTAGTTGCAACATTCGCAGCAGCCATTTACTTTATTTTCAAGACTCCTATTGAGTCTTTAGGAGATCCTTCTGATCAGTTCACCATAAAAAACATACCTAAAATTTACACCAGTGTAGAAGATCTTGATCCCGAGGAGAGAGACGTATTTCATGGTTTTCGTACTTCATTTCTGCCTCCTGAAGAAATAGTGCTCGCCCGTAGAAATACAAATGATAAAGATGAATTTTATGATGGAAATGTGACAAGTAATGTATTTTTATGGGGGGCCTTAGCTAAGAATCATGTAACACCGACCAGGGTAAAACGTATGAGCCATTTTTGTCTCCATTCACAGGGCAATGAGTAAGTAATATTTTATCAAACTTTTTAACTGACTTCTTTTGCACTCGGTTTTTAATAATGTAGTTGTTTTAAACGCTTTTGTGGATAAATACGTGAGTGAGTTAAATATTTTATATCTCTTTGTTCTTTTATTGTATTATAGTATTACATTAAGGACTATGTAAAGCTTCTTTCCTTTTATTTTTGAACAACTATCAATGCTTCCGGTTAGTGTCCTTTTTCAAAGCCTATTTCAAAGCCTTTTTCAATATTTTATATTCATGTAGCTTAAACAGTCAAAACCTACCTGACGGTACACAAGGTGTAGGCAATAACTTATTTTCGAGAACACACTAAGCAGAAATGCTGGTTTTGCGACGGTCAGTCAGTTCGATTACTGTATAATTTGGTAACAACAGTGGTAGAGCCATGTGAATGGGCTGACTCGACCTCGGAAACAGTGTAAATAGATTACGTTTAATGTAATTGCTTGAACTACTTGAGCTATTGCTTACGCTCGTCTGTCCATAAGCATAAACAATATCGCTCTTCTTTTATATACATATATACCTTACCACAGCCTTACAGAAAACCGGTTGTAAAGTAACGCTTGCGTTGCATTTCCTCGAAATGAGTGGGGTTTCCGGAGGCCCAACTCTCCCTGTCCACTTTCCTCTCCCCTTACCTCCCTCTCCTCATTCTTATATCCTCACCCCCCTCTCTTCATTCCCCTCCCCGCATCCGCCTATCCCTCATCACCCTCACAGGCGGGCAGCACACTTACGACCCTTGAGTTGCATGTGTCCATGGACGGTAGTTGTAACCGTTTTGTTGCGACACGGGTTCAATACTCATGAAAGTGGATTTTTTCTCTCTTCTTGCGGCTTCATGATAATACTCTTCTATATGATTAAACATTTTTATTGGGGCTTTCTCCTTTTCTTTTTTTTTCGATGATCCTGTCGTTTGAATTGGTAAATTTTGAGTAGCTTTGTCTCCTTTGTATCATATAATTTTTTCATACAGTTTTTTCTTAACACTGAATCAACTTCATGGCTTTGATCGATCGTTTGTGTTCTTTAGTTTTACAGAAAACGTTCACAGATAAAAGAAAATATCTAAATCTCTGAAAGATCCTAAAGCAATGATTTTTTTGCTTTCAATTGTTTTCATCTTAATATGTATTCTTATAGGCAAGAGAGATTCCATGGACAACCTAAAAACGTTAACGGAGAAGTTGACGATGAGTATGTAGAAACTGAAAGTGAAGCCCGAGAAGAATATGATGATAGTCAATATGAAGAGGACGAAAGTATTGAAAGGTTAGGTTATTACTTCATTTGAAACTTATAATAAAGTATACACAGTACCACTGTAGTATCTACATTTTAGAAATATATTTGGTTGTAAGCGACATTTTTTTAATTTCTGTCTATTTTTAAAGTACGTAAGTTTATGCTAGATGTGTGAAAGTGACTTTATGAGACTAACGTTTCCAATGGTGCTATCACGGATGTTCTTAACGGAAATCTATTACACTGCTTGTGTTAGATTGTACAGCACCAGTTTTAGCACCAGTTCCGCAGTAGACATACATTTTTCAAGAATTTCATTGTGCATTTGATCAAAGTTAAATTGTCAAATTGTTAAAAAAGGCAAAATAAGGAGAGAAGTTATAAAATAATATTTTATTAATATTGTATAATATTGTGTAATAATATTGTTTTTTTTGCCTTTGCCATAATATATATAAATATGTATATACCTTTATGGCAATAATATTGTATATATAGTAACACAAAAATGTGGTCTTAATAGTAAAAGTAAAATTACAATTACCGAATTCCATTTAACAAGTGAACGAAACTGTCGCTAACTTCATGATTTCTATTAAAATAAGAAAATACCCTGTAGCATTGTTCGTCCGGAAATGCACGTGGACCGCGGACCTTTAGATGATGTCGTGGAGCAAGTCCGTGGTCAACCGGAATTAGAAGAAGGCGAGATGATTTCTTCAGTCCACATATACAAGTCATCAAAATCCGTTACAGGTAAAAACGTGTAGAATACATCAAAAGCCACTATGATATAACCACATTTTTACACCTTCAATCCCCTTCATCCTCATTTGATCATCTTTATTTCAAATTGTTGATGAACTTTAGTGATTTAAAAAAAATTGACTGACTTAGTACTTAAGGTGTAATGAAGATGAAATAACTTGTTGTAATGTGTTTTATTTTTATTACTGTACAGGTATTCACTCATTCTGGAAAGATCAAGGGGATACGAATACAATCAGAACTACACAGGCAAAAATAATGAAACAATATATGGATGCTGACGCAGATCCTTGTCATGATTTCTATCAGTACGCGTGTGGCAACTGGGCATCCTTAAATCCTATTCCTGCTGATAAAGCAGGGTTAGTATTTCTCATTAAAAATCTAGTAGTTTTGAAATTATCAGCATGCTGACAAATGCACTGATGACTGACAGGAGATTTGTCAGATTTTGTTTCCGTCAGAAGATTATTTGTCTCTTTAGAGTAAATCATTATTTGTTTTGCCGATTTTCCAATTAACCAAAGCCCAAAACCTAAAAACCCTTCGACACAAAATAACTATTTACCAAGGCAAAAAAAAAATACAGCCGCTATTAAAAGTTGTGACATTTTGTCGTTGAAGTACTATATGCACAAATCGTCATAGCTTACTTTCCTCTCTATAAATATACTTACCTAAGTAATCATTTCTAATTTTGTTAATTAATTGAGTTTAACTGTATACTATGCGGACTTACAAATATAATGAGAAAATAATAGTATTCGGCAGATAAAGTCTCTGATGAGAGCGGATCTAAATTTCTGATCCAAGAAAAGCAGGAACAAATTCAAATTTTCATAACTTTTTACAACTCGATAAGGTGGAGATTTGTTATTTTAGTAAGATTAAACTAATCCCTAGACTTGTGTCGTAGAATATGGTACAATGATAAGTTGATTGACTTGTGTTTTCAGGTATGATACTTTTGAAATGCTTAGAGAAAATTTAGACACAGTTCTCAAAGATCTATTAGAATTTAAACCGCATGAAAAGATTCGTTGTACTTATCCAGGCCCACACCTTGTATTAGAAGACAACTTTTTAATTAACGAGGTAGCTTTTTATTGTAATAGTTCTGACATTGATACACTGGAGCAAAGAGACAAAAATATTAAAACAGATCAAAATAAAAAAAATTGTAATATGAGTGCTTCGGAGAAAACAGAAGTGGTTAATCGCATTCGTAGATATTTAGATAGAAAAATAATTTTAGCAAAAATGAAGGGCAAACTTCAAAAATATATAATTAACACTAATAAAAGAAAAAAGGAAAGACTAAAAAGACATATAACTTATTTTAAAAAACAGACTGACCAAATAGGATTCGGTAGAAGATTAATGATGTTTAAAAGGAGGGTAAGAAATGTATATGATAGAAGGAACATAAGTACTGTTCCAACTTATATTACTGTAAGTACTACTATATCATACAGCATTCAGCAACCTAAACATATAAAAGAAGAAAAAAAAATAAAGAATGACCTGGCAAAAGGTGATGCTGCTTTAAAAGCAAGATTCCTCTTCAAGTCTTGTATGAATTATGGAATTTTAGAAAAACGAGGTCATCAGCCTCTTTTGGACTTGTTAGAACTTCTTGGTGGTTGGCCAATATTAAACCCTTCTTGGAGTGGAAGTCGTTTCGATTGGTTGGAGCTAATGGCAAAGTTGAGGTTATATAATAATGACATCCTAATATCAGAATGGGTTGGACCTGATATTAAAAATTCTGATGAATTCGTAATACAATTTGACCAAACCAGTTTAGGTAAGAATATTCTTTCTAAATTCTCGTCTAACTTTTTTATAATATCGTTTGTTCATATAATAATTCATGTTTATTGACGTACATAACTATTTTTATTTGCTGATTTCTTTGCAGGACTTCCAACCAGGGACTACTTTCTGCAAGATTCAAATAAAATGTATCTAGACGCTTACAAGACATATCTTAAAACGATAGCCAAAATTATGGGTGGGGAACCAGCACACGTCGAAGCTAGTGCAGAACAACTTATTGCCTTTGAAATCAAGTAAGGTTTTAAAAACTTGAATATTAAGCAGGTATTTTTACTTACACTCATAAATATCAAGTTAACTTAACTACCTGAACTTAAGCTGTAGGTACCTAGCATTACCTAGAATTGCAGTTACAACTGTTTTGTAGCTTACCGTTAGTTACCACTTGTGTCAGGTATATAAAGGTGGGGTGCCGGCTAGAAAACCTCCACGTGGTGCACCCTGGGCAACGTTGGCGACTACGCAGCCTTCTCCTCCTTTACTTTCAGGAGGGCGTCATCGCCAACGGCTAATCTTCTGGCGAGAAGAGGTGGCCTTTACATCGGCCACAAGTGGGACCCCTTTATGGGTAGCAGTTTCTCCACTGTCAACAGTGAAGAAAGAGGACGGGCTCGGCGTGCACTCGCACTGCCACCGAGCAGGCATTTAGATATTCATCTCGATGTCACCGTTGGCATATCGTAATCCCGAAAGGAGTGTCGTGGTTAAGTCTCACGGCTCTAATCGGGGGCGAGAGTCTTGGCTTAACCGCCCGGACTGCGAGGAAGAATACCTCTATAAAAAATTACCCCAAATCCTGTGTTCTGGTGCGTGACCATGGGATGCATGGCTGATGGGTGGTTCAGTCGCAAGCGCACTCCCAGCCGAGGCACCTGCGGACCCCTCGGTTGGGTATAAATCTACGCTTGCCCGGGTATTGGGGGATCTCTGCCCGGGTCGACCTATAGTTCTCCCCCACTCGTGGGAATAATAATGAATGCATCAATATTAAATAACAAAGAACAAACTGAAGAAAGAAAGAAGGAGAATTTGAAGAAGAAGGAGAAAAGCAAAAAAAAAGAAGGCAGACGACACCTCGTCGAACGACGAGGAAGTTCTCTTAGAGGACGTCTCTATGGCGATGGAACCCGTCGAAAATTGAAAGCGCAGTCTTTCGAGGGATGACGGACCTGAACCGTCCATGCTTCCTCCCAAGATGGCAAGCAGCCAAAGGGGAAGACCGAGGTCACTCACGCCTGTTGCGCCTTTGGCAAGTTCCAGGTCGCCTTTCACCCGGTCGGGAGAGTACGCGCGGGCTCGAGCGGAAGGCGAAATCATTGCGGAGGAGGAGATCGCGGATCTCCTGCTTAAAATCCGTTCACCGGTGGAAGGGGGTTCCGTCTCTCAGACACCGGTGGCGTTGAAAGAGAGGACTAGTGTTGCGGTGGCAATTATAAACAAAGTGGCCACCAAGTCCACTAATCTAAAGGGCACCTTTGTTCGAGCCCTGAAAGACTCCTCCTCTGCTATCTCTGGGGTGGTCCAATCTCTCATTGGGGACGTAGCGCGTCTCCAAGCGGCAAACGACCACCTTACGGAGCAGATGACGGAACTTAGGGCTCAGTTTGCCCAATTTCGGGCGGATTGCCCTGAGCGACTGACCCAGGTTGAGCGGCAGGCTGCTCCCTCTCCCACTCCGTCCGAAGTTCCAGATTCCCACCTGCGTAAAATTATTGACGCAGTGTGGAGGATGATGGACGGGCGCCTTGCAGGTTTGGAGGCAAGGCTACCTGCAGCCCCCATTGTTCCGCCGCCCCTCACTGCCCTGTGTGTGCGGCGGGTAATCTCCCCGCCAATCATCAGATGGGGCAGGGGGGCTGCAAGTCACTCCGCGCTTCTCAGCAAACATCCGGGGCTAGCCAATCGACCCAGGCTGCCTCTGGTGTTAATCGTGCGTCGCTACCATCGCCCATGGAGGAGGCTGTAGAGACAGTTCAATAATGGACCAAGTCTCCAGCCTCCTTGTCCAGACGAACCTAAACCACTGTGCCGGTGCGCAGGACCTTTTACTGCAAACCATGGCAGAGTGGTCGATCGATGTGGCCGTAGCTGCGGAGCCCTATTACGTTCCTTCCCGTCTAAACTGGTTGGGTGACCGGGACGGTTCCGTGGCAGTCATCGGCTCCACGGCGGCTCATTCCCCGCCCTTGTCGCTTAGAGACAAGGGTTTTGGATATGTTGCCGCTGAATGGGGAGGGATCACCATTTATGGTGTCTACTTCTCTCCCAACCGGAGTCTGAGCGATTTCGAGGTCTTCCTCAATAGCCTGGAAACCTCGATACGGCGACTAGCGCCTGGGCACGTTCTAGTGCTGGGGGACTTCAACGCCAAGTCCGTGGCGTGGGGTTCCCCCAGGACGGACGCACGGGGCGACGCTGTTGAGGAGTGGGCAACATCGGTGGGCCTCTGTGTCCTAAACAGAGGCACCACAAACACGTGCGTGCGACAGCAGGGGGGGTCGATAGTGGACCTTTCGTTCGCTACCCCTGCTCTCGCCGCACGAGTAAGGAACTGGTGTGTCCTGGAAGAGGTTGAGACGCTCTCGGATCACCTTTATATCCGATTTGAGCTCTCCCGGACCCAGGACCCCAGAAGGGGTCACTTGGCGCGGTATCCTTCCCGCTTTCCGCGGTGGGCTATTTCTAAGCTAGACCGGGATCTACTGGAGGAGGCAGCCATAATTTACTTTTGGCTGTCTCCACAGCCTCCGACCGAGGAGGTAGACATGGGGGCAGGCCGCTTTTGCGATGCGGTAACGCATATCTGCGATGCGGCCATGCCCAGGATTCGAGGAAGTCGGCCTCCAAGGAAGGAGGTCTACTGGTGGTCCCAGGAGTTGGTGGATCTCCGTGTGGCCTGCATTCGTGCCCGGAGGTCCTACACCCGCAGCCGTCGGCGTCACCGCGATGAAGGGGAAGAGGACCGGCTTCATGAGGAATACCGCGAGGCACGGAAAACTCTGAAGCTGGCCATTTGCCGCGCCAAAGAGGAGAAGAGAAAAGAGATGCTGGAGGGTCTCGATCGTGACCCCTGGGGTCGCCCTTATCGTGCGGCGCAACAAAAGCTCCGCACGCTGGGCCCCCCCCTTACTGAGACTCTCCAGCCCAGCTTCCTGCAGGAAGTGGTTGAGGGCCTTTTCCCGCAACGGGTGGAGCACTCATCCCCGTCGATGGCCCCCTTGGCCGGAGACGACGGGGACTTCGAGGAGGAGGCGGTTCCACCTATCAATGAGGCAGAGATAGGGGCGGCTGTCCTTCGAATCCGTTCTAAGAACACCGCCCCCGGACTGGACGGGATCCCTGCCCGAATATTGGCCCTAGCCCTCAACCACATGTCGGACCGCCTCAGGGAGGTGTACAATGCATGCTTGGCGTCTGGACGCTTCCCTGACTGCTGAAAGAGCGGGAAGCTGGTTCTTTTAAGAAAGCCGGGACGGCCTACGGATTCGGTGCTGTTGGACGAGGCGGGTAAATTGTTTGAGAGGATCCTCTCTGCCCGCATCGTCCGGCACCTGAGCGAGGTCGGCCCCGATTTGTCGGACGCCCAATTCGGTTTCCGAGCGGGGCGTTCGACGATCGGTGCTGTAATGCGCCTAAGGGCCCTGACCGAACAGGTAGTGAGCTGTGGCGGCGTGTTGTTGGCAGTGTCTTTGGACATTGCCAACGCTTTTAATAGTCTGCCATTCAGCTGCATCAGGGAAGCGCTCCGCTATCACGGGGTGCCACAGTACCTGAAGTGGCTGATGGCAGACTATTTGGAGGAGCGTACCGTCGTGTACGAGGATCGAGAGGGAAATTTGAGTCGTCGGCCCATGTCGTGCGGTGTTCCGCAGGGGTCTGTCCTTGGACCACTCCTGTGGAACATGGGCTACGACTGGGCCCTTCGAGGTAACTTCCCCCCTGGGCTGGGCGTAATCTGTTACGCCGATGACACACTGGTCACAGCCCAGGGGGCGAACTTTGAAGAGGCGGCACGCCTGGCCACCAGAGGAGCCTCACTGGTGGTCGGGCGCATCGAGGCGCTAGGGTTGCGGGTGGCCTTAGATAAGACGGAGGCCCTTTTATTCCATGGGCCCCGTGGAGGTCCGCCCCCTGGCGCCTCCATAATGGTCAACTCGATCCTCGTACCGGTTCAGGCCCACATACGATATCTGGGCCTGGTCCTCGACGGAAGATGGCGATTCGACGAGCACTTCCTGCAGCTGGCTCCAAGGTTGGTCGGCGCTGCGTCCGCCCTTGGGCGACTTTTGCCCAACTTGGGTGGACCCAGCGTTGCTACAAGACGACTGTACACGGGGATTGTCCGGTCAATGGCTCTATACGGTGCACCGGTGTGGGCGGAGGCTCTGACCGCCCAGAATAGGGCACGCCTCTGGCGCCCTCAAAGGGTCATGGTGGTTAGAGCCATACGCGGTTACCGCACCGTATCGACGGAAGCGGCGTGCGCGTTGGCCGGAACTCCCCCGTGGGACTTGGAGGCGGAAGTGCTCGCCGAAGTATTTCGGCGAACGACTGATTTCAGGGCGGTTAGCGGCAATCGGCCCCCGCCCGAAGACGTACGCGAGTGGCGTGAGGCCGCTCGCCGAGTCACTATGGCTCGTTGGTCGTCCCGGCTGGAGGCTCCACGTGCTGGCTTAGCCACCGTGGAGGCGCTCCAGCCGGTCATCGTCGAGTGGGCAGGGCGGCAGCACGGGACCCTTTCCTTTCGACTGACGCAGGTTCTTTCCGGGCACGGCTGCTTCGGAAAGTACCTGCATTCGGTCGCTAGGAGGGAATTGAGTCCCGTCTGCCACCACTGCGACTGCAGTGAGGACTCGGGCCAACATACGCTTGCGGATTGCCTGGCTTGGGCGGCGCAGCGTCGGGTCCTCGCTGCAGTCATCGGAGAGGATCTCTCGCTGCCGGCCGTCATACTCTCCATGGCCGGTAGCGACAGGAATTTTACCGCGGTCGCAACCTTCTGCGAGGAGGTCATCTCACAGAAGGAGGCGGCGGAACGGGCCCGGGAGGACGATCTCCACTCGGACCTAATTCGCCGCCGGCGTACCGGGTGGCGGAGGCGCGCTTACTTGCGCCTCATGCCGCCCTGAGTGTGGCTGTGGGTGGTCGGGACGGGTTTTCCCCTCCACCCGCTATAAAGGCCAGCCGCGAGGAGGCGACGTCCTGGTGTGCCTGGACGTTGCCTAATTGAGAGTTACCAGAAGGTGGTGCCCGCGCTTTTGCGGGCAAAAGCGCTAGGAGGGGTCCGGATGTCTTACTAAAGCTGTTCCCGGATTCCTCCTATTTTAAGCGCAGCATGGCACACCGTGTGGTTTTAGTCGGTCCGATTCCGACACACCGTTCCACTGAAAACCCCGGTGGGATGACGGCCCGAGGGGGTTTCCACACGTTAAAAAAAAAAAAAGGTATATAAAGGTACGTTAAATATATATATATATACAGTCGTGGTCAACTAATTAAGGACATTCAAGATAGTGGACAGCAATAACCGGCTATGTACATATAAATATAAAACCCTGTTGATTTCTCAGTAACTATTATTTGCATAATTTGATCCGATTATTATACTATAAATTTCTGTAAATAAAAGATTAAATAAATATAAAAAAGTGTTTAATATCAAAGGTTAACCATGTATTCAATTTAAGGTACAATTCTGTAGCTGGACATTTAATTAAGAACAGTAAAGTAAAATGAAAAATAGAGTTAAACAGAACTAATAATCTGCAGTATTTTAATTTCTTTAACAACTTCATTTTATTACGGGTAAAATCAGTACCCAGTAGCAAAACCTTTGTTAGTAATTACCGCTTGACACCGATGTGGCATAGACATTATCAGTTTCTGACATATTTCAACAGGAATGTTTGCCCATGCCTCACAAAAAGCTTCATTAAGTTCATCTAAAGTTGTGGTACGATAAATGGCAACTTTTTTCTTAATTTCGTGCCAAAGGTGCTCGATTGGGTTGAGGTCGGGGCTATTTGCTGGCCAATCTAGCACTGATACCGACTGTCTGTTAAGAAACGACTTGACTGAACGGGCTGTATGTTTTGGGTCGTTATCATGCTGAAAAGTCCATATAATAGGAAGATGTTCCTCAGCATAGGGAAGCATAGTTTCTTCTAATATTGCCTTGTATTGATGTTGGTCTAAGTTACCCTGAACTTTCCTCACAGGTCCCACTCCACGTCCAGAAAATGATCCCCACATTTTAATGTTTCCTCCGCCATGTTTCACCTGCTTTTTTGTGAATCTTGGATTCATTTCCGCTTTTACAGGACGCCGTACGTATTGCCTTCCATCTGAAGAAATCAAATTAACCTTGGTCTCGTCAGAGAATAATACATGTTGCCATTGGTCGTAGGTCCAATGTCCATATTTACGTGCAAACGCCAAACGTGCTTTTTCTATGCTCTTTCTTTAACAACGGTACTTTGCGAGCCACTCTTCCGAACAACCCTGCTTCTACCAGACGTCGTCGAACTGTCCTCGCTGATACACTGACTCTTTCGTCTGCCCCAAACACTTCATGTTTAATTAAAATAGAGCCTAGAAACGGATATTTCTTAGCTAACCTGGTTATCATTCTATCTTCTTGCGGAGTTGTTTTTCTCGATCTTTTTTTTTCTGGGCACATTTAAAGTTGTGTTATTGCGCCTGAAATGTTGCACTGCATTGCATACCATAGTTTTTGAACAATTTAAATATCCTGCCATCCTTCGGTATGACCAACCACGCTCGACAAACTTCATGATAATTTTTCGTAGTGTTGCATCGCAACTTTTATTTTTGCCCATTGTTCTTCAAAATAACTCTCAAAACTTGAAATTACAAATCTAGATTGCCGCCAAAACTACCACAAAGAATAGGAGAAGAAAGAAAATAATAATTGAGATTCAGATTTTGAAACTAGAACGCAATATCTCAGTGTCCCTAATTAAATGGCCAGCCAGCATTCTTTGAACAAATAGCACTGTGATCATCTATCAGCTATACTGTAAAGAGGTTTAATGTTTAAGAAGTTGTTATTGTTTGTATAATTAGGCACATAAATGACTAATTATACTTACATGTAAAAGATGTGGAATATTGTTTAGACTCGTTGGAAAATAAAAAATAAATTCACAATTTGGATTAACTAGAGAGTGTCCCTAATTAGTTGACCACGACTGTATATATATACACATATATATATATATATATAACATAAAAATGTTTCTACCTATGTCTGTAATAGACTTTGAAAACATACAAAAGATGTGCCCCAAACCAGTATCATTAGAAAGGCAATAATGTAGTACTAGTAGTAATAAGGCAATATAACAATCAAAAAGTATTTCTTTTTAAACGTAGTAGCACACGCCGGATACCCGCTAGTGACCAATAACTTGAACTATCCTTTCCTTGAATATCGATCGGCTATCTAACTAGCTTCAAGACTGACTTAGTCTTGCCGACTTTCTCTCTTTACAATTCAAAAATACCTATGATTGGTTCACTTGAAATAAACTATTTTGATTTTGATTTTGGCATAACACTTACGTCATTTAATTTGCAAATGTGTGAGTTTGGTGACATCAGTCCCCGTACTGACTAACCAAAATTCCGCCTCTTTACTTTTGTTATTTTTATACGGTATACGTGATCATTGTTCCTAATGTGATGCTTTCTGTCGGTTTGTATTTAATCTGACAAAAAATACAATAACGAAAATATATACTCGACATTCCGTAGCCTGCTTATTTCATAGATAAATCATTGTTTCAACTTTCTTCTCAATTCGGAAGTTTAGCAAAGATCACATCAGCACCAGAAGATAGAAGGAATGTGTCAGAGCTTTACCGTAGAATGTCTTTGAAGAAACTTGAACAATTAGTACCTCAGGTAGAGTGGAGAAGATACCTGTGCATCGTAATGAACAGAACGGTGCGGTCGGAGGAAACAGTTGTATTGTTCGCACTGTGTTACGTCAGAGTAAGTCTCACTTTTAATATTTCATTACATTATGTCGTACTTGAGGAGCTATTCCTCTCGTTCCATTTCCTTGCCCCCTATTCCACAAATCAATATATTGCCAATTTGAATATTTTTAATTTCCAATGTGCCCTGTTGACAACAGTAGGCTTCATCCCTATAACGTGAATGTGGTCAAATTATACCCCCGGAATCGGATATTAGTGTGTGTATTTATGTTTTACTTGACATTTAAATGCTACACCAACGTGACGTAATATTATTTGCAACTTTAAACTTTTTAGCCAATTGTTTGCTAAATTGCAAAAAAAAATATTAAAAAACTATAGTCTATTGCTAAAGTTGTCTATTGCTATTTCCTTTGCTTTATTGATTCTCCTCGATTATAGAATCTAGGTAGCAACCTCCTTCATTGACGTACGTGCCTATAAACCTATATATGTAGATAGAAATACATTGAGTACATTTTTATTGTGTGGTCAGCATTTGGTGCAATTGATCAAGGAGACAGACTCACGCATTTTGGCAAATTACCTATTGTGGAGATTCGTGAGGCACAGGGTCAACAACCTCGATGATAGATTTCAGTTGGCCAAGCAACAGTGAGTTAATAGATATAATAAGTTTATTTACCATATACCATACCATACCATATCATGCTCTATATAAACCTGTTCAATTTAAAACTTATTTAGTAGTAGTATTGAGTAGATAAAGTAACCTCTGTCTATTTAATTTTTTACCTATCTTCTTATAGAATTACGATAGCTCGAGCTTCGAGCTCACTCCCAAATCCTGATTCTTCTTTTGAGCAGAAATGCCCACTACTAATGTCGTTGTATCCTGTAGTTACGAAACACAAGCACTGATGAAGATGATTTCGTAACTGCAGGTTTTTTAATAGTAATTACTTACAAAAGTTCAGTACTAACAAAGATAAATAAGAAAATAGTTGTAAGGATTCCTAACATGAAGTAAGATCACTAGAACGCTATTTTGAGATTTCACAAAACTTTTTCAACATGTAGGTTCTACTACATTTTATTCGGGCGAGAGCAAGCTCCACCTAGATGGAAAAATTGCGTCTCACAAGTCAACTCCAACATGGGAATGGCCCTGGGCTCCATGTTTGTGAGAAAATACTTCGACGAAATGAGTAAAAACGATACTTTGACTATGACAAGGGAAATACAACAGTCGTTTAGAGAACTACTCGCTATGACAAACTGGATAGATAATAAGACAAAGAAGCTTGCAGCTCATAAAGTTGACGCTATGATGTTAAGGATAGGATATCCTGACTTCATATTGAATAAGAAAGAGTTGGATGATAGATACAAGGAGGTTAAAATACACCCAGACAAGTATTTTGAAAACATTCTCAATATACTTCAGCATTTAACTAAGATGGAACAATCGCGGTGAGTAAATTTCTAATACGGCCTGTCTACCTTTTCTGTAGGAAATAAACTTCTTAATATATTGTGTGTCATCATAGCTATGGTATCTTATTTGTTTTATGGATTTATATATATCCTGGTACTTCTTCTCAGGATTGGACAACCAGTAAACAAAACTCTATGGAATACAGCGCCTGCTGTGGTCAATGCTTACTACAGCCGTAATAAGAATCAGATCATGTTCCCAGCTGGGATTCTGCAACCGCCTTTTTACCATCGCCATTTTCCGAGATCCCTGAACTATGGTGGTATCGGAGTTGTTATAGGTGAGAGAGGTTATGAGGATAGAGGTTTGTGAAATAGAACAACTTAACTCTTGTAAGTACTAGTAGTTCTTGTCTCCAAAAAAAAAGGTTTAATTTGTATCGACGCTTGGAATATATTTTGCGAAGAACGATCATTTACGCAAAATTACTTGTCTAAATTGAAAACTTGTGGATTGAGGAATATAAACGACTTTCTACAAAAGTCCTTGGAAAATGTAATTTGAATTAATTTCATTAAAAAAAAAACATTTTTTTAATAATTAATAACTGAATGTGTTGATCTATAACCGCCCGCTTTAAAATGGTTGTTCTAACCTTATGAGAAGAAATCAGACAAAAAAACTCATGGCCACTATTTTAAACCACTATTTTTGTGTAGCCACTTTTTATTGTGTGGGATCTCCCTCCGGTCTGCACCTTACCGGGGCTGGTAAAGTGGTTTGTCGGACTCGAATCGACTAAAATCACATAGTGTTCCGTTATCGTGTCTTATGGCCTAGGTCTCAGGTATCCCCTGAAAGGAAAACCCTGTGACCCCGGTAGACTTGGTCACCAGGCGACCCCACCATGGTATAACCCATACCTAGAGAGGCGAGCGCAGAGCGCCACCGTGTCAGGCCAGCTTCTGCTAGAGCGACAGATAGCCCCGTCCTTCGACCCCAGGGCTAAACGATCTCTGGCCTCCATGAGCGCTTGTCATGGAGGCCAGAGATCGTTTAGCCCTCTCCGACGCCTGGTGCGTCTTCTCTATTTTAAACCACTACATAGGTAATACAAAATATAGTGTACAATACACCATACAATAAAACATTATTTAAAATTTCAACGTTATGTTGCTAAAACTTAAAACTAAAATTAGGCTATTTAAATTAGGTAGCTGACAGGTAAGGAAAAATTCGTTAAAAAAGAAGAATAAAGAAATAAATATATATAATGCAAGAAGATAGAAAATGAGAAACATTAGCTCACTCACTTTACAGTGGAATTAAATTTATTTAGACTTAGTTTGCATATTTTCAAGGTTTTTATTATTATATCATTGACACACATTGACCTAGAAACAACTTGTTAGTTTTTTGATCAGCAACATTTTTATCAATTTAGTAAACAAAAAGTGTTTTTTTTTGCAAAGTCATTTTTAGAATCTACTCCTTTTAGGTTCGGCAAAATGTTCCTTAACTATATTTTTTACATTTATTATATTTTTTCACATACTTTGACTTGACTGAACTAAGTTATAATGTAATTATCTCGTTAATATAATGAATTAACCAATAACCAGGTCATGAAATAACCCACGGTTTTGACGATAAAGGCCGTTTGTTTGATTGTGATGGCAATCTGCACCGATGGTGGTCTGACTCTGCTATTGAGGCATTTCACCGGCGGGCGCAGTGCTTGATAGATCAGTACGGCCAATACGTTGTTCCCGAAGTCAATATGAAACTCGATGGTGTCAACACTCAGGTAAGAACGAAATCGAGTGATGATATACTAGAATATAACTGATATATATATACATACATATATACATAAACAAGAGGTTTGGGAGGCTCAATACACAATATGTAAATATATATATAAATATATAGATTATATGGTATATAAGATATTAGATCATAGTGAATAGCATAGCTTTTTCATTCAAATATTAAAATATATGGTTTACAAGAGTTTGTTTAAGTTTATAATTTTTGTTTAGGGTGAGAATATAGCCGATAACGGAGGTGTAAAGCAAGCATTCCGCGCGTATCTGCACTGGGTACGAAAGCACGGCACTGCAAATGAAACGCTACCTGGACTTAACCACACTCACACACAATTATTTTTTCTCAATTTTGCTCAGGTTAGTGTTTCAGTATTTTATACCCGTACTTATTATTATAGATAATTTACACCTTAACCTTCTTCTTAATTATATAGAATAGGAAATTGACAGTATCGATATACTGTTGTAGCTATTAAGGCCTCAAACTATACGTACATATATATATATATGTGCATACTTACATGCATCCGAATGAATTACTATGCATAATATGATGAAAGTATGGTACCTACCTACTAATACCGCAGAAGAAGTCCATGACGCGGCATAATACTGAAACCGCCCAAGCTATGCAGTTAGTGTTATGTATTTGTATTAAAAAGAATAATTCATTTGTTGTCATTTTATACAACGGTGATTGTAAACATTTTGAAGAATCCTGCAGACGCTTTTGTTCTCGATATACATATGTAGAAAACTTCTAGGATTTGTGCTTGCATCGTGAAAGATATTTATTAGATTTAATTTCGTCTGATAGAGATACTGTACAAGTTAGTTCAAATTTATACATTAGTCATAATCTTAATGAGAATGTATATTATATCCAAAAGGTGTGGTGTGGTGCGATGCGTCCCGAAGCCATGCGGAACAAACTGAAGACGGCTGTACATTCTCCGGGCCGGTTTCGCGTTATAGGCACGTTGTCTAACTCACACGACTTTGCCAGGGAGTTTCGCTGCAAACCCGGATCACCCATGAACCCTAAACATAAGTGCACTGTGTGGTAATATATCACAAAAGACTGTCGACTACTGATTGGAGTCACTTCCTCAAACGAAGAAGCGTAGAAAACGAGCAAGTACGTCGTGTTAGAATTGGCATTGTTATATTTATGCTGATTAAGAAAATGCCTCTAGTGACTAGTACAGCTCAAAACGTAAGTTTGGAAAATGAGGTAGGTAGGTACAGTAATTTTAATATTAAGATATGATGAGATCAATAAAAGATTGTCAATCGCTTTGAAAGGACCCAACTAACCCAATGGACCAAATTAAGAATTGAAGGCTTTAAGGCTTCACAAATATCATACATGTATTTGATATGCCTTGATGCACTGTCGTGTGTATCACGTTCATTACAATGCCCTAGTGTTCTAGACAATACTGAAATGAAATGAAAAAGATTAATTATCGCCTAAAAATTGTATAGTGGTTGAAGTGGAATATTAAAGCAAAATTAAAATTTCCATACCTTCATCGGCAAACCCGTTAACTTCATTTAGGTATTTTTAATAACATTTTGACTTTTTTAAGATTTCTTAACTTAAAACTTAGGTACTTGTGTACTGTAGATTACTGTATCGGATTTATGACGAAAATATTTAAAAATGAAATTATAGTTTTAAGAGTTTATTTACTGTTCATTCTTGTGGTCGATTAAAAATGCTTTTTGACTGGAAATGGGATTGCTACAATAATTTCATATTCACAAGCTGTGACAAACTGGTACCTGGGTCAGTTTAATCAGGTACGGTATTATAATACAGATTCACAAAAATGAAATTTATTTAAATTAAAACCTTAATACAATGCAGAATGTGATATTTTTATCAACTTGTTTGTGAGTAATGTTTAGATTTATTTGTAACCTTATGTTTTACTATAGTTAATTTATATTAAGAATTTTTTGTAGAAATAGGCACTGAAAATAAAGTAATCTGTATTAATAAGCGTTTGATTTTGCCTAACATCCATATCCAATTTGTAAGAATTAACTGTTGATGACTTTCGATACATTCCATAATATGCCATACCATAAGCACTGATAACTGAATACTTAAATCGTAGCAGATACAAAAACGTATAAATAATATACCCGCATTTTGAATTGTCTTTTCTTTCCTCGCGCTATATACGAAAAATGAATTTAAATGTTAACAAACATGATGATAAATTATAGTCTTGCGCGTGGTCATCACTTTTTTTATACTGTAAAAATATAAAACTACAATCTAACGGATAAATGGAAAAAAAAATATGAAACGATAAAATTTTTGACAATATTTTAATAAGAGTAACTAATAAGATACTGTGAACGCATTAAAAAGAAATTAATTTTAGATTAATCTCTATCAGTGTGGCATTTTGAATTAGTACAAAACATATGTGTATACTAAATATTGGAATTTGTGATATGGAATGAATATGATTTGTTTATAAATGAAAGTATTTACTATGATCCCAAGTATAATTATATCCCTTGCTCGCACAAAACAAAAGAGTACACAATCCTGTAAATCGGTACCAAATACACCTTAAAAAGAAATTTTCAAAGGAATTCTTTTCCCATCACATACATTTATGTAAAATAAAATTAATAAAAGGTCATCTATATTCGAGTTCACAAAAAATAGATGTAATAATAAATTATATAGTTGGCTATGATGATGACTTACGATCAGACAGAAAATTTACTTACTAATCCTGGAGAAGAACATGCATGCACCAACGCACACATAGACGAAACACACACAAACAATCAGTATATTAATCTTCTAACAAAGGTCACTACTTAACGGACGCCGTAGGATGTGTGCCTATTCAAACCTAAAAAGTAGAATATAAAACATAAACAATGATTTGATTTTGTGATTGTGTGAGTTACATAAGGTGCATCGCACACAGGGTACTTTAAAAAGGAAAAAAAACATGATAGTCACATCACCAACTAAAAGGTCTGTTTTGACGCATGAAATAACAGTGACATTAGAGTTTGACAAAATGATTCGCTTAACACACTATCGTCACAATAAATCGAAAAAAAAAAACTATAACTTTACAATCAACTTGGTTTTGTGATTTACTATAATAATATGCGAAACTGGTCGTGTTTATTAAACAAATATTGTGAAATAGTAAAAGTGATTTTACTTAAATTGTGTTGTAATATCCATCAAGTAAATCAAGTTCACAAATAACAGTATAAAAAAATTGTTGACAAAATAAATGATAAAATTGCAATACAAAATGACTAATTTAGTTTTACATTCTTATAGACTGATTTGGTACATTACAATACCTATTTGAAAACGACATCAATATCGAAACTTGAAGTAATAATGAACTTCTCTAAATAAAAGAAAATACATCAAGTCCTTATCGACACAATTATGCTTAAATATTTAAAGACACACTTAATCTTTTATTTATTTTTTGAATAGAATAGAAGTTTTCGGAATAGATTTTAAGTTAAAAATATGATTTTATGCTTATTAATTTGCAACGACCTTCTTGGTTTACAACATGTTTGCACTTGTATGTTTTAAAGCATTTGAGGTAACGATTTTATGTCGGTGCGTTTCAAGGTCAAAACAGACGTCATAATGAGTTGTTAGTTTGTGAGTAGGTAAAAATTAGTAGTATAAATCCCGAACATTCATTGCTAAAAAGGAACAGTTAATACAAAAAATCATTATTCTTTTAGTCACTAGCACGCAAGCATTAATCTAAACAAGAGTTATATTTACAGAACATGGAGCAATTTATAACATGTAGCCACCTGTTTTGAAATTATCCTCGTTCGTTAAACCAAAAAAAAAGGAATTGAAATCTTACAATGGAGTATAGATACATAGGTGGGTAAACTATCACAGAAACTATGTGATATAGTGTGTACCTTTTTTCAGTCAGTGTGCTGTAACCCTTATGCAACATACACACACGAAATCCTATCTTACTCATCATGTCATGTGTGAGTTTCATGTCTATTGCGCACAACGAACTCGAACACAACGATATCAGCGTAGCTATATAAAAGCTGAATAAGGAATATTAACTATGTGAGACTTGTTTATACAGCCAGTCGCAACCGGTCTACGAACGAACAACCAACATGGTGAAGGCACGCAAATACGTTGTTAGTAAAAGATTCCAAGGTTTACCTAAACGCGATGACTTCGAAATTGTAGAATATGAAACTAAACCACTACAAAACGGAGAGATTCTTGTGAAAACTGAGTGGGTGAGTGTTGACCCATATCAACGTGCCTATCACGATGGTTTTCCAGTTCCTTACGATCAATTCAGTTTTCAAATTGGATTGGTTCAAGATTCCAAAGATACCCAGTACCCAGTCGGCACAAGGGATGGTGTGATTATACCGTTATTGACACGACCAATAAAAGCAACAATCCAAATGATGTCGTGTACAAATTACCGAATTTGAAGAACTTATCACATTCTTTGGGTATTGATGCAGTTGGCATGCCGGGCGCGACCGCTTACTTCGGACTTCTGGAGCTTTGCACACCTAAAGCTGGAGAGACAGTGGTAGTGACCGGTGCTGCTGAGGCCGTTGGCTCGCTCGTAGGGCAAATCGCGAAGGTCAAAGGTTGTAAGGTTATCGGTTTCACCGGTACTGATGAAAAGTTAAATGGCTGGAGGAAATTGGCTTCGATAAGGCTATCAGCTATAAGACGGCCGATATCTCAGCGTCCTTGAAAGCAGCTGCACCGAATGGTGTAGATATCTACTTCGATAACGTGGGTGGAGAACTGAGTAGCTTAATCATAAATCAAATGCGGGACTTCGGTAGAGTTGCAGTGTGCGGGAGTATCAGTTCATACAATGAAGATCCCACTAAGTTACCCAAGGCAACCATATTGCAGCCTTATCTGGTGTTTCGTCAATTGAAAATTGAAGGTTTCTTGTAAAGCGATGGTTTGACCGTTGGTCGGAGGCGTTTGCAGGATTAACCAAATGGATTAATTCACATGAATTGAAGCCTCGGGAACAAATTACTGAAGGATTTGATAAGATTTACGATGGAATGTTGAATGGTGAAAATGTAGGAAAGGCAGTTGTTAAAATTTAGAAGTACTTATATAAGATGTTATTGTTGTCACTAAACTAAATTAATAAGAAAATATGTTTGTTCTATTGCCTTCTAAACACCACATGACTCCTAAAACAAAATGACACTCATTAATAGCTTTAGCTTTAGTAGCTATTATTTAACGTAATCTACATAGGAATCTATACCTAATCTAGGTACCTGTGTACTTATTAAGTGTTACGATTTGCAACTCTAAATTAAAACTCTAATTAAATAAGATAAGCTTTACGTCGACGATATTGATGCGACCAGTAATTGTTTAATGCTCTATGCAGTATTCGACCAGTAATTGTTTACGCTCTCGATTGGTTGCAGCTGCGCGCAGTCCGCATTATAGACAGTCCTGAGGTCACCCAGTCTCTTGAGACTCTGCAGTTGCGAAGAGATGTCGCCTCTATGGCAGTTCTCTATCACCTACGTCACGGAGAGTGTTCTGAAGTGCTCTTCCAATTGGTCCTTCTCCCTTCCTCTACAGGACTACACGTGCTGGCCTGAGAAGTCCCTTCCTCCACTTCCACTTCCCACTTTGATCCCGGGTCTTTTAATCGGGGCGTGCAAAAAGCATCTCACGAAGGGCGGCCTTCATTCTGCATTGACTAGATATGCAGTGAGGATGGTGACCACCTCTCTTGGACTCCACTTATTGCTTTCCTTCAGGCAAAGTGGATTCACTCACGGCTTATATATAAGCCTACCATAGTGTGCCAACAGTAGTAACAGTAGTTTTAGAGGTAGTAGAGCCACGCTGATTTCAGCAGGAATGGGCCGGCTCGACCGGGGCAGTACTACCCTCTCACAGAAAACCAGCCTAAAGCGACAACATTCGTGCTGTCGTCTTTCGTTTATGAGTGAGTGCGCCGGAGGCCCAATGATGCAGGGGTGACAGTTATCGTGGTATGTGTGTGTGAGCAATGGAGTGCTCGTAGAATCATTGTGAGGGTGGTGTGGATCGAACCGTCGGCCAGGGTGACCCGTAGAAACGGTGGTGCCGCTGGCCGCCCGCGGCATAGAGAGGGGCCCAACCACGGCTAACCACCCTGGGAGGCTGCCCTCGTCGTGCCGGTTGGTAACCGGACGGTGGGACCCGGCGTCCATTTCCGGGAGGGTACGGGGGCCCTTCCGTCCGGCGGTTCGGTCTCCGCCATATCTCACCGTTACATGATGACACAGTATTTTCAGTCTCAGTTTACACTGTCACGATGACTGTCATGCCTTTTACGCCCCTTTCCCAACTCTTATCATGACAGTACAAAGAAAGAAAAATGCTCCTAACAACATACGTGGACTCCATGCAAATTTTAGCGCCGTACACCAGCACCTTGAGACGGCTCAGCCAGCCATGCTTTTTCTTACGGAGACACAAATACGCCGCCCTGCCGACACGGCATATCTCTACTATCCCGGCTACGTTCTAGAGGAGTGCTTCCTCGCGAGGGCTGGGGTATGTCTTTTCATCAGGGCGGATGTTTGTTGTCGCCGTCTGCACTGCCTAGAAGGCGCATCATTCTCCATCCTTTGGCTTCACGTGGATTTTGGCTCTATGAGCCGGATCTACGTTTGCCTATATCGGTCCCATTCCGGAGACTCCGAGACAACTCGACTCTTTGACTACATGAGTCACGCAACGGACAAAGCGCAGGAGCAGTTCCCGACCGCCGAACTGGTGTTTTTGGGAGACTTTTACGCCCACCATGACTTCTGTGTCGATCGGTGAAAGACTGGAATTCACTACCAGCGCACGTGTTTCCTTCCCACTTTGATCCTGGGTCTTTTAAGCGGGGCGTGAAAAAGCATCTCACCAGGCTGCCATAGTGTGGGTCACCACTACATTGACTAGACATGCAATGAGGATGGTGATCACCACTCTTGGACTCCATTTATTGCTTACCATCAGGCAAAGTGGAGTCATTATGGTAGGCACAAATAAAAAAAAATATAAAAATATAAAAAAAAGTAAAAGAAGAAAATAATAAAAGAAGACATAATATTTTTATTGATATATTAATTTACACTACAATTACACAATTTTAATCATAAAAATGTCACGAATGTCAGTGTGCCAAAAGTTATCGATACACAATTCGCATAGGGCGTAATATCTTCGGTACACCCAAACGAATAAATATACCTAATGTACAAATCCACAATGGTTGCCACTAAGAAATTGCTATACACGATTAACCTGCTACACTGCTCCCATGTCGCACACAATTGCGGCCTTAACAAAACTTTTAAGTAGTGAGAGCACTTATATTGGCACCCCTATACTTTTAACCTTAGTATTCTTTATAGTATTAGATACCTAGATCTAGAATATTTAAGGTATATCTGCAAAGCAAGTAATTTGTTTGATGTAGTGGATATAGCAGTGGCTCATTCACATACAAAATGTGCATCCATGTTACGTTATATCGAGCGACGTTGCCGCCCTTCCTAAGGGAGCTCACGGCGCCACACGCAACTTATGTGTGGTTGATATTCTGTATCTCTTTATCTTCCTACTATGCTACTAGCCGTATGCCTCATCTCTCACCCTCTCGACTCCCTCTGATTTTCGCCAAAGTTTGAAACATTTGAATATGATGAGGGGGAGAAAGAGGAGAGGGCCTGGCAAAAATTGCAAGTAAAATATGTAGGTACTAAAATTTTATTTCGTAATAACAAACATAAGCTATACATTTAAGTTTTTTGTATCAAGATATGTCGTTGGTCGGGTTTATCATTAGAATGGACATCAAATACTGGGATTAGTAAGTAAGCAAAACAAAATAACATTAAATAATAATGTATAAAAAATCGGACACTATATATTCCGTATTGATCTTTTGCTACGCCTATTTTAAGCGACATATTGTTATTTTTCAATATAAATGCGAACCTCGTCGCGGGCACAGCCACTTATAATATATATACGTGTCATTTTGTTCGATAACTTGTTGCCATCTTGTAGGTAGTGTACATAATCCAGTCCCTATACAAATTTTGGGGTTTTCGATCAAAAAATACGACAAGTAGTTTTGACCGCCTCTCTGGAAGTTAACACGACCCCCAGAACTCTGAAAAAGTAAACAGGTAAAATTCTGATAGTGGTGGTAGGTCAGGACTATATGTTACATGCAGTAACATTTCCCAACCGAGCTCTCTCAATTTTTGGTAAGTGGCCAAAGATGTGTCATGTCTGATGATGAAAGACCACTTTTCAGTTGATCGATTCCAGCTATTTTATGTTAATTTCTTGATTTCTTTCTAGGCCAACAACTAATCAGTCTTAAGCTAATTAGTTGTAGGCAGTGGAGATCAGAACTGACAATTGTGCCAGCGGTAAAAGCTCATAATAAACGATCTCCTTCCAATCCCAGCATACACACAGCATCAACTCGTTGCCTGTAAATCCGGGTTTCTAGTAGTAGCTTGACTACACTTCTTTTTTGTGCACATTCTCGTCGTAGGTGATCCACTTTTCATCACCAATGATCTTTTCAAGAATGGTTCTATTTTATTACCTTTCAATAGAGAATCGCAAATGAGTAAGTACACTATTTATAAGGTTTCTTTCAACATGTTTTTTTTGTATTCCCAAACTTTATTTTGTTTATGTAAACTAGTAGTTTCTAATATTAGTTAGTTTTTAAAGTGCTAGGGCAATCTCTTCTGTGGCTTTGCAGGCAGCGACCTACAGTACAACGCCGAAAAAGAATTTACTAACGAATAGCAAATATACGTATTGAGAATGTAAGCAAATCAAGGGCACCTCGAAATAAATTGATACGGACTGCGGATTGCCACCTTATTTCAATACTGTATATTTATATGTACATTTGTGAAATATGCGGACTTTGGAATGTGAACATAAACGGACTTTGGAACTTACAATAAAAAACGTTATATAATTATTACACAACTCTTTATCAATATTTATGACTATATACATATATTAACTTATAGATCCTACTAATACAAGCAATCCTATGAACAAGACTGTGCAGTGCATTATACAATATGGTGAAAGCGCGTAAATACATGGTTAAGAAACACTTCGTAGGTTTACCTAAACGTGATGACTTCGAAGTAATAGAATGTGAGTTGCTGGCACTACAAGATGGACATATACTTGTTAGTGTAGTAGGTGAGTGTTGACCCATACCAACGCCTTAACTTTACCAATTTTCAACCGCCTTACGATCAGTATAATTATCAAATCGGATTAGTTGAAAATTCCAAAGCTCCTGGTTACCCTGTCGGTACAAGATATGTGTCTCATAGAGGTGACTACTGCATTATTGGTACGAATACCCTCAACTTACCTACTAACAGAGTGTACAACTTGTCGGATTTATAAGATTTATCGCTAGATACTTTTTAGCCAGTTCCCGATTACAAGTACTTACCTTTACTGTTGTCAAATATTTCATCAAAAACGTCAGCAATGTCAACTGTAGGTTGGTAGCAATGGGTTGTGAACTGTTTTATTATTACATTTGAGTATTATGTTATCACTACTAAAGTTGTTGTTTTTTTTTCCGAGTATTATTGACTATTTTCCAAATTTCTTTACTAGCGTTGTTTGCTCTACTGATTTGATTTGTAATCTCTTTTTTTTGGCAAGTCGCATTCTCCTTTACTAATTAAATTTAGTACTCTCTTTATTTTACTAGCTGTCCTAATGCCTTAAGTTAGCCACTTTGTTCCATTTCTATTCATATTGATTTTGACTTTTGATTTGATTTTTAATGCAGATGAGTGTAATTTTTCATATTTGCTAATAAATGTATTGGTACCTAAATTCCAGTGATGCTCTAAAATTATTTTCTTAATTTTTTATTATTTTTTTAATTATTGAATGGTTTGTTTATGAACCTAATATGAACACATTATTTTGCAGAAGTAATCGTCAGATGTTCTTAAGATAAAAGAGCGGCGTGAGAATCTGCTAATTCATTGTGGTCAATGTCCACGGAGTTTATGTTTTTATCATAGGTGTTAGTCAATATATTATCTAAGCATGATTCAGAGTTATTACGCACAATTGTAACTGAGTCAACCAAATATCTAAAATTGTAGCATGTCAATAGCGATTTAAATGTATTTATTTTAATGTCATCTTTCAGAAAATTTATATTACAATTTTTTTAACAAAAAAAAATTATAATAAAAAAGTAATGTAATAACTGTTTTAATCTGTCTATGAAATCATCAAAGTTTTTTTCCATCCGGTCTACTACAGCAACAAATTAAATAGTAAATTGTGAGAAGCTATCCCTGTGTAAGTCCAAATCAAAGAAAAAAATCAAATCACTAACGACAAAACTCATCCCTAATTATTGTCCCTTTTAATCTAATTGTAAACGGAAGTTCCCCACATTTAGGTGAGCTATGTTTATTAATAGAAATATAATGGGTTTATTTAATTAACGCTAGAAGGAATGTATTTAGTTTTACAGTCTTTTGTATCTATGGTAGATTGATTAACCTGCATATATAATTCTGTAAGTGGTGATAGTTATAATAATGTACATTTAAATTAGATATATCCAAAAGTGTCAATTTTGGTAGGTGTGATATGTAAATTACAGAAGTGTATTTAATTTTATTTCGTTTAGGTGTATATTTCTATTAACGCTTAGTATAATTACATTACATTTGGTCAACAACTCTA
Source organism: Tyria jacobaeae (assembly GCA_947561695.1). Taxonomy (NCBI): domain Eukaryota; kingdom Metazoa; phylum Arthropoda; class Insecta; order Lepidoptera; family Erebidae; genus Tyria; species Tyria jacobaeae. The sequence goes on from OX387212.1 coordinate 16,861,161, forward strand.
AACTATTATTTAAGTGAAATTAGATTTGTTTTGGGTCTGCATCATTTTCACCTATACATAGTATTACAATCTTTTTCTTATATGTCCAAACCATAGCATGGTTTCAATGAGTCATTACACTTAGCAGACGGTTTTATAAAGGAATATATATTTACTGCGGTTAAGGGATTTAAGAATTTGAGATCATTGCGGTACAATATGAACATATGAACATTTCCAACCAAACTAATCAAAATTGTTGGTATACAACAAAAAAACTGTATTGAACATTGCATATACAACATTTTAAAACTAATTTATAAGAAGTAAACTGGAAAGATATTATAATACAACCAAAAAAAACATAAATGAATTTTTTTAAGCCTTTAGCAAAACATTAAATGATTTACTTAACCAATGTATACCTAAAAGGATATAATATTATAATTGCACGGATGACGTAGCGGTCTAAGTGATCACTTCGCCACTATACTACCGCACCGAGTGTTGTGAGGTTGATCCCCACACGAGACAACACTTTGTGTTATCCTCAAATTACTGTTTCGAGTCTGGGTGTTCTTTGTGTCCGTTGTTTGAATGTTTGGTAAGTCCCCTACGACACAGAAATTATTCCTAGTGCCGGGGTTGTCTCTAAAACAAATATTGAAATTATAAAATTGAAAACAAAGTTCAAGAAATACTGGTTAACTGCCTGAATTAAACTGTCTTGTAAAAATTAAAGGACTTGAAAAAATATTAACAGTTAAAGCTAAAATCAATTGATAAAAACCGGTCCACAACACTAGCAGTTTACAAATACATACAGGAATTTAAATTTCAACAGTTTAATTAACATAAAAAAATATGCCGTAGTCACTACTTAACGCACACCGTAGGATGTGTGCGTATGAAAACCTAAACACAATGATAACATTATCAAGTGATTGTGTGAGTACAAAGGTCTCTTTTGACGAATGAGATAACAGTGATGATCGTCACAATAAATCGATAAAAAAAAAACTTAATAGTTATAATTAAATTGGTTTCTTTTTTTTTAATTATATGCGAAACCGGTCAGCTTTATTAAATAAATGTTGTGAAACAGTGCCATTGATTTTACTTACGAATATACTGTCGTTTTCAAATAAGTACTCAAATAAGTACTTGTAATAATTATAACATTTTCTGAATAAAGGAAAATTAGAAAGAATAATTAGACCCGAATAAAGCCAACCAGTCAGTGAATAAAGGAAAATAAATTATGATTGTCAAATCCTTACCGATACGTTTAAATATTTAAAGACACACTTAAACTTTTTTTTTTTTTAATAGAGTAGACCTTTATTAGTTTCTGAATAAATTTGATTTATATATTCATTTTATATATAAGCACGAAATCATTTTTATGCTTATTAATTTACATCGACCTCCTTGGTTTACAAACATGCAGACATTTGTATGTTTTAAAGCATTGAGTTAAAGATTTCATGTCAGTACGTTCATTCAAGGTCAGGACAGACGTCAAAATTAGTTATTAGTTTATAATAAGGTGCTATACTCCAATGCTATTGCCATTCAATAAAGAAATAAATAAGGTGCTATAAATCCCGAACATTCATCGCTGAACACTAACAGTTACTACCAAAATCGATATTCTTTTAGTGACTAAACGCAAGCATTAATCTAAACAAGAGTTAAAGTTATGAACATGGAGTAACTTATAACATTAAGTCATCTGTTTTAACCTGAATCCTCGTTCATTAAATCAAGAAAAGGACTTGAAATCGTACAACGCTGTAAATATACGTGGATGGGTAAATTATCATAGATATTATGTGATATATTGTGTCCGACCTTTGTACAGTCAGTGTGCTATCGCCCTTAGGCAATTCACACCCACACAACGAAATCCTATCTTATTTATCAATATGCGAGTTTAATGTGCGACGTACTTTAACACAACGATATCAGCGTAGCTATATAAGAGCTGAGTAAGGAATATTAACTATGTGAGACTTGTTTATACAGCCAGTCGCAACCGGTCTACGAACGAACAACCAACATGGTGAAGGCACGCAAATACGTTGTTAGTAAAAGATTCCAAGGTTTACCTAAACGCGATGACTTCGAAATTGTAGAATATGAAACTGAACCACTACAAAACGGAGAGATTCTTGTGAAAACTGAGTGGGTGAGTGTTGACCCATATCAACGTGCCTATCACGATAGTTTTCCAGTTCCTTACGATCAATTCGGTTTCCAAATTGGATTGGTTCAAGATTCCAAAGATACCCAGTACCCAGTTGGCACAAGGGTTGTCTCACATAAGGGATGGTGTGATTATACTGTTATTGACACGACCAATAAAAGCAACAATCCAAATGATATCGTGTACAAATTACCGAATTTGAAGAACTTATCACATTCTTTGGGTATTGGTGCAGTTGGCATGCCGGGCGCGACCGCTTACTTCGGACTTCTGGAGCTTGGCACACCTAAAGCTGGAGAGACAGTGGTAGTGACCGGTGCTGCTGGGGCCGTTGGCTCGCTCGTAGGGCAAATCGCGAAGGTCAAAGGTTGTAAGGTTATCGGTTTCGCCGGTACCGATGAAAAGGTAAAATGGCTGGAGCAAATCGGCTTCGATAAGGCTATTAACTACAAGACGGCCGATATCTCAGCGTCCTTGAAAGCAGCCGCACCGAATGGTGTGGATATCTACTTCGATAACGTGGGTGGAGAACTGAGTAGCTTAATCATAAATCAAATGCGGGAATTTGGTAGAGTTGCAGTGTGCGGGAGTATCAGTTCATACAATGAAGATCCCACTAAGTTACCCAAGGCAACCATATTGCAGCCTTCTTTGGTGTTCCGTCAATTGAAAATTGAAGGTTTTCTTGTAAAGCGATGGTTTGACCGCTGGTCGGAGGCGTTTGCAGAATTAACCAAATGGATTAATTCAGATGAATTGAAGCCTCGGGAACAAATTACTGAAGGATTTGATAAGATTTACGATGCTTTCGTGGGAATGTTGAATGGTGAAAATGTAGGAAAGGCAGTTGTTAAAATTTAGAAGTACTTATATAAGATGTTATTGTTATCATTAAATTAAATTTATAAGAAAATATTTTTGTCATTTATTATTATTTTTTTAAAGACAGCTCCCGCACTAGGATTAATTAGCGTAGCGTATTGGCGAGGTGACCACTGAAAAGCTACCCCATTCATGCAGTCAATACACAATTGGCTACGTAGGTAGTAGTTAGTAATATGCTAACGTTAGTAGTCAGCAACTGCACGGATGGCGTAGCGGTTATTGTGGTCACCTCGCCACTAGGCTGCCGTGCTGAGTGTTGTGGGTTCGATCCCCATGGGACAACACTTTATGTAATCCTCTAATTTCTGTCCTGAGTCTGGGCGGGAGTTGTAAAAAAAAAGAATAAAAATAAAATATATACAAATAAAACATATAACAAGAGTGTTACCACATTACAAGTAGATTCGATATCGATATTTTTTATTGAGATTTGATTGAGAGTTTAATTATTTGTCATTTATTTAAATATTATAGGTGCACTATGTCTAACCTCCTAACAAGTTTTATATAAATACGAACAAAAAGTTGTAGTTCATACGTTGTAAGTGGTTTGCAGATAAAACTAACAACATATGTTAAAAGAAGAAACAATAGTGTAGGTCCTATGTACTGTGAGTAGCATTGATGTATATCCTGACTTCTGAAATATTATTAATTTTTGGCCAGAGTTGTTTACACCTATACGATTTTATGCACTCTTAAACACTTGCACGAGAATAATTAAAAGGCTTGGTAATCCCATCACCTATCGTAGAAGGGCTAAAGAACTTAAAACCATTGAACAAATTTTCTATAATTATAGCTAAGAAGGTCATTCTCTATCACGCTTCAATCATAAAAATTCAAATTGAAATCATTCCATCCGTTGAGGATCTATGATGACTCAGACAGACACGACGTTCGACAGATATGCAAGGTATCTATTATTTCGAGTACTATTATTATTTTATACTTTAGGGGGCCAGACGAACACGCGAGTCACCTGATGGTAAATGACAACCTCCATCCATGAACACCTGCAATTCAAGAGTCGTAAGTGCGCTGCCCGCCTTTGAGGGTAAAGGGGGATGCGGGGAACGGAAAGAAGAGAGGGGAAATGGGGAGAGATGGATGTGAAGTGCAGAGGAGGAATTGGACCTCCGGAAACCTCACTTATGTCGGAGAACTGCAACGCTAGCGTTGCTTCCCAACCGGTTTTCTTTGAGGCCGTAGTATCGCACCGGTCAAGCCGCCCCTTCGTGTCGAAGCATGGCGCTACCACTTTAACAAATACTTACTATATTGATCATCTAAAACACATTCCATTTTCTTAGCAATCCGCCTGATATAAACAAAAATACACCTTACACTAAACGCAGGCTATTGTCTGAGATAAGCAAGATCTACGATTCGCTTGGTTGACTTTCTCCAATGACCATTCAAGCAAAACTGATTTTCCAAAAATTATGGATTTCATTCGATAAAATATATGATGCATTTGTTCTGCGATGCGTTCTGAGAGATGAGAATTTCGGGAATTAGAATAGTGCCGTATTGCAGTTTTTTTTATGGTAGTTATAAATAAAAAATACTTACTATTAATAAATACATGTTTTATATTTTGTTAAATTATTTTTAAGTTTAAGTTTAAAATACTGCAAATCTACATCAGCATTTCAATGCAATTATATCATACACGATTGAACATTTCATCAATTCCAGATAGTAGTACTCAGTGGATTTTAATTAATAATAATATTATAAATATTGGTAGGTACTAGAATACTAAGACGTCCTGAATTAGATGATAAAAGGGTTTAATAAGAATATAAGACAAAACTACACACATTTAGTTAAGAGAGCAGGCTTTCCGGCACCAGCCAGTTCGAGTATTGGTATGCGACCATCCATCTGTTTAAGCAATATTCCTTTCTATATAATCAAAATGTTCCTATCTAATTCCCAAAATAACCGATTGATTTAATATATTTGCCCCCTACTACGTAAATCGGACTAAGCTATAATGGCAATATGGGGGCATATATGCGGAATTAATAAAATGTTGATTTATTCATATTCTGTAATAAGTTTATCACCGATGAACTTATTTAGATATTGATCGGGGCCGTTGTACCCCCTATGACAGGTAATAGATTATAGCCACTCTGTTTTTAGTTTTACCACCAAATCACCAACAGCTGCACACAGATTGGTTTTGTTATTACTTTAATTAATAAAGTAGAACACATTCAGTACATTTATTGTAAATAAAATCATTGTAAATGGCGAATACCTCAATATTGGAATTCTTTGTTTTACATCTGGTGGTTATGTTTTTAGACGAATTCAAAAAAGAATAAGTTAAATTAATCTGTAGGTGTATGTTTGTTTGTTACATTGCTTTAAGTACTTGAGCAAATTAAATTTATTAATATTAAATCTAGGACTACCGGCACAACAGGGCACTTTCTCAAAATTAAATACGAAACAAATATTAATGATACGATTGATGTATTGATACGTTTATTAATTGTAAAAAACCAGATCAATTAAAGTATGCTTATTAAAACTATTTTGTCTGTATTGTATCAGAAAACATTAGTCTTTTACAAAATGTACCCTTATAAAGAGTATGTTCACAAGGGACACATAACTTTCTATAATCATCGTTGAAGTAAATAATTTAGAGTCTAATTCCTACAAGTTTCTAATATGTGCTGTCTCTTTTTTTTTTTTTTTTTTATATTAGCCTACCATAGTGACTCCACTTTGCCCGATGGAAAGCAATAGGTGGAGTCAAAGAGTGGTGGTCACCATCCTCATTGCATGTCTAGTCAATGCAGCATGGTGACCCACACTATGGCGGCCTGGTGAGATGCTTTTTCACGCCCCGCTTAAAGGCCCGGGATCATAGTGGGAAGGAAACACGTGCGCTGGTAGAGAATTCCAGGCTTTTACCGATCGGCACAAGAAAGAAGAGCCAAACCGTTTAGTTCGGGTATGTATATTTTCGACGCACAAACGGTGACTCCTCAGGCCAGCACGTGTAGTCCTATAGAGGAAGGGAGAAGGTGGGACCAATGGGTGGAAGAGCTCATCAGAACACTCCCCGTGATGTAGGCGGTAGAGGACTGCCATAGAGGCGACATCTCTTCGCAACTGCAGAGGCTCAAGAGACTGGGTGATCTCAGGACAGTCGATAATGCGGACTGCGCGCCGCTGCAACCGATCGAGAGCGTCAAGCAGACACTGCGCATAGCCGTCCCAGAGATGAGAGCAGTACTCCACGCAGGAGCGAACCTGGGTCTTGTACAAAAGACACAGTTGCTCGGGCGAGAAGAACCGTCTCACCTTGTTCAAAACGCCGAGCTTACGCGAGGCCGCCTTAGTGACACTCTCGATGTAATCGCGCGGATTGAGATCCCGGCAAATATCCATACCCAGAATACTAAGCCTATCCTGCAGTGGCAGTTGAGTGCTCTGAAGAGTAGGAAGGGGAAGGAATGGAGACTTTTTGTTAGAGAACACACACGCTTGTGTTTTCTTGGCGCTGAACTCGACCAGATTCTCACAGCCCCATTGGGAAATGCGGCTCAAGACCCGGTCGAGCTCAGCGACAAGCTCCTGTCGTTTTTCCTCAACGTCTGCCAGCTTGGCAGTAGGATGCCCGAAATATCGCCCGTGCACTGTACTGTCGTCTGCATAACAATGTATATTGCCAAGGGTTAACATGTCATTGATATGGAGAAGAAACAGCGTAGGCGATAGGACGGAGCCCTGAGGTACACCAGCGCTTACCTCGTGGAAGTCTGAGGCAGCGCCGTCGCAGAGAACCCTAATGCGGCGCTTTTCGAGGAAGGCAGCAACCCAGTTGCAGAGTTTAGGTGGCAGACCAAATGCAGGAAGTTTGGAGAGAAGCGAGCGGTGCCACACCCTATCAAAGGCCTTGGCAATGTCGAGGCTGATGGCCAAGGACTCCCCATGCCTATCCATAGCCTCACCCCAAAGGTGTGTGACGTACGCTAGAAGATCACCCGTGGATCGGTTCGGCCGAAAACCATATTGCCGATCATTTAACAAGGAGTGATCCTCTAGGTGGCGGATTAGTTGGGTGTTGATGATCCGCTCGAACACCTTACAGAGTATGGAAGTGACGGCTATAGGTCGGTAATTGGCTGGATCGGAGCGGTCGCCTTTTTTGGGAATGGGTTGAACATTTTCTTTTCTCCAGGCCTCCGGAACAATTCCTGAGGAATAGGACAGGCGATACAAGCGCGTTAGTACGGGAGACAACTCAGGTGCACAGTTCTTAAGAACCACCGCCGGAATACCATCGGGTCCACTGGCTTTCCGGACATCGAGTGACCGAAGCTCCACATCCCTCTGCCGGATGCGAATATCCCGCATTGCGGAGTCGCAGGACGCAATGGTGGGCGTGTGCGCGCAACGGTCATCGATTCGGGAGTTAGCCGCAAAGAGGTCAGCTAGTAGATTCGCTTTCTCTTGCGGCTCGTGGGCCAGTGATCCGTCAGGGTAGTTTAACGGCGGCAGCGAAGGTTGGCAATAGTTGGACTGCACGGCTTTGGCCAATCGCCAAAACTTACGGCTACCCGTAGGGTACGCGACGAGTTCTTGACCAAACCGTGCAATGCGCTGGGCATCTGCTCTGATGTAAGCCCTCTTGCATTCCCTAGTGGCTCTGTTTAGTGCTGCTTTTAGGCGATCAATGTCTGGGTCACAATGTGCGCGGTCCCTGATCCATGCGCGGTAGGCCGACTGCTTTTGAGCAACGGCCCGGATGCACTCGCGATTGAACCAGGGACGGGTCTTCGTGCTAGCGACTTCACTGTAGGGGATATAATACTCCATACCGACAGTGATTTCGTCAGTCACGGCAGACACACTTTGCGACAGATCCCTATCTTTGAAGCAGCGTTGAGCCCACGGGATGGATGCAAAATATTCCCGCATTCCATCCCAGTCTGCTGACGAGTAGTGCCATAACCACCGCCTTGTTACCACAGGTCGTGGAGGCGTAACAAGAGGCACTGAGGTCGACACCAGGCAGTGGTCGGAGGATCCCAGAGGGGCGAGAACCGATACGCTGTACTACGCTGGGTGATTCGTCAGCAGTAGGTCCAGCAAAGAGGGCGCTTGACCCGTTATGTCTGGTATCCTGGTGGGCTGGAGTACCAGTTGGGTAAGGTCATGCGTGAGAGCAAATGCGTGGGCAGTTTGACCAGCGTGGTCAGTTTTGGAAGATCCCAGCCAGGACTCATGGTGGGCGTTAAAATCTCCCAAAAACACCAGTTCGGCGGTCGGAAACTGCTCCTGCGCTTTATCCGCTGCTTGACTCAGGTGGTCAAAGAGTCGAGTTGTCTCGGAGTCTCCGGAATGGGAGCGATAGAGGCACACGTAAATCCGGCTCGTAGAACCAAAATCCACGTGGAGCCAAAGGATGGAGAAGGATGTGTCTTCTAGGCAGTGCAGACGGCGACAACAAACATATTTGTGTCTCCGTAAGAAAGAGCATGGCCGGCCGAGCCGTCTCGAGGTGTTGGTGTACGGCGCTGAGGTTTGCATGGGGTCCACGTATGTTAGTGAACTCCACCTCAAAAAGCGGGTTGGTGGGAGAGGAGGATGCCGCTGTAAGACCACTTTTCTTTTTTTGTGCTGCCATGATAGAAGAGGAAGGGGGCGTAAAAGGCATGACAGTCATCGTGGCAATGTAAACTGAGACTAAAAATGCTGTGTCATCATGTATCGGTGAAGCATGACGGTGACCGAACCGCCGGACGGAAGGGCCCCCGTACCCTCCCGGAAGTGGTCGCCGGGTCCCCCCATCCGGTCACCAACCGGCACGACGAGCCACTCCGTGGATTATGCGCGACCTGACGGGGCAGCCTCCCAGGGTGGTTAGCCGTGGTTGGGCCCCTCTCTATGCCGCGGGCGGCCAGCGGCACCACCGTTTCTACGGGTCTCCCTGGCCGACGGTTCGATCCACGCCACCCTCACAATGACTCTACAGCACTCCACTGCTCACACACATACCACGATAACTGTCACCCCTGCATCGATGGGCCTCCGGTCTCTCACTCACCAGCGAAAGGCGATACCACGAATGTTGTCACTTTAGGCTGGTTTTCTGTGAGAGGGTAGTACTGCCCCGTTCGAGCCGGCCCATTCCTGCTGAATAAATCAGCGTGGCTCTACTACCTGATAATGTCGAATCTAATTCTAAACATACTTAAACGTCTTATAACACCTTATGTTGTTTTTAGTTGGAAGTTATATTGTTATATTGATAATAAAAGAACTTCATCTAAAAAAACAAATACTTTATTATAATAACATAATATCATATTTCAAGAGATGTATCGTTTTCTCATATATTCTTGAAATGAGAAAGATAGCAGAACAAGTAGTTACAGTACAATGTAATGTAGGTAGGGACAAAACAAATCTGAAGATGGTGTAAGGTTGAACTCTTAACACACTTTGGGTGACGTGACCTACACAAAGTAACACGTTAATTCCCATATACTTAAATAATTGTATATTATTAACTATTTAAACTATCTACTGAAAATGAAAACGTTCGCAAATGGAAGATTTTTTGAATACTCAAAGTCAGACAATGAGCAAAATTGAAAACAATTTTTCAATATTTAATTTACAATTTGCGTTGCGTAGATATGTAGCTTCACTCTCACTCTTTAACACTTGTATCATGGTCAGTGTTCAAAAGAATTTTTCGGACATACCGGCCGCAGGCTTCCACCATCGTCCTACGCGACAAAATATCCATCCCCATCACTTGGATGATTGGCACTCCCCCACTATGTTTTTCTCTGGAAGCTTTTTGAAATTGTAGCCTGCCGTATTTCCGGACTGATACTATCTTGAAATCGCGCAAAATAAAACAGCGTATTCGTACTTAAAAGGCCAGCAACTGTTGTGACTCTCGAGTTGTGGATGTCCATGGGCGGTGGTAGTCATTAATGCTCGTTTGCCTCCTATAGTATTAAAAAAAACTTGAAAGACAATGACATATATTTCGATTTTAACATGTTTACGTTTATCATCTCTTGGTGAACTCGTCGGAAACCCTTTGCAAATAAATAAACGGTAAAAGTGAAGTCCTAATAAGTATGAACAATTTATAATTTCTTGAAGTTTCCATTCCAAACTTTCTAGACTGTTCTTTACACTTATACATTAATTTCTAAAATACAAAGTAAACTATAAGTTTGTTTTTATATTAGTTAAAAAGAGCATATTCTGATCTAACAGTAGTTCTAGCATATTTTGATCTAACAGTAACCAATCTAAAGAACGCGCCAAGACCCTTACAGGTTCCTAAAACTGTCTTCACGTTCGTTCCGTTTCTCTTCATGTTTCATTCCTATTATGTTGTCAGCATTTGGTGCAATTGAACAAGGAGACCGACTCTCGCATTTTGGCTAATTTGCCAATGCTGCTATTGTGAAGACTCGTGCACAAACTCAGCAACCTCGATGATAGATTTCAGTATTCCCAAAAACAGTGAGTTAATAGATATATAATTACTTTATTTACCATATACCATATATCATGCTCTATAGAAACCTATGCAATTTAACATTTATTTAAAATTTTAAGAGTAGATAGTGTAACCTCTGTCAATTTTATTTTTTACCTTCTCCTTTTTAAACTTCTTATAGAACTACTATAGCTCGAGCTTCAAGTTTACTCCCGAATCCCGATTGAACCCACTTCTTCGTTTGAGAAATGCCCACTACTACTGCACTGATGAAGATGATTTCGTAACTGCAGGTTTTTTTAAAAGTCAAACCTTACAAAGGTACAGTACTAACAAAGATAAATACGAAAATAATTGTAAGGTTTCCTAACATGTAGTAAGATCACTAGGAAGCTATTTTGAGATTTCACAAAACTTTTTCAACATGTAGGTTCTACTACATTTTATTCGGGCGAGAGCAAGCTCCACCTAGATGGCAAAATTGCGTCTCACAAGTCAACTCCAACATGAGAATCGCTCTAGTCTCCATGTTTGTGAGAAAATACTTCGACAATGACAAGGGAAATACAACAGTCGTTTAGAGAACTACTCGCTATGATAAACTGGATAGATAATAAGACCAAGAAGCTTGCAGCTCATAAAGTTGACGCTATGATGTTAAGGATAGGATATCCTGACTTCATATTGAATAAGAAAGAGTTGGATGATAGATACAAGGAGGTTAAAATACACCCGAACAAGTATTTTGAAAATATTCTAAATATTCTTCAGCATTTAACTAAGATGGAACAATCAAGGTGAGTAAATTTCCAATACGGTCTGTCAAGGTAGACAGACCCTTTCTGTAGGAAATAAACTTCTTAATACATTAACTTCTTAATTGTCATCATAGCTATGGTGTTCGCTTAACTTCTTGTTTTATGAATTTATACACATCCTGGTACATCTTCTCAAGATCGGACAACCAGTAAACAAAACTATATGGAATACAGCTCCTGCAGTGTTCAATGTTTACTACATCCGTAATAAGAATTAGATTTGATTCTACAATTGCCTTTCTACCATCGCCATTTCCGAGATTCCTTAACTATGGTGGTATTGGAGTTGTTATAGGTAAGACATTATTCGGTATTTTTTATTTTTAGATATTATTGAATATCTTTTGCGAAGGACGATCACTTACGCAAAATTACTTGTCTAAATGTAAAACTTGTGGATTGTGGAATATAAACTACTTTCTACTTAACTATTTGGAAAATGTGATTTGAATTAATTTTATTGAAAAAATCAATTACAAATTAAATTACGTTATTTCATAAATTTTGAAATCGTCTTATTTAAAAAAAAAAAAATATTATAGATCAATACACACATCGTCACCGCAACTATAGGTGCCTTGTCAAATGTGAAATTAATATTAAAAAGATAAAATTATTAAATACCTGCCTGTGTTGATCTATAACCGCCCGTTTCCACATTTGGAAACGGGCTATAGATCAACACAGGCAACCATTATTGAGCCTTATGAGAATAAGTCTGACAAACAAACTCATGGCCACTCTTTTAAACCACTAGATAAGTATTACAAAATTTAGTGTACAACATATACATTACAATAAAACATAATTCAAATTTCATCGTGTGCTATTATGTTGCTAAAAGTAAATAAACTAAAATTAGGCTACTAAAATAAGGTAACAGATAGGCAGGGAAAAAGAAGTTAAAAAGGAAGAAAAAAGAAATAGAATACAGAAGATAGAAAATAAGAAACATATTACATCACATTATATTGTACTGAATATCGGAAATAGCCTGTGAATCTTTAACAGTTCCATCACAAGCGCTTCTATCTTCTGTGTAGTCCACCTCTTAGTTCTAATTACCTTTAAAGCACAACTTTCGTTTTTCAGTGGATTTATTTAGACTTAAAGTCTGCATATTATATATGTCTATAAATCGCACACATTGACCTAGAAACGACTTGTTAGTTTTTGGAGCCTCGAGGAATTAAAAGAGCATTAAAATCAATTCTTTCAACAAAAGTGTTTTTTTGCAGGAGTAATTTTAAGAATCTGCTCCTTTTAGGTATGGTATAATGTTCCTTAAATATATACTGTTTTCAGTTACTTTGATTTTTAAAATATCATGTTAATATCTCCTTAATATAGTGAATTAACCAATAACCAGGTCATGAAATAACCAGGTCGTGAATTAACCAATAACCAGGTCAGCAAGCATTAGACGCGTATCTGCACTGGGTACGAAAGCACGGTAAATAAATATTTTGAAGACACCTGCAGACGTTTTTGTTCTCGATATACATATGTAGAAAACTTCTAGGCTTTGTGCTTGCATAATAAAAGATAGTTTTTAGATTTAATTTCGTATGATAGAGATACTGCACAAGTCGGTTCAAATTTATACATTATTCATAATCTTAATGAGAATGTATGTTATGTTCAAAAGGTGTGGTGTGGCGCGATGCGTCCCGAAGCCATGCGGAACAAACTGAAGACTGCTGTATACGAGTATTCTCCGAGCCGGTTTCGCGTTATAGGCACGTTGTCTCACACAAATTTGCCGCCCATGAACCCTAAACATAAGAGCACTGTGTGGTAATATATCACAGAAGACTGACCACTACCAATTAGAGTAACTTCCCCAAACGAAGAAGAACCTAGAAAACGAGCAACTACGTCGTATTAGAATGAATTGACATTGTTGTCATGCTGATTAAGAGAATGCCTCTGGTCCCTATTACAACTCAAAACGTAAGTTTTCAAAATGAGGTAGTAGTACGATCAATAAACTGTTGACAATCGCATTGAGAGGACCCAACTAACGCAATGGACCAAATTAAGAGTATAAGGCTTTGTAGAAGTTACACATACATTGCAAATATCACCGATATTTTATAAGCCTTAATGCACTGACATGTGTGTCATGTTCATTTCATTACAGTGTACTAGTCTTTTAAACAATACTGAAATTAAATGAAAAATATTTATCATATGAATGATAACTCTTTTTCCTTTAATTCAGATTACTGTATCGAATTTATGGCGAAAATATAAAAAAAAATACAATAAGTGTTTAGTTACTATTCATTCTTGATGTGGTTAAAACGCTTTTTTAACTTAAAATGGGATTGCTTTAATAATTTAATGTTTATCGGAATACATAAGTTGTTACAGGCTAATACCTGGGTCAGTATAAGCAGTTACGGGATTATAATACAGATTCACAAAAATGTTTAAATTAAAACTTAGATACAATGTAGAATGTGATATTTTTAAAAGTTTGTTTGTTAGTAATGTTTTGATTTATGTTTTGCTTATGTTTTGCTATGGTTATAGTTATGTTTTTTTTTAGAAATATCTAGTGAAAATAAAGTAATCTGTATTAATAGGCATTTGATTTTACCTCCAGTCACACCCATAATATTTGTAAGAATTAAATTTTAATCGCTTTTGAAAGTTGAAAAAAAGTTGAAAGTTAAAAAACAGTAACTCATACATTAATCGTGCAGACCCTTTTTCTCCTTCCTAAAATGTAATATGTTCTGCAATATATGTTTGCCAACTATGATTTTGCTATGGAATATTCTGGTACATTCCAGAATATGTCATACCATAATCACTGATAACTGAATAGTTACTTCGTAACAGGTACAAAATCGGCTATACCCGGCGTAATTGTTGTAACCCGGCTATTCTTTCCGGGAGCTGCACACGAAAAATGAAATAAATTAAATGTTCACAAACATGATGATAATTTATTATCTCGCAATAGCCTTAGCTCAAGGTTGCCTAAACATGTCTTGAGGTAATACTTTTTTTTATACTTTAAATGTTTAAAACACTACAATCTAATAGGTAAATGGAAATCGAAATAATCAAACTTTATAAAATCTTTGACAATCAGTAGGTAGATATTTTGTTTTCAAAGTTATGTAACATAATATTTAATCCGAGTATGTCTAATAAGTATAAGATAATATGTGGGCAATTAAAAGTAATTAATTTTCGTTTAATCTTTATCAGTATGAGATTTTGAATTAATACAATACTAGAGTATTCGAACTAGCACTTTGTCGAAGATAAGCTATAGATGTAAAAATAATTGTATAGTTGACTACAAGCTACTACCTCTGACCTATGATCAGAAAGAAAATTTACTTACTCACCCGTAGATCAACACAAATGCTTATGCACACACACACACACAGAGAGAGACAGACACGCGCACACACACACACACACACACACACACACACACACACACTGACACACACAGTGCCGCAGAGCGGAGACCTGGTGTCCTGAAACAAAGACCTAGAGCTTACTTTAGTCACCAAACTCCTCCAATATATTAATTATTAACAAAATTGGAATGTTCTATACGTAATTGTAAATCATATTTTAGGCACATATCTATTCTTATAACTTTTAATTATGTAGGTACATAAATAAATTTACGTATATGATTATTATAAAAGCAACTCAATTGGCAGGTGGGTACAAATTATGCGGTTTTTATATTAGGTATTAAATTTTTAAATAGACTATACTGTTGTTCAATTTACATTAACGATGTGTTGCAAATATGGTAATATAAACCTTTATTTCAAACAACCACGCATTTGTTTACCGTCTTCGTAGCATAAAAATATCTTCCATAGTCCACAACATGACAGAAACGATAAAAAATATGAATTATATTAAAAAATATTTATTTTTGTCTGTTCATCGAAATGACCTTTAATAGACCGTGTTGCGCATTTCAATGCTTTGGACATCGTCATTGCTCCACAGGGTCTCCACTTCATACTCTGAGTCAAGAGACGCGGCGTTGAATTCCCGCTGATCCCATCTCGAGCGCACCAAGCGAGCGATTTCCAACCACAATCGAGCTTCCAGTACTGTTGGCAGCAAATAAAAAGAATTAATTTATACTACCTATGTTTTTTTACTACCTAAGAATCCTTTTTGTCTTTGGCTGTATTTTAAGGAGAATAACCTGGTGTGACACGGCATCTGGACGTAGATAATTCACGGAAATCGGTTCACCCAGTCGAAAGTTCTAACGTAACAAACATAAAAAAAAAGTCGAATTGAGAACCTCCTCCTTTTTTTCAGTTTCTTGAAAATGATCGTAAGTGTGAGTATAAAGGTAAGCAGTTACGTAATATATATGTTTTTTTATACAAGCTTACCATAATGACTCCACTCTGCCTGATGGAAAGCAACAAGTGGAGTCTGAAAGTGGTGGTCACCATCCTCATTGCAAGTGTAGTCAATGCAGCATGGTATTTAATTATTAATTTAGCAGTTTGGCAGTTTTACGTGCATTGTATACGGGACACTGATGAAATCGTCACGAATATACGCAAGAGGCCAATGATGATGAATATAATAACGAAATGACTTAATATCTGAAGAGCCCAGAAATTACAGATAAGTAGTCTGTCATTTTTTTTATTGGAACATACCTGATTATAGTCTAGGCGTCCGAACGCAGGTCTAAAACATCGGAAAGAAAAAACACATCACACCATCACATTTTATTACCATAGTATAACACCCACGTGATAGGTGGTAAAACTTTTGTGTATATACTTTCTGATCGAGAACTTCTCAGATTCTTGTCTCACTGTACTTAATATTGACACGTGTAATTAAAATTCATGGATGTAGATAGAACATAATAAGAACAAAATAAATACTTACAAAACAAAAACGAAAACGCAGTGAGGAAAAGTGGGTTGATATTGCCATTAATGACTGCCATCGTATATAGTAAGGCTCCAGCGGTTGGAGCCTGTCGTACGAACAGACCACGAAGAGTTGCACCAAGCCACGGCAGGAACAGATACTCACTTAATGGTGATCGCTGAAAAAATATATAATAATATATTTAACCAACCGCTGGACAAGGTTATTTATACATATATATAATAATAATAATAAAATTTATTTGCAGAAATGTGGTTACAGTAGGTGGTTTACAGTATTAAAAGCACAAGACACATTTCGCTATATACTAGCTTCTGATTGGGGCTTCGACTGCATAGCATGTCGATAAAAAGTAGTAGGTACACATCCTTTCTTACGGTTCGAAGTAACCCCATACCAAATTTAATCAAAATCGGTTGAGCCGTGAACAGGTAGATGGCGTTAGGTTCGCCGTGTGGTTGTCGGTAAAGTATAATAGAACTAAGCCCTCTCTTTTCATGGCTTTCGTAAAAGGGGACTAAGGGATACAACTGTTTTCTATCATACAGTATATAGTCATGTAGTGCCCGGTTGACGACAATAGGCTTGGCCCCTATTACGTCAGTGAAACTACATTCTAATTGGCAAAATGTGGGTGGTTAACCCATACCTCTGCTTATCTCTATATAGGCGTAAAATAGCAGTTGGAAGACTTGCTGTTGCTGGCAATAGCCTGTTCGAGATAGTTATTTACGATTCTGCTCTCTTTACACTCTCAAAATATCGATTTAAACCATATCCTATATTTAAATCATTTTTACCTTTCACTTTTAATAGTCTCAATATCTCACTGATGATCCCATTTTTAATTCCCAACATGTCGGCTTGGGGGCTGTCACATTAGACGTTTACCTATTACACGATGAACTAACTATCTCCGGCGTAATGTATTTAGCATCAGTAGGTATTTTATGACCTCTAAAAGTGTTTGCTTACTTTACGGTTATCATACGAATAATCTAACATTGTGCCTTACATAGTATCTAACACTTGTTGCCTATCTTCCAGTATGATTTTGTTATTTTTCGATAGTTGTCCTTATCATAAATTTGTTAGGCAATTCTTATCTATATACAGGACTTGAACATGAAAAAGTGTACTCAGTTATTTGGTATATCGTATCTAAACGTACAATGCAAAGTAAAAACCAATTTGAGGAAAAGGTTTTGAATGCTCTTCTTTCCCCTAACTTC
Organism: Tyria jacobaeae; assembly: GCA_947561695.1. NCBI lineage: Eukaryota > Metazoa > Arthropoda > Insecta > Lepidoptera > Erebidae > Tyria > Tyria jacobaeae. The sequence goes on from OX387212.1 coordinate 16,878,702, forward strand.
TTCCCCTGGGCTGCAGTCTTGCGATTTCTTGAGTTGCAGGTGTACATGAGGAAGGAAGTCATTTACTATCAGGTTATTCTTCTGCTCATTTGCTTCCCAATATACTCTAAATGTAGAAATAAGCCAGTAAAAATTGCTGCTTAAAATTCCTGTGGAGCCTAACGTAAATATGCATACCGCGAAACCAAACACCCCGGTGTACATCTCTCTCCTCCACTCAACTTTTTTTAACCCATGGAGGTAGAGGATATCGTGTAGTACCAGCCATCAGCAAAAGCTGCGGTAGGCGCCGAGAATGTAGCTGTTGGAGTCGCATAGCAACGGCAACTTCAAGGCGTTTGTAGTGCGAGTACCAATGTGTTCACTTCTTCACTTTGTGTAAGGAGTTGCTTTTGGCCATTTTGATGTGATGTTCCGTTGCTTCCGTGGACAGGAGCCACCAGAACGCACAATGACTTAGTGCAAGTGAAGTTGTCAACCCAGTTAGTTGTCATGAAATGTATACTTTTTTTTTTTTTTTTTTTAACGTGTGGAAATCCCCTCGGACCGTCACCCCGCCGGGGTTTGCGGCGGGGCGGTGTGTCGGAATCGAACCGACTAAAACCACACGGTGTGCCACTCTGCGCCTGAGACGGAAGGGATCCAGGAACTGCTGATATTAAGACATCCGGACCCCTCCCAGCGCTTGCCCACACTGAAGCGGGCACCGTCCGCTGTTAAACTCTAATTAGGCGACGTACGGCACACGCGTACGTCACCCCCTCGCGGGTGGCCACTAGAGCGGATGGAGGGGAAAACCCGTCCCGACCATCCGCGGCCACACTCAGGGCGGCATGAGGCGCTGATAGGCGCGCCTACGCCGCCCAGTTCGCCGGCGGCGGATTGGGTCCGAGTGGATATCGTCCTCCCGGGCCTTCTCCGCCGCCTCCTTCTGCGAGATGATATCTTCACAGAAGGTTGCGACCGCGGTAAAACTGCTATCGCTACCGGCCATGGAGCGTATGACGGCCGGTAGCGAGAGATCTCCTCCGATGACTGCAGTGAGGGCCCGGCGCTGCGACTCCCAAGCGGGGCAGATCGCCAGCGTGTGCTGGGCCGAGTCTTCACTGCAGTCGCAGTGGTGGCAGGCGGGACTCAGTTCCCTCCTGGCCACCGAGTGCAGGTACTTCCCGAAGCAACCATGCCCGGAAAGCACCTGCGTCAGCCGGAAGGAAAGGGTCCCGTGCTGCCGCCCTGCCCACTCGAGGATGACCGGCTGGAGAGCCTCCACGGCGGCAAAGCCAGCGCGCGGAGTCTCCAGCCGGAACGACTAACTAGCCATCGTGGCTCGACGGGCGGCTTCACGCCACTCGCGTACCTCTTCGGGCGGAGGGCGAAAGCCATACTCCGCCCGATATTCAGCCACCCGTCGATAAACTTCGGCGAGCACTTCCGCCTCCAAATCCCACGGGGGTGTTCCAGCCAAGGCACACGCCGCCTCGGTGGACACCGTGCGGTATCCGCGTATGGCTCTGACCGCCAATACCCTTTGAGGCCGCCAGAGGCGCGCCTTATTCTGGGCGGTCAGAGCCGCCACCCACACCGGTGCCCCATACAGCGCCATCGACCGGACCACCCCCGTGTAGAGGTGTCGCGTTGCGACGCTGGCTCCACCCAAGTTAGGCAAAAGTCACCCAAGGGCAGAGGCAGCGTCGACCAGCTTCGGACCAAGCTGTCGGAAGTGCTCGTCGAAGAGCCACCTACCGTCGAGTATCAGGCCCAGATACCTCATCTGGGCCCGAACTGGAACGAGGACCGAATTGACCTCGATGGAGGCACCGGCGGGTGGACCACGACGGGGCCCATGGAACAAAAGGGCCTCCGTCTTGTCCAGGGCCACCCGTAAGCCCAGTGCCTCGATGCGCCCGACCACCAAAGAAACACCCCTGGTGGCCAGGCGCGCCGCCTCTTGGAAGTTCGCCCCCCGGGCTGTGACCAATGTGTCATCAGCGTAGCAAATTACGCCCAGCCCGGGGGGGAGGCGACCTCGTAGGACCCAGTCGTACCCCACGTTCCACAGGAGTGGTCCAAGGACAGACCCCTGCGGAACGCCGCTCGACATGGGTCGCCGTCTCAAGACGCCCTCTCGGTCCTCGTACACGACGGTACGCTCCTCCAAATAGTCTGCCACCAGCCGCTTCAGGTACTCTGGCACCCCGTGGTATTGGAGTGCTTCCCTGATGCAGCTGAATGGCAGACTATTGAATGCGTTGGCGATGTCCAGAGACACCGCCAACAGCACGCCGCCACAGCTCACTGCCTCTCCGGTCACGGCCCTAAGGCGCATCACGGCATCGACCGTCGAACGCCCCTCCCGGAACCCGAATTGGGCGTCCGACAGGTCGGGGCCCACCTCGCTGAGGTGCCGGACGATGCGGGCAGAGAGTATCCTCTCAAAAAGTTTACCCGCCTCGTCCAGCAACACGATGGGCCTATAGGCCGCGACCGAATCGGCAGGCCGTCCCGGCTTCCTCAACAGGACCAGCTTCCCGCATTTCCAGCACTCTGGGAAGCGTCCGGACGCCAGGCTAGCGTCCAATACTTCCCTGAGGCGGTCCGACATATGGTCGAGGGCTCGGGCCATCACTCGGGCTGGTACCCCGTCCGGCCCGGGGGCGGTGTTCTTGGAACGGATCCGTAGAACAGCCGCCCCAACCTCCGATTCCCTAACGGGCGGCACATCGTCCTCTCTACCCCCGTCGTCTCCGACCGCGTAGGCCATCGACGGGGGTGTGTGCTCCGCCCGCTGCGGGAAAAGGCCCTCGACCACTTCCTGCAGGAAGCTGGGCTGGAGAGTCTCGGTAAGGGGGGGGCCCGACGTGCGGAGCTTCTGACGCACCGCACGGTATGGGCGACCCCAGGGGTCACGGTCGAGACTCTCCAGCATCTCCTTTCTCTTTGCGTCCTTGGCGCGGCAAATGGCCAGCTTCAGAGTTTTCCGCGCTTCGCGGTACTCCTCGTGAAGCTGGTCCTCCTCACCGTCTCCGCGGTGACGCCGCCGGCTGTGAGTGTAGGACCTCCGGGCACAAGTACAAGCCGCACGGAGGTCCGCCAACTCCTGGGACCACCAGTAGACCTCCTTCCTTGGAGGCCGACGACCCTGGATACGGGGCATGGCCGCATCGCAAATCTGCGTAATCGCATCGCGAAAGCGGCCAGCCCCCGCATCGACCTCCTCGGTCGGGGCCTGCGGAGACAGCCAAGAGTGAATAATGGCCGCCTCCTTTAGTAGGTCCCTGTCCAGCTTGGCAACAGCCCACCGCGGAAAACGGGAATTACGCCGCGCCGCGTGACCCCTACTGGGGCCCTGGGACCGGGAGAGCTCAAATCGGATATACAGGTGATCCGAGAGCGTCTCAACCTCTTCCAGGACACGCCAGTTCCTTACTCGTGCGGCAACAGCAGGGGTAGCGAACGAAAGGTCCACTATCGACCCACCCTGCTGTCGCACGCACGTGTTGGTGGAGCCTCTGTTTAGTAAACAGAGGCCCGCCGAAGCCGCCCACTCCTCGACGGCCTCGCCCTTGGCGTCCGTCCCGGGGGACCCCCATGCAATGGATTTTGCGTTGAAGTCCCCCAGCACGAGGACGTGCCCAGACGCTAATCGCCGCATCGAGGTCTCCAAGCTGTTAAGGAAGACCTCGAAGTCGCTCAAACTCCGATTGGGGGAGAAGTATACACCGTAAACGGTGATCCCCCCCCACTCGGCGGCAACATATCCAGAGCCCTTGTCTCTAAGCGACAAGGGCGGGGAATGAGCCGCCGCGGAACCGACGACTGCCACGGAGCCGTCCCAGTCACCCATCCAGTTTGGACGGGGAGGAACGAAGTAGGGCTCCGCGACTACAGCAACACCGATCGACCACTGCGCCATGGTTTGCAGGAAGAGATCCTGCGCCGCGGCGCAGTGGTTTAGGTTCGTCTGGACAAGGAGGTTGGAGACGTGGTCCATTACTGGATCGTCTCTACAACCTCCATGGACGTCGACGTGGACAGACGGACAACGTCGGAGGCAGCCTGGGAAGCTAGGCTAGTCCCCGACGTCTGCCGAGAAGCGCGGGAAGGCTTGCAGCCCCCCTGCCCCATCTGGTGATTGGCGGGCTTATTGCCCGCCGCACACATAGGGCAGTGAGGGGCGGCAGAGCACTCTGCCGCCTTGTGCCCCGGTCGACCGCAGCGGAAACATAATCCGCTGCAGTCGAAGCAGCTGTGACATTTGATGCGGGTGTGTCCCGCAACCAGGCATTTGTAACACCTCATCGGTCTCGCCGCCAGAACTGTAACTCTGGCGCTAACGAAACCGATGAGGATCCTGCCGGCGTCGCCCAAAATTTTGGCCGACGCTACGGGACAGCTGATCCACACCGCACCAATGAAATGTATACTTAGGTTAAGGTACTGATCTACGGGCCTAAGACACCTAAAAATAAAATAAAAAAATATTACATAATATATAAAAAATACAGACATTGGTAGCAATTCTGTTGTTACAAAACTCACTAAACTAGACTAAAAATTACTAAAAACTAATTTGGTAATTGCGAATTGACGTTTAATATTATGAAAACGCAAGATTAAACTTGTTTTAGTTTTTAGAATCAAAATTGATTAGAGTACATAACTTAGTCAAGTTCGATGTATGTAATAACAAAATAGCATATCTATTCGAAATCGTATAACCTAGAGAGAATTTTAGAGAAAGTTTAGTGAGGTGTGGAGCAGAATCGGCACCATTTACAAATAATTTAAAAGTGTTTAAGAATGCTAGCCCAAAAATAAGGTTGTACATTCATTACATACACTCAAGCCTAATTCCCCGAAGGGCTAGAAAGGGGCAGGCAGAGGCGTCTCGATCGCAGACATTTTGCCAACTATAATAAATTATGGTTGGCAAAATATGGGCGATTACGTAAATAGTTGGACTTTAGACCAACCGTTGCCGCATTACGTAATATTGCGCAAGTCTATTACTGTCATCCGCGTACTGTATATACGGGTACTGTATTACGTAACAGTATAATTAATATAGCCGCCAATATATACATTTAATAGCTAAGGCGACAAACGAACGACGCGACGAACGAGTACCTGATGGGAAGGGAATTCCGCCGCCCATGAACACTTGCAACTCAAATGACAAGAGTACTCTCCGCCTTTTGGGGTAGGGATAAAAGAAGGAAAGGAAAGAGGGGATAGGCAAATGGGGAGGGAAAAGAGGCGAAGGGAAAGGGGGTTGGGCCTCGTCGCGAAATTGTTTAACAGCCGGGTTTCTGTGAGGCCATAGTAATACTCCGTTAGAACCAGCCCATACGTGCCGAAGCATGGCTCTCCTACGTTACATTTACAGGGAATTATAGAAGGTATGAAGATCATACGTCGCGTTGCACGTAGACAACTTCTTTCTTGGTTTTAGGGGTTTCTGAGTCATCATCTTCTTTTAGTAAGCTTCGGCTCGACAGTACCCGAACGCAAATCTATACTTCAAACAACGTCTTTAAAATTTTTTAGTAGACCATATATATATATATACTAGCGGACCCGACAGACGTTGTCCTGAAGTTGCAGTATAGATAAATAACCTAATAATACCCAAAAACGCATACAAAAAGAAAACACATTCGAATCGCTCAAACCGTTTAGGAGGAGTTCAGTGACATACACGTGTACAGTAGATTAAATATATAAAGATATTATCTGATAGATAATATTCCGATCCTTTAATCGACATCCACGGAAAGAGAGAGAGAAGAGATAGTGACCCTATTCATCTCCACCCGTAACAACACGGCTACCAACACGTAAATCTATTTTATTATTATTTTATGACTTGCTAATAAAGCCGTTTATAAATCAATACTTTACTCGTACTGATATTGTCGTGTTAGCTAACTTTAGAGTAGGGCTTAGGCACGATACCACGGCCTTACAGAAAACCGGTTGTGAAGCAATGCTTGCGTTATATTTCCCGAAATAAGTGAGGTTTCCGGAGGCCTAACTCACCCTCTCCTCTCACCCATCACCTCACCCCCCCTCTCTTCTGTCCCCTCCCCGCAACCCCCATCCCTCATCACCTTCAAAGGCGGGTACTTACGACTCTTGAGTTGCAAGTGTTCATGGACGCCGGTTGTCATTTACCATCAGGAAAAAAAACTAAGATTTTTAAAAACTTAAAAATAAAAGACGTGAGCGGCATTATATATATGTATATACTTATTACTTTTTACATTATAAAAATGATCTCCGATATTCTATAGCCATACTGAGTATATATATACAACACGTGAGAATTCACTATTTCTCTATTCTATTAACATACAATTGTCAATTATTATTCCGTAAATATACGAATTAGAACCTAAAGAAAAAAATAATTTAGTTTTTCTATGTGATAATTGAGATCAGCGCATCGATTTCCCTACTGAATTCACTAATCAATGAATCCATTGGATTTGGGAGTGATCGATAGAACGCATAGACGTACACACTTACTACTTAAATAATCTTCAAACAATGGTCACTACTTAACGGACGCCGTAGCATGTGTGCCTATGAAAACGTACACACAATGATAACAATATTTTGGGCTTGTGTGAGGCGCATAAGGTGCATCGCACACGGAATAATTTAAAAAACGAAAATATCTTTTTTGACGCATGAGCTAACAGTGACAATAGAGTTTGACAAAATGATTCGTGTCACACACGATCGTCACAATAAATCGATATATAAACTTTATACTCATAATCAACTTAATTTTATAATTTTAATAATATGCAACACCGGTCAGTTTTATTAAATAAATATTGTACAAATTATTTTACTTAAGCTGTTTAGTAAGTTCCACCGAGTGTCAACAATACAACAGTATAAATAAATAGTCAATAATATAAATGACATTGATTGCAATATAAAATGAGTAATTTATTTTTATAATAAGGTCTTATAGAATGATACAGTACTTCTTTGAAAACGACATCAATATAAGAAACTTGTAGTAATGACGAATTTCTCTAAATAAAAGAAAATAAATTATTATTCTTAAGTCCTTATCGATGCAATACGCTTAAATATTTAATACCCACTGATTTTTTTTTAATCGAGTAATCTTTATTAGTTTTTGAATATTTCAATTAAAAAAAAAGTTTTTATGATTATTAATAATTTACATCGACCTCCTTGGTTTACAAATATGTATGCATTTATATGTTTTAAAGTATTTTAGTTAACGATTTCATGTCAACATGACTATTTAGTTTATGATTATGTACTATAAAAGCGATATTCTTATAGTGACCTCTATCCGCGTTCGTTCAACCAAGAAAAGGACTTGAAATCTTACAACGGAATATAGATACCAGGGTGGATAAACTTATTGTGGAGGATCTTTTTTCAGTCAGTGTGCTTAACCCTTGTGCAACACACACACACGAAATCCTATCTTAGTTATCAATATGCGAGTTTCATGTCTATTGTGGACAATCATGCGACGTACTCGAACACAACGATATCAGCGTAGCGTTGACTGAATAAGGAATATTAACTATGTGAGACTTGTTTATACAGCCAGTCGCAACCGGTGCACGAACAAACGATCAACATGGTGAAAGCACGCAAATACGTTGTTAGCAAAAAATTCCAAGGTTTACCTAAACGCGATGACTTCGAAATTGTAGAATATGAAACTAAACCACTACAAAACGGAGAGATTCTTGTGAAAACTGAGTGGGTAAGTGTTGACCCATATCAACGTGCCTATCACGGTCGTTATCCACTTCCCTACGATCAATTCGGTTTTCAAGTTGGATTAGTTGAAGATTCCAAAGATCCCCGGTACCCAGTTGGCACAAGGGTTGTCTCACATAAGGGATGGTGTGATTATACCGTTATTGACACGACCAATAAAGGCAACAATCCAGTTGACAGAGTGTACAAATTACCGAATTTGAAGAACTTATCACATTCTTTGGGTATTGGTGCAGTTGGCATGCCGGGCGCGACCGCTTACTTCGGACTTCTGGAGCTTTGTACACCTAAAGCTGGAGAGACAGTGGTAGTGACCGGTGCTGCTGGGGCCGTTGGCTCGCTCGTAGGGCAAATCGCGAAGGTCAAAGGTTGTAAGGTTATCGGTTTCGCCGGTACCGATGAAAAGGTAAAATGGCTGGAGGATATCGGCTTCGATAAGGCTATTAACTATAAGACGGCCGATATCTCAGCGTCCTTGAAAGCAGCCGCACCGAATGGTGTGGATATCTACTTCGATAACGTGGGCGGAGAACTGAGTAGCTTAATAATAAATCAAATGCGGGACTTCGGTAGAGTTGCAGTGTGCGGGAGTATCAGTTCATACAATGAAGATCCCACTAAGTTACCCAAGGCAACCATATTGCAGCCTTCTCTTGTGTTCCATCAATTGAAAATAGAAGGTTTTCTTGTATGGCGTTGGCTTGACCGCTGGTCGGAGGCGTTTGCAGAATTAACCAAATGGATTAATTCAAATGAATTGGAGCCCCGGGAACATATTACTGAAGGATTTGATAAGATTTACGATGCTTTCGTGGGAATGTTGAATGGTGAAAATGTAGGAAAGGCAGTTGTTAAAATTTAAAGTACTTATATAAGATGTTATTGTTATCACTAAATTAAATAGATAAGAAAATATTTTTGTTCTGTGTTTTAATTTTCTGTTATCAAAACTTAGCAGCATTTGTAATTTTGTTATCAATTCAAAAAGACAAAATATTTAGGCAGGTACGGACTCAACTCAAATTTAACCCTAGTTATCTGCACAGTCGTAACAACTGTACAGAGAACTCGTATATTATACGCAATTGGCTACTTGAAGTTAGTAGTTAACAATTAAAACCTGTATTATGTCAAGAGTGTTACCACATTCGCTGAGTTCCATATTAGAAGGCTGCTAATCAATGTAACAAGACAGTCGGAGGCTTCTAAACACCACATGACTCCTAAAAGAAAATGACACACATCAATAGCTTTAGCTTCATTAGTTATTATGTAACGTAATCTTAAACATAGATATCATGTGATACGAGATCTCATATCATCAGCAAGTAGATTCGATATCGATAATTTTTTTTTGAGACTTGTTTAATTATTTCTCATTTAATTTATTCAAATGTTAGAAGAACACTAAGTCTAACCTTCTGAACAAGTGTTATACAAATACAAACAAGTGGTTCTAGGTCATACGTTGTAACTGGTTTTGCAGATAAGACTAACAAAATATGTTAAAAGAAGAAACAATAGTATAGGCCCTATGTAATGTGAGTAACATTGATTATGACCTGACTTCTGAAATATTATTGATTTTTGGCCAGAGTTGTTGACAATTATACGATTTTATACACTTTTAAACACTTGAACGAGAATAGGAAATAGACTCGATAACTACTCAATAGACCCTTCTATATTAGCTATCGTAGAAGGGTTGAAGAACTTAAAACCATTGAACAAATTTTCTATAATTATAGTTAAGAAGAACATTCTCTATCACGCTTCAATAAAAAAAAAAAAACCATCCGTTGATGATCTATGATGACTCAGACAGATTACTATACAAGATTAGTATCTATTATTATTATTTTATACTATAGGGGCCAGACGGGGATGCTGGGAGGGGAAAGAAGAGAGGGAATGAGGAGAGATGCATGGGGGAGAGCAAAGAGAAGAATTTGCTGTTCAAATTGCTGCAATGTTTCATGAAAGAGAATTTCTCATAGTCTGGACTCTGCTCAGTAGCGTGGACGGCCGTTTCGTAGACGCGCTTGTGCTGCATACAACAAATATGGACGGCGATGCGTGGAGAGACGAAAAGGCACTCTGTTTATGAAGAAGCAGAAGCCTACAACCGCGAAGCACTGAAAATCATGAGAGGAGAACGTGGTTGGTGGTGGATGCTTTGTGTGACAACTGGCCGTATTCGCGATAAACTGGACGTTCGTAGTAAATGCGCGATACAGAACGCGCTACGGGTCCAAGCTGGCACCGTACATTCGATGAAAGGCACAATGATGCACTGCATTTTGTATTTCACCAGGCTGTAAATAAACAATAGACACAAGACTACAATAATAGTGCTCCTGAACCTAAGTTTTTTGTTAGGTGATGGCAGTGTATCCATGCCTTTTTAATCTAGGTACTTGTGTACTTATTACGTGTTACGGTTTTTAGCTCTAAATTAAAACAGCATTTAACACTTACTGGTCGCATCAATATCGTCGATGTAAAGCTTATCATTCTTACTCATCACCATTAAGTGCAAGTCCTTTGGCAACGGTTCTTCATTCATTGTCACCACTTCAAACTTCACGTTGCATGCTAAACCAAGAAGCAGACATACTGCTGCTAAGAATGTAGCTGATAAAGTAGCGTTAGTAGTCTTGGCGTACAGTTTCTCGGCTTCCGTGAACGTCTTTGTCCTCAAGTACACCAAGCTTATTTCAATATAGTCAATCAGGGCGCCGAGGAGAGGCACGTTGGACTTTGAGTAAGTTCTAGGATTTAAAAAGGCCGGCATGACTCTGCCAGCCATAACGACACAGACAAAAATATCAAAAAAAAAAAAAACAGTTTTTACATTCTTCAATTCTTCATTGTGGCCTTAGTGGAGATGTCACCACAATTTTTCAATTCTTAGTTTGTCATGTACACTTCAGTGTTTTGACATTGCTACTGGCGGTTGTTACAGAAAGAAGAACTACAGATTTATATATGCATACTTACTTCTTAAATTGCATAAGGTTTTATAGCATTTTGATGTATGTTTACAAAGATGAAGTAGATGAAAATAAAAGACATTCTGTTTTTATGGATATTTTAATTTACACTATAATTACACAATCTGAATCCTAAAAAGACTTAGACGTTGCTGTCCACGAATGACCTGCTGCACTGTTCGCATGTCGCACACAATTGCGGCCTTAGCAAAAACTTTTAAGTAGTGAGAGTACTTATATTGGCGCCTATATATATTAATACCTAGACCTGAAAATAAATATTTAAGGTGTATCTGGAAAGCAACCAATCTGATAAAGTTGATATAGCAATGGCTCATTCGCATACAAAAATGTACTACCGAGTAATGTTGTATCAAGCGACGTTGCCGCTCTTCGTACAGAGTAGCTCACGTCGCCACACGCAACTCATGTGCACTCCACGCGATACCAACACTATTGATAATCTGTTTCTCTTTATCTTCCTACTATGCTACTAGCCGTATGTCTCATCTCTCGCCCTCTCGACTCCCTCTAACTTTCGCCAAAGTTTGAGGGGCTAGCAAAAATTGCAGGTAAAATATGTAGGTAGGTACTAAAATTTTAGTTCGTAACAACAAACAAACGCCATACTTTTACTTTTTGTTTCAAGCTATGTCGTTAGTCGGGTTTATCATTAAAATTGATAATAAATACCGTGATTAGTGAGTAAGGAAATCAAAATAATGTATCAAAAATTTGACACGTAGAGATTTTTCGTATTCAGCTTGTGCTACGCCTATTTTAAACGACATACGTTTTTCAACATAAACGCGAACATTTTGTTCGATAACTTGTTGCAATCTTGTAGGTAGTGACATAATTCAGTCGCTGTAGAAATGTTGGGATTTTCGATAAAAAAAAATATGACAAGTAGTTTTGACTGCCATTCTCGAAGTTAAATTACAAGACCCACATAGTTCTGAAGAGGTAAAGGTTAAATTCTAATCGTGCAAGGTCAGGACTATATGTTGGATACAGTAGCATTTCAATACCGAGCTCTCTCAAGTTTTGCTTAGTGGCTAAAGCACACATCTTTAGCCCCTAAGCAAAAATTGTCTGGCGTGATCATGATGAAATACCACTCCTTTTCAGTTGACCGATTCCAGCCATTTTATCTCAATTTCTAGATTTCTTTCGTTGCCTACAACTAATCAGATCATCTAGAACCGATGATGCCTGGCGCTAAAAGCACATAATAAACGATGCCCTTTCAATCCCTACCCCACACACCATCAACTCATTGAGTGTAAATCCATGAGTTCACTAGTCTTTGAAACAATGGATTGCTCATTTAACCTTTTTTCGCACGTTGTATACCCAGACTTTTTCAAACCGGTCAAAATATACGTATACATTTATTTTGTTTATGTAAACTAGGTAGTAACTTTTTAAAGCGCTATGGCAATCTTTTCTCTGGCCATGCACTTGATAGCGACCTATTATACAACACAGAAAAAGAATTTACTTACGAATAGCAAATAAACGTATTGAGAATGTAAACAAATCAAGGGCACCTCGCAATAAATTGATACGGACTGCGGATTGCCACCTTATTTCGACAGTTCCTTTAAAAAATTGCATACATGTATAGACAAGCGGCTTTTGAAGTTTACAATTAAAACATTATTTGAATACTACGCTACTACAGATCCTACTAATACAAGCAATCCTAACAACAAGGCTACAGTGCATCATACAATATGGAGAAAGCGCTTAAATATATGGTAAAAAAAAACTTCGTAGTTTTACCTAAACGTGATGACTTCGAGGTAATAGAATACAAGTTGATGGCACTAAAAGATGGACATATACTTGTTAAAGTGGAGTGGGTGAGTGTTGACCCATACCAAAGCCTTAACGTTACCAGTTTTCAGCCGCCTTACGATCAGTATGATTATCAAATCGGATTAGTTGAAGATTCCAAAGCTCCTGATGACCCTGTCGGTACAAGAATGGTATCTCATAGAGGTGACTACTGTATTATTGTTATCGGTTTCACTGTCACCGACGATAAAGTAAAGTGTCTAAAAGAAATTGGATTCGACAGAGCTTTTAATTTCAAGACTGCTGATATCACAGCGTCTCTGAAAGAGGCCGCGCCCAACGGTGTAGATATCTACTTAGACAATATTGGTGGAGAAATCAGAAGTTTAATTATTTATCAAATGCGTGAGTTAGGAAGAGGTGCAGCTTGTGGGAGTATCAGTGCATATAATGAGGAGCCTGCTAAGGTAACCAAAGTAGGCATATCACAGCCTAGTTTTGTGCTTCGTCAATTGAAGATAGAAGGTTTCCATGTCTGGCGCTGGCTCGACCAGTGGCCAGGAGCCTTTGAGGAAATTATAAAATGCATAATGACCGGCAAGCTACATCCTCGGGAAAATTATAGAGGGTTTCGAAAATATTTATGATGCATTCGTAGGCGTTCTGAGAGATGAGAATGTCGGGAAGGTTGTTAAAATCTAAATAATTATTATAGTGCCGTATTACCGTCTTTTTTTATTACTTATCAGGAAAAAATATTTATTATTAATAAATACACGTTTTATATTATGTTAAATTATTATTACATTTAAGTTTAAAATACCGAACGTTTCATCAATTCCAGATAGTAGTACTTATTGGATTTTAACACCACACCACACATTAAGCCATCCACCACCAGCTAATTCGAGTTCCTGGTAAGCGATCCTGACATGCTTCAACTATTTCTTATACTTCCCAATCCATCTGTATAAGCAATATCCAACTATATACTCCAAACTGTTTTGTCTAATTCTCAAAATTGCCGGATGAAGGCAACAGATTTGTCCCCTATCACGTTAATGATACTAATACGACTTCTAAGCGGCAATGTGGGGGCGTTAAAAACACCTTTACTTTTCAGGATTTCTGTATGTATGCGCAATTAATAAAAATTATAATTTATTCATAATCATCGATAAACTTATTTAGATTTCGATTCGATTTAGACGATGTAATATATAGTCATTCTGTTTTCAGTTTTACCGCCTAATCACCAACCGCTGCACACAGCTTGGTCGTTGTAATTTGTTGCACGGTTTTGTAATTACTTTTATTAATGAAATAGAGAACTCGGTACATTTATTCTTAATAAATCGTTGTAAATAGCGAATACCTCAATATTGGAATCCTTTGTTCTATATCGGCTGGTTATGTTTTTAGACGAATTCAAAAAAAGAGAAGTTAATACAAATCTTTTTTCTTTTTTTCTTTGATTTGAGTACCTACTGTGTAGCTATAGGGTAAACCAAATTATATTTCATTAATATAAAACTAGGACTACCGAAACACCAGGGCACTCCCTCAAAATTAAATACGACACAAATAGTAATTAGATACGATTGATGTATTGTTCCGTTTAATTGTAAAAAAAAACAGGTAACTAACTCTGCTTATTAAAAAACTAATTTATAAAATTCAATGTCTGTATTATTTGAGAAAACATTAAAGTCTTTTACAAAATATACTTCTACACGTACCCTTATAAAGAGTATGTCCACAAGGGACACATCACTTTCTATAATCATCATTCTTTGTACACAAGTATACATGTACGAGTCCTGACGCGTTACTCTATAATAAATACCTAACTTTAATGTATAGAAATAATCTTAGACCAAATAATTTAATCGAAGGAAATAATTTAAAGTCTAACGAGCTTTTAAAAATGTGCTGTCGAATCTTATTCTAAACATATTTAAACGTTTTATAACACCTTTGGTTGTTTTTAGTTAGAGTTTACATTGTTGTATTGATAATAAAAGAACTTCACCCAAAAAAAAAAGTCATCTTCAGCCGAATACTTTTTTCTAATAACATAATATCATATTTCAATTGACGTATCGTTTTCTCATATATTCTTGAAATGAGAAAGATAGCGGAACAAGTAGTTAAATTACAATGTAATGTAGTTAGGGACAGAGCAAATCTGAAGATATTATGACGTGTGACATGGATTAGGTATTTACATTTCTCTCAACGTTATTGGTAATGTAGTCTTATCCTGTCTCGTTAAATTATATAAAATTACATAATTATGTTTACGGCAATTAACGGTGTAAGGTTGAACTCTTGACGCAGTTTGAGTGTGTACCTACACAAAGTATCGCGTTAATTCTCGTAAACTTATATAACTGTATATTATTAACTGTTTAATCTATGCTGAAATTGAAAATTACTAATTATTGAATATATAAATTTGACAATGAACAAATTCGAAAACAATATTTGAGTAATAACACTAAATTACATATTTTTATAATACTTTCACGATTTTCTCTTTTCAAGTCATATTTGGTGATGTCTGATTTTTGTGATGTTCAAATTCACAACACAATATATAAATGTGTTAGCGATATTCTATTTTGTATTAAAAGTTACATACAGTATAATTTTTTTGTTATCAAAATTCAAATGGAAAATTCTCAATAAACATAAATGCTGATTTCGTGGTGTATGTAGTAAATTTACATAAAGTATAATTTAGTGAAGACCCATCGCTAATAAATAAACAGTAATCGTGAAGTACTAAAAAGTATGAATACATTGTAATTTTTGAGTTTTTCATTCTACTCTCTTGACTGTTCGTTACACTAATACATTAATTACTAAACGACAAACTAAACAATAATTTAGTTAAAAAGATTCTAGCACATTTTGATCTAACAATAACCAATTTAAATTAATTTTAAATCGCGCCAAGACCCTTACAGGCTCCCAAAACTGTCTACCCGTTTGAGATTCACGTATTAACTCTTTTAGCAGCTGATGAATC
Source organism: Tyria jacobaeae (assembly GCA_947561695.1). Taxonomy (NCBI): domain Eukaryota; kingdom Metazoa; phylum Arthropoda; class Insecta; order Lepidoptera; family Erebidae; genus Tyria; species Tyria jacobaeae. Next base: position 16,894,314 of record OX387212.1, read on the forward strand.
TGCTTCTCCTTCGCTCGCCTTTCTCTTTCTCTTGATCAGGTGGGAGATGTCGGATGCCACAGGTTTGGGTTCTGATGAACTGGAACTTGCTCCAGCGCCGCTTGAAGAGGAACCTTCACCGCTTAAGCCGTTGTTGGAGCATAAACTTTCACGTACTCGCTTTATGGTCTATGGCAAAAAAAAAAATGGTATATTACTTATGGCTCTGCAGAGGTGAGGATTGTTTTTGCTTTAATACTTCTTATTTTTCATAACCAAGATATCTGATAGGTAATAATACTATCTTTATTTTCTAGAAATATTTACATAACATGATCTATCAACATCATCATTCATTTAGAACATCCACTACTGAACACTTACTAGCTTTCTATGTTTAATTTATAATGACCTAATATTGTGTGTTTTATTAGAATGTACAGAATAAAAGGCCTTCGAACTACTTCATTTTTGAAACTCTCTAGTAAAATGAGATATAATAATAAAAAACCAAAGCAAATACAAGAAGTATTTACTTTCTTTTGTTATAACTAGTTACGAAAACCATTATTTATTTAGGTCAGCAGAATGAGAAGTTCAATAAGTGGGTTTTTGGTTCATTGTACTCTTGTACCAACGTAAATACATACACACTCACGCCCGTATCCCCGCCGAATATCATTCACCTATGGCCGACATTTGGGCACGTTTGGGAATAGATGGATAATTTAGGGTATATTTACAGACGACAACAACGACAACGTATTGTGAATATTGAACTCCGTGTCTGATTTATCACTTGCTTGGTGACTGAATTTAACGAATTAATTTTGATGTATACTTTTGTTGTGAAGAACACCCGAACTCTGTAAAACTATTGTCGTGTGGACGACCTCTAACTCCGCCCTCAGGATCCCTTACTACTAACAACCAAACCAGACAAATTCTAATAGGATAATTTGTCTATTGAATAATATTCTTATTAAGAGTGAAATGCTGTTCTAATGGGTTCAATTGATGATAAATTGGCTTTAAGTTTCCTCAGTCTAACATATCAACAGTTTATTATATTGCACCTTCTCTGTGTAATTAAAAAATATAGCACCATTACATTGGGAATGCTTGAAACTGTTTATTTTTTTTAAATCAAGCTAAACTGCCTTACTTTTAAAATAACTTTAGTTTTAACTTACTGTTAAGAATGAATTTTAAACACCTCAGCATCGAAACGTTTTTCATGACTACTTAAAATATAGCCTAACATAGAAAACCATTAATGGCCATGAGAATAATAAAAAAGAGAAACAAAGTTACCACATGGCCATTAATGTATTGGGAAATGAGCTGAAATAACAACACAGGATACAATTTTGAACATATTTATTTCAAAATGTTGCATAAAAACAATACAAAAATGGCCTTGTGGTAAAATTGTATGCTTAATATTAACATGATTCAGATCAAATTGTATCAGTACATGAACTTAAAATTATACGATTATACAACTAAATCTAAGAAATAAGTTATAACATGAATTATTACACAGTATATATAGAAAGGGGGCACAGAATGTTAAAGCTACTACGATCAATGATGCAGTATATACTTATTGTTGAAAAAAACATCCTAATAGTTGTAACATGCAAATCTATACTGACGTTTCATTTTTTTTATCTTGTTAGTGTTCTGTTATTATCTGTTATAGATGATACGGATTTCTCCTGTTTATGGTATGTTGAATCAAAATTATATCATATTAATCGTAGTGTCTCACTGCTCATTAGTGTCACGGTATGTTGTGACAAGTATAAAATATTCTAAACAAAATCATGAAGTACTTAAAATTGTTCACTAAGAGAATTATTAAGCCTGTAATTATTATTTTATCTTCTAATATACATTGTATAATATTGATTGTAATCGTGACGAGTATATCCTATAAAGTACTAAAAACGATCAGTCTAATATTTACGTATAATGTAGAATGTGTGGAATAAAAAGTGAGTCATGTTCGCTCATCCTTCTTTAGGTTAGCAAACCAATTTATTTTTAAATTAAAATGGCTCACAAACTCGTATTCATAATTATTAATCAATTGAAACACTATTCTTAGTCTTTTTTACAATTCCGAGTATAAGGCACTCACTCTCACACAACATTAAAAAAATAATACTGATTTCAACAGTCATACAATTAAAAATTAAAAAATATCACAAACATTGGCAGGATTTTCACAATTTGGCACACCATAATATAGAAAGCTATGTAAAGTTTAAGCCTTGTCATGGAATGATTACGAGTGTATTATCTAAGGAGGTTACAGTATTTACTATTTACTTACATAACTACTTCAATGATAGTAAATAATAAGGATATTAAGACCTTATTCAATTCAAGAAAGCAATGTTTATCAGTACCAGCAATAAATTAAAAAAAAAATAGACGATTCAAGTTGTAAAGTTGTCTATCAATCACTTCATGTCTTTACTAATTTGATGTGAAAACCACCTAGCAAGTAGAGCCGAATTGTACTATTCAATGGATGCATTTTAAAGCACAAGTCTGTTGAAATGAAGCAAGTTATCGTCTATGGTATATCATGATATTAAAGCCTATCAAAAAACATCAATAGTGATTAAGCAAGAGACTGCAAAAAGTCCACTTTCACTTAAGACTGACATTCCATCAGACAATGTCTCTTCTCTTTAATGATCAAATTCCGCAACATTTTCCTAGTATCTTCAAGGCAATCGCAAGGTCTTACCTCTGCCTTATAATCCATCATATCCTGAATCTTCTCTTGTATTTCAGGAAGCAGTTCTTTCAACTCCTTGATTTCCCCTTCAACTGAGTAGAATGGATCCGCGGTGGTAAATTTCTTGACTGTAGCATCTTCAGACACTGCAGTAGGATTCTCTAGCGTCTTGATTCTCGTTTCTAGAATGTTCGCCGCGTTTTTGAAGTGAGTGATTGCGTCCTCAAAGTTGGACGCCAGAGAATTCGCTAAACCTGTAATAATAGTGATAAGAATGTTATTGCAATACACACATACTGACACCTATATCTACAAAGGGGTTGACAGAGGCACCCACTCTTCGTCAACTGTAACTTAGTGCCGCTGACATAATAGGGGCCAGTCTTTTGTCGTCGTCTGCATGTATACATACCATCTGATAAATAACACTCCAATCCCTTATTCGCCTTTTAGCCGCCACGGTTACGGTTACACTTCCCATGAGTGTCTTCCATAAGCATATTATTGACTATTTCACTAAGTAATCAATGTAATTTATTAAACTATAATTTAAAACATAATAATCGCAATACTTGATGATGTAGGAAAATATAGACTGTATACTACACTATACCACAGCCTGCAGAGACCATGGTTAACCAGCCTTATGCCTAGCCCTAGGGGGGTGGCTATTAGTGCAGGGGTATTGCCATACTAATATTACAATCAATTTATAGTTGTTGTGGCTTGTTTTTAGCGCCTCATGCAATCAAGCCATTGTAACTAGTGCCACACGTACGTCGTATTTAATGACAATTTTATGTTCTTACCAATTTGATAGTGCGTCTCGGCAATACGTCTGTCATCACTGCGGTACAATTCCTTTTGAAGATCCAAACAGCTTTCTGCAAAAGTAATGAGATGTTTTATTACTTTTTCTTACGTTTTAATTATTTTTGAAACTTATATCATAACATCAATTTATAGTATTATTTGTTTCTTATACTTATATATATTTTTGCTTTTTTTCTGCATATTTTTATTTTTGTTAATTAACTTTGTGTCAATAACTTACATTACATCATTAACTTAGATTACATCCTTTAAATATATATGTATTTAAATGATACAATCCATGTCTATTGCAGGCAGAAAAAGGACGATGACTTTTTTAGGTTAAGGTTATTTTCTTTTTTCCTCTATTAATTCATGCTTAAGAACCCCCTCACCCCCTCTACCTGTTCTAATAAACTGCGATATTTATATTATTAGTGTCAAAGTATAACAAAAGTATGAACAGATAGGCTTTATAGGGGTTACTGTTCGTATTTTAAAAATTACATTCACTTTTAAAACTGATATTTGTAATCAGTGAATTAAACATATAAGACAACATTAGTTTCATTGTTAAAATATTGAGAATACTGTACTTAACTCACTTATTAACTTAGCAAAAAAATATATTACAATTATTTTAAATAATTAACTGAATTAGGTGATGACTTCTTGTGTTCATTAGATATGATATATGGACTTAGCATAAAATATTTTACTAACAATAAATAGAGGTTTACATTTAACTGAGCGATATACATATGTACAACATTAAAATAAGATTATCTCGCAGTTATGTAATACCGGAACAGACATGCCTTGCATGCCGTGGCAGCTTTTAATGCACTATAAAATGTAAAAATATGGTCATTATAACATATGTTTTGGAGTATGGCTTGTAGGTTTTTCTTTAAAAAAAAATACTAACGCATATCAACGACAGCCTTGTCGTACGTCTCGCTCTCGAGCGCGACCTCGCCCAGCGCGAGATGCACGTCGGCGAGCAAGCAGCGCGCGCCCGCACCGCCCGCCTCCTGCACGCGCCGGTACAGGATACTACGGGCCAAGTCTGCTCAAGGCATATAAAGGCAACGTTAAAAAAAAATTGACAAGGACATTTAAAAATACATATATTATTGCCAACAAGGTGAATAGGTAGACATGTACACTAGCAGATGCAATATATTATTTAGTTGTCAAACAAGGGTCGTCCTATGCTGTAACGACAAACGAAAGCAAAACGCTGGTTTTCAATGAGATGACATAAATTGTATGCTTAACATATAGGCTATCTACGTCGCTAAGTATACACATAATCATTATAATTGTCAAAAAAACAATTAATATACAATAACCATGTTATAGTGTATACACGGATTGTATTGAAAAATTCAAAGGAAATTTACCCGCTTCTTAACGTTTAAATTTAAATTTTCATATCTAGACTACACAGAACCTTGTTAGCTTTTTAATGAGGATTGCGCAGGGCATTGTTGACAGTCCGGATCTCCTCAGCAAGATCACTCTTACAACTCCCACACGAAGATTAAGGAAACCAACAGTTCTTCACAACCCACATAGCCACACTCGAAATAGAAAAAAATGTTTCTTCCTGCGCTGTTGCTATAGATTTAATAACAGTAATTTGGACAACCGCTTTGACTTATTCGCAGGTAGTATAAGAGCCACTAAGACTGCACTCACTAGACATTTCATGAACGTTTGAACGATTGTAAACTGGGCATATCTGTCTATTAACAGTGGTAGAGCCATGCTTAGGCACGAATGGGCCGGCTCGACCGGTGCGATACCAAGGCCTCACAGAAAATCGGTTGTGAACTAACGCTTGCGTTGCATTTCCCCGAAATGAGTGAGGTTTCCAGAGGCCCAAATCAACCTCTCCCCTCATCTCCTTTCTCCTCATCCCCCCTCTCTTCTTTCCGCTCCCTGCATCCCCCATCCCTAATCACCCTCAAAGGCGGGCAGCGCACTTGCGACTCTTGAGAAGCGGGTGTCCATGGACGGCGATTGTCACTTACCATCAGGTGACCCGTCTGTTCGTCTGTCCCCCTATAGTATAAAAAAAGGAAAAAATAATATATGTAAAAAATATTATATAAACACATCATTCATAAAAATAAATACTTCTAAATTCATTACATACTGTGAAGCCTCGATCTGATTAGAACTTATTATTTTTGTAGGACGTTCGGCTAACCGAATATATGTATAAGAAAATACCAGGCAATTGCGAGTGCCTCGCGCATCGAGGGTTCCGTAAGCATGTGAACTTATTTGTAATTAACTAGTATATATTTTTTTTTAAGTATATGTATAACTGACTTGTCTTTGCTTACTTTTTATCTCTTAATTTTACACTTTAGAGGCGGAATATATTTATTGTAATTTAAACCGGACCAACGTGGAGTAAATAAAAAAAATTGAAATTCATTCACACATTACAAGCATGTGGCGTAAAAAACATTTTTCGTTCGTTGATTATCCCCTTTGCAGGAGGAATGTGGTCTGTGGACAGCGGATATTATGTTTTAAATGTTAATTTTCACCTCCTACCTCCTATGCTTCAAAGAAAAAGGGTCTTAACAGACATACAGACTGACAACAGAGTCACCGTTTTTTTTTCTACAACAACCTACAATTACTTAGGTGGTAACTTAATGGCTAAGAAACCAAATTCAAACCCAGAGTCAGTCAATCAAGTTTTGTAATCAGGCACATACCCAACTAATTCTAAGTAAATACATACACTTAGATCAATACAAGCTATTATTTAGCCCTAACTAAGGCATCAGTTCACTCTTATTGTTTTATTATTACTTGCCATCCCTTATTTGTAAGTTACGAGTATAATTATGTATAATTATTAAACCTCTTACCGAGCATTTCCCAGGCGAGCTGCAAATTATCAACATCATCTTCATTTTCCAAGTTCACAGCAGACTCATCCTCATTGCCATCGCCATTTGTGGTACACTAGCAAATAAAAGTGAAAAAATAATATTTATGATAGCATTTCATATAAAAATTAAGAAACATGGTGGTGTGACAAGTACATTGTTTTAAATGTTCAACATAAAATAAGAATTATATATATTAAATATATCTCAATTAAATATAACTTTTATATTTTCTTTGCTTACATGCACTATGTTTATATGTGTGCATTTGCCTAGTCTGTTTTTCATATTACAACATAGCTGTAAAATAACATACATACATACCTAAGCAACTGTATACCCGAAGGAATTGGCGCAGGTGTTATTTACTCCCACATTTTGCTGATTATAATTCAGTTATATCCACATAATAGGGCAGCAAGCCATTTATTTAAGGTCAATTTGGGAATCAGAATGCAAAATTGGCAGTATATTGGAAGGGAGAGAAAGGATAGCAGGTCAAGGAAAGGGAGATTGCTTACATGGATGGATTGGGGAGTGTAAGCAGTAGCTCAAACATCTCATAACTAGAACTAGGCAGTGCCAGAATGTCTAAGATTTGTCTAGAAGCTTTTTAAAGGAAATATATAAAAAAAACTATACTTACTGGTTCCTCAGCTTCATCTGCATTAGTGCTGCTGCCAGGCTCTTCTTCTTTGGTTGTAGATTGAGCTTCACTCTTCTCCACCTCTCCATTCTCTTTCCCTGCTTCAACAGGTGCTGAACCCTCTGCTTCTGCTTCTCCATTCTGTTCATCATTTTCTTCTTGTTCTGTATAAAGTAAACATAATCATAATGATCTTAAAAAACAATGAGGTTTCAATGCAATACAAATTGATCTGCATTAATTTACAGGATGTAATAGACAATGAAACAATGCTTTGTTATTAATATTTATAGTAACATAGACAGAGACTATAATTGACAGACACTAATGGTAGTATGAAATTAGAAAATCTACCTTCATTATCCTCTTCCTCATCAGCATTGCCACTGCCTGGCATACCATCACCAAGAACCCCACTCTCCTCTCTGGATAAACCTAGCAGAGCTTTACCATACCTGTGGGGTTTAATAGAAAAAAGAAAATATTATTAGATAAGTCAAATATTTCTTGAATAATACTTCAGGCATGGATACTTTCAACAGTGAGCTAATTATCTACATATTTATTTACTTATTTTTATAAGAGAAAACACAATCCTTATTATACAATTAATAAATTAAAGGACTTGAATTTTTTTGGCACCAGCCAGTATCAGTTACATATATGAATGTAACTCTAGACTACCTGAGCTATTGGACAAGACTAGCTAATTATTACACTACCCAATCCATCAGTAGAAACAATATTCATATCCTTTTCGCCGCGAATCCCTCAGGGAACTATTTAAAAGGATTTATATTATGACAGTACCATGCCAATTCATTTATGAAAATATCATGTATGTAAGAAAAAAATGTACATCTTTTTAATAAAATAAGTGATAGACATAATTTTAATACTAGAAACAAAGACAAATTAGATCAACCTTTTTTCAGATTAGCTTAAATACATACATCTTTTATGGGGTACTGTGTTAAATGTTATAACAAAATTCCTCGTAATATATTGCAATTAAATGAAAGGTAATTTAAAACCCTTATTAAAAATACACTTTATAAACAAGCTTATTACATTATATCCAAGATAAGCACACTTGGAAACATGCTGGTCCTGCTCCATAGGACAATTTTGAGTCTAGACAAAATCAAACTGGTTGCTAATTGTATTGTATAAGGAATGATATTGTTGTAACATTGATTTTTTGTTGACATTCAAAAGTGCCTTTTTGGGCCTATTTGAAATAAATAGTTTCGATTTTTTTATCTATCCTTCCTTTCCTGTCTGATTACCAAAATGTGTCCAGATAATGGCAATAGCACCTATAGCCATAAATGGTACTACTATAATTGGCAAATATGGGTGGTAATAATGACTGTATCTGGTAATAATGACTGTATCTGGTAATAATGACTGTATAGTATAGTGTATAATGTAATAAAAACCAGTAATTTCCTCAAGGGCATACAATCACTTGCTACTTCACAACACTTCTATAATATCAAGCATTAGATTGATAAGTCCTAAATAATATTACCATAGGTAAGCTTCAGCGCACTGGTCAGCAGTATCCCCATGCTCCTTGGCTAGGGCTTCACAGGCTTTTGCTAATGTACTAGCAGCAATACTGAAGTCTCTTACAGCAAGATGTCTGCGGCCAGCGGCTAACAATTCAGTGGGACATGATGTGGATACTTCTGCTGTTTCAGCCATCTTATAAATAAAAAAAAAAGGATATTAATATTGTTAGTTACAACTATTTTAAATCATTATTAAAGGTTCATAATTATAATTATTATTGAATTTATGGATACTGTATTAGTTTAACAATAAAAGAAAATAATTATCAGGCAAATATATGTAAATATTGTTTAAGAAAAATATATATAGATTTTATTCTTAAAAATAATAAACTGTAAGCATTTAAATGGTGTTAATCTCATTGAACATATTTTGTATGTATGTTATTAAATTATATATATAAATAAATTATATATATATATATATATATATATATATATATATATATATATATATATATATATAAGACCTCCCATGTGACAAATCAAGTAAATAATTTAAGACTTGCAATTGAATCTTTTAATCGTTAATTCATGCATCTTATGTCAATTGTAGAGCACTGTGCCCTACTTTTGAATGTAACACACGGTTAAATAAGAATACCAGACAGTAAAACAAACAGTGAAAGAAATTACCACTTTCTTTTTAACATTGCCAACATGTAACGGTCGCCGATAATTTAACAATACCTACCTACATGAATAACTATACGGATTGTCTTCAAAAATCCACGTGGAAAGGTGCAAAATCATTTCTTCAGAAAGAAATATTAAAGAAATATTATCTAGAAATTATAATTATCGAAATTATGGAGTAAAAATATAAAATAATAATTATTTTGGTAAAAGAATCGCGCCAAAATGCTAGACAGGGCAACCGATAACGATGAAAGTAAAATAGATTAAACTCATATGTACTTACGTTGTTGCTTCGTTCCTAATAAGATAAGATTAAAACTGTAATTTAATGATATAATAACAAAGATAAGTCAATAAAATTTAAATTATTGTACGCGTGTCGTCCAAACCTACTCGCTTCACGACCGGTCGACGTACGCCGTACAAAAACAGATTAAAAAAGTATGAATCGTATACTAAACGTCAATTCTATAACTGTCAAATTAAGTATAGATTAAAAATCGTAGTCCTGTCTATGATTCAAAAGATAATATTTTTTTATAGAATAGAAATTTACAACCTCGCTACTATATAAACACTATAATAATCGGATGGTCTTACAATGGAGTATTTGAAAAAGACTATCATACATGTTTGGTGAGTTTGAGTGCTGACTTGCTTAATAACTATTTAAATTGTTAGCAAACCACTGGAGGCTACTGCAACAAGACAAGTGGTGTTGTCTAATTATACTTAATAGCAACGTACTAGATAACCATTATAAAAAATGCGTTCCTAACGCAATACTAAGTGTCTCTAGCTATACCAAACTGAATTGGCAAATACTTAGAAGCAGAATAAATAGCATTTCATCCAGTTTAAAGCTTGATTTGAATCAAGGAAACTGAGCCAAATAAAACATCATTATAGCATTAAAGCTTAATATGAAAGTATTGTTGAGCCATCGAGAAAAATAGTCTGGAACAATCTACAAGACGCGAGAACGAAGGGACAACGCCATCTAGTGTCGGATAGCGCGCAACTGTGGACATTATGACGCTAGATGGCGCTACAAGTAGCTCTAGAATAATCTATTTAGTCTAGAACCATCGATCGAATATTATCGTACATTCTAGTTATCTCGACAGCAGTATAAAAGCGGATCGGGGTAGCCGTACGGGCAGTATTGATTCACGATACAGCGAACAAACATCGAAGCGATCTTCTAGTGCGACTAACGAGTGATATAGTGATTTGTAATTGTAAAGAGTTGTATTAATAAATATTGTGTTGTTTTATTGGTAATCAATCGACTACTTTAATTTATTAAAGAACAGCTCGAGCGGGACAAGGAGGAGCAGGCCCGCCGTCAGGAGGAGCAGGCCTGCCGTCAGGAGGAGCAGGCCCGCCGCTTGGAAGAACAGCTCCAGCGGGACAAGGAGGAGCAGGCCCGCCGTCATGAGGAACAGATGCTGTTGTTGAAAGGCATTCATGAGACCTTCGGCAAAGAACTCAAGGTAGTGAAAGATCAGGTTCTTCAACACGAGAACCGTATCACTGAGGCCGAAACTCAGATTGCCGACGTGAAGAAGGCATTAGGAAACCTTAAAGTTGGACACGGAGCGGCGACTACAGTAACTGCTACTCCTTCGGTGCGGGGATTCAAAGTACCGCCGTTTGATGGAACATCTTCGTGGTCAGCCTACAAGATCCAATTTGAGGCTGTTATGGCGGCGAACGGCTGGACAAAGGAACAAGCTATGACCGCGCTCACCTTGGGTCTCCGAGACCAGGCTCTAACCGTCCTCGAAGCCCTCGGTAAGAAGGTAACCTATAAGCAACTGCTGGAGGCATTGGAGGCAAGATATGGTGACGCTCATCTGGAGCACGTGTTTCGTGCACAGCTGAAGGATCGTGCCCAACGCATCGGTGAAAACCTGCAACAGTGGGCTCTGGAAGTTGAGAAACTGGTCCGTAAGGCGTACCAGTCGCACCTGCGCTCGTTGACGGGAATCTGGTGCAAGCTTTCATCGATGGCATTAGTGACCTCGAAGTTAGGGCTGCTGTGAGACTTGGGCACCATGAAACTCTCAAGGATGCTCTGGCCCATGCTTTGGAGGTGGAAGCTGTGAGACAAGACCATCGGTCTCATCGGGTCCGGGAGGTTGTAGCATCACCTGTGCGGGACCGATTTAAGGGGTACAGCCCTAGATGCTACGCCTGTGGTGAAAAAGGTCACCTTCGGTCCAGCTGCCCTAAGCGAAGCACAGGAAGTGAATACGACCGGTCTCAGGGGAATAGGGCGATTGATAGTACTACCCAACAACAGCAGGGAAACGAGTAAACGCCAGGACTGCGGGGCGGGTGCTGGCTGGTGTTCAAAGAGCCCCAAAGATAGTTCATGTAGATCGATTGGCGCGATACTATGGGACTGATTATGCTCGGGACGAGCATGTCTTAGGAGGGGGCAGTGTTGCGCCATCGAGAAAAATAGTCTGGAACAATCTACAAGACGCGAGAACGAAGGGACAACGCCATCTAGTGTCGGATAGCGCGCAACTGTGGACATTATGACGCTAGATGGCGCTACAAGTAGCTCTAGAATAATCTATTTAGTCTAGAACCATCGATCGAATATTATCGTACATTCTAGTTATCTCGACAGCAGTATAAAAGCGGATCGGGGTAGCCGTACGGGCAGTATTGATTCACGATACAGCGAACAAACATCGAAGCGATCTTCTAGTGCGACTAACGAGTGATATAGTGATTTGTAATTGTAAAGAGTTGTATTAATAAATATTGTGTTGTTTTTTTTTGGTAATCAATCGACTACTTTAATTTATTAAATACCCAGCTCGTAACAGTATTAAAGATTAATATAAAATTCTACTTCTTTCGGAACAAATTGTTTTTGGTGTTTCGAGACCTTATGTGAGCGCCGGTATTGTACTCAATACATAATATTAAAGTGATGTAGTCCCGATTTATACATTTAATTCATTTGAAATTTTCATTATCTTCATTTGTACCATATGTAATTACATATGTACATACAGTTTTTTAATTAACGTGCTCATAAACAGGGTTTAATTACTTTGTTGTCTATCCTCCAATACAATTTTTATTCAGGTAGGTAAATATTACACATTTTAGCGTGGGTGTTAACAAAAGTGTTGGAACAAACAAGTAAGAGATTTAAAATTCTAGTTAATTTACACGAAACATATCTATAGATGTTTAAAGTCAAAAACCTTTTATGTTTAGAATGCCTATCATTCTAAACATAAAAGGTAATTTTCTGCATCAATAATGGGGGATAGTTTGTTTCAATTTCAAAATTTAGTGCTCTCTACATGTATTACATGTTGAATAATATAATAAACCAAATATGGACCCTGTCGGGAACGACAAAATAGATAGAAGAGAAAAAGGAGACAATGTTATTACTTTAGTTTTATTAAAGTTTATTTCGAAATTATTTTCTTGAACCCAATTTGTGTGTGTTTGGTTTTCCGTTTAAGTTGATATTATTGTTACAGGAGGTCAGTATGCAGATAACATCCGCGATATTCGATTATTGGTTACAGTGATGAACATATTTATTGTTCTTCAATTCCATTTACACTTTCCTTACACATAATACATATCATTTATATATTCTCAAGTGGTAATTAAACTTTCGTTTCCGTATTCGATGAACTTTTCTGTTTTTAGGTCAAGTTTTTATGTGATTGTTTTTGGCTCATTTAATTACTTAATAAGTGTCGACAAATTTTTAAGAATATTATATTGCTGATTTATCAGTTCATATAGTATTAAGCTGGTGTTAGTCCATTTGGTGTCTGTGATTTGATAAGTACAAAGGTAAAAAATATGGCATTTACATTTTTGAATTTAAAAAAAAATGAATATCCTAACTTGTTTTGCAATTAAGTATTCAATTATTTTTTTACGAGCAAGGAGCAAAGGTTTTTTTTTTCAATTCCAGAGTTACTGTTCTGGAATTACTGGTAGGTAGAGAAGTAAAAACCATAATGAATCTCTTGTATTCCATGATTCGTTTTTTAAACACCCACGTAATAAGGTGAATGTAATAAGTTGAAAGTGTGTATCTGTGAAGTCAGAAGTATCAGAGGTGCTAAACCGATGGACCGTTTTTGATTATTTGGTTTGTGGAAAGGTGGTTTGTTCGAGAGCTCTTAGCTCTTTTATAATTTAATGTTCTCGTATACTTATTAATAAAAGAAATGGTTTTCACTAATATACAATTAGTCAATGGTTATTAACTTGACATTGAATTAATTAATAAAATGTAGATAATTACATATAGAGTATCATTAATGGTGCAGGGTGCATCGAGTAATGATAATGACACAGGGTGGATAGTATCGACTTTTCTTTCACCCCACCAATGGTCCGTTCACCCGCCCAATCAAATTTTAGGCATGCCTGTAAATAAACTTGCTGGTTATCGATAAACTACATTATCGTGCGTATTTACATACTTTCACACCTGAATCCATACAGGGCTAGGTTGAGATATATTAAATACTTAAAATTTGCCAATTAAAATTTAGTCCTACTAACGTAATAGGGGCCAGCCTATTGCTATCAACCTGGCACTGTATGACTATACACTTACTGTCTGATAGATAACAGTCCTCTTACGACACCTCCGGCTAGAGGTGGGGTGGCCCTATTTTACTCTACAGCTCCTAAAATTTGGTCTCACTAACGTTACAGGATGTAAGTCTATTGCCGTCGAGCGGGCTATATTGAAATTTAAATTTAATGGAAATTTTGCGAGTATGTTGAAAGGATGCAATGGAAACAAAGGAGTAGTATATACGGATGGATTGGGAAGTATAAGGAATAGCTCTAAGACGTCGTTCTAAGACGTCGACGCTGACAATTATTTAATTGGTACTATAATAATATACTACTACAACTTAATGCATAGTATTTAACCTTAACTACAGCAAAAAATTGCGATGTATTATACAGTATACGCCAATGATTGCCACTAGTATTGTATGTTAATTCCAGTCCACCCTAAGAATATCTGATAAAGATTGTTCTAAGTGATGAGTGACGATGATCTACCTAACTCTCTACTTTTAAAACAAAAGAAAAGAAAAAGAAACAAAGAAAATACACATGTTTAAGACTTCAAAAATAAATAATGACACACGGATAAATAATTTATTTTTTGTATTCTTTTATGGCTTTAAAAAAGACAACTCCCGCACTAGGATTAATTCCTGTGTAGCGGGGGACCTTACAAAAATTCAACCAAGAGACACAAAGAACACCCAGACTCAGAGCAACAATTTGAGGATTACACAAAGTGTTGTCCCTTGCGGATCAAACCCACAATACTAGTCGCGGTAGCGTGGTGGCGAGATGTCCAATTGAACCGCTACGCCATCCGTGCAGTGAATATAATAATAGCAAAAAAACAATAAAAAAATTTATAAAAAATATAACAATATTGAAGTCTGCGAGCGTGAAAGAATAAACCATCGCAGAATACTGCACACAATTAATTAACAAACCAAAGGACATGTATGTACTATTAGAAACCCGATTTATATTATAATATATTCGGAAAAGGGCTATACAGAGTTATGAACCATAATTGTGTACGTACTCGTAATGGACACTTACCTATTCATTGTAAGTACATACGCCTATCTCAATTTAAATAATTATGTATAATGTAGTACCTCATGTAAACATACCTCACCCACCTTGAGATGTAGAAGTAGATGTTCAGAGAAATTGTTAGGACTTATACTGGACGCACATTTTCGCCATCGTCCTACGCGACAAAATATTCATCCCCATCACCTCGATGATTGGCACTCCACCACTTTGCGCTTCACCAAGAGAGAAGCTTTTTGCCTCGCACAACCAGCCTATGGAACAAATTTTCGCATGCCGTATTTGCGGACCGATATGACCTTCAAACCTTCAAAAGAGCGTACTCCTTCCTAAAAGGCCGGCAACTGTGCACTTGTGACTCTTGAGTTGCAGGTGTTCAAAGGTGGCGGTAGTCACTTACCATCAGGTGACCCGCCTTCTCGTTTTTCCCCTATCGCATAAAAAAAACTCATAATTGCATCTAGAATGACTATACAGTTGGCATGAAAAAATAATTACTTTAGCGAGCTATCGATAAAATACTTTTCCTTAGCCACAACACTACATAGACGTGTCGCTTCATTTTCCCACTTTCCCTCAGTTTGTCTGCAACGCGTGGACGGTTAACTCGTTCCAAAATTTCGCTGCTCCGCGGCTCTATTATAACCCTTTATTGACATTTCAATCACGCGATTTCAAAATAAAAAGTTTACCAGGACTACTTAAAAAATGTGACTGGGGACGGCTGTATCTATGCAAAGAGGAGGTGACACTAACGAGTAAGTATTATTTGAAATTTAAAAATCATTCCATTTCTTTTGTTCAATTAAATTAAGGATAATCACAGTTATTATTGTTTAAAAGCGGTTCCTTACTGCCTAATGAGATTTTAGTTAGAGGTTCATTTACGAAAATGTAATATGGATTCGACTTTTAGTTCAAATATTTACGTAGATTAAGGTCGTTCACTAAACCCCATCGAATTTGTGGGTTGTGCCGTATTGTCAGTAGGTAATCATCGTTTGGTACACTTTTTATAATTGTTTGTACATACAACATCGATTCTAATCACTGTATATTATGTTTTTTTAAATTATGTAATGGAACCATTTATATGATCATTATTTCTACATATACATATATTAGTAGGTAGATAGATTAGTATTACTTAGTTAATCCTATGCAAAATAGAGTACTTGAATGTATCATGTACTTGCTTAAGTCACAGTAGTAAACTAATCAAGAATATCAGGAAAACCCGATTCGTTACCGATCCATAAATGAGTTGTCTTATGATGGATACTTCATCCCCTAAGCATTAGATACTGCAGTAAACTGCAGTGCAGTGCTACCCATTGCAGATCATTTAAGATAATATTTACATTAGAAAAAATAAATTGTCTGCTGAATTTCCGTCGGATGCTTTGTCCATATTTAATATAACCTCTGTACACGAGGGTGATCGGAGAACATTCAACTTGAGGTTCGTCGATACTACAGCTGTTCTTGTTCAAACTAGGATATAAGGAGATAGCGAATAGATGCTGACACGCTTATTGATAACAAGCCTGTCTCCTTGAAGTCTGGTGCAACCACAACATCACAAAATTTACGAAAGTCCACCCTGTTAAATGTTTTTTTTTTCCAATATTCTTCTATGGTAGAAAAGTGGACGGTTCGTCGTCGATGTAAAATTGATCACTAGAAAAGGGGTGCTGGCGTCGACTGCTGCATGTCCCTTAGACATTATTTCTGGCGAAAGTTATTACTTAATTATATTATAATTTTAATTATCATCGATTGTGCAAATACGAATCCTCAAATACTTTATTTTATTATAGTTTAGTTTGGTATACCCCATTGCTAAGATATTGCTTATCGGCTTGATACCTTGGTGGTTCGTAGAGATATAGTTTTACTCTGCATTCTCTGTCGCTTGTATCATGGAGAGTGTTCAGAGGAATTGTGTTCGGACTTATACCGGCCGCAGGTTTCCGCCATCGCTTCAAAATGTACATCCACATAACCTAGATGATTGGCATTCCCGCACTGTGCACTTCTACAGAAGCTTTTGCCTTGCACAATCAGCCTGTGGAATAAATTGTCGCCTGCCGTATTTCCGGACCGATACGACCTTAAACCATCAAGAGAAGAGCGTACTCCTACTTCTGCTAGCCGCCTGCCTTCGTGCTCCGTCCGACCGTTCCGACGTGTCTGCTCGTTTGAGTCCTATCCCATAAAAAAATAATGACTGTCGCAACTGGCCTGTCATATGTCAAATTGTTAAAAAAAGTAATTTAAACTAGATACATATATCGTATAGATTACATTCTTATAGACCTTTTTTGTGAAAAAATACAAAGTTTGAAAACCTATCAAATTAAGGGTTGAAACTTCGTCCCGTCTATGTACGAATCTTTTTACTAGAACACACTTTATTGTATTATATACACTTAAGAGTATGTGACCAAACACGTATATTCGTTTAGTTTCCGCTCTGCTAATGGAAAACAGTCATTCGTACTCTCCTTACATAATCCATAATCCTACATCAGATCAAAAATGTAGCTAGGTCCAATCCAAACTTTTAATCTTGTGTCGTAAATATGTTTTTATTGAACATATATTTTAACCAACTAAGAAAATTAAGTTGTTTATCAAACTATACGAGGCCTGGCGTATCTTCTGCGAAATGGGAAAGTAGACTTCTAGAGACTGGAGAAATTTCACACCCGTTTGGATGTCCAAACTGAATTTGTGCCATGGAACGGACCATGCCTAGAAGCTTTCCATCGTACAGTGAGGTAGAGTTCCTTTGAAGAAACTGGTGTGGTAGTACCTATCTACCAGTTTAAAGATTACAATATAATTATGTCACATACTTACACAGTTTCTATAGTTTCTGTCTTAAATAAATAAATAAAATAAAAATTGTATTTTGGTAACCAGACTGCTGATAAACATACTTATATATTTCTAAATACATACATATTATAGATAAATAACATTCAGACAGAGCAAATGATCGTGCTCATAACACAAATATTTGTCCCGGGTAGGAATCAAACCTACCACTTCGGAGTCAAAGAGTTAGCAGTCAGGATCGCTAGCCGCTGGACCAACAGGCCGGTCTTTGTCAGTCTTCTAAGTTATACTAATTAATATTCTCACAAAATACAACCATAAATTCTGCTGTTCTCGTTAAAGTAAGTAATTGGCGTAAGCAGATAATTTAGCTCGACAATGTTTCTTAATAGCTGTTTCAGTCACCTACCCTTCATTAATTATCGAAACCATTGTTATTCACTTTATATAAGTTACTTAATATGACATACCTATGTTTACAGGCTTTGTTGTAGAATTTTAAGATATACATAATCACCAGTGTAAGTCTTCACCACCTTTACAAAGATTTTACGGCCTTACGGGAGTATTTTTTCCAGGTGTCGTATCGATGAGGACTTTTCACATTTCATTTATGATGGTGTTTTGAGCAATCCTACCAATTTCCAACTGGGTGCGAGTTTTTGTAACCTCGGATGTCTAAATTGACCGGACTACTAGTACTAGACCTTTAAACAATTTAGTTTTTTGAAGTAAAATCTTCTTAAGGCGCGTTGAGCATCTTTTTGGGTAAACAAAAATCATGGAACTCGTCATCGTCACCGAACGCTTTCCATGATCTATATGTTTACTGTGTACTTATATATGTGTACTTTTTGGGTGAACAAAAAGCGCCAAAGCCTGTATTTACCCAATACAACGCGTTACAACATCTTACGTTGCCTTCATCATTCAATCCGTATTAATATAAATTTCCATTTAAATATATTATGAGACCTAAAATATGAATATAGATTTTCAACCCCTAATTTAAAGAGTAGCATTGCCGTCTCTAGCATTTAAATGTTCCTATAGGTTTTTAAAAAAATCTGCGATAAAAAAACAAACATGACTATACTCTTTTATTGAGTCAATTAACACTTACAAAAAGTTATATACTTTGATATAAATTTTGAAAATAAGGTTTTTGGTCCATAGAATTCCCAGCTGAAAAACATTATAATTAAATTAAAGCGTGTCTGCCTTCAAAGTGGTGACTTCGTGTCGTCCATATTTAAAAAAATTGTACATATAATTCATGAGAAACCTCTTCATACAAAATTCATGAATTATCCTAATATGTTTGGTGAAGTGTAAACGCGTGTGTAACACGCAAATACAATATTTTGGATAAGTAAAAATATTTTCGACGAATCTTATATTCAACACGCGACTGTGACTGTACTCAGTTCAGTTCAGATCAGTAATCAGTTACAGTGATCTATCCTATATTTTTTTCAACTCAATTAAGGTGAAACGAAATGCCAGGAAATGACATGTAGCAATTTTAGTTCTGTTTCTTTAACGTCATTTACTTACTAAAATTCAATAAGCAGGGGCTGAAACTACTGATGCAGCATCAACCCATCTGATAAATAATAAAAAAAACAGTGCACAAAATTATCTTGCTTACGTTTAGTACACACATACACTCAAGCCGTTATCCACGAAGGGCCCAAACCCCACATTTTGCTTAAGCTAAAGCTAAGCTTCGCTTAAGCTTATTGCAATCATCTGGACACTTTTTTGAATAAGATGGCAATATGTGGAGTATATTGACAGTAAAGGAAGGATTGAAAGAGATGTTGCTTATGAAGATAGATTAATAAGTAATGCTCAAGCAAGTCAGGGTCGCAAACGAAGTATAACTGACTGGTACCGGACAGTTCGAGCCCTCTAACTAATATGTCATTATAGTGTATATTAAAATGAAACGTAGATCAAGAGCTCCATAAATGAAACAAGAGTAATTATTTAACAGTGTGTAAAATTTCTTTTAGATCCAATTGTGTTTTGGAACATTTTGGAACGTAAAACTAAGCTTTGTATAATACACTATGAAAAAAATGCAAATCCAATATGGCCGGCAACAAAATAGCGGATACACATTACAAATACAATTTTTTTCCCAACCCCTCAATATGGGTATCAAATGGAACGGCTTGACCAGGAGAATTCTGAACACGAGGACTAAAGTCTTTAGAAAGAATTATTAAAATCGTAACCTGATTAAATATGTAAATATTTAAAATGAAAGAAAATTTCACGCCGCCCACGATTTTATATTTTTCTTTTATCATTATATATTATCTTTATATCTACATCATTATTATGTTTATTTTCGATGAAAACGTTTCACTTAAAAAAAAAACACTTTTCTTTATTTTGTTGTGTTTTTATTGTGTTGTTTTATTTCTTAAAAAATCTAATCTGCTACTTGAAAAGCCCTGATCAATGTATTGTCCGATTCCTAATATTAAATACTTATATTCGTATTTTGCTCAATCATTATACGTAGTACGAGTATTTGAATTCCTATTACGAATAATACTTAATACTCATAAAAATAGCCTTAATTTTCATTCGAAACCTTATATGGAACTACGATTCTAGTGCTAAGAAGCTAAGAGACTTTTAAACGCAAACAGTCAGACAGATCAAGGTTTATCAAAAGTATAGTTATTTCATCAAGGTATTTAAAATAATACTTTTTTGTTATATACCAATGAAAACAACAATCGGCTTCATTACAAAATAACAAAATAATTTAGCTCCCCCCGCTGTTTACACGTTGCCATGTTGAATAAACAAAATGTTGATAGATGAAGATAGATACATACATTCATTTATTATGCTATTAAACAACCATGTTAACCACTCAGTAATTAGAATCAGAGTGGATATTTTATCGTTCATATACCTCATGCTTAGAACAATATATTATATAATATATATGCATTCAGCTAATTATCGTGTACTGTTTCTACATACATAAATACATAATATCACGCCTCTTTCCCATAGAGGTAGGCAGAGACCACTTCATTCCATTTTCTACGATTCTGACATACCTTTCTCGCTTCTTCAACTTTCATTCCGTTCCGCATACAGGCTCGTCGGTTAAAGGTACTTTTGACCTGGCCTTTGCTTAGATTTTCTTGGACTTGGTCCAAGAACATTCGCCTAGGTCTTCCTCTTCCGACAACTCCATTTACCTTTGTCATATAAATACCTTTTGTCAACCTTCTTTCATTCATCCTTTCGATATGCCCGAACCAGTACAGCATACTTTTTTTCTATTTTAGTCACTACATCCTCTTTCTCACCACACTGATCCCTTATCACACTATTCTTCATAGTGAGGAATAGTGTGATTCTACATACATGTACTAATATCTGTATGACTCATGATAAAAGAAGCGTTTTTATTAAGATTAGTCGATATAAACAGTACATCATGTTTATGTCAGTATATCATGTTTCTTCCTTGACTAAGAAATATATTTTTACTAAAAGCTGAAATAAGGGATAAATATTCAATAGAGAATTTTTATATCTAAGTCTGATCACACGTTTTCAGCTCGATACATGTACACGAGTCGTCCACGTATTCAATTTTACTCTGATTACAGCATTCTGAATTTCGTATCTCTTTGTGTACCAAATAAGATTTAACGACGCTATAAAAACCAATATTACTTAAATACATCTGACTCAAGTTTATTTCTGAAGAACAGGATTGATTATTCATTAATTATACAAATATAGAAATTGTTCAAAATTTTTAATAATTTAAGTTAAATCTACAAAAATGGAAAAAGATTCTTTATTAATTTCTAGGGACAGTGTTTCAGGGATTATTTGATTTATTATTTTCTTTCTTCTAATGCATTATACTCACACTCGAGTACTTTTATATATTTATATTTTTCTTTTGCCAAGCAATAACAGACTGATGATATGTTTTAGGACACTCTTAATATTAGAAGTTTTATAGTAAAATTTTATTTCCAGGTGAGGAGAACTGTCTCCTCGGCGACCAGATGGTCAGTTTTAGTGTTGACGGGAGCGAGAGAAGGCCACGAAAATTGCTTCCCACGGTAGCCCAGCGCGTGCGTATATCGCCTACCATAAGCTTGGGACAGGTATGGAGACGCAGACTGCCACGCCGCAAACAGAATGCGAATGTGGTGTACACCCTTCGGTCTTCTACCTACTGGCCACCTTGCTTCTTACCAGGTTAGTTATAGTGCTAACAAAAACAAAAGAAAAAAGGATTAGCCTAAAGCGTTACCTACATGAACGTAAGGAATCGGAAGTTCCAAGTATTGGGACTCTTTATCCTTTCCATGTTTTACCATCAAATACAAATGTCCCCCTAGATGTACACTACATGACTACCCAAAAAAGAGTGTAACGTTTTTAGTTTATTCCAGCGACTTCGGCTAATACAGAAACGTGGTAAAATTATGCTTATATTTTAAGTTAGACTTCTAGCAATACAACTGCGAAAACTGCATTAAATTCCATGCAGTTGTTTTTTATACACACACTCTCTGACAAAAAAAAAATAAAAAAAATTCCTACGGGTTTCTTTTCAATACCTATCTATAATGTACAGACACCAGCTTGGTACAATTTCATTATATGTATAGATATAGCAGATTGGGATTTACGGGGTATTACAATCACCACATGATACCTAATCACACCTGCTGTAAAATTTATGTAATAAAAACCGATAGAACGGCTGTATGCTACATTATTAGAAGTTTTTTTAGACAAGTACGTCCGTTTTTTTTTTTATTTTTTTTTTATATTATCTAGTAAGTTGGTAGGGTTACCACACATTCAACACACTTCAACACTAAACATCACATCACTCCCCTACGCTATATATGTAAGCCGATTACCTACTTTTACACAGTGTCAGAAGTTGAATCCATAAAACCGTTTCTAGTTCACTTCTTAGTTTCCTTTCATATTCTATCTATTCCGATAACAATAAAAATCACTTCCCATATTTCAAACGTCAAATCGATGTCGCTAGTACTATGACAACCTCACTCAAGCTTTCCGCTTGACATTTTCGAAATGTCTTTATTTTTTCATTTTATCCTTATGATAACTACTGGGTCCGACCCACCGTTGCATCGAAAACAGCGGTAGGATGACGGCCCGAGGGGGTTTTCCACACGTTAAAAAAAACACTGAGCAAAGCATTGTCGACTAATTTTGCCAGCTTCATATTTGTACTTTGCTATTTCTCTAAATAAATGCTGCTAATAGGTAATACTAATATAATAAGTAACAAAGTAAAAAAAAAGCACAAACGTACATATTCCTAATATATATCTTACTTCTAGTGAATACATTCTATTTTGCCTTGGTAGTCAGCGAGTCTTAAATCAATTTAGATAAGTTACTGATCACACAAAGAAATTATAGACGGAGCCAGTCGACGTCGAGTGGATTGAGTGCTCTTGTCAGATCCAGAAGTCATAACAATTAGGTCAAGTATATAAAATTTCCTCTAGCTATTGGTTTTATATCTCATGAATGAGCAGTATCTATTTGTAAACATATTATTTATCTACGGTAATAATAAGCGTTGTGTGCTAAAAAAAGATAAAAATGTGAAATATTGCAGTAAATACTTATATCAGGCGGTCTGAAGAACAGTTATTTCAATCGTTATAAACATCATCATCTTTCAGCCTATCGCAGTCCACTGTTGGACATAAGCCTTTCCTATAAATCTATAAAATCAATAAAACCTTCTTCAGGTTGGCATATAGTTCAACTAAATAATATCAAACACCTAATCTATTAAATTGTATAGAATCAATGACAAGCTATATTAAGAACGTCTGCAAACCGAATGATATCTGAAATCTTCCGTAGAGACCGTCTATACGAAATTATTTTTTTGCCATTAGAGTACATACATACATAAACTGAAACCTGTCTACCCCAAGGTATAAGACGGATGCATAATTAACACCCACACTTTGCCAGTTATAATTGAGGAATTCGGGATCAAGTCGGGGTCGCATATGTATAACTTGAACCCAGCCAGTTCCAGTACCGAGAAGTGCGAACCCTCTAACTGGTAGAGTAAGGTTTTCAAAGCTGCTAGTTTTATTTTGCTTTTATTGAGGTTATATTTCGTGAGGTTGGATATATTTTTATTTAAAGTAGGTGGTATATAGGTCGCATATTGAAAGTTCATATGGTTAATGTACTATGTTGGACCGAACCAATAACAACTTCAATTTACGTCCGACGCCTAAAGTTACCTATTGCTTCGAATGCTTGTATTTTAATACAATTTACAGTCTTCTAGAACTAGATGTGCTTACGATTATTACAGTAACATAATATTTATCTTCTACTACACACACAATACACGGCGTGTGCTACTACGTTGAACAAAGAAATGTGTCTAATGCATTGCTTTAGTGGTCTAAAACCATCTTCCCATGCCTTTCTAATAAAACCGGTTTAGGGTACACCTAGGGTTGGATGGTTTTAAAGTCTATAACGGACGTAGGTAATTTTTATTGTATTTTATATATGTATATATATAGATAACATTAATACAACATATTAAGCAGTGAATGTTTACATACTATCTGTTTAAACATGTGTCCAAAGACTATTCACGCAAAACAAAACAAAAATAAAAACACACCGAGCTACGTAATACAACGACGACAAATACGCAACATTTATCGTAAAGCGATAAATGTTGCGTATTTGTTGTAAACATAAAGCGATGCCATGATACAATCCAATTTATTGGACTCAAATCTAAGTCAAATTGGGTCATAAAATATGTATCTAGATCACTAACATCATTACGCGTACATTAAAACTACCAGTTTTCATTATTCACTTTTCAAACATACTTTAGTGCAATTAACACCAGTGTAAAAAAAACTGTGAAAGTGGTAATATCCTTCTAATGATATTGCTGTAGTAGTTGTCAAAAATATTCCATTTTGTTATCTTTGTCCTAACTTTTAGCTATAATGTATTTTTAATGATATTCGTATTATTTGCTCAGCAAGATTGAGGTCGAGTTTCCTTGTGTCCAAACTAGGCTGCCAAACTGTTTAGGCCACAAGGAAACTTAATTCCTCTTAGCCAAATACTTCATCTTAGTTATACATACTAACGAATTAACACTAACGAGTTTATATACATTCAAAAGTAATATAATGGCACTATTGCATTTTTTGGCAATCTCCTTATATAGGATATTATCTCCAAATATTACTTAATAAAAAAAAACAGACATCTTTACAATTAACAATATTTGATTTTGGATTAAGTCTGCAATCGGACTAAATAGATAATGATAGTTTCATTTATGGAGCGCGAAGGTGGGAAAGTTGTAGTGCCTGATGGGCGTCGGTATTATAAACTGCGACGGTATAAAAACGGTAATACTAATACAACTGCAGTAAAGTAAAACTACAAAAATGTCGTGGCTCAATCACTCTCGCAGTACGTATTACTTTTAAAAACTTGAAATGCGAATTGTAGGTAGGTATTTGCGTAACTCTGACCATACTGCCGCAGGAAGAAATGAAAGGAAGTTAGTAATATATTGAAAAAGATGCGTTAAAGAAATTCTAAGTTGTAGTAGTTTCGACATTAAATGATCATTTTTTGAATGATTATATCCTGATTCTTGACTAGGTACTGTTGATATTATTTTTAGTAGTAAATTACTATTCGGTGTGGTATTATTTGTAGTTAGGTTACGAAAAATTAAGTTTCCTAAGGTTATAGCCCCTACGTATACCTCTTACAGTAAAGATGCTGTTTTAAATCTTGTTAAACGCCTTCAAATAAGACGAAATTCTGATTTCGACTGTTTCATTTCGTGTGTATGTCAGGCGATATCTTAGCCATTTATGAACCGATTTCAATATATTCCTAATTATTTGGTTAAACTCAAGGTAAATTAAATTTTAAGCAGACTATTCCACCTATAAGGATGAAAAGTATATAGCTTCTTACAATTTAACATGATAGATGCATTGAAATCATTTATATACCCTATTATACAGTTAATATAAATTATTCAACTTTTGATTATTTCTACAAATAGATTAGGGAGTATAAGCAAAAGCTGAATCAAATCGAGGTCGCACATCTTTAACTCGGAACTGGCCGGTGCCGAAAAGTTCAAGCCCTTTGACTGATAGAACAGAGCATAGGTCTTACATATATAGGTAATATATGTATCTTGCCTATAGTTGATAGGGGGGTACAGGTTAATGCTGCTTATTTCGATTTTCAAAAAGCTTTCATCCTGGTTAATAATTACTCTGAAAATTAGTAGCCATTGGTATTATTTCGAAACTATTGAGATCTCTTGCAAGCTACATGAGAGATAGGTGACAATATGTAGACTATGACAATCTCAGCTCTGAACCTTACTTAAAACGATCTTTAGTAAGTCAGGGAAGCAACCGTTGACCGCTCGCATTAATATTAATGATAAATGATCTGCCGAAGGTACAGCATGCCAAATGTTTACTGTTAGCTGACGACCTTAAGAGCAAAAGTCCCCTTACGTAACTTAGACGATTGCATGCAATTACAAAACGGCATTAATGGGTAATGAAAATGAGTCAGGACCACCTTTTGGAATTTAATAACTCGAAGTGTGTGGTAATCAATTTCTGTCGTTCTCTAAATACGCTACAATACACAGCACCCTCTTAGACACGTCTGAGGTAATAGCACACAGAGGACCATATTGTTGAAATATATAAAAACGTGTACCGAAATTTTGTAGAATTTGTAATAAGTAGGACTATTTTTTTTTCTAAAATTAAGGCAATCATTGCGCGTTATAATGACTGACTGGCCTGTTGGTGTAGTGCTTGTGCCTTAAATATTTGTGTGATGAACCCAGACACAGAACAAATGATCATCATTTGTTCTGTGCCTGGGTGTAATTTATCTATAATATATATGTATTTAGAAGTATATATTGACCATGGTTACCATAGTACAAGCTCTGCTTAGTTTGGGATCAGACGGCCGTGTGTGAGATGTGTAAAAAAAAAAGAGGGTGAGAAGTTAGTTAGGCTCATAAGAGCAAGTTACCTTCAACTTTACATTCTTAAGGTACTACGAGCAAACTTTTATAATGTAGCTTTGTTAGAGTTATTGCTATGTCCCTAACAGGTAAGTTTAGCGATGACTTAGGCTACTATTGCTGGAGTTGCCGAAAGCGAGAACAAATCTGCTGAAGGAGTCGCCTCGCACTCGCACTCTAAGCGTTCTCAATCTCATACACTACAAATCAGACCTATTCATTTGTAGTTTGAGTCAATTTCATAGAGTACCACTAGCATATTTTACTACTGTAATTATATTAAATTAAATAGGTATACTGAATTTTTTTAAAGTTATATGTCATTTTTTCTTATTGGCTGTGCCGTCACATTAGGATTTATCCAGTAAAGCTAGTATAAGTTTGATACTATTGTATAATATAATTATATTATATAATATATTTTATAATAAAAACGCAGAAAAAAGATATTAAGCTCTCCTCAATTACCACACTCAAGCCTTATTTACTTACTTTGCATAAACGTAACCCTTCCTCCGCTTAAATATTTAACGAAAACTCTCCAGCAAAGTAGTTTTCTCACAAGATTTTCCTCTTATTTCTACTCGCAGAGCAATTTTAATATTTTCATATTTACGGTCCCCTTTACCAGAACAAATGTTTTGTCATTATCTTACATTTCTTGGAACAAATAATTTGGGAAATGCGCAGCAGAGGGCGAATAAAAACATATAGTTAATGATATAATGTTAGATCTTTGTTTTGAAATTAATTAATAAGAAGCTGTGGTCAATAAGGTGCTATTATATTTTGCCATTGATGGAAACTTTGCCTATTCTATATTAGTAAAACTAATATTCCCGCTCAAACGAGCAAATCTAAAAGAAAATTGTTCAGTAACTATTACAAAGAAAAACCAAATTAGATAATAATAATTAGGTAACTGGCTTAAGGGCCTGATGCAGAAAGCAGTCCTTCTTGATACGGCATGTATTGTGAGGAGGTTCCTGTCTTTGGAGCCCCTCTGGAAAGATTATAATATAACTTTTTTATGCAAGTATATTCATTTTTTTAAATATAACTCCCGCACTAGGAATAACTCTTGGCACTTGTCACTTTGGAAATTAAATAGGAAAATTTGGAGTTATTTGAAATGAAGAGCGATCCGAGCGTCCAACATGCTGGTCCTGTTCCATAGGACAATTTTAAGACAAAATCAAATTGGTTGCTAATTGTATTGTATATATTTTTTTTGTAACATTGTTTTACACGTTTTTATTTTAACTCACACACTGACTTATTACTTGTTAATATTCTCTATAACTATGTTAATCGTATACTTCTTTTACTATGTTTATTAATGTGTGAGCACCATGCATCTATCATAAAATTAATTTATCCGTCGTTGCTTCGCTTTAATTCTTTTTACCTATTTTAGTATAGTGATATTGTTTTGGGTGCATCGTTAATTATATATAATGATTGACTTGACAAAACATTTTAAAAGAGTAACTTTGGAGTTTCTTGCCCATTTTTCTCCATACGAAACCACATTTTGGAATGGGCGACTAGAACCAATTCTATTTAAATGTAAATGTTTACGTTCAAAAGTGCATTTTGGGCCTATTTGAAATTAATGCTTTGAATTTTGATTTTTTTTTTGAAGGGAGGATAAAAATGGAGGGAAATTGATATTGCTCATACAGATGGATTGGGGAGTATAAGCAATAACTCTAGCAAGTCAGGGTCGCATACCTATAACTAGAATTGCCTGGTGCGGGAAAGTCTAAGTCCTTTTTCTAGGTTTAAGTGTGTTTCTTAGATAGAGAAGATAATTTTATTAAGAATTAAAAGGATATTTTAGAAGTTAGTAAATATTTTATCTGTTTTCGGAAATATACATTACATACATACCTACCAATATGCAAGGGCGAAATAAATTATAGAAACATCCATATTTTCCTAACATATAATTACATAACAGATATAGCTAATTGGCGTTGGCGGGACACTTTGGGAATTTCAAATTGAAAATTAGGAGTCAAGAAAATTTAAAGATTAATAGACAGGTATAAAGAGAAAGTAAATGAAGTAAACGGATTCAGGAAAGTGTCATCAATGGCTCCAGTAGATCACGGTCGCATACTCAAACGGGCCGTTGCCGAGAACTTCGAGCCCTGTAACAAAATGTATCACCGACTGTAATTTAAAGGTAAGGTCATTAAAATGTAGTGTAAAGAGAATTCGATCACGGGATTTTTAAATAAGTTGATAAAAATGTGCGTAAAGCGAAACGCACTTACCTTTATTTGACGGTTTGACAGCCATCTTTGATTACACAGCTGATTTCATTTGTTTTTGCTAACGAGCGGTTTACGTCGTGTAAGTATTGATATTTTTTTGTTAATTGGTAATAATCAACAATATTATTAAAAAAACAACAATGCATTAATGCTTCTGAGTAAATGTAGATGAAAAACAACAAGTGTTATTTTCTAGAGCTCTAAGAGGTAATGTTAATATCCTACATAGACTTAAATGTTTAGGTTTAAGAAGTAAACAATGCCACTAACCAAAGTAAGTTTTTATGTCAAACATAAAAAAGTTGAAGATGTTTCGTCAGTGTGGAATAATTTTTTAGTCGATAAAGCGGGTAGCTCAGCACAATGTAAGTGTTGCTCACTATTTTAAAGACCTTAGGAGGATCGACCAAAGGCTTACATAGTCATCTATCTTCAAAACATTCCATGAAAGTAGATTCTGCTAAGGTGTCCTCTTCAACGGGCCAAAATAATGAAGGACCGCCTATGAAAGGAAAAGTCGCCGACTATTTTGTGTAAACTGATACTCATGACGATATTTTGGCCCGCATGACTGCTTTAGATGGTTTTCCGTTTAGCGTATTTGTGACATCAAAAGATTTAAGATCGTTACTATTAGCAAAAGGTTACACAGACTAACCTCAATCTGCCTCAACAATCCTCCACAGAGAAGTACACTACAGCCGAAAAAAAAAACAAATAACAGCTGAACTATCAACATTAAAAGGAGGAGGACAACAATTAAGTGAAGTTTTGATGAATGGAAGTCTAGCTCTTATAAGAGATATATGAATTTAAATACTCATTCAGTCAAAGAAAAGTGACAGTTGGGACTTATTTGAATTAATGAATCGCTGACAGTCGTAACTTGTGTTTGTACTTTAAAAAAGCAGCTTTCTGAGTTTCATATCTCACTAGATACTGATATTGTGGCAATAGTGTCTGATAGTCAAAATGTCATGCTGAAGGTAGGAAGGTTGGATTTATTGTATAAAAAATACCTGCAAATGAACCTACCAGTGATGATATTGATGACTCGGATGATGATAATGAAGAAATAGACTCAGGATTAGTCATTGAAACTAGAAATGATCGGGATTTCACTAATGATCATAATATTAATGAATAAGTCAAAAAGTTCGTAAAGTGATTCTTATTTTCAAAAAAACATCCTTGAAAAATGATAATATACTTCAAAAATATGTTAAAAGAGAACATGGAAGAGAGCTTAATTTACTGCTCGACTGCAAAACACGTTGGAATAGTCTCTTTATAATGCTGGAGCGATTTGATCTTTTAAAAAATAGCATAAAAAAGGCACTTATTAATCTAAACAATTCTGTACAATTTGAGGAATCAGATTTTCAACTCATTAATGACATAAGCAAGGTCTTGGCTCCAGTTAAGTTATCTGTAGAAGCACTTTGTCTTTCTGACTCCAATTCGTGCACGGCTGATGCGATATTCAAGTTTCTTTGTCAACAATTGCTTGAAAGTTATTCAATTTTGAATCCTAGATTGAAGACACATTTATTGAACCGCATAAAAGATCATCGACGAAATGAATTAGGTGAAGTATTAAACTATCTACAAAATCCTCATACTAAGAAGACTGAGAGTAATAATTTGGATACTAATTGTGATGTTAAGGAGTTGTTTTCAAGTCCAAGCAAGACGGCAATAAAAAACAGATGATTACGTTATCTGAAAAAATTAAAAATAATTATAATGAAGAAAATGACATGTAGATTGAACCTACGTTAAACTATTAAAACTGATTTAATATTAAAAGAAAAGCTTCGGAACGAAATAGAAAACAGCATGAAACACATTAAATCCAGAAACATATAAAGAAACTCATTTTTCTAAAATCATTAAACAAGAAATGATTTTTTTGAGGCTAGTTCCACTCGAGGTTATAATTTGGAGAAGACCTGTAAAATTTTTTTGATTGATGATTCCTCTAACTTCCATCGAGCCTGAACGTGCTTTTTCAGCCTCTTAATATTTGTGCAACAAATTGAGAAGTATGCTTGCAGATGAGACGTTGGATACGTTGTTATTCCTTAGATTTTATTTTCGTGGTTTAAATAAGTAATTTATAAAGTTTCTGGTCAATTTAATTTAAACACATATGTACCTATAAACATTGATCTCTTTAGCATATAGTCTTTTTTATAGTTTATCTAAATAAGTCTAAAGAAGTTGATTTTTTGAAGTTTATTGTTAGTTTCATAAATTATTAACAGAAGTGCCTAGTTTGTTTATTTTATAAGAAGAAAGTCTAATTTTGTTTACCCGCCTTTTTGAAGATTTAAAACTTAAATATTCTATGTCCTCACAAAACTAAATGATAAATAAAAAATTGATTTTGATATGTTTTACCGTCTTTTTGTTACCACTTTCCATTACCAATACAATCCCGGGACTATCCCGGGATCCTAAGATTAACTGTAGATAATCCCGATATCCCGGGATTAGAAAAATCGACCGGGATCGAATCCTCTAAGTGTAAATAAAGCACATTTACAACTACTATCACCGTTTATAAAATAGATTTTATCTATACTCGACGCGCCTGAACACACAAAACGAGATAAATACATGCGTATATGTTAACATTATTGGAACAAAGGCATTGAGGCAAAATAGCCTGAATAAATATTGTTAGATCGTCCAAACGATGTACCGGCCAGCCATTATACTTACTAATTAAACTCGCCACAATAATATGTAAAACTTTTTCAAACTTATGTAGAGATACAGTCTAGTGATAGATATAGCTAAAGGTCGTGAGTTTGATTCTCGCATAGGACAAAATTTTGTGTGACCCACATATCGTAGTCTAGGTGTTATTTGCGTGCATTGTTTCACTGTTGCTCAAGCCGCTCGCGGTATATGTTTAAGTATAAATGCAGGAGTTGGCTTCTTATGAAAAAAAAAATTATTAATTTCAAATCGAACTTCCCACGTTCGAATGTTACGTTGATGTAAATAAATATCTGTTTTATCTAAGTTTCGAATGATGTTGTGATCCAAGTGTGTAACTAGGCGTGGTTCACTGCTGTCCCTGCAACTGTTCAAATGAATTTAAATAAATTATTTGAAATCGTCTTATTAATTTTTTTGATTTATATATATATTATAGGGGAAGAGACGAATAGTTGGGTCACCTTATGGTAAGTGACAACCGCCGTAAGAACAAAATAGTCCTAGTATAGTGAGTAGTAGTGTAGTAGTGTAAATAGTAGTGTAAGTAAGTGAGCGTAGTAAAGCCTATGGAATACCTACGTTAACCATAGAACCATGAGATAGCTTACCGTTAATATCGACTTTCTGAATCCTATTACCCAGATAAGAAGTATGAAGATCCAGTGCCGTTATATAATTTCCCAATCAGAGTTTCATGAACAACATAATCAAAAGCCTTGGATAAATCGCAAAAAATACCTAGGGCATCGTAAGCATCCTTCTAGGCATCAAAGATACGTTTTACAAGCTCAACATCAGTTGTGGAGCGACCCCTTGTAAAACCGAATTGCTTTTTATGGAACGAATTATTATTATGAATGAAATTGATTTTAACAATTTAGACAGGAAGGGCAGAATTGAAATAGGTAGATTCTAGAATCTAAGGAGTAGATAACGAGATGGGAGAATACAGTTAAGAAATGATCAAGGAGGATCGTGACTACACGTCTTCTGATTTGATCATTCCCAATTTGATGGAGAGTATAATCTTTCTAATCTCACCCTCTGCAACTTTAGACCCGTCGAGTAATTTACAGTAGAATATTTGGTTTGGTGACTCAAATTAGCATATGTAGAGAATTGATGATTAATGTCATCCAATTCAACTGTTTCTTGCAGATCTTCGTTTACAAATGCCCAGGGTTTTAAGAAACTTCCAGGGGTTTGCAAGAGAAAAACACGTGAACTCAACGACGCATTGCTAAAAAAACCTACTTCATTATCCAGGGTCTCTTAAGTCTTATCTTCTTCATAGAAGCATTTATGTCGAAAAGGGTACGAACCGCATCATTTATAAGTGTAAAATTGTATACTAGTTATATTAAAAGTATCGAATTACGATTATTCCACATTAACGACAGGGTATTATTTATACGTCTGTGAAATGTACTTGGTGGTTTTGTGTTAATTGGTATATTTTTAGTTATAATTTTTATTTTTTAGCAAATTGTCCATTGATTTTGGATGTAACTGTAAAAATATTGCCCATGTATGTATATAATTGTATTCTTATGAGTATATTATGTATTAATTGTGTTTTTATGGGATCAGATCAGAGAGCTTCTGCTAGTTTGCCCCCTGCAAACGAGTAGACGGTCACCTGATGGTAAGTGACTACCGCCGCCCATAGGCACTCAAGAGTACTCGGTACGGGGTGCCCCTTTTTTTTTTTGTTTTTTTTTTACGTGTGGAAACCCCCTCGGGCCGTCATCCCACCGGGGTTTGCGGTGGAACGGTGTGTCGGAATCGAACCGACTAAAACCACACGGTGTGCCGTACTGCGCCTGAAGTAAGAGGGGTCCGGGAACGGCTTTAGTAAGTCATCCGGACCCCTCTTAGAGCCTGCCCGCACTATGCGGGCACCAACTGCGGGTAACCTATCAACTATATCAATAACGCGACGTCCAGACACACTCGGACCTCACCCCCTCGCGGCTGGCCACATGGCGGATGCAAGGGAAAACCCGTCCCGACCACCCGCGGCCACACTCAGGGTGGCATGAGGCGCTGGTAAGCGCGCCTCCGCCGCCCGATTCGCCGGCGACGGATTGGGTCCGAAGGGAAATCGTCCTCCCGGGCCCTCTCCGCCGTCTCCTTCTGCGAGATGACATCCTCGCAGAAGGTAGCGACCGCGGTTAAACTTCTTTCACTACCGGCCATGGAGCGTACTACGGCCGGTAGCGAGAGATTCTCTCCGATGACTGCAGTGAGGGCCCGGCGTTGCGTCGCCCACGCAGGGCAATCCGCGAGCGAATGCTGGGCCGAGTCCTCACTGCAGTCGCAGTGGTGGCAGACGGGACTCAATTCCCTCCTAGCGACCGAGTGCAGGTACTTTCCGAAGCAGCCGGGCCCGGAAAGAACCTGCGTCAGTCGGAAGGAAAGAGCCCCGTGTTGCTGCCCTGCCCATTCGACGATGATTGGCTGGAGCGCCTCCAGGGTGGCAAAGCCAGCACGTGGAGCCTCCAGCCGAGAAGACCACTGAGCCATCGTGGCTCGGCGGGTGGCTTCGCGCCATTCGCGCACCTCTTCGGGCGGGGGTTGACCACCGCTACCCGCTCGGAACTCAGCCGGCCGCTGATACACTTCGGCGAGCACTTCCGCCTCCAAATCCCGGTACGGGGTGCCCCTGCATAGAGATGAGAACAGTATTCCATATGTGGCCGAACCTGCGCGTTATAACGTTGCAGGCGGTAGGCTGGCCTGAAATACTGTCTCGATCTGTTGCGCTCACCAAGCTATTTCGAGGCTAATTTGGGCTTACCTTTGCAGTTGCAAAAAAAAAATACAAAAAAAATCGTATTTGTTACGTGATGTATCGTACAAACAATTCGGCTCTACAGATTGAATATATAAATATACAGACAGATTATAACATTCTTTCTTGTCACATCTTCATTTCTTTTTATCTTTCAGTCTTACTGGATAACAAGGACTGCGTAATTTATCGCTCTGCAGGATACTATCAAGTATGAATGTTAGACAGTCAGTAACTGTACTTTTATCCTATCAAAATAAATTAAATTCAATTTGAATAGCAAACTAAAGTTATTAAATTTTATGAGTGGTTTGGAAGGGCATTGAACTCCTAGGGTGTCTGACACTGCAGATTAATTCTCAATAGTTTTTATTGATTGAATTTAAAGTATTTTCAGCTAGACATTTTAACACAAGTCATTAAATAATGTCTTCAATAAGCTTATAGATAAACTAAAAATTTTTAGTAGCGCACTCCTGTGCCAGGTGCTAAAACGTTCATTTAATTATTGATACTACGAAATGCAGTTTAAAAAAAGTTGAGTTCTTTCGTCATCTTTTGAGTAAATGAGTTTCGACATACAAACGGGTAGTAACGGGATAAGTGACATCCCCCGCCCATGAACACTTGCAACTCAAGAGTAACATGAGTGCTGTCCGCCTTTAAGGGTAGGGGAAAGAGAAAAGCATGTGGGTGAGAGGGGAAGGGAAAGGGGTTTGAGCCCCCCAAAACCTTACTCACTCTGTCACATTATGCAAACATTGTTTAACAACCGGTTTCTTACTATAATAATCTATAATTGTTGGTATAATAATCTTTCTAATAATCTTTATACCAACAATAAACATTAATGCAATCAGTTTTTTATATATATTTTTTATTCGTTTTTTTTATTACTTCGTTCCGAGATTTTGCATCTAGTTCATGTAATGGTCATTGTTATAGAGCTGACATAAAACCCGTTTACGGTTTAACCTTTCATATGACAACAAGAAATAAAAGGAGTCTCTATGTGACATACACATAAGTCTAACTCAATGTTATAAAAGTAGTCAAGTTCTAATCAGTTACTATCTGAGATACTCTGACATCTGACATCTGACAAATATATTTATAGATCCCACTCTTGTTACCCAGTCATCTGCTACACGCATTGATAATGTCTTCTGTAATTGTGAAGTTTTATAAAAATCTATTGTAAACTATCTGCCGTCAGATCACAGTGGTCTTACTGTCACTTAGGTCCAACACACATTTGCAGGTTCCTATAAATTATAGACTATAACATCGAAAAACCTTGAGAAGTTTGATTTTGTTATAATTATCATGTTGAATTCACTTAATATCAACGTAAAGAATGTAAATGACTTCTACACCGATTTCTTTGCGGTAGTACAAAAGGAATTTTAAAATCTCTTTCAAAAGAAAACTAGAACTCCTGATTTGTTTTCAGTGATTGGGCAACTACTGGAAAATAATTAAAAATGAAACTGGTTAAGAAAGATATCTAATAAAAGTTATGAATTAGAGAAACGGTGCGGTACTTTGAGATCTGACAAGTACATAGCCCAGGAATTTGTTGATTTCTTTACTGAGATTCCAATAAAAATAATTTAAAATCTAGATTCCTCTCCTATCACTTTTCTGAAAAAAAATGTAGGTATCTGTCCCGTTGTTTTTAGTATTAAACATTATATATATATTACATATATTACAGTAGTATTAACGGCTTTTAGACACTTTTAACTTAATATTATTAAGTTAAAAGTGTCGAAAGACTTGTGGGGAATGTCAATCAAAACTTGCCAAGCTATCATTGAAACTTGTGCTCCCTACTTAGCACTAACATTTAATTTGTGTATAAATCAAGAAGTTTTTCGCGATCTCATCAAACACACTAAGGAAGTATTTGATTATGTGAGTGAAACTCCGTTCCTGAAACTTGAGCATTATGGACTTTCTAGACAGGCTCTCGGTTTGCTTAAATCTTATCTGAGTGATAGACAATAGCAGGTTCAGATTGGACATCATAATAATGGGCGTTCGGCAGGGGTCGATATATGGCCCGTTTCTCTTTCTAGTATATATTAATGATCTTCCCATATCACTGGGTAGCCAACAAAAGAAGTGTTATTTGCTGACAGTAAATCAATGGTTTTTAAAGTAGATAGATACGCCAATAACTTTGACGATATAAATAATATTATCGATCGAGTTCAGGGTTGGTTTACTGCCAATAATTTAGTATTAAATAAAAAAGGAAATTGTAAGATTTTCTTTGCCAAATGTCAGACAAAATTAATGTAAAATCTTAATAAATTACGAAAAGTTAGAATTTATAAATAAAACTATTTTCTTAGGGATAAGAAAGTAGTTTCATTAGATGTTACGTGAGGGCCCCATTGTAGTCTAGATTCTAGACTACAATGGGGCTCTCACGTAACATCTCTTTCAAAGAGGCTCAGTTCATATGCCGTAAGGAAAGTCCGCCAATTAACAGACATCGATACTATAACCGGAACGGAACCCTTCGTTCGCGATTCCGACTAGCACTTGGTCGGTTTTTTTTATTTTTCTTTCTCAATTTTTTGACATTTACCAATTTATGGAAGTTTATTATACTCGTATGTATCATTATTACTGCTGACATTGATTCGTTTTATTTGAAATACTTTATATAAATAAAAAGTGGTTTTAGATTGTAGGTATTTTGTGATTGTATGTTTTATGTCGAAATTTTGTGAGTTGTACATGTAAGAACTGTGTAACTGGATAAAACTTGTTCAAATCTATTTTCTATATCACCTGGCAGTTCTGAGTATGACATGCTCGCCTAGAAAACCTGCCAATGGTGGCTTATGTGTCGGGACATTCGGCTCCCTTCAATATGGTTGAGGTGGACTTGGCTCAAGAAAATTGTATAAAATATTTGAAACAGAGTGTACTTGGAGTTTCTCGCTTGTTCTTCTCCATAGGATCTACGTATTGGAACAGGCAACTAGCTTCATGACTGACTTAGTCCGACCGACTTTCTCTCTTGACAATTCTAAAATATGTACCTATTGCATAATTGAAATAAATGGTTTTCATTTT
The DNA here is from genome assembly GCA_947561695.1 of Tyria jacobaeae. Lineage (NCBI taxonomy): Eukaryota > Metazoa > Arthropoda > Insecta > Lepidoptera > Erebidae > Tyria > Tyria jacobaeae. Next base: position 16,932,169 of record OX387212.1, read on the forward strand.
ATAGTTTTTTACCTATTATCACGTGGTAATCCACTACTGAACATAGTTTTGTAAAAAAATTCTACTATTCTCCTTTAGTCGTTCGTGATCACTTGCCATCAAGTAATAGATTTTGGCATTTTAGAAAACATGACATTTAAATACAAATGGAAAAAAATCATTTATACAGGACTGAATATAACTTCCTTACATGGAATAATGAATACACGTCACAATAAATAAACAAAAGACTGCTTCAGCATTGAAAACAATTCCTTACTAACAAATTCATCGCTACAAGATCAACATTATATTGATCATTTAAGGGGTAATTTGTTCTGAGGAAAAAATATTCCCTTGTGATACCATACTTTAGTAAGTTTAGAATAAGGTACACTCGTAAGCGAAAGTAGTATTTAAGATAGATTTTTATTGAAAAAGACAAAACCCAATGATCAATCCACGTGATTCCTGTGTCAAGGGACATCAGCAAACGCTGAAACAACTGACTACCTTGAATTTGCTTCAGCGCCAAGTGGATGCATTGTCTCAAGAAGTAGACAACATAGAAATGCGTGGTCGACGTAAAATGCTACTGTTGCATGGTGTTAATGAGCAGGCGACTGAGGTTGTAGCCGATGTTGTAGCTAACATTGTTAAAGGGCAACTACAACTAATAACTTTCACTGCAGCTGATGTCCAGCGGTGCCATAGAATGGGACGACCTACAGCCACCCATAAGCCTAGGCCCATCTTGGTGAAATTTCAGAAAGTTAGTGATCGAGACAATATTTGGTTCTCAAAAACAAAACTCAAGGGCAGCAGTGTTACTCTATCTGAATTTTTAACCAAGTCAAGACACGACACCTTTATGGCGGCACGAGCTAAGTTTGGCATTAATAAATGTTGGTCAAGAGAAGGTTACATCCACGTCATTGGTCCTGATGCTTCGCGCTATCGAATCACTTCACTCCGTGAATTGGATAAAAAAAATTCCCTGAGGTGGCTATTGCAGATAAGGAGACGGTTGCTGGTGCTCCAAAACCCCCTAGCGGGAAGTTAAAACGAGCTGTTGCCTCCAAGAAATAGATCTGTTTGAGATTTTTAGCTGTTACAGATTGCTACGCCGGGTAAAACATACTTTATATATTTCACTTTAACCCTCTTCTATTATAACTTAATATCATATGTACTGTGTTTTCCGTTATGATATTTGAATGTCAATTTAATTTTTTCACTTAAATTTATTTCTTTGTATACCGGCTTACTTTCATGTTGACAACGTCAAGCTTCATATGTCAAACTTAAATTGCTGCAGCTACGTTCCATTTCAAAAATTATGACTATAATGGCTTTAATAATATTAAGTTTTTTGTTTTTTTTTTTTTATAGTCTTTGTTTCTTTCTTTATTTTTTTTTTATTTGCTATTGTATTTAATGGTAACATTGTTTTTGTTAATATAACACGCAACTGGTGGGTGAACAGGATTGTGCTGTCTTTTGGAATTTTGTTTGTATCTATTATAGAGTTAAAAGAAAGTAATATAAATATATACTATCTAATTATTATTATTTATATAGGCATTTATATTGTAAATTTGTGTCAATGTCAGATATTGACTCAGACAGTGACACAAACACTTTTTTAACAGCAAAGAGCTTGAATGATAGTTTTTCTAGTATACCATCACTTGCAGATGTACTTCAGTCGCAGTTTTCTGATGTTCCCAGTAATTTTAATGTAGTCCACATAAATGCTCAGAGTATTCCAGCCCATTTTCCGGAGATGCTGGCCAATTTTGACTGTAAGAACATTCATGCAATTCTTATTTCAGAATCATAGCTAAAACCATGCCTGCCTTCTATTTCCTACACCCTTCCAGATTTCCAATTAATTAGAAACGACCGTTCGGTTGGTGGGGGTGGCGGTGTAGCCATATATCTTCGCGACAATATTCCTTTTAACATTATTGATGTGTCTGCACAGCCACCGCCATCAAATGCAGGTGAACATCTTCTTGTAGAAGTGGAACTTTATCATACCAAAGTTTTGTTAGGTGTGTACTACTGTCCCTCTTCACGTATTAACTTTTTCTCTTCTTTTGAACATCTCTTGGAGCAATTTAGCCCTTCTTATTGCCACACAATTATAATGGGAGACTTCAATACGTGCATTAATAAAAAAGCCTCCCGTTCTGCCTTGTTATGCAACATAGTCGAATCCTGCAACCTTACTGTTCTCCCTTCAAATCCTACTCATAATTTTCCAAATTGTTCTCCTTCTCTTCTCGATTTAATCCTTGTTTCGTCAGCTGAGCATGTTGCCAAACATGGCCAGTGTTGCGCCGATATCTTCTCCTACCACGATATAATCTACCTTTCATATAAAATTCGAATTCCTAAGACTAAATCCAAGATTCTGATGCAGCGCAACTTTGGTAGTATGGATATAAAGAAGCTTCGGGAAGATGGTGCTAAAATTGATTGGGTTCCCATTTATAATACGACTTCCGTTGATGAGAAAGCTAACATTTTAAATAATAACCTTATTTCTCTTTATGATGTACATGCACCTGTGCGTGCAGTAAAGATAAAGCATTTACCATCACCTTGGCTCACAGAAGATATTAAGGATTTATTAACAAAAAAAGCAAGAGCTAAAACTAAGTTTAAGTATCGACCGACTCAGTGTAACCTGGAGAAATACGTGACAATTCGGAACCTCTGTAACAAGGTGTGTAGGAAAGCACAACGCCAACAGATTAAAAAGTCTGTCGAAAATGAAGATCCTTCCAAAGTTTGGAAATTTCTTAGAACCTTGGGAGTTGGAAAGTCAAAGCAAGAAGAAAATCTCAAAAATATTGATATCGACGCCTTAAACAGGCACTTCACTCCCTCGTCTAGTTTTGATGATGTCACCAAAACTAACACATTAAATTATCTTTCACAGCTTCCAACTCCCCACTATCCATCTTTTGTATTTAATCAAGTCACTGATTGTGATGTTAAAAAGAGTATATTAACCATCTCTTCTAATGCTGTTGGTAATGACTGTATTAGTCGGAAAATGATCCTTCCCATTCTCGACCTAATTCTACCAGTCATATGTGACATCCTAAACCATTCCTTGTCCAGCTCCAAATTTCCATCTATATGGAAAGAAGCTCAAATAATACCTCTTCCTAAGAAGCCTAGGCCTTCATCTTTCACCCAATACCGTCCTATTTCTATTTTACCGTTTTTGTCAAAAGTTTTAGAACGCATAGTTTATTTTCAACTTAACTCCTTTCTCTCTAAAAACAACCTTTTAAATTCCTTTCAATCTGGTTTCCGACACGGGCATAGCACTGTGACGGCTCTAATCAAGATCACCGATGACATTAGGATGGCCATGGAAAATGGTAATCTGACCTTACTTACACTTCTGGATTTTAGCAATGCTTTCAATACAGTTGATTCCCATATCCTACTTGGTATACTACGCTCGATTAACATATCTCCAACAGTGATTGATTGGTTTCAAAGTTACCTGTCTGGTCGCCGACAACGGATTCGCACTGAAAATTTGGTTTCTTCTTGGTGTGATATCTCGGTCGGTGTACCGCAGGGTGGCGTTTTATCTCCTCTACTCTTCGCTATATTTATTAACACAATATCCAAAAGAATAGTTTCATCCTACCACCTTTACGCAGACGATCTTCAAATTTATACTCACACGCCAATTAATAGAATACACGAAGCCTTTTCTATTGTAAATTGTGATTTGGAACGTATTTGTGAATGGAGTGTTAACTATGGTCTCTAGGTGAACCCTGCTAAAACTCAGGTCATCATGGTGGGCAGTTCTAGGATGATTTCTCAAATCGATTTTACTCAATTGCCTCAAACAATTTTCAATGGAACGCCACTGTATATTAGTGATAGTGTAAAAAATCTGGGTATATTAATTGATAGAACTTTATCCTGGGGCCCACAACTACAAGAGGTTAGTCGCAAATTGTTTGCCGCAGCTGGGTCCTTACGAAGACTACGGAACTTTCTTCCAATCGCTACAAAGATTTCGCTTGCAGAGGCACTCTTACTTCCAATACTAGACTATGCTGATGCCAGTTATCTCGATCTCACTGAGGAGCAACTCAATAAGCTTGAACGGCTTCAAAACTTTTGCATAAGGTTCATATTTGGTTTACGCAAATATGATCATATTTCAGAATATCGCAATTCGCTCAAGTGGCTCCCAATTCGCCTTCGGCGGAATACTCACATCCTGTCTCTACTTTATAATATACTATTCAATCCCCTCACTCCCTTTTACCTCAAAGAACGTTTTAGGTTCCTCTGTGACACACATTCAAGGTTCTTGAGATCATCTGAAAATTTGCAACTTCAAATTCCAGTGCATTCTACAAAGTTCGCCGACGGGTCCTTTACTGTTGAAGCCGCACGCCTTTGGAATACACTACCACTATCTATTAAACAAGCGCGAACTTTAGCATCATTCAAAAAAATGGTAATGCAACATTATCTGTTAGAATAATCCAGCACATCAATCATATATACATTTTTAATTTATTATAGATATAATTAAGTAATCTATGTAAATGTTTAAGTATGTAGGTATATATATCTTGTTTATATTTATATATATATGTATGTATGTATTATACAAACGTCATTATATTTATGCATCCATGAAGCTCCACTTTATATTTTTACACCAAAACCCACGTCTTTCATCACGTTCCTGTCCATCCTAAGGTTGCCTGGAAGATATTGCTTCTTAGCGATAAGGCCGCCCATTGTGCATTTCTTGTTCTTTTATATTAATCTGTTTCTGTGTATTTGTTTGGTGTACGATAAAGAATATATTATTATTATTATTGGTTAGTATTTACTTTTTTCTCAGCTTTTTGGCCGGTTTTAACCACATTTACGGGTGGGAACCAAGTAAATGTGGAGTGTGGTGTGTTACGTTTTTATGCTGTGTTGTGAGGAGAGCCTGTTTCATTTTCATCAATCTGCATGAATTTTCTAACTACTCTACATGTATTTAAGATGGCAGCTTTTTGTAGGGTTGTGTAAATATTTTCTTTAAGGTCTAATAATTTCAGGCTATGGAGGAGATGATTTGGGATAACACCAGTTGTTGAGATGACTATAGGTACTACATATACTTTTTGTTGTTTCCAGATTCTAGTGACTTCTTCTTTAAGTTCTGCATATTTGCCTATTTTTTCAGTCATTGTCTTCTGTAAGTTGTGTGTGTTGGGTACTGCAACATCTATTAAGTATGTTATTTTCTTTATTTTATCTTGTAGCGTTATATCGGGTCTATTGTAATGTACAGTTTTGTCGGTGAGTATAGCGCGGTCATAGTAGAGCTTGTGGGTATCGTTTTCCAAGACAGTCTGTGGTGTGTATTTGTAATAGGGTGTTTTTTTGTCCTGTATGAGTGTATATTTGAGCGCTATTTTTTGGTGAATAATGTTTGCTACTTGGTTATGTTGTGAGTGTAGTCTGTTTGTGTGAGTGCTTGGCATGCTCCAGTTATGTGTTGAATGGTTTCCGACTGACTGTGGCATCTGCGACATTTGTCATTTGTTATTGTTGTGTCTTTTATTATAAATTTCTTATAGTTTTTGGTGTTAATAATCTGATCTTGTATAGCTATTATAAATCCTTCAGTTTCTGGGAACAAATTACCTATTTTCAACCACTTATTTGAAGCTATTTTATTCACATGTGATTGTTCTAAATCATGTTTTTATTCACATGTGATTGTTCTAAATCATATTATTATTATTATTATTATTATTAAACAACGGAAATAATGTTATCGCCACATCAAACCCTAGTATTTATTCGTTCATCATATTTAATATGAAACTATAATGGATACATGGAAAAATGTAAATTTAATGAAATTAGTTAACAGACGGCGCATGTTGGGGTGATGAGACGTGGCGGGCTTGATAAGTTTTATATCGGTCACTTGAGTTTGTATCTAGATACGAACAACACCGCGTTTATTGTTATTTAGTGAATTCGATAGTTTATATAGCTATAGTCATGTGATTGTTTCGTAAAATAAAGAGCAGTAACAATACGGTACTAATGGTTTGTGATCATAATTGAATTTTTATACATATACCGACTGGCCTTTGGTCTAAACCAACCGTCAGTCCGTATATGTATTAAGTTCATAACTATGTTAAATAATAAGATAAATTGTAAATAGCTACTTGAAGCTTACAAATTTGTATTATTTTATAATATTACGAAATTGTTTATGAAAATAATGTTCCCTATCTTACGGTGGCAGATATACATATAAACCTTATACATAAAACCAAGCGGGTACAAATAATTACAGTAAAGCATCAACTACATACAGTATTTATGGTAGCTGATAGCAACAACCAACCGCCCATAAAATTGATGTCGTCGGTAGGTATCAATTACAAACGATATCACTTTGTATACACAGGCCGACGCTGAAGTCTATCATTAGCGTGTATGGACAAATTCAAGTTTGGCTTTAGCGAAGGTTACAGAAAGTTAAATATATTGTTTTTGTGATTCTTGTACACATTGTGCTATGTAAGGGATTTAATATTAATAACCTCAATGTTATACCTACAGAATATAAAAAGTACATAAAATCCAACAAGTTTAAAAAACTTACGCGTCTTAAAATTCGAATATCCACATCATAACCATTTCAAGCACGTTTTTAATGGTTGATGATCATTATCATATTTAATTTGTTTTTAGTTTTATTCTTAAATTCTATACGTTCTTCACTGATTTACATAAATCATGTAGGATAATTACAGGATCAATAAAAACAAAAACGTCGCATTGTCGTATTGTTAATCTTGCAGACCTTTTATCTAAGTTTTTTTTAAATCCCACATAGGAAAATAAACTTGTTAATAATAAATAACTAAACATATGTATACAGTTTATATTTGGAATAGGCTAATCATAAGTTGGAGTAAAATGGGGTCACTCCATCTCTTCCCAGTGATGTCGTAACAGTGACTAAGGAATCGGACTGTTATCTATCAGACAATATGTATACAGTCATACAGTGCCCGAGTAATAGACTGGCCCCCTATAACGTTGGTGGGGCCAAATTCTAAATTGCAAAATATGGGTGATTAATGCACCACTGCCCACTACACACTACTACTGCAGGCGTGAGCGTAAGTATGTGTATGAATAAAAAATGTTACCGAGTCTACAGAAATTTGTAATAGAACCCTCTATTCGTTTCAAAGTCTTCTTACCACCAATATTTGACTGGGCATATACTGTATCAAATGATAGTAATGGTAATATTTTAACAACATTGCTCTCTGTGAGTTATCTTCATTATTGTAATATTGCAGCCGTAGGCTTATCACAAAGATTCGTATTATTAATGCTTCTCGTAGATCTTTCAGAATTCTGGATAAGAAAAAACAAAATGACCAAATTCTATACAAAAAGCCAGTTACGGCACATACAATTTAATAATATACGGCTACACATCTTACACGTAAAAGCACTAAAGATTCACGCCGAGAATATGTGAGCAACACGATTTTGTATATAAAATAAAGTAGCAATATGAATCTGCAAGTAAAAGTTGTGTACTTGAGTGGTAATTTTATTAAAGAAACATTTGCGAATAGTATATTCATTATCCCTCTGTAGTTTTTTTATAACACAGGGGGGCACACGAGCAGACGGGTCACTTGATGGTAAGTGACTACCGTCGCCCTAGACTCACCCCAGCTCAAGAGCCACAAGTGCGCTGCCGACTTTGTGGGCGAAGAGGAAGAGGAGAGTGAGATTTGGGCCTCCGGTAACCTCACCCACTCGGCAAAACACTACGCATGCACCCGCTGCTTAATGCCCGGTTTTAGTGAGGTCGTGGTAATACTCTGGCTCTCCCACGTCTTTCACTAATAATCTCACACAATCACTGTTAACACGCAACACACTGTTAAACATTACAGATTTTTATCTCCTTGTTGCCTGTAAGAGATTGCTATTGAGAAGCGTTAAAGAGGTATACTATTAACACGTCTCAATCTCGATTTCTCTCTCTGTCATCTTGATTGTAACGCATTGCTAGACACTACAGGCCCAGTCTAGAAATTACCAGATTACGTAGTAGGTACATATACCGCACATGCTAAATGCAAATTTAAGACATATGGTTTTCTCATAGATGCTATTGTCAGAACTGGACTAAATTAAAATAGTGAATATACCGGGAGCACCAGCTTTCAAATAAAAAACAATCGTCGAAATCGGTTTACGCAGTCGAAAGTTCTAAGGTAACAAACATAAAAAAAATATATACAGTCGAATTGAGAACCTCCTCCTTTTAGAAGTCTGTTGAAAATATGTTTGCTTTCAGCAATTTTCAATTACGATTTAATTTCACAATCCTACTTGAGCTGTGAAACACCAATGAGGTGAGATGTTCCATCTGAGTATTATCACGTCTGTTACTTATCTTGTTGCTAGTATTACGTGTCCAGCACTTACGTGTCGAATCAATGTGTCTTAAATCGCTTTTGATTGGAGTTTGAGCAGAGTTCGTTATGAAAAAATTCTTTACTCCAACAATAACTTTTTGATTACAGTGTATGCGGGTTTTCATATAACTTTTATGATATGACGCTACGTCTTACATAATTGTTAAAAAATATTTTTTTGTATTTATAAAGAGGGCTAGGTGTGCGTATGTGTCTGTCTATCTGTGGATTGTAGCTCCTAAACGAGTGTACCGATTTGTTAACGTTTTTCATTTGACAGCTAACAGGATTGACCGTGTTCTTGTTTCAAGAAAATTGTGCACAGTCATTTGAAGATCATCAGCTCTGTATAGTAGTTGAAGGGATTTGAAGTCAGTGGTTTTTAATTTTTTTATTAGTTATTATGAACGATTACCCTGCGTTTTTGATGTACCCATTCTGACATAGTTTTCAAGTTATCTATTCAATTCCGACTATCAGTGGAATTCAAATTATTTCAAGGTGGAATTCAAGTATTTTAATTGACAAAATCTATTTAACCTCATTCAATTCCTCGGTGGTTGATATATGTCTTTTATGAATTCGGTTAAGATCAATCACTAATTTGTTCAATTTATTTTTTCACCCGTTGATTTTATTTAAACTTACTACACGTGTATGTGTACTTTAGAAATTAACAAAACTAAGCCCTTTTCAAATCTAACAATACCATTGTGTGCGTGTAAACTACTGAAAAGTTCATAGTTTCTATTGTACACATTTACATATATAAAAGAGCTTTTTAACAATACGACGAAGCGACAGTGGCGTGTTGTAGGTGGAGAGATGGTATTTTTTTATTTCACGGTCTAAAACGGCGATTGTACTTTTTTGCTCTCAACTGTGAGACTGTGTATAGATAGTTTTCCAGGGTTTTTTATTTATACTATAGGGGGACAGATGAACAGACGGCAACTCAGAGTCGTAAGTGCGCTGCCCGCTTTTAAGGGTGATGAGGGATGGGGGATGCGGGAAGGGAAAAGAAGAGAAGAGGAGTTAGGAAAGAGGAGAGGGGCGATGGGTAGAGGAAAGGGGTGAGGGGGAGGTGTGCCTCCGGAAACCTCACTCATTTCAGTATCGCACCGGTCGAGCCGGCTAATTCGTACCTAAGCATGGCTCTACCACTAATAGTAGTACTTTATCCTCAGCACGAAATCGCTATAGAATCCTCCTGCGCGATTTAGAAACGTACGACTGAACTTGAACTTGCTCGAAACAGTCTGTGTATCAAAATTTCGATTATATATGTATATACATATGTATATAGTGCCTTATTTATGCATTAAGCAAAAAAATATTGATACCTGAAGCAATTTAAAATGCAAAAAATAATTCAAGCTTATCATGCAGGATCTGCACAGGTGAATGACATTTCCCAAAGCCCTTTAGTTAGTCTTTGTGAGTTAGGTCACGAACTCATTAGCGCGTTGAGTTACGTTATTCAGTGAGGATTTGAGCTGGTTTTATAAAACCTCGCTACGCACTAGTAAAATGCTCCATCTTTTACTTTTCTTTTTTTTTAAGGATACTAAAACGTGGGTCACATATTACTAGTATTCTTGTAAACCCTCCCAGCTATGCTAAATGCTTGTGTTAGAGGTGGTAACTCAACCTCTTTTTTTCGCTCCTCAGCAGCAGCAATGGCAAACATCATTATTAGCGACGTTCAGAACAACACCACACTCCCATTTCCCAAACACAGTAGCACATTTACCGCAGAAACTTTTGCAAACGTGACAATCACTTACCAATGAATAATGAACACCAAATACGTATAACCAAAGTTGAGATCGTTTCCACTCATTCGGTTTACAAATTGGCAACAATGCCATAATACTAGGAATTATTTAGATATATGTCGCGCCCCGTTCAGACGCTTTGGCGCCTCGCCTGGGAATCGATCGAGGCTATCTACTATATCATATCTATAGCTACAATATGCTTGTCCTTTTTTAGGCAGTAGTGTAGTAATGTCCAATACAGGAGTGTTATGTTTTGAGGTATCATGTATGTAGGTATGTGAATTGCTTTAATCTGCTATAATTTCTAAACTAATGAGACACTACAGCCTCACAGAAAACAGATTTTGAAACGTGAAAACGCTTGCTATGCATTGGCCCATTTTCCGAGGCGCATCTTCCCCTCTTCTCTTTCCTCTCCCCTCATCCCTACTCTCCTTTTTTTTTATCTCCTCATCCCCCCTCTCTTCTTTCCCCTCCCTGTATTCTCCCATCCCTCATCACCCTCAAAGACGGGCAGCGCACTTACTACTCTTAAGTTGCTGGTATCCATGGATGGCGATTGTCACTTACCATCAGATGACCCCTCAGTTCGTCTGTCTCCCTATATCTTAAAATAATTATATATAAATACGTCATCAAAACACATCGCCTTTACTTTGAAAAATATTTACACAAGAGTAACATCGTGGTGTTGTAGACGTAGTCGTAGCTAAGTGGCTACGCAACTACGGCGTAGATCAACCGATAAACTTTTATGTAGGTAATTCTGATAACCAAGGACGTGTTAACTACAAAGATTCTATCGCTACAGATATTATCATTATTGTCTTATTAAGTGATCATTAAAAAGTCATTTAATGATACATATTATACAAAAGATAAAAGTTACATAAGAATATTATTGTTATATATGCATACGCTATATATTTAAGTATGTATTAAGTACCCACCTGTTGCTAATTAGAATTTGGTCCCACTAACGTAATAGGAGGCAAGCCTATTGCCGTCAACCCTGCACTTAATGACTGTATACATACTGTCTGATAGATAACAGTCCGATCCCTTACTCGCCTTTTACAACACCCACGGGAAGACGGGGGCTCTATTCTACTGTACTAAGAACCACATGGATATTATTCTTATGTTTGATAAAATATAGAATAACCAACTTAATTTAATTATATCACTCATTTTTATTTCAGAAATACATATATATTTGATTATTATATATTCTCGTTGCTAATTTATACGGAATAATAAATAACCATGTTCTTGTTAGCTGTTTGGTGGTGTCGGGTATCACACCCAAAAATGACCAAGTATCTCATAAATCTGAACCACCACGCCAACGTAACAATATCTCTTTATTAAAAGCAGTTAATATTCAAAGAAATTAAATATATTAATACCACCTCCTTTTGTTACTTACAATCAATAATATTTATATATATAATATAAGCCGTAGTAATTAGTAGTTCTAGAGACCACTAGAGTACCTACATAGACTTAGGAGAGAATATATGAAATAATTAAAAAATGGATGAACATGTTGATGAAAAGATGCTTACCGTGGGAGTCCCATGCTTGGGTATCAATGGGCTGGCTTCGTCGGGTTAATGCCACGGCCTCACAGAAAACCGAGTGACTCCTTTCATCCCTCCCCACTCATCATCTTTAAAGGCAGCGCACTTACTACTCTTGAGTTGGAGGTGTCCATGGGTGGTGGTTGTCACTTACCATTAAGTGATCCGTGTGCCATATGACGTATACCATAAAAAAAGTAAAGGAATATTCATACTTAATTTTATGTACAAGAAAAATGTACTAATTAATTAAAATATAATAATAGCAATAAGAAGAAGTTCATACGAAGATGAAAATAATAAAAAATATATAATATAACGCCAAATATTGTTGCATTTCGCAAGGATAAAGCACATATCCTATCCGACAGTATCATCCGTTTATCGTAATTACTTGACAGTGTTATTTTATTAACACTTTGTTTAAATATTTCATGTTTTATTGATTTAAACAACACATTTCTTTTAATGAATAACGTTGCAGTTATACAATTCGTTTTCAGAAACAATAATATTTTTTTTTTTTACAACACACTTTTTTTTTTTTTATGCGATGGGGGCAAACGAGCAGACGGGTCACCCGATGGTAAGTGACTACCGCCGCCCATGGACACCCGCAACTCAAGAGTCACAAGTGCGTGGCCGGCCTTTTAGGTAGAGGTACGCTCTCTTCTTGAAGGTTTGAAGGTCGTAGCGGTTCGGAAATACGGCAGGCGACAATTTGTTCCATAAGCTGGTTGTGCGAGGCAAAAAGCTTCTGGAGAAGCCCACAGTGGTGGAGTGCCAATCGTCCAGGTGATGGGGATGGATATTTTGTCGCGTAGGACGATGGCGGAAACCAGCAGCCGGTATAAGTCCGAACAATTTCTCTGAACACTCCCCATGACACAAGCGATAGAGGATGCAGAGTGAAGCTACATCTCTACGCAACGCCAAGGTGTCAAGTCGATCAGAAATATCTTGGCAGTCGATGATGCGAGTCGCTCTGCGTTGAATGCGGTCAAGAGGCAGAAGTTGGTACTGGGGTGCACCTGCATAGAGATGAGAACAGTATTCCATGTGCGGCCGAACCTGCGCCTTATAAAGTTGCAGGCGGCGGGCTGGAGTAAAATACTGTCTCGATCTGTTTAGCACACCAAGCTTCTTCGAGGCTAATAATGTCTTACTCTCTAAGTGACCGCGAAACTGGACTTCGCTTGATATATCGACGCCAAGGATTCCGATACTGGCTGATGCAGTTAGGGAAGTGCTCTCAAATTGAGGTGATACGACCAATGGCATCTTTTTAGCGGTGAACGCGCAAACCTGTGTCTTCGTGGGGTTAAACTGGACTAGGTTAAGTCGACCCCAATCTGAAACTTTTGATAAAGAAGTTTCGATTTCAGACACAAGTTTGGATCGGCTTTCGATGACGTTTACCCGAGAAATGTTAGCGCGGCCGGTGTAAAGGGCATCACTCGTGCTATCGTCCGCATAGCAATGGATGCTGCTAATCTGCAGCATGTCGTTGATATGCAGAAGAAACAGCGTGGGTGATAGCACACAGCCTTGTGGGACACCAGAATTAACAGACTTGGAGTCGGAGCATGCACCGTCAACAAAGACCTTGTCTGTAAGAAAACTGGTGAGCCAATTGCACAGTTTCTCGGGAAGCCCATAGGAAGGAAGCTTCGCAAGGAGCGCTTTGTGCCAGACCCGATCGAAGGCCTTCGCCACGTCCAAACTAACGGCCACCGCTTCCCCCTTGGTCTCGATCGCCTGTGCCCACCGGTGAGTCAAGTATACGAGAAGATCACCAGCTGAACGACCCTGACGGAAGCCGTATTGTCGATCATTGAGGAGCTGGTGGTCTTCTAAGTACCGGAGGAGCTGGCAGTTAACAATGGATTCCATTATCTTGGAGAACAAGGAGGTGATGGCTATGGGTCTGTAGTTGGACGGATCCGAGCGATCTCCTTTTTTAGGGATTGGGTGCACTAGAGCTGTCTTCCATGAGTTCGGGACTACGCCAAGAGAGTAGGAAAGCCGATAAAGGCGCGTTAAAACCGGTGCTAACTCTGGAGCACACGTCTTCAGCACGATAGGAGAGATTCTATCGGGCCCACTCGACTTATGAACGTCGAGGGAAAGAAGCGCTTTACGGACTGCCCTTTGTGTAAACCGGACTTCTGGCATGCCGGTCTCGCACTGCGGTATGGTCGGCGGTGCGTTTCCCCCGTCGTCCAGGGTCGAGTTGGACGCAAAGAGTGTGCCCAGAAGATCGGCTTTTTCTTTAGCGTCGTGGGCCAACGAATTATCTCCTATGCGCAGAGGTGGAAGGGATGGCTTACAAAAGTTCCCCTGGACAGCTTTGGCAAGAGACCAGAATGCACGAGTTCCGTAGGGGAGACTCACTAGTCTCTCAGCAATTCTGCCGATGTGAGCCGACTTCGCCCCAGCAATTACTCTTTTGAGGGACCTGGAGGCAAAGTTAAATTGCTTCTTTAATGTGCTGGTCTTTACATCGGGTGCTGTCGCTGCATTAGCCCATGTTTGGTAACATTCCTGCTTTCGGCGGGACGCCGCTTTGCAGGTTCGACCAAACCAAGGCTGGGACTTGCCACTTGTGGGAATCAGGGAGAATGGAATGAAAAGTTCCATACCCTGAAGCACAACATCCGCGACAGAGTCAGCAACGACATTGGGATCATCCGGCGAGAAGCAAACCTGCCTCCATGGGTAGGATGCAAAGAATGTTCTCATTCTATCCCAGTCTGCTGACCTATAGTGCCATACGCGGCGACTGCCTGTAACTCGCGGCCGCAGCGAGTGAACGAGTGGTACCATACTCCTAATCAGGCAATGGTCCGAAGAGCCAAGAGGGGCCTCAACGGATACTTTGTAGCCGTCAGGATGTGAGGTCAGCAGAAGATCCAACAGTGAAGGCACGTGGCTTTCTGCATCTGGGATTCGCGTAGGCGTTGCTACTAGCTGCGTCAAGCCATATGCCAAGGCGAAATCGTGAACAGATCTTCCCGCATGATCGGTTTTGCGCGAACCAAGCCATTCGGCGTGATGGGCGTTAAAGTCGCCAAGAATTACAATCTCTGCGGATGGGACCTGCTGGAGCACTGAGGCTGTAGCCATTTGGACGTGGTCGATGAGTCGGTCCGTTTCGGCATCACCGCTATGGGACCTGTAGAGGCATACGTAGATGCGGGGATGGTCGTCGCAGTCTACACGTAGCCATAAGATGGAGAGGTCCCTACCTTCAAGATTGCCGAGGCGGCGAGAAGTGATATCATCTCTAACGTACACGCATACACCAGCCTTAGGAACAAAGAAGTGTTCCAGTCCGTACCCAGGGTAGCAGAGGTAGGATGTGTCCGCTGGAGATGATATCTGCGTCTCGGTTAAAAAGAGCAAGGCCGGCTTTGCTGTCTCAAGGTGGTGGTGGACAGTGTCGAGGTTAGAATGTAAGCCCCTGATGTTACAAAAGTCCACGGTAAACGTGACAGGGGGTGCCATGGTATGCCTTCTCTTGCCCCGAGCAGATTTTAAGAGCGCAGTTGAGCCTCCCCCAGAGTACGAGGGGCAGCCTGGGCGTCCACGCTCGGGCATAATCCGTACTGAGGGTGGACGTCCAGGGAGGGGTTCTCCAACGCTAGCGCTGGTACCCCCCTGGGGTATCCTTTTCGTTAACAGCGCTATCATTAGGGGGGTGGGGGATTTTGGGACTCCGGAGACCTCACTCATTTCGGGGAAATGCAACGCAAGCGTTACTTCACAACCGGTTTTCTGTGAGGCCGTGGTATCGCACCGGTCGAGCCGGCCCATTCGTGCTTAAGCATGGCTCTACCACTATAAAATACTTTATGCCTTTTTCTTTTTTATTGTTATATCTGATGTTTTAATACAATGCAGTTTTAAGTGCAGTAAGTAAGTCTTTGATAATTTTATCTTCCATTTCGTCTTCAACCAATCTTGATATTTTTTATGATAATTTGTCATTTTAACTTAAAGTTAAAGTCATAATTGCTGACATCAAAATATTTTAGGAAATTCAGGTTGATATGGTATAGGTCGTTAGTAAATTTGACTATATGTGTCAGTATAGCATAATTCAATTCAGTTACCATAAAAGGCTTTATAGTCGAATATGGAAAATCATAGATCAAGCTGTTAGATAAATCCAAAACAGCAAACCCTATGAATAATCAGATCATACCAAAACACAAAAGCGCAATTAAAATGCGGCTAGCTGTCAATTTCTCAGTATAAGAGGTCTTTTTCGTTTTATTGTTTGAACCGCACCATTTATTAACTAATTTTACATCTACTTTCCAGAGTCAAAAAATCTTGCTCAACTGTTGATTCTGCTTTTTCTCGTAGTTGACTTGTTAAGATTGATATACTGTTTTAAAAAGCATTTTTGCTTAAAAAAGTTGCGCTATAAACCCTTCTCGACCAATTCATGTTGCAAGCATTTTTTTTAAATAAACGTTATGAATAACGTAGCTGTATTTGTCATACAAATTAGATATTAAATTTTTATTCTTGCAAAAATTTGGAACATTTTTTTCTAGACAAAATGGATATTCGTTATGTTTAATGTGCAACGCCTTGGAATATAATAAATCAACTTCAAGGATTACCGTTGTCGACGGTATCGTTTATATCTATTAAGTGCAATTGTAATAATCTTTTATAATTTTCTTTTGTTTTAAGTATGACTTTAATAGATCCTGGAGCTTAACCTAAGCCTTTTAGAAAAAGGTGACAATCATAACCCAATGCGTTATGAAAAAATACAGGCAGGAACTTAGGAACATTATATTGTTACAGGTTACAGTAACTGTGAGCTGTGCAATATTTTCAACAATATTTACATATGTCATCGTTTTCAAAGTCGGGAGCATTCTTATTAGTGTAAACTTATTTGTCATCTTTATAAAAAGACTACAAATTTCGAAGCACAATCCGAACCACGGTAACACACGATAATCATGTAATATGATATGCGTAAGCGACGGACACATGTTGCTGCCTCATAACGGTGCTCGCCTAAGTTGGGTTAGCCCCGCAGGAGTCGTACCGAAAATCAGGGTATATAACAAATGGTTTAAATTGAAAATACCATATTTTTCAAACTGAATGAAAGAGCCTTTTGGAGGTAGATTAGTAGGAACTCCTCCTCAACAGTGTGAACTAAGATCATCACATCAATCAGAGAACATTAAACAAACATCACAAAAGTGTACTTTACTGTGATGCCTTGATATTTGATTCTTAACAAAAATACTGTGAAAGCTTTGTTGTTATTTAGTATGCAGGGTGTGGCTCAGTGCAGGGCACGCCACAATTGCTGCGGTAAGACCCGTCATGGAGGATTGGCTAAAGAGACGATATGGCAGCCTCTCCTACCGATTGACGCAGATACTTACTGGATGCGGCTGCTTCGGTAAGCACCTTTGCTGTATAGACTCCACGTGCCCACGGAGTGCCTACGGAGGCTGTCGTGAGGACACTGCACTGCACACCCTAACGGAGTGCACAGCGTAGCCGCACCAGCGTCTCGACCTCGCGACCGCTGTCGATGCGGGAAGTCAGTCGCTGGAGACCATGGTTCTATCCATGATCCAAACCAAAAGTGCGTGGGATTCCACTGCCTCGATTTGCGAAGAGGTCATGCTGGCCCAAGAGGGGGCGGAGAGGACACGGGAGAGGACAAATACTCTCCCGACCCGCAGAAGACGCACCAGGTGCTGGAGAGCGCGAAACGATCTCCGATTCAATTGAGATCAGAACCGATTCAGGTTTGACGGAACACCGTGTGGTTTTAGTCGGTTCGAGTACGACATACTACTCCACCGTCAGCTCCGGTGGGGTGATTACCCGTGGGGTAATTTAATTCACTCTTGGTTTACACACAGAAAAAAAAGAAGGGTCTGGCTCGGCACTACCTTTGGTAGCTGTTGCCGGGCTCTTTATATAGTCAGTCACACGGGAAACATCGAAGTCAGATCTAACATACAACATATCATTTTAAATAAAAAACTAATATTCCATTTAGTTATTTTTTGATAGGTTACAATAGATTAAAAGTATAACAATTTATGATAGGATGATAACAGATAGATCAGCCGGCAGGCAGAAACCGGGTTCATAGCTGAGCATTATGACTACAAATTTTAAAATTAAGAAGTACTCACATACAAAGTGGACTTCAAAGTACCGCTAGAGCTAACTACTGGAGCGAATGTAATTTATTGATTAAAATTAATTCGTTTATCTTCACAAAAAGTATTAATTTAGCATACAAATTGGTAATTACAATGTTAAACTCTAAAAACATGTCTGCAGTTGAACACATTAAACCGTTTTAAAAAAAATAAACAAAAGTAAACCCGATCCCTGTTCTGCTTTATTATTTCTTAGTAATAAAATATATATGTACATTATACATAATAATTATTTTATTATTGAATAACTAACTTCACAATTACATTTCTGTTCCCACAGTTTACCTCCCGGTGAAACTAACAAAAGTCATATTAATTCTCGTCGGTAGGTCAAATTTTAGATTTTTTTTAAATGCCCTCGACGTTGAAAGGAAAGCGAGCATAATCATCTCACTTCAATCAGTTTATCAGAAGTAATAATCTATTTATTCATTACATGGTTAATGCACAAAATAAATCTACCAGTCAACCTTTAGAGCTAATATAATAGGATGCTTTAGTTCTTTTTTTTTACTTTGTTAAATAAATATAATATATTTTAAAATGAAAAAGTTGTGTCCTACAAACATCGGGTACACGTTAGGTTTCAAGAGTCCTAACCATCGGTAGCTTCACCCTGCAGAAGGCAGTCATTGATATCTCACTTATTGTGAGTCACCTCCTCACAATAGAGTATCAATGACTGCCTTCTGCATCAGACCCTTAACAGCTACTTAACATATGTTGGTCGATGCCTTTAGCAAGTGTTATTATTATTAAATGATTAGTGCCCTAATTTTGTAGGTTTCAATGTATAAATCAATAATTCATTTTGGTTTGACATATTATATATATCGGTTAAAGGATTATTCAACGGGAGTCTATGCTGAACACAGTTGTAAATATATGTTATAAGAGCCTTATAAAAAAAAGATGATAACCGTCGCCCAAAGCGCTTACCGTTTTCATTTCCGCAACTGTCCATCGTAAAAACGTGAAAAAAACTTAAAAACTTATTCATAATTTCATTAGTATCCCGTCATCAAATTCTGATTTGGATTCTTACAATGCGATCACCGCAGAAGTATACTCTTTCTAACAAAACAAAAGTTTTTTTTTTTATATTATAGGGGGACAGACGAACAGACGGGTCACCTGATGGTAAGCGACACCGCCGTCCATGGACACTTGCAACAAAAGAGTCGCAAGTGCGCTGCCCGCCTTTGAGGGTGATGAGGGATGGGGGATGCAGGGAGCGGAAAGAAGAGAGGAGGGATGAGGAGATGGGAAAGAGGAGAAAGGAGATGAGGGGAGAGAAAAGGGGGGAGGTGGAAGTGGGCCTCCGGAAACGTCACTCAATTCGGGGAAATGCAACGCAAGCGTTACTTCACAACCGGTTTTCTGTGAGGCCGTGGTATCGCACCGGTCGAGCCGGCCCATTCGTGCCTGAGCATGGCTCTACCACTGAAAAGTTTTGAAAATCAGCCTACAATTGGCGGGGAAATCACTTAATACTAAAAAAATACATACACCTCCTCCTTTTTTAAGTCAGTCAAAAATACAAACGTCAGAATACAAACGTCATTAGTTTGATTGTACGCAAGTGTGTGATCATTGATTTTATACTCCGAAGACAAATCAGGAAGAAAAATGTATTCAAAATCCAAAGAAGATATTCTACGGCTCAGTGATTTCTGTTTACGTGGCTTTAAATTGGCTGTAGGGACGGGTAATCCCACACGGAAAGGTTCACTTTGTTTTTACGAGCACAGTTCACCTGTATAAATCAGACCTAAGGGAAATTTTGACAATAAAAGCGTGAGACGTTGAACCAAATTTCATTATTTGGTTTCTATTTAGACTTACATTTTGAAATAGAATTTGTTGTCGAAGTAGTACTTCATATCTAAATATATTTAGATCTCAATTTTAATACAAACATACACACATAAACTCACGGATTTTCCCATAGGGGTAAGCAGAGACAACAGCCCGCCACTTACTTCCATCCTTACATACCTCATGAGCTTCCTTTACTACCATCAAACCCCTCACATTTGCCAGTCAGTTTATCGTACTTCTGACCTGTCCATGAAAACATCGCCAATTTGATCTGTGTATATAAGTTCTGCGTGGTCAATCCAATTATGAAAAACATACGTTCACCATTCACGTTTGTCTCATATGCTTAATTTGTCATTCGTTCCGCTTTTATTCTTTCTACGTGCCTCAACCATCTCAGGATACATAAAGCGCTCTCACGTCATAAATTTCGTATATCATAAATGAGTTTTCATTCGAGTAGTTCGACAACATATATAATCTCCACCATTTCTTACGGCATTAGTATCAAGGCAATCTTTTAAGTATTTTGATCCTTTGATGGATAATGTAACAACAAAAAGGATATAGGTTTCATTCTCCTCACATCCCATTTTTTTTTTCTGCTTCTTTGTTAAGAAATTTTCTTACACTTCATATTTCACTTTAATTCTATGTTATTTACAATCCGTTACTTTCATGTCCGTCCCTCGTCTAAGTAAAATATAAACATTTTTTTTTAATTAAATAGGGGGACAGTCGAACAGGCGGGTCATCTGATGGTAGGTGACCACCTCCGTCAATGGACAACTACAACTTAAGAGTCGTAAGTGTGCTCCCCGCCTTTTTAGGGCGATAAGGAGGGGAAGAGAGGAGAGGGTAACGGGGGCATGAGGATAGGGAAATAAGGAGAGGGGAATTTGACACCAGATGTCAAACTCCCCTCCAGAGATAGATAGATAAGATAGATAAGATAGATGTCAAAACCCTGACTCATTGCACACTCACACAATGCAAGCATTATTTGTATAGTGGTTTTCTGCGAGGTTGTATTATTACACGCAGTAAGCAGACAAAATATATAATATAGCAGACTTCACATTAGAGGACCGATTAATTTTCGTTAGTAATTATAGTTTTTTTATACGCAACACATCGCACCTCCTCTCGAATAGTGCCAAAGAAACACCACCAACAAAAAATATCATGTCCTATAATTTTTTTAACGTACTTGCAGAGTGAGTAAATTTTTTTAAGGATATTGTTCCATCGATATAATTACCTATCATGGAATGGAAAAGTGCGAGTGATTTACAAGGACTTTAACACACAGCAAAAAGGCCCTAACAAAATGCAAGCCTTTAGATAACACAACCGCATCTAGCTACAGACCATTCAAGAACTATAGCCGTATATTTCAAAGTACCGTCTACAGTTTACAGTTTCCTTCACCCTCTCCGCCCTGGTAGCAAAATGGAAAATATTATCTAACGTAACGTTCACTGTAAGCTGCCAAGAACCTTGAACAAAGTTCGGTCTAAAGGAAGTTTGATATGGCATTTATGATGAAGTACCCTATTTTGCTTTTAGTATGTAAGCATACCGCATTACGTACAGTGGGGAGATTCAAGTGCTCGTTCCAATTTTTAGTCTGTTTATACATTTGCTAAATAAGTGCGCATCTGCCGTTATTATTAAATAACATTAAACAACAGTTATTTATATATTGTATGAGCTATATACCCAGTCGAATATAACCCGAATATCGGCAATAGGCTTGCCCCTATTACATAATTGCGACTAAATTAACGTTTTGCAAAAAGTGGGCGGCTGTGACGCTTTTGACGCTTCGGTGATTTAGGTGTGAGTGTATGTATGTATGATTGTATGTTGCCAACCCTACTAATTAATAGAGTCCAGCAAACCTATTTAAAAATATAATAGAATTGCAAAACGATAGTATTGATATCTGACCGCGTTAACAACCAACTTCGTATCATAGAGAAAGCAATATTCGAGCTAAAAACTCTGTAACCAGCATAAATAAATAAATACTAAAATAATACAAAAAAGAATCAAATACCGGGTGATTCGGATAGATGTATAATAACTTGACAAATACATCAACAGTACTATAATAAGTAGTAAAACAAAAAGCGATTTGGGGGCGCCGATACAATCTTTAAATAACAATTTCAAATATTGGTGAATAAATCATAAAGTAATTTTGTTGGAAGGACCAATAATATTTGTAATAAATGTTTAGGGTCAATATTTGTCATACTAATGGCATTGAGACATGCAATTATTAAACTTCAAGGCTGACCCTGAAATGATTAATGTAGCGAAAGTTATATTACACAAAAATTTGACGATTACAAATTTTATAAAACATTTTACAGTATTTTTAATGACAACGAATACAATATTATATAAATGTATGTATACATCTAGTATATATTATATTGTAAGAATTTTAGGACGAAGAACCAATTATTATTTTTTTTGTTTTGATATTATAATCATAAAGTTGTGTTATTTTTAGTACATTGAGTATAATTAAAATTTATTTTATTTGTTTAATCGAAATATTATCTCTTCGATGAGTTACTACTTTATGACTGGTGATGGTTAAGTTTTTAAATAGCAACCTAAACTGGGATTGGGATTTTCTTGAATCTTTGTCAAACTAATTCACATACGTGAAGTAAAAATATTGTATTATGCGACTACAGATACATACATAAGCTCAAACATTTATCTCATCAAGGTAGAAAGAGAAAAAACAGTCCTACTTGCTTCTATCATTATATACATTACGAACTTTCTCTAATCAAACCTTTCATACAAGCCCGCCGGTTACCACTAAATATGTAAACAAAGTAATACAAGTTTCAACTTTTCAAAAAGTTGATAACCTCCTACAATGCACGTGACGAAATCTTTTCCGCAATACCATCAATCGTAAAAATGTGCAACTCAAAAATTTATTCTTCCTTCTAGTGTCCCTGATATCTCACCGCAGGTACCGAATAAAACATTAATTTAAAAAGTCTGTCGAAAATTGGCTGAGATATTCCTTGACATACATAAAAAATATAAAGTAAATTTTTGAAGTCGGTTAAAAAGATATAAGACATACACTACATTTACACTTACAACTAAGATACTGATATATATTTTTTTTCGATTAAGTTTTACAGACGGCTGTTTCTTTTTTGATTTACGAATGTAAACCGTAAAATTTTAAACATAGGTTTTAATAACTTAAGTCATTAAACATTGATTATGAGTGCTAGCTGTCGTATTTTATTAGTCGTATTAATAAATAACTATTAAAGACTGCAGATATCTGTCTAAACAGACAGGCGACTTCGTCGTTTACTTTAACAAACAAATACTCCATCAATAGTCGCACTTTCATAGTAAACGAAACCCCCGTTTTCACCCTCTTTAGGGATGATTTCCGTGATGAAACCTAGCATAGTATCAAATTTTATTGCATTTATGCTCCACTATTTTGGCAATAATGGCTCACACATAAAAGATAGATATATGATGTCGCGGATTTTTGTAGAACTATTTAAAGCAACTGTTATATTCGTATAACTCTTACAGTTTCTGAATGCAAAAATAACTCGCAGATGACAAACTTTTAGATCTAGCAACGTTTCTGGCAGAGAGATTCGACATTCCAGTTTTGGGATATGCTGTCCCTCTCGCTTCAACGGACATTTTACGGGACAACTGGCTAGCGGTAGAGGTTGCGTTCACTAGTGCGCATCGTACCTGTACACGTAAAATAACAATTTTTCAAAGAATGTTAAGGCCTATGTTTTATTCTGATGTATGCTATATTCTGATATTCTGGTATTAAGCTATATTATTGTGAAATTTAATTAAAATCCGGTCTGTAGTTTTTGCCTAAAACAGTAGCAAACATCTATACACCCTAACAAACTGTCGCATTTATATTAGGGATCTTGCTGACATTATCGGCTAATGTCATGTTGAGATGAATAGTCATATCGAGTCTCTCTTTACTTCTTTCTTTCCTGTTTCAGTTCCAGTTTTAATAGATTCGACGATCCAATTTTTATGGAATTCATCATTAATTGTCATGATGATGACGATGACTCAGTAGTTGAAACGCGTGCTTTGAATTTGGAACTTAATCACAAATTATTGTAATAAAATCCATATGCGTTCAAATAGTTATTTTTTATAGTAATTGTTTAAAAACCGTAACAATCTTACTTACACAAGTTTATTTCTATACCTACTTATTTCAAGAAATCCAACAACACTAAAATTCCATATTTCTTTTGCGGAATTCGAAATGAACGTCTCCAGACGAAATCTTTTTTATCTGTTCCCATGCTACTGGCGCGATATCTTAGCCGGGTTGCAACGAGGAAATATCGACCGACATAAAACTACGTCTGTTTTATGTTATTTACCGACATCTAAAGTATATCTGAGAGAACAACATCCCGGAGGATTTGCGGTCGTACGCTGAACTTAATGTTAGTTTAGAAATGTGAATGTTTAAAATTACCGCAACAGAATAATCTGCGGTCCATTTTTCTTTTATATTACTTTATAGTCAGATCTTTAAAACTGGAGCCGAACTTTTCATAGTACCTAAGTGTCGCTTCCTGTTATCGCTGCCTTAGTCTAAACATGTTTTAGATATCAAAGAATTAGAGAACTAAACGGCTGCAAATGGCATTGGGAAATGCTTAGGAATCAGATTATTTTTTCTACGAGAGTTGTTTTCCTTTGTAAATCGTGCAAACTCGCCTCTAGAAGAATGAATTACGAACGCTAAGGCTCGACTTACTTTACAGAAAGTTAATCGAATTTTGAAATAGTGACGTATTCCAAATGTTTGCAAACTTCTTTAGGTTATATATTATTCAGACCTTGTGCCACAAATACATACAGGAGTTACAATTACTATGAATTCGGTTGTTCTATTTGGGTCCTCTGCACAATGTTTGGAGGTCGTAACCTTTTTAGTAAACTTCATTAGTGTTAAGACACACTTCATGATTAATGATCTTGGAGGCCATTACTCGACTACCCATAGATACCCGTTATAGAAACAATTTGCCAACTTTATTTAGTCCCACTTCCTTACTAGGGGCAAATCTATTGTCGTTAGCCGAGCACTCAGGAATCTGCACTCTGACTGCACCAGAGGTAATGGGTTCGATTCCCACAAGGGGTAAATACTTGAGTGATTCAAATATAGCCGTCCCGAGTCTGCGTGTTCTTTGTGTCTGTTGATTGAATGTTTGTTAAACCCCCGTAACCCAGGTAATTGTTCCTAATGCGGGAGGACTCATTATCTTACTTAAGAATTAACATTATTACATAATGTTAATTCTTGAGGTGTGAATAAGATACAAACAACAGCGTACATGACTATATATGGAAAATTCAGAGATGAATTAAATAGACTTATTTAATTCATCTCTGAACCTTCCATTACGGGTGAAAGCTGCACAATGACGGAGCATAACAATAACATACTATTTCATACCTATCTAAATGGTTTGCAGAGTGAGTATATTTAACATTGAGAAGGATTTGAATTATAAGATACTGAAAGTATGATACATAAATGAATTCCACGTTAAACATATTTCATTCTGAACTTACAACAGTTTTCACATCATTTATCTTCGGCGGGTAACATCTGCCAGTATCGCGTATGTAGCAAAATCCGAGTAGAAAATATTTCATGTTAGACTGTAATCGATTTATGCGACGTTTGAAAAGTAGTGAAGATAAATAATATGTATTTTACGTTATTTTATATATTTATAAAATATTTGGAATTTCCATTTAATAAAAAAGGTTTTTATCCGATTACGCAAGATGGCGTTACGTTTATAGTGTGTATGTACATTTATATATACATATGTATGATGTGTCTGCCACGCCCTGGAGCCTGTGATGTTATTCATTGTCGTCTCAATAGTTGAAGTGACATAGGTTATATCAATTGCTTATTTAATATTTTAAACGATTTTAAAAAAGGAAATGTTCACAATTATACTTTTTTATTGTGGGTATGTTAGTTGATATTCGCCTTTCCTATGACCTTTTCTGTACACCTGGAAGACTGTTTGTAAAATTTTATGATTATCGGTTTAGTAATTTATCCTTGAAAATCTAATAAACAAACAAAAGTAACATTTTGTTGTTGTTGCAGTTGCTCGACGGCTATGTTATGCGCAGCCATCATGACAGAGCACTGGGAGCACGTGGTGTGGGAGCACGCAGCTCTGGCGGCACTTGCCAACGCTTCCAATACCGCACTACAATGGCTGCTTGACGAAAAAGTCGCCAAGGTAATATAAATTAAATATATTATCTAATTAGAAAACAAAAACTCCGTACCAAACCTTTGCTATTCATATTTATTGGAAATGACGCGAGAGGCAGTTTCACTACTTGATACATGGCCACTGTTGGATCTGAAACTAACTAGGTATCTTCAAAATATACACAATATACTGTACATAAAATTAAATTAACAGTGGTAGAGCCAGGCTTAGGCAGGAATGGGGCGGTGCGATATATAGACCTCACAGAAAACCGGCTGTGGAACAAGGCTTGCGTTGCATTTCCTGAAGCTAGTGAGGTGTCCGGAGGCCAACTCCTCTCCTTTTTCTCCACCCTTGTCCCCCCTCCCCTTTTTCCATCCCCTTATCCCCCTCTCTTTTTTCACCTCCCCTCATCCGTTATCACCCTGGGAGGCTACCCGCCTCCCAGGGTGGGAGGCGGGTAGCGCACTTACAACTGTCGAGTTGCAGGTGTAAACGGCGGCTGTCTCTTACCATCAGGTGACCCGTCTATTGGTCTGTCCCCCTATAGTATATAAAAAACCTAATAAATTAATACTGTTACGAGCTGGGTATTTAATAAATTAAAGTAGTCGATTGATTACCAAAAAAACACAACACAATATTTATTAATACCACTCTTTACAATTACAAATCACTATATCACTCGTTAGTCGCACTAGAAGATCGCTTCGATGTTTGTTCGCTGTATCTTGAATCAATACTGCCTGTACGGCTAACACGATCCGCTTTTATATTGCTGTCGAGATAACTAGAATGTACGATAATATTCGATCGATGGTTCTAGACTAAATAGATTATTCTAGAGCTACTTGTAGCGCCATCTAGCGTCATAATGTCCACAGTTGCGCGCTATCCGACACTAGATGGCGTTGTCCCTTCGTTCTCGCGTCTTGTAGATTGTTCCAGACTATTTTTCTCGATGGCGCAACACTGCCCCCTCCTAAGACATGCTCGTCCCGAGCATAATCAGTCCCATAGTATCGCGCCAATCGATCTACATGAACTATCTTTGGGGCGCCTCTTGGACCCTTCTGTATCCGATAGCATAACAATCATTGATTTTAGTGACTACCCGATATGGCCCATCCCATTTGGCTTGTAGCTTCGGAGATCTCCCTTTACTGCGAACTGGATTATGTAGCCATACTAGCGAACACTCTTCGAAGCCCTTATTATTCACTTTCCGGTCATAACGGGTTTTCATCTTTTCAGACATTTGTTGGCCCGACTGTCTGACATGCTCATAAATGTCATTCATCTTGTTCCGCAAGTCATTCGCGTACTCCGTTATACTTCGTGGGGTATCAGGGGGTATTCCAGTGATCAAGTCTGCAGGCAACCGTAGTTCTCTTCCGAAGTTTGCAAACGCTTGTGTTACGGAAGTACATTAGTGGACTGCACTTCGGTATGACAGAAGAAACGGTTGAATGTGTTTGTCCCAATCTTTTTGGCTACTTTTAACTACTTTTGCCAGATACCTCTTTAGTGTTTGGTTAAATCGTTCCACCATTGCGGCTTCATCGTGAGACGGCGGTCAATGGTGATCCCCAGGTATTTTACTGTTGACATCCACGGAATGTCCTGTCCGTGGAGTTTGAGTGGTGGTGGTAGCTTCCTTGCGGAAGTTATGGGTATCGCCTGCGTCTTACCCACATTCACCGTGAGCCGCCATTTTGACAGCTAGTGGGGCAGGAGGTTTAGGGAGCGCTGCATCTTCGACGCGGCGTGGTGAATCACAAATCCTATGCTTGGTGTTATGTACGCCGCGTCATCAGCGTACAGCGCAAGCTCGGTGCCGTCAGCGACGGGGATGTCATCAGTGAATCGTGAGTATAGTACAGGCGATAGGCAGCTTCCTTGGGGAACTCCGGCTGTCACGGTGCGGACAGAGGATAGTTCCCCTTCCACTACCACTCGGAAATTCCGGTGTTTCAGAAACGTGGAGACCACCTCTACTACACGTCGGGGCGTCGGTGACGTCGATAGCTTGTACAACAGACCGGCGTGCCAGACGCGGTCGAACGCTTTTTCCATATCGAGGAATACTGCAACAGCGTGTTCGCGCTTGTTCCGCGCCGCGGCGATTTTATGCAGTACCCTCGATAGCTGCAGCGTGGTGCTGTGTTCAGTCCGAAAACCGAACTGCTCCGGCCTCAGAGTGATGTGCGGCGTCAGGTGACGCAGCAGGAGCTGTTCGAACACCTTCGAGGTTGTGGGTAGCAGGGTGATCGGCCGGTAGCTCTCCAGCTTCAGTACGTTCTTCCCCGGCTTTGGTAGCATAATAATGCGTCCCTCCTTCCAGCTGTCGGGGAAGTGCCCTGTGCGCAGGATGCCACTGTACAGGCGCGCCAGCGCTGCCACTGTCTTGTGTGGCAGGCGGCGCAGCGCTGTATTTGTGATGCCGTCCGCGCCTGGGGCTTTCTTTGGCTTGGTCCGGTGGATGACAGCCTTGACCATTGCCGGGGAGAAAAATATGGGGTCTTTTTCTATCGGCGTAGCGAAGTACTCTCGAAGGTGTTGCTCGACTGCTGCGGTATGTTCTTGTTCCGTAGTTCGGTTCGGTCTGAACTGGCGTTCTAAGTGTTCGGCGAATATATCAGCACGGTCTGCTACTCGATACCTGGGTGCCCCGTCTGCGTGTAGTAGTGGTCGCACCGGAGCTGGAGTGTTTGTAAGGCGGCGGCATAGGCGGTGGATCGAGGGCCAGTTATTTTCAGAGTCCTCGATGAGTCTCATCCAGCTCTCGGTGGTGTAGGCGCTCATCTCGGCTTTCACTCTCTCCGCGAGCCGGTTCAGTTCGGTCTTCAACGTGGGACAGCGCGAGCTCTGCCATTGTCTTCGGAGGCGCCTCTTGTCGGCTATAAGCGCCTTGATGGGTGCCGGCAGCGGTGGTAGTCGCCCCTGGGTTTGCGCGGTGGTCCTTTTTGCCGTGACAAGAGCTCCTCCGATGCTGTCCGTGAGCTCGGCTGTTAGTCTCTCTACGTCGGCCGCGGAGTTGATTGGCCGAGTTGGTGTTGTGGTCTCCAGTGTTTCTGTGAACAATGTCCAGTCATAGGTATAACGTGGCGCGGGAGGGACGGTCCGCGTGGGTATATCCTCGGCGACGACGAGTACGGGTTGATGGTCCGATTGAACCTCGTCGTCGAGTACTTGCTGCGTGATCTGGCAGTGTACATGCTCGTTATGTACGAGAATGTCCAGTACGTCGGGGGCACCGTTCTGTCTGTCCGGGTGTGTGGGTGCCTCCGGGCCAGCAACTGTGTACCCCCGGTCTTCGGCGTCGTTATGTAGTCGTACACCAGCAGCGTTTTGCGTGTTGGAGTTCCACGCTGGGTGCTTGGCGTTGAGATCTCCGGCGACAATCACGGGGTGCGGCACGTCGAGTAACGTGTGCAAGTCCGTGAAGTCAGCACGGGTGGAAGGCGGTTTGTAGGCGGCGTACAATTGGAGTTGTGCACCGCCGAGGTGTAATTCAACACCCAGCGTGTACACTGTGTTGAAGTCTTGGATTTCTAGTGGCTGATGTACGACTCTTCTCTTGATTAGCACTGCCAGACCACGATAGGCTGCATGTTCGGATCTCTCGTCCCTCCGATAAACGAGGTAACCCGGGAATTTGATTTTATCTACAGGTCCCAGGAGTGTCTCGCTTATCAGTGCCACGGCGATGATCTGTTCCTGCAGTAGAGGGCGAAGGAGCGCGACCTTGTGGGCCAGGCCGCGGGTATTCCAGTGTAGAATCCTCAAGGGTTTTCTATCCATTGGTGATGGTGTTTAATAGCTCTATGAGCCCCTTGAGGACTATGGTCACTATGGTATTTGTGTTTGTATCCTGCTCGCTTGTTGTTGCAATCATCACCTCTTGCAGGATACGGGTGACTATTTTGGTGATGGCCGCGGCCCTTGGAGTGTTTGCTGGAACGGCAGCTGCGTTGGTTTGGCGTTTGTTTGATGACGCGGCTGCAATAAGGGCCACTACGAGATCCTGCTTTTTCGACGCCGTTTCGGTCGCCGGAGTGTCACAGTGCGCGGACTGCCCGTACGGCTAACACGATCCGCTTTTATATTGCTGTCGAGATAACTAGAATGTACGATTCGATCAATGGTTCTAGACTAAATAGATTATTCTAGAGCTACTTGTAGCGCCATCTAGTGTCATAATGTCCACAGTTGCGCGCTATCCGACACTAGATGGCGTTGTCCCTTCGTTCTCGCGTCTTGTAGATTGTTCCAGACTATTTTTCTCGATGGCGCAACAATACTTTACATAGTTGTCTTTATTTCACGTAACAATAAAAATATTTCATAATAGGTCCAAGCTAAGCTTAATAATAATTTTAGAGAATGTTTTTGCTGAATCATGTCATGATATTTTATTCAAAATACTTTATCAAAACAATTTGGTATAAAACCTAATAAATGTACAACACGACCTAACAGAATTTATAATGGTACAATCATCAAGAAGGCTTTTAACTCACGAGCTATTTATATTGAAAGCAATTTTTAGACCGGATTTATCCATAGATTATCGCACTTAAGTGATATGAATTATCCAGGTCACGTTTTATGAAGACTATTTGAAAACTCTGGCAGCATTAAATAAAATTCACTACTACAAAGGATCTTTTGGAAGG
Organism: Tyria jacobaeae; assembly: GCA_947561695.1. Classification (NCBI taxonomy): domain Eukaryota; kingdom Metazoa; phylum Arthropoda; class Insecta; order Lepidoptera; family Erebidae; genus Tyria; species Tyria jacobaeae. The sequence goes on from OX387212.1 coordinate 16,963,084, forward strand.
TACCTTGTCTTCTATATACTATTGATTGTTTATGGACTCTCTCGGGTGCAAATTCAACGCAGAGATTCCAGAAGTGTTTTGAGAGAAAAATGTTGATATAAAAAAAAGGGAATGTCTTGTTGGATTAATAAGAAGGAAAAATCTGAGACCCACCTACGGTTTCTAAGCTAAAATTTACAAGACAACCAACACTAAACTCTTGCGAATATATATATATTTACGTAAGTGTCTCTCATCCACTTTGCCTACATTTATAATAACAAACATGTATCCTTTAAGATAAAAATAACTATGGCTATTAGTTTTATAACGGCATAAATAATTATCTCTCCCATTGATAAATAGATGTATTTGAACAAATCTTTGGTGTAGTACTTACACGGTTACTAAATTGTTTATCCTAAAAAACATACTTATGTAAATGTAATATGTTGTGCATTATCTATTTTTTTAAATATACGGTTTTATTCGCGTCTGTATTTCCGGGATGACCGACTAGTTTCGGTCTCGGCAGTAGACCTTTCTCAAGGAGTAAGTCGTCCAGCTGCGACGGTACCAGACGTCACACTGAACCTGTGAAAAACCGTATATTTAAATAAATGTGAATGGAACTCACGAAAGTTTTTAATCTAAAATGCATTATCTGCTGTGAGCCGGGTATATATGTGTATAGTAAGAAATTTCATTTTAATGGATATTAAAATCAAATTTCTAACTGCTTGCTTCAGTAAGTAATCTTACCCGCAAAATCCAGCCTCTCGCTATAATCTTAGCTTGACTTGCAATTAACGCGACCTACATCGACCTATCTTATTCATAATAATGAACCCTGTATAGGGGTATACGAGTATATAGCAATATGTCGGGGCGACAGAATACTTAACTGTATATTATATATTCTAATATATTTTAATATTTTATCCTCATAGAATAAGATGGTTTATTTATTTCAGTAGTAAAAGAAATATAAACCTAATTCGTTAAATTTTTTAAAACAAAAATAATTTATACGAATCGCAAAGGACAAAAACTTTTCAGAAAATAGGGAAAGTTTAAATTGATGTTTTATATATTTCAAGTTGGCTAGTATTGCCTTGCATTATTAAAGCTGTGTATTATCTACATAACTGTTTGTGTAATTTAGCAATATACTTACACAAAAAAAAAATACTGTAATAATTTTCTACTAGATGGAAAAATTAATCTGTACTAGATGGAAAAATGGTAATAGTTAATTAATTATTTAAGTGAGCGATACTTTATTTGTTACTTTTCCCGCATTTAAGGAAAGATTCAAAGTAGATACGTTACGTGAGACACTTTAAATCTGTATATTACATATTATATCAAATAATTAATGTATATTTTTTATTTAATTCATAATCATTAACAACGTTGTATGTATGCTCAGTCGCCGTAAATTACCCTAACTAGCTTTTGAGTAAACTCGTGTTAAAGCTTTTTAAACGACTTCAAAAGATGAGGTCATTTGTTCCAAAAAGTTTAAAAAATGTGTTTTATTTTATTTATTACATACTTTATGCACGCACACATTATGACCTTATACCGTAAGCATTTTATGCCAGTCTACCTTTGGGTGATGCAGAAATGTATGAAGTAAAGAAATGTTTGGTTTTAATTTTTTCTAAACACGGTAATAAGAGAAGATAATCTCCAAATATGAAAAATATCCAAATATATAATAAATAAATATGTAATGGCACAGACACATAAATATATATAAATATAATACAGATACACTAACACACAATATATATACACACAATTGATATACGTATTTCTACTGTTCCTATGAAACCGCCAGTTTAAGAAAGAGATGATATACTAACGACCGCTTTTCAAATATTTTTTTGTTTCAAGAGGTCCTATTGCAACCAAGTCAAGATTTGATTGTGCAATTCCACGGCAACCGAAGTAAACCCTCAAATTTTGTGGACTCTACCTATGGTTTTTTAAATACTTTTTTTGTTAAGCTGATGGTGAAAGGCACGACTCCTTGACAGTAGGAGGATAATTTAAATTAGTAAATCTTTAAATTGCACGTTTATACGAATTCTTATATAGGATAGGATAGCATGGAAAGCTGTTTTTCTACTTTTAATTCAAGTCAACTATTTGTATGCAAAGTACCCTATGTCATTTACTGTCACAACGTTTATGAAAAATTTCACAATAATCAGCAGCAGGTAAATTTCCATTATTAACAAGTAATGATTAGTATTATTATCCGCACCTCAAAACATCCTTCAAATATAATACAAGTGGTAGCGTAATGGCTAAGGCGTCGGACTAGCGTCCAGAGGTTGTGGGTTCAAACCTCACCCAGTGTGTGACCCATGTTGACCCATTCTTTAAAAAAAATAGATTAATATTCGTATGAAACAAAAGGAAGCACTAAGATTATAAAATAACAACATAGATACAGGGGTAGGCAGAAGCCTAATTAACACCCACATTTTGACAGTTCTAATTTAGTGCTATTTACATAATAGGGGATAAGCCTTTTGCCGTCATTCCGTCACTTTTGACAATTGTATGGTAAATTTGGAGTCTGTTGAGAGTAAAGGAATGATAGAAAGGGAACGAGCTCAAGCAAGTGAAGGTCACATAGCCATAACTCGAACTGGTCCAGGTGTCTGAGCCATCTAATTAATACGAGCACCATGACAAGATATCAGCAATAAAACAATAAACCATACGTAAATGTTATCGCTAGCTATATGTATATACATATGTACAAGTATATAACGTGTCCTTTCTAGCATTTGCACGAACAATTGCAATTACACAAACCCTTTGTCACGTGTGAAATACACAAGGTAAGTGAAGAATCGCTTGAATGTTCAAAGTGTCGCTTCATCTATTGCCCATCTAATTGTTTTATCAATTAATTTATTGGAGATGGTTGGGTATAAATAATTTTGCCAGAGATGTTATATTTGAAAACTGATATTTCAAAAATTCTTGGTCTGATTACATGAGGAACGTCAACGTGGCATACAAAGGTAAAAAGAAGGTTTTCCTACACAACACTCATCTGGGCTAAATAGATGAGTAAAATAATATAAAAAAGTTTTAATCGAAACACAATATGAATTGAAATAAATACATGTTTAATATTTTACACAGAAAACTTCCAAATTTATACGCAAACACCATTACACAAAGCAGACGCTTTCTCAACTATAAGTACGGATACGGAGCGCTAACCGGAGCATCTAATATGGACTGGTGGTGAATACTTCTAAGACTCAACTTACTGTAGTGGGCAGTTCCAGTGTGCTGGCTAGAATGGATTATACTCAACTACCTGACATCACTCCACTACTAATTATCACACGTTTTAAAAATCTGTGTATTTTTATAGATATCACCTTACCTTGGGGTCCCAATTGGGTGAGGTCAGTCTCAAATAATTCGATTTAAATCGGCGTGTTCCTTGAAAAGACTACTAGTTTTTTGTCAAGTCACTAAAATTGCATTTGCGCATTTTTCTCCCTACACTCGACTGTGCTGATGTCAGTTATCTCGATATCACCTAGGAGTCACTCGATAAACTTGCAAGTATGATCATATATCAGAATATCGCAACATGCTCAAGAGGCTTGACTTGACTTGAATTAAAAAAAGGAGGAGGTTCTCAATTCGACTGTATTTTTTGTATGTTTGTTACCTGAGAACTTTGGACTGAGTGAACTGTTTTTTTTTTTATTTTTTGAAAGTTGGTGCTTCCCGTTTGGTCCCATTTCAAAATGGTCCAGTTGTGACAATGGCATCCATGATAAAACCATATAGGTCTTAAATTTTTAGATAGACGCAATGAAGTCGGTTGTCTACTAGTTCAAAGTGAATTATATTTCATTCCTTTACTCCAAATTACTGAAATAAATGCTTCATGCTCCTCACAGACACTGTCTATAAGACGTGCCCAGTCATTACCTTTCTTAAATAACATGAATGAATCTGTTTATTAAGACAAAACATTTTATCTGCTGTATAATCTCATCAATTACCATCACTATTAAATATATAATGTATTGTGTTTATATGTACTTGTGTGTAAAATATCATAATGTTGCTAAATGGATGACTGCATAATGTAGTCGTATGTGAACATCTTATTGTTATTGCTTTTTTAATTTCTTTAATTTGAATATTAGATTCAGTATACTTTTGTCGTATGAAATGGCCATAACATAATCAAAATATATCCCACCGTATATCACTTTTGATACTAAAACTACCCTCAATTACATCTAACTACTGTTGTTTTTGTCCATCCAACGTCCATACATTTTCATTTGTTATATCCTTAGTTTAGCACTAGCGTTCAAAATCTTGGGAATTCATAAGGACAGTACCTTATCTTGGGGTCACACAAGAAGTCAGACATAAAGTGTTTGCCTCAGCAGGGTCCGAAAGTTAGATACGTAATTTTTTTTAGACCTTCACTAAGACTGAATAGCTAGCTCTAAATCTCACTGAAGCACAACTTGATAAACTTGAATGAACTCAAAACTTCTGCAAAAGATTCATATTTGGGCTACGAAAAATGATCACGTTTCTGATTCACTACTTTTCACCCACAAAAAAGATATCTGTTAAAATACACATATAAAGCAAATTTTCGTGCCTTTTGATTCGCTATTTTATAACAACAATAATAAATCACTCCGTTTTTCATCTTCTGTCCCCAAAATTAAGTTTTATAGATGTATTGTATGTTTAAATGGAGTGCTACCATCTGCGCTTGACAGGAATCACAAAATGGAAAGTTCACTCGCGATGCTTAAATTAAATTGTACGCTTACAGACATTACTAAACTCGTAAATTTTTTAGATTCGTTTTTAACATTTCTAGTTAACAACTAACTTTTGCCTGCGGTTTCGTTCGCTTTGATATTATATGCGGGCGTGAGTATATGTATACACACTCACGGCTGCATCCCCTAATTAACTCCCAGGTTTTTGAGAAAAGTAATAAATCCCAAGACGGCAATAATCTTGCCACCTATTGCCATCTTCTGGGCACTTTTGTGAATGAGATGGGAAAATTCACAGTAAATTAACAGAAAAGGAAATATAGAAAGATACATTGCTTATACAGATGGATTAGGAAGTATAACAACAACTCAAGCAAGTCAGGGTCGCATACCTTTAACTCGAACTGGCTCGTGCCGGGAAGTCCTAGCCTTCTAACTAATTAACTAGCTATGATATTATTTTCCTGTATAGTATTTTTTTTCTGAATGAAAGAACGTTGAACTTCTAAAACTTTTTGTCATTCTCATTGTTATTAAACTTCTCAATTACAAGCTCTAAAAGCTTTGCAACCACAATTTTGCTCCATCCCAGTTAACCGCAATAGAACTCCCTCTAAGTATAGACCTAAAAACCTCTGTAGGCAACATATGGCTGAACTGGGTTCGTAAATATGTGCTGTAGGCTGAACTCAGACATATTCAGACCTTTCCATATTTATTGAGGCTTTACCGTAAACCGTTTTATGAATTTCGACTATTCTGAAACAATAATTTAATTCGTTTAGTGTTACATAATAAATATAAAGTGTTTGTACTTTCCTTGCCTTAAATGAATCGTGCATTTCATAATTAGCTTCTATGCGTAGCTTTAATTTATAGGCCTGGTAAAGTTAATGGGCGTTTTTAAATTAATTCTATTCGCTTTCGAGCACTAAAAAGTTCTGTAGCGTATCGTTAGCAGAATAATAAATTATTCTTTATTCTTTCATATCTATCTAAGAGATAATCTGGATTTATAATCTAAGAAACAAACTTTGAATATTAATGTAGTTTTATACTTACTAATAAGTAATAAACGTTCTCCGGTAATAAACGTCTTCCTACTGTGGTACCTAATTGCTTATCGGTAATAAAAATAGCTAAACACTTGTAATAAAATCAGTTTGTACAATTTTATATAGCAAGTTTTTATTTGATACTTGTTAACTTACTCTAAAGTTAGGCCATAATGATGCGACTTACTTCTTTAATCATCTGAACCCTGAAAACATTAAAGTACTTTTTTGGGAAATGATCTAAAAATAAAAGCAAGAAATAGAGTACCGAAATCGAAACGTGTTGTCAATTCAAGAGATTATGAATCCTAACACAATTAAAAAAGAAATATAGCTCTATTCAAAGTCGAAATGTAATAAAAAAGTTTGACGGCTAGAGACCAAAAAAGCAACGAAGAAGTATCTTTATATAATAATAAAAATAATAGTTCCTGTATCTAGAGCCTTTACTATTTACACATGTTTTTATATTTTTAAATATATTATATTATGTATTCTATTCTGTAAATGTACACACAATGTTTGTACCTTACGCACTATATATTTAGTACCTTATTATACATAGGGACCGAAGAATAAATAAAATCGGTTTACGAATGTCCGAGGTTTGATACAAATTAGGTTCTTCCTTATGTACGCTATTACAAAGTCTGCATATCTTCAAATAGCCTTTCCCCATAGTTTCTTCTACGGTTTTAATCACTACACTATTAATAAGGGTCAGAGCGTGATGTTTTATACCCTATGCCTACATTATTCCTCAATAAATACTCTATCCAATACCAAAAGAATCATTTAAATTTGATTCATACTACCAGAGATTAACTAAACGCGTTAATCTCTGGTAGTATGAATCAAATTTAACACAAACACCGAAAATCTCATCAGTTTCTATTATAAAGTATATGTAGATATACACAAATATACTACAGATATGTATAATATGTTAAATATACTTAATACCATACCTTACCATGATAATGGAAATTGGAACTACAGCGTCTTCGTTATCTGTAAATTCAATTATAAACCGTGACCGAACCCAAGACTGGTAGACACCGGTACATTTTAATAACCTTTTAGATATTACAATTTGCGTGACATCTTCCGTAATGCTATGGTGATGTAGCTTTAAACTAAAACTGATAACAAACCTCAGTATAATAATTGTTTTGTTCTAGTAACTGTTGTCATTCCAGTCTAACTGCATTAAGGGATTTTTAAGCAAATGGATATGTTAATTCCTTTGTAATCCAATACGCTTATTACACGAAAGCGAGTATTTGTAACTAATCCAACATTGGCACTTGATATTGTGTTTATTATACCTATATATACATATATATATATAATATAATACTAAATAAAGATTTTATTAAATTAATATAAACCTTAATAAGAATATTATGTTTGTTATTTATTAACAAAATGGAGCTCTGCGAATTTCTATATTGCCACCTCATATTTTTACCATATTAGAAATTATTTTTCTAATATGGTAAAAATATGAAGTGGCAAACATTTTTTTGACAATATCTCCGTTTTTACGAATTTTACGATCAAAATAATAGGGAATAAATTACACTACAGAAAATTTCCCATATTCAATTAAATCCGCTTCTCTAGTATAATAAATACTTTTAGCGTCATGTTTTTGCCAAAAAGAAATATTCAATCAATACCATCAGGTAGAACAAGTGTCGCGTTTTATTACCGTGGTATCCGAAATAGACATAACCCACATGCAATTTACTGTTATAATATATTTAAATGTATTCTTCTTCGTAACGCTATTCTGTTTTCCTCGTCCGAAGCCGAACGTGTATAAGTACAAAGTTTCATTTCGATACGACTGTTACAAGTATGATAATTAATAATTTTAATTTTTTTAAAAATTAAAGAAAAAAAAGTTGGTTACAAGTGAAGATAATAAAAGCGTGTCAACAAGGAGTAGCTACAAACTCTTAAGTACATGAAATTTTACACATGCGTTGTCCGAAAAGGACAGAGGCTGCCTTTCACCCAGAATGAAGTGCACCCGTAAATACTCAATTTCACAATCCCAGATATTTTACATTATTCATTCAAACGGATCTGAAAACCTGTACAAAATAAAATAGTGGATAAGATACATACTTGTAATTAACAGTTACGCAATCGGGTCCAGTATGCTGCAATCACGTCGCAAGCTCCTATTTAAGCATATAAGGCAAGGCATATTGACAGGTGATTATTTAGATCATGTATTATGATGTATAATTTCTTTCTTTTTGTTTTTTTTAGACTCCCGAACTAAGTAGGAATAATTCTTACTTACTTACTTTACGACTTAAACTACTGCGCTATCTCATCATGTAACAAATAAAATACAGATTGTATACATATCTAACATCAGCTAGCTAACAACGACAATTACATCGATATAGAGATTTTAAGCCGGACTTAAACGTGGATGGCACCGTAGGAATTAAGGCTAACGTTAGGATATTTCTATAAAGTTCATTGAATTGGAAATTACGTCATAACGCCTACTCGCAAAATGTTCAGGTTTGTTAGATAAATATCGACGATGAAGTTTTAAATAGATTAGGTAGGTGCATGTATGATTTACGTGGCCAAGTGTGAGATGCAGGCGTGAGTGTTTTTTGTCATTTCATGACAAAGATTTTATTGGCAATTTTTGTTGTTTTTTTTTTTGAGAAAATTCCAGAAAAATCTTAAAACGATTGATAAGATTAGCTGTGCCTATAAAAAAAACAGTAAAATTTAACTAAACTATTTCAATTCGTCTCTATAATAGTCTATAATCGTTTCATAGTTAAATGGTTTATACTGTTTTATTTGTCTAGACAACTCCTTGCGACACATGTCATGCTTAGCAATGGTTAAACAGACATGCAAACTTTCGTTGCCATGCTAATTACAAATTCCTAATCAAGTATTTTGGGTTGAATAAAACTCAGCAATACCGCTCGTCGACAAATTTCACGAAAGCAATCGATACTAATCTATTTTTTTTATTTACTAAATATTTATTTATATATATGATATAATTAGTAGTTAGAGTTGGATAATAATATAGTTTTGTTATTAAAATTATTTCATTTCGAATTATTATAAAAAACAACCAATTCATATACGATTAACTACTGTAAAAAAATATCTCATAAATTTATTACTTTTAGCAAGAAGTTAAAAAAAGCCGTGAAATAACAGACAGAAACATTTCGAGACGATATAACAAACGACCTCGTTTAAAACTCTCTATATCACTGGACAATGGAGTAGATTTATCTCTTAAATTGCTGTTAAGTCGTTTCAATGTAGTATCAAGATTAAAAGCTTAGATTCCATATTGGACTTTAAATATAAGCGAGCATTTAAAATAGAAGGAAAAGCAACATTATTTGATACAAATGTATTTAAAAAAATAACATTTTATTGTATATTAACAATTAACTTTAGAAAACCACTGTATTCCGTTGTTTTGTAGGAGACAATGGGCGGTTTGATTGAGGTAAGATACGATAGATAAATGGCTATTTATTAAACCTCAAAGAAGTGGAAGCTTGTGGTGTACGTTCTTTTATAAATGAGGGCTAACTTTTCAAGGACAATAGTGGAACAATACCTAATTATTTTAATTATTGTTGGAAAAACACGTAAGTTAAATATATAAATATTTTACCGGATTGGGCCATCAATAAGTTACGTCACACGAATTTCAACGTTCACGGTTCATATTAATAAAGTATACCAAAACATATTATCGACAACGAGTGACAGCTGTCAACTAACAGGGTCAAATAAGTAGTGCCTAGGCCAGTTATGACGACAGGGGCAAACGAGGATGTCGTTCAGTCTCTGTTAAAGTGGCTTCAAGAATTACTAGTATGCTAGAATCCTTTATAACCGACTTCAAAAAGGAGGAGGTTCTCAATTCGACTGTATTTTAATGTTTTGTTTTTTTTTATGTTTGTTATGTTTTTTTTTTATTTGAAATCTGGTGCTTCGCGTGTGGTCCCATTTTAATTTTGGTCCAGTTCTGACAATGGCATCCATGAGAAAACCATTAGTCTTAAATTTTATGATAGAAGCATTGAAGTCAGTTGTCTACTTTTTTAAAGTCCGATTATTTTCCTTGTGTCGCTCTGTTACGTTCTAATCTATCAACTATTCAAACGAACATCATAACAATTTGCATACACTTTGCAGGTGTACCGAAAAGGTATACACTTGTTACTACTGTCTTAACCTAGTCCAGTTTAACCCCACGAAGACAGGTTTGCGCGTTCACCGCTAAAAAGATGCCATTGGTCGTATCACCTCAAAATAAGAGCACTTCTCTAACTGCATCAGCCAGTATCGGAATCCTTGACGTCGATATATCAAGCCAAGTCCAGTTTCGCGGTCATTTAGAGAGTAAGGCCATATTAGCCTCGAAGAAGCTTGGTGTGCTAAACAGATCGAGACAGTATTTTACTCCGGCCCACCGCCTGCAACTTTATAAGGTGCAGGTTCGGAAGCACATGGAATACTGTTCTCATCTCTATGCAGGTGCACCCCAGTACCAACTTCTCCCTCTTGACCGCATTCAACGGAGAGCGACTCGCATCATCGACTGCCAAGATATTTCTGATCGACTTGACACCTTGGCGTTGCATAGAGATGTAGCTTCACTCTGCATCCTCTGTCGCTTGTATCATGGGGAGTGTTCAGAGGAATTGTTCGGACTTATACCGGCTGCTGGTTTCCGCCATCGTCCTACGCGATAAAATTTCCATCCCCATCACCTGGACGATTGGCACTCCACTACTGTGCGCTTCTCCAGAAGCTTTTTGCCTCGCACAACCAGCTTATGGAACAAATTGTCGCCGGCCATATTTCCGAACCGATACGATCTTAAAACCTTCAAGAAAAGAGCGTACTCCTACCTAAAAGGCCGGCAACGCACTTGTGACTCTTGAGTTGTGGGTGTCCATGGGCGGCGGTAGTCATTTACCATCAGGTGACCCGTCTGCTCGTTTGCCCCCTATCGCATAAAAAAAAAATCCATCCCCATCACGTGGACGATTGGCACTCCACCACTGTGCGCTTCTCCAGAAGCTTTTTGCCTCGCACAACCAGCTTATGGAACAAATTGTCGTCTGCCGTATTTCCGAACCGATACGACCTTAAAACCTTCAAGAAAAGAGCGTACTCCTACCTAAAAGGCCGGCAACTCACTTGTGACTCTTGAGTTGCGGGAAAACTAGAAAAATAAATACGATATCTGAGAGAAAGAAAAATACCTTTTACACAAGCGAAAGTTGTCAAACATAACACGATTATCAACTACAAACACTGTTACAATGCATAGAGAGTAGCGTTCTTCAGGTCTTGGATTACGCTATATAATCATGTCACCTTGACCAAACTACTTTCATTATGCATGCATAGCCATTTCTACTATAGACTGCAGGCATTCTGTCATTGATTTTACTATTCCAGTAATGATTAAGTAAATTACTGAGCATTAGAATACTGAAGGACGTGGAGTCATTATTTCGATGGAAGTTTTTATAAATATGTTCAACATAACATTCTTTAACATATGTATATATGATTATAAAAAATTAAAAGCTTTTACCATTATGCCCTTGATCTTTACCATGAAAAGATAGTGAGTGAATGGTGGTAGGTCATAAATACTTTTTTATCGAAGTTGCATAAATACTTTCACGCCTGTATCCCTTTAGGGGTAGGCAGGGTTGAATTAAACACATTTTGCCAAATATCAAAAGGGAAAAGGTAAGCACAAGAGAAGGCAATGGGAGGAAAATGATATTACTTTCACGGGTAGATTGGAAGGCGTTATTTTATCAAACGGTTTTTTTTATAGTATATTGCGCTAAAGAATAGTCGCGTCACATGATGGTGAGTGACTATTGCCGCCCAAGGACACCTGCAACTCCAGAATCGCAAGTCTGGCCTTTGAGGGGAGGGGAAAGAGAAGAAGGAAAAGACGAGATGGGTGATTGGAAAGAGGACAAGGAAAAGGGGAGAAAGGGTTCTGGGCCTCCGGTAACCTAACTCACTTGGTGAAATACAGTGCAATACTTTGTTTAACAACCGATAATATTTGTAGCCGTAATATTCCTAATATTACGGCTACAAATATTATCGGTTGGATTTTCGGAATTGGAATTTTCGGTATCATAAAAAATATTAAAGTTTCTTTTTCTTCTTCTTCTTCATTAGCCGTTTTTTGTCATATTTACGTAGACAACTTTAAATCTCTTTCATTTTTGTCTACTTTGGGCTGTGTAAATCCAGTTTTGCCCACCACCTTAACAACATCGCCCTACCATTTCATCTGGTCACTCACTGGTCGTTTGCGGTCCCAGGGTCACTATTTTAAAACTGTCTTGCCTCACGAATCCGTTTTTCGGGCTACATGTCCTGTATTAAAGTTTGATTTTTAAATTTTAGTTACTAATATACAGGCCGGCCTACAAGCCTTTACGAGAAATCTCAATCACTTCATCATCATTCTGTTATTCACCCTTTAAATTATAACTTAGAAATTATAACAGAGACACATACGAGCCTGCTGGTCCAGTAGTTAGTGGCCCTAACTGTTGAACCGGAGACAGCGCCCATATTTCAAATAATTCCTGTGTTGCGGGGGCTTTACTCGTACAAACATTCAATCAACGGACACCACCGGGTGTGGTATGGGATCGAATCCACACCGTTCGATCCCATACGGAACAAAAATTTAAGTCATCCACTAATAGTTGTAACTGAGTCTGGGTGTTCTTTGTGTCCGTTGATTGAATGTTTGTACGAGTAAAGCCCCCGCAACACAGGAATTATTTGAAATATGGGCGTTGTCTTTTTAAATGAAATAAAAAATATATATATAATATATCGTAGACTGAATGAATAACACAATAGATCTAGGATTGTGATAGTGGGAAATTTAGTATCTATAAGTTGGCGAACTTTATTCTAGATGAAAGGCAGCCACTGTCCTTTTTGGTTCGGACTGATTCAATAAAAATAGTTGTTACCATGAGTGTGTTTAAAGATGCACTGCAATATCGAATGGGTATATATATTTTTTTTCTCTCTTGGGGCTCTTGTCTGTGGAGTATGCGCCATCTTCCGCCAATTCCTTGACTTCCCTATACGACATGGCACCTGCTTTCTCCTTTACTTGGTCTATGAATGCCCTTCTCGGCCTTCCTCTTCCCCTTCTTGCCTCTAGCTTCCCTTCAATGATGGTTTTCATGAAGTTGTCATGTCGTATAAGGTGGCCAAATATCTTCCCTCTCCTTTTATCTATAGTCACAAATATCCGTCGTTCTTCTCGGACCATGCTCTGACCAGCTTATCCTCTCCATCCGCCGCCAGCACCACATTCCAAAGGCCTCTAATCGTTCCCTGTCCCTTTGAGTCATGGTCCAAACTTCATTTCTATATAGAGCAATGCTCCAGACATATGTTTTTATTAGTTTTTTTCTGATGCGTTTCGATATTTTTAATTGAAATAGTACAATGTATATTCTTGATTTAATATCTTGAGTGCAGTATGAGTCTTCTGTTATTACGCTTCCTAGGTATTTGAAAGATTTGACTTGTTCAATTTGATAGGGTATCTATTGTGGATTTGGTTTCTGGTGACAATCATGGTTTTGGTTTTGTTCGTGTTTATTTTGAGTTTAATATTTTTGAGAGCATCGTCCATATGTTTTATAAGTTATTCAAGCTGGTTTTTGTTATCTGCTAACGCTGCAATGCCATCTTATAAAGAGGATACATTCCCCATTAATTTTTATTACACCCATATCTAAGTCTCTTATTGTTTTTATTGTATTTTCTATGAATATGTTGAAAATGGTCGGTGATTGTGGGCATCCTTGTCTTACTCCTTGTTTTATTCATGCGTTTGGTGATTCGTTTTCTATTATCATTGAGTCTCATATCCCATGCATCCAAAATTCTCATACAAATAATTCATAACAGACTAAGGCCCCTTACCGAAAGATACATCAGCGAAGACCAATAAGGATTTAGAAGAGGAAAAGGAACTCGTAGCACTCTGATTGATCACCAAAAAATATAACAATAGAATAGATTTAGGAATAGACAGACACATAGCGTTTGTAGATTTAGAAAAAGCATTTGACAAAGTGAACTGGAAAAAGATGATAACTACCTTAAAAAACATAGGAGTTCATTTCAGAGACAGTCGAATAATCTATATTAAAAACCAGGAAACCACAATAAGAATTCCTATTCACAGAATAAGAATAGCTATCGATAAATAATCAAAAATTATTTATTTTTAGTGCAAATGAACAATATAAGCAGTGATCACAGTGTACCCCTTCTTTCCCTTTTTATCCCCCCTTTCCTGTCTATATACTTCTTATTTTCCCTTATAATTACCAAAAGTGATAATGGCAACAGGCGAGGCCCCTATTATGTAAGAGAGAGTGTAGACTACATTATAATCAGCAAAATGTGGACGTTATTGACACTTCTGTCAGTCCCTTCGAAGTTACATGAAAGTTTTAATCGATTTGCAAAACACAAAAGATCACATTCAACGAAAAAGGATTATCGTTTATTCCACCGGCTTACATGCTAGGCTCTATTCAACATCTATACACGAACGTATAATTTACCCATCAGACTTAATTATGTACCCACTAATTAAATTAATCTGCTACCATTTAAGTAATTGGTTTTACTTCAGTTGTAATTATGGCCATATCTATATTTATATATGTATATATATACCCAGGGGAGTTCAACTACGGGAGCAGCCGAATTGAATCCAAAAATGATGCCAGCACAATGCTAATATACGTTCAACTGTAATCTTATATAAAGGGCTACTAGGGTACAGAATTTAAAACAACATTGAATATGCGAATCCAAAATTGTTTCGAAACACGTTACAATTAGTTCTTAATAAAATTGGAACAAAATTTTACAAAGTCAGTATAATATGTATGTATTTTGAAGAAATAAGAGAGGCGGCCGATTTAAAAAAGTTTAGAATTTGTCAATACTGTTACTATGAGAGGCAACGTTTATATCGGAAGGTAAATTATTGGTAATACGTAATTTTTTATCAAATTAAATGAAGATCAGTTGAGTAGTTTAGGTATTCAAACATTATGAAAAAATAAACTTACTTTTGTTTTTATTGTTACATCACTTAGGATTGGGATTGGCAATACAACAAGCCGAGTCTGTGTCTGACAGCAATACTGATGAACGCATACTTTAATCGTATAACATATGTTTATGATTAATGATTATTTACCTCACCTGTATTGTTCGCATTTAATCAATACTATCTCTCTGATTATATAGCTATTTTAACTTACCCATAGCATACATTGTTTGCTGCCCTTGAATAGTCAGTATGGAAATGTGTTCCAATTATAAAGTACACAAAACATGTATTGAATATATAAGCTGCAAAGTAACACGGTCCTTAGGCCCCACGCCCACTCTCCAAACAATTATGTCCTACCTGTTAACACGCAAGTAAACCCCTAACTAAAATCAATTACGTTAAACTTGTAACAGCAATCGCTGTTAATGATAGATACAGAATAATTTACCGCTTTAATTTTCTTGAAACGAGGGCGATTAGTGGAAAAAGGTGCCAAGCCCTCAGCTTGAATTCTGTACTTTCAAAATAATTAATGCGCTTGAAGGGAGCAGTATCTTAGTATTTAAGCTTATGCCAGTTAATTATTTATATTTTTTCAGACTTGGTAATAACTGGAATTAAGTTATAAGAGAGGATCAAACAAGAGACGGACTGTACAAAGATATAGTAATATGGATGTTAACTAACATTAATGTCATACTTTTTACTCACAATCTTTTATTCTCTACAACAAAACATTATGAACAGCAAATAATGATAGAGAGGGCGTAGAATAACCCTTTTTAGATCTGAAGATCTAACTAGGGTCATTTTACGTATGACTAAGATTTCGTAAATAAGATGGACAAGCTGAGATATTAATACATTACAAGGAAACTGAAAGTAGCGCCAGCGGATGCAGAGTTGAGGAGTAATAAATTATCGTAGTACAGACATGTTATGCTAAGAGATAAACAAAATATTGTAAAGAAAATTAATTTATGGAAGTGGGATACAGGAGTACGAGATGACTAAAGAACATATACAATAAAAAATATATATTCTGCATGAAAGAGGATATGACTTGAAATCCTTGAAATTAAATAAGCAGTAAAATGACTAATAAATGAAGTAGAGCACATTGCACCGACCCCAAAACGAATTAGGATGAGGGTAAGAAGATAATAATGATAATGAATAAAAATCTCGACAAGGTTTAAAGGAAAAGAAAATCTAGGAAGAGCTGCAGAGAAAATTCTGTAAGCTGTAAGTGCTTATCGTATGAAATGAAAAAGATGTCACTTCAATACTTTTGTTGACCGAACCCACAGGTATACACGATTGATATTTAAAAAAGCTGTCGCCATTGATATCTGGGGTCTTATACCACTAGTATTGAGGTCAAGGCTACTAATGCGAATAAAACGGTGGGGTGTAATCAGGTGGCACTGTTTTACCTTGAAGAACTGCACCTAAAGTTTGCACGCAAAGGTGATGCGACGCGCTGATTATCATTGAAGGTATAATGCTTGGTTTTAGTACTAACCTTTGTGGTTTACGCTAGTTACTTACATTTATGAGTAGCGTAAGTACATGGAAACACATATACCTTTTAATAACTCACTGCAACTCCCGGGTTCACACGAGTGGTGTAACCTATAAAAAAATATTAAATAAATGTTAATAGCTGATGAGAGCTGTTGAGTTCTGAAAAAATTATAAAAAAATCCTGACAATAATGAACTCATCATAAAAAAAATATTATACAATGCAGTGCAGTCGTTTAGAAGTTACGCGCGTACATACATTGAGTTGATTCTTTCTTATTTATGTAATTTAAATACATATACTCGTATATAAGATAGACAGATATATTTATTTATTTATTATTATTTTACACTTTATGCACAAGATGTGCGAAGCGGACTTAAGGCCACAGGCATTCCTTGCCAGTCTACCTTTGGATGATGCAGAAATGTATGACGTGGGTGCGAAATGTTTGGATTTCAATTATTCGAAAATAAATATATATATATTTTTTTTATGCGATAGGGGGCAAACGAGCAGACGGGTCACCTGATGGTAAATGACTACCGCCGCCCATGGACACCCGCAACTCAAGAGTCACAAGTGCGTTGCCGGCCTTTTAGGTAGGAGTACGCTCTTTTCTTGAAGGTTTGAAGGTCGTATCGGTTCGAAAATACGGCAGGCGACAATTTGTTCCATAAGCTGGTTGTGCGAGGCAAAAAGCTTCTCGAGAAGCGCACAGTGGTGGAGTGCCAATCGTCCAGGTGATGGGGATGGATATTTTGTCGCGTAGGACGATGGCGGAAACCAGCAGCCGGTATAAGTCCGAACAATTCCTCTGAACACTCCCCATGATACAAGCGACAGAGGATGCAGAGTGAAGCTACATCTCTATGCAACGCCAAGGTGTCAAGTCGATCAGAAATATCTTGGCAGTCGATGATGCGAGTCGCTCTCCGTTGAATGCGGTCAAGAGGGAGAAGCTGGTACTGGGGTGCACCTACATAGATATGAGAACAGTATTCCATGTGTGGCCGAACCTGCACCTTATAAAGTTGCAGGCGGTGGGCCGGGGTAAAATACTGTCTCGATCTGTTTAGCACACCAAGCAAGATCATAACAAATACTTGAAAGATAACCGGCAGATATACAGATAAATCTACTTGCATGCTTGTCTAGATGTTAGTGATCCTGACTTCTAAACCAGAGGTCTTGGATTCGATTCCCACTCGGAGCAAATATTTGTGTGATAAGTACGAGTATTGCTCTAAAATTTAAAATGAAATTTATCTATAATATTCATGTATTAAGAAATATATGATACAATATATATCTCTCTGTTTAGTTTAGGGTCACACAGCCGTGTAAAAGATGTCTTAAATAATAATTGTAGTGTAAAGCAAAACTTGCTTCAGTCAAAGTAATAAACTATAAATGCATATAAGGCTTTCAACGGTTTCTATTGGTTTTCTTCAACTTGCTTTGTTAATACATATGGGGAGGCATCTTGCCACTTACCTCCTTTTCTCCACGTTCCCCTTTTAATAAATGATTCAGTTTTTTTTAGTAAACATTAAATATGAATCGTCAAAGGCAGTGCCCATATGTAACCAAGGCAATATTCTTCTTCTATATTTTAATTTCAAATTTTATATTTAGAGACGATTATACTCCTATGCGGTACCCGGTAGAGCATAGAAATAACTTACTTCACTTCCCTGGCATAGAGACTTTCCGGCCCTCACAAGCCAAGGACAAAAAACTAATTAACCAATTCGTACTAATTCGTTGATATTTTTAACAGCAGCAATATTTAAGAAATAAAATTACAACATGACTCTAATGTCATCAAAGAGTAAGACATCCGAAGTTGGCAATACTATTATAACCTTGTAGTGAAGACAGATCGTTTTTGTTCGGCAAGTTAAAGGAGTGATGGATTGAGAAACATACAAACTCACATTTCTATTAATTCAACCAATCTTTTATCATTAGCCGTCTTGGATAGTTCCGAAGGTTATAAAACTATTAGGTGAATTATTTGTTTGGTGACTTACTATATGTTTCGTGAAAGTTCAATTTTACGATAATCTGATAAGATATTGTGTAAGTAAAGTAAGTAAGTATGTATGTATGTTAAGGGACCAGGGACACAGGAACTAAAAGTTTATTTAGTTATTTGACTAGAAGACTCATTATTCATCAAAATTTTAACTTATTAATATTTCTGGAGGTGCAGAACATACTACTCATTACTATCCTTTACTTACACTATTCATTACTTAAACTTTACAAGGATTTTTTAGCTTCCATACATACTAATCACAAAACACGTACCGATCCTTAAGGAATTGTTAAAAATTTTGAATGTTTCTTTATCTTGATGAATATTTTAGGAAGAGTTCTGTATTTTTACCAAAATATAAGAATTAGATTTAGCGTCTACTTCATCAAGAAGGTACCCTTGAGTAGGATTGGGAGACTTCTTCTAATAATTCTCAGGTGTGCAGTTTTCGAAAATAAAGCTGTTCCTAATTTAATTTTAATTTAAGTAATGCTACATATATGCGAAAAAAGCAGAAACTTCTAAGTTGATGAGATGAAATGCAAACAGCTGTATAAATTCTACGCCTGTGCAATGACTATAAAATTCAGCACTTTAAATTACACATTTTCTTCAGTGTATTTTAAAAACTAACATTCGTTCCTTTAACACGTGTAGCAAAACACAAAACAATTCAAACTTACAAGATAAACCAAGAGCTGAGTCTTTATTTGGTTTAGCGGTCACGCAAGCCTACGATGCCGGCCATTACAATTTGTCAAGTTACCAACAGAGGCAAACATTTAATAAATATTTTTAATCGCATTATTTTTGTTACGCTACTATGTAAAAAAAATGATGAAACTAACTACTATAAAAGCATTTCTTAAAAAGAAAAACACATTTGCATTAAGCACATTTAAAAGTGAGTACTATACGAGTTATTTATCAGTCAGTCACGCAGGGGTACGCGACCCTGGCTTCTGTGAGTTACTGCATTCCCAATCCCGTTTCAAAACTTCCTTCCTTACTTCCCTTCTTAAAACGACTGCATACAAAAGAAGAGTTCGCGTCAGAGAGGCAGGTGGCTATGAATTAAACTACAAAATATTCTCGTGTAATGTACCGACCCAAATAAATTTGGGAGAAGGATAGGACATGATAGGATGATGACATTATGTTTGTTACAGATCGAAGACACAGTTCATAGAAAAGGCGGGGGGACCTTTTTAGTACCAATGAACGGCGGTATTTGGACCATGTGCGTCGCCTTAGACGGTATGCTAGTTTTATTACATGTAATACTTTTGTCGGCACCCACATAATAATACATTTCCCATGAGATAATTAATTCAGTTATTTCTTGGGTCTTGACAACTGTATGTAACGTGATTGATTTTTTGATTTTGAAAACATATAAGCTGAATTTTTGTGTCCTCACTAATCGTTCCTCGTAGTTTCAGCTGTATTCATAGTCTTTGCTCTGCTCCTGTATGTTCGTAGTGTGCTGTTTTCTAGTCAATGTTATACCTCGATAAATACTCTATCTAAAACTTTTTTGCGTGCGTCCAGATAAGAATCCGTTTTTGCAAAGAAACGGAAAGTTCTTCAATATATTAGTATAAATTAGACAAAGATGTTCTTAATTCTGTAATAATTTCTAAGTATAATATTAATTTGTCCCTGTCTGCTAAGCCAGAGGTAGGGCGTTCGATTCCCATCCAGGACCAATATTTGTAAATTTCGGTGATATTGCTCTGGGTGCATCGTTTTCACACATAATTTTTGTTATATATAATGATTATATTATATTTTATTATATATAATGATGATATGTAAACAAAATATTTTTAAAGAGTAACGGTGGAGTTTCTTGCCCATTCTTATCCATACGAAACTACATTTTGGAATGTGCGACTAGAATTAATTCTATTTAAATGCAAATGATGACGTCCAAAAGTGCCTTTTGGGCCTATTTGAAATAAATGTTTTGAATTTGACTTTGTGTGATGAGCATGATCATTTGTTCTGTGTCTGGCTGTAATGTATCTATAATCTTTGTAGTGGTAGAGCCATGCTTAAGCACGAATGGGCCGGCTCGACCGGTGCGATACCACGGCCTCACAGAAAACCGGTTGTGAAGTAACGCTTGCGTTGCATTTCCCCGAAATGAGTGAGGTCTCCGGAGGCCCAAAATCATCCACCCCCCCTAATGATAGCGCTGTTAACGAAAAGGATACCCCAGGGGTTTACCAGCGCTAGCGTTGGAGAATCCCCCCCTGGACGTCCACCATCAGTAGGGATTATGCCTGAGCGTGGACGTCCAGGCTGCCCCTCGTACTCTGGGGGGGGGCTCAACTGCGCTCTCAAAATCTGCTCGGGGCAAGAGAAGGCATACCATGGCACCCCCTGTCACGTTTAACGTGGATTTTTGTTACATCAGGGGCTTACATTCGAACCTCGACACTGTCCACCACCACCTTGAGACAGCAAAGCCGGCCTTGCTCTTTTTAACCGAGACGCAGATATCATCTCCAGCGGACACATCCTACCTCTGCTACCCTGGGTATGGACTGGAACACTCCTTTGTTCCTAAGGCTGGTGTATGCGTGTACGTTAGAGATGATATCACTTCTCGCCGCCTCGGCAATCTTGAAGGTAGGGACCTCTCCATCTTATGGCTACGTGTAGACTGCGACGACCATCCCCGCATCTACCTATGCCTCTACAGGTCCCATAGCGGTGATGCCGAAACGGACTGACTTATCGACCACGTCCAAATGGCTACAGACTCAGTACTCCAGCAGGTCCCATCCGCAGAGATTGTGATTCTTGGCGACTTTAACGCCCATCACGCTGAATGGCTTGGTTCGCGCAAAACTGATCATGCGGGAAGATCTGTTCACGATTTCGCCTTGGCATATGGCTTGACGCAGCTGGTAGCAACGCCTACGCGAATCCCAGATGCAGAAAGCCACGTGCCTTCACTGTTGGATCTTCTGCTGACCTCACATCCTGACGGCTACAAAGTATCCGTTGAGGCCCCTCTTGGCTCTTCGAACCATTGCCTGATTAGGAGTATGGTGCCACTCGTTCACTCGCTGCGGCCGCGAGTTACGACAGCACGGGATGTAAAGACCAGCACATTAAAGAAGCAATTTAACTTTGCCTCCAGGTCCCTCAAAAGAGTAATTGCTGGGGCGAAGTCGGCTCACATCGGCAGAATTGGCGAGAGACTAGTGAGTCTCCCCTCCGGAACTCGTGCATTCTGGTCTCTTGCCAAAGCTGTCCAGGGGAACTTTTGTAAGCCATCCCTTCCACCTCTGCGCATAGGAGATGCTCGTTGGCCCACGACGCTAAAGAAAAAGCCGATCTTCTGGGCAAACTCTTTGCGTCCAACTCGACCCTGGACGACGGGGGAAACGCACCGCCGACCATACCGCAGTGCGAGACCCGCATGCCGGAAGTCCGGTTTACACAAAGGGCAGTGCGAAAAGCGCTTTTTTCCCTCGACGTTCATAAGTCGAGTGGGCCCGATAGAATCACTCCTATCGTGCTTAAGACGTGTGCTCCAGAGTTAGCACCGGTTTTAACGCGCCTTTATCGGCTTTCCTACTCTCTTGGCGTAGTCCCGAACTCATGGAAGACAGCTCTAGTGCACCCAATCCCTAAAAAAGGAGATCGCTCGGATCCGTCCAACTACAGACCCATAGCCATCACCTCCTTGTTCTCCAAGATAATGGAATCCATTGTTAACTGCCAGCTCCTCCGGTACTTAGAAGACCACCAGCTCCTCAATGATCGACAATACGGCTTCCGTCAGGGTCGTTCAGCTGGTGATCTTCTCGTATACTTGACTCACCGGTGGGCACAGGCGATCGAGACCAAGGGGGAAGCGTTGGCCGTTAGTTTAGACGTGGCGAAGGCCTTCGATCGGGTCTGGCACAAAGCGCTCCTTGCGAAGCTTCCTTCCTATGGGCTTCCCGAGAAACTGTGCAATTGGCTCACCAGTTTTCTTACAGACAGAAGCATCAAGGTCGTTGTTGACGGTGCATGCTCCGACTCCAAGTCTGTTAATTCTGATGTCCCACAAGGCTGTGTGCTATCACCCACGCTGTTTCTTCTGCATATCAACGACATGCTGCAGATTAGCAGCATCCATTGCTATGCAGACGATAGCACGAGTGATGCCCTTTACACCGGCCGCGCTAACATTTCTCGGGTAAACGTCATCGAAAGCCGATCCAAACTTGTGTCTGAAATCGAAACTTCTTTATCAAAAGTTTCAGATTGGGGTCGACTTAACCTAGTCCAATTTAACCCCACGAAGACACAGGTTTGCGCATTCACCGCTAAAAAGATGCCATTGGTAGTATCACCTCAATTTGAGAGCACTTCCCTAACTGCATCAGCCAGTATCGGAATCCTTGGCGTCGATATATCAAGTGAAGTCCAGTTTCGCGGTCACTTAGAGAGTAAGGCCATATTAGCCTCGAAGAAGCTTGGTGTGCTAAACAGATCGAGACAGTATTTTACTCCGGCCCACCGCCTGCAACTTTATAAGGCGCAGGTTCGGCCGCACATGGAATACTGTTCTCATCTCTATGCAGGTGCACCCCAGTACCAACTTCTGCCTCTTGACCGCATTCAACGGAGAGCGACTCGCATCATCGACTGCCAAGATATTTCTGATCGACTTGACACCTTGGCGTTGCGTAGAGATGTAGCTTCACTCTGCATCCTCTATCGCTTGTATCATGGGGAGTGTTCAGAGGAATTGTTCGGACTTATACCGGCTGCTGGTTTCCGCCATCGTCCTACGCGACAAAATATCCATCCCCATCACCTGGACGATTGGCACTCCACCACTGTGCGCTTCTCCAGAAGCTTTTTGCCTCGCACAACCAGCTTATGGAACAAATTGTCGCCTGCCGTATTTCCGAACCGATACGGCCTTCAAACCTTCAAGAAGAGAGCGTACCTCTACCTAAAAGGCCGGCAACGCACTTGTGACTCTTGAGTTACGGGTGTCCATGGGCGGCGGTAGTCACTTACCATCAGGTGACCCGTCTGCTCGTTTGCCCCCTATCGCATAAAAAAAAACAAAAAATATGTATGTATTTAGAAGTACATAAGTATGTTTAACAGCTGTCTGGTTAACATAGTACAAACTCTGCTTAGTTTGGGATCAGACTGCCGTGTGTGAAGATGTATAAAAAATAGATGTCTGAGACACTTTACTGAAGTTTTTGGAGTTAAGAAGTCTCTGATCTATAATCTGCATATATTTTTTTCAGAGGAAGAAGTGTCCATACTGTCGAGAGCTGGTTTCCCTTCACAACCTGTATGCACAAATTATTTAGCGAACAGTGACGATGAACAACCGAGAGCTGATTGGCAACATCGTAAGTTTATATTTAGATTTATAATTCACAGACGAACGTTAATACACTCCCGCCTATATTCCTGAAGGGGTACGTAGAGGTGTCTTAAAAGCCCCCGTTTCAGCAACTTTGACAGTGGTAAAGCCATGCTTAGGCACGAATGGGCTGGCTCGACCGGTGCGATACCACGGCCTCACAGAAAACCGGTTGTGAAGCAACAGCTTGCGCTGCATTTTTAACTTTGAAATGAGTGAGGTTTCCGGAGAACCAACTCCTCTTCTCTTTCCTATCCCCTCATCCCTCATCACCTTCAAAGGCGGGCAGAGCAATTGCGACTCTTGAGTTGCACATGTCCATGGACAGAGGTTGCCACTTACCATCAGATGACCCGTCTGTTTGTCTGTCCCTCTAAAGTATACAAATAAATGTAATTTAGTGCCACTCACATAATAGGCCGCAAGCCTGTTGCCGTCATCCGGACACTATACTCGTATTGTGCGATAGATATCCCTCAGTCTCCTGTAACGACATCCACGGTAAGAGATAGGGTTGCCATGTTCTACTCCTCCAAAAGCCACGCGGATGTAAATTAATTATACGAGTATAAATTAATTTCAAATGCAGTAGTTACTACTACATATTGTTTTTTAACTTTTGCTACTTTGCGTCAGCGTCAGGTAAATAAAAAAGTATTATGCCTTTTAAATATCATCTCTATTCAGTACCGATTTACACATCTAATATGTAATTTCACATGATGTCACAGTAAAATTTTTAATTTAATAAAATAGTAAAATATAATAAAATAGTACAACCAAGCAGAGTGCAATAAGTTTATCTCATGGCGAGGATACCTTATGTAGTAAAACATTTTCATTTGTTTTAACAACGGACCTTTATAACTATAACATACTTCTTTCCATTTATTTGAAAAGATAGGCTACATTCTTATATCCTCTCCGCGTGGTTCAATAAAAATGGAATATATGGGGCATCAGTCTCCCATATTGAATATTAACCACAACCCTGTGGTTTCAATTAGAAATTACCTGTGAGCTGTAGATGGAGGGAATGTATCTTTGTTTTCTCAATCATCGAGTGCTATCAGTGTAGTAGGTGATCAATAAAGAGAGAAGTAACTACAATTGAAACCTTTTTACTATTAATGTTATGCCTCGCAATTAAACTAATTGGGACTCTGAACGTAAAACCAACAGAAGGAACCGGGGGTGGTGTAACTCAACTTTTTATAACACCTCTTAATATTCTGCAGACTGTATAAAAAACCGCGCCGTCTTTGTCTCAGTACACAGCTAGATGCTACAATATTCAAGAACCATAAGTCAAGGTATGCATAAACAACGCCCTTTTCATCCCTCGGTAACATTTGCTTTTGCCGAAATTCATTTATCAAAATGTTTTAAGGGCAAACAAGTTTACTGAAAGTAATAAAATGTATTCTCTAGTAATTTTATGTTTAGTCTGAAAGTACTTAATACATAATGCTTCACAAGGTTATGTATTGTAAGTAATAGATAGAAAGCGGCCTTTAATGATAAATTGTAATAAACTCTGTTTTTATCCAAATCAACCTGACTAAACTGGAAGCATACCCTAAACCATAAAAATAAGAATTTTACAAATCGTTTAATAAAGATGGAGTTATGCGGTAACAGACATAAAACCATATTTTTATTTATTTTAAAAACAAATTTTGAAGTCGGTTGAAAATGACTGAGCTTTTTTATCACCCACACTCAGAACAACAAGTTGAGGATTACACAAACTGTTGTCCCGTGCGGGGATCGAACCACAAGACTCGGCGCGGCAGCGTGGTGGCGAGGTGACCACCTCAGTCAGTCTTTTTACTCAGTAATCAACATTGTTATAATTTGTTTATGAAACATTAGAAACTTTCAAAGACAAAGACAGTGACTGACAAAAACCTTTTAATTTGTCATAAAAACTATATTTTGTTTTATTAACTTTACAAGACCAATGTTCAAAGTATAGCTGTCACTATGAAATAAAAATAAATAAAATGAGCCACTATTGCTATAGAATAACAACAACATCTTGAAAAATATACTTGATAAATTAAATTTTAACTTAACTCAAATTTAATTTAGCTTGGAATTAATAAATGTCACTTTTTTACAGCTTCTCCTTCGACAAAGGCCTCCTCTTAGTTTTTACATTACGCCCTGTCCTTGGCAATGCGTATCCATACTGAGGTGGCCGTCCTTTTAAAGTTGTCTTCCCAACGTTTAATTTGTTTAACTTTATTTCTCATCCCATCTTGCGGATTCCCATTCTGCCACTTTTCTCCTCCACTCCTTTTTCTCTTCCCTGAGCATATGTCCTGTGCATCTCACTTTTAGGCGTTTGTAAAGTGTACATATATTTTTTAATTTAGTTTTATCTTTTTTATTTTGTAGACTGACTTTGTGTCTTCTTCTAATTCCAATAACGCCTCTTTCAATCATGTTTTGGTATACTCGTTTTATTTTAGTTGCTGTTCAGTTAGGGCCCCGTTTAGTATCCGTAACATAAGCGTTTAAATACACGTTTTCATAGATTTTTCTTTTCTCATTGATAGGTAGATTCAGGGATATGCCTATCCTTCGTGACTTCGTTAGTCCGTTTCCAGCTGTTTGATATATCCTTCTATCGATTTCCTTCTGCAATATGCCTTCAGTGGATATTAGTTGACCCAAATATATGTACTCATTGACGTTTTTGTTGCGGCGGTAGCGTGATGGCGGAGGCGTCGGACTTACGGTCAAGTGGTTGTGGGTTCAAACCCAACCCAGTACATTACCGTCGAAAACCCACCCCTAACACAAGCATTTAGCTTAGCTAGGGGGGTTAACAAGAATACTAGTAATGTGTTACCCACGTTGCTAGAATTCTTTCTTAAAAAAAAAACTCTTTTTTTGTCCGTCATTTACCTTATTTTATTTCCTTTCCTTCGTTTTCGAAATGTTCCTTGAGCACCCGTAGCACTTTTAATTGAAAATTGTTGTAGCAAGTCTGCCAAGTTTTCTGGGTTCTCGGCAAACAGTACAATATCCACTGCGAAACGTAGATGGTTCAGTTTGACGCCGTCAATGTTGAGTCCTTTTCTTTCCCATTCCAGTCCAGTCATATCCAGTCTTAAGACGTGAACGTGATCTATTATCGAAAACTTACTTTGAAAACTGGTCTGGTCATTGGGTTGATTTTCATCGAGCATGATAGCAATTCGTGATAGAATTATCTTGTAGAATATTTTGTAAATATTCTACATTAAACTAATTGGTCTATGATTGTGCATATCACTTTTGTCCCCTTTTTGTGTATTAATACTAAAGTTGATTTTGTTGTTGCTTTTCTACTGGTATTCTCGTTTGTCTTTTGTATAGTTTTCCATAGTTGCATGTGGCGATTTTGAGTATGTTTAGTCTTTTACTTGCAGAACTTCCATTTTTGGTTTTCATATATAACTGTCACTGTATGCTGCTCTAAATTTAAGAAACGTTTTCATAATACACTATCATAACTTTAAATATTTTTAAAATAAGACGATTTCAAATAATTGATGAGTAATTTTAAGAAGTAGAGATATTTAATTTTAATTTGAATCTGATTTATTTCAAGAAAACTGACATAAACACTTACAACTGAAATTGCTTAAAACTATAATAGTAGGTACCACTAACAATATTACATTAGTCATTAGTGTATAAATGAACTCTGGTACCCAAATTAAGATTAAACTTGTACTTTGGGTACCAGTGCTTTTACAAGTTATGATCAGAGTAATATATGTTATTGCGTGTAGATAGAGCAAGACTGTCAAAAGTTGGACTGGTCTATAGCACTGTATGATTTGCCAGACAGGGTTTAACTATTATCTACAAGTTCAAGCTCGAGTTTATGGCATAGTGGAACAGATGGGTAGACAGGTCACCTGATGGAAAGTGACTTCCGCCGCCCATGATCATCTGCAACTAAAGAGTCGGAAGACTGCTGTCCACATTTTAGGCTAGCGGAAATGGAGGAAGGGAAAGAGGTGAAGAAAACGGAAGGGTAAGGGAGGTGGGGAAATGGGGAAGAGAGAACTTGGGGCACTTTCCGTGAGCTGATAAGTTTCAGACTAATTATTTACTTTTAAAAGCAAAACCTTGTGGTGTGTACTCAAGAACTGAGCACTTAGAGAGTTGCAGCTCCGAGTTGGGCTTGCGGGTGGCCCTGGACAAGACGGAGGCCCTTTTATTCCATGGGCTCCGTCGTGGTCCACCCCCCGTCGCCTCGATCATGGTGAACTCGGTCCTCGCACCGGTTTGGGCCCACATCAAATATTTGGGCCTGATCCTTGACGGGAGATGACTCTTTGACGAGCACTTTCGGCAGATTGCCCCAAAGTTAGTCGGTGCTGCGTCCGCCCTTGGGTGGCTTCTGCCCAACTTGGGTGGACCCAGCGTCGCTACAAGACGGCTGTACCCGGGGTTATCCAGTCAATGGCACTGTACGGTGCACCGGTGGGGGCGGAGGTTTTCCCCTCGATCCGCTACAGTGGCCGACCGCGAGGAGGCGACTTCCGCGTGTGCCTGGCCGCCGCCTAACTGAGAGTTAAAAGAAGGTGGTGCTAGAGCTTTTGCGGGCAGGCGCTAGGAGGGATCCGAATGTCGATGTATATATATAAAAGGTATACATATAATTTCACATGATACTCGTACCTTCAGAATCTACGGTAGCGTTCCCAAGTAGCTGGCAGCTTTGAGACGTTAAACGGCAATGCTAATTTCTCAAGTTGTTAAGTAAATTGTTTTCCCCTTCAGGTATGCAAAATCTATCCATATCATGCGCCCTCGTTTGCCTCATAGTGTTGGGCAGTGCGGCGTTGGTCGGCGCTTTCGGCATCTGCAAACATCAGATAAGCGCCGTGCTTGTCACTGGCGTTATGTATCTGTTAGCTGGTAAGTACTGTAGATACAATTATATATTCCATTAGTACATATATACAGACACTGTCACTTGTATCCTAAAAGGGGTAGCAGAGGTGCCTTTTTAATGACTATATTTTTATCCTTCTAACATAATAGGCGTTAATTAATACAGTACCAGTTACAATACCAATAGGTCGTCAGTTACGACCAATAGGTCGTCAACTGGTATTGTTAATAAGGTGGAAGCTAAAGAAAGGCTTATACGGATGGATTGGAGAGTGTAAGGAATAGCTCAAGCAGATCAGAACCGCATACCATGTCATTCGAACTGGCCAATGCCGGGATGTCCGACCAACCTAAATAATATTATATCTAATATATAAAATTCTCGTATCACAGTGTTTGTTGCCAAACTCCTCCGAAACGGCTTAACCGATTCTTATGAAATTTTTTGTGCATACATATTTGGTATTTCTAAGAATAGGTCGAAATGTATATTTCATACCGCTAGGTGATCAGGGTGACCCTATACAGATTTTTTATGACAGAACAACGTTTGCCGAGTCAGCTAGTTTATATATAAGATATTTAGTTGTAGTAATGCGAGTATATTTATCGGAAATGCCGACTAGCTTCGGGCCCGAAAAGGAGTTTTTATCTAGGGGTGTTGAGACAAAACATTGTAGACTAATAAATGTGTACTTTTAATTTCCTTCCTTTAAGTTTAATACATATTTAAATATTTTTCGCATTATTTTACCCTGTATATTGACTGCACAAGCGTAGCAGTTTAAGTGGTCACCTCGCCAATACGATGCCGCGCCGAGTGTTGTGGGTTCGATCCCCGCACGGGACAACACTTTTTGTAATCCTCAAATTGTTGTTCTGAGTCTGGGTGTTCTTTGTATCCGTTGTTTTAATGTTTGTAAAGTCCCCCGCGACACAGGAATAAATCCTAGTGCTGAGTTGACTTTAAAAAAATAAAACCGTTTAAAAAAGATGAAAAATATTACCTTGTATAGTATATATACAGACTTAGAATTAAAAGTAAATGGATATTTCTCTTTAGTACACTTACCTACTATAATCACGTTTCTATTTTCTTTTCAGGGCTGTTTGCAATGTTTACTCTAATGATAATACACTTTAAGCGTGTCCAACGTGTGTCCGCTCGCGGCAGTTCCCACATAGACGGCACAGACGACGGCGTGGTCGGTCCTCGCGGCCCAGCCATGCCACTCCTCTCAGCAAGAGAGTTTTCTACTTCATGGTCTCTTGAACTAGGCTGGGGAGGAGTGGCCCTCGCAACAACCACATCTTTACTTTGGATATTACTGTCTAAAATAATGAGATACAATCCTATATCTGCTATGCTGTTGTAAATCTATGCTAAATACGGTTAAACATTTCCCTCATTTCTTTATTTAATAAAGTAATAGTCAATTAAACAATTTATAATATTTAAAAACCGGTTATTGTATGTAGCTGAAAAATGCGTGTTATGACATATATAGTTTAAACATTTTCAATAACAGAGGATTGTTATTTATATTGGCTTCATAGAAAGTAGCACCTTTTTTGTCTTTGACCTTTTACGATTCTGAAGAGCCGTACAATTTTTTTCCATTAATTTCAACGTTGTGCTTTGAATTTGAATAAGCTTTAGATAATTGCAGAGCTTGCTGCCGTCCATTGCTGGTAATGTTATTGTTGTGACCTACTTCTTTCTACCTTTTTCACATTTAGGAGTTTCTATTTTGAAATTTGATACTTACCTATCAAGATTCTGACAAATTTAAATTATAGTAAAATATACTTAATTGTTATATGTATGTATCGAATACCATTCTGTGCACCTATTATTTTTATTGTTATTTAATAAATTATTCACTTAATCTGCAATAAGTAGCATCTAACAAAATTCTTATATGTAGTGATCAAGTCGTCAGCGCCCGCCCTAGTTAATGTTTCAATGATCTCAATGTTTTACTGATGGTAGTTATAAGCACATATGGCTATACAAATAATAATAATATTTAATTATTATTATATAAGTAACAAAGGAGTTATTTATTTATTAGTTATATATTTTTTTTAAAGAATGGTGCTGAGAAACTAATAAAATACGAAGAAATAAAATTGAAATGTCAGAATACAACTCATGTGAATTAAGAAGTTTCATTAATGTTATTTACTTTTCAACTAGACATAAGTGTATACATATTTAAGTATTTTCTAGTTCAGAACCTAATACATTTTAAGGTAAAAAACTGTATGCAAAAAACTTAATGTTGACACCTACGCTTATTATAACTTATGTTAATTTTTTTTTGCTTGAACAAAGCTCATTTCAATAGGTACTTCTTAATTTGCAAATACCCGAAGGGATTATATTTTAAGGGTAAGCTTTCACTTTTTTAGTTTTTAAGACACATACCCGAAAATATTTAACTTATTTGGACATACCGACAGTTTTGTCCTCTCTAGAAATATAAATAAAACACTATAAAAGACTTTTTAAATGGTTGTATGGTTCAGTTTCATTTTATGAAACTATTATCTAACAGTCAGCGTTATCGGTGCGCATATTGATTTATGCGATAATTAAAGAGAATATACTTAATGCAGTGTGAAATGAGGTATTGCAAATGCCTAAAGCTTTTTTTTCTCTTATGCATTATTTATGTAGAAAAAATAGACGAGTGTTGATAGATTAAACTTATACGCTATCAAACATCCAGTATCAATCGGTACGAAGTTAACTATAGTGTATTAAAACTAAATACTATTACAAAGTGAATTAGCACCTATATTTTTTTGGTCGATTTCTAGGCATAAATAAGTAAATGATAATGCGTATTCATGCACAGTTTCTTTCAATTACGTCAGTGTTCCGTCATGTCAATGCTATTTCTCTTGGACTCTCGTTTTACTGCTCACGTTACGAGTGCGTATAGTTTTACAGTGTTAGTGTAGATCAAAATCTGGTACCGTTACAAATCATTTATATTTCTCCCTTTAATGTAATGTCCTTTATAATTTAGGCAATATGTAATCCTAGTAGGCAAAGCCGCACCAGTTATAACTTATTAAAGAATACACTATTCTACATTCATAGTCAACTGGTATTATTTAAAAAATATGTTTAAAATTTAAAATATAAATAGTTGCACCAAAACGGTAGCCGCCATTATCGTGACGGCATAATAGCAAAAACAAAGAAACTGTAAATGTTCAGTTCATAGCGACTGACCTTTGTTGATTTATCTAAAAGTAATAACTAATTTGAGTAATTATAATTTAAAGCCACAAACTCACAACATAAAGATATTTAAATTGTTCGCTGTGGTTAACAAAAAAAAACTTGTTTATTCTATATTGATGCCATTGACGAGGAGAAAATGGTGGTCGGCGTTTTCGAAATTTGAAAATATAAAGAAATCGTTTTTCTTAGTGTAAAAACTCAATAAATAACACACTTTCATAATTTAATTTTAATAGATGAATCTCTTCAACCGTGTGTCGTTTGTGCACAAGATTTAACTAACTGGTTTTTTCCCATTTTTTTATTATACTTAAAAAGTCGTA
This sequence comes from Tyria jacobaeae, assembly GCA_947561695.1. Lineage (NCBI taxonomy): Eukaryota > Metazoa > Arthropoda > Insecta > Lepidoptera > Erebidae > Tyria > Tyria jacobaeae. The sequence goes on from OX387212.1 coordinate 16,995,554, forward strand.
CCTACCTACGAGTACGATAAATATTACAATTCTTCACACTTAAAGGTGAAAACCATAAGTATATTCCAATGTAGGTTTTTTCAAATGTGCAATTTCTTTAAAAAAAAATATTAACTATTATGGCGCAATTGTAAAATGAATAACGAGTACATGTATGAACATATATAGGTTGTTTCAGAAAAGTTGTAATATTTTAGAGTCTTATAGATGACCTGTGCATAACGAAACAGTTTCAAAATCTTAGATTTTCAATACACAAATCCTTTTTATGACATTGGAGAGCAAATGAGTAGACGGGTCACCTGATGGTAAGTGACAACCGCCGCCCATGTATACCTCCAACTGAAGCGCAAAATACAACGCAAAGATTTTTTGACAACCGGTTTTTTTTTCGAGGCCGGTGTATTGCAATATTGGTGGAGCAATTGCTCCCTTAAACAATATTGGATTAGCCACACATAAATATTTATGAATAAAGCTAATACTTCGTAAGAGAGAGGGCTAAAATTAATGAAACTGTAGGTGTTTAATACATTGGATTTGGTGTTATATCCGGCTTTTCCTGAGTATATATGCATTAAATAAACAACAAAATTCATAGTAAATATGTTATTTAGAAATGTGCACTTACCAGGAAAAGTATGTTTTTAAATTTCGAAATCCACTTTTTTTTTCATTTAAATCAGCTATTTGCCAGGAGCATATAGCGCTCCCAATTTGAACCATACCTTCTTGTAACATCTTGTATATATACTTACTTAAAGTGAATTGTTCAACTGAAATTCACCTACTGAAATAATTATTTTCCTGAATCCTATTAAAACGCCCTATAACGCTTTATAAAATTTAATGTTCCGCCTTCTTATTTATCATACTAAATATCTCCCAAATATTATTATACTATATATAAGATTATATTCAGATAGATAGATATTACTCAGAATTAAAAAAAAATGTTAAGTATACAAGTAGAAAATTTTCCATTGCAAAATATTTAATTATTTGCGGAATATACTTTTTATATCTAATTTATTTTAGAGTATCAGGAAAGTTGAGGTAGATATTTAAATTTGTAGAATGATGCAAAAAAATAGCAGTGTGCTTTATATCTAAGTATGTATAGGAAAATTTAAAAAAAAATATAATCTCTCTAATTTGTAGGTAAATTCTATACATTATGTGTAAGCAACACAGTTGCAAATATAATTATATTAAAACTAAGCTTAAAGCACATTTTATGAAAAGCATCGTTCTTAATGTGAGGTTATTCATTTTAAATGATTATTGTTCGATCGGTGTTTTATACTTTGAAGTCATAAACCAATATATTTATTTTGATTACAATATATGTCGTTTTATTAACCACTTATCCATTTTAAAAATTGTCGCACAACGTAATTAGGGAGTTATATGAGGACTTTCTACATTGAACCTCTACAGGAAGAAGTTGATGCTGATAGATGCTTAGTATGTCTGTTTTCACGCTTAAAAATATGGAGCGTTTTCGATGAAATTTGATATGGTGATACTTCGAAACCTAGGGTAGGGCAGGCTACTTTGGAGCCAGTCTAGTCACGATTCTAAAACAATATTTTTGTATAAGAAGAGGAGTATATTACATATACATCAATAAATAATTGACGTATAATATAGGCTAGAAAACATCACGATTCGAAACTTCAGTGTGTGAGCTGTGACCATAAACGGAGGTGAACCTACGGAGAACAATTATACCGGATAACACCAGGTATGAATTCCCGAACACAACTCCGAACCAATCTCCAGACTAATGGAATATTATAGCGGCACCCCGACAACTCAGCTTGTTAGCAGCTTCCGCTTAGCAAAATGGAGCTTGTGTACTACGCTAACCACGCATCGCGCGCTGGTTAGGTGAAATCTCGCCGTCCGCTTATATTAAATGGCGTTTGTGTTTGGGCAGGATTAGTACTAGAACGTTTTGAGTTTTCCGCAGGCTACAATTCGAATCGATAGCGGCAAGCGTCTGACTGCTCGCAGTTGGTTTTATGACATGATGAAATATATGTAGTCACAGGATATAAGGCTCTAATAGAAATAACAAGTAAATTTCTGGGAGCGGTGACGGTATAAACAAAATAAATATACAAGAGGTACCTAATCCCCTGTATATATTTTTCAAGTTGAGTGACAGGACCAGCGCTCACTTAATTTCTTTTAATATTTACAAATAAAAATAAACTTTGACCAATTAATTCAGTATTAGAATACGACAAGTCTAATTACAGGCCACTTTACTAGAAGACAAAGGCCGCTCCTGCGTGTATCCTTCGATAACAAACATGTAAATTACTTCGGCCATTACCATGTCAAAAGTTGTTATCTAGAAGATTGAAGGTATAAAATTAGCGCATTTAGTGAGTCACAACTTGTACTACGGACAATGACGATTATTCCATGAATTGATTTATATACCTACCGGGATACGTATTTTTCGGTTATTACACCATTTATTACATCATTTGAAAAACGAAGTGGAATTTAAATTGAAACTATAAATAATTAAATATTGAAACTATATATAATTACCACTAACGTAACAGGGGGCCGTCAACCGGAATATAGAAATTAAAGACTGGAAAATTGGGAGTTTATTGAAGGAAAAGAACCAGGGAATGCATTAGAAGGAAAGCGATATTGCTTACACGGATTGATTTGTAAGTTTAAGCTCGAAACGTCGGGTCCGCATTTCGTCTCGAACTGTAGCCGGTAGATCTGAGCCGTTTGCCATAAACAATTATACATACAATATGATGTCATGATTACACTTATAATCCTGCAATCATAAGACGGATTCTTAACATTTAAAGGGGTATTACAATATATAATATCTGCAATTCTTATAGGTCTATTTGAATATAAAAAAATATAAAACAAAAAAGATTTTTTTTGTTATAAGAATAAAATGTGTTATTTCCATGCACATTTACAACTTATGAAAACAAGCCCCAGTAAATATCTCATACGTTCATCAACAACTTTATATATTATGTTATGTAACACCCTTACATACATACATTTAATCGGAAACTTTACCCTCCTTTTTGCAGTCTGATAAAAAAACGCGTTCTTTTGACGCTCGGAAATAGGACATTTATAATAATGACGTATGGTAATATATTTTATTTAATCATCATCTTTTAACAATTGATCCTCAATATCGATATCTTCGGCCTTCCGTTTTTTCGGCCTCGGCCTCTTGCCTTGTAACATCTCAAGTTTTATCTTCTTGGACTGTTTCTTCTTTTCTTTTAATTGTAATTTCCTCTTTGCCGCCTTCTCTGGATTGTTGACTTTCTCTTGGAGTAATAGCTGTAAGCGATATATATATGTAATTTACTACTTTGCGCAAATAGATCTAGTGTAGTAGTACTAGTGACAGAAAAGTGTTTTCAATTTTAATTTTATGACTTACTTTGCCACCTTGTGCCATCTACGTCGCAAGCGAGGAACTTGGAATCAAGTACCATCTATTTTTCTATTTATGCAGATGTAAAATGGAGCCATTACTTTAAGTTAGACCTCTACATATACATCTGTGAAAACTACATTTAATTCCATGCAACAGTTTCTGCGTAATGTGTGTACAAACGAGAGTTCTAAAAAACCCATACCAATCAGAGCATATATTAATTTTTCTTAAATATCTCTAAAGTACAGATTGTTTTTTATACATTTCTCATTTTTTTTAGAAACTTGTTCATTTATTTGTTACTATTATTTAATTTTAAATATAGAACTAAGATTGTTATCAGTACACTAAGGACAGTATTTTTTGAGGTTTTCTCTGCCTTCCTTCGTGGGGAAGGGTAAAAACAATCAAAAAGTAATTAACAGTAACTATAAATATCTTACACAACAAGCTCTACGATAAGTACAACTGCTCTTGAAGAATTTAGTCAGATGTATGTTTATGATGTACAAATATGTATACCCATTACAATATAGGGGGCAGACGAACAGACGGGTCACCTAATGAGGAATGGGGAAATGCGGGAAGGGGAAAATGGAGAGGGAGGACGAGGGGAAGGGAAAAGAGGAGAGAGGGGGTTGGGTCACAAATTTCGGGGAAATGCAACACAAGCGTTGCTTCACAACCGGTTTTCTGCGAGGCCGTGGTATCGCAGCAGTCGAGCCGGCCCATTCGTGTCTAAGCATGGCTTTACCAAAATACCCTTAGTAAAACAGGAGACAAAAGAAGAAATGAATGAGTACTAACCTTCTTCCTCTCAGCCCTTTTGATATTCAGTTTAGTCTGTGCCTCAGCAACAAGTTTACTATATTCAATATCTCCTATTTTCCTTCTCAACTTCTTTCCTAATCGACCGGCGAGCTGCTTTGCCACACTAGCGGGAGAGCCCGCGTCTCCTGTTGAGAGCTCCCTAACGATGGGAGGGAGAATTACATCGATAATTTTGTTTATTTCTTCGCTCTCTAGAGAACTGATGACATGGGTCCACATTGTGAATATTGATGTTCGCTGGAAAAGAAGGATATATCGTTTAAAAACTCTTCATAATATTCTGTAAGCTGCTTGTTGAGAATGTTAATGAGCGATGTTTAATTTTTTCTTCAAATATGGAATATCCTTGGAGTGCCAACTCGGCAATAGGCTTATTATGATAAATAGTAGACAGAAATTAGGAATTGAAACAAATTTACTTTCCATATTTTTATTTACTCAGCCAATTCGCATTATACTGTGATTAACATTAAAATAAAAACTTTCGTGAGTTACATTCGTATTTATTTAAGTATACGGTTTTACTCACGTGTGTATTTCGGAGATGCCTGACTAGTTTCGGTCTCAATAGGAGACCTTTCTCAAGAAGTAAGTCGTCCAGCCGCGACGGTACCAGACGTCACACATAAATATATTTAACATTGTTGAAATTTCAAGTGATTTTGTTATATTCATTAACAATATTTTTGGTATCTAGGCCGATTTTTCATTTTTAATACAAAAACAACTACAATAAATGTATCGATGGCCGTGTCATGGATTCAATTAGTTGAGAAAAGTTCGAAGCATGGTATTAAATTTATTATTATTAATTCTGTTCAGCCAGTCTGTTGATTATAAAAACCGGGGTTAACTTACAATGGTCATAGAACTAGGTGCCCTGGCAACCTCTACGTTGATAGCTTTTCTTAGCTTAAACAGGATCCAGCGAATATTCATTTTGCCGCCACCTTCCACTTCATTAACATCGGGTTGTGACTTATTGTTTAATTTAAAACTTGACAGTGAATGCACAATTTTTAGTATTAGAAATAATACAGCTGTCACCTGGAAATGGTTTAAGAAATTAACCTTCAGTGTTATATATTTAGCATATAATTTTTAGTCTGACTTCGTGAAACCTAGAAAAATAATTTTGAAAATTTTCTTTTCTTAAAGTCGGGCATTCATGTGTTTGTGTCTGTGTTTATCAAAGACTTTAAGAATTGACTGCACGGATGGCGCAGAGGTTTAAGTTGTCACCTCGCCACTACACTGCCGCGCCGTGTGTTGTGGGTTCGATCCCCAGACGTGACAACACTTCGTGTAATCCTCAAATTATTGTTCTTAGTTTGGATGTTCTTTGAGTCCGTTGAAGTTATAGACATTCGACTTATACGAGCTACTATAGTTTTAGTATCATTTCAAGTTCCTCTCATTACCCACTCTCCTTCTACAAATCTCCATGTCATCCTCTATTCCCGTCTTGAAACGACTACATTCCCAAGAAGGCTTGGGACAAGGGTAGGGAGGTGATGAAGTCATCATCCTCCTACCCTTAAGTTAAATAAGCAAGTTTGAAGACAAACGGATGCACAAAAATATTTTAGAAATAAATTTACATACATTACGAGGATTACGAAAATGACAAAAAGGGAGAATGTTACCTGTTCAACCATATCTTTAGAAGCACCTGTAGTATATTGCGCACACAAATCCAATACAAGACTCCTTATAGACTCCTCTGTGTCCTCATAAATGAAGCCTCTTTCACTTTCAACCTTTTTATTTATAAAAGCTTCCAATTCTCCAATATCGACTACTGATAACAATTGACCTAAAATCTTAGCAGCCTTTAAGCGCACCCAAGAATGAGGGTATGCTAATAACGCTTTACATTGCGTGCCTATCTCATCATAATCTTGAGCATACAATTTATTCTTCAAACTAGACGCGCAACGTACAGTGATTTTATCGATTAAGTTCAAGATTTGTATTAAACTGTGGTCCTTTTCACTTTGTTTCTCTTCATCAGTCTTGTCCCCGGTATGATCTAGTTTAATTTTAACAAATCGTCCTTCGGTTATGTCATTGCTAAGTAGTAATATTTTACCGCTAACTAAAGATAATACGTTGTTGAGACGATGTTTGAAGTCCTCTTCCTCTACGTTCACGAATCGTGTGCTCAGTTGGGCTGCGAGTTCGAAATGTACAGGCTGTTAAAAAAATAAAACATTTAAAATATTGATACGTTACATGACGAGCACAAGAGCACGGATAGACGGACAATAATATATAATAATATTTGTGCGAATGACGAGCTCAACAGTACGCCGACGTGTCAAAATTGACAGACATAAACTATTCGACTGTTATCTATCATGCAGTATGTATACAGGCATATAGAGCACGTTTGACGGCACCATAATTATCTCTTGTTACGTTATTGGGACCAATTTTATTTTAATACACCTCTGCCTGTCCCGTACGGTAAACGCATCTAGTTTGCAAACCATAATTTTGAGTACTTCCTTAGGTGAACGCTAGTTATATCGGAACAGGTCCGGGCAACCTGGCACTGTGTAAACTTTATATATACACTCGGGTAGATAACAGTCCGATACGAATTATTAAAATAAAGGTGAAGCAAATTCAAACAAGATAAAAAAAACCATCATATAATTTAAAACATACCTGATTATCTTCAAAGAATGTAAGCACGAGATTGAAGAGTTTATTTCTCTCTTGTACAGAGAATCTTTTCAACATAGCCTCTATACATTGCGCGGCTGACGCCCGACATTCTGGCGCGCTGTCGTTCAGCATACACGCGCCCAACGAGAGTAGCAGATGGGATCCGTGTTTCGTGAGTTGGGCCTGAAAGACGAATAGACGACTATTATCGATCATACTAACGAACATAAGAGAGGCTTTGAGACGCCTCAGCTTACTCCATCGGGAAAGTAGACGTGATTGTATGTATGTATTTACATAAATTGTAAATAGTTTTGTTGTGTTTGTTCTTGCTTCAGATAAAGATTATAATAATTACATTAACATGGTAAGAAATATAATTTTCTATATAAGCCTAGATATAATTAATTAATGGTAAATATTTTATGAGAATAGAATAAGAATAGACAAGAATGTGGGTGTTTCATACACCTCTGCCTACCCCTTTGGGGATACAGGCGTGAGCGTATCCATGTATGTAATAATTTTATAAACACTCAAGTAAGTCCACCTTAACGAGTTTGTAATATGTATAAAATCTATTACTATACTTAGGCTGGTCATAAATACTGTTTAACTAAAAAAAAACAAAATATTACATTTGAATGTGGAAACTGCCACTCTTACATGAATACTCATTGTGTTTTCCAATGTTCGCGCCAAAAGGTGCCACATATTTTTGTGATATTAAAATGGAGTAGGCTAATAAAGAGAACCGAATCGCTGTGATAGCACACATTACACAAAGTATGTATTGAACCGAACGCAATTTTTGAAACGCTCCATCCGCTTGGTAATAGTCGAATGTTTGTGTACTAGGCTATTGATATGTACAATAAAACCTCCTCTGTTTGTGACAGAAATAGATTTGACAACAGTTCAACAACAGCCAAACATATATACTTACATACAAACATGTCTAGTTTAATAAAAGCTTGTAAAATTTGCTAAATTATATGTTCCGATTGTTAAATTGAATTTATCAAGTATTTTAAATATATACTGGAAACAATAGAAATATCTGGTGCTTACAGTGTACTTCAAAAAACTTAAGCTCAACAAGACCTGGAACCACACAGCGCAATAGAACACGATAAAGCATCCTTAGAGAAGTCCATACTATTATTATATTTTTGTACATTTATGTTAAGAAGCATATTTCAATGTTTTAACTAGTGTTTCTTACCACAACCAGGTTATTTATAATCATCTCCAGGAATTTGAGCGAAGACTCCCGGCCGTGCTGAAGCTCATAATTAAGTTGCGATACAAAAAAATCTATGTACTTTTCCAATCGTTTTCCAGGTGAGTAATGTGTCAGGTAGTTCACGAATATCACTCGGGCTTCCTCCCTGAAAAAAAACATTTGTTTATTCATATCTACATTATACAAATATATATAAATTAAGTTATTAATTATGGCGTCATTCGGGATAGGTTCATTATTATAAAAAAAATATTTTAATGTATTTAATGTTTAACTAGTATTATTGTTCTATTATAATTAAATAAAGAAATAAAATAAATACTAAAAAAAACAGCACTATCTTTTCAGCATATTTTATGGGTGCTTTAAGTAAAGGTAAAGACACTTTAAAAGAACCCCTACCCTACTTACCTAGATTTAGCTGACTCGCTGATTATACAAATCTTTGACACCTTTTCCATAACTTCATGTAACTCATTCGACACAAGCCTTGCTTCTAATATCGCCTTTAACAGAGAGAATGAATTGGACTGCTTTTCATCGTTCTGACAATCTTCTTCGGCGTATAAAAGCAAAGTTTTGAGCTGATCTGCTTCTAACTTATAATATTTCACATTGCGTATTAGAACCGTTACCGCCTGAAAGATAAGTTAGAATTTAACATACGTACGCGACATCGACATACAGCTAACTTTATCAACGCCCACTATCGAAGACAAGCCGAACTATGAGTATCTACCGATCCTTAATCGCGCAATAACAGTTCTCGCGCTGATTATAATATATATCTTTAATAAAGCAATTATGTGTTCCGTTTTAATTTACTTCATGTGCCTCCTTAAATAGACAATTTGAATCTATATATGTATATATATCCATGCATTGAACATTATTTAATGTAACACTTACTTTGAAAGCATTCCTGACCAAATGATAGTTATCATTCTGCTTGCTGATTTCAAATGTAGCATATTTATGTAAAATTAGGAATATTGTTTTAACAATGTCTTGAACCATTTCTTCGAGTGTGGGCGTGCTAACTCTTATAGTCCACAGCGTAGTAATACACTTCATAGCAACAGTTGTCACTTTCACATGGTCGCTTTTTAATGCATCGACTAGTAAAGGCACCAATGGATCAACAAACGCTCTGCAATCCATTCTTGGGACTTTTTCTCTCTTGAGAATCACATACAAAATATTCAAACTAAATTCAACTAATACATGAGCGTTTGCTTTACCAGAAATTTTAACATTTCTAGCTTGAGATTCCTTATTACGTTTTGGAGTCTCAGGTATAATGAAACAATCTGGTTTTGCTCTCAACATTTTTTCTCTCTGTTTTTCTGTTATTACTCTAGTAGGAGCTCCAAGTACAAATTCTGGTATACTATCTGACGCTACCCCATGTAAGAATATGAACAAGGATTCTATGTCAATAAATTTGTTTGTTACTAAACCACTGGTAATGTGCATTAGGGCTTCCTGGACTTTCAATACAATTTTTTTCGAATGATGTTTTTGCAAAACTTCTTTGAAAGGTAGAATTAAATTTATAAGGCATTTCTCAGTAATATTCTGAGATACAATCATGAGGGTGACGTAACTTTTCTTACTAGGTTTTGCTTCTGGAGTCTTGTAATGCAATTTATCTATTTCTTTTTCTTCTGATAATGCTCCAAAAAGATCGTTAGTGCAAACATCTATTATGTAATGTAGACTCTCGTTAAGTTCGCCAGGTTTAAAATTTGTCTTCAAAGCGTCCAAAACGGTATGTATAGTTGCGACTAAAACGTGGACTTGGAATCCTCTGGTAAGTAACATAGTAAGATGTTCTAATAGAACATTTAGGTATGAAGTACCAACGGTAACCATAATCTTCTTGACAATATCACGTGCGGTAATTCTTACTTGCTTTAACGGGGATTTTAGGAAAGAGCAAAGTTTAATGATGATCCTAGAAAACCAAAATAATCGAATATTTTTCAACATCTTTTAAATGTTAGTTACACTGTTACGATTATAAATTACTAATTTCTAAACGAAAGTCCTATGGCTATGCATTGATTTGCCATAAACAGTCCCTTATCCATTTTATACCTACACACTAGAAAGATTAAAGGCAAAATATTAATAAATATCGAAATTCGCTACTTATAAAAGTGATCAAAATTTGTACATATTTACAATGGACACAACCTAAGTTATGATGACTATAGGTCAAAACGAAGGAAATCCAACCGGATGCTTGCGGAATCCAACTCCACCCAGTAAAGTTCCCACCCGGTTCAAAGACTACTAGACCAATAGTATTCATACCACTATTTATGCAGGAATATGAATTATGATGATATGATGAATATGTTCTCAAAAAGATATATGCTTAAATAACTCACCCAGGTAAATGATGCTTGAGAAGGTCTCCTGGCAACCTCTGCAACAGTTTTACTAGGGCTAATGCTATAGGGACTCTCAACATGTCCTCCTCTTGTCGATCGAAACCCGTGCGGCGACGGTTCACCTTATGAGACTCTTCATGTTCCGTCATTTTACCAATAGCACTAGAATAAAATAGTAAATTATTATGTTCTGACATAAATGACGAATATAAAAAAAATTATACTGAATTCAACAATTTCCGAATTTTCTTTATTTATTATAATATATATAAACCCTGTAATATTATGAAAGTACAATATATGTATTAATTACACTTACCGATTAAGTTGTGGTAATAAACCACTTGTCAGTGATTTTATGATTCTCTTTGCAACCGAGGGAGAAACATTTGTAATTCTTTCAAATGCCGGAACATTTGAAACTTCCTTGCTTACATCTTCTTTTGAAACTGCATCATCCGCAGCTTGCAATTCAGTTTCTTCATCCACTTCCACATCTTCTTTTGATTCTATTTCTCTCTTATTATCTTCATCAGTATTACATACATCTAAATTTTCCTTATTCTCAGAATCTGTCACTACATTTTTAAACTTATGTATACTACCAGTTAATGCTTTAGGCAGATCAATATTTTTAGCTTTAGAGAAATCGAAATGAAAGGAATCCATAATACCAATCAAAGTACGAATCAACTGCTTTTGGTGTTCTGAAGAATGACGCATTTTATTCAAGTATAACTTCAGTATTACTTCATAATGATACCAGGGCAATAACCGACAGCAAGTTGATACAACTTCTATACAGGCATCTATTAAAGTATTTTTATCTGTATATTTTTCATCACACATATACGCGGTTGCTAGAGGAAGTATAAAGTTTGTCAACGTCCTTGGAGTAGGACACTTATTTACCTTTTTGGCGACTTTGGAGAACTTAAGTAGCGCTCTCACTCGCCGGTGCATTTGTAGATGGCACATATTTTCAAAGAAATCAACTTCCACATCTACTTTATTAGTCAAATGTGCTAAGTCTGATAGAACAACGTCGGCATCAGGACATTTTCTAGCCAATTCACCAAGTAAAGCAATGCATTCGTTTCTCAAAATTTCATTTTTCGTGTCTCTAATACCAGTTGATATGAGTGACAGTACTGTATCTCTTATTAGGAATAAGCCATCGTTTGTTGATCTGTATTTCATGAGCAGTTTTGGTAAAATCCGTTTTAAGCATAATCCACCACTGTCTCTCAAACCAATGTCTTTTTCGGTACGAATAAAATAAAAGCAGTTATTGACAATTAGTATTGCGAGGTCTACATCAATCTCATCTTTATCTAACAGTTGATAGATTTGCTTATAAGCATCTATTCTTCTATCGAAATCTGGTTGTTCAATCCACCGTTTATTAAAAGCATTCATTTCTGTGACAACATTAGCCATTCTAGCAAGGACAGCATTATTATTTGGAGCACTTTCAGCTATAGATTTCAGTAGCTTGATTAATAATTTTCTAACATCAACTAGGCCCACTTTGTTGAAGAGCACAGCTACATTTTTAATATACATTTGTGGATTAGAGCTATGGCCAAGTAGATTGATAATTGTATTTACAGCATATTCCATATTTTCTTCAGCCATATTCATGCACACTTTTTTCACCAATATTGGTAGCAGCAGATTTAGTAACTCATCACACAATTCGGGTGAAGCAACTAATTCTGTAATTCTTGAAAGAATCAATAAATCTCTTTTGTTAACAGTATTCGATTTCGCAGAATTCGCCATACGTCTCTTCATTATTTCCAAAATGCTTGATATATGTGGTATAAGAATTTTGCTGCCAAAATTTATATTTTGTCCTACATTTTCAACAGGTAAAGTTTTAAACGATTCTATAGGAACATTTTCTTTGTATTCTTCGTCTTCTAATGTTAAAAGCTTTTCAATCATATCTAGTATCATATTAACTACTCCAGAAGTGGTTTTTGGGGCCAACAGCAGTTTGAAAATGGCTGGAAGTGCACTTATACATTCATTTTCTGATTCAGTCACTAGAAGAATATAATATCTAGGATTCTGACACCAAGCATTTAAAAGTCTCAAAAGAGCTGTTGGACTATGAATACCTTCAATATGTAATTTGGGTATCAAAGGCCAAATAAGCGTCTCAAAAATAACATATAACTCATCTTTGCTCCAAATATATTTACTAAATTGTTCGAATAACTTTCGTAAAGTACCTAAACACAACGTTCGAAGGTTTTTCATAACTTTGAGGTAACCAACATGTACTCTGTCGTTATTAGCTAATACAGCAGCAACTGTCGAACAAATCGCATAATATATATTAAAAAGCTTGGATAGTAGTTCATCTTCCATGTATCCACCAAAATATTCTCGAACCACATCAAACAAATTCAACATGCTGTGCAATTTTCCAGGGCTTGTAATAGATTTCAAATCTATCTCAGTTGTAATACTTTTCAATATTTCACGGGGTTTCATGTTTAAGTACTGTTTGTGATATGTAAAGGCCATTTCTATAAACATTTCAATTTCGTTTTCATTACAACCAGCTAGATATCTCATGACCAAGGATCGTCTTGTCTGTCCCCCACCCTTTTTATCCGCAGCGAGTTTTGTGGTCATTTTACCGTAAAGGATTCTAAGTATTATTGGAACTACATGCTCTCTATCATCAGCATGAATATTTTTAGCGTCTTCAGTAATTTTAAACTGAGTGAGCTCTTCTTTGAATTTCTTCTCATCTACAAAATTATATAAATTATTTTTATAAGCCACAACACCTTTGTTTTTGTAATTCAAAATGCAATCTAATGCATATTTCTGGAGACCGGGATTTTTGTGTTTCAAAAACTCCATAAATAGCTCAAAGAACACGGGTTCTTTGTGCAATGCTCTTGGATTCTTAAACTGTGCAAGCACTTGCATTATGTTGATAAGTGTTTTGAATATTATTTTGCCTGATACTATTTCTTTTATATCATCCATAGCTTCAATCATTTCTTCAATATATTCATTATTTTCTTCACCCTTTTCATCAACTTCCATTTTAGCACTATGTGTTTCTACATCAAGTTTTAGAGCATTCATATTATCATTTCTTCTGTACTCTTCTTCAATGAAATTTAAAAACAATACAACAACATCGCGATTTTTAGCTTCACATACTTGAATACAATTCGTCATTACTTTTAGAATCAGATTTCTATAATTATACAAATCAGGTCTTTCAGATATACTGTTATAATCTGAGTATAAATTTTGTAAGATCTCAAAATTTGTCTCAATTTCTTCATTAAAGTGAAAATGTTTGAGATTCTTCTTAGCATTCAAGAAAGATGATTGAAGAGCGTCATGGAATGTCGGCCAGAAATCATCTGCATTAAGGGCATTGCCATAACCTGCTATAAATTCAGTGACTGGTTCCCAGAGTAACTTAAAGTTGACATATAATACGCCTAACATATAGTTTAGGCCGTAAAGATGGAAATCTGTATCTTTAGCTAATGTATACTGTGTACTATTGAATGCCATTTTCTGCAATATATTTAACTGAGATCTATATTCTTGGATTGAAGGCGAAATAGATTCCACTGAATAACAATAGCTAAATATCGAGAATTTTTCAACAGAACCCCCAATTTCTAGTGTTTTATTCAGTTCTTCAACATGTTCAAATAATTTATAGATATGTGTAGTTAGCAGGCGAACCTGAAATTTTCAACAAAAAAAACAAAAAATATAGTTTGAGAGTGCAGTGACAATGAGATCCCAGATGCCTTAAATTTTATAAGCAATTCCAAATACTTACTAAAGCTTATAAAGATATATGCAAATCACATTGCTGAGCTGATGGTGGTAGGTACAACTCCTTAATGGTTAGGAGTAAAGGATTTTTTTTTTAATTACATTATTTAAAGACTGAGTCTTTCCAATTCTTTTAAGTTTAATTACTTACTTTAAATTCTCAACCACAAGTTCATTAAATTAAAAATTCTATATTTTAAAAATACATTTACAAAATATTTTTTTATTCTGCTCTTCTCTCTCTCTTCTCCGCTCTTCCGTAGGTTAATAAATGTTATCAAAAAAATATAAGGGTCTAAGTAATAAAACTTACAACATGGAAAGGTGACGCGACATTGCTTCTCAAATATGAATCCACCAAAGACAGATATGGGTAGGTCAATCCATTCTCATGTTCATAAGCAGTCAAATAAAGATCTACCACATACAATGCACTAAGGAAGTTAGGGTCTGATGCACATGGCAACAACACAGGCAGAAGCTCTTCTATATCACATATCTCTTTGAGTTTCTTACAACTGGATATATGTATAGCACTTTCCATAGCAACTGCTAATATAAATATGATCTTCCTCGCATTTCTTGATAAAGGTGTGGTGTCACAGTGAAACTTATTTTCTTTAGGTTGATTTTCAAGATTGTAACTTCTTAATATTTTTAACAGCTTTGATATTAACTGTGATAAGTTTTTGATGCAATAATCAACATTTATTTTCTCCACATGAGGTAAAACAAATAGCATATTAGTCAGTTTAACAGGATTTTCAACATATTTTTCCATATCTTCAGAAAGTATGATATCAAAATATTCCATGAACTTTGTCAAATGTTTGCCAAAATCAATAGGATACTTCACCCACTCAAACAATTTTATTCCATTCATGGATAGAGGTGATTTCTTCAGACATATTTTAGTCAGAGTGCCCACAGTTTCATCATCAAAATTTGACTGTATAACAAATTTTAAAAAGGGGGGCAATATGTGCATATCAAACTGTGAATAATCAATCACATTTTGAACAAAATTTATAAGAATATTTGTGAATGGTAAAGGAAGAAGTACTTTAACTATGATGCCAGCATGTTCTTGTGATAATGATATGTTTGGTGACAGCAGTAATACAGCTCCGATTTGTGCACAGACTTGTAGTACGGTCTCTGATGATTGCTCGCAAATGACTTTGATCAATAATAGCACAAAGCTAGGAGGATTAGTCAAGTACTTTCCTTTCTCATGCTCTATTACTTGACCTGCTAATCTTAAAGTGTATTCTAAAGCTTTAATTTCATTATCATCTTCCTTTAAAATGTCTTCTAAGAATTGCATGATAGTGCTCCAAAATATTCCATATTCTTTATGAGAAATACTACTTAAGCTGTCTTCAATGGTTTGAGTCAATACTTTGAACAGTATTTCTTGATGGTCCTTATTATTTTTCAAGTATTCAAGTAAAAGAGGAAGAAATGTTTCTATACAGCTGTGAAACTTACCACTAACACCTCTTAGTATCTCAAATATGAGGTGACCGCAGCCAGTGACAGCCTAAAAAGATAAAATATGTATATTTCAAATATACTACACATTAAAACATAATATATTAAAACTACATTATAAAATTTATATAATTTTAACAATGGTAGTGGCTCGACCAGTGCAATGAAACAGTCTCAAAGAAAACCGGTTCCCCAAAATTAGTGAAGATTGAAGAGGCCCAACTCCCCCTCTCCCCTTTCCTCTGCCCTCATCCCCCTTCTCTTCTTTCCCATCTCATCATCCACCTTCTCTTCTTTACCCTCCCCGCAACTCCCCATCCCTCATCAGCCTCGAAGGCAGGCAGCGCACTTACGACTCTTGAGTTGCAGGTGTCTATGGAGGTAGGTTGTCACTTACCATCAGGTGACCCGTCTGTTCATCTGTGCCCCCATTACATAAAAAAAAATACAAGTTTTTATAAAGCAAAAAATATATAATAAAAGTGATGAATGTTTTAAATATAAATAATAAAAGAAAACTTACATTATCATTAGCCTGCAAATAATTCAGTACAAGTCCAACAAACTTCATTTTATCTCTAATATCTCGGGCTACAAAAGCAAAGCTTTCAGCCGCAAAATTATTTATGTACTGTGGTTGTGATTCACTTAACAAGGGAATGATTCTCTTCAAAACTGTTGCTACATCTTTCTTTAAGTATGGCTTTAGAACTTTGAACAAAAATGCCAGGCATATGAGAGTCCATTCTAAACGCTCAGCATCTTTGGTATTAAGTAATTTTATAAGTATATCTAGAAATGTTGGGAAATATGGATAAAAGTCTTCTCTTAAATCTTTTGCAACAGAGACAAGAATTCTGTAACAAAAAGAAACAATTATAAGTAATGCTTATTCATCTACTTGTCAATTTCCTTTATCAAATTTACTTATACATTTGCTTGTTCCTATATCTGAACTTCTCATCTTGTGAAAAAGTCTATATCAAACAATTATACCTCTTTTACTCTTTTCTTATTTCTTTTGTTATCACAATATTAAAAACAATATTATTTCAACAATTATTAATATATGGCTATAATTATAACAATTTTAAGAAAATAGACAAACAATATTTATATACACTACAATTCACAGCTGAATATAGGCCTCTCCTATTGTGCGCCATAACACCCAGTCTACTTCACCTATCACCCACAGTCTTCCAGTCTATCCCAGCTGTCCAGATATCAGTCCATCTCATTGGAGGATGAACCTAAACTTAGATTAACTAATTAACAAATAAGATTTGTTTAATAAATTTCAAACTCTTACTCTAGTAATGGTTGTAGGCATAATGGATCCTCTAGCTTTAAATATCTCTCTAATGTTTGTATGACCTCTTCTTTTTTATGAAGCAACTGTGGCACTGTTATAATGCCAAACACCTCCTTTCTAAACTTTTTAAAATTCTCAGTCAAGTTAAGAACATGCCACTTCCGTAGTGCCACAAAGAAATGAGTTTCATTCTCATCAGGCTGATGTGCATATGCATGTTCTATGTGATACAGAGCTGCATGGCGTATATCTATTCCATTAATTCTCTCAGCAAATGGAACAAACTAGAACAGTACAAAATATATGTGATAAACACTAAAAAATATATAGTAATATAGTAAAACCGGCATGCTTAATACAATTTGCCATTTAATATGCTATATTACGTCAGCCCCTGCAACTCAGAGGCATGTTTTCATACATTATATCACGCTTAATACAATAGTATTAAACAGGGTGACAAATATGCCATCCCGTTTAATAAAATACACCATCTGTGTGGTGTGTAACGGTTTAGGGCGCTTTGTACCTTCTTAGCTTGAAAGCTACAGATGCACTGCAAAAGTTAAATTATATTGCCTCTTATAATTACTGATCTATCAACAACCAAACAACCAACAAGAAACCAAAATAAGTGAATATTTTAAGTAATTAAAATTAATAATAATACACTATGGCGTAGAGCAATTTAAATAAAAATTCAATAATATTATAATGAAAAAAAATGATAAGTATAAATGAAACATAATCATGTTAATATTAATATGTATATAATACGTTCTGTTTTCCCTATTAGGCAGATTCCAGTTTCAGATTCCGTTTTTAGCTGGGTCTCTATGTATTCGTCTTAAAGTGGTTTTAATGTATTTGCTACAAGTATTGTGGTTTTTTCACAAGCCGCATTGGTCACTGCTGTTTCTTGATTTTTTAAATCTATTTGGCACTGAAGAACAGATAGGGTCACAGCGGAGATGTAGGAGAAAGTAATATAAAGATTGAAGTAAAATTATATTCTGCCCCTTGATTATAAAATGTCCCAAAGATTCTATTCTAAAAACGCACTTAACCTTTAACTATCACTTAATAAAAGTAAAAAGAATGTGATTTACCCGAAAAGTATTTGTAGTTTTATGTTTAACAGGTTTACTCTTCATTTTCGCTTCGTAATTCTACAATTTCATTTAAAAAAATAACTAATGGACATAGAAATTGTAAACAAACTCCACATGCAGCACTGGACCGCATGAAATTGACAGTATTGACATTTTGAAGTTAATGTTGCCATGCCAAAAACCTAAAAATAAATAGATTCTTTTTATGTTTTCTTATAGTAAGTAGCTACAAAGTAAGTTTCATAATTCCATTTTCTAAATTTCATTATTTTTATTTTATGTATTTTCTCAGTGTATTGAGCGGAACACTAACACTGATGTTGAGGACTGGTGTAGGCTCACAATAGTATTTAACTAAGTATATGTTAAGGCCGGCAACGCACTTGTGACTCTTGAGTTGCGGGTGTCCATGGGCGGCGGTAGTCACTTACCATCAGGTGACCCGTCTGCTCGTTTGCCCCCTATCGCATAAAAAAAAAAAAAAAAAAAAAATGTCATCTAGCCAAAATTGTCAAATTATCTCACATTCTACTTGTTTTGTATATGTACTATATTAAAATCTAATATAGTTTCATCTCTTTTTATTATACGAAGATGAAGAATACAAGGAAATATGTCAAAAAGTATAATAAAGCCTTAAAACTTAATTTGCAAAAGGAATAAAAATCTATTGTGTTATTCAAAATTTACTTATAAGTAATCAGTTATAAGAACGATATATACGGTACATTTATTATTATTTATATAACTTGAGTTCTATATTTTCATTAAAAAGTAAATGCATCCAAGTGTTGTTTAGTCGGCACAGACCACAAAGGCCTTAGGTTAGTCGGCCAATAGTAACGACGAAGCTGTCAGTGTCGCAGCTGAGTAAGGTATTTTGTTTTAATGTTTGTTATCAGTTTATCTCGGTTATCAACGTGTTTTAATATATATTTTGGTTTAATTAGTACAATATTAATCTAAATGCTCGCCAGGTTTGTAAATTCTTTGCCAACCGGCATATCGCAACAACTTACGAAGCTTTACTTTCAAGGTAAATTATTTTGTTTTTAATCATTTTCCCAAATGACTTTTGAAATCACAACGAAGAAGAACATCATTAGTAAAACCCTTATATTAAAAGAAAATGAATAATCGTCATTTATTAAAATTAATTTGTCTAATATTTACGTCTTTGAATATGGCATCAAAAAACTCAAAAAAATATATAAGAACACAAAAATCTCGCAAAGTTAAGTATGTTGGAATAGTCGTTTTACAGACATCCACTTACATTGTGAACCAGAGTATTCCAGACTTTCATATGAACTATTATAAGTATGTTTTTTTAAAATATCAATTTTGAGATTCGAGAGCACTGGTATGTAGAATCCTGTAAGAATAAAACTCAATTGAAATCTTTTATACAAATTTTAGTTCTGGTTCGTAATCAACGCGGGACCCATAGCCGTTCAGAATTTTACAATTTCCGCAATATGGATATTAAAATATTACCTGCCCTTCAAGATAATTATATGTACTTAATTGTGGATAAGCAAACAAAGGAGGCTGCTGTTGTTGATCCAGTAGAACCCAAAACAGTCCTTGATGCCATAGCCGTAGCTGGTGTAAAATTAACTACTGTGTTGACTACACATCATCATTGGTAAATGTTTTTAACTAGATCTTGTGCTCTCTACTCAGTAAAGCTAGACTGAATTATTTGAGATTTTTAAATTAAAAGTTTTGAACTAGGTAAGCTTTAAATAAATCAAGATTTCCAAAACTTAAGACTATTCACTCCAACTTATACATATTATTGAACTTTTTGAAAAGAAGGAACTTCTTCAAATTAAATATATAGGGTTAATTCAGTGTTGTTGTGCAGTTTTTATTAATTGTTTCCAAATTGAATGCTTTTTTGCCTACTGATATAGTTACATGCAACATTTGTCATATCACACCTTTATTCATAAACTGAATGAACTCAGAATTTTGATTTTGAGGGATATCACATTTAAAGTATGATTATGTTCAGATTGATAACTTCAAAAAATCATAGAAAAATAAATAGAGGATTTTGGTAAGGTAAGGATGGTGAGGTCTAAAATTATTATGTTATGGTTGGGAATACATAATAAAGAAGTATTTAAGAAAAATTCCTACTTTTACATTTAACAAAATTATATTGTCAAATAATTTTGATGCAAACAGAATAATTGTGAATGTTGCTCTTTTATATTGCAATTATTTTGTTAGTACATTAAATATTTTGTGTGGTAGTTGTTGGTTTGTTTTGTTGTTTTTTTTTTTAATATAAAGCATGTAAAATAATTACCTGTTGCTATATTCAATATAGAGAATTATTCTGGTTCATTTAACTCTCTTAAAATAATGTTGAAGTCTTAACTGATATTGAAAATTAACTCAATTTACTGGTGTTCACAGTGGATTAACAACATCTCATAACATAGAGCCAATACCATCACCCAAAAAGTGTGTCTCGAAGTGAACTTAGCTATAATATTATGTGTAAAGTGTTATTTCATCATTGTCATAAATTCTATGCATTTCAAACACTCACTTCACATCTCTTGTAAATTTTCAACCTTTCATATGTTTACCCACCTGTTTTGTAAAATTCATTTGTGAATGCATCCCCATTTTTTTTTCAGGGATCATGCAGGAGGAAATGAGGAACTTGTTAAACTACATCCAGGTCTTAAAGTATATGGTGGTGATACTCGTATTGGAGCGCTAACTGACAAAGTAATACACGACTCCCGGTTCAACATTGGAAAGTTAAAAGTTCAATGTCTTTTCACTCCATGTCACACCGCTGGTCACATCTGCTACTATGTGTCTACAGATGAAGAAGTTAGCGACACTGCTGTGTTCACAGGTAAATACAAGTATTCACAGGCAAATGTAGTCACTTTATTTGTGTCTGCCTTCTCCTTTATACAGGCTTAATCTTAAATATGATTATATGTATTAGTAAACTATAGAACTGAGAATTCAGCAGGCGATTATCTCCTTGCTCAACTACTGTTTTTAACAAAAAATTACTGATTAAATCGAATGACAAATTTGTGAGCTTTTAAATATCTACTATCTAAAAACTCGCCAAAATGCTCTTTACAAAATGCTATGAACTGTCACTCTTGACAAAGGAAAAAAAACGAGTGCCTGGAGGACTATTTAATTTTATAATCATTAGAGGAGCGTTTGCGCCCGCGCCGTAAAAAATTGTTTTACCAGAATAACACAATATACCGATATCTTTTAAGATGACATTTCAGTCACATTCAGTGGACACTCTTATATACCAATTTTTTTTCCAATCTTTTTTCAGGTGATACGTTGTTCCTGGGTGGTTGTGGGCGCTTCTTTGAAGGTTCTGCCTTACAAATGTACAATGCGCTGATCACCATATTGAGTTCTCTTCCAGAGGAGACTAAAGTATTTTGTGGCCATGAATACACAGTGCAGAATCTACAGTTTGCCAAACATGTTGAACCAACAAATGAGGAAATAGAAAAAAAATTAGAATGGACCTTGAAAAGGCGGCAGTACTCTCTGCCTTCAGTATGTAACTATTTAAAAACTTAGGAATATGGATATATTCTAATAGTATAAAATAAGTAGTTGAAAGAAAAGCATGGGGTGCTTTATAAAATATTTTTTAATTACTTTACTTTTACGAGTCTGTCAATAAATAATATTTTCAACAATTGACATCCTGCACCCCAGCTTTGGGGCCGTCCATTAATCACTTGAGGCTCAAAGGGTGGGTAGGTTTGGCAAATATCACTAGGGGGGAGGAGGGTATAGTAAGATATCACATGTATTTATTTTTTCTTCAAACACGCCATTTTTAAACCGAAAAGAGGCGTGTATTGTGACCTTGACTCGCCGTTGCCAGGCAACGAATGAAGTCCCCTTGCACCGAGTGGCGCCGGCCTGGCTCGGCTTGCCAGTTGCCAGTTGCCAGTGCCAACAACTGACTTGCTAGTCTTGCTTATCCATGGTCCTAGGGCAATGTACATTAAATATGTACAGTAGTATGTATAGTAGTACAATATATGTGAGTTTTTCGCATGAGTACACCAATCCTTTAATATAATTTTTATGCCAGTTAAAAACAACCTGCAACCTTTCTGTCTAGATATTTTTATCATGGTCCTCAATTTCAGAATAAAATGAGTTTATTCTTTATACCTGTATTTAAAGATAATATTCTAAATTATTTTATATTTTAATTTTGTGATTTTTTTGTAGGTACTAAAAAATACACGTGATTTTGGGGACGGTTAGTCTTAAACATCAGCACGTGTCACCAAGGGGCAGGCGGGGGTTAAAAACTGTTAAAAAAACATCACGTGATTAATAGACGGCCCCTTTCGTACATAAAGTACGTTACGTTCAGTGGTAGAGCCTTGCTTAGGCACGAATGGGCCGGCTCGACCGGTGCGATACCACGGCCTCACAGAAAACCGGTTGTAAAGTAACGCTTGCGTTGCATTTCCCCGAATTGAGTGAGGTTTCCGGAGGCCCAATTCCCCCTCCCCCTTTTCTCTCCCCTCATCTCCTTTCTCCTCTTTCCCATCTCCTCATCCCTCCTCTCTTCTTTCCGCTCCCTGCATCCCTCATCCCTCATCACCCTCAATGTTTTTTTTTTTCATGATTATTTTTTTGAACTTCTAGAATATTATTTTCTACTTTTTAGTTTGGCTTGTTACAAAAGCGTTTATTAGATTTTTTAAACAATAATTTATTTTTTTGTTATGCTTTTACATTGTCAATCGTAAAGCGTGAATTTGTAGTTTTTCAAACCATATTTTTTTTCTGTTGGGATTATAACTGCTATACAAAACTCCCCAGTTGATCCTGTCAGTAGTCCTACTACTGCGGAGTTTTTGCTTGTTTCAAAGATTAAGTCACAGATGCTTCAGTACACGCTTTAGTACGTGGCCAAAGATACGTACTCAAGCTTGTACTGAAGAACCGTGTTTTTAAATATATAAAGTCGTCAGGCGGACGTTTTAAAGTTTGTGAAAATCGCGTTTAAAGATTCAGTTACATAGTACATACAGACCAAGCTAATGAAAGCGTGTCGATTAATGTTTATTTGTCCCTATTTTACACCCTGCGATACAGTTTGTCTCATCATAAAATTTCGTCACATTCCAAGAAATACAGAAAAGTATATAGGGCAATTTTTTTCTAAAAAGAAGTAAGATTTTGACGCGAGCAAATCGCAGGCACTATCTAGTTTACAGTAATTAAAATGTGGCAGATCCAAACATGTAAAACACAAAAATTACTGTCGTCTTTTTATTTTTATTTTATACTAAAGAGAGAGACGAGTCACCTGAAGTAAGTGAAATCCGCCGCCCATGGACACCTGCAACTCATGAGTCGTAAGTCGCCTTTGAGGATGATGAGGGATGGTGTTATACGGGAGGGGAAAGAGAGGAGGGGGAGGGGAGAGCGGGAGTTGGGACTTCAGAAACCTCACTCATTTCGGGGAAACGCAACGCAAGCATTACTTCACAACCGGTTTTATGTGAGACCGTTGTATCGCACCGGTCGAGCCGGCCAATTCGTGCTTAAGCATAGCTCTACCACTGTTAAGTTAATACATTTTATATAATTTTAAGGCTCTCTTTATTTTGCCATGGTATTGGTTTACGATCTTCACACATATTTACAGGTCCCATCAACTATTGGTGAAGAGAAATTGTACAATCCATTCATGAGGGTAGAATTATCGCCGGTAATGAAACATGCTGGGCAGAAAACTCCAGTCGAAACTATGCAATTTATCAGACAGGAGAAGGATAACTTTAAGTAATGTTCAACAGTGCAAATGGCCTTACAAAATTTGCGGAAAAATGTCGCCAGTGTAGCAAAATGTGGTTGACTCCATATTTTAGTCACAAATGATTGAGATATTTAGCTGCAGAGATATGTTATCTTTGTTTTTGTTTATTATTATTTTGTTATTGGGAATAAATGATTTGTAATCTTTTTATTATTTTAATACTTTCAAGAAATAAAGCAATTATCTAAAACGTTTAATAGAAGCTTGCTGATGCAGGGAAGTCCAAGCCCTCTAAGGCTAGAGATGCTAGATTCATTATTTACATCGCTAATTTTATTCTGAGCATGATAAACTACCTTTGCCTACTACTAATTTTGTAACTCTTGGTTTATAAGATATAAAAATATGTTTTGTCATTATACTGCGGCGACACTTGAGAAAGTGTTTAAAAATAGACTGTAGTTGATAAAAATCTAAGTTTGATTGTACGGAAGTGTTTAACCAAAACTAAGTAAGTGCCTACAGACTTAACTATAACTGGATTTTAAAGCTAAATCCAGTTATAGTTAAGTCTGTAGGCACTTACTTAGTTTTGGTTATGTATACTAATATAATTAATCTAAAAAATCCTTTGTTTAAACAGGCTAATCTCCAGAGAAAAAGATGTAATGGACGAGATAGTTAAACTCATTACTCCTATTTTAACAACTGCCAAAGCTCAGCATCAGGCATGGTAATGTTAGATCTAAAAATTTAAACTAAATATACTTATTCTATGATGTTTAATAGTTATCCTAATCTTAAAGCTGTTGATCACAAGAAAATTAAGAACTACTGGTGGTAGTTGGTGACTGTCATTGTTCCTTCTTGATGTAGGCTGACATTTGTTCTGCATACTTTTCTTTTGATCTCTCAAACATTGCAACATATACCTGAAACAAATGTGTTGTGTTATACATTAAAATGCCATAATTTTACAGAAAACTACGTAACATCATAACATGTGAGATATCTACACAAGTAATTCAAATACTGTAGCATATTAACTCTTACAACCCAGATATTACTGTAGAAAGAGATATTGCTGTCTCAAATGTTTTGATAATTTTTATTTTAATAAAACAATTAGCTGTTACTCAGAACTTTATTACCATTTTAAATTATTAATAATTTGTCTGGAATAGCACATAGGCTAAAGGCCTGGAAAAATGTATGGATACATTTTTCCAGGCCTTTAGCCTATGTGCTATTCCAGACAAATTATTAATAATTTAGCCTATGTGTCAAATTTGAGTCAAATTTCATCCAGAGCCGCCAAACTTCGCCATTCTGGCACAGTTAAGAAACAAACACATAACAGGTGGGCTGAAAAGTTCGTAGGCTGACAGATAAATGGCGCTACTAGTATCAAATCCATATGATTTTTAGTTAGCCCTAACCTTCAAAAGACGCGTGTATAAATTTGACTTCACTTTTTACTTTAAAAAAATTGATAAAAAGGAATTTCGTGTGATAATAAATCATTGTTTTTTGATGGAAAAAAATAATGTCCACAAAATAATTTTTGATAGCCGTAAAGTGAAGTTGATTGAGATAGCTGAGACCCTAAAGATATCAAAGGAATGTGTTGGTCATATCGTGCATGAATATTTGGATATGCGAAAGCTCTGTTCAAAGTGGGTGCCGCGCGAGCTCACAATCGACTAAAAACAACAACGAATCAATGATTCTAAGGAGTGTTTGGAGCTGTTCAATCTTAATAAATCCGAATTTTTGTGTCAATACGTGACGATGGATGAAACATGGCTCCATCATTTCACATCGGAGTCCAATCGACAGTCAGCCGAGTGCACTGCACGTGCATGAACCGACTCTAAAGCGTGGAAAGACGCAGAGTCGCGCCTGGCAAGGTTCTGGCATCAGTATTCTGCGATACTCATGGTATAATATTCATTGACTATCTTAAAAAGGGAAAAACCATATACAGCGACTATTACGTAGCGTTATTGGAGCGTTACAAAGACGAAATCGCGGAAAAGTGGCCTCATTTGAAGAAGAAGAAAGTGCTGTTTCATCAAGACAATGCAGCGTGTCACAAATCAATGAAATTGATGGCAAAATTACAAGAATTGAGCTTAGAATTGCTTCTGCATCCACCATACTCTCCAGCTCTGGCCCCAAGCGCCTTTTTTCTGTTCTCAGACCTCAAGAGGATGCTCGCTGGACAGAAATTTTACTCTGATGAAGAAGTAATCGCCGAAACTTAAGCCTTTTTTGAGGCTAGACAAATCGTATCATAAAAACGGTATTGAAAAATTGAATAAAATCAAATCCTAAAAAAAAAATTTTTACTATGCTAGCCTACGAAATTTACGAAAAGTATCTTTATCAATATCTTTTAACAATAATCTTACCCTTTTTTCATCATAACTAAGTGATCTCCATTTTGATGCTAATTGTCTTGTGACTTCTTTTTTAGAAGGCTCTGTCCCCATCTCAGAATTTGCTTCAGCTACAACCAGTGGCCGCTGCTCTTGACAGAATTGGAAGAAAGCATTACAAGGCTTTTTTGGAGCATTTGGATCTCTCTCAGGCTAAAAATAGTAAACACCAGTAAGCTGGAATATTTTGCAAGTTACATCTGTATTATATGAATATACCCCTTACCTTATCTGCTTTAGTTTTTCTCTTAGGGCCTGGTTTCTTAGGATTAGCAGAGGTTGGTTTTTCTGACTGTTTAGCCACGGCTTGAGTTTTGCCCCCAGCTCGTGGAGGTCGAACTGTTACCTCGGGCTTGGTATCTATCTCCAAAGATGCTGTGCGAAACTGATCACCATGGCTATCTAAACGTTCCACTAGTAACTTTATATCTTTTCGATAGCGCTTTGTTATTATCTTAGCTTCATGTATTCTGTAAAGATATTGGACGCTAACTTTATACGCAATAAACGCTTTACAGCTAAAATAAAGGTCTTAACACAAACCTGTTTATAATTCTTTCGTTATCTTGCTGTAAGACTTCACATCGTTCCAACAACAACTGATATTTTCGCCTATAAATTTCTTCCTCGGATGGTAAACTAACCATATCATCGGAGTCGTCAGAAATATTCGAGTTAATCTGTTGGACTGTCATTTTAATTTATTTTACAGCTAAAAGTTTACGCGATCAAATTTCTTTTTATTTAGCTGTCTTCTGTCATTCAGTTCTCATCTTTAGGTTGGCATTTCTGAAAAACAACCCATTCCACGAATTGAACATATAAACGAAGTAGTAATTTTTTAAAATATTTTGTTAGAGTTCGGATCACCATAACTACATGATATATAAAGTAACTTTGTATCGAATATAATAATATTATAAAATATACGCATTAACGTCATGATGTCATATTGTGATCTGATATGGTTACTCACTTTTGTTGGCTCAGTTGCCACTACCTAAACAAGAAGGTTTCTCACCTATAATGTCCGTAATAAATGTAAGTATTCCCCTCACAAATAAAATATGGAACTTGAAGCTCATGTTGAATTTTTTAAAATAAATTATGTATAGCCAACCAGATTCACTCAGGATGGTGTAAGGATTAACCCCCATACATCAACATCTGTTCCGTTATGGTAGAATAAATAAAGAAACGCACATTCATTACAGACATATAAATGAACCCTAATTAAATGAAAACATAACCCTAATAATAACAAGCAGTGCCCGGTTGACGGCAATACGTTTACCCCCTATTACCACCACCTGCCTAATTTCCAAGGATGTCATCTCGTAGAAGGAGGCAGCAGAACAGGCCCGGGCGGAAGATCTCCACTTTGACCCAATAGGGCGAATATGCTGTCCGCGAACCGGACGGTGAAGACCCAATTACTAGTACCTCATGCCACCCTGAGTGTGGCCGCGGGTGGTTGGGACTGATTTTCCCCTCCACCCACGATAGTGGTAAGCCGAGATTAGGCGACGTCCACGTGTGCATGGACGCCGCCCAAATGAGAGTTACCCTAAGGTAGTGCTCGCTATTTGTGGGCACAGCGCCAGGGGTCCGGATGTCCTACCAAAGATGTTCCCGGATTCCTCCTATTTTAGGAGCAGTGCAACTCACCGTGTGGTTTTAGTCGGTTCAATTCCTATACACCACAAAAAAAGGCCATCCTAACTTCCAGAAGAATCCCAGCAACCCTCTGGCGGGTGCCGCCCTCAACTGTCCGCAGTCGTTATGGCTTGCCCATAAGGTATTGTGTTGAATTCTAGTACTTTTACTTACCAATGTCTGAATTTGGCAGTTCTGAGTATGTCAAGTCCTGCCAATGGCTGCGTATGTGTCTGGACATTCGGCTCCCTTCAATATGGTTGCGTTGGAATTGGGCTGGTCATCTCCGGACTGCTATTATTATTATGACTCCGCTTTGCCTGATTGTAAGCAATAAATAGAGTCCAATTACTTAAAATATACCCCAGTAGTAATTATTAGAAAAGGTTATCGTCAAGGGCTTGTAGTACTGCTATACGGGTAGAGCCATGCTTAAGCACGAATGGGCCGGCTCGACCGGTGCGATACCACGGTCTCACAGAAAACCGGTTGTGAAGTAACGCTTGCGTTGCATTTCCCCGAAATGAGTGAGGTCTCCGGAGGCCCAAAATCCCCCACCCCCCCTAATGATAGCGCTGTTAACGAAAAGGATACCCCAGGGGGGTATCAGCGCTCTGCTACCCTGGGTACGGACTGGAACACTCCTTTGTTCCTAAGGCTGGTGTATGCGTGTACGTTAGAGATGATATCACTTCTCGCCGCCTCGGCAATCTTGAAGGTAGGGACCTCTCCATCTTATGGCTACGTGTAGACTGCGACGACCATCCCCGCATCTACCTATGCCTCTACAGGTCCCATAGCGGTGATGCCGAAACGGACCGACTCATCGACCACGTCCAAATGGCTACAGACTCAGTGCTCCAGCAGGTCCCATCCGCAGAGATTGTGATTCTTGGCAACTTTAACGCCCATCACGCCGAATGGCTTGGTTCGCGCAAAACTGATCATGCGGGAAGATCTGTTCACGATTTCGCCTTGGCATATGGCTTGACGCAGCTGGTAGCAACGCCTACGCGAATCCCAGATGCAGAAAGCCACTTCTATCTTCTGCTGACCTCACATCCTGACGGCTACAAAGTATCCGTTGAGGCCCCTCTTGGCTCTTCGGACCATTGCCTGATTAGGAGTATGGTGCCACTCGTTCACTCGCTGCGACCGCGAGTTACAGGCAGTCGCCGCGTATGGCACTATAGGTCAGCAGACTGGGATGGAATGAGAACATTCTTTGCATCCTACCCTTGGAGGCAGGTTTGCTTCTCGCCGGATGATCCCAATGTCGTTGATGACTCTGTCGCGGATGTTGTGCTTCAGGGTATGGAACTTATCATTCCATTCTCCCTGATTCCCACAGGTGGCAAGTCCCAGCCTTGGTTTGGTCGAACCTGCAAAGCGGCGTCCCGCCGAAAGCAGGAATGTTACCAAGCATGGGCTAATGCAGCGACAGCACGGGATGTAAAGACCAGCACATTAAAGAAGCAATTTAACTTTGCCTCCAGGTCCCTCAAAAGAGTAATTGCTGGGGCGAAGTCGGCTCACATCGGCAGAATTGGCGAGAGACTAGTGAGTCTTCCCTCCGGAACTCGTGCATTCTGGTCTCTTGCCAAAGCTGTCCAAGGGAACTTTTGTAAGGCATCGCTTCCACCTCTGCGCATAGGAGATAATTCGTTGGCCCACGACGCTAAAGATAAAGCAGATCTTCTGGGCAAACTCTTTGCGTCCAACTCGACCCTGGACGACGGGGGAAACGCACCGCCGACCATACCGCAGTGCGAGACCCGCATGCTGGAAGTCCGGTTTACACAAAGGGCAGTGCGTAAAGCGCTTCTTTCCCTCGACGTTCATAAGTCGAGTGGGCCCGATAGAATCTCTCCTATCGTGCTGAAGACGTGTGCTCCAGAGTTAGCACCGGTTTTAACGCGCCTTTATCGGCTTTCCTACTCTCTTGGCGTAGTCCCGAACTCATGGAAGACAGCTCTAGTGCACCCAATCCCTAAAAAAGGAGATCGCTCGGATCCGTCCAACTACAGACCCATAGCCATCACCTCCTTGTTCTCCAAGATAATGGAATCCATTGTTAACTGCCAGCTCCTCCGGTACTTAGAAAACCACCAGCTCCTCAATGATCGACAATACGGTTTCCGTCAGGGTCGTTCAGCTGGTGATCTTGTCGTATACTTGACTCACCGGTGGGCACAGGCGATCGAGACCAAGGGGGAAGCGTTGGCCGTTAGTTTGGACGTGGCGAAGGCCTTCGATCGGGTCTGGCACAAAGCACTCCTTGCGAAGCTTCCTTCCTATGGGCTTCCCGAGAAACTGTGCAATTGGCTCACCAGTTTTCTTACAGACAGAAGCATCAAGGTCGTTGTTGACGGTGTATGCTCCGACTCCAAGTCTGTTAATTCTGGTGTCCCACAAGGCTGTGTGCTATCACCCACGCTGTTTCTTCTGCATATCAACGCCATCGTCCTACGCGACAAAATATCCATCCCCATCACCTGGACGATTGGCACTACACCACTGTGCGCTTCTCCAGAAGCTCTTTGGCTCGCACAACCAGCTTATGGAACAAATTGTCGCCTGCTGTATTTCCGAACCGATACGACCTTCAAACCTTCAAGAAGAGAGCGTACCTCTACCTAAAAGGCCGGCAACGCACTTGTGACTTTTGAGTTGCGGGTGTCCATGGGCGGCGGTAGTCACTTACCATCAGGTAACCCGTCTGCTAGTTTGCCCCCTATCGCATAAAAAAAAAAAAAAAAAACGGATCGATTGATCCTTTACTTTCCTAGTGATGACGGTGGCTGCAGCCATAGACATACCCAGACATTCGGCCTAGAATACTGCCATCGTTATTATATTAAGGTCCTCTGAGAAGACCCCAGAGCCAATGGTCCTCATATAATATGATTTTATATTTTTTGTCAAATACATACTGCTTCGGGATCAGGTACTTTATGGCCATCGCAATCAGAATGTTCTTGCATATTTAACCCAACGTCACCATATGCGGGCTCCCGATGTCCTTCTTATCGGTGTATTGCTAGTGCGGCTTTCTGCGGTATAAATAAGTGCATAGGAGCCAGATCCAGCATTACTTCCAGGGTCGCAGTCGGAGTAGTCTTCATGCAACCCGTAATTAATTGAATGACCTCTGACATTTTTGTAGTTGATTTCCAGCCACCATACGACGGAACCGTAGGAGATAACCCTGCGGATCACCGTGATGTGCAGCCATGCGAAAATCTTAGGCGATTTTTTTGCTGCTTGCTTTACCTTTGGCGATATGGTTAGTTGCATGTTGAATGGGTAGACGATAGTTTGCCAGAATTTGCTTGAGAGAACATAACCAGCTCGGTTTTGGATGTGTTAACGGACAGGTCATATTCGAAGCACCAACTCTCTACTAGGCGCAGAGCTGACTGAATAATCTCACAGACCTTACTAGTGACCTTACCTGATACGAGTGTAGTCAGCTCAAATTCAAACTTAAATTTGATGGATTTCTGATTTGTTTTTTATCTTATGGTGAGTGACAATGTCCGTTCATGGACACCTCTAACTCGACAGTTGTAAGTGCTCTGCTCGCCTTTGAGGGTGATGAGGGGTGAGGGGCAGGTAAAGAGGAGATGAGGGGTTCACTCGGTAAATACAACGCAAGCATTATTTCACAACCGGTTTTCTGTGAAGTGGGATGTGAGGCTCCGGTTGAGCCGGCCCACCGAGGAGTCGCACGTAAGTCGCTGCCTGTGTCGCTGGTCGCCCGGAGCTGGACCTCCCCAGGTGTCGCCTGGGGTCTCATCTGGTTCGGGCAGACCGCCTAGGCGGCGTGAAGACTGAAGCGGCCCCTCAAAAGGAGAAAACAAGACTACTACTACCATGGGTCACCCCACGACCCGCTCCTAGTTAGGGGCGGCGGAAGACACCGCTGGCAGGGGGCCAATGTCCCGATCCAGCCTCCACAAGCCCTCTACAGGGCGTTGTGACGACTTAGCGATGCCCAACAACCATTGGGCCGCGGTCCGCCAGGTATGATCTCTTCGCCTTGTTGGAGATACTTTGTGTCTGAGAGACATAACACCCGTTCCAATACAAGTGTATATTGTAGTTGTTATGAGGAATCTATTTCAATGACTGATGTTTCGTATATTTTAACACTTTTTTATAAAAAAAAATCATGAACATGAAACTACTGGACTCGAATGAAATAGTTTGCTTTATTATATAGCACAATAGCTAAAATGGTAAACCAATGTTGTATTCAAATTTATTATTACTCTTAAAGTTACGGTACTAAGTTAGACTTTAAGACGCTCCTTATGTGTACTATATGTTCAAAGAATGTCACAGCAGACCGATTCACGTTTCGATTCTACAGCGATTGCGCGTGCAACCTCCCTGGAAAATAACATCGATCTTTCATAAACAAGCGTGTTTGACTGTGAACACTGCAGTATTATGCATATCAAGCTAAGTTATCATGCTATGTACGTGTTTTATAAGAAAGTTATTTTATAAACTAATTATATACTAGTTTTAGTGAATAATGTGTGCCGTTTGTTGACGAAAGGTGATAAGAGAAAAAACACAAATGAATTCCAAAAGTAGCAATGAGATGGATACCAGTGTTTTCGAAGCGAACTTTGCTTGTTTATTTTGTTTTAATATTTTTATTATATTTGTTTTATGCTTTAAATTCTTGTTTAGTTGACGAAAAAAAGGTAAGTGCCTACATTTAAGGTGTCGCAACATAATTGTGAATAGATTATAAGACAACAATTTGCTTTTCTTATAGTTAAAAAAATCCCATGGGTTCAACTTACGTTACACATAAGTCAGAAATAAATGTATTCTTTGTAATCAAAGAAAACATATGTACACCGAATATATTTTTAAACAAAATGTTAAATTTGAAAATATAGTGTAAAGATTTGCTACGAAAACAGCGAGAAAAACAGTTTTATGTATAATGATATTTTTTTTTATATATATAATTAATTGTTTATATAGCGTAAGAGTCACAGCGATACTTCTAACTTTGTGGCCTGCAACTTCGCTTTTTAAATTTGTTGAAATACTTTAAATTACTTTTGTGGCCTTGAATATTTTTGTACTATAATAACTATGTCATAAAAATATAAATAAAAACATGCTTATTCACTATTCTTTTCGTCACGCAGAATATTAATAAGTGAATGCTATAAGTCACAAAGAGTTACAACGGTTGAGTTGGTTCAACTAACTTCGTTAGCACTGAATAAATTCAGTATCACTTGGTTTATTTCGGTTTCTTTGTTTTGATTTACGTCTGGTCAAAATAAATGTGGCTTAATGTTCACTGTGCATGACAGACTCAAGGTTACTGAAATTTAATTAGATTAGAGTAACTTTCATCTAGAAAAGAATAAGAGGGATATGTGGACCCCCGGGCCCAAAAAGCATGTAAACCCGCAGATGAACCTAGATTTTAATAAAAACCAAGGTTCGACAATTAGTTACTAAGTCACCAGGAGATTCATTTGGGTTGGGTAGCACTTAGTAAACTTGTTGGTTTTCTCATTACCCTTATAACGATGCCTCAAAAACTAAGGTCTTCGACGTTCTCTCCTACGTCTCCAACGTTACCAAGACTATAAAACTACCATACCATTAGTGTGTAATGTATTAGTCCACAAATTGAAAGTCACACAGCGTGCTATGGAGCGTGTTGTGGCGCGCGCTAGGGGAGGCCTATAGCGACCTTTATACACACACTCAATCGCGCGTGAAACAGCAATCGTGCGCGAAAGAGCGCGCGTATAAAGGATGTGGAAGGGAAAGGAAAAGTACTCGCGCCGCGCTTGTCAGTCGTGTGCGCAATCGCGTTTCCTCAGGTTACCTTTACATTATAATTATTTCGCGCACGAGATGGCGGACATACGTACATGGAGTAAAGAATTAATCTTATAGTAAATTACATTGTACAAATCTTTTCCTTGCCTCTGGAAAATCAAGCCCGAAGAATATACGTTTACGTGGTAGAGCCATGCTTAGGCACGAATGAGTTACGTGGTAGAGCCATGCTTAGGCACGTATAGGCCGGCTCGACCGGTGCGATACCACGGCCTCACAGAAAACCGGTTGTGAAGTAACGCTTGCGTTGCATTTTTAGCATTAGCATCATTAGGACTTACACTAGATACACGCAATTAAGTATTAATATTATAATCATGTATTATTTTAATTAGGTTAAATTATTAAGCTTAAAAACTATTAAGAGCTTTTCTTTAAGCTCTTCTACTCCTCTTCCTCCATGTGTATTAAAATAGGTTTTATATTGGTATCTGTTTTGTTTAGCTTCCAAAGTCATGTGAGCGTTAGAACGTCTTTGGCGATTAATTAATGGAACAGAACTCTCACCATGTTGCACTGAGTCTGTATTAACTTCGCCTATTGTGAGGGTAGAAATAGAATACATATTACTGTGTTTACACAAAAAATTGTGTAAAGTGCAATTGGCAAGGACGACGTAACAGATATTGTTGTTTCTTTTTATATGTATAGCCGTTTGTAATAGTCTAAACCTTGCTGAAATTATTCCAAACCCATTTTCTACCACATTACGAGCCCTTGACAGTCTGTAATTATAAATCCTTTTTTCGTAATCGAGTTCTCTCTAGGAAAATGGTTTCAGGAAATTTTTGTTCTAGTCTGAATCAGGAAAGGATCAGGAAGAATCAAAAAAGTTTCAGAAAATCTTGGTTCTAGTCTTCATCATCCAAAACAACGAAGTTTAAATTGTTTACGGTGTACTTGTTTTCAGGAAAATTGAGATCACCTAAAATCAGTTTACGATAAAGTTCTGTATATTCTAATACCCCACCACCGGACATTCCGCCATTTTTACCCACATCAACATAAATGAACTTATAATTAGGACCAACGAAAGCCAACAATATGATGCTATAAAAGTTTTTGTAATTATAGTAAATGGCCCCGAAATCCGGTAAAGGCATAATGCGAATATATTTGCCATCCATAGCACCCCCGCAGTTGAAGAATTGCCAATTCTTTTCAAATTCTTCCGCTACCTTGATCCATTCTTCCTTCGTAGACGGCATCTGTAAATGATGTCCCAAAACTGGTGTTAACTAACTACATGTTTATGTGCATGTTTCAAACCACTATTTTATTAATGTCCATGGCAGTCACTCATGTTAGAAAAACTCTATTAGACAAGAAACTGTATAATTAATGTTCCAAAAAAGCACACAACATGAACCTTTGTAAAATACGGTGTTAATTGCATGTTCCTGTGACTGTGAAATCTTATATAAGTATCGCCTTGTTAAAGAACCTATATTTATTCTATCTCAAAAGAAGTTAACTAATGTGCAGTAAAAGTAAACACTGAAATGACATTAAAAATATGAGTACCTACTTACCAGGAATGGGTTGTCCTGTCACGATTGACGAAATAGACAGTTTAGCTTGGTGGTAGTGGCAAATTGTCAAGTAGCTTTTAATTAAAAGAAAATATATATATGTTCTGCTTATTTTTCAGTTTACCATAAAATACATATTCCTGAAACAACATATATCAAAGTACAGGTCAGCAGGAGTCCGCTTGGCTTCATTACTAGGCTTTAGTTTTGACGACAGCTACCAGTATAGGAGATTGAAGCAGAATCAAGTGCCTGTGAAGAGATTACCAGACGTGCTTATTATCGGCGTCAAGAAATGTGGGACTAGGGCACTTTTGGAGTTTTTAAGGCGAGTAGATATGTTTTACATACGTGTACGTATGCAAAGTAAAATAAAAAGTAAAAACTATCTTGAGTTACATTCATATTTATTTGAATATACGGTTTTACTCACGTGTATATTTCGGGGATGCCCGACTAGTTTCGGTCTCGACAGGAGACCTATTCAGTCGCGACGTCACACTGGGTTTATACTCTTTGCACTGAGTCGTGCATCCCCCAAATACACACATGAATATACACGTTTATTTAAATAAATATAAAATAAAGAGTGTCTAACATGGACACTCTTTGAATTGACACGTAGACAGTCTATATGTTAATCCTGGTAATAAACTATCTATGTTCCGTATTACATCCAAATCAGTTCAGTAGTCTTTGCGTAAAAGAGGAATCACAATCTTTTAAATTTATGATGCAAACTGCAATAAGAAAAACCGATCATTTGCTTATAGAAGTCGGTGTTATATGTGGTCTATTTTTTATTTATTTGTTGAAATTAATGGAACTTCAGATTTGAATATACTTTTATAATGTGATAATACTTAGTTCCTAATTGATTGTAGAAACACTTTTGATACATCATGTTTATTTTACTTTCAAAAATGGTGTCCTTATCAAGCAGGTTATCAAGTTACTTTGAGTAGGTACCGTTTATCGATACAGAAACAAACGTTACATTTATTTTTTTATCAGTTTTGTATTGAAACAATAACGTCAATGGTGAATATTCAGTACACAACGAGCAGTTTAGTTTATTTATACATATAGTTTAAGTGTAACAGGCCGATAAATTTATAAATAAATATTTAAGATAAAGTAATATGGAGGAGCTAGGGAGGGAGCAGCTTTGTTAGAGCCACAGAAGTTGTTCAAAGTCAAAAGACAATTTTTTTCTCGTAAGCAGTAAGATTTATCAAAAAATAGTTCAGACAAAAGTTATATAAAATTATATACAAAAATTGTCTTCATACTTTTTTTCTAAGAATCACAATTTCTGAGAAATCGTGATTCTAAAAGTTGAAGAAGTTACAATATAATATGCGGCACACTTTTTCACACCACGAGGGTGAGGGTGTCGCAACATAATTGCTTTTTATAGTATATTGATTATTTATATTGATACTGATTGGTGAGATTGATTATTGATTTTAACATTAATTATTGATTTCTATTGAAACCTTCATGTGATTTACACTTCTCAATGAAATGGCCAGCCAAAAATAACTATATCATTCAATTCAATTCAATTCTTCATTGTGGCCTTTGTGGAGATGCCCCCACAATTTCGCCAATGTCAAGTTTAAATATTATAATTATTTATTTATGGACTCTCTCTAGCGTGTATATTCAACGCAGAGATTCTGCCAATGTCAAGTATTTCTAGAGAAAAAACAGTCTATAAAAATATGATCGCCATGTTGGTCGAAAACCAACTACATATGTATATCATTAAAACGTGAACGTTTGATGAAATGTCAATTCACTTTTGGTCATATCATTGATTTTGGATATCCATCATATAATCAAAAATGGTTTCATACAAATTCTAAAAGCCGATGGTTGGTTTGAGGTGCAACTCTGGAATTCGAATTATCGATTTCGAGGATAAAGCATAAAAACTTACCTCTTTTGAACTATTTTAGATTACATCCAGATGTCAGGGCTGCGGGATCAGAGGTCCATTTCTTCGACAAATTTTATCACAAAGGCTTTGAATGGTACAGGTATGGATGCATTTTCCTATTCCTTTTTACCCGACTACGCAAGTCGTTTCTTTGGGGTGTATACTTAATTCACACATACACGTACAACTCAAGAGTCGTAAGTGGGCTGCCTGCCTTATATGGTGATGAGGGATGGGGGATGCGGTACGGGGAAACAAGAGATGGGGATGAGGAGTTTGGAATGAGGACTTCACAACCGATTTTTTGTGAGGCCGTGGTATCGCACCGGTTGCGCAGGCCCATTCATGCCTAAGCATGGCTTTATTACTTTAAGTGATATTTCTTTGTCATGCACTAGAGCTTAGACGGCTTCATGGATTTTGACATGTAAGGTGTCATTTGAATCGTCTTAATAATAGTAGTTAGGTGTAGTAAGCTTGAGGTAAGTTAACAAAAAAAAAAACGTTAATAATGTTTACTTGTTACAAATATATTCTAATTACGTATTCTAAGTACCTGTTA
The DNA here is from genome assembly GCA_947561695.1 of Tyria jacobaeae. Taxonomy (NCBI): domain Eukaryota; kingdom Metazoa; phylum Arthropoda; class Insecta; order Lepidoptera; family Erebidae; genus Tyria; species Tyria jacobaeae. The sequence continues at coordinate 17,033,740 of OX387212.1, forward strand.
CGATACATAAATATTAACGATATAGACATTTACACAATGAATCAGTTTCTGAAAGAAAGCATCACTCTTGGATTTACTTTCTACATATGAAGGCAACACTAAGAATGTTAGACGTGTGTTGCCAACCTTGAAAAATATCATAACGTGTGTGTACTGTGTACTTTACAGTATTTTTTTTTCTTATAGGGACAAGATGCCACCCACTTTGGAAGGTCAGATCACCATGGAAAAGACCCCGTCGTATTGGGTGACTAGATCAGCACCCAAAAGGGTATACGCTATGAATCCCCGCGTTAAGTTGTTAGCGGTTTTACGGGATCCAGTTACTAGAGCTATTAGTGATTATACGCAATCTGCGAGGTAAGTCCAAGTCAAGTTTGCCAATGTAGGTAGGTAGGTAGGTAGTCATTCTTGAGCAAGGAGACGTCGATTTGTTACTTATAGTCCATGTTAAAGGTGAAAAGGGGTCAGATAGTAGTGCCATTTTTAATATAAAACAAAGTTTCTATTTCAGTAAAAGACCATCGCTCCCTCGCTTCGAAGACCTGGTCCTTGTTAACAACTCAGCAAGTTGGGGCAGCTCGTCAATGGTGGATGCCACATGGCCTCCAGTCAGGTTAGGGGTATATGCCAGGCCTTTGAAGAGATGGCTAAGACGATTTCCGAGATTAAGGCTGCTGCTGATTAATGGAGAGAAGCTAGTTCTAGATCCTGCGGCGGAAATGGCCAGAGTACAGGTGCCAAAAATTTGTCCTCATATATTCATAAGTGATATGGACCAGTTTAAATTTTTCAATCATTTGGTATACATCACATCACACATCATATTTAATAATTATTAACATAAACACAATAAATTTTATTAACATCCCTTTCATAAATGCTATATGAAAGGGATGTTAATAAAATTTATTGTGTTTATGTTAATAATTATTAAACATGAATACATATTTTAAAATTTTCTAAACTACTACTTGATTAGCGATAGCCTCGGCAATGAAATTGTTATTTTGGACACACCGTTAAGTGCTGAGTTGAATCTGTACTTAACGGTGTACTTGTTGGTAGCGTAATGCCAACTGGTTGTGCCCAAGGTCAAATAACTGTAGTGTAGTCTGTGGTGTAGTGTAGTAGTTAGAATGGTGGTAATATAGGTAGCACAAGTAGAAATACGCTAAGGTAATGGTTTTATTTACAGGAATTCCTAGGCCTCAAGCGGGTGATTACTGAAAAACACTTCTACTTTAATTCCACAAAGGGCTTCCCGTGTTTACTAAAGTCTGAAAGTCGTTCCACGCCCCATTGTCTGGGCAAGACAAAAGGACGAAGCCATCCGTACATTAATCCTAGAACCATAGAAAGGCTAAGAGATTTCTATAGACCATTTAACGAAAAATTCTATCAGCTTGCCGGTGTTAACTTTGCATGGCCTTAAGTTTTACATACATAGCTACTTAAGTACAATGCAAATTGAAAAGAGGACTCTTAAGGTGCATCAGTTAGATATTCATTTTGGCCGCAAGGAAGCCTCTCGGATTAATTAAACTAAGAATAACGAACTATATCGTCTTTGTGATGGGATTGGGTGACCTTATTCTAATCTACCTAGAACCACGTGGCTAAATAATCGATCTTAAGTCATGTTACATAACATACTTACATATCACACAGCAGCTGGTAGATTAAGATTAAAGTTAAGATAGTAAATCAGTAGTTTCCAATAAACAGTTGGAGTTAAATTTATATATGTATATTACTTATTATGCAAATAGATTAGATGTAACCTCTTTGCAACTGAAACGAATGAACGGCATCTCATTACAAAAATATTCACGACAATCAAAGCAACAAAATTAAAAGTCCTACTGCTTTTAACTAAAATCATGCTAGTGCTGAACCAAAGATATATATGTATTTTTTTTGTATATAAATATATATAGTTTACGTTCTTATCTTCATATTATAGTTTAGGTAAATATTAATTGATAATTAAATTATTTAATTATATTTTTATTAGGGGTTAATTTAATGATTTAACATAATGTAACAATTAAACTATTAAACAAATAATATTAAGTACCTAAATACTGGCAATGTTTCAGTAGTGTTTTGTATGAAAGGAAACCACAATTACTTGATCGTTAGCATTACATTACTGATTCATTAGCATTACACTACTGTTGCTTTCAGTTGTCAAACCCTACGATAGCAAAATGAGATCCATATTAATCATAGGAATATAATAAACTATGTACGTAATAACATAATGTTAACCAATCAAGACTTACTGAGACTTCTTTTTAAGATAGTTTTTATATTAACACTAAGTTTACATAAGTTCCTATACCACTCCATGTAGTTCTATAACTTAACGTTTACATTTTAGAATTGACATATTCTTTAAATCATTGCATTATATAAAATTTTATTATTGCATGCTGAAATGTCACTAGGCTGGCCTCATCTGCCGAAGGACCGATGGTCGTTGGAGCAAACGGGTTCTAGAGTGTAGACCACGAATGGGTAAAAGGAAGGTGGGACGCCCCCCTAACACATCTGGGCTGACGACTTGAGGAAGCTATGTTGGACAGACAGTATGCGAAAGGCAATGGACCGGGTGCTATGGCGCACGTTGGGAGAGGTCTATTTCTAGCAGGTGTCTGCTATAGGCTGAATGATGTTGATAATGATAAGGCAAAAATAAATTGCGTTCAATCGATTGTCCTGATACTTTTTAGCAAATTTTAAGCCACTTTATCTTTAAGCGCGTAGTGGCTTTTACCTTACCTTACTTGCTCAAGAGTTCCATACCAACTATATCATTAGTAAGTGATACTGCATAATTTATACGATTATGTAGTGATATCATATGACTATATTATTATACAAATAAAATATAAGGTGCCGTTGACGGAAATAGGCTTGCCCCCTATTACGTTAGTGGTACTACCAAATTCTTGTTGTAAAAATTTGGGTGTTTAATTATGAAAGGGACAACGCTCTACAAAGCCGAAATTAGCCGATTTTCTCTTTCTAGAGGTCGATGTGCATTATTTCTTGCCCAGTACTGTACAGTAGTACTGTTAGCCTACTTTGCCACATTAATTGTGTCACACTAAATGTCATAGAATCTTCATTATTAGGTTCTCTTCTGATTAGTAAACGTAAATAACGCTAGTATGTAATGTATCAAAACCGCTGGAGAGATGCATCGGCTGTTAGACAACTGAATACTTAAAGTAAAGTAGGTACTTTTATCAACACGATGGTTGTGTCTTGTGACGAAATATGTTAACTGTAGATTCCTGTGCAATATTCCATAGGTATTTTATGTACATGTCACATATATGTGAATTTAGGAATAAATCAAATAAGTTGTAAATATACATTGGCATAACTCTTCGTGCAATTTTTAAATTTATTAACTTATATTTGGTAACTAAGTTGCAGCTATAATAATAATGCTATTTCCAGCTTACGTAAACAGTAACCAAGCCTTGGAAGTCAATTTTAACCTACTTCTAATCGTCGTATCGAAATAAAACTATGTATGTATATAGTTTGGATGACAATACAATAATTTGGCATCTTGGTGCTGATGTAATGATGGAAACAGGAGATGGATGGTGGAATTCTTCGATGATTACTAGCAAATGCCTCGAGTTTCGGCTCGTTTGATTAAGTCGTATACATTATACATGTTGATAAAGCGTTGGTCTGTTAGCGTCCGTCTTAATAAAAACGCGTTATCATGTGAGCGACATGAATAAAAATCCTGTAGGTGTGTACATACTTGTTAACGCCGTTATCAAAACGTGTGCTTAACTACGAGTACATTTATCGGAACATGGGTTAATTGCGTAAAGCATAGAAGGATTTATTTGAGTTTTAATTTACTTTGAATGTTTTTATGACTAAAAGTCCAAAATTTATTTGTAATGTATTAAACCTAAGTACCTATGTGTTAGTTAAACTGTTAATATAGTGACATTGTAATTTGCACTCTAATGAATAAAGAAAACGTAGGTAAAAATATTAGAAATTTATATTTAGGTATGCACTGAGCCCTCCGTATCACTTGTGCCATGTAGCTGCTTGTAGTTAGCTAATATAACGATAAGGCTGTTTTAAAATTGTGAATTATCAAATAAAGTACATTCGTACACTTATATATTACTAGTTTTATTTTATACACTACTTGTATTGAAGACTTAGTTTTAGCTATGTTATTTTAAGTGTAGATATGAATAGAACTTACAATACACAATCATTACTCTTTATTGTACACCAGGGGTCGGCAACCTTTTGCTATAGCAGGGCCACATATGTAGTATCAGTGCGGGCCGCACTTATTTTTATATTTATATGTTCGGGCATGTATTTTTAATATTTGAAATAAAACGCATATATATTCATACAATCATGTCTATTTTAATTGAATTACTATACTAACATAAAAGTAAGAACTAGTGAGATTTTTGCGGCTGCATTTGACTTGCAAGTTTTTTAACGTCTGCTTTCATTTAAGTAGACACGCGCAGTATCGAGTCTAAATGTTCATCCGTTAACCGCGAACAATTCTTATTTTTGCGGTAGTTGAGAATTGAAAAAGTCTGCTCACACAAATATGTACTACCAAACATAGTTATTATCTGCTGAGCAAACTTTTTCAATTCTTTGAAGTTTTCAGAACTCAAACCTCCGTAGAACTGTATCAAATCAGTGCTTTCTGTAAATGCCGTTCTAAGTGTGCTATTACTTTGCAAATCTACTATGTTCATTTGCAAATTGCTTGGTACCTCACTAATATCAATTGCAAAAGGGTTTTGGAATATTTCCAAGTAAAGGGAGCTCTTTTTAAAGTCGGTGAATCGATTTACAAACTCAGTTTGTAGTTGTGTTATCACGTTTCTCATTGTAATATTTTGCCACACAAAATTATCTCCAGCTTCTTCCACGGCTTTCTTGCAATTAGGAAAATGGTCAAGCTTTTTTTCATCAATATGCTTGATAAACAGTTTCAGTTTCATAATAAATAACTTTACATCTGAATACATATCGCAAATCAATTTATTTTTTCCCTGCAAGCGTTTGTTGAGCTGATTCAGTTCCTTAGTCAAATCAGTCAAAAAACCAAGATCGATAATCCACTGTTTGTTAGTAAGCTCTTCCACTGGCTTTCCTTTCATCTCGATGAAGTTGCCAATTTCTTTCCTCAAATCAAAAAACCGTTCCAAAACAGCACCTCGACTGAGCCACCTCACTTCACAGTAGTAAACCACGTCACCATGATCAGCTTCCAGATCTTCCAAAAACTTTTGGAACTGACAGTGTGTGAGCCCATTTCTTCTTATAAAATTAACAGTGCATGTTACAGTATCCATTATTTCTTTCCAGGATATAACCTTGAGCACAATGCCTCTTGATGGACAATACAGTGAAAAATCAATGGCACAGTAGATCCAGAATCTTTCACTTTGCTGATGATTCTCCCAACAATACCTATGTTTTGACCGCTCATGTTCTTGATTTCATCGGTAGTGACACTTGTTAACTTTTCCCAGCTTAATTGCAATGAATCCAGAGCTTGTTCCACATAGTGAAATAAATCTTCTCCCGTAGTTGTACCTTTCAAACTGCACATTTTCACAAGCTCTTCGTAAACAGTAAAGTTTTTGTCAATGCCGCGTACAAATAGGAGTAGCTGTGCTGTATCCGACACGTCCGTACTTTCATCCATCGCTAAAGAGAAGCAGTCAAAAGACTGCGCCTTATCCCTGAGTTGTTCACACAATTTAGTACCCAAGTCTTCAGTACGTCGGGTGCAAGTTCTTGCAGAGAGACTAAGACTTTCAAACATTTTTTTTTCTACTCTGGGCATATTTCTTCTGCGATAGCTAAGACACACTCTTTTACTAATTCACTATCGGTAAACGGACGTCCACTTTTTGCTAGAATCTCTGCTACCCTGTAACTGGCGCTGTGATTTTAACTAAAGCCGGTCACTTTGAATTTTTTCGCCACCGCACACCTGCGTCTAATCAAAGACTGCCACCGCCTATTGTCTCAAAGGAGCCGTCCGCCGCCGACGGTCACGTGCGGCGGATAAACGCAAAATAAATTGCCAAGAATTGAATAAGTACAGCAAATATTTATTTTCGGTAGAAACAATACATAACATCACAGTCTTGATAAGCAGTTCTTAAGAAATGAAATAGGTACATTTTTATCACCCCGCGTGGGAGCGAGCTTTCAAGAATACTCTCATGGCCCAGCAGCATGGCCGTATAAATTCTAGTGAATTTATATGGCCTTTTGCTTTGGTATTTTTTTCTTACGGACCGCGCGGACATCTTGCGGGCCGCACCGAGATAGTCCACGGGCCGCCGGTTGCCGACCCCTGAAACATTAAGGATGGTTCAGGTGGTTGCTGGTTTCAAAGTCAGAGTGTTGTGGCCGCTCGATTGTATCCAGGATCTGGTAGATATATAAAATTAACAGTGGATTATCACGTCAGGAGTGGAGGAACACTCCTTTGTTACTAAAGCTGGTGTATGCGTGTACGTTAGAGATGATATCACTTCTCGTCGCCTCGGCAATCTTAAAGGTAGGGACCTCTCCATCTAATGGCTACGTATAGACTGCGACGACCATCCCCGCATCTACGTATGCCTCTACAGGTCCCATAGCGGTGATGCCGAAACGGACCGACTCATCGACCACGTCCAAATGGCTACAGACTCAGTGCTCCAGCAGGTCCCATCCACAGAGATCGTGATTCTTGGCGAATTAACAATGGATCCACGGATCACGTCTGAGCAAGATGACCGGTACTTTGCATTAAACTCTCTAATATATCGTCACTTTAACTCTATTTAACTGCAGCAGCGGCTCCGTGAGATTCGAGGATTGACTGTGAGCGAATCTACTATTAGAAGAAGATTAGTGGAGCGTGGCCTGAAACTATAAACCAGCTAATAGCCCGAAAATTTACGGTAGACCACCGAAGAGATCGCCTAACTTTGCACGTGAGCGCTTAAATTAGTCATACCTTCCATGGAACAAAGTTATCTTTTCTGATGAGAGTAAGATCACGCTGTATTTTAACGACGGCAGAAAGAAGGTTATCGAAGAGAGGGAGAGCGTTTTGCAAGTTGCTGCATGGAAGAAGTTCGTGGACGGTTTGGGGACTCATAAGCGCCGATGGAAACACCGAACTTGCTTTTATATCTGGACCTCGCTTACCTCGCTCGCTTATTAAATGTGCCACGTTACATAGAAAAGTGTGAAGATTTCATTTTTATGCAGGACAATGCCAGGGCTCATACCGCAGGCATTTTCAATGAATTCCTGAGCGAAGTCGGTATTACGGTTATAGGCTGGCGTTCAAGAAGCCCGGATATGAATCCCATAAAACAACTATGAGATGAGTAGAAGAGACGAGTCAGAGTGAGAGATTCTGTTCCGAAGATACTTGGCCGGTTAAAACAGCACACAAGAAGAGCAGGATTACATCCCACTGCACAAGATTGTGACTCTCATCCGTTCCATGAGAAACCGCATGGAAGCAGTCATTAGGACCCGGGAGGAAATACGAAATACTGAATAAACTTTTTTAAACATTTTATTGATTTACGTCCTTGTTTCTAACATTTTACAAATTCTGCTTAAAGGGTAAATCAATCATACACGATCGATATATAAATTAAATTTGAATTTGAAACATAAATATTTGTTGAACGATACTTTATAATATCCGCAATTGACTTACATTATTATTATTTTTGCCTAATGTAAAAATACATAAAACTCATACGTCAACGGAACTTCAAAAGTGATTCCATTTTTTTATGAGAAGTCTATATTGAAATATCCAGAGTTGCAAAATAAGTGAAACATTACTGCAACAGATAGTGATCAGCGACCATTTTTTTTTAAATTGGAAACGACTTTGCACGTCTAATAGATTCCGGCAATGCATTCCAGAGGCGAGCTGCATGTTTTATAAAACATTTATGAAGGAAGTTTAGGAGGGAAGAGAGATGAAACAAAATATTGTACAGTAGGGCAAGGATATGAGCATTTCGGCGAAACCGTATAGTAAGCCACTTGACCTTAGGTAATAAGAAATTCAGAATATAGTCATATTTGCGTAAGCCATATATAAACCGGTGCTCTTTTGGAGGCGCTCAAGTTTGTAATCATAATTATTATGCTGGCATGGGCATATTCGAGAATTGGAGGAGAGATTGGACCAGGTCAATTTTAGTATCAGTGGAAAGAAAGGTAAACAATCTCAGAGATCCTATAGATGCAAAAACTTTGCGGCTAGTTTCCTGTAACCGTGGGCGCCCAGGACAAATACCGATCGATATAAATACCCAGATTCCTTACTCTGTCGCTAATGGGTAAAATTATGACATTAAAAGTAACCTGAGGCAACCTCGTCCATTCAATTCTAAAAATAAGTCTAGAACTACCTACTACAATAGCCCGAATCAGACAGAGACTATGCTGTGTACTCCAATTAGCTATATGCTTTAAATATTTATTAACAGTTTCGATTGCCTCCGCTAGTTGTTCAAGAGACAAGTATAGATTTGCAAATCATCAGCGTAAAGAAGAAGAGAAAGAGTTTCTAAAAATTGTGAAGAGTAATGTGGTTAAGACGCCACCCTGTGGCACACCAAGACGAAAAGTTTTCCTCGATGCGAATACGTTGAGCGCGGCCAGACAGGTTACTATGGAACCAATCAAGCACCGTTAGAGATATGTTAAGAGACCAGAGTATGGCTAATAGTATTTCGAAAGCAACTGCGATAAATGCCTTGCTAAAGTCTAGCAAGCACAGCACCGTAAGATAATCATTTTCCATTCCATTCCCGATCTAATGTCATCCGTAATCTTAATAAGGATTGTTGTAGTGCTATGGATATGACGTAAGTCGGATTGGAAAGGATTCAAAAGGTCGTTTTGAATAAAAAATGTATTAATTTGATTATAAACAAGACAACAAGAATTCCATAACTTTTGAAAGGATAAAAGGGATAAAGGACTAGGAATGAGTGTGGAGATTGGGCGGTAATCAATAAAGGAGACGGGGTTAGGTTTTCTTGGTAAGGCAATAATTTGAGCATCCTTCCATGTAGAGGAAAAGACGCTACTGGTTAAGGAAAAGTTTAATATGTGGGTTAAAATAGGTAAAATGATGCCTAAAATGGAAAGGACGTATTACGGCTTACACAATCAGTTCTAATTGTGTTGGAAGATATTGATTGACTGCCAAAGTAAGAAGAAGCAGTGAAATATTAATTAGGTAAATCAATAATTAAATTATTCGGGATTGCTTTTTTACGTGATTTTCTAACCCATATTAACTTTTCCATTTACAGTTCCAGAATCTAAGAGGTGTGACTAATCAATATTGTGTGCGTCCTCAAGAAGCTTATCAAGATTCATGGCACTGGCAAATTTTGTAGGACAAAAAGATAAGTTCATGGTAAGAAAAGGAATCAGCGTGACATTGACCGAATTAAGCTACCTGTTGGGTAGAGGAAACGATTACAAGATCTAAAAGAGAAGAAGTTAAATTGGTAAAGTAGTGAGTGGCTGTAAGAGGGAGAATAGAAATATTACTGAGCATTATTTCGATAAATACGTGTTCACCAGAGTCGCGATACATAACAATTGAAAATTGTATATAATCTCGAAGGTATATGGCAACACCACCAACAACACTACCTGTACGATCGTTACGTATAAGTTACTAGTCTGGCAGGATACAAGAATTTAAAGAGAGACAAGGTTTTAGAATCGCATGAATAGTCTTACAGTGAAAAAGTGCCATATCGGGGAAAGTGGGCCGGAACGCTCTGTGCATTGATATGAACCACATAAAAGTTCCAAACTTATATTATACAAAGATTATCGATGGGAGTAGTTAAAACATTATTCCTTCAAAACCGAACTTTAAATGCCAGTAAATAGCCATTGCTTAATTTCATTTTGTCACTTATAAGTGGATTCAATTCATCTGAATAATATTGAGGTAATTTCACAGAGTGCAAACAATTGTCTTATATCATTAGGGGGCGGAATATACATTATATTGGTTATTTTAGTAGGTATTCATTGATAATGTCTTACTCTATCTTCTTTCGGTAACACAGAGCGAAATAAGCCATTTTGTTCTTTATTACCCAACTGGTTAGAAAAAATAATAACTGGTAAAATTAATACCAAAATTTGGGATCTACCTTCCCAAACTCTGCTTAGTTGAAGGTAAAAAAACATCTAAGTTCTTTATAACAGTTATATTTATTTAATGTATGGAGTTGCTGATAGAGGTGCACTAACTACACTTAACATATGCAGAAAGTACAGTGGTCACTATTGGCCAATATCGACATCATATTTCTTAGTACTAAAAACCTATTACGAATTCATTCAGATTCAGTAATTGGATATTAAAAATATTAGCAAAACATATAGGTATTATTCGTTTAAAAAAAGATAACAGTGGAACCGCCACATTGTTTCACAATAGGCATGCAACTTAGAAATTTATGCTCACAGAGTATTTTTTTTAAACGAATATGCGCGGTTAAGTAATAAATTATATAAATAATTTAAATTTCAAACAACTTTTATGACAAATCTAAAAAGAAGTTGGCGGGGCGGTAATCTTCTATTTGAAACGTATAGTTCACAATTCGAATCTAATCCAAATACTCCAAGTTGCTCTTTTTTTTTATTTAAGTTATTTATTTACACATACTTTTTTACAACTAGATTACACATAGTTCAAGAATTTTAACAGCAAAGTTAATCTTTGAACCTCAATTTACCATCAGGCAAGTTAGTCTTAGACTGCTTTTTAAAGAAAAAATCGGAGTCATAAGAAGTTCACTGCAAACTAGGTCTCTTAAAAGATGAACAGAACCAATGTTAGAATCAAAAGCAATATTTACAGCTTTATGACAACGGACACAGAAATAATTACGGAATAAAACAGGACCTTTTATACCTGCAGTACAGTTTTAACTGGCCCATTGGTGTTAGTGGTGGTCTAGTGGATCCACAGTTACTTGTCCCGGCTCTGGGTGTTATTTGTGTCCGTTGTATGAATGTTTGTAAAGTTCCCTGCGACACAGGAATTATTACTAATTCGGGTTTGACTTTTTAAATGGCTATGACTTTGACTTTTTAAAAGAGAAAATAAAAGTAATTTTTAGATTACTGAAGGTTATTTACACTGTTTATTACATGCGACATTCGGTAGGATACAATACATTTTTATATAGCAGAGTGAGAACTTTTATATACCTATATACATTTTAAAATAATTTTATATAAATGCACACTATAATGTTTCCACGACATGGGTACTCCCTTATTGAACAATACGTTGACACATCCATGACAGATGTCTTAAATCACATTTATTTTAATCACATAATACAACAATAATGTATACAAATAATGATAAATCAGATATAAACTAATCTGAATCATTACTGGCAACATACACAGGCAGGTCTACTGGCCTGATTTGTAAATAGGAAACAGAACTGATACCCACAATTGCGAAGACAAGTGAAATCTTATCTTCACATTTTGATATTAAGGATATGATATCAGCACTGGACGGGAACGTTGATGATTCGCTGAAATAGAAAGATAAATGTAATTAGCTTTAAGAAACCTTTGTGATATGTCACTACAATATCTGTTAATCAAAGGAACACTAGAAAAAGCTATACCAATAACTCCACACATCTCACACACAACCATCTAATCAAAAACTAATCAGAGGTTGGACTACTGTAACCAGACTGCTGATAAACATACTTATATAATTCTAAATAAATACATATTATACATAAATTAAACCCAAACAGAGCAAATGATCATGCTAATCATACAACTATTTGTCTGGGTGGGAATCGAAACCATGGTCTGGTGTAGGAGTGAGGGTCATTAACCACACAACACATCAGCCGTAATGTTTCTGCCTCGCTTGAACTTTGGCAGGAAGCAGGAACCATGTAAGATAACATACAAGTTCACGTAATAAAAGCTATTTTCAGTTCCTACGATTTTAGCCTCGTCCACATGATATGCGAAAAATTAAATTACACTTACTCAACGCATATAAGTCTGAAGTGTGGTTTCGGTGGATTTGTTTTCTTGAAGTTCACCATTTCTCTACAGTACACATCAAAATCGATAGTTAGTTCTGTTTCAGTTGGTGTATCTTTATTATTCTTAATAATTCTAAGTTTTTCTAAAATTGATGCAGTATCTGAGCAATCTTCTGGATCCAACAGAGGTTTGAGTTCAGATTGATTGCTTGATTCTTTGATAGCCGTCATTTGCTGCTGATGTAGATTTTGATATGCAACATCTGTATCTTTCATGTGCTGTAGAAAAGCTATTTTTGCTTCCAACCAATTATTAAATTCTTCAAAATTGCTCTTTACAAAATTTAACAAATGTAGTTCTCTAAAGACATCCATGAAGATTGAATCCATTACGTTTTTATGAACAACCTCTGCTCTACCAAAATCGTTTTCAGGTGGCAACCAGCTTTTACTAAAAATCTTAGAAAGGTTTTCACTGTAAGTAGTGTCCTCTGTTGATCTGGAATTGTTGGTATCAATTTCCATTATTGTAGTATCTTTGCTAGTACTGGCATTGGGTTCTCTTTGTTGTTCAGAACGGCATTTGAGAATGTTAAAGGGGTTTCTTAATTTCTTCCCTTTGTACACATTTCGAGGTTCAGTAACAACGCAATCTGATTCCGAATCCGAATCAAGTTTAATAAATCTTCTATCTATAACTTCAAAGTTAAAATTCATATAAATATCAGCATCATAAGATTTGTTAAAAGTTTTTATAGCCTTCGAGAGAGCTCTTTTGTGTTTAGAAGTTGCTTTGTCCTCAGCTTCCAAGTCTTTCAACTTTAATGCCAGCTGTCTTAAAAGATTTAGGTTTTCATTAAACTTATCACTATCTTGGCTCAATCTAGATTTTTTGTTTCTTGTCTCACCATCATTTTCCAAATCTATAGTTTCAACAATAGTTTCATCATTGATTACTTCGAAATCTTTAGTTAGTCTTAGTCTAGTTTTGTATCTTGCATTGTATGCATATAAAAGTTTGTGTAAAGCTTCTATACTGTGAGTGTGATTTCCTCCGTCCATTAGAAGTTGTTTTAACCTAACCGCTACACTCTTTATACTGTACAAATGAGTAGCTTTGTCACTTCTCATGCGTTTTCGTGGATTACTAATATCATTTTGATTATTTGGGCTTACAGTTACATTATTAGGATTATTAAATGAAAATTCTCTTAATGAGGGATTTGGCCTTGGCTGACTCTGAAGACGTGAATGAAAATACATATTAGAGAATGATGGTCTTTGAAAGAACATGTTAAATTGAACATAATTAAGATTATTTTGCGGTCGCCAAAACATGAATGGTCGGAACTGAAGGTTCTGTCTGAGTGGCAATCTTATATTATTACTAAACAGTAAATTTTGTGAGTTGTAATTAGTGGAGGTACTTCTTAATCTTCTTATATGACTACCATTCGCTTCGTCCGTACTACTGTAAGCTGTTGAATCAACTGAGATTGATTTCTTACACTTACTCTTTATCGTTTTTATATTTAGTACATAAAAAGACTTGTTAACAAATATATTTATAGGTATATACACCTGTTCTGCAACTTTTATTGAAAAGTCATCCTTTTTCAATAAATCAGGAACAATTTCGAAATATTTTTCTAGAGTTTTGAAGTCTAGAGGTTTGTATTGTCGGCTACTTAATTTTTTTATCTTCATATCATAACTCTGAAACATCTGACTCCTATTATTTATAAGTGCATCAGAGAAACAGATACTGATTTTCTTGCAATCAACTGTATCAGTTTTTGTGTTATCATAGCTAACCTTCAGACTTTTCGGTAGATCTGAAAAATAATTAAAATCATTACCTTTATTTCCACATTCATTTATTTCATAGCAATTAATAAAATGCGAGTCATTATAACGTTACCTAAATCCAGTACTCTTTCTGAATCTGCACTAACAACTTCTATAGCTGAAGTAGTGTCATTATGCCCATTGTCTTTCCGCCTCTGTCTGCTTTCATTGGATTGGACTGCTGTATGAAGTTTTAAAGTTAGTTTATTATTCAAACAAACTTCAAGTTATACAAATAAAATATATGTACTTACTAGAATCTGCTACATCTTGACAACGCTCATCACTAATGAACATTGCAGTGGGTTCATTCTGATTTGTTGCATCAGAAGTTTTAGTATTGACATTTATTTCTTCTTCACATGTCTGAACCTTAGGTGTAGCATTATCAATTATCTCAATTTGTTGTTTGCAAATGACTGGTACAGTATTTGCTAATCCTTCCTGACTTTCTACATTAGTTTGCATTGAACATATATCTAAAACTTCCATAGCTGTATCACAATTGTTGCTGTCAGTTTCGTTGTTTTTAGCTGTGCTAGTTCCGACACTTGTATAATTATTGGCGTCAGCAGTTTTTTCTGAAACTATTGCATTTGTTGTATTATTTGTACTTTCATTGCCACTTTTGATTTGTATATTTTCACTGATATTACTTTTAACTGATTCATTTTCTTCTACTTCTATAACATCTGTAATTATATGAGATTCTTTATCTTCAACATTTCTCTCTTCTGTTATTTTGTTTTCTTGAAGATTAATATTATTTTCTTTCCCACTATTATTTGCTTCTGTTGTTGGCAACTGCTCAGTAACATTTAATTGTAAATCATATGTTTTACTATCTAGTACTTCAATGGACGAATCAGCCAGTGGTGGCCCCGAAACATTATCAACCACAGTTTCTTTAAGATACATATTTAAACTTTTAGATGTGATCAGATTTCTATTTTGGCCATCAGAACTGTTATCTTTCTTGACTCCTGGAACCTTGTGCCTGTATACTTTATAGCCAAGCCTGCTTAGAGAAGCATACACCCTGTATTGATTAAATGAAATATTGCTATTCAGTACTAATGAATAAGCTTTTTGCAATGATACTGTGACATCATTGTGTTTGAGGAGTAGAGAGTTCTAAAACAATATATGTAAGCACATTATGAATAGGAACTAGAAAAATATAAAAAACTTGCAGATGATGTTGGTTAAAGTATAAACGGTAAATAGGGCCATCCCATAATATTAGGGATAGAATTCTTATCTATCAGACAATATATATATGTTTACAGTCCTACAGTGCCCAAATGAAGTCAATAGGATTGTTCGCTATTATGTAAGTGGGACTGAATTATTGTTGGCAAAAAGTGGGCAATGGAGTCGCCTCTTCCTACCCCATTAGGAATATAGGCGTGAGTGAGTGTGGACATATAGAATGAATAGTGTGCACTTACTACTTCCATCAGAAACAAAACTTCTTCAGGTCTCAGATACAATTTTGTGCCAACATTGTGCCCATAGTATTGCCAGCAAGCACCAACTTTCTGGGTGACTTCTGCTAGCTGTAGATCATCACGCCAAATAGCATGAGATATAGAGCCACTAAAAAAAACAACAGATTTATGCATGTGCTTAAATAACAGGAAATAAAATATGAAATTAAAACTCAGCTCTCTTTGGCAGTTAATACTTCAAGTAGCTCCAAGTTAAATAAATATAGGTCTCCATCTTCCAGTGATAAAGTAAACAGTAAAAATCTTGTTGAAAATACAATTGTACATTAATCCAAATCCAAAATAATTATTTACATTTGGGTAGTTAAAATAGTGTTAGTTGTATAAAAACTAATGTCCACCCATGGCTTCACCTGCTTGATATTTCGATACAAAAAGTAGCCTATGTCCTTCCTTAACCTTAAATTGTTGTTCTGAGTTTGGGTATTCTTTGTGTCTGTTATATTATGTAACCGTTATATAATATTTGTAAAGCCCTTTCCTGGAATTGATCCTAGTGCTAGGTTGTCTTTTTAACCGACTTCAAGAAAGGAGGAGGTTCTCAATTCGACTATTTTTTTTTATGTGTGTTACCTCAGAACTTTCGAATAGGTGAACTGATTTTGATACTTTTTTTTATTTGAAAGCTGGTGCTTTCCCTGTGGTCCCATGTCAATTTGGTCCAGCTCTGACAATGGCAGCCATGAGAAAACTATATAAGTCTTAAATTTTATGATAGATGCATTGAAGTACATTGTCTAGTTTTTTAAAGTGAATTATTATAAGAAAAAAAAAGCACTTACAGTTTTTCTATTCTTTCCACATTTATCATGTGTTTTCTTGATTCTAATGCTGTTTGTGTCTGCGTTGATTCAAGCCATGTACCTTTAGGTGTGACATCTTTTATGCCAACTACAGGTAAGCTGGTACAACTCTGTTTAGTCACGCCTCTGGCTACTATAACATCTCCTCTGTAAATAATGGCAAATATATAAGTATCAGAAATAAAACACTTACTACAGTGCTATTCCACAAGTAAACTTATTTTACTGGTGGAATAGAATTGGCAAAATAACTAATAATAACTTATAATAACTGGACACATTTAACACACGGCCATCTGATCCCAAATTAAGTAGAGCTTCTACTATGATAACCAGATAGCTGATAAACATACTTATATACTTCTATATATATACATATAATAAGACAAATTACACCCAAAAACAAAGGATCATGCTCATTGCACAAATATTTGTTCTGGGTGGGAATCAAAACCTACACCTTCGGGCTTAGAAGTCAGGGTCACTAACCACTAGACTACAGGCCAGTCAAAATTTAAAATAGATAATCACAATTTCCTAACCAGAGCTAAGTGTGATGTATACATAACTATAGATGAGAGGGGGAGTTGGAGGTTCGGAGACATCACAAACTTTGGGGAAATACAACACAAGCTTCACATCCAGTTTTCTGTGAGGCTGTAATGTTGCACTGGTTGAGGCAGCCCATTCGTGCCTAAGCATGGCTCTGCCACTATTAAGACTTACTAACAAACATTGCCCTACATCACTTTTTAATTGTCATGTTAGCAGTCTTATAGTTAGTTTATGACTTCTTGTAAAGGTGTGATAGTGCATTTTTTTTTTTGATGGTAAGTAACTACCGCCGCCCATGGACACCTTTTCTTAACTTTTGTGACCTTAAAGATAACTTAACACAAGCTTTTAGCTGGAGGGGTTAAGTAAAAAAAATGTAGTAGTGTGTGACCCATGCCATGTTGCAAGTACTATTCATAAAAAAAGTTCTAAATATAAATATATTTATTGTAATATAGAAAGGCAATTGCTTTATAAATAGTCTCAATGTTTTAAGGGTTTTAAGATAAACCAAACAAATTGTGCTCATATCTATGATACACATACTTTACAATGTAATTTGCAATTATTAAATCTTCATTTCAAAAAACTTTCAAATATTACATTTTTAGATCAACACAAATAAAAACTTCGACACATTGACGATTTATCAGAAAGTTCTAAATGAAATCGGTTCTACAGTTTTCAATCCTAACATTGCAACTGCGATCTAGCACTCGAACTGATGCATTCAATGTTATTTGTTTATGGGTGTTCAATGCAACCATTTGCTGTTTTATATCATCAGACAGGAAAAGAGAATATGATTTTAAATTATTGTAACAGCATCAGTAAATTCAGTGCTAAAACACCGCACAATAAGCATTATTTCGTAGTTTGGAGACATTCACTTGAAACATTTAATTTTCCTAAACTTTAAAATACATACATAATATTATTTATATAATAAACTATTGACTTACGACAGTATTTTAAGCTTATCCATTTTGTAAACATCTATGATAAACCCAAACGAACGTGTAATCAATATTCAATACCAAATAATAGCTCTAACTTGAAAATGATAACTCTTCGAGCCTGTAGTCGATTCCTTGTATTGGTATTGTTGCAGAGCATAGAAATGAGATAGCTACATACCTTTACAGAGAGTTTGAAAGAGCTGGCTAAAAGTATGTATAAAATCTTAAGCATTTAAGTGTCAAACCACTTTGACATATTGGACGGTATTGCTATATTATTGTTATGCATAATATCAGAAAGATTTAAAAAGTAGTTGCCTTATCTTTTTAAATAGTATTTCAGGCATCTATAATATTAAAATTTTTATCCTCTTCATTATTCATCCTATTTCCCTGAGTATGATAACGATATTTTAAGCCCTATCAAGCTATACTTTAATCACTAAAGAATCAGTCAGCCATTTTCCATAGTTGTATCATGAAATGCACGAACTTATAGCATGAAGCTAGCAATGTATTATATAATGTATTATGTTGGCAGTAGTGTATTATTGCACTACTGCCAACTGAGCATGGGGTCATGATTTAACAGTGGTAGAGCCACGATAGGCACCTGTGCGATACTACGGCCATACAGAAAACCGGTTGTAAAGCATTACGTTGCATTTTCCCGAAATTAGTGAGGTTTCCGGAGACACAACTCCTCCTCTTCTCTATCCAGTCTCCTCGTCCCCCTGTCTTCTTTCCCCTCCAAGCATCTCCCATCCCTTATCATCCTAAAATGCGGGCAGCGCACTTACGACTCTTGAGCTGTAAGTGCCTATGGCCCGCGGCTGTCACTTACCATCAGGTGACCCATTTGTCCGTCTGTCCCCCTATACCATAAAAGAAAAATGATGCCGCATGATCAGCATCACGTTTCCTTTTTTTCGTTCTCGTCTCGTCTCAGTGACGGCGGTGCTCAAGCGCCCTAAGACTATGTTATGTTATCAAAGAGAGCGCTAAAAGTTTGTCATGTTTGTCTAAATGGGACTATAGACAAAAAATACTGCATGCATTAAAAAAAGAAGATACGTCTTAGGTATGTCTGTATAATCAGACACACATATTTTTTTGCTTTGAGGAATGTGCGAAGACTCACTTCGAATTCATCGGACCACTAGACTTAGACTGGGGTTCCATCCTTACGTGGTTGCAACACCTCTTGCTATTTTTCTAGAGAACTACAATCTTGGAACCTTCAAAAGTAAAGTGAATTGATTTCTCTTGGATAGACTGTACCACCTTCGTCTTCATCCTCATTTAACGTCAGGTGAATTGGAAGACAAATACCTACGCCAATTACCAATTAAAAAAAAACTTTAAAAAATAGGGAGGACTTTATTTTTCACATCATATGGTTTCTTTGAAAAATAGCAATGCAACAATGTACGATTGTACATTATTTGTCTTACCGTTTTACTTTATGTAACGTCTGCGCTTATGTTTGATTTTATGTAGCCAATAACCGCGTAAGACGGAGGCACAATTACAAAATAAAAAAAAAATCTTAGAAAAACATAAATTATCCATGATGCTCGACTCGGAAATCGAACTTGTAATAAATACTATAGGCATTTATTAGAAATTCACTAAGTCACCTATGATTTAAATATTACGCTATTAATTCAGTAAGACATAGTGTGTGATACCGAAAAATGATAATCATCAAATTATAAACCTAGAAAACTTATCCTTTTACAACATAAATATAATCCTAAATATCAAAAATTAAATCAGCAAGAAATTGCAAGTGCACCAACTAACGCTCAATGAATAAAATCGATGTCTAGCTGCTGTTGATAATTTCATTTGAAATTGCTCATTCTGTTAATAACTTAAAGGGAACGTGAATTCGATCTTCAGTTCACAGTTTATCAAACAAAGTGTATCCTTGTTGCTACATTGTCTGGCTATTGGAACAATTAGGAGGAGCTACGCTTCCGACTGATATACGATGAGACAGCAACACTCGTACAGTCAAGTTCACGAACTTCTTAATTTAGCAGGGCTACAACAACACAACCGTAGCGTAAGCTACAAAGTTGTAGACTCGTAGTGGCTACGTTTGTAGCGTAGCACGTTGGTATCGATCGGAATTACCCGACTACAAACGAATGGATCCGAATACTACCGACTTCACCCGAGATCTACCTCCATGCATAGCGGAAGTAATGAAATGTACAGAAAGATATGAACCGGAAAAATTGTCGCTCTCTTTTTCTTCACGTTGAGTCTTATCCGGACCCCTAAAAAGCTTCCTTTGTCGGTTTTACCTTTCAACGCATTACGCCTCTGGGTTCTAACGAATGGATATTTATATGAAAGATGACATAAAAGGCGAAAATACCTTTAAATTCTCTAACTCCTTTATCTTTTATACTTTTCAGAGTTCACTTCTACTATTAGAAAAGTACTTAATCAATTCATTCATAGATTTGAAAAATATATTTTTTTCTGATAACTTTCGATTCCATTTGATTATGTAAATTATCACTTTGCTCACTTGACTTGTTTAATGGAAAAACGTAATTAGGTCGTAAATAATGCTGTACAGTCCGAGAGGCAATCGGGATGTCGCAAGAAATTTCCGTTCCGTTACGACCGTAGTTGGCGAGGGCTGGAGGCAATTTAACGTATTGTAATGTGAGTTTATACGGCGTTCCTCCCCCTAGACCCCGACGCCTTGTAGATAATACCATGGCTCAATGATAGTCGCTCCACGCACGCTGACACTGACTAGCATCGATTTCATTTTTTCAAAATTTGAACTTTCAATATTCGAATCGACACAGAACCTTGTGTTTACAGACGATAGTAGGGTGGAAATGGGGAGGCGCACCCCAAAAACGTACGTACCATGTTATTTATGGTATATTTTGACGTGCGCGCTCGCTGCCAACTTCAAGCCGCACAGGATAATGGGGTGATGGATAGTGTTATCGGTCGCTATTCATGGTGTACCGCGTTCAATTTGTGCATTTATTATTACTGTGAATTGTGGAAAACCCCATAGTTGACTAAATTTGTGCAGAACAGTGTGAATAGTGATTTGATCGGTGGCAAGGGTTAGTGACCGGTGTAGCCCTCAATGCGGAAATTAGAACTGAATAAATTACAAAATATTTGTATACGATTTTTTATCTAGTTTTACACCAACATGTTAAATATTATCTTGTGAAGAAAGTGAAGTGGAGTTAAGTTGATATTGTTATTTGAAATTTTTGCACCGGACAATAAACAAGGTAAGTTTTTACCTTATTAGATAAGTGAAGAAGTTTTTTTTTAAGTATAGTTAAATTGCACACAGTGGCTTTGACTTCTTGTTGGGTTCTTAGAGAGCATTCATCTTTGTATGTATTTACCTATGTAAGTGTTTGTTTACAATTCCGGGTACCGGTATAATGTTAATAAATTCTGCATAGTACTTGGTGTAAACAGTATGTTTTGATCTGATGTAGTATAGCGCCATCTATCGCCCAACGTAGTAAAAATATTTAGTTTACTCTCCTGCCGTCGACAACAGCGACAAAGTGTCAGTCGGCGACACGCCTGCAGTCACGCGGCGTTGACGCGCGTCGCAACATGTTTGCGTGGGTGTAGATCGCTTCGTGATAAACAATTTCTGTGTTTTCTTCCTTATCATCTAATCAAAGTAGTGTACTGAGGTTATCCAGCTTGTACTATTACAACGGAATTGAATCTAAGAATGTTTACATCTGTGTATATTGTGAAGTTTCTGTTGGTGTATCGCATGTGTGTGTTTTGTTGTTGCCGCTACCGAGGGCAGGATTTTGGCCGTGCTGTGAAGGTCTAGGGCTATGAGGAAAATAAACGGTGAGGAATTAAAGATGCTTAAAGTATGTCTGCATGAAATGTTGTGTTTTAAATAACTTAAAGATAAGAGACACATGTGAACGGGTTGAGTCCGGCGATAACGATGAAGAACAACAAGTAAAAAGGTCATACGTTAAAAGATGTTATATTAAAATATGTTCATATCTAATAAGGATTAAATTTATTACTTTTTCTGTTGGAAGGCGTCGTTTTTAGTTATAATGTCAAGAACATAGGGCGCTTGTTATTTAGTAGGGGAAGGCACGTTATGCAGTAATAATAAGTATGGGGTTCGCACTTTTCTGCCTTTGAATTTATGATTACCTAACGCTGCAGCATCTGATTTAGGTATTTAATAGTTTTTTTTGTAGAAAAAATAATAATATTGATAACAATCAAACTCAGAGTACGCAATCAATGGACCAAGTCAATTCAAAGTAACAAAAAAGGAGCCCTTTATAAAAAGGTTATTACCTAAGTATCCATCGTGAAATAGAATTTCACAAGAGACAGAGGAACGACCGAAAATCATTAACCGTAGCAGATCCCATACAAATGGTCCATAAACGTAATCCGACAATGTTTGATGGGTTGCCGGCCGTCGGCCGTTTTGATTGCGAAACCTCTGCCTATACTAAAGTTGCTATGGGTTTTCGATCAAAATAAACTTCTCATTTTTTTTTCTGATATGCGATATGTATATGTTTATACATTCTATTTAATAACGAGAATCGTGGTTGGTCAAGGAAGTTCTAAGACCGAACCGAAGACAGAATAACATTGATGACCTGAAGAGAAGAAAGAAACTGATATCATTTGACTATTCGATCAAAATTAATTTAAATTTCGTAAACAAAATTATTAATTTCTATTTAGTGAATACTGCTATAGTAGCGTAGCGAGATTTATTGTTTAATGATTGCGACACAGATGGTGCACACGGACGATGACACATTTGTGCTTAATGAGTACTAGTTAGTCTAGTAAGGGTAGTTGAGATAAGTTAAGAGAATTTTTTGTCTATATGAGTCCTAATAAAACTGTATTCATCAAACTGTACTTGTCAATAAATAGGAATTCGGACGAAGTTAATTACATCTCGACCTTACGGTAATGCGGTGTGAACATCAAACTTGCGGCAGTTTTACGGCCTGAAGCAATAATGAGGCCGGCATTTGGGTTCATCGGCCCAACCTTACTTAATATGCTTGCATGTAGCAGCAGAAAATCAAATAAACACTTGCTCTCATTTCCGTTTTATCAGCAATGCATTTCGAAGACTCGCACTCAGTTCTGTGTGGAACTGTCCAATCTTAACAATCATACATAGATATTTATGGATGCCGACTTAAGACCAATACGCATTAGTTATTTAATTTAGTCTTACATCGTTGACATAAGAAAAAGCTTCATTGCATTAAATTTCTGTCGACACGTGAGTGCAATTAGTTTACTTTTAATGTGTTAGTATTATTTTCTTGGTGAATACCGCGTTTACCGTTTTGATTTG
This sequence comes from Tyria jacobaeae, assembly GCA_947561695.1. Classification (NCBI taxonomy): domain Eukaryota; kingdom Metazoa; phylum Arthropoda; class Insecta; order Lepidoptera; family Erebidae; genus Tyria; species Tyria jacobaeae. Next base: position 17,056,945 of record OX387212.1, read on the forward strand.
ATGAAGTTCCGAGTGAGATTGCATTCGCAAAGTATTCTGTTAGACGTGCTTTTAAGTCGAAGATACTCGAAGATACTTCATTAGGTTCTATTGTTTGTTATTCATTAACTTCTAAAACCATTTCCAGCAATCATACGTCTAATAACCGATAATGTTAATATTGATTTTGTCAGTGGTTCAGAACAGCACTCCAATATTGACAATAGGCGGTAGTTTAGACGCCACTACGTGCTTCGAGAGTTGATAAGAATTCTACGTGACTGCCAGTTCATTGCTCCAGTTTTTGCCACTTGATCTGAATGAGTTTGCAGACCTTGTCTCAAAGACAAGGATCTTAGGCTGCAGATTTATGGCTGCAAAAACACTTTACGACTACTTGAAAAGCTGTATATACATACCTACTCACTGTCTACTTATTCAGACTTGTCCGCATTATAATACAATTGGCTTTCATTGCGGAGTGATCATGAAACTTTTATGGGCTCGTGGGATAAATGATCAAAACGAGTTATCGTTATCAGGCACGTCACTACATTTAAATTGTTTCCGTGTGAATTCAATGAGTGTAACTGGGCGCGTTACTGTGATGTCGGCGCTATAAATGCTGATTTTCAATACCGGCGCATTAGGAGTAGTTGTGGTGGCGCCGCGCGTGATTGCCATGTTGATTGAGATCACACGTATGCTACAAATTGTCGCTCCAATTCGCGTGTGACAAGAATACATATACAAAGTGAATGATCATGTTTTGTATAAGGAATATGTATAAATGCTAAATGTGTGCTTTTTGATATTGTGTACCTATCCAGAAATAATGAAAATACTTTTATTTACGTCATCAATCCCGTTCGCAGGTAAACGAGTCTACTAGGCGGCTCGCTCGTTTACCTCGAAAGGGTGGTGTGATATATTCAGAGCCCATTTAAATATTCCCAAGGGTGATAAGGGGAAGGGATGTGCGCCGGTTAATCAAGTAACGTGATCCATTTATCTGGAGTACTCTTGATATGGTACTACTGAACTTTGGAATATTGTAGCCTTATTTAGGGGTTGAGATTGAAAATGGTAGAGTAGATGTGAATTACGTCTAAATTGGTATGTTATTTGATTACTTTTTTGTGACACAGTGTTAAACTTTGCATGACACATTATTGCTAATAATTAAGGTTTTGTGAATTTACATACTCGTATATGGTACCGTCTAGAAGGTATTTTTTTATTTAGTGGTGCCGTCTCCTTATTCACTACCCGATTGCGCAATAAGTAGTGTTATGTTTTTCCAGCGTATGTATGTGTTATTACTTATACATATTGTATTATGTACAATAATCTTTGTCACTGCACTAACGGCCTAAAGATTACTTGATAGATTTTGTCATTTGAGGTGTCATTTGTATAACATTTTGTGTCATTTAATGTTCATGTTACTTAATATGGATGTCATTTAAAAAAATAGAGACATAAAAGTAAAAAATGCAGTCTGGTTTTATATATTTTTATAATGAATTTACTTGTTTTGGTTATTTATTTTCTTATACTTATCTTCTTTTAATTAAGACGAATTTTGCGGAATATAATAACGTTACTCTGTGAGCCGAGTTACAAATTTCGAATATTGCACAGTTATTCTTTCGTTTCGTGTCCCTTCGCCGTCCTTGGAAAATTTAAAGTATATTAGTCTGTATACCTTACAAAGTTAGACGAGGCTGTCGCGAGGACACTGCGCTCCATACCCTTGTGGAGTGTTCAGCATGGACGCAACAGCGCCGCGACCTCGTGAGTTGTAGCGGCCGAAGTTGGAGGGGGGCAAGGCCCCCGCTTTCCACGGCGTGCTCGCCCGATGGTCACTCGACGTGTGTGTATTCTAGGAAACTTTCTTCTTAGGGTATACCCGAGTCCTCTGCAATAGACCCACTAGTGATGGAACACTGTGTGGTTTTAGTCGGTTCGAGTTCGACATACAACTTCACTGTTAGCTCCAGTGATATGATGACTCGTGGGGGTTTCCACACGATAAAAAAACGGATTGACAGCTATACAGTAAAATCGCAACGAAGACAATATTTACATCAAATATTATTACACTGGTATGGTACTTCAGAAACAAAGCTTCATTAATTGAAAGTTTAGTAGACAACGGTTAGGCCAAGCCAAGTTATTAAGACGTAATGGTTAAAATTCTAGTCCTTAAAATTAATTATAATTTCTAGTCGAAATGACTACTAACCTTTCCGAACAGATTATGATGAATGCGATTGAATCTGTGTCTGGGTGTAATTTATCTACAATACGTATGTATATGTATATTTAGGAATATGGAAGTGTGTTTATCAGCAGTCTGGTTACCATAGTACAAGCTCTGCTTAGTTTGGGACATCAGACGTAATTGGTTAGAATGTTTCAAGTTATTATATATAATTATAATATAGCCTGCTTAGCCTGCTTTTGACGATCAACAATCATCAACGATTGATTGTAAATTAAATGCCTCTAGTCTGTCTTAACAATCGATAGAATAAGATCGATAGCAATGCAGTGAAATAGGAAACAAGCAGTAGTGGCTTTGTACTTGTGTGTATGCAACGTTGCTTCGTTTTACTGCATTCGATCTATTTACGGGTTTATGAACGTCGATAAACTCACAGAGTTGAACCGTGCCCTCGGCTTGTATCGACATACGTCTGCAAATCAAATTGACTTGTATCTTACTTTTCTCATGATTATGTACTTTTAGAGTAAGTGTTGCCGCCGACCACCTATATCGATAATTTTTAAACGCTATTAAGAAAGTGAAACGCAGATTTCTTCTCGGATTAGCAGAAAACTGCTGTTAAACAGCAGTACAAAATAATGTTTTATTAGGTGGTTGAATATGGCGTTACTGATATCACTGCCTTGTGTTGACTTCCCAACTTATTATATACAGTTAGTTTTGTTTTATATGTATACTAGCGGACCCGACAGACGTTGTCCTGCATGATATTTCAAGCGATTAGGATCAATATAGATAAATAACCTAGATACCGACTGCAGCGCCATCTGCCGGGCTGATTTGTGAATCTAAACCATTCCCAGATCCCCTTGAACACACACAAAAAATTTCATCAAAATCCGTCCAGTCGTTTGAGAGTAGTTCAGTGACATACACACTCACAGAAGAAATATATATATAAAGATCTTATCTATACCTATATGTATACCTTTAGTTCACAAGAATCGCCCAAAGCTTTGTGAATAGTGTAATTTTTACTGACTAATAATTGTAGTTATGAAATTTTGAATCTAATAATACCGCATCCATTTAAAACAACAGTTTATTATATTGATTTTTATATAAGCATCGGTAACCGTTCACTATCAGGTAGGTTATTATTATTAAGGTTTCTAGTAATAATTTTTGACATACCTAAGCTTGAATATGACATGAATTGCAATGAATTTAAACTTTTAAATATTTACAAACTGATAAAAAAGAATTCTTACGAAACTGCTATTCAAAATGCAGGTTGCTTCCCAATCTGCCATGTCATTCGATTTTTAATGTTCTATGCAGAATACAAAACAGCATAAGAAACTTTTTTTTTCGCAATGCAGTCGAAGTTATGGCAAACTTTATGTTAATTCAATTTTCGTTAAGGGTGAAAGTTGAATGCAAATTCAGGGTGCACGTCTGCGACTAACAGTATCGATCTTTCTGCTTATGGCGACTGTTGTAAAGTGCACAGTTAAGAAGTGTACTGACACCCCAACACTATAACCCACGTAAAATTTGTTCTGTATTTACATTTCTAAGCATAAATAATTGTTCTGAACGTCTAATATTTTCGCGTTCTAGACGATGACTGTAATCAATCTTTGTTCCGATATATATATATACAATATGAGAATGTAGATTTACTCTATATGTATAACAAAATAAAATTTTTGTGGTATAAAACCTGCAATCGAAAATCGTTGAGCTAACATTTTAGCACAAAGTATTGGTGATGCTCACACTGCTGATAATTATATAGAGCTAAAAACAATACAGCCGGTATTGTTTCGAATCTGGTATATGTATTAAATATTCCTATGGAAAGAGACAAAGAACTACGGATTCGTTACACTTTATGAGCCATTAATCCTAATTAGCTGGATTAAGAACTTTTACCTATGAGAAAAAAAGAAACTTGAAAAAAGAGTACATAGAAAGTGAATTTGTTTAACGCATTATCTAAAGAATGCCTCAACAGGAGCATGCAGCGTTAACATACGAATTAGTAGGCTAATCGCACTTTAATGCCAGTTTACATTCCAGTTATCGCTACAAATGCCTTAGTATAATGCAAGTCGTTCATCTGCCCAGGAAGTGACGTCATTCTAGCGGCCTCACACACGTTTCCTGCCTTATCGACCTTCACCCAAAAGCTTTGTAGTACTTTTGTATGTTTTATTCTAATAATTTTGATTTTAGAACAGTAATTGTGAATGATGTTTAAATAATGATATCTATCCACTGTATTGGAAAATCGAAATTACGTTTAAAAACTGAGGTCGATAATTAATGTTTTAATTGAATAGCCGTCTTTAGTAAGCATTAAAAAGTTTAATAAAAACACCTTTACACTTGCGAGTTCGCCAATTTTACAAAAACTTGTGGAAAGAGTTAGATGTTTAAAAAAATGTAAGTAAGTATGTACTTATGTTTTTTTTTAGAAAACTAAAATCTGATATAACAAAGGTCTGCATTATAGACTAATTTTGATGCGTCGTTTTTTGTTTGATTACTGTCGTTACAACAGTATTGTTAGCTATGGTTCAAGAAAGTGCCTTGTGGTTCACGGTGTCCATCTTTTCCCGGTGACTAAGGGATTGGACTTTTATCTATCAGGCTGTATGTTTACAGTCATGTAGGGCATCCTATTGACAGGCACGACACTGACAACACTCGAATCGGTGGCAGTTGGCATGGTATCTACTTCGCTTCAAACTTTCGTTATGTACGTATTTTTATACATTGTAAAATGTATACAAATATAGTATTCACATATATCTCAAGTATACGATATATACACATATGTATGTGTAAACATTTGTAGCTTTTGGACTTCCCTACTTTTCTAACTGTAATTTCCGTTCTGTTGTATAGTCTAAGGATCTTTTAGAGCGTGTCTTAAACTGAACTAAAGCTGCAGATATACGGTTTTTATACTTTCAACCTAGCTGTTTGCCCCACATTTCAGTACTAGAAGCAAAAACATATTGTGGGAACGAAATAATATTAGGTTTGTCCCTAAATGTCAAGTAAAAATTAGGAAACCTAACAAATGATTCCGTACCCAAAGGGTAAAACGGGACCCTATGTTTAAAAAAATATTCAAATTAGTTCTGCCTTAAAAAATGAAATCTTACATTTACTATAGAACGTTAGTGTCAAATATATTACGTACGAATACTTTCGAAGGCATAACGTTAGTGAAATGCACGATACAAAATAAGAAGCAAGGGCAAAGGTCATAATCAGTTTATGTATTGTGGAAATATAACAAATGGATGGCGCCAAACCTTCAGCACCGGTATTGTCTTAGAGACGTCGTCTGTAGACAATTGTTCCGGTTTACATAGAAACGTCCGGATTTAACCGGATCGGATTTGTACCTAAATATTTGCGGCCACCCTAGCCGTGGGTCGTGAGTCACGAGATTGTCCGAAGCAATCTCGCTACTGTTCACAATGCGATGTTTAGCTTCTGGATTAACAAAACAATGTGTGGTTTTTGACAAGACAGACTTGAACTGCAATGCTGACTTGATAATACTTTATTGCGATAATACTGCAGGTCTAAGAACTTTTGTACCGATTATATATATATTTGAAACGATTATTTTGTGAACAAAATATTAGAATTAAGTAAATATATTTACAATAGACTATTCGTACTGTGTGAAATCTTTAAATTATCAGGTCCCTTGCCTTGGTGCATTCACATCGTTTATGTCATGTATAACTGAACAATCATATTTTGTAGCCAACAAGCCAAAAGTAGCCAAAAAGTGAGGAAGGCAAAACTGCATGAATGCATCTACATTCTAATGATATGTCAATGTCTAGGAGCAGTTCAAGATCCCCGGTGCTTAGAGCTATTGATATTTACCGAATACTTCTAATCCCTTTGATGTAGTTAAGATGGATGATGGCTTGCGCATGCGCCATGCTCGTGAACGACTGCCAACTTAACATAGAATAGTAATAAACGTTGTATATATAAAAGCCTTTATAGTATGGTCTCAAGAGTATTTAATAAATTACTGATTGAGCTATGTAAAATAGAAAAAATAGATATACTTAAGCAAAAACTAAAAAAAAACATATTGATTAACAAGGCCGACTGTACTGTTAAAGAATATTTAGACGATAAGAATACCAACCTCAAATGAATTTATTATTATAATTTTAAGTACATTTATTCATAGCGACATGATTATATAATTTCTTTTTATTTAGATTTTTTTTTTATTAAATTTGACTACTAATTAGTTGTTTGTGGACTGTGTCTTACATCTGACATTTTAAATTTATTTAGAATAAAAAATTCTTGAATACATGACATAAACATCATATACTTACGACTGTTAATATTTGCATACCGTAACTAGTGGAAGATTGAGAAACTTTGTTTAACTATAACACTTTTGTACCTACCCATTCTCGCAAATAAAGGAATTATTATTATTATTATTTTATTTTATGTACACTTATGAACTTTTACAAAAAAACCTATGTAAAATATTTGAACTTAGTCTGACCGACTTCCTCTCTTGACAATTAAAAAATACCTATGCTTGGTTCTGTTGAAATAAACGATTTTGATTTTGATACTGATTTTTCTTAGCCTAATAGCAATTTGCCCTATCAGCGAATAAAACCAAGGAATGCTTACCCAATCGTATAGACGTCTTTTCAAAGCTCTTTGTCATTAATTCATTCGTCTATGCGTTTTCAACGTTTATGTATAGGAATGAACTTGTAAAGTAAAAGGAAGGAATTATGTTGGATTCTCTTATCTAATTATATCTCAGTAACCGAAGTCTAACTACATTAAACCTGTATTTTCCGAAATCAAAAGCCAATTAGCTTTCAATATACCTTTTCTATCTCGCAAGATAAGTGTAAAATAAATCCTGCCTACCCCACAATATGCTATACGTTAAAAAGCCTTATAGCCTGTACATATATAGGACTATTTCGTGCCTCATATGTTAGGCAATGACGGTATCACGTATAATGAGCTAGGTAATGACTGAAAATGACTACATAATATATGTGTTCTTTGAGCCCAGCCCTCTTAATGAGAAAAACATTAAAAGGCATCACGAAATCAGAAGTGATAAGCTCCCGCAAAATTGACAAGAAGCAACTAAGTGCATTTTTTTTTATGAAATAACAATTATCTTTTATTTAAAGTTAATTAATAAATAGATGGGTAAAAATTCTCTCCCTGACTGATTTTTTAAACTATGTTTTTTTTTAATCCAGCAAAAACGCTACAGTAAAATAACTTGAAATTGTATTTCCTTCAACCTTACACAACTTGACAACTTACGTGTATAGGAGCTTGCTTTGCAGCAAAAGGTGGACGGCAAATCTAATATATGTATGTGTATATGTAAGTAGCAACTGTTCAAAGTACGTAACTGTCGTACACGGTTTGGTAGCCCATGTAATTGGTCTCCCCCGTGTGTCGCCCGTCGTCGTATTGTGTACCAACTATTATTATCACGTGTGAAGTTAGCCAAATAGTGGCAATGCGATGCAACGTCATGTAAATGTAGTCAGGCTACTGCATTGCGTTTAACGCGCACTTAAAGTTAAGTAGTACTTGTTAGGCTTCCTAAGTATCTGCTGCAGTTGATTCATAAGATATTATAATAATTTTGACATGGTGACAAACAGTCTTATGCCTGTGTAGTGTTGAGTGAGTTTAAATAATATACATCCTATACTTCCACATTTATATCATACTAGCAGATTCTGCCACGCGTTGCTGTGGCTAATAAAAAAACAAGGACTATAAATTGAGACGTAAACTATGCTATCTTTCAAGTTGGATCAAACTGCACACGGTGTGCAAATTTGATTAAAAACGGTTAAGTAGTTTAGGAGTCCAACCCGGACAAACAACGTGACGCGTAATTTATATATATAAAGAAGATATCAAAGTCAAAAATTCATTTTTCAGAATTTTATTTATTCTTTGTTGTCCTTATATTGTAATCATTTGTTCTGTTATAACAAATGCTCGTGAAAATTATTCCTTATCCTTGACGGATGATATCTGCACTATATGGTACAATGATTTCAATAACAATGAGAGAGAGAGAGAGCTGACTTCTCATGTTTATTTTAAACGATATTCTCAGTGAGACTATCGCTGGACTGACGTGACTGACTCATCCTTCAAGACACTCAATATTTCAGATGAATACGTAACCTACTTTATCAGTAATAATATTGTCTGTGAAATGGATGACCGCAATGCATACCTGCGTCCATTGCGGTCATTCATAATTATTCATTCATACATTCATTCATCGTTGTAGACATTTGGCATCGTGTCTATGCAATGTACCGTAGGTATACGATACGGTAAACATTCACATTGATACAAAGCGTGTAATTTGCAATGAGAATGTGGCATTTACTGAGAACAGCCATTGTTCTAACAGTTGTCATAACAGACCAACATGAAACTTGGATTTCCTAGTACCGATTTCATAGACGATTTAAACCACAAATGGAATCGAAATGAAAACCGAATACTTCGCTCTTAGAACAATAAATTCGCAATTGCTCATTTATTTTAATGTAAATTGCAATATAAATTATTTTTATTTATTCCTGAAACGAATCAGCCATTTGTTACCATGTAATGCCGATGTTTCAACATTCCCGTTTTAACAGTGATCTTAAAATATTGCTCTATTCAAAGCTATATTATCAAAAGCCATGAATAAAAAGTATTACACAACGCGGATAACATACCAAGAGCCGCTTGCAACAACAAGATTAAATCTTAAATTAGTGATTCAAATTCTTCTCGATTTAACAAAATGACAGAACTATTGGTTTAGTGAAGTTAGGCAAGATTTACACTGATTCTTGTTTCTAATTTGTTATTGTAAGAGGCACTTCAAGGTATTATTGGAATAAAAATAGGTCGAATAACGTTAGACTAGGCCGACTTTAATCCTGTATAATCCTGATGTCAGTTTCAAAAATGAGTGTTTTTCTCAGATCTTCTCTCTTATTAGGTTAACGTAGAACTTAATCAGTGTTTTTACGACTCAACAATCAATAAACCTCTTAATAACTTCAAACTGAATTTCTATAAAAATATATGCGTGTGCCGCACCCAACACAAATTAAAATTCAGTCCTTAAAGTTTGTTTAAATCTATGTTTTTCGAACTAAACCTCGTTTAAAGCGAATGAAATACGTGGGTCACACTTTAAGTATCAGAATTATATAGAAACCTATTAATGTTTTGTTGGTGAAGCGTTTCAATAACTATTATCCTACCATTTTATACGAATAGAGCCTCACAATTTCATTCATTTGGAAACTTTGCAGACCACGAGGAGTAATTTTGTGTTTATTCAATGAGACAATAGGATGACCCACGTTGGTTCAAGATCACGACCGCGACACGGAGGCACGCCTGTTCGATGTCTTACGTAAACGCACAGGAAACAAGCGTTCAGCCTATTATGAAAGACCGTGTAGGAATCGCTTGATGAAGTTACTAGTATTTGACCCTTTGTATCGTTTTCTGAGTTTATTCAAAGGTTTGCATAATGATCATTTAAGTTCCTAAAGCATAGTTACGCGATATAATATAAGTAGAAGAAAAAAAATGGTAAGTATTTTTATATATTTTAAAACCCCTTTCGGGTTCATGTTTGCCAGTAATTTTAAGCAGATTTAACTCTTAAAATGTTTAAATTTATCCTTAAACCTTATCTTTGCTGGTACCCGAGAAAGGTTAAAACTTTAAAAGTAAGAAATGTTGCGTCATACATCACTGAACTGGAATTTTTGTTACCATTAAAGAAACCAACCAAAAAGAAATCGAAAGTAGGTACTAAAAGAAATCATCGTGTGTTGTACGATGATTTCTTTTAAGTTTATTGTCATAAAGAATATGAGTAATTGCAACAATGAAAATTCAAACTAGTTTATATTGCTTTCGTCAAAATATTGGCAGTGATTCTTATGATAAAATAATTTTTATATATGTATTAATAAAGCTTAGAGAAAGTACAGTCAGTAAAAAATGCCTGAAAGTAAATAGTTTTTAAAAAATAAATAATAATTAGTATGTGTATTCTGTATTACAGTTTCCCTATATTTTTTATACTTGGGACGCATTTAATAACCCCATTATGGACTTCGAAATTAATGCTGATTATGCCTATGTAAGTGTATTCGTAAAAAATAAAGAAGATTAATATACAATAATTGTTATCCTTGGCATTGAGCAGTCTGTTTATCTCAACCTCAATTTAGAGTGGGAGAACGATACTTTGGCATGAATGGGCCGGCTCGATCGGAGTAAATACCACGGCCTTACAGAAAACCGGTAGACAAACAATGCTTGTGTTGGGTAGACAAACAAACGAGTGAGTAAGGGCATCGGAGGCCCAACTCCCCTCTCCTCTTTCCCTTCCGCAACCCCTCCTTTCTTCTTTTTCCTTCTCTCATCACCCTCAAAGGCGGACAGCAGCGCGCTTGCGACTCTGAGTTGCAGGGCAGCAGTTGTGATTTACCACCCGGTTAAATAAAACCTCTGCAGCACTTTTCATTACTTTTTTTAAAGTCCAACATAATGTTTTAAATACAAGTGTCAACACTGTTCCTAGGAGGTCAGTTTAGTTTAGACCTTGTTTATATAAAGTCAGAACTTTTTTTACTGATTGTTATTTTGTTATGTTGTATGTGTTTGTAACTTTAAATTGTAGTATTTTACGAAAAGACAACTAACGTACAAGGAATTATTCGTGTCGCGGGTTGTGTTCTGTGGTCTTATACATATATTTGAAAATTCAACTATTTATTACTTTTATTGCTAGTAATTCTGTTGTCATACATCTCACTAACTAGACTAAAAATCACAAAAAAATCGTTTAGTACTGACAATTGACTTTTAATATTATGAAAACGCAAGATTAAACTTTTTTTAGTTTGTCAGAACCAAAACATGTTAAGTTACGCAACTTAGTCAACTTGGAAGTAATAACAAAATAGCATAACTATATGAAATCCCTTAACCTAACACAATGTTAAAAATAAAGTTTAGTGTAGTGAGTTAAACGGCACGATAAGACATTTTTTTAATCTTGGTTGTTTAAAAGGAATGACGCGTCCAACCGAAGTTTTACTACAATTAATTTAAATACTACCGTCACATAAACGGTAGTTTAATTGAATGTTTTGTCTTGATGTTTATACAAGCGGATACAATTTGCACTTTTATCAGTGTCTGTACGTGTAAGTTGTCACTTTCGAGTCGTGACTCACGAAGACAACACAACGAGCTTTTGTTGCCTCCATCTAATACCAGGGTCACTCTCTTGTCATAAATTGCAAATCGTTAGCGTTTAATATTCTTGCACCCGTATCTTGGAGTACAAATTCGTATTGTTGTTACTGTACCGTTAGGTGGTGATGTATTTTAAGTGATAAATTAATAGCAATTGGTTTATGTAATAGTTAGGGGGCTCGGACTTCCTGGTTACATAGGTATACGACCCTGACTTGCTTAAGGTATTGCTTATAAACTTCTCTTTCTATAGCCTCTCCCTTGTAATATACCAATATACTTCAAATTCAAGATGTGCCAGACGTACATACGGAGAGACGACGAAAACGTACTCTTAAAACGTAGAGTGCCGCGATATATACCAACGGGCGCTACGGCTGCTGATTACCTAGTTCCTCGACTTACTACATCAGTATTTGTACTTATAATATCCCAAAATGTATTAAAATAAATATAAAAATATAAAATATAATCTTAATTTTTAGAAAAACTTTACGTAAAATACGTAGACTGGCGCTGAGCATATATTACAAAACGACAGGTTTTCTATTGCTTACATATGTATATGTGCAATTTTGTTCTGTATAATATCAGTATCTGTGTTGTTTATATGATAATTAAATTAAAAAAAAAACAACCCTATATATCCCACTAGGATGATAAATTCTGAAAAAAATATATTTAATAGGATATATATTTAATAGGATGATTTAATAGGCTTGAAAGATTAGTTGCGATGTAAAAATAAAGTGTCATCTGTGTCTTTGCGTAATATTATATTTGAAATTTGCTGCTATTAATTTATGTTATTTATAAATTTAGTTATGATGATCTCGCAGATTATAACAATATTTACGCATATATTTCTGACCTACAATTATTGTTGCTGCGTTAATACTTTAAGTAAGTTACTCGAGTTTTTTTTGCTATTCAAGCTATCTTGAATAATGTTTTGTCATGATAAAATCATCTTCGTCAAAATTATTATTGAACGTCAAACATACTCATGTTACATTACCATGTTTGTTTGAAGTTGCGTGATTTATCGCTTATCAAAACATTATTTCTTTATAACTTATAACAAGCAATTTCGGTCACGTTTTATCGAAACTGTGTTTGTCCCCTAAAATACCAAGTTATAAAACTTTCTTAATCAGTAGGTACTTTCGTTGCGTAGAGTGCGAAATAAGAGTTTTTCGTAAATAATTTTCAACCAAATTCTATCTTTGACTTCGTAATCATTTTGTCGCCAATAAAATGTGACACCAATTCTACGGAAATAAGGTTCGATATCCCGATGAGGGCCAGTCGAAATCCGTAAAGTACTTAATGTTTTCAATTCCGTATAATCGGTTTAGAATTTCCAGAGTTCCGCGTCAGTAATTGGATTGGACGAAGTTGGCCGTCTCTGGGGTGAATTTTTCAACGGTCTTAACCGCAAAGCTTGCTTAGGAATCAATGGTATCTAATCAGTATTTGTGTTTATTTTATCTTCATAAATATCCAGCAGCTATGTACAAACTTAAATTACCTTTTTATGAACGGCTTGCTCGGCAACAAACTTCTCAGAAATATTTGATACATTTTCAGGAACTATATCTCATGCTAAAAGTGAAAGAAAATACTTATATCTTAACCTTCGTAGTTGTAACTTAACATAAGTCTACTAAAAATATGTTATCAAACCTTGTAAGTAAACTTACACTTTATTGCGTACTATGTATCGAGATTCATTATTTATTTTCGTATGAGGATATTCTAAATCCTGATGAAACTGTAATATGTTAACAGTAACAATTACTTGTTCCTCTTCTCATTTTAGTGGGGCAATCTATTTAAATCTAAATTTGAAGCAACTATTCAGTAATCTTTAGCAGAACGACATTGATTAAATGCTTTATTCTTAGAATGCGGCATTCATTGTACCATAATATATGAACGTAGGTAAACTTTTATATGATGACAGTACCTGACGGATTAAAACCTATGAAGGACCCTTATGATTGACGTCTCTTGTAGGGTTATAGTCTTGCTTAAACCAAAGTAATGTAAAAGAAGTCGAGTTACATGTTAATTCAATCGGAAATCCTAAAAACATGCCCTATAATACGTCATAAAATGCACAATTTCATACATTGTTTATAACTTAACATTGTTTTCATAATAAAACTATTCTATAAATCTTTATTACACGAAACCCAACGGTCGGACACCAAAAAGCTGTATCTACAAGGACAATGTTAGATATCAATAATTATTGAACGTCAATTATTCATAGAAGACGACATTCGATTGATCTTAACGACACCTAAAGATATTATAAATTCTTATATTTGATATGCTATTAAATATTTTATCGTCGTCGTTCAAAATACAAATGCAAAACGAATATCTTTAACAATAACTTTAGGACTTTGTATTTAAAAAGTAATAACATAATATTCAAACATGCCTTGCATATGCCACCCATAAATTAACAGTTCAAATTTAGAACCGGCAGTAGCAACTTTTCTTTATGAAAAATAACACATTTTTTTTTTATTTTTCATTAATGACGATGATGATGATGCTTTTATTATCACATTGCACATCTTGCAATGTGCTGCGATCTTAAATAAGTAGAATGCCGGAGAATTTTAACAAGTGGGATGGGCTTTCGGCTGTCAGAAATTTAGTAATTAACATGTTTACACATTTGCTTGCATGCTACTAGACAATGCACGTATTATCTCGAAATAATAGTTTTTACAGTAATATCGTTACTTTTATAGCAACTGTACTAATATTTTATGGTCGAGATTTATAGCCTAAAGTTATGACGTTATTATTATAATATACAGAAAATATGACAACCATAGAATACTGAGTGAGATTGAGGTTCGTAAAAATATATACATATGTATATTGGGTATATATAACTTCATATAAGTATAGGATACATGTATGTTTCTGTGTTGGTTCTTGACTTATACTCCAATATAAAGATGGTAAGGGAGAATTCGTACATAGATTCTTTTACAAACACGCTTACACCTTTAAATACCTATATTTTCCTAATTATAATCTTGTTGTTGGTGCAAGCTTCTTGTCGTCAACCGGAAGCTTTAGGTATTAAAGATAGGAAAATTTGGAAGATATTAAAAGTGAGTGTAAACACTAGTTCGAGGACGTCAGCGTCGCATACCTGTAAGTTGAACTGGCTGTAGCTGGGAGGGCCAAGTACTCTACCCATACCCAATATATTACTGTCGTCTAAAAATAAAGATTTCACTGATTTCGATTCCCACCCAGGTCAAATATTTGTGTGACGAGCATGATCATTTGTTCTGTGTCTGGGTGTAATTCATCTATAATATGTATGTATTTAGAAGTATCTTTACCAGCTGTCTGGTTACCATAGTACAAGCTCTCTATTATATTTCTCTGTGTTATTCACTATTTTTTGTCAGGAATGAGATCCTGTACAGTAAGGACACAACTAAATTAACTTTTAAAAGCCGACAAAGGACTTGTGACCCCCTAGTTACAGGTGTCTAGGGCGGCGGTAGTCACTATGGGTACATCGTCTGCGCGTGTGCCCACTTGTCTTGGCGGTCTACCTTCTACGATTTTAATAATAAATACAAATACATTTCCTACTCCCTGTCTACAAATTTTTTTTATAAAATATTATCCACTTTGCAGACCTTTTAATATTGTATGGGAGAGCAGATGTTGAAAACCTTTTTCTATTTGGTTTCTGTCACACATCACAGACCAGGGGTAAACCCAAGGAGGGCGCAGCGTCGAGTCGGGGTGTAATGCGACAATACATTGAGAACTCTGCACATAACCGTTTAAGACCCTTTTTCTTGATATCAACGCACTGAGATTAGTTGGAAATGTAAGTGCTTTCTTGTTAAGATATAGTATGTTGATATACACATAAGTGAAATATTCAAAGCCTAAAGCTGCGGAGGTATTCCATTTGGTTCACAAATTGTATTCTTCCAAAAGCATTACAAATACCACACTAAATAGATGCGCTATATTATTGCGCAATATCGAATAGAAAACTAATCATTTTATGTTTCGTTTAAGATAAAAACGTGCACAGAGCATTTACACAGGGTATTAACTAATAATAATGAATATAATAAACAGTAATGATTTTGCACAAACAATATTTAAAGTCAAAACTCAGTTTTAATACAAGGTGGTTAGTACTTTTGCAACAAAGCTTCGTAATAAAAATTTAAGTATTTTTGACCATTTTTGCCAACATTTCAATATAACATACATTTAAGTTTAGAACATTTATGTACCTCGTTTACTGCTGTTACTATTGGAATGTAGTTTTGAGTATAGCTCTATAATATCCAATATGGTTTGCGGTTCTAAACATGGTTGTAGTCGAACTTAAAGGTTAGCAGTCAAAACCTTTCTGTCAACGTATTGGTGCTTAGCATTGACAATGTGCGCGTTTTACGGTGGCTTACTAATACAAGTATTACGGTATCTTGAATTATGACTTGTCATGTTGGAGGACTGTATACAATTACATATGTACATATATATAATTGTATACAGTATATATATATATATATATATATATATATAAGTATATATATATATAAGTATATATGTACATATATTGTGATTTAAGTTCAGGTGAAAACAGAAATGAAACTCAGTTCATGTTCAGTAATTTTTTAATAATCTGGACACATCTTACACTCGGCCGTTTGATCCCAAACGAAGCAGAGCTTGTACTATGGTAACCAGATAAATATACTTATATGCTTCTAGTTTAAAAAAGCAGACAATCGACTCAAATCTCATGGATGCCATTGTCAGAACTGGACCACACGGGAAGGACCAGCTTTCAAATAAAAAAAACAAACAAAATCGGTTCACCCAGTCGAAAGTTCTGAGGTAACAAACATTTAAAAAATACAGTCGATTTGTGAACCTCCTCGTTTTTGAAGTCGGTTGAAAAGCAAGCTATGGACTCTGTTGGGAACGATAACATAAGAGTATCCGATTTTGAAATATAGTGACAGTAATATATTGAGACGGTTTTATAGCTATTATTCTTATACAGTCGTGGTCAACTAATTAGGGACACTCTCTAGTTAATCCAAATTGTGAATTATTTTTTATTTTCCAACGAGTCTAAACAATATTCCACATCTTTTACATGTAAGTATAATTAGTCATTTATGTGCCTAATTATACAAACAATAACAACTTCTTAAACATTAAACCTCTTTACAGTATAGCTGATAGATGATCACAGTGCTATTTGTTCAAAGAATGCTGGCTGGCCATTTAATTAGGGACACTGAGATATTGCGTTCTAGTTTCAAAATCTGAATCTCAATTATTATTTTCTTTCTTCTCCTATTCTTTGTGGTAGTTTTGGCGGCAATCTAGATTTGTAATTTCAAGTTTTGAGAGTTATTTTGAAGAACAATGGGCAAAAATAAAAGTTGCGATGCAACACTACGAAAAATTATCATGAAGTTTGTCGAGCGTGGTTGGTCATACCGAAGGATAGCAGGATATTTAAATTGTTCAAAAACTATGGTATGCAATGCAGTGCAACATTTCAGGCGCAATAAAACAACTTTAAATGTGCCCAGAAAAAAAAGATCGAGAAAAACAACTCCGCAAGAAGATAGAATGATAACCAGGTTAGCTAAGAAAGATCCGTTTCTAGGCTCTATTTTAATTAAACATGAAGTGTTTGGGGCAGACGAAAGAGTCAGTGTATCAGCGAGGACAGTTCGACGACGTCTGGTAGAAGCAGGGTTGTTCGGAAGAGTGGCTCGCAAAGTACCGTTGTTAAAGAAAGAGCATAGAAATGCACGTTTGGCGTTTGCACGTAAATATGGACATTGGACCTACGACCAATGGCAACATGTATTATTCTCTGACGAGACCAAGGTTAATTTGATTTCTTCAGATGGAAGGCAATACGTACGGCGTCCTGTAAAAGCGGAAATGAATCCAAGATTCACAAAAAAGCAGGTGAAACATGGCGGAGGAAACATTAAAATGTGGGGATCATTTTCTGGACGTGGAGTGGGACCTGTGAGGAAAGTTCAGGGTAACTTAGACCAACATCAATACAAGGCAATATTAGAAGAAACTATGCTTCCCTATGCTGAGGAACATCTTCCTATTATATGGACTTTTCAGCATGATAACGACCCAAAACATACAGCCCGTTCAGTCAAGTCGTTTCTTAACAGACAGTCGGTATCAGTGCTAGATTGGCCAGCAAATAGCTCCGACCTCAACCCAATCGAGCACCTTTGGCACGAAATTAAGAAAAAAGTTGCCATTTATCGTACCACAACTTTAGATGAACTTAATGAAGCTTTTTGTGAGGCATGGGCAAACATTCCTGTTGAAATATGTCAGAAACTGATAATGTGTATGCCACATCGGTGTCAAGCGGTAATTACTAACAAAGGTTTTGCTACTGGGTACTGATTTTACCCGTAATAAAATGAAGTTGTTAAAGAAATTAAAATACTGCAGATTATTAGTTCTGTTTAACTCTATTTTTCATTTTACTTTACTGTTCTTAATTAAATGTCCAGCTACAGAATTGTACCTTAAATTGAATACATGGTTAACCTTTGATATTAAACACCTTTTTATATTTATTTAATATGTTATTTACAGCCATTTATAGTATAATAATCGGATCAAATTATGCAAATAATAGTTACTGAGAAATCAATAGGGTTTTATATTTATATGTACATAGCCGGTTATTGCTGTCCACTATCTTGAATGTCCTTAATTAGTTGACCACGACTGTATATGTATTTAATACAACGAAGAAATTAAATTATGTAGTACTAATGTACAACTTAGTATAAAAATAATTAATTACGATGTTATTTTATTCTTTTTTTTAAGGAAACTGTGTAGGTACGTATTATGCGTATAAATTCCAAATTGCAATTTATTAAAGTAAACATGAAATTATCTCAATTACTACTCATGACTTATTTACATTCTGCAGTTATCTACTTTTTACTGATTCTGGCAGTTTATTAAATACCTAAAAAGTAGGTGACCTCGAGACTGTTTTTATTTTTAATTGGCATTTTTTTTAGTTTAAGCTTAATTTTTTCTGATAAGGATGATACCGTTTTTATACTAATAAGTAATAATAATAATATGATGTATTGAAAAAAATGGCAATCTTAACATAATAGTCACAGTTTTTCCTGTAAATACTACCAGTAAGAATTATTAATATAGTCTGTAAATATGAAACGTGTAGATATTATAAGTGACAGGACAAGCGACACTCGCCAAGAAATTATTATCGATTGGTCGCAGGAAGCGGAAATGTTGTGAGAAATACTCAGGGAGCTACTTCGAAGCATTCTACTCAATACACTTTGTGGTAAGACAAAATAATGGGGTTGTTACTCATATGAAATATTTTATTTAACTTGCAACACAGAACTTACAATGTCAAATATCACGGTTCCATGATGGAATTTTGACTCTATTTTTTATATTAAAATAAAAAAAAAATTCATCCTAAAAAAATACACGAGATATTTAGTTTAGCATATTCACTTCCTCGTTAAAATCTTACTACATGTTAAGTTATGTTGATATTATTATCGAACTCTTCACTATGCAAAATATGTTTTCATAATTTCAGAAGCTAGATTCTATGAAGCAAAATGTTTTATGTCCTTAAACTTGAACGGAAGCTTCTTAAAACAATGAAACGTTGACTTTAACTCCGTCTATTGTGTCTATTATAAATTCACGCTTTCATAATCCCCGGGGAGCAGATGATAACGCCTTGCAAAGTCTGGAAAGTTTTGACGTAATAAGTACACGGCCTTTTTCATGGATCTATAGTCCTAGGTCGTCTTGCTACTCAGCCAACCTATTATAGAGTCGATTAGTTTTTCAAGCGTCTTGAAATATTACTACGTAATTATAGTTGGTGATATCCAAGTTCAAAGGGCCAATTGTACTCTATTCCCGGCAGGTTTGAAATATTCAGAAGTATCCCAATTTAGTTAGGGCGAGCACTTTTGCACCCGTAGAGAATTTATGACGGGAGGGTTCGCAGACATAAGTCATGGCCGATACAACCCGACTGACGCAAGTGAGAGGTGTAATGTATGTAAGTACTGAGCAATAAGCGACCTCCCTTCTTGACCGGATTGAATTAAAGGCGCCGCACCGTCTAGTGCTGTTCGCACCTGAAGAAAGAATTATCGATTTTGGGAGACTCTTTTTTGGATTCATGTTAATTAATTTAATA
The DNA here is from genome assembly GCA_947561695.1 of Tyria jacobaeae. Classification (NCBI taxonomy): domain Eukaryota; kingdom Metazoa; phylum Arthropoda; class Insecta; order Lepidoptera; family Erebidae; genus Tyria; species Tyria jacobaeae. The sequence goes on from OX387212.1 coordinate 17,076,819, forward strand.
TGGTTAAACAGAGGTTTTAAATACTATACTTAAATTTTATGAGTAAGTAAGCCTTAAGCAATTGCTTGATATATTATATACAGTTTGTAATTATATCAGGATGCAGTTACATTAATTGTGCCAGTTCTTAGTAGGTACTTTTTATCACGCCTAAACACTTAACATATTATGTACATACATACTAAACTATGTTACTTCGAATAGTCGTATCGAAATAAATATTTTAAGCTGAACTAACTATGGAGGAGGTAGATAGTAGAACTTTTAAGTAGCCACTAGTAGTTAGTTTAAATAAGTCCAGTACATTTCAGATAATGACAAAGCGTATTTAGTTTTTATAAAGTACTAGCTGACCCGGCAAACGTTGTTCTGCCATAAAAAAAAACGACCTATTCTCAGACCTACCAAATATGCACCCAAAATTTCATAAAAATCGGTCGAGCCGTTTCGGAGGAGTTTGGTAACAAACACCGCGACACGAGAATTTTATATATTAGATTTTTGAATTTATTTTTATTTAAAGCTAGTATGTATAGGCGTTAATATATAATTTGACTGCACGGATGGCGTAGCGGTTTATGTGGTCACCTCGCCACTACATTACCGCGCCGAGTGTTGTGGGTTCGATCCCCGCACGGGACAACACTTTGTGTCATTTTCAAATTGTGGTTTTGAGTCTGGGTGTACTTTGTGTCCATTGTTTGAATGTTTGTAAAGTTCCCGAGACACAGGAATTAATCCTAGTACAGGAGTTGTCAGTGTGTTGTTTTAAAGGTAAAATATATATATATACGACATGACTTTATAGAAAGTAGAGAATTAAGCTGTTCTTCACTTTGAAACTCGCATTTTCTATAACATTTATGTACATTACCCTTATAACTATTTAAGCCTTAACTTGTAAAAATTATACGTATATCTATATAAGATTACTAGCGGACCCAACAGACGTTGTCCTGCATGATATTTCAAGCGATTAGGATCAATATAGATAAATAACCTAGATACCGACTGCAGCGCCATCTGCCGGGCTGATTTGTGAATCTAAACCATTCCCAGATCCCCTTGAACACACACAAAAAAAATCATCAAAATCCGTCCAGTCGTTTGAGAGTAGTTCAGTGACATACACACTCACAGAAGAATTATATATATAAAGATTATAATTTCATTTCTGTCAGTACAAATTTATTTATTTTATTTATTTAAATCTTCATGCACACATCGTACACAGGTGGACTTCATTTATATCCAAGTCATTCTCTGCCACTCAACCTTAGGGTATTACAGCGATAAGATGGTAGCTGCAAAAATGCGTAAGTGAGGGAAATACCGATATATATACATATGCAATACGGAAAGCATTTTAGAACAATAACAACTAAATTAAAGATACTGGGATCTTCATGCATGCAGTAGTTGCTTTGTTTTTCAATTGTTTGTTTAGCTGCCTTCCTGGTGTGTCGAACTGATTTACCGATGTGTAACTGGTAAAACGACGGACTTCTTCCATAAATATGTAACGAAGTTTGTCATCTTAGTAATAAATACAAGTTTTTGCAAATTATCGATATGTACATAGCCATAAGTTTAATCCCATCACTAACTACTGTGAATGTGCTCTGGCCTGAGTTATACCGAGTTGAGCGACGGGTGCCTGTCGCAGACTATTTCCACTTGGATCCACTCGACTTCTGCGGTGGATTCTATTGCTTTTATCGAATACTTGCCTTCCCCATTTTGCAAATGTTTGGATTTTACGATATGTTGTGGTCGACTATTACAATGGTTTAGTGCGTTCGGAAAATGAAAGGTGATTTTTTTTCTTATATTTATTTGACCAAATATTCTAGAGCTTTCGACTTAGTGGTCATACGCACACCGTTTGTTTTGTGCGAATATTCGAAAAATTTTGCGTTGAAAATTTGAAATGTATATTGAACATCGATGTTTTACGGAGAAATTATCTTCGTTGCCAAAGAGTCAGATCACGTCAAGTCAAGGGACCCCCCTTCACCACTTGATGAAAGAAAACTTATTAAAATATAATTATCGAAAGTAGTCATACCTAAAAATCATCCCTCAAAACAGTTTTTGAAAATTTTAAATTTAACAACATTTTTTTTACAATAAAACACGGTACTTTAAATTAAAAAAATAATTTTAAAAAGGCCATTGAAGATAACTTAACGAAATTTTCAGCGATTATAGTAAAATATCTATAATTTCACATAAAATTGTTTTGCAAATTTCATTTGTTTATTATCATATTTTTTATTAACTTTTAAATAAACAAATTGAAAATTTAATGACTTCTCAGTACGATAATCGAAATTTTTATTTTAGTAATACGCCTTATACATTTCAGTTCTTTATTTCAAAATAAAATTTCACTGATCGGTATTAGTTTAAATAATATGATTTTTTATATGACTTTATATGATAGCGGCGAGCGGTACAAGTGCTTAGTAGTGCTGCGTGCTACTGAGCTTAGCTGTTAAGGCTATAGATCGCTACAGATTACACAATTATGAAATAAATAATCTTTACAATTCAATTTTTTTATATTTATTTATATTTTTAACAATATTTACATTGAGTAACTAAGATTTATGTAAATATTGTATTGTATGTAAGTAATTCTAGTGTATTGTAAGTCGTAAGCAATATACAGTACCTAAAAACATTCGTTTGGAAATGTGTAACATTATTATAAAATGTGTAACATAATTTTACATTGAAAAGTATAGGGACGAACGAAGTAAATTCATGTTTAAACCATTAACTTAAATATGTTACGTGGCAACCCTAATGAAACCAACTCTGAAAACATCAAACCATACTATACCTACTTGTTTGACGTTTTAAAAGCCCATCCATAAGTAATATGGAGTTCAAGATTGTCAAGTCTAATCGTTTACATTCCGATTTCATTACTATAAAATAGTAGAAAGTTACTTAGTTATAAAAATAAAGAGACAAAGAGAACGCTAAATCTACTAAAAATATATATAGCTAGCCTTTAACTGTACTTTACAAAATGATTATGTCTACTGCGTTAACCGGACGAAGTGCCTAAGCCTAGAGAAAAGGAATTATAAATGTGAAAATTAGAAGTCGATATATTTAAAACGAAAAAATAATATGTAAATTGATAAGAATAAGGTATTGCAAATGAATTAAGTATCAGTAATTAAAGCAATAGCTTTAAAAAGGGGGGTCGGATACCTGTGGCTGGAACTGGCTGTAGCCATAATCTTCCTTAAGAATTAAAAAAAAAACAGCTAGTAGTTCCAGCGAGAAGGAGTTCAACCGAACCCATTTGCTCTAATATGTTATATACATACCACTATTGACAAGGCCTATAAAACTTTACATACATATCTATTAAAAATGAACGCATGAAAGAATCCTTAAACGGTTTAATTTTGGGATGCCGGGAAAGTATGTCAAAAAAATCTTTATTCACGAGGCCGAGGTGGGCCTAATGTTGACATACTTGTTCGTGTACTGTGGCGACAGGTGTTTGCTTGTTCAGACTTATGGCGAGACCCCCACAAAGAGTTTTTACTATCTGAATTATTTATCAAGGGTTTAGTCAGGCTTAGACGCGATCACGAGCGAGATTATGAAGCGAATCATGCTTTAGGGTAGCATATAATCGGAGCTGTATTCTCTCTGCCAGTAATTACTACATAAAATACAGTAGCTATTTCATTTTTGGAAAAGATTTTCGTTGAAGATGTTTTTTTGTTTAAAGATGGCCGTTTTGAAGCCCATTGCCTTAGCAAATGCTAATGAAGTTTCACTTTACACAAACATTAAAAGGATAATGCCATGTCTAGGTCTTTCACTGATGAAAGCGTGGTAAATTGATTTTCATGAAAATATTAATTTAACTTAGTTACATTACGCCGTAGTGCGTATTAAGTTTTTTCTTTAAAAACCTTTTATAGGACTTCATTCAGTATACATCAAAATATATTAATAATGACATTATACAGATAAAGTGTTCAATTGAGTCACCATCGACAATATTACTCTCAAAAATACATGGATTATTAATTACAATGCAAGGATGGTTGGATACACTTACCTAAATAAATACAAAAGCAGTATTACGTGAGTGATTTTTTTTTATCCAATTTAGATTAAAATCAAACAATGGAAACTAAAACCAAACACAAACTAAAGTCATATAAAAAATATATAATTTTAGCACACCAAAAAAGACACGTAGACAACAATCGAATTTATTTTTAATGTCTGAGAACTCTTTTGTGTATGAAAAAAAGTTGTTTGAAAAAGTAAAACAAGAAAAAAATCGGCACACGTTCACTTTCAAACCATGGCCGGCACAATATTTGCTATAGGATTAGTGTGTTTGTGTTTTTCATGCGATCCAGTTAGTCACCAATATGTCTGAAGCCTATATAATCCTTCAAATATAGTATTTAACAAGCAACAAAGGAAACGAAGTGTTAAATAAAAAATACAAAAATACTGTGTTGGTAAAAGTAATTGTACCAACTAACTTCAATCAGATTCGCTGCAGTCTAGTCCGAACAGTTTTTTGTCGTAATATAAAAAAGTTGTCATTACAGATCTAATGCAAAAATATATCGAGTTTTTATTAGAGGAGTGGACGAAATGATGTTGAGGTTCAGTGCAGAAGTCTTTTTATTTGATTTTACCTGAACAGCGAAAAAACTGGATTGGTATTAAAGTCGTTTAAAGTTTCTAAACTTGTTTCTTTTATCAGTCTGATTTTACTGTCTATGAATTATACAATTTAATAGTTTGTGATTGTAGCTTTAAAAAACTCGCATGGATCTCATTTACTGGAAGCCTGTATCACAACCCATAGTCAGATCTGATCAGCAGTTAGACGTGATTCAGCATATGATGATTATATGATAAATTTGAAAGTGATTTGAGTTATTAACTTTGCAAGTGCACACAAAATATATATAATATAGATTTGCCTTTTCATTGTATAGAAATGTACTCGTACAATTCCCAACCCTGCAAAATCTATCTTTCGAATTTATCACGTCGCAAGTTACTAACCTATCTATATAAAATAATAAAATATTAGATATGACCGATTTAAAACCGCTTTTGCTATAAAAATAGAGAAAGCTCAGATGTTGAGATTCCAAAAGGTCAACCGTCTAAGGCTTACACAGCACCAAAGGACGTGCTCAGGTATCAGTCCATCACATTCTCATTTACTGCGTGCTCATGCGACATGCCTTCCCTCACGCGACATCTTATTAATGGGTGACAACATTATCGCCAACATCTTGCGTGTTCCACCGGTACTTGTCCGACACGATCGGTATCTGTGTTGACACCTGCATCTAGCTGGTTTTCTTATTTGTACGTATCACGTCAAACCTGACCGTTGAAGAACTAATTATCTGTACTGCAAGAAAAAAAAATCTACCTTATTTTCTACCAAGGGTTCTTTAATTTAATCAAACTCAGACACAACCCGTCGTACCTACAATGGGATTTTTTCCAACTAGATCAAACGATCTAAGGTATAAAAAAACCTGTAGGACCTTACAATCCTTGTGTAAAAATTACTTAACTGTTGACTCTTAAATATATTGACTTTGCGGGAACGGAGGAGGATAAAACGTGCACGGAGTGACCTGAAATAGTTACAGAGAATTATCGAAGAAGATGTGAAGATCATACGTCACGTTGCATGGCATGTAGGCAACTTCTTTCTTGGTTTTAGGGATTTCTGAGTCACGATGTTCTTTTAGTAAGCTTCGGTTCTGATATAACAGCTTCATTATCGGCAAGACAGTACCCGGACGCATTTGTACTTCAACGAAGACTAAATTTTTAATACACTTGAAGGAAGTGATGAAACACGTAATGAAAAATTAATGAAATGTTTCATATGAGTGTCTTAATTTTGAAGGGACCTAAATTATAACTCAAATTGTTACTGCATAGGATTGTAGAGATTTAATTTTACTTTTAACTATTAAATTATGGACTAAGAAAAGTATAATAAATTAAAATCTTATAAAGGGAAGTCATACGCTCAGCTTTCAAGTGCATTCGTGCCACTTGTGGGCCTTTCCACTCCAACGGGCGTCGGTCCTATGGACTACTTAGGGATATCAAATTATGGTCTATCCTTTGTCATTACTTTTTAAATACTTAACACTCTACTTATAGGTACTCGACGTTTTAATATTTATGTGATTTTCTCCGTCTTTTCAAATGTCCTCTACATTTGAATGTCAATACCCTTATTAATAAAATATATATTGTTACCGTCTCCGCCTACCCTGGACGGTAATAAGGCGTGAGCATGGCATGTGGGAAGAGTAAATGAATAGCATGACTTCAAACTCGCCGAGAATACACATGGTGAATTACCACAAGTAAATGGTATACCGCAGAATATTGGAATTAATTACGCAGACTTAACACAAATAATTCTGTGTCGTCCATTGTTGGCGCTGAAAGCTTATTTTCCGGCTTCTAGGCTTTATTCTATTCAAGATACTTTAGTGGGACGTCGAACAAAGCGCGGACTACTAATGTGGGTATTATGTAGATGACTTGGTGCCTTCATTACGAAGACTTTCTGTTACTTCTGGTTGTATGATTATATCGTACTTTCATCGTTCACTGTTTTCGCTGTAATTACTAAACCTGTTTTGAAGGTCTTCAAAATTTCCAAATTCGTATGTAACTGTTGATTACTCACAAGCTTACAATTATCTTTACATACTTATAATGAGTAGATAGCTTATTACAAGGCAATTCTTCAACATGATTTATTTTGTATTTCGAATGACATTGATGTTGTCACCTCACGCTTTATATATAATTATGCATATATGGATATATCATATAATTCGTTATCATATTCTCTATTTAATTAATACATATATTCTGTATTCTTCAGAACCACAATGAACTAACCTCGTAGTGCACTCAACAAGTACAGTCTTGACGTTCCGACGAACTATGAATAAGAAAAAAAAAGTTTTTTTGTCTTAAACGAAAACATTGTAACAAAAATTTAAGAAATACACGCAAATTCTTGTGTATTTATTCTTTATACGATATTTTTTTTTATTTTGCGTGTCTAAGGCTGAGGCTCTTAGATTCGTAAAACAAAAGTTAGGGCTTATATTTTAATCATTTCTTTTTTTATTATCTGTAATTTAGAAAGAGTTCTTTATTTAACTTTCATAAGGAGAGGCTTTCTCGGTATTGAATAGAGGGTTATTTTCTTTTGCGCCTAGCGGCCTTTCAGTTCCTCGAAGAATCACGACCATGCCGTGACAGTTGAGTCGGGACCGCTACCAAAAATGGACATACCGGTCTGCGCACCTTAGGATAGACATCCGCTTATACTGTTGCGGTCTAGACTGTCGTTCCTTATTTTACTCTGAACTTCATTCTTAGTAAATTTTCTATCATAAAAATGATAACCCTACTATTATTTCAATTTGGTGGCCTGACGGGGATAACCCGAAAAAAAGAACGTTAGAAGATTATATGTCCAACTAGATCGTCAATTATTTTTTGTATTTCTCAGGAAGATATGTATATTTATAAATAGCATTGTATTTTTCAATTATCTGTTTAAAAAGAATAATTCTAAAATTTTGGTACAAAACATTTGTGATGGGACTGAACTTTAAAACATTTGTACTTTTGTACAGGTGTATCTTCGTGTTTAAATAAATATACCCTGGCGTATTTAATTTAAAAAAATCGTCTTCGTTGAAACAGCTGCTTTTAGTTTTAAGTATCTCCTATGTGTGTGTGCTATTATAAATAAATTATTCTTCATAAGTTAAAATTTGTAATTTCGATTGAACAATATATGGTTAAAAATGATTCGTTTGTTTAAATGTACACAGTAATTTTATTGATTTCATAATTTTATACTACAAATGGCTATTATGGAAGTTGCAGGTTTGTCTGTATTAAATATATATATTCTTATCAAGGGCTATAGGGCCCTTAGGCCCAAAATTATTTGGCCAAACTTGAAATATTAATCCATATACCATATAACTTTAGTTTGACGAAACGCGGGTTTGTTCGTTGTTGTTTGTATTATATTGTATTGACACGAAATATTCTACAATATTTATTTCTATACGCAACTAATTTGTACACATAGATAGGTAAGTAACTATATTTATACTGACTTTACTTTATATTATTGAATATAAAAATAATATTACTTAATGTTTTTATGGTCTGAGGGCAAATGAGTAGACGGGTCATCACATGGTAAGTGACTAGCGCAGCCTATGAACATCTGCAACTCAAATGTTAATAATTTAAACGTGAATTTGAGTAATTTTCTACTTTACTATAATATAGGTATGATGTATATCTGACTAACAAATGTTGACTGTTGCACTATTGCTAGTTGTTAATGGTTCTGACTGCTGAACCAAAGGTCGTGGGTTTGATTCCCACACGGGACACAAAAAAAAATGTGATTCACAAATACTTGTCCCGATTTTGTGTTATTTGTGTTCGTTGTTTAAAAAGTAAAGTGAAAACTTCTTCGGGCGCGTTGAACACCTTTTGGGTTAACAAAAATCATGGAAATCGCGTCATCGTCACCGAACGCTTTCCATGAGCTATATGTATACTGTGTATATACATATGTGTACTTTTGGGGTGAACAAAAAGCGTGAAACTCACCTCATCGTCACCGCGCGTTTCCCATGAGCTCTATATATACTGTGTTTAATTTAATAGCTCGACGATACAATTCACAAGTTACTTAGTTTTCACTTCTATCGGCAGTCCCCAAAGTCGGCCGGTATATTTTTTTAAGCTCCCAAGACCCAAGTATCAATCCAAATGCTGAAATATTATCTTTGAAATAAGTCGGTGTTAAAAGAATATATATGATTATAGTACCCAAATCTGCTATTCCTATTTAGCTTACTTTACTAACCTCTTAAACATAGCGCTTAAATGCCAAGGCTACATTGTGATATTGTATTTTTGCTTCGATATCAGGTTTTACTTTGCGACTGATATTCACAATCCAAAAATATAATGGTATTTATGTATTTCCTTTTTATGCGACCAGTCTCCTGTCGTGCCGTTAAAGCGTTGATATCTGTGTTAAGATGTTCAATTTATTTAGTTGAAGCGTAAATAAAATGGGAGGGTGAAACTCTAAAAAACTTTAAAATGTTATTAAGAATGATATTGTATACAGAGATATATGATCGATTTTTTCCGTGGAACGACGTCTTGTAATTCTGACCGAAGCTGAAAGTTCCAGTTTTAAACTAAACTGTAAAGTATTCTAGTAGGTTCCATAACATTATATCATTAATTTTTAGTATTCGATGTAGTAATTGTTAGTCATATTATATATTTAAATGAATATTATGTCATTTTAGAGTGGTCAAATCTTCCAAAATTCTAAGATTTCATTGATGTACATATGTGTATAGATATTATAAGTTTTGGCCGTGTAAGTCATAGAACGCCCAATAAAACCTAAATGAAATAACATAAAGAAACAGTTATTCTTTATTCGATATAATGTAGGAAATGTTTTATAGTCTGTATTAAAATAACAATTTTAAATATTTTATTCATGCCTTCAAGTATTTAATCGGTAAAGCACCGGTATTTTATAGGCAGTTAATAAAGTCTTTGTACGTTTAAAAATGTATAGTCGATACATAGTAATAGTGATTATTTTAAAGAATATATTGGTTGAGTGTCGATGCCTCAAGTCATTGATATTGATTGTTGATCATAGTGACCGACGGTATTCATTGGCTTTATTTCTATTTATAGCAATCAATGTCATTGGAAATTTAGTTTTATGCTTTTAGAGTTATTGAATAATTTCAAATACACATGCTTGGCATGTAGTTAACATTTGTCAAACTATAAGTTGCATATTTCAAGTATTGTAAACATTTTTCTGTGAAGCATTCAACGACTACTAACTCGACGTTAAGTGTTGTAACTTGTTATTGAGATAGATTTTTAGAAAAGTTATTAAAGTAGCGGTTTTTATTATTATCACAACATTATGATAATGTAACTTACAGCTAAACACACTTATTATTATGGAGCCTCAGCAATGAAAAAAGTTAACACGTTTGGATGAATTACCTGGAGACAGTTAGTTCTTGTAATTTAAAATAGGCAAGTTCATGATGTTATAAAAGTCCAATCACCTACCAAGCTGCAATAAACGATTGCCTTTTTTATTCTAGGTAAAGTAGTTTTTTTGGCAAATGAAATATAAATCAACGAATATGTAAATACGTATTATAATTATAAAAATACTAACTTGTTTAGTGTACATGTTTTATATGAAATAGAGGGCGTTTAGAATGTTCTCTTTAAAATATGATTGTTTGAAAGAATTTGTTTAAAGGGAACCCACTAGGGATGATAATAGGGATCTAATGATGCTAACACATTTCCATGGATGCTACACACGTATTAAACGTGACCTACTAAATTATCGTAACAAGGACGGGTTGCCATAAACAAAAACAAAACAAAAAATCCTCACCTGCCAACCTTATCACGCATATTTATGTGTATGATGTTTACTAAACAGATATTTCAAATCGTTCGGGCGTTGTACGTGCGAAAATACAGTCTTGTTTGTACGGCCATCACGCAATTTTACGCACCCTTGCCTATGTCGAATCTACCGGAGTATAACGAATAGCTAATGTTGCCCACATTTTCTTTTATGTGAAACATCTAATGTGAGTGAGATCGACTGTAAGTTTGCGCGTGTGGACAAAATAATTTCGCTGTTTCAATATTTTTTTTAACCTAGGTCTAAGTTTTGCAGAACCCATTATTTGAACGCCTTTTTTTAAGTGCAGAAAGTTTAACAAACTGAATCGTTCTTAATTTTCTTTTTTTTTTATACTATAGCGGGACAGACAAACAGACGGGTCACCTGATAATAAGTGACATCAGTAGTCCATGGACACCTATTGTACAACTCAAGAGTCGTAGGTGCGCTGCCCGATTTCGGTTATCACTTCCGGAATTTGGCCCCAAGGCTCATGAGAACGGCGGCTGCAATCTCTAGGTTACTGCCCAACTTAGGGGTGCCCGACGCCTCCTGTAGGAGACTCTACGTTGGAATCGTGCGGTCTATGGCCTTATACGGGGCCCCAATATGGGCGGAGCCTGGCGGCCCGCAATGTTGCATTACTGCGGCGACCGCAGTGGCGCAAGGAAGCTCTAGGAAAGAGTAGAGGGGGATGTGTTTAGTAGAAAGGGGAGACGGGGGCTTACTTCACAACCGGTTTTCCGTGGTATCGCACTTAATTGTATGGAATTATCTATCTAACGACTTTTAAAAGTATACAAATTGATTAGTACTTGTATTTCTTTCTACTTTTTTTAGAATAAATTCCAAACATTTGTTAAATTGGAATTCGCAATAAACACAGAGGGAATGTCTAATTTGGACGACAACACTAGGACTCGACGTGTTACTATGCCGTGTTGCCATCATTTACGCGTACACGTCATCACGGTGACGTGTTATTCGCTCATATAAAAATTTACGAGTGTACCCTACATGTAAAAATGTGTATAGATGGCGCTTTCTCCCTATATACACGTGAGGAATTACGTAAAGTGCAACCATTTGCAACATCCATTGAATCTACGTTTCAGTTGGCATTTTCTTGGCATGAAAATAATCGAAAGAGGTTCCAATGTTTTTGCAGTCATGTTATCTTGTACAGCCTAGTTTGAAAAGAAGTGTTCTACTTGTAATTAAAAAAAAAATATCTTTGTATTCCTTTTCTGGCCGCCTGAGTCTGACCGAAATTGTATCAAATGTACATACGTACAATCACGAGTATATCTATTGAGTATGGGGTATGCCTAATGTCTACTTCTTGGTAGGCTCTCTCGGTGGGGTACCCGGCACAGTACAATATATCAAAAGTATTTTTTTAAATTTAACGACATACTTACATATGTACATACATATACTCACGCCCATAGCCGTAAATAAAGCCTAAAACTTAAATTTGCCAATCATAATTTAGTAAAATTTTCGTAACAGAAGGAAACGCTTCGACTTTGTGATCAACAGTTTTCGTCTTTTGTATAGAATTATAGATGAAGAAAAAAGTAAATATATTGCAAAGTGTACTATTCATTTGTAAAACATTTCCAATCAGGTCATCAATGAAATAGATACTCGCTCGTTACGGGCCATGAGTCGCTATTGAACCATATGGAACAACTTGTCAATGGACTATGATTGAAACCAGATGAATCATTTAAATTTAAACTGTACTGTATTTAAATTTGCAATAATAAACATTGGATTTAAAACAAAATCTATTTTACAAATCTATTCATGATCGTTACTCAAATAGACGTTCTTTTTAAATTTTTCAATTAGGCATAATATTACAAATTAAGTTTAGTCTCAAATATTTAATAGAACAATAAACTATCCTGTGTCTGTCAGAGACATGAAATATATTGGTTTTTATATATCAATGGTTTCAGTACATGACGCTGAGAGATTGTTTTATTGAGACACTTAAAGTGAGTACTTCTTTTAAATTGTTTATGTTGTTTGGACATTAGCCAAAGTAACAGTATCGATTTGTTGCGCCATTTCCTCTTGCATACATACATAACTTTAGAGTCACAATAAGGAAAAAAGAATCGACGCAACAAAACCACAGAACATTAATTTAAAACGTCGCCGCCTTGCATTTGAATAAACCCACATTTTTCCACGCAAACTTATTTTTTTTTGTGCCGAAATGAACAGAAATAATTAACCAACGAATGCACCTGCTGAATAAAATAACACATTTGTGGAAAAATGGAGGTTAACTTTGATTCCAATCACGTATTCTATGCTTCAACTGTATATAACTGTACTTCAATGCAAGTTTCTACAATAAATAAGGCTTTTACGACCACTGTCTGAAGACGTTTTGCGCTTCCAAGTCTCTGCGCGTTATCGAGAGGGCTTAACCAAAACGGTGTGAGCATTCGGTCTGTGGTCTTTTTGTATTTATTCTACATTACTGGCATCTCTCATATTGACGACATAAAAGTGATTTTTTCGATAAGCTATTTTTTTTACTTATTATAATTCTATTTCTTTAATTAATTGATTGACTTTACTCAGATTACTATTTATCCGTTTTATCCGTTGACGCTATAAAATGCTAAGAGGCAATCTGTCATTTTCATAACGGCTGAACAGAATTAATAATATATTTCTAAATGTTATCCCAGCTATATAAGCTTTTTGATAAAAAAAAATGTAATGAATCAGATATATATATAAACAGATATTCCGCTGGGAACTATATTTCTATTATTATTATTTATCATTACTGTCTTTAAAAAAATGAATTGTAATAATTGGTATATGAGAAAGTGTGGGTAATTGGCATGTAGAATTTATTGATATTATTACATGGCAGAGGTAAAAATACTTTCTAAAAATGTATATTTGCCGAGAATAAACACTTTTCCCTTTTTTTTTTATTTCATACAGCTAAGATGCCGAGTGGTAATATCGCTAACAAGAGTTAATATCGTTAATCGCGTCCGCTGGCTGTTAGGACACATGCCCAAGGTGTACTTATAATGTGTCATGAATTAAACATATTCTCTGTACTGTGAGAATTGAAGTCGAAGTGTGATTGTGTTGAGTTTGTTGTTAGTTAAATGAACCTGATTCTTTCTGCGTTATTATTGTAAATTGTGTTGTTTACTAGGTCCACAATGCATTTTTATTGATATAAATTGATGTTGTTAGATTCAATGAATGATACTTTGTATTCATGTCTCTTACATCAGACGTTTGTTAGAGGTCGTTTTTATTAATTGGATATTTCATTAAGTTTTTACCTAGAACATAATTGACGTGTTCAGTATTACCTGAAAAAAGGAAATAAATCAATAATTACAACGAAATCTCATAGTCCTGCACTTTAAATTTGGTTAACAATCTTTCTAAGGTTTCGCAAAATTGTAAACTTAATGGCTCTGCCCAACCCTTAGGGGATAAAGGTGTGAGTGTATGTATGTGTGTAAAATAATAAATAATCTTTTCATTTCATTTGCTTTTTGCATATTTGTAAATTACGTAAAAGGCGATGCGCGCTATACATAATATTATGTCTAAACTGTATCAATTAGACGTGGTGTATAACTGTTAGTTATTCCCAAATAAATGAATAAATACCTATCCGGTATGTAAATCGTAAATTTATTTGAGTAATAGGTATTTTATAGGGTAGGTACCTTGCCATAGCTTTCTAGTTTGTACTCATTTCGACCAAATTATTATTTTTTTGTCGCTTAACATGCGATTTAAGTATTTATATTATAATGTATGTATTCTTCGAAAATATAGAAAGGAATGATGATTTTAACATTAATACCTGTTTCAGCCTGAACTGTCAATGTTGATTCCCTCCAGTTCGCTGCGTGTTACGTCAGTTACCTGTCACTCAATATTGACAAGTACGTCAACGCAATAATGACTTTGACAGCCAAATTTGCAACTCTGTCATATTTTTGAAAAGTAAAAAAAAACTATTTTCGTTCCATTTTCGATTTGGGCAGCATACTATTACAGAAAAAAACTTCTTTATAATGAAATGGAAAGTGTACTGGCATATTGTTGTATTTAACAGTTATTCCACATCTGGCTCCAAGCTTCGGTAATATTCAGACATGTAGACCAAACTAGTTAAAAGTAATTCTAGTTTCTCTCACTAGACGGTTGACCTCCAAAGTAAAAAAACAATATCATATGTAACCGGACGAGAACTAGCTCTCGACCTCGGAATTAGTGGTCTGACTAAAGACCGTTTGGCGACATCAGATTACGAAGGAAGGATAGCCTTGTACACACGATCAGGATGAATTTATGACTGTTAGTTTCATAATATCTTTATTTCTTTATTTCTTATTATTTATTTCTTCATTTCTTATTATTCTTATGATTGTTCATAATGTGTGATTAATTTATTTCTGATTAAATTATTTGATCTTTATACAAGACTAGCTATTGCACGCGGTTTTGCTCGTGTTAATGTATGTTTCTTGGCAATAAATGTTGGCATCCCTTACAAAAAGGTAAAAAGGGCACAATAAATACTGTTAGTATTTTACTTTTTACCATTGACAACGTGTATGAAAAATTGTATTTTTCAAGAAATTACACAAAATTATTTGAGCGTGAGAACAAACAAATTCCTTTCCCATTTCTATATATTTATAATAACCTTAGACATCTATAATTGTCTGATCCCAAAACTTGTGATCCCAAAAGTTGAACTTGTGGTTACAAGATACTGATAAACATACACTACATATACTAATTATATATTTCTAAATAAATATGTCCTAACAGCTCCACGCATGAAGATTTAATGTCTGCCAACGAAAATGCCGTCAGTCACCAAATTCTGAACCGCACCAATTTAATTTCATTATAGTTTATCAACGAACCGATAAGAAGATAAATAAAAACCACTAAACAATGATTTTTTCCGGATGAGAATCGAACCCTGAGCCGACCGACTGGCTTAGTAGTCAGGGTCTCTAATCACTAGACCAGATATTTTACCTTACCTGAAACTTCAAAGGTTCGAGGTTATTTGCTCGTATCGCAGTAGGATGTTTATTATTCGTAGACAGACGTGGTACTCTTCTGGCACACACGTTCTTCAATTAACTTTCAATAAAATAGCAATATATCCTACTGTACATAATGTTTCTCAAACTTTTTGAAAGTATTTGTTCGATTGTTTAGTTTATATTTAAGTACAACTTCAAAACACTGCCTTAAGACACAAATATCTAAAATTACATAACGTATTAATGAAGTAACTATATTAGCTACACTTACTTTTGTGTTTATGAAGTCCCGGAGACAATGACATGTCTCTTCTATCATAATTTTGTATTGTGTATGTACATAATTTGTTTAAACCATCTATTCATCATACGTCACGAATAGTTTAGATTTTTCCATTTTTGGTTTAAAGACGATTCAAAGATTTCAAAGCAATATTGTAAAGCACAGAAAGCAATTGCAATGTTACACTTTCGGTGACAACTTTCAAAGGCAGTATAAATGGCATAAAAATAAATGATCGTGAAATAACAACATATCGAATACCGGAAACTTTGTAATCGCCCCTCCTATATACATATATAATATATAGCGAGAGAAAAACGTATACGTAATTTTATCATTAGAGTAGAAAGTAATATGTATGGTGTCCCAAGCAATACAAGGTAGTGGATTTTTGTGTCAGTTTGTGATTACTAATTACACTACTCAACCATTTTTTGTTAAAAAATGTATTAGCAAGAAGAAAGAATGAAAGCATTTCTTCTAACATTTACAGGACAGCACATAATTGTTACAATGAAATAATAACCATGAGTACTTATAATGCCCTGTGCGATGCCTATCTCAGCATACTGCTGCAGCCGAGACTGCAGCGCTAGTGTTATGATACTCCGGTGTTTCTTTATTTTGGTTTAGTCTAGTGAGTAGAAGTCAATTTTTTTTCTTTAATTGTTTCTTGTACATCGTGATCAGCTACACTATTTTTTTTAGGTTTATGTATGTAATTATACTCAGTACAAAGAAAATCGAAACGTCTTGACAGTATAAATTTCAAAGTTAGAAAAGTAAACTAAACTCAACGGCGGCATCAGCGTCCGGTTACCGTATCCGATACACTCATGCAATATCCGCCTGACTAACATTAGACAAAGCGTATGTTTATTCTAGGTAGTTTAATAGTCATTTTAATTAGAATTTTATCAATATTCATTAACGCAGTTTTCCATTTTACCTTTGCTTTCAATTGGATTAATTGATATTCTCAAAGATGTAACTCTTTGAACAGTTTAAATTTCATGAATTTAGTGCTCGTTGCATTTAATTTTGGCGATGAAAATAAATGGCGCCATATAATTGACTATTTTAAGCTGTATTTTTATCCCCTAACTTTCAACTTTACAGGTATTGTCTTTGTAAATAACATAAGTGCGACCGATCATTCAAATAAGGCACTTTTTTATTATTGACCGATGGCGGACATACACAAAACGCGAAAATTGCATCAAATTGAGAATCTCCAGAATCCTTTTTCCAGCACGTAAAAACAGAAATACTTGCTAGTATCATTAACGCCTTGTCGAAGAAGGTTTGAGAAATTCGGTCGTGTTTTTTTACTATCCTAAGTCACTACTATAAATTACTCAATCTCATTACTTTCGATTCGGAAATCAATATAAAAGGTTAGGCCTCGTTACATTAAAATGTTAATTCAGTCGGCATTAAAATTGAAATGACTTGGTAAGCTAACAAGATCCATCAAACATGACCCAGATTGGTTTGATTCCGTATCTTTATTGCTTCAGCTCACTACTTCGATTCGTTTCCGAGAAACATTTAGTTTCTAAGAAGCACTTGCACTCTAGATTTTTGTTGCGATAGATGCAAAACTAAACTACTAACTATTAAAGGCAAATCATTATTTTTGTGGCAAGTGTTCCTTTCTGAGCATCTTATTTAGAATTTTACTGTCAAAACTTCCGGGTACATTAAAATATTAAATTAGCTAAGAGGATAGATAGAAGTAGGTGGCAGAAGTGTAAGCATGATTCTATCCTCCTCCCACTTAAGATCCTCAATATTTTGTAAAAGTATTTTAACATTTCATTCACGGCGTACATTTACACCTTATAAGCTTTATGCACTTATTGTACAGTGCATAAAGCTTAAATTAATAAATACAATATAAATCCGTGAGATGGGCAGTTTATTGAGTGCTTCTTCAGTAGTACAGGTTGAGCATCGCTGTGGTTATCATGTGATCGATCGGAATGATTGATCAGCTCACGTGCAGCAGTCCGTGTGGTCTGTTATGTTGCAATACTTTGATATTAAAAATATTGCAGACTTATTGATTGATGTACGGGTTATTATTATGATGTTAGCTCACATATGTTCTAAAACAGCTGTAGGGAAGTAGCCTCTCTAATAAATAACGAACAATATAATTACTTCACTCATTTAACATATCATGTATTCCCTGTTTAAAACAAGTCACGTCACGGTTATAAAATGATTAATTACATTTTTCTACTCAATTAGGTATAAATTAGCTATTTACCTACTCATTCCATAAATTGATATGTGTAAAAATTATATTCTTTTAATTTGTAAGAATTGGGTAATTTGGCTCAAAGGTTTTAATTCAATGAAAATTTTAATTTAATTTTTTTTTAGTTTATTTTGAATAAGACAATTTTTTACTTTAAATAACTTAGTTAGTTAGTTTTAGTTATATTTTAGTTATAAAGACCAACCTTAAAGATAGAAACTTACTTCATAAGTTAAGGTAATTCTTAAGTTAATTGATGTTGATGTTATTATTCATATTTAATAATATTGTGATTGAAAGGAAAGGATTGGACAGGACAGGACAGAAGATAAATAATTATATCTTAAGTCGTAAACTAATTACGACTGAAGATAAAATTATTTATCTTCTGTACGATATCTAGAAACGATAAATTATTCCGTTTTGCTTTCCTAGTTATGACTACAGTAGCATGGTATGCATATACGTATTATATATTATTTACAAATCCTGATGTTATCTAAAGTGTCTAAATAATGAAAAACTATTTGTTGTAAAAGATAACAAAAAGACAGCATCAATCGCAAACTAACATCGTCAGTTGGTGGGTTCGAATTTAGAATGCAAAATGTACATCAAAAATAATAATTTATAAGATAATTCCGTGCAGAAACGTGAGCGTATCGTTTTTTTTTACAGATAAAAAATTTTGTCACCGCGTATTCAATTTCGCGCAATGGCATACAAAATGGCTTTGTAAAAAAAAAAAAAAATCAGTGCGTAATAGGAATCATAACGAAACGAGAAATGGGTTTTGGTACACGCAAGTGGTAAAAAAATGCAGTAATTAACGTTCTGTGTTGCCAGATTTACTCACTGGTGGGATTAGTTGCTGATATAGATATATTTTGCTTTTATATCTACTTTTAAAATATCCCAATTTTTAGGTTTATGATATTCTATAAACTCTTAAGTCATTTATTATACCGTTTGAGGAAATCTTTACAAAATGCGACCCCTTGTCGAATTTAATTTAATATTCTATTGAAATTTATACAGACTCCGTCTAGAAGTCTAGACTAACTACGTTGTACTTAGGGTGAATAAAGGGTGAAGTTACTCCCGGGTATTTAACAAAGAAACCTGTATCTTTTTCCATCCTACACATGAATTAACATGTATTGTATGTGTCGAATTAAAATATCATGTCATTCTTTTGTTCACTGCATTTTGGAACGCTCTGGGATGGTGTCCAGAGAATTTGGTTTCTCCAGAGTTGTTACTTTTGTAGTTCTTCCATTCATTTTGCATTTTGAGCAGTATCTTGTTGTTGTGTTTTATCGTTTCGCTGTTAAATATTAGTTTTAATTTTTTAATAGCCGGTTTTACAAGATTCAGTTGTGCGAGAGCGAGTGAGAGAGAGTAACGGAAAGCCAAACTAGCCTCTCTCCCCCCATCACCCTAAAAGGTGGGCGGTGCACTTGCAACTCGAGTTGGAGATGTCCATGGGTGGCAATTGTCACTTACTATCAAGTGACCCGTTTACTCGTTTGTCCCCCTACGCAATAAAAAATATATTTATATGTATATACTTTCTCATACTCTTGAGCACCCATTACTTGAGTATCTGACTTTAAAAATGTGGAGGTTCTCAATTCGATTGATTTATTGTGTATGTTATGTGATACTTTGCACAAAGGCAAATTTGGTTTCGTATTTTATTCTGATTTCGTACAATACAGGTAATTTATACCTATATTATAGTATAGTATAGTATTTCGTAAAATATAGTTCTTCGTACGAAGAACTACTAAAGTTTAAAAAAACCCCTACAAAAAAAATGCTTATAGTTCAAGGAGCAACCCTTAAAAAGTAAAAAATAGATACCTGCTGTGAGTTTTCAAAGAGTTGGGTTCTCTGGAGACCATTCTGGTTGCAGCATCAGGTCAAAGTTATCAATTAATTGTCATTTGAAGATTATTCTGGCACGCGTGAAGCACTTAATCGAGGAATCATACGCCAAAAATGCCTTACATCATTTTGGATAAGAGATGATACTCTTACACTGCTGGACCGATATTAACCGAACATAGCTAAGAACCACCGCATGGAATCAAGCTTTCAAATGAAAAACACCGTAACGAAATAGGTCCATCCGTTTGAGAGCTACGATGCCACAGACAGACACACACACTCTCCCCTCTTTTTGCGTCGGGGGTTAAAAAGCACCAAATATCGTCTTGTGTCTTTCCGTGCTTTGTAGTCTTTACGTGCTTTGTAATATACTTAATGACTTCCAGAATAACAGTTTGATTTCGTTGACACAAGATTAATCAATTTGAAACGTAACATTTAAAATATGATCTTTACATTACACTTTCAATCATATCCTATTGATTACAGAAGTAAATTAATTCAATTTTATACTAATTTGTAGTCAAAGCTGTAAATAGTTAAACGAACTTACTTTATCATTGCACGTTATTAATCTAAGAAGCGTTAAGCTATTGCATGGCTACTTAACAACCCATGAATTCCGGATTGTGATTAAAATATGTATATAATTTATAAGTCATAAAGGCGGTTTCAATAACAATTTCCATATAAAATAAATATACGACATCTCGATAGGGTCACCCTGCACTTGAGTTACACCAACTGTGGTTTGAGGTTTAACACTCGCTGTTTATTTTGATTAGGTATATAATACTCTGAAATCGATACCTTTTAGTTCGATTCTGTTTAGTTTTTTAATGTGATAATAATAAGATTATAAAGTTTTTATGGGCTGGTAATCATCAGGAAATGTATTGAGGTGGCTTTAATATGTTTTTAATGCCCGTATATAATACTCGAATGTAAAACAGTATTTTTTTAAATCTTTTGACATATTCAGTTAGCTAGTAGTCAGTTAGTAGTAGACTAAAATTAACAAACATATCACGCGTCTAAAATTTGAAGTGCATCACTTCAAATTTTAGACGCGTGATATGTTTGTTAATTTTAGTACTAGTTTCTTTAATAGTTTAGGTATAACTTTTACTATTATTAAAGTTCAAGCTTGTGAGTTTTACTCAAACTACTCTACTGAGGAGATTATGATAAAACTTTTTGGGAATTGAATTAAAACAAGTAAGTCGAAACACTCGGGACAGCTATCACGATGTACATTACATAATAAAGTTTATGTAACACATGTACATCGTGATAGCTGTCCAGATATTATATAAGATATTATCAGGGAACTCTTACTACTACTATTTATGAGTACCAAAACAATAAAATAGCACCTCCACTAATGTCTTCCTAGATGGACAATAAAATAAATACTAATACATATTAAGTTACTACGTAAGGGAATTATGCGCGGTCGTGAATAATGAACAACACAACTAAAACCAATTTCAAGTTTCTAACTCTATCTAGAATACGAATGGTAATAAAACATAGCCTATTTCCCTCTGCTAAATTAGAATATTACTGACAACAGTAAGGTAGGGAAAACATTGAATAATTTTCTCGTCTATATCCACCGGTTATAATACTGGTTATCCCGCTCAAAGTGGACCTTGCCTCTGTAACCTATAAAGAGGAATAATTAGAATTTATTTGCATCTTTAATCTACCTATATCTAGTTTAATGTATTCATTCTAGGGATTGGTGATTGCGGACTTTCCTGTGAATTTCTTTGGTGAAAGTAATGATTAAGTAGACTTATCAAAGCTTTACTTTGTGCAAAACTGTAGGAAGACGACTAGTCTTTGTGCAGTTTACAAGATTTAAAAGATTTCAAAGTTTGTTGATCTAAGTAGATATTTTGGTAAGATTTGTTACGAAGGCTTATCTTAAATTTTGTAGGTACCCATTAATTTACTTACTTATTTTTTTATATCATCTTTCCTGTTTGGTCTAGCAGTTAGAGATCCTGACGGCTAAGCCAGCGGACGTGGGTTCGATTCAGTAGGCAGAGGCGTCTCAAACGTCCAAATTTTTGCCAACAATAATTTAGTTCCATTTAGGTAATAGGCGAAAAGCCCATTGCCGACATCGGGGAAATTTCGGGATTATATGGAGAAATTGGGAGTACATATAATCAAAGGGTAAGAGTGAATAGAATGTGTGTGTGTTGTTATACGGATAGTTATAGAGTTCAAGCAATAGCTCAAGTAAGTCAGGGTCACATACCTATAACTCGAAATGGCTGGTGCGGAAAGTGCAACCCCTTAACTTAAAATTTGTGTTGCACAAATGTTGTATTGTCCCGAGTCTGGGGATTATTTGCGGCCCGCTACAGAAATCACTTCTGATACGGGAGTATTCTGCTAGCCTGTTGGTCTAATGGTTAGTGACCCCGACTGCAGAGCCAGAGGTCGTGGGTTTGACTCCCACTCAGGACAAATATTTGTGTGATGAGGATGATCATTTGTTAGGTCTGGGTGTAGTTTCTATTTATTTTATGTATGTATTTAGAAGTATATAAGTATATTTATCAGCCGTCTGGTTACTATAGTACAAGCTCTACTTGTAGTAAGTTTGAGACCAGACGGCCTTGTGTTAGATGTGTCAAGTTATTATTATTCTTTAAAGAAAAAATATGAGATATTCTTAAATTAAGTATTAATACACAGCAGATTGCAATCATTGCAATATTAGTTTGTTACATTATTAACACGCTTTTGCTATATATTTGATTTCATGTGTTAGGAATGTCGGTGATGTAAGATCCCAAGAAAACCAGTTCTGTGATAAACCGGACTGGGATGGGTGTTGTGCATTTTAATAAAATTAGTTGCAATGTTCTTTAAAACAGGTTTCTAGATTGCGGAAAATATACTTAAATACCTTCATACGAGTATTTAAAACAAAAAACGCATCAATTGCATTCGTAGTGCATCCTATAGTGGAATGTGCAGAAAAAATACTGACTGATGACAATGTTTAAAAAAAAAACAGGTGAAGTGGTTGCCTGACTCACGATCTCAGGGTACCGTAAGCAAGCAAACTTCTATGTTGATTTTTTTTTTATTCCTTTTCGAAAATCTTGCTTCTTTCCTAAGTTCGTGGTTCTATGTAAACGCACGGTTTTGATTTATCTGCGATTTTATATTTGAAATGTTTTAATTAGACTATCTGACCACCGAAGTCAGACTAGTTTTTTTGTTTATTTTATTATTCAACTTTGTTTGATTTAAGATTGATAACCTCCTTTTTTATTTCGGATAAAAATATGAGACTGTTATTCTCATTTCCGAAATCATTCAACCCTACCCGGGTAGTAAAAAAAAAAAAGAATATTAGTACTTTGGGTAATATATTTTTGTGATTATTTTTGTAACAATTTCAACATGTTGTTTCAGGTCAGTAGATTACTTCAGAATAAAAAAGTTACCTTGCTTCAGCTGTAAGTATTCTTCGATTTTTTATGACTGCTTCAAAAAGTCAGTAGCGCGTATCACTAAATGCTTTTTATGGCGTTGCAACACAAATTGAAATTCTAAGAAACGATCAGACGAAGAGAACGATTAACAAAAACCTGTCATTGTACTGTTTAGTGTTGCAAATTATTTCTATTTTTATTTATATCTGGTATACTTTGTATGGCTGATCTAAGTTTTTAGATAGATTTCATTTTTAAAAGATTTTTTAAGTTACAACGTGCAGTTCTGTCACTTTTTCCCGCTGTGCTAATTTTGTTTATGTATCTATCTTGCTTGACAGTTTAAATATTACATTTTGTTTTTTAAAGTTACTTGTGTAATTTTTTAAATAAATAACTAAACTCAGATTTTTGTATTGACATTTACTATGCAAAGTTTGTTTTCCAAAATTTGACATTGGTCTAACCTTGACTAATAGTACATTTCTTGGAAATGGCGTATATTGTAAATAACAAGTGGGTTTTAACCACCGACCAATCATCGCCTTTGACAAATGTGTCAATTGCTGGGCCCGGATGGTGGGTAGGGTTGCCATGTTAGACAAATTGCGTATGTCAAGCCTGACGGGCGCTCTCTAGTGACCTTAAATGGATATAGTTTATATTCGAATACGTAAAGGGCTGCCTGTTATAAGATTAGAAGCTCTAATTTTTTTTTACTTAAGTTTTTTGCGGTGTAGCAAAGTTTAACTGCTACTTGAAAACGTGTCATTTAGTAACAGACTATGACTGGCCTCATGGTGTGGTCGTGGGCTCGATTTCTGATTTTTGGGCTTGTTTGTCAAGTCAAACTTAAAAAGATCTCTGTAAAAGAACTACTATACTACCTTATATTATTAGTTCGTTAGCTATTAAGTAATTTTATCCCCAATAATCTTTTTAAAGTAATTGTCGTTTAATAGTAAAACAGCATCATCTGTCTAGGGATAGGCAAAATTATGATGTTTTTCTATCGTTTCTATAATGTTATTCGTGACAGCCCTACCGGAACTCAATCATCAGGGCTGTCAAACTGTACACGGGTGGTTTATTATGAGACGGATGTGTCAAATAGAGAGAACACAGTTCACACATTTGGACCAAACATTCATAGTTGAATTGTTTTAATTTGTCGCATTTGAATCTGCCACCCCTAATTATACGTTAATATTAATTGTTACTTGTTAGGCTTTATTTATGCTCATATGAAAATTTTTAGTGCTTCTATTTATTTTAAATATACTGTGATGGATTATTTAAGATTGCGATTATTGTATATAACCAAGATAGACACTTTTAGAGTAGTTAGACGAGAGAGTAGACTTTTTTAGGGTAAAGAAAAATGTGCCGGTATCAGTTAATAACGCCTGCCATATCCCCCTCTTCTCGCCAACTACTCTTACCCATCTCCTCACTCCCCCTCTCTTCTTTCCCCTCTCTTCGTCCACCTCGTCCTATCTATGGTGGATGTCACTTATCATCAGGGACCCGTCTGTTCATCTATCCCCCTATATTATATTTAAAAAAAAAACAAACAGAAAAGTAGTCAATTGGCCAAATATATAAAATGAATAATATATACACTGTATAGCCTCTCGCCTGTATTTTCGAAGGGGTCGGCAGACGGGTAGTTAACGCCCATATTTTGCCGATTAAATTTTAGGCCCATTTATATAATAGGAGACAAGTCTATTGCCGTCATTCGTGCAATTTTGGGAATTAGATGGTAAAAATTGGAGTATATAGACAGGAAGGGGAGGATAGAAATTGAAGTATATGGATATTGCTTATAAAGATGGGTTGGGGAATGTCAGCAATAGCTAAAGTAAATTCGGGTCTTATACCTGTACATATGACCTGTCTGGTGCCGGTACTCTAATTATAAAGAAGAAGAAAGATTTATTATATAAGTATATAAGTAATAATATACATATGTACATATATGTATAAACTTAGAAGGATTTTTTTTACGCCATGTCCCGCACTAGGATTAATTCCTGTGTCGCGGGGGACTTTACTAACATTGAAACAACGGTTACAAAGAACACCCAGACTCAGTACAACAATTTGAGGATTACACAAAGTGTTGTCCCTTGCGGGGATCGAACCCACAACACTCGGCGCGGCAGTGTAGTGGCGAGGTGACAACTTAAACCGCTACGCCATTCATGCAGGATTTGTGTTTATTTTAGTCAGTTTTTTGTTTGTTTTTGTAACTATAATACTGAATAATTTGAATTATTAAAACCAGTATTATTATTTATAATGGATAGAGTAATTGATCCCCACATTCATATGTAATTGATCCCCATATACTTAGTCACATTTAACACACAATCTCTATTCAAATTGAAACCTTAACTCATCACTATAAAATATGTTATCATAAGACTCATTCAACTTAACAGTTTCACTGTATTTTTTCTATAGATTCTTATTGCCACCATAGGGTATTAGTTTAGTGAGTTAGTAAAACGTTATTCTTATAGGCGACGTGTACGTGCTGTAGAATTGATCTAGGGGTTTTTAAAAACCATCACTTTTGTTAAAAGGCTTTTAAGTTTGACACGCAATAACCATAGAATGCTACAAGTATTAGTTTTTTAAATACTGGTAAGAACAAGCTTTACACACCTCTAATACATTATGACAGGGTACGACATATTGATGCTTGAATTGGAGGTCGACAACCGGCCGACCACCCGCCTTACTGACGAAACGGCACTTGCCTTGCTTAAGTACGTATGGGCCTGTTGAACCAGACTAATACCACGGCCTCACAAAAAACCTTTGGTAAAGCAATGCTTGTGTTACCGAGTAAGTGAGGTTACCACATGCCCAAGGCCCCTCTCCTCTTTCCCGTCCCCTATTTGAGTGTGAGTTACTGGTGTCCATAGGTCACTTCCCATCAGGTGACCCGCCTGATTGTTTGCCTCTTATACCATAAAAAAACCTTTTAACTAACTCTAAGCTGAACCGACTACAGACATCGGTCAGCCAAAAGCCATGTATTGGTCTGTGACAGTACCATAAAAGAAAAATATGCTACAATTTTGCTTCATAAGAACTTTTCAAGATTTCGATTATTTTTCTTTTAGCAAAGCATTAAGCCATTCAATTTTATTCTGCTTTTTTTATAATATAGTGGGATAGACGAATAGATGGGTCGGATGGTAAGTGAGTCGTAAGTGCGATACGGGGAGGGGAAAGAAGAGATGGGAGAGAGGAAAGAGTAGAGGGGGAATTGGGAAGCCATGAATCTGAATATACTCAAAATGTTCCCATCTGTATTTTCCATATATCCTGTTTTTTTTTATGCGATAGGGGGCAAACGAGCAAACTGGTAAGTTGACGGTAATAGGTTTGGTTACTTGGTATAATTATGCTAGTTTAAGCAAATTAAACTGGCAAAACGTAGGTGTTTAAAACGGCGTGTGTGTATGTATGTGTGAGTATATGTATGTACATATGTAATATGGTAACAAGAAACATTCCCACAAGGAAATCTATCAGTCGTGAATACATATAATAGTATATGAAGTTGACGGGTGTTATTGTTTGGTATCTACGTATGTACTCCGGCGCCGTGTAGCTCCCGTCACGGCAGACAACACATCGTCTCACTGATTCAATAATATCTGCATGACAGGGAAAACATTCGCGGAACATGGCGGTTCTGTTAGTCGTACATTTTATGATTTGTTTGAAGCGTGTTGTTTTGGGGTTGCTGCAAATATTTGTAACTTTTTTCGGGCATGGGCATTAATATAATACAAAACACTTGTCACAGATTGTTTTTACATAAACAACAACATAAAACTAATGATGAGGATGACTCTAGAGATTTTTTTATATCTTAATCGCCTAGCAGTGTATTAAGTTTTCGTTTTTTATAACTTAATATTTTTCACATGTGATTTTCATCCCAAGTGCTCCAACGCTTAAAATATATATGATGTGCTTCAAGATTACTTATACATATACATCGAGTATATTTTTATTCAAATTTAGATGAACACGTAGTTAGCAAGTCGTTACCGAATGTCTAAAATAAGTCTGTTCGTGTTTACATCATTACTATATTCTAAATATCTCTTTAAAATCTTTGGAGATCACTAATGACATTATAATTGATCCTTTTTATTTGAAACTGAAATTATGTTAAATTGTGTAAAAAAAAATCATTTATTGCGCTTATAGATCTGGCATACAGATGTCAGATTATGTATGTATTTAATTATCCGCTTACCGACATCGACGGAATATAAGGATAGAAAGCAGAACTTAACTAACAAGAGAAAGCGGTAATTGCATGAAACTGTCCTTAACGAAATTGCTTAGTGTTCTTATCTAGATCGCATATCATAGACAAAGACTCGTTATCATTATCATACAATGTTTACTAGTCAATCTCTTAAACAATGTTAGTCCGTAGTTTATACTGTACTAAAACACATTTACATACAACATTTAGGAGTTATTCATAAATCTATTTAGTCTTTTTCAGATTTTAAAGACAGCATATGATTTGATTATTACCAGAGTTATAGAAGTGAAGTCAGTTACAATAATTGTTATGCTGCGGTCACAAAGCTAAAAAAGAACGAGTAGCACATCTCGTACCTGTATTGCGTGTTGTGGATTTCCGCATAATTATCTCTTAAGGCCGATAGCTATTTTGCTTGTGGTAGAGCCATGCTTAGGCACGAATGGGCCGGCTCGACCGGTGCGATACCACGGCCTCACACAAAACCGGTTGTGAAGTAACGCTTGCGTTGCATTTCCCCGAATTGAGTGAGGTTTCCGGAGGCCCAATTCCCCCTCCCCCCTTTTCTCTCCCCTCTTCTCCTTTCTCCATTTTACCATCTCCTCATCCCTCCTCTCTTCTTTCCACTCCCTGCATTCCCCATCCCTCATCACCCTCAAAGGCGGGCAGCGCACTTGAGTTGCAAGGGTCCATGGACGGCGGTGTCACTTACCATCAGGTGACTCGTCTGTTCGTCTGTCCCCCTATAGTATAAAAAAAAAAAAAAAAAAACACTTTCCTGTTTTTGTGCTCCGGTGATTATACTTTTGTTCTACCCCCATTGACGTTTACTGTAACAGCTCCTTACTTAACACAGTGTAACGGTGTATACATACACCTTGCTGTATCACTGCTTGAATATTATTGAAATTTTTAAATAGCGAATCTTTTATGCAATACATATGCATCTCCGTTATAAGGTATGCAGTGAAGGGCTGAGATAATGTTAAACATGTTTCTTTTTTGTCTATATTAACTTGCGCATCCGCACACGGAATCAGCCAGTTCGAGTTATAGGTATGCGCTCCTGACTTGTTTGAGCTATTGCTTATACTCTACAATTCATCTGTATAATCAATTTCTTTTTTCTTCACTGTCTAGCCTCCATTATTCCAAATTTTCTCATCTAATCCTCAAAAGTATTCCGATGATTATAATAGGCTTGCCCCCTATTAGTATTACAACGATTTTTTAAATATCAGCGTTTCAAGTTCGGTCAGTCGTTAAGTTCAATTAGTTATTTTTAACCCAATATTTAGTTTATTAGAAACCTTGTTGAATTTTTGAACACCGGTGGTAGAGCCATGCTTAGGCACGAATGGGCCGGCTCGACCGGTGCGATACTACGGTCTCACAAAAAACCGGTTGTGAAGTAACGCTTGCGTTGCATTTCCCCGAAATGAGTGAGGTCCAACTCCCCCCTCCCCTTTCCTCTCCCCTCATCTCCTTTCTCCTCATCCTCCCTCTTTTCTTTCCGCTCCCTGCATCCCCCATCCCTCATCACCCTCAAAGGCGGTCAGCGCACTTGCGGCTCTTGAGATGCGGGTGTCCATGGACGGCGGTTGTCACTTACCATCAGGTCTGTTCCGTCTGTTCGTCTGTCCCCCTATAGTATAAAAAAAAAAGTTTCTCAGTCGTTAAAAAAGTACCTATTATATATGTACCTGTTATAAGTTCTATGTATTATTATATATAAAACACTAAAAGGTTAACCACTATGCGTCAGACATGAAATATAGACTTAGCAACGTGTTAATAAAAATATAGACAAAGGTAACTAACTACAAATGTCTCCATAAAACAAACTTAAAACTTTACAACTTTCATATCCCGGACATGCCCGCTGCTTCTAGTAGACCTCCACAAAAGGACGTTGACAGACTTCCTAGTCCATAACATATTTCATCTTCTCTTTCTTTAACTGAGAAGATGTATAAGCGTGAAAAGGACAGAAAGAATGCACCGAGACACTTGCTTGTAATGCGAGTATCGTTAGATGAAACTTTGTTTCTTTGTTAAAAACAATTACTATGTACGATACCTGACGTACTTAATATATTGTTGAACTTTATCACGTAACTGTTATCTGGTCCATTGAACAATGTACTTTAAAGTGTTGACATAAGAAATAAAACAAACATTTGTATATATGCTTACGCCTTATTGCCGTCCAGGGTAGAGAAGATAGAACGCCATTTGCCACGATCTTGGCACATATCTTTCGCTTCTGCCACATTCATCAGTCCTTTGCACACTCGTCTGGTACGGGTGCTTTTAAATTAAATCAAAATAATAATTTGATTTCAATTAGATATATAATTATTCAAATGTTTTAAAGAGTGGGTTTATGTGTAAGGAAAGGTTGTCAGGACTTATATAATAGAATACATTTTATTTTCATGACGGGGTTCAGGATAATTCAGAGCAAGAAGTTGTAGTCAGAAGTACAATTTAACTTTGGTAGGTATACATACTGACATACATACACATACATACATACACTCAAGGTTATATCCACGAAAGGGTAGACAGACCTGTCTTAAACGCCCACTTTTTGCCAACTTTATTTTTGGAAGTCAATGAGACTAAATTATTTTAGCCCGACTCACGTAATAATGTGCATGCCTATTGCCGTCTTCCGGGCCCCGTATGACTGTATATATTCTGTGCAATAAGTAACAGTTCGATCCCTGACATACTGACTTCGCTTATTTTATATAACTACATACAATTTCAAACAGTGCTCTATATTGTATGCTTCAGACGGATGTAAAATAAACCAAGCCTCACTATAGCTCTCACGATATTAATCAGTTTTAACAATTGGGCACACCTCACTTTAAATTAAGTGAAATAAATAAAATTACCAAATAAAGTTCACCACCACGATTATCCATTTATTGAAATTGATTATGGAATAAAACAAACATCCAGTAACAAAGACATTACAATCATAAAAGGAATAATAATATACGTGTGTTCGAACACAGAAATGTCACGGTTAACCACTATTAACCAGTTGTCATAACTTTGGTATTATAGACATTTTGTGTTATTGTCGTGCTGGGATAATCAATTAAGGCTATACCTTATATAATCTATTATCCTGTACTCTACACTATACTCTTCGCATCGCTTACTGTTTTAGAGACCATTACAAGTTGCTTTTGGCTTAGACAGATATCAAACACATTTCTGATTCTTTGAATCCTTGCATTTTATGAAATGATATAACCAGTAATATTAGGTCTCGTTTAGGGTTAAACGAAATATGAATAAAACTCATATATAGGTTATGCTTCTTTGAAACATTGTTAGGCGGAAGAGTAACTATTTTCTTATTTCTTACCACGTTTCTAATCATTACATAGATTAGTGAAATATCACATTAAAAAATAGCTTTTGAGTACTTCTTAAACATCTTAATCATTTTTTGAAGTAGATATCTTGCAAAAATACATTTGTGTAGGTACTCTCCGACAGACATTTTTTTTTCTTATAATGTTAAAATATTTAGGTAATGAGATAGAATACATTTTTTTATTAATATTCGTGTAACAAGCTTCATAAATACGATCTACATAGAAGCTCACCCCAACACAAAACAATATAAGAACGTTATCACGTATATCGTCTCACTAAAGTGTTCGAGACGATATAAACAGCGGTGTTTGTCAGTGAAACGCTCGTCGTGACCTCACGAGCCGTCACACTCTTCAATGTTTCTAAGCGATAATATAACGACATGCTTTTTAATATAACCTATATTTTATTACACGTCATGAGTCGTAGCGGGTCAAAAAGTACATGTTTTTAATATATACGCTCTCCGATAAAGAGAAAAGCCCTTCGGGATGGAGAAGAAAGACGGGAAGGAGTAAATTCCCCTCGATGGCCGAGTGAGGATTAACAAATGTTTAAGAATCAAGTTAATAGAATCACCAGAGTTCTTTGCTACGCTATGATTCTGGTATTGTATATTGGTTAAGTTGCAAGTTATTAAACTTGGTTGCCCGTAAACTAACGAATAGAGAGACAGAAATTGTTCTGGAATAGAAACAAGAAACCGTGTATGTATTTCTGTAACTCAAGTTATCTGCCTCAACCAGGGGAACCTAAGGAAAGGTCGTAATGCCATTTTATTTTCTTAATCAGTTGACGGTCATAATTGTCTAAAGACTATTCTGCAACGTTTTTAAAATTAAACCACATATTTCCACTTGACAGGAGAAGCAACGATAATATGCTATTTGCGACGCGCAACACGGTGCCACTTTCACTTACAAGTGTTTAGCTCAGTCCTGATACAATTTTGTGCCACACGAGATAGCCCAAGAGAAAAATCCAACTAGAGTATGTTGTGTAAGTAACGAGAAGTTTAGAATAAAAGAGTGCTATTTACATCACGTTTCTGATATTACGCGTCTAAACTGTATTCGGTTTTAGAGTAAAGATTCAGTATTGCAGCTGATTTTTAGGTAATGTTTTTAGAAGCTCCGTGCGTACAATCTTTTAAAGACGAATAATGACCTTGTCGGATTACATTTGTACAATATTTTTCGCATATGTGGTCGTATTCACTGAAATATAAGTATCATAATAATCCATAATTTTCCATTTTTCATACACAAATGATAAACGCCTAACTGTTATATGATTTTTTAATATTACTTTTTACGATAGAAAAATTCTTGTAAACTCCGCTATTATAATATTACCCTAGCTTTAAGTGCATCTTTTGTGGCCGCAAGCAATTCAGAAAATGTTATGACACGTACTATTTTACAACTTAATTGCCTATACTTGTAATGTACAATGAATTTCATCAGTTTCATGGGCCTATTTAATGTTATGTGATCGTTTCGTGAACTTGATTGAAGTTAGAGTTTTATTATCCATTCAATGGATGGTAACATGGAATTTACAAAATGATTTTATGTTGGTACCTGATAGAAATGTACCGCTATAGAGCCTTTAAAATCCATGATATTAGTTTGAATACTACTAGTTTTGTCAAAATACAGTAAAAAGAACCGGATAAAAGGTGCAATACAAATTGGAGTATTTTTTTTGTCAATTTTTATTTAATAATAAAATAAGAATGCCAAGAGTATCTGCCCTGGCAACTAATGTGACGATTGCATGTACGGTTTGGGTGCACCACTGATATTATCCTTGTCTGTGTAGTTAATCTAATATAAAGGCCTTTATTATTTATTTAAGGCCTAAATTCTTTATTACACTTATACATGTAATAAGAGTCAGTTAAAGGGCTCGGATCGAAGCACCAGCCAGTTCGAGTTACAGGTATGTGACCCAGACTTACTTGAGCTATTGCAAATACTCCCCTATCCATCTGTATAAGTAATATACCTTTCTATCGTCCCTTTCCTGCTTTTAAGCAATTCACTCCACTTTCTATCCTCTATAACCCTTTCCATATACTCAAAATTTTCTCATATAATTGCCAAATGTGCCCGAATAACATTGCCCCTTATTAGATGAATGGGATTAAATTGTGTAAGCGCTAATTATGCATCTGCCTACCCCACTGAGGATACAGGCGTGTGTAAATACTATGTTATTATCATATAAAATGAAAATGAAGTAGCCCAGTGACTTTCCCTCAATGCACCATGTCCATACAATTGGTCTCGCTCTTCAACTAACCAGCTTTCCTATTTCATCGTAAACTAAAGCAAAATACTACTTTCGTTTAGAAAAGAGACGTTCCAATGGTAGACAATAATCTAAATAGGTATATGTGAAAATCAACAACATTTCAGAGTTATAGTGTTGTATCACACGTACATACATCTCTCTCTACTCTCGTACATATCTCTAACGGAATAATCTCTAAATTAATGTTTCCTAGATCTGAAGTCACCCAACTAACGGAGCACCTATCATTCGGAAGACCGCAGTTAATCCTTTCTTTACTTTACACGTCTGCCGCAAAGGAGGTGTAACACTTGAAGTGTTCATGTATATATTATGTATTTTGACTGCACGGATGGTGTAGCGGTTTAAGTGGTCACCTCGCCACTACGCTGCTACGCCGAGTGTTGTGGGTTCGATCCCCACAGGGGACAACACTTTGTGTAATCTTCAAATTGTTGTTTTGAGTCTGGGTGTTATTTGTGTCCGTTGTTTGAATGTTTGTAAAGTCCCCCGCGACACAGGAATTAATTCTAGTGCGGGAGTTGTTTAAAAAAAAAAATTTTAGTTTATTTATTCCACCATGACTTCTCATTCTTAGATGTATGGGTGTCGTAGGAATAATTTTATCATCCCGAGTAGCCCTGGCTGCTACTATATATATTTAAAGATTTTTTTTTTATTAGAGTAGTTTTGTTTTAAATAATATAAAAAATTTGAACTTATTGTTTTTGAGTATGCTCGTTAGAGCTCAGTCTGGTTAGCGGAATTCTCGTCACACTCTATAAAACGAATGTATGTACATACCTACCCACGGTACCCATGTTATAGTATGACGATTTTTGCCGATTGTTCGTCAGCTCTTTAACCCACCCGACTAAGTAGAACTTGATTCGATTTTGCTTAAAATTTATGTGATTTCAAGTTAACCTCGCAATAAGTGTCAATCTGTATAATCCAATGGAATATTTTCTTTGCTAAATTGTATCAATAACTGAAGATGACTGCCCGGGATACTTATTAAATAAAATAAATGTCTAAAAACCGTGAAATGCATTAACGTACAATTCGAACTTGACAACTTACCCACTTACGTAACCTTATAACTATGTAGATTTGTTCGAATGATATTTATACATAGCAATGTGTATACCCACGTTTCTAGTATTCCTAAACTATGATTGGAGAACGATTAAATTGCACCCATAAGTTATAACGATTTCTGAAAATTTCAAGTAGTATAAACAAGGTTGTCACTTTGATGCTATAATTAGATCGCCCGGTCCGGATCGCCAGATCGGAAGGTACGTTTCGCGTGAGGTACTCGAATGGCGCCTCGTTTGATAGCTCCGGTGTACTGTAACGTATACGTTTTTCTCTTTCTTTTTTAATAATTAGAATTAGAATAATAGTTTTGAAAATTCGAATTTCGGTCCCACTAACATAATAGAAATATGTATTAAATAGTTACTAATTAACTTAGAGCTTTTCTTTCATAGTAAATCAATCAAATTTACTTTATTTCTTTCCAGGTAAGAACTCCAGACAATTTGCATCTCTGCATTAACGACAGTCTTCGAATGTTCTTGAACTCTTGAATTGAAACAATCGAATCGCATCTTTTGCCTTTTGTTGGGTAGTAAATGCCGAAGGTAATAAAAAAACATATGTTTTAAGTAAAAACGTTAAATACATACACGCTTGTATCCCCAAAGACAGAGGCGCAAATAACGCCCACATTTTTATTTTTATTGAAAGGGACATTATTCATCCAAAATAAAAAAAAAATAGTTTACTTACTATTTTTACCTGACTTCACAAAAGGAGTTAGTTCATGTTCGACTAAATGTCTTTTCTTAGTTTTTTTTTTAATTACATTTTTCACGATTTCATTTAAAACGATTTTCCCGCCATTTGTCGAATAGAAAATGGGTCGACAATTGGCGACAATCCTTTTTTTTTGTTAGGTTTAGAATACTTCTCTGGTGGTCCCATTGTCACCAAATCAGGAATTGATGATGGCATTCCAGGGAAATTGAAGGAAGGTATACTCAGGTCCCTTGCAATAGACCCACTTATGACGGAACACCATGTATTTTTAGCCGCTTTGAGTCTTACATACCACTTCATCGTCAGCTCCGGTGAGGTGAAGACCCGTGGGGATTTCCACACGTAAAAAAAGGGAAATCGATAGAAATCCTCAAATGTTATAGTTATTAACAATGTTTTTTTTTCATATACTTTCTAAAGCCATTAAGATGTTTGTGTCTCATGTTGCTGAGCTGATGGTGGAAGGTACAATTCCTTAACGCTTAGGAGGGAGTGAGACGAATGAGTTTTTAAATTACAAGTGTTTTTTTATGTATTATGATATTAAAGGCGGTTATTTTTTTTTGTCAATTTCTTTTATAGCGTTCTGGTGTTTATTTAGGCTTAATTTTATGAATTATAAATTAAAATTAATTTTGTATACAATTATGTAATTACTTTTATATGTGTATTAATCATTAGTTTAAAAAAACATGTCATAACGTATTTAGTTCAAGTTTTGAAAGAAAATATTTTGAACGAGTTGATAGTGCCTCTTTGTTCTATAACTTATTTCAAAGTCACATACCACTAACGTTTTAAAGCGGTTTAATTCTGAAGTTACGAACATATTCCGTATGAGGATTAAAATTGTAAACTGTCAAGGACAGGCATATCAAAGGCTGGTTGGTTAGGCTTTTGGCCTTTAAAATTGATTTAAGGATAAGTCTTAAAACGGTTTAACGTTAATTTAATTTATTATGGAACTTAAGTACAAGGTATTTTATAGAACCGGGTCAAATTTGGAATATAGCGTATTTAGATTTATATAGACAGTAATGATAAAAAAGTTCCTTAAGGCAAGTAATGTGAAATCACAATGAACAGACAAACATACGGATCACCTGATGGTAAGTGTCAACCGCCGCCCATGACACCTGCAACTCACGAGTCGTAAGTGCGCTACCCGCCTTTGAGGGTGATGTTGATGGGTGAGTTGTGATTATTAGTGGGAAGAAGGATAGGTGGAGTAATGCCTCCGGTATTTTTTCTATTATATTTAATGGAAAGGAAAACAAAATGTAATGTCTAAGAAAACGAGGTATAAGGTATTTATATCCTATTTGTGATCGTTTTCAATCCCGTCAGGTATCACATCGCCTTATAAAGAACCGTGAAGTTTATTATTATATTAATCTGCAATGAAGTTCATAGTGTGATCGCCAAGAAACATCTTTTGGTCTTCTATTTAATTTGTAGTGACTTAGTACTTAGTATTTCCACGCTACAAGAACCACCGCCTGGCTAAAGGCTCTCAAACACTAGTGTGCTAACAAATCGCTCGGTCCAACGACTTACACGATAGTGCACTTTTCCTAACGAGCCATATCGAATAGGAAAACTGCCATGACACCATGAGCCACGATTCTGGCAGCTCACGTCTCTTCCACACTCACTCCTGTTTTTTCTTTACTGGATAAAATAATTTGGATTTATTTAAAACTCATAAATAAGAAATTTTGATTGTTACTAGTATTGATGGTGATTTCCTATTTAACCTTCGTCATGAACCTTCTTCGAACAATGAATATTTGAAACACAAAACCCAAACTGGTCCAGCCGTTTTCGATTTGTTTTGCGCTTAGCAGCACGTTTAACCATTCATGTTTATTTTTGCAATAAATATTGTTTATTTTTAAAACACATCCGCATTCAGACTCCCGCACTAGGTATTGTTCCGGTGTCGCAGGTATGGCATGCTATCCGAATAACCGAATATCCATAGAATCCAAATATCCATCACATTTATTATCTGGATCATTTATGTGATATTTAGATAATATGGATAAAACGGATAGTCAATAGTTTTATAACTTAATATTACTTATTTTTTTTAATATCTATATCAGTAAATTAAAACATTTTACATCGTATTTAGTACAAATTTGTCAAAGGAACTTAAAATAATTATGTATGATTTGATTTATCAGATTCACAGATTGAGTAAAAAAATATCGAATAATACACTTACTCTAATGTGTTAACCATATAAAAACATGTTTGGAGTCGATTTCGGTACTTCCCTTAAATACTCATGACATAAAGCTTAAAACGTGCGCAGTAGTAATTTGAGTTTTGTAAAAAGAAACAGTTTTCTGATCGGGCGGCAGAAATTTTGAGCAATTGCTCATTCTTTCATGATTTTTAAGAACAATCAGACCTTCGCTATTAGTTAAGCAATAATGTGTTATTTCAAATTCTGAATTTAGTATGCAGTCTTTACGAAGTAGAGAAACGACTTTTTTTTTGTTACAAAGATAACAACAACTTATTTTAACATTAAAGCGTGTATAATTCAAGGTGACACATCACAGATGATATGTACTGTTGACGTTTTCATCATTCAGCTTATCGTAAACAAACAAAAACTAAGTCATTTTCATCATTCAGCCTATCGTAGTTAGGTATAGATAGATAGACACAATATTCTGTATTGGACACCATTAATAAAAAAACAGTTAAAATAGGAAAGAAGTTACAAATAGGAGCACAATGGTCTTGTCGCATAAAGCGATTTCTACCATCCAACCTTAGGATAGAGATAGTAGTCAAATCGTTCATGAAAACACAGTCGTTGATAATACTAACTATTCAAAATATAATACTTATATATATATGTATATATATATATATTTATATATATAAGTATAAAACCTATCTATATATATATAGATAGGTTATATATAACATATATAAAAACCTACACAGCCGTTTAACATACATAACTAAATCAAAATTAAAATAAATAATTTCAACTGGACCAATCATTTGTATTTTCAGAAGACTTCAAAAAGGAGGAGGTTCTCAATTGGACTGTATTTTTTTTTTATGTTTGTTACATCAGAACATTCGACTGCGTGAACCGATCTCGACGATTTTTTTTTAATTTAAAAGCTGGTGCTTCCCGTGTGGTCCCATGTTAAGTTTAGTCCAGTTCTGCCAATGGCATCCATGAGAAAACCATATAAGTCTTAAATTTGCATTAAGCACGTGCGCGACAAATGGACGAATAACTCAATATGACGCCAACCGATTTCGATTATTCTTTTTTATTAGAAAGGATGTACTTCAGGTGTTAGTTAGATGAGAGTTTGGTCCAGTTGTGACAATGACATCCATGAGAAAAGCATATTAGTCTTAAATTTTATGATAGACGCATTGAAGTCGGTTGTCTAGTTTTTTTAAAGTCCGATTATTGAATTGTCAAGAGGGAAGTCGGTCAGACTAAGTCAGTCGTGAAGCTAGTTGCCTGTTCCAATAGAGAATGCACGATCGAACATAGTTCCTATCGAGAACAACAAGCAAGTCCTAATCCTCTTAACCAAATTTTTAAAAGCTGGGTTTGAGGTAAATATTATAGTGTTACTTAATTTTCTTATTATATTTGATTATTTACTATTATTGTAAGGGGTTTATTTTCATCACAATTATGTTTATAACCCAACTAATTTAGATATATACAGCATGTATTAGTAAGGCTTGTTATGTTTTTTATTTAAATTGGTGTCCAAATTATCCATAGTATTTGGATTTATCTGGACAGTGTTTTGGAACTATCCTAATAGTAAATCAGACTGGATATTTGAATGCCCGCCCTGTCGTAAGATATTCACAAACATACAAACAACGGATGCAAAAAACAGCCGCTCTGGACTCGGGACACTTTTTGTGGATCACACAATGCTTGTCCCGCGTGGGCATCGAACCCTCGACCCTTGGGCAGCAGTCACTTGCTTCAAACAGGCCAGTCAGACTGGTTAGCTAATTTAATTAAATTAATTCGATTAAACAATAAATAAATAAAATAAAGCATATAATAGATTATTAGATAGTCAGTGAACGCAGACCTTAAGAACAATTTGTTTTACTACTTTAGTCTTTTAAGTAAATAACTTGTTGCAGTCGTGTCTTATTGACTCAATAAGTTGTAAAGTGTCGAACATATGTACATACAGTTAAGTTCTTAAGTTAAGTTTCTACTCTACTTACATATATATGTTACATTGTACGGAGGATATTTCGCTTTGTAATTGGAGAAGCTCACCAAAGTGGTTCATAATTTAGACATTTAATGTTGTTAAGTAAGCTTTAACTTGTGGTTATTTTATTAGCAAAATAAAGAAAACATCGTGCTGTGTCGCTGAAGTTATTTGTATGTATTAAGATATTGAAGCATTGAGGTCAAGTTCATTTATTATCAATAGATTTTCAATACGGGTAAAGTGATTCTAAGCATTAGCAATCTAGGAAAAATTATATAGGAATTTGCTTTTTTATTTATGGTCACTAAACAAATTACAATGATTTTTTAGAAAACTCCTAATGTTACGCAAACTAAGGCATTAATAGCGTTGCCTACTCTATAGAGTTCTATAGAGTGGGCAACGCTATTTAAAAAAGTTTAAATAGTTGTACTGATTTTCAAGTCAAAAGGAGTTACTTTTGACTTGAAAATCAGTACAACTATTTAAACTTTTATTCAGTCATTCGTTTAGGAGCTATGATGCTGAAGACAGACACATAGGTACACAGTACACTCTTTTAAAACCCCTATATAATAAAAATAGGTTTTGCACACCTTTGTTCGAGTCGTGACGAATTTTGGCGTAGTAGCCAAAATATTAAAAAACCATGTAAGAATCTAATTGCTTAACTGATTTGCATAAATTATGGCACACATATAATTTTATATTAATGCATAGGCACATAAAAACGGAGATGTAAGAGAATGCTAACATAATATAAAATTCTCATTGTGAAGTCAACTCTTTGTCTTAAAATAAGAAATTATAATATTGTGTGAAGTAAATGAATAAATATATATTTTATTCAATTCTCTTCAAAGAGGAATCGAGCAATGAATATTTATAATCACATCTAATAATACATATTTATGGATATTTCTATTCATTGTACTACAGGAAACTACGTTAGCCAAGCAATAAAATCATTTGTGTTTACATACAAGCGATGTCTAAAGACATTTGACATTTAGGAAAGTTTCACAATGTTTTGTTACTCCCTCGGATTAAACGCCAGTTCAGCCTACTTACTTACGTTGAAAAGAGTGTCCATGGAGTTTCTTGAATGTTCTTCTCCATAGGATCTAGGCATTGGCGACATAGGAGATAGGTTCACGATAGGCTTAATGTTATTGATCCCTACTCTTGACAATTGAAAAATACCAGTGATTGGTTTAATTGAAATACATTTTGATTTTTTAAAACTCAACGAATTCAAACCAGCATGATAAAACAAAATGAAATATTCGCTTTACAATTTGCCTACAGACGATAAATGTAATCATCAACTGAGATTGTTAAATTTCGAGATTTATGTGTTTAAGTTATCACTTTATAACCGTTATTTTTATTTATTTACAAATGAACCCTTGGATTAAGAAATTTTATACCTTTGGTGAATTATGAATTGCCATATGTATATAATATGTCTTGTCATGATAGAAAGTAAGTTCAGTTCTGTAATATTTACCTATTGATTTCGTTTCGTTTCGTTAATCTTAAACATTTTGTAATTCTAAGTACTTTTTACCCAACCTGTTTAATTAGCCTCTTGTGACAAGCAGACCTGAATGAATGAAAGTATGGCTCACAGATAGACTATTAACACACAGTGTACACCTGAACTGAGTACTGTTATCTGTTAACAACAGCTATTGTCCCATATGGGGATAAAATCAATAACATACCGTATAAATAAACAATAAACTATCACGTTTACTAGTTGAGTATTTAAACCACTGCGTAATTAAGTTGCCCATTGGGTGCTAAAATCAATATTTGCACTAACATATTTTAAGCAAAAGTAAGATTCCCTATACATATAAAATTTACATCAACCTAAAAAAAAAGGGTGAAAATACTCGTCCATCAATTCTTGTCACACCTTTGATTGTACTTGTAAAGAGGTCAATTAATTAACAACCTTATACCCTCACAAATTAAGTATTAATTTCTCTATTCTGCAGCTTTCCCTAAAACGACCGGTCATGATATATTGTCTTGAATGATTTTGCTTATCCATAATGAAATTAATATTGTGTGTGTTGTTGGAGGTTAGACGTTGACCTTAACCTAAGGGTAATTTATGGAAATGGGAAAGCGGCAGATCTCCCAACTTTTTTATTGTTTACTTTGAGTTACGACGGCAATATTTTACAAACTTCTTCGCTAACGTTTTTGTGTTTCTAAGCTGTTTTGTCTTAGGCTCGAGTACCTATATTTTGAAAGTAATATTTTTTATTTCAAGTACCGTCACAGAATAAGTAATGGTGTCCTAAACAGAAGGTACACTACGCTTTCGTTTAAATACATGTAATATTAGGGTCGAAGGAAGAAATGCTGTTACAATATCTTTCAATCGTAACTTTTTTTTATGTGACTCAACATACAATATGTGCTTTAATTATTATATATGTAGACGAATATCATTATGAATTAGGAAAGTACTAATATTAAAAAAAAGACGATATTTAAAAAAGCTAAGGGCATTATTGCACTTTAAAAAAAAAATTGTAGTAAAAATATAATCTATCTTTATTCATTAATGCACTGCTATTGAAACACCGACATACGAACTTTGGTACGTGAACATTGTAATTTTATTTAATTTTTTTGGTGTAAGCCATCGTCATTATGGTATGACTCCACTTTGCCTGATGGTAAGCAATAAATGGAGTCCAAGAGTGGTGGTCACCATCCTCATTGCATCTCTAGTCAATGTAGTATGGTGACCCACACTATGGCGGCCTGGTGAGATGCTTTTTCACGCCCCGCTTAAAAGACCCAGGATCAAAGTGGGAAGGAAAAACGTGCGCTGGTGGTGAATTCCAATCTCACCGATCGGCACAGGAAAGAAGAGCCATACCGTTTCGTTCGGGTCGCATACCTTCGACTCGCAAACGGTGACTCCTCAGGCCAGCACGTGTATTCCTGTAGAGGAAGGGAGAAGGTGGGACCAATTGGAAGAGTTCGTCAGAACACTCTCCGTGATGTAGGCGATAGAGAACTGTAATATACTAAAGTAAACAGCAATGAACAAGCAGTAGTATAAATAACATTTAACTTGACCTTATTTGTTTATTCATAGAACAATAAATAAGTACACATTCGTAGCAAGTAATACGTGTGCGCAGTTAGGCTCTCACGTGTACTCTGAACAGGCTAGATGACAACGTGATCTCACCTAGCGTGGAAGACTGGAGGTCTATCCATAACATACGACTAAAGTTTGGAAAAGACTACCTCCTTTCTTTTAAAGTGTGGACCCCTGACGGGTGTTCCCCTCACCGGGCCAACGATTAAGTGAAGCGAATGGTGTTCGAAAACACATTGTGTTCTATCACTAATGGGTCATTACAGGAAGGAAGACCTCGGGAAATTAAATAGAATCTAACGTTATTTTGACTAAACAACTATTCAGACCAGTTTTTAAAAAACAGTTTTTTCGGTTAGTAGCTATTATCAATAGTTTAATTCATTGCAGTAGAATATCACCCTCTGGGTAACGGCTAAGTCTCTATAAATAGTATTAATAACTCAGTTAACTTGAAGTATTGGCAGTCATTGCATTTATTATCAGATAGTGTAGGATTGTAACTTGTATATTTTATAGTAAATAACGTTTATAATGTTTTTCAATATCTTTTGATATTTATCATATAGAAATCCTTATCGTTGTTTTTTAAGTCATCGATGTATTTTATATGTATTATACGACGAAAACAGTTTCGAGATCTTAATGAGATGTATTCATAATAAGTCTAACTTACGCTAAGCAACAGTGGCAGAGCCACGCTCAGACACGAATGGGCCGGCTCGACCGGTGCGATACCACGGCCTCACAGAAAACTGGTTGGTAAGTAACGCTTGCGTTGCATTTTCCCCGAAATGAGTGAGGTTTCCAAAGGCCCAACTCTTTCCTACCCCCTCATCCCCTCTCTCCTCTTTCTCATCTCCTAATTCCAACTCTCTTATTTGCCCTCCACGCATCCCGCTATCCTTCGTTACCCTCAAAGGCGGGCAGCGCACTTACGACTCATGAGTTGCAGGTATCCATGGACGGCGGTTGTCATTTACCGTCAGATGACCCGTCTGTTCGTCTGAACAATCGTTCCCGATAGAATAAAAAATAAACGCTAACTGTGAACTTACGTCGTAGTGCAATATGAGACGTCATCGTGTTTTGGCGGTTAGGTATGAATCTAGATAAGATGGCCGCTTTGGCCTTTTATAGCCACTTACGATAACGGTGAGTTTACGTAAAGTTAATTTTGTAATCCGAGGTTTCGTTTTTGAAGCAGCAGTTTTATCTTTGTTTAACGGCCTAAAATTTAAGCAAAGTTGTAGTGCAACAAGGTTTTTTAAACGAGACTACACAAGAAAGATTCCATGTATGTGGCATCAGGAACCGTTACTAAATATTACATATATATTTTTTAACCGCCATTACCGCTATTATTGTCTTTTTATACATAAAAACAATTAGATAATCCTTTTCTGTCTCACTAACCAAAGTGCCATTTATGTAACACTTTAAAATACCTATCCACATATAAATCTTGCAATATGGCCACCTATATTTTAAGTAAGCGTATGTGACGCAACAATATCGAGACTCAGGTGGAAACTTTCCTGGACATTTATGCTAAGGTTGAAGAAACTCAACACGCGGCGTCTAACCGTCGCCATCGCGGACACCTCCACCATCAATATAGGCTTAAAAACATTAGTGTCATATTAGGTGAATGTTGCACAGTAGTATACGAACAAAGGGTAATGATTCACAGACATAGCGATAACCTATACGTCAGTAAATACAAGGTTACTGACCTCCCTTTTTCGCATCGATAGTACGCGTAAGTATTTCCTTATAGCGAAGTCAATATTAAAATTTCATTCCCTACTATTACGTATCTTGATCTTTA
Source organism: Tyria jacobaeae (assembly GCA_947561695.1). Taxonomy (NCBI): domain Eukaryota; kingdom Metazoa; phylum Arthropoda; class Insecta; order Lepidoptera; family Erebidae; genus Tyria; species Tyria jacobaeae. The sequence goes on from OX387212.1 coordinate 17,121,420, forward strand.
GTGATGCCTTCATCGGCACCATTACATAGTAATGGTTGTTTCCTTGCTATTTCTTGTTTGCTATGTTTATGAATAAACAAAAACCACGTATAAAGGAAAAAAAATTGTTTTTTTTTTGTGGAAACCCCCACGGGTCATCGACGCATCGTAGCCAGTGGTATGTAAGACTCGACAACTTAAACTACACAGCTTGATTAAAGCGTGGTCGCGTATTCATCAAAATGTTCCTTTCCATTTTCGCATAAATTGTCATTGCTTCTTTCCAAACGGTCCTAGTCTTGCGCGATGTTAATTATCCTACTTTTCTCAAGAATCAGTATATCAGATGCATAAAATATTTTACATATCCAACTAAAAATTAGTGTGGGTTTTCACATGATAAAAAGGAGGTTGACCGTGAAGAACATTCTCTGATGAAATTGGTGATGTTTTCGAAGAAAGGGCAGGTCAGCAGATTCCAGAACCAGCGGTCTTGTATGAGAGGTGTAATGACGGAAATCAAGCCGTGTCTCTACATATCCCGAAGGGAGAAAGATGTTATTATATATGTATATAAAATACACTGTTCACCTTTTTTAGTGGTAGTGGTGCCTGTTTTAAATATCTTCTCTTGATGATCCATCTTAGCAATGTATCAAGTCACTAATTCGATAGTTGTATAATTTCAGAAATATTCATGTTTATTGTGACATAATTAGACCGTTTATCGTTTCTCATTTCATCCTCTTACTCCTATTGCTACTCATTACAGTCGTGACGTTTTATTGTGTAAACCGACTTGATGATCAAAGCGAAACAGCTTGGTGGTAGAGAAGGCTGAATAAATGGTGGTATTTAAGTTAGGTATTACAATAGTGTACCGCGATGTCCCCTGGAGCGAGGCAATTTGCTCAAAAACCTGAGTGGCGCGCTATTTCAAAACCATTTGATATTAATCTTTGTAATGTACTGGTATGCAAGCTCTTATATTTCGGCAGATATCAGCATCTGTGATATTTATTAGGAGTTATTGTTTGACGATAATTGGTTAAAGGATTGATTGATTGACACGTTACATCAGCGTTTAGATTACGATTTTTGGCTGTTTTACTACTGTAACTTGCTTCACAGATGGCATAAAGATTTAACTTCCTAATTAAACAGTAACTATCGTATAATTTAAACCGAATAAGATATTCTATTTGTAGGACTATTTATATATTTTTTTGCGTTTTGAAATTTTAGGAAATGTATGTTGAGAAATCACTTTAGTATATTCTTTCCATGAACAGACAGAACAGCCAGGTATTTACTCCTTTTTCGGTAAAAGATAAATACCGACAGCACACAGCGCGACATAGTATTAGCTTGTATGAATAAAGCCAGAGTTTTTACCGAAGCTGTAACATTACAAGAGAGCATTAGATTGTAACGTAGAGAACAGGTATTCTTAATGCGTTAACTTCTATCTACAGCACCTCACGTAAGATTGCGCACCTTAACCAACATTATGTATTAAGAATATAAATGTACTGTTTCAAGACAACTTCGCTTGCGTATTTAAACGATCAACCTCCTGCCGAGTTCGTTTGTAGATGTCGCTTTTCAAACGGAATTTTAATTACATAGACCTCAGTTGATTAAGCTTCTACCTGCTACGTGTCACATCTGAAAAAATTGCTAGGTTATATTAAAATGTATAATTAGAGATTATTTTCAACTTTATCGAATTTCATCGGAGAAGTATGTACTGTTCGTGGTGGTAATATATCGATGTAACACAAAGTTATTTCTGTAAATAAATATATATAAAAAATAAGGGTATTTATTGTTTTGAGAAATGGTGATAAACTATGAGTTTGCGTTTGTGTATGTTTACAGCAGTAATTTTGTCTTGTAAATAACTTTTTAAAGTTAAATTTCTCTTCAATTTTGATTTCTTTTCTTAAACGAAATCATTAGCGATGTTTTGAGCACTCACTCTTATAATTTAATAACCAGCCAGAGTGAGGTTTTTGCTTGTACTGAGGAAAACTATATTTCTGATTTTTTTTTGCAGGTGTTTGCAAAAGCTAAAAATGAAACTCAATTTTATCTTTTAACACAAAAACCACGTATATCATCATGCTCTTGTCCATCCTATGGTTGTGTGGAAGATATTGCTTCTTATATTCTATAATGTCTGTTTCTGCGTTTATTTTTGTGTGCAATAAAGAATATATTATTATTATTATGCATTTTTAATTAACGGAGAAAACCCACTGAATAGTTTTTGCATGCTGTCTTCATTTATGGCTGATGCGATGCTATCTGGCTGAAGCGTATGTGTAATGTTCACTTGTCTCATCCAGGGCCATCTCAAGGCGGCTTCTGATAGGATAACGTGCTGGTATTTCCTACGTTCACAGACCAAGTGGTTAAGTGAGAATAAGAATTCTTGGGCTGTTTTGGTTGACCATACACTCGTACACCTATAATCGTACGTAGGTGCCTAGGAAAGGTTACATATACTCTAAACTTTTAATCTTATTCGTACTGGTGATCGAATTCTAGAACTAACCCAAAATTCAACCTCTAAGCAATGGCGACTACGCGTGAATATACGTGAATTATCAAGTTCGGTTATAGGCACCTCTTGAAGTGTTAGCGGGTATATAAAACTAAATACATCATAAATCAAACCCTGATTTGAAACTAAATGTTTCCTGACAAATTAATAAACCAACGACCAAGTTATACTGGTGTTATTTTGTCAATTGCAAGCCTAATAATAGCGTCGTGATAGTTCAGTTATTACGTCACGCAATCAACTGATAATTCAAGCGATTTATCGATTCATTTGCAATATAATCGTTATCTATAAACGGTTCGATTGGTCTGCCACCAACGTAGTTGGTGCTCACTTTTGCTGTCGATCTCGGGATGTTTAGACATTTTGATTATTAGCTGTGCATTACGTCTGTATCTGTCTGAAATTATTACTTTAGCTCAGTTTCGTAGTGCTTGTGCTTTATGGAAGATTTCCATGAGCTTTATAAAAAAATTCTTCCTTTAATTGTTCCCTTAATTGTACCCATGTAATATATTAAAACTCAATTCCTAGTATTTATCATAGAAATACACTCAAGCCATAGATATATATTATATTTCATGTCTCTAACTTAAAAGCTTTTTTGCCGACGTCACGTCTATGGGCGGGGGTTATCACTTACCATCAATCAGATGACCGGTCTGCTCGTTTAACCACACACCACCCACACCCCTATAACGTAAAATGTTATAAAAATGCATAGGGGTAATTGGATTTTAAACTTCCATTTTTAAACAGTTAAAATTTTCTAGAAACTAATCAAACATTTCTTATTCATACTCTGTTCCTTTAGGAACCTCACTATTTGTCTAAAATATCCTTTAACAGCCTTCAACCCATAAAATTAAATTGAAAAAAATACTTTTGATCAATTTTCAACCCAACTTAAAACATACCTTATGTCGAGGTTAATTCGCAAGTACAAGAAAGTTGGATCGTCTCCGTCCCACGTCTAGAGGTCTTAGGATATGTTTCCACTTAACTAATAGTTTCTGGCAAAATATACTCTAATAAAGTACTGATCGCACTCCGTATTAAATTCTCCTTGAATGAAACTTTTAATTGAAATAGTTTTACATATTTTAAAATGTAAATAACTACCAAACTGAAGCAAGGCGGTGTAGATTTGCATAAGTTTAAGTTTAAAATGCTTACACACAGCAAGTTCTGAATTAAAAACAGAAAACTTCTATTTACATTAATTACTTAAATCTTATTTTATTTTTAACATTTTATTTATTCTATTAATTATAATCGAATCAGGAATTAGGTGATTCGGCAGAAAACCACGGTTATCGACATAGTCCACCGAATCAGTGGGCTGGCCATATTAGCCGCAGAACCGACGACCTTTGGGGAAAAGGAGTTATTCAGTGGAGACCGCGTCTCGGCAAACGTAGCGTAGGACGCCCACAGGCCAGGTGGAGTGACTATTTGCGCAAGATGGCTGGCAGGAGCTGGATGCGAGAAGCCGAAAATAGATCAAAGTGGCGTGCAATAGGAGAGGCCTATGTGCAGCAGTAGATTGCGATAGGCTGATGATAATGATTAATTATAATTATATAAATATTCTATTACTATTACATACATACGCTCACGCCTGTATCCCCTAAGGAGTAGACAGTACACCTCTCATTTGTTTTTAGTGCTAGGTACCTCATAGCATTTAACTAAAAGTACATACATACATACACACGCTAACGCCTGTAGGCCGATGTGTATTAAACACCTACATTTTGTCAATTACAATTTGTTCCCACTTACATAATAGGGGGCAAGCCTATTGTCGTCAATCGGGCACTATATGACTATACATACATACTATCTGATAAATAACAGTCCGATCCTTTAGTCGCCTTTTGAGATACCACCGGGAAGAGATGTGGTGCCTTATTCTACTCAACCATATACCACACGGCTAATTATTTATTAATTGCAAATGAAGTCACGTTAAAATGTGTGTTCTAGGACTAAGTCAGTTTGAAGTTTTGAATATGTATTACATGTATTTGCATAATTTACTTTCTTATTTAATTTTACTTTGATTCTTTTGTTTTCATTAACTAAACTAAGTAATTTAAGAAACAAAAACGGGCCAGGAACGTCACTAAAATATATATATGTGTTATGTACCTTAACGCTTTACATTAATTACCTAAAGGCGGTTCTGTGTCAGCCGCAACATTATATTAGCTCAGTGCAGGTTACCCCTTATGGGACTATGGTACCGGGATCAAAGCTTACAAGATTTATTGCGTCGACGATATATAAACCAAATGTGCGGAAGATCTGACTGGACTGATGTAAACCATAAAATACAACTAAAATTAGGATTCAAATGAACGCTTTGAAATTTATTGTTGATCTGAATGTTAACAAGGCAGTAACGACATTTGTCAGTTCTGCGGTTGGATTAGATTTATATACATATGTATGTTTGATAGTGATACTGAGTTAAATTTGAGAATTGATTCTTTAATTTCTACCAAAGTTTGATTGCGACTGTAAATAAAATACTAAGACAAATGTCATGACACTGTCGCATGCAAGGAATTAGCTGGGTATTAAAATAGTAATACCAACTTGTCATATATAACTCAACGGTAGTAAGATGTGTTGAGTTAGGCCAAATACATTGGTAACAACAGCACGATACAGACATATTTGGTAGGAAAAATACGATCTTTTCATAATAATTAAAAAAAAAAACAAATTTGGAAGTCATCAATACTAGACACTACTGCTGACAAATACCTTTTTGGTAACCTAACTTAACTTTCGTAGTACACTGTTATTGGTCTCTAGAAAACTCTGATGTCTCGGAGCAGGATCGGCGGAATGTGATCGGGGATATCCTAGTCCTAAAAGTGTTGGCACTTTAGAAAAACCTTGACATTACATCATTCAGTGTTGCCACACACGATACACGGTTTCAAAGTAACTGAGCATAATGTTTTTATGACTGACTGCAATGACGGAGGTATGCACATTAATGTATGAAAGTATTTACCACCCAAGTTGTCTTGATAATGACAAATTGTTCTAGACAATCGATATTGGATTTTTATTATCGGATTTTAGCTTGATATATGCTATGAATCATTCTTTAGTTATTAAGAATCGTTTTATATATCGTTAGTACTTTCTTAAGTCATGTATAAAAGAATCCCAATTGCTGAGTTCTGACAGGCGGTGGACCCGGTCCACCTTTGGCAGTTTAGTACATGATTAACTAACTGACTTTTAAAAAATTAGTTCAAAAAAAACCTACTCTGTCTCCTCTATTCTCTATGTAAATTTGGATACTGAAACGCTTATCTAACATAAACGAGATTGGTTATTAAAGTTAGGAAAACGTATAAATAAACAAGTCCCCAACTCTCTAAGACGTACCATTCGTGTATTTGAGTTCTGTGTATTTTTATCCAATATAAAATATTATAAATAGGAGGTGTTAGGCAAACTAGCAAACGGGTCACCTGATGGTCAGCGACAACCGCCGCTCATGGACAAGTGTGTACTTGTCCATGTCGCAAGTGGTGTACCGGCCCTATACGAAAACAATACAAATCTTCGTCTTTTTTTTTCAATTACTTTGCAAATTTTCTCATCTACCATGGATTTGGAACATCATCTTTATGCAGTATTGGGATATTCTATTTATAATGGCGATATGTACATATATTACGGTGCGGTTATAACTGTAAACTTTTTATGCTTGCTTTCAGATTTTTTTACGAATGCAATATCCATATTTATATCACATTATTTTATACATATATTTATATTTGTATCACATTGAAACTTTAAATTGCAGAAAAGAAAAGAGCCAACAATACCTAAAACAGCCGTTTCCAGTTTCAACTGCGTTAATGGTCACTGCTCCGCTTATAAGAATCGCAGCGTGATTTTTATGTCTTAAATTATTTCTAATGAATATACTCTATCCTACACTAAAAACGTATCAATCGAATGGATGGTCCAGAGATTCCATCAAACACAAAATCTTGAGATTGATTATAATAGTATAGAATTATAGATGTACACCTCACTTAGATGATCAAAATACATACATACATACAGTCTCTCCTGCATCCCCGAAGGGGTAGGTAGAGGGGTAGGTAGAGAGGTTTGCATATTATAATTTATTCACATTTACGGGAGAGCCTATTGTTGTCATCCGAGCGCTTTTGGGAATTAGATTGCACAATTTGGAGTATATTGACAGAAAATGGAAGAACAGAAAGGATAAGCAATACCCCTTGTATTGCTTATCCGGATGGTTTGCGAAGTTTAAGCACTGGCTCTGGCAAGTCAGGGTCGCACACATATAACGCAATGGCAAACATTCAAACAAATGGCTGGACAGTCCGAGCCTTCTAACTACCGGTAAAAGTATTAAACAATCAAATATCCAGTTGCTTGAGATTACACGAGCATATTACAGCTCTCGGGAAATCCACCCTTTATTGATGGATTGACCTAAAATATAAGGTATATGGAATTCACATTAACTAAATTTTATGATTTCTGTGAATGTGTTGTTGCTTTTTATTTCTGCTCTGACTCTAGAGGTGCTATCGATTTTTACGACAGCGAAAAAGTTATTCATAATTTGAAGAACTAGGCATGGAAGGTACACTATTATGTAAATTCCATTAGTTTATGATTTAAGCATTTCTATAATTCTGCTTCGTTTTGATGAGACCACAAGGTGATTTTTTGTTACAGAAACCCTATGGGGTTAAAAAGAATACTAGTAATTTATTACCCACGTTGCTAGTAATCTGTAACAAAAAAATCTTATTTGATCAGGAAAATAAGATTTTTTTGTTTGGTGGGTCAACGCTGGTAATGCACTAGGTGGGGTTTCGAACCCGTAACCAATTGATCTCAAGTTCGACGCTTTAGTCATTACGGTACCTTACACTTTATACAGCTATACAAGCTTAGAATGTACATTGTTACAGGTAACTATCATGTCAGTGAATTCCCAATCAGCAATTACAATTAAGGGGTTGAGAAATATAATTGCAACTGATAACTGAACTGAACTGATAACAGAAATCAATCTTTCATATTTTTAATTTTTAAAAAAAGTTCTAATGGACATCCACATGGATGTCCATTAGAACTTTTTTAGAATTTAAAAGACGAGACCATTACTTTGGCACGAATGGGCTTGCTCGACCGGAGTAATACCACAGCCTTACAGAAATCCGGTAGACAATCAATGCTTGCATGTTATTGCCGAGCGAGTGAGGGTTCCTTATGCCCTACTTCCAATCTTCTCTTTCCTCCTCCCTCATCACTCTCAAAGGCGAGCAGAGCACTTAAGAGTCTTGAGACCATCAGGTGACCCATCTGTTCGTCCCTCCCCCTATATCATAAAGAAAGGAATTCAATACCCAATACTGTTCTTGGCGCAGTTAGTACAGATAACAATTCACTTTCTGTGCAGGTAAAAATCTCGTAAACTCGCTTTTTTGACGACTGTCCATAAAGGAATGTCTTTATTTGAAAAATAACTTCGTAATGCGTGAGCATATCATCCCAATTGACAAATGCCAGCTGTATAGCCCATAATTCGTTTTTTTCGGCGGGGTATTTATAATATTACACGATTGCCCTTAAAAGAATTGTACGTAATTTTTTACATATTTTTAATTATCTACTTGTTTAATAATTTAATTTACGACATATGTTTTCTTATATGGAAAAAACAAACAGTCCCATGTTCCAATCAAAGCGTCTCTCTAGGGAAAACAAAGTCAATTTTATCCATATGTTTTTATATCTTAAACTGATTTCAAAATATTTGAGTAAAATTCTATCTAAAATAACAGAAGTGAAAAGGTCCGCTAAATCAAAGCGTTGTGCATAAAATCGTTTAGCATATGATATGTATGGTACCCTGAACACCCTTCGCAAGGGACTGATCGCTGACGCATCGAAAAAGGTGTTTGGTAGTACAATCAATAACGTCACCAGTTTTATAGACCCTTTCTCCAAAACCTGTTTTTAATAATAAATTTACCACTTCAAACGAACGTAAGAAGTGTCTGGGGTCTTCGTTGTTTGGTCTGCAGCCAGTTCTCGGACGTCAGTCGGTATAATCCGGTCAGTAACATAAATTTCTAGGAGGCACGCTTCGTTATTGGATTTGTCGTTGCCTTTCGATCCGTTGAACCCCTCTCGTAACCTATTCGTATAGAACTATCGAAAATAAAGTTGAAATCTGAGGAAATCTGTTGGGGTGCTGGCTGAAAATTACTTAACGTAACATTTGGCTGGTTGGGTATCAAGTTGAATTTGTAATATAAAATAGTTTTAACTTTGAAATATAAATTGCATTCTATATACAAGTCAAACATTTTACTAATATAATAAATATTAGCTTCCGCCCGCGATTTCGCTGGCCTGATGTGTCGAGAAAAAGAAGCCTATCCTTCCCCATGATGTATGATGTATTCACATACGAAATCTGTTCAGCTGTTTAGCAGTGAAAAGATACCAGACAGATAAACAGATGGCTTTACTTTTGGATTTATAATACATATAAGTATAGTAGCAACAGTGGGCGACAGCGAAGGCGCGGGCGCTCGCATCAAGCTAGTCCTGTCATCGATGTCAACTTTTTATTTTGCGATATTGTTATTATACTCTTAAGATATTCATTTAAATGATGATTTGTAAAGAATTATCTTGCTTGATGAAGTGCTTAAGATAGCTAACGTATTTAAGTCGATAACGATTAATACATACATCCATACATACATACGCTCACGCATATATCCCCTTAGGGGTAGGCAGAGGTGTATTAAACACCCACATTTTGCCAATTAGAGTTTGTCCACTAACATAGTAGGGGGCAAGCCTATGCAGACAACCGAACACTATATGACTGTATACGTACTGGCCAATAGAAAACAGTCTCATCCCTTAGTCGCTTTTACGATACCCATGGCAAGAGAGAGGGTGTCTATTCTGCTATTCTTCTTTTCTTTTTCTATTTTACCGAGAACCACACGAAATACTGTATCCGTCTAAAAAGCTTTCCAATTACAGCATTGCAAGTGACCAGTTTTTTAGAAGTTGGACTGGGAATAGTTAGCTATCCTTAGAAAACTATAATAAAATTAAAAGAACAAAAAGCTTTTGGAACGAAGTTCCTTATGGGGCGTTGCGGGGGGGTACCCTAGCCGGCAAAAACGACCGTAACGTTAAACAAAAAAAGCTTAAGATTTTTTATTTATTGATAATACTGCCATCTAGTTTTTCTATTATGAACTGCACTAAAGTATTCGTCAAGACAAATCAATCGAGCCGAGACTAGATGCGGTTGCGTCGTTTGTTTACTGAGTTCCTATGACCACATTCCAGCTCCATTATCAGATCAGACCCTGGTAACCATCTTAAAACAAAGTACTCGTCAAGACGAAACAAAAGAGCCAAAACTCGATGGGGTGGCGTCATTTCATTACAGAGTTTCTATGACCACATTTTACCGCGATTTACATGTGTATGCAAATTTCAGCTCAATCGGTTACCGGGAAGTGGATCAAATTTAATTTGCAAGATTTGATGACAAACATCGGGTCAGGTTAAACTAAATAAAAGCTTGTAAACAAAAATAAAAGAGGAAAATCTAAGTGTACATTGCTTTGTTATATCTCAAATTGATTAGGCAATGTTTTCGATGGAAGCCTCAGGCGGCTTGACTTTTTCCTTTTCAACAATTATTGACATATTACATATAATCACTATACACAAAAGCTTATTAAATTATACACTTGAACCTCCCTCATGAATCACCCTGTTTATTGGTGAAAACCGCATTAAATTCCGTTGTGTAGTTTTTGAGCTTATCGCGAACAGACAGACAGACAGATGCGGCGGGTGACTTTGCTTAGATAAATTTTTAATTTATGCATTCTTATAATAACTTTATTCATCCGAGATGAAGCCGAGCTTCTACATAAATATAAATTACATACACACAGATGATCATGCTCTTCACAAAATGATTGGTTTGGAAACAAACCTACTAAAATTGTGGGCGAACTTAAGCCATCTTGTCCTTCAGCGCTACAGTTCATGAGTTTATTTTTTTCTGTAGGCGCTAGCCTATTGCCGTCACTGAAGCTGGAAAAATTTGGAGTTTCTTGAAAGATAAATACACAAACAAGGGTAAGAAGGAAAAGGTAATTGTGTATACGGAATGATTAGGAAGTGCAAGCTAAAGGTTTCAGGGTCACTACAAGAATAACTCAAAATTGGCTGCAGGTCCGAGGCTCTACCCAGCTCTAATTAAGTACATTATTTGTCAAACTCTTCAAAAATTGTTGTCTACGTGTTATGAAAGGCAAAGCAGGCAAATGGCAAATATTATATTTTGTTTCTATTCTCACCGTCTCTGTAGTAGAAAATCTCCGACGACACATATCTTAATATTTCTTGTCTCTGATTTTCTGAGATATATAATAATATCATAAATCTATGCCAATTCAGCTTCGAAATAAGAATATTTTGAATAGGCTGACGTTTCGTTTAAGAGTAATACGTAATTCATGGAATGGCAAAAATCAGAAGTTGATAAAATAATATTTATCTGTCTCCGTGTTCGTAGATTATATACTATTTTCTACAACTCGACAGACGTTAAAAATCATTTTAATATTTTATTACGAGTATAAATTGAATTGTGGTGAATTTTCTACTCATGAAGAAAACTCAAAATAACTCATATCGTATGTGTAATAAAAACGTATAGCGTTATATTCGTATTTAACCGTTATTCCGTTCGAAACCCATACATTACCATTAAAAGTTGCTTTATAATATATTTTATATCTTTTAAGTAATTATTACAATTTATTACCTATTAATAACGGTTTCTTAACATGTCGCTTTAATTCTACGAGTATATTGAGTGGAAAATTCGGAACTTGCAGTTTTCTTAGATAAGTTCTATATACACATATGTATGTACATTAAAAAAGAGCAAATAGGTTATGTTACAAAATGGGATTGGACTTTTTTTTAATTAGAGGTAAATTAAATTATCACACAGAACAAAAACAATATGAAGTGTATATAAGTATCAGCGTTCTTTGACTACGTTTTTTATAATTTGTATATTGTCTCCTGCAGTATGAGACGCAAAACAACAACATATAAAACAATATTTCAAGCTTACATTTGAAACCTTCTGAAATTCATTTACATCGAGCCTTATTTAAGTTCCTTCTAAATAAATAAATATAACGAGATCTGCAGGAGCATCAGTACGTGTTTCTTTAACTCGTAAATGCGAATCGTTATAGCTTCCCTGACATCGGCAGTTAAAAACATATGTGGCTTCATTACATCCATTTATCAATATGCATATTTAGTAAAACAGTATATGAGATCGGCGTCGCTTCAGGCAGGTTACCATAAAAGGATCGTCAGCATTTTTCTTCGACGGTGAAAGTTTTTATCTCCATGGCCCAGGTTCGGCCTTTTAAAATTAACATTTCTTTTGCACAACTGTATATGTTTACAGCTGTTAATGTTAGGCATTGCTAGCATAATAGCCAGCATAGAATTGTCATCATTATTCATAGTTATGTACTACTTTATTTAGTTAAAATTGATAACTTTTAAAGAACATTTTTTATATAGCGTATTGTACAATACTGTGTTCTGATGTAGTAACGTTTGTACGTTTGGCCATAATGTGTTGAGCTTATAGTTTATAGTTTAATTTACGTTAAAGGACTCGGACTTTCCTTGACCAGCCAGTTCCTTCCCTTTCTAGTGCCCTTACTACATAACTGGGCTAAACTAGAAGTGTTAAAATGTGGGCGTTAATGACGATACAGGCGTGAGTATGAGTAAGTACATAATATGTTTAGTGAAATTTGTGCTATTCAGTAATTATGTAGTTACTATATTTGAAGCATGACTTATCTAAAGTAGACCTATTTTATCCATGGTCATAGCTATTTGCACGTAAAATGTTGAAGGTTGAAGGGAATTACTTACATAGATACACTCACGCTAATATCCCCTAAGGGGTAAGTAGAAGCTTATCAAACGCCCTCATTTTAATGACCATAATTTAGTTGCTATTGTCGTTAACTGGGCACTCAATGTATACTGCCTGGTAGATAACAGTCCATTACATTTTTCGCATTTTACATTACCTACGGTAAGAGATGGGTTGGACCTTTATCGCGGACGTAACAAATTGTTTGACTGCGTGGATGCCGTAGCGGTTGGAGCCGAGAGTTGTGGGTTCGATCCCACCGCGCGGCACAATACTTTGTGTAATCCTAAAATTGTTGTTCTGAGTCTGGGTGTTCTTTGTGTCCGTGTTGGAATGTTTGTAAAGTCCCCTGCGACACAGGAATTAATCCTAGTGAGAGAGTTATAAAAAAAAAACGAATTCTAGTCAACTGAGAACCACAAATCACAGGTATGATTGTATGCTATTACATACCTTTCAGGCAAATATTTTCGTAAAGATCCGTCAAGAAATATTCGCTCTAAGGATTAACCAGATCGCCTTTGCATTACAGTACAATCATGCTTTCACTTTAAAACACCTAAAAATCGAATACAAAATTAGTTTTCTGTAGTCGGAATAGAATAAAGACTGGCAGACACTCTTTGGACCATCGCCAACGAGCATTGTAGAACTAATAGGCGAGAAAGGCTAAGTTGTTTTCCTAAGAGATGAGAAGAATAATATTTTCTATTTGTAAATACTCATGAACGCCAGCCACAAAAATATGACAGCTTACATGTTATTGTTGTAATGTTTGTGATATGGCCCATGTTCTAGACGTTATACAACGCAGTTATTTTTCTTACTATAGAGAAATTATTTTTTAGAGAGACATTTTAAAATCAGAATTCCATTGTTCTCCACCTTTTCAACTGACTTTAAAAAGGAGGAGGTTCTCAATTCGACTGTATTTTTTTTTTGTTGTTTGTTACCTCAGAACTTTCGATAGCGTGAACCGATTTCGACGATTTTTTTTTATTTGAAAGCTGGTGCTTTTCGTGTGGTCCCATTTTAATTTGGTCCAGTTCTGACAATGGGTATCAATGAGAAAACTTAAATTTGCATTAAGCATGCAAACAAGCGCGACATATGGACGAATAACTCAATATCACGCCAACAGATTTCGATGATTCTTTTTTTATTGGAAAGGATGTACGTCAAGGGTAGTTAGATGAGTTTGGTCCAATGGATGAATTTGGATTGGTTGTGACAATGGCATCCATGAGAAAACATTATTAGTCTTAAATTTTATGATAGACGCATGGAAGTCGGTTGTCTACTTTTTTAAAGTTCGATTTCCGAAAGGACTTTTGCGCTTGATCAAATACTACAACACACATACATACATATTCTCAAACGCCCCTTTTTTGGATACTATAATTTACTCTAAATTACGTAATGGGGGTAAGCCTAATTAACGTCATCCGGGCATTGTATGACTGTATGTATATGTGTATATATGTATCATCTAATTCATAAGGTCCCCGATCCCTTATTCGTTTTTTTTTATTTATTCTATTCAATCGAGAACCACATGGTTATACTAGATTTATAATGTCAAATAATTCAACCGCTATGTATTATATAAGCTACCTTCGTCACAGCCGACTTTTATCTTTCTACCCACCAGCTTTACAAACAAGGATCAAGGCGTTTCGGCTAGGTGTACCTGACAGTACCATAATAACAACACCTTCAAAGATATAGCGAACCCGTGTCACATCATTCTGCCTATCTGCGTTGACACTACTACTAGGGATGTCACTTTGTAGTTTAAATTTTTTGGATTAATGTTATCATTAACTATAATTTTATAAACATAACGTTAAGGGGTTTATGGTATATAATGGGAGTTTCTGACCTATAATCAAGTGAATGCGCGGATGATTATGTATAAGACTATACAGAGTTACTTATTATGTAGTATACAACCTTACAGGGTATTTATGAATCTTCAGATTCGGGTCACATTTTCAAAGTTCTTCATTTCACTACACTGCCATCAGTTCGTTACCACGATGCTACAAGCCCTAGTTTGCAGGTACAATTAAAATTCGCCGTCATTGTGGTCCGACACGTATTGTCAGTCTCTCTTTATAGTGACGTCATAACCCTACACTCACTATTGTACGGTCTAATTAAACCCTCTTTAATATAACCGTAGGTACGATACCGTTGATTGGATTTTAAGGTGTTAGAGGCTTAAAGGAAGGTGATTGAAATTGAATGGTTCTGCAGCTTTAAAAAGGCATGAATTTTCAGGATAATTAATTCGGGTCGTATTGGGGAACGGCTTTTTAGATTTAAAAGCTATTTAAGGATTCTTTTGTCGTTAAAAACTCATTATTTTTGTCTTTATCTCAATAGCTGATAAAGTGGATTATGTCATGTGTCGACATGTGTTTACGGTGCATGTGATGTCATTGGTCACCCCTTGAGAGCTCTGGTGACATGGTTAGGTAAGTGTTACAGCGTTTTTTCGTTATTTTACTATAAGGTGAACTTTATAATATATAGTATATCTACAGTGTCCGATTGACGGCAGTATGTTTGCCTCTATTACTTAATTTGGACGAAATTATTGTTGGCAAAATGTGGTGTTCAATACTCCTCTGTCTCCCTTAGGTAATATGGGCGGGAATGTATGTATGTATGATGTATGTCAATATAAAAAAATAATAGAAAAAGCTACTGATATTACTTAAGTTCTGGGATTGACCAAAATTCGTCGTGAAAGTCATTTATGTTTTTATAATACCTTCCAATTGTACTAATTACATTCCTCTTAACGTAACTGATTGCCAATGTTCGGTTTCAGGTAGCGTCTATTATTGCCAAATAATTCTCTCGAGAGTTACCTGATCCTGTTAGTTAGTGTTATTCAAAACACAGTTTAATTAGACTATGCAAATTACATTAGTATTAATAAGGCATCTAATGCAAGATAATTATTTTATCTTAACTCTTTCCGAACGAATCTAGAATTCTGGATTCGTTCGGAAAGATTTATTTCGATATTAAGTTGGCAACTAAAAACTTGATCTGCTCAATTGAGCGAATCAGTACTTTATAAGTATAATCAAATGTTATTTCTTGATAAAAGTACAGATTTCAAAAATTAGTGAAAGTAACTCTGTCTACCTTTTCTAGGCTAAACAGTTACACGATTTTGATGAAATCTAAATTGGTGATATTTCGAATCCTGGGGAAGTAACTAAATAGGCTGCTTTAATAAAAGAAGCTAGTATTTATTACATTACAGATGAATCCGCTTTGCAGTAATGGTATTTAAATAAAAAACACATTTTAATTATTTTTTAAATGGGTTTATACTTGTTTTTTAAAGTTACGATAAAGTACTATAAAAATGTCTCTTTTGAGTAGAAAGAAAGAGGTTTCTCGGGAAATATTAAATATAAAGAAGCGTACAGTATTTCCGAGTTGCAACGGTCTAGTTGTATTGTCTGGTAGCTTCGCAAATTAGCGTTTGGTTCGTGTGCGGCCGAAAACCGCAAGCGTCGATACGGAAGCGCTCAGCTAAATGATGGAGGCGTCTCGGCGGGGTCGTCGATCTCATATGTCATAGCTAAGGCACGCTGCACACGAGCCGGCGGCGGTGGAGCAAAGCGTTTCAGAGATTTGGTTTTATCAGATGGTATAGTAATTAGTGGTTAAAAATACAATACTGTTGAGAAAATATTAAATATATTATTAATATTATAATTTAAGTATTAGTTTTAATTAAGATAGGAGCAAACGCGCAAACGCAACGCAAGTAATCGCTAAGGCTAAGTGACATTTTCTAAGAGAGCTAACTCATTTTCTTCTAGAAGTAATAACACTACTAATTGAACAAACTACACTATAACATTGTTTGGTTTCTCATCAATCATTAAATGAGTACATTCAATATTTAAATTAATCAAAAAACATTTCATCTTTGTAGATCTAAATAACATGATGAATGCCAACAAATATGAAATTACTATTTTTAGAACGAAGTTCCTTATGGGGCGTTGAGGAGGGAGTCTACGTGATGACTGTTATTATTATTGCAGTTTTGCTGTAGTTATTTATAAATCATTGTAAACAAAGGTTTTAAACATTTAAAAAAAGCATAAGATTTTTATGTATAGTCTATGTATGATGGCTATACAGTGTCTAATGTATAGTCTACGTGATGAATGTTATTATTATTGCAGTTTTCTGTTGTTATTTATAAATCATTGTAAATAAAGGTTTTAAGATTTTGTTAAGTAGTTATTTTGAATTTATCGATAAAAAAATCATAATAAAAAATGTATACGCGAATAATTATTTTCTTTATACCTCGAATAGAATTGGAAATTAATATTTTTATGATAAGGAACTTCGTTCCTATCTGTCTATCCCACGACACCACATTTTTTTTATATTTTTACACTTTTTTTATACGAATAAGTAGGCAGTCGCATAATCTGCAAGTTTCCTAATCGGGGGCAAGATGATAAATAGAGGCCGCGTATTAAGACCCACGTGTTTACTGCATATTGATTGCCGCTGAACAACCGGCTTACGACTAATTACCGCTACCAAATGCCTACATGCTTATGAATTAATTATTAAGTAATATCATGGTGTTGTACTCCCCAGGGTAAAGACATATATACACTTCACCCTGCGTCGGCAAGGGATATGCAACAGTACGAAATGGCGTTTTTTTTAGTTTGCCTGTAATCGGGACAGGCAAACTAAAAAAAAACGCCATTTCGTACTGTTCTATTTGCCTTTTAGTCTGTAATAAAAATTTGATATTTAAATTCCCGGTTTCTGATTGACTTGAAATTTTGCATGCATGTGTAGGTCAAACTGATAATGCAATATTTATTACAAAATGTTTTAATAAAAGTTTGTTTGTTGTTTCAATTTGGCAACTATGCCTCGCGGTATGCTTTATGGTAAGATATTCTTTGAGGAGTTCTGGTACCTATAATATCAGGCCATTCACTAAATATGTCGCTTATGGGTACTTTATACTGTTATGGAGTTTAGGCAAAAAAAGTCTCACGAATGGTAAAACTGATTAAAGACAGTATCCTCCAAGGGTTTATACTTCCTAAGTCGCGAAGCAGAAATCTGTTGTACTTTCCTTTAGCCTGCTTAAATCATAGAACGTGGTAGAGTCATGCTTAGGCACGAATGAGCCGACTGTGATACCAAGGCCTTACAGAAAACCGGTTATCAAACAACGCTAATGTTGCATTTCCTCCGAATTAGTGAGGTTTCTGAAGGCCCCACTCCCCCACTCCTCATTCCTCCTCTCTTCTTCTCCTCCCCTCAACACCCCATCCTTCACCGCCCTCAAAGGCGGGCAGCGCACTTACGACTCTTGAGTTTTAGGTGTCCATGAACGGCGGTTGTCACATACCATCAGATGACCCATCTGTTCGTCAGTCCCCCTATACTATAAAAAAATTGTATATTTACAAGAATTGCCTGATTATATATTTTCTTTATTGTTATTCTTTTTTCAATTTACTGCAATGAGGCGACCCCACATTTGTAGTAATGTATTTTTCTTCGGTGAATAGGTTCTCCTTTTCCCTGAGTAATACTTACCAACAGACAGGCGGTTTACTTGTTTCAAACTTCGTTAAATAAAAAGCTGTGTATTGTTATTACTTTAAATAAAAATGGAAGCATGCCAAGATTTACAATAGAGAATATTGATTCACAACTCTAGCAAAACTGTAGGATAAAGAAAACAGTCTATTCAAAGTTCCCGTCAATAAATCATATTTCAGATATCGTTTCTTTCTGATCAGGCGGTTTGTATTTGTAAGTACAATTTGTCCCTATCCTGCGTCAAAGTGTCATCGATTTTCCCCTATCTGGCTTCATTCCAATCTCTATGCCTTTGCCTAATATATTTGTGAATAAAGTTCTGCGGAATTATTGCGTAACTTGGTGTTGAAATTTGCTTGTCATGGATGTTCGTAAATTTGCGGATATTAAACTGTGTTCAGCTGATGGTCTGGCCTGACGCTACTGACAGAGTGTAGCTGAGTTTTAGGTGGTGTAGGAAGTAATAATGTGTCGTTAGTGGTTGGTAATAAATTAAGTTCTACTTTTATTTACCTCATTATACTGAAGTGTATTGGGGGTGCTCTAGTTCGAACGGTATTAAGGAAATATTAGTATAATTATGTACTATGGTATATTCTTACCCGCCTACGTTGCTTACCTAGGTTTTTGGAGTGTATATATGTATCACGTTTACGAATTGATGATTTCGACATGTGAAGTGTAATTTGAAGCAACTTAATATTGGGAGGTATCAACATAAAGTATAAGGTTGCATAATAACTCAAAAAAGTGCAAATTTCGATGCAGGAGAATTACTTATGTTTTATTTTATTTTACTTATACCAAGACATAATCATCACGGAACAAACTCAACGATATCTGTCTCAATACTCAATGTGTCCTATACATAATCGAAGTAGGTGCAGGGAGAAGGCGGTAAGTTTGGAGAGTACGGTCAAATCATGGCCCTCTAGGGAAGATAGTTTCAAAGAACTTTCCGATCCCATACAACTCACCTTTCGTCGCCGTCCGAGTGACGGCGGACCAACATAAATATTCTTTCTTTCTGTTTACCGCAATAGCTAAGTACAAGAAATAAGGTTTAGTTAAAGTTTGACAGGCGCTAAGTCCCTTTTGTGTGTTCCATTTGGCTAGTAGCTCCCAATTAAGTTGTTATATGCTGTGACTCTTACTTACAAAATTGACACCATATTAGGTACACTCTCCCAATTCATAATTTTCAATAAATTTGAAATTAGAAAAGAAAAACATTAATTGTTTTATTACAAATGCAAGACCACATTATAACTAACAAAAGTGTGGGTGTCTAATCCGTCTCTGTTTATCCCTTTTTGATTCATTCGTGGAATGTATTGTCTGTACATATAGATTTTTGTGTGTAAATTCTTCATACAACAAAGTAACCGCTTTCAATGAGACCGTGACTCGGAAACTCCGATCTTGATTCTAGTTTGGCGATTCGATACGATTGTGTTGTAACGCTGCTATAAAATATTTGTAATAAGTTGACTATCTTGCAGTGTTAGACTGCACTTATTAGTTTGTATATATTACAATTATACCCTGGATTTTACTAAGTAAAGACAACTTAAGTTGCAGCATTTTTTTTTTGCAGAAAGGGATGAAATTTAATTAAGTTTATTTTTTTATTTGTAAGCACCATGTACCATAATGACTCCACTTTGCCTGATGGTAAGCAATAAATGGAGTTCAAGAGTGGTGGCACTATCCTCATTGCATGTCTAGTCAATGTAGTATGGTGACCTACACTATGGCGGCCTGGTGAGATGCTTTTTCACGCCCCGCTTAAAAGACCCAGGATCAAACTGGGAAGGAAAAACGTGCGCTGGTAGTGAATTCCAATCGAAGCAAAATTGCAGTGCGTGATCTTTCAGTGTTCCGAAAGATCATGCACTGCAATTTTGCTTTAGTTACACGAAAGACAATTGCGTTTAACATTTTGTATTGAGTGTATTGTTTTATTTAATTTTGTTTTCCAGTCTCACCATGAAAATTTCAAAATCATTTATACTTATAAAACATCAAAATAAAAATATTATAAAGACGAAACTTTGTACTCACAAAGTTTCGTCTTTGTGTTGTGTGTGTTTGTATATTTATTATTTCTTCATGCTCAAACGGCTTTACCAATTTTAATACATGTAATTTAGTATGCAGGTAGCTGACACCCTGGCTTAATACATAGGCTACTTTTTATCCCGATATAATGTAGTGTTCCTGCGGGTAATACCGCGGGGCGCAGCTAGTTTACGTATAAAATTAATAATGTCCATATATAAGATATCTCTTTGCAATTTGATATTGTTAGTAGGGACTAGACATATCTATGTTATTTCCTTATTAGCATATACAATGAAATTTTGTTTTTTTTTATGTGATTGAATAAAGCATTGTAATAAAGTCGCGTCATCTTTATTTCGAAATTATGGTATGTACTTTACCAAAGAAATTCATACCCAACTGCAGTTCCTGACGAAGGCTGAACCTCTTTATTGCTACAATTACTACCAAGGAACATTCTAAAAATGCATATTATTTACCTAGTCAACGTTAAATTATATTATTGATAAAATACTCGAATTTGACGCTCAACGTCAACACAAGCCTGTGTGGTCTAGAAGAAATTTGAGTAGGTAAGTAACGCTATCCATTCTATTGGAAGCATATTGATGTGGGAATCGGCGTTAAGCTTGACATATCATACGGGTTATCTCATTAATGTTATTCTAAACATGTTTAAATATTATCTTGGTTGGCTCTATTGTATGTTGTATATTTGGCAGAAGTGCATCATTACATTTATGTCATAAAGGTTACTATGACGTAAAAACCCGCTCCCTCCCTGCCTTCCTCCCGCTCTCGTAAGATTTATCCATCCTTTGTGCTTCGCCCGGGGTCAGTACTTTTTTCTAGATTAAAGGTATACGCAATTTGTTAATATTTGGAGGTGAAAGTAGTAAACAAACAAACTTATTATCACATGAAAAAACCTTTAGTATAGATTCTAATGAAGTTTAAAAATAATCTTTAGACTTCAAGACAAATAATCTGTATTATTTTTGAAAATTGTTGTGCCTTATGATCCAATTGGTTTCGATTCCATTACTTTTACTTTTTGTAAAATCCGGTAATTTTTAACTTTTACATAATAAGTGTATCTTTAGATAAGTACATACATATGTACATACTTTATAAATATTTACTCAACCCTTACAATAACTTTTTATTAAATTTACTATTACTTTATAATAAACTTAACCATACTAAGCTATAGAACGTATTTAAAACAAGGATTACTTTTTTTTTCTTGTGGTAACCCCCAAGTATCAACACCTCACCGGAGCTCACAGAGAGGTGAAATGTCGGAATCGAACCGACTAAAACCACACGGTGTTCCGTCACAAATGGGTCTATTGCAAGGGACCTGGGAATAACCTAACAAGGAAGCCTTCGGGAACAAGGATTAGACATGCAGAGTACAAACTCGAAAATTTATATGACCCTGTTTTGATAGTCAGAGTAACCTCCTATGGCTTGTTTTTAACTATCAAGTCTCTCATCTTAAAAATGAGGAAAAATGTACCTCGGGAACAAACTCATATTTCCGTAGGAGTTACCTCAAAGAGATTTAAGTCTAAAATATTGTTGGTATCTTGAAAGGTACATTTCAAATGAAATGCTTCAAAAGATTGAAATGCTCTTGTTATTTTTGGAGTAGGTACTCATTTACGAGGTTTTCATTTTATGAGTGAATTTCTTAAAGTACTTGTAAATTTGATTTGACTTTCTGTTTTCTATGTTGTTGAATCTCAGGGGTAAAGATATAATTATGGTGTTTATTGTACTTGTGTAATCGAATGTTACCACTGGTGATCGAAACTTCTGTTCAGAAAGTTATACTGTTTTAGTTGACTCAAACTTGATTAAACAATTATAGCTGTTAAATTGTATTTGCGTTTCTGTTGTGCAACTGTAAAAGTTATTAAAATTAAAGATACTGAGAGTTAGAGTTTTTTTACGATTATGTTAACGTCTTTTGGCCTCTTTTTTTAATGTATAGAAAACCCTCACCGGGCTAGAGTTAAGTGGGTGTGTCGCAATCGAACTGACTATGATGCTGATGATGATGATTAACTATAATTATATAATTATTCTATTACTATTACATATATCCTCACGCCTGTATCCCCTAAGAAGTAGACAGTACACCTCTCATTTGTTTTTAGTGCTAGGTACCTCATAGCATTTAATTAAAAGTACATACATACACATACGGTGTTCCGTCACAGAGTCTTATTGCAACCTTTATATGGTAGTACACACCCTTGAATGTTTATTCCTGTGCACCCCGGCAGACCAGGCCTCTGTTACCTGGCTACCAATAGTGTATTTTTATTTTTTAATATATTATTTTTATTTTCTTGATCTAGTCCTTTCGTCTTTATGACAAATTTAATCCGTGAACTCAAACGTAGCCTTCTAATATTCTAAACGATAATATTTGTTACAATAATATATATATATATTTTTATATTTCAGGTAAGGAGCGATTTTATGACTCGATGTGACTGGACGGTAAGATATAAATAATAATTCTTAACATATCTCCATATTATCTTCTTTCCTGTTTTTCTTCTTTCTACTCCATATTATATATTAATATATCTTCTGCGTATATTTTATATGGACTTAGATAATTATGTATAGTATATGTATTTAAAAATCTACATTAAAACAATACAAACATATAAATGTGATAATTTTTGTTTAAATAAAACAAGTAAGTTATTTGTTAACGTTGTGTGTGTTTACGACGGTAGTGTACTGAGTGGGGTTTGAACCCACAAGCACTTGATCACAAGTCTGACGCCTTAGCCACTAGGCTACCAT
Source organism: Tyria jacobaeae (assembly GCA_947561695.1). Lineage (NCBI taxonomy): Eukaryota > Metazoa > Arthropoda > Insecta > Lepidoptera > Erebidae > Tyria > Tyria jacobaeae. The sequence continues at coordinate 17,144,540 of OX387212.1, forward strand.
ATCTTTATATGTAAAGTAGAATAGTTTTAAGATAAACTTAAACACACCTTTTTTTTTAGTTTACAGATTTTATCCCGTTACAATGGTAATTAGGACTTCGTACCAGAAATCAGCACACATCTAATTTGACTAATTCGTGACAGTTCATTCACACTCTATAACAACATTAGCTTGCATCTCAACAGCTGCAAACTGCTTCCCCAAGACTAAGTCTAATATTGATTTTGTCTCACACACAAACTCCTTTAATAAGTTTAATAGTTCGTTTCTGTACGTACTACAATGTAACAATAAACCCAGATGTGATTATGACGAACTTTCTGCAGCTACCGGCTCTATGATAAAACGTAAACTTAGTCTTATTACAATGGAAGTAAAATTGATTCTCGATTGACATGTAAATTTGTATCAATTAATTAGTGTCAGTTACTTATTTTAAAAGTGTAGGCACTGTTTGAAGGATTAAAGAACGGAATGTTCCTTTAACATTTGTATGGATTAATATATTTTTAAAATTAAACAATGAATCTTGTATGTAAATCTTTAAGGGCATCGTAAAAAACAATAATTAAATTTCTTTTTTATAACCTTCTTTAACTTTATTTATTGTTTTAAGAAGATTATGCAAAGTAAATGCATTTTGCATTAATAATGATAAATCAAGGAGTTTAAATTGAATGCTGTTATTTAAAATAGTATTGTTAAGAAATGTTGTTTTATTCAGGAGTTCTATTCGTTTATTCATGAATTTACTGGCGCCGTGCATCCTTGTATGCTAGGAAACTATTTCAACTGAGCTAAATGCGTATTTTTAGAGTTGATTCGGAAATTATTGCACTACTAGCCTCGCGTCAATTCATTCAACATTTTTTTTTGTAATAAAGTTAAATAATGGTTCTCGGTGGATTAGAATAGAGCTACTTACCTCTTTCTGCAGGTGTCGTGAAAAGTGATTAAGGGATTGGATTGTTATCTATCCGATAGTAGGTAATCAGTTTATTTAGTGCCCGATTGGCACTAGGCTTGCCCTTTGTTACGTAGGTAGGACTAAATTATATTATGGTCGGCAAAATGTTGGCGTTTCATGCGGCTCTGCATACCATTTAAAGGGCACAGGGGTGAGTATATTTATTTTATTTATTTATTTATAAACTTCATGCACACGTGTACATAGGCGGACTTAATGCCTAGGGCATTCTCTACCAGTCTATCTATGCATAAATCTGTAAGGGCATGTATAATCACTTCATAAGGGGTATTGTACTTCTTCACACGACCAGTAAAAGTAAGGGTTTTGATATTTCCACCATGAAACTGTAAGGGAAAAATATTTAACAAACTACATTTAAACCACTGGACTTGCTGCGTCAGGAGTATTCCTTTCACGCGTTACGGAATTCCAGAAGAGTTCATTGCTTCTTAAATGTAATTTTGTGCTAATTTGGCATCCGTCGTAAAGTGTATTAGAAGTTATAAACCTTGAATTTTTACGACCTTAGCAGCCTAGCCGACTGGTAGTGTATACGAATTATCGTAAAAATTGTTATTAAATGTACGCTGACTAAGCTGAATTGGCGGTTATTATTCCTAGATTGTATGTCTTCTGTACTTCTAAATTATTTTATTGTTTAATATAGTTTTTCTTATATTCTATTGTGAATTTTCCATGTTACTTTTGGACTTCTTTTATTAGTTGATAAGCAGAAAATTATTTTTCTCTGAAATCAAGTCTTGAAGTATTTGAAGTGTGGCTAACAGTCTTCTAAATGAACGTTGTCTTTTTTGGACCCTGGAAATTTGTCGTTAGTTGAAGTATCTGCAACTAAAAAAACCGAAAAAACGTCCTGGAATATTTGATAGTGCACTGATGAATTGTGAAAAATGAATTCAGAACAAGCACTAGTCAAGAAGTCACTCTAGCAGACGCAGACCTTATTCTGTGCGTCTTCCTAAACCAGAATTAGGCAAGGCCGCTTTCTTTTGAATAAGCTGATAATAGTTTTAACTATTCAAAGGTTTTCCTATATTACGTTGCATATTATGAACAAGATATCGGGGGTTCAAATTTAATAAAATCTTTTTTATATATTACATTACACAACATCACGCTACGACTAAAAAGAGACACCGCTACGAATATATTCTTACATCATCGGAACGCAACCTCAAATGGGCAGGCAGCAGTTAAAATTTACTATTCTGTTGTAAGTGCGTTACCAGGCTCAAAATGTCTTCAAACAATAATGCTGTCTACTGAGACACACAAGGCAAGGGTAACATAATTTATAACCTAAACTGTCAATACTTTACGAGTCAGCTTGACGTGAATTGGACATAACGAAACGATATACTCAATAAATGTCTTTGTTTAATATCTGGATACACATACATGAATACATATAATGTCAAATATTGTTTGGTAGTGGTTGATGAGAGTAAAGTCGAAGAGGACTAGCTCATGTAGGCCCTTAACAAAATATAATTTATTATTATTAACTATATGAATATAACATCACTCTAATATGGACTGCGCAGATGGCGCTACAGTGAAGTGGACACCTTATGAACTGAAGCTGCGTTCTGTTTCAAAATTACCTCATTTGTTATAATCATCATATGATAAAGTTGAGAAGATTAAACCTCAATAAATGAATACACTGATACTGTCATGGTAGAGCCGTGCTTAGGCACGAATGGGCCGGCTCGACCGGTGCGATACCACGGCGTCACCACAGAAACCGGTTGTGAAGCAACGCTTGCGTTGCATTGCCCAAAATCCTTCCTTCCCTTACTCTCATCCCCCTTCTCTATCCCCTTCACGCATTCCGCCATCCCTCATTACCCTCAAAAGCGCACAGCGCACTTACGACTCTTGAGTTGAAGGTGTCCATGGACGGCGGTTGTCACATGCCATCAGGTGACCCGTCTGTTCGTCTGACCCCTATTTCATAAAAAAAAAATATAACATATTTGTCCTTGTCTAATGATAAGGAAAGTTCCTGACACCGTAATTTCTTAGATTGATTGGGAATCTTAGATTACTATAATCTCAGATGAATCTCTTATCCTCTTCGTCTTAATTTTATATAATTATACTAGTTTTTTTTTTTAATTTAAAATCATCATTCCTGAGCTTATATTTAAAGTTAGATCTTTAGCAATAAATCTGTGAAAACCGTATTTAATTGATTCCAGAAATTTTTGCTTGACGCGTTTGCAAACAGGCAGACACCACAAAAAAAAGTTGTTTTGACTTTTGCTCTAATAAAGACCCCCCTATAGGAGTTTTTCTTCACTATCTAAAATGAACAAACATCGGTCTGTTACAATTTTATTATATGAATAGATTTATACATACTTGTTGATTTGTTACATGTAAAATGTTAACGTTAAAAGTTTTTAAACTATTCAGTTTTACCTTTCATTGTTGTTCAGTCTTGTTACTTTGATTATACATCAAGCGTTATCTCTGCAGTGAAAAAGTTTTATCGCAGGATTAAATAGTAATCTTTTGTCATATGGAATTCAATTGATCTGTTGTGTTTTACTGCGCCCTTGAGTTTTATGGTGTACAGCGACAGATTTGTTACATGTGATATATTGTCGGATGTTCGATTCTGTTGCGTCTGACTTTACAACATAGTATAAGTGTTATTAGTAGCGCTAACACTATACCTCTGCGAGTGAACCTCTAAACACTATAACTTTATTAGAACATATTTTTTAGCTGCTTGTATGTTATCAATTTTAGCTTCACGCATTGTACTTAACTAGTACTTAACGTCGTGAACATAGAGTTCTAATCGCTTTGTGGAAGTGTGCCATTTAACCTAAATTTTGGATTTCGAGAAATATTTGTCCAAATGTAGCACAGCTTACTGACTTGGACTGTGTTCTATTCTCTGTCATGTTCCTTACATTTTGTCACAGATTTTTGTCGCTGATGTACTTGGAGTTTTTTATTTTATTTATGAACAATAACAACCGTCAAACGATTTTGTGAAACCATTTATACCATATACTATGACCATAAGAATTTAATTAAGAATGTTAGATATACTTGATGATGAGATCACAAATGGATACTATTTGTAGCTGTCTAATTTCGCGGCCTATTTCGGACTGGAGGAGGAAACTTCAATTTATGCATGAGTTAAATGTTCTACCTTTATAGAGGGTTTTAATTTATATAGTACTCATGATTTCAAAGTATATTTTTCATATAATTAACATTTTACTTGTTAGGTATTAGGTATGAGAGAGGATTCACTTCATCATTATCATTCGTCCTATGGCAGTCTATTGCTGCACATATGCATCTTCCAACTTCTGGAACTGAATAAGACTGAACTTAATTCACTTATGCAAGGGAATTTAAGAATGAAATTGATAGATAAAACATGAAAAAAAATACAGATCTTATTATCATCTTAAAGATGTGTTATAAATTATATCAATAAAGTAATGTAATATATTTTTTTTTAAAGAAAGGAATTAATCCACATTAGGAATGATTCCTGTATCGCGGGGGGCTTAACAAACATTCACTGAACAGACACAATGAACACCCAGACTCGGAACAACTATTGTGTGGGAATCGAACCCACGAAATCCGTTTTCAGCAGTCAGGGTCACTAATCACTAGACCAAGAGGCCCGTCAATTAAATATGAGCGTATTAGTTCCGTAATCTGGTAATAACTGCGGCGCAAATAGCCAATTTATAAGGCGATTAGACTTAGTACTGGGTACGCGAGATAGTCCCAGTCATTGAGTAAACAAGATTGGTATTCTGCCTTCGATATCGCCGATCCACTGTACGAGACAGTTTGATAAAGATTGTGAGACAGGGCATTATCGTCTTTAAGATTTAGATATTGGGACAGTCAATATTGTTAGTTTATTTGAGTTATTTAGTTAGTTTCGTTTGACTTTATCATATACCTTTAACTTACAACTTATTTATGAAGGGTACAATGGGATTCTGATATTCCACGAATATGATGATTGATATTAAATATGTGTATGAGTGTGTGATAATGTGTGTAGTATTTCTCTTTATGTTATATATATACATATATATTTCTTTATAGTAGTCGGGCCATAAATACTGTTACAATTACAACAAACGATAAATAATAAATCCGATTTTGGAATTGGTCATTCTTATATGAATATTCATTGTTTTCAAGTCAGTGGTTTGTGTAAAATATTTATGTGATATTAAAATGAGGTGAAGTGACATAGAACCTAATTGCTGGTTGTAGCATTACACAAAGTAGGTATGGAGGTAAATGCAACTTTTGAAACTCTCTACTTTTTTAGTCGGATGTATGTGTAACGGGCTATTGAGAAGTACAGTAAAACCTCCTCTGTTGGTGACAGAAAATGATCTGGCCGTCCTCGTTGTATTCGTACGAAATGGTGATCAAAGCAGTAAAGAAAAGAATTCAAAGAAATCCTGTCCGAATACAAAATATTTTATATTGGGAAGTGAATATAGCACCTACAACCATGTCGCGTATTTTAAAAGATGACTAAGGACTTGCAGCTTGTAAGAGACGCACTGGTCTATATTTAACTGGTAATTAAAAAATGAATGGGGTGGTAAAAGCGAAATAACTTCTTAAGCGGTACGCACAGGGGAGGGGGGGGGCTAACGAGGTATAAAACAAAAGAGTTTGACAGTGCAAGGTTTTTTAAACAAACGGTCAAACAAATAACTCTTCACCTTTATCATATCATATTATAATATAGATAGATATTGTAACAAAAAGTATACATACAGCTGTTCAATTGTTTGTTGCCTTATTTTCACATCTGGTTCCCCTCTTTCGTGAGTTTCTCCCCACTAAGAGCTAATACAAATGCACGTAGGGTAATTAATCCACCGGAGTGCGGTAACACCCCTAGATTAATTACAGTTGAAGTCACTCCGCATTCAAATCCCTGTACACGCCTTCGGTTACAATGCGGTGTTGACACGGATGAAATAAGGGAACTTGAAACATGAATTAAATTGTTTCACGGCTTTGAATTTCTTTTTTTACATACCATCGCTTATATCCCTGAAGGGGTACTCAGAAGCACATTACACACCTTCATAAATTTATTTGCCTATATTCTTAGGATTCCGTTTTTCATATTGAAATCCGTATGTATGTATATTTAATTGTATTCCGTATTTGAAATTGAAAAATTTTAAAAATTGACCTAAGTTATCGCTATAAAAATATACATACATGCATACGACCATTTAAGCTATAATTTAGAAAAAAAAAATAGCATTTCCCGGGTTAATCATAATCTCTACAGTTTCTTTTATAAATCTTGCAATAAGCTAAGCTCTGAAGCACAAATAAGAAAATCTAATACTTATTTTTTGTTAGATAAAAAAATATGCTATTATTATTATTATTATATATATAATGATAGAAAAATGCTATTACTATGACATTTTAACATATACTTTGTGTTAGAAAAACCGTTATAGAACTTCAAAGTTAAGTTCACCTGAAAGGAAAACCCAAAATTTCGCACCGCGATATGCTTTGCGAGACTTGTATTTGGTTATTTGATCTAATTGTTACCTAATTTGTTTACTAATAACTTTTTTATGATTGTATCAATGTTATTAAAGGATTAATAGAGAAACAAAAAATATTACTTAAGATAAGAACAATCTTGTTTATTGTACGCCAAAGGCTGCTTTAAACTAAATATATAACGTGAATATGTACAATAGGCAGCCTTATCGCTGAAAGCAATCACTCATCGGCAACCTCCCCCGATGGACAAAATTTATAGTACAAAAATAATGGTTCCTTTTGGTGCTAGATAGAAGTAATCTACTTGCTTTAGTCAAGGTTTAGTAATTAAGGAAGAAGAGCTTATTTTGCAACTATTCATGACCGACCGTCTGCCTCTAAAATCAGACCCTTGTCACTGACCCTAATGTAATTATCTTCGTGAATAGGTAAAACGAGTAAACACTAAAGGGTTTACTAGTAGTCATCGAAGTAGTCCACGATAACCCCCAGATCCACCAACAGACCCTCGTCAATAAGCGTATGACCCCAATGAAGCCGATATATACAAGTCATTGTGAAACAAAAACGTTTGTGAGATCGCGGCATTCGTATTCTAAATATGCTACCCGCGCATTACTGTATTAGTTTGATGCATAGGTTCAATACGAACTTTATAAGTAGTAGTAGATTAAAATCAAATTTTAAGATTTATTTTCATAGTCACTAAAATGTATTACTACTTTTATTATTGCATATCTACAGTTCATACATATATTGCCGATATAAATCTGGCATCAAATGAATTTTCAAAAAAGAGAGTGAAAGAAGAAAACAGAAATTGTATTTCCAACTGAGAATGTAGTATTTTGCTAAATTTATGTCGCTTTACGTTAATTATCTTCAAGTGATTAAAGTATTAAATCGGAAATAAATCATTCATTGCAAATCCTATCAACGTCGCTTTATAAGCTCAGTTAGGAGTTAGGAGACAAGTTTAGAGTGAGTTGTTGATGGAATAAATTCGACATAAGGGGCCTTGTACACTGGGAATAAAAACTTATTTAGATAACTTTTATATGCCAACAATCTTTTGATTTTCAGTCCTATTGTAAACAAGTTACTAATGAAAAAATCAAATATGAACCTTAAACCCAATTTCAAAATCCCAATTTAAAAATGATAGAGCCGGTGGCACTCAGAATAATTACAGTATTCGATACTATATATGTATTATATCCGAATCTGATCTTATCAGGCACGGTGGAATTTACGGTGGAATACAGAAACTCATATAACAATGGAGAATGGGGGGGAATTCCGCAGGTCGCAGCTCTCCAAACATTTGCAACGGACACAAATAACACCCAGATCGGGAACAACTAATTGTAGATCACATATTTTTTTGTCCCGTGTGGGCATTGAACCGGCCTCAGGCTAAGCAGTCAGGGTTACTAGAAGAACAGGCCAGTCGAAATACGTAAATGAGCCGTAAAATATTACACTTAGTTTTTGGGCAGTCGTGTAAATAAATCGAATTACTATGCCGTAGTAAAATGACGTGATCTTTCTGCAAATTATTGTGAATAATATTAGCGTTTATTCATTCAAGATATATATGAATTGAGTAACTGTACATTTGATTTACATAGTTACTCAGAGTTCTAATTAAAATTGCAGTTCTCATAACTGAGTTTTTAAGAAAAGTAGATAAATAAGCTTCGTGATAAATCTTATAAACGTTTTTAAGGACTCATTCATAATGTAACGTAATTTTAAGAATTATCTCCAATCTCCCTCACCGTTAAGGAGTTGTGAGTTCCACATGAGACGCAAATATATTAATAGTATTAGTAAGTATATGAAAAAAAAAACATTGTTGAAAAATGAAATTTCTACCTATGAAATTCAAGGGTTGTCCACTACTTCCCGGGGATCTCATCATCAAATCCTGACTTTATTACCATGGGACCGTATACGGAGAATAAGAAAAAAATTGAAAATTAGCAGAGCAATCGTTAACCATACATAAAAAAACTTGCAGTCCTACTTAGTACCATGTCTTTTTTTAAATCGCAAAAAAAATCTGTGACTGGCTTTACACGCTTCGAGTGCAAGGATCCTGTCACTCTTGTGTAACTCATCCGTTCACCAATCACTCACCGGTTAATTGACCAGCAAATGGTCTGGAGCCACAAGCCTTTAATGTCGTGGACAAAGATTGTGAGGTTTCTATTGAAGATTCAATTTGACGACTTTTTACTAAATATGGATGCAGTAGTATACAAGTAGTTTGTTGAAGACGCTTGTGACTGGTACAACTTTGAGTCTTGGTTTTCTCAGTTACATGTTTATCGCTGTATATCTATAGAGTACGGGACTTTTACTTCTAGGTATTATGTTTTGTACTTAAATAAAGATAATGCGTTTTGTCCTAGAAAAGCTAAACAGAGATATATGTTGCTATATAATAGATAGCATGCGTGTCGCCATTTACTTTACATACATATTATTATCTTATAATACCCTTATAATACATGTGCAGTCACCCTCTAAATAACAACTACCGATTTTCCTTGTACATCTTACCAGAGTAGTTTATTCACGATATAATTTTTTATGGCCGGCCGGTAGTTCAACCAAATATTCTTTTAATTAAAAAAGGGCCAATGTTTATTTTAGAGGCATAATTTTCATCTCTGGCGCTCCCTTACACGTTATAAATAGTTATGCTCTAGTCCTTTTTATTAATTTATTTTTTATTCAATACACTTATCAGAAAAGAAATGGTTGCCTATCAAAACGTACGTCAGAAATTGAAAATGTGCAGAATCTAGCTTTCATTCTGTAGCTTCATCGATAACCTTACACATTCATAAAATATATTGTGGACATAAATGGTCGAATAATTATTTAATTTACAATACGCCCTTAGAATGTACTTACTCCCTTCGATGACCGGGTTATTACCTCACCGGAGCTAACGATGTTGTGTTTGGAATCCAAACCACTGAAAAATCAAGTTCTTCTCTAATATCTATAATTTAAGATACAATTCTAAACTTACTCTCTCAGAAATAAATTCATGGAAATCAGAGCAGAGACGTTATCAGCTCTACGATATATTATAATCCTTGGAAACTACAAAATAAATGTACCCAATAAACTATCAAGTCGATCCTGAAAATATTTCTCTGAATTATGGTCTAAGCTCAAAATGAACATCAGCGTAGAGGAAAACATGTCATTTCGTACATGAAGTGATATTGTCAATACTACTTATGGGCTTTGTCGCTCGTTTCACTTCTCTGGGTAAATTTATAGCTCTTACATTCAATAACAACGTCTGTTTATGTAAATGAAGACTATCTACAGTACTTAGAAGTGGCTAGGATATCCGGGTAGATATCCAGTTACCGGTTCATCCGGCAATTTTCGCTTGCAACTTGACTCGTCGTAATTATAATTTAATGTGTATATATGAATTATATAAACATAAAACCATGTATATCGTGAGAATAGTATTTTGTTTATACAGATGAAAAAGATGTGGTCATATTTGAGGGTCGTATAGTTGACTTCGTGAATAAGTTAAGAATAGAAGATGAGAAGTCCTCGAGACACTAACAATTGTTTCTTAAAAATTATTTATAAAGCCCGTCTTTTGTAAGATAAAGGGGTGACATTTTTATATAACATATGTACTTATAGTTCCATTCAAGAACTATATATAAATAAAAAAAAATGAAAATCCTTTGGAAAGAGTCCTTTGAAGTGTGGGTACATTTCTAAACCAGATACTGGTTTAGAAATGTACCCACACTAGGGAAATATTTCAGAAGATTTTTTTTTCATAAAAGTAAACTATTTGTCGGTTACACATAACGCCTCTAACATTTGATTCTGAAGCACCCTGTATAGGTATTATAAATATTTACTGGAGCTAAAATTTCTAAATGAAGAATGAGATTTTGATGAATGATTTACTAACTGTAGGATATGTTTGTTGTAATAAAAAACAAAAAGCGGAAAAAGTAGTAAAATTATAAAAAATAGTAAAACACGACTACATCATAAACTTTAACTTTTCTGCTGACGTTATCTCGACATCTTATACCGTATGTCTCTCCTGCTATTACGCCGATTCAAATGAAATCTCATGCATCGAAATCCATAAACCGTATAGATTCTAACGTGTGACAAATAAACATCATACATACATACATATGTATACGTACATAACCCTCCTTATTGTGAACTCATTTAAAAATATTCTATTCCACAACCGTAGTTATCCGGTGTCCGTGTAAAACTAATATTTGCGCATCTCTAGCCTAGAATCACCAGTGACATTCGAATAAGGTTTACCTACAATTAACAGTAAACCTTGCCAATTTCCTTCAATCAAGATAGAAGATCGTTCAGGAATGCCTGAAGAAAGCTGTGTATACACAGATTGTAGGCTAAACAACTATTTATTACCCGTTTAATTGCTTTTAGAGAATTTCTATTGACAGTAAGATGCTTTCAATTCAAGTCCATAAGGGGCAGAATAAATACTGTTTTTTAAGGGACAATTAGTGTATTTCCTTCGGTTAGACTTGGTTAGGTCTTACTTTCATTGTGTAAGGGTCACGAGGTCGAATGGATATAGTTAATAAAGGTTTTTTTTATTGGCCGTTGAAGAGGCTGATTGATGATGACCAAGCCGTTTGTCAAGCAGCGAAGCGAATTACAACATCGCCGTCGGTTTCAAGCACTGCAGTCGTATTCTAATTTATGGTATGGGGCAAACGAGTAGACAGTAAGGATAACCGCTGCTCCTGGATAACTGCAAATAAAGTGTCAAGAAGAAAGCTGGGTGGTGAAAAGGAAAGAGGGGTTTAACCTCCTAATATTACATAATTCCACTCAACTAGTTAAGTCATAACCCACCGGAGTTGCCAGACAGCTACTTATTCCGTTGCACCATCATGGAGACATTAAATTATAATGTGAAATTTACTAACAGCAATTTCGAGCGGCATTCTTGATCTTGTAATAAGTTTTGTTTCTAAACAAGTCCTTTATACTTTATAGGCTGACGTTAAATTTTACTCGTCATTTGGTTCTTCTTTCACCAGCATTGAGGTGTACAGAACAGGCGCTTTTACCGCGTGGGTGCTAGTTTACGGTTTAAACGATTCGTAACTTTAGTAAGCGCATCGTGCTAGGGCGCCAAAGATTCTCTGATATCTAAATATTAGAAATCCGTGAAGGACAGTGTTGAATGAGTATATCAAATATAATTGTTATAGTTGACAAATTTATTCTCTTTTATTTTATAACGCTGGTGTCAAGAATGGATCCTACAAAGGAAAATTGTGGATTACTTTTTCTGAGACTGCCATAATCTAACAACTTTTGACAGAATGGTCTATTAAATAATAATAGCTAATGACCTCTCACACACGGCGCGGTTTGATCTCAAACTAAGCGGAGCTCGTACTATGATACACTGATGGACTACTGATAAACATACCTATATGTTTGTTAATATATACGTATTATCTATAAAGTACACTCATACATTATAAGTACACAATTATTTGTTCTCGGTCTGGGACATACGGGTCACCTGATGGTAAGTTGTAATCGCTGCCCATGGACATCTGTAACTCAATAGCCGTAACTGCAGTGCCCGTCCTTGAGGGTAATAGGGTGGGGGGGAAGGTAATTTTGGAGGGAAGGGGAAAGAGAATAATTTTCATGTTAAATTAGGATATATTTCGTTTTACGTAATCAGTTACTGGTATTATTTAATGTAGTCTACAAAATCTGGATTTACCATAATTCATAATACTAATTATATTTTCTAATAGAAAAATTTTAATGTAATTAGTCCACTATCTTGGGTGTGCCGCCATGTTGGATTTAGAATGACGGCACACAGCTAACCATGTAGGTATTGTCATCAAAACTGAATGTGTATACAAACTTTGAGCTCAGTCGGTTAAAGATATCTGCTACAAACATCAAATAAACATAGATACATACATTGCAAGTTAAATAAAAACTCGTAAATATATATTTCATGAGCTCCCAAAAAAATTAAAAAAGAATCTAAAATAATCTTTATCTGTATAACAATTTGTGAAACTGAAGGGCAACGAAAGTTGTACTAACAATATCGTTTCCACTTTAGTCGAAAAATATGTTCAAACTCACGTTAGGTAGAGTACGAAACTCAATTTTTCGAACAGTCGACTTCATTTCATGGGGCAATGGTAGATAAAATCGTTTTAGTTAAATAATTTGATCCGTTTTCTTGCGATAACCACCAAGTTGCGAGTTGGGACGTTCCTTAAGATAGCTCCATGTTTTCTAATATATGAGTCAGTTTGTAACACCACCTACGAACATAAAAGTCAAAGTCTCTATAAAGTCGTTGTGCAGTTCAAGATTCCAACTATAAATTGTTGAAATATTATTATCGTAAAGTATTCATTTATTTTGATAAAACTTAATTCGATGGTACGGTTCAAATTGAAATATTAAGTTTGTACACTGAACATGTTACACAAAAAAGATTTGAGTAAAAAGCTTAATGACTTATGGTCTATAGAGGTAATAAGATCTATCAAAGTACATATATTGAATGTACACACTTAGTCGCACTTTTACCAGGCACTATACGAGTACAACTTTACGAAGTGGTTGGTGGTTATGACCTTTTTTATGACCTGGTTTAAACTTTTATATATAACATACATATATAAGTCTGTACGAGCGTAAAATAATTTACATGTTAATTTGATGGAGCTATGTTAAGAGTTATAATCCGTCTTGAAATTTTTATATCATACATAAGAATATTTACATTTAAAATGTAAAAATTATAAATGAATGATCTTCACATGCAATATTCTTAAAATTTTAAAATTAACTTGACAACCCTAGCTATTGCGTGTCTAAGGAGCAATGATGTTTATATGATGATGATATCTGATGATGATTATAAATTGTAAAAAAAAAAAACTAAAAAGAAACTTGTTTTTACGTACTGTTATCCACATACTGGAACATTAAAACCTACACTAAATTAACTTACCGCGAATAACTTCTTAACAACCCTAGGACCCTTTTGCAGGTCCTCGCAATGACACTCCTACAACTCAGCACTTGATTTTACGAACTAGCACTGTCTGCAATTTGAATACAACTATAAATCTGATAGGAGGAGGTACTCCAAACAACCGCGCTGTGAAACTTTGTGTCATTAATATTCTACGTATGACATTTAAACATTATGAACCATTATTATAATTTATTATCGGTGTCCCGCTTTGTTCCTTTAGGTGCATTGTTGATAAACCTGCATATATGTACTTATTAGCTTCGGTAAGTTTGTTAAGGGACATCGACACATAAAGCCCTACTGTCTCGTATACTCTGTACTCTCAGGTCACCGCTCAAGGAGGTCAGCCGTTGTCTATCACTAGTCGGTGAATAATGGCTATCTACAGTTTCCTACTCGAACACTTTTTGACTTATAAGTTTTACAACACACATAGATTTAACTATAACTTATTTAAAGAGCAGATAACTAAATGGTACACCGTAAAGGGATTCAAGAATCAACCGTAAACAGGCCCTAGTTCAAGAATAACAAATTCACTTTAAAATAAAATTATTCTAATTAGTTTACAAATGTAGTTATTGCTTAACATCCCTTCTTCATCCCTTAATTTAAAACCCAAAAAATGCAATATTTTCTCTAAACGGGAAGCATAATCATTGAAATAAAACAAGGATTTTCTAAATCGTTTATTAAATAACAGAATTACAAGCATAAAAATACGACCGACTTGAGAACCTTCTCTCTTTTGTAGTCGGTCGAAAAAGGGGTATGAAATCCCATAATTTTTAATTTAATTAATTAATTATTTATAATTCTCATAGCCATAAGGGAGATGTACGATTTAATCATGGTCCTTAGTTCATTTATTCAGGCATCTTTACGGTAGTTCCAGACAGCTACGACCGATAATGTTACTATTTTTATTACCGACTTCGTTGTTTGTAGGGTTGGTATTAAAAAATAATATTTTCTGCATTAAATATAGCATTAAGATGTCAAGTGAAATATTTCGTGCATTGTACCTCTTTTTTTTTCGTGTGGAAACCCCTACGGGTCATCACCTCGCTAGCAGGCGAACACACTTTGGAATATGGGGGCCTAACGCCCCCCACATCAAAGAGGCGCTCGTGGAACACGTACGTCACGTCACCGTCTCAGGCCTGCTTCTGCTGGGGTAACGTTCAGCCCAGCCCGATACCCTCAGGCCAACGCTTATGGAGGTCGGAGATCAGTGTTTTGCTCTCCGACGTCTGGCGCATCTTCTGCGGGATGGGAAAGTACTTGTCCTCTCCCTATCCAGTTCCGTCGCCTCTTTGGCCAACATCACCTCTTCACAAAACGAGGCGGCAGAATCCCATGCACTCTCACTTTGGACCAAGGATCGTGCATAGTACCTATTTACATTATTTTAATAACATCTGTTGGATCAGGAAATATCACTGAATTTCAATTAATAGATCAGCTAATTTATTTTTAAAAAGTTATATATATTATTATAGGGACTTGAAATATTGATTGTAATAACAACTTTTAGTAAAAAAAAGTACAAATAAAAAAAAGGTCAAAATGATTAGGGTCTCCTGGTAAAAGGTCGTATAATAAGTTTTTGTTAATATATTGTTTCGTTCTTTTTTAACTAAACTGAAAGTTTTTTTGTTTGTTAAAACGGGTTAATCTATGGTAATGTCAATTAGAATATTGAGTTTGTGTCGGATTGAGAAATAACATAGAATGATATAAACAATAATCTATGGTAAAATAAAAAAATATATAAAATAATCGTTTCCGTAACTGAAATGACATAATAATAGGTTAACTGACAGTCAGTGGGCCTTGTAAAATCACCAGTTCATGTTAGTAATAATACTAAAAGCAAAAAGCATTTGTAGATATATGGAATCCATCTACAAACTTGTAAGTAAATAACAGTAAATCAATATTTAGTGACTTTGAAAAATAGTAACAACGAAGATAAGCAGCCAGGTTTACATTTGAACGGAAAATATGACAGCTGTCAACTGTCACTTGTAATTGACATACAATCAATGGAAAGGCGCTCATTTGAGTGTATCCTTGGACAAATATAAATAAGAAATATTTCAACGCCTTACTTATTATCGAATCATCACTCACATCACTTATTATCTAATTCCAATGCATGTCTACAAAAGTAAAAAAAGATGATTTTTTTATGCGATAGGGGGCAAACGAGCAGACGGTCACCTGATGGTAAGTGACTACCGCCGCCCATGAACACCCGCAACTCAAGAGTCACAATTGCGTTGCCGGCCTTTTAGGTAGGAGTACGCTCTTTTCTTGAAGGTTTGAAGGTCGTGGGACACCAGATAGGAACGAAGTTTCTAGAAGAAGAAAAAAAACTACTTTACAAAATTATCTTAACACCTTTATTTTATTTACAATGATTTATAAAATTATATAATAATAATAAACAAAGAAACAGTTATTTACATGACTAATAATAGCAAACTGCAAAAATAAAAACAGTCATCCCGTAGACTATAAATTAGACACTGTATAGTCATCATACATAGACAATACAAAAAAATCTCACGCTTTTTTTTAACGTTATGGACGTTTTTTGCCGACTAGGGTACCCCTCCGCAATGCCCTATAAGGAACTTCGTTCCAAAACTTATATAAAAATTTAAATATATGGTAAATACTTACTCCTTAATATTTACGTCACCGAACTTCAACTCCTATATTTATATAGGTATATATTAACTCTATTTAATCTCTATTCTCTTCAGCTATAACGAAACCATCACCCGTCCAAATTCATTCCTGACAACGTTTGTGTCTTATTTCTTACATCCGACATTTATTCTAAAAGTGCATCATGAGTTCTTCACAAGAATAATTCCCTATTTACTACCGCTTGCCCGCGGCTTCGCCCTCGTGATTCTAAGTAAAAATAAATGGTTGTAACTCAGCACAACTATAATTCCAAGTAAAAACTACGACACGACATTTTCGGACCGGAAACTGTATTCTCCGTGTTTCCTGATCTTTTGATCTGTGAAGGAAGAATTTATAATCAGAAAAAAGTATAGTTTTTATATGGCTTCTAGAGTATCAGCGAGCATTCATCGTGGAAAGGCCATGCTTATGCACGAATCTGCCAGCCCGACCGGAGTAATAAATCGGCTTCATAGAAAACCGGTAGACAAACAATGGGAGAGAAGGTACTGAACGCCCATCTCCTCTCCTATTTCCCCTCCCTTCCTCCCCTTTCATCACCATCAAAAACGGACAACGCACTTACGACGACGATAGACGTGAGTATATGTACGAGTATGTATAATAATTTGCCATAAGTTTACGTAGATATGCTCAAATTTATATGTCATAAAGACGTCAGTTAAGCAACCAATTCACTAAGATTAAAATATCATCAGTTTTCTAAAATATTCTGGAATTCCTCGTGTTTAGATAAGGGCGTACGTACCCACAATGTAACGGAGACTGATAACGGATACCAGGGAGTCACACGCCCGTCACAAAGGCGATAAATCCTCTCATGAAGTATTTTACCTGTCGCGATAACCGATCATTGAACCGGCCGATAGCTAAACTTTTAAAGGAAAGGAATGCTTGACCTGTTGGTGTGCAGATTAGTCTGTCTAAATATCAGGGCTGAAACCTTTTAATAAATTCAATCGGGAAAATCATTCAGTACTTCTGTAGACGATAAATCTGTTAGAAATTAAAAGATTTATAACATGTATCTAAAGAAGAGATAAATTGGTGTATTTTATTTAGCTATTAACTTTTGATGTATATTTTTTTATTTATGCTAAAAAAACATTTGAATTAAGTAGGTATTATTTATGAGTATTTTACTAGACGTCGCTGAGGGGCTGAATATGAACCGTAAATAATTATATTGCACATACAGTCAAAAAATGCACTCCGGAAGTGCCGACAGAAGTGAAAACTTATTTTGGTGCGTTAGACATTTTTTAGATGGGTGCTAGGGTTATTGGGTAATTGCATTTTATTTATGAATTGTATTTTATTAATTATTAGAAACTTTAAAATACATTTAATATTCTTTTATGAATCATCTTTAACAATTTCGACAACTCTTGTATCATCATGATTATCATTAAAATTATTACAATCTAAAATAGAAACTATAGGTTCATGGTAACTATTCGAAGTTATTTAAATATCTCGTGAATACCGCACCAATTGTACTTTTATATCTCGTTGTGCTAATATTGCGTTGATAAATATATGCGTCTCGTAACGGTGTCGCGAGTCCATAGATTTTATCTCATCTAAAAATATGCTTACCACGCTAAAATAAGTTTTCATAGATATTTAACTGATTGATAAATATAGAAGAAAGATGTGCTGAACTGTACATAATATTTTTTTCTACTAAGACTCCGCTGTCCATCTGTCCGTCTGTTACCAGGCTGTATCTCATGAACCGTGATAGTTAGACAGTTGAAACCTTTACAGATGATGCTTTTCTGTTACCGCTATAACAAGAAATACCAAAAAACAGATTAAAATAAATATTTAAGGGAGGCTCCCATACAACAGACATGATTTTTTTGCCGTTTTTATAGAATCCCTTTGTGCGCGAGTTCGACTCGCATTTGGCCGGTTTTATCTTTTAAGACTACTCTCGCTCTAGGAATTATTCCCGAGTCGCTGAGGACTTAACAAACATACAAACAGCCAACACAATGAACACCCAGACACGGGACAACTATTTATGGATCACGATATTTTTATCCCGAATGTAAATTGAACCCGAACTCTAGATCGGCTATCCGAGTCACTAAACATTACACTCATCGGCCCAGTCGACTGCTGTCTATGATAGATAAAAATTCGTAATTATGCTTTCGGTAAATCTTAAGATAGGTTGGTGTTAAAGCGTAAGTAGTGTGTTATAAAACTTAGTATGTAATACTCGGGAAGCGGGACAAAATCATTGGAGTACGAAATCTCAAGACACAAACGAGACGTGTGAAAACTCAGATAAATACCGAATGTTTTTTTTTATATTGCCAAAAAGAGCAGAACTTACTTGGCGGTGAGGAAGTAACAGGAATTCTTGAAACAATAATTCTCTCATGGCACTAAAGAAGGATTATATCTGTCGGCCGGCAGGAGCTTTAATATGAGTAATGGATTTATAACTCAGGTAGCTATTTATCAGTACGGAAACTAAACTGGATGATTACTTCGGAGCACTACCAAGGTGGTCGAAGGAAGTTGTTATATTATACATATGTATGTATATGTAGATTTAATTATACATATAAAAGTAGGCGTGCGACTGTTTATAGCTTTACCAAATTATCTTACTCTATAGAATAAAAAAAAAGATTAATATAACTTTAAAATCATTTAGAAATAGTTGCCATCTTTTCATATCCACAGCTTTTTAAATACAGGTTCCTCGAAGCTAGTTTTATAAGGTTTTTATTTTATTAATTAAAGTGCTGGGTAAATATATGTAATACCTACTAATTCTACTATTCACATTACATACTGTTTAATCTATGATTATTAAGTTAACCTGTTTAAAAATAAAATATAAGATTAATAGTATGATTAATGTTAATATTGATAAATTGTACGGTTAAAAGACACACAGGTGTCAGAAAACTCGTTTGGAATGGAACAAATTTATAATCTTTGATTAATGTCGATACTATAATGATTGGCATAAACGTAATGTAATCAAATAAAACTATTAAAAAAATGTAGCGGTTACGCAAACCTATAAGACTACACATTAATTTTATTAAAATTGTAGTTTGTTTATCTAATTGGCATGGTACGGAACTTAATTTCGTGATAAGAATAGCACCTCGGAAAATGATGAATTGTCTGTAACTAAAAATAAACCCAAAGGATAAAGCCAGACTGTTGTGCTCTGTGTATAGTATAGTATTTAGTGATGCTGGTCTTTAGAGAAAATAATTCAATGATTTAATTTCATAAAATACTAAAACCTAATAAAGTAATGATGAATTATTGTAAAATCGGAATTATAAAATGAATATTGAAACAATGTTTATTAAGTATGTTGATTATGTATGTGTCTTTGTGATAGAATACGGGCTATATTTATTTTAAGAACCCTTTAAATAGTTAATTTTATAGGTTATTTTAATATAGGTATTGTCAGAGTGAGAGCCTGATTGTGTTCTCTGGCTTTAAAATGTCGTTTGGCCTCCGGTTGCGTTATATATGTCTGATAACCCGGACTAAATTATTATTTTGACTAAATTAAAAAGATGCCATTGGTCGTATCACCTCAATTTGAGAGCACTTCCCTAACTGCATCAGCCAGTATCGGAATCCTTGGCGTCGATATATCAAGCGAAGTCCAGTTTCGCGGTCACTTAGAGAGTAAGGCCATATTAGCCTCGAAGAAGCTTGGTGTGCTAAACAGATCGAGACAGTATTTTACTCCGGCCCACCGCCTGCAACTTTATAAGGCGCAGGTTCGGCCGCACATGGAATACTGTTCTCATCTCTATGCAGGTGCACCCCAGTACCAACTTCTGCCTCTTGACCGCATTCAACGGAGAGCGACTCGCATCATCGACTGCCAAGATATTTCTGATCGACTTGACACCTTGGCGTTGCGTAGAGATGTAGCTTCACTCTGCATCCTCTATCGCTTGTATCATGGGGAGTGTTCAGAGGAATTGTTCGGACTTATACCGGCTGCTGGTTTCCGCCATCGTCCTACACGACAAAATATCCATCCCCATCACCTGGACGATTGGCACTCCACCACTGTGCGCTTCTCCAGAAGCTTTTTGCCTCGCACAACCAGCTTATGGAACAAATTGTCGCCTGCCGTATTTCCGAACCGATACGACCTTCAAACCTTCAAGAAGAGAGCGTACCTCTACCTAAAAGGCCGGCAACGCACTTGTGACTCTTGAGTTGCGGGTGTCCATGGGCGGCGGTAGTCACTTACCATCAGGTGACCCGTCTGCTCGTTTGCCCCCTATAGCATAAAAAAAAAAAAAAAAAAATTCTTTGTTCCGGGGGTTTTACTCGATTGTGCAAGGAGATTTGAGGAAAGATATGATGTGAATGAATGAAATTGAGAATCTAGATGTTTGGTTGTCACGTCATAGAGCCGTGATTATGTGAGTCGTGAGGATGAGTAATATCATGGAAAAAAATTAAGTGTATGATATTTTTTCTTGTTTTTTTTTTTATGTTTTAACATCTACTCTACTCACATCTACCCTCAAAACAAAACAAACAACACAAAGCTTAAAAACAAAACAAACGCTTGTTGTGTGTTTGTCGAACAGTGTAGTACGAGTGTAGACACTTGTTCGTACAAACTATTAGTGCTTCCATGTTATCAGATATCAGTACGTAGAGCAGGAGACTCTGAATTTGTAAGATGGAGTTCACATAGAACTCTGTTGATCTTATACAAAAATGGCAACAAAGAGTGCGGAAGTCAATGCTACGATCCGTAATTATAATATATTGATGTACATGAAATAAATCGAATCCCTCCAAGAAACTACTGCCTCCGAACTAAAAACAAACAACTAAATAAATCACATGGCCAGCGGTAGCGGTGCGTCCGCCCAGTGGGCATCTACTCTCTTATTATAATGATTCTACTAACTTACACTGCAATTACATTATCTGGATCAGATCATCGTAGGAACGCTGATAGCTAATTCATTTGTTGGTTTTAACTTCTGTTTATAATGGATCATTTGTTAAAGTTGATAAATTGTAAGCAGATTCATTGGCAGTGTTGGTTCTTAAATTCTGTTTGTATTCAAAATAAAAAATACGTTTTAAGAGTTCTAATATATATAAAATTGTTGTTAAAATATTTGAAACTCAACTGCATTAAACTTCTCGTATTTTTGCTGACACTATATTATACCCTATGTCACTACCGAATGTCAGAATGCCTATTCTTTTTAAATTCCACAATCACTTCAGCAATCTCAAAATACGCTATGTACTAGTTTGAATTCTACACAAATTGTTTCAAGCTGCCCATCAGTACCTCAATTCTCTGTACCAACACCTACAACCTATCCTCCAGAGCCTAGTCCACCGACATGTTCTTTGGGTTCCCAGTATACCTATAATAGTATATTTTTTCTATAAATTCTCTAGAAATTCCATGTAATAATGATAGTTACGGCAAAAGCGTATAAACATTGTCATTCAACCAGCCTGGCATAACACTTAATACCATTGTGTTTGTTGGATATTAATAAAGTGTGTTCATTTCATTTAATTTTGAGTAAATAAATAAACACTTACGGCTATTTAAATGATATCTCATAAAGCGTCTCAAAAGGAACCTCCTACAAACATACTTTTATATACAGTGTAACCTCGATATAACAAATCGGAAGGGAACAAGTAAATATTCGTTATATCAAGTAATTCGTTAAACTGAGTTTTGTTATATTGAGGTTAGGTTGGCCTCAAATTTGTTATAAAGAGGTAAAAAAATATTTTTATTCACCTCAACATTACTTACTCATCTTGTCATAGCGAACAACTTCTACTAATAAATGATAACACATTTTATCAAATTATGTCGCGACTGAATCACATATTATAGGAATAAGGGTCATATTGGTGGGAACGTTATACAAAGGTTGGGTTGACAAAATTAGGTAATTACGAGTAGAGGTATTTACACTCCCTTTTGATAGTTGAAAATTCGTTATATAGAGGTTGTTCGCAAATAAATTTCGCAATGTAAAGGTATATTTTACATTGACTCTTATGGACAATCCAAGGGGATTACGAAGAATTTGTTAAATCGAGGAAGTGGTTATATTGAGGTACTTTATATTAAGGTTGCACTATGTACTTACATAAAATCGAAATATAATAAGAATAATATAATAATAATTGACACAACTCACACATGGCCGTCTGATCCCAAACTAAGCAGAGCTTGTACTATGGTAACCAGACTGCTGATAAACATACTTATATACTTCTAAATACATATATATATATTATAGATAAATTACACCCAGACACAGAAAAAATGATCAGGCTCATCACACAAATATTTGTCCTGGGTGGGAAACGAACCCACGACCTCTGGCTTAGCAGTCAGGGTCACTAACCACTAGACCAACAAGTAAGTCTCCTTCATGCTCAGTCGGGTAGAAAAAGGTCGTGATGATCTTGGTTTGTGGTATGATTTATATCAGTCTGTTATAATTATAACAATCGTTGTTACAGTGACAGCTAGAAGCATATTTTAAGCGGTTTAAAAAAATTGTGTTGTAATAATAAGTAAATAAGTGGATGATCTTTACACTAAAACTTCTAAAGGTTCTTCTCCTAACATATGTATTTGAGTTTGATAAACTATGTAAAATGTTTTTTTTTAATCGAAGTACCATGAACACAATAGTGTGAGTATAGTCATAAATAACTTGCAGGACGCCGCCCTCCAAAAAGTAGAATTGAAAAATTCACAGTTACAGATTAATCTGCTTCACCAAAACGTTGGTGGGGAGTTCCCCTACCAGTTAAACGCAGGCCGTCGCACGAACTCGTATCTACCCGCGACATGCGCCGATAAATCAGAATTTAATAACGCGTTACGTTGCACTAATACTTGCTTGAACTTATTTGTGAGTTGATATTTAACTAATATTATTCTATTAAACTTGTTACATGTTAGAGATATTTAATTTTTAAATACGTGTCTCTTGTGGTTTACATAACATACAAAGAAAAGGTTTACAAACGCAAATTAAGAGATTTAGCCATCCGCTCACTACCCATCACCAATGTTTTGCAGTCCTGTCCGCTTGTAAAAGATACCTACCTCTCTCTCACTTCCATGAAATCATGCATCATCCAGAGGTTGGCAGTTGGCAGAGGCGCGTTAAACGCCCACATTTTGCCACACATAAATTAGTTCCACTTACGTGTCAGGGACTTAGACAGGAGGCAATGATAGTTAAGTGATATGGTTGTACGGATGGACTGAAAAGTGTAAACAATAGCTTAGGCAGGTTAGCGTCGCATACATGGAACTCGAAATGACTGATGCTGGGAAGTCCCAGTCCTCTAATCTCCTAAACAGAATTTATTCTTTCAAGATACAAGGGTTCCTTTCCTCGTGTAACAAAAGATCAGGAAAGTACTCTGGATAGAGTACCTACATCGAAAAAAATATTTTATAAATGTTAGTAAACTAAAGTGTGTTATTGTTCCCGCAATTCGGTGAGTAAAAAAATATATAACGAAATGTTTGTTTTTCATCTTACTCTGTACACATCGAATTAAATACAAGCTTATTTAACCAAGAACCTTATTCCATTACGGCGTTCAAAGGCTCTGCATACAAGGCAATTTGTAAAATGAAAATTAGCATGAACACGACTGCGGAGGTGCTTGAGACAAATAGTTGTTCTCGAGACGATGGTCAAAGTGCACTGTTGGGTATATATTTTGTATGCTAATGAACGTCTGATTCTAGTACTTTTGTCAGAATTGTTACGTAACGTTTGGTGTTTTGTTGTTTGGTAGAGATTTTAAATCTTTAGTTAATTTGGAAGTAGAGTGAATGTTTTGAATTTTATCTTTAAGTTTTATAATAATATTATTATTTATTTTTATTATTATAATTGATATTGTTAATTTTGTCTGCAAAAGCTCTGTGGACGTTGTATTACAACGTATTTTTCGACTCAAGTCTTTATATAGATATTTTGTTTTCCCGTCTCAGCTCAATCTTGTAATTTCCTAAACGCGATTTAAGAAGGAAAATACTTCAAATTCATGGCCATAACAGTGAATGCCTTAAAAATACATCATTATTCTTCAAAAGGAACCACCCTTCAAGCGTTTACACATGAATAGAAAAATAGTGGGACTCACAAAGATATTATTGCTTCCCTAAGACGGTACAACTCCATTCGAATTTGAGAAGAAAAATTGTAAGCACCTGCAACTAAATGCATTGGAGGGTTGTCAGAGAGCCCCGTTTGAAGTGCGCTCATTTCACACGCGTCGGGGGGGTTGACATGTCGTGTCATTATGTACATGTGTCGAGGGTGGCAAGTTTGTGCAGGAAATTCGGATGTTTTAGTATGACGCGGATCTTGTATCCACTGCCAGCGCTGGAGGGTTGAATTGCAGACAGCTGTACTGTTGATTTTTATGTATATTAGTTGAGACTCTGAACATTAAAATCTACTGCATTCAATTGCAAATTATGTAATGTTTATATTGGAACAAGAGGGACACTAAACCTCTAAGATGTTTGACAGTTCTCCCTAATGTGCCAACTATTACACAATCACTTTATCATATACACACAAACAGCAAGGGTATGGTAAGTATTCAACTCGTCTAAATAGATATATTCATACTTGTTTTTTAAATTTGCTAAGTATTTTAAAACAAAAACATGTCGTGCAACAATTAGGTAGGTTATGAGTTAGAGTCAGTCGAAATTGCTTTTGGTGCGACCTTGTTGTCTTGTGGTCTACTGCCTATACTATATGCTGGTGTTACAAGCTAAAAAAATTAGATATAAATTAGGAAATTATTTACTCATCGATTTAAAGGATATTTACTAATATCTTTACAGGGACCTACACTTTCCGTATTAAACTCCATATTACTAACTATCGCTAATAATATTCAGAGTTATACGGAAGATTTATCCATAAAACGAGAACTAACAATGAAACTTAACTTTAACTACTAAAGCCGCCTTTTAAGGGTTAAAAAATAATAGACAATGGTATAGTACAGTTTTAACATTCCTTCAACGGCATACAAACGCTGTTTTTATTGTTTGATTAGTTTATGTTGAGCCAAACATTGTTCGTACACATTGTGAAAAAAGGGAGTAAGCGTCAATTTGAATTTAATCAATATGTTGCAAACATTTTAAATATCACCATCTCTTCCTGTGGGTGGGTGTCTTTAAAAGCGACTAAGAGACCGAACTGTTATTTATCAGACAGTAAATGTATATACGATCATATACGGCTTGCCCCAGCCTTATGGGCATTTGAGACGTGAGTGTATGATTTTTTAGGTAAGGTAAGAAAACTCCCGCACTTGGATGTTTTCCTGTGTTGGACGGACACAAAGAACACCCAGACTAGAAACAACTATTTGTGGATCAAACACCATGTAATTGAACCCATGACCAAGTGCAGCAGTCAGGGTCACTTCTAACTAGACTAACAGGACCGTCAGTATGTATGTATATTAGTCATTGGAATTAATCTGCTAGAATTTTCGTGAGAAATATGAATGAATGATTTTCTTATTTTTTATTATAAACCGTACAGTTTCCTTGTAGCTGTAGGGTAATTAAAATGTTAAAGGCAGCTTGGCCGTTGCGGCAAGCGTTTAGTACAATTATTACATTATTATTACATTTACATTATTACACCTGTTGTATTAAACATTATAAACTTGACTCGTAGTTTGTCTCGAGAATATGGTTATTTTTCCTCTCCTAAATAATGAAACAGAAAGTACCTCCTCACATAAAACTTGTAGTCAAACAATGTTTGCATTGTATTGCCGAGTGAGTGAGGGTACCAGTAATCTAACTTCCGATTTCTTTCCCCTCCATGGGTCATCAAGTGTCCAAGCTCGTCCGTCCCCCTATACCATAAAAATTCAAAGAAATGTGATATATATATTCATTTGTCCCCTATCCTATATAAAAAAAATACTTCTAAGTATTTATTCAAGATTCGACCGGTAATTCCAGAGACAATAACAAACAAGAATAGGCAAACTTCTAAATTATTCCTCATACATTAAAAAAAAATATCCGACTGATAGTTCAGGCTTTCCATATTTATTACAGTACTCACCTTGAATAATGTAACCTGCAACGACGCATGTCTATTATTGCAAAAAAAAATACATTCGGGTTTCTTATATTTTTTACTACTTCTTCACCCAATTACAAAATATCAACTAATTGTTATAGAAATATATGTCTGTTTTTGTCTCATTTAAATCGAGCTTGTGGTTTGTATATTATGATAATTAAAATATTCACTTTTTCTAATCCCCGTGTGACGTCAATTTACAACACTCACCTATATCTCCGAAAGTTACGTATCAAAAAATAGTTATACATATTTTTTTTTGTTTATTTTCAAATAATAATATAAACTGGTAATATTCTCCATTGCGTATTTTACACTCTACCTTATATTTCACGTAATGATGAGGCGGCTAGCGGACAATGGATATAGGAACAAAATTGTATGCTTTCTGCTCTGCTCAGTGCTGTGTGAATGGGTGACAGTGATGTATAAAGTAGGGGTACTTCATGACTTGTGTCGCACCCTACTAGAGTCTTACTGTTAACGCTTTCATTATAAAAATACTCTTTTTAACCGACTGCGCAAGAACGAGGGTTGTTCGAGTGTACGTACATATGTATGAATGTATAATGCTTTTTGTTGATAACGTATATTTTTTTAATAATTATACTTATTTGTATTGAATCTGTAATGATGAATCGGCATTGCAGTATATATATATATATATATATTTGTGATTAAAAGAAATATGACGAGCATAAGTGGTGACTCATATGTTTTGTGTCAGAAACGTGGTAAAATTATATTACTCCTCAATATAGAACTTTCTCCATGACAAAAAGAATCATTGAAATTAGACTACTGGTTCCAGATATTAATTGGCTTGTTTAAACAAATAAACTTAAAAACTCTTCAGCTTTTCTATATTAGTATAGATTTGGGATACTAAATTTATTATTTTTTAGGTCACAAACTACAGAGAACAAGTTGTATTAGTCTATTGATTTTAATATTAGCCTTGGTGGTCCCGAACATTTAATGTTCCGGACTCTCGACTTTGCTAGCAATAATCTTCTTTACAAGAATCATTTTGTTCGCTTCATTTCAGTTATTGGATTTTCCGGAGGGCACCCGAATTCGTGAAGTTAATATTTGGTAATAAATTTTTATTAAGCCCTTAACGCAGCTTTCAGTTTTTATTGTATGCCTCATTTGCATTTGTTTTATACATGTCCAACCTCTATTGAGATATTATGATGACTTATAATTTTGTTATTTTAAATTTCGAATTTAAATACTTCAAAACATTTTTGGTTGTATTATGAAATTGTATGCTTAACGGATTTTTTTTTAAACTGCATATGCTCTACTCTGTATCCGTTTTATAAGTATCAATAATTGATTGAGTAACGAATATATAAATTATTCGAATTATTTTTTGTATATTCAAAACAAAATTCATCTTACACTGTTAGTACAACAACAGTAACTAACTAATCTCAGAAAATATGAAATAAGCCTGTACAAAGTCACTTTAAATATTCTATTTTCTTCATTAAATTTTAATAATGTAAAATAAAATTCGATAAAAGCCTACGACGTAAAATTAACACCCATTAATTACCCACGCACTTTAATACAAGTTATCTTAATTGGAAATATCTTTTGAATTTGGTATAAAAATTTGAATATCATGATATTGTTATTATACCTATTTTATAGACGTCTCATTTGCTACCTTGTAATGAATTCGGCATCGAATAAAACGTCAACAGCTCGTGAGTTTTTATGCTAATTTATATTATTAATATAAATTATATTATAATTTATAGTTGGAATCTGAGGTTTCTAAAAAATTATAATGTTTTAAAAAATTGATATGACATAATTGTTATTTTGTAATACAAAAGCTCACGCCCGTAGAAGAAGAAGTGCATTTAACACCTACATACATTTAGTGCCCCGCTAACGTAATAGGGCCTATTCCCGTTCGCTGGGCACTTTAGGATTTAAAGATGGCAAAATTGGGAGGAAGGAAGGAATAAAGATTACATTAAAAGGGGAAGAAAGTAACGGGTATATTGTAATTAATTTAATACAGCAGTACATAGTAGTCAAGACTTTACTGGGAATAAATAGCTTTCGATGCATATTGTACAATTTTGAGAATGATTTATAGATAATTAAAATTCGATACATAAGAATTTAGGTATCTGGGCCAAAAATATGTCAGCAAGGATGCTGGCAAAATTTTGTTTCTCATGAAACACATTTTAATGTACTCCTTCTAAACAAAGTGCTGTTTAAAATTTTTCGAAGAAAAATATTTTAGCTTATTCTGCTTATTGGAATGAACTTTGGTCTACCAACCATCTGATGGGAAGTGGCGATGAAGACAACGATCCTACACGCCTATTTAAGAGAAACCTATTCACTCTACTCTTGAAATTAATGTCACCATTATCTAATTTAATTACCAAAAGCCCGGCTCACATCAATCGCTGTATAAAAAAAATGTCGAATGGAAAAATACCATTCGTTTGTAACTCTTTTAGGTCGGGTTCTGTCAGATTTATGCCGGGGGAAATCGTCTGGTTTTCCTTCTTCAACTACGTAAATCATTTTCACATCGCGGCACTGGGCGCGGTACTGTTCAGTGTACATATTTCGTACACTTTCTGGCGTGAGAAACTGCACAGTATAAAGCTTAGTGTAAAAGTCATAGTTCATACAATATTACTTCAAAATCTATCCGTCTTATTTATGGTATAAAAATATCGGCAGCCAGATTTCTTTTTCAAATATTTAAAACGTTTTTTCTTGTTTTTTTTTTTTACTACTTGTAGGCTATAGCTACTTATAAAATCTAAAAAAAACTTAATTTAACTTCTAAAGAATATTCTATTTGGAACACGGTTATTTAAATATAGTTTGTCCCCTCTTACCTATGTGTACTATGTTATCTGTATACTTATTAATAAAAAAAAAAACTATCGCCGTCAACTGCTGAACGAATGCCTACCCCGAGGAGCAAATACATAAGTAATACACAATCTAATTTCGGTATAATTTACCAAAAACATTCTTAACAAAATACTATTTTACTTATTGTGCCCAAAGTGTACGAACACACGTAAGCGACTGTTATTTGCCAATTTAGCGTCTGTTTCGCTAGAAAAATCTAGGCGATTTACTTTCCTGCTTGCAAAAGGCTGTGCATCAAGCACACGAATTACGTTACGTACTTTGATTTTATTTATTGTTCTTAAATGAATGATTGTGTGGATCGTTAGAAGCAGATTTCTAGTTTTATTCTTTCTTTCTTATAAAAGAGTTTCGTTCCGAGTTCGTTCTGCTGCTTCTTTGATCACTAATATAGGACATTCTCTTACAAGTAAACCGAAAGTGATCTTAAGTGACGTGACTCTCGTGACGTGTGCGTGATGAAATTGCACTGCCATAGTCAGTGAGAAGGACTAAGAACCAAATTCTAATGGGCAAAATGTGAGTCTTTATACACCCTTTCAGGCCCCTCAGGGGATATAGGCGCGAGCGAGTGAGTATGTATGTATGTATGACTAAGAACCGACTTGAAAAGAGCAAAGGGACGATTTTGATCCCAAAAAAAAAAACAATGGTCGTCTTTTACAAATTTATAAAGAACAAATAAATAAGTGATATCTACCCAAGAATAGCTAAGTTATGGTCTGTATTTTTTTTTGAACCTATTTATCTTGTCATTAAGAACGATGAGTATTTGAAGTCGAAGTCATGCGTAAGCATCTACAAGTTATTTACGGTTCAGGAATTAGTGTTTTCGATTCAGTTAATTTTGAAAAGATGCCTGTTTTATATTTTGAAAATACCTATTACTTTTTTATTAATGGCATAGGGGGACAAGCGAGCAGACGGGTCACCTGATGGTAAGTGACTTCCGCCGCCCATGAACACTTGCAACTCAAGTCACAGGAGTGCTGTCCATCTTTTAGAGTAAGGGAAAGGGAGGAGGAGAAAGAAGCGAAGATAAAGGCGTAGAGGAAATAAGAGAAGGGGAATTGGGGGCTCCGGTAACCTCACTCACTCGGACATACAACTGAATCATTGTTTAACAGCCGTCATGGCTCTCCCAGATAGATAGATTAGATACTATAACGCAACTGATACTACATACGAGTATTAGATAAATTAGATCGGGGTACTATAGAGATTTATTTTGTTTTGGAATAACATGATATTAAAAAAAATATGGAATACATATATTATTATAAATTGCGTACTTGTTTTCATAGCTTTTCTTTATTTTCAAAAACGAGAAGAGAAATCAAACCTTACATTCCGTTGAATTTCCAAAAATCTTCGTTTTCCAAAATACAAGAGCTACTATTTCATATACTGATTCTTCATTCTTCTCTAAAACGGTAAAGAATAATTAACTATGATAGAACTGTTCTAACTAATAAAGATAAGTTAAGCGGCTGATAGTGGCCACTAGTTAAGTGTGGCAATTACAGTGCACGGTGGTTATGTCGATCGTTTATAGTTTCTATCTAAGTAATTAATTTGTATATTTGGATCAATTGCTCTTTACGACCTTGCTGCGATAGCAGTAGGAATGATTTGAACCGTTTCGGATACTATGCTCCGGTACACATCACCTAGCACGTATTCTCTCTTAAAATTTACCTTTAGAAAAATGGAGTAATAACTTTGAAATGAAGTAATAAATAATGCATTCCAATATACTAGATTACACGAGGAAAAACCACTTACTAAATTTAAAAAAAAATCTATATGTACTTATATTATAAATGCGAAAGTAACTCTGCCTGTTATCTTTTCAAGGCTAAATAAATAAAATAATTTTTATTTACCTCGGAAGGGTATAATTAGTACTTAGAACACTGAATAGGCTAATTTTGATCGACGTACCACCCGTGTGAAGCCGCGAGCCGATGCTAGCTAATTATAAAATCATTAAATACATAAGCAAGTACCTTACATAAATAGTACACATACGCATTAGGTACCTACTTATGCCGGTTCGAAAAAAAAAAACCAAAATAATTAAAATAGGTATATGTATTATGAATTATGAGTAGAAGTGAGTCATACTAAGTCGGTCATAAAGCTAATAGTCTGTTACAATGCGAGAACTCCTTGGGAGAAGCATAGACAAGAAACTTCAAGGTTTTTATATATATCATTTCAGGTGCATACGACTAATGTAAAGTCACAAAGTGATTTAGAATATCAGTTAGCTGTAACGTGTATACGGTGGTACTCAGAGGTAGCGGATTGAGCTCTTAACTAGCCCCCAATGGGTGAAAGGGTAAAGGAAACAGCGTTTACACACGCGACCATACATTGTTGCGCATTCCGCTTAAGTCGTATTATAACATTAGTGTAGAAGGTAGTTCCATTGAATGTAAGAATGTTTGTTGGAACTTTATTCTAATTTTTATTTTTTTGAATGTTTTTCCTGAAGTACGAAAAAATCATACTCTATATAACGATCTCTTAAAAAAATATGATGTATATTTTTGTTTACTTTTTTTGAAATAAACCTATTTTCATTTTTGTAAGGTAGGAAGTTAGCTAGACATTGACATGAGGTTGTGGCGAAGCCAAACTACGTAGAAACTACTCTAATGACGTAGGACGATCCTGATTCACGATACGATACTTCTTGCGCCGATTAGTATATATGTATACCACTTCCCAACATTAACCGGCTCCGCCAGGCATGGCGGCATGCATCACCTCGCCTGGTCCAAAAGTCACCTTGCCTCCAACACAAACATCAAATCCCGGTCCTCCAAAAGTTGTTTAAATATATGTGTTTGTTACACTATCCTTATATTTTCATTTGTGTATTGCGTATCAATAAAAGTGTAAACAGACAAAAGTGAACCTACGAAATAGCTTAGAATAAAAAAAGGAAAATGTAGTAGTATGCTGGTAAACTCACTAAAAAGGGATGTACTTTAGCTAAAAACCGCATAAGAAGAAAACTTCTTGACATTTGACAACTGAAGACTGGAGAGCGCAGCGTGTGACGTATTAGTTGAACCGATGACGTACATGAGAAAGGCGGGTTTGTTTCAAAAAGTTGGTTAACGTAACATAACATGTTGTTTCATTGCATAATAAACAGGCTATCATAGTTATTGGGGCTGTCTGTAGAACTAACATTTTATTTTATGAAATAGTAATATTATATTGTATTGTATAAATTATAGGCGATATTTGATATCTCCATTTTCAACTAAAACGCTTGCATAAAATAGACGTAAAACAACGAGGTAAAGCAACTAAGTAAACATAAATATATCTTTAGTTACAAAACTTCACATATTTTTAAAGCAGAAATTGAACAGTTCCGGGGCTAGCCATCCAACTGCATATTTGTGTGGCCACCATCAAAAAGTTTTTAGTGGGCCACCCTTACAGCTTAATTTAATGATCCTTATAATTTCTTATTAAATTCATATTTTATACATGCAACATCTGAGACTAACGGCCTCGGCGCGTGACAATAAAATATAAAAATGATTATACGTATAATAAATCAAGGACCGCACATTATCCTGCCAGGGCGACGATTTATTAGTATTATTGATAACAAATTATTATGTTATAAGTTTCGAGTAAAATAGTGATACTTTCTTCGTGGGTGTCAAATACGAATAAGGGATCTGACTGTTAACGTTGCCAGGCGTCCGGATGAAGCCGGATACAGTCAGGCTTTTTGGTTGGGTGTGCGGCCAAATTAGTCCGGCCTGTCCGGCTTAAAATTATTATTTTATTAAAATTCAACTGTTGCAATTATTGTTACTAACATTTTAATGAATATTGAGTGATTAATTCTAAATTAATTGATTACTACTTTTTTATCCTGAAATACATGTTTTTTTTATGACATTTAAACACAATTTCAAGTTATTTCTGAATACATAAATAAATAAATTCGTTCATTATATTTGTTGTTTAATTCGAATTTAAGAAGATTTTATTGTAAACTAGCGGATACCCGGCGTGTGCTACTACGCTAAAAGAAAACGTGCCCAAGTCATTGTTTTAACTGTTTAAAACCATATTCTTATCATTGCCTTTCTGATGAAACCGGTTTGGGACGCAGCGGTTGGATGGTTTCAAAGTCTATAACGGACATAGGTAGAAACTATTTTTAAGTTTTATATAATCATATGTAGATGATAAAAAACTTGCTGGTCTGTCCGGCTTTACGGTTTTAGTATCTGGAAACCCTATATACAGTCACTCAGTGCCTGGATTTTTTTTTTTTTTTTTTATGCGATAGGGGGCAAACGAGCAGACGGGTCACCTGATGGTAAGTGACTACCGCCGCCCATGGACACCCGCAACTCAAGAGTCACAAGTGCGTTGCCGGCCTTTTAGGTAGAGGTACGCTCTCTTCTTGAAGGTTTGAAGGTCGTATCGGTTCGGAAATACGGCAGGCGACAATTTGTTCCATAAGCTGGTTGTGCGAGGCAAAAAGCTTCTCGAGAAGCGCACAGTGGTGGAGTGCCAATCGTCCAGGTGATGGGGATGGATATTTTGTCGCGTAGGACGATGGCGGAAACCAGCAGCCGGTATAAGTCCGAACAATTCCTCTGAACACTCCCCATGATACAAGCGATAGAGGATGCAGAGTGAAGCTACATCTCTACGCAACGCCAAGGTGTCAAGTCGATCAGAAATATCTTGGCAGTCGATGATGTGAGTCGCTCTCCGTTGAATGCGGTCAAGAGGCAGAAGTTGGTACTGGGGTGCACCTGCATAGAGATGAGAACAGTATTCCATGTGCGGCCGAACCTGCGCCTTATAAAGTTGCAGGCGGTGGGCCGGAGTAAAATACTGTCTCGATCTGTTTAGCACACCAAGCTTCTTCGAGGCTAATATGGCCTTACTCTCTAAGTGACCGCGAAACTGGACTTCGCTTGATATATCGACGCCAAGGATTCCGATACTGGCTGATGCAGTTAGGGAAGTGCTCTCAAATTGAGGTGATACGACCAATGGCATCTTTTTAGCGGTGAACGCGCAAACCTGTGTCTTCGTGGGGTTAAATTGGACTAGGTTAAGTCGACCCCAATCTGAAACTTTTGATAAAGAAGTTTCGATTTCAGACACAAGTTTGGATCGGCTTTCGATGACGTTTACCCGAGAAATGTTAGCACGGCCGGTGTAAAGGGCATCGCTCGTGCTATCGTCTGCATAGCAATGGATGCTGCTAATCTGCAGCATGTCGTTGATATGCAGAAGAAACAGCGTGGGTGATAGCACACAGCCTTGTGGGACACCAGAATTAACAGACTTCGAGTCGGAGCATGCACCGTCAACAACGACCTTGATGCTTCTGTCTGTAAGAAAACTGGTGAGCCAATTGCACAGTTTCTCGGGAAGCCCATAGGAAGGAAGCTTCGCAAGGAGCGCTTTGTGCCAGACCCGATCGAAGGCCTTCGCCACGTCCAAACTAACGGCCAACGCTTCCCCCTTGGTCTCGATCGCCTGTGCCCACCGGTGAGTCAAGTATACGAGAAGATCACCAGCTGAACGACCCTGGCGGAAGCCGTATTGTCGATCATTGAGGAGCTGGTGGTCTTCTAAGTACCGGAGGAGCTGGCAGTTAACAATGGATTCCATTATCTTGGAGAACAAGGAGGTGATGGCTATGGGTCTGTAGTTGGACGGATCCGAGCGATCTCCTTTTTTAGGGATTGGGTGCACTAGAGCTGTCTTCCATGAGTTCGGGACTACGCCAAGAGAGTAGGAAAGCCGATAAAGGCGCGTTAAAACCGGTGCTAACTCTGGAGCACACGTCTTCAGCACGATAGGAGAGATTCTATCGGGCCCACTCGACTTATGAACGTCGAGGGCAAGAAGCGCTTTACGCACTGCCCTTTGTGTAAACCGGACTTCCGGCATGCGGATCTCGCACTGCGGTATGGTCGGCGGTGCGTTTCCCCCGTCGTCCAGGGTCGAGTTGGACGCAAAGAGTTTGCCCAGAAGATCGGCTTTTTCTTTAGCGTCGCGGGCCAACGAATTATCTCCTATGCGCAGAGGTGGAAGGGATGGCTTACAAAAGTTCCCCTGGACAGCTTTGGCAAGAGACCAGAATGCACGAGTTCCGGAGGGGAGACTAACTAGTCTCTCGCCAATTCTGCCGATGTGAGCCGACTTCGCCCCAGCAATTACTCTTTTGAGGGACCTGGAGGCAAAGTTAAATTGCTTCTTTAATGTGCTGGTCTTTACATCCCGTGCTGTCGCTGCATTAGCCCATGCTTGGTAACATTCCTGCTTTCGACGCCGCTTTGCAGGTTCGACCAAACCAAGGCTGGGACTTGCCACCTGTGGGAATCAGGAGAATGGAATGAAAAGTTCCATACCCTGAAGCACAACATCCGCGACAGAGTCAGCAACGACATTGGGATCATCCGGCGAGAAGCAAACCTGCCTCCATGGGTAGGATGCAAAGAATGTTCTCATTCCATCCCAGTCTGCTGACCTATAGTGCCATACGCGGCGACTGCCTGTAACTCGCGGCCGCAGCGAGTGAACGAGTGGCACCATACTCCTAATCAGGCAATGGTCCGAAGAGCCAAGAGCGGCCTTAACGGATACTTTGTAGCCGTCAGGATGTGAGGTCAGCAGAAGATCCAACAGTGAAGGCACGTGGCTTTCTGCATCTGGGATTCGCGTAGGCGTTGCTACCAGCTGCGTCAAGCCATATGCCAAGGCGAAATCGTGAACAGATCTTCCCGCATGATCGGTTTTGCGCGAACCAACCATTCGGCGTGATGGGCGTTAAAGTCGCCAAGAATCACGATCTCTGCGGATG
Source organism: Tyria jacobaeae (assembly GCA_947561695.1). Taxonomy (NCBI): domain Eukaryota; kingdom Metazoa; phylum Arthropoda; class Insecta; order Lepidoptera; family Erebidae; genus Tyria; species Tyria jacobaeae. The sequence goes on from OX387212.1 coordinate 17,180,887, forward strand.
GGACCTGCTGGAGCACTGAGTCTGTAGCCATTTGGACGTGGTCGATGAGTCGGTCCGTTTTGGCATCACCGCTATGGGACCTGTAGAGGCATAGGTAGATGCGGGGATGGTCGTCGCAGTCTACACGTAGCCATAAGATGGAGAGGTCCCTACCTTCAAGATTGCCGAGGCGGCGAGAAGTGATATCATCTCTAACGTACACGCATACACCAGCCTTAGGAACAAAGGAATGTTCCAGTCCGTACCCAGGGTAGCAGAGGTAGGATGTGTCCGCTGGAGATGATATCTGCGTCTCGGTTAAAAAGAGCAAGGCCGGCTTTGCTGTCTCAAGGTGGTGGTGGACAGTGTCGAGGTTCGAATGTAAGCCCCTGATGTTACAAAAATCCACGGTAAACGTGACAGGGGGTGCCATGGTGTGCCTTCTCTTGCCCCGAGCAGATTTTGAGAGCGCAGTTGAGCCCTTGATGTATGTACACATCTAATAAGCAGCTCAAATAAAAAAAAAAAACAATATCCAACGAGGTAGAATAAATGATTTTTCTTTTTTAACATGTATCTAATGTGCCTATACTGTTTCTTAAGAATTATATTTAGATAAAACAGCTTTTCACTTTATAAGATATGTCATTAAAAATTGTTGTCATGTACGACCGGTAGTGTATGTAGCTCGAACTACCCCTAAATGTGCTACGCCTTACACCCCGCATGAATGCTCTGTCTAGACATCTCAGTCGTCGGTTGTATGGATTTATTTAGTTTATGTACACACCCATGCAGTATTTTTTTTAACTGCATGGCCACATATAAAAAAAACACTACCCAATTACTTTAACACTTATTGCAACCTATTGAGATGATAGATAACACACCAAAAAGGAAGTATTGTGCTTAAGGAATAAAAAAAACAGGTATCGTTCAATACGACCTCATCACAGTCTGGGATTCTTTTAGACAACCGAAGTCTATGCTGTAGAAGTGGGTAATTCGAGGTGTACAAATCCAAAAAAAGGAAGATAAATAATAATGCACTTCTGAGTCCTCTTAGTGACGTTTATACGTTTTAATTGTTACAAATTGTAAAACACGATTGTTATTAATATATATTGAATACCATTTTTTTTATTGTTGCAGGTAAGTTTCACAACCAAGAAGAAAGTTACTAAGCGTGTTAGGAACAGTACAGTATGCCTAAATTGGGCCTCAACCCTGATTCGTGTCAATCTGCATTTTAAGACTGCAACTTCAAAAGTTAGTAAGAATATTTACGTGGTTTACATACCTAAGGTATTTTTATGGTGTTGCTGTGATTTGTTTTATTATATTTTTCGATTCCTTTCTGCATTTGGAGTGATTCTAGTGTAATGCCGACTCTGTAGTAAGTTTAGTTTTTAACACTAACAATACTACTAGAAAAAAATCACATACACTCAATCTTAATTAAACTAATCGTATCAGAGGTATGTAGGTTTACAACTATAGTTTATTCGAACTATATCACAAAAGTTGCACCTAGTACTGCTTCATATATAACTACTATAATATTATAAAATTTATAAAGGGACAAAGTTTGTTTGTTTCTTTGAAAGTTGTAATTTGATTTGAAATAATCTTTTGCATTAGCTAACCCGTTTATTGAGGAAAGCTATACGCATACGCATAACGCATCATTATGCTACAACGTGGCCCTTGGGGGTTTCCACACAAAAAAAGGGCCATCCATAAAATACGTCACACAAATTTTATGGTTTTTTGACCCAACCCCGACCTTGTCACTCTATAGTGGTAGAGTTTAGGTACGAATTGGCCGTCTCCATCGGTGCCGCGTACCATGCCATATGGCCTCACAGTAAACCGGTTGTGAAGCAACGCACGCGTTGCATTTCCCCGAAGTTAGCCAGGTTTCCGGAGCCCAACTCCTCCTCTCCTCTTTCCCCTCCCCGCATCCGCCATCCCTCATCACCTACAAAGCGGGCAGCGCACTTACTACTCTTAAGTTGCAAGTCATCAAATGTCAAAGAATCGGGTTAACACATACATTATTGTAAAACTCATCGTGTGCATATTATTATATGTTTAAGATTATACATACAATAAAATTTAACGTAGCTCAAACCGCAGGGCAAAGCTGGTTTATAATGTAGAAAGATTTGTTACAATTAAAAAAAAATTAGCTATCCCATTTAATCTATTAGGTTTTCTATGTTACCCTATCGTCTTTTAAGAGAGATTCGATTGACATAATAAGACTAGAATTAGTCCGGTGGAAACATCCTCTTTTCATTTGTTTGTGTAATAATACTCCTTACAAACAATGTTATAAAAAAAATGTAAGCATTAGATTGGGTCAGCCGAACTGTTGCTACTACGAGTATAGTTTTTTATTCAAATCGCTTTTGTTTTCAAATAACTTTACATTAAACTTTATATTTATAAAAAAATGACATTCTCGAATTTTTTAAGAGCAATGGAAATATATAACTCCATCTCGAACCACGGTACCATCTCTTCCCGGTGGTACCGTAAAAGCGACTATCGGATCGGACTGATCTAACAGACATTATGTATACAGTCATACAGTGCCCGGTTGACGGCAATAGGCCCCTGTTCCGTTAGTGGCAACAAATTCTATTTAACAAGATGTGGGTGTTCATTACACCTCTGGGGACACAGGCTAGAGCGTAAGTATGTATGTATGTTTTTTTTTGAGTTATGGCACTATTTGTGCGTATGTGTTGTGTAAAAGAATCAATATTTTTTTTTTCAATAGGATTTTTTTATTCAATAAGAATCAACAAGTGGTTAGTGACTCTTGCTGCTGAACCGGAGGTCGTAGATTCGATTTCCATACAGGACTGCATTTTGTGTGCGTTGAATGAATGTTTGTAAAGACCCCCGCGACAGGGGGAATTATTCCCCATGCAGACTCGATTTCGACTGCACGGATGGCGTAGTGGTTAGAGTGGTCACCTCGCCACAGGAATTAATCCTAGTGCGGGAGTTATCTTTTTTAAAAAAGAAAAAAAAACAGATGTCAGAAAAAAAGATAATTTTCTTATTAAAATGAAGTATCTCTTAATAAAGTTAAATGACTGTAATATATGTTTGTATGAACAATAATTGTAATTAAGAACTCACGAATGCAATACCTACGTAAAATGTTCTCACGCACGGTAACTAGACCCCGTTAACATTTTAAACGATTCATCAGTTATGCGCGTACGCAATCGAATTATTATTAAATGTATTCTTTACGAGCTAATAACAAGTTTACGCCGATTACTTTGTTAATATATAGTTACGCAGTTCTGGTAATTAGTCTGAATTAAATTATGTGACTTGCGGAACCAATGAGATGCTGTGAAAGATATTTACTTTGCGTAAATGTCGAATAGTACTTGTAAATGGTATCTAGGTGCTATTAGGTCTACCTGTGTTTTGACATAAGTTTATCTCTTTTCAACCGACCTCAAAAATGAGGAGGTTCTGAATGCGACTGTATTTTTTTAATGTTTGTTACCTCAGAACTTTCGACTGCGTGAACTTATTTGGACGATTTTTTATTTGAAAGCTGGTACTTCCCGTATTTGGTCCAGTTCTGACAATGGCATCCATGAGAAAACCTTATAAGTCTTAAATTTGCATTAAGCATGTGCGCGACAAATGGACGAATAACTCAATATCACGTCAACCGATTTCGATGATTCTTTTTTATTTGTCAATACTTCAAGGGTAGTAAGATGAGAATTTGGTCCAGTTTTGACAATGCCATCCATGAGAATATTTGTCTTAAATTTTATGATAGACCCGTTGAAGTCGGTTGTCTACTATTTTAAAGTCCGATCATCTATACATTGAAAAGCAACGTTGAATTAAAAAGTGTTATTTACATCGTTCGTTTTATTCTACTACCTTCCACCTGCTGCTTATCGATAAAAATTAACCTATGTCCTTTCCCAGAGTCTAAATTATCAACATACTAAATTTAATAAAAGTCGGTTCTGCCGTTTAGCCGTGAAAATAACAGACAGATAGATAAATGGTCTATCTTTCGAATTTAAAATATAACTATAGATTTTATCAGTTTCCACAAAATATTTTATGTATAAATCGCAAAGGCCTAACTGAGCATTAAACAAATGAAAAATAAATTCAAATATGGAAAGTAGAAAAACGAAAAGAAAAAGGTCGAAGGATCAAACTCAAAATGCACTTAATTCTATTTAATATCCTTTTGGCCAAAGCATCATTCAATAAATAAGGAAGCAGATTGTAAAGAATAGTCATTTTACTTGTTAATACACACTCACGTAAAAGCAGCAAACTTATTGCAATTATCCGAGCACTGTAGGTCTATAAATATGTACTGTCGGATAGATACCAGTCCGATCCCTTAGTCGCCCTTACGATACCTACGGGTCTATTGTACTCCACTGCGAACCGCACGGCATAGCTACCTTTTTAATCTGCATTTTATATAATACTAAAATATCGAAATGAAAGGTAAACAACAAAACATGACATGACTATACAAATATGTACATCTTTGAACTTAGACACTGATAGCCCTAAATGGTCAGCACTTGAAGGGAACTGAGCATATGGCAGCCCTGCAACACGCCAATATATTTCGAAATAAAAGCCGACGTGACCATATTCGTTAGCGAAAGTTACCTCTCCCGGGCAATGCGAATTTCGTTATACTTGTATTGAGACTTGGCTCTGCTTGTCATAAACTGTATATCGACATAAAATACACATAAAATATTCTCTGATAAAATTCTCGTCGCGATAAAACGAATGGTATTGAGCTCTCATTGTTGTACTTCTATACATGTTCGTTTTGTTCTCCTAGTCCGGTTTATGGAATGAGGTCTTTATTTTCTGGTCTGGAATAAAGTTTATAAAGTACATAAAGAAGATATATATGAAGAGTCGGAAGTTTGGGACACTTCTTCTGTCTGTTATTACGGTTAACCAATATTATTAGTGTGGGGAGAAAGCTAGGACTTCTCGGCTACAGAGAATATAATGTATAATGAGCAATAATATAAGCTGATATGTACAAATGTATAGAGTATGTGATGCAAAATACTTTATTATTTAAATATATAACCCATTTTAACTAAAGCTTAATACATACTTAAAATATATTAATTTTTGTATTGTATTGAATTCAAACTTTGCACTACAGCTACATAATTCATTCGGTTTGTTTGCCGCCATTTTTCAATAAACGGGTATTTGTTTATGCGGATTTCGTTCGGATGAATGTTTTGAATTTTTTCTATTCGTTTTTATGCGGCCGATCCGGTGCGAGGATGAATAATGATTTTGTCGCGGCCATATTGGGCCCAGGTGTTGTGTACACATGTGTGCATGTTTGTTAGGCTTACCAACTTGTGTTTGTTATTTGAATATTTGGCCTGTGTTTTATACAGTGTCTAATTACTGTATTAAATTGAATGTATTATCGTTTAGTTTAAATATAATACGACGAATCAGAAGATATTATTTTATAAGTCTGTACAGTACAAGATCTTATTATTTCTGTTAATATCTTATTCAATATAATAGTTAGTTGATTTTATATAATTAATTTATAATGTTATGAATATTTATTTGTAATATTTTACCATTGGAGAGCATTCGTAGGCACGTTCGACCGGATCAACAGCACGACCTCCAAGAAAACCGGTAGACAGCCAATGCTTGCATTATATTGCCGAGTGAGGTGAGTGTGAGGGTGAGTTTGGATAGCGGTGGCCCAACTTCCTCTCTCCTCGTACCTCTCCCCTCATCCCCCGCTCAGAATCTCCATGGTGGTCTTATGACTCTTAGTTACAGGTGCCCATGAGTGTCAGTTATCACTTACCATCAAGTGATCCGCCTGTTCGTCTGTCCCCCTCTATAATAACCAAGATGTATAATATATATTATATATATATTATTTTCATATTTTATGTTATACATACATATGTATGAATATATGATTAGAATTTGTAGCTTCGCAGCTTTTAAGCAGTTTGGTTATAAACTATGAGCTTATATCAGTGATAATAAATATAATTAAATGTACAAATAAGGGATCCGAATCCGATGTTTGTCAATATTGTATATATAAAAAGTTTCTTGGCCACACAATTATAGATATTCAGTATTGGTCTGCGCCGAAAAAGGGATATAAACAGGTACGTGATAACCAGCCTGTGTAATAACTATTAACCGCTCGTTTAACTAAATATCTCTGCCGTCACTGAAATATATTCTTGGACATGGTGGGCTTAGGTTTTTTATAGAGTCTAAATAAATAAGGCAGAGAGCAGCCGCGCCGGGCGAGAAGCCCTTTTTGATTTATTTATACTTTTGGTTGGAGGGGAACGATTTCCTGATTCAATTATTATAATTGTATCGGGTTGGTTGCTCCGTAGATGTCGATGACTTGTCGAAGCTCGAATCTTTACGATTATTGTCAGATATCGAATGTTTCTTCCGCCTGTTTGTTCAGCAAGAGCTCTGACGAGTGAGGCACTTTAATTACGTCATAGCGATTGAAATTTAGTATCAGTATAACGCTCAGTCGATATTGCAAAATTATTTTTATGATCTGTGACTGTGGGTTATTGTAGTTATGATTCGGTTTCATAGCAGTTATACAGCATAGATATTATGCAAAAAAATGTAAATTCTGTAATGTCTGTTTTTGAAGAAAGGACTAATTAATAGTAAATAATCAAGTGACCACCCAGGAATAATTAATAGAGACTATCATGTCTATCGTCCAAAGCGAGAGTGCGTGGGATGCCGTCGCCTTATTCTCACCAGGCGCCGAAGAGCGCGAAATGATCTCCGGCCTCCATGAGCGCTGCCCAGGGGACAACGGGTCGGGCTGACCGTTACCCTAGCAGAAGAAGGCCTTAAACGGTGGTGCATTGTGTTCCGAGCACTCTTTTTCGATTTGGAGGGGGGTAAGGCCCCCCATATTCTATAGAGTGGTCACCTGCTAATAAGGTGGCTAAGGCTTGCAGTGGTTCCCGAAGGCTTCGTTCTTAGGGTATCCCGGGTCCCCTGCGATATAGCCACTGTGACGGAACACACCGTGTGGTTTTAGTCAGTTCAAGTCCGACATACCATCTCACATTCAGCCTCGGAGGTGATGACCGTGGGGATTATACACGAAAAAAAAAACTATAATACTGCAGACTAGTGCAACAGACTATACAATAGTAAATCTCTGCTACGGATCAGACAGTCGTGTTTGAGGTTCTAAAAATATATATAATGATATATAATGGGAATATATTTGAGCTTAAAATAAAATAATGTGCCTGACAATTGACTTTTTACAAACATATTACAAAGCGATGGACAATGTAGAAGGTATAATGTCAAGAGAAGAGGTCATGAAGGGGTATAACATGGATTTGCACCACTCCCCTCATCCCCCCCTTTACTTTTTCCCATCCCCCCATCCCTCATCACCCTCACCACCCAAGGCGGGCAGCGCACCTGCGACTCTTTGAGTTGCAGATGTGCTGCAGTCTGACCCCTATAGTATAAAAAAAAAGAATAATGGCGTCTCGAATTAAACTAAATGAACCTGATTTAAAGCACAAATATACATGCTAACAAAGTTGATGATGTGTTAATTGATTCGACCGATTGCTCGAATTTGATACAACTAATGAGACGTTATCTATACATCTATAAATAAAATTGGAGTGTCTGTTTGTAATATTAAAATAACCGATTTTTACTAAAAACCAACCAACCAACCAATTAAAACCAAATTGAAAACTGCGAACTGAACAATAACTTTTTTGTTAAATACCACGCGGACGAAGTCGCGGGCAACAGCTAGTTATATATATACACAGTCCCATTTCGTACAGTCCACGCAGTTAGTCCCAACACCCTTTATTGGTTTATTTCCCACTCATTGTGAGCATGGCTAAAGTAATTGCAATGTCACTAAAAATTAATATTACGTAAAAAAATACAAGAGCTTAATGAATGTTAAAAGGATCGTAAATGATGTAATTTACAGTGGCCATATTTTCATTTCAAGCACGATTATGCGAATTTCGATTGTATGTTATATAAAGCAGTGCTGTTAATTCCGTGTAACGTGAAAACAGTTGGTAAAATACCAAAACAATAAAGATCATACCGATACATATACTACGCCTATATCCGCAAAAGGGTAGGCAGAGGCGTCTTTTAACGCCCACTTTTTGCTAAACAAAACTTCTTCTGGTTCCTTCCATTCTTAAAGTAAATTGGACAGTATCATAACTTTTGAGGAAAGGGAGCTAGTGCTGCATCCGAACTATTTGCGCAGATTCTTCAGCGACGAATGTCTACAATTCTTTCACAATTCCAAATATACAATAAAGGAAATTTACACAAAAATTTTAAAGACAATTATCAAAATTGTAACTAGAATTGTGACGTTATTTCAATAAACTGATTATCTGATACCGTTAGCAATGTGGGAGTCTGGAAGGACGTCACAAATTGCGTCGCTGTGGCGCGAAGTCCGGAAGCGTATGGATGCAGGCCGGACGCAACGGCGCCGGTGCGTTCTGACCGCGCCGCATGGACTCGCATTTTCATTGTATGGAGCCAGCGTAGCAATATGCACTTGATTAGTTCTTCATTTAATATTGAGTTGTGTGAATTCCAATGCTTGTTTGTGCGATTTAAACCTTAGTTGCTAAAGAATAAAGCATATTATATCAGATAAGTAGAATACACATTAAATACAACATAATTGACAATACAACTATAAAATTTAACGGTGTTGTCAAAGTAGTACATACAATTGTTTTTAACTGTAGCACACTAAAGTATGCATGCCTTATTTGGTGCCCTTTTTATGTAATTTATTTGCATTTGCCGTATCGATCATTGGCCTAAGCCAGTTATCACCTACCGATAAAGTTGTAAATAAAGGTCACGGCTTGTTTACTCTTTAGGACAGACGCAGGGTCCCTGACATATGTTTGTTGTATCTAGTCTATCTAGTTATTAATAGAATAAATTTATGAATTTAAATAGTGCCAAATCATTGCAGATTGCATTTAATACCCAGTTACGTCGACATGCACCCATGCTTCTTGCCCACCGACACGACACAAAACACAAGAAGCTTTATTTATGTACGTATTTATAATTTATTTCAACGATAAAGATATTTTCTCGTGTTCAAAACAAATTTTAAAATGTAACACATCTAACTGTAATTTGTGCCATATTCTAGACTTATTTAAATATAAAACTTATTACTTGTCATGATCTCGTTCGTATGCTGGATACATAGTCCATAGCCATATTATTTGTGTATGTTTTTAAGTTGCAAAATGACTGTTTCGCTGTTGTTTTTCAATAAATTAATAAATAAATAATTTCCCTTTTTTCTTTCAATACACTCCCAATATCTTAAACTAATTCCCAAAGTACCCGGATGACGTGAATAGGCTTGTCCTCAATAACGTAAGATTATAGTGGGCAAAACGTGGGCGCTTAATACGCATCTGGCTAACCCTCCTATAGTACAGGTGTGAGTATATATCTGTATATTTACTGGATACTTACTTTTCATCAAAGCTAATCCTCGGCTAGTAATGGTAAACTCTTAATATTCAGGTTTATTTTAAAACCAAGGACTTTTCCTGAACAAAGTACTAATATTATTTAACGGTTTTGTATTCTGTGATCATAGCTACTCATGTTAAATAGAGATCTATAGAGCTTAAAAAGACTTGCAAGTCATGAGTCTGTTTATAAACTTAGACGAGATATTTTTTGTATAAAATATAACTATCTCCACATCTAATAGCTTTTTTTACACATTGCTGTCAAGCTGTTTAAATCTGCTTGTAAAACAACTAGTTTTCCTAACGATGGCAACAGTAATCACTACAATAAGCCTAACTTTGTTAAATTAACTACTAAAACCTTTGTGCAGTGGTCTTCGTGACAAACGGTAATATACCTTCGTCCTTAAGGTCCTATGCTTTATCCTTAATTGGATGGCGTTGTCTATTTTAAATATACAAAAATGCACATCACTCTTTAGTAATTTTCGTCTGTTAAATAATTGAGATGCAATATGAAGCATTCTGTTGATAAATTTAATTTAAAAAATAATTTAATCATCGCATTGATAATTCGTTTGATATAAAGGAACAAAGAGTGAGTAAATTAAATGTTATCTACATCTACACGGTGTCAACTTCTTTTGTTCCACCCATTTATTGGTATTTTATAATAAAACATAGTTTTAATTTAAATGTAATCGTTGATATGTTTGTGGTAAGTTAACGTTAAAAGTAAGGAAGTTGTTAGAAGGAATTTAAGGACATCTCGTTCAAGTTCGTGCAAAAATGTTGATATACGAGTAAGTCTATGAGTTCGGTGTTGTTTCTGTCTGTTCTGTTCTGTTTTCTTATAATATAATGTGCCAGTGAGCTCATAACATAATCATTTCTGTTAGTATAGGTAAGATATTGATCAAAATTGTATGATGCGTTGATTGGTTACGGTTATTTGCATTACAAATTTTCGTATATTGGAACGAAGTTCCTTATCGCGCGTAACACGCTCTGAGCAGATAGGAGCGAGACCGTAATAAGGCTTTTTTCAGACCCAGTTACAGCCGTGTATGAACTTCGTTATTTATTTATCTATGGTTATACCTCTTAATTTTTTTTATATACTATAGGGGACACACGAACAGACGGGTCACCTGATGGTAAGTGACAATAGACATCCCTCCATAGACACCTGTAACTCAAGAGTCCTAAGTGTGGTGCCCGCCTTTGAGGGTTATGAGTGATGGGGGTTGCGGGGAGGGGAAGAAGAGAGGGGGATTCGGGCAGGGGACAGAAGAGAAGGGGGTGAGGAGATAAGAAAGAAAGATAGAAGGGTATGAGGGGAGAGAGAGGGGGAGTTGGGCCTACGGGAACCTCACTCGATTCGGAGAAATGCAACCAAACGTTACTTCACAACCGGTTTCCTGTGAGGCCGTGGTATCGCACCGGTCGAGCCGGCCCATTCAAACCTAAGCAATGCTCTACCACTATTATTCCGCTTAATACCTTTTTTTTTAAATAAAATAAGGAAAACCACCATCTTCCTACAGAGTTAATTACATTATCTTCATCAACATGCAAAAGACTTCAAACATGACATCATGCTCTCTCTCGCTTTGTTCTAATAGCTCATTCTAATTTGTTTGATGCTAAGAATCCAATATCCCTATGTCCCGAAGGTAGGGCGCATATATTTGCATCACAAAGATGTCGCCTGAAAATTAACTACACACGTCACACGCGTACACTCGTGAAAAAATGTTAAACACTCTCATAATAAGTGGTGAATTATTTATTATTCTATGGTTTAGTTCCTTTGATGTCCTATGGTTGGTTTGTTGGAAAAATAATTATTAAAAATTGCTATTTCTAGTATTGCTTGTCGTTAAATTTTAATATTTATAGTTCTTTGAATCGAAATATTAAATCTATTTCAAAAGTTATTTTATGTGTTTGTCCGGAGGTAACTTTTACGCTTAAGTTTTTGTTTTCAATGTAGGATTCAGATGTAGTGTTGTGATTTATTATTAAAATTAAAGGGCTCGTGCTTCCCGGCAACAGCCAGTTCGAGTTACAGGTATGCGACCCTGACCTGCTTGAACTAATGCTTATACTCCCCAATCCATCTGTATAGGCAATATCCCTTACTTTCTCGTTCTATCATCCCTTTCCTGTCAATCCCCTTTCCTTCCCTTTCCTCCACCTGTTGTTATATTCCTAATTTTCCCACCATGATCCCAAAAGTGCACGGGGCCGTCCCTATTAAATAAATGGTACTAATTGGTAAACTAAATGTGGGTGTTATTTACGCTTATGCCTGCCCCTTTGGGAGCGCAGGTGTGAGTGTATGTATGTCATATTTGCAATTCTACAACTATTCTTATCTTTGACTTGACAGATATTTGTGGATCACACAATTTTTTGTTTCTTTTGTGAATCGAACCCACCACCTCTGGCTCAGCAGTCAGGATTACTAACAATTAGATTAACAGGCCACGCCAGTTTGAAAATTAAATTATAATTATTACCCAACTTTAAATGGTAACATTTAATTTATTAAATCGATTCCATCAGCAACTAACCTTCTATATTATATATAATATATAGGCTTATTTCCTATGACAGTAACATAAAAATGTAACATTTTTATGATTCAGTTTTTTAAATTTAAAAACTTTTTCGTCTTATCCTAGACTTGTAATAAAGTCAATATTAACTTGACTAAGAATCAATTAATTATTTAAAGGAGGCTCACTCCACTATGTACTTAGAAGGGTGTCACTGTAGTCATCTGAGAGACAGATTACATTAAAGAGATGAAAGCTGTTTTTACAGGCGAGAATTTTAAATTGCGTTTACGTAACGCGGTATACCTTGAAAAGCCAGCCATTTTGTTTTCGTAAACAACATTATGCACGGAAAAGTTTTGATAAGTAAAGGAATTAATTGAAAAATGTTGGTATTGAACGAGTGGCGAGTAAAACAATGGTCAATTATTCATTTTTATTGTCGGTTTAAGTCGCCAGCAAATACTGTATAATACTCTGTTTTTTTTTTAATAATGTTGTCGCAATAAATGCTGATATTGCATACTGATATTCAATTAAATACATGAATAAAGCAATGTATGAAACTAAAATGGGGTCAAATAAAACATTTTTGATAAACAATTGTGATCATTTTTTTTTTTATTTACTACTTTGTTCACTGAGTATATGAAAATATTGTTATTATATTCTAAAATAAAGTGAATCTGTTTGAATGTCAATTTATTGACTAATTATATCCTTACACTTCCCAACCCATCCGTAAAAGCTATATCCATTTTCTTCCATTCCTTTCCGTGTTTCATTTTAATGTACTCCAATTTTTCCTAAACTGAATATCCCAAAGTGCCCGGTCTTAACCCTTATTACGTCAATGAGACCACATTTTAACACTTACGACTCTCGAGTTGCCGGTGTCCATGGACGGCGATTGACACTTACCATGAAGTGACCTGTCTGTTCGTCTGTCACCTTAAAATATATTTGAAAAAAAAAGGCAAAAGTTTCACACACCTCTGCCTGCCCCTTCCAGGATAAAGGCGTGAGGGTATGTACTGCAGCAGTGGCAGTAATTTTTGTACAAGTAGAATTTATTTGTTCATGTTTTATACTTCTCTCTGTAATTTTGTAGATGAACATGCAAATGAACAAATAAAAAGTACTTAACAAGCAACTTGCGAAGTAACCAAACTTCGTCAGGATTAAACCGACGATGGCTTCTAATTCGCTTGCTTTCAAATCTGGCTTACAGCCAAGGTCAATAAACCCTTTTGTTTATTCGTGCATACCTTAAACTTGCACAACCTCTGAACCAAGCTATATTAGATCACCTACCAATTAAAATTCTACCATAGGTTTAGCTCTTAGAGTTGAATTTAGCGTATGTAAGTTTATATGTAAATAAAGAGGGATGTATCCTAAACAAATATACAGGGTGTCGCGCAGTAGCTATCTGCGACTGCGATTGTAAGCTAACCGATTTAAATTGGCCTTTGTATCTCTTTCCTGATTGCGAGTTGTGAACTGAAAGTTACGCGACCACGAAGGTCTGTTTATATCGGTTACAAACAATGGTTATGATTTTTTAAACAGAACGTTTGTATTAAATGGGGTTGTACCTGCATATCTATTCTGGTAGGCTTCACTGTAAGATCGATGACGCCATATTTGAAATTAACTGTAATTTGTTGGGCTAAATAAATTAAATTTTCTCTCTCTCTCTCTTCTTAAATTTTCTAAAATAATATTATACATAAGGCCCTATCGACTTACATATTATGTTCTGTCATAAGAGACCTTTGATTCGCGAGCTTCATTAAGACCTTCCATATGAACAATATCCTTTGATGATGGATTTTCTCCCCTTTCTATCCTGTCAACATACTCCAAATTTTCACATCTAACTCCCAAGAGTGCCACGGCAATAGGCGATCAGGCCTATTGCCGTAACGTGAATGGGGCTAAATTGTAATTGGCGAAATGTGGGTGTTAACTACGCCTCTGCCAGTCCTTTCGGGGATAAAAGCGAGTGTATGTATGCTTCTGTGCTTCTAAGGATTGTGTTTTGGCCATGTTACAGAAAAATATAAATTAAAAAACAAAAATACGTTATTTTGCACCTCTTTTTAAACTTGGAACCATAAATTTAAAATCGATTTATATCAAGTAATTAACCTTAACATTCTACAACACACATTTACACTTTAACCCACACATCATAACGTAGATGCGATATTTATAGGGCATGTTTAGGCATTTCGGGGTGAACGTTCAGGCAATTTAATAGAAAACGGAACACCCAAATATGAACCTATTTGCCTAAAAAATAAAGTCAGATTTAGAATCAAAATTTATCGACATAGTTGTATAGTCAGTGAAGCATAAAGCGGTCCATTCACGTGCCATGAAAGCCTGTCGCATAGACAAGGGAGTTGGAGACGCCGTAAAAATGATTTATGCCGGTCTGAGGGGCTTATCTAGTGTTGTCGATGTTTTAAAAAACGGGCTGATCAAACCCTATCATAAACGGTACTGGGCCTCGGATTTATATAGTACTTGCCGTTCTATGCAGTATCACCCGTATTAATAGTGTGCTGTACCCACTGCTCCCCTCCGTCCTCCAAAATTTGGATTATCAAATGCTATAAGATTTTTTCCAAAGTTTCCATTCCATCCTTTATTTTCAGACGTTTACGTACGAACGTGTACGAGAATTAAGAGTTACCAGCTGGTGCCTGCTCTATCACTTTAGGCGCTAGGAGGGGTCCGAAAGTCTTACTAAAACTGTTTGCGGATTCCTTCTATTTTAGGCGCAGTATGGCAATTGTGTCGTTATAGGTCCGATTCCGAAAACTACGGTACGATGACGACCCTAGAAGGTTTCGACGAGTACAAAGAAATGCCTAATAATGGTAATGGTAATGGTAAAGGGCTCTGTTTCCGCATTTAGACTCATGTTCGGTCCATTATGCGTCCAGGAGGCTGACTAGTTGAGCCAGCCTAGCTCCTTCCAGAAGCGCAGAAGCCTCCTGGGGCGGTCACAGGCTTCTAGGAGCGTCCTCGCGCCTGCAAGGATTTCTGCCCGTTGTGCAGCCACGCCCTCGCATTCCAGGATAACGTGGGCGGCCGTTTCCTCCGCGCTCAGACAACCCCTGCACTGGGGGCTATCGGTCGCGTTAATGACGAATAGGTGTCGGTTCAGAGCCAAATGGCCTGTAATGCTTCCGACCACTATTCGGATGTCCGTTCTATGAAGACTGATGAGTCTACGCGATAAACGTGGTGATATTTCTGTTAATACCAGTTTGGATTGCCTACAGCCAGGTGTGTCAATCCATCTGCTATTGTGTACTTCTCGAGTCCTTTGCTTTACCCAGGAGCGATATAAGTTGAAGGGTAGTGGCAGGAGTGTGGTAGGGCCTGCCACTGGTGTTGTAGATCCCTTCCTTGCTAGCTCGTCGGCGGCATCGTTACCGAGTGAGTTGCTGTGCCCCCTGATCCATTGAAGAGTTACCCCATTCGCCGAGGCCAAGCGTTCTAGCGACTGGTGGCATTCGTAGATGAGACCGGAGTTCATGGTGTTGTCCATTAGGGCCCTTAGCACCGCCATACTATCTGACAGTATGCGGATGTTATATTGCTTGATGCCTCTAGACATAGCCGCTAGGGCTGCATATGTTAGCGCAACACATTCGCATTGAAAGATCGAACTGTGCTTGCCTAGTGCCAGCGATATTTTTATGTTTAGGACTAGTGAGTACACCCCGGCTCCAGTACCTGACTCCATCTTGGAGCCGTCCGTGTATATTCGGACTTCATTTATGCCGGAATGATCACTATCGTTCTCCTGTAGTTCTATACAGTAACTTCTTTCGAAGATGTGTTGTTTTGGAATCCTGTCACATGGGGCAGCTATCAGAGGTTGGTAGTCCACTAGTTGATTCCAGATATTGGAGTGTGGACCCTCTTGGTTATTCCACAGACTCAGGTGTTTTAGTCTGATTGTTGCCATAGCTGCCTCCTGTTGTATGTACAGGTCTAGTGGTGCTAGATCAAGAGCCACCTCAAGGGCGGCAGTAGGGGTTGTTCGCATGCATCCAGTGACGGCCGTACAAACGAGTCTCTGGAATTGCTGCAACTTGTTTCTAACCGTGCTAAGCTCAGTTCTCTGCCACCAAGCAATAGCACCGTACGTGATTATCGGCCTTATTACCGCTTTATAAAGCCATAGAGTGATTTTCGGTGATAGACCCCAGGTTTTGCCGAGGAGCCGCTTGCATTGGTAAAAGATAATGCAGGCTTTATTAAGTTTTGCGTCTAGGTGTCTATTCCATAGGAGTTTGCTGTCAAGTATGACTCCTAGATACTTGACCTCTGTGGTAAGAACCAGACTAGTGCCGAATAGTTTTGGCAGCCTTAGGTCACCTAAACTACGTTTGTTTGTGAACATTATCAACTCCGTTTTTGTTGGGTTCACTGATAGATTGTGTTTTACGCACCACTTTTCGACGACCTTTAAAGCAGACCTCATTTGGTCGCAAATTGTGCTTTCAAATGGGCCACTAATAAGAATGGTCAGGTCGTCTGCATAGCCCACTGTGAGGAACTTGCGGTCGTTGAGTTGAGTAATCAGCTCATCTACCACGATGTTCCAGAGGAGTGGTGAAAGAACTCCGCCTTGTGGGCACCCTCTCGCCACTATTCCTCTTGTTGTGTTGTTAACAGTGAATTGTATAGCTCTGCCTCTAAGCATACTGTCGATCCACCCTGTAATGGTGGAGTCGACTCCGTGTCTAGACAGAGCCTGGCTTATGCTGTTGAAGTTTGTTTTATCGAAGGCACCTTCGATATCGATGAAGGTTCCTAGAGTTGATTTTTTATATTTGAGGTTGCCCTGTATGTATGAGACTACACGATGCAGAGCGGATTCTGTTGATTTACCCATCGAATAAGCATGTTGGTGTGGGTTCAGGGGTTGCTTGTTTAGCAACGTGCTCCTGATTTCTCTATCTATTAGCCTCTCTAGAACCTTTAGCATGAAGGATGTGAGGCTGATAGGTCTGAATGATTTAGGTTGTGTGGAGTCTCCTTTGCCGGGTTTGGGAAGGAATACTAATTTGACTTCTCTCCAATTCGTAGGTACGTAGCGGTGTGCTACGCAGCTTCTGTAGATGGACCGTAGATGATCCATCAGTGCAGCGTCACACCATTTTAGCAGACCTGGGAAAATACCATCCAGTCCTGCAGCTTTGAATGGAAGGAAGCTGTTGATAGCCCACTTTAGCTTATCGTGATTCACGATTCTGTGAGCGGTGGTCCAATCTGACTCATCTGGTAGATATACCTCACCTTCCTCCCAAATGTCATTCTCATTTAGTATGCGACACCCCGGGAAGTGAGTTGTCATTAACAGTTCCGAAGTCTCCGAATCTGTTTTGGTGAAGGTACCATCCGGTTTTTTTAGGAAGCCAAGGTCTGGCTTCCGCTCAGAGCACAGGATATTTTTAACTCTGTTAGCATGGTTGTTGGTGTCTATGTTAGTGCAGAAGCTTCGCCAGCAATCAGTTTTCCTGATTCTGATCCACTTCTTGTATTTGTGTCGGGCCTGCCTGTAAGCATCCCAGTGCTGGTCTAGTCTTGAGTTCATCGCTTTATTGAACAACTTTCTTGCCGACTTGTATTGAACAACTTCTTTGCCGCAATCTCTGCAGTTCTGGTGTCCACCATTGGTGCTCACCCCCTGGTGTGGTTCTGGGTGACGAAAGTGGACATGTCTGTTCAAAGCAGGTGATCAATGAGTTAGTGAGGTTTTTTACATGGTTATCGATCTCCACTGTGGTCTCATGAGCATTTGGCGCAGCTGAGTTTGTTAGCAGCTCTGCTGTCATCCGCTTATACTGCAGGAGGTCCATTTTGCGGGGATTTCGTCGGGGTTTAGGTGGTGTGAGTGACATCGAGAATCGAAGAAATGCCTAGAATTCAACCTTGGTCAACTTCAATGACTTGATTGCCTTGCAGAGACTGCACGATGTTGCTAGAAGGTCCCCGACGTTCTTGGTTTGCTTATACGACGATCATTTGAATCTGCTAAAGTTTGGTACAAAAGCTTCTAAGGATTTATAATAAGTATCCGTTTATAAGCACACAAAATTTGCATGAATTTTTGTTAAGGATGTCGATGATACCTTCTTGATAAACTGACGTAAGTGGCACGGTATGCCCTTGACAGGTCTCGAGCCCACGGGTCCACTTTAGCTTCAACTACCATGAAATTAAACGTAGATAGTTGAATGCAGGTATTAGTGCTTCACAATTGTGGTAGTAAGATCATCCGTCTTGGAGGATTGGCTGGAGAGGCGACATGGTATTCTGTCCTACTGGCTGACGCAGATGCGCAGAACACTGTGTTGGTATAGTCGCTTTGAGTCCGACACACACCGTGGGCGTTTCCACCCAAAAAAAAAGTTACAGCCGCTTGGCGTGCATAGTGTAAGATAAGGAAAGACATGTTTAGATTAGTTAGATTAAAGTGATGCATTACGCAGTATATTAAAATATGACCATTTGTAACTAACGAATGTGATTTATAGAAATTCCTGTATACATTTTTACACCTATTCTCCACTTCATATATTATTTGATATGATTTATCTAAAGATGTATTCCTTTGATATCGAAAACATGCCTGATATCCGATAGAATGTGGGATTGTTTATAAAAAAATTCTTTAATAACCGCAGCGTGATTTTATATAAATAATAACTAATCGTCCTTAATAATAAAGATATCAAGCCCTGTCTATTAGTTTGTTATACAGATTATTGTGTCCAACAACATACTATTTATGAATGTTTGAAATAAAAAGTTAAGTGTCAAACCGCCATATTGCTTCGCAATTAGCATGCAACTTCACTTGCGAGATACGAACGGTCAAGAAATAATAATTGATAAAACTGTCTAGAAATATGAACTAACGCCCACAGTTTGCGAATTATAATTTAGTCCACCTTACGTAATGAGGGGCAGGCTTTTTGCCGTCATCTGAGTACTTTTGGGAATTAGATGGGAAAATTTGGAGTACGTTAACAGGAGTAAGAGAGCAAAAAAGATAATGCGTACACTGGTGGATTGAAGACTATAAGCAAAAGCTCAGGCTAGTCAGGGGCCTACCTATAACTCGAATTCCAAGCGAAACGAAGTCCCTTTAACGTATTCATTATAAATCTCAAAAATAAAACATTTTTCTGCTGTAAGTATGAAATTTCTTGTTGATATTTGAAAGATTCTGTAATTGGTACTTTTTTGACAAATATAAACTCGGTTGCCGCTTATATTTTCATACCCACTTTCAAATGGGGGCAAGTCTATTGCCGTCAAAGTGGCACTTAAGGGACTAAATATAGTAAAAACTCAAGTATACGAGTATATGTGGTAGTGTGTAACTTAAGGTCATCAGGAAATCTAGAGTTAAAAATGCTTTCACATTCTATATCGTTTTTACGACAGATCTTTCACCATCGTAGCAATAATTTTGTTCATATGCCCTTAGTATAGAAATAAGAAAAGCTCAAACAGTAATAACATTTAAAGCAATGGTAAAAATCATAACCTTAAGTCCTAAAGACATGATTTCAACAGCAGGTACTATCACTATAAATATTTATATGCCGAATAATGCTATGATTTCTCTTTGATTACATATACATATATATATATTATATATATTTAATTCTATTATATTTGGCAAAATGTGGGTGTTTAATACACCTCTGCCTACCCCTTAAGGGATACAGACGTGAGCGTATGTATGTATGTATGTATGTACATGTATATTTAGTTATACCTTTGTATACTTTTACACTAAATCCATTCTAAGCTTGTATGGCAGAGATCACTTATAGTGAAAACTACGCCCATTTTTCAACATATTTATATTAAGATCTATCATAGTTTTATGTATATGGTGTCCAATAAAGAATAATCTAATCTAATATATGTAACTAGATTTTGTCATCCATTTTTTTTTATTGATGCCTACCAAGATGCAAAGCCAAAATGCAAATAAAACTAATAAAAAATACAAACTGATATATTGATATATTGTACACGTACTATCGTATTCTTCAGGAAACTAAAATAAAACTTTCATTTAAAGGAATGGAAAGTAGCATTGATCCTTCTGAAACTTGCACGCGAGGATTTGAACAGTTTGACCTACTTCAGAAGAAAATTGTTACAAATCCATGGAGATATAAGGGCAACTAATAAGTCTCTACACTACAAGCTATATCTACCGACAGATTTGTTAAAGTAATCGCACGGGAATGTCGATCACAGATACGCGTGCCATATGGCGGACATACCGTGCTGTAGTGCCGCCGATATGTTGGAGAACTCAGAGGTCTTCTTTGACTTTTCATATTTCATGTCACTTACCATCAGGTGACCCGTCTGTTCGTCTGTCCCCCTATAGTATAAAAATAAAAACTAAAGACACAGTGAACTTAGTTACGTAGAGAACACGCTAGATTGTGTAGAATCATATCAGAAGTCAATCATAAATGGTGTAGTTAAAATCTTGTGTCACTTACATGAGTTGATGTGAGAAGTAATCAGGGCTTGGACAGTCCGGCATCATCTAGTTCCAGTTATGCGACGCTGACTTGCTTGTATACTCCCCAATCCATCTGTATAAACAACATTCCTTGCCTTCCCTATTTCTGTCAATAAACTAAACATTTTCCCATGTTATGCCCAAAAGTGCCCGGATGACGGCAATAGGCCCCTATTACATAAATAGGACTAAATTATAATAGACAAAATGTATATGTATATATGTATATAGATATTGGAAAACTGCTTACGATCTACATGTGAAAGGATGTGCTGAATGTTTATAACTTGTCCAAGACATAAACAAATCTCCACAAAAATATACTTCAAAGATTTTATTTAATTAATTTATTCAAAATCATTTATTATTGATTTTACTTAATTTTTGATTATTTGGTCAAGATAATCAGTCCGCCAATATATATGTCTGTGTGTCCAACCACAGGGGGCGTTGGTAGTGTACCGATGTGATTAATGATGTAGACCCCGCGCCGTCAGATATCGGCTATCGCTGTGTGAACCCGCGATCACTCTTGATTGCTTACTTTTACTTTTGGTATATAGTGCTGGTAATGTTTTGTGTGAACTATGCTTATGTGTGTGACATGCTAAGTATGTAGCTGATTTTATGGTTTGACTTTTTAAGGACGATTTTTTTAACGATGAGTTCTCAAAACATTTTTAGTAAATTAATTACAGACATCATGAGCTTTCCTCTCCCCAGTCCCCCCTCCCCTTTTTCCATCTCCTCATCCCCTCATCCCCTCATCCCTCATAACCCTTAAAGGCAGGCAGCGCACTTACGACTCTCGAGTTGCAGGTGTCCATGGACGGCGTTGTCACTTACCATCAGGCGACCCGTCTGCTCGACCGACGGTAAAAGGCGTGTGCTTATGTAGATATACACAATTCTATATACGTATTTATTATACAGTTATCTTGGTTATGATCAAAATCAGAGATAATGTTATTCAAAAATAGCAACACTATTGAAACAGGTATGACACGATACATATTTTCAATTTGAACTCTTCGCTTTCAAGAGTCAAATTTTGGTTCGTTTCTTGTTCATTCAATGGTCTCTAAACTTTTCAAATATATAACTGATGTTGTATTTATTAGTATCTAATCTATACTTTTATTTAAATGAGGACCACACACAGGTACCTAATGCCCTGCTATCTAGCTGTCTGTAACATTTTCACGGCTGAACAGATTATGATTAAATTTAGTATGAGGGTATTCTTTGAACCTAGATGATTGAACCCTGAGGAAGGACATATGTAGGTTACTTTCTCTCAACTTATATATGGCACATATATGGTAAATCTAATTTACAAAATTTTATTTCATGCTGGGTATATAACACTGCACCGATCATAATAAAACTTTGCATACACGTCATCAGAGGAACAGCTAAAATCACTGGGAATCGGGTAGCGCTCATTCTAACAAAATACTTTAGACGAAGGACGGAAAAATAACTCTAAGACGGTCGTCCGACGACCGACGGCTTTACAAAATCTAAATTATGAGATGAGGCCGCAACCTAGTAACCAAAAATTTAAAGAAAATATGACATATGTAGATAGCAACAGATACATTGACAAAGATGTACCCCTAATCTCTAGTTTATAAGTCTCTGGTTAGTTCGGATTATCGCGCCATTCCAAAACACACCCTTTCCCTCCGCTCCGATCGTTGACCCTCATTACGAAGGGACTGCCTACCTACGGACTGTTAGACATGTGATGAATCTTTCTCAAAGACGGCGAAAGATACGGATGTAAGGTTTCCTGCCAACGTGTGTTTTTAGTTTATGGGATGTAAGAAAACTTAGTTCATGTTATTAGAATGTGTAGCGTAGGTTTTATGATGAATGGAAACAAATTAGGAAATAACAAAGCAATATATGTATATACATATTATTTTCCAAACATCCAAATAAAGGACACTAAGAACATCCAGACTCAGAACAACAATTAAAAATTTACATAAATGTTTAAAGAAAGTATAAAGTTGAGAAGAACCCACAACACTAGGCTCTGCAACAAAGTGGCGACGTGACCACTTAAACCACTGCTCCATCTGTGCAGTCAAGATGCTGATTGAGATCATCTAATTCCTCTAATTATAGCGTATGGTATGTGCCGTGTGGTTCACGTTGGAGTAGAATAGGGCCACTTTATATATTCCCGTGTTTGTCGTAAAAGGAGAGTTAGGGATCGAACGGTTATCTATCAGACAGTATGTATAGTTGAGGGCAATAGGTTTGCCCCCCATTTAGTTAGAGGGATCTAATTTACAAAATTTTGTTGTTTGATATATGTCTGCCAGGGGATACACACGTTAGCTTATTATCGTATGTACATATATACTATGTTTTTTTTTGTTTTTTATTTTCATTTATTTTGGCACAAACAGTCATTTATAAAAAAAAATACAAAATAGATATACAATAGAGTGATAGACAACGAGTGCCGAAACTAATTACTGAAATATTTTTAGGAAATGTGTTAACTTACAAAACTGCATGAGTCACACATATTATGGAGTTGAGTTCGAGTTAAGGTTAAGTAAGACTTTTTTTTTTAACGTGTGGAAACCCCCTCGGGCCGTCATCCCACCGGGGTTTTCGGTGGAACGGTGTGTCGGAATCGGACCGACTATAACCACACGGTGCGCCATACTGCGCCTGTAATAGGAGAAATCCGGGAACAGCTTTGGTAAGACATCCGGACCACTCCTAGCGCCTGTTGCCCGCCAAAGCGCGGGCACCACCCTTGGGTAACTCTCAATTAGGTAACGTCCAGGCACACCAGGACGTCGCCTCCTCGCGGCTGGCTATATGGCGGATGGAGGGGAAAACCCGTCCCGACCACCCGCGGCCACACTCAGGGCGGCATGAGGCGCTGGTAAGCGCGCCTACGCCGCCCGGTTCACCGGCGGCGAATTGAGTCCGAGTGGAGATCGTCCTCCCGGGCCCGTTCGGCCGCCTCCTTTTGCAAGATGACCTCCTCACAGAAGGTTGCGACCGCGGTAAAATTCCTGTCGCTACCGGCCATGGAGCGTATGACGGCCGGTAGTGAGAGATCCTCTCCGATGACTACAGTGAGGACCCGACGCCGCGCCACCCAAGCTTGGCAGTCCGTGAGCGTATGCTGAGCTGAGTCCTCACTGCAGTCGCAGTGGTGGCAGGCGGGACTTAATTCCTTCCAAGCGACCGAGTGCAGGTACTTTCCGAAGCAGCCGTGCCCGGAAAGAACTTGCGTCAGTCGGAAAGAAAGAATCCCGTGCTGCCGCTCTGCCCATTCGACGATGACCGGCTGCGATCCATCGTGGCTCGACGAGCGGCCTCGCGCCACTCGCGTACCTCTTCGGGAAGGTTAAGTAAGACTAGGTCAATCAAACGTTTGTATCAATCCGATGCAAGCTTATATCATTACTTTGCGCAGTATGATTTACTGGATACTTCTATTATTTTTCTATTATATTTACTGTATTAGTTCTAGAGATATCTAGTAGTTGGTTAGATGACTATGCTTGAAGTAAATTATTTCCCTAAGTCGGACTTTGGGCTCGGCTAACATTGCTAAAAATAGTTATCATTGGTCGTTCTGTTTTACTGTAACGTTTTTATTTTTTTGATCAAATTAGAAACAAATGATTTGACAATACATACCCGTGACGTCACGACTACGTATTTCACTAGTATTATTCTGTTTTATGTTGTTTTGTATAACTATTAATGTACACTGGTTCAAAATTAAGATTATCTATATCTATTCAGTCTAGTAGCAGCTTGTACCTCTGTCAATATTACTATTTCTGGCATTTCCAATACTGCTGTCCTGCGTTCAAATGCTTTGGGGCAGAAATGTATGCTTCTCAACAGTCAAATATTTCCATAGATCATAGAAGTTGCTGGTAGCTACAAATTCATATTAAAAATAGCTCCCGCTGTTTTTCGACTAATTCGCATAAGGCTGACGCCAGCTAGCACTGCCCCAAAAAAAAAACAACCTTTTTAAATATCGAACATACAATACATTATTAGACATTTTATTACTTTTTCGTAAATGACTTATGGCTTGTTACGCTAAACAAAATCGATTAAGAAAAAAGGTTTAAAATAATAAAAATGCTCTTAGTTTATACATATAAAATGCTTGACAAAAATTTTAATGATAAATAAATTGGATAAGAATGTAATTTGAATTTAATTTTGGAATGTCAGAGTTAATAATAAATTGACATTTATTGTTATGTTTAAATTTCGTTGTTAACAAGTAAACAATTATTATGCATGAAATGGCTTTG
Source organism: Tyria jacobaeae (assembly GCA_947561695.1). Taxonomy (NCBI): domain Eukaryota; kingdom Metazoa; phylum Arthropoda; class Insecta; order Lepidoptera; family Erebidae; genus Tyria; species Tyria jacobaeae. Next base: position 17,205,959 of record OX387212.1, read on the forward strand.
AAATCGTAATTCAAATAAGTAGTTATAATTTTATGGTTAAACGTTTAAACATATAAAACGAAATATGAAAGTCGTCTATTAACGTTACGGTTATATTAATTTGTTGGAAATACTCTCTGTAATATAAAATATAACAAATTTGACAGTTGAAATTGGACAGTTAAAGATTCTATTTAACGGCATATTCTTATAGATTTATTTCGTCTTTAAAATCTGTTGTTAAGTATATATAATTAATATGGGCGTTATATGTAAACGTAATCGGCAAACATAGCGTAGGAACGCCCACAGGCCAGGTGGAGTGACGATTTGCGCAAGATGGCTAGCAGGAGCTGGATGCGAGAAGCCGAAAATAGATCAAAGTGGCGTGCAATAGGAGAGGCCTATGTCCAGCAGTGGACTGCGATAGGCTGATGATGATGATTATACATACAATATACATTCTCATATTCATTAATTTCTCTCTTCTAATAACTCAATGCTGTACCCGAAAGGGTCCACAATGATACATATTTTTAAGTTTAACATCTGTTACATTACATTATGGACATAATAAATATTGAGTATTGATTATTATATATTGTATATGTCCAGGCCTGTGTTCCTTAACCGGTAGGCAAAGGTGTTTGAGATGCTAAGTAACAGGGGCAAGCCATTCAAATATAAAACCCCTTCATATCTCTGGGGCAAGCCTATTGGCGTCAACCGGGTACAGTATGACTGTAAATATCCTTTTTTTTAAAGACGACTTCCGCATTATTAAGAACACATGTGTCGCCGGGGACTTACAAACATTTTATCAACGGACGCAACGAATACCTAAACTCGGGACAACTATTTTTGTGATCACACACATTTTTGTCTGGGAATCGAACCCACGACCACCCCTGGTTCAGCGGTCACTAACCTCTAGACCAACGGGCCTGTCAACTGAATCTGATTAGAAGTAGAATTTTGTTTACATATTTGATTTCCCAGCGTTATTATATTATTATTGGACAGGTGTTTCAATGGGGTAAATTACATGTTTTTTAAATAGTGTCTAGTTGTCCAGTAACTTTGGCGTTGAACCATATCTTAAAAATTGTTTACCATCATTATCACTCATGTGTACTGACACACATTACTTTTAATGGTCATTTGCAAGGTAATAAATGAAGCGTGTTTTTTTACTACTTCGTTCCATATTTAAATAGTCGATTTTAATAAATCAAGTTATGATAATCGAAATCGATTTGAAACAATTCACGAAACCTAAAGGCGTTGTTAAATATATCAGAAATCGTATTATCCCTTACGCACTTAAATAAGTTTGATGATATTACATGTTTACAGTGTCGTAAATCTGCTGACATTCGAGATTTATTGTTATAGGATGCTGGGGCTCACAAATTATGTTCGACACAATTCGGCCTTTGTCTGACGCGGAATGATTTTTATGATTTGCTCTCCAAGGCCAGCGTTGTAAGAAAATCTAAGTCAATATATATATATATGTCAAATTTTACAGAATTATAGATCGCCGACTTTTTTCTAAGTTTCGAGTTAATAGGTAAAAAGCTTCTGGAGAAGCGCAAAAATACTGACAAAACTACTATGATATAATGATAGTAACACAGAATTCTTAAAAGTATGCAAAATTATAATATTATTGTTTTGTTACGCAGAATTTGAACTCTAGCAACTAAACTGAACTTTGATTCTTTACCTTGAGTACTTGCTTCTCCACTAATAATTATCGTAAATATTGAAAGCCTTTAAACAATAAAACTATATAGTGGAGGATGTAGGAAGAAAATCTAAGAGTCAGACACTTCCAAATTGGTCTGAGTCATTCATTATGGCAATACGAGTATGTAAAGTTTATAGTAAATAGCGATTCTTAAGTTATAATTTGAATTTATGATTCAAATTTATTACGTTTAATTTAAACATGAATATTATAGCTAATAAATAGTATAGAAAGTACTAATTATAGCAGCGTATTCAGAATATGGATCTCTATCTATGTATTAATTAAGAAAATAGAGATACATAACAAGAGAACATCAATTGTTCATTTTAACCACGCTCTCACCTATAGGATCTATGTTTTTATTTTTTTATTTTTTTATACTATAGGGGGACAGACGAACAGACGGGTCACCTGATGGTAAGTGACACCGCCGTCCATGGACACTTGCAACTCAAGAGTCGCAAGTGCGCTGCCCGCCTTTGAGGGTGATGAGGGATGGGGGATGCAGGGAGCGGAAAGAAGAGAGGAGGGATGAGGAGATGGAAAAAAGGAGAAAGAAGATGGAAAAAAGGAGGAATTGGGCCTCCGGAAATCTCACTCAATTCGGGGAAATGCAACGCAAGCGTTACTTCACAACCGGTTTTCTGTGAGGCCGTGGTATCGCACCGGTCGAGCCGGCCCATTCGTGCCTAAACATGGCTCTACCACTGAAGTACTTATTCCCTTAGTTTTTTTATGCGATAGGGGACAAAGGAGCAGATGGGTCACCCGATGGTAAGTGACCACCGCCGCCCATACACTCCCACAACTCAAGTTACAGGTGCGTTGCCGGCCTTTAAGGTGGGAGTACTCTCTTTTCTTGAAGGTTTGAATCATATTGGTGCGGAAATACGGTAGGCGACAATTTGTTTCACAGGCTGGTTGTGCGATGTAAAAAGCTTCTGGAGAAGCGCACAATGGTGGAGTGATAATCATTACATATATCTTTACTTTCTGGTCTTTGGCGACGAGTTACTTACAAAATTATTATATTTATTCCCACGTCTTTTGAATTATTTTCATGTCTACCACTTTTTATATACAATTTGATGCTGACATTGAAAGAAAATTTATTTATCTTAATCCTTGTGACATTCGATCAGTCGAACCTTTTAGTGAAAATGAGATTTATAAAATGTCGTGAGACGAGAAGGCTTATTTCTGTACATTTTAGTGCCGGCAAAATCTATTTAATGAAACTCACTGAAGTATATTACTTAATAAATAAATTCCATTTAAAACTATTGTTTTATAAATTTATAATGTAATATTTGTAAGGACGCTTCACCTAATTGCACACATTGTGGTCACAAGTGGTATTAAAAGGTATCATTTTAACTCTATTAAAACTCGATTAACATATCTAATAAAGGTACACCCTAAGCAATGACATTTTGCTTTTTAAACTTTCATTTTAAAATAATTCAATAACATACGAAAGAACCACTCATAACCCGTTTGTTCGTTTGCCCCCTAGCCCATAAAAGAACACAGTAAATTTGATATGTGCTGGAATGTGTCTCTGAATATCCCTGATGAGCTAAGTTTCGCTAAGTAAGTGCACGTATTATTACCGAGTTATTATCCGTAATGATTGGCCGTCGTAAGAAGTATATACCTGCCTATTAGGAAGGATCGATGTAAACGAGTCGTGTCACTCAGTCAGAGTCTCTACTTAATCAAAATGACACTCTGAAAAATGAATATCTCTTGATTTTAAAACGAAATTAGATAAACCATATCGCTATTTTTTTTTATTGTTAGAAGCTGTTGCAATCAAATGGAAACGAGTGGTTAACGTGAGTGATGAAACCATTCTAAAATTGTAATACACACGCTCACGCTTGTATTCCTAATAGGACAGGCAGATGGGTATAAAACACCCATTTTTTCAATCAGAACTTGGTTCCACTAACATTAGTAATTATTAGGAAGTAATTGTAAATGAGTTTTTAACACATTCTATCACGAACCTCTTTTCCCTACTGTAATAACAAAATACGGTTGCCGACGGACGCTAACAGTTACAGTTGATATTAGCCTTGATCAAATAACTTTCATCATCATCAACTGTGCCATACCACATATATGCTTATTAGCTATTAGTAGTTGGATGCTCAAGCGTAACGTCACTCAAGCGTCAAGGGTATCGTAGCTGGAGATTTAGCTATAAAGTTTTTTATAGCTTAACATCTTAGCTCCTAGCTCTAACATAACTTTAAAATACAAAAGTAACACATCCAGATCACATCAACTCATTTCTTTTGCCCTATATACAAAATATTACCCTGATTTGAGGAAAATTACACAAACTGTTAACACAAGTACAAGTATCTCTAATAGTGATCAGAGTGTAGGACTAGTATTATTTTTATTGATTAGTAATGTAAATATTACATTGCTTGTTTTGGTCCCGTTTACTGTAGAAGGAAATTGTATTTTCTGGTAGTACATTACACAAACACGGACACCTTATGTTAAGGCACGGGTAAATGAGTAAACGTAAGTAGGACGCCCCCCAGCTACTAACCGACGACCTAAAGAACGTAGCTCGGATAGACTGGATTGGGTTAGCGGATGACTGCCCATGTCAAGCAGTGAACTACAATATGCTAGTTGACTTGATTTGTCATTCAACTAGCATATTGTGGTTTGTCTTCTAGTTACATAGTTCTACTTTAAGTTTATAACACGCTTAGTTGATATTATCAGCAATATTTTGATTTTAATAATAAATACTTTGTTCTTACTATTATTGTAATAATAACAAGATATAGTCGTAGTATCGGTAAAAGCTGGTGAAATTCAACTTCAACGTACGCAGGCAGCGTGGCCGAGTGGTCTAAGGCGCTGGTTTTAGGCACCAGTCCGAAAGGGCGTGGGTTCGAATCCCACCGCTGTCAAAGTCATTTTATTCATTTTATCTTTTTAAAGTTTTAGTCGAGATCGATTTTATAAAAAAGTTTTTTTTTTTATTTCTCAATCATTTCAGTATCATCAATTTTTGTAATTATGAATTATTTCTTTGAAAACCAAATTAAATTATTTCTATTTGTTGTTTCAGGTATAGTGACACTATAATAGTTAAAGAGAATAAGAAATTAATTCCGACCGGTAAAGTATATTACCATAATGTTTTATTCTCCGACAACCCTAACCGCAGGACATTTTGTTAAAGAAAAAGAAATGTGCGGTCACCAAGGGGAATTTCCCAAATACCATAGATATCTTTTACAATCTTTCGCTTTCACACCGTTTTAAGTAAAATGTGTCTTATGTTTTACACAGTAACGATTAGGTTGGATGTGAAGCTAATTATTGTAAAGCTAACAAAAACGGGTCCAAAAATCTGTCATTGCATTTGTCAGTGGCATGCCATAGACAAGGCGAATCGAAGGGGATTGTTTGTAGTAATGGATTATTTTTTGTCTTGTTTCAATATTGGTTTTGTATTTCGGTAGTTATTGTGATTAATTGCGATATAGTGCGTGTTTGTTTTCGTTTGTCATTCTTTTATCGGGTCATGTTAACTCCTGAACTTAGGTTATCATACCGAAAAAATACAAGGTACACTATTTAAACATCAAGAACAACGTTTTTGTTTGTTAAATTACTTAACAAAGTAACTTTAGTACTAATAGTTTTGCAACGTTTAGATATTAATAAAAATTGGCTTTTAAAAGTAGTAGAGAGTTGAATTACGTCAAATCGTAAAAACTAGAAATTTAAAAACATGTTCATAATTTAACGTAGCCTAAAGATCATTCCCTAACTTCTAACGGGGAACACAAATATCTTCAGAGCTTTAGAAAGTATACACAAAAAAAAAAAAAATTGGCCGACAATTAGCAGAGAAATCGTTTAAAAGACATACAACTTTTTTTAAGTCAGTTAAAATGTATTCTACTTCTTTGAAAAGAGACAAAAGCAATTGAAAAAATCAAATACTGTTACCAGATAATTACTAAGTATTTTCAGTAAGTATAGACCTTGAACTTTTAATTATTTTTTACAATTGACAGAATTATTACTGAAAAAGTTATCCTGATCATACTTTTATCTTTTCTGTAGCCAAAGGTGTATTAAACAAACACACTTGAAAATATATACGAATATCGTTTTTTGCAATAGTATCTGGTAGAGTTTTTATTTTGTTTTAGATGTTTAGGTTTCTTTACGTTACGGACTTTGTTCAGTCTTTATTATTCCTCAGGATACTATTTTTTTTATTATTTTTATATTTCTAGGGGGACGAACGACTTAAAGTTGTAAAAAGAATAACCGCTAGCCAGAAATTTTACTGGCATTCTCAGTAATATTCGGACCAAAAAGAATCTGAATATTTGGCATTATTACTATGTTCATTACGGTCAGTAACAATTTAAACAAAAATGTTTCTAGACGCAGGCACGGGCGTGAAATCAGCCAATAAATTTTCATCCTGAATTGAAAACAAAAAACATTAAAACAATATGACCCGGTTGTCGAGTATGTGGAAAAAGTAAATGTTGGGTTGTTATATCGAGGACACAATTATAGATAAGAAACTGTTAAACTATTTATACTGTTGATTGTTGCCACTTAGTGGAACTTACCCACACATCTTGAGTATTGTCCAATGTTGTATATTCTGGACCAGTAAAAGTGATTTTACTCAAGAAATTATTAGGTTTTTAGCTATTTAGGAAAGATTTGAACAAGTATACTATATATAAAAGAAACTGAAGAGTTTTTGTTTGTTTCATTCTTTGTTTAATCGTCACAACCTCTGGAAGTATCGGTCAGATTTGAAGGATTATTTTTGTATTAGATAGCATGTTTATTAAAAATAAAAAGGCTTTTAAAGATCGGACTGTGATCCCTAAGAACATATTAGTTATATTAAATGCAGATACAGGGGACGTTCCAAGCAGTTTAGTTACAGCTAGTGCAGAATATTTGACAATCATGCATCTATTACATTTATTATGGGTCTGCTAAAAGTAGACGTTTGAGATGACCCCTACGTGATACAGAGTATAATGCACGTACGTACATATATACTTGCTGCCTTAATGATAATGGCTAACCAAATAATAATTGTTTTTTTATAATGTCTAGAAATTTCTTTGTGGCTGTCTTTTGATATATTGTACCCACGATCCTAACGCGTTCCTCAGTAATATTCACGTCTCAAGTACGCTTACGTCACTCATAATAAACACTACATTGCTTAAGTGGGTATCATTCTGCATTCCTTGCTGTTTTCAAGGGCGTGAATAAGAAGTCTAAGGGCTTTTGTTTCACGGTCCCTTGGTAACACAAGTGTTTGTTTTGAAGCCAACGATTTGGTTCATATGAAATTCAAATCAATCACTGTGTGAGGTTGAGGGTAGAGACGATATAAACATGCTCCTTTTGAATAAAATGCCATACATATTTTGTTTTAATGGTTTATAATAAAATGAACAATAAATTTAAGTGTACCAGGTGTTTTGAGGTGTGTTCAAATTTAAAGAGCGTTATGTCTACACATTATAGTAGCATTCAAATAGTTGATTTAGTTTGAATTATTTTTTGTGGTAATTGCTTTTTTTTGGTTTCCTGGTCAATTTATGCCGCTTTTTATGATTTTTTCTGTCTTTCATAATTGGATTTATTTATGTATTTGGGAAAATAAACAGTCACAAAGATGATTACAAATAAAACATTAAAATAAAAACCTTTGTGATACCAACACATTTTCCACATAATATTTTAACACATTGGTTTTCAACAATCATGCGTTGTTCTCACCACGACGAATTTGAAAGATATCAAACTTAACTTATAACTTAAGAACTTATGAAATCTAAATATTCAAATGATTTAGTTGTGACACAAGCCTTTTAAATTGTGTGTTATATACATTATTATATATAATTTAGATATAAATATTTAATAAAACCCTTTATAGAACCGATACCTATCAATGCAATCACGTTGACAAGTCTTCTTGAAAGTTGATCAGAACCACCATTATTAACAAACAAAGTTCGCTTCATCATTGTCATCAGCCTATCGCCATCCAATAATTAACGAAAGCCTCACCTGTACCCAAGGGCAGCCCGCATCCATCCCTGGCCAGCCACCATTTATTCATATATCATGTAGTCGGTTAGAAAAAGCAAAATATTCCCTTGAAAAGCCTAAACTGTGAAGAATCGTGACGGTGTTCTATACTATCTACAGCTCTCTTTATTTTTACTTATTATCTATTCAAGTCCTTTTTTTTTTTAACGTGTGGAAACCCCCTCGGGCCGTCATCCCACCGGGGTTTTCGGTGAAACGGTCGGAATCGGACCGACTAAAACCACACCCTGTGCCATCCTGCGCCTAAAATAGGAGGAATCCGGGAACAGGCCTATTCAAGTCCTGTTCTAATTTGGAAACCCTTGCACTTGCGAATCTTGAATTGTAGGTGTCCATGAGCGATATTAGTCGTTTACCATCAGGTAACACGCTTGCTCGTTTACCCTGAATCTCATAAATAAAACACATGAAAATGAAATTTTTAGTAGATAATTGTTATATTTATTGATTAATATTTGAATTGAATGCACTAGATTGTAGACATGTGCGAGGGTTTACATACATATGTAGGAAATTCCATTATCTTGTTTTACTTACCTAATGCAAAAGTTTTGTAATCGTGTAATATATTACGAAATTAATAGATAATATCATAAACACTTTTCTTCGGTTTCAAGTAAGAAAATTAACTAAAATTTAATATTATACGAGAAACGTATAAAAAATGGTTTTGGACCTTTTTTCAACTTATTTACATTTGTAAAAAGTAAAGTTTGTAACAGTGTTCCGTCTACTTGTTATTTTCGGTTTCAGTTAAGTATGGTACCTACTATGTAATATCTTTGTTTCGCATCAGTCACTGTCGTCTGGTCTATTCTCTATTCGTCTATTTTTTTTTATGAAATTACTTTGTACCAGTTTTAACTTAATTAGCGTAAGAAATAAATTTTCATGAGCGATTAATGTATGCCTAAGAAACGCTTAAACTCAGAATATTCTAGTGAGAATAGGGTAACTGCATGTATAAGTAAGTTATAGTGCGCTTCATTAGCATTGTTTACAAAACAGGTATACCCTGTCAATGCATAGACCGTAGGTCGCACAGACTCTCCCGACACGGAGAAACGGTTGATTTGCTCAGTTAGTTGGTATGCGGACATTGCGCTATCACTCAGATACAGCCGAACACAAGGATTCATAGTGCGTACTGACTTAAACTGAGGAAATACATCTCATTATAAACGTGACATACGGATAATAAAATCGACGATGCTGGCTCAGTTTTAGTATCAGATAATATTTTCAATGAGATAACATTCGTAAAGAGTGTAGATTACAATATCGTTGTTTATACATGATGTGCTGATACTCTCTAAGAAATGAATGCTCTATGGAAAATAAATGACCTCAAATTTTTTAGACCAATAAGAGTGTGCTTGATTGTATGTTGCTTCAAGCAGATTTGAATCGCTTCAATGATGACTGCCAATCTAACAAACTGCAGCTTAGTATATCTAAATGTTGTTTTGTTAGCTTTACAAAAAATATAAAAGTTTTAAAACATTCGCATTTATTGAATGGCACTAGCCTGACCAGGCTATCACTGGTTTATGATCTGGGTGTTCTTGTAGATGATAAACTCCGTTTTGATCAACACATTGATAATATCGTAAACAACTCCCATCTGATGTATGGTTTTGTAATGAGAACAGCCATAGAATTTGTGCGCCCTTCTACTTATTTACATCTATATATGTAAATGTTTAATTAGGTCACATTTGGAATATGCAGTACCGGTGTGGAATCTCTTCTATAACCGATATATAGAACACATTGAGAAAGTTCAAAGTAAATATTTAAGAGCCATGCATTACCGTTGTTTCCGCAGATTTACAACTTCTGATATGTTATATAAAATGTATAATTTGCCTTAAAAGTAGACGAACTTTGTTGGAGATAGTGTTTCGTTTTGATATGTGTAGCAATGTATACGACTGTATTGGTATTCGAAATTAATTATGTTACATAATACCTAGAACATCAGCACGACGAGCGCAAACTACATTTGCTTTTTCGACTTCTCGTATTAATGCTGGTCTGCGAGCGCCTCTACGTAGAATTACTAATAGTTATAACCTGTAATTTCACAATATAGTCATGTTTTTGTAATAATTTGTTAAAGTATAACGTGGAAAATGCTGTTAGTCTCACAAAAGTATTTCTTTATTTTAATGTTTTATTGTAATCATCTGTGTGACTGTTTATATTCCCAAATAAATAAATGAAATAAATAATAACAAAATAAGAAAATTTAATAATTTCTTATCGTTATAATTAGAGGGTGCGAACTTCCCGGCACCAGGCTGTTTGAGTTATAGGTATGCGACCCTGACATGCTTAAGCTATTTGCTGATACTCCCCAACCCTCTGTTTATATCTGTATAGCAAATTCCCTTCCTATCCTCCCTTTCCTGTCAATATAGTCCACATTTTTCTTTCTCATTCCTAAAAGTGCCCGGAGGATGGCAATAGGCTTGCCCCTATTACGTAAATGGGGCTAAATTATAATCAGCAAAATATGGACCCACAATAAATAACACTGAGTTTTAAGGCATCGATAACCGCTTGCTAGGAAATGTAAGTTGACTAAATCAACCATTTTATTGATATTTATGAAGCTAATTAAAAAATAAGAGTCCTGAGAATTTGCAACAAAACTTATAACTTAAAAAATGTATAACTTCCTTCTTTTTTTTTATGAGATAGGGACTAAACGAGCAGACGGTTCACCTGATGGTATGCGACTACCGCGGCGTATGGACACCCGCAACTAAAGAGTCACAAGGGCTAAACATGTTCTAGTATAGTTATATATAGTTTGCACCATTTTAGTAAAGTCGTTCAGAATATACATATTGGATGATTCTATTCACAGAAATTATTCACTTATAATTCTTGAATGTTCGGTCTGGTGTACTTAATATCCTTAGTCAACATTGCAACGACCTCTAATTATCATCAATAAAGAAACATGTAAAACTTTTGATTCTAACCATTAATAAAAGTACCAAGTACCGTCGGTTAGTTGCGGTAGTCACTAACCTGGGGGGTTTCTTGCTTGATCTTCTCCATAGGATCTACGTATTGGAACAGCCAACTAGCTTCATGATTCTGACCGACTTCCTCTCTTGACAATTCAAAAATAGCTATGATTGGTTCAGTTGAAATAAACTATTTTGATTTTGATGACTGTCTGCTCGTTCGCCTCATACATCACACAGAAAAATTCTGGTTTTAATTGTCAATTGTTTATTTCTTTATTTTAATTTATAGATGTTTTCATTTTTCGATATTCTGCAAACATTGGTAAGCCTGCCAACATGTTCGTTTATCTTAACCACAGTGTGTACGAACCGCTAAGCTAAGGAAATAGAAACCATTACGAGGACTCTATATATAGCGAGGCCGCTCGTCCGTCGGTCACGTTCGCTGCCCATTAATACTCGTAACTAACAACACAAAACATACTGAACTTGAAAGTTTTACGTTGTAAATCGTTTAGTTTTTGTAACCATTACAGTGCTAACATGATGCAACACCGTAGGTAATCTACACTTGTATTTCCAGAGTAAATCAGAAATAAAGCCATTGTTTAAATAATAGTTTGTAAGGAATTGGAGTCAATTTGACGAAACGATTGCGTAAGATACATATGTAATGTATGTTAAATATAAAGTGTTTTCATTGCATAATAAACAGGCTATCATAGTTATTGGGGCTGCCTGAAGAAAGTAAATTATCTAATAAAAATAGATGGGAGATTTTCCTAATATACATATGTATAAATAATAGGTAACGTTCGCAGCTCCATTTTTAACGAATACGTGAAATAGGCAAAAGACAGAAAGGTCATTCTTGTTTTTTTTTTTGATGTTCCTACGTCGGTCGGTAGTAAAAGTAACTCTCTCGCTCTCAAAAACAGTAACAAACATTATATAAAAGCAAATCAAGTCACAGACTACATTTTTATACTGAAGCATGAAGTCAAATAGTAAGGAATACAATACAATAAAATATAAAATTAATTAACAATCTAAAAGATAAAACATTTTACTAAAGTAAATATAAGATTTGAAACTTGTTGGAATTGGTCCTTTTTGGAAAAAATCTAAATTTAAGTTGGCGTTCATCTTATCATTTGAAACGCTTGGTGTTTAATTTAGTTATTACGAAAGCCAATTGGGCACTTGCGTTGTTCGAAACATATGTTCTTAAATTAATCTCGCACATGTCTTAAGAGTTATTCGACAGGCCTTATCGCATTTAATAAGAGTCTATTAATTAAACTGGAGTGTCCAAACATCTGCTATACATAACTTTATCAACACAATTTGGAGGCAGTCGTGCAAAAATTATTTTATTAGCACGCGAAGCTGTAAATGCTCTGCTATCTGCTATTTCGATCGAAGGTACCATAAGTAAGATACTGTAAACTACATGCATTGCTGTTATTATCTATGTTACTTAGCAAGAGTTCACGGTATACCGCTGCCTGATTTAAAGAGTAGGTGATAAGCGTCAGTTGAGAATGAGATTGCATTTTGAAAAGTAATACAAATAAAGCAGATGGTAATCTAAACAAAAATGTTTAGTAAGTCCTATAGTATACATCACGTCTTACGACATCTGTGTATTAACAATCAAGTCATAGCTTGATTCCTTTTACAAATATGTTGTTTTATCGATGCGTGTCTACATTTTATTTTTTTTTCTTGTTATTTTCAATATTTTTATCGTAAATATTGTATGGTACATTCATACAATATTACAGTATACTCTGGTACATCTTATAATCCAATAACTTATAACTACCGTGGGTTAAAAAATGATCTTAATCGTCCCACATGTTCTTAATGCTGACGTGCCAAGGCTCCAAACACGTCCATATGTTTACAAAGAGCACTGATTGCCGTTCACACGATTTGTTTAACAGCCATCGTTACATACTTTAATATAAATGACGACACACGCTTGACTGACAAGATAATAAGGATAAAGTTATTTGATGCTTTTACGATGATGATTACTGGAAAAGAAATGATGATAAACAAATTAGTGAGTTTTGATTGTTGAAATTGTCAATATAATTCTTATTCAAAAAGGACAAATGAAGAACGTTCTTCTTGAACAAAACTCATTAAAACACAAAAAAAAAACTAAAAATAAATATATATTTACTTTTTTCTGAGATTTCTTCATCTAAATCTCCTTAATAGTGGCAGTGACATATGTAGGTTATTTAAGACTTAGATTATGTATTGCAGTCGAGTTTTAAATTTTCTTTAATAGTTTTACTTAGTAGATTAGTTACTTAAGTAAGTTTTGGGTATCTTTTTTTATAAAGAACTTGATGTCACCATAAGAAGTGTTCAGTTTTGTTATCTTTTTGTAACGTTATAAACAAGCACCGTAGCTCTCAATTAATTATCTGGACTAGCAGTCCGAATTACAAAGACACGAATGCATTTTCATATGAGGCTCTGAATATGAAACAGTAGGAGAGAGATAATTTGGCAATCACAGATAAAGTAAGTTAAATACAGTGTTAAAACTTTTTTACTTTACCACGTTAATAAATATTATGCCATAAATTATTTAAATCTGTGGAATAACAAATAAAGTTAGTATAAAGTTACAAAAAATAAGTGATAGTTATAAGTGAAACCACGAACAATACTATAAAAACTTCTATATATGACTTTATATAATTTTCGTTTCCCAATACTTTGCCAATGCCTGCCAGGCACAAAATTTTCGTTTCCCAATACTTTGCCATTGCCTGCCAGGCACAAAATAACCAAATCCTTAACCTTTTTAGGCATAAACGAACATCTTAGTTTCTAACAAAAAACATAGGGTTTTCGAAAATATCCACATACATGTTATAATGTCCTTATCATGGCCATAACAGTCGTTAAAGGAGTCCAATAGTTGACCTATTTTTCAAAAGAGAACACGGTTTTTAATAATCTGCAATGACCACATTAATGACAAATTAGGAACATAAAGGTCTCGGCAGGCATAAATTATACAAAACTTGGTGTATAGTTGGCGTATTGCAATACCTATGACGCTTTGTTATTAGATATATTTACGATGTACATGTAAAGTTTCGTTGGAAATCATTGAATTATTAAAATGCTTCCCATAGGCCCAAAATACACGTTTAAAGCCGAAATACCTGAGAGTCACATTCTATGTAGCACTCAAGTAAAGGTTGACACTTTTACGTGGGATATAATAACAGGGCGTATCGCAATACATATGTACATATGAGTACACACAGTCCTAGTGAAAAAAAGATAATCTAGTGAAAGGCCATAGGTCTTTTGACGACATAGTTTTAGTTTATTAAATTCTGACCAAACCATTATACTCTGGCATCCTGTTCACGAACTTGCTCAATCTCTTTCTTAACGATGTCGCTCCATTTGTGTCTGTCCTTGGCATCGGGAAGTGCATAGTGCAGTATTGAGTCTACAGTTATACGAATATGGTCAGACCATCTAATTGGACTACGTTCTTTTGACCTTTTTCAAATTTGCAGAAGCTACGAAAGATAAAAGGAAGTCCAATAGAATAGAATAAGTGTATACTACGAGTGAGTGTCATCTTGTACACTTAACAAAGATGTCAGTGAATGTGTTTATATAACTTAAAACGAATATTCAGTATGTATAAAATACTACATACATGCCTAAACTATCATTCATACGTTTAAAATCGGAAATGCTGCAAAAAACAACAGTTTTTGAAATTCCTTGGTTCGTGCGAACAAGTTGTTGAAGTTAATTTTTCGCCCAATTAAAATATTAACTCCATCGACCTTCAGGTGAATGCGAGAGGCATAAAAACGGCAATTATTGAAGGCCGCGAATCCGGCCATCATCTCTGGGGTACTTATTTGACCGTTCATTATTTCTTTTCGTTTGTATAAAATATTTTTAAGTTTATTACCCGACTGCACAAGGAGTTAGTTAGGATATGTATATATGTATCTAATACTTATAATGTAAGTACATATGTCTTTCCTACAATTTCGCGAAATACAGGTTATTGGTATTGGCATTGGTAGTCGGTAAGTTGGCTTGAGCTATCGCTTTTTTTTCTATTGCCTTGTTCTTGCCTTGCCCTTCCCTTGACTGTTACTCTTTCCCTCTCAATATATTCCCAATTTTCCCATCGTTACTTTCAAATGTTAACTGTTAGTGACTAGGTTAGGCTTGCTCCCTATTACGCTGCGGTGGTAGAATTATAATTGGCAAAACGGGGGGCATTTATACACATCTGCTTACTCCTTCATGGAAACAGTCGTGATCGTATGCTTTTTATACCTTTATCGCTTTGTTAGCTAATGTCACATATATAAAAGACTCACTCAGGCCGTTTTTTTAAATATCCAGACTTCAAGAAATATAAAGCAGTGTAGCCGCAAAAACATTTATACCTTAAAAAACCGTGTTGCACACGTAGCGTGTATACACAATTGTCCACCATAAATTGCAGCTGTATTCCATCAGCTATTTAATTTTCACCGCTGTGAGAAATAAAACGTTAAAGCTTACCCGTTTTTCATTCAGTAACTAACATTTATTTTGTCTTTCGCCCACCGGGGTTTTATTTCTATTTCCTCTGTAGGGATGCTCGTTTCCTATATAGACTTAAGAAAATATAGAACAAGTATAGCTAATATGTGATCCGATAGAATGATTTGAACGTATTACAGAAAAAGTAATGTGAAATATGAATAATTTTGTTTGTATCCGATGTACACTCATGAGCAATTAATCCGGGTCATATAAAGATGTCCCACCCTGTCAGCAAGCGTACCCCATCGGGTTGAATTCCAGGCTGTATGCTGGCCACTCCATAAAATAGATTGCGTAATCGTTCTCCGCGTTCTTTTTCATCTCAGGAGTCTTTAATTTTCCATTAAACACAAGTGTGGTTAAGTAATTAAGTAATAATACTGAGATTTTCACAAAATATTATGTGACCCGGATTCATTGCTCTTATCATCATCATTCAGCCTACCGCAGTCCACTGCTTGACATAGGCCTCTCAACGTGACCAAGTCCACCGCATCCAGTCTGATCGCGCTTCTTTTTTCCGGCCGACAGTCCACCTGGCTGGGGGCGCCTAACCTTTCTTGTATTCGAGTTCTATACTCTAAGACCGTTGCTCATTGCTCTCGAGTGCAGGTAATAACCGAAGTAGTAGCCCTCTAGTAATATGTTGTTTATGTTCTATAGTGAAACATATTGTATGTATATACCTATCTGTATCAGTATACCCCAGGTTATTTTCTCAGAAAAGTTCATTACGATGTGTTGAAGCTATTTGGTAGTATAAATCGAATCACTTTCGCATTTATAGCAAATGTTGAATGATTCTGGATGTGGCATTGGTGTAATTAGTTACATCGTCAATTGCGCCACAGTTGTATGAGTTGTAAGAATTTGTTTATTTTCCATTTTTATACTAAGTTACATATACGAAAAACTAAAAAAGTTTTTTATAGTTTTTCGTGTAGTTTTCTGTCATTCATTGCCAATTCAAAAGGATTTATAGAACTCTGGATATTCAGTATTAATCATTAGAGCGTGAACCGTATCTGCTTAACAATAATAAAAATCAGTCAAAATACATTAATAAATGACTATTCTCATCTATTCTTTTTAAATCTATGGTTTCCTACGGTCGTAAAAATAATATCCATTATTATATTGTAATTGGTCCGGGTGAGATCCGCCCACGTGACGTTCCTTCGGTTCCGTCATAGTTTTTTTTTTGTTTTTCATTAGAATTCCTTCATGGAACATGGTACTAAGTGCTTAATTAAGAACAGTTTTGTGTTTATTTCGGTGAAAACCTTTTTGTTTTTGTTCATACACCGAAATCGTAGCAGAAAGACAGTAATTGGCTTACAATTCTGATTTGTTCATTTTTTATTTCCTACATTTTATTTACACAATCCTTATTTGTAAGCCTGTGCAATAAGTTTGCACAATAACTTCAATCGTAAAAACATGCAGTTTAAAACTTATTTCTTATTTCCTTTGTGACCCATGATCAAATACGGCTTTTGTTATAATGGGATCATCGCTTGAGCATAGCTCTTCGAAATAAAAAAATAATTATTGAAAATCGGACAATTGGCGGAAAAATCTCCGCCGTCTATTTTGAGGTCGGTTATAAAAATATTGGCAGTTTATGCCGGTTTGGGAGAAAATCCATATCGAATAACGACAAAGAAGTCAGATCACAAACACACTCGCACACTTATCATATTCGTTTTCTCGTCTCTACTTTTGGGTTACACTTAATATACGTATGTATGTACATATATTTTCAAAATCATTTTTTTTCCTAAACTTGTACGTTAAAAGTAAGTTAGAAGAATTACTAATTGAGATACTTTTTGCTGGTTTAGCTAATATTAGGAGTTCTGTTGAACAAGTTTGTCTTTTTAAAAACCTAAAACAAGACTGCAGTGAGCAGTCTTGGCAATTGTGTATAAAGAAGCAATAAATAATGTTCTTTTTTAAACGTACGTGTTAGAAGGCTTCTAATTTTATAAATAAATTAGTATTTACGTTTTGTTTTAGTCTTAAACATAACATTGTTGCAATGAATTAACGGTGTTCACGTTATAAAATATGAACGATGGCCATTAGAAGTTATTAAGTTTAAGACAAAGGAATTAAAAAAAGTTTGGATATTTGAAGCCTCCCTCATAAGATGCCGAAACATTTGACAGGATCGTTTAAGTTTTTACCTTGTAATTTTATTATACTTGATAACTATTAAGATTGAAGTAAAGCAATTCACTTGATTGTCTTTTTAAGACCTTATATTAATTATTTTGAAAAACTATATTACTAAACTGAACTATATTAATTATTTTGTTGTTTCAAAATAATTCATGAAATATGATCAAAGAATACAACAGACTCAGTACGTCCCAAAGCCAACAAAATTGCTGTTATTTTTAACTTGAAAAGATTCATAAATAATTCATTCAACACATGCCATATGCCACGAAAACATTAATTATACATTTAAATTAGAATTACATGCTTTAGGCCGCGGCCACACATAGCAGTATAATAATCGTCGACTTTACGACAGTTTTTTTATATTTGTCGCTCATATTTTGCATTTGACCACACGTTACATAAATTTCAGGATATGTCTTTCTTTTGGTGATATTGTAGCAAAGGGAAACCGGTGAACATCCATACAATATATCAAAGTAATGACATTCGATTATAACATACATACGTATTACATACATACATACATACGCTTACGTGTATCCCCGAAGGGGCAAGTAGAGGTGCTTAAACACCCAAATTTTGCCAATTAGAATTTGGTCCCACTAACGTAATAGGCCTAGGTCGTAAATCATAATCATAGATAACAGTCGATGTCTTAGTCGCTTTTTACGACACCCACGGGAAGAGATGGGGTGGCCCTATCCTCCTCTGCTGTAAACCACACGGCATACATATTTTCACTTCTATATCTATCCGAAGGGATAAGGCAGGCGTTTAGTCGACTGACAGCCGTTTAAAAGTTTTACATGTGGATATGCCCTAACATACGAGTATACTCTTAAGCGAAATTCAACCAATCGTGAAATTATGGGTTATCAAAGCACCCGCGAGTTTGTATATTCTATCTGTGTCATTTATCATAATGCTAGAAAAAGAGGTGTAATGTGAAGTCACAGTTGGCTTAATTGTTTTGTAGACAGTTAATACTATCACAAGGTTTTTTCTGCAATTTGGCACTGTTTAACTTTTTTTTTAATGTTGTTAGTTCGTCTATTTTTAATGATATAAAGTGTTTTGATTGTTACAAAAATTAAAATTCTCATTCAGAAATTGAAGTAAAATAATAGAGGCACAGAAGTCGCTCAATTTGAACAGCTGACCTGATTGGCCATCCTGATGTAGATTCTATATCAAACGAAGATCACATTACGTCTGTATACCCTTAAATAATTTACTATAAGCCGGGCCCCTCACCTAAATTGATCAGCCCCTATCAATTGAGCGTTAAAATATGTAAATAAAATTGTTCAAAATAGCCCCACAGTGCCGACATGGCACTAGGTAGGCAGACTATGATTTATTTTTTAAGTGGGATTTTTCACGCTTAATACAATTATGGCCAAAGGACGTTGATATTAAGTGTCGAAAATGTTTCTTTTGTCGCATTAATAAGTTGCGTTGCTCAAGGTTTGAAAACTGCAAACATTCGCTAAATTCTGCAGAAGCAATGACTACCTTTATCAAATAGTTGCTATATAATACTACCTGTGTGTGTAAAACTTGAAAAATCTAAATTGACATTTCATTTTTCATTGACAGCCAATGTCAGCAACTCTCGCACTACCATTAATTGCTGTATCACGGGAACCTTAACAAACATTTAAGTTACGGTCACAGACTAAAGTCAGGACACAAGACCCAGACGCGGCAACGTAGTGGCGGGAACCATTTAACCCATTGCGCTATCATCAAATTGTAGATGTGCAAATCATATCCCAGAATTTAGCAACCGCAAATCGTTCGTATTTATTTCGGAATATATGAATCATTGTCGCCCTACTATAGTAATTATACAGTGAAATGGACGAGCAATTATCAAGCGCGGGAAGCTCTGTATAGAGTTACAAGAGTTTTTGTGTCAATTGAGACGTAGTATTGTTACTGTTGCAGTATTGGATAACATGGAGAAAATTTACATTAAAATTTTCATAACGGTTCAGTTACCGGCTTCCCTATTATCTTTTGTATTGTTTCGCAAAATTCGCTTTTCTGGAACGGATGTCCTGAGACATTTGTGAGGTATTGGAAACTAGTCGAACGAGCTTGAACGAGAGGCGTTTACCACGTTTATTTCATTTAAAATATCAATGACGTCATAGACATCAAATGTTTAACCGGGTGTTGCCTCCTCAAACAAAAAAAATATGACTATAATTATGTCTTTATAATAATATAATATCTTCAGAAATGGACGTCTGATCCCAAACTAAGCAGAGCTTGTGCTATGGTAAAAAGACTGCTGATATACTTATTTATATTTTTATTTATACTTAATTTTTAATATATCACCCAATTATTTGTCCTGAGTAGAAATAGACCCAACGACCTCTGGCTTAGCAGTCAGGATCACTAATCACATGACCAACAGGCCAGCCAATAGGGCATAAACATATAACCCTGGAGAATCCTATTCCTTTCATTTAATCAACATTGCAAATGAAAGATATAACATCAGTAAGAATGAATTTGAATTTCTTAATATTTTACTTTTTTTTTTTCTATTCTACAAAAGAATGTTGTTCTCTGTGCATATGTATATATTTAAAAAGGTATACAATAAATAATTTAAGAAATAAATAAAAGACAATGCGGCAACGTTGTTTACAAACAAATTATTAACAAGTTCACTTAAGAGATAGACTGGACATCAATTCATGAACCACGACTCCTCTACATGTTGAAATAACATTTATCAAAATAATTACCATAATGAGCCCTTTACTTCGCTAAAATAATAAACACTGACCATCACTGACGTACTAGTAAAATAATGTCATTACTACATAGGTTTAGAGGTTTAATTTTTTTATTGATTGGCTATAGAACTCGTCGTTTTTGGAACTGTGTAACAAATAGCGAGCATAAAATAATAAGATATATATGTATTTATTTATTTATCTTCTCCTGGAGCCATTTTTTAATGAAGTTCGGCTCCCATTAGGGCTATCTAGAACTTAGTGCTCATCTTCAACCATGACCGGAGATTCTTGAACTTTCTACTGGTGGTCTTCTTCACTGGATTTTCCCTTTTAGTATGAGGAGCAGATCACACTTGTCATTAGCTTTACATATCCAAGATACTGACCTTTAAATTAAACCTCTACTTGCTTGTTGATGTTCTATCTAGCCATGCACGTGGTCTTTAGGATTCTACTGTCCATTCAGTTTTTGCTGTACTAATTTATTTAATTTTTTTTTTTCATTAATTATAGAATTTAACAGTGGCAGAGCCATGCCTAAGTACGAATGGGCTGACTCGACCGGTGCGATACCACGGCCATTGCATTTCCCTGAAATTTGTGAGGTTTCCGGAATCCCAACTCCCCGTCATCAAAAGATGTATTTTTTATGCAATAGGGGGCTAACGAGCAGACGGGTGACCTAATGGTAAGTGACTACTGCCGCCCATGGACTCCAGCAACTCGAGACTTACAAGAGCGTTGCCGGCCTTTTAGGTCGTATCGATCCGGAAATACGGCAGGCGACAATTTGTTCCACAGGCTGGTTGTGCGAGGCAAAAAGCTTCTAGAGAAGCGCACTGTGGCGGAGTATATGTATTAAGGAATTTAAAAGAAATATACAACGTATATCTAATGTTTTTAATGATACAATTTTATTGTTTTTAGATAGGGAAGTCAGTACTATTAGTAATCAATGTTTAAATGTGTGATATTCTTTAAGTTATAACGGTATGTATACTAAATCATTTATCAGTTTGCAGTACGTCACTATCTCTTCGAGTAAAACACATACGCATAAATCGATATACTGTTATACTGTGCTATCGGTGTATTGATATCGCAAGTACCTATGTATATATTGATCAACCAATAACGAACAAAGATATGCCGTGTTGCTTAACCCATAAAGTGCCCTGTTCGCAGACACAATGGCGGCCAAGTTATCACTACTGTTAAGGAATGTTTTGTTTTTAACGTTTGAGTTTGAGTAAGGAGGCTAATGCACTTGTGATAAGTACCTTTATCTCTGAAGCTACTCATCGTATCGTATCATAGGTCTAGAAACATGTGTAACGTAATTCGGAAATTTATATCAAACACACTTCTAAACGTAAACTGCTGATCTAATTTACTTTACACTTTTAACTGACTGCGTAAGAAGAAGGGTTATCTTTTTCGAGTGTGTGTATGTATGTATAATGTTTCTTTGTCACGCCCTTAATAGAGCCTGGACGGCTTTATTTCGACGTTTAAGGTATGATTTCAATCGTCTTAACAATGAGAGTGACAGTATTTGAGATAACGTCACCAAAAAATAAATGAAGGTAAAAATGCTGTCAGGTTTTATATTCTTTTTTTTGTGTTCAGATTTCCTTAAAGTCCTCCATTTATCTATTTAATTTATCTATCGCACTTTTGAAGACTGCGTTCTAAAGTGTTCGTGCAGCGCGTCGGCTATTTGTTTGTTCTTATTGGTACATATATAGTGTTAGTATATACATTAACAATAAAATAATTTTTTTTTTTTTTTATTAGATTATTAATATACATTAACATTATATAACGCGGGCTTAGGACTTTTGAGTTGCAGGTGTCTGGGGACGGCGTGTCATTTACCATCAAATGAACCGTCTGTTCGTCTGTCCCCATATCATAAAAAATATATATTTGTTTCCAAAGTCCATTTCAGACTTTTTTGTTTATGTACAAATTGCGTTTATACTACAGAGCGTAAGAACATGCAAAGAAAATAAACTTTAAAATCTATAACAAAAGTTTGTTTACTCCTTTGACTTGCATAAAGGTTAATGTCCGTTTTTCCAACAATAGAAATGAACTATAAAATCCCTTATCCACAAGAGCTTTCTGAAGTTTTCATGTTCTTTAATATACGGAGGATGACAGTGACGCCCTTATGTCACTTACTAGTATGTAGCACATTATAGCATTTACCGCTTTTTTCCGGTAATTTTAAAGTACTATGTGCAAATGGCATAAAATTGCTTCTTCTTATGGTGGGGCGGCAGCGTCAGTAATGCAGTATCTAGATGAAGGGAAAGATTTAAATTAAATACACGTGTCTCATTCCTACATTTGTGTTAAAAAAACATGTTTCGCCAAGTAGATTCCTTCACACGAATATATTACTCCATACGTGGAAGATATTCACTTAGGGAGCTTTAGATTACGGAAATCTCGCAGCATAAGTCATTTTATTAGAGCCAGTCATGATTGATTCAACGCTAACGCTTTGTCAAATAAGGAAAAGAGTGAGTATTATAAAGGAGACTCGATAACAACATGTTTGACTTTAAAATGAATGCTGCAGGCGTTAGAGCTGGACTTAACAAGTCTTTAAACTAAGTTATTTCATACAATAATAAGTACGTTAACGAGGATGGAATCTAAAAACATCAAAAGATTTTATCCTCATTTTACGTAAAAGTTTTGAAAGATGAAGAATTACCGCCTTTATGGTTTTGTTATAAGGATCACAATATATCTGTTTTACGGAGGAGGCCGGCCTGCAAGTCATTATTTCTTTGAACTCCTTAACTGTTTACTTACCGTTTCACAAGGCAGTAAAGAAACAATTATCAAAACTAGCGTCGCCTCGTATGACAATACTGTTTTGACTTAACTTTAACTTTTTAATTAATGGTCTTAACTACAATTTAAGATCAAACTTTTTTCTTTAAATGTGCTGCTGAAACAGTCAGCAGAACTTTTACCTCAGCACCTCAGCGCTCAATAAAGAGGGTTATGTTTTACGATTGTTGCACACATACTGTAATTATTTTAAGAACTATCTCCATAAATGATCGATTGCGACATGTGGAGTGTGAATACTTCTACGTTAGCAAATAATTTCGTGGTATGATCTTTAAACCTTACCCACTTTATGAAATTGTGTCTAACTAACCAACCAGAAAGTAAAACAAACCTACACAATACTAGTTAACTATAATCTTCTAAACAGACATATGCTCATGAGCTTAGATAATAATGTTACTAAAACTAAATTGGTAAAATACGTGACTACTCTGATTAATACCTTAAATCAGAATTGTCTATTAAAATATATTATGCTTTTTTGACATAATATATCTGATTATTTAAGCACTGCAAACTTAAATAAATCTTAATATAATTAAATCAAACAAGACACATTATGAATATTGCATTGTAACCTATGACATCAAAATTCATAAAATAATTCATTAAAAACATGGTTCAAACATCTTTTCATAATTAAATAATATATTGTCTCGTAATGATTCAATTCGATCGTAGCAGCAGTCCTCTCGCCACGGAACCATTGTAGAATGCACCTACATATTTACAAATCCAAGAAGCCGTAATTAAATAAATGACGCTGTAAGTAAAACCATTACGTACAATCACCTGAATAAGAGATCAATTTAAAAATCCAATAATAATATATATAGTTAAAAATGGTTGTTAATGAACACACCGCACATTAACATCGAACAGATTGACGTTTTAATTATTATTTAATTTATATCGTACAACTAGAGATACTGAAAGACATGTTTATCGGTACACTGTTTTAAACTTGGACGTGTGCTTTTAGTAGTAATTGATGGTTATTTATTGCTTGTGGCAATTTTTGAATTTCTGTCTTGATAACTTTGGTAGGTAAGTTATTGTGAGTAGTTGCGTTTCTTTACATAAACGTAATGTCTTTACATAAACGTAATGTCTTTACATAAACGTCGTAAATTATGAAATAGTGATTGCGTCTCAGTGTGCTGCAACTTAAACTCTACTATAACCATATGTCTTTAATTAACCGAAAAAAGAAAGTGTCAAACCAAGAATCATGAGACAATGCGACAATAAAGTAAACCACGGTCTCTACGATTTCGTAAAATTAGCCAGGATACTATAATTTCAGAGATTAAAAAATAATAAGATTTTGAATCGCTTATATTTGATTAGTAAAGAGATGTGTGCAGCATACATATTTGCTATCGATAACTATCAGAATGACGGAACTTTTGATATCTTAGTAATAAAAGGAAACGAGGTACTCAAAAATAGTAATTTAAAACTTTTTTGTTTTCTAAATTATGTTGTACATAGTTCATTCAACAGGTGTTGCAAGCCAAACAAAACGGAACGGTAAAATATGAAAACAATAACGGCATTTTTTTAGATGTTGGTGTGCGTTGGCTTTAAAAAGAATACTGTTAGTGATATGATAACCACATTTTTTACATTATGAATATTGTCCTACATAAAAGAATTCATTAAATATTAGTTGAATCTCGAAATATTAGTTGAATCTCTCGAATATCGATTAATCTTCGACAGCCAAGCAAATAATAATTTATGTCAATAATCATAGCTTTTTTTCATGGATACAAGCAGACCTACTACGTGCGTTACCTAATGGTAAGTGCCTACATCATAATTTTAGCTATACATAAGGTATCCATTGCTCGTCATAGGCTGAACTGACACCCAATAAATAATATGTATGTTCATAATATTGAAAGAATCACAGTATCAACAAAATAATATTCAATAACGTGGGTTCGTTCGACAAAAGGAAGCTTTGA
This sequence comes from Tyria jacobaeae, assembly GCA_947561695.1. NCBI lineage: Eukaryota > Metazoa > Arthropoda > Insecta > Lepidoptera > Erebidae > Tyria > Tyria jacobaeae. Next base: position 17,231,229 of record OX387212.1, read on the forward strand.
AAACTGAATATATGTATGTACGTGGCTGCATGACAAGCCAGTCAGCGTAGGCCAGCAATTGTAGGACCTGAGTCGATGAAATATAATAGCTTGAACGAGAACAGTGACCATTCCGTTAACCGGTCTTGAATATGTATGTACATATTTGTATTACTTTTTAATTTCTCTATGTTTCTCATGTGGAGGAATAGTTTGCAAACTGGGTATTGTTAACTTTAGAATAGCGCTTTTTAAATTTTACGGCTGTTTGCAGTACTAATAGCAGACGATTAAAAGTTTGTAGTCATACGTTTCAGTTTAAATAGAAGTGAAGTATCATGCGCAACAACACTATCTCGTGGCGGTTCTTGTCAAGATGAGGTAGATCGTTAATATAAACTAAGAATAATAAAATACTAATATTTTCTAGACCATTTGCTCTGAAACTACCTTTCTTTTATTTTTTGTGGGTGTACTTCTGTATAAATATTCATATAAGGATATTGTTGCAACGAAACGATCATTAAAATAATTTGTCAAGGAACATACATACATAGTTATAAAAAAATAGAAAAAGCGCTAAAGTAAACAACTTTATATTAAAAAAAAAAACAATGTGGCACATAAATCGTTAAAGTAAAAAAAAAACTATGTAAAACCTTTTAATATAGTAATAATATTAACGAAAGTCATCCTAGGCATTGCCTTAATTTATGAGGTCCTACTTAATTATTTGTTTCTCCTTGTAACATCGTCATAAATTACTTAATTAATACTCGTACTAGTATGATAAATGTTGTAAATCAAAGTCAATGTAGATAGACTTTGACATCTAGCCTTAACCCTTGCAGACAACCGTCAAGGGTACTGCTGTACAAAATTTCGCTATTATATATATGTATATATAATATATATATAATATATATAATATAATTATTGCAATTTTTTTACCCATTCTCGATTGTAGCAGCAGTAGTTCGAAAGTAGCCTTAATTTACAAAATACTTCATGCCAGTCCTCGGTCCCTTTCGTTTCAAGGACAGCGATTACAAATAATACTGGTTTTATTAGCTAATTATTGTTTTTCGAAAATATTTTTATTATGACATACTACGATTGGAACTGGAATTTCGGTTAGATTTCCTAAATCCATTCTTAACATACAAATACGTTCATAGATTGGTTACGATTATTCTCCTTTTTTTTTGGGCAACGGTTTGAACCAATTAGCCCTTGTTTCAGTAAATCCACACAAAAGTGAAGTTTTAATATTGCTGTCCGGTTTCTATAAAATAATAATAATAACGGCGAAGTAGAATTCTAAGTCGTGACCCGTCAGACGTCCTTGAGGGCCGACCTTCCCAGAACTTATTCAAAAAATAAAACTAAAGGTAGAGCCCCAAGCTGATAGACGGGCCCCGATCCCAAACTAGTTTAACAATTTATCGCTTCTGTACGATCTGTGAAGCGAAATCGGATTATGAATCTAATTACTTAAATGAAAGATTCGATTTTAGCTTCCAGTTCACAGAGCGTATACACGCTTGAAGTTTAATTAAATTTGAGATTTGAAACATAGGATACGCGTTGATATGATTTCATAAAAAGCCTTTTTGTCTACGAGATGATACATTAACTAGTGTACTGTTACTAACACGCATACATACATATTGTTCTCACTTCGTTCAAAACATGACAGGTAAATTAAAACCATTCCGTCTTTTAATAAAAGTAAATTGATACTTTTATTGAAAAACGTTAGTCATAAATGCAAATAAAAGATGAAGTATTGTGTATTGATACTATATCCATTCATTTATGTAATTTATACCAACCTATTATCACATTTTAGCACCTCTAATAAGACAACTACGATTGATGGTTTTTGCTTTCGTTATGATCTATCGATTAGACCTTTCAACTTTTATGTAGTTATCCAAACTTCATCCATCTTTAAATCATTCAATCTTTTATGACTGACTTTAAGTATACTCATATGAATATCACTATTGATGATACACGTAGACATGTTGTTATAATCGCATCTGGAAAAATATTATTATGTGATGCCATACGTGACACACATTGTTTTTTGTTTATGACATCAGCTTCCACTATGTAATATGTTGGTGTGTGACTGTCGCATTGTTATCGATGCAGTCATCGCTACTTACTATCTTCAAGTGTAATACTCCAGTTAACGACTCATACGTATACATGAAAGTAATTACTTTTGCCAAACGGTCTACCGAGAGCACAACAGCTATGAACATATCGGTGCGTCTGTCAAATCACGACCTACTTATTCCAAATTCTCACGTAAAAACCAGAAGAAATTTCATACAAAGGTTTAATCCATTGCCATGTCACAATAGTTTCGTAGAGCGGTCGTTGGATTTGTTGGGTGCAGTGACAACGCCGAGAGGGGGAGCTACCGCTCGTCACAGCAACACTGGCCCGGCCGCCCGGCTTGCATCGCGACCGCGCTATACCGCGTCGCGTCGCCCTCGCCTGATGCCCGCCGCCCGGTCAGTCTACCTATTGCGAAGCGCGAAGACGGACGCGCGTCTCAGTGTTGCAGCTCCTAGACGAGTGTTTTTGAACTTGTGACAAAACTTAGTGCACTCTACTTACGAGTAGGTTGGATTATTTGCAGTGTTTGTGACGTTTCATTACGATGAACGTGTGTTTATAGTGTTCAAACTAATTCTATTGCAAAGTTGTGTTAATTCGAGCCGATGGTCCTCTTGAATAGTAACATGAAAATTAATGGTAAATAAACATTTCCGATTAGTTTTGCATGAATTATTATGGATATGTTCACTGTATGCTGTTATTTACCTGGATGACCTGATGATCTTGGCTTGCACGACGCACAAACCATTCGCATACACGCATTATGTACGTGGTGGCAGCACGCAGGAGATCTGACACGGGATAAAGGATTCGGCGAGAAGCCAGGGTTTAAATATTAAAATATTCAAATGAGCGCGGCTATATTCCATCCGGACCACCAAAACGGCCAAAACAATGGCGAACCTTGTGTATGTCAGGCGACATTACTCTCTCAATGTAAATTTAAGTTAGCGTGAACAATCGAACATACTGAGTTTAGAAGTCGATATATGAATAAAGGCTGGTGTGTGTGACCCTGGTGCGCCTACGGGACCAGCCGCTGTGGGAGGACGGCATAGTTCCGAACCGCCTAGAACGACAGTGGGTGTTTGAATGGAGCCAGTTAATAATAATGGTGAGATTTAATCACCGCCATAGAGGTTGCACAATAAAGCTATAAGCATGCCCATGGCGCGATCTGTAGATGAGAAGCCCTTTATAACATGTTCGGAATAGTCACTAACAAAGCTTTCAAAATAGTAGCAGATTTTGGCTTCTAGTAGTATAAGTACTAATCCTTACGTAACAATATATCTTAGACTTTTGAAACTACGTTGTTAAATATTAGGGGCGTATAACTTTAATTTTTATTCAAAGTTTAAATTAATAATGAAATTCTGTTATAGTCATTTTGCTTGAAGCTAAAGAAATTTCACATGTGGAAAGGCTAAGAATCCTTACAATCTCGAACATCCTGTTGTTAAAAGGCGTGAAATTTGCACATGTTACGAAATAGACCTCAGATGGTGACTGACAAAAAACAGACTTCGTTACGCACATGCTGTATGCCGAAATTCAGGCCATATCATGTCGTATGAACGACCTTCAACGCCTTATAGTAGGGGAACTTAAATATAATACGAATAGTAGACAAAAAATACAAATTAACATTACACAGTGCCATTAACACAAAGGGGAACGAAATTTAATTAAAGATTCAATAAAAAGGTTAATGTTATTACAGTACGCATCTGCCGTAAATGATAAATGCGTTCGTTGAGAAAATAAAAAAAAAAGTTTAAAGAGAAACCTGATCGAGGGCGGCACGTGGGCAGACAGATGTGCAAGCGCATCCCGCGGATGATCTGCGATACATACAATACTTTATCTGACAATAAATAAAAAACATGTTGAGTTTGTTTGCAACTGAAAAATAAGATCCATTATTTTGCAGTTACTCTCACAACATTCGCTCAAAAAGGATAATATCATCTGCCCCTATTTCATAATTTTTGATATTAAACATATTGTTTAAAAAAAAAAGAAATACCCATTCATCAAATCTTAAAAGGCACGGAAGCTCAACGTGAAGTTAATATCTGTCTCAAGTTTCAAATAGGTGAAGTCCGGCTAGAGGGACCGAGTTTTTCCATTGATTATGATCGACTGTATCTCGCAGATGGTCGTCGCCTTATAGGGCAGCTTGCGTTCATGTCGACTTAGTACACTGACAACTGTGGGATAGTCGACATCACTATCTAAGATAACTATCGACTCTCTAGGTGTTTTAATAATTTCTCTATCCTTATTCGAAACATGGCTATTGAGAATATCGTTTGTGACGGCATGACGAAGATAGCCTTTGATTATAGCCCACGATTAGGTAACGTTTTTGTATCTGTAAACCTTTTTACTGTTTTATTTTAACCGTTAAACCTTTTTCAATAGAAATATAGTAAGTTACGTACAATATATCATTAAACAAAAAAAAAAGAACGGGAGTAACAAAAGATGGTATTGAACAATTCAATATTTTTGTTGCTCATAATAACACGTTTCTTTAAAACGAAAATGACCAAAGCAATAAAGTTTAACAATTAAACGCATTAGTGGAACATAGGAACGAGCTCAAACATAGTTTGTAAGTGGTAAAATGTAATACAATACATCCATTCGTTACTGTAGTGGCTGTAACTTGGAAAGGCAAACACATTGTAGAACTTAAAACTTCTTAAGTAAAACGTATCGAGTAAACTCTACTTAGAATAATCGGTGACTACGTTATATGAATATTAACACGAAGGATATATGTATGAACGTGCATTTTGCAGGTGGCATCTGTTTCAGAACATACATATTTTGACTTGTGAAATGCTTTGATCTTAAACAAGAGTGTTTAAGTACGATGTTAAGTAGATGAGATCTATATATAAAATATAGAGATATATCTTAAAAAAATACATGTTGAGTTTGGTGAATGGTTCATGTTACTCCAATGTAAATAAAAGCATCATTATTGTTTGATATAAATGCTGTTCTATAAAATGTACAATTACTTAATTAGTAGCTTTCGCGATCCTGGAACTTTGGTTCTTAGGATTTCTTGGCTGTCAATGTCATGTTTCATCGCTGAAACTTTATAAAACATCATGAAGAAATAAAAAAAAATATAACTACCCACAATAACAGCTTAAATTTATTTGTTAATCAAAACAACAGATGAAGATGATCCTTCAATACTCGGCACGTACTGGGCCACCTGCCCGACAGCTGTACGAATTTACATTTGACACGGAAAAAATACTCCCCGAGCCACACACCCTACAAACAAGCAGCTGTCTTAAAGCCAAGCTTAAGCTAACCGCTCAAGTAATTTTGGAATTTCACTTGAATTGAACACTTGGGTAAAAGTAGTCCGATCATTGCAAACATGTTTTTATAATTGCAATAATCGATGGAGCTAGATAATTGACTGAACTATCATTAATTGAGGTAATTTAGAAAGTGCAAACAAAAAGTTAATAATATATGAATAAACAAAAAAATAGTTAAAGTGAAAACAGTTTTGTATGGTCTGTATTAAATTCATCCAACCTTAAAAAGGCCACAAAATACTACGCTATATTAAAAAACCTAACCATCTTTAAGTTATGAACACAGTAAATGTGTAGCATAAATTATAAGAAAATAACAAATTTGTAACCTCTGTAAGCGCTAATCGTCTCCATATCGGAATCTTACATAATTTTAATTCCAAACATAATTTAATTGAGAATCTTGATAAATTCATTAATAAAATAAATTCCTTGTAACGCACTCAAGAAGGACCTTTTAACAGAAATTGCCAAAGACGAACTCAGTTTAATATAATTAATCTCGGCCTAGCTTTAATCCTCCTTTAGGCATGGACTTAAATTGAAGCGAAATTTACTCTCGCGTTTCTCCAAACACAGTTTCGCGTGAATATAAATATTTTTTTTATATTAATTACATATTTTGTATCTATCTCTTTTTTATGCTTCAGACAGCACAAATAATTTCTAAAATTGTGTTTTTATGCTAATGCACTCTCTGCATTGAATGTACAGGTACCTGTAATATTAAATCAGGACGTGTTGAATTGTAATCAATGTATATTTTCAGTAAGAGTGGTATCACATATCCACCGGGCCGTCTGGAAAGGAAATTGAGCTGAAAATAAATCGCCCTTACAACGAACTTAAACTAAAATAGTCGAACATTCAACGGCTTCCATTTCTCTGCCACCATTACCATATCCTGTGCCGGAATACGTTCAGTTGAGTGCGCATAGCTGTTTCACTTAGTATTCAATATTTTTAATAACGCTTTCAAAACATACATATGTATTAAATTATATCTCATTTCCAACTTTAAATAAAAGTTAAATAACATCGTATGTTGATGTTTAAAGAACTCCTTAATTAATTGTATTGTTAGATTGTACTTACTTTCGTTATAATTTTATAAACTTGTCAACTATGCCTAAGTCAAAGTTAAAACAAAATTGAACATTCATTGAAAACTCAGAACCTTTTAATGGAGTTTTGAAGTAATGATTACGTCGTATACTTAAAGTATTATATAATAACGGTTAATTACAGTACGGAAGGTAATTTACTTGACGCCAAAGCATTACAATATTGCTATTATATGCAGTGACTTGAACATTGTGGCTTGACGAGGGGCGGTCCCGGTGACACTACATCGTTAATCACTCTCATTCTCCATAAAGAAAATTTTGATTTACAATTGGAAATGCCCGTAACGAGTACCAAATCCAAAACGTGTTCATCAATGAAATAATTAAAAGTACTGATATTTTTACCGATTTTATTTGATGACTATTAAAAATATCAGTTGAGCTATCCTCTAATAACAAGATAGTTTATCTGCACTAACTATCCTCTAATACGATTGTCAATTGTCAGCTGTCAGTTCTTCAGCATAAAATGAGTAAGTAAACGTTTATTTACGTAGTATTTTGTAGGAGTGCGATTTATGGCAATATTTCTCATATGTTATTAATAATTAATGCTGCTTTCTTCACTAACTTTTTTAAAACATCAAACTTAATGTCTGCTTCCGATATGCGTAAAAGGTAAAAGGTGCGGATGTGAATAGTTTTTAATCGCCACTTTCCCATAGGGTTAAGTTTTTTATTATCCTGTTTATTCAGAATTGGTTCTGATTGGATACTCGTCACAGATGGTACTTTTTTTAATTTCCTCTGTGTGTGTTTTGAGTGTTTGGAGTGTTCTTTTTGTTCCCTTGTCATTTATGTTTTGTACAAATTACAAACAGATTTACGTCACAACATGGTGACTTAAAGCAATCTGATATTTTTCTTTAAAGGAAAAGATCTTATTTCGTACTTGGCTTTTCAAATAGAAGAATATAACAACTGGAAAGCACTTTTAGAAGGCATTTGTCGCAATGTGATAATTTGTTATAACGTTTGTAACATACATTACATTACAAGTGCAATTTTGGAGTTGGTCGATTTAATTTCCTAAATTATGCCTAAGATATTAGAATTATAGGAGTTTTCAACATAACATGACCTGGTAATTGTAAGAATCGTGACGTAAATATTTCTAGGTGCTTCAAGTATATATAATTTTAGAATAAAAACAAACATGTAATTAAGGTACCAGGTGACGGATATGGACAAAGTGTAAAACTCCCTTAAAGATTAAAATAAAAAAACGTACCATTTGAAAATCGATTCTCAACTCTAAAACCTCTTTTGCGTGGACTTTGAAAGAACAGCAGCTAATCTAGTTCGTGCTTGTTACTAGTTTTGTATGATTATTAAACATGCATATCTTGCAAGATACTCCTCATATGCTGAAATGATTTATTGAATAACATATTGCAATATAACATAAATAGGTGATTAGTACTATTACAATTACGAATAGACCGTAATGCTTTTAATCTATTATAATAATAATAATATACCACCATTACAGATCGTACGATTTCTTATTTAGCTTTTACAAATACAGAATGAACACGAAAAATATGATTTTTTCTGTTCATTCTGTTTGTAACGAGACCCTGTTACATGTGCCGAGATTTTTTGTTCTGTTTCATATTACGACAGCATGTTATTTTATATCGAATTAAAAAAAGTGACTTCATTACAATTCTTAGTACTTTCATTTCATCATCAATGATTATTTTATAAGTTCATAGATACTAACCAATTTGATAAGATATTTTGAAATACTTATCCGTAAAGAGTTTTTCAGTAAAGAACAATAGTAAATATCTTTTAAACAAAGATTAAGAATGATAGTACAATGAAAACTAAACAGTATCTTGAATGAGTTATATTTGGAACTAATTCTGAGTATCGTTCAGTAAGCATTATCTCCTAGCTTCTACACCTGACGGGATGAGTGTAAATTGCAGGTGGCTCACTCTGATTAATGTGCTGGCGCTCTGCCAAGCTGGCCTGGCAACAAGTCTGTCTCGTCTGCGCGGCTTTTTACTTCAAAACATGCATACGTGTACTATGTAAACACATTTTACACACAAGCATTTTTTGAATCACAAGCGATTGAGAAATCTCATTTTGTTATTCCCAGAAGCTTTAAATCTGTACCATTTATTTCTTATGTTGTCTTCAATATATATTTCGGGTGTACAGAGACAACAGCCCTCCTCTTTCTATGCTAACATATATACCTCACGAGCTTATATACTACTGTCAGTAAACTTTTTACGCGAGCGTAGCTGGTTTGAAATACTTCTGACCTGCCCTTTTTTCAGAACATTACGCGGTCGTCGCGCTCCAAGTAAAACCAACAGCTTTCTTTATTGGATATCGAGCCATTTAAACATGATTACTTTTTTTTTCATATTTTTACCACTGAACTAAAATGTCAGTGGTATTAACCCAGCCATATAGGCCGCCGTTTTTTCCACTGTAACACAAATAAATATCTTGACGAAAGCTTTATTTCCAAACAAACAGCCTCTAATAATATTAATATTTTTGTACCATCATTCGGACTTTTTATCTGTACGCTAAATCCAAAGACATTTCTTGTTTGTGATCAAATCTCAGATAAAAAACCTTGTCAATTTGCATATCACCTAAATTACAAAGAAAACTAAGGTGTTTTATCTCTTATAATCTGAACCACGTTGTCTTTATTTGTTTGGATAGCATTTTCTCTATGCGTAATGAGTTAAGTTTGTCTCTTTTGTCATTTATTACATTGTCTATGGTTTTATTTTATTATATATATATTATATATTAAATACAAAAATTGTATTTAAAATTTTTGGTATTTTTTTAAAAAAGGTTTGAAGACTTTATCATCATAGCTGCAATAAATAGGTGTAAATTTATAAACAATAAATTAAAAGACAAGTAAGTACTCAATTGTGTTAACTATTTGTATATATTGTGTAACTCTTATTCTCATGAATTATTGACGTTCTGAAATTATACATTTTGGTAATATTTTAATGATGTTTTCCTTTGTTAAAAAGCGTATATTTGTAAGTGCGTAAATTCTCAGCGATCACTCACGTAGCTGTTTACAAAAGTGCATCTGTCGTGTTGAGAACTTCGACCCATTTTGTTCTTGGTACAAGCGTGTCTCGATTAGTCAAGGTGTCCATTCCTGGCGCGGCGATACCACAGGCACTTGGTGTCTGTACCATATTCGGCTCTGCAATTAACTGTCATTATGTTCTCTTTTGTGTACACGTTTCAACTACATTGCGAGTTGTTTTACTTTTGTTTGCGTCTGTGTGGTGTATGGCCTGACTAACTTTGAATAATGACTGTGTGTGTAGCTTGCATGGATATATAATACAAGTTTTATCGAATCATACACTAATATTATAACTGTTTTTTTTTTTTATTATGTTTCTACTCTACTCTGTTGACACTTCCATAAATCCAAACTGTAACCCAGCTATCAATTTGAAAACAAAAAAAAACCGAATAATCGATAAATGTATCACACGGTTTTATATTTCAACCTCTAGAAAGTTGAGACAAGATCTCAAAACGATTTGTCAATAGTAAAATAATAAATCAAGAGCAGTCGTCGAATTTAAATGAGAGTCGATTACAGGTTCACCTGCAGGTTATTTATCTTGAAGTATGTAAATGTGTCTTTTAACTGTAGATGGCGACTATAGATCTATGTATAAAATGCTCATGTTTTATATAGAGCGGTTTTACTTATGTTTAGTTTACAAATCTAATATATTATTTATCTCACCTTATAACTGCTAATTTTGTACTGTACATATTAATCTCTTAAAATAATGCAACTTATCGAAGAGCTCACTTCGTTCCCCTATTTAATAAACATGGTGGAGACAAAAATACTGGGTATTATTAAATTAATCGTTGTATTGTAATATCATTTTGATATAATTACGTAAATGTGTTCTATTATTTTGGAAAAAAATATACTCAAGCGTGGGCGAAACTAAATACGTTATTTTTTATAATGATAACGTCAGATAGGATACAATTGAGGACTTCTGTTAGATCCTTGACCTCCCGAATCGTGCTCGTTCAAGACCGTCATAAAAACTAATTAAAGTGTTCGTAACAAAGTATACGATACCAGAACATATTATTATAGACTTATCAGCTGAACAAAGGCCCCATGTGTATAAGAAAGCCGTTTTAATGACTCCATAAGGTCTACGAAGCGTAAACAATGACAATGTAAAGGTAAAAACAAATTTAGATTACGTTACACCTTATGGCATGTGAACACATCACTTATGTGGAACACGTAACAGAATACTTGTGGAATAATCAAAACACAGTAACTAAAATGACTATTCCTCATCCTTCCTCATATAACTAAAATGACTATCATAATTAAAACTTTAGTTATAGATTGAATAAAACAATAAAATATAATCGCGTGGTTCTCAATTTAGTAGAATAGGGCAACCTCAATTCTGTCGTAAAAGGCAGCGATGGCGTCTAAGGGATTTGATTGTTATCTATCAGACGTGCCAGGTTGACGGTAATAGGCTTGCCATCTATTTCGAAAATGAGGCAAAATTATGGTTAGCAAAATGAGGGGTTCAATACGCCAAGGGGTAGGCCCTTGGGGTCGTGAGTGTAAGTATGTATTTTAAAAATAAAGCAACAGAGGTGCAATAGGGTATATGAATGTCAAATTAAATCTGTATTTTTTTATCTTTAAAAGTTTATTTTTGATACATTTTGTATCAGAAAATGAGGCGTCACGCCTAACTGTTGTCAAATCAATACCTTTTAATGTTTATAACCGAATGAAAAAGAATTATAGATTCCTTGATCTGCCAATCGTGTGTTGGCTGATATCATAGATCAAAGAAAAAAGTTTAATTTGTGATTCCAAATTACAAAGTAACGTAAGCTAGACGTATCACATCTCTGTGTGTGTCACGGACGATATATATTTACACCGTGTTGGCATGAATGCTCAATTTATTTCCAGTGATAGTGTCACCTAACCAGTGATTATCATCACGTTTCCTATCACTAGCCTACGGTAACCGACACCTCTATCGATCATCCGATACCAAATTGATTTAGCTTTGTTCGTTTTTAGTCAGTTGTGTACTTGTCATCTATTCGAATTCTATTGAAATGTTTATGTTCATATGCAATTTTTGTCTCATTTATCTTTTAATCTTACAATATTATTGAAGTTAAGTGATAAATAAAAGATTTTTAAAATACTTAAAACCTTAATTGAACAGTCGAAATGAAGTTTTCAAAGATCTTTGTTAGAGCCAGTTTCTCTATTCAAATTTATTTGTCAACAGTCGACGATGCTGCTATAAATGTGATTGTAAATTTTTGCAAATGCTTTCATTACCTTTTTGGCAAAACAATGAAGTTATTTTTAGCTTTATTTACAAAACAAATATGAGGAGCTCTACACCATTTCAGTTTTGTAGACGGCCAGTAGTTACTGCTGTTATATAAGATTTTTCACAGACACCCGCGATTTCATCCAAAAACAGCGCCTCTGTTGAAGCTACTGTCTCACTCTCTCTCTTACAACGCTGTGGTACGTATTACGGTTACGAAGGTATGGTGAGGATGTATTATTTTATGAATTATTAGTTTCATTTTAGAAGGTTAACCTTCATTAAAAATAATAATACGTAAAAGAGTATATTAAACATTCTTTAAGAGGTTGAAATTAATAGAGTTATGTAATTATAACACCCCCAAATTTTGCTACACAAAGGAGATAGATACAGTTAACAAAACTATTTTACTTAAGTCACAATGTAGTTATTCGTACTACATGTAAAAAACTCGTTAAGTAAGACATTGCTAAGAACCCACTACTTATACAATTAGCCTGCAACAAGTATTATGTTGTTATTCGATAGCCTAATTATAGACCATCTTATAATATAACTCGTATATATAATATTTTACATTTCTCAATAATGTCTTTAATAAAAACTGCCCAATCGCGAGCGTTATTCAAACGTTATTGTTAATTGGAACCTATAATAAATGATAACTTTTTAAATTGGATAGCTGTATTGAAACGGAGGTTACGTCGCTTGACAACCCAATTCATCATATGACAATGTTACTACGAATACAGTTACACACTACCTCCGGTCTCAAAAGCGTTTTTATTCAATGTCAACGTCCGCTCAGTAACCAGACGAGAATCTCGCCGTAGATACAAACAATCAAAGCAAATAAAAAACATATTAATCAGTATCTTGTACAATTGAAGTTCTATATTGAAAATGTTTGTGTTTTTATTGTTAACCCGTTTTTGCATGATCCGCAATTACCACTAACGACTCTAATACAGCTTCAATACGTTTTCGCAATGCTATTGAAATCGAACGAACGCATTTTAACGGGATAAGCATACAGCTTTCTAATACATGCTTTGTCGTGAGCTTTGCATTCGAATCCACACTCCATACGTTTATCTGATTTATCGGTACAATAATTATGAACATGTCATGACGCTTCAGATGTTTCAAAACTGCACTATCATCTCTGTCCTGAACTGCGTTCGTGGAAGTACGATTCGATAATGTCTCAACAACTGGTGGTCGCTGTTCCGTTAAGTATTGATGATCTGTGTAACTAACAATTGTTAACGAGCTCTTACGCACACATCACGGAAGTTTATACTACTGCTATTATTATGATGTTCACGTGAAATTCCAAATAATACGCGAAAAAATATAACCTAAAAATATAACCAACCACGTGAATTAATCTTCAAATTTTCAAGAGGTCCCTGCGCGACCTCACGTACAAGTCTTCTCCAAAAAAATACAATGCATTCACAAAGACCATGAAAATGTTTAAATAACTGTCAGTGATATCATGTTTTTGTCAGGAGAAATCTCGTTAAAAATTGAGAGGAATTCACAAAAAGCTGGCTTTTATTTAAACAGCTGTCCGTTAAAATGATAAAATAAAGGCCCTCACAACGTCCGTGCACTCGAAATGCAAACGAGACAACCGAGATTGGCAAAATTCCGTACGTCTGGCGTTCCCAACTTGCGTTCTCGCCGCTTCGGTCTCCCAAAATGAAGCGAATGCTTTTTTCGAAAGCCAATATCGATGCATATTTTGCAAGATGTCATAACACAATAACTTCTTAGCAAGTTCATTAATATCGGTAGCTTTAGCGACCTTTATCTAAGTCAATGTCAATGACTCTACAAGGTAAGGTTGTTTACAAACCATTGACAAATGATTTTGAAATCGTCGTAGGTGTTTCACATTTTGTTGAGTCTTTACATATTGTCGGTTAAGGATGACCTTATTCGTGGCTTGGGGTAATTTAGGACTATCAGTTGGTTTCGCTTTCACTGTTGATGAATGACCCGGCCGAGTCCCTTCACACTTCATGACAAGCTATTGAGCGGCACAAATCGCTTCCTTTTCATCGCTTTCGCTGTCTTGTTTACGTGAAGTTTTATTTTTAAACCCTCTCCTTATGGTGTCAACATCAAAATCTGATGATTGGTGAAGTAAATTCATATTACCTCAATTTGCATTATTACTTCTTCAACCAGCAATTGGTCTGTCACTGGAGGCTATGCAACAATTATACTTTTGATGTTGATCTGTTATTACTGTATGTCTGGTACTCAATGCCTCGCGGAACAGAACGAATTAATCGATTGGACAGTCACTTTCTCTCAACAGGGTCAGGTATTGTTGGTGCTAATGTGACAGCGCTCAATGGTCACCCTGAGAAAGTGCCATTTATTAAGTGTTATCAGCATGTCGATTTCTCCAAGATAGTTGATCAGGAAACGTAATAGGTCCTATTTAAGCCATCCAATTAAATTTTATGCTCCACTAATAAGGAATGTAGATAGTGATTCACTTAAAGGTTCAGATTAGTTACAGGTACACGTGTCTTGCTGTTTGGTTTAGCAGCTGAAACTAGAAAACATTCAATAAAAACATCAGCCTGGAATTTAGATTCGTATTACTTTCATTAGAATGTAATTATAATAAAAAAGTGAATGTGAAATACCGTATTTTTATATATATGTATATATGGCTAACTGCGAAATTTTATACAATAGTATCGCATGACGTTTGAAACATATTTTGAAAAAAATATGAAAAATTGTGCCCCTACTTTTAACTTTAATTGTTGTTATTTTAACAATATTGTTACGTCATTTTTATCTTCACCGTGTTTTGCTCATTTTAGCTTTCCTTTTTAGTCTTAGGAACATATTTAAAAAAAGTATTGATTTAATTTGAGTCACCCGGATGCAATGTCTTCTATGATCTTAAATTATACAGTAGATACATAAGATGGTCTTGATACCTGTGTTTAAATTTAATTAGAGCAGATATTTAAAAGGACAAGCTTTTATTGTTATCATTAAGTAGATAATAATCTATTTAATGAGAACTATCAATGCAAATAGATTGTACGACAAAAATTGGTGCCGTAATATATACGAGCAGGAACTGTCATACAAATGTCTTGGCGTTGCTGTCCCCATGATGTTTGTGCTAATGGAGTCTCATAACAACAAATATTTATTTTTACTATTCTGACTTGATTTACACTAGTTCGAACTCAAACTAAATTTGTAAAATTTGTGATTATTAAAATATAAAAAAAAGTATATGTAAAAGTGTAGTGCTGATACTTGAATCAAATTATTATTTATGTGATTGACTCATATCGTATCACTTTAATTGAAAAACTCGTACTCCATTTTAGAAATTTCGTTTATGTGATTTTTATATGATATTAAACTGATTTTAAACAAACAAACAAACTTCGTGTCATTATAACTAATATATTAAGAAATAATAAAACAAATTAAGCTGGTCACTTTTTGCATTACATTAACAAGACAAGCAGCTTTTTTGTACCGGGCTTTATTGTACTTATCGATATGAAACCACTTTATCGAACATTACTCGTTACTTCCACGAAGTTTTTAAACCAATCACATCAGCAAGAAAAGTAGGATAAACAAATATTAGTAACAATTTCTCAGATCTACTACTAATTTATAGGCAGGCAGGCTTCATAATATTCGTAATATTACTAAAACGCGTGTCTGTGTAAAATACCAAGTATTCATAATACTAGTATTACGTAAACACAATTTCAACTGATTGCCATCACCAAAATTCATTCACAATTACAATGTTTGCAACTGTTACTTGGTATTTACATATTGTATCAATCTTAATGGATATCGGGTAGGATTAAGGCCATAGTAAGGTACAACGATATTTAAAGCTTTCAAAACGTACAGTAGTTTTTACCTTGAAGGTTTTTGTACCAGTCGAAGATGTAGTACGATTTTAGCTGCAAAATATTTTATGTGACTTTATTACCCCGTTGTAATCAGTAGCACTGATCTTGAAACTATCTGTATTTAGTAACAATAAACGTCTTGAAGATCAAGTTCGTTTCATAAACAAGTACCGTTTTAGCAAGTTTGAAAGAAATTTAGTTTTTTAATTGAAATACGTTTTCCTTGTAAGATTCTTTGTGCGCACCGACGAGTAGATAACTCAGTAAATTTACATAATAATTGCAACTAATTATATTGTAAATACTTTACGATATCTCGTCAACAGTTCTTTGTACCTTACTGTGATTTAAGTACTCGTAATATCAGGAGCACATATAGTAGGTACTTAAAGGACTACACTCAACAGGGCACTAGAGGTCAACGACCGGTGATAATTGAATCGTTCAATCTGTTTCATGTCAAATAGAAGAACTACTAGGTACTGTGTCCACAAAAGAAAAAGAGTTTCATGGCCAAGACATAAAACTTTTTTAAGAGTCAAGCTGTAACAATTAAATTATATATTTTTAAAGCTAGTCGTTCTTTAGTTTGTTAGTTGGATTGTGATCTAAGTTCTGAGTATATTCGGATTTTGAGTGAAATACAGGTTACTAGTATAGTAATCTAAGGTAAAATTAAAATGACACCTGATTCTTGATTTAAATTTGGATTAATAATAATTAGGGATTCAAATTACAAAATGAGTGATTCCTAATGGCGTCTTTTAGTGTTTAAATTACATTAGATTTGCGATTACTAAATAATTTAATGTAAAATAAAAGACCATGGTCGCTGTAATTTCTGTATTCAAAATATGATTACTGATTATTCCGAAGAAGCAAGGCTAACAGATGTGGATTTCGTACACAGTTATTATTATTACTTGATGCTGTGTCACCATTTTAGGGCAGTATTACACAACTCCCTGCATGCATTATAACACAAATAAATAGGTACTTGTACTTACACAAAAAGTACTTAATATGTAAACAAGTACATGTTCTTGTTTACATGTTAAGTACTTTGTATTACTTGTTTGTACGCAGGTCTGTGTGTGTGTTGTAACAGTATGTCGTTTTACCCTATTAACCTACCACCTTTTATGATGAGATCATTAAAAATACGTAACTTTTTACGTGTAATAAACATACACATGTTTGTAGTTCATTTTTGTAGTGCATTGAATATTATATTGTTAAAGTTTTGGCTGACTTTTTTAACATATTTCATATATTTTACACACACTAAAATATATTTCTTGGTATAGTGTGTAACCCCAAAAAGAACATTTTTGTTTTAAATACCAAACAAGTAACAACAACAACAACAAAACAGGTTTCAATGTCCCTTGGTTGTTGAGTCTAACATTTAATTTAAATTCAAGAGAGAAACGGTATTTTTGTTATCCATATAAAGGAAGAGACCCGAAATAAAAACTAATTACTAATAAAACCCCAAGCTACCTTACCACCAGATATTATATTACATAAAAATAATTGTTATAACTTTTACTTTAAATAAATCGTTTAACATAAACTACAGAGAAGTTTGAAAACCTTTTTGATAAGGATCTCACGGTGCGTTTTGTCACTTTATCCTTGTACTACCGGGGACAGATATCACTTTTCAAGTATACCTTTATAGTGGTGTATATAAAAAAATAGCTGTTGAGCGTATATGAACATACATATATTCACAATGTAGTGTATACAGGACTATGTGAGTTCTAGATTATGCTATACATGTGTTCCAATGATTTAATAGTGCATCCGTGAGTACCTATTATCCGTTTGACATAAGAAGATAACTGTCAAACGGCCATATTGCTTGGCTATTAGCAGGCAACTTCTCAAAGACACGTACGGACACAGAGTAAAGGTTTTATCCTGATTCGTACGGTTAAAAATGAATTGATAAAGTAAAATAAAGTATATTATTAATTTGAAATTCTGAAAATTTCTGAAATAGATATAACATTTGTTATTTGTATTTCTAATTTTTAACAAATCTAAAATAAAGTTAGCGATCATCTTCCCATTTGAAACGCTTAGTAAAATGAGTATGTGTTCCAATTGAAAAGTTCATCAATGAATATAATTCCTAGTACTTCGACATGTAACAACTGAAAACTAGTTTACGAAATTATTCATTTCCATGAAATGTACTCTCTAAACATAACACAACATTTCCTCTTTCCCCAACCAAACAAATGTAAATCCATTACATTGCACAACATAAACACAATTAAAATGTACAAAAGCGTACACAAAAGTACGTAATCAATTCTGTAATCGATGGTTACCGGCCAAACACATTGTTTTATAACTCTTGAAGATAAATTTAGTTAAGTGGCACTTTTACAAACTATTTTTGAACCAACCGTTTTGAGTGATCATAATGGATTATTACTAGTTTAAGTAAAAAAAACATACACTTGATTGGAATTTGAGCTTTAGTATGGGTTTACTCGACATTTTACTTTCAAAATAACGCTCAAATATTTTAAATGACTAGTTTGTACCTACGAGTGATTATACCAAGTCAAAAAGAGTAAGATTGCAATTTTAAATGTAATTTATAGTGATATTTTATTATCAACAAGATATCTTTCACATACTCCAATAAAGTGTTCGTTTTTTTCTTGTTTGAAAGAGTATAATCCTCCGGTGCTGTAGCCCCACTGCCACTTAAAGTTTATTATATTTATTTCATTCTATTTGTATGCATAATATAAACTTTCTCGAAAGATTTAGTTCAAGCGTTAGGTGGTGTCACCAAACTATAACAATTGTGAATTTAATCTCCTACAATTTGCTGCGAACGACACGCTAAAAGGTTACTAGGCTGCTCGTAAGTCTACCAAGTAAATTGTCACTGGCTGGCAATTAGCTCTTATTAGTATTGTGCTCGTATACGCCTTCTAGCTTACTTAGAAACTTATTGCTTAATATTTCTTTTATGAATAAAAAAATGAAATAAACTTATAATGATAAAATTGAGTGGTTAAATGAACAAGAACATTTACAATTGTTCTTAAAAATAATTCACGTTTCGCATTCTAGGCCAAAGAAAAAAACTTAAACTACTAAGTCGTAAAACAATGAATGTTTTTGATTTCGTGTATTCTAATCGATTGAATTAAAACATCAGCTTTATTTATTTCAATTGTCAGGTATTTGCAATCATGGTTAAGGTGAAACTTTTATAAAGGTAAGCGCTGGTGTACCTCAGGGCTCCGTCCTATCGCCTACGCTGTTTCTTCTGCATATCAATGACATGTTAACCCTTGGCAATATACATTGTTATGCAGACGACAGTACAGTGCACGGGCGATATTTCGGGCATCCTACTGCCAAGCTGGCAGACGTTGAGGAAAAACGACTGTCGCTGAGCTCGACCGGGTCTTGAGCCGCATTTCCCAATGGGGCTGTGAGAATCTGGTCGAGTTCAGCGCCAAGAAAACACAAGCGTGTGTGTTCTCTAACAAAAAGTCTCCATTCCTTCCCCTTCCTACTCTTCAGAGCACTCAACTGCCACTGCAGGATAGGCTTAGTATTCTGGGTATGGATATTTGCCGGGATCTCAATCCGCGCGATTACATCGAGAGTGTCACTAAGGCGGCCTCGCGTAAGCTCGGCGTTTTGAACAAGGTGAGACGGTTCTTCTCGCCCGAGCAACTGTGTCTTTTGTACAAGACCCAGGTTCGCTCCTGCGTGGAGTACTGCTCTCATCTCTGGGACGGCTATGCGCAGTATTTGCTTGACGCTCTCGATCGGTTGCAGCGGCGCGCAGTCCGCATTATCGACTGTCCTGAGATCACCCAGTCTCTTGAGCCTCTGCAGTTGCGAAGAGATGTCGCCTCCATGGCAGTCCTCTATCGCCTACATCACGGGGAGTGTTCTGATGAGCTCTTCCAATTGGTCCCACCTTCTCCCTTCCTCTACAGGACTACACGTGCTGGCCTGAGGAGTCACCGTTTGTGCGTCGAAAATATACGTACCCGAACTAAACGGTTTGGCTCTTCTTTCTTGTGCCGATCGGTAAAAGCCTGGAATTCTCTACCAGCGCACGTGTTTCCTTCCCACTATGATCCCGGGTCTTTTAAGCGGGGCGTGAAAAAGCATCTCACCAGGCCGCCATAGTGTGGGTCACCATGCTGCATTGACTAGACATGCAATGAGGATGGTGACCACCACTCTTTGACTCCACCTATTGCTTTCCATCAGGCAAAGTGGAGTCACTATGGTAGGCTAATATAAAAAAAAAAAAAAAAAAAAAACTTTTACAAAAAAACTTCCGAACACTATAATCTAAAAACACCATAGAGTTTTTTACGTAACAACTTTTTTAGTTTTCTGATGTATTTCCAGTTTGTAATACTTACTTCCTATGTGTACATGTGTACATTTAAGTACGTTGCTTTCAAAAACGATAAAAATATTTTTAGTCAAAAATAAGTCATTTAAGATGCTGTCTTATTTCTACCAGTCCACTTGTTATTATTATTCTTATTTTTTCAAATTATTTTTCAATTTCACCCTATTGTATATTTTTTTATGAGCAGATTCTATATTTTTAAAACACATTTTCCATAACTAGTCCCCGTGGGCTCTTGAGTAATTATTATTAAAACTGGTTTCAATGGTTTTTCGTTGTTTTCACATAGAATGAACAATATTATGTCATTTATTGAAGATGAGATGCGATACCAATTGTCGTGAATGAAAACACGACATTATCTGATAAACGAACCAATTTCAATGAAGAATGGATATTTAAAAAAACTGGTACTACTCAGTTAAAGCATGATAAATTGTGCCAGTAATGGTAGACTTTGAGTGGGCGTGCGATGCAATCTTTTAATTTTTATCTGTTCCTCGCTTAATAATGATAAATGTGTACAGGTTCACATGATGTATCAGTAATATTCGTCGTGATATTATAGTTATATAGCTACTATGTCACACAAATTACACTTAAGCCATGTTATTGAACTCGAAACGGTTTAATGTATGTCACTTCAGTTCTTGAAGGAAGTTCTAAAATATAAACAACTTACATATTTAAGTACTGCCGTCTGTTAACCATCTCATTAAATTTAAATAACAGTAATTTTTTTATTGTTGGACTGAAGAATCCATCCCTAAAATTTTCGTAAAAGAATATAAGTAAACAGGTATCAGTATTTTTTGCAGTTGACATAAGCAGCAATAACAAATCTCGACTAATATAAATACCAATTAGAATGGAATAGAAATCCCTTCTCTTCCTGTGGGTGTCATAGGAAGTGACTAAGGGATTGGACTGTTGTCTATCATGAAGTATATATACAGTCATATAGTGCCCGTACGTAGATTTACGGAGATCGGTTATGAAAGTGTGACTACATTATGTTTGGCAAAAAGGGGGGCGTTTGGAAGCGTCTGCCTACCGCTTTGTAAGTGTATGTATGTATGGGTGAACAATATCAACAGCAAATTTTTAATACTTTAAATTAAAAAAATAAGCCCAAGATTGGTCAAGACTATCATATCTGGTTAGAAACTAGAGCAATCTAGACGGCTCAGAGATCGCGAACCACGTCAAACACTTTACTACTCGAATGTCATGGAGCTTGCGTAGAGATAGCTTTCTATTCGGAGATAGTTAAAGATTTATGAACTCCGGTTATATATTAATAAAATTAATTTTTCTATAGACAGTTCTAGCATTTGAAATTATATCTGTGTAATGGGGGACATTACAAATATAAAAAATTGGACATAAAGAACACCCAGAATAGTAACCGTGTGTTCCCGTGTGTTCCCGTGTGGAAATCTTACCCACGACCTCTGCCTCAGCAGTCAGGGTAACCGCTAGACCAACAGGCCAGTCTAAAGGATGTAATTTATATTCAATGCCCTCTCATTTAAAATGGATGCATTCGTTTATACATACTATTATTAAATAATAACCTCTAGTCTGTCATCTACGAAAATAGGTGACGCCTGATGCAGTAATCGACAGCGTGAAAGAAGAACAAATCGCCAAAAGAGCATTGACAATCAGCAGTATTATTTACGTCACTAGTCTTTAATTGAATGACTTTACAAATAGAAAAGAGACAGCACCGTAGTTAAGGCTTAATTAATGAGTTTAATTGACATCACTTCATTCAGTCGCTTGATTGTCTTGTTGGGGAGAACAATTGGTAGCAAGGCTATCATTAATTTTTATATGCCGTTTACTTACATAATCATGTGTTAAGAGCTAAAAACATAATACTATTAGAGTCCTAGTCTTAATGTCATCATTCATGTACAGCAGGCAGAAGTGTACTAAACATCCATGAAACAAGCCTGTTATCGTCTACCGGGTATTGTGTGATACATAACAGTGTGATCCCTTCGTCGCCTTTTACGACTCCCACGGGAAGAGACGGAGTAGCTCTATCCTACTCCACCGTGAACCATACGGCTTTATCGTTTTAAGTAAGCTTATCATTTATATAGGTTTGCCTATTTTTAAATAGGGCTGCAGAATAAAAGAAGCAAATCTAACTGCTGTTACTCAGTCGGCTTTTATCGGCCGTTGATAAAATTTGGCACATTGATAGATTTTAATCTGGAATAGTACATAAACTACTTTTACTCCCGGAAAAAAATAAGGTAGTAAACGAAGTCGCAGGCAACAACTTCTACTGCTACTACTACTTTTACGTAATTTTTTTTTTAATATAGGGTAACATTCACCTATCAACTTATCTAATTTTAAGGTATGTGAATACTTATTGGTTGTAAATATTATCAACCGAACTAAGATCGAGACGAACAGACTGGTCACTTTAATGGCATGTGACAACCGCCGTTCATGGACACCTGCGTCTCAGGTGCGGGAGTCGTAAGTGCGGTTTTCTGTGTTACCGTGATATTACTCTTACTTATTGCTAAACATGGCTCTCCGAACGAATCAGAAAGGTTATTTAATAAGCTCAGTTACCTTAAACATATGGAGATATAGTTTGAAGATGTTTGTTGAACGTTGAAGACCAGAAGTAAACAGAACCTAATTCTTACCAACAGCAGGAAATATTACCTAATTCGATAATTGTACAGATTCCGTTTCACTAATTGGGTAGTTTCCGAGGACGGCGGACAGCAGACGGAGGAGTGGTCCACTGCAATTGTTCGTAATTATGTGTCGGTCATCAGCCACTTGAATTTACGGTCAACCACTACTTGCGCTGTGTTTATCACTACAATACACACTGTTTACTTTTCGACTTGAGACCATAGAGGATATGTAAGAGTATATTTGTTTGTCATTTTAAGATACTTATAATTTCGTTTGTAATGTAAGAACAAAGGTTTACACAGTACAAAAAAAAACTTTCGTTCACTACGGCACATTTATTCAAATAAAGTAAGCTTAAATGTGACAGTCCCAAATGTCGGAAACACAAAATCATAAATTCGAAAAATATTACATCTGCGAACATTACAACTTGGTAAAGAACATTTTATTTTCATCAAAATTAGGCCGGCTCAAATGAGCCGTGGTTTCGTTTCGTGTTCACATCCATAGATTTGCGTTTAGTACGCCATTGGGGGATGGCAAACAAATTTTATGGACATGTTACGGGTGAACTCACAAGTCGGACCAGTTCTACTGCTGACTTACACGCATTTTACATTATAAGCTTTACGTACGTATTCGTACGTTCAAAAGCGTCACTGAAACGCGAAAATTTTCATTTACAACTCAACGTCTTTTTTTTTAATTCAGATTTGTTACAACTGCGTATAATAAATACAGATTTATCATACGCAGTTGTAAAAATCGAAACTTTTCCGTATCGTTATGTTAAAATAAAGACAAATAATATATTTAGCACTGGCTGTTAACACGTGTTTCCTAATGAATTCATAGCTCATGTTTAGATATGTTTAGACGATATCATTAGCATATTCGTGACGAGTTACTAACACGATGCTTGATTGTGTTACTAGCACCTCACTAGATGTCGTCGTCGTGCTGCACACATAAACACCAAAATCTTAACGAAAACTCGTCATGCAAGCCTGGATTTCAAATCATCTGAGTTTTTGGTTTCAAATTTCAAATTGACCATTTCTTCGTCAGGTCACTAATTGGGCATCAAGTTAAAATGACTATTGATCGAGCAGGACGACCGCCAACTCCTAGGCGTGCTTCTTCGACGTACCGCAGCTATGATGAACTTGGAATCATAGAAAGGGCTAAACCACTGAAGTACAGACATGGAGGCATAGAAGATTTGACTGGAATAGAGCAAATGAGATATAGGAGTTACGACCAGCAAAATCTGGATGACATAACAGTTATCAGTTCTGAAGAAGTTCCTAAGCCTAAAAAGAAAACCATCGAAGGCTTAGCGAGCGGATTTAGAAGAACTTTTTCTGTAAGGAGCCGAAGAGAAGAACCAGATGGAATTCCTTTGGATACTTTTAATGTGACTTGTGAGGAAAATTTCGCAACTGTGCGGGGAGCCCCTTTCGGTAGGCGTCGGTCATTATCGAGAGATAGAGGATCTTCGCTGCTAGGAAGGAGTTCTTCCGAAGGTGATGTGAGAATGATCCCTCCCCGAGCGCCACCAACTGCCCCAGCGCCTCGTCTGCACCGCTGTCTGCGTGCTCTCGGCGGCAGCTGGAAGAATCTTTTACTATGTGAGTCGAGATATGTGGTTTAACTGCTTGCTCCATAATGCTGTATATTAATTTGATTTACTTCTAAGCAGCACCACACTTAAGCCATCTATTAACTGAATCTAAAATACGTAACCAAAACATAGCTCTTAACCTTTAGTAATCTGGTTCTGTCTCTCATTATTCTTTTATTTAAATGGTAGTTAACCGTTTACCGCCGTTGTCTGAGTTAATTATTGTTACGACGGGTACAAATGACCGCTAGTAGCTTGGTTAGTTTGATCCCGTGATTAACCGCAGAACTTAACCGAATTGAAAGCTTTCTTTTATGTAAATTAACCAATTGTTTGTGTTACTAAGCGGTGCGGTAATTAATCAGGGATTAGACAGATACAGTGTGGCTATATTTTATTTCTCAATGATACGGCTTAATTAACTTTGACATAATAGCCGAATAATGATATCGATGGTTAATTAAAATTTATTGTGATTTATCGCCGTAGTGTGGTGCGTCTATGACTAATTGACTATAAATTATTCTGTATTCAAAGAACAAATTGGGGAATTAATCTCGTCGCTGAACATATCAGCAAAATTGAATTTCCTTTTTATAAGCAAATATAATAAATTGTACTTTAAACCAAATGACGTTACAATTTTTGTTAAAAAATATTATTAAAGACTTCGTAGTTAAGTATCTTGTGCATTTTCTGTATTGAATATGTTTTGCCTTATAGATGATCATGACTAGGTTTCTACTCGCACGCGCCTCTCTCAACTAAAGAGGGCAAGGCTTCGAACTCCACGTTGTGGCTGCTTGTAAATAAAAAGCCAAGGTCTGCAGGGGCTTCATTCTTAGGGTATACCCGGGTGTATTGCAACAGACCCATTTGTGATAGAACACTATTTGGTTTTAGTCGGTTCGAGTTCGACATGCAACTTCATCGTTAGCTCGGATGGGTGCTGGTTTCTACACTGATTAAACTTCTTTACTATAACAAAACCTTCAGCGTTATTCCTGAACAGATGCACATACAAAAATGCTCAAAATTAGTTTCTTTTGCACTTACTATGTTCACTTAATTTATCGCTAAATATCGAAGGTTTGGCGAATTTACTTTATTATACCCAACTGTATACTTTTTCGTAGTACTATAAGTGCGATTCAACGTAGGTGGCAATACGAATGTACGCTCATACTAAAGTATTTTAAACCTAATTATAAACAATCTAGCCTTGACTTTAGCTTACAAAAACATTTATTGCTACATTATCACTCAAATGTGCCAATATCCTATCCATATTGAGGCTGTACGCCCCCTTATTTCGCCTACGTCCCGTGTAAGCTGAGCATGCGTGATACAAAATACCATTCTAATAGCATCTCAATATAGAAAATATGAATGTATTTCTCAATATAGTCTTACGAATCGTTACTTTATATCTGTTATATTATTTCATCTCCTTGATTTTGGGTTATATTTGAATTCTTGCTTATACGGGACGGAAAAATAATTATGAGGAATAAAAAAAAACATGTCGATATAAATGATGCAGATTGTTTATGTTATACAACCAGTGGACTAAAGCTTCATTGTTATTGATTTATTCTATAAAGTGGGACAAGAATATAAACAGATGCTGTATACACAAGACCACTATGTTGAGGTCTGAGTAAAGCAAAGCGAAGATATGTTCAAAAGCTAAATAAAGGTTAACATCAATCTCGCCTTTCGATTAGAATAATGAGTTAAAAATGCTACTTATTAAATTATCTACAAGCGTTATCAGGAAATATGACGAATATTAAAAGCTCCCATAGTATCTAAAGTTTAGTTTTAATTTCCAAAGTAGGTAAGAAATATACACTAATAGAGCATATTATATGTTTGAAACACCATGGAGACAGAGGACAGTAAGCGTCTTTAATCCAAAATAATCACTGACCCTCAAGCAGGCTATAAATTTTAAGAAACATATCGTGCGATAGTATAAATCTACAATATATAAATATAGATAACATAATTTAAAATACCTAGATGTCTTTTTGTACTCTTCGCTTAATGAGGAGGAGAGGACTGCACGGATGGCGTTAAGGTTTAAGTGGGTAAATAGTTTGTGTAATCCTCGAATTGTTGTTCCGAGTCTAGGTGTT
This sequence comes from Tyria jacobaeae, assembly GCA_947561695.1. Classification (NCBI taxonomy): domain Eukaryota; kingdom Metazoa; phylum Arthropoda; class Insecta; order Lepidoptera; family Erebidae; genus Tyria; species Tyria jacobaeae. The sequence goes on from OX387212.1 coordinate 17,257,986, forward strand.
CTTTGACATTTAATCCTAGTGCCAGGGTTGTCTTTACTAAAAAAAAAAAAAAAACAAGAATCCGCTTACTCGCGCTAATGGAAACATAGTGTTCAACATGTGTATTGCTATTGTTAGTAGTAGTGTCACATAAGCCGCGTCAACCCCACGCAAGTGGTATCATTTAGAAAATTGGCTTTTTTAATTTTCCGTTACGCTGGCCCTACACGCTCTGTCAAACAATAGGACAGTAAAGTACCAACTAGATACTTCAGTTTGTAGAGGACAACAGCGGGAACACGTAGCACCTCCTCTTGGATAGTGCCACAAGTCGAAAAAAATAATATTATGGCAACATTGCATTAGGAATGCTTCAAATTATAAACATGTCAAACTGTCACACGATAGCTCAATTTTTAGAACTGAAATCGCTTTAGTGTCATAATGTTGTGTAAAGGTATATTTTTGAACGCTTTCCCGAAATTTATATTTTTTGAGTTATGATACTATTTAAAAGGGGTAGGAATGTTGATAGTAGCTGATATTAACGTGACTGTAAAACTTTGATGTATTCAGATTCTTGAATGACTGAGAAATATATTGACAATAATAAGATCGTTACTAAAGTTGGTATACAATATAAAGTTTCAGTGTTGTTTCGTTACATCAATAAAGTATTACTTTCATGACAATAGGCAATCAGTTAGTCAACAACATTTTGTGTAAAATTGAACATCTGCGTAATTTGACAAACATTGTAATGAATGTGCAGATAAAAAATAAAAATTGTTCTCTTTAAAACGGAGTTTCAATAACATTCGTTCAATAGAAAATCGTAACTGTTAAAATTACCACAATCATTGTATACTTCTGTAAATTTGTTTTTAGTGTTTATTGTTCTTAAAAACAAAGTCACAATCGTTGTTGTTATTATCGTGTGAATTGTAAACACTAATTATTATATCACACGTCGTAGCGCATTGGAGTTGATCACTAATCTACGCTAAAGCGTATCAGAATAAAATTATCTGCTTAATAAAATATTGTATTAAAATATCAAATATAACTAATATATCTAATGTCTAAACATCTCTTTAGTGTCTAAACTAAATATCCGTATATACAATACACAATATCCCACACGGCATTGGAGGGTTGTCAGTTCTGTCGGCGACGATTTCAGATGTTCGGACAACCCGACAGTTGCTTGTGGGCGTTTTAGCGAAATTGCTTTTGTTTGTACATCTGGTGTCGTTAATTTTGCCTCGCTAATTAATTATTTAATGCATGTCAGATTATCAGGATTTCGTTCTGATTATATTAGTAATATAAAGACGCATGAATGACATATCTGTTGGTTTTATTTCGTATTAATGTTTGTGCACCTAATATATAGTCCTTAGAATAAATGCACTGCCCGACTTTGAGGGTGATGGGGGATGCGGGGATGGGAAAGAAGAGTGGGAGGTTGAGGAGATGGGAAAGAGTAGAGGAGGGATGAGGGAAGTGGAAAGGGGTGAGGGGGAGTTGGGCCTCCAGATACCTCACTCATTTCGGAAACTACTTCACAACCGTTTTTCTGTAAGGCCGTGGTATCGCACCGGTCGAGCCGGCCTATTCGTGCCTAAGCATGGCTTTACCACTTTGAAGTAGGTATGTTTTGTGCTACTAATAACTATAATTCGATACATGTAATATCATATATTTTGTCGGAAACATTTAAACAAGATTAATCATGTGTCTGCAGTCAGTACACAATTTGAGCGTTTGACTCTTTAAAGAATTGTAAGAAAGAGTTCTAAACCAATTAAGAATATGAAGGTACTTTCTCCAACATATTCACAACATCTCAATCGTTCGTTGAAGCTGAAGATTTGCCAATCATGTTGAGTAAAACTATTAATGAATGCAACGCTACTCAGTACGTCCCACGAGCTAATAGTGATTCATGCTGTTTAATACGATTTACATTCCCGAAATAGTACATCGTACCAGTAGTTTATACCTACGTAAAATTAAACACACTAATTGTTTATCAACTTGTTTGATAATACCTGTGTCGCGTGGGGCTTTGCGAACACTCAATCAACGGGCACAAAGAATACCCAGACTCGTTACAATTACTTGTGGATCACACATAATTAAAAAAATGTTGTCTCGTGTGGGAATCGAACGATATACCTCAGATTCATCAGTCAGAGTCCTGACTACGAGACCAACAGGCCCGTCGAAATAAATACATACGTAATATAATATAAATACGTAAATTACGACTTACGACTCTTGAGTTGCAGGGATTTATGGACGGCGGTTGTCACTTACCATCAGGTGACCCGTTTGTTCGTCTGTTCCTCTATAGTTAAAAAAAAAAATATAGCTACAAAATGTTTACTATAATAATTCACTTAATGTACATAAATATATGTAAATTGAAATAGTTTTCGATCTGATTACTGAATTCGTCGCAATATCGTTGAATCGCATTATTCCCGCCAACTGTTCCCTATAATAGCGGTAACTCTATGGGGCGAGATTGCTCCCAATTCCTGCCTTATGAATTATTTGGTCCGTACCTTACCATTCTGCTTTCAATTGATCAATTTTACATAAGCCCTGGCAAATCCTGACTGAACATGATTTTTGCCATATACTAATACGAGTATAATAAAGCTGCACAGTTATTTTTATTTGGTTTAAACTGAAAATATTTGTCAGGTTTGAATGACTCTCTCGTATTGAATACAGCATTTATTGACAAATAATATAGATTATTAAACGCTGCGACCCTAACGATCGAAGCAGTGAATATAAACGCAGGTGAAGCTGCGTGGAACAGCATGGATAGCACTAATAGGGTGGATAGAGCATAGATATAGGACTCGGACTTTCCGGCATCAGCCAGTTCGAGTTACAGGTATGCGACCCTGACCTGCTTGAGCTATTACTTCTACTCCCCAATCCATCTGTATGGGCAATGTCTTTTATCTTCTCTTTCTGTCATAATTTTCCTGTCAATTTACTTCAAATTTTCCCATTTTATGACCAAAAGTTCCCGGCACAAAAGTGCGGGCAATAGGCTTACGTATATTACGTAAATGCGACTAAATTAGTAAGTGCAAAATGAAGGGGCTAATTACGACTCCGCCTACCCATTCGGAGATTCGGGTGTAAGTGTATGAATGTACAGCCTAGCCCACCGTAAGGGGCAGTGACCATGAAGGCAGGTGGTAATCTGCTGAAGTGTTATCGTATTAGTATACATATATACATAAACACAGATATATATAATTTTAAAGAATAACAAGAAATAGTTTGCTCTTAGAGAGTAGATTTAAAGTAGTTTACTTTAAATCTAGTACAGTAATTTATTTTTAATTTTATATAGTTACGTCATATTCCTGGGCTTACGATTGACGTTGTTTTTAAATATTTCCAGTTTTTACTGAGTCACTGCTACTATTTTATCTAAGTATAGATAACGAACGATATTGTAGAATAATACGTTCAGAAACAGTATGGTTTGCTTGTTTACAGGATGATAGGTATCTGACAATATATATCAAATATCACGACTTTTATGATAAATGATTTATTATATATTAGTTTTTAATAACAGGTCAGGTAAATTACAGCGGCTTCCCTTTTTAAATATAACAAATTTTAAAGTCATAAGTATAACGCAATTGGGCCTTGTTCTTAAGCAATAGCATGATCAATTGCTAGCGTGCACTGCAATATCAAATACAAATCAATCAACTATAAATAGCATTCAAATAGCATGTCATAAGGACAGATAATAGTAAATCATTATCTCATTAAAGCACTAGCTATATTGGCTGACCTGTGGTAATGCGAACTGCTACAGATTTTGGTGAGGACATATTTCAACTCAATGGCGATGCATGAATACCGATTGCATTAGTGCAATGTCATAATGCTGAGCCGTTATCATAGTTTACTAACTGCTACTATCGTAAATAAGGGTATGTGTTTATCGAGTTTCAGCTTGAATACCCGTACTAATATTGTAAATGTGAAAGTAACTCTGCCTGTTTGTCTAACGTGTCTAACGAGTTTGTAGACGGCAAAACTGATTCAATAAAATTCGGGATGGTGATACTTGTTCCGCTACATTTATTTTTTTTATAGTATAGAGAGACAAACGAGCAGACGGTTCAGCCCATTGGTAAGTGAGTCAGGCCTCCCATGAACACTTGGAACTCCAGAGTCACAAGACTACCCTACAAGGGTAGGGGAAAGAGAGGAGGGAAAATAGGGAAACGGTAAGAACGGAGTGAAAAGGGGTTGCGCGTCCGGTAACCTCATTCATTCACTTTCTTTTCACTTTTAAACAGCTGATTTTATTGACTTAAGCACATACCTAATATATACTTCGAAACCCGTTGAAGTTCATAGGTTACTTTTTTTCGACATACCATTCGGGCGAAGCCGCATTCAGAAGCTAGTAGTAGGCTATACATTATCATAAAAACCTTTATGTATTCAGTTTTATTACAAAACTGCAACTGAACGCAAAAAGTTTTAACCATTCCAAGCCAATGAAATGAATATGATTTGAAGCTAGCAGCATAATGTTTTTGTATCATATCATCGTGCAATGGATCCGATGACCCTTGACATGTGACTTACATTAACAAGACATTATATTATACATTAGCATATATTTTTTTGAAGAATTCAATAAAGCTAAATTTATGAGTATAGAATTTTTACATATGTACATATGCTTAGATATATAGCAAGCCTGTTGCCAACAACGGAGCACTATTATATACATATGTATCTAATCTACCCACCGAAAACCTTACGATTAATTAAAAAGAAAATCTGTTAAATATCCTGAATGACAGTTGTGTTATAAAACCTACAAATGTTTCTAGAAAGCTATATAAACGTTATGAAATATTTTTTATACATACGTAATTCAACTCAACATTTGACTAATTGAGCATCGACTGAAATAATGACTACATGTATTGTATTGAGAAACTTCGAAGCAGGTTTTGTTGAGCTGAGATTTAAGGTTTCAGAAATCATAGTCTAATACATGTATGTATAAAACAGCATATTAAAGCCTGTCACCGACACTGGTCCAGCAAAATAATTTAACAGTAATATTGATGTGGGCATTATTGCAGATCTGTATTTAGACTTAAGCTTACTATGAATATTAAAACATGCATAGTTATATTTTTGGATGTCCAAGACCCTTCACCAATAGTAGTATCAAGCAAGTTTTTATTTCTATCACCATCATCATCAGCCTTTCGCCATCCATTGCGCATAACTATGGAAAAAAGCCACATTTTCGTTAGCACCGCCTAACTTTAGGGTAGGTGTATAAATATTTATTTTATTGAAACCGTTCAATCCGTTGATAAATTCTTGCTCAAAACGGTCTCGATTACACAGAAGCTGCTTTGTGCATTATCAGCCTATTGTTCGCACACAAGTATAAACTCGCCCTAATTGACACCCATGTATGATATAACGGTATAACTTGCAATGATTTACCAATTTTACCATCGATACATTTTGGAAGGTTCCCAACGCGTTATCACAGAAAATAACGGAACACTGCCGCTTTTTATCGAATGTTTTTAATTTTCACTGAATAAGGTAACGGAGACAGTAAAAATGAGTTTTTTTTTTTGCTTTATTGATACAATCGGATAATGATGTGACTTGATATTTATTATACCAGTGATATAATAAATAAAATCCGTCTGATAAATGCAATTTCAATAAAGTTCTTTTGCAACTTGACGTAGAAAGTTAAGCTACGGGCATGTTCGTCCTAAATATGTCTTTTTAACTGTCGTCACTCTTACGTCTATTTTATATTTTTTGGAAAATACCTTTAAATTAAATATTTAAAATACTAATCATTACGTTAAAATTCGTTTATTGCTTTTCACAAAAGGAGGCCTCCCCGCCAAGTCAAAGTCACAAAAAGTTGACAATATTTAATAAATACTCGGCTTTTGTCCCATAAAAATATCTCTGCTATCCAGACATCGGACAAAGCATTCGTGCAAACATTTATAAAAAAGGTTAGTATTTCGTTTCTCTCGGCACGATTGTCCCACCCTTGTAAGGAATAACAAGAGGTATTTGCATTTAATGGATAGTCTGGCGCGTGAGTATCATTTCTTCGCTGTAATAGGTTTAATAGACGTCTAAGTATGTTCTTATTCGCAGTCAGCTTCATGGGATTTGTCACATGACCAGCTAATGTAACGTTATGCTATTTTCAACCGACTTCAAAAAGGAGGAGGTTCTCAATTCGAAAGTTTTTTCTCAAATTTTTCGACTGGGTGAACCGATAAAACCAGTGTCTTTGTTTGGTGTAGTGATCCTGTTATCTTCATCAGTCATCATTAGTAGATACTTCACTAATATACTGGAATATTTTCTAAGAGTAACCAATTTCAGCAGCTTTATTCGAATTAAAAAAAAAAGAAAAACAGTACAGTACAGTACTGAAAAAGTAAATAATGTGAATATTCGAATAAAACTACATTTATAAAAAATAAAAAGTGCCGCTATTTTTACATTTCTTTTTTTGTATAAATATTGTAAATTTTTGTTTGAAGGTGTACAATAAAGTTTATTCTACTCTATTCTATTCTATATATAGATAGAGGTATTTTTGCATATATATTCAGATAATATATATAATATTTTTTTATTCAATCTTTCTCAAGACTTCAGATTCAAAGAATTAATCGACATTGTATTGACACTAATACTGTTTTAACTTTACACAATTAAATTGATACACTTTATTGGTTCACAATTGTTTTAGAAAAAGTATTATACACACGTGTCGGAAAGATATCGTACAATTAGCGACTATATTGCTAAATGCAATTTATTTTAAAGGCAAACTGAGGATGGATTATAATAATTCGGATAGACAGTAGTTGTTAGAGGTTCATTTTAGAATTTTAAGACTTGCTTTAATTCCAGATTTGCGTAAACCTTAATAAATGTAAAAATATGATTACGTCATTGTTAGTTGGTTCCACCACAGCTGCAAATTTCCGTCTTGATATTGGGGTAGTTTATTTGCAGGAGGTAAAACCGGTACAGGCACAGATTATTATATAACCAAAGAACAACGCTCGAAGGAAAGCGAAAACTGGTATTATTTTGTTGCGTATAATAGTCGTTTATGCGTTTTATCTGATTGCGGCCATATATTCTAAATATATACTGACATTTCACAATATTAATATTAAACTAAAAAAATGTAAAGATAACCTATTCACAAGGTTGTGATGAGATATAAGTTTATAACGTTAATGACTGGAATTTACGCAATCGTTTGTTTTTTATACCGAAATAATAAATATCACCAAAATTCGCGTAAAGGTTATCAAAAGTCAAAGTTTAACTAACAAAACTTGATATTCGTCTCAAAATCAAATGACTTCTTTCGCGAGAGGACAATTCGTACACAAAAAGTTGGGCCTCGTATAAATTCTTAAGGTAATGCCGTATCGGATTCCCTGAGCTATTATTTGAAAGCATGTGCCCTTTGCAGACTGGATTCAATGCCCCTCATTGTTCGTCCCTAGTCCCTATACATTCAAGCCCTTTGTGTCTACCTACCCTCTACAGCGAGAAAGGCGGCCAACGTACAGACATTTAGCGGAGTTTTGTGTTTATTGGAAACCGTTTATAAATACAAAATAAATGAGTAGCAACATCAGCAGTGAAACGGAACATGTATCGGGCCTGAATTCAATTCCTAATAAATGTGGAATCTATACCAGGATTCCATGGGTAGACAGCAGAAAACTGCGTTCACTTATCGTCTTAGAAATATTCAATCACACTGTTCACACTCATACACCTATGAAGAAGATACTTTAGAAAGACTAGATATTGATAACTAACCTAATCTTATTTTCTTTCGTGTGTTTTGTTCTTAATAGTGTAATTAAGGAGATTATAGAATTTCTAAGTTCTGTCATTTTTCATGTAAACTTTTTCATGATAGTTTGTCTTTGTTCATCAATCCATTCACATTTTTTAAGAGATAACCTCTTAGAAAATGTGCATTTTCTTTTAGATTTCAATAAGTTTTAACATTGATTTTTATGAATAATAAATCATAATGGATGGGAGAGGGTCGAAGGTTAAATTACAGCATCCCATCTAAATCAATACATCCACGAGGAAGGCCTCTAAAGCTATTCAGGCACAGGGTCTGTCAGGCGCAAGCTGCGCAAGTGACACATTGGCATTGCAAATGCTCCCACGTTGCACGCTGCTCTACGTTGAGTGGACAATGTGTTTGCGTATGAACTATTTAAAAAAATACTAGCAGTAACTGACACCTAGTAAGACTAAGAAATTATATAAGTTATTTGAACTACGAATATTTTATTACACAGAATAAAACCACTACACCGGACCATGTAGAAGTATATATATGTAGGTATGAACTTAAAGCCGATCTTTGATTTACCTCGTTTTGACTCAATGGTTCCTTTATACACACAAGCAAAAGTAAATCCCTACTTTGTTGGTCTATGAATAGAGTCTATTTTTCTTTAGGCAAGTTTGAATGCGGTTATTCGGTAAAATTACCCGAAGTTTTGCGTCACACGTGCATGCAATTACAATGGATTAGGCGGCATTCTCTATCCCTTTCCCACTTTAGATGATTTAATCTATTGAAGTGAAAAGTTTGATAAATGAAGCTATGAGTTGTCGAAGTATTTGGAACACCTTGTTTATTTATTGCTGTTTTGTTTCAGGTAAGTTCTTCAACTTCCAAGTTCACCTCTTATTTAACCATTGAGAGAAGAGAACGAGATTAGTGTAGTGAAGGTTTGTAGTTGATTTATAAGTAAAGTTAATAGGTTTGATTAATTAAATTTATACTATCCATTTATAATTTAATTATTCAAAAAATACATGCACTCAAATTGCAGATAATATTCTATTGCACTCCGTAGATAAGGGAGGTAAATGTTTTGAAAACAATTACATATTTCGGTATTTTATTATTGGATTATCTGATATGTTTGACATATCGGATAATCAAATCAGACAGGTCAATGTTATTAATTGATATCGAATTTTTGACAGTAGTGTCTAATAAATTTATCTGTATTAATTATTTCTCTAATTAGCTTTGAGAGAAATCAGACATTTATTGTATAAAAATTGCATTTAAAACTATGTCTCCTATGTATGAAATGTTTTGACAAGGAGTATCCCTGGAGTAACTTGCCTGTTTTTCTCTACAGGATCTACAAATTGGAACAGGTGACTAGCCTCACGACTGACTTAGTGTAACTTCTTCTCTTAACAAATCAAAAATATCATTGATTGGGTTTGCTCACATCAATGATTTTTATTTTATATTGTATTAATACAAATTTACTTATTATCACTAATACTTGTTAAAAATAATCGTCCTAATTTCTAAACTGAAAAAGAGAGAGCTCGACATACACTTTTTTTTTAAACAGTTTCCATTACATTAGACAGGAGCAAACCCGCAGGTAATCTAGTAACTAATTACAGGCTACATCCGCCCCAACATCCGCAAACAAAATCACTAACTAATCGAAAGTGAATCAAAATACAATTACTTATAGATGTGGGTCGCGATTGTCAGCGGGCACCTCGTCAAACACTGGCACCTGACCTGCCGTGATCGGTGTAATTATTGTAAATATACACAAGCGTATCGTCTGCATCTACAGTTTATATGAGATTGAGACGCCGGATAGGTTGTGGACACTGGTGCAATGTATGAGCGGTAACGGGAACTATTCACTTATCATAGAACAAAAGTTTTAAGGGTTTAAAACTACACATAGTATGCTTAGTACTATCGATACTGAACATTAAAGCATTAGGTAAGCTTAACAACAGACTAACAGATTTTTTTATGCATATTGTAAAAGTCTAAAATATATCAATTCATATAACAATGTATGTTACTGAAAATGCCAAATTTCTGTAGAAATGATGTTTCTACAAAAACTTTAAGCTCGGCACCAATCAGTTTGCGTTACAGGTGTGCGACCCTGACTTGTTTAAGCAATTGTTTACATTCCCCATCTGTAAGCTGAAGCAATTTCATTTCCTTTCCTTTGTATCCTAATTTTTTTGTCAGTATATTAAAAATTTCTCCATCCAATCCAATAGGCTTGCCCCTTGTTACGTGAATGGAACCAGATTATGATGCAAAATGTGGGCTCTGTCCTATCCTCTGCTTACACTTTCGGGGATGCAGGCGTGAGTGATTATATGTACGATAAATCATTTTTGATGATGTTTGACTTTGTGTTCTGACGTTAAATCGTTATAAGAAACTTAACTTTGAAACAAAAGCTTACATAAAAGTTACATAAACGCTGATCGTTTATAACTTAGTCTATGCCTGAGGTCTTCGAAGCGAGAGTTACCCGCTCAACCCATGACGAGCCCGTAAGATACATTTCTCAAGATAAACCCGTCCATGGACTCACAACTGTTTGCTTTGACGCACTGTGCCTCTCCTTTCTTGATTCGTAGCTCCGGGTCGATTTCGATCATCGGATGCAGTACTTAGTATAATTTGGCTCTTAAGTTCCATGTGGGCTGTTATTGACACGATAATGGTACGTTATAGTGTGATGTGTAACAGTACACAGTGAGGGAGATTGTCAGGAGAAATACGTCTGAATGGTTTCTACTGAATCAGTTTGGTTAGACTTAAATAAATGTGTTACAATTTACAATGGTATATATTAAAAACAGGCAGATATCATAAAAGCAGAATGTTTGAGGTTTTCTTTAATAGGATGTGAGAAAGAGAATATATACTTCAGGCAGTACTTAGTAGACCTTTTGACAGCCACATCACGTAACAAATACGTAGTCACGTATAAAACATCAGGATCCTGGAATGTTAACTTGTAAGCGCACTACCAAATACAAGTTTTTGAACGAAACACAACATAAAACGAACGAGTTTGCTTATTACCCCGTCCTACTGGCACCGTATCACAACATAAAACACACAACCTACAACATTTCCCTTTGTTTGCTCCCATCCCTAATGACGGGTAATCCCAGCCAATCTCTTATAAAAAGGAAACGCACCCTTAATTCAGCAACACACGTAATCCAGCAAGACTAGTTAGTAATGAATGGAGAGATTGCAAAAATATATCTTCACTTTTACTTATTGTGAGGCCACACTTGTCAAAAGTTCGCGTACAGGTTGAACTTAAACATTTGAAAAGTTGAAAAACGCATTATATACCTACATCTACATAACAAATATTTAGGAATGACTGTTGAACCAAAAATTTACCTGGTGGTTATAAATACTGAACTACACCGAGAAAGATGTTTAGAAAGTTTAAAAAAGTTTAAAGTTTTTTCCATTAAATATTTGTCGACAGGTCGTAGCAATCTCATATCCTATTTGCTCTTTCTCAGAAAAAACAGTTGCACTTTAATATAAAATGGTTTTGGCAAATAAGTCCAAGATTGTTCAATTAATAAACCGTTACATCAAACCCAATCTGAGTCAAAATATTTTTAAAACTGTCATTGTAAGACTACTATATTTTTTTAGTAAGTGTGGCCGAACATAGAGCGTACAGGAAAATGTCAGTTAAATGTGTATAAGAATATGTTTTCTTATTAGGCTAGGGCTTAGTAGATTTATAAACTTATTCTTTTTAATTATATCTAATGTGACATTAAATACGTAAAGTTATTAGTTGTTAAGTGACAGTTATCCCTTTAATGTAATACCATAACTTCTTTTTTAATAATTATTACAAACACAGTCATGATAATACACGCGTTTCGATATTTAGAAGAAGATGCTCTTAGAACTAGACCTAAAGAACTGTATATTTTCTTGAAAGCTGGTGAAATTCTGGTTTAGAAACTAAAATCAAGTGGAAGAAATTGATAAGAAAATCCAGTCTCTATCAAATCACAAACAAATTTGCGGTTACAACTTATTAAGTCCCTTAGAATGATCTTATGACCAATTAGTACGTAAAAGCATGGAGAGATTATAAGCAAAATTGTAAGCTGTAAAGTGGACTAGTTTTTATCGAAGTCCCAAGTGGAATTTTATCTCTTGTTATTTTATGTTTCTCGTTTTGCAAATGTCAACTGTACGGTATAATTATATAGTAAGTATTGGATTAGTAGAAACTTAAGCACCGAAGAATGTAATGGTGTTTGAAGATGTCTATAAATACATTAAATGAATAGCAAGTCTCGGAGCAAGAAATAAATATACAATATACAATTTTACTGAACATCTTTGTAGTATCAATAATTAGTTAAGCAATATAATACAATTATATACTATCAAAGTACGCTGGGAAATTAGCAATTAAAGTTCCAAAAAAATAAAATTTTACTGGCATTTAAGAAGACAAATTGACATCTTTTCTTTGGTTTTATGTTCACAATGTTCAAATATGGAGGTGTTAACTGATTATCCGCTAAGAAATTAAATGCTACATTGCAACCAGAACTCAAAATATTTTTACACTTGAAAGTGTTTAAGGATGTGGCGTAATATCTTTATACAGTCCTTTTTTGGTATATGTTACTAGGGTATTTAACAGTGCTCTAAATTTTAACGGATTTATGTTTTTTCATGAGAATATACGACTTCTAGGGGTGCAAACGAGCAAATGGTTCACCAGATGGTAAGTGACTACCGCGGCCCATAGACCAGGTATCTAGTCAAATCGCAAATGCCCTGTGCGCCTTTGAGGGGAGAGGAAAGAGAGGAACCGAAAGACGGAATATTGCATTTTGATGGTCTGATTCTTTCTGTGATTTCTGTCGTTCTGTTCTGAATAGAATAATAATATAGAACGTGGGGGGCTGATTTAATAGATTTCTGTTATATCAGTAGACGAAAGAGAGCGGCATGTAATGATGATGTTTCACAATCACTCCAAATACGGCATTTACCTTGCTGATTTCTACATAAATGAAATACACATTAAAGACAGTAACCGCGCGTTTAATTAAAATAAATTCAAAAGTCTCCATATATAGGATATCAATCGATGTATGTAACTGATTGCGACATTGTAACTTGACGGACTTCCATCACCATTTTGGCACTTATATCTTAATTTAACGCTTACAGTCAATTTTATTTTTATTTCTAAAAGCGCCATGTTCCTGTTTCGATGCGATAAAAATAATACTCTAGTAACATGTGTTTCTATACGTTTTGTTTAAAATTGTTTTTGCGCAATCAATTTACGTGATTCCTTTATATGGTTTGAACCTACTTGTTTAAACATTTAATTAATTAAAAATCAGGTGCTACTGATGGCTGCTCAAGTCTTGACCTCAGCAAGTCATCGATTTCTCATCCAGTAATTATGTAATAACCGTAATTAATACAGTGAAATATGACCCTATAATTGCAATTTTATCGATGCACTACTGAAACATCAGTATCCACTCCGATAATTACGTACTCGAAATTATTACTTCTTTGTTTTGTTCTAAAGGCCTTAATTAAATTTAATATACGTCTCATAAATAAAACTGTAATTGATATTCTGACTGACGGATTCACTTACAATACACAATAAAAAATCCGTAAGGGGTTGCCAAAATTATTTAATGGGACGTTTTGACGAATAAATTAAAAAATATTATTCTTTACTACTTTATAAAATACTATAATTATCATTCCTGTTGCTGCCATTTTTTATATTTTATTGTATAAAGGTGTGCGCACACTTAAACCATGTTTTGATCTCATATACTCTAAATACATTAGTGTGTAAATAAATAATGATGTATATGATTTATTACCTTTTGATGTACAGGTATTATCTCTATATACCTAACCAAAGTGCATAAGAGTCAAGTGAACGGAGTCAAGTGAACGGAGTCTAAAACTAGTATCTAAAAATCTCTAAATATCTAACCGCGGTCTAAAATCAACGGTGGGTAAATTTATTCCTTTCTTTAGGGTTTTAAACCCCTGTTATCGTTAGGGTGTATCTATAATGTGTGTACCGGACTTCCGACACCAGCCAGTTTAATTATATATATATACATATTTATATGTGACCAGTTAGCTTGCACTATTGCTTATACTCCCCAAAGTATTTAACAGTACAGAGCCATGCTTAGGCACGAATGGGCAGGCTAGACCGGTGCGATACTACGGCGTCACAGAAAACGGGTTGTGAATTTTTTTTTTTTTTTTTTTATATTAGCCTACCATAGTGACTCCACTTTGCCTGATGTAAAGCAATAGGTGGAGTCAAAGAGTGGTGGTCACCATCCTCATTGCATGTCTAGTCAATGCAGCATGGTGACCCACACTATGGCGGCCTGGTGAGATGCTTTTTCACGCCCCGCTTAAAAGACCCGGGATCAAAGTGGGAAGGAAACACGTGCGCTGGTAGAGAATTCCAGGCTTTTACCGATCTGCACAAGAAAGAAGAGCCAAACCGTTTAGTTCGGGTACGTATATTTTCGATGCACAAACGGTGACTCCTCAGGCCAGCACGTGTAGTCCTGTAGAGGAAGGGAGAAGGTGGGACCAATTGGAAGAGCTCATCAGAACACTCCCCGTGATGTAGGCGATAGAGGACTGCCATAGAGGCGACATCTCTTCGCAACTGCAGAGGCTCAAGAAACTGGGTGATCTCAGGACAGTCGATAATGCGGACTGCGCGCCGCTGCAACTGATCCAGAGCGTCAAGCAAATACTGCGCATAGCCGTCCCAGAGATGAGAGCAGTACTCCACGCAGGAGCGAACCTGGGTCTTGTACAAAAGACACAGTTGCTCGGGCGAGAAGAACCGTCTCACCTTGTTCAAAACGCCGAGCTTACGCGAGGCCGCCTTAGTGACACTCTCGATGTAATCGCGCGGATTGAGATCCCGGCAAATATCCGTACCCAGAATACTAAGCCTATCCTGCAGTGGCAGTTGAGTGCTCTGAAGAGTAGGAATAACGCTTGTGTTGCATTGCCCCGACATGAGTGAGGTTTCCGGAGGCCCAACTCCTCCCCTCTTTCCTCTCCCCTCATCCCCCTATCCTCTTGCCCCAACTCTTCTTTCCCGGCCCCGCATCCCCCATCCCTCATCACTCTCGAAGGCGGGCAGCGCACTTACGACTCTTGGGTTGCAGGTGTCTATGGACGGCGGTTGTCACTTACAGTCAGGTGATCCTCTAAATCTAATCCTAATAAGCCTAATCCTCTGGCTTAGCATTCATGGTCGATTTCGATTCGCAATCAGAACAAATGATTGTGTGATGAGGATGATCATTTCTTTTTAGTTAGGGGTCAGTCAGACGTGTGTGTGTGTGTGAGTGTGTCAAGTTATTATTTCGTTATCGTTATTAAAGACTCTCGACTGTGCTTGAAGTTTTGCAATAATTCTAATCGAAGGCGGATTACACTTTGGTCTCAACTTTGTGCCATCAAAACATTTTCCATATGCGTGCGTTATCGGAATCATGACTGCATGGATTAAATTATGTTTAGTATTTAGTTTGATAAGATAAGTATATTGTTTGATAAGATTTTTGTGTGGGAATTTCTAATTTTCTACTAATAATTCATATCATGTCATATAATGAGATTCACAATAGATATCGATTCTTTTGTGCCTCAGGGAAATCGCTTTAACGATAAAAATACTCTTTGTAACAAAATGATGTTTATTGAAAAATCATATTTGATTCGAATTTCTAAATGAAGAAATGTTAAATTCTAATTGGCAAAATGTGGGTATTAATTAACTAATTACAGTGATAATACTTCCAGTAACAATGTTAAGGTTAGATTAGAATAAGTTTTTCTTAGATAGTTACGCATACCTACAATAATATAAATCATAAAGTAGGTATATTGCCAAGACTAATAGTTTAAATAAATATTTATATTTTTAGATATAATTAGAAATTTAATTGGCTAATCGCTTCATAAGTCCACTTTCTCAACCACGATCGATTAGGACTTGATCGAATAACAGCAATCTGATCATAGATTAATTTAGTAGATTTAGACCTCGTCGTCTATATATACCGATAATAATATCAGACCGATAAGGCACTGTCATTGTAAGTAGGAAAAACACTTCATATGTTTTTGTATGCTAATAAAGTGTTATCAAATAACCGGGATCTTGACAGCATCGCGTTTACGGCAGCACCCACTCAAACACCAAACAAGCAAATATTGATAAAATGCAAAGCCGATAAACTCGCCAGATGTCTCTCAGTTCAGAAACCACCCTCCCATATAATTTAATGTCGTAGGGAGATTCACAATAGATATCGATTCTTTTGTGCCTCAGGGAAATCGCTTCTTCAATCGAGTTTTTACAACGTCACCGCAAGACAAGCGTGGTTTGTACGTGTTGCTGGTAAACTGTACATTATTATGCACTAAGAGACCTTCAAGGGATATAAAGAACCAGGTGTTTTACTTATTTGCAAATATATTTATTAAGAATTCGGTTCCGCTTCGTTTGTTTATGTTTCTTGTAAGGCCACATATACATACACAATCTGGAAGATACACTGACAGTAGTGAGTTATGAAGACAGAGGTTTTGTGAGAGTACGGTAGTGGCCGGGAAACACATCATGCCTGCTGGATTTTTCTTTGTTTTTTCTTTAGCAGTGAAAGGATACAAAGGCAATGAATCGAACATATTATAAGGGTAAGACGCCTTTTGAGTCATGTACAGTGCTCTGTATTTAACTTAGTTAAACTAAAAAAGGAAACAAATGAATAATCACAACCAGATCAGATAATCCAATCCATCCATCCAATCCAGAGGTAAGGAACCTTGCTTTATTTAAAAAGTTCTTTAACACTTCGTTTTGTTTTTAAAAAGTATTTTTTTTAAAGAACAAATAACATTTTATTATGCATGACATTGAGTTGTTAAATCTAGTCGTGTCTTAAAAAATGGCTGAACAAAAATATACTTGTAACACCGTAAGTGATTAAGCATAATCTTGCAATCTCGAACCAATTCTTCATTGGCACATTAATCTTCCTAAGGATCTTGTTCAAAGGGTAATAAATTAAGGGTAGCTACATCAAATCATCACGTCCTCTAAACCACATTGTTTCTTCCACTCATAATTCTAATTTGGGAAAGGAAACACTTGGCGTTGAGTCACAGAATAGGTGCTGAATAATTAATAAGGTTTCTGGGGGAAACGAAAGCGTCAGTTTGAGCGATCACTACTTGCAGAATGAGATTACTACGGTCAGCTATCTCGATCCAATCACTAGTTCTGATTGGTGTTATATTAACATGATACAAAAATAATTAATTGCCTAGTAAGGACATTCACAGGAAGATTTATTCATACCCATCTGTTATTTGTCTACTATAAGCAGATTACTCGTTTATATTAGTACTTGTACGACATACAGGTTTTACCGAAGTTTAACAATACTCTAAAACTCGCTCGCTACCATTATTATCACCATCTAAACTATCAACCACACACCAAATTTATCAACCAAAACACATCTTCCAAAATGTTATAGGTTTAGTTTGTGAAGAAACCATTAAATTACCTATACGTGGAAACAAGTATATTCTGCATATACAAACTACTAGCCTTGTCTTTTTACAATAAAACAAAATTGAATGTTGTATAATTTTGATTTCACTTGAACATTTCAAGATCTGATGAAGCGTACACGTAATTGTGAACTAAAGGTCACCATGATATTTGATATAATTGCCGATGAAAATTATAGATTCAACCATATTATTGTATATTTATAATTTTATAGCAAAACAAGCTTCTGTAAGAAATTATTAAGTAATTTTTTTGGTTCTCCGTAGCGGTTGGAACTATATTCAACCTTTCAAAATAATACAGTATTATAATCTTTAAACAATAAATATTAGTAGCCATGAAATAATGACATAAAAACACATTTTCGTTCTTGTTCTTAAATTCTTTTTCTCCCTTTGACTTTAACTTACATTTGGACAAAGTTACCCGCATATAACAAAATAACAAGTGTGTCAAAGCTTCATAAACAAAATATGTTATCGTAAGGCTCAAAAGTAAATCAAATATAAAATCTATTTTGTTTTTACTGAAGAAAAAACAGTGTCGTTGCTAAGGCTGCGTCTGCAATTAATTTAGTATATTCACCAGCATTGTCGAATGCTACTCATGTAGAATACGAAAGTTCCTCCACGTTTTATTGAGTCGCTTGTAGAACAGATTTGAGAAGATCTCTTCTGCACCTCCGTTTGTATTCTTTAAGTCTTCCTTACCCCGCCATTTGTCAGTTCACTGGCAAATCTCTGCTTAATATAAAATGCAAAGTCTTTAGAACTCGCGTTTTGAACGTGAGAACTGGTGCGAATTGTTTTTTGTTTCTCTAAAGTTCGTCTTTGTTTTCTTTTCGTTTGTTTCCTCCAGTGATTTCATTAAGTTTTTCGTAGAAATGCAATGACATTTCAAGTCGTGCGTAGTTTAAAATTATTTTGATTTTCGACAGGAAACTGCACATTGTTATCCGATAATTCCAAATTTAAATTCTAAATAATTATATTTCCAATTTAGGTACACGGTAAGTCTAATTGTAAATGCCATGAGTCAGGAACCTTTAGTTCAAGACCGATGGCAACTAATTTCATTATGAAACCATTGTAAAAGTACGTGTTCCTAATCAGAGCAATAGTTACACAAGTATTCTTTAACTAGTAACTAGGGGACGGTATTCAATGAACACCTTGTTCGCACTTATTTTATTATCTGTCTTCGAGATTTCTCCTTAACGATGCATTCACCTGTAATATGTTTAGAATAGCAGTACCGTTTCTGTTTAGTTCTTTCAAACGCTAAGAATTGCTATGTACTGGGAGTACAGGAAAACATATCTTTAAACAGTGAAAAAAAATTGTGTACTATTCTCACTTATATAACCTTACTACATTTATCGTCATGATTTTTATTATTTTATAGTTAAAACTAAAAACGATGTAGAAAATACTTGTACTATACATATTTATAAAAGAGGAAAAATTAAAACATTATTTTATTCTATAACCACTGGTTTCTCTGTAGCTCTTTAGCTTGGCGGCAGTAACAATATCAAGTTTATGAAACAAGGAAAAAAAATCAAACTTATTCAATTCAAATTACGAAGAAATTTAGGTTGGGTGCCACATATTCCGAATTCCGAACAGAAGGGAATAATCAGAATATTTTCCCTTAATTTTTCATTCTGCTCAGTGGGGTTCGCATGCCCCGGGTTTGCTTTTACTTAACAAAAACCTTATTTAAAATAAACAAGCCGGGGTAAACGGTCGACGTGCCGAAAATTCGGAACGCGTGGATAACGCCGTATTATTTTCACTGCCAATAAAACGAACGCGTCTTAGAATGTTTTTTTTTACTTTTCAACACTAGTTTATTTATTTGGGTATAAGTACAGAATATAGATGTCCAGGTATATTGTATGTTGATGGTGACCTAGACTTGGTACAAATATTTGTGGATCACACAAACTGTTGTCCCGTGGTGGAATCGGCTCAGCAGTCAGGATCACTAAACACTAGACCAACAAACTGACCAGCAAAATGATAGCAAAAAAACATTGAATAAAGAAAGTCTAGAATGATCTGTTGGTATACTTTAATAAAAATATTTAATTCATTTGCCTTCATACCTGAACGAACTGAGTACTATGGCTATGTACAGCGTGTCCCAGAAAATGAATACTTATTTTAACCACTGAAAATATAAATATTAAATAAGTATAATTCCCAGGTATTATCACCACCGTTTCTCATAAATGCTGGTGAAATATGTAATATTAAAGTGTTTTTTCCAATTATTCAAAAAATTCAACAAAACAAACTTAAAAAGTTTTAATAATTTAAAAAGTCAGGTTACCAAGTACCAAGCTATCGAGCAGTGGCCACACACGGTTGATAGAATAAGTGGCACTTAATAATTATGTAGGATTGTGGATAAGTGTCAACATTAACAACTATAAAATACGATCTCAAATATCAGTTACACCATTAGACTAACACTTTATCCAAATTTAAAACAAATTATTCTAGTTCCACGATAAGTTTACGATTTAACCAGCAATAAAAGCGATCGGTTTTGCTAAATATAGGAAACGAGTGAACGCCTACTGGCGACCCAAACAAACTGATCCGGGTTTACGACATTGTAACAAGCAAAATCTTTAATTTTACAACACAATTTGTGTTAATAAAGACGTTACAAACCCAATTTATTGGTCACTTGTCAATAAAAGTTATAAGTACATAAAATTTAAAATTATTCTTATTTTTTTTTACTTACGGTTCTTTCAGATGTTTATTCGCATATCAAATAACGCGTCGAACTATCGAGTAACGGCTTATATTGATTTATGAATGGCAATTTTAAATATGTACATACATATACATATGTAGATAAATCTTCGCGTCAGTTAGCAGTATGCCTTTTTGGCAATGAGTTTGTAAACTACAAAGTACGTATTCGTATACATATAATACGAACTAAGGATCAAGTTACTAAACTATTAATTATTTTTCTAAATGACATGAAATTTATTAAAGAAACCTAGCAATCAATAAGTTCTTGTAATAAGTGATTGTTACTGATTCACTTCATATTGTTATTGTAATTTATCAATATCGACCATTAGTGAAGTGATTGCATGCAAGCGAATACAAGACTTCATTATATAAATATGTACAAAAGTCGTATATAATGTACACCGATATAAAAATGTATGTAATAACAAGCAGTTGTTGCAAATTTTACTATATTTAAGATATTTGATTATAAAAAAAAAAATCCCCCAACCCGAAACTCCAATGATGGACTGCGGGGTTTTACTAACCTGTTACTTTTTTATGATTAAATTATTTATTTCTCAAACAGAATCAGTAATATTATATTGCTGCAGGTTTAAGCTTGTATATATACATATATCTAAAAAATACTAATGTATTTATTGATTAAATGAAGATTCTTATCTTCGTGGAAACTATCTATCGGTGCTAACAATATGTTCATATTATTCTCTAACTACCCAACTGTGTGAAATAGTGTTGGGCAATAATCTATACTAATATTATAAAATGTAGAAGTAAGTACGTTTGGTACATTTTCACTGCTAAAGAGTGGACCGATTTCGATGAAATAAATGTATCGTGATACTTATACTACTACTAGGAACCTAAGAGAAGGACAGTGTCAAAATCGCGTTTGGAAGCTAAACATATTACAAAACTTAAAATTGTGTTTATATTAATAAGAATTAGATTGAAGACTCTCCGGTTCTACTCGAAAATATTTTGCTAACACACCATTTTCATATCTCCATGCTACGATAAATATTAGAGAAGGCTGTTTAATTCGCAAATAAACATAAAGAAGAAGGTGTTAAAGAGTAGCCCTGAAGGCTAAAGGAATATTGATCCTTCGTATATATGTATGTATTTTAAGAGCTTTAATCGCAACTGGACATGCCTAACCGAGGCATGGCACAGCTCGCGGCAGTCACATTATAAGTTAAATTATTCGACTCAGGCGCAGGTAGTTCATCCCACACTTGCGGCTCAACGGCGCCGGCGCACCCGTCAGACGGAACGCATATATTTTCATCTAAAACTAATTTGGATTAGTTTAGCTTATTTAAATTGATCAATTCCTATGAACTCTTGTTTTGCGGCTGCTGATAATAAATTTATCCCCGTTTGATATGTTTATGTCACTATAAATCTCAAGTTTATGACTAGTTCATGTTTATTGTTTTAAATTATTATTTGAGGATGTGTGAAACAAATATAATTAATCAAGTTGAATAGGAGTTACATTTTAAATAAGAAAAAGAAATCAGATTATTGAATTTTCTTTCCAATTCAATATGCTCCCAAAATTCCCATCTTTACTTCTATGCTTTGCTTGCTTGTGTTTAATACATATGTGCTTACCCTTTCCGGGATATAGGCGTGAGCGTATTTATGTAAATTCTAATCATATTTGGACTTGAAAATCTCCTGCATTCTATGTGCTTGATGACTATCTACAATAATCAGCTCTTCGACTATTCTATCAACAGACTATATACAACCATTAATAATTTCAAACAGTACTTTTTTTTTTCGGAAATTGGAAACTGATAATAACCGAGTTATGTATAGATCTTTACAAATAATATTTTAAATATGTTCTTTTGTTCATATCTATCATCATAGAAAAAAGTATAATAAATATGACATTTGTGTTCAATTTAGGAGACCTCTACTGTACACGTACTTTGTACATGGTAGTAGTAGATGACCAGACAGTCGCCATCTTGCGTCTCGACGTATCAATTATGTTGGCTAGCCACTGTTTTAATGGGAAATAAGCAATTATAGGATTTTTCTCAAGCTGCTATAGCATATAATGCTGACGGGCTTCCTTAATGAAATGAAAATATGACATTAAAGTCTACACTAACATAACAAAACTGTAATGCATTACCTTTTTTTCATTAGTGGTACGTCTGTTAGTGACCGTGTAATTTGTGAACGACATTTTTGAACTAATATTTCCAATGTATACCTAATTTCACTACAATCTAAAACATCTTTAATCTCAGTTATCCTTATATTTAAAATTAGCACGTATAGTTTCTTTTATATTTGAAATAAACTTCCAACTACCACTATACTACTGTCTCTCGTATTAAAGGTTATCTAGTATAGATTGCATTAAGAAATGAGGACGACCTTAGTACATTATCACTTTTACACACATATGTATTTGTATGATACTTTCACTGTAACCGTGATGTACAATAAAAAGGGTTCTCTATCTGGATATCTAAACGACTATGTTAAAAGTTACTACTAAACAAGTTTATAGAAAGATTCTGTAACCCTCATCATAAACGGTAACAGTAAAACCTCAGATGATATGCAATAAATGAACAGTCCACCAATACACACTGAATAAAATATGCCAGACACCTTATGGGTCAAAATTACACAGCAGTTGAGCCCAAAAAGACCCTGAAAAATTGAATAATTCTTTTCTCATAAAATAAGGAAGAGTGTACAAATGACAATTTTGACATTACACACCAATAGGAAAAGTTGAAGTAAATTGAGTTAATACTCCTTAATTTATTAAATTTTATACTGTAGTAAAATTTTATTACAATTCGGGCAACACCACAAACGTGCACGGCCCAAGAGGTCGCCAATGGTCGTACTTAATTGAGTCCCTGGAGCCTTATAATTGCCATCTTTTTATATAATGGCAGCCTACATAATTGTTGTGACCAGACCATGACGTGACTGGTTAATGAAAAATAGGGAAGTAATTGTCGCTGTCGTATTATTGATTATTTTATTTATCCTTTATTGGTAGCACAAAGCGTTTCAAATTAATAATTGGAAGTTATGGTATTTTTTTTTAGAAAAGAATACTAGCAAATATTAAAACAAACACATTCATATAAATCAAATCGGACATCGAAACATGTTAAAAATTATGTGCACGTGTCTTGTTTAGTCTGTCTTATTTGGAAAAAAAAATATTCGAAACATAAATATAAAAATCGATAGTGAGTTATAAAGTAATGCAATTGTTTCATGTAATTTTGATAAAAAAATGCATCATATCTTGACATGACAAATGATGTTATACTACTTATGCAGGGATAAAGGCGTGATTGAGCGCATGTATGTATGTTTAAATTTAAAATTACAGGTTTGTATATCAGGTAAATAACGATGTTCTTATAAGTTTATCTAAGAAAACGAAAGAACTGTCGCCATTACAAAACAATAAATTGCAACGTATAAATATTGGGTCATTTTCTTGCTGACTTAATAAGTAGTGCTGTGTTACAATGACTTGAACATAAATTGTTATATTATTATAATTTATTAACGCGCTTAATTCTTGTAAGACAATACCCGTGTGCGGGTATAAAGAAACAGATATATTAAATAGACAAGCACGTACTTTTGCAGTAACGTACATTGTTGGATAATTGCTTCCTTCCGCGTACACTTATTTCACTCTTTATTAATTATTACAAGAAAAAAATCTGTAACTGTAAATAAATGTTTCAAGATTCAGTGTGAGTGGTATAAGTGTATGTATACTCACGTATTTACGTCTCTATCCCCGAAGGGGTAAACAGGCACATTTTGCAAACCTAATTAAAAGTCCCACATACGTTATAGGTGGGCAACCCTATTAAGTATTATTGATTTATTCAAGACAACCTTTACAATTCCACTAGGCAGGTTGGGTTATAGAAAAAAAGTAGAACAATAGAGCATTCCATTTCTAGAAACACGCAAATAAGCTCGACGCTTGTCAATTTATTCCACAAACCCGACAAAGGTCGCTTTCGTTTACGCCTTCACATCCACTGCTGGGCGCATCCCCAAACTTTCACAAAGACTCGAATTCCACAAGCCTTGGATAAAAAACATAAGCAAATGTCATTTCAGTATAGATAATTCCGAGGATGGTGTGTACGGGAGTCGTAAATATAACATGGACCGAGTACAATGCGTGAATTTTACAGGCTTTTTATTTTACGACGTTCACTAAAAACATTTCGGTCCGTACAATAAAATAGTCTCGTTTTTTACGACAACTGAAGGCGAATGTGCGTTTCAAAGTGATTTTGGACCAATAAGGTGGAGTGGAAGTGGTAGTTGGTAGTGTAATGGATAACAATCGTCTCACGTAGCCTGTAGTGCTAAAGGTTGAACGAAACAGATCAATTTCATTTACTACCTTTTAAATACAAGTCACTTCTTTGAACGAGGTCAAGATTTTATGTTCAGTATTTCGTCACTCAACGTACTGTTTAGTTTAATTATCTGCTTCCTCAGTTTAAAATTAGTACATTTTATTATTTTGTCGAAAACAAATGAGGCTAAATTCTTTTTGTAATCTATAAGTGTTGAAAATTTATATTTTTTTATTGGATATAGATTTAAAAAAATATAATTATTAACGTTTTTACGTCGAGCCTTTTGATCTAGTGGACAGTCACGAGGGGGGAGTCAGGTTTCGATTCCCACATAGGACTAAGAAAGAAAAGAAAAGTTTTTAACAATATTATTATTAAAAACTGTTCGTATAAACAGGCAGAACCAAGCAGATTTCTGATCAACTTAGAATCGCCCGTCTGTAGGACCTCCATCATAAAGAGACCGAATCGAAGGGGCAAACAGAAGCGTCTCCAATGTTTATATTTTGCCATTTACAATTTACTCACGTAATAGTTTGCGAGCCCGTTGCCGTCAAGCGGTCACTGTTTGACTGTATATAAACTGTCTGATATACAACAGTCCCATAGCTTAGCCACATTTTGCGGCAATCAATAAGAGGATATGGGGTGGCCCTCTTCTAGAAGCTCTCCTACTACTACAAAAAAATATAAAATAAATCAAAATATTATATTATTATTTTATTTATGTTGTAACATATGTATGTTTATGATCAAGTTAATTACCGGATACTATATTCATTTTATTCTGGATTACTTTTACATATTTAATTTCTAACGAGTAGCGAGTACATAAATATTTATGTTTTGTGTATATACAAGAGTCTGTCACTCTTTGTTCAATGATCCGGGAAGTGCAATCAAGTTTCAAATCATAATACTACCTTGTTTAAATGGCTGTTATACATCATAGAATGTCAATAAAGTATGTCATTTAACAAATTATAACCAATAAGTGAACCTTCCTGTTTAGAAACAATTGACAGAAAGAGAGAACAATATATACTTATCTATCTACAAATAATTTTATTTCGACATGAAGTTGGTTATTGGGATGACATCAGTGGAAGTTGAGAATTAAAATTAGTCTACAATTGGCGGAGAAATCTCTTAACACATAAATAAAATATACCAACAGTTGAAAATATGAACTCCTCCCTTTGAATTCGGTCAAATATAGTTTTGAGGTTTAAAAATTTACAAATGTGCCTAAAGTCAAATAGTCAATTTTAATTTAGTTTTACCTGAATGAATTTATTTTGTATATGTATTATATATGTGTCACGTCCTGAAAACTGGATAGCCGGCTTGATGGATTTCGGTACGTGAGGTGTGCATTCGGGTATGTTAGGAACTTTTGTAATAATTTACTGGTTAAAGGATTAGAAATCAATTTGTTTATTTCAATTAAAACTATTTCTTTGTGTCAAAAACATAAAACTTTAAAATAACGTTATAGTAATATGTTACTTTTAAAGAACATGTAGAAAAAATTTGGTAAATTTGGTATTGGCCTAGTGTGAAGGCCTAAAAAAAGGTAATTTATGGTAAGGTATTTATTAAGGTAAATTAACAACTAAAATTAAAAAACTATTAATTATTTATGAAAAACATTTTGCCTATGTACCGATGTACTAATTTCCGCGCTTAAAATAAATCAATAGAGAGAATTAAGAAAAAATATGAACAAAATAACAAAATGAATGATCATGAACAAGAAGTTCGAGGTTTAATTGCAACGGAAACTTGACAAAACCTTAGTCAATTGCTCTGTAAGTAAACACTCACTTCTCTATAAAATCAAAGCCGCATGTTTGTTTTCCCACTTATACATTTAACAGAACTAAACTTCCATAACGCGGGATATAACCCGACGCGGCTACGGTAACAACGAACTGAAGGAACATTTCTCCAATAGTTTTCCTGAAAGGGCTTAAAGAGCTCAGGTGCCTTCAAAAAGGAAACTCGATCCTAATGTCGAAGAAACTTGAGGAAAATATTAAATATTTTATTTTTCTTAAAACCACTGCGATCGTTATCTGACAAGATGTCTGGAAACCTTTAAGCCTTTTCTGAAAGAAGGATATAAATCATGTAACTAAAAGGATACTGCAGTTGTTTTGTAACGTTAGTGGAAATTTATTTCTCTTACAAATATGTGTAACAATATAAGTATAAATATTATCAAATAGTTACTACCTAACTCATACGAGTATAAGAAATACTTAAGGAGCTGTATTACTAATTAGATACAAGATGTTCCCTTAGATAAATGTATTGTGTCCATGGAGCTTGTTATATTGAACTTTGTACTTCTACTATTGTATTGTACCAGAACAGATAACCCAAAACGCTTAAACAAAACATTTCGCCATTGCCTATTAGTTCTAAGGGTATTTTAATTATTTTCAAAGTTAAAAATAATGACAAAATGGATCTTCGATCAGAAAATATCACTGTCCCAGCTATTAGTCGTCAACACGCGCTTTGAACACTAACCAAAATATTGTTATCATACAAGTTCTTATGCTCTCAACTGCATATCTCTGGATATTTTCTTTATTTAAAAGAAGTGTTGCTTTTTAATAAAGAAGATATCTAGAGATATTTAGTTAAGGTGTACAAGCAAAATTAACCTACTTCCTTTTTTAAAGCTTTAAGTGTCACGTGGAATTATTTTTTTCTACCATATAATTTCAAAGGAAAATTAAAACTAACAATTAAAACCATAAATATAAGCACTAAGACTTAAAATAAAAAAGAAACAAAACATTTACTTGCACACGTGAAAAATCTCCCCTGAATAATCGCCGACGGGTAACACCCCCAAGGCTGGCAGCACTGCCATATTGAAAGGTAATGCTAATTCTTTTGTGGATGATTGCGTAATGTTTAAACATTGAAGTGTTTTGTCCTTAGATCACAGATGTCAAAACAACGGCGTAGGTAGCGCATTCCTTTCGGTGTGGGCCCAAAACTAGCTATTATTGTGTCTCCACATTCCGAACTTCGTTGAGACATGATATTTACTACCATGTGTGTGACTTGTGTCCTTTGATTTTAATTTTTCTTTTACCAACTTCCTGGTGTGTGGGTGGCGTAATGTCAAGTGGTAATGATAAACACAACTGTGCGTTGTGGCTGTTTTTGTTATCAAACAAACATATAATGTATTTAGATTGTATTTACTTTAATTAATGTGTAAAATGTGGATCGTGCTATCACAACATCTTCGTATTACCGTATTGTATAAAACATTATACAATTTCTTTAGCAAACAAGAGAATACGCACTTACCAGGGCCTATAGGTTCACCTGCAATGGTGTCATTTGTACGTTGCGATCGTTATCTTACAATACCTTGAAATTCTTTTAGGACGCTAAATCTTTACGGTAGTGTTAACGTAGGCTTGTTTACAGTGAAGTTATTAAATAAAAGCTGTAAATCTTAATATTTTTACTTAGTAAGTTGTTAATTGTACACGGTCGCGTATTGAACTTGTTTTAAACAACACGTAGTCGGTTTTAGGTGTTTAGTACTTAAATTATTGAATATAAAGTACTCGTGTGTAAGGAAACTAATATTTTAAATACAGTCGGGGGGCTCAGACGTATAAGTACGCGACTCTCCATTTTCGTGTGTACAATACCCTTTTGCTTGTTTCCATTGCCTGTACTCGTTTATTCCCTTGCCGTATACTTCCGTTACTAAATCGCCCCGTTGACGGTAATAGACGATTAAATTCCCTTAAGGTAAACAAGCGTCAATGTATGTAAATATGAAAAATTAGAACTCTATATTCTTTTACGATTAGGAATAAAAAAAATAAAGTGCCTTACAAAATCCATATGTTCTGTATCAAGTATTCATCTACATAAATAGTTAAATAACTTTCACTTTGGTAAAGAAAGCCTTTGAGTTGATCTTGTTTTTTATTGAATAGTTCCATTGTCGATTACACCTATTGTTGTGTATTGGTGTTAAGGAGATTGTCTAAGTGGATATTGTACAACACTTTGCTACAGCAATCATCATCATTATGATAGCAATGATGATGAGTGCTATTGCTTACGTAAATGTTTACACTTACATAGACAATTTCGATCTATCCGGATCTTGTTAGACCTTATTTTAGGTAGCCAGGTAAATTCTATAGTTTACGGAATACACTCAGTGTCAGAGATGTGAATCACGATTTTCTTATTTATTGGGAAGTGGCGTAGGTGATGAAAACAAGGTCATACACGCCTACCCAAGAGAACCCTTCACTCTACTTTTAAAGGATCAAGGATTATACTTCTATGAAAAAAAGCCGCAGACAGTTCAATCCAAACCTTGGCGACTCGAACCAAATAGGCTGCCAAAGCGTTTAGTTCCACTTTTAGGTGTCTCAACGACGAAAGGATGGAAACCCAGGCTGTGTCTAGACACACTGGTACGATAAAAGAATGAGGGTCCGATGAGTTCGAAGCTAGCCTTCGCACACTCACCAAAGTGAGTACGTGTACGTGAGTATAGCATTATAAGCCTACGGGCTCTTCGGTCAATTGAATCCAGAGCTTCAATGTGCTACTTGTCTGAGCCATCCAAAAGGTGACTGCAGTACTGCTTGCAAGATCAAACTAGAGTTGTATACAGATTCAGCAGCTGTTCAGAGCTGAAGTATCGCTGGACCTTCAAAATAACTTCCAATTTCTCGGTGTGTTCCATGTACTCGTTTTGTTGGCCGAAGTTAAGCTTGGACGTGACAAAGATGCCAAG
This sequence comes from Tyria jacobaeae, assembly GCA_947561695.1. Taxonomy (NCBI): domain Eukaryota; kingdom Metazoa; phylum Arthropoda; class Insecta; order Lepidoptera; family Erebidae; genus Tyria; species Tyria jacobaeae. Next base: position 17,287,552 of record OX387212.1, read on the forward strand.
AAGCCTTAGTTGGTCTCTAATCGGAATGGATACACCCTGAAATGGTATTGCATTGTGAGAGGCATGTAGAATCAAGGAAAATATATATTTTCAAATGCATGACTTCTCTAATTACAATTATAATATATTAAAAAATGTATCCGTCTTAAAGACATCCTCTTCTTCTGCCAATCTCTGATGGCTCTCTTCTATTCTATATTTTTCTAATTTGAATGTATCCAGTGATCTAAAAAGTTCAGCCTCCTCTCACATACCGAGGAGGTTAATGTGCTACAGTATCATCATCATCAGTCTAACGTGCCGTCCACTGCTGAATGAAGGAGCGATAACTGTCACGGTCTGGGGCAGTCCGTATCCATTCGCTGGCAACTCCCTTCTCTTCACTTTGTCTTATAAAAATTCCATATGCTAAACCTTATAAAATAAAACTAAAATCAGCTCAAGATAAATCTCATAAAACTTACTTTTTTTCTACTATAACAACTTATTGTAGCAACATTCTATAGCTTTTGTTAGTCTGAAAAATCTCGGCCCTTTGTCGAGTACAATGTCGGCCGTCGCCGCGATGTCGGCAGATAGTAGTTCGAGTCCCGGCAACAAATATTCCCGTCTAATTACCTACGCTTTAGCTCTAAAGGTTTTAGCTAAGTATGGGATGTAGATAAGAAAGGCTTTTGCGACTTTAGTTCTGCCTTTTGAATTAACTGCTAAACTTCGAGGTACGTAAATGGTAAACGGTTTATTTAGATTTTTTTTTTATCTGCATACATGATTACAAACATAAAGTCTAACAAACTGCTTAATAGTTTGACGGCAGTAGATCTAAATTTAGGTTATAGAACTGATATAAAACTTATCGTGTGTTTATTTTGTTAAGTTTTGTTTTATTTTTGAATTAAATATAGTTTCAAACTTCTGAATTTGATTTTCATGGAAATAAATAAACTGAAACTTCGTTATTGTTCAATCCTTCGTCTCAGATTCTCACATATTAATTTGTTTTTGTTTATGAAGTCTGTTTAAACTGTTCAAGTGGTATCTAATTTCAAGTACAACCAGGAACGGAGCAGTGTCGAGTTTTTATTATATAATTTACTATATACTACACATTTTATTTAAATATAAGTGAAATGGACCTTATTAGAACTTTCACACCACAAAGTCAAAACCTTCCCTGCCCGAGAGCCTAAGAATACATGTCTTTTATAAAATAGTTTTATCACCATTACTTATAAACACCTTCGGCGAGTTTAAGGTCATTTCACTACATTTTGTTCTAGTTACCATTACAAATTACTAATAACTGGTATCCATTCACGGTCTTTATTTACGCACGAACATTGTGTAAAGTCCATGATATATTAAGAGAATGTTCATGTTATAATGGTGTTATAAATTTCATAAAAAAAAGCAAGGTCTCAAACCACTCTTTATCATATATAATTTACTTTTGAAACAATTTATAATCTACTACAAAACACCAATCATGATAAATTGGGACAAGCTTTATTTTCCATCTTAGGGCTGAAATATATTCTTTAAAACAATAATGGAACCAACCTCGACCCTGCCAAATAAAAAGAAAATGGGTTCACAAACGGCAAAGACTGTTATACAAAAAACCTGTTTCTTTTTGAGGTCGGTTTAAAAGCGTTTATAGCAAACATTCAGATTGATGCACCAGACACCAAACTCAAAGCCACCATGCATTTACTAGTTATATAACAATATAACAATATTCAAATCTGACTTTGACCAACCAAATAAACAACAAAATAAATTACTTAAAATATTAATAACGTCTGCAGTAATATTTCATTATTACCAAACACACAACATAAAAATGTTTAACTACAGCAATTTGCCTAAACCGGGAACGCAACATCGTAAGTAAAGCAATTGAATAATAAACCGGCGTGGCGGCCGTAACGTTGAACTGACATCACATTTTTATGTGAGATAGTTGCAAATCAGAAAATTATAATTAAATATTATTCTCGTTTTTTTTTATTTCGTCAGCAAATTCAAATTGAAAGCAATTGCGTTTCAGTTAACGTTTTAGGGTCACATAATAACAACAAAATTACAATTTTGTACCACAATTTTGCAAATTAAAGAAGACGTTTCATTTATTTGGTTTATGATCTATTTATATTAATTGCTGTTCATAGCAGCTTTAGCTGATTTTATGCTCACTGCTCCGTATCTACTAAGAGTGGTAGCGTGAATTTTACATAACCTCTATTATTCCTTATTAAATTCCATCCAATTCAAGAATATTTTTTAGAAAAACAACCGTTTTCAAGATTATACCTACAATATATATACAAGCTTAAACTAAATAGTACAAAATAATATTTTAATTACTACAAAGCAAGAACATTAAAGGACAATCAACGATATTATTTTTGGAGTCGGGGCCAGCCAAAGCAAAATAACCTTTATAGAGACTACTTGATTAATCTACTGTACGAAGTCTACTATTTTCAGTATGAACTATGAAACAAAACATCAAATTGATTGATAATTGGTGGAATGATTGCGTAACAAGCCTCATCCTTTTTTGAAGTCGTTTAATAATTATTCAAATCTAACAAATGATTTCAGAGATTACCGCGTTTAAACAAACACAGAGCTCTTTACCTTAATTATATTAGTATATAATAAAATAAATATGTATATACATACAACTTTATGTATTTAGTTCCAGTACAGTCAAATTATTACTAAACAGTACCATGCCGTGACTACTCGTGTCCATCTCCATTATGTCATTAACCTCACTGTCAACATTCTTTCTTTAACCTAAAAGATAACTAATTTATTGATTGTTTTTCAACCAGAGATTGCTGTACATGTACATAGTTTAAAGTCTTTAGGCTGTCTTTAATTTTTTTGCAGCTCATTACAGTATTTCATGTTATTATAGGTACTACCAAACAGGTGTAATTTTTAGTTGTACGCCTCAAGCTAAAATATAATAGAATTAAATTTCGAAATCTAATTCTGTTGTTCGATAATTATAGCGGGATATCTCGGATATTAAAATACCTGATTCTATCCATATTATTTTTTCTTCATTTGTGACAGAACACCGTGTGGTTTAAATTGGTTCGAATCCAATATACCACTTCACCCGGTGTGTAAACCACACACCAAAAAATAAAGTAAAATAAGAAAGTTATATCTTGATAATTTTCATCGTAAAAAAATATTTAGTATCTCCTGAATTTTGCTGTTAAGGAACATACAAGCTGCAAATGCATTTGAAAATATTCTCAATGTGATTCTCTCTTTATGTTCGTGTGTGATAAAAGTATATATCATTTTGCTTTATGCTGGAGCTATTGCACTTCAACTCTATACACATTTATTTCTTATTTTATATTTCAAATTAGGACCCTCATAAATTTAAATTTGCACCTAAGAATTTCCACAAGATTATATGATTGCCTATTTTTTGTGTTTTAAAATAAAAATACACATGTACATTACTAATATCTTTAAAAAATCATTTTTCAGGTAAGTGCCAAGTCATCTTTACAATTACAACTTACACTCTTTAGTAAGTATTTCACAATATGTCTTACATCATTAGGTAATAGCTCACTTTTGACCTGTTTCTTCATGTTTCTTCGTTACGTGACCAGAAATCAAAATCAAACAAAATGCCAATACGATTATAGAACACCATCGTTATTCGTTTGCCATCGCCTTCAAACAACCTTTTACGTGTATATATATAGATGCTTACGTCATTCTTAATTGTGGTAATTTACTCTATCATTCGACCGGTGTGGACTATGACTTCATCAACGTCAGTCACCAAAATATCTTAAGTCCCTCTCTACTTACATATTATTAATCTTTAAAGTTAATAATAATAAAATAGGATTGTCTTAGAGGACTGGTTTGTGCTCTGCACTTTGTCAAGGCATTAGCCGAGCGCAAGCTTATTAAAGCTTTAACGTGACGCACGTAAGGCTGGTTGTGAAACTTGAATGATTCGAATTACATGACGTTTAAGATAATTATGTGCTGACAGTTGCTGCAGTTCGTAATGAGATAACTTTGACAGGTTTCGAGGTCGATCATGATTGTCACGAACGTGTTGTTTTTCTAAGTGTAGCGCCACGAGTGTGATATTTTGATGATGAAAGCTTCGGTGATCTAGATATACTGATTATTTTGTTACACCGCTAGGTCTTATGCATTTTAGACCTTAGTAAATAACTTCAGTAGAGGACTATAGAAAAGTCAGTACTGAATTATTTATTTCCAACTATTGTGTCTGAAAGTCTATCAAAAGCCTTACTTCCTTGCTTATCGTGAAAACGCGTATGTATAAAATATTGTTTTGATAGCTGTTATATTAGATTGTTTTTAAGTAAGCTTAAATAAGCTTTAGGCCTGCTAAGCAAAATTTTTTATCATAAACCTAATAAGAAAGAATTACCGTAGTACTTAGTAATTGGCTTTTTAAAAAATCAGATAACCACCTTCAAGGCACCTTGGAAAATAAAAATGTACATATAGTATTACAGTCGTCTGAAAAACCTTCCTCCTTTTGTGAAGTCGGTTAAAATAATTACATATATTATACAATATAACTTTATAATAATCAAACATCCTATTTATGCCGATCTTAAGAACTACAAGTTTCATAAGTAAGAATTTCTATATTTGCACGGATTGAAGTCTTCTTTCACAACAAGTTTTAAATTGTTTTATTTGAAACAATCGTATAGGTAAAAATGCTTCAGTACAGTCGAAATGCCATTATCTGGCCTCTTAGCCGTAACACCAACATTCTCAATTTGTCGCCTTTCGTGTTTTACTTCAATGATTTTAACTTCCTAAAAGTTTATTTTAAATCTTAAGTCTATGATATAAAGCTTAATTTATCTTGGAAATATTTCAAAATACCTCTATAACGTTTGCGGCTGCATAACGGTGTATGCTCCATGGAGGGAAACGCCAGATATGGCGTGTTCCTGACATTCGATTTGTTGCAGTTTTATCTTTGTATACCCGTCTTAATGTTGATATGTAGCTGGGATCTCAATATCGATAAAATCTTCATCGTTTGTGATATACTGTGTTAAATCCATTTTAACCGTTGTAATCAAATTATCATTCTGACATTCCATTGACTAATAGCCGAGTTTAAATTAAGAACTTATGCACTAGTGTAGTAGTGTAGTGTAGTATCGATCTCTTCGATTCTTAGAAGCCGGGCTCGTGTAACTCTATTGTTTTTGCAAACTATGGCCCTAAGTGGTTGTCTTTGCATCACATGTAGAATATAAATCATTTAAAAACAAATTCATTCAGCAAAATGTTTCTTTTTTTAAACGAAAACCTAGTTTCTAATAATGCTTCTATTTTCTGGTGGCCTTGTCATTATCCTTTGTTCCAGGCTACCCACACTAACGAAAAATACATGCAAGACTTCATTCAGGCAAAAAAATAGGTAAAATGGAATAAGAATTAGAACAATTTGATAAAATAATATCTTGAACCTTTGAAGTTAGCATCTGTTTACGACGTTGCAAGTTATTGACGTATAGACTGCAAAACAAAGGAACATTGGTTGTTGTAAACCTATAAAGTTTCGACCTGTGATATAAGCCAATGCTATCGAACGAATTGAAGCAACAAAACATATCCATAAATGAATATTCATTACTACTTTTATATCACACTCTACTTACATATCTAAATTTAAGTGTAAGTGTAGCCCAGGATAAAGTATGTTGTCCAAACTATTTGGAGGATGGCACTTCCCGTTATTCCTGCATTCACAAGATCGTAGACACAAAAATCTTCATTGTGTACTTACCTCTTTTTTTTTTGTATATATACAATAATAGTATAATTTATTGTACTTTAACAATTATTATTTTTAACCGTCCAATCAGTATAAAATAATAAACTCTACTACTGTTACTATCAACTATTCTAAATGAAGTTGCACACCAATCGCAAAAGCAATATGGCGGTTTGACAGTTATCTTCTTATTTCAAACGCATAATAAATACCATCAGGAATTACATGTTTATCCCATATGTTTGTCTCAAATAAAAACATGTAATTAATAAAGGTGATAAAAATGTCCCAATTTCTTTATTATAGTTACCACCTTATATTATCTGTGTAACTGTATTTAAATACTTTTGACAGTCGTTAAAATATTACTATTTAAGACCATCAAATGTTTAATACTGAAGTCTTTAATTAAATCAATAACATTTTTGTCTTTGCTATCGATTGCAAATGTATAACCAGTTGATTTTATGACGACTACAGAGTCTATAAAATGTTATCTTGAATAGCAAATCGACATTTCGTGTTTTCGTAGCATAATAACATTTATAGACAGTTATTTTTATGTTTATAAATTTAATAGATACATACATAATTAGATTCTATAGTTGCCAAAATATTATTTATACGTACAAAAGGTCGTATCGGTCTAGACATACGGCCGTCGACAGTTTGTTCCCTAGGCTGGTTTTTCGTGGCAAAAAGCTTTTGGGAAAGCGTACAGTTTTGGAGTGCCAATCATCCAGGCGATGGGGATGGAAGTTGTGTCGCGTTGGATGATGGCACAGAACAATTTCATGCAAGCAAAGGTCACCTGAGTACACTCGTCACTTATGTCATCAACAAATTTAATTGTTTGTTTAAATCTATACTAATATATTATCTATAGTTACTATAATCTATACTATTTAATAAAGTTAAAGAGTTTTGATCGGTTGTTTATCTCTGGAACTACGCATCGGATTTGGAAAATTCTGAAATTGAATATATGTATATTATATGTTTATTAATGGTAGGTCTCCAATAGAAATGCACTAACTACCGCTGTCCTTCTTTATACATCATTCTGGTCCATCCTAAGGTTGCCTAGTAGAAATTGCCTTGACTTATGAAGTTATTACACATGTACCTAGCTAATAATAATAAAGTAATATCTATGTATCTATTATTTTTGATTGAGTATTTATTAAGTAATAATATAACTTAAGCTATAAAGAAATATTACCCTTAAAACGATCATACCTGGTGGACAACAGCCTAACGGTTGATGTTAAGAAGTTGTATTTGTACTAATCGGCGCGAGATCTTTCATATCTCGATTCAGGATCTTACTACGTAGTAGAGAGTAATGGCTACGGGTTTGTGTGTGTGTCGACAAATGACATCCACATAGCAAATCATACAAATTTAATAGGTAATTACTTCCTTATTTGACGTTGTTAAAACTATATATATCATATAAAATTATCAGGTTGTTTAAAATGTATGTAAGTATAGAAACGTACATTGTACGCATATACACTGTGCAAAGCATGGACACATTATGCGAAGGAATTTGGACGACCAAAAAGTTCGAATGTGTTAGGGATTTAAGTATGAATGGATGTTTACAACAGTGGTGACGTATAATAGGGATGTATTTAGGAAGATTACATACTGTACCGAACCGGCTTAAACCGGAAAGTGATAAAGACGAAGTACGCTAATACACTATGTCCCTGTGGGATCGGCAGACGGGGCTCAAATGCCTATTTTTGACCGACTTAAGAAAAGGAGGAAGTTCTATGTTCGACTATTGTACATACGTACGTTACTATTTTTAAAGTTCTAAACGGATGCCACATGCATACCGTTAATTCCATACTTGAACTAACTAATATTTTATTCAGATATCATCATGGCAACGATGCCTTACAGTATTCAAAACCACTGAAGAGCTATAACTCTTTTTGTAAGACAAGGCGTACGGGATTGCGATACCAGTGTTTGAATACAGAGGTGTCGTGGACCGACGAAGATTTATCTGCGTATTGATACTTGAGTAATTGCTCTGTCCAAGTAAATTAACGTGTTCATCGTTAAAGGAGTTGGTTGGTTAGATTCGCATTGTGTAAAAGTAGGTTACAGGACGACTGGGTTCAACACGAGATCGGTTAGCGTGCCTTTCTTGTCACGCAAATAAATAATGTCCTATTGTGTTTTGAATTTCTGTTCTCTAATCTATCTATGTATATTAATAAAGTGGAAGAGTTGCTTTGATGGTTACGCTTTATTCTCTGAAACTAACAGTCCGGTGTGAATGATTATTATTATGTTGAATAGAGTATTTATTGACGAATAATATAGGCTATAAAACATTACGCTGTGGTCCTTAGGAGCAGAGCAGTGACCATAAACGTGGTGAAGCTGCGGAGAACTCCTACTTTCTAATATTTTGACATGATCTATCGTTGGTTGAAAGTGATATGTCATTTCGGTGCAACATTTTTGTGCCTATCTTAATAATTATCAGAATAAGGTTAACTGTATAGAATATTTCTGTCTTATATGTTTTTGTAGTAGTATTTAATAATTCATTTACCTGAATAAATGTTAAAAAAAATATCATAAATATTGGTTATCGAGATGAGCGTGCTTATTTAGGTGATTAATATTGTGAGTTTTCGTCGTACTAAATTTGTAAACAATCGAACATAAGAATGACATAAATATAACATGATTTCGCCCTTAGCTACTTAGTTACGATCTTTCAATAACAATTTAACACGATATTGAGAGACAATACCACTACCAAAGTTTCGATAACACAAAACATTGAAGTGCAAGGTAAAATCAGTACACACGTACAGAATTAGATAGTTTACGTTTAATACACGGAAGTGACATTGTTCGCTATATTGAGGAACGGTTCATTTCAAACACTGACAGTGTAAACTTCACAGTATAAAGTGCGAATTGAATAGGCAATGTTGTGATCAAGTTGTGTCTATGGAAATCTTTGATGTATGGCGTATTCACAATTGGTGGTGATTCTGATGTTCCTTTGAAGTCTGTTGGCGGGATTTATGAGTGTTCAATGTGAAAATACATTTACAATATTCGATGTAAGTATTAAGCATATAAAATTTACAGTAAGATTACTAAAAATTGTTAACAATTATCGTTCTGTTTCACTGTAACGTGTTTAATTTATTTTCTATTCATCAAATTAACATAATGATTTGAAAATACATAATCGTGACGTCACGACTACATATTTCATAGAAAAATGAACCTACCCTTTTGACGTTTACTGCTCATTTGACTTGAAAGTGAGTATTTTGTGACAGTTATACATTATATAGTAACGTTATTAATATAGTTGATATTCATTTTTCAAATATTCTAATCTTAATTGAAAATACGCACACTTCTCAAAAAAAAAAATCGAATAACAAATAACAAGTTGTTTCGATTTTATTTTATAAAAAAAAAAGATTTTATGCGTGACACTGCGATTCTTTTTTGTTTCTGCTACAGATACCTCATAGAATCGTAGATGCCTGCTTGGGATAGGTTCTCTACCATATTTATTAATAGAGCTGAGGTTTTTCAGTTGGTGAATAGAATGTTATGATGGTATAACATCACACAGTATGTTTTTCTAAATAGATGTCGATTTTCAATTTAGTTAAGCTAAGTAAGGTATTAATGAGGAAGTTCTCAGTCATCATCATAGTATACGCATATGTCCATGTTCATAACACTACTCTTCTTCTTAACTTCCTCACTGCGGAGGATCGTGATTCCTTTGACTGATTTTGTCTACTGTCTCCATCGGTTGCGAACTGCAGCCTGGTGAAGTGCGGCGCTGACAGTCATCCTGAGCTCCTCTATCTGGACTGACCAACGATTGGGGTTCCTACTTCTAGATATTTTTCCTATCATAACACTACATAAATACTACATTTTTAATTCAGATTACACAACATGTGACCAACGAAACCCACACTTCGTCAAGGAATGTTCTATAAAATATAAAACCAATCTCAACCCACTTTTATTCAACGTAATCTATTCCATCCTGCTGCGCTATTGATAATACGACACTCGAGTTGAACGTTTATGAATATTTGTCACTTCTCTGACGATATGTAATAACATATCACCAGGGTGTGTGACGAGTGTAATCGACATTAAAAAGCCATAAACACGAAATTGTCACCAGCACACGGTCTCCTGTGGTCAACGGCCACGGGTCACCGCCCGTCCTCTTTATAGATATAATAATGTGTATAGCACTCACATTACTTAAATAAAGTTAGTGTAATAATATGTGTAAAGTAAGTACCTGTTTATGTGCTTTTTCACACTTTCCAACTAAATTGTGGCCTTGAAACCAGCGGGTGATTGGAATTAAATGCAATCGATTTTGCAATAACCTTTTAGGTTCTGATTTATTAAGGGTTATGTAGTAACCGCTGTGATTTAAATACAGAGCACATTCTAATAAGTACTCACGGATGTATCCTGGAAGGAGAAGGCAGAGGCATCACGAATGCTAATCCCACGGGACCAACTCAACAAAAAAAAATATTTGAAAAAATATTCCGTCCTGTAACTAATGATATTTATTTGAATAAAAATATTCTTTTTAAAATATATTACATATTGTTTTTTTCTCTTATGGGCTTTAGAATTTCAATACCTTTGCACATGATTAGGTATCTTCTCAGTTTATTGTTAAATATTTAAAGCTTTCAAATAGTATAGTGTATAGATAAATGAATCCGTTTACCCGCTGTTTTCATAGCCCGAGACGAATATGGAACGCTTTGTATTTCTACTTTTCCTTAATGTCTCAATATGGACAACAAAGTTGAAGATTATAGAGATTAAATGGAACAGGTACCGTTACGTATATGAGCATCAAGAATTCTCACTTAAAGTGTGAGAAGAATGGAGTATAAAATGTATTAAAGTAACTAAGTTGCCGTTTGTTTATGCACCAAACAAACTGGCAACTTAGTTACGTGATAAAGTTATATTATATTTAAATACTAAGTTTAACTGCCGTGTGGTTTCTGGTGGAGTAGGATAGAACCTCTTCCGTGGTTGGCAATAGGCTTTCCCCATTACGAAAGTGGGCCTAAGTTACTGTTATCAAAAAGTGGGTGTATCCCTTCGGGGATATACGCGTGAGTTTGTGTATGTACTAAGTTTAACGTTCTCTGTTTTGATTGACGAATTGATTCTTCTATTTTTATTTGATGACAAAAGACAATATATCGTGTAAAATTTTGTTGTAGTACTATTTCTACAAAGATTACATCATCACAGTAAATAAAATGAACGTTGTCGACTCTGCAATTGTTTGTTTATCATGAAGGACGAGGAGAACAGGTCAGACCAGCATTGTATACAAGAGAAACAGTAACTCCATACCTCCTGCCTCGTTTCCATATATTGTTACACAGTAAATAGCACACTAGTACTTCTATGTATAATACAAACTAAACTAGACATAATATAACACAGGTGTCTGCTTTGGTTCCATGTGTGGTCTATATATTTCTTTTCAAAGAAGTTTAAACACCTCGAAAATAACCATACGGCTTTACTTTGTGTTGTGTGGTTTGTAAAATTGGCTTTGACACAGCTGTCAACTCGACATCTCAAATTCAAAGGAGTACAGAACGTGTATAACAAGTATATAATAAGACCGTTAACTGAGCGACAAAGTTTCCCATTCGTGGTATTAACCTAAGCAAGTTTTAAATCATTAACGAATTTATCTGTTCGTATTCGTATGACTTCCAAAATATCATTAGAACGATACCAAGTATATTGCACAAAAGTATTAATTTAATGACGACGTCAGTTGGCGTGCGTATCGTACATAAAACGCACTCGTTATCAGTTATCAGTACTAAGTGGGTCACCGGTACAATATCACTTATTGTTACGATACAGATCTACAAACCGTTATCGGCTCTCTCTCATATAATTTGTTACTACTCCCAAAGAAATAAGGTTTCATTTTTCACAAGATTTTATCAAAGTAACTTTAGGAACGAAGCATCATTAGAAATTTGAAATAATAAATTCATTAACCCTCTTCTTCAGTGACCAAATCAGTGTCGTTCTTAAAAAAATGTAATTAATTGACATTTAAAAAAATATTTGGAGAATATCAGAAGTTCGAATTACTATAGCTATACATTTAGATTTTGTGTCAGTTCTATTGATAGTATACGGGTAAACCTATTTTCAAAACAGGTTTAGTTTTTGATTTATTGGGAATGATAACAAACCTTTGTGTGTCGCATGCAATTTACTACGTTGAATTTTTATTACTAGATGCACGAAACCGGAGTGATGTTGTTTGACATGTTTTATGTTTGTTTTAAAATTTCATAATGAAAAAGTTTTTACACTTTACGTACTTACTATAAAAGAGAAATACTATACTTTAAAAGAATTTACTACAGGAACGCTTTAGAGATGTTAACAAATTTCTCATTGCCTTATAAAACAATCTACCTTTCCTATTCCCCGCGGCTCATCTAAAAGAAAAAGTGTAAACATCTCGTTTCCTCGAAGATAAAACTCATAAACGCTATCATTAAGATAAGCAGTGTTAATTTCTCAGGAAACTATTAAGGCGGTGTCTGTGATATCAAGACTTGACTTTTACTTAGTTTTTTTTTGTAGAGCACATCATATATCAAAACTGTTTTAAAGTATCACGTGTCAAAGTAACCATAGACTAGCGTTCTCTACTATAGAAAACTTTAAAGGAAAAAAATACTACATTTGCTAATTTATTTAAAAAAGCAACAGCAATATAAATAAATTAAACGCATAAAAGATAACAGCTACATTCTCGTAACAGAACCGATCTCTATCCTGTCATGTTATATAACTACGAACATGTCGCATGTAAAATGGAAATTACATAGATCTACATCCTTAAATGGTAGTGGTAAGTTGATATGGCGGACAGTGGTTAATAACAGGGTTGGTACTAATAGAAATATAAGGCTAAGGAACAAAATATTATCCAGCTCTCTTTAATATTACAATTTTCAATAAATTTCAATATTAAATAAAAACACGAAAAGTTGTGAAAGTGCTTGATTTTGTTGTCTGTTATTGCTTCGAGCACAGCCCTAGCATCTAGTTTATGGAAACACGTATGCACGTCATTGACACAAAATGTATTTGGAATAAATATTTTATAACTACATCGATGCAATCTGTGCGAGTATGAAAGTAGATCAGCGTATTGTAAAATATTCAACTCAATCCCTAGTAAATGTGTCATATTTATATCACTTTACAAAAGTTTAAAATTAAAATGATACTTTTTGCTCTTGTCTTTAGTTTGTGATTACTGTTAGTGTGTGATTGTCAGTGGAGGGAATTAGAGCAATCCCATTTTTCACGAAGTGCCCGATTGAATTCTTATTGTCAAAATGTGGGTGTTTTATACACCTCTGCCTACCTCTTATTGGATGCCGCGATTATTTAATATAACTAAACAGTTTGTAGTTTATGTGTGATAATTAAAGAAGATATAAATGGTTTTAGCTTTTATTGGCATTTATTCGTGGGATCTTAACACGAATGGCTAACATATTGTAGTGACAGGTGCCATATTTTGAGTCTCTAACCTAACTGTTCTCTTTTTAGAAAATCTTGTCTCAATTAAATTAACGCCACTATAAAATAATGTACCCAACAAACTGTTGAATAGTCAAGAAATATCAATGTAAAGAAGCATGTTAGCGCCTTAGGCGCGGCTTAGTCCAGCCCCCGCTGTGTACAACCGACTGAATCACTATCAAATTAATTATTGATGAATTAATGGACATTTATTAATTTTTAAATTTACAATTAAAATAAATATGTGAATATTTGTGGCTTTTTGTGAACTTTACTGTACATAGTATTCATATATTTAATAGTTTTTTTTTATAATAGTAAATCTTTTCTTATTTTAGTTTTAAACAGTAGTAGCCTTTTTAACTTAGATTACGTCAATATTTTTTTTTTCTGTACCGTTTTGAATCGTTTTAAAAAAATCAAGATTCAAAACTAAATATCAGTCTCAATTACAGTGTGCCGTTTAATGTGTATATTGACAGCTATAGGAAGGGGTCTCTAGAATTTCGTAACAAAATTCTGTTAAGTGCAAAAACAAAAACTTACTAAAATAAAATAGTAGGAGCTAATATATATATATATATATATTTCATTATATATCTTCAATTAGTTTTCGTTATTTGGGTACGTTCATACCACAGAATTAACTGAAATGATGTATCGACATGGTGAAACTTGTTGAACAGATAGGCAGAGCTGCCTGAATAAAAAGATTTGAAAACGGTTTTCTAAAAACATTTAGCAAAAGAAACACCATCTAAGTGCCTATCGATCGTATCACAATTTGTTAATGTAAAATGCATGTTAGGATTTAATTTACTGCCGTATCGAAACTGTGACGTTGTTGACGTTATAGTCTAGGGTTGCCATGAATAAAACAGTGCATTTATTGCCTAGTATAAGACCAGGTGCAGAGCAGACTGCTATTGGTATTACTAAAGTAGCGCAACTAAGTGCGCTTTATAGCTTCAGTACTTAAAATTACAAAGTTTTATGATGGAATTTGAAGGAGAATATGGAACTATTTTAGCATTATTTTATAGATTTAGTATAGTTTTATTCGCTATTATAAAATATAATATGTAAAACTTTTACTTGATTGAAACATATTCAAATATATGCATAAGTAACTAAATTGTCCTGTCGCTGTCCACCTCTGGACGAATGCCTCCCCTACAGAGCGCCAACTATCCCGGGCTTGAGCATCGCTCATCCAGACAGCCACCTTCTTCATTTCATCAGCCCATCGTAGGGAGGGAGCTCTACGCTACATTTGCCTTCTCGCGGTCTCCTCTCGAACTCATGTCAAATCCAACAACCATTAGTCCGCCTGGATATACTCACTCGTACGCAATTATGTATTTAGTTAATATCTATTATAAATCTTAAACTCGAAACACTGTATGCTTAATAAACGTATTTAGAGTTGTCTAAAAAAATCGTAAATGTTTTCTAAAGACAATTGATTCCGCGGTCTCTACAAAAAAGTTCAGAATTCACAATCGGAGTATTGAACTCAAAAAATGCGCTCGCGCACCTCGTTATTAGCGAAACGAGAAATAAAAATAAAAGAAGTGAGAACCAGTCTACACACCTACGCGAGCAGGTCCAACCTTTATAATCTAGAATTGCTTATTTATTACTTGCTTACCTGAATACGATTCGTAACGGGTTTCAATGGACTCTATTTAAATATGTCATCAATGCCGTTATTAAAATAGTGTTCGAAAATTAACAGTTTATGATTGTAGGAATAACATCTAAAAAAAAAAAGTCATTGTAAGTTAAATTCTATTAAATTTGATTAAACGACAAAAGATATCTAAGGTTCATTTCACATATCATTCAATTTCGGATCTTATAGATAATCGATAATTTTCAGTTTTCCATTGAAAATATTGTTCTCTTGAGTGCATATTTACTTAATAACGCCTTTGGTGTTACTTCCTATCATTTAATAATCATCATTAACCCATGCTCTGTTTATGTAGTATTAAATGAAACTATTTGGAAGTCAATTACTATTTCACTGGCCCACTAGGATTACGAGTTTTTCATTTACCATAGATTATAGACTTAAACTCTTACTGAATTTAATTTTCTTCGAGCAATTACAGTTTATCGACACTACATCTAATGATAGTATTCTCTATTATCGATCATTATGTGGTTAATCAACCTCGAGTTAAATTCATCATCCACTTTTCGTTCTTGTATTGTTCTCACCACTTGAAAGCAATGAATCCGGGACACATAAAGATGTCCGAGCCTCAAGCATGCTCGGTGCGGGTAGAGGTTCTATATAGTTTTTGTCCGCCTCTTGAAGATAGTCATTGCCAATCCGATTACTAGGAGCCCGGGCATAGTCATGCATCCTCACCCTAATTGGCCATTAATAGACCAAGTTTTAAAAATTCATCAGTCCATATCTAATCGCTAAGAAATAATAAACGCTTAGGTCTTAACGGCGTGGCATCTTTTGTGCTCATTTCACAAAAAAAGAGATAATAACATACCTTAACATAGATATATAGAATATTATTATGTTATGTAGCTCATATGGTGTTGTTGGGGATAATGACGCCCCATAGCGCGTCGCGGGACCCCTAGTTATAGTTTCCATCCCGCTGAGATACAAGACTTTATATTAACCCGCCAGGACCGCAGAACAGGTGAACTGCGAATAAACTGCTGAATATTACATACTAATATTATCCGCTTATACGGGTTATGCATGTTTAAAATGGTGAATAACATTTTCAGGTAGTTGTAATACAATAATTTAACTACAAATTAGGCGTTTACAAGACAGAGAATCGGCTACTCTACAAGCAAGTAAAAAAATTGGGGATTTTCATTACAATGGAATCATTAACAGATTTAAATTTAGCAGTAGTTTTATACACAGAAGGATTTTCAAGTACATATTTTATTAAAGTAAACACATTCTGCTCGATATAGATTTTTTTGTGTGACACGTTTGCTTTTTTTCAGTGTGTCTAACGTATTTAACTTATGTCATAAATTCATTGTTGCCTGTATTTAAAAAAATGCAGCGAATTCAATTCAAAAAAATTTACTATTTTGTTTCACTCAAGAACGATTATGGTATTATTTGTGAAACAATTTCAAACGTTACAAACGTTCACGTACATAAAATAAGTATTAAATAAACTAATCTTCATATCAATGGTATGACAACACTGTATTATTAAGTGTGTGTTAGCTAAGTATTTATAAAACGAGCAAGTAATATTGACAAACTTTGTCGCAATATCTATTAACAATAATTTGCATGCGTGTCTATCAACCTGCTTGAAATCTAATCAAATGACTTTAGCTCTCCGTAACTCGGGATTTAAATTCTAGAATGATATCACTTGACAAGTTTTGGGAAAGTTTAGTGACTAATCATATTTTGCAAGTAAGTTATTTGAAATAGAAAACCACACAAAAAATACAAATTAAGTATTGAGTATAGTACAATTAAAATGAAAATACATCTAATAGTAATATCTAACAATGTTTGTCTCATTTTTCATGGCATCTAAAGTATCGAAACCTAATTTTGATTGTGCAATACCGTTGATGTAAAACCGCTTTTCTTCTCCCCAATTTAATGGGAGTCTTTATTTTTCCACATTCTTGATATTATGACTTTTCTAAGAAGCAGTAATCTACAAAACACACTAATTATAACACTCGTTGATGTGAAGAAAAGTTTAATTAAAACAAATAGTGAGTGAGTATATTTTTGAATAGGTTTTTGTATCCATTTTATTGACTTCGATTAAAAATCAATATTCTTAATACACGCTTACACAACATATAACACGTCTTTGAGATAACTGTGTTATTTTAAATTTCAACATAGACTAAAATTATAGTCATCACTTTTTTGTCTATGAACCTGTATAATACAACCTCATATACTGTTTTATGAATGTGTCGAACGTTCAAGTTGGAAATCCTCTTCCTTATAATTGAATTGAATACTTGGAAATCATAATTATTCGTTTCTTAGTGAAGTAGAAGTTTTTTTTTATATCAATCTTGACTACAAATATTCTGTGTTTATCTTCTAGTAGTTTCTAGTCTTAGGCAATAGAATCCTTTGGGTGCTAGAAACCTGTTTTAATTTAGTATACTCTATCATGGAACCAGTTGAAAGCCAATGGGAATATAGATCGCTTTGATTATTGTGACACAACTCTGTTACGTATTAGTATCCAGAGTTCCGGTCTAAGGTTCTAAGTTTTTTTGTTATATTGTTAGTA
The DNA here is from genome assembly GCA_947561695.1 of Tyria jacobaeae. Taxonomy (NCBI): domain Eukaryota; kingdom Metazoa; phylum Arthropoda; class Insecta; order Lepidoptera; family Erebidae; genus Tyria; species Tyria jacobaeae. The sequence continues at coordinate 17,305,303 of OX387212.1, forward strand.
TGGCAGTACATAGTATAGTGCACTCATAGTTTTTGTACGCGGAAATATCTTTTAGTGCATACCTATATATTATACAACAACATTGAAATGTTTGGTTTGTTTTTATGTTTTAATGCGGTAATCTTGATTGATTACCGCATTCAAACATTGATGATTTTATTATAAATAATTATTTTAGGTTATGTATAAAATAATACGCTTTATCTCGTAAAAGAGGAGTAGAAAATATTCCAATTTAGCACTTTTGTAAAAAGATTAGATTAGACTGAAGTAAGATTTAATAAAATATTTTCAAATGTTATTTTAATAGCACCTGCTAATAAACTCGAACTATAGACAACACAATGAAACTCCTTGTGACAGACGCACGAGGTGGTTCCATAGAGCTTCGATTATGCAAATATCGAGATATCAGCCAGCTAACTGGATGCACCCCGCCATTGGTACAACCCAGCGGTATATTATGTTAATGCGATATGTTACATAGCCAAGCTTGAGCTGGTTAAATACTACGCCTTGTGTACCCTGCACTATAATTACTATAAGTACATATAATACTTGAAGATTGATATTCATGTGTACACACACGCTTTCGCACCAGCATTTGTTAAAGATCTCGCATTGTTCGATCATATATGCGTTATTACATTACATTTAATTGGCTATATTACGTCGGTATTGCTGTAGATGTATATATATTCCCATTTTAGGAAGCAGAAGAAATATATACACTACTGGAAAAAATTAAGGGATCAAAAAAAAATTCAAAATTTTTGGGCAATTTTCAACAGGCCGTAACTTCGAGAGAAACTGTCGTACAGGAAATAAAAAAAAAAAGAAATTGTAGCTCCAAGTGTCTAGTTTTTGGATTAGAACTTTAACATTTTGTAACCTCCGCGGTTTTTGAGTAATCGTAGAAAAACCAGCAACAAAAAAAATCATGTTTTTTTGTTTTTTTTAGCTTAACCACTATAAGAATCGGATACTTTGTTCATTTAGCTTAATTTGTTTTTTTATACACCTTGATACGTCCACTTCTCGCCGAGATATCGGTCTTCAAATGGAAAAGGATCCTTTTGTCTTTGATTATCGATATCTCAGCAACCAATGATCGCACAGAAAGTTAAAGGTGGGTTTCAAAAACATGAATGAATTCTCCTTAACGGCTAGCCATTGCTTTTCAGAAATTTTTTTTCTTTCTTTTTGTCACATGAATTTGAAAATGCAGCAAAAAAAAAGGGCTTTTCAATATGACAACAAAAACCTTACAAAAAACCAAATTAATCCAACCAGCCGTTTTTTTATTTCACTCGATCGAATTTTTGAAACCACGACCATTTCTCCCAAAGTTACGGCCTGTTGAAAATTGCCCAAAAGTTTGGATTTTTTTTTGATCCCTTAATTTTTTCCAGTACTTTATATTTTCAGGATTTACTACATTTTTTGTGTGGTATGTGGCATACCTATATGAAAAGTCTTAATTTTTTTACTAAGCCTTTATAAACCCTTATAGCCTTTATAATACACCACATGAAAACACGTAAAAATCAGCGAAACGCACAAACTTTACGATGGAAAAGCTAAGTCTCCACAGGATCACATAAAACTCTATAGTTATGAAAGTGGGTTTCCTAGTTTGCTCTTAACAAAATTACCTTCCTGAATTACTTGTAAAATAATGTTATTTCACGTAAGCGTATAGTAGCAAAATTTAGCTTTCATAAAGCCTTGAAAACGTGTTACGGTACATCTTGTAACAGCTGCGAGTAATTTGCGGGAAACACAGGTGTGTTAGATGCTCCTACATGTAGCGCAAATTTTATTAAATCTGTAAACTATTGGAAAATAACGTTATGATTCTTTATTAATGTGTTACATACAAAAGTTACGCCTTAAACGATTTAAATTAATGTGGAACGTAGGACCTAGTGTTAGTTACAGGTTTCACGACTCTGACTCTGAACCGTAGCTTACACTCAATCGATCCGAGTAAGCAATACGCTTTTTAATACATTCTATCCTCCTTTTATTGTACAACAGCTTCTCTGGTTTAACTTCCAAACTAAATTATTAGGGAAATAGAGGATTTGTTAATATATATGAATTTATGTAATCAACTAATGATATGTATTACTAGCTGTTGTCCGCGACTTCGTCCGCGAGGTATTTAACGAAAAAGTTATTGTTCAGTTCGCAGTTTTCAATTTGGTTTTAATTGGTTGGTTGGTTTTAATTTATTTTTGTGAGTTCCTATTTCTTTTTCTAAAATAAAAGTAGCCTAAGTTACTCCTGGTTACATCAGATATCTGCCAGTGAAAGTCCCGTCAATATCGGTACAGCCATTTCAGAGATTAACCGGAACAAACAGACAGACAGACAAAAAATAAAAAAAAATCGTTTCGGTATATGTACCGTGTATACGTCCATATGCACTTAGTAAATGCACTTAGTAAAAAGCGGTTATTTTAATATTACAAACAGACACTCCAAGTTTATTTATTTGTATAGATTTTTTATTTATTTATTATTAACTCAACTGCTCACTAGACTTACAGTTGTGCCAACACGTGTAGGGGGCCATTACAACATTACAGTGTTACAAATAAAATAATAGGTATGCATTTCCTTACCTACTATTTAGGAAAAGCATACTAAAATTTATAAATATATTTCACGTAGTAAAGAATATGTCAAGTCCGGATACAGAGCAATCAGGTTGTTAGCAGTGTAACTGCCCGACTAGTGTTGGAGTATTGTGCCTTACACGTTCGTAGGAGAGAGGAGACGGCATGATAGCCGGGTATACTGGTTTAGTACCCATACCTAATAGACGACGATATAATGTATTCGCATTATCAATTTTATTATTTAGTAGTAAATAATAGTATGCCATTAGAGCACACTTGGGGCTCTCATGATCATGACTCAGGCCTCCCCCAGCCTATGTCCAGCAGTAGAGTGAGCCCACTGTTGAGTGAGTTAATTGATTGAATTATTCAAAGCGTATTTACGTAGCTATGAAAGATATATTACATATAGTCACGCCTACCCCTTACATAGTGAGTGAGATGTGAGTGTATGTAATTCACTGACAGCCAGTCCAGTCTCTATAAAACCTTATCAAAAATTCAAAGATATCCTTTGATCTAATATGATGTTAATAGCGAATCCTTTCCTATTACCCGTGATATGAGCCATCAAGAGACGTTGGAGCGGCGGCCACTGATTGGATAACTCCACCGTTACAGTGTAATGCGTGCCTGGCCGGCATACACACCGACTGATTATGCAAATATGGCCGAGTCTTTTCACACCGATATTGTCGATAAGTTCTAAAAATATGTTACACAGTAATCTGTATATTATTACTTCCGTGTGCTGTTCTTAAAACAAGGACCAGCCAAATGTTCTAATTGCATGATGCTGTGACATATCACTTTACCGACAGCTCCGTTGAAGTGATAACCCGTAAAGGGCTTCCACAGTAGACAAATGTTGATGTTCTTGCTTTTTTCATGTGTGACATCTCACCTATCACTAAAATAGGGATTTTAAGTTATCCGCATGTTTTATTGAACTCTGTGTTCGATACTACTAAATTACGTATTTTACATGCAGAATACTCAATTAAAATTTATTATACAACTGAATATAGGTACCTTCTTCTTCGTATGCTCTCTCTCCGGAACTCACCCACGAGAGCCGTAACCAGCTACTCTTCTCTGCACTATCAGGTGTTCTATGACATCCTCATAGTACGTCACATGACCAAAGTAACGGAGAATTCTAGTGTTGACTATAGTGGAGAGGCAGTTAAATATACCTGTGTGATACCAATTGCTTTATTTGTCTATTGCTTTCAATATTTCTGTAACAGAGAGTCACTAGTCACTTTATTCACTAGAGAGTGCGAAGATTAACCTTGTAAAATAAAAAAGTCAGTTACAAATATTTTGCCGTGTATTTCTTGGTATAGTAGAACAGGCCCACACCATCTCTTCCCGCGGGTGTCAGAAAAGGCGACTAAAGTGATATATAATATTTAGTCATACAGTGCCCGATTGACGGCAAATTGATCGGCAAAGTGTTTAATACACCTGTGCCTATCCCTACGGGGATACAGAATACATATGTATGTGTGGTTACAAATATAGATACTACATATTGTAATATCGTATAACCTAAGGACTGATGGATGACATAAGATAATGCGTCCCATTGATGTCCAAATAAGTCGAGTGATTATGCGTAGAGTCCATGTTGCGTTCCAACGTCCACCTGACTTGTAGCATAATTCATGTGGCGGTACATCTTTTGTTGGTGTGGTACAATATAGAAATTTTATCGGACAAATGAGTTCCATAACTTTTAAGAAGACAAGAAATATACTTATAAAATTGCAACTGCATGTATTTACAAGAAGTTATGACTTTCAGGTAACTGTGAGATGTGACGTGAAACTCCTTAATTGTATGAGCAATGTACTACATAAACTGTTGTCATTGACATTTTATAGTTTTTTAAAAAATATTACTAAAAAAAGTATATAACCTTCTTCATTACTCATATTATGATAAATTGTAATAACCTATATTTTTTATCCTTTAATTCTCCATCTGCAAATGTATTTCCATCTTTTCTCTTCAAATTACAATGGGATCAATCTCGAGTACCGAAACTGTCACCTTAAGAACCTTCCTTCTTTCTTTACTACAATCCAGTCCATCGTCAGACGGTGCTGACATAAAAATTATACTAAGGTTCAAGATATGTCTATATTAGTGTAAAAACCAAATCGTGATTGCAATTTAATCGAATTGGAAATAATAAATCCATGTGTCTACTGTTCTACATGATGAAGAACTTTGTGTTTCCAAAAGCTATGCTAAAGGTTTTAGTTATGACCTTGTATTTTGATTTCAACCCGCTTAACTCCTTCAACTTGCACCATACTGGCACATCTAGGATTCCACAGTCGACAATGGGCGGCAAACATTGAGTAATGTGTCACATGTCACTCACTGGGAACTCAACTGACGGTTAATTGTAATTCTAAACATTATTCTATTTAAAGTTCTTAACTTAAATCTTAATTATGATCAATAGTTAGTCATACTTGTGTTGTTTATAAGTAACTGAATAATTGTAATTATACTTTAAAATACAATTAACAAACAATTAAATAACTATGAAGGGACTGAAGAAGAACAAGAAATACAAGAAAACAAAATGCTAAGGCACTATTAAAAAAAAAGTCAATATGTAGCTATGTACTACGAAAGACTGATTGATTAAAAATACTATTAATAAAACAATTCTTAGAATTCTTTGAAAAGCGCATACTTAGAACGAACATGATTCGAATTTAATTCATTGATATTTTCTTCATACATCTAAGTAATATAATAATTTCATTAAGTTTGATGAATGATTAATTTTAATATTTACCAAGAAACGGCATTACCTTATTGTATTAAGTTGAATCTCTCAAAATAATATTGTATTGTTTAAGTGAAATGACAAAACAAGCTACAAAATTTTGGTATAAGTGTCACACACTGACTTTAAAAGGAAACTAGCCAAACACATCCTTGTGTGACCAATGCGAAATTCTCCGAAAATCGTTGTTAAAATGTTTTGTGGTCACAGTTACAATACGTGTTTACTTTCTTCCCACACGAGATGCCTTACGCATATAAATCTATCTTGACTTTCACAAAGCATTGCTCTTAATAACATTGAATGTTATAACAAAAGCGATTCAGTATTTCACGCGACGTTCCCACAAAGTCAAACAAAGGTCACAAAATGAGCGGGTTTATACCTAAGGATGTTCATAACATAATTAGAAAGTATTATTTTCTATAATAATACTTTCTAATTATGTAAATAAATAGAAGTATTTTCTATTTAAGAAAATAAATAGTAGTATTTTCTACAATTACATTACAGTCTGTTAAAAGTCACTGGCAAAGAGTACTGCGAGTGCAAAATATGAGCCACTGAAATAAATAACTTATTTTATAGTATACGAAAGTAAAACACTTAAGATTTAATATCTCATAAATGATTGGCCAATTTCCAAAAAAAAACTGAAAGTGTTTAGTTATTTAGGTCACGTAGAAATCTAAACAAACATCATAATATTTGTTTACCCAATACACAATACAATAAGAAAGCTTCCACGAAAAGAACTAGGCAATAAAACATTGATATTTATATCACCGGAAAAGTAACATTAACGTAATTCCTACGTATTTATTGCAGTGTATGAAATAGAACTTCAAAGTCACCCAGCGGACGCATTGCTGACTTTATGGCGCTTTTCATTATGTAATCCATCGTGTTAAGCTATTTGAAACCACAGTAATCTCTTCAGCGGATTATTTCGTTACGTTACATTAATTATTTATATCCTTACATTGATATAGTTTAGCCGGTCCTCTAGTTTCAAAATGTGTGAAGTTCATTATTATCTTGTTAACCACATATTTATTTAAAAAAAAATACATGTAGGGAATAATATTGATTTAATTTTCGAACGTATTTACGATCATTTTTGGTCATGAATAACCAGCGTATAATGAAATGTGGCATTCGATTAATGGTTACCTAAGTTGTATTAAATTTAGAAATGGTAACGTCGCGATTGACTTGGAAACCCTGAGGCACTGTAATACATGCTAAGAGCAGGATATCACGGCATTTCTCCAAGATTTTTTAACTTATATTTTCCCTTTTTACTGACAATGTTATTGTTAATTACCTGTGCCTCGTTCTACGTGGACCCTACATTTTTCACGGATAGAAAGTAGACTAAAATTTATATCGGTGCCATATTTAGTCAGATTCGTTCAGACGTTCTGGGTGATGGAGTAAAAGACATCCATCTAATCTTTCGCATTTATAATAGTAGTAATATAAGATATAGTAAGATAAAATTAAAATAGAATTTAACCCTCTGTGCAAACACTAGTTTCAATAAGGAAATATCAGAACTCTACACATTATGTATGTAGAAAACCAAGTCATATCTGCACGGTAAAAGTGAACTGAGTACAAGCATGCATTATGCAAGGGACGAGAGTCGCAAGCGCAGCTAGGCCGTATAATTACGACGTCGAATATATTACGAGACCAGTTTAAATGCATCTTGTTAATGTATTATGTGCTATAAATAAACACAAAGTCTCTTGACAAATTGTATGACAGAGTTCATAGATTTCAAGACTAGTGCTGTCACTATTTATCTTTATAATAAAGATTGAGACAACGACATACTTCAATAAAGAACATTTTAATATCAGTAAAATCAGGGCTCTGGGTCAAAGATTTTTTTGCACTATAGGAGGACTGACGAACGGACGGGTCACGTGATGGTAAGTGACAACCGCCGTCCATGAACACCTGCAACTCAAGACTCGCAAGGGCGCTGCCCGCGTTTGGAGGTGATAAGGGATTGGTGGGAGGGGAAAAAGAGAGAAGGGATGAGAAGATGGGAAAGAGGAGAGCAGGAGTTTTTTGTTTTGGCAGTGGAGTTCCAAAAGCCCACTTTACGGTAAGCTAATTACCATAATTTAGCCTATTGACGTCACTCGAGCACTGTGTGTCTGTATATACATAAATACTGTCTGATAAATAACAATCCAATCCCTTTAGTTCCTTTTACGACAGCCACGGAGAGGGACTCTATTCTACTCCAACGAGCTTCTCACTCAACGTAGGTTCTTATGTACATATGTATGTATGTGTTTAAAATAATGATCGTTATAATAAATGTCTTCGTGCAACATCTAACCATATGAAAGTGTGTTTTATGAAAATATTTATTTAAATTTTATTTTATCTGCTTACGCTGTATTATAAAGATATATAATAGAATAGGTGCATATTACATAAATAATTTTACTCCGTAAATGGTCCGTAGAAAACGAAATCAAAAAATAAATTCGAAAGTAGGTTTTAATAAAAGATAAAATTTACATATCAAATGGTACTCGTTGGTGATAAAATTAAATGCAGTTACTTTGCGCAGAGGTACGATTTATTCATTGCTTCAGTCTTTCTAAATGCGAATAAACATCAAACTTATCATCAAAGTATTAATAACGTAGCTTATTAATTCAATTATCGTTTTATATAAATCTCTTGTCAAATAAATATTTACAGTATGGAAATTATTGACTGACTTACTGAGAAATTAATAATTAAAATTTATTTAGTATCTTATTTCGACCATTACTAAGTGTTTGAATTCCTTAATAAAGTGCATTTGACTTTATTTAAACATTAGATGTATATATTTACCATTAACATTTTTTTTAATATTGATGATATAGACTACAATTGCAGAGGAAACAAAGTCAGTATAATAAAAAAAAAAAATTGTGGCGTTCGAAATGGAAATACGATTCAACATTAAATATTAATGATTTCATTTCAATATCAAATAAATTCTAATATACATATATAATCTAGGTGAGTCTCAGTGTAGGCGAAATAGCCGTGAGAGCAAACTTGGCGACGCAAAATATTTATCATAACGTGTTTTAAACCTAACCTGGTACCTAAATGATATGGTATATGTGTGTGGTTTATTCTTAAGTAAATAACTCAATCGTTTACACTTTCCAATTCGATGTGTTTAGTTTATCTATTACATGTTTATTAGAAGAATCATACTTACACATATTAACCAGTCTAACTAGATATATGTAACAATTCCGTTTTCTTATTAAAGTTGTTAAAACCGTTAACGTGAGGGGTCAATCTTAAATTGACTTCGCTTTATGTGTGGTCCAAATCTTTCATAAATCTTAAGCCGTTATATTGGTTTTGGTAAATTTAGTTGTAAGTAATAAAATTGTAGATGTCCTTGTTAATTTATGGAGGGATCGAATTACTTTATTGTAAAAACGTTTTTGACCGTTTTTGGGTTATTCGGTCGTCGGTATGAGTAATACTGTTTTCAACACTTATAAGCTTCATTATAATAGAATATGCATATATATGGCATGGCATTTAAAGAATCTAGAAACGGCTCCCTAAGAGGATACTGGATTAACGGTAAATATTTTGAAATCTATTCCTTTTTCGAAATATTTTGATTCCAAAGTGCATGTTTCAAGACTTGAAAATTTGCCGTATTCATATTTCTTGTCGCTGAATTCCACGTTCTAAATTGAAACAATAAACTTCGAGTAACTCGTAATTCCATATTCCAATTTCAAATGTCTTTGTTTGAATTAGGAATGTGGTTGATTCAAAACGGTCCTCTTAGATTACGTCATTTGACTGTAGGCACTGCAAATGAACAGGTGAACTTAGTGCACAGGTTTTTCTATAAATACCGCCGATTCCTTTCACTGTCGCCCACGTTGTTTGGCCGGCGCCTAGCGTTGTGGGTGCGACAATCCCCGACGATATGCAACGAATGTCGAATCCTAGATAAAGTCTAGTCGTAATTAAAGCGGACAACGATTGTGATTTATAGTTAGGTGCGTTCGGATTTCGTGATGATATATCTTGGGAATTTTAGTATTAATACATGTTTTTGGGGCGTCAATGTTGTCGATGAATAAAATGATTACTTGCTATCTACTTTGATACCAAACCAGAAGTTAATAAATAAAATACGGTTAATGAATTTGATTTTCATATCATGTGAGAAGAGCGAACGGAGTCATGACTTTGAATATGAAACCATCTCACTACGAAGTGCCCGGATAGGGAAGCCCCGCCACCCTTTATTGGTTCGTGGTTAGGTCCTTAAAAGTTACCAGTTAAAAAATAAGAAGTAGTCGGAGTAGTGTTAGTAGAAATAAATTACAGACGTTACTTCATAAGCATTTATTCCAGTTCTATTAAGAAAAAAATATTTCTTGTCACGTTGCTGCTCCGCGTCCAAAACCAAAATGGACCTATAATAATTCAGTTTTTTTATTCAGGACTTATACCGTTACTTTCCTTAGTAATAAAAAGCTTCAAACAAAAGTGTTTTTTTTTAAACAAAATGCAATGAAGCATGATTTTTAATGTTAGAATGTGGTCAGGAGATTTAGAACGACGCGAGGCCGCAATTACTACATCGATAACGGTAAAACAACAGAACATCTATATGCAAAACATATCATAACTGTCCAAGAAAGAAAAACGCATAAAATATTACATCACTATAAAACTCAAAAATATTATTACTTGTATTTCAAGATACGAGATAAGATACTGGCAATAAATCATATTTTTAACCGACTTAAAAAAGTACGGGTTCTATTTAATTACTGTTTTGCACATGTTTTATTGCTATAACTTCACCTTTTATGAACAGGGTTATACTGAGAAACAACTACAGACTGTTAAAACTTATCAGTGGGAAATACCACCTTACCATTCCACTTATAAGGTGAGTGAGAGAGAAGATTAAGGAATTATGAATAAATGGTTACGCAGTATCATCAACATTTAATTTAAACATTTCAATTTTAAAAGCAGTTAGTTAAATACAGCTCATTACAAGTGATCTCGATAGGCTCATTATACTGTTATATATACTTTTAAACAACTTTGTTGCAAATAAAATCATAAAATAGCAACTAAGCTTTTTAACTCTTTGCAGTTATCTAAGACTATAATCATTGATGAACTTCAATGGCGGTGTTTTTTTTTTTTTTTTTTTTTTATACTATAGGGGGACAGACGAACAGACGGGTCACCTGATGGTAAGTGACACCGTCGTCCATGGACACTTGCAACTCGAGAGTCGCAAGTGCGCTGCCCGCCTTTGAGGGTGATGAGGGATGGGGGATGCAGGGAGCGGAAAGAAGAGAGGAGGGATGAGGAGATGGAAAAAAAGAAGAAAGGAGACGAGGGGAGAGAAAAAGGGGGGAGGGGGAATTGGGCCTCCGGAGACCTCACTCATTTCGGGGAAATGCAACGCAAGCGTTACTTCACAACCGGTTTTCTGTGAGGCCGTGGTATCGCACCGGTCGAGCCGGCCCATTCGTGCCTAAGCATGGCTCTACCACTGTACACTTATTTGTTCGTTGCCAATCCTAACTCCAGTAGGAGTCAGAGTTTCCCAACCCTATCTGGATTGGAAACCTCTGAACACTCGAGACTCTAGAAGGATTTCTAACTACGATGTTCTTTTAATTACGATGTTGTTTATAATAAGTACGTAAGGTTTAACGATTATTACACACCTACATATTTATATAAAGTTTTAATTGAACTGTAACCGCATAACCACTTTTTCTGAGTAGAATATTGCGAACAAACTTTCAAATTACACGCAAATTAAATTATGTAAAATAATCATCATCAGCATCAGCCTATCGCCGCCCATTCCTGGACGAAGGCCTCCCTCAAGGAGCGCCAACAATCCCGGTCTTGGGCAGTCCGCATCCACCCGCTGCTAACCACTTTCCTTCAGTCGTCTATCCTTCGTGCCGCACTGCGCCCTACACTACGTTTGCCTAATCTCCACTCCAACACATGTCGGCTCCAGCGAACATCAGTCCGCCTGGAGACATTACCAGCACACATACACTTCAGCGTACTTATTCTCTGTCCCATATCACGAAAGTCTTTTTTACTTATTTATTTAATTAATTTCTTTCTTACTGAGCTGACTCTTATCGGTATAAAACGTCTTATTATGAGGCTTACGCTATCAATCCACAATTATAAGGTATTTTAAATAAAGTTGTACAGATTAAGATAAACATTTTGACTTCAGGACAAGATTTATACGACATCATATAATTTTACAACGTTTGAATATTTTATAATGTAGCTGTGTATATTTTGGGAACTTATTAAAACTTTCACGGGACGGGTGCTCTAGTACCGATAATGATAAATAATAATATAATTAAAAACAATTTTAAAATGCTGCAGATTCAATTCTAGGGAAAGTCACCGCTGACAAAAAACATAAGCAATTCTTCAAAATGTGGGTATTTAATACACCTCTGCTTGCCTCTTCAGTGATACAGGCGTTGTATGTAACTTCGCAGGTATCACTTGATGTTTTGGAGACCCCACTGAATGGAAGTAATTAAGTTAAATATATACATGGAATACTGTTCTCATCTCGAGGTGGGTGGGGTGCACCCCTTTACCAGCTTCTCCCTCTTGAACGCATTCAACGGAGAGCGCTGATATCATCGATTGCCAAAATATTTCTGATCGGCTTGACACCTTGGCGTTGCGTATAGATGCAGCTTCCCTCTGCATTCTCTATGGCTTGTTTCATGGGGAGTGTTGAGAGAATTGTTCGAACTGATGCCGGCCGCAGGTTTCCGCCATCGTTCTACGCGACAAAATATCCATCCCCATCATCTGGATGATTGGAACTCACCCACTGTGCGTCCTCAGCAAGCTTTTTACCTCGCACAACCAGCCTGTTGAACAAATTGTCGCCTGCCGTATTTCCGGACCGATACGACAAACACTTTACTTCACTTCAAACCTTAAAAAAATAGCGTACTCCTACCTAAAAGGTCGGCAACGCACTTGTCACTCTTGAGTTGCAGGTGTCCATGGGCGGCGGTAGACACTTACCATCAGATGACCCGTCTGCTCGTTTGCCCCCGCTATCGCATAAAAAAAATGTAAAACTACACAACATTACTGAGTTAGTAAGGACCCGAATAATGGGGTATTATTCGGGTCTTTATAAAGGTATAGAACCGTATTCCAATCTATTTACAAAATGTTGTTATATCTTACACCAAGCTCCATGTTTGTAATTATATTGAATAATCTTGTTATAATAACTAATAACACATATTAATTATTATTTGAAATAGTGTTTAGATTTCTTATTTTCGGACATGCTCCAGTTTCTTTCACAAAAAATTTAGTCTAACAGAAATATCATATCTATCTTTCTTGATATTGTGCGCCATAACTCATTTATGTTACATTAAACGAACTGAGACATTTAAATATATCTATATAAATTGCATCTTAAATCATGTGGTTCACTGCAGAGTAAAATAGGGCTACTCTTCCCTTTAGTGGCGTAAAGGCGACACAGGGATCAGACAGCACATGTATATACTGTGTCCCATTTACGCCACTAAAGTTGCCCCCTGTTATTTTAGTGGCCTGTCTTAACAAGGATACAGATGTGACCGTTTGTGTGTGTGTGTAAATTGCATTTACGATATACTTTACTTGAATGCAATGTAAATTTGTGATTTTATCAGTAGGTAGGTCACGGATCTCGCCCACGCTGACCTGGCAGTCTCAAATATTCATAAAACGCATATTGTTGACCCTCACTCTAATATACAAAGAACAGATATACATTAGCGTCGAAAGAAAATTTAAATAACAACTTAACGCTACCAAAGCCAAATACTAAGAAAAAAATGTTATAATATATATAGACTGTATGTATTTTAATATATATTGTTTATGGTACACAAAAAAAATAACAATTTATGCACAGGAAGGACAAGTAGTATGTACAAAGGCGGACCTAACCCACAATCGAGTTTTCTGCCAGCAAGCCTTGACTTAGAGGTGACGACAGTGCTCATATAATATTTATACGTAATACTGTAAAAGCCACTTTTAGACAATATTTAACTGAATGAGCACGGCAATCGGGAGTTTAGATTTAGATTTAGATTAGAGTTTTAATTACCGGTAGTGCAAACATGGTATGTTGTTGTCATGGTATTGTCTTTTTGTGTAAAAGTTTACATTTGTAATAACAGACATACCTACGGCGACAGGCTTGCCCCCTATTACGTAAGTAGGACTAAATAATGTTTTGCAAAATGTGGTCGATTAAGAGACCTCTGACTACCCCTTTGGGATATAGGCGTGTGTGTATGTATGAATGTATATACAGAAAAAACCAAAAAAGCTTTTTAGGGTTCAAAGGGTAAAAACGAGATTCTATTACTAAGACTCCGCTGTCCATTTGTCCGTCTGTCACCAGCTGTATCTCATGAACCGTGATAGTTAGACAGATGAGGTATTTCTGTTGCCGCTATAAAAACAAATACTAAAAAACGGAATAAAATAAATATTTAAGATAACGACAACAGGTAGACGCTTGAAATATTCAAAGAATATTTAGTTTCATATATATTCACTTTAAAATGAATAATTAAAATAAAACAAATATTTGAGGGGGACTCCCACACCACAGACATGTTTTTTTTTTTGCTGTTTTTATAGTTAATGGTACGGAACCCTTCGAGTCCGACTCGCACTTGGCCGGTTTTTTTAGTACTTCAGTACAAGCTTTGCTAAATTATACATGTATATACTATAAATACATACATAGATGAAATTGGCGCATAATTATATAGATTATAGTCTGGAATAGCATATAGGCTACTCTTTATCCTGGAAAAATTTACAGTTCCAAATTTCCGCTGCTTAAAGTAGCGGGAAACAGCTATTAAGTTATAAATTATTTATATCTGAATCTTTAACTTTTCACTTAGGCCTGAATCGTGTGTTGCTAGCTATTTACCTAGCTAAATATATTTTCAGAAAAATTCTTCCAAACAGGATTATCTATACAATTTTAAAAATTGCCGACATAGCAGCCTACTTACACCACACACGTACATATTTTCAATACAATCCAACTGCCTTCCTTTATATGGCACTGGTAATATAAGCCACAATAACACAAAATCGTGAGGTATGGAATCTCGAAATGGTATGATGTAATGGAAAAACATAACGTAATAGGTTTATATCTCAAAAGCCTTTTAACAAATGTGGAATAACAAAAGAACTAGGTTTAAAACTAGTACTTTTGTTTATTTGCGTTTCTTTAAATTCACGTTATTTACGTAAAAAAGGTTATTTTGACACACATTTTTAGATTCATTCACAAAGTCATTTTTTTTTCTTTTTATGTTAATGAGTCAAATTATGGACACACATAAAATATATCCCTTTTTAAATATAACAATATTATCCCTTCATTATTAGGGTCAAAACTTAATACATGTTGCAAATGCTTCTGTTTTACCCTCATCACTTGCTCTCGGAAAGTAATGGAACCTAAACTCGGTTCACTTTCTAGCTCTAACCGTAAAGTTTGATTACCTCAAATGGCAGGTCAGCTACGCTAATGTCTGTTTGGTGAAATGAAACCAAGATGGCTACCAAATGACGATTGCAAGCGATTAGCATCATGTTCTAACCGTACCTTTAAACGCAATATTGCTTACTGGCCTAAAATAATCTTATGAAAATTTGCATTTCGAACATCTTTAACCACACATAAAACTTACACAAAACATACTTTAAGATTAACATGTTACAAAACCATGTTGTGATCTATGAACTCGATACTGTAATAATATACTAGACTTTAGCATACAACTTAATTTAGATCCTAATCACCCCTCAGTGCAAAAGTATGCATGGAACGTGAGGGCAGCGAGATAAACGCATATGATGCAGCTTATTACCTAATTCTACAAGACGTACGTGTTGGAATGAAGTTGCATGGTGGCAAAATGTCTATCGGCGGCCAGTATCAGCGTCTAATAAGAGCCGATTTATAGCCATGCTTTGAAGATACAGCCTATTAAATGCAACACTAAATAGACATAGAATAGGATATGTTCAGAGAAATCGCGTGATTTTTCGAATAAATATAACACTTTCCTATTTAGATAAATGAGCCAAGAATAAATAAATTTTAGGTAAATAAATGCATATGTATTAAACACAAAAAAAAAACGAATTGAAGTTGTCGTTATGATTTATTGTAACGGTCATCGAGTTTACGTAATTTATGCTACATTACCAAAAGCAAAAACATGCATTTCACAATGTAAAATTCACGGGTGAATACAAAAACTTTTCATATTTCTTACATTCCTTAGAAAAAGTTAAGATTAAAACCGATGAAAAAGTAGGACACTGTTAAACAATCTGTGTAGGTCAGTAGGTAGGCATGCCTATTATAGTACCCCAACATTTGCCTATTGTATTTTTACCCATTGTTGTATGTTTACATTGATATCTAGGTGGTTTCAGCTTCAAATTCTTGTTCCTTACATTGTTAGCTGATTGAGTAAAAATTTCTTGCATACCGTAATTATGAAAACTTGCAAATAAGCAAAGGTACACATTAATATGGTCTGATGGATTAAACATGCATGCATGAGCAGCTTACTCAAAATATCTCACAAAATCTTTTTTAACATACTAATAAGTGTGTAATCTTCGTATATTGATACTCAGATTAAACACAATACAAATTA
Organism: Tyria jacobaeae; assembly: GCA_947561695.1. Taxonomy (NCBI): domain Eukaryota; kingdom Metazoa; phylum Arthropoda; class Insecta; order Lepidoptera; family Erebidae; genus Tyria; species Tyria jacobaeae. Next base: position 17,321,559 of record OX387212.1, read on the forward strand.
ATACTTAATTACTTACATAATTACCATGTATGTCTTAAATACGTATTTTTACCTTTTTGCAAATTCCTTTCGTATCTTTGCGATCTAATCTTTGATCGAGCGTGAAGTACTGCGTGCGGCGTTTGCGCAAGCGCGTCTCAGTGGCGCCGTCTCCCGGACTACAGCGTGATCTATTGGCGCCGGCACACCGCCCGCCTCATTATACTCTTATCGCTTCAATGCAAATCCGACAACATTTTAATCTTAGAAAAGTCCGTTTTCGTGTAAATACTCCGCTTATTTTAAAGGCTCGATCGGCGCGTGGGCACAAGGATTGTGAAATTCTGTACGCTTTTTCCTTTGCGCGTGGGCCGCTAATTATACGTAGGAATATAAATTTATGTTGGATAATATCGTCGAAATTAATGGTGTACTGTTTGTGAGCTGTAACATTTGATAAGAAGACAAATACGTTTCTTCGAGTAGACATCGTTGGTTAAGTCCAACTCATCTAAGTCACTAAGAACATTAATCTTTTAACTTAATGCTGTTAGATGTAATCCTTTGTTAATTACCTTTTATTTTATTTCCAGGTAAGTACCACAGTCCGGAATGTCGTAATAACAAGAAACCAGTGAAGTCTGTTTAAGGAAGTAAGCTCTTTTCATTTTATTATAATTTGTTTCTGGACCGCTTTGAATAGATCTATGAGAGCTGTGCCTCTCTAATTAAAAAGTGGTAGGACCCTAAGCATACCATAAATAGCGGGCTCGCCTAGTTGAACAGGCGTCCAAATCTGCAAGGGTAGACCTAAGATCCCAGCAATAAGACCCGAATAACGCTTCTCAAATAGTTCAATCGTTTACCGTTTTAAATGAAAAACGTTGTAACAAACTACTTTTCTTTAGTATACTTGCGGTCAAACTTCAATCAACAACGAGTTACATTTGAATCTTCTATTTGACGTTTAATAGTGTTCGAGAATATGAATTTTGTTGCCAATGCTTAGGATTACATCTCGATCTTTTGCATTGTATATTCGTGTTTGTCGTTCTTTGATATGTTACGGGAATGTCATTTGTGACATTCTTAACGTTCCGTAGGTCCCTACTATATTACGTACGTATACATTTAGACTACTTCGAGACTGAATTTTGAACACTTTTCAATTAGGAGAATTAGCCTCCTGATTTCCACACAAAAAAAAAAAAATATGTTCAATAAATTATTTTGTTTATAATTGTTTTTATACTGTGGAAAAAGACACTTATCAATATTTGTATATAACCTCATTTTCTATCTTAAAGGATATATTCACATTTGGATTTCCTTAACTAACATCGTTTCATTTTAGTTTATTTTTCCTTCATGTTCAGTTAAAATATAATATACATTCTTCGGTATACATAATTTGGTGACTATCTCGAATCTTCAGTTAGCCGACATGAAATTAAATAAATAATAGCACAGTAGAACTGTACACTCATGACACAATACGATCTTGTACAAAATACGATTCAATAATTCAGACATAGGTAAGGGTGGTACTACGAAACCATAAAAGCAATTCTAAAACTCGCTGTTGACTCGTAAAGTCGAAATGAAACGAGGAAAACCGTTTACATGCCGTTCCGGGAACTGTACATGCGATTTGAATGGTTAAATTAAAGAAAACGCGCTTTGTGTGAGTAACACAGCAAAAATGAAGCGTTTGTAAAGTTCCGATGGAATTATGAGACTACACGGAGTGGAAAATGTTCGTTTTGTATAAGTATATTCCATAATTTTTAAATAATAGCATGCGCCCGCGACACCCGCTTTGTTTGTCGCAAAAGGTAGTCTTTGTCCTTTCCCACGATTCGAAGTATCCAAATACCAAATTTAACCAATTTCGGTTCAACAGATAGATAGAAATTTTGCGGATTTATAATATTCGTGTATATTAATTGCCAGAGCCTGCTTCGCCAACCTATACACCTGAAACTTTAATGTATTTGTTTGTGCTTTGCTAGACTATGATCTATCTCTGGCTCTGCCAATCGTCATCCAAATCCGTTCAGTCGTTCTAGCGTGATTCAATAAAAATGTCTATCCAATCTTTCTCATTTATTTGTTATAAGATTATCCAAGAAGTAATCAATGCCTTAATTGTGGCTGATTAAAGATTTCCTTAGTCTCATATGTCTGTTTTCTTTTTTTTTTATGAAAAAAGTCTAGCACTTAGCATTAATTCCTGTATCAAATAACGCAAACAAAGCACAACCAGACTCAATTTAGAACAGAATAACAATTTAAGGTTTACACAAAGTGTTGTCCCGTATGGAGATCCAACATACAATGCTCGGGCATCAGCGTAGTGGCTATGTGATCAGTCTTTACATGTTTTCTATATATGTAAATATAATATATCTATTATTATTTCATATCAACTTCACTTCAGATAAAGTTCGTTTTGATTCGTATTCATTTTCGTTTTGTTTTAAAGAGATACGAGTATAATACAAACTTATGTCTTACAAATATTAATTTGCACCTTCCAAGCTTGAATATTGTAAAGATGAATATTAAATTCATAATATCGATAAAATCCTTCCCTCATTTCGGACAATAACCGTACTCAGTGTGGCAATTTAAAATTCGTGGGAAAGGCACTTATAATATTCTTATTACATATTGTTAACTCAAAAGCCATGACCTTAAAAGTATTACACATAATAGTCATAACAAAGCGTAGGTGTTCTTTAGTAATGCAAAAACAGCATCGCCCGATAGCAAATTCATTACATGCTAGCCGTTCAACGTACTTCACTTGCATTTATGGTTACAGCTTCGCTTATTAGGGTCACAGCGTGATGTTTTTTAGTCTATTTTATTTTTCAAAAAATAATTTATACAATACAAAAATAATAATTCAAATCTGGCTCACAGTTCCGCAGTTAAGCGCGTCTAACAAACAAACATTTTTTTTAAAATTTAAATGTTTTTTATTAGTATATATTTATTGTGTATGCATTTAAAGCATCTTCATCATCATCATCAGCCTATCGAAGTCCACTGCTGGAAATAGGCCTCTCCCATTGCACGCGACTTCGATCTATTTTCGGCTTCTCGCATCCAGCTCCTGCCAGCCATCTTGCGCAAATCGTCACTCCACCTGGAATGTGGGCGTCCTAAGCTACGTTTGCCGAGACGCGTTCTCCACTCGAACTCGTTTTCCCCAACGAGCATCTTAAATATATAATGTTATAAATATTAAAGTGAGTTCGTTTATTTCTTTGTTTTTTACGCTTCCGTGTCTCAGTAACTCAATTAATCACGACCGTAAATATTTTGCATACGTGTAAAGAGAAGTATAGTATAGGGTTTGATTCCTACCCAGGACAAATAATTTTGTCAAGTAAAATCACCACAAATCAGTTATCTGTGCGGGTGTAATTTATCTATATGTGTATGTATTTAAAAATATATAAGTATTATATGTTTATCAGCAGTCAGGTTGCCATAGTACAAGCTCTGCTTAGTTTGGGATCAGACGGCTGTGTGTGATATGTCTGAAGTTTTTATTAATATTATTATCATACAAGCACAGCGAGAATGCAAATTGTGTACAAAGACGTTGCTGTTAAAACGCATCCGATAAGAAGATAGTTTATTACTAGCCGTCGTTAGTTCAATGGATTTGAACAAGAAAGGTCAAATTGCCTCTTGAAGATCATAGAAAGCAAGTTTACAAATGCTCAAGTTAAATTTTGCAGACTGTTCTCAGAAATCCTAATAGTCCTTGTGCGTGGGAGTCGTGTGGGTACTAACGCTTTGTATTTTAAATATTTACGATGTTTTTACGCTTGTCAGATTAACTTTCTTGGAAAATATGCCATAGCTAATATAAATATATTTTTTTGTACTTGTGAAGTTGCTGAGTATATTACTTCTGAAGGTCAAGGTACCTATATAGATTATATAGATTTTATAAATTATTTACTAAAAACTAACTATGCGAGTAGTCTACAATTATATTAATAGTTTAAAGTGTTTGAATACGCTACTCAAAATATTTCATTCGTTTTGCTTAAGGTCTTTCTTATTCGTTGTTTTTTTAAAACAAATATGATGTATGGTTGTCTACATAATTTAACACTGATGTAATTTTCACACTACTAAATGTTTTATCCCTTAAGGCGATTTTCATTTATTTGAAACACTAAATACCTTGCTTTGGTTCTGTTAATAGTATACAAAAGCATTGAATATACATTTACCTGTAGATTGACTTGTTATTCTTGACCAGAATTTATCATGTTACCTACGATTATCCCTTGATATTTTAAGTGGAGGATCATTATGAAATAACTCGTATTTGTAGAACTGATATACGTAAAATACGTACTTCACCTGTTCATGACTTAATTGAAATTAAATACTGGTTTTTAAAATAAAACTGAGTTTTATTACTTAGATTATTAGACTGAGAAAGTCAATCTTCGACACTTACAATTACGATAAATATATAAAACAAGACTACAAGACTGCCTACCTTCCGCTCGATTGTCTCGTAATGTTACCATTAAACAGACAATTTAGTTACATGTCGATATCCATTGAGCTGTCTACGCTCTATGGCATATCAAACAAACATCATATATACAAACATACATACATACACTAGAAAAACAAATCCACCTCTCACAAAGCTCCACGCCATTTCCACGGAAATTTTCACAAGCCCTATGTCATATATATATGTCTAAAATTACAAGGTTTGAAGTTTGTAGATTGTTATAATGGCAGCGTGTTAAGACTATTACAACAAATAGAAAAAAAGAAAATAAGAAAGAAATATACTTAAAAATTTATTACCAAGAAATACATATCCTCAGATAGGCACATTTTTTATATAAATCAGCGTCCATTTCATTCTCCCGCCTCTATCTAAATGCACCTTCATTTCACTGAAATGTTATAATTCTTTTCAATCTAAGCTCGATAAACAACAAATATCTTGTATCCTGCTCACCATAGGTACGATAGAAAGAGAAGTGTTTATTTTAAAGGCCGCATTAAAAGCAATCCCCATGGAACATCAACAAGAGCGCGTAAACAGGGGAGGGACTATTCTTTCTCTCTGTGTAAATTATGCAGGGTACCCCGACCGCTTGTTTGAACGACGATTTCATCAGCTGACTTACTCGTTTTGTATTCTGTCAAAAATATTTTAAATATTAAGCAGTGTTTGATATTTGATTTTAATATGGATAATTAATTATAAAATTGTTTGTATTTATCATGCCCAGTTTTGTTAGGCTTTGTCTTAAGATTGCACAAATCATCTATACGCGTAACTCTAAAACAAATAAATATAACATTCCGCGTGGTTCTTAATGTAGTAAAATAGTGTCACCCATCCAACTACGAACGGCAACTAACAGATCGGACTGTTAACTATCCGACAATATGTATACAGTCATACAGGGTGTCCTGATGTATGTATGTCACATTATTATTCTCTTGGGAGCTGATCAGAAAAGCTGGCTGAAAATCATAACGTGTTTTATTCTATACTTTTTACTTTTGGTACACCATAGTGTCTTCTGTTTTATTATAGTCTATGAAAATATATGGCCAAGAAATAGTATCTTATCTCTGCTTTTCCGCCAAATGATAAATTTTGTCTCCTTTTAAATAAATTTTTGTGTACGTTTTAATCATTCACACGGTATGTAAACTTAGCAACGGTTATTTCTCCTAAAAGATAATGTTAAAAGATATCGATGTATATAATATGTGTGTATAAGATATTAGATGTTGCGAACAAAAATAAATATTGACTCTATTGATAGAGTACAGTTATTTACATATTACAGTTATAGGAATGTTGGTACCATGTTACGAGTATACGTCACCATCTCAACTAATTTAATAAAGCTTAAGGTTTTTTTTTAAATTCGCTTAACTTTTTAAAAGTCCGATTTTAATGATTGATTTTTGTACTGGATAGACTATTAATTGACGAATAATATAGACCTTTAGGAGCGGAGCAGTGACCATAAACGCATAAACAAGCTAATTTTTCCGAAATATTTTCTATTTTGCACACGTACCAAATTTTTATTTTTAAAGCCGTATATACTCATTTTTACCAGTAACGAAAGTTATCGGAAAAGATATTTTAAAAATGGTGTTGAAGTTTGTCAACAAATTAAAAACAGTCTTAATTCTACTAATTATTGTTGTTATGTTTATTTTATTCATAATTGCCTGATATCGATTATCAACTAGTTTTTGAATAGCAGTAAATTGATCGTCAAGTGTAAAATGTTGTGTATATATCACTAATTATTATTTCCTTTTGCTAATAACATCAAACTTGATATGTACAGTAATTTAGAATTAGTATCTAATATAAAATTAATTTTGTACAGCAATATATATTTTATACTTTCATCGATGCGGCCTAAATGATAACTTAATTTGTTCATAAAGCAATCATATTTCGACAATATTTACATAGTTACAAGTAAATTTAAAATATTGTCAGAACTTTTACTGCCATTTTGTTTGATAACTTGTTGCCGTCTTGTATTTAGTAAAATAATCCCGTCGGTGTAGAAATCTTGTGACACACGACAACAGAAGAAAAATGTGACAAGTAGTTTTAGAAGTCCTCTCTTGGTGTTAACCTAACACTACCCGAAGAATTCTAAAGAGACTGAAACTTGTGAAAATCTGAAGGTGCAAGGTCAGGGGCATTAGGTTTCTTTCAGTCAGCTCGTGTGGCACCCAAACATCGAATGTTTTTGTATAGCCATACTTTTTCAAATGGGTCAAAACAGTTTTGAAGTTAATCGTCAGTCCCTCAGTTGCTCCACTGCGACCAGAGCGAGCCACGATCTTTAAAATCAAAATTACCGGGCTGCGAACGCTTGAACGCAATTTTGTGCTAATCTTAGACACTGCATTAGGTATATAAACATTAGATATTTTTTTTTTAAAACTACAGAATGAAAGAAAAAATTCTTCGTTACTCACTCATTTTTGGCACAGAAAAACAATTGAATAATGGAAACGGGAAAGTGTCTTTCTATATGCTTACAAACTACGAAAAACCTGTTATTATGAAGAAATATATTTCAATGACAGATACAGTAGCTTAACTCTGCATATGTTAAATACATAATAGTTAGAGTTTAAGTAAGCCCTGCCCTGCTGCTGCTGCCATATCTTCCCGTTGGTACCTTAAAAGGCGACTAAGGATTGGACTGTTATCTAACAGACAGTTTATATACAGTCCCCGGTTGACGGCCATTGGCTTGCCCCCTTATATGGTTGGTGTATGTTATTCGAGTTTCATAACGCGTATAGCCAGCTAGCTATAAGCAGTAGTCTCAACGATCGTTCGTGACTCAACACTCGTGCACAATCAACATAATAATTTATAATAACAAAGCGAACTGAATGTTGCGATTTAATTAAAATAAAGACGTAGACAAACATAACTCACCATGATGTCAATGTGACCGAGTTCATTTAGACAGAATTTCACATTTAAAATCTTATTACTGAGTCTGCTACCAAGAAGATCTATACACCGTCTCATTCCCTCGCATCTCAGTCGCTCGAATTATGCCAGGGGAGAAGACGAACGCTTTGTGAATTATCCTTTCAGCGAATAAATTATTTAACCAAATAAATTGGTGTTTCTAATAACGCTAAACATCTATTATGTTTTATGAAGTGTGAATCTGCGAGATTGGAAATTTTGTTGAAGTGTCATTCCAGTTTGATTCTTCTTCCAATTTAATTTTATTTAGAAAAGAAAGGTTTAGAGATCGCTTTAACCTTTTTCGTCTCTTACTTCCAAGTACTCGCCAGTTTTTAAACTAGCGTTTGCTGGAATAACAAGAATTGGGTGAAAATTTATTGAAGACAATATTCATGCAAAAAGTAGAGATACGTAAAAACTTTATTCGTGCCATGTCACCTCTTTCTGAGTTGATGAAAAAATAGTAGATGAAATACGAAACTAGCACCTGACTATTAAGACCCTCTCATTATATCTTGTATACCCAATGAACTTCTTATCTTTTACACTAAACTTTGAGTATAAATTCCTGTAACACACCAAGTGAAGTATTTTTGTCTATGATACAGAATAAATAATAATATAACAATTATAATAAAAAAAACAGCCTTAATTATAGTAATTGAATATGTTTATTTTGTTCATCATTGCCTGTTATCTAATAATCAACTAGTTTTTGAAGCGCAATAAATTGATGTTCAAGTGTAAAATATTGTATATATATCACTAATTATTATTTTATATATCATTATTTATTCTTCCCCTGACGTAATAAATTATGCATACATATGTATAAAAGCGGATTTTAAGAAGCTTCACTTAACTAGTAAAATTGTCGTTAGTTATTACTTCAGAAAACTCCAAACTCAAAACGACTAGGTACTCGTCCTTAAAAAAGTCAAGACAGCAACACACTTTCATAAAAGTCTGAATACGATGAGTTTCCCACTTCTATAGTAAAGTGCGGAGCGTCCCAAAAGTTAATTTCGTCGAAATGAAAGTCGCTACTGTACCAATGACTGGAGCGTGTAATTTTTCTTTCATTACATGTCAAAAAGCGGGACCCTCTGACGAAGTAATATCTTACCAAGCATTTTTATTTTTAGACGCTTTTGTGTTCCGAGACAGTTACTATAAATAAACTCTTTCTTTTTCTTTTAATTTCAAACTAAGAGCCTTTATCTTCTGAATTCCTTAACGTATAACTTTGTTTAAGACGTGAGTATGTATGAAGTTTCTTATGTGAATAACAAAGATTGTCTAGGAATTAAACAATACAGGTCTATGTATAAATATTAATGTTCTAGATCTAATTTATTTCCCACGCGTGCTTAGAATTCATAAACGATAAATTTTATAGCATACATATATCATACGCATCGTGGGCGCTTGTGATAAGGAAATTTAACATAAATAACTCCAAAAAGAGGTATATAATCCTTTTCGATTACGTACGTTGCAGCAGCATAAAAACAAAACCAATATTGCTCATAGTTCCGCTTGACCACAGCCTTCTGTGTACGGTAACGTCCCATATGATAATATAATCCAAAGAATCTAATTGTGAAACTACCATGTATTTGTTGGCAACCTTATCTATAACAATATTAAATTGTAAGCCTCTCCATGTTAATTTGTGAATAGAAAACACATGTCCCATTAGCCACTTATCATCCCACAGGTCGTAAAGTTGAGGGCATGGAGCTTTATTGTATACGTAGGCGAGTAAGCTTTCACTCGTTATAACCTTATATAACCGAGCCTTGTGTTTTATACACAGGAACTAGCTTTAAATCTCTATTTTCTTAACTCGACTTACTTCAATTACAATCAAAGCTGTAGTAACTCTTAACTTTTCAAAACTGTGTATTATAACTATCAATATATCACAACAAAGTTCTAATGTAAGTACTCTTTTTATACTATAAGATGCATCTATAAGTACATATTTTTTGTTCACTTGCAAAGACTGAGGATTTTTTTGTCAATACTTTAGACAAAAAAAAAGCCCTGTTAGAAAATTCTTAAGAAGAAAGTCATAAGAATACTCTTTCGTAAATTTTCCGTCTGGTTAATATTACATATATCACTACGATACCAAACAAACATGCGCATGGTGCAGCTGTGTTACATTAGCATGACGATTGCAGGGCTTGTATATTTTCTTTTGATATAATTTAATTAGATTTTTAACGTTCTTGCTTTCTTTATTAAGATTTTTTATTCTTTTTTTTTTAAAGGTGACTCCCGAATTAGAGGATTACACAGTCTTGTCGAACCTACAGCACTCGGTATTAATATTATAAAATTTAGAGATTATTTTAGAAAGATTATTTAAATTTTAGGTTTTTTATTTGTGTTTATAATTACTATTTTTTGAACCTATGAGTTTCTTTCCCATATACCAATATCTATATAGCATTGATCCCTCAAATTAGAGTTTTTATAAACTCGTTTTATACAGATCCAAACTTATATTAAATCATCAATGATCAATCAAACGATGTTGGGTATGATTCACGATCTATTTACAAAGTGTACCAGAACACCTAACCTGATTATTTTATATCCATGATCTAAATTATGGTTTTGCTTGCGCAGTTAGGCCGTGGTTATATCTAGGTCAGACTGCAAATAAATAGGTATGTATAATAATTAATTATCTGACCGCGAACCGCTGCCAAATGTAGCTGAGGGACCTTACGTAATTTTAAACTTAATACTAAGTAGGACAAAATTAACCACCCCGTATTCCTTTTTCAAAAACTGAATTGAAACTTTATGGTATGTAGTACTCTATGGTATATATAGCTTTTGCGTCACCTAGGGTTCCTTTGTTCAATTTCAATCCACGATGCCAAGGATAGACACAGATGTTGGTACATAGTTAAGAAGAGCTTAACTTCCTGCCAGGGGAATCACGACCCTCAGTAACGAGGAATACGACGATGGGAGGAAGAGTAGGGTTCCTTTTCTCTCAGAAGTTACCTAAACCAGATGGGCATACAACCTTCTAAAGTAGAAGAAACTCGTGGGGTATGTAAGGATAGAAGCAAGTGGTGGACTGGTGTCTACGCCTACCCCGTTGGGAGAAAAGCGTGAGTTTATGTATATATTTATATATCAATTGATGACATCATAAATAATTAACTAAGAACATTGAAGTTATAAGTGGTCAAGCTTACGAGATATCTATATATGAACTGCAAATGGATGACTGTTTTCTTATCCAAAGTGAAAAGGTCGTAAGTTTATATTATGTGTAATAGATAATTTAACATTCTTAAAATAGTCATGCCTCAGACTTAGCAAGGATTAACAAGAATAATAAGTGTTTGTGTTATCAAGAACTCTTCGTCCATCTTCATCGATCTTATCTTTAACGAAGTAGTATTAGTGTTTAATATATAATAATAGACGTGCAATTTTCAGTGGATTATCGTATCACCCTATCTCTTCACGTAGGTGTCGTAAAAAGCGACTAAGGGATCAGACTGTATACAGTCATACTGTTAAAAGGATTACCTGCCCGATGGAAAGCAATAAGTGGAGTCCAAGAGTCGCAAGTCTAGTCAATGCAGCCTGACTATGGCGGCCTGGTGAGATGCTTTTTCACGTTCCGCTTAAAAGACCCGGGATCAAAGTGGGAAGGAAACACGTGCGCTGGTAGTGAATTCCAGGCTTTTACAGATCGGACGGTGAATCCTCAGGCCAGCACGTGTAGTCGTGTAGAGGAAGGGAGTTAAGTAAAATAAAGAGGGCTTTTGAAATGTCTCTGCCTGCCCCTTTAGTGAAGAAGAGAAAGTGTGAGCAAAATTTCATGATATTAGATTGAGTGATTAAGGCGTAAAGGCGTAAAAAACAAACAATTTGACGGGCCGTTGGTCTAATCGTCGTAGTCGTTAGTGACCCTGACTATTGAGCCGGAGGTCGTGTGTTCGATCCTCACAAAAAGTTGTGTGATCCACAAATGGTTGCCTTAAATCTGGTTGTTATTTGTGACCTAATAAAAGGAAAAGTATTAATAATATTAGTAAAGATATCCGGGATCTTATTACAGTATAATTTCTTTAATTCACAAAGCAGTATCTTACGAGAGCTCGTCTTCCTTTAACCAATTAGTTTAAAGTATAAATGCACGGTAGTAATTACAAGTAATTTGTGAAATGATTGCAGTATCTAGTCTGATTAGAACATTAATGATACCTGCACATGACTGACCTCGAGTGACCTGGCCGACGCCTCCACATAACGTTTAGAAACTGAGAGACTGCTTTGCCTGCGATTTGTAATAACTGAAGATTTCAAGATGTATTATGGAGAATAAACGTTTTAAAGTATATGATAGAATCGATCTATTGAACACCAGGTTTATCATACAATTTGTACAATTGGCGGCTTTTGCGTTGTATTAAGAATGACATAGGAGATGATAAAATAGTCATAGACATAGTAGATACGTCATATATTATTTAACATATACCATATGAATAAAGTACTAAAAGAAAATATAAAGTACAAAAGAGTGTAGCTATTAAGAGGAACATAAAGCATTAGAAGAGGTCTTAATGTTCTGCCAGATAGAAAACCTGAACTAATTAAAAAAAACTTGTCATGATTGAGCACTTCTGATAGTAACCGGCAAGGCATTCCACAACCCCACAGCTGGAATAGAAAAGGATTTGTCCACGAAGTTTTGTCGAATGTACTTACGACTTGGGACAACATATTTTAAAATATTGTTAAATTACTACTATTTTCATAACGTAAAAAACAATGCCAGTAGATACGCCATACATATCTACTGGCATTGTTTTTTTAATTAGGGCTATATATAATAAAATCCCGAGTGAAGATTAGCGAAGTTAATGTTAATGTTTTCGACGTAATATTACGAGAATATACCCTATAGCGCCAGTTTACTAACTTTTTTAGTTAAACTTGTTTTTCATTATGAATCTTTTAGTTGCACTTTCTTGTTTTACTCCCGAAATAGTAAAAGAGCTTTAGATATAAAAATGTATGAAAAACAAAGCTTTAGAAGCTGTTTTAGAGAGATAGCATAGTCAATAAAATATTATTTATGATTTAAAAAAATCTATATAAATAATTGTACCATTAAGTAAGTCTTTCGGTAACAGACAATGCTATTAATGTCTACCCACTTCTGACCTCTATAACATTTTCTTTCAAATGAAAAAAAAAACACGATTTCTTACTTTTTTGTTAATCGTGTAGGTTGGTCTCGATATCTGTTATAAACAATATTTTACACATTATAAGTTTTACTCGGCAAGTCTATTATATAAACCTACGCAACAAAATTGTTTTTAAAAAATAACATCACGAATTATAATTAAATTACCAAAGTAATTTATTTATTATTACTTACAAACAGTAGCCGCTTCTAGATATTATATTAAAGTAGATATAAAATTAGTAATAGTTATTAATAAGCAAAGTTCATTAAAAAATTATGATTCTAGTTTTATTGAAGTCGACTTAACAACTGAAGATGACATAAAATTTAATTGTTGATAGTCGAAAATTAAAAAACATATTTTAGTATAATATTTATTAGTTATTAGAAGAAAATGACTATATTTTAAATCATCTAAGCTGCAACTGAACTGCTTTACACGAACAACGGCTTAACACAAAAAAAAAACGCATTGCTTTCGAATAAGTCTATGTACATCTAAGTAGAGTGCGCGCCTCTGTTTTATAGAGCTGGTCTGATAGTAAAACTAATAAATGTCACAGATAATAATATATGTACTTAGGTCTAAATCTTATAGAAAGTAGGATGACTTCAAATGGAACTAAACCACCGCCAAATAGGAAGAAAGACGAACTACTGTACGGTCACAATATATATCTTTTGAGCCATAAAAGTCTTAAAAGGAAGATCAATAAATCACTCGGACTACGAATTCATAAACTTTTATGTCTTTATTCGATCCATATGAGGTAGACACCATATTTGATTTTTTATATCTCTTAGTTTAAGTGACATCTGTTGATAATTAGGCGAAAATAAATTTGATTCCAAAGATATCTATTTAAGTTATAACTATGTATTATACAGCATATAATGTTAGTAGTAAGTTTAATTAGAACATCACAAATACCTAAAGCGCCCTCGAAATATAAGTATTTCACTTTAATAATTACAGATTTATTTATTATTCTTAAAAAAACTACCATAATCCAACGAGAACAACCACTATTTCTGTTTCTTAATAAAACTTTTTTAAGTGACTAAATTAAGTAACGGTGCAAGATGAAAGAACTAATTTTGGAGATGTAATGAAATGTTTTTATTTATAAAACTCATTTAGTTAGTTCATTTCCAAACGCTTCTACAATTAAGAAATATTTATTTCCTAATTTGGAGCTCTAGATTTAACCATAAATTCTGTCGGTTTAATAAAGGTAGCTTGTCCCGAAATAACCGTTATTTAACGATCTCACTTCTTAACAAAGCTTATTGTTGAATTATTTTAACTTACATTGTCGATGAATTAGCGAACGAGTGATAAAAAGTAATTATATTTCTACATACATACATACATATTTACATACGCTCACACCATATCCCTGAAGGGAGGGCAGAGGCCTCTCAAGCGCCAAATTTTTGCCAACCATAATATATACCAACTGATACAATGCAAATTTTGTAACTTGCCAATGCCAAGGCTATTGATAGGTACATACAATGAAAAGTCCTCTTTTTGTTACCAGAAATATCTTTTTCTGGTAACAAAAAGAGGACTTTTCTCTGTTTGTCTGTCCACGTAGTATTCGTACGAAAAAGACGATCAAAACAGTGAAGAAAAGAATTCGAAGAAATCCTTTCGAAAGCAAAAGATTTTATCTCGGGAAAGGAATATAGTACCTAGAACCACGTCGCGTACTTTAAAAGGCTACTTAAGACTTGCAGCCTATAAGAGACGCACTGGTCATTATTGGTAAAATCAAAAAAACTTCGTAAGTGGTACGCAAAGGGAGATTACAGTTTTTTTTTATGATATAGGAGGGCAGACGAACAATCGGGTCATCTGATGGTAAGTCACCTCCGCCGTCCATGGACACCTGCAACTCAAGAGTCGTAGTTGCGCTGTCCGCCTTTGAGAGTGATTATGTATGGGGGATGCGGGGAGGGGAAAACGGAAACCTCGCTCTGATCTGATCTGATCTGATTTCAGTGAGGGTTTACTGAAAGGAAAAGGTGTCAAAACATCGGTACAAGTGTATCAAGATACGATTCTTGAAAAGGTGGTTAAGTCTCTTAGCAACACCATGTTCCATAACCAAGAATTGTCCTTTCACCAAGACTCAGGAGAGGGTCATAAAGCACGATCCACCTAACCGTGGTTGGACACGAAAGTTTCTGACATCATCAGAGCTTAAGACCTTCACCTAGTCCCGATCTTAATCCGCTGGGTCATGATTTATGATTAGTTTTAGAGAGTATGACATGCTCTAAAGGCCATGATAATTTAGAGTCCCTAAAACAATCCATAAGATTGGCAGTGAAGAATTTTCTAATGGAAAGAGTGTGTGTTTCTATTGACAACTGGCCTCATCGTTTAAAGGATGGTAATAAAGCCATTGGATATAATTTTTAATGAGCTTCATATATTTAAATGCTATTATATTAATGTAATACATGTTATATGTAAAAGAAAAGAATGATTTTTTGAAACGTGAATTGACGTTTCAACAATATGGACAATTTTAGCTAGCCTTTTCATTAAATACACAAATACACATACAATTTAATGAATTGGTTGACATCTTGAAGTAGTCAACTCCATGATCGAGCCACGGCATATTTGTACTATATAATTTATTGTTGCAGCAACTGATGTTTCGTTAGCAGTTTGTAATAAAAATAGATAAATCATAAGCAAAAGATGGCTTTCGTTTTCTTGTATATAAAATTCTATGTCTTGGAAGGCACGGCTCGACCTCTGCTATGGTAAATTACACAGGCCCCGTAGTGGCGTACTAATGCTGTAATTTATACCCCATTGTCTGACGACATGTGACAGGGGACGTGACACGAACGACTGAACTGCACGGTGCGACTCATTTGTTATAGGGAATGAGTTTTTATAACTTTTAGAACAAGAAATTAAATTAAGAACTAAAATTGGGTTTCATATGTCGCAAGTTGACTATGAGTTAACATTTTTGATTGTGATATTACTCGTAACACAGTATTTGAACACATGTAAAATAAATATTTTTAGCTAATTTTTTTTACATTTTTTATCTTTTAACATTTTCAAGTGTAAACGAACCTTAAAGTAAACAATTTGATAAAGGACTTCCGAAACTAATCAAGAATGAAATAATCGAGAAACAGTGTTTTTTATTATATCGCATTATTTTACTTATACATTTTTGAAACTACATACTCAGATTCAGATTTATACTCACATTCTTTTTTATAATAATATTAATGAGAACTTAAATTTATTTACCTTATATATGCTTAAACAACAATTTTTGAAATGAATACATGTAACGAGCAGTTATTGCCAGTATTATTAATTAAAATTAAGTAACCTTGGGCTACTAACTAACATCCAGTTTAATAAAGGAAATTGTAAAATAATAATGGAGACAGCTATGTTTCATAACTTTTACTTCATTAGCTGTCTATAAATTTTACGAATATCGCAACATAAACATTATAACGGTTACTTTTAAAATTAGCGATTGCACAGAGAGTTGACAAAGCTGAAAGCGTGATTAAATCTCTATAGTTATTTGAGAATTTAGTAGTGTAATAATTAGCTATTATGGCCTTTACTAGCGTCATGTTGTTAACGGTATTATGCTATTAATGTAACAGTCAAAACATTTTAACGATTAAGGGAAGTCGTTTGAACGTACCGTGACGAAAAAGGTTTTACGACTCTCTATATGGTTTTGAGCCTGTTATTATATTTCTATATTACGAGTATAATATGTGACATGTTTAGTATGATATTAATGCGAAATGTAAAAGATAGTGTCTAAGGATACATATCAGAGTTTCTTCAATACTGACGACCATCCTCCTTTATCTATTCCTGTACTAATAATATCTTCCAATAATCCTGATGTACATGATACCCTAGCCTCCACATAACATCCATGTGTCCTTTATGAGTCTTTAAAAAAAATGTATAGCATAAAATATTACATAAAATATGCTAAACAATTTTGTTAAATGTATAACATATATATAACAAAGGTTTTGGCATATAATGACTCTAATCCGACTGACAAAAATCAAACAACTCGATTTTCATTTCCGTAACTACAGACACGCTTAGCATAATATTGAATTTTAATTCCTAAATATGGCTAACATGTCAGCCGAAAAGGAAACACTGCTCACGATGTCATTATGTTATGGTTTCCGGGTGGTTTTTATAATTATTCATAAGATTCTTTGACACGCGTGCGGTAGGTAAAGTCCTATAATTGAGTTGAGATTGGATAACTGTTTCCTTTACGGGGGCATAATAGAACGTTGTTTTAATTTGGTATGTTTTTAGTTTTGTTGAACATCTTTGTATAAAAAAAAATACTCTCTATGGCGTTTAAGTTTATAGATCGACTTGTGCGAAAACTATGTTCTCTATAGCAACTGAGTTCCATTTTTGATTTCAAAATTGTACTTTCCATATTTATATTGCACCTTAACAAAACAAAGAAGCTATTACCTTTTTTAGGTTTATGTCATTCCAAACACTCCAGGAAAGCCAAACAGATGATAGTTATTATTATTATAGCCAATAACGATATACAATGCTTCCTTATTATACTAATATTTCGTCTCGAATAAAAAAAAAATACCTATAAAGGCTATTTATAAAAGTTTCGAGTCATTTAAAGTTACAACACAACACATCGCGCGGTTACGTTTCTTCGTAAAATTCATTGTCAAGATGATCATATACACAAAAACTATTTTCATATCAGTAAGTCTTTTTTATAGCAGAGTTTGTATGTTAAGTAGATAAAATGATATTATTGTAAAATAATTGACGTTCGATTAAGATAAATATGTTTTTAAAGTACACGTATGTATATTATTTGCAATTTTCTTACTAAGCTTCATTAAAGCTTACTTATGAAATATAAACAGAACCTTGGGAAGGGATTTACTTTTGTCTCGAAAATAAACCTTGAAGGGTACAAAATAGGGAATTCAAATTTAGAAAATGGAAAATCAATATAGGAGACTAATGACCTTGAAAGTTTGTCAAGCTTATTATGTAACCTCTACAACGCATAAAAAAACAATCCGTAGTATTGATAGTCGAAGTTGTGATCACATGCTTGTTTTTAATATTTTTAATTTGATTACACTGTATATTAGCTGAAACATTACTACTTACTGTTTCCGTACAAACAACTTTAGGGAAGGTATCTTACAAAATCTGTCTAATGTTGATAAAATTTTTAGAGTAGATATGTCATGTGTATATTTATATATTCATCGCAAAGAAAGTCATCTAAATCATTTAGTGAACATTTTCTCTAGTCATAACCATTTCGATGCGCGACAGACACTTTTTAAATTGCCGCCAATTTGTAAAAACAAATAAATGAATTCATTTCACCATTACAGATTCCCAAAGAGTTCCCAATTAGAAATTAAATTACATAACAGTTATATAACAATGACATACCTATTTAATTAAAATACTCTCAAGTATAGGATTGTACGGATTTTTAAAATAAGAAAACAGTAACAGCCAGTATTTTTCGTGCGACTATCAGAATAAGAAAATAACATTTTTGACTTTAAGTATGGTTTTGCCAAGAGCTAATAAATTTGTCAGTACTTGTAATGTGTACAAACAAACTCATACTTTTTACCCGTGTCAAATCACCGTTTGACTTTACAATAGGCCATTATCGAGGAGGTTTTTATGTTAAAACAAATAAAATTAAAAGCAAATATATAAAGAATTCAAAATATTCAAGAAGTATTTGTTTAACACGTAAGTACACTAACTGTCTTCTATAACTTATTTGTACACAGAGAGATAAATAAATTTGTTTTATTTTATTTTTTCAGAATATTCAACCAACTGTTATTAAAACAGCACAACACAACCATAAAAGTGACTAAGTAACAAATTAACATCTCAGATCAGTCATTTGTTGGTTCAACAAGAAATATGCACACGTCAACATATAAATACAATCATAGAAGACTTAAAAAGTGTCAGTAATTATTTGAACTGGTATGTTGGTCTAGTGGCTAGTGATCCTGACTGCTGCGCCAGAGGTCGTTGGTTCGATTCTCACACTGGAAATTTATGGGTTCCACATACGAGTCATTGCAAAAAAAAAAGATGAATTACAAGGTTTTATAAAAACGTTTGATACTTACATATTTATGAAATATAATAGTGGATACTGTGCAGCTCAAGAACACGTCCAAATTTAAATAAATCAAGCGCCCACGTTGTTTCTCATGTACATAATATGTAAGACTTTTTGTCAGGTTTGCTACACATGACATAAACTTTGAAAAGGTTGAAATATGACATTCCAAATATTCATATATACTAAGATCCCCTCTGTACTGTATTCACACTGTGTGGTTCTAGTTGGTTCGAGTTCTACATATGGAAACTTCCACTGGTAGTTACTACCTTACAGGGGCCGGCAAGGTAGGAACTACGCGTGGAGGTTAACTCACAAAAAAAAAAAAGATTCTAAAATGTCTTCATTTAATTGAAAGTATGTTTATCTATCCTTTTAATTCATGGCTCTCTATGTTCCTCATTGCGGTAATTGTTGTTCAGGGGATTTAAACAAATTTAATGGAAGAATATTCATCTTTCAGAAATACGATGTCCCAAACGAAAGAAATCTTTGCGTTCATGAAAATGAATGATATATCCTACTAGGTATTTTGTTCGTATTATCAATAAATTCTACACTAGCTGTAGATAGCTGTAGTTTTTTTTATTGTAATGTATCTTTTATTGTTATCTTAAAGTATTATATCAAGGCATATTAAAATAGATATATTTATTAATATAACTTTGATAAACTCCGTCAGATATGACATTTTAATCGCAAAACAGCCATCAACATGTAACAACAAACCTGTTCGCAACTTCCAAGAAAAACGAAACACGCGAACTAAACGCAATGAAACACGATGACATCCCTGTTGCATCTTTCAACGTAGGGTAGCCACAGCCACAGCCTAAAAAAAACATTATATTAAACAGGTACAAAGTCACTTCACTTCTTTTAATAAATTCCATGAACCGCGCCAGACTTCGAGTTGTTTCTAACATTGTTGGCAGATAAAACCTTCCCATGGCTTGTTTAAATTGTCATATTGTTAATATGACAATTAAATAAAAAAAATACCAAATTCAAATATTGTAAATCTGAATATAAATTATTGTAGAAGTTTATTTAATTCCCTTTATTATTATTTTATAACAATATAACAACCATATCATGTTCGTCTTGATCGCTAAAAAAGCGTCCGCAAGCGCTAGTACGAATTCCGATGTGTGGTGCGCCATCCCTGCGCGCTGCACAATGATGCATAAAAGAATACGTGATGCTTTCGAGATGAGCCGATTTGTCGCCGCTCTCAGACAACGGAGATGAGCTTTTGAGAGGGTTTATTAGTTTTTATGTTTCCCGACAAGCTTCGTACGTTAACACGTTGGTTGTGTATTTAAACGCCTTGATGGGCTATATTGGAACTATTTAAATGCCATCTTGTCAACAGCTCTGAGCGTGATTTAGGACATGAACAAATCTAGACAGATGTACTAGCATTTTAGATAGAGAAGCTAATACTACTGCAGCTGAAACTGAATTTACTATTTCAACTAAAACTAAGCGGGTTATTAATTGTAAATTGTAATCATACATTTCACATTAAAAATAGAATATATATGACGGAAGTCGTTATTCAAAGCCATTTTGACTTTCATAGCTTGTTTTATTTGAATGTAGAAGTAATATTATGACATTTAAATCAAAGAAAGTTTGAAATAGTAGTCAACAAATTATTTAAAAAAAAAATTGTAAACCTAATGTCAAAATACAAATGTATTTGGTTTTGATTTATATAGTTATGAGTTTCCGCCCGCGAATTCGCCCGCGCGGTATGACGATGAAAAATCCATATACCAAATTTAATAAAAATCAGTACAGCCATTAGCCGTGAGCATGTAAAAGACAGATAGATAGCACGCGTAACTTTCGCATTTATAATGTTAGTATCGATTTAAGTTCTATCTGCGTACTTATATTTTCCTGGTACGATCTCAGCGTATTTGACCTCCCCGATGCATACCAACAAATTACATACAATCAACATACTTCAAATATACAACCCTTTCGCTAAAAAAAATACATAATACGGAAAGTTAAGAGAACTTCGGCGAATATGCCCGCGGGCCTCCTCCGGTGTGTGGGGAACGACAGGATGATATACACCGCGATATGATTTGTTACACTTTGTTACATGTTACGGTTTGATTTGTTATACTTGTTACCTACATGTTATATTCTTTTAACGAGCCTACGGACTGAGATATATGTTGCCTAATGTCGGTGTTGTAAACCTTTTAAGATTTGAGTAACAGGCAATTATTGAGTGCGGTATATAGCCAATATATAACCTCTTTTATGTTGCTAATTTGAAAAAGGAGACAAAATAATGTAGTTACATAGTAATTTTGAGAAATGGAATTTTTTTGCCGAATTGAACGGAATCCGGTTGCGTAATTGGACAAGAAGCTTATATGTATATTATTATGGCGTGTGATGTAGTTTGTTTGAAATTAATATTTTTTTTTACTGATTGTTGTCATTATCGTTTACCGTGACGATATCGATGACCAGGTTTTAACAGTAACTGTAAGATCGTGTTATTTGTATTTCCTAATTCTTATATCCTAGGCCCCACCTCGTCCTGTGTCGTCTATTGATACTTCTCTTGAACTTTCTATTGTAATTTAATTTGTAAAAAAACGGTGACAATTTGTAAAAAGAGGAAACGTGTTTTTTATATTTTAACGACTTTAAAAGGGCGCCTTGTAAAGAAATATTTGTCGTACAACATTTTTTTTTTCGGGCTGGTTGTCAATTATAAATATGAATTTGTTTATTAGTATTAATAGTATATATACATATATAAATAATATGCCTAATTGCTGTTAATTATTATACTTAAATACCTATGTAAATGCTAATGTTATTTTATTTATTTTCAGGTAAGAGCAGACACATTTATAAGACACAGTTAAGTCGTAAATTGTCCTATAGTAAGTTGCCCGTATCCTTTTAATAATAATCTATCGGTGTTCCAATTAACGCCAATTATATTACTTCTGTTCTAAAACGCACTTCAATATTTCTAATCCGGTTTGTAAGCCTCACACAAGTCAATGGTCTCAGAAAATTTCTCTATCAAGAATTATTAATATAATTTCCGTATAATTTCCAACAAATAATAATTTAAGCAAGGGAAATTACAGTGGTGTAACTAACGATATACTTTCATATTACTGATCAATTTTATTACACACTAACGACAGCCGACAATGGCGGTATTACGTCTTAAATAAGATTACGCACGAAGTAACACACGGTTAGTTAGATACGGACGCACAACGCACTGTATTAATGTAACAACCCTAGTTTATTAGGGCTAGCTACGATCAAATTAATTATTTGAATGCATGTAGTAGTTTGTTTCAAGACTATTTTGTAACCATAACGATTGTGTGTAAACACGATTAAAAAGAATGACTGTGATGCTATCCTTGCTGTATATTTAGGCGTTGTACGAGTACGAGTATATGATATTATACACTTTCTGCAAATACGTACATTGCAGAAGTCGGATCTAGTCTGCTAGTCAATCTTTAGGTTATACTCGTACAAAGACGTGTTGGGCAAGTTTATAGTCTGTTAATGAAATAATTAAAGGGTTAATAGTTATTTCTATGGTATAGGGGACAAACGAACAAACAAACTGGTGATCTGATGGTAACTTACTACCGCAGCAGTGGCTGCCAGCAACTCTAGAGTTGCAAGTGCGCTGTCCGCATGTGAGGGTGCCACTTTGTGCCTTGGGGAGGGATAAGGGTAGGGTAAAGAGGAGATCAGGAGTTGGGTGTGATTTTTAAATTGAATATTAAAAGTTACATTTTATGTCAGTGAATTGAACTTGTAATTTATAATTTGTAATAACCTCAAAGTATTTTACGATATCATAGACCACATCTTGATCTAGACCATTACCTCGCAAGTTAAAAATGTATAGGTACTTAGCTTGACCGACCAGGCAGTTACAATGGTATATCCAGAAGGCCTTAAATCTAAATATTTTTATACAACTGAAAAAGAAAAGCGATGGTTTACGTTTATAGTAAGCAACATAAATCAATTTCCTGAAATTTCTTTTTTACGCCATCAGTATACATGTGGGACGCGGAAAGCTTTTAAGGGCTCTTTATACCCTTGTAAAATCACTGAAAAAATGTGTCCTTTGCGTCAATTGGATTCGACTATAACTTAGCTTTACTTCTAGTCTATTTTTGTGGTAGAATCATAACGTGACTCGAATCGTTCGCTTCTTTTTTTTTAAGAACATAACACCCGCACTACGAATTATTCCTGTCTCTTGAAATTTTAGAAACATACAAGCAACGGACTCAATGAGCACTCAGATTCGGGACAGCTATTTTTAGGTCACACATATTTTTGTCCAGTGTGAGAATCGTCCCCATGACCTATGGATCGGCAGTCAGGATCACTAATCACTAGACCAATAGGCCAGTCAAATCCAGTCAGATTTATAGTATAGAATTGTCCTAAAATATCTTAATTATATTTACGACATCCTTAATATCTCCGAAAGGCAATGTTGTGTAATATGCACGATCAAAACAATTAAGACACGCGGCTCCGTGTCGGGACAACGCCACCCGCGCCGATGTAATCTTGGCTTTACGCCTCAACTACTCACTGCAAGTGTGTTCTCGCCCTTAAGTTACGGATTTACATGGAAAACTAAATAGGTTATCCGTTTCTCGAGTTATTGTATTGTAAGGAATTTAATCAATCTTTAATCAATCACAAAATCTGCTTTATAAACAAAGATCGCTTTTTGAAATTATTATATAAATATACTTGTACATACATACATACATACGGTTCTCGAAGAGGTCAACAGAGGTGTCTCAATCGCCCTCCTTTAGCCATCCATAATTGGATATACATATATGTATGTAATTCCCAAATTAAATCCATTGCCCTCATCTGGACTTTTTGCCGCTCACAACCATCCTGTGGAACAAATTGTAGCCTGCCGTATATCCGGACAAATACGACCTTCAAACGTTCAAGAAAAGAGCGTACTCCTTACCTAAAAGGCCGGCAACGCACTTGTGAGTCTTTAGTTGCCATGGGCGGCGGGAGTCACTCACCATCAGGTTACCCGTCTGCTCGTTTGCTCCCTATCGCATAAAAAAAAAACAATGTTTGATATATGTATATTGTATCATAGAAAACAGTCCGATTGTTTAGTTTATGACACCCAGAAATATAAATGTTTTAAAACAGTTGAAACTATGTACTTTCATACATACACATTTTGTAATGAGTCGGTAATTCATTTAAGTATCGAATTTAAAGCGGTACTTAATCGTTTCAGCACATACAACACTACCCTTCTTTACATGCTACAGTATTATATTAACCCGTTTGACACAAGAAAAAATACTTTCTGGCAGACATATTGGCTATGGATGGAAGTAAATCACATACAACACTAGAGTCCTAAATCCATCTACATATCTTCTCTAGTAACGCTCTAAGCTCTGGAAATATCAGTTGGATTTAAAGATTCTGAAAATTCTAATGTTTAAATGATTGAATAGAGTATTTCTTAAGGAATAGTCTATAAAAAATCACGCTGCGAGGCCTAAGTGCGAAGCAGTGACAATAAACGCAGGTGAAATTTCGGGAAGCGGTCAGTTTTAAATTTAATTGAACTTTTGAAACAAAGACAAAAATGCATTAGCTATTTACTAATGGCCATTAAATGTTTGTGGTGAAACATGCGACCATTGTTGAATGAAAACTGCACGATATAACAGTTAAATGCTAACAATCTCCCTAATTGTGCAACTGTATGGTAGCTTTGTAACATTTACCTATCTGTAAGCTAGCCACGTGTACAAACTGAAAACCTGAAAGTTATTGGAGCTAAATTGTTTTTAATGTTTAGCAGCCTATTCTATTAACAATAAACCTGTATTAGTATAAAATATTTCCGAAATGAAATATACACAGATCCAACTTATTTCGGATTTATTTGAGTTGGAATTTAAAGTTTTTCGTTAGTAATTTAATAAGTAAAAAGCCGGTAATCAGACTGACAGTTCTATCATTTCATCCTTAAGTTTGTTTTATATTTTTTATTTAGAGACAATAAAACAAACAACACTTTCTGTCTTAGTATTTGCATGAAATATACTCTTCAACTATTCAAAATTAACTTAGTAATTTCAGATTCATATTACCCAGGAAAGCAATCGCTTAGCAAGGTTTACTATGGAAAATTTTAATTTTTAAAGCGAAAGAAAAAAAATAATTTAAAATAGAATCCGTTTTGAAAGTGACCGAATATTTGTTGCATGGAAAAAACTCAAAGTGGCATATTTTAGTAAAAAATATAACGCACAGATACCAACTAGGAGTTATAAGATTGTAACAGATGGAGGAACATAACGAAATTGTAAGAATTTCTGGTCCAGAGATTTATATAAACCTCTCTTGAACTCTAGATATGAAACCAACTTTTATTGCGTTTATTTTTGACGAAGATGTATTGAGTTTTTGCCAATATAACTTTGTTATGTCTACTTCTATTGGTGTTTTAAATATGAATTGGCTTTCGTGGTTTGAAATAAAAGATGTCGTCGAATTTTCGATTTTTGAAAATTAAATATGGATTGCATAGATAGGACTTTATAAAATGACTTATAAAATGACATTTTTTTATATTGACCAACTTCCATGTTTTTCAACGTAACTAATGCTGTAGTAACTATGACATCTGAAAATTGAGTATAAATAAATTATTACACAAGTGGGAAAGACAACTATACTAGTGTACCTTGGAGCCAAAGTTACGTTTAAATTAGTTACCAAAACACAATTAAACTGTTAATACTCAGTATTTAAGGTTATTACACACTGAATGTATTTATTAGGACCTGTTCTACCAAACTGCTCAATTACAGTTGCTACAATGTTTTCAGCGATTTCTATCGATGACAATTTACAATGCTCGCTCGCGTAATTATAGCTGGTAGTGGATGGAAGGGTTTATTAGGCTGTTACACATTATTGCTACCGGGTAATAGTTTCAATTGCCTCAATTGTAAGCATGTAATTAAGCTAGTGGGTTCTTTGACACAATCTGTCGTTTAATTTACACTCAGGTCTCCTGGAAATAGTGATTTTAGTTTAAGAACCAATTTCACACAGAAACTTGAATATTGAATCATGAAAGAATCATTAAATGTATGTATGTGTCTCATTTGGACATAATTTTTTTATGGTATAGAGACAAAAGAGCAGCCGGGTGATCTGATAACTACTGCCGACTATAGACTTAATAATATATGCTTAATTTAAGAGTCGCAAGTGTTTTGTCGGCCTTCGATGGTGCCCCCCAGAGAGGGGAAGATTGCGCTCTAACCAGAGCCTCGAGTACTAATCAAATTCACCCCTACAATCTTAAATCGGGTGAAACAGCACTTTACTAAAAAACTAAATAAATATCCAAGATGTAGTAGAGATGTAGTAGTAGTGTTCGATTGGTTGTATTTAAATAAATCCATAGATAAAATTATAATAACATTAGTTAACGATGATGATGATAACGGACCAGCAATTTTTTTTTGTTATAATCAATCTCTAGCACTTAAAACAGAATATTATTAGTGATTGAGAAACGTGTAACAAAGTGATGTATCAAGACAACCTTCGAATAGCCGTTATTTCATTCATTCATTCATTTTTTGCCTGTTCTCCTTTTCAGGACCCAAGTATTGGAAAATGCTTATTGCTTAAATTGAAACAAATTATTAAGATTTAATATCCATTAACTTTATAATGAGTATACTTATATTTTTATTGCATAGAAGTTTGTGCCTAGATACGTAGTCGACCTAGAAAATGTCATGAAGACTTTCTAGTATGTCTATGCTTGACGGGCGGATGTTTATACAAGGAAGCTATCTGGCAATCTGCCAAATCTTATGAATATCGACATTAACGAACTTCAAACACTTGATCCTTATGCTGCACATAAAATTACACTTATTGCTAGACTCGAAGAAACGTGAGTGTAATCTGAGGTTTAGTAATTATTTTAGTGCAGTACAATAATGCACGGACTCCTTATGAAACAAAAATTAAAACAAGAAAGATTTGATGAGGTTGGATATAGGAAGGAGGAAAAGGGCCTCCGTTACCTTAACTCACTCGTTAAATATAACACAAGCATTGTTTGACAATCAACTTTTTTGTGAAGTCGTGGTCTATTTCTCCGATCGAGCCAGCCCATTCGACCCAGTCGTCTTTTCGTCGTCGCTAAGCATGGTTTTTCTACGGCATTATATCATATAATAGTAATCAATTCTTATTTAAAAATTAATAATCAAATATCGGGGAATATAAGAAGCACCCATAAATTGTTTTATATCTCTTTTTAATTATTTGGACGTATGTTTTTAGGGTTCCGTAAGGTTCCCCTTTGGGGGAAAACGGGATAATATTACTAAAACTCCGCTGTCTGTCTGTCACCAGGCTGTATCTCATGAACCGTGATAGTTATAAAAAAAATACTGTCTACAATGTCGCATTCCAAGCAGTGTGTTATAAATAAAACACACATAGTATATCATTCAAAGTAATCCTAAGCTTTCTCCGACTGTTCACGTGAATAAACAAACCATATTTCATTGTACGGTAAGCCATTAGATTGAGAGATGCAAACTTAAGATTGAACTGCAAGTTGGAACTTAGATTGCAAGAATTACTTTATCTTAAAAGATACGACTCCCACGCATGCTGCGGTGAAACTGACAATAGATCACTAGAACTCTCGTAACCTTACCCTTCACTCTACTATAGCAGTAAAAAAAATGTATGACCATTGAGATCTCTGAATGAATTATCCAAAGAACAAGCAGAATGAACGTTGTACAATTGTGAAAAAAATAGTACACGGCCGAAATTATAGACATGGTCAAGTCTTAGAATAGACAGTACAGTACAGTAGGCAATATAAATATTGAAATATCTGTAAATAATAAAATAAAACATATTACAAAGAATACGAGCTTATCATTTATTTGCTCCACAAAATGTAATATTATGTACTGAGTCTCGTAGTACTGTGGCTGAAGGTATCACTTTGTTGTCTATTCTGATGTCACAAGATGACAATTTTGCACTGACCTGTTGATCTAGTGGTTAGTAATCCTGACTACGGAACCAGAGGTCGTTGGTCCGATTCCCATAATTAAGTATGTTTACCAGCAGTCTGGGTACAATAGTACAAGCTTTACTTAGTTTGGGAACATACAGCCGTGTGTTAGATATTTCACGTTTCATGTTATTATAACCAGGGCACTAAATGATATATATTGATTTTATATCAGTTACATACTTTAAGAAAAAGTTCTTCGCGTTGTGCGCGTCAGACCATTAGCGCTTTGATAATTGGACTTTATAAAAAAATGGTAATCAAATTCCAAATTTTAAAGAGATATTTTTTTAGCTGATTATATTCGTGCTACAAAACGCGAACGAAGTTATAATATATAATTCAGTAGGATGGATCATAATATAGTGTACGAACGAAGTCATAATATAGTGTATTTGGTCCTAATACACTTAGATAAAAAATATGAACATTTGTAAATTAGTCAAGAATCAATACTATACGAAACACCAAAAGTAAGTAAATTGTTTGTTAATAATAAATTTTGATGTAAGTGAACATAACTTCACTCAAGTTTCTATAGAATTAACCATTTTATCGTTTACCTACATTTCAAAACCTACTCATTTACGAGTTTCTTTGAAATAAACAAGACGTATCTCTTTCAAAATGACAGTTATTACAAACAGTTATATTATCTCTCATAATCGCATTTATATCCAGGTGCACAGCCACACCGCCGACATGCTTTTAATAAATGTCAATATGACCCATAACTTTGCATTAAACTTTGTTTTCCAATAAAGTCTATTTAACCTATAACAAAACATAGACAATATAATTTAAAATATGTAACCAAAACGGTAGTGAACATAATTTATTTTTAAATTATTTTAGTTGTGCAATTGTGATAAAGATAAAAGAAATTAAACGGTTATCGTTTGCGGTAAAAGGTATATCGCCTCCTTGGTGAAAACTCATGACCGTCGCTTGAGCGTGCTAACAAGGCTCAAGCATGCTCAGGCACCGCTCTAAATGGCACATTGAAATATGGACCTGCACGACAATTTATCAAAATTATTACCGTTCCCGCCATATGTTTGCTTTGGTGACATGATTATTTCCTTAATAGATTTGAAACTAGTAGTGTTGCTGAACTCGTTCTATAAATAAGCCCAATAACTAAATTAACACCCAAATGTGCAAGTAAACAGTAATTTTGTAACGTCACTGACCGTAATTGAGGTAAAACATTATGAAATGCATTATAATGAATCAAGTCGTTGCCAACAACTTAATCGAATTTAATATGGACGTAAAAGCGATTTAATAAGCTATCTCCCGTATGTCACAGAGGTATTTATCGCCTCTGAAACGACAAGTAAATGTTTTTTAACGCGAACATTAAAACGATAACAATAATGCAGCATATACTGGATGATAAGTAGTTAACAAATATTATGCTTGCTATGTAATTACATCTTTAAATAACGGGAACCCATATTTAAGCCACGAAACCGGAAACACATTCATTACAACTCTTGTAATGCATTCAAGAAATCTTATTTTGATTCCTTTTATTTCTATTTCAACTCACTTGTTTAAAAAAAAAATTTTCTACAAAATTAAGTAAAGTTTATTGAGAAATTAGATTATTTAAAGTTTGTTATGAAAAGTTGACAATTACTGTTTACTTTAAATTCAATATCGATTATTTTGTAAATCGATTATTGTTAAAATTAGAATGAGAACGGGCAAACCCGAATAGGGTTGTTGTTCTTTTGACAACCAGCTAGCAAGGCGGACACGTGCTAACCTATTGGCTCTTAATCGAACTTAATCTGTTTTATCTGATTATAGTTAGTGTTATAGGATGCTAAAATCAAATAAGATAATATTCGACATTGTCTGTGTTTTCATTTGGAGTTTCTGCCGCCATTGCGCCCATGGTGGATAATATATTTTTGGAATTTCTCTCTCTTCTGTGTCTGTTGACAATAAAATTTTTGATCTGCGAATTTTTTTTTAATAAATAAAAGAAAATGTGGTGAAAAATTAACACTGAAAAATTAAACTTAAATGTTAATTGAACTACTTAGTAAAACAACATTTTAGAAAATCATTCAAATTATTTAGCTCTAGGTATATGTAAATTTTGTGCCTAGACTCTACAAGAGGTCTCAGTCAGCCAGTTCGTCCCACGTCCTCGCGAACCAGTCCCTCTTTCAAGTCTTTCATACCGGATTGCTGTGTGATAAAATTTCGCTGTAAATACTCTCAGATAGGGAGAGGAATGCCGATGGCAATCACGTGACACGTTTTATGGCCAGACCACATAAACTGAAGATGGCATTCAATCTACGCCAGCCGGGAAGAGGAATTCGACTTTTTGCAAAAGGCTTTCTTGTGACGGCACATTGAAAACTCAATCTTTAATTGAATCGTGGTTCTGGAAGTGGTGCCGCGCATTATGGTCCGTTAAAGGAATCTTATCTCTAATAATTCAATACTCTTGTGTTACCAAAAAGTCCTTATTACTCAAAAATTCATTGTAAATCATCAATGTTTATCTACTTTATAACAACTATAAAACATCTTTTCCCGATCTTCAATAGGCCTTTCTGATACACAACGTAAATAACTAATACAAAAGTCATCGGACTCATCGAAATTCAAACCAAAGCGAACCATAACCAATATCTCATGTAGAGAATATTTACTAGATATTACCGGAGTATCCGGATAGTGATATCATTAATAACGGCCATGTCTACTAGCCGAGCCATTCGATAACATTTGTTAACATCGGCCAATACCGCGTTACAATACGGCTAACATTCGCCGCGGGAACGTTAAAATGTATTTATGTTTGTAGTTCCTAAAAAAAGAAAAACCAAAATGTGCGGTGATAACATGAAATTGTTTTAAATTTTGTGGTACTATGCGAAAATATAACCCTTTTGTAACCTTTCAGATGGTTGATTACGATTTAATCCATACTGATTGAAAAAATAAAAATAAAAATATGTGTGCGAGGCGGTCCGCAAAAGTCGGTTAGCAGTGGCTGGAGAATATGAATAATGTATTGTAATGTAATATAATATGGTGAATATGAGACGTCTTGTTCTTTTATCTTAATAAGTACTTATTATAACGACTTACCGTAACATGCTCATTGTTCATATCAAGTGCAACCAACCTGAGAGTACGGTATTTACCCTTTAATCGGACCGCACCTTCGGAACGATCTTTAAATGGAAGAATCTTGTCAGTGCAACGTTTTAGGCCCCAGAAAACCGCTGCACGGGATGCATACTGTTTTCGTAATGCAAAACTGCATCTCATGCCATGCTTTGTTGGGATACAAACCACGATCCGGTTTTACGATTGTCAGATAGCTTTTCGACCCCCACTGTGTGCCATCTAGCGAATAAAACATTGATCCCTATATGTAGTACAAGGATAATGTTCACACGGTGAATTTCTCTTTGACAGAACGTTATAGTAGTTGCATAGCACAAAGGTTATCTATGCGGTAATGTTTTCACCATTACCTAAAATTTTGCTTGCAACAGATGGAGGCATTTTGATAGATGTTCGTCCTTAACCATATTTTTTTAAATTCTATTTTTAAATATGGAAGCCATGACTCACTTATTACATTTCTTTCTTTTCTTTGATTAGATACACATAGTCGGCAAACCAATACACAACATAGACATGAAGAGTTTAATAAGTCGTTTAGAAGATAAAAGTTCAGTACTTACTTGGTTGAAAGGCTTCGGATCCGTGAAATCTTTTAATTAAACGATTTTCAACATACTATTTTAAAAATATTTAAATGGTTACTGAGAAATGATAAAGTCACGGTTTCTCGCTTTAATTCTAATTGATGACTTGGAACATGTATCATTTTATATCGTAAATAAATTACGGTTAATATCCAATATAAATCAACGTGGATAGTTCTCTTTGATAGATTAAGGGACACACTGAGATCAGTGTCTATCAATCTATAATACTACCTGGTTTAAGTAATGGCGAACTTCAGGATTAAATAGCCAGATGTTATTAATGTCAAATTGTGATCATTAAGCATGTATCAACGAATCGAAAGCAATGTCAGAGAGCTTTTTTACTCGAACAGGATTTGAAAACTGTTTTCGGTGTTACTACCAATTACAAGTGACATAAAGATATGTGCAATAAAAAAAAATACATATTATGAGTCTTAACTAGCTCAGTATCACCATCCTATGTTAGTGACTTCAATGTAAGTGGACGAGAGCAGCATGAGATGATGTCACGCTATAACTGGTTAGTGTTGTGTACCTGGCCGTGAATCATGTATAATGAATGTTTCGAAAAATAATTCTAAACGGAAATCGGAATTGAACGATGCAAGAAGTCTGCATCACCAAAAACCAAATTGAGCCTGTATGGTGGGTTATCTTTGCCTTAAAAAAACAAAAACAACAAAATTGTATAAAGAACCAAGTTAACATGCAGTATTTTTTCGAAATAAAGACAAAATATTAAAACAAACAGACAGCAATTACCAACTCGTGGGTAAAAAAAACCCTAATTGTCACAGCAAAAATGAGCTCTCTACATCGTGTTTCTATGCATTAGGCTACGCGTATTAACAAAAGGCCCATCGCGAAAGGCGAAAGGCCATAATTTAATATATACATATATATAATATATTTACACCTAATTACGTAGTAGAGAGAGCCCCTATTTATTTATATTTGCATGAACATCTTCTCTTGAGAATACAGGAGCTCTTTAATTTTACTGACAAAACGCATCTTATTTAATCTTCATTACTATGAAGTAAATTTACAGTGGCGAGGTTCTGGTCCTACATAATACAATTATTATCGGCTTCTTCTTGTAAATGTTATTAGTTTGCAAGTAGATAATAAAATTTATAAACACTCGTGGTCGACACAAAACTTTCACAAGTGATACAAGCCCAAAAAGAGATTTTCTAATTTGTATTTCCTTACTGAAGTGTAACAGATCTTAGTATTGGCAAACAAATAGCTACAATTTATAACAGGCAATTGCACTATTTGTCCACTTTAGGCCGAATGGCGTACACAATGATACATTCATCTCAGATTATAATCTGCCTCGGACAAATCGCCACGTTTAGATTCATTTGCATTTTGATATAACTGTAATCTACTTAGGGCTCCAATGAATGTTTGAGTTTAAATGTAGGTATGATATTTTACCAGTATTCAAAATAAGAAAAAAGTAAATAAATAATAAAAATTTTAAAAAAAGTATATGACAATATTTAGAGTTACCAGTACTTTTCTACTCTCATTCAAAAGTTTAAGTGTTCAGTTTAAAATGATACTATAATAAGTCTTTCCCTTTTTCTAATGTTTTGATCTATCACGAGGTTTTTCTTTTAGGCTTATGTATAAAAGAGTGTAGTAGTTATTGCAAAGAACATGTTTGTGACTGACGAACGTTACTATATATATACTTGATACTTGTTTTAGTAATATAAGTCACAAATATCAATTAATTTTAATAATCCTATGTTCCATCTCTTATTCATTACTGTTAGCGACAATCCCTGTAATCTATCATCTTGGGTAAACGAACTTTAAGATGCAAATAGAACTTGAAAACACACCCGAATACAGATTTAAAATACAACCTCACTAATGACGTTTTAATTAGGATTTATAATGTTCAGAAGTCATGGACTGTACACGTTTGCCCACTAAACCGGCTTCGAGACTTCCGACCAAGCGGCACTAAAAGATTTAAAGTTATCAATTTTACAACTAAAACTTATATACTGTTTATCTGTAAATTACAAAAACACAATACGAGTTTCAGCAAATTTTTAAATTAGCTATGTGTGTAACAATTCCTTTTTTGAAACGGTGATGCTGTCAATTTACTTTTCTTTACTATGCATTTGAAGCAACGACACCAATCCATAATGCCTCAGGGTCGAGAGGAGATAACGCACTTTCTCTTAATATTGGCGCCAATATTCCTAACCTATGATTTGACGGCCACTTCCATGCGAATGAACCGTTTGTTTAATTTCGTTTAAGGCAATAACGATGATAAATAATTGCTTATACAAAGTAAGCGGCGGCCATAAACGGATTATTAAATATGTCATTTAAAAGCAGTTTGCCTTACGATGCGTTCAGACAGCCGTAGAATTAGCAGCCAACTGAGACACAAAATATCAATAAATATGAATAGTATAAATGTGAATAGCGATGAAGTGTATCACTGCGAACGACATGCAGACATGTATTGCGTAAAATATGTGTCTTATGAAAGTCAGAATAAGAGGGAATTGTCCATTGAGTATTGACGTTTCCTGAATGCGTAACAGATTAAAATGATAAATGGTCATGAAGCTGTGCAATGTTTTTCTATCACTTTCATCATCTTTACATTAGTAAGGCCGGAGCCGAATATGGGACTCTGCTAATAATAATTCAATTTCCAAAAAAAGTTAATAATTAATAAAATTGTATAAAACATTTACTAAATATTGATCTGAAAATGTTAAATATTTTTTATTATGTTCTGCTCACTTGCACGCGGTGCTCGATAGGTATATGACAAAAACCTAGGTGCTCTCACACAAGGCGAAACATAGCTAGGTTTGCTATCCAATAAAAAAAGATAAAATTAGCTTCTTTAACAAAACTACTGCTTAACAAAATTAAACAAATGTAAACGATGTACTTACAACATTGTTCCTCATTCCGTTCTGAAGTGGACCTAAGCCCATTAACGGCGACAGTCGTCTTCAGCGACTCCTCGACATATTTGATCTGTTGTTCCACGAATGCTTGCAAGTACGTGCTTGTTGAACAGTAAACCATTACCATTTAATAGATCGACTTGACCCACTAGCTAGTCACGACTATCTGATTCAGAACCTGCCGTCACGTATGCAGATGCACGAGCCATTGAAATTTTATTTTTATAATAATTCCATGTGATATATTGTTGCATGTCATGTGTTCATTACTGTCGAGCCTACAATAACATTTTGTTTTATAATATTGTTTTTATAGATATATATATATAGATTTATAGATATTATTTATAGATATAGATATATAGATTTATTTCTTTAAACTGACAACAATGCATGTTCTATAGACGTTTTTTTTTCAGGTAATTTCAATTTCGAACAGACACTTCACAAACTCGAAATTCAGATTGGCTAAGTTTTTTTTTTAATTATTTATCTCCTAGTATTACACAAAAAGACGACATTAATCTTAATGTCTTAATTTTTTGTAATTATGGATGTTAAAACTAATAAATTATTTAAGTTAAAGTGTCATAAATTGTACAATTGTAAAACGCCTATCATTAATTGATACTGAAGTACTGAACTCGCAAAATATTACAATCTATTTTGCACTAAAATGATTTCATCGAATTGAATAGGAGGGAATTATTGAATCATTGTTTATGGTTGGTCGTCTATAATAATTCATGTGATCGCGCCGCAATGATCGCTATAAAGTTATAATTTATTGTTCGTGTTAATTACTTACAATAGATATGTTTAAATATTGGTACTTAGCTGTTGACGTCAGCAGATATTACAGATTACATTATTTTTTTATTCGAGTGAGTTGGTTACTTGTTAAATTGATTTGTAAACATTGTATTAACAATGCTTAGGTCAGTAAGGGTCAGCAAAAATTTGAACGTTCCATAGACATTTTGAATAAAAGTTGCAATATTAAAGAAACAGCTCTATAAATATTAATAAAAATTATATGTCATATTATTCCTCTTTAGTGTACACCAAAACAATTAAAAAAATACCAGTACAGAAGTGTTGGATGGTTAAAACAATATAGCATAAATATAAAGTTACTACTGCTTTTTTGGCGCCTGGTAACCTGTATTCAAAACTATAGTTGGTTGCACTAGTTACTTAAGCTTAACAAACAAACTCACTTACTCGCTTTCACATTTACAAATAATTAGGAGAACCATGCCTCTAGCGACCATCTGACCTCGGCAGGGCTAAGAGGTATCATATAGTCATAGGATACCAGGGTCCCAATATACGCCTGAGACAGCCGTATGATATTCGGTGCCAGCGAAACAGAGATCATCGGAGTATATTTTACCCGAACTCTCGCTTAGAGGAAAACTCTTTCACTATGGGATTTCCAAACGTCAAAAATTAAAATACAACATAATGTTATTATCTTCTATCTCATATCAAGACAACTGTCAGAAGTTTAGTTACCCTTTTTTACTCACAAAGTCTACGAATAACTGCACCCTCGAAACAGCCTAGGTTTTTTACAATCGAACTTAATTTCTCCCACAGTATAATGAATAAGACAATTTACAAAATTGCTAATTAACTGACCATTTTATGAGGTCGCCCCGCCCCACAGCCAGCCGGCAATTTTAATTACATTTTTAATTTTGTCGTAAATTGTTACACGAATTTATTAAACAGGTATTATGCGATGCGTGATTCTACTAAGGAACGTCCTTTTTATTTTTTTTGTGCAACACTTTGATATTATCCATTGATATGGGAGGTTTTTAATTGGGTGCAATATGAATGCGACAAATATAGAAAATACCGTCCGGTTTTCATTGAGTTAAGAGTTTCAAAGAGTATTTAGAAGAGACTTTAACAAAATTAGATAACGAATTTCAAGGCGCCTCACCAATTACGAGTTGTTTAAGCAATATTTTCAATCTTAACACGTTTAATTTAACTATTTGT
This sequence comes from Tyria jacobaeae, assembly GCA_947561695.1. Classification (NCBI taxonomy): domain Eukaryota; kingdom Metazoa; phylum Arthropoda; class Insecta; order Lepidoptera; family Erebidae; genus Tyria; species Tyria jacobaeae. Next base: position 17,358,417 of record OX387212.1, read on the forward strand.
AATTTCGTGATTGTGATATCCAATCATTATTTGGTTACAAGAAGAGAAGCAAACAGAAGAATAAGATGAGATCTTTTAATAAAAATGTAATATTTTTTTAATTATAATTTATTATTGTAAAGTTTTTCTGGTAATGTAAGTAGGTACGTTTTGTTTTCAAGTTATTTTTATCAAAGAACTTGTTTAAATTTAGAACGCTAATACAACAATTATATGCTAGATCTCTCACTAAATGCATTTCAAAATGCCCTCACCCTAAAAATAACAGAAGTAACTGTTTATGTATACCTGTTTCGTTAGGTGCGCGGGAATAGAGTTCTATACCGTTGTAACATAACACCTCACCTAAATGTTTACAGCTGTCCAGTGTCTAATTAAATTTTACACAAAATTAATTTAGCAAATGTACCAGAAGTTCATTAAAATACCACTAACACGTTTCGTGATCCATAAAATTACACGTGTGGCGGCTAGTTTGTTCGCCACCCATTTTATTTTCGGAGTCATAAACTGAATTCTAGCATAGAATTTATATACATATGTGAAGCGAAATTGTTACCTATTTCAAACTAAGAAGCTAAAAACGAGGATGTTAATTTTATAGAAAAAAGCTTGCCATTGATAATATGTATACTTAACTAACCTTTAATGATCATAAATGCTGAATTCGGTGTAGTCAGTCAATAGGTTTACTAACACTAGTAGTAAACCTATTGACTGACTACAAATTGTATTTAAAAAAGTAGAAAAACGAACTGCTATCTATTTAAAAACTTTGGTAAAACTAATGTAATTTAGAGGTATACAATAGACGATTTTTGTGAAAGCTGAAATTTCTGTTTCATTTTTAAAATTGATGAGTATTTCACTTATTATAGTCATAATTGATCCTCAAAGGTCTTGTTTGTTCTTAGATTTTAATCAAGCAATATATATTTATCAGTATTTAACATTATTTTGTAATATTAACCAGCAACCATGGAGTTTTAACTAGTTGCAGAATGTAACACCCATTTTCGGCGTAGCATCTTTCCTCTAGGGATCGGGGAGGGGAGCAATTGCGGTAAACAATACTGTAACTTTGTCGATAATTTTAAATTTGTTATTCCACTCTATTGTATGTTTTTTTTTAATGTTAATTCTGTGGAATTACTTATTGGCACATTTTAGTATATGTTTATTATGTGTGATTTTCTTATAAAATTATATGTATTTATTTTAACGTTACTCGCGATGAATGATTGAACGTTATCAGCAATTATTATTTCACAGATAATGAATGAGATGTCTTACTTTAGCAAACGGTTTATGGAAATACCAATTCTCTCCAATAACTCGCACACGGATGTCTGAGCCCAAAATTAAGCGAAGCTTATACTATGGTAACCAAACTGCTGATAAACATACTTATATATTTCTAAATACATACATATAATAGATATATTTGTCATCACACATATATTTGTCATAGGTGGAAATCGAACCCATGACTTTTACTTAGCAGTTAGGATTGCCAACAGGCTAATCCAATAAATTGCAATATTAATCGCGCACCAGTAGGTACCAAGACTAATGTGTGCCTAATTAACTAGCCTGTTAATATTTTTATTGCTTTTCGGAGTAATACCCGTTCCTTTTTAAGCACCGTCGCATGCGATGGAACCATTGACTGAAACAGTGAGCCTACTCTTCTTTAGGGATCTTTTCAACGCCTTTTCAAACGCAGCCACGCCATTTTCAAGTTTTATAGGACGAAGTTTATATTTTAATTTTGGAAATAAATAAAAGTCACAAGGCCAGATCGGGACTCCAAGGAGGATGATAACTAACTTGACTAAATGGAATGTATTCCCCAAGTAATAAATAAAACAAAGCGATATTTTAATATTACAGAGGCCCACATAAAAACGTCGTACGCAGATCGATACGAGTATCCACAAATTTAATAACATCAACTCCCCAGAAGCAATTAGAGATGAAACGAAGGGCTTCAATGGTCGTTTCTTCGAAATAATCCCGTTACTGTAGTCGACTGTTATGTACTCATTTTTGCCAACCCTACATTCGATTTTCCACCTTATTTCAACAAAATAAAACCGTTTTTGTAAGAATTACAATAATTTACCTATGTGCCGAACATTCGTGATATACTTCAAGTTATTTATGTATGTTTGATACAAAGAAAGTGGTGAAATCGAGTGTAATATGAGGCGACATCCAATTATTATGAGCTGTCATCCCACAATCTCTTAACAAAAGAGCTCGTTACCGAATAATACATGGTCCGAATATTTTTAACCAGTATCCATGGATCTATAAATAAACAAACGTTAAAAGTAATTACTAAGAACGGCTGTATTTGAAAGGGATTTCGAAAATGATACAATTTTCTCCGCTAAAGCGGTTCTATTCAATTATCTCAAGTACAAGACCGGTAATTTAAATGAATATATGACTGGACTTTTATAATACATATTGATTACCGTAATTGAACACCATAAAAGCTTGTCTCAGTAATTGATAATTATAAAAGTCTGTTATGAATACTAATTTGGTCATAAATTACGTACAGCTATTATTTCATCAGTATATTCTAGGTCTTCCTTTTCTATTGTCTTGCCTGTAACTGTCAAACCGATTTATAAAGTGTTTTTTTAATTTGTAAATAAATAGCTGTACCTACATTATTAATGAATTTATAGACGGCACTGCGCACGCAAGTCTTGTAGGAGCACTTCATGGTTTCCAGATGAGAAATCCATAGCTTGTCGTGAATGATATGAAATGAATATGAATTGCAAAATTGATATGAATTTATGTAAGGAGATATACATACAATTGTGATGATGATGGCGATGATTATATTCATAGATACAATTATGTATCGTTTCAGAATATGAACACGTATTTAAATCTTCTCGATAATACAATGTCCACGCGTCGTGTCGTGTGTTAGTTTCGTGTAACGGAGCGCATTGATGAACAGTGTCAGTGATATAAAATACGCTTCGCTTGTTTCTGTCACAGCATCCGATGAAAGCGGAACTATGACTGCCAGTGTTACCTGAGAATCAATACACGAAGTATTCACATGTAGATTGATTTTTCGCTGATTATCTGAAGCGGAATTGTACTGTGTTAAAACTCGATACCGTATAAAATTCAAAAAGGATTATCGGCTTCAATGTCTCTAAATCACACCTGACAATAAGTATAATATTTTTTTATTTTTTTGTTTTAAACATACATTGTGCATTATCTGTGTGACACGTATATGTTTAATATTTCTACTTTAAAAAATATCTACAAATTAAGTTTTTATCTTTCTATGTATCTACATCTATAATCATCATCATCATCTATCTACATCTATATTACACTCGTTAACGTTCTGTATAAAAAGTTTTTTTTTCACAATTTTTATGTTAGGTATATTAAAACAATATACATATGTTACGTATATTAAATTCAAGTTTACATTTTACATGAATCGTACTGGCAGTAATGAAAGTTTTCTAACATATTAAAGATTAGACCAGCAGTCTATTTATCCAGTTATTACTTATTATATCTTCAGGCAGTACAGAGAGGGAAAGTGCATACCATTCCACGTGTCCGTCCGACTCGGCATCCGGCGGCTGATTGGATTTGTTTCACTTCCCTCGCGATTATGTACCAGTCTCACGGTTATTGATAGCGGGTTAATACATAGGCGAAATCGGACAACAGTCGGCCAACTTTCCTGCTCCGTTAAAGGAATTATGGTTGAAATTCAAATTAATTATATGTATAGAAATTTGTATTGAATGTAAAAGCGCATTTGTATTTATTATATATATATTTTATATACCGGTGTTACCATAAGAATATAGCTAGTCCTTATACATCATCACATCGATTAGATTAAGCACCTACTTAGTTCCAAAGGAAGTAGCAATTATATCTAATAGCACTAATAGCACAAGCATGCACTAAGAATTGCTTAGAAAGTTTAGATTAAGAAACGCCTTTCACTGTGTTGTCATACGTGTGTATAAACTACTTAACTATCTGGTAAATGAACGTAAAATATTTTAATCCGCCATGTATAACCTCTTGTTACATTAGTATCTATTGCAAAAATAGATGGCGTTGTTCTAAATGTAATAGAATGAAGTCTTAATTTTAAGGGTAACACGTAATACTTGTGGTGGCGTAACGACAACTGTATATGATTTCAACATGTGTAGTACCGAGTTCGAATCCAGGTTATATTTCATTCCCGTTATTATACTAGTGATACTGTAGAGATGATTTACTGTGTCTTACATAATGGGATAGATTAATGGGTGAAGAGCAACAAGCAGGCATTGTCCAACGAGGCGCCGGCTTCTGTTGCAGCCCGTACAATGTTTGTTTTAACTTTCGACTTAGTACTTATTTGTAATGAATTTACTTATAGATATTATTTAATTATTTTTCAATAATTAATTTACATTTAAATGTTTTGATATATTAGTATAATTTGTATTCATTAAGCAATATTTTCTGAAATGCTAACGGTATATAATAATTTGCTATGAATAAATCATGTCGGCTTATGTTATGGAATGCCTTTGATATTCGAATTATGACAAATTGTCATAAAGAACATGACCGGCAAATGAATTTTGAAACTAATGGAACATGAGCTAATAGACTATTAAAGTATTTTGCATGTTAATGCTGCTGAAGATGAAACGTTTTAAAGTATATTTGATTAAAACACTGCATCATCAACCGAAGCAGGTGATCTTTATCATGGTAATAAAGTTACTTTTTAATTCAATACCAGATGAAGGTTTCATACGATTAATAAACAATATTTTTTTCTTTATTTAGTATTATAGACCTTGGCACGTTGTAGCAATTGTAGGGCGATAAAAAGTTTGCATTGAAGTAAGTAAATGTGTAAATTTGAATCTGATGTGTGAATTGGCATGTTCGTAAACTAAGTTTGGTGTGCGTTGAGCAAGTGAAATGAATTGGCGTCGGTTAAGCTATTACAGAGCATTGCCCTCGCCTCGCCCTAATTGTTGGCCTAATGAGCGATAATAGTGCCCTTTGTTTTCACTTAACAGATACACCGAGCGAGTTAAAACGGCAATTTACTATTTTAGGCCTTTTAGTTCGAAGTGTTTTTTGGACTAAATTGATTTTTGTTAATACCTTAATGGGGCTTGGTAAATTATCTAAATCTTAAAAGTAAAAAAACAATGGCAATGCAAGCAAATGAAATGTGTCAATAAACAAATTTTAAATAAAAGTTATTGTATTAAGATAAGATTCTGTTTGGTATATTATTTTTATTACTTACTCACGACTGATGTATGTATATGCCAAAAGAATGACCGTCTGAGACAATAGATGGACACAATAAATAGAAAGATATAATGTATGAACTCTGTGTGACTCGCTTGTCAGGTCCACATTGGATTTAAATTTAACATTAAATAGAAAACAAAATGGATTGTTTTTATGACATGGTTCCTCATGGATTCCTAGACGATTATAATAGTAGAATTTATTCCTTCCCTTCCCCCAATTGCATTCTGTATGCAGTTCATATTATGTATATTAAATATATTCGAGTTGTGGCCTATGACTGATTCTTACCAAGGTCTTGGTGTAGTGCGTAGTGCAATGTTTCAAAATATATCGACCATTTTTTTTTTGAAATTCTAACAAACGCATAAGTAACCAACCCAAAGATCCAGATGAAGAGTGTCAGCAAAAAAACACACTAACCACTCAATCAATCCCAAAGATTGATTGGTTGACGAGACTTTTAAGATAGCAGAACACTTTCATAACCCGTCGTGTGTAGATAATTATGCGTCTAGTACATTATTATAAACGATTACTTTCTTTGATTGATCGTAATAAAATGGAGATAGTTTGTTAGCTTTTATGTAATATCATTTTAATAGGTGAAAGTAAAACATAAAGGGTAGGCGTGTGAAGAGACCGGAGACGTTACAAACGTTCACTAGCGGGGAAACTTAAATAAATAATAAAAATAAAAAACAGTAGGTTTAAATAATTACATTTACCGAGTATAATGTTTCTCTACGATATACTTATATATAATAATTGAAACGCGAAGTGGTGAAATCGAAATAAACAAATCATAAACATTTGATTTGCAAGCTATAATCCTTCATACAAAAAACCGGTATTACGCAGAATATCCTTCGAGTTTGAAACTCAATCTTTTGAACAATAGTCAATAGCTAAATCAATATGTTCTGTCCACGCTTAGCTTTATTGTTTCGTAACCAGTGACATTACAGATAACTAAGACTTATTGCCGTGGTCCAAATTGGTGATGCGAGCGATAAGAGCGCTTAGTTATTTGAATAGTTATTGGAAATAAAGCAATTTGGTATAATTAAATGGGAATAATAGGTCTTGAAGGTTTTGAAACGTGCAAAGTCGGGTGGCAGAACCCTTTTCTAAAAGCTTTTGACCGATAGAATTAATTATCATTCTGTGTGGTTTAGTTTTATTTAAGGATATCTCTGGTTACGTACATTTAATATTAAGAGTACAGTCGGGAGTCTTACACTACACACAAAGCCGTAATTCTTACCGTAATTATTACATTATATTTATCAGATTTAATATAATTGTTTTTTTTTTTGTTTTTTTTTTAAAGACAACTCCCACCCTAGGATTAATTCCTGTGTCTCAGGGGGACCTTACCAACATTCAAAGAATTGACACAAAGAACACCCAGACTCGGAACAATTTGAGGATTACACAAAGTGTTGTCACATGCGGGGATCGAACCCACAACACTCGGCGCGGCAGTGGTAGTAGCAAGGTGGCCACTTAAACCACTACGTATAAACCTATTATATATACATATACAACGACTTGTAGTAAGTAGTTCCATATACGTAATAGGGGGCAGGCCATTGCCGTCATACGGGCACTTTTAACAATTAGATGGGAAAATTTGGAATGTGGTGACAAGAAAGAAAAGGTAGAAAAGATAGGAAAGGAATATAGCTTAAGTAAGTATAGCTATAACTTGAACTGGCTGGTGCCGAGAAGTACAAGCCCTCTAACTGTACCTACTACTAATCAACTGGAATTCTATTCGACCCATATGCCTGTCTTGTTACAACAACAACTACAAAAACTCGCGTTACTCAAATGCAAATAATGAAACTTCGTAACTTACACAGCCAGCTCTGTGACATAAGTTTAAATCAAACTTTATGTCTCTCGCATAGTGTTACTATTTACGACAAGCTCAATTCCTTTCTAATCGTGCTCGCAAATTCAACATCTGGATATCAAGAAATGTAAAACATCTTGAGTAACTGATTAAGGATTTAGCCGCGGGACGATTATAAACATGATTATGAATAACATTTGCCAACAGAGTCTGCATTGTACAACTGCTAAAATTATAAATGTAGTAATAATAATAAACCTATCTACATCTACTTGTCACTGTAAGATATTACGGATAATTTTTTAATTGAAGTATTTTCTAAGCGGGCTTTTAGATACTGTATTATGTTTTATATACCATAAATGTAGAGGTACTCCCTTTTTGACTTTACAATTTTAAACACCATAACCATTAGAGCTTTCGCGACGCTGCTTGGAGCAGTGCCTGACGGCGTCACGGCAAGTTGCTCTACCGCAAGATTAAGATTAGATCCCCCATCATTATAGAAACTAAACGGGGCGTCAACGAAAGACATATGCGAATAAAATCGTTTGCCTTTTTTAATATTAATATCTTTATTTTAGGGACAGAGACATAGAACGCAGTTAACTTGCAAATGTTTTGTTACAAATCAATTTGGTACCTTCTGCAACACGTCTGTAAACGGTTTCGTAAATAAGATAACAAATAAGGAATTTAATTTATGTTGGCAGCTGCATTCCCTCACTATTTTAAATGTTTAAGATTGGTCATTTCAAATTTACAAAGCTTCGTTTTAACAATTAAACAGAAAACCACTTTCGCTTAATAATATTAATATAGAAAAACGATGCCTTTTTATACTATCTGTGTTGCATCTATGTATGTTTACTTACTCTTTTCTGTACAAATAAATTTTATATATAACGCAATGTACTGTTAAAGTATATTTTGTAATTGAGCTCTTAAGTCTTAATTGATTGGTAATAGAAAACAAACTGATCAGATTACAAGGGCGAAGAAAAACGTTTTCTGCTAAAACATTGCGAAAATAATATTTTCTGATCTTCATAAATGGTAAGACAAAAATGAAGTCGTAACGAGAAATTTGAGTAGTTCCGTGTAGCCGTGTGGCAGAATAGGGCCACCCTATTTCTTCCGTGGATGTCGTAAAACACAGTACATATTAGACAGTATATATATAGAGTCATACAGTGGCTAGATGGCGGCGATAGGTTAGTTTTACGTGAGTGGGACTAAGTTAAGGTAGCCACAAAGTAAAGAAATTATCATGATTAATATTTGAGGTCGCCCTCAACAACAACAACAACAAGTCGATGAGGAAAAGATGTATTTATGATAATATTGTTTTTTAAGGAGATATTTAGAACGAAACACAGTGCGTGTTAACACAAGGAAGGCGCGGTTAGCAATGAGCTTAAGGAATTTTAAACGCTGTAATTTTCCTAAACAATTTCAACGCTATTATCGTAGTGAAAGCCTGTGTCCTAATATCTTTACACACTTCGGTATTGTTCAGCAGTAAATTAGTCAAAGGTTCGATATCCAGACCATGGCTTGAACACGCAAATTTCTTTGACACAAACAAGGCTTAGTTTTACGACGCTTTTTGTAAGCTAGAATATTAAAACTGCTTTAGAATATTCAGGTAAACTGCGGTAAAATTTTCAGTTTAAGTAATGTATATGAAAATTTGAACCAATTTACAACAGCCAATTGGCTGTTGTAAATTGGTTAGCGATCTTAATTAAGTAGGTACGAGTAACTAATATAAAATTAAAAAATCATCACTACTCACTACTAAAAAAATTGCTGGAGTCTCAAGGATTCTAATGGTACCCCGTACGTATCTGAAGCAGTTCAGTTATTTAGAAGTTGTGCTGGAATAAATAAACTCACATATATACCTTAACTCTAAAAACATTACACTCCTTTTTGGGTAGTCTAGTAAATCCTGTATGTAACGATCATACGTATGTACATACGTACTTGTACATATGGTACAATAACAAGAGAGTACATTCAATCCCTTCATTCATTCTAATTTTTGTCAATTCTTTGATTTTTTACCCGACTTCATAAGAAGGAGGGTTATACTTTTTGAATGTATGGATGTACATTATGTATATGGGTTATGTTTCTTTGTTACGATATGGAGCCTAAACAGTAAATTAAAGTTACCATTTTACTCGTCTCAGTAATCGGAGTCATGCAGAGAACAACATTTCGATATTTTACGTAGTAGAGCCATGCTAAAGCATGAATGGCCGGCTTTGCCTTAAAGAAAACCGGTTTGAAGCAACACTTGCGTTGCATTTCCCCAAAGTAAGTGAGGTTTCCGGATGCCCAACTCCCCCTCTCCTTTTTCCTCTCCCCTGACCCCGCGCCTCTTTTCCCATCTCATCCCCGTCTCTTACCCCTCCCTGCATTCCCTCATCCCTCATCACCCTCAAAGGGGGTTGTGTATATATATCGTTTCTATTTTACTCATCTTTTGGTCCTCTACTGCTGCTCTAGTATGTTATCAGTCCGTATCATTCACACCTCCACAACAGGATAGAAACTTAGCCTCTGCACATCCTCACCTTCACTACCGACACTTTCAAACACTATTAACATACTTGTTCGTTGTTTTTCACACCATACGAAAAGATAAGATAAAAATATTACTAATAAAAATATTTTATCATTTTCATCTCACGTCTTTAATTAAAGGTGAATAACTTAACTGCCATTACAATTTTAATATAAAAATAATTATATTTCTTACATCCTTTCATTAGCGTTATTTGTTTAATCTATTTATCTAATTTCTCTTCAAGTAGTAGCTACTAGCTACCGTCCGCATATTCGATACAAAATACTTTCCTATTTTATGTTTTTTTGAAGTGAAAACTTCTTTTAGCGCGGTACGCATATTTTTAGATGAGATAAAATCTAAGAACTCGCGACACCGTTACGAGACGCATATATTTATCAACGCAATATTAGCACAACGAGATATGAAAGTTCAATTGATGCGGTATTCACGAGATATTTAAATAACTTCGAATCAAAATTGTTTATTTCCTATTTTAGTTACCATGAACCTATAGTTTCTATTTTAGATTGTAATAATTTTAATGATAATGATGATGATACAAGAGTTTTAGAAATTGTTAACGATGATTCATAAAAGAATATTAAATGTATTTTATAGTTTCTTATAATTAATAAAATACATTTCATAAATAAAATGCAATTCATTACCCGATAACCCAATAACCCTAGTACCCATATAAAAAATGTCTAACGTGCCAAAATAAGTTTTCACTTCTGTCGACACTCCCGGAGTGCATTTTTTTTTAATACTATAGGGGGACATACGAACAGACGGGTCACCCGATGGTAAGTGACACCGCCGTCCATGGACAGTTGCAACTCTTGTCGTTAGTGCGCTGCCCGCCTTTAAGGGTGATGCGGGATGGGGGATGCGGGGAGGGGCAAGAGGAGAGAGAAGATGAGGGGAGAGGAAAGAGGAGAGCTGGAGTTGGGCCTCCGGAAATCTCACTCATTTCGGGGAAATGCAACGCAAACGTTACTTCACAACCGGTTTTTTTTACCTAAGCATGGCTCCAACCACTGTCATGGTGGCATTTTTAAAGTAAACACTTGTTCATCATTGAGTCTAGTGATAGTAAAATTCATATATTTTATTTCTCGTTTTAATTTATTACAAAAAGAATTCTTACACATCCACCATTAAGCCCTAAGCAAAGAGCAAAGACGTCGGACTTACGATGAAGTGGTTGCGGGTTCGAACCCCACCCAGAGCGATGTGCACTTTAGCGAAGCTGGAGGAGTTAACAAGAATATTAGTAATGAGTGATCCATGTACTTTCCTAAAACTAAAAATAAAACACTTATATTCAAGTTTTTGTATTCTTTACCATTAGCAGTTCATTTTTTTTTTGTGCAGAAACCCCAACGAGTCATCATTTGTGATATCTACATATTACTTTAGTCGGTATTTAAAATATTTTTTCAGAAGTAAAAAGTTACTACTGCTTAATAAGTTGTCATTTGGAATTAACTTAAATTTATGCGTGCGGGTACCTAGGGTAATACAAATAATTAATACATAAATTATTTGTAACAAGTATCGGTGAACACGTACGCAGGTACAAAATCATGAATATAATAAAAAAAAAAAACAATTTTTCTTCTATAATAATTAGCAGTTATAATAACTTTTAGTGTAGGTGATATGCGAGTTTCATTATGTCAAGTTGTGCAATGTTAATCCTGTAGCTATAAACTACTTCAATAGGTCAAGCGTGTTAAATTTAGTTTGATAATAAAGTTCTACATAAAGTTTGTGCGTAATAATGTAAACGGTTCCTAAAACGTTCATTAGCTTGAGTGTACCTCGTAATGAACCTGTTAAAAACTTAGCTTCGACTTCCACGTTTGCTTCTACCTTTATAATATTACTCACGGTTGAGGGTGAGATGGTATATCGGACTCGAGCCGACTAAAACCTCAAGGTCTTCCGTCCCAACTTGGCCAACCTTGGCCACTTCATTAGAAGTGTACTTTGGGTGGTCTTTACCCTCTCTTAAGATCAGAGAGGAGCACGTCACGAGGGTCCTGCTTCTGTTAGGGTAGCGCTTAGCCCGATGCGTAACCGCGTGTCCATAGGGACCGAGATCAGTCATCGCTTCTTTGGCATTCATCACTGCCATGCAGTACGAGGCGGTGGACACCCACGCACTCTCGTTTTGTACCATGACCATAACCACGATCTCCAGCGAAACCATTACTAATGAATATAACATACCATCATATTTGCGTAGTAATCAAGCCATCTATTTCATCCACCTTAAGACCATTGACTCTTATTTAATCTATTTTATTTTATTTTAATTGGGAAGCTTACAGCCTAAACAGTATTAAATTGAAATACGTAGTAGCAGATGCCAATTACAAGCTTCCACATTTTAAATCTGAAAACTGTGGTCTCAATCTCTTAATTTTAAATGTCTAAAATACAGTTTCAATCTAGTCTCAATGTCATAAATATCACAAATGGAACTCGCAATATTTCAAACTCAAACAAAAAAAAAAACCTGGTCTCAACATTTATTGACTACTGGTACACATTATTAGGTTTAACTGCAGATCCATCTTTTGATTTTATTGCTAAGTATATTCATTGCCGTCATTACAATTTCCCGTGAGAAATTACCTACAAATTTTGGTTTTAGTATCTTTATTGCATGCCTCAGTTCTCGTGTTTATGATTACCGCGGCTTATCGAACTCATCAGGTATTTTAAATTATGTTTTATTGGTTAGCTTGCTACCACTTAAACATGGGCAACTAAAAATAAACATGCTGGCGCCGCTTAATTGATTGTAATGTCAACTTGCAACGAGAATATCAATAGACATCAACATTATTGCTTCATTCTCAAGATGTCTCATTAGTTCTATACAATCCTACTAGATGGCATTACTTTACTTTTAACAGAAATATTTAGGATCTTATTTGATTTACTGTTGATAGTAGTTTTGGTATATTTTTTTTCGATGCTAATTATGAACACGATTATTACTATCAATAAATGTTACGATGTTTTATTGGCACTTACCAATTACTTATATATTTCAGTAAGTAGCTTTTATTGGGGCATCACAAAACTAATTACCATAATATACTTTTTGTTGCCTATATTTGTATGTTAAGTCTTCATCTTAATCTCTAACTATCCCATGAAGCAATAAAACTATCATCTTGCACTTGATAGTGCTCACTCTCACTTTAAATTAATTTTACGAGTTCTGTGACTTCATAATATTTTAAAGTTCACGAATGAATAGATAATGATTTTAACTCCCCTTTTTCTGCTGCTTTGGCCTTATACAAGAGGAATATTCTATTTAAATTTGTATATGAGAGATTGTAGAATTCTACTAGCTTATCCCCTTATCTATAATATACAAAATTTAATCCGCTATTTTGCCCCATCAAGTTTTATGTTCGCGACTAAAACCCTATGTCCTTTTCCAAGATCCAGTCTATCTTTATTTTTCTGAATTTAACTAAATTGGTTCTGTAGTTTAGGTTATGGGTTCAGTACAATGATATGATGACGTACATATTATATTATGCAACAAATTTAGTACGTTAGTTCTTAGCTACGCAGTCAACTTAAACTCAAGATACCAATAAAGAACAATAAAGAACCCTACTACTCTTTGTTTTGAAATTGCGTTCCAGCTAAATGCAAAATAAAAGTATAATTTTCCTACCAACGTATGCCAACACATTCATCATCATCATCCATTAGCCTATCGCTGCTGGACGAAGGCCTCCCAACTATCCCGGTCTTGGGTAGGGCCACCTTCTTTAACGAGTGGCTCCAGGGTTCATTATTCCTCCTGGACGCTGAAGTGGAAGTGGGCTGGTTACTCTGACCGACCCACTACCACATGTTATCTGCAAAGTGCAAGTGTGAGATGTATTGGCCGTTATTATTTATTCCTCGTCCGTTCCAATCGAGCGTCTTGAAGACGTCCTCCAATGCATCGGTAAACAGTTTCGGAAATATGACGCCCCTGTCTTACCCCACGATGCCATTGGATTAGTCTTGTGCTCTGTTCTTGTACTTAGACGGTCATCGTTACGGCTTCGTAAAAACATTTCAGTACTTGGATATATCAGCAGTCAACTAGGCATCTCTGCATAGATTCCAGGACAGCCTAGCTCTCGATGGTATCAAAGGCCCTCTCCTAGTCCACATACGCCATAGAGGCCGATTATATTTCTCGGTCTTTTAGAAGATATGCCTTAGTGCCTAGTATTTTAGAAACCCGGCCTTCTCCGCGGCCGAGACAGTATACAATAAATATTTATTTTCACGTTATTAAGTCAAGTAAGCAATGTAAGAACCGGGCTCATTTTCGTTGGCATCTTGTGACTCTTTTTAGGTTTTTTTTTTACATCGACACCAAAAAATCACTAATGATCGCTTTCTCAGCCAATTAGCGATGTTAGTTGTTTACTAAAGAAAAAGGTTTCGAAAATCGAACCTTATTATTCAAGCGAGAAATTGTATGTAAAAACGCCGTGTTGCATAAATTCGTTTAGGTGTTTTTTCCCACTTGAGCTTTTGCATCACAATTAATTCTATGTCGATTTTTCGCGGCCATTAGTTAACGTTATCGATTCGGCACAAGCAATTAGACGGCTGATCCGATCCGGGCCGTCCGATCTCCGAGATCGGCTGAACATGATTGATGACGTTTTTACCTTATTACTGAAGTTGCCTCCTTCATCGACGGCTTATCAGCTTACGACACCGAGATGACGATGGAACTTCTCATTACGAGATTGCGGTTACGTCGTGTTCAAACATGATAACAGTATTTGAACTCTTTGAAAGGTTTCATTTATTTCATTAACGGCCCGTCGCGTTCCTTTACGAATTAATTATATTACATTTGGAGGGTTGACGAATCGTTTATCTGAGTGATGAAGTTTCGACTTCTCAAATACAGAGAGAATTTAATAAATGACGCACGTTATCAAGTTTAGTTTAGTTTTTGACTGTCGTTTCATTTAGTACATTACTTCAATTTAGTTATATGCACTGCCAAACTCTCTTCAGCGTTCTTATAATACGTTTAGTATATATCTAATTAGTACAGTCAGAAATGTCAGATAATAGTCTATGTTCTAAAACTTCTCAAGGTGTGTATATACAATAAATACACTCATGCGTATCTGCCCGTAGGGGTGGGCAGATGCATTGCAGTCTGAGAGACAACTGGGGGCTCCCTTAGTCGTGTTTTACGACACCCACGGTAAGAGACGGGGGGCCTCTATTCTAATCCACTGAAAGCCATATAACTAATATTATACCTTACAAAAGTAGCTACCTACCATGGTGTTGTGCAACAAAATTTTTTAGTAACGGTTATACTCGTTTTTTTTTTATACTATAGGGGGACAGACGAACAGACGGGTCACCTGATGGTAACTGACAACTGCCGTTCATGGACACCTGTAACTCAATAGTCGTAAGTGCGCTGCCCGCCTTCTAATGTGATGAGGGGTGTTGGATGCGGGGAAGGGGGGAAAAAGAGAGGGGTATGAGGGGAGAGGAAAGAGGAGGGGAGGAGTTGGGCCTCCGGAAACCTCACTCAATTCAGGGAAATGCAACGCAAGCATTGCTTCACAACCGGTTTTCTTTAAGGCAAAGCCGCGCCGCCACAAAGCCACGTAAAATATCGAAATGTTGTACCCTGCATCACTCCGATTACTGAGACAAGTAAAATGGTAACTTTAATTTCTAAACCAATGAAGCTGTTTAGGCTCCATATCCTGACAAAGAAACATAACCCATAGACATAATGTACATCCATATATTCAAAAAGTATAACCCTCCTTCTTATGCTTCTGTGAGGCCGTGGTATCGCACCAGTCCAGCCGGCCCATTGGTGAATAAGCATGGCTCTACCACTGTTATCCATATTGCCTTATTTGCATCGATTTCATACTAATGTGTTTGTGTTTCTCTTTTTAGTGGGCGGAATGTCGCGCGGCGGCAGTGGGGCCGGGAAGACGGCGACCGCCAAACGCGTGCCGCCTCCAGCCGTCCCAGGTGATGCGTTCGGCACGCCACAGCACAGGCATTCCGGGTCCAGCTTCGGGTCACAAGGATACGCCTCGTGCGAGGAACAGCCGTATCCTCAGCCACCAGATACGCCGTCTCATACTAGAGGTCATTATTTATCGGTCTATGTGAGAGTAATAAAAGGCTTTCAGGAATGTAAATGTCAATCATGGAAAGTAAAACACTATTAACAATTAAATTATATACCCAAGGATCTACTAGTCTTCACGGTATATATTTTATGTAATCTTTCATATTTCATATAGAAATTACTTACTCTTAAATAGCACTCAAAAATCTTGCCTGACTTCTACCATTAATCATTCACACTTTGATATATATTTGCCCTGTAAAATGCATCGTTTGCAAAATAACAATAGAATGCAACCAATACTTACATACAACTTCAATTTTTTAATAATAAATCACCGACATCAAATAAAATAAATCTAATCTGAAGAGTTCATAGTAAAACTTTGATTTGAACTGTAGAGCGCCATGATCACCCTATAAACATAACCAAACGTTCACTTTACAGATGACCACTCAGACTATGGCAGCACAGTATCCGGCGTGTCAGGGGTATCTGGCGCAAGTGGTAGCCTTGGCAAAAGTCCGGCTGGTGGTGGCACATTCACGTTTCCACCGCCCGCCCAGCCCCTTACCCACAAGGCGGCTGTGTACTATCATCACCAGTTAGCCCTCTCAGATGATCAGGGGATTGATATGACACAGGTATATTTTGTTAAGGTAATTTATTTTCAAATAAACGCAGGTTTTACAAGTTCTTAGACTTTCCACAAATGTTTTTAATTTATATCTGACTCTGTCTCTGTATTAGACAATTCTCATTAAGTCCATTACACTAGAACGTTTCAAACGGTTGAAATAATAATTTAAATTCTCGCCATTTCCAGAGTCCCGGTCGAGACAGTCCCGGCTCATCATCAGGCTCTGCTGGTTCAGGGTCGAGGCACTCGTCTGCGTCACTCGACAGCGGGCGGGCGTCAGGACGAATGCCACATCACCACCACACCACTTGCCACTGTGGTGACCTCGCTGACAGAGTCCGAGCGATGATCGCTCAAGGCCTTCCTGTGAGTATACAAAATATGCAAGTCTTTATTGCAGACTTAAAAAAAATACGACTCTCAGTGCTAAACGTTCATTCATATTTTGCAAAGTCTCGCCTAAATTGCTGCTATTAATGGTCCCTATATAATGCAGTTATCTAAATGCTACGTGTTCTTTGTTATCTAAGCCGATCTGGTCTTAATAACCGAACCAAATAACGATAATAATGTTATATCTAATAGATTTTTTAGTTTTTCTTTCATGGTTCCAGGACGTGGTTGTTGTTGTATTATCATGGATTATTATGACATTATTAATTTAACAAATTAAATAATTTAACATATTATCTCAAAAGTTACTAAATCTATTGATATATTTTCAGGACACCGACATAATCCATGCATGTCTAGCAGATCTACAGATGGAAGAATATGCAAGACTGTTCATAGAAGCCGGATATGATCTGCCAACGGTCACCAGAATGACGCCAGAGGACCTCACAGCCGTTGGAATTAAGAAGCCAAACCATCGCAAGAAATTAAAAGCCGAACTGGCCAACTTAAACGTGCCGGATAACTTGCCTGATTATATACCGGTAGGTTATATGCCAATTCTAGTAGGTTATCATTTCTTCTTTATTTTAAATTACTTTAAATGATTTACATGGATGAATCCAGAATTCTAGTTCAACTATTTGTAAAGTGCCTTGTAATACCAGGTGTCTGGTATCAAGAATCTCAGTCTTAGGCTGGTCTCCCTTGGTCTTACGGCTAAATTAGGAAACCCTCATTAAAGTAAATATAGTTGAAGCTGGTAAAAATGCCAAAACACAACCAATCCGTCTTACTAACTGCTAATCTTTAAAAAGCGTAAGTGCAATAACTGCAGGTGAAAGAAACACACTTAACGAATATAACTTCTGCTTCATGAAAAGCAAGTTGTATTTTTTACATACACCTTATTGTATATGTAGTATGTTATAATGTATGCCATTTAAAGATCATTTGTAAATCTAGAGATTATGACCATGATAATTTCGGTTTTCCAGGGTTCCCTAGAAGAATGGTTACGACTTCTAAGGCTCGAAGAATATGGACCAGCATTAGTCGCACAAGGTTACCGTACAGTTCACGACGTCACGCAACTGGCCTGGGAGGTGAGAACTAACCATTTATTAGCTTTTCTAAATAGTTCAATGCTAGAGTAGTGTTAAAAACTATGTGTTGGTACTGTAAAGTTTAACTTACAGTCAATTTTGAATGTAAATATCTAATATCTTTATTTAATAGAATTGCTCAACAATTATTTGAAATAGTCTTCTTTGATGTCTTGATAGTGTAACAAATGTTCCTTATTTCCAGGATTTAGAAGACATGGGCATAGTTCGCCTCGGTCATCAAAAGAAAATACTTCTTGCAATCAAACGGGTCAAAGACATAAGAGCGGGAAAAAGAAGCATAAGTAACCAGGGCTCACTCGACTTTACGAGAATACAACCCGGCCAGGTCAGTTGCACCTACGACAATATCACCCTGTAACTGTGTTTGTAGTGATGTTTTAGAATTTAGACTCTTGATAGATTTTCAGAGATTAGCCTCATTGAAAACGATATTTAACACATTCGATTTATGAACTTCTGTATCGTACAAATTCTGATGTAGAGTGCACATATTGTAAGCAATATGGACATCTTAAATATTTTAGTTTTACTTTTTTATTGCATTTCATGTAAAAGTTAATACGTAATTTGTACGTCGGCTGCCAAGAAGTAAATGGATCTGACAGTTTACTATGAGGCTGGTTTGAAAAGTTTATGACAGCGGATACTCATGCATCCAAAGACTTAACACCATCTGTATTAATTAGAGTTAAAAAATAAAACCCGCTTTCGTAACACAACTCTAAATAGACAGTGAAATAGAAAGCAAAATTAGACTTAAATTTAAAAACACAAGATTATTTTCAAAGCATCACTTCAAATAAATATTTTTGTTTTGTCTTAATTTTATTTTCATGACTCATCCCATTTCATTCATCAGCCATCTTGGATTTTGCCGCCAAAATGTAACAGTCTTGTCGCTATTTTTTAAATAGAAAGTAGGTCTACTTCTATACTAACAGAGCGTTACTTTAACAATATCTAATAGCTTCCATATTATTTGACTAATTAAAGATGTTTCGTTTAGCAAATATAATTTAGTTGTTCTCCCATATTGTGTGTAACTGGCATAAAAGTGGTAAGCTTCGTTTACTGAATTAAAAACTGACACATTGTGGGAAAACTTTAATTTAAACCAACCGCTTGGTGAATATTTAATCGAAAAATACTATTCTTAAACCTTTCCCGATGCGTTCACATACGTTAATATCATTTTGCTTAGACTGTAGGTGTACGTCCATGCCATCTCATTCTCTGAACGGATAATAAACAGTTCTGCGATATTATGTTAATATCCCATTTCTATTTTTTTTTTTCCATATAGTATAATAAGATTTATATAAATTTACGATTGAATTTAGCTTAAACTTTATCTAATGTATTCTTTAATACTACATAAATTAAATACTACATTAATATTAATTAATAAATTAAATATTACAATTAACGCGTAGTTATGAAACTGGATGCGTTCAAAAGCTCACACAATTATACAATATGTTTAGCCATGAGGCACATCTCACTTTGTCTTAGCAGTACTAGTAGACGTCGCAGATTTGTATCCGTCAGCACCACACGTCCATGCGCTGCATCCACCTCATACCACTAGCCCGAAGCAGCATGTGAATGTTTTGTTTTCTTTTCTTTTTCCAAACACAAACCGCACCTTGGACATAATCGGCTAAAGGATTTATATCCGAGGGAGCTACATTACCAGCCTTGGGAGAGACACGCGAGAAGTTACCATAAACCTCCCGACCTAAACTTTGACGCCCTACCACCGCCCCTATGTGGCACTGATTTGATCCCTATTCAGGTATGAGACAACCTCCTTTGGCACAGGTCTTGTCAGTTTGTTCTCAACGCACCCGAGCACCAGCTTTTATGTGCACATGTTTGATTGTAATTGAGAATGCAGTGTTTCGATGTGTGTAAATATTTTCTTTATATTTTTATGCCTTTCTCCCTTTATATAGAACCCACTACACTGATCTTTCCCGCACGGTAGTTAGTAACGTTACTATATTTTTAAATATAATTATGTATGACAAAAAAAAAACACTAATCACGCATGGTTTTAATGATGCTAATATTACATATTTTGATAATACCTACCTATAACATTTTTAAAACAAAGTCTTAAACAGACAGCATGGTAAGAGGAACGAGTTAAACGAATATGTAAAATATCAATTGACATTTTGAATTTTTTAATGTTATTGAAAGATATATATGTAAATAAATTATTATACGGTATGTGTGAACTGCGAACAGCCCGATCAATATTACAAAACGCCAACAGATACGTCATCCGCGCGGGAAATCACTGGAGAGTCTAGAAGATCCGTCAGAGAGAGCATCCCACACGACGTTCTCGGGCGAGGCGGGTTTCTACTACGGCGGGGGACAGTGGCGGCGCTCTTACGACGATGGCGACATCACGCCAACTAACGACGGCAGCTACGAGGGTGGTGGCACGCTGCCGCGTCCACGTGGCCTCGTGAGACCGCGGCCCGTGGCGAAGATCCAGGCGACGCCCGCCTACCGCGACAAGTCCCCCGACTACGCATACGACGAGTTGGCCTACTCAGCGCGCCTGCAGCGCGTGGCGTACGGCGCAAGCCCGCACGTGGCGCGCAAGCCGCCACCAGACCCGCCTAAGCGCCAGAGCTCGCAGTACGCGCCCTTCTCACGCTTTGGTCAGACCACAGTGGAGATCCATCCTGAAAAGAGTCTTCCACTAAGCCTGCCGGCGTATCCCAGCTCAGATTCACTGTCGGTGTCGCTGGACAGTACGGGGCTGCTGCCGCCCCCGCCTGCACCCTCTTCACCCCCGAGACGGTACGATGATGACAAACTACGTACGGGCTCTGATGCCAGTTTTAAAGTGAGTTCTTTATTTTTTTACACTTTAGTAGCAAGTAACATACCAAATACACTTTTGGGCAATTTTAATGCTAACAAATTTAAACATCTTAAGCGTTCACATTTTTCGTTGCACCACTTAAGCTACGCTTCAAGGCGAATAAAGCATATCATACCCGATATTTAGATCGATTTTTGAGGTTTTTTTTATGAACTTGTTCTACTTAGAAAAGCTACAAAACTACTTGGTATTGGTCTCCACTCAACATGGATAGAGGGATAGGGGGGGAGGGGGGGCGGTAAGCTAAAGTGTCCCATGCAGCAGCTAATATACTATACGAATTATCTAAGGATTATTTTTAATGCACACTTGAAGTTTAAAAAGTAGATTTCAGTGATATAACCCGCATATAAAGCCAATGTGTTGTTACTTTTCTTTTAAAAATCATTTTAATATTCAGGTACGAAATTAAAAAATTGGCAACTATTTTAAAACTATTTTGTTTTCATTCTTTTACAGTCGAGTTCCAGCACAGAGTCAGACAGCATTCCCTTCGCAAACGAAAACGCTGGGACCATAAAACAGAACCGAGGACAGATCGGTGGCCGGCCGCACACGGTGGACTACGGGCGAGCGAGCATGGGCCTCGCCAACCTACCGCCGAGACCCACGGATATGAAGCCTACCACACCTCACTCCCACCCAGAGCATAAAGACGAGAAAAGCACTGAACCAGTGGACGTTCTCAACGATATAGGAAACATGCTTGCTAACCTTACAGATGAACTCGACGCCATGTTAGAAGAAGAAAAGCGCCAAGGTCTCACAGATTCCTAAAACAAACTCCATAGACTAAATAGACCTAACCATTCGAAAACGTTGTAAAACTTGTAGAAAAAATCCAAAGAATTGGACATCGGTAAAGACTTCCACTAATATAAAGAATGCAACTTTTTTTATAACGCAAGCTGCTTAGGGTATCTATATTATTAAAAGGATATACATAGTAATATAAACTAAAACATTAGTTTTTTGCATTGTTATTACGGACTTCGATGAAATCACTCAGTTAGAAAACTTTACAGGCGTTGAAAAATATTAGTACAAGACAGGTACAGATACTCATAAAACGTAATTACGTAAATATTATTAAAAGATTACGTGAACTTATCAAAATAATTTGAAAACGTCCCTGTAAATGTTTTTTGCAATAACTAAATAAAACAATATGTATATTTATAATCTTCACTGAGCGAATTTCTTAATCGATAAATAGAAGTTCTGTGCATATGTATATGACCAAAATTTATATTTCTTTTGTAAAAATATAGTTCCCAAAACCATATCCATTCCAATAAGGGATTATTGCGTCAGTAAGTCAGCAGCTAGAATGTAGGTAGCATACCACTTGCCATCAAAATATTCCTATCTACAAAACAACATATAATATGCGTATATTTCATATACAATGTTTTGTAACATTTTGTATCTACGACGTACGATATTTTATACATACAACAATAGATTATTTAAAAACATAGTTTGCTAAATATTCCCTGTTATTTATATTTAGTGAGGTGTGTAATTTTGTTGTTATAAATAATTAGTTCCTTGTAATATTAAAAATTGAGTTTTATTGGGATAACAATGGAATTAGACATTAGTTGGATCCAAAAACAGATAAGAAATGGCTATTTTTGTAAATATTGTTTTACTTAAATTATGTCATAGTTAAAATATATCCCAGTAGTTAGTTTTTCATGTACAATAATTGTAGAGTATTTGATTATGAAGTAGAAACTAATGTAGCTAGAATTTATACAAAACGTTAGACTAGTGTTAGTGTGAAAAATTAGGGTTTACATATTAAATGTATCATAGACAATTATAAAGTTAGCTATAGACAACATAGAACTCGTATGTCAACATGCTTGTCACGCAATAAGGACATGCCGTTTGCCCATTTGTTTACATTACAATGTTATGCTTCCACTCATAGTCTCTTTATTTGGGAACACTTCGCTTGCAACAGAAATCAAAAGCCTTGCGACGCCACCTCAATTGTTATTGTTTTTTTGTTTTACTTAATAAACGATCTCTAGTTACTTTATCGTGTCCATAAACGTGATATCCAGCGGCCATATTTGTAAAATAACAACTGTTTCGTTACTACAGTGTTAGGTAAATCCATCTAACTATGTATTTATGTAAAACTAACAGTGATAAATCCAGTTCTTAATACTTCATTACTACTACATATTTATGACTAAGAAACGCAAATAGCTTTTTTTTTCAAAATTGCCAATTAATAAAATACTTTTTGATCTATGGTTAGAAGTTTTACCTAACATTATATGCGATGTGTCCGTGATAAAACAATAATATTAAAGTACCCGTTACTAACACCGTGATTGTAATTAAATAACGTTTTTAAAGTAGAACAGTATATCTAAGCTTAACTCTGTAAATATCTTCATAGAAATCAGTGTTTCTATACCGTCTTCTTTGATAATAATCACTCTCAAATATAAACATTTTGTATACCTACATGTTAATAATTATTATTATAAACCTATTTTTAGCTGCCACTCATATTTTGTAAGGTGCTAGATAAAACAAATCAAAGCAATTTTTCTGTAATCTTTTATTTTTTTTTATTTGAGTGTGTCGTTCTATGAACTAGTCAAAATTATTTTTTTCGAGTGGCGGCAAAGCAAAGCAATTTAATATAATCAGAATTGTTTAAAATGTAATTTTATCTTATTGAGCAGCTTATGATCCTCATTTAGTTCGTTTCTTATTTCAATAAATATATTTGTAATATCTAATCTATGTCTTATTTTTGTTAAGGTACCATTAATCCATCAATAAATTTTAGAATACATATATTCCAAAATTTATTGTACTCATAAATTAAACGAAGAAAAAGATATTTATTTGTCACACAAAAGTGCACAAATAAATTATTACAGGAAAAAAGAGTAAAGAAAGTAATAACAAACTGGAAAGATAACAATGACACAGTTGGGAGTTATATCATTTCTGCTCTCTGACAACACTCCTCAACACACCTCTTCCACCTGAATAATCGGAAACCGACTGCCTCCATTCAAGGTCAGGGTCAGCATTGTCAGTGAACAGCGACACAACTTTAAAACCATTTCATTTCTTCATAAAATTAAAAAGTAATGGAAAAATGTGTGTTCCATCAGTGCCAAAATTTAACAAAATATTATATAATATAGTGTTAATAAACAAAGGGCATTGTAGAATACGCAAAATTAGTAGCTTAAATTATTATTATTTTGTTTTCTTTTAGTATGAGTTGGGCAACCCGCAGACTGGTTACTTGGTGATGGTAAATTATCACCGCCGGCCTATGAACACCTAGTGCGCTTTAATCTCGGACGTTAACGTTTGGCAATGTCCTGTCGCATCAGCTCATTTCCTACATGCATAAAACATACACTCATGTCTGTATGTCCAAGGGGCCTAATTTACGCTCACGTTTTGCCGATTACAATTTAGACCGAGAGAGATAACATACTGGTACTTCATTATTTTTACCTATATGTTTCCATAACAAATGAAAACAGTTGGGAATGAATGTCCCTCAACATATCCTCGTTATGCATTCGATTTTTTTGGGAATCAATCCCAAGAGATCTAAATCGCTTTAAAGGTTACATATAAAGGAATTCTCCTTTTGAGGTGAGGGGAAAGAAGATAGGGGGTTTAGGCCTCAGGTAACCTCAAGCACTCGGTGTAACACAACGCAAACATTGCGTAAACACCAACTTTCTGTAAAGCCGTAATATTACCCTTATCGAGCTTTCACATACGTGCCTAAGCATGGCTCTTATCATTGACTTGCAAGGAAATGGTATCGTGTGATTTGCAAAGAAATGATATGTGCCGTGGGGTTCTCTGTGGAGTAGAATAGGTCACCCGATGTCTTCCCGAAAGGGAACGGGAGTGATATCTATCCCATAGTATATATACATTGCCTGGCTGAAGGCAATAGGATTGCCCCTATTACGTGATTGGGACTAAATGGTTGGTAAAATGTGGGCATTCGATGCCCCTCTGCCTACCCCTTCGGAGACATAGGTATGAGTTTATGTACATATGTATGTATGTATGCGTGTTATCGTGTTGTAATCCAGGATATACACTATTATGGACCAGGATTAACACTATATACGTAGACTCAAGCTTAGTTAGATTTGTCAAAAAATAATTGAAACTTTCTAAAACAAATAATTAATTAAGCGGCAACACAGCTACACTAGTTTAAGTGTTTACTCAAGTATTTACTTTATTTTCAAGTAATTACATTCAAAGGAATAATACCGTTTACTGTTAATACGGTTTTGGTACGTTACGTACACATAAAACCTCCACTATAGATGGCTAGATGAAGAAATTTCTAAAAAGAATCTCCTACAATCTACTACAAGACATCGCTGTACCAGTAGGCCCTAGTCAGTGCTGGAGCTATTATAGTCCTAGACAAATCACATTTAAATACACCTTTCTAACTAAGGTAAGGTATTAAGTCATTTCTGTTACATTATAATAATAAATTTATTTTTCTCTCACCATAATATAGTAAAACAAGACATTTTTTACAGATACATAGAATCCTGAATATAGTATTGTGGGAGACTGGTGCCTAAGCTAGGCTCGAGGCCTGTGTTTCAGGACACCAGGTCTCCACCCCGTGTATATTTACATTTCAATATTCACTACACAAAAATGGATACTACAAAATTGAATATTACTTACTATATTAAAAACTTATATCTAGTTGCATAGCATATTTAGTTACATATAATGTTATTGTGTGCACGATTTTGTATATTATATTTACACCTTAACGGTTTATAACAGAAAACTATAATATACAAGAAACACGGCAAAACTACGTTTCTTTTACGACTACCTATAGTAGTTATAAAATACCACCAGAAAAAAAAAACAAAAAAAAATAATAAATGCAAAAATAAATATACTACTAACAACTAAGAAACAATAGTGGCAACAAATATACCATTTTTTGCAACGTTTTTTTGCTATACCGCTAGACAACTTGAGGACTTTATATTATTCACTGGATCTTCTATTCTTAATTAAATTTCTGTAAATGTATTAATTGTTATTCTACTACATCGATCCAAATGACGGAGAAAAAACAATATTTTCTATTAGGTACTTGCAAATGCTTTCACAATTTGATAAATTCTGCATTCATTATTCGTCCATCAATATTACCTATTCAATATTCATTTACGCGCGCTTTCCGGAAAATGCGAATGTTATTCACTAATACTCGTACTACTTTAACTTACGTAATAACATCACTTAAAATCCACTACAATCGCCTTATTACGTTTAAACTTTAACGGTAATATTGAATATTAAAACAAAAGTAAAAACATAAAACAACGCAAAGCAATATTTAATATTTTAGTTTAACTATAATTGGTTTTCAAAAACCCATAACCATTTTCCTGAAAATCAGACTTTTCCTGCGTTCATTGGTCGCGCTATTTGATTCACAATATAACAACCAATGAGGAAGCTTCTCAGAAGATCAATGTAGAACAGCTCGTACCGCACGGCATAGAGAACGTAGAAATGTCACATTTTCCTGTTGTCATATGTGTGGTTCGTCTGCGCGATCGATAACACGACGAATTGGATGTTCGGAGTAAAGGAGGTTGTATCTTCCTCAGCCATTGATGAACAGATAGTTAACTGTAGTGGTGCAAATAGCAAAATATAATTTCTAAAGTGTTAAAATGGATGCGGGCGGTGCGTATGGTGGTGGCAAGGCAGGGGGCGCGTTCGACCCTCAAGCGTTCATTCAAAGACCTCCAGTGATCGTCAGGGCGGTCTGTTGGGTAAGATCATTTGAATGCAATTTATATGAAACGCATATAATGCGCAGAACATTCTGTTTACTTTTCAGGGCGTTGTACAAAGTTACATTAACGTTAATTGTTTTTTTATTTCTCTTTCTCTTACATTTATATACAGCCAATTAAAGTTTACCGTAACGTGATTTGTCAATTTGCCGTGTGTTTTATATCGTTACTTTAAATAGATAAGTAACTTTACAAAATGAAGTATAGTCCATTATTAAACTATTTTATATTCTAGCGAGGACTAACACAAAGTAATATGTTTCAATTAAACCTCTTTATGTAATGCACGCGCATGATAACAAAAAGATCTATTTTTAAAAAATTCCAAGAGGGTCGTACCTAACATATGACTGACCTTGAAAATATTAGGTATATGGTCAATATAATATAAAATCACGCCTAAATAACCACAGTGGTAGGCCAAGGCATATTAAAAGTTCACATTTTGCTAAAAAATATTACTAATAATCGTTGGTGTGTAGAAGCCCCAGAAAACCTAAATAAATATATTGACACTTTAGTTTCTACACTAATTAGTTTAGTAATTTAAACTGTAATACCACTCACGCCAATTTTATTGTGTGCATGGATTGACAAAGAGGTCCTTGATTTAAGTTGTATACCAAGTTTAAATAATAATAGATTTACAATCTGTGTCATGTTAGTTGATGGCTTCGGTTAGATTATCCTTTCAGTGCGCATTCGAAAATGTCAGTAAACCTAGTCACCATTAGAGGACAAGTACGTCATATATGAGATTCTTAGATATCGCAAAGTCCATGGCCTAGTTAAATATGAGTACCTACAAGTATTGCTTACATCCCTGACCTAGCATATGATCATATTGAAATGTAGGCAAAGTAACACTCAAATCATCACAAGTTGCGATTACGATGCGCGTAATACGCTGCATGTATTTCTTTTGTAAATAATAACTAAATAACTACGAAAGAAGTGAAATTGAGTTATGTATAATAAGTAATGCCTAATGTCATCTTTAGGATAATGAGTTTTGAAAAAAAAACAGTAATTCGATTGGGGCTGCCATAATTCAGTCTTCTTTGCATAGAGTTCTTCATGTCCTCTGTGGACCGCGCTTTAGCGCGCTTAGCTTTAGGCTGAAAGCGGTTTCATAGAACTAAGGATGGGGAATATTCTTAAAGATATTCCTCTGATGTTAGGCGTGTCCTTAAAATAATCGACCTTGTTTCTTTCACTTTAAAGTTTGTACTTTTAACGAGACTAGTCTCTGTGTCTCTTTCTGAACAAGTTTGGAAGTAATTTCAGGTATGAACAGTTCTAGAAGTATAAGGAAAATCGTAAAACATTTAGAAAGAAATCAAATACCTAAATATATTTAACTTATGCGTGGGTACCTACATGTACTCTTACCTGCTATTTATTTATCTGTGTCCCAAATTATGGTAATTTCAAGTTAGAATACATCTGGTTATTGTTCGATGGTGGTAAGAGATAGAAGCAGAAAATGTTATGACCAAAGTCAGCCTCGAATCGATACATTGTTTTTTGACCTCTGGGAGTTTAGTCTTAAAGTGCGTTTGTATATATTGTGTTTGATGTTCTAACATCAAATTGTGTAAAACTAAATTGACGTTTCTTAAAATTAGGGACAAAATTAGAATCTATTCACGTTCAGACTGTAATAAAATTTGTATGATTTGTAAGTAAAATCGTACCAAATATCCTAGTATCCCGAAGTCCTAGTACAACGCCTTTGTTCACGCGCTTAAACAAGTCCCTGTTACAGAGAAAATTTTGTTAAACCTGCGATACTAAGAAACATAATATTCTCTGGCTTTTCTCCCCAGCTTTTCTGCGTGATAGTCATGGGCTGCATTTCGGCCAAGGGCTGGTATGTCGACGCCAATGGAAAGGAGCAATGCGTTTACAATGACGACACTAATGCGTGCAACTACGGTATCGGTATCTCCGTTATTGCCTTCATAGCTTCTATTGCCTTCATCGCCGGCGAGTATGTGTTCGAGCAAATGTCTTCTGTCAAGACCAGGAAGCATTACGTTCTTGCTGATATGGGATTTTCTGGTAAGTATATAATCTATACATATCTTCTTCATTAAATACCTTTAATTAAAATAGGATATAAATATAAATGAATTGTTAAGTACTACTTATTTTTAAAAATATTATTTGAAGAAGACAGATAAAGGTTTTAGACTAAGTTTTTGGAGAAGTATGGCCGTTTGGTTATATTAAAAATGATGGGACTTGAACATTTGTTTTTTTTTACCGTTTGAACCAACTTAGATGCTTATCTTTGGAGTAGATTCACGTAGGTAGCATTCGGTGGGGTTCGACCCTCCTCACATCGATCGTAATTCCACCGTCTTAGCCATTACGCTTCTACTAAACCCAGGACTTGTATATATAAATTCAATAGCGGTTCTTTCATTTTATTCTCGTATTGGAACAAGTGCAAAGTGTATAAATGAATTATCTAAGTTTTATTATACAACTAAATGATTAGCAGTCTCACCCAGTGATATAAAATCCTAGACTGAGTCTAATATTCGCGCAAACTACACCGGATCGAATCTATTGAATCGCAAGAGCTTTTTCTTATTGAAAACATGCAATCGTAGCTCGAGCAATAATAAGGCTCGGGGATTTTATAAAAAACCTCTGAATGACACCATTCGAAATCATCATTTTTACGTGGTAGATGCTTAGGCACGAATGTGCCAGCTGCCAGCGGTTTCTGGCCTTACAGAAAACCCGTTGTGAAGAAACACATGCGTTGCATTTCCCCGAAATTATTGAGGATTCCGGAGGACCAACTCCCCTCTCCTTATTCCTCTCCCCTGACCTCCCGCCCCTTTTCCCATCTCCTCATCCCCGTCTCTTTCCCCTCCCCGGATACCCTCATTCCTCTTCACCTTCCACGTCGGGTAGCGCACTTACGATTCTCCAGTTGTAGGTGTCCATGGACGGAGGTTGTCACTTACCATCAGGTGACCCGTCTGTTCGTCTGCCCCCTATAATATAAAAAAACACCGTGATCGAGATTATAAATATACAAAGTTTATTTCTTTTTTTTTTTCTTACAACTCCTGCACTAGGATTGATTCCTGTACCACAAAGAACACTCAGATTCAGAACGAAAATTCGAGGATTACACAAAGTATGCGTGCGGGGATCGAACCCACAACACTCGGCGCGGTAGTGAATTAGCGAGGTCAAGCAAGCTTGCGACAAGACCAGATATATACGGAGAGTCAATCAGAGGTGTAATTGAATCTGAGGTCGAATTAATTGGCTAATAGCAGCAGATTTATCGGATGCATCCTACTCGCCACTAACATTAATTTAATAACTTGTGCCTATTGTTCAAGAAATTCCTGTCCTATACATTGAAAAAAGTTTGTAGCTTGTAAAGCAAGATATTACGCAGTCTGTGTTATTTCTAAAACACAAGATAAAGAACTACATAGCAATAGTAAGTAGAAGTTCTGAAGGAAACTTAAAATTTGAGCGTGCTTTAAATTTCCTTAAATTTATTACGCAATCCGTGCAGTCAATTTGAAATAAATTTCTATAATACATTTTTGACATTTGACATTGACACACATACTCGTATAATATATATGAGTATGTGTGTCAATTGAAATTTGTTTACACTTATGAATGATATGACCTTTTTGATCTGTCCATCCTAATTGCGAGAGTATCCTAATACTTTAATTAAAAATATCGTATTTATTTAATCAGCCTTTTGCAGGGTGAACAGGTGAACAGCAGGTTATTCACCTGCTCTAAATAAACCCTAGGTATCTTTATGTATTCTATAATAAATTAAAAGTTTAACTTTAACTTTTATACTTTAATGTAATGTTTTGATAATACTTAGGTGTAAAGTCATATACCTAAATATAAAGAAGCTAAACCTAGCGTTTCGACGTTTATTAAAAAAGTTCAAATTTGAGTGGAGAATCTTCCAGGCTACAGGCATGAGTTCTAGATAGTACACTTTTTTTATGCTATAGGGAACAAATGGGCAGACCGGTCACCTGATGGTAATTGACTACCGCCGCCCATGGACACCCGCAACTCAAGAGTCGAGGACACCCGCAACTGAAGACTTATTGCGTATGTAATGGGACTAAATTAAAATTGCCTAAATGTTGTAAATTACGCGTCTGACTAACCTTTCAGTGTTTGTATGTATTTATGATTTATAAATGATAATTATTTTCACTTCTTATTTTAAATTTTATGTTTTAAGTGACTTTAAAAAATAAAGGTTCTCAATTCAACCGTATTTTTTAAAAAGAGAGAATTATATATTTTTGTGTATTCAAAATCTTTTTTTTTACGTGTGAAAACCTCCCGGGTACCACCTCATCGAGTAAAACTCGGCGAAGTGGCTATGTCGGAACCATACCGGAACCATATCGGAACACCGTGTGGTTTTAGTCGTCTATGGCTGGGGGTTAAGGTGTAGCCTAGGAATTATCTCCCTAGACCCTTGGCAGTCGTGACTACCTGTTTATAAAACAGGTAGTCACGAAACATAACATAAGTACCTGGTGGACCTGGAACCTATGGACCGTGATTACGCACGATAAAAACTTTTTTAGATTGAATTGGAATTAATTTTCTCTCATTTAAGTTTTAAAAATTATGCTCGCAATATCTTCGTCATTTATAAATAGATTTAAATAATGATGATGATGAATGATTTTTTAATAAAGTCGTTATTTACTAGTAGCTTTAAATAGGAACTTAAA
Source organism: Tyria jacobaeae (assembly GCA_947561695.1). Lineage (NCBI taxonomy): Eukaryota > Metazoa > Arthropoda > Insecta > Lepidoptera > Erebidae > Tyria > Tyria jacobaeae. The sequence goes on from OX387212.1 coordinate 17,390,075, forward strand.
ATCGCTTAACAACTTTTTAAAACAACTTTCTAAATAGAATTTGACGATCGATTTGTACGTATCGATTTCTGAAACAATATTAATGGCCCTTTAATTGTTCTTCGTACCTGTTGCCTATATAGCTGTAGTGTGAGTATAATCGGTTGAAAACCATTTTACTATACAACGATTATGAAGTAGATATTGATTTTAGAGTTACATTATATATAATACTAACTAATGGCATTAGCATTAGCTTTCAACTTTATTTTTTCTGGAATTGGCAAAATCCGATATTGATATCAATATGTATATATTGAAAATTCAAAGCTTTACCTACGTGGTTTGATTTCATACTTTAAAATTAATGAGCTCGAGCAATCTGTTTAGAAAGCCTAAGATTTTCTCACCTAACAGAAAACCGGTAAACAGAAACAGAACAGAAGCATTGTTTTGCTTCGGCGGTTGTCACTTACCATCAGGTGACCTATCTGTTCATTCTCCCTGTATAAAATAAAGTAATTTGATTATATCAGATACGCGCCAATCTTTTATTAAGTACTTTTGTAATTGGTAAAATTAATATTGGTTTTTTATAATCGGGGGAAGATGATTGCAAGATGTTTTGGCGGATAGCATTCGGGTTTTGAAATCGATTGTAAAATCGTCGGGAATATGCATATAAAATTCCTATCTTCCCCGATTCGGAGGTCAGCATTAGGGGGAAGGTGGTATAACATCGTCAAGTTTACTACCTTTATATTTGTTACACGTACTCTAGAGACTTTATTTTCTGTTTACCTTAGTTTGTAGGTTCTCAATACCATTTGAGAACGGATTTAATGGACTAAAGGTTGTTCTCATTTAAAAAAGAAATTTCACTTCTAATGAAAAAAAAAACGTATTAAAAACAAAGAGCATATATTACAATAAATCACGATTAAAATGCACTAAATAAAATACTTAATTTTTCTTTAATACTTATTCAATTAATGTTTTTTTTTTAATTTTTTTATCGGTCATGTCTCCTTCAACTTTTATTTTAACATTACAATGTACCTTCATAAAATTTTTATTGCGTCATGAGTCGTGGTCACAGGATTTCTATGCCACTTCGCTTTCAGCCACAGCCATTCTTCTCCGTGTGCGTCTACTTTTATAGATCGTAAAAACTATCCTATTTTGTTGCTTATTTTATGTTTTTATTGTTTTGAGAGAGAATCACATTTTATTAGTTAACAAAGTATATTAGTTTAGCTTTCTAGCCCCTACCGTACCTCTAAAGTAAGTCTTGAAATAGAAGAAATAATCACTTGCGCGAGGGACTTTACAAACATACAGCGAACAAGCAATGGACACCTAAACGAAGAACCTATTTGTGGATCACATATATTTTTTTCCCGTTTTCAAATCGAACCTACGCTACGTTCTCTGGCTCAGCAGTCTGGGTAACTAACCATTATACAAACGGACCAGTTGTTTTAGAAAAAAAGTCCTCATTTTAAAGCAGTGAGTGTGTGACGACTAAATATTGTCCGTTTTTCTGTAAGTCGTGTTATTAGTTATTACTCCGGTCGAGCCGGCCCATTCGTATCTAAGCATGTTGGTACTGGTTTACTTTGCAGCATTCATTCATTTAACTTAGTTTTACGCGTTTATATGACAGTAATGATAATATGAATGTATTAAATATATTTTAAACATATAATATTTAGCCAGTATGTATTAAAAGTGTGTGGAAGTGTATAAAGTGCAACTTTATAAAACCAAAAGTAAAGTCGGTTTATAGTTTTAGGCAGGAGGTGTTGACCGCGTGTGCCAGGACGGTCGCCTAATGGAGAGGGCGCGGGCAGGCGCTAGGAGGGGTCCGGATATCTTACTAAAGATATACCCAGATACCTCCTATTTTAGGTGCAGATTAATACACCGTGTGGTTTTAGTGATTTTCACATAACTGGCTGGAGGCCGTTAAACGTTCGTTTGAATTAGACAACTATTTAAAAATATATATACTGATAAGCGAAACATTTAAAAATATTGTATTTTACTAGGTATGTTTTTAATGTATGTAACTATTCAACATAATCTTTTTCTAATTGTAAATTAGTGTACTCAGAGTTTTTCTAAACCAGCGATGTCAAACGTTGCAGCGTTTTGGGCGTTCCTGTACTTCGTGGGTTTCTGCTACTTATCTAACGCGTGGGGCAAGACTGAGGCCCCACCCAGGGGAACAGCTAACAACATGCAGGGCGCAATCGCGTTCTGCTTTTTCTCTATATTTGCTTGGGTAAGTAAACCTTACTTAACCACCTAACCATTGATATGCCCTTTATGCCCTATTCAGTTACTAATATTTCCTCCTAACTATGATTCTATTAGGAGACTCGGTGTTCCCAGTATCAGTCAGTTCGAGTTATAGCCATGCGACCCTGACTTGCTTCAAGTATTGCTTATACTCAACAATCCATCTGTATGACTACTATCCTTTTCCTTCCCCATCTATCCTCCCTTTCTTGTCAATATACATCAAATTTTCCCATCTATTTCCCAAAGGTGACGGCACTGGGCTTACCAAATGTGGGCGTTAATTACGCTTCTGCATACCCCTTCAGCCTCTCTCCATACCCCTTATAAATGTATAAATGTATGTGGGTTTGTCTGTTTGAGACGATTCAAGCCTTCACTTCCAAATCGATCACAATGAAATTTTGCATAGGTACGTTAGGTACACATTGTCAGTGGTAGGCTCAGAAAATATAAATATATAAAAAATAAAGAAATAAAAATATATTACTACTTTTATCCAGAACAAGTTCTAGAACAAATCTAACATAAACGTGAGCGATTGTTGATTCGTGTGTTTGCCAGGTGGCGTGCGCGTTCTTCGCGTTCCAGCGCTTCCGTGTTGGTGCAGACGCAGCGTTTGCGCCGGCGTACGAGGTAGAGGGCGCAGTGGGCAGCCCGGGCTCCTTCCCCGCCTACCCCGCCGCGCCCGACCCGCAGCCCGCCTACAGCGAGCCGCCCTTCTCGCAACACGCCACTGGTCACTATGCTCCTAACTCATTTAGTCACTAATTTCTTATATACGCAAGACTTCGAGACGCGTAACATTTTTTTAATTATATTTACTAGATGCATGAAGCATACATTGTTCTGCCATCAAAAACTTATTGAATAAGATATAGTTTACGACCTACTCTCATACCTACCAAATATACATAAAAATATCATAAAATGTGTAGAGCCATTTCGGAGGATTGCGATCACAAACACAGACAGAATTTTATGTATATTGGTGTATAATTAAAGATATAGGAGTAGCGAGTAGGAAGAACGACTTTAAATCAACGAGAATAAAGAAACACTTTTGAACCAATAAACATTTTTTGTAAAAACAATTTCAACATAGAAATTCTTTTGTCAATCGTAAATCATTAAATGAAATCGATCCATATTAAAATATATTTTTAGAATTTCAATAATTTTACAACTTTTGAAATATGTTTGATGGTTGTCTAGAGTTCTGCAGAGTAATGCTAATAAATAAATAAATACCGAGTGACCAAGAAAATGGAACAAATCTTTTAACAAATTCGTAGAATCTAACTTCAAAAACGTTTTTAAAGTTTAGAAAGTTGTTTTTTAAGGATTTTCTGAATAGCGGATTGGATAATTGTAATACAAGAAATACGTATCATTTAAAATATGTATCTTTACGTATTTTACATGCATTCATGAGAGTTAAGGAGTTAATAATACCTGGAAATTATAACGGTCATAACTATTAACAGGGTCCTTTTTCCACGATTTTTTTTGGAACTGTTTGATTTTCTAAAACACGCTGTATTGATACGGTTTTAAATATGGAAGAAATACCTACCATACCATAGGTCCTTTTTAAATAGTTGCTCTTTTGAACTAAATAAATAACCAAACAAACATTTAATTTCAGGCAATATCGACTACACGGCTCCGACTTACTAAGCTGGCTCGCGACGTTAGGTTGATTAGTTTAAATCGAGTTTTATTTGCGAAATCGCCTCATTACTGGTTGTAAGTCATTATTATTATTACCTACTAGAACTCTACCAAATATACACCACGTAAGAAAAATGTTGTACTTATTGCTAAATGGAGGACTAATTGTGATTAGTCAATTGTCCGTTCTTGGATTCAAATGCAAGTATATATAAAACCAAAGACAAAACTATTCTGTACATAGTCATACTAAACTTATGAAAATGACAACATAATCGTGATAGCTAATCATGTTTACGGTTATGTTACATTGAAGCTTATTTTTCTATTTATTTATTAAGTGTTGCCATAATCAGACATGACATACCCAAGTACATGTAGATTTTATAAATTATTTTTTCAGTAAAAATGAATGTAAAATCGATTTATTACCTTAACGTCGGTCCACTGCCAACGCTAATTGTTCTTTTGTGTGACCCTTATTACGATGATCGATTGATGCCCATCGATCCTAACCTGTCGGGATGCCAGTTGTCCCGTTCGCTCAACCGCAAGTAGACGTGTCGGGACTCGACGTCAAGGTAATAAAGGCTAAAATCGTGTATCGCTTCACAGTACCTGCCTTAGGTATTTATCTTGACAATATCGAATCAATGTTTGATGTAATATACTTATCATTGTATTGTGTAAATAACAATATGTTCTATGTATGATTACACTATGAAATGGAATGATAGTGCTGCCACCTATATAGCTAAACTTTGCTTGTTACACGGCAGTGGTTGTCGCCATAAGATAACTCATTTCAAATAAAATAATACGAACAAATTATTTTTACATATTTTGTGCATGTAAAGCCTCACGGTAGTGTACATATTACTGTAAAATTAATAATCTTTACACTAACAAATAATTTACGTTTATATGTGTGTTATATTTTTGATGGCGCCCTCAATCTAGACATAAAACTGCACACACGGTCTTATTTATTTAATCTGACAATGAAACTAATCAATGAAATACACACATATATATATATAAAGAAACATCAAGTTTAACCATGACAGAAAACATATATTTTTACTTAACCTTTGGATTTTTTTTCACCCATATCATGCAATCATTACTTAATATACTTAAATTAACTTATAACATTATTATCAGTCGTTCGTTAATGTCAGAAAATCATACCTCTTTGTAGCTATTTGTGTATATAGTGATAAACATTATCAATTCTTCTACCAGTGTTGACATTGACAAAAAATAATTAAATTAAGATGGTGACAAAATAATTGATGATCAGTACGTTGTAGAATCATGTAACCTAGCTTGAAAATATTACAAAAAATATCTTAATACTTAAATACTTAGTAAAATATTAGTTATATGTACTCGTAAACACCATATCGTATTTAATTTTATAAAATTGTTGATACAAACATTCGTTGATGTGCAACATTGTTACTATTGAATTCTAAAAGCTTGAGAAATGTAGATTAGACCTAATAGTCCGCAGTTATTGCAGTTTCTGTAGCGGTGAGGTCACTTATATAGCCTTATACTAACAACAAGTTTCTGAAAAGGACAAATTTTAAAGCCGTATAGAAATAAAAAAAAAATACAAATGAAAAAAATACCATGTGTTCACGATTTATTTGTCAAGTGATAACATCAGTCAAGCGTGGGTACTCAATATATTCTTTTTTTTTTTTTCATTTATTGTAATCAAATCTTATAAGCCCCGTTTATAATGTGAGAAGTCTTAAGAACTTCTCATATGTGATCACTGATTGATCATAGTGGATACCTACTTTGGAAACAAATTGTCTCTATAAAACATACTTAAACTGCAATAATTACATTATACATACCTACTATATAGTTTTAATTTCAACATCTTTACTTTCAACCGTTACTATAATAATAAGTATATAAAGTATAGAATAGAATCGCTTAAATACAAATTGTAACATATTATGCTATCTAATACATTCAGTATTAATATAAATAGAACTTATTAAAGTAATGGCTTCATTCAATATCATAATATTTTTTTAATATATGAATTATATTTGAGAATACTATGCCATAGATGTATTATTTATTAAAGACACATTTTTCTTATCACCTTTGAATATTTTTAATAATGTTATGGTATACTGTTGTTGTAGTTTGAACCCTATTTGAATGCTTACAAGGTCTAAATCTAAGTACAAAACAGTAACCCCAGGATGTATATTTAAAATGTGTCTTATAGGGCCTAGAAGTTGGCTTGCTGATAGTTTGGTGTTCAATAAAGGAGTATTGTATCAAATGTGTAAGTGTCCTACACGCTATTTAGAGTAATGTACTTATTGAATATATTGGCGAGTTCATCATATACTGATTAATTGTATATGTAAAACTGCAGTCACTTTACGTAAATCTTACTATTTGTGTAGCTTGTATTTGGTTATATATACAGTACAGTGTGTGCAATCATGATTTTAATATCTAAATTTTACGATTAATATTAAGCAAAGTATAAACGCCTAAATTCAATGTAATGGGCTTTGCAACAACGTCAGCAAGCCTGTAGTTGTCTTCACTTCCATAGCTTGCACTATTATTTGTAAAGAATTCATAGCAATAATGTCACTTTCAGATGTAATTTACACTATATAATGCGATAAATAAATTAATATAATGGTAAAATCCATATCTGAATGTATTATGTAAAGTTCGTATCAGTCGCATGTGTTAAGGGTGCCGAATGATATACCTTGACGTAAACATACAATAAAACAATATTTAGATTTAAAGGTGTCTGCATACAATAATAATGTTCTAATAAATGTACCTACAAGTACATTACAGTTCCTTCTAGAAAACGTGTACTAAAGCCCTTCAAACACTTGATTGGTAGTATAATAAAATTTATTTAGTCGCATTCTTAATGTAAGCATTGAATCTGTACACTTAATCGTAGCGAATAATATTAGATGTAGTCATGTAACACATATGTTGGTTAGTTTGTTCTGATGATAAAAAAATCTATTAAACAATAAAAAAATATTGTAATAAGTGTTGACATAAATGCTAAAGTCGTTCAGTGTTCGATAAATACTTAATATTAAGGAGTTGTATAAAAGAGTTTCATTTATTTTGTCTAATATTTTTATTGGTTATTTGTGTGTAATTAAATAAGTTACTGATGTGATGTAGAGGATTGAAAACCTTTAACAACAAATGTGGTTGAAGAATGGATTGATTCTGGAGAAAACGTTGCTAAATATTTCAAGCTAGATGTCACTGTTTTCTCTAGAAAAGAATATGCTATATTGAATATAGATGTCGTTGCCAAGTTATTTACACTTGAGAGATGAAATTTTTTAACGAGGTTGGAAGAAACAAACATAAGGCGACTCTAACCCTGTGTGGTCCTGGAGGACCCACCAAAGACATGTTTTATCTCACTACACCTACAGTGGTAGTTTTTTTTTTTTTTGGTAGAGTCATGCATAGGCACGAATGTGCCGGCTCGACCAAAATCGGTTGTGTACAAACAGCTTGAGCCAATGAGAGATGCATTCAGACGATGAGATGAGAGAAATGCATTCTCTGAAATTAGTGAGGTTACCGGAATCCCAAGTCACCCTCTCCCCTCATCCCCCTCTTCACTTCCCATCTCTTCATTCCCGCTCTCTTCTTTCCCCTTCCTGCATTCCTCATCACAAATCTCTGAGTTGCGGGTGTCATGGATGGCGGTTTTTACTTACCATCCGTCTGTTAATCTGTCCCCCTAAAATATATAAATGAAAAAAACCTACCACCACGAAAGTAGCTTATATCAAAAAACTGTATTCAATTAGGTACTTACTGAGAGCGTGGTCTCTATATTAACTATTTACTACCTTTGAAAGAATCACTAGACATCTCGCCACTAGATGAAGATTTATCCTACGAAGAGAAAGACATGTTAATTATTGTAATATGTTTTTATTCTATTTGGAATTGTACTGATTTGATTTTTTTGTTACGGTGAACATTCTGAATATAATTATCGATTGTGGATATTATTGGTAACTTTGAAACAATAGACCTTAAAGCAATTCTTAGATATTCGTACACTGATGATTTAAAAAAAAATGCGTGGGATTTGTAGGACAAGTATATGTACTCTTTCATAAAGCATCTAAATTTGTACCATAGAATGACGTTATTTTAGAGCTGAAAATCTATATCAGTTAAACAGTGACCTACTTTTTTGTTGATAAGAGATTCAGACCTAAATTAGAGCAGTCTTGTTTTCTTAGATAACAAGTGCATTATTAGTAAATACCAGTATGCTATTAGCTATTATACTCGTATTTCGAGTATAAAATATTGACTCTCCATTAAATCTCAAACGCACAAATTGAACTATCGATATATTTCTACCTACTGAGTTATATTCAGAATATACATCAATGTTATTTGTATTAGCGTTCGTTAGTGTGCAAGTGAAATAATAAAATATTAATTGGAATATAATAGATATTGTCTATAAATTGTTTTATTTAACAGTTGAGTATAAACTTGTCCTGGGCGTTTTCTATTGTTTAATACCCTGCCTTCCTATTAAATTAATGCATTCAATATTTAATATATTCTACAATACTTGCTCCCTCGACCAGTCTTGATACTCCATTTGACGCATTGGGAGAACATGACGTCCTCTTACACCTTAATATAATAGAGCTATGATATGGAAGTTGTATATATGCTAATCGCTGCGAGAACTTAATTTTCGTGATTCAGGATCGCACTACGTCATCGCTGTCATTTCTACGTAGTTCGGCTTGTCTTCGCTAGATGGAGATAACATGTGTCTTCTTTATGTGGAAGTCACCACACTACTAATAGAAAAATAGCACGTTTTATGGTGTCATTGCTTGATTGTTTAAGCCTGTGTCACTAGGGATCATGGTCCTATGTACACATTATATTTTTTTCAGTGGTAGAGCCATGCTTAGGCACGAATGGGCCGGCTCGACCGGTGCGATACCACGGCCTCACAGAAAACCGGTTGTGAAGTAACGCTTGCGTTGCATTTCCCCGAATTGAGTGAGGTTTCCGGAGGCCCAATTCCTCCTTTTTTCCATCTTCTTTCTCCTTTTTTCCATCTCCTCATCCCTCCTCTCTTCTTTCCGCTCCCTGCATCCCCCATCACCCTCAAAGGCGGGCAGCGCACTTGCGACTCTTGAGTTGCAAGTGTCCATGGACGGCGGTGTCACTTACCATCAGGTGACCCGTCTGTTCGTCTGTCCCCCATAGTATAAAAAAAAAAAAAAACATTCAAATCCGGTCAAGCAATGTACAATACTTGATCACTGAAAATAATTTTAAAACGTTCTTGGAATAGGAGATACTTATGATGCAATTAAGCAGTTTAAACTAACCGCTTCTGGTAGTAGTAACTACTTCAGACATGGCAACGGGAATTTTTTTTTTGAATTATTATGAAAAATACTAGTCTAATCAATCAATTTAGACATTAAACTAAACACTTTCGTACATGTTTTGCAATGAATTTATGTACTATGTAGATTAGTATGTGTCTGTAGGTCGAAACTATACGATCACCTTCGCTGAACTACCAGGAGAACATGGCATGCTAGGGGTTTCGGAATAACGTTTCGTTTTATACTATAACTTACAAGCTCTAATTAGACAACTTAATACTAAAGAGATGAATAAAACTATACTATCATCGTTTAAAGTACCAGGAGAACATGACATGCTAAGAGATTTTTGAAACTATGTTTATACTATCATAACTTAAAGGCAGTATAATTTGAAGTACCAGGAAAACATGACATACCAAGAGATTATTGAAACTATGTTTATACTACCATAACTTACGGGCTGTATCATTTGAAGTAGGTACTAGGAAAACATGACATACCAAGAGATTTTTAAAACTATTATATCAGTTTATTACTACCCTAACTTACGGGCCGTTTCATTTCAAGTACTTGGAAAACATCGACATATTTAACGATGAAAATATCGAAACGTAGAACTTTCATTAGACAATTTAAAGTAAGTTTTTAATATTTACTTTTATTTAAATATAGTAAATAGTCATAAATTATTTGAAATTTACGATATACCTACAATAACATAATAGCTTTTTTTTATTTGTTTATTTTTAATCGAACATTGCAGACAATGCCGTAGTGGGCACATTTTCTTTATTCATCTATAGCTGGCGGTGGCGTTTAGAGAGAAACCTAGTCAGGTAAGTGGTCGCGAAAACAGCGCAAAGACCTTACATACATATCGTACATGTTATAAAATGCGCTTAATGTTTTGCCACCCATGATGACAATGGTGACTATAGTGTTACAGTGAAAAAAAAAGACAAGGATTTAAATGTAAAACAACAAAAAATTTCTGCATTCATTTTATTTGACACTTTTACTTACAATTAGAATTATCACAAATAAACAGTGAAAGTTACTGATGATTCACAGAATCTAATAAAAAAATGCCGGCAATGGGTTGATCTTTTCATTTCTTAACCAACTTGACACTACATTATGTGACAAATTGTTAACAACTAAAGATGCTGACATTGCAAATTAAAATTACAAGAATCACTATCATTAAAAAGTTTTAACCTAAGGAAATATCGTAACATTGTTCATTACACGTTTCAGAAATATATTGACAATGATTGATCATTGGATGCAAAATAAAGTCAAAATGTTTAAAATGGGATTCATGGAGGTCTAGCTCTTGTTTTAATTTGACATAAATACTTGAAACATTAGTTTATATACAAGAGAAAATGTATCAAACGCGGTCGAATAGAATTTTGTATTAGCTGATGAGACGGAGAACTGGAGTTGTGCAAACCATATTGTTTATTGGTATTAAACGACTGTAACTATTGAAAGAGAAAATGTCTAATTTAAAGTAGTAATTAAACTAAGGTAAATAATGGAAAGCGCTGAAAAGTTGGTGTAGCTAAATGGAACTCTAGAATAAATGAACTTTTTCATAAAACTATTTATAATTAGATAGTTAAATCACTCTCTTATTGATATTTTCACTTGCAATAGTTTAGGCTGAAACAGTAGAATATTTTATCCTCTAATACAAACATGTAAGCGAAATTTTTAACAATAACTTATAGTACAAACACCTAAACTACAGGGTTAGACGTAGATTTCCAGGCAGACATTTTGACAAGTCATTGAACTTTATTTAGACTTCGAGGACAATAAGCATGAGACAGCATAAATATTAATCTTTCATTTAATTTATTTTCCCGCACTGACGGGAAAATATTGTTATCCATGATGAAAATACTAATAATTAAATAAAGATTTTTTTTCTACGCCCAAAAGATGAAATCTTTGGCACGAAAAAAATATTTCGTACTAAACTAGGTATCACTTCCGCACATGTTTTAAATAATACCGAAGCTTTGAGATAGGATTTAAGGCGAAAGAATTTTTAAAAGCATAACCACTGCCCACGGCAACCCACCTACAAGCATGTGTATTTGGCTTTGTATATATATATATATATATTGTTGGCAGAGTGACAAAACTTCAGTTAACGAATACACTAATATTAATTGTTAATTAGCACATGGATATTGATAAGCCTGATAACTGGACAAGTGACAAAAACGTGATACATGAGTAATTAATTATTGCCCTGAGTATAAATTAATAATCTCCTTTAATGGAGATTGAAATAGCCAAATCTGACTGACCCCAAAGCTTACATACTTGACCTGACCAAGACAGTGGGAATATGTAAAGTTTTGGCTGCCCTGAACAAAACTCACATTGTATGTAGTATGATATATGATATAAGTAGTATCATATTATGAAGTCCTGTAGTAGTTTCCAGTCCCATCAACCTCTAACAGAAAAGAGCAGTTACGACCAGTGAACCGGTAAGTGATTGGTATTGCTTTTCTGTATAATAAATACACTGTATAGGCATCTTAAAATAATGTTGTAACTGATTGTTTCAACTTCTGCCCAGTATTAGCTTTTCAATGGAATAAATTGAAGAAACCAGTTACTACTACTAAAGACTAACATTTTTTGTAACAGTATTACAAGTGTTGTATACATACAATCAACAAATTTATATTCTTAAAGCTAACTAAACACTGTTAGACAGTACATTCATCACTGAATCATTTAAACTAAACTTAAACTTAATATCACTGTCACCAGTACAAAAAGGAACTGAATAGGCGCAGAATATACACAGATCTAGATTTAAGATTAGGCTTTGGGATGCAAAGTAATTATGAAATTAATTACATACAAAATTCTAATCATCAAAATAAGACTATTTGTATGAAAATTTGTCTTAGATGAAATGCAAGTAACTCTAAATAATTTGATCATTTGTAGTGTCATTGATTGCAAAGACAAAAATATGAACTTTGAAACTGTAAAAATGTTATACATATGTAAAACAATATTTTTATACATATAATACATAACTATTACAACCATGACGGAATAATACCTATGTCGACACAAATTAGCCCATGGGAGAATGATCTCTAAATACTTTCCCTGCTACCATTAAATATGAAAAAACGTCACATTATGTAAACTGTATGTCAAAAAAAAAACAGAAACAAAAACTGGTGTTTTAAATATTAATTTAAATTAGCAATTTCCATTTTTTTGGACATTTTAATATTCTTATTTAGAGTCACCATTTCAAAGAAAAACCTTTTTTTTTTAAATAAACAATTAAAGCTAACAGAACTGCAAAGTACAGAAAAATATGTCAATGAGCTACATGCTGCAAATACTGTCACTGTAAAAATCAAAAAGCAAAAGTACCACATACATTAAATATGTGTCCTTAGTCATATTTAGCCTTAAGGATATTTTTTATAATTAGTATCTAGATAAATTAGACACTGTTTTGTGAAATAGAAACTAAATTTAGAACTAATTGATGAAATCATGATCTTACAAAATGGAAAACTAGAAAGATAAAAAGCACACAACTGTGTCTGATCTAAACAAATTATAATTACCTACATAGACTCAACCATTTTAGCTAATGTCTATGATTTTTTTACACTTTACAAAATTCCTATATTCTGTAGGTATATTCCCAACAATAAATAATTTTGCACAAAGACAATAACATAATTTATGTTATATTGTTATTTAAAGTATTAAACTGAGAGCTTTATATAAAAGCAACAGTTATGCACTTTTTAAATTCTACAAATATGATCTCGATGTTTTTTTTTTCATTATTTTTGAATATTTTACCAAATGCTTCCTTTTTCCTTTACTGGAATATCTTTACAGCTTTGCATTTAAATCTTGTTAACAAATGCCACTGATTTGATTTTCTTTTGTAATGCAAAAATGATACACACTAATAATAATACTCTAGCAATCATCTATAATACACTCCATCAGCTAAGCTTACACTTTTGATATCACATCAAACTGAAAATCTTGACTAGTCAGGTTTAATTAAGCAATACTTTTAACGGAGTAATCCTCATATTTACACAAACTATTCTCTGAAACATCTAAGATGATTTAAGATGACACTTAAATCATAGCTAATTTATGATAAGTCTGTTTTGTGAGCTTTATACATAAATTCCGAGAACAGGTAAATGTGCTGAATGTAATAGTCACTGGATGAAATACCTTGAATAAAACTTCTAGCACTTGCTTGTGTATCAAAAGTGCATGCTGAAGTATCAATTTTAAAGTGCAATGTACAGGCCAGCACTCAGAGAAAGTCTTTTGGTTATTACTTTAACTTGTTTCTCTAAGCTGAGCCTGTAAGCCTGTACTACTTTTTAGCTTTAGCAGAATTCCCTTGTTTATTGGGAGGTGTCCATCTTAACGCTGCTGGATCTACTGCCAACCGGGGCTTCTTAAAATGAGAACTGGCTAATTGCTCTGCTACTATTTTAGGTGTAACACAAATGACATGTTGCCCTTTCCAATACTTCACCATATTCATAGACTGCAGTGTTGATATTATGTCTGTTTGAGATATACCTGTCATTGAACTCAGATCCTTGATGCTTAATGTACCTCTACTAACACTCAACACTTCTAATAATACATAAGACCAGTATGATCTGTAGCTGAGCTTACCAAGGTCTGATAATGGCTTTTCAGGGCTGCCAACAACATGTTCAAGTCTTGATAATTCATAACTAAAGGCTATCAGTAGCTTACCATAGCCCTGTCTCTGAAATGGAGGTAGTGTAAGTATGCATGCAACATTATTCCCTTCTGGAGAATCTTTCTCTTTAGAAAAATAGCCCACTAAATGTGCACCTTGCTTGTCCACTTCACATAATATGTAAAATAGGAATTGCTCAATATCAAAATATAATGTTTTGTGATCTAGGAACAATTTAGCAAGTAAACATAGATTCTGACAATAAATTTTGTGCTCTTTACCATCTGCTTCAAATATTGCTATTGTACCTTTTCTGTAAATTTCGCTGCCTAGTGGTTGTCGCGCCGTGCACTCACTCAGATGGTATCTGTAAGTTTTTTCCATTCTCATGTACTTCAAACAGTATTCGCATATCCAGAGCTTCGATTGTTTACCATATTCGTCTGGATACGGACTGAAATACCACGTATCTATTTCATATTTTCCAAACTGAATGCGATCGATGTATTTTACTTTTGTGATGGCTTCGTGTTCCTTTTCCAGTGCCGCCGTTGTGGGGTCCATCTCCGCGTAAGACTTTTGTACATGATTGATTTCATCATGTTTACGTTTTTGGTTTCTTGTTATTTTTCGGCCAGATTTGTCGGTAAGCAGGTGATCACAGTTTATGTTGTTATTTGACTGTTCACACAAATCGAATCTATCTGACATAACCCTGTGGCGGGACACCCATTCGTCGAGTCTTCTATCATAGCCGACATAATGTACGTAGTACTCGTAGCAGCACTCAGCGGCATTATACCGCGTTTGTATTATCTCAGCCGGGTGCCATGACTCATCCGTGCGCCGTACCAAATAATGCTCTCCTATATCAAGTGGTTGCTCCGGGACGGATTCCGAGTCGTCATGGTCTGTAGTCCGACACTCCGGGTTTGGAAGTTCATTATTCACTATAGGTTTTTCTAATTCTTTATCACCTTTTGCCATATTACACTAAAAATCAACAATCGTATCACGCAATACCGCGCAATGCGATCTGCCGAAGTAGCCATAATAGCATAGATTATAGAAAATTCAAGCGCGCAAAACGTGCTTTTATAGAGGTGATAATAGAAATCGGTAATGTTCGAATTTTATTTCGGTTATTATGATACTTATCTTTTCTTCAATGAAAATAATTTTGATTAATGTTTAAATGTAGATAGTTTACATATGTAGCAAAAACTGTAATTTTAAATACTAAATTATAATGTCATCATAACACCGTATACAAGTGTCAAGGCTTTAAAGTTTTATTAACTAAGCAAGTTTTGTTTATGGTTTTTTCGGTATGGATAGACTAAAAAATCTTACATATAATATTGGACTTTTTTAAAGTTCATCATCAAATAATTTTAATTTTATTTAAAATATCACAATAATGTTAAGTATTTTATATTTCCATAGTATCAGAGAAACTACCGTAATGAAAATTTAATCCTGTTCTTCGCAACAACTTTATCTTAAATAACCCGTTTTTTATTTCAGGGCTATGTACAGTGGGTGGATAATGTATGGCAACAACATTATTAATGCTCAACCGATTGTACGTAATCGGCGAAACGTTTTCAAAGTAAACGAGGCGAGGAATTTGTGACCAAAACTACTCTTATCGCTAGCGGAGAGATATGAAATTAACATTTTTATCTAACTACTGTGCCGTTCACTCGTACAAGTGTTGATTGTGATGCTAAAGTGTATTGATTGCATCTAGACGTGGTTAGCAGTGCAGTGTAGCAAAGTCAAGTTTTAGAAGCCACCCTTTGTAATTGTGATTTATTAGTGGCGACGGTTACTAGAACTCAACAATGCAGGCGATTAAATGTGTAGTGGTCGGTGATGGGTGAGTATTTAATTTTATATTTAAGATTGTAATCTAATAAATTATTGGTAAACTGTCTGACGTCATACTTTAAATTGAGTCGTCTTCATGCGAAGTTCATTTGTACCGAATTGAGTACCTGCAGTTTATAACAGATTATATGTACTATCATAATATGTTCTATTATAAATTCTCCTATAAATTGTTGATGATAAATAATTTTAAAGAAAAAGCACAAACTGGAAATAAAAATCACACGCCGCGTAACCTGTGTTTTGCAACTTCACCTAGATAAAACATGCTAGCATGGTCTTTCTGTTACTGGCAATGAAAAAATTTGGTTTAGTTATATTAAATAATTTCGTCTCCTTGCTGATCACCCTCAAAAGTTTATTGTTGTATATTTATATCTATTTATAAATTTATATTTTCTGTTGCTTACAAGTAGGTACATATAAGTTGAAATAACAAAGTATCAATTTCAAAGAAACACTTAATGAATTTATTTAAGTTAGTAAAGGTTAAATATCTCTTACCTTTATAAATATAAATATTGTAAATAAGTCTCTTGAAACATGTAATTAACTAAACATTTCATAGTAATAATTTCTTAAGGCAATATGCAACATTGCTGTGCAATATTGCTTAAGTATCTACATAAATAAAATTACATGTTTCAAGATTACCAAATGCAGCCACTGCTATACTTAGAATAAGATATATAAAAATATGCAGGTGATAAATCATATATTGTTACTATGTTATAATATCAGTTACAGTATCATGTTATCATGAAAACCTGTTTAAGTACCTGTTATAAAAGATAAACATATTGATATAACATGATAAATTAGCAGAATTATGTTTTCCATATGACATGCATTTAAATAGTGTACTAGTGGTTCCTCTATTTTGAACTGTGTTAATCTTCATTGCTCTGCTTTTAGGGGTGGTCGCGTGATGTTTTATAGCCTATATCATTCTTCTGTAAATACTTTATCTGATAAAAAAATGTTTTTTTGTTTTCTGACTGGCAGCTTTAGATATTCCTGCATTTCAAATAATAGCACCTATCTGATCTATCCTTATATAAATAAGCTATGAAATCAAAAAGTAGCTTATACCTGAACCTAAATCATCATTTAAAAAAACTATTTTTAGTTTTAATAATATATATATTGCAGTAGGTGTAAATTTTTTAGGAATTTAATAAAATGGTAAATCACATAAATTGATGTAGTTAATAGTTTTTTATAGGTATATTTTCTAGTCCTAAACTTTTTATTCAAAACAGTTGAAATAATTATATCTTACATAATTAGCATTAAAAAAGGGATCATAAGCAGCAATTAAACAGTGCTGCATGAATAGTGCCATGTCATTGATCAAAGCTATAGGTAAGAAAGTCCACAGATAAAAGCGAGTAGGTTAATAAGTTAGCAATTCTTTCTCATTATTATGTTGGCAATGTTCTCCTTTAGTAAAGTAAAAAAATATTTCTTAATAAAAGCAGCAAGTCAGCACATCGAGTCACGTGCGTAAGTGCGGCAGTGCACCATCCAAATGACCTATGTCTAGAATCACAGGTTGCATCATGCACATATGATTGTAATATGACTGCTAACACTGTTATATTGTATTGCAATAGAAACTTAGATCGGCAGCATAATATATGGCTACAATATTTAGTTTGATATGCTATGATGAAAATTATATCAGATTTCAAAAATTTCAAATATCAAGAATAACAATAAGACATTATTTAAAAAGAAATTTAAATTAAGTTCCTTTACTCATTGAATTCTGTCTTTCTAAATATTTAAGACACTAGCTAAAACCATAAACCAAGCCAGGCGTACACTGCCTGACTGAGGACGACCTTCCACACCACTTGAACACTTTTTAAACAAGTATTGACATCATTTCATATTGAACACATTCTTGAGAATTTAGGACCTATGCCAAAGTTATAAACACCAATAAACTTATTTCAAGGTGTATAGCACAACTATTTACAGAAAATCTTATAATGACTTTTCTAAGGTTTCCTAAATGAAGTTCAGAGAAGAATTTGTGAAAACATGTTCTATTAAAGTCAATCTTATATAAGATAAGAGTATATTGTACCCTGAAAAATTAAGAATAGTTTAAATCTTCAAGTTTTTCTATAATTTTTTATATTTTAACTTTGGAGACGCATCACTTGCCTATTAAGAAATGTTTTTTGTGAGGAATTCTTAACTGTAAATGTGCTCATCTTACAATTTCAAGCCTCGTGGATATTTTAATAATCTTCATACCTTGTTTATCATTGTAGAGCCATGGGCCCACTCGACCGGTGCAATACCACATCCTCACAGAAAATCGGTTGTGAAGTTGCATTTCCCCAAAATTTGGCCCAACTACCCCCCTCTTCTTTCCCCACCCCTCATCCATCCATACCTCTCTCCCCACCCCTCATCCCCCTCACCTCTTTCCCCACCCCTCATCCCCCTTCGCCTCTTTCCCCACCCCTCATCCTCCCACCTTTCCCCACCCCTCATCCTCCCACCTTTCCCCACCCCTCATCCCCCTCACCTTTCCCCACCCCTCATACTCCTCACCTTTCGCTACCCCTCATCCCCCTCACCTCTATTCCATCTCCTCACCCCTCCTCTCTTCTTTCCTCTGATTCACTACCCTCAAGGGGGGCAGAACACTTACGACTCTTGAGTTGCAGGTGTCCATGGACTGCGGTTGTTACTTACCATAGTGATCCGTCTGTCTTTCTGTCCCACTATATTACAAAAAAAAAATACTAAATGTATATTATTGTAAAACTTTTTACTTTATATAATGACTGTGATGTTAAAATTTATAAGTCCAAAGGTTTAGCTATGTTAATGTGATTCAAATCTGTAGACTTACATAATACTAACAAGGTAATCAATTAATCATGTTTATCTTGCTAATAGAAAGTTTTGCGACTTGCTGTCATACTTAAGAAAGTATCCTACTAATTTTTGTATTAGTGACATGAGGGGAGCTATGAGCGAATTATCAATAAACTTATTGTTATTGGTTCCTTACTTTTAAAGTACATGTATATATGTAAGTTTCTTTGTATTGCATAGAAATGTTTCAGAAAATATATCAAGAGATTCGAGCCCCCTTGGTGTCATTTATAATTGACAAAAATGTATGTAGTAGAGTTCAGCTTATTAGAGCTTTTATAGATGTAAGAGCTAAAAATTACCTTTTTAAATGGAGTTGCCAGAAGAGTATGCTTAGCTTTTATCAGTTCAGTGCAATTGATAAAAGTAATGTTGCCATGTGAATATGCATTAATCTCTTCAGCCTGTGTACTTGCTTAAAAAGTGGGTATCTGAAAATAAAATTACCTAGACAAGTACATCTTACCTCAAAGCCTTAGGTTTAGATTTTTTTTTTATTTACTTTATATTTGTTTGCCAATTATCTCGTAAGTATACAGAAAACATAAACACAGTATAAAACCTAATTGGCGACTATAAAAGGTCAATGTTGTATAATGGATCACGACAATGCTAAAAATAAATACAACTCCTTCGATTTATAGTAATTTTATTCTAAACTAGCTGTTACCAGCGACTTCGTCCGCGTGGTATTTAACAAAAAAGATGTTGTTCAGTTCGCAGAGTTTACTATGACTTATTAATTCTGTATTTAAGAAATACCTATACTAATTTTAATGAAATTCTTTTAATTGAATATTATAAAATTTTAATTGGTTTTAATTTTTTTTCGCGAGGTCCTATTTTTTTTCTAAATTAAAAGTAGCGTAAGTTACTCATTGTTACATCAGCTATCTGCTACTGAAAGTCCCTCTAAAATCGGTCCAGCCATTTCAGAGATTAGCCGGAACAAACAGACAGACAGACAAAAATTAAAAAAAATGTTGTTTTGGCATATGCATCGTGTATACATCCACATGCAATTTTTTTTTGTTATTTTAATATTTTAAACAGACACTGCAATTTTATTTATTTGTATAGATTATTAGCTGTATAGAGTTTGCGCAATGTGCGAGAGCCAAGGCAAACAGGACTGCTACACTAGGCATCCACTATTAACTATAATGTTGCCAACATTTTATTTTCATTGATTGCCTCTACTGGGTCACTTATAAATAAATATTACCACTAAGCTTTTGTCTCTTGGCAAGACTTACAAATTAAGTATTTACAAATTAAAACTAATATAAAAAAATCTAAAGAGTTTTGGAACGAAGTTCCTTATCGCACATTACACTGCTCTGAGCGCATGGGAGCGAGACCGAAAATGTAATAAGACGTTTTCCATCACACTCTTACTATAGTTACATGAATAGATATAGTTGTATATACTTCCACCCGTCACTACATCTTTGGTTAGTTTGTTAAACTCGCTAATTTCTACAAAAAGGATCATTCAATCCGAATAATATAGGCTATAATTACGCTGTAACACTTAGGAGCGAAGCAGTGCCCATAAACACAGGTGAAACTGCGGGGATCGGCATGTATTATTGACAGTCTTCAGCGAAAACTGTACAGCCTTAAAACAAAGTTTTGGAATGTTTGAAATAGGTTGTGTGAAACTAAAGTTGTTGTGAAACTGGAAGTGGTCATAAATGTTCTACCTGGTTTCTTTAGCATAATTCGCTTTAACATTGAATTAAAACAAAGTTAAAGTATAAAGTTCGTCTAGTCAGTATTAAAACGAAAAAGTAAATTCTTCCCAGAATTAATGACTCAGTAGCGTACTGTCAAAGATGTATAAAGGTGATATAAATATTTTCAGGAAATCTTTCTTCATAACATTTTACTATCATTACTATCAGTTGTAAAATATGGAGAGCGATAAAATTTTATTGTTCTTGTGCGTTTTTAGCTAATGTACTTATCACTCACTTATCATTCATTTGTATTTGAATCTGATGATTCAGAAAACGTTAATTATTCTTGTTACATACAATTATATAAATGGAATAACTGAAGCACAGCACTCTTTTTCCTTATCATAAAAGTAAATGATTTAATAAGAATAGTCAGCTTGGATTAAACTAAATTTTAGTTAATTTTACGAGAGTGATTAACTCTTCCTCAATAACTCCCATAGCGACTTATTTCTAACTAAAGCACTTAAATGAATAATTGTTATTTAGTACAACTAATGAATATTTTTTTAATATATAAACAACTTGATTATAACATAATTCATCAGAGAGTAATCACTATTAGGTACATACAGTACACTCCTATTTGTATATGGCTTACTTCAGACCGTGCTCTCGCTTCTAACACACAATAGATTGAATGTAGAAACTTTAAGCAGCTGTCACACAAACAGAGGCTAGCGATTAACTCTACAGCCAATCTCGAGTGGTTTATTCCAGTAGCCTGGCACACATCAAGATTTTTAATAATTTCAGACTATATTATTTCTGTCTATTTTGTCCTTAAAACATCACCTTTCTCTCAGTCAAATTGATTTACGGAATCTTATGATCAGAAAATTATGGGTGAGTGCAAAGTACACCCATCAAGAAACTTCTGGTCTATTGCATTAGACCGATATAAATATATCACTGCTGTCAATCAATCAAATCGAAATTACACGTCGTGACATGAAGAATCGAGGACAATTCTCTTTCTTTTATGTGTATTGCCGATGACTCGCTTATCGCTTTGTGGCCAGCGCTATAACAAAAACCTTAGATAGGGCGCTCTTGCAAAAATACAACCGTGTGTATGTATCTTGACAAAGCCCGCATTCGAAACCGTTCGTAATCAAATTAGTGTACATAGCTTACTAACTAAATCCAGCGGCTTTTTCTGGTTTGCATCTTTACAAGCTGATTGCTTTTTAATTGATTGATGCTGGTTGTTAAGTGATAGATGGTTCACAATAAACTATTACTTGGTACCTTTTTTTTATCGTGGAGAATCATGGGTCGAACCAGCTAAAACCACACGGTGTTCCGTCACGACTGGGTATATGGCAGAGGACAGCTTCCTAGCCTCTATTGTGTACATATTTTTATGGTGTTTTAAAGGTTTTTGTAAAAGTATCTCATGTGCAATGGGTCTCACAATCAATCAATCATCACAATACTCATGTGCAATGGGTTTTTGAATCTTTAAATTTCATCATAAATCAAGCACTATAACTTATTTATGTATATATATCTATTATCTATATAATTTTAGGGTAAGGTTTGGATTGTAAATAGAGATAGTACCTACAATTAATGCTTTTTCATTGGCACCGTCGTTTTATCTTTGTCGAAATACACTACCACTTATGTTTTACATATACATATATTTATTTATGTAGGTAATAATATGAGTGACAAAGTGTGTTTATCTCCAGTATTTCATGTGATTATACATTTAACAATCATAAAATATACACGAAAAAGCAAATTTTGCAAATGAAACAGTATATTTTATCGTAGTAGATCCCTGCTTAGGCACGAATGGCCAGGCTCGATCGGTGCGATACCACGGCCCCACAGAAAACCGGTTGTGAATCAACGCAACTCTTTCCCATCTCCTCATCCTCTTTCTCCTCTTTCCCCTCGCCGCATTACGACTCTTGTTTTGCTGGTATTCAATGACGGTAGTTGTCACTTACCATCAGGTGACCTGTCTGTTCGTCTGTCCAACTATATAATGAAAAATCTTTTTTTTTCATTAGCACACATTCATATCCGAATATATTATACACACTCATTAACGTGCTCGATAAACTCAAGTCTGAATTCCAGTTATTAATCTAATTAAGAAAACCTCAAATTTCGTACTATATTTCTAAGTTCCTTGGTTGAGGATTCATATTTTAATGCAAGAATTTTACTACTATCATACATACATACACTACTGTCTTTTTTTTTTCTATATTAATTTCTATTCCATTCCTTCTAGATTAATTCTTTCTATAACAAGATCAAATCATACCTATATAGAGTTCACTTTGAGATACGGAAGTTTGAAACGAGTGTTTAAATATGGTATCTAGCCAATATTTCTAATTATTTTACTTGATTAATGTACCTACTTTAGATTTTTTCCTTTTAGTCTATGGAACACAGTGTAAGGTTTTGGTTATTACATTATATATACAAATTAATTAACATTTTGCATGTGATATACAACACTCCAGAGGATTTCACAAACTACAAAGCTAAAGGAAAACTTTATTCAATATCCTACTGATAAATAACTCAAACACTATAATCGGATGTCAGCAGCTTACCTAATAACTGTAGTCGCGTAATAAATACCACACTGTAAGGTGATCTTTGTACTGTATACTAACAATTAAGTCTCTTAAAATTTCATGCTTGCTGCTTTAAATGGTCATTAGGGAAACAAAAATTTTTTTTTTTGAACTTCTTCCGAATTCACGAAGCATCAAATATCCCACTGAAAAATTTATTTTTTAAAAACTTACTTTTTATTTTCCTGCGGTCGGCTTACGTCAGTCTTAAGAAGTCGTAAAGTTCGCTTTGAGAGTTAATTTTTCCATTTATCTGTTTTCTGTCTAACTTCGAGCGCGATTTTATTGTACGTTCCTCGAGTCCTTGTACGCTGTACTTATCTACGTAGTTGAAATTTTTAAATAACTTTTTTTACATTCCACTTTGGCTTGTTAATTGCCTCTTCATATTGCGAGTGCTCGCCTGCAGGGTTATCTAATTTAAAAAGAGGAAATGTAATTTAAACCTGCTACCACTTCATCCATTATATATCTCTCTATAATATGCAGAGTATCAGACTGACTGTCAATATGTAGGGGTGTGTGACTGCGATGGCCTTACCCGCGTTGGGCCTGTAGTGTAAGTTTTATGAGACGTCATATTATATGCAATTCTGGAAAGTTCCTATCAATTATTTGGTGTTTCTTGTGATCTATTGCGATTATTTTGACCAAATAAAATACGAACCTACTAGGGAAAACGTTACAAAAGTCATAAACACTAATCTTAAGCCTTATATTATATATGTAGTATATATAGTACTAAATAAAATCTTTCTAATGACCCAGGGTACATCGAACGTAGGAAACTCTCTGCAATCATATAGCACCTAGTTCAGGTTTTTGTATTTGTTGCTCCTTATTCGACACGTTGTATCTACGGTTATTCTAGCATTGGCTTTTGTTAAAATCATATTAAAAAGCGTACGTACTTAACTATCCTACCCTACCCTATAGGTCTAGGACCAATCGTACGCTTCATTTACGGAGCCAGCACAGCGTCGCACACGTGCGTGCTAAATAACGCGTAACCTTGTTCTCCCCTCGTCCTGCAGGAACCGGTCAATCCGGCGTATACCGGAATTTTGCTCCAAGACAAAAGTGGATCCAACGAACCGAGATCCCTCCATCCCTTCGACGTTACGCTACGCGAATGTTAACCGACGAGAAGGCAAACAATAGCAAGGGGTCAAACAATCTGGTAAACGTTTACACAGCCAGTTCTCTTTACGAATCTACTTCGGTAGATGGTAACCTAAAGATCACACATGGTTGTAATATTTATAAAACTCTCGTATTGCAAAAGTCTGGGCCTGGGGAAATGTCGTTTCTATTACATAATGTAATATGTATATTAATGCTGATCGAAACACTACTACATGATCATCTCGGATTATAAAATACCGATTCTTTTTTTAGGCACCTAAAACTAGTAAGCGTGGGTTTTCTCAAGGTTAACTAGCCGATTTACAATTGGTTGAAATAAAATTCTACTAAAATAAACAGAAAGAATCGGATATGCTCGTTTCATAACTCTTAACAAAACAAATGTATCGTCAATTAATAGATTGCAATGAAGTGTTTAGACAAGAGTTAGATATTCTTTCCACTTTTAGTGAAAGCGAGGATCTTGTTTCGATTAAAAACACTAAACTACTAAAGCGAAAGTAATATCTTGTTCGTCAGCTGCTTAAATTATAAAGAACCATAGAGACACTGGAGATCTATTGAATTGATAAGAATAAAAAAATAAAACTTAACATAATGTCGACTATGCAAGCAATAAATAAACAAAAGATTCTCGATACAGCTCACTTCCGTGTATTTGAGCTGAGATAATTTAAAATGCTCAACAAGCCGTAACAGAATTATATTTCCCCCACAAAGCTTTTCAGGTCTGGTGGGTTGAAACCCAGGCTGTTGAGCGTGTAAGTAATTACTTCTCTGCCCCAATTCCTGGTGTCTCTGTGATCCCGGCTACTGACCTGATTGTTACCAATGTAGATTGCATAGAATGATTAAACCGATAAATTTTACGATACCTCGAGTTGTTGGAAACTATCAAAGCTTTTGATTAAATTAAAATGTAATGGAATGTACATAATTTGTTAATCTTTCATTTATAACGAAAATAATACATTCTGCTCCGATTCTTGTACTCTGTAAATAGATAATACTTTATTTGTACACTATTGCTGCAGTAAAAATATAAAAAATACATGCTCTTACATATACCTTAACCTTCTTAACCTTCTTACATATACTATAACCTTAGGGTGGAACAATGATTCGCAGAGACAGTGGTTATAAGAATTGTAATATTATTTGAAAAAATATAAATAATTAACATAAAGGTAAAATGTATTTAGTCTACTTTGCACTAGATACTAGTATACTAAATAGCTATGTTTATTTTTGTTCTTTAAGATTAACAAGCCATTTATTAATATTAATTAATATCTGAATAATATAAGAAATGTCTCTATATGTAAATATAAGTAGATCTATAGGAACGTTTAAAATAAAATAATAATAATATGGACTCCCTTGATCCCAAACTAAGCAGAGCTTGTACTATGGTAACCAGACAGCTGATAAACTTACATATATACTTCTAAATACATACATATTATAGATAAATTACACCCAGACACACAACAAATGATCATGCATGCTCATCACACAAATATTATTGTTAATTTTTTTTTGTTATTTTTTAATTTCATCTATAAAACGTTCTTTTTTGTGTAATTAGTTTTTTTTCTTTTTTGTGCTTTTCGTTGATGACGTAACATTATACTTATGTTTTCTTTATCTTTTTTTAATTTCGTCTTCGTATTTATTTGTGTATTTCTAATGACTCTTTCTCTTCTTAAACGACATTGGTTATGAAGTATTAGTCTTAAAATGTGCTACTTTTGTCCTATACATGACCGATGCATAAATTATGTAACCTGATTTGTTCGAGGCTTTCAGTGTTACGATGACGGATGCTAATAGTACAATTGTTATACGTTTTGTGCCTGAACAATGGGGTCAAAATAATTACGCTATCAACCGCTCTTGACAAATAAGAAATAGTATCGTGAGTTCAAAGAATTAAGTAATTGTTGACTAGAATACACGTTACTGTTGCGTCAGTAGCGCGGACAGAGTCGAAAATAATCGTAGTCTATCTATATTAATGAAGCGGGAGAGTTTTTTTGTTTGTTTATCCAAACCCGCTAATCTCTGAAACTATCAGTTGTACTTGAAGAATTCTTATTGAATGTTATCGCATCGAGTATTTGTCGACAAATAATATAGGTTAAGACATCGTGTCCATCACCATCACCACAGAGTGGAGCATAAACGTAGGTAAAACTAAGGAGAAGTTTTAGTTTGATCAAACGTAGGGGAAAATCCATTATTAATAATTAAATCCTGCACTGAAACTTTACTAAAATGTAGTTTATTTTTGGGAAATCTGGGAATATTCCACATACTGATTAATTTATGTCTCATCAAAGTTTTCTAACGAAAATTAATAATATAGAAGCCCTTTGTTTTGTAAACTCACTCAAAATATACAAGTTTTGTGTGTACTTACTACACACAAAGCTCGGCTACTGAGAAGGGCCCACTTTTGTTGCACTTTTAATGCCGACATTTTTTTCTTTTTTAATTTGTGGGTTAGTTAAGAATTTTGTTCTACACACGAATCTTAGCTTACTGAGATCTGAACTTATTGACGACGTGGTCGTGGACTCACTAAAGAGGCAGATATGAGCGAAACGAGGACTGATACCTACTGGCAAAGGTCGTAGCGATATACTCTGCGAAAGTGTATCTATGTCTAAAACGCCTAGCTAGGCTACTATACTGAGTAGTATAGTAGCCTAGCTAAATATACTATTATCATATCTGTGACCATATCCAACGCTAGGTGGACTATTGAGGACATAACGATGCAGGTTGTAATCTGACATAATGGCCTTACTATTAGTACCGAGCGAGTTTCTTAACAATATAACCCGTTACGTTTTTCACAAGAAAATAATGTTACTATTCTCTCAGATCTTAACATGGAGAAATACTATGTTTTGACAATATATGTCTGATAATTTATTATCTATAGGTAAATACACACTCTACTTGGTCAGTACGGTTAATGGCTTGAAGGGTTACGAATTCAATAAATAAATAGGGTACGAAGAAATTAAGTTATCCTTGAAAAAATATAAATAACACTAGATGGCAATATTCTGATGATGTTAAACAACGTTTAAACTTTTATAAACAGAAACTAATACTTTAACAATTTGTATGACGAGAAAATTAAATGTAGGATCTCATTATATTACATACACACACACAATGAAGCGCCATTAGATCCTACAGAAGGTACAAGCTATGTTACTAACAAAATGTAATATACATATAGCTTTTTTTAGGAAATGAATATATTGCATTTTCATCCGATTTACATAAGCTAAGCTAAGCTAAAATTTAAATGCATAGGGTATTTAAATTTTAGCTCAATCGGTAACCGCGAAAGCAGAAAATTAACGCCCACATTTTGCCTATTGCAACTTAGTCCCATTTACGTAATAGGGGGCAACCTTATTGCCGTCATACGGGCACTTTTGGGAATAGCTCAAGCAAGTCAATGTCGCATACCTATAACTCGAACTGGCAGCTGCCGAAAAGTCCGAGCCCTCTTACTTTAACTTTTTGTTAAAAGGAATTGCCTTTTAACATAATATGAAACGTAGTAATACTTAAATATAGGTATTTTTTAACGTTTATTGTCTCAAACCCTAAGAATGAGTCATGTTCGTAATTGCCACTTGAGTTGATATTTCATATAACTGATCCTTACAACTTGATTACATGTTGGATGCAGTGCACGGTTACGTAGAGTTAAGAGCGTTTACATTCCACATCAGTAACTTGCTAGTTATTTATAGTTATAATATACATTACAAAAACCCGGTACGGTAGTACATTTTACTTGTCAAGTTCAAGTCTAAATTCTAAAATAATTATTGTATATTTTGCTCCAAGTGTGTTGACTGTTTAGAGTTTCAGACCAATATAAATATAAATTTATCATATTACTACCCCCCAGCCAGATGGACTGACGAGGAGAGGTAGTAGGTAGCTGAGATAGACTGGTTACGAAAGGTACGTAAGGGTTGACTGGGTGCTATGGTGCATAGACCGAATGATGATGATCATAATATCAGTGTAATAAATCAGTAGTATTAGAGGATTTTTTTTTGTATGTTTTGTATTTTCGTTTTGGCATTTCCACTTTGTTTTACTTACTTTTATATAACAAAAGTTTTTAGAAACTCTGCATTCACTTACATAGTTTGAGCTTTCTGAATTACAGCTCTAACAAAAGTAGTCCAAACTTGCAATAACTTTAAATTTAAGTTTATTGTTATATGGCAATGACATGCTCTTGACAACTTATGAAATTTATTTATAGGCTTTTGCTTAAAAATGTGTTCTGTATGCATACATTCACTCCCTGTATCCCCTAAGGGGTAGGCCACGGCCGTAACAAGGTAATAGGATGAAGGATGTGCGCAATTGCTTGAGCGGGTTAAGGTCCCATTTCTGTGAAATTAACGGGCTATAGCCGACAAGGCCCTAACCCCATATAACCCTAAGGCCTAAACCCTATGTTCAATATGTAGCTTAAATAAAGCTTTTTTTTTTAATTTCTCCCACGAAAGTTTATTTTCATACAAATTTGATTTGTAGTGTAAGATTTTTTCCAGGCATTCGTCGAGCGAAACTAACAAAATTATTCGTTACTCATTTTTCAATTTCATTTCTGAAAAATCTTGGGTCTCAGGAAGTTCTTCAGGTGAACAGAGGCTTATCTCGTATTCCCGCTTATATTGTATTATTGAAAATAAAAGGAAAAGTTATAACGGGACGTTATTGCCACTTTTGCGAAAAAATATTGGTGTTTGGACAAGCTTCGCTGTGACGATTGGGGATCGGAAACACATTTTGGAAATATATTTTGTGCAATCTTGGTAAATGTTTGTTTATCCTTTCATATAAAATGTTCGATATCCACGTATATGTACATACGTTAAATGTCACGGGAAATACATATGTATAGTAAAAAGTACTAGAATAATTCAAAAACAATGGCGATGATGTTTATGTGGACTTATGTACTAGTGCATTCTACGTCATAGTTTTTAATGATGTTACATGGGTATCAATAACGCATCTTTATAAAAGCGTGATTTATTAAAATAGTGCAATGATTCTTTGTATGCTGTCTGCAAAGGTTTATTAAAATCACGTAAACAGTTCTAAAATATGATCTCTGAGGTAAACCATAAGGTGTTCCTTAAGATAGAAGATTACACAAGTTTTATTTCTTATTAATTATGCATTACTTAGTGGTAGAGTCTCATTGACTCTACCAGTAAATAAGTGATCCAAATCCAGTGTAAGTGACACCCCTTCATTACTCATATCCCACGCCATTATCCATATTGCAAGTGCAGCTCAAAGTATTTATTAATCGTGAATCATTTATACAGTACAGAGATGATGTAAAACCTAATCTGTGTGGTGACTTCCACATGAAAACGGCTACTAAACTCCACAATACATTATTACGTAGCCACGAAACGCTAAATAAAAGAATTGAAATTCAACACTGCTTAAATCGCAAATGAAAGTTCTCAATCTCATTAGCAACTAACCACGGCATCATCAATTTGATCCTGGCCGATGAGCGTGATCAGGTATCTCAGCAGGAAGATCCTCCTCTTGTTATTTTATGGATATAACACTCTTTTTTTATTTATAAGCAAAACCGTCACATGTAGGGCCAATGGTGAGGTAGCTATCACTCTTTGAAGAGTGCAGTTTAACAGATAGTAAGAAGCAGTTTCAATTTCAATATAGGAACTATACAAATCGAAAGTGTTAGTTTGATTTTCAATATTCTGATTCTGAAGAATTAAAATATAAAAGGAGGAAGCAAATTCCACTGCAAATAACATTTAATTTGTTTGTTGGTTGTGGAAGTGGTCTGAAGATACGGAAATAATGCAGACAGTTTCGGTAACATGTAACAATTTATCTGATAAACTATTTGACGCAAATGTCAAGTTGTAGTACTATCCTTTGTTCCGATCCATTTATCTTTCACGCTACGTCACTACTCCATCGGAGTTACAACATTTTGTTATACATATATACATACCGCACCCTCGCATATAGGTATAATATATTAATACAGAGATGAGTCGAGAAGTCGATCTTAATAAAATAACTTCAAATGTTTTCTTGTGTAAAATTGAGAGTGTAGTCTTAATAACTTAAGTATTGGGAAGTATAAATCATTCCTAAGTATTCTTTGTCCTTAGTATGTTGACCGCACTAATTTCGTTTACCTGATTCTTGGACACAATTTTTAATACATGATGTGCTACAGCATCTTGTAGCATCAAGCGCTCTGTTCGAATTAAAACCATGATTTTAAAATTTTCAAGAAATTGACAGACATGCAGTAAGCTTTTTTAATACCTTTCATATTTTTATTCTTGAGTCATAAAATAGTATATTATTGTTACTCCGTACCAATTACACCTATTCTGTTCTACACTTTTTAAATGACTTGTTTTTATTAACAAAACATTTGTGCAATGATAGAGTAATCACATTAATGTCTGAAATTCATCTAGTAAATGTTTACTTGACCCCGTGTCTGCGCTGACCAAACATAATATGAAATTGAATGGTCTGGGACGAGATCGCCATCACAGAATGTCGCAAATATTTACTAGGACGATACACATTTCCCATTTTACAAGTTACGGAGTTGTTCAAGTTGAGCTGCCTGGGTAACATGTTAGGTAGGCATATAAAGAAAAAAAATAGTTATTGATCATAAATTCGAAATGTAGACGAATCGAGAGTAAAAAAAAATAAAAAAAAATGCAAGGAAAAGTAATTTTCAGTAAGTATACAAATATCTTATTAGCTTATTATGTTTATGCTGGGATCGCTCTTGACAACTCATTTACTAAGAAATCAATACGTACCAAGTTCATTAACTCTCGCCACTCAAAATTTCAGTGCAACGGAATCAATTTAAAGCAATGGCCGATGCTATAAAGCGATCCGGTTGTACGCGCTCTGAGTGCCTGTCTAATGAAATTAGCATAGCTCTCATACATTATATACTATGGAGAAGCCCGGGCGTGTTGCCTGGCCACTCGTGCTATTCATCAGTTAATATTTGATTACGAATTATGAAACACATCTATCTCCAGGCAAGGAGTGAGATATCAATTACTTTGAAGAAATTAGGTTTAAACATAGTTTTAAGGCATCATTAAAAAAACTCAATTGGCGAATTGACTATATACAGGTGTCCCAAAACTCGAAGAAAAGGTGATAGAAAAAAAGTTTGTTTCAAAATTAGGTCCTTTTGCAAGTAGATACGCAAAAAAATAAATAAGAAAAGAACCGTTTTGTAAATAAAATAGTGCGCCGCCTGAAATTTCTATACCTAATTACTACCAGATTGAGGAGGAGTGGTGTGATGGCTGGTACCGAGGACCTGCCGAATGGTTTTTTAGCTTTTAGTGCATTATCTATATCTTTACTTTGTTTATTTTAATGTGATACGTATGTACCATGTGTTTATATTATAGTTAAAACTTTAAAGGCAGTTTATACCAGTATCACTTCAACCGCAATTGACGCAGTGTCTCATGTGTATTTGATTCCGTAATTGGTGTTATAGCAGTTATTGTAATGAAAGTTGTGTATGAGTCACGTCTTACTCACTAATATTCACGATTGTCGGGGCACTCAAGATACCGTTCCTCAGCAATAAACCATTAATAGTTACGTCGAGTTTCGTGTGTGCTATAATTGATTATTCGGTTTTAAATTTATTACAAGGCGTTTTGCTTTGTTTTCGTATGTGTTCTTAGGATTCAGTCATGCACTGCCAAAAGCTCTAATTCAGTTAGGTGCATTCCTGACCCATTTTACAAATGATATGTATGACGCATCTTTTTATGAAGTATGAAGATTCACAGAATTTACATCGAAACCAGCTTTGAACAGAAAATTCTAACAAATTATATGTTTTATGCTATATTTGCCCTTACGCTATTTAAAACAAGCTTAGCAATGTTTACGTTTCTAAACACAGTACAATTATGCTGTTTATAAAATGCAATGCCAAATTTTAGGCAAAACGGTTAAGTACAAAGGGGAACCATTACAATAAATTGATTTTACAATTATAAGAAATACAATTTAATTCATTTAAAATCTGTATATTATGGATACAGATTGTCTACTAACCTTCTTAGTACCTAAATTACAGATATGACTAGAAAAAATTGAAAAGACTTAGGTATGGTAGTTTGTGAGTTTTTTTACTTAATATTTTTTTTAAACGAGTTACTGTAAATTTTAGTTCAAGGGATATGAATGTTATTTATAAAGAATTACTAATTGAGCTGTTACAAAGTCCGAAAACCGTGACTGATATGATAACACTAATTAATTATATTTACTTATATTTAGGAGAAGCATTATATTGTTTGAGTAAGCTAATTTCTCGTATTAACAATCTCTCGAATTTAACAATTAGATAAACGGCTATTTAAACAAGGCTGCACTTTACTTAAGATTATACACAGAGTGTTATGTAGTAATTGGTGGCCGATTACAAAACAAATATATGAGATAACAAAAACTAACTCATATCGAATCGAATGACGTTACCCAGTAAGTTAAAAGACAAGTTGTAAATTAAGGATTCTGATGGTGAACCTTTGTTGGTCCTCGTTCTTTTTGTACATTGATAACTTGTCATGATAACATAAATATATCGATTTTGTTATTTAATGTTCCTACTACCTGCAGTTACGTTCATAATATTTCCTCAACTGACAGTTACTCCAAAATTTATAAGTGATCATGAAATCTCTCAAACTTATTATCTTCATACCTATCTAATGTGATAACACGATTACTCATTTAATTTATTTCATTGCATATAAAAATATTACTAATATCTAAATATTTTTTGTACAAAGAATAAACATATTTAATTACTTAAATCCAACCCAACTAATTTAAATAATGGGACCGAAAAGATAGTTTTTAGGGTTCCGTACCCAAAGGGTAAAACGGGACCCTATTACCCATGAACCGTGATAGTAAGACAGTTGAAATTTTCACAGATGATGTATTTCTGTTGCCGCCATAACAACAAATACTAAAAAACAATAAAATGAATATTTAAGGGGCTCCAATACAGCAATCGTGATTTTTTTGCTCGATATTGATAACGGCACCAGGTAGACGCTTGAAACATTTACAGAATGTTTAGTTATTTTTAAAGTGATTATATGATTTTATAGATAATGGTACGGGACCCTTTGTGGTGAGTTCGACTCGCACTTTGCCGTTTTTTTATTACCATGTCGCCTGAACTACTTAACCAACAATCCCAAAATTTACGTTTTTGTCATAGGTTCAGAAAATTAAGCTGGGCATCGACATAAACTCATTGTTGCCATGCTTCTCTTTCGTTTTACTGTCGTGTATTTACAGCTTGGGTGAACACACTACTCCAGCTACACACAAGTGGAGGCCAATGATAAAAATGTAACCGAATAAACAAAATGTGTATCTAAAGGGCGATGACCTTATTGCACGGACTTATGCATGTGTTCTCCTATTTGCTTGTAAAAATATTAATAATAAAATAGCTTTGTAGTGAATAATGTATGCAGCGTTACGTACGGGTCATTGACATACAAAAATGCTACGGGTTTCAAAGGACCTATTGACTTGACTTGACTTAACGTGACACTTGAGGCGCTAGGCGTTGCATTTCTTACCAGTTGGTATAGTTAGTTGCACGTTCTTTATTTTGCAATATAAGATGTTGTAAGCGATTAAATGTATTGTCCGTACGACTATTTTTTATTTCTCATTCACACACGATCAAAGAGTATAAAAGAGTAAAAATCTTAAACACTCAAATTGATCCCATCTACATCCAATACTGCGATAGTAGCCTACTGATATTATTGACATGAAATTAATAATATTGAAATGACGAATGAAGATACAATGACACTATTTCAAGTGTGATTCATGACAAACCTCGTTTACACATTAATAATGTTTGTATAAGTATTAATTGTCTTATTATATCATCGTGCTCTTCTATATAAAATTCTCGTGTCACAGTGTTTGTTGCCAAACTCCGAAACGGCTTAACCGATTCTTATGAAAATTTTTGTGCATATTTGGTAGGTCTGAGAATAGATCGTAAAGTAAATTTCATACCGCTAGGTGATCAGGGTGGCAGTATAATTTTTTTTATGGCAGAACAACGTTTGCCGGGTCAGCTAGTTGTTTTTAAATAAATCTTTACGCAATCCCTTCTTCACACAGTGAAACTATAACAACTAGTTTTGAAATCATTTCAAATTGACTGGAGGGATTGGCCACCTTGTCTATCGTCTCAATTGTTTCTACTGATGATTCCAGCATTCCCATAGTGTGACTCATAAATATTTATTAGTTCCGAGTATGCGTGTACTTTGTATCCGTTAAATATGTTTACAAAGTTTTCCGCTACGCAAAGATATTTCCCTTGAATGTGAATTTTATCGTTCAAAATAGCTGATATCTTAATATCCTGTTTAGTATCCCATTCCAATACCTATTAGTTGTACTTTTAATAAACATTGAAGTTATTCAATTATTATAAGTACGTCTTAGTTCCACACATTGTTCCAGTGTTCCAGACAACTAAACAAATTATTTCTACTAAACGATCAATAAAAGTCGATGTCGGCCTATTATAACGGTTATAACATGCAGAAAATATTCAAAAGTAACAGGCAAGATTCGGGGTGTAATAATGAAGTTATGAAAACGTAAACTATTAAGTGTAATATAAAAATAAGAACAAAGATCATTTGAGTCACCTGTGCTAGAAAACATTTAGTAATCATGCGTCATCTTGTTTCTTTGTTTTATAAGGAAGTAAAACGTAATACCTATTGTATCGAAAAGTTCAACCAGGTGTTATTATTTTTTTCTTTTACCCAAATTTAAAAAAAGATTCAACCTCCATCCGACAACACCATGCTTGCAATATTATCCCCATACTATATAGGCCTACTAAAATGGTTTACATTAAATTGATTGCTATTAATAATTGTGCCATGTTTATTATAACAATGTTTATACAATTATCATAACATAATAATGTTAATACCGAATTATTATTTTTTCCTCTATTACCTTGTCTCAGTATTTTATCCTGTACATAAATACTAAATAATAACAATAATCTGTATGAACCACCAATCGTTTTACAAATTGTGAAGATACATAATCAACATTTGTTTTTGTGTACTCCGTACCTTATCTTATATGTGTTTTGGTATCCATTTGTATAGAAGGTTTAAATGAAACATTTATTATAACTGTGCAAAAGTATCGTAACAATATTAATAGTATCACAAACTAAGTATGAACTATGTTTATTAAAGGTTATGGGAAAAAACTCGTGTCAAACATTTTATTACAATTGATATTTGAATAACATATTTGTAAAACAAATGCATAGGAAGGTTGAATATCATAACAAAAACGTCTACTAAAAGGAGATTTGCAACGATAAATATAGCCTCAGTCAGTTAAATTAACAAAACAGGTATACTAAAACCGCAGAACGTGAGATTAGTTAAAACACGAAACTGATGATATCAAAACATTCTCTGTGAATTGATACAACTTATCTCAAATACCATTTTACTAGCAACATTTGTTTTTTCACAAAAAACTAAGGCTAAATCTTACCCAAAATTGTTACAGGACAAATGTAAAACATATTTTCTTTTTGTTTAGAAACCTTTAAAACGTATCGGTATCAGAGGTTGCGTACAACTTTATTACATAGTATCTTGGGTAGGAACCTTTTCAATAAAACGTCCTCAGAAACATTCTAACTGTTTAAACATACATACAAATACAAAATCAAGATAAGTCTCAAAAATGGAAGTTACCAGATGCAAACAGAGATAAACGTTTTCTGACTATACAATTTCGAGAACGTTTAAATGAATCAAGTTTAGACAGCTATGTATAACAAATGTTTCCCAGTAAGCTATTACGATGAATGGTTCCACGCATTTATACAATCGTATGTCTTCACTACTTCAGTTTATTTATAAAGCGCGAAGATTAACTCTCCCGCGTTGATTTGATTTCGCGACAGCTCACTCTGATACTTATTTAAGTCACATATTTATTTATTTAATAATCTTGAAATTTGGTCACGTAATAATATTCAGACTAAAACACTAGAAGTTGAATAGGGAAATGTACCACTGTGTGATTCATGAGAATTAAGGGCGGTCTACTAAACCTAATTACCAAAAGTGCTATTATCTAGTAATTTCATATTCAGCGGTTGAAGTAAGTGCCATTGGGTGTTGCGCACACGGCACAAAGCTCCGTTTATTTCACACGGAAGCTATGTAGCTACCGGTTAGGTTAACGCGATAATTAGACAAGTTGCACACATGGCTTGAATGTCACCAGATATAATGGAACACGTGTTTCAAACGATTCATAGCGTTATCTCTGGGCAAACGACTGGTTTGAGACATATGAACAGAAGTGCGAGACAAACTTTATTCATTCGAACTTCTAGAAATTAATTTTTAAATACTGGAATGTGTTCGATATTTCTTCAGTTATTGTTCAGTCGTTTCTTGGTAATTGTAGCAATAATCGGTACTTGGACACCGATAATTTTTTATCTTTAGTCAATCAAGCGGAGTACACCTCTATTGAAAAGATTATGTCGATGACGATAACGAAAGTAGAAAGTAACGATTAAACATTTTTTTTAAAAGGCTTTGTTTCTAGTAAATAATGTTATTACCTGATGGAATTACTTGGATGGATTTGGTTGGATGTTTTCATTATGTTAATGCTACTTCAAGCGCCTTAATACTGAATGTTTTTACAAAACTTAAGTGAGTTTTAATAATCAACAAATTAAGCCTTAGAGATTTGTATGTAGCCACATTGATCTCGACAATTCCTTAGCCTTTGTTCATTTATTATTGATACAAAGAAAATCTATGGTTCTTATGCACTTTGGTATTCGATTATGGTTTTGGTCCTTTCCCTTCCTTCCCTTCCCTTCCTTGACCGGATTGGCTAGGTCATGGACCAATGATACAATCACGATATGATATTATGGTATCATTACAACAATTGTCAGGTATCACAACGTAATAGGTAGGCGTGTTTGACTTAGAGATTAATGTGGTGTTTCAATGTTATTAAAATACATTAATTGCTATAGATGGGTTAACCGTTACAATTATTATTCTAAATGAAAGTCCTCTAATTATAAGAGGACTTTGAATTAAAGTCTTCTAATTATTAGAGGACTTTAATTCAAAGTGCTGTACTTAACGTTTCGTACTTTTAAATTACTTACATTTTTTAAATTCGTGAGATCGTATTTCAATCCGTTTGCTTTCAAAGTATTATTTATCATTATATTGACTATTCGTGTTACATCCATTTTTGTAATGAAACGGTAAGGATTTCAAAAGTTTGTAACTTCTAAGTGAGAATTAAGTGTTCAAATGCGTACTATGGTGTAGGTAGACTATAATAGAATTTTAAATAATATTTGAAATAAAAACTTACTTCATAAATATTTCACTGTAGTTTAAATTAAGAATATAAATTATTTTTAACGCTTATTTAGTCCATAATTAAATCATCAAGTTCGTTAAGTGAAATCAAACTCATCCGGCGATTGGTAGCCTCGTCAGTAATATAATTTATTGCTTGAGTAAAGTTGTTGCGTTATTAAATAGGCTTCATTACCGTGCCATTCACACACCTTCACAAATATTTCATACGACTACGATTTGGTTTCATGAACATTGGGTGTATAAACAGAATAAAAAAAATATATAAGTTAGTTTAGAAAATCTATAAAAGTATTATTATCTATGTTGATAGAATTTTTAATTAGTAGGAATAACTATTTAAAGTAAGTTTTGTTCTGTCAAACTGTTATTTAATTATTTGAGGTTATTAGAATTTCTATAGATGTCCACATTTAGCTCATTGAGTATTGAATGAGAATAATAAGTGGCAAGCGACCAACTGTTGATTTGTTACCATCCCTTTTTATTTCAATAAGTGAGTAATTACATATAAGGCTCGTGGCTAAGTGATAGGCTCCTATCAGGTTAGCACATTGCAAGTTTAAGGCATTTTTCCAGGTCAGTCTTAGGATGGGTGATCATTTTAACACATTAAGACCCTTGCGTGCCTCGGAGAGCACGTTAAATCCCGGTTACCACACAAACATCTGTGGCATTCCTTGTAGATAGTTGGAGCCCTAAAAAAGTCCAACAACCTGGTCTGCCTACAGATATCCGATATCGCCTTGCAATTGGGTTGTGGAGGTCTGATGGTTGATGATGATGATGATGATGATTCGTAGTTAGACTGAAAGCCGACCCCAACTTAGTTGAGACAAGACTCGGAGGAAGATGAGTGAGTAATACATATGAAATCAATGTTGAATGATTCGAAGCAGTGATGTAATCTGATTCATTTGTGGAATGGGAAGATCGTCAGTACGCGCGCCGGGTCAAGGGTTATTTAGCGGTCAGTGGACGATCCTTCCCTCTTTGTTCTTTAGGGTTACCACTTACTACTACTGTTTTTTTTGTATGACTCTTTATTGGTAAATTGAACTGCTCAGCTCTACTTTTTATGGTCAAGTGTGCATATGTAGATATCGCTGTAGAACAGATGCACAACTTTTTAAGGAGTCGTCAGTGCTTTTTGCCTGACCAAAAAATTATCACGAGTTTTTCTCCAAAACACGCAAGCCTACTAGCATAGCACAAAAAGCCAATATATCCACATTACCATTCCCTAGCCCGGAATATCTAACAGGATGCCGTACCGGCATGATACGAGGGTGGAATATTAGTACGGCGATCGTTGTTACGCGGCCAATTTATATTGTGCACTTGTGACCTCTAGACGTAGCCGAGAATAGAGGACAACGCTGCCTTGTTCTTTAAACCAGCAATTTATACACTTGTATTTTGAGAAGGGTATTTTTGTTAGCAGCAAAAATAGAGTGGTCTATTTATAGTGCCATATGGGATTGGAATGGATTGAATTGAATTCAGGTATAGATATACATACATATCCAAACAAAAACGATAAAACCAATGAAAGGGGGTCACAATCTGCTGATTTAGAATTTAATTTGTGTTTGTGTGCGCACTGCGACAAATTCAGGGATAGCGTATAGTCGTTATTTACTATTGTCTAGTTATATATATACTATAGATGGGTACACACATACAGTCATACCTTCAAGTAAGCCGTCGCACGCCTATTGCCGATTGACGGCAGGTATGCGAAAGCTAAACCTATGTCTAACGGGTGCAGTAGGAATACCTAAATTAAGCATTTTTGTTTCAACACTGAACATCTTTAAAATTAACCATAATATGATTTCATCTTGACCTTTAATTTCACGATTCATCAGTATGTACATATGTATATATGAAACCGCATATAACTGTCTGTAGATTAAACAAAATATTAGCAAGTTATGTTATACAATGCTTATGGCTGAACTAATGACATAATACTGTATATATTATTATTTTTATGCACCATATTATAATGATTTATCTTAATTATTGTTTAAAAAAATGCAGATGCAATCTACTATCAAATAATATTTTATATTACTCTACAACTTTTGTGTGTTACCCATTCCTTTCAATGCTACAAGTATTCAATTTTTTTGTGCATGAAGATTTCATAAATCTGTAAATATCTCGTAAATCAAAACCATTTATTTCAATTAAACCAATCATAAGTATTTTTGAACTGTCGAGAGAGGGAGGGAAGAAAGGGTCAGACTAAGTCAGTCGCGAAGCCAGTTGCTTGTTCAAATACGTAGATCCAGTGAAGAAGAACAAGCAAGAAACTCCAAGGACACTCTTTTTCCAATATTTTTTTGTTACATTTTATAAGTGTAAAATAAAATGCGAGGAAAATGCAATACATCATTCTGATATAAACATTTTATTAATTATTACCAGATATATTTTAAGTAATAGTAGTCTGGAGAAGGCCAGCCCCAATCAACGGTACTCTTTGACGAGCATGACGCAAGCGTCAGCCAACATCCCTCTCAACCATATCAAAGGCAGCCGAACGTTCCTACACAAGCGCCACCATTGACGGGTATTCTAGGCGAGCATGACATACTCCGAACTGCCAGGCGACAGAAAATAAATCTAAATAAGTATTACAGTTCTCCCATGTACAACTCAAAAATGTCTATTAAACATATCATACATTCATGAAATACCTACTATCTAAAACCATTTTTATTTTTATAAAAGTATGTCAATTTTGAAAACAATGTCTATGTCAGCAGTCATAATAATACTTGTAAACTTCAATAAATCAGTAAAGGTCAAATGATAAAAAAAATGAAAACGAATACATAGTCATTTATAGAGTTTGCGGATCAGGAAGAGCAAGTTGCCAAGCATTTTTGTCAGCGAAATCATTTTCAACTCATCGCCAAATATGGTTTTGAGATACGAATATTACTGTTTTTACCTATTTTAGCATAGTCTGACATCGATATTTTATGATTTCGGATATACAATTTATTTTTATTATTTATTCCACACCACCTGAATTAGGCGTCTTTTCTTTATAAGTGGTATTCCCAATAGGCCTAATGGACTTATTTTTTATAGTTATATATAATATTTTGCCTTTGCCAGTCATTGCTCAGTCAGTCTTTGGATTGGACTGTTATCTATCAGAGCTCAAGAGTTCCATACCAACTATATCATTAGTAAGTGATACTGCATAATTAACACGATTATGAAGAGATATCATATTACTATATTATTATACAAATAAAATATAAGGGGCCCGATAGCCGGCTATAGGCTTGCATCCTATTACGTTAATAGGACCTAAATTCTTATATGCAAAATGTGGACGATTTTAATACATCCATGCCTACCCCATAGGGGTACAGGGGTGAGAGTATGTATGTGTTACTCAGTAACTTCTAAACATGGGTATTTATAAATATATCTAATCTATCTTTCAATGTATTGAGTGGTAATTTATAAATGAGTCTAATCTCACATAATATTAAAACTATATATAATGATAAAGATTAATAATGGTTTGAAGTCGATTGGTATTTTAGTCAAATATCATGTTTACAGAATTGAGAAACATAATTTGAAAGTATTCCATTCATCTCCAAAGGGGTAGGCAGAGAATTGTCTCGTCGATTATTATTTTTAAACGCTTTGGCAACAAAATGTTTTTTTTTTTGGAATATAGAAGCGAAGGAAATAGATTTTGCTTTAAAAATGGATTCGGGAGCGTAAGCATTAACTCAAGCAGGTCGGGGACTCGGGGTCGTACAAATTGTAACTCGAACTGACTCATTCTTGACGGTTCGAGTCCTCTAACCGATATCAATGTTATAAAGTGTATTTTGTAACTTTTTGACATTTGTAAAATTCTTTTTCTAAACTTAGATTTACTTTTTTTTTTCTTTAGCATCTAGCCCTATTTCCTTACTAAATTATTTTTGCTGTGACAAGCCTTTGCCATCCTCTCAACTCACCCTACGTCCTTGACACGCAACGAACGTGCTCAAGTCCTTTTTATCTTTAGGTCACTGATGTGGCTTACATGATTTTTCAGTGTGACTTGATACAGCACATACATGATAAAAATAATACAACATGATTAACAAAGCATTCAATATCCTTAAGTAATGAATGTTCAACTGCTTCAACTAAATAATACAATTATGTATAGGGTATGCCCTAGACATACAGGAATGTTACTTGAACACGAAACTAAAAAAGTAGTAATCGTCGGTAGTCCCAGGATGAACTCCACAGGAAACGGGCAGCAACTACCTTCTATACATTGCGACTTGCGACGGTCCTTGTCCTGGAACCTCCAAATAGGTGAAGTCACTCGGAAAATATTAGCTATTCCGGGGTCTCTGTGAAGGTTTCGAAACTTTCTTCCCATTAATACCAAAATTTCCTTGCACAATCACTTCTTTCTCCTATTCTTACTAGTATTAACTGAAAAAACTTGAGTGACTCTAAAACGTCCACATAAGATTAATATCCGGGTTACGACAATGTGATCAGATCTCATAGTATCGTTCGAAGCTCAAGTGGCTACTACGCCTTATACGCCTTCGCAGAAATGTTCATACTCTTTTTCTTCTTTACAGTACTCTGTTCCATCTACATACTCCCTCTAATCTTAAAGAACGTTTTGAGTTCTTACATAACACACATCGCAATAAACTGAGATCATCAGAGAATTCGAAGCTGTAAATGCCCAGATATACCACGCACTGACAAATGGTTCTAGATGCAAGCAGTTAGGCTACGGATATTTATTTACATTTGGAAATTGGACAAGCCAAATCCTTGCGCTTATTTAATAAGCAAGTGATAAACTACTACTTGACATTGTG
The DNA here is from genome assembly GCA_947561695.1 of Tyria jacobaeae. Taxonomy (NCBI): domain Eukaryota; kingdom Metazoa; phylum Arthropoda; class Insecta; order Lepidoptera; family Erebidae; genus Tyria; species Tyria jacobaeae. The sequence goes on from OX387212.1 coordinate 17,432,974, forward strand.
AATACTATGTATGTACCTACGCATATATATACAATATGTATTTATATGTTAGTAGTATATGTATATGTATAGTTTTTAATATCTCCATAATCATCTATCTAATATCTATTCTAATAATATCCGTACAAAGGTTGTCTGTGAGAGTTCACCTTTAAAGACCAAAATCAAAACCGTCAATTTTTATGCCGTTTTCAGTGAGTAAAAAAAAATTACCTCACAGTAGATTGTAGTACAAACCAGCTTCGCTATTGTCATATGATATTGCAATATTTTTCTGTCAAACTAAACTCAGACTTTTAATGTTACTTCTTTGTTGTTTTCCACAGTGCCGTCGGTAAAACATGTCTGCTCATCAGTTACACGACAAATGCCTTCCCAGGAGAATACATACCTACAGTGTAAGTAGTGTTTTATTTTATTATATCTTGAAAGTATATTTTTCAATCTCCACAAATGTTATACACTATTTTTAATAAAGATTATTAAATCTAGTATTGTCTAGCTAAGCAAATGTAAACTGTTCGATATCGATGTGAGGTATTTACGACCACCAAATCGTCAAGAGTAAATTATTATTATAATATACAAAAAAAAAAAATAGAAGTTCTTCGTCAATAATAAAAGGTCAAGGTGGCCAAGTTCTAGGCCAACAATTTCATATCACTGTACTTTCTCGACGAACCGACAATAGTGATGACTAAATGCTATTCCTGGTTTACGCTTCCAATTACCATCTTAATTAATAAGTTTGTAAGTCCAAAAGCCTGTGTTAGTTATCTGAGATGACATTAGAATATTATAAAACATTTAACGTTTTCGTATTCTGTCGAGTGGCAGTCATAGCTAAGCAATATTTTATCATGATCAATCTATGCTTCTAGATTTGACAACTACTCAGCAAATGTAATGGTGGACGGCAAGCCTATCAACCTGGGACTTTGGGATACGGCGGGACAAGAAGATTACGACCGACTTCGACCGCTCTCTTACCCACAGACCGACGTGTTCCTTATATGCTTCTCACTTGTCAACCCTGCTTCCTTCGAGAACGTGCGAGCTAAAGTAAGTAACTGCGCAGTTTCAAGTGTTCATTATTAACCAAACAAGCCACCGCCAGGGGGAGGGGAAGGTGGGAAGGATTTAGTAGTGTAAATGGACACAACACTGGTTGTGTGCCACTTATGTTTATTTCAAACCCATTAGAAAAAGGCGATAAAAAGTAGGGTGCGTCATCAGTCATCAAGATTATAATAGTATTTATATTATATATTGCGCTAATTGTTTTTGTTTGTAAATTTAGTATTTGATTTTGAGTATTTACAGAGGAATAATAAAGGCTATAAAACATCACGCTACAACCCCTAGGACACGAGCAGTTACCATAAACGCAGGTGCTAGTAGGTGAATAATGCATTTCATCAAAAAACAAAATTTACATAAATTACTTAATTTAAACTTGTATTACTCTACACCATCACAGTTTTCACGTTAAGGCTTCCTTTTGTCGCAGAAAATACAATTATACATACACAGCGTCCTCGAACATCCAGACATTGTCCTCGAACTATTAATGTAACAATTGTAGCAATCAGCCGAAGTCATAAACATTTCGTTTCGTAAAGCTATAAATCAATATTGCGTCTACGTCATCAAATCGTTAAAAGAGTTTAATTCAAGATACATATTGTTTATTTTTGTCGTGCGGTCCTTCAGAGTTTACATATGTAAATAGGTAGCCAGAACCCTATCGTACCTTTGTCATCATTTTATCAGGTGTAAAGGATCTTGAAACCTATGTTAAAACTATTGCAACTTGGTAGTAGTTTTTCTTTATGATATAGGGGGACAGAGGTACAGACGGGTCCCCTAATGGTAAGTGACAACTGCTACCTATGGACATCTGCAACTCAAGAGTCATAATTGCGCCTTTAAAGGTGATAAGGGGGGAGAGTTGGGCCTCCACTCAGTCGTCAATGTAATGCGAGCATTGTTTGTTTACTGGTTTTCTGTTAGGCCGTGTATACGTATTCATACGTTTATGTTCACATTCGTTGATAAAATGGGTTACTGCAATCATATAAAAGGGCACATGACAGAGTCAATCATCGGATCCCCTTACCAAACACGGTAGCCGATTTTAGCTACGGTGATTGCTGCCACCGTAGCTATAATCGGCTAATGATATTATGTTGTAATTCTAATCGTTCCCTGCAGTTTTACTTATATTTATGCTTACCGCTCCACTCCTAAGGGTCGGGCTATTTAAGGCAACAATATCTTTTCATATCAGATTAGTAGCTCCTGTATAATGTATAACATTGGTATACTAGTCTTGTCATAAATATTCTTACAAGGAAAAACCTTTTTTTTTTCCTATCACATAAAACATTGATGACTGTAATGTGGGTTAGTTTAAATATTAATAGCATTAAAGATATATGGAGCTCATTAAAAATAATCTCCATTGGCTTTAATACAGTCTTGTAAACGTTGAGGCCAGTTATCAATAGAATTAAAATATGACTCAGTCACTCCTTGATAGCTAACACCCCACAAAAAATCACTGAAGTAGGATAATGGTCACGTTGTATTCTGCTGACTAATTGGGAAGCTTCTATAGAGCTTTTAGCATGAACTCGGTCTGCGAAGCTAACTCGGGGTCTGCTTGTTAAAATAATGCTCAATAGCAAAAAAAAATCGTCAATATTTTTTTCTGTGATCTCGCTATTGCATAAGAAGTTGTTTTGATTTTACCATCATATTCATTTTTAAATGTTGACCAGTGCGTCTCTTATAGGCTGCAAGTCCTAAGTCATCTTTTAAAATACACGACATGATTTATTACATGAAGTATCTTGCTTAAAATCAAATATTGTTTTTTTATTTGCCTGTAAGTACTAATAAATATGTTCCCTACTTCCAGTGGTTCCCCGAAGTGCGACATCACTGCCCGTCAACGCCCATCATCCTCGTGGGCACGAAGCTCGATCTGCGCGAAGACAAGGACACCATCGAGAAACTTAAGGACAAGAAACTTGCTCCCATCACTTACACACAGGTACTTCATTTTTATAGAAGTAAGTTTCAAGTACGCTACTAAGAAAACTAGCAAAATGTGTAGCCAAATAATGGATCTTTGTACTTTTGAGTATATTGAAATGCCGTGTGGTTCACGGTGGCATAGAATAGGGCCACAAAACTCTTCCCGGTGTTTTCGTTAAGGCGGCTAAGAGAGACTCTTATCTATCAGAAAATATGTATACAGTCATGCAGTGCCAGTAGAAGGCAACAGGCTTGCCTCTTATTACGTTAGTGGGACTCAATTCTAATTGGCAAAATGTAGATGTTTAATACTACTCTGTCTACCCTTCAGGGGATGCAGGCGTGAGTGAAAGCTGCAAAGCTATTTTATTTAATTTATAAATGGAAAAGTTTGGATAGAATATTGTTACTTTGTCACGTAAGAAAGGCTGTACGTATTTAAATGAAATTGGGCACAGAAACAGATTTTAGTCTGAATAATCGCGCATAGACTTCTTTTTAACTAGAAAAACGAATGTGCTGTTAAAAGTTCTCACGCGAACAATGTCGTTACAGTAAGTTACATTTTTAAAACTTAGATATACACTGAAGAGAATGCTAATAATACGTAGTGTAATTAATTGACTTGTTAAGGAATACCACTTCACATAGGTGTTTTGATCTTGAGATCCTAAGGTCGTCATACCTTTTTTATGAGATAATTGACGTCATGTAATGTTATGTGTCAATATATATGTTTAATTTAATGATGGATGGCTAGTAAAAAAAAAACTACCAACAACTTCGTGCTTATAAAAATTAGTTTATAAATTTTTTTTTCGTGTGTAGACCCCCACGGGTCATCTCTTAACCACAGCTAATGGTGAGGTCTCGAGGGGGAAATCGAATACAAGCCTCTGCTGCACACAGAGCAATCCCCCAAAGTATGGAGTAGCTGTTTTGAAGCATTAGTGACATACAGGCGTTGGTTCCCGGCTTATACGACACAGATTCTTTCCGAAACAGCCGTGACCATGAAGTTTTTTATTACAAAAATCCTATAGACATTTGACCTACACTCGTAAAATTAGGCAAGAAGCGCAAGGTCATATATTACAAGTAAAGGAAAAATTCAAATTTGTACTTACAAATTTGAATTTTTCGTTTACTTGTAATAACTACAAACTTTTGTAGTTATTTTGTAGTTATATTTCCTATTACAACATTACACTTGCAGTTAGCGAATTGACCTTAAAAATACCAATTCAGAGGTTAACACTTTACACCAATGCAATTTTATGTTTATTAAGTGGTCATCTCCTTGCAAGCCTTATCTATTTGTGATGCGAAGTGTTGTGAGAAAGAAGTATAAACTCTTGTCTATAATTTTATCTTAAAGTATCATAAGTTTCAATTAAATTTAACAAATATATACAGGAATTACGTAAAATGTATTTTAAGTAAGACAGTATCTTTTTTTTACATTTAGGTATAACAATCGACGGTCTTATCACACACGGTGATCTCTAACGGAAGAAAACCTTGAAACTTATAATTCGAATAGTCTGTGGTGCTATTAGTAGAGTACTAAATGAAATAGTATGAGTTTTATTTATAATGTATATTATTATCAGCCTTGAATAGAAAGGAAAATCCTTTGTGGTTGGGTTGCGTAAATATATAATTATCATTATTGTCTATATGCCCATATTATATTATTATTAATATCAATATCATATAAAGGCTGCGGTGCTATTTACGCATCGCGTCGACTAAACATCAACACGTTATCTCACAGAATCTTTACGTGTTACTTTTTCATAGCCTCCAAACGAGATGATCCAACTGAGATGTGTGGAGTTATTAATATTAATATATAATATTAATAACTCCACACATCTCACACCGTCTGATCTCGAACTATTGCATTGTTTGTATGGTAACCAGACCGCTGATAAACATACTTATATATTTATATACTTATTATTATAGATACGACACCCGAACAGAGCAAATGATCACAAATATTTGTCTTGGGGTAGATTGAACCCGTGACCTCGGCTTAGCAGTCAGAGTCGCTAACCGCTAGACTTACAGGTTACTCAAATAACGCATGTGAAGTAGATATTATTATATTTTTACAACTCCTGCATAAGGAATTATTACTGCTTCACAAATACAATACAAACGGACACAAACAACACCCTGACGGGACAACAAAATTTTTGTTCCGTGTCCGAAGTTGGAATCGAACAACCTCTGGCTCATCAGTCAAGATCACTAACCACTAAACCAGCCCGACTTGTCTACACTATAATAATATCGTTATTTTATGATGCGCATTTTATTGATTATCAACAGGTCTTAGTTTTATACTATTTATTCAGTCTGATCACAAACATGAAAAACCTGTTTAACGTAACTTATATTGACATAAATTGTAACTAATCAACGGAGGTAAACTTTCTAGTTTGGGTTTTTACTGTGACAACATTTTAAAATATATTAATTCGGCTTTTTGTTTTGTTACTGACAATAATGTCTATTATGATTTTTTATGTGGGCGTTCATTACGCTTCTGCTTGTGCCCTTGGAGGGTGGTGATTGTGTGAGGGAAGGTAGGTGTGATTGTATGTATGTATTTTCAAAAGGACGTATTGAAATTACCCTATCTATTTTAATTTTAGGTATCCGTTATTTATAAAGAACATTTCTGTGTTGTATCCTTTTAAACATTAAAACAACCAGAACGGTACGATACCACGGCCTCACAGAAAACAATTATCGAAGTAACTTTCGTTGCATTTCCCCGCAATTAGGGAGGTTTCAGGACGCCCAACTCCCGCTCTGCTCTCCTCATTCCCACTCTCTTCTTTCCCCTCCCCGTATCATCATCATCGTATCATCTCATCCCTCATCACTCTCAAACGCGGGCAGTACACTTACGGCTCTTGAGTTGCAGGTTTCGATGGACGGCGGTTGTCACTTACCATACCGGTGACCCGTCTGTTCGTCTGTCCCTCTGTAACATAAAAAAAATATATATATGTTTGTCGTTAAATTAAAATGCAAGATAAATAAATATATTTTTCAAAGAAAGCTTAACAGACACTTACATATCGTTTAGCGTTTGTACAAGTTAAGTTGTAAAAAAAAAACCCGACTGACATATAAACTTGCTTAATTTTTTTAAACGGATTTTTTTTTTTCAAAATATGTCACTCTACTCGACTGTATTTCAATAATTCAAATGACAACTCACATGTCGAAATGCATCGAGTCATGTAGGCTCTAGGGCGTGCCAAAGAGACATACATACATTAGAAAAACTTAACCCTCTTATTGTGCAGTCGGGTACAACAACAACTCTGTGGTACCTACCGCCATTAACTAACATTAGCCTAGAGAAGAACGTTTTATATATAAAAAGAAAAAAGAAAACTTACAAACATTTTTAATCAGAACATATTATCTATTCTATAATAAAATTTTCATTACTTACTCATAATGCTAAAGGCATCACGCCTACATCCCCCAAAAGAGTGGGCAGAGGCGTCTCCAACGCCCACTTTTTTCCAACTATAATTGATTCCCGCTTACCAAAAAATTAGAATTTGGACCCACTAACGTACTAGGGGTAGGGAGGAAAACTATACATCGATGTTTTAGTAAAAGAACATCGATGTATCGATGTTATCTTATACGATACTTTTAAATCGATGTTTTGCCTGCCATCTAGTTGAAAGGTTTGGTACTTTTAGCAGAGCCTGTCTGACTCAGGCAGGCTCTGCTAAAAGCTGCTGCTCTTCTAAATAACTTGTTGCAGTTAACGTAAGCTTGTTAATAAAAAACAATGCTGTTAAACCTAATTTTATTTCCTCTACTCTACACTTTTCTTATTCTAAAGACTTACCTATTCAATAGCAATAGATAATATTGTATATAAACAATAGATAATATACAAAATTTTACTATTTGATATATCATTAAACAAAAAACGATGTTTCGATAAATTGATGTTTTTTTGGCGATGTTTTGTGTACATCGATGTTCGTTCTGAAACATCAATACATCAATGTATCGATACGTCGATGTTTTTTCTTTCGATATTTCCATCCCTAACTAGGGGTCAGCCTATTGTGTTCATTCGGACACTGTATGACCGTGTATATACTGTCGGATGTTTAATCCCTTACTCGCCTTTTACCCTACAAACCACACGGCTGTACTCAATGAGTTAAAGTGTAGTGCTAGTCAACTAATTACGTTATAAACGTGTTTCAGGGCCTTGGTATGTCTAAAGAGATTAGCGCGGTGAAGTACCTAGAGTGCTCTGCACTGACACAGAAGGGTCTGAAGACGGTCTTCGACGAGGCCATCCGCGCCGTGCTGTGTCCCGTGCAGCCCATCAAACCGCGGCGGAAGTGTACTCTGCTCTAATTGGGTAAACCTGCCGCCGATAATAAGGTAAACTATATTGGGTTTAATATTATACTAATTTTAAGCTACTCCCAAAAAGGAGGAGGGACTATGTTCCATTGTATTTTTTTATGCGATAGGGGGCAAACGAGCTGACGGTTTAGCTGATGGTAAGTGGCTACCGCCGTCCATGGATACCTGCAACTCAGAGTCATAAGTGCGTTGTCTGCCTTTTAGGCAGGAGTACGCACTGGAGTGTACGAGTGGAGTGGTATTTTTTTTAACAAACTTCAAAAAAAGAGAATTTTCTATGTTCGACTGTACCTGTTTCTTTATTTTATGTATTTTTAGCGATTGCTCGGTCAATTGTCGACTTTTACTATTGATAGCATTGCGCAAACTAATTAGAATCGGCTCTTTGAAAGCGCTTATCTACTATTTTTAAAAGTCAGTTATTTTATGACGTTGATTATGATAAAAAAATGTTCGAATCCCAAGGAAATCGAGGAAACCCTCAAATTTTATAGTCACTCACCCTTTTTTTTATATACTTTCTAAAGCTGTTAAGATATTTCCGCCACATCTTGCCGAGCTGATGTGTGCTGCTGTTACGAGTTAGGCGATGTTTCTTTAAATTACGTTAAGCACGAGTCTTAATTGCACGTATTACGAATTATCATGATGTACGCATAGCATACGGTTATCTACTAATTTAAAGTCAATTATTAAAGTCTCATTTTTTTTTCAATAACATTTACGTGACAAGCTACCTAACTTTTTCCTTCTAAGCTTATGAGGTTATTGTTTAACTGGCTAAATGTAAGTAGATCGGATGTTTCATACATAAACCAAACGGATTGTATATATTTATCTTCGAAAGTACAATCTTAAAAGTAATTACATTGCACAGTTTGTAGTAATGCAAGAAATATCGACTAACACTCTCTAATCGTTGCCAGTTTTGGAGATTAACTGCATCATTAGATATCTGTATTGTCCTAGCCCTTATACAAATTAACCCGTTTATCTGTTTGTTTCAGATAGCTTAGTACGTCGATGCTAGTGTAAACAGCATAGCTTACAATAGAGCGCACCAACATCAGTCTTAATGTGCAAACACGAGCGCTATAATGAATGGACTGCAATAAATGCATACATAGATGTTAATTTTTACTGTTAAAGTACGCATTATTCTTAATATGTAACGTGGGTTGGTATGAGTGAGCTCCGTAATATGTATACCGCTTTTTATATCGACTGGAAATTTATGCAACGTCACTGACAGTCGAGGCTGATAGATGTTTACCTTTGTCTCAAATATAGTTTATAATCTGTGGATTACAAAAAATGTTTATTAAAAATAATATTCTGTCTAAAGTTAACTGATGGTAATTTGCATGTTTTTTTTTGCAACCAGCAACTATTTTACCAGCTTTTTATTTATATTAACATATTTAATTCATAATTGAGTGACCAGTCAGTGACTGCACGAAACCTATTCTAGTATAACTCATATTTGAGTGCTTATCAGCACCATGGAACATACTGTAACAAAAATAGTAAGTATTACATTCCTACATCAAATGATAATTTCGGGTACCAATTGACTTTATTTACCTTAACTACAAAATGGTGTTTTTAAAAATGGAATTGTTAAAATTTGTGTTTTGCTAGAGATGATTATATTTTTTGATTTATTATTACTTTTTTGTTTCCACGTTGTTATTATACATCAATGTTAACAGTCAGCGCTAATTTGTATGCATTTTGGTTGCAATATCAATTGTTTAAGGTTCTAATTTGCATACGATTTATAAACTGTTGCAACTAGTGGCGTAATAAGTACACAATTTGTTCGTAAGAAAATGATTAATCTTAATCGTTTTTTCATATTCATTGTATTTTTAAAAAGTTTATATGTACCCATATTATGTAAACTGTATTTCATTTAAAAATAGAATCCGGCATAAATTTGGATGTGATTTCTAGGTTTAACGAAAACTAAACTACTACCCACTGAACTGTACAAAAATGTAGTAAGATCCGAGAGCACATATTCCAGCATTTATATTCAGTCGCAAATGGTAATTGAATAAGATCTATTTATAATTGAGGCCAGTTGGGACTTACCCAAAATAGTTAAACATAATTGGCCTCTAAAATAAACTTAGGGTATAAAAATAATGTAACATTCGACTAAACTGCTGAATTTTTTATAAGCGCCTGTGTGAATGGTCGAAATACTTAGATACATATCGTTAATAAAGTGTTGTCTATGGTGTCGTCTCAATTACTGTTGATGACCATTATTATGAGATTGTGTCGTATTCCACGACTAATGTTTTAAGACATTTGAATATTGTCTACAAGCTTGATGTCACAGAAGAACACGATAAGATGACAAAATTACCCAAAATGCAATAACAGTGTATCGTAAATGTTCAGTCTTCTATGACTGTTGTGAAATACCGCACAAATACCTTTAGCATTACCGACCAAATTGTGGTGGAAAGTCTCATGTTCTATAATGACTTGATAACCGATCCGACCATCACAATTCGGTCTCATTACAATAACGGAGGCATTTTTCGCTGAAAATGTGATAACGGGTTTAGGCTCTAATTGGCTGTTTAAACATTTTACTCGGCCTCTAACGAGATACTTTTTTTACTTTATACGCCTAATGAACTTCACGATTATCTTAGACATACAGATCGCTTATTTAAAAAATAAAATGGCACTAAGTTAATTACTGTCTAAATCCACTCCTACAATATAAATGTTAAAATAAGATGAATCAGTCCTCGTAAGTTTGTGTTAAGTGTGCAATTGTCGTTGCTAGTATCCGAACGTAATATGATTTGACGCCATAGTCTGATCGTTTAAAAAGATTTTCAAAACCAATTCGACATTTGAAAAGCTCGAACAATTGCACAGAACATCTCTAGCGGTAAGATTTTAATGTATGTATTGTTCAGATGCAAATATTTAGAAGAATCAACATGTAAATAACGGTAATTTAGTATTTAATGCAAAATAAATTACACCAACTACATTGTGTACCATTTTTGTACTAGAACCATTTTTTTACAATTTTAAGTGCATATAAACTTAAATGTATTCTAAATTTAAAATTTTAATTGTGTAGTATTATGTATTCTCAAAATATATGTTTATGGTTGAATGGACTAACTGTTCTGTCTATTTTTAAATATGTAGGTATAATAATAGGTTTAACTATATAAATCGCATTTGTAGGACAGTGATAAAATCGAGAATATTCTATTAATATTTTATTTCAAAAAATTCATTACATTTATACCATAAAGTAACGATTTATTTGTCAGAAATATATGACTAAACAGTGTCCTTTAAATACACAGATGTAACAAAAATATCGTTAGATCTGACTGACACTCATAGAAAAGCATAAAAATTTCCAAATATGTATTGAAAATCTATTAAATATTAGTATTGTTTTTTAGTCAAAATTTTCATGTATTTACAGTTTTTGCTATTCATTAATGCACAGGCCACACGTCTGTTTTATCTTATTATTAAATAAACTCCTATGAGAAGCACTCAATCTGGGCATTTGCCATCGATGTTTACGTATTATATAATTAAATGAACTTTTAAAGTAGCACAAAAGAAAAATCTAATTTAAATCAGGGGAAGTCATTCAACGAAGTTGACCTTCAATTCAGTAGCTTACATAACCTTTTTTGGTAATAACACCATTCTTTACTATACGTAATACGAAAAACAATACCCCAGTTTTTCATTGAAGCGTGTATTAAAGATAGAAAGGAAATTGTCGTAACTTGACGTAATTCGATGTTGTGATAGTAGGAGGCCACAAACGAAATATGTGCATGAATGGGTAGTAAAACTTTATTTATAGTGTACAATGATATTATACACACAAATAAAGCAGATAAGTTACTAGTGAGGGTATAGTGGAGTCTTACTAACTTAGTCACTATGGTTCTTTGAGATGTCCAGTACTATCGTCGTATAATATTAAGTGTATATTATCATTGATAGTGTATGTTAGTGTCATTACTTTGGTGTTATGTTGTCTGTTACTATATTGTTGGATTTGTAGTCTCACTATGCCATGTACTGCATTGCTTTCATTCAAAGTAAAGGCTTGTATAATATTATTTTTATACAACATTGTATATGATTAATCGCTGTCTATAATTCAATTGATGAGAAAACGCTGTCGAGTAATTCTTCCAAATATTGTAAAGCCTCTGAATAATTCAAAATATATTTATATTAACTGTTCAGTATATTTGTTTTATTTATATATTCTACACTTTTCTATTTGTCTGATATAAGACTAATAAGTTTTGTGATCGCATGTTAAACATTTAAATATAATTTTCTATTTTTTTTCATAATTTGTTAAACATTTAATGTGCCAAAAAAAAGGACTTGAGAGACGAGGATGATAACTAAAGGAATTTTATGCCGGAAAGAAAGGTGTCATACATGAAATATTTAATCTCTATGATTTAGATTTTTAGTTTTTGAGTTCACAATTCGATATATTTGCTTGTTGCTGCAAAACTCCTATTAACTGATTAGAAAATCGTTGAATTTTTAGAAGAAGTATGCTTCCCGTTTGGTCCCATTTAGATTCGAAGGAAATATTAGGCGATATATCATTTGTGAACCGATTGAATTGAATATTATTTTTTTAATTTTAATTGATTCTTCTTAAGGTTGTTCCAGTTCAAATGTGAAGTTAATAATAGTGTGAAGTTAATAATCAAATAGTTTTACGATTTATCATGAAGATCACATTGATAACGGTTATCTACTTTTTTTTTTAAATCAAATATTTCGCATTAAGCAAACAACAAAATTGGATTGCAAACTTAACTACATTTAATTTTCAACTAAAAATACATAATACCGTCACCTGTGACAATAAAATAAAAGGAAGATAACCTTAATACATAGCGTGCTGTCGAAATATATCATACAATTGCGATAATATAATTGATTTATATCGGTTTTATTTATACACATAATCGCTTGTCCTGTGTCGGAAAATGCGATTGCTTATTATTTAATGTCTGCCTGTCTACGGTTTTTTAATAATTTTAATCTATTGTAGCCTTTGATTTTAATATATACCTAAATACTACCATTTGTGATTCGCACCATCAATGCGGATCTAACAGTATAATTTTCAAAATAGGTTCAACGTCCAAGAAAAATAATTACTAAAAGGAATAAGGTTTAGGTGTTATCACATTAAATTAAATTTACAATAGAGTGAAGGTAGGCATTGACCCTCAGATCAAGAACATAGTACTTTATGTTAATGTTCATAAAATATCAATTGCGTATTTATTGTACGAAATATATTCCAGTATAAAATGAACCTTAACAGCTCGTTCAAAATGAACTTTAATGTGATACATATAAAAATTACTTTCAATGTACCTAGATAGAATAAAAGTAAATATTGGTTCATGATCACGACGCGCTTGCATTTTGTAATCAGTCGCTGGAGTAGCGCTGCCAGTGTGCAGTCCTCTGCGTCCGTGCTGTGAATTCTAGATTCAAATAAAACAATCGAAATTTAAATAAACGTCGGTTTAATTATATAAAGTACGTAGTGTTTTAAAAATGGCGATTCCACTGTTGAGCAAAGAACTGCCTGATATAGAGGTTTGTTATTTTAATAGTATTTTGTTTTTGCATATTGTGTATGTCTTATTGATTTGATTTTCCTGATACAGGCTGACCTAATAGCCAAATCAATTATTTTGGTAAAGTACACCCAACAATGAAAGTCGCTTATCAGTCTAATCACAATATACGCAATGTACATATGGACCATTATTTAGTTCTGAAAATTATTTATGGCATTCAGCTTATAAATAAATACTACATCATTTTGTATTAATATCATATATTAGAAAGTTATATAATTTAGGAAGAAACCGTTTACAAAGTTTACCTATGTATCAATCAGTTCCCTATGGTGTGGTATACTATCATGGTTCATATTAATTACTAGGGGATCGGACCATTTTCTGTGAGACAGTATGTATACAGTCATACAGTGCCCGGTTGACGGCAATAAGCTCGCCCCCTATTACGTTAGTGGGACAAATTATAATTGACAAAATGTGTTTTTTAATTTTTATTTTATGAATTTAATACACCTCTGCATACCCTTTAGGGAATACAGGCGTGAGCATGTATGTATGTACTTATTTGTAGTAGAGAAATATTAATAGTTTACATAAAAACTTGCCCGACTTCATTATTACATGAATATGGCCTTGAGTTGGTTATAGCAACTTTCTTGTAATTATCCATTACCTTAATCAACACTTGCAATAATGTAGTGTGAACCGTAGTTTTATTTTCTTGGCTGGCTGTATCTGTCGCTTAAAGAATCTAACAATAATATAAATGTAGCTGACATTGAAAATTGTAACTTTGTTACGTAGTTGAATGAATATATATAGGTACATTTATGATAATTAGGTTTTCAAAGTGATCTGTACAAAGAGTATTTTACGGTAGTGAGATTCGAGTGCACTGCTCGGGGTTGCACACCGCTGACTGTCTTTTTACGGCATAGGGGACAAACAAGCAGACCGGTCAGCTGATAATAAGTGACAACCGCCGCCCATGGCTACCTCAAACTCAAGAATTATAAGTGCGCTACCTGCCTATGAGGATGATGAGAGGTTTGGAGGGGAAAGAGGAGAAGGGCTTGGGCGTCCGGTACCCTCACTCGGTAAATATAATGTAAGCATTCCTTGACAACCGTTTTTTGTGAGCCCGTGGCATTACTCCGTTCAAGCGAGCTCAATTGGCGAAAGAAGCCGAAGAAACCCACGTAACATAATTATTTGACTGTAAGGCTCTTCCAATATTTTCTTTGAACAGTATCTTAAATACTTAAACCCTCCTCTAATATTGAGAATATATCCATGCCGGAAAAATGACGTCAATAAATGAAACAAAGCTAAAAAGATAACATAATTGCGACATATTATTGATGTTTGATATTAAAACTGTATGTAATAAAAGGTCGGAGGTTATCGTTGTAACATGCGTATTGTGGTAGCTATGTAAAATGTGTTGTGGTTCGCTAATTATATTGATGTTTGGGGAACGACTATATGCTTGCCCCTTATTACATTTTTTAAATACAGCTTTTAGGCATGATCTCATTTCGCATTTCAGATCGCATATGAATGTATGTTTGTTGACATGAATAAAACGTAATTTGTCCAAAATTACAAGTCATTGTCTGTATTTGTCTGAGGATTTTAAGATTTGGAGGAGTAATAGGATGTTAGTATTGCTTATACAGATGGCTAAGGGACTAAGCAACAAATAAAGCAAGACACAGTCACTTAGCTGTAACTCCAACTGGCTGTTGCCGGAAAGTTCTAGACCTGTAAATAAGTAAATTTTTAACACTATAAAATATCCTTCAGTAAAGATACTAGACCTAAATACCTGATCCAAAACAAAGTTCTTTGAATTAAACGTAAAGACCATGATGACGTTTTAATTTAAATACCTATAGTTATTATATTTGCTACAATTTTTTAACCTTATATATAATTACAGAACTTGCTGAAGTTGAACCCTACAGTGAAGCCATACACCAATCTGGTACCATCGGCGCAAACTAAGAAGATCAAGCAGCATTGGAAGAGAAATGCTGATAGAAAATGTACTGTACGTATTCACAGATTTATTTGGCCATTTGTCAAATACTAAATGTAATGCCCTGTGTATTTAAGATTCAGAGGATTATGAAAATTGTCTAATAATTTATCCCAATTATTTATTCACATCAAGACAACTCAATAAAAAAAATATAATTATTTATTTAAGGGATTCCATGCAAGCGAAGCCGCCTGTAAAAGCTAGTACTATATAAAGGTAAATGCTGAATAGCTTCGTCTGTGTTTCTTGTGTCTAACTTTATGTTGCGCATCGTACCTACATGATATAAAGTTGCATTCATTTGAACAGACGTCATATATAACATACACGTGTCAAATATTATGTGAGTCATTCTGAATTGTGAAACTTATTTAAATGTGGTTCTAATTGTCGTACCAATGCCAAGCCCCTTATTAATCTATGCGAACGAATCGTAAATATATGATAATCACGCACGAATCTTAAGTTGTTCACATTAAATATGGCTTGGGCTATCCATGAACTTTTACTAACCCTTCACGTTGGACGTATTCGCACCTCAGGTGCGTGGCCTCTCTTAGGCAAATTTGTATTTAACGACCCCGGAGGCATGGACTGTCAAATCAAATTATAGACTGCCAAAGTCACTATGGTACGCTTATACATTAAAAAAAAGTTTTTGGGGCCCACGTATTTTTTTGACCGTATGTCCGTATGCTGTTAAACGTGGGTACGTCTTTGATCCCGCGATCGGCTCATCATTATTTCGATGTTGCAGCTTTTCGTAGCTGCATTACGCTAATGTCCTTTGGCAATACAATCGCATTAACATTAACTGCATTGGACTAGCATACAGCTCTTGACCAAATTAATTCGATCATAAATCCGCAAACGATTTTAAAGAAACCATTGTGGTGTTGACGAGATAAGTAATTATATCATATCGGTTATCTAGATGAGGCATCGATTCTTGTACTCGTAGATATTAGGCAATTAGATTTACTCCTCTGTACTAAACGATATGAAGATAAGTGGGAATACCAGTAGTATTACTGTAATAAAACTCTTGAACCAGAAGCTTACACGTTAATTATAATATCCGAAACAGGAGAACTTGTATTATACTTATATTTGTATATATTTTAAGGCAGTACGGGAAGCTAGTGAGGCATGTAGGCATAGAACCAAGTTGAGGACTATTATTTCTGCCACCCCGAAGAGAGGAAGACGTGAACTATATGTGTATACATATGTGGTAATACATAAGGAACTGTAGGTTAGAAACAGTGCTCAATTGAAGCAATATGTGTCGTCATGCTTAGGTACTTTATCAGTATAATATACGACGTGCAGTAATCTCATGCGCCAATAGTGTAAATGAACCGTATAAATTATCTATTCAAAAAATTAATATAAAGATAATTCGCACTTGAAAAATACTCATTTCTATGTTTCAAGGCTAAAGTTTTATTTAAAAGGCTATGGAGGGAAGAGATTAGGAGGGTACTCTCTGTGTCGGTCAAGTCTGTAAGGTGGCCCTCCAATATCGTAAATAGAAATTGTTATAAGCAGGAAGGAAAACCTTCAGTTAGTTCATGAAATGATGTCTCTTGCCTGTCTTATCATCTTTATCTCTAGTCGCCAAGTCAACTGTTTCTTCTGTCCACTTTACTCAGTCTCCCACTGCTAAATTATATCATTTCGATATAAAATACTGCCAAAAAAATAAATGCCCAAGTGTTAAGTTAAATATGCCGCGGCTGAGAGTGGTTGTTTTGAACCGATTTCCAAAAGGGGAGGTTCTCAATTCGACTGTTTTTTCTGTCTGATTTTACGTGATAAAGTTAACTTTTGAGAACTGATTTCAATAATTATTTTGAAACCTAGAATTATATTTTTTGAAGTCATGAATATACCTAACAATTACTCAGTTAAAATATAAACATAAACTAAAAGAGTCATTCGTTTATTTTTAAAATATGATCCTAAATTTTCAAGTGTTTTGCGGATCGTAAATCAACTGACCTTGCTTTAATTAATAAAAATAATAAAGCACCTCCGTCGGGTGTGCAAATACTAATAAACTGGCAAAAAAACCATATAGACGTTTTTATTATACCTATATAGCTTATAAAAAATGTAACACTAACCGAAGATATAGTCTAGATATAGTCAGGAATAGACTATATCTCTGTGTATGATATATTATCCAGATCCGTTCAGCGGTTCTGGCGGTATTGAGTATCAAACATCTGTCCATCCAAACTGTCGCTGATAGTAAGATTCGTGGCAGATTATATCTGATTAGTTTTATAAAACGAAGTTTAGGATGTCATTTAACACTTTACAAAGAACACGCCCTCCAAATTTCATGTCTCTAGGGCCAGCGGTTTAGGCTGTACGTTGATATATAAATCAGTCAGTCAGTTAGGACTTTGAATTTTGTATACATATATGGATTCACAGTGGTATTTAAATTTTTGATGTGTTACAACTCACGAGATGAAAGTTTAACCTTAAAAAGAATCCAGCTTTAAATTCTGGTTTCTAATTTTGAAATTTATGTAGTAGGTATATAGTATCCAAAATTGAGAAATATTTGTGGCTGTAGTACAGACAGCATTAAATTAAATTTATTTCGTACAAAACCGACTTATCCAAAACGGTTGAATGAGTCAATAATTTTAGTTTAATGATCTCCTAGTGGTGTTCAGTAACTCGACTTGTATTCATTTGAGTATCGACATTTATTTGTTTTTTTACCTTCACTAGGCAAGTTTGAGACTTGTAACATAGATTACTGCAGAGTTACTTCGTCACAAATTAATCACTCCAGATCTAGGCGCTGACAAATGTGCAGTAACTAAAAATATAAACATGCACAAGACAATTATAGTTACTTTAATCATAGTCATAGTATCTGTAGTCATTTCGATGACGGTGTACATACAAGCACTTTCTAATGCATAGAATTTCTTAACGTTCTATCTTAGTCATGTTTTGCTCTGTCTTTGATATTCTTGGATCTTACTTCTTGATCTCCTTGATAAATAATATACTACTGTCTGCCATGTTAAAATTTATTGATAATATGAATTACATCACTATTAATGTTTTTGTTTGTACGTTTACTGTATGTCTTAACTGAGTTTTGAGAGACTTTGGATTATGGCGCCAACTGTGACAAGAAACCTGTGTCTTTAAGGGCTTTACAAACGTCTATTAGTCGTCGAGTCGTCTATTTTTAAAAAACAAAAAAAAAATGAAACAAAAAATAAATGTTAGATATATTATTTCCAAACAATGAAAACAGCAAGAAGTCCTTAACCGCGACAATAAAATGTAAGGTTAAGTTTTTATCTTATTATTGAGCTCAAGGCAACTGATTGAGAATTCTTGACGCCTTAGTCATTGTCATAAAGAACTTAAGGTAATTGACTAAAAGAATTCCTCATTGTCTTGTCCATGCCTTAAAGATTTATGGTAATGGACGGAACCGGGGCTTTTACCGACTGTGAGGAGGAGCATTTCTATTATGATTACCAGATGGTAAATTGTCGGCACGATACCTTTTACATACAAATACTTACGCCTATAGGCAGAGGCGTCCCGCACTACGATTAATTCCTGTATCACGGGGGACTTTACAAACATTGAAATAACGGACACAAAGAACACCCATACTCAGAACAACAATTTGAAGATTACACAAAGTGTTGTCCCGTGCGGGGATCGAACCCACAACACTCGGCGTGGCAGCGTATTGACGAGGTGACCACTTAAACCGCTACGCCATTCGTGCAGTATATTATATATACATGATATGACTGTATATATGTCTATACTGTCTGATAGATAACAGTCCAAAATGAGGAGGTACTATTCTACTCCACTGATAACTTAACGGCTTTTCTGAGTTTCCATCCTTTGCCTGAATAGTTAAAGGAACGATGCAAGATCCGTTCTTTTAAACTAATACTTATGTTTGTATTTTTGATTGCAGTCGTGCCCAACACTTACGAAGAACTT
The DNA here is from genome assembly GCA_947561695.1 of Tyria jacobaeae. Taxonomy (NCBI): domain Eukaryota; kingdom Metazoa; phylum Arthropoda; class Insecta; order Lepidoptera; family Erebidae; genus Tyria; species Tyria jacobaeae. The sequence continues at coordinate 17,452,144 of OX387212.1, forward strand.
TGATGACATTAAACACACCACTTTATCGGAACGTGGCGCGTTAAAGGAAGCAGCCCGGTGTCTGAAATGCGCCGATGCCCCTTGTCAGAAGTCGTGTCCGACGCAGATTGATGTCAAGAGCTTCATAACCAGCATCGCCAACAAGGTAAGAACCACTCGCCTTCAACTTCATGATAAGCTGTTACCGAGTCCAAAAGAGTCAACCGTCTAGTCAACAGCACAGTTCATGAGGTTCACTAAAATTTGGATAATAGAAACAGAATGCAAACTTCTTTTGCCCAACCTTTATAGTTTCTAGTTCATACCTTGTATTATTCTCTCGCTGTGGTTAAAGGTATTAATGATTCTGTAGTGTGCATGTTTTAGCATTAACAGGCCTTTTTATTTCTTGTGGAAACACCCACGGACAGTCACCTCACCGGTCTAACGGTAAGGTGGTATGTCGGAATAGAACCGACTAAAACCACACTGTGTTCCGTCACAAATAGGTCTAAAGTAAGGGAACCAGGAATGCCCTAAGAAGTCCGGGAACAACATAAATATGTCTGCCAATTAGCCGTAAGCCTTGAAAGACCACAAAAATCTATATCTAATAATAATCATTAAGCCGTTTGATCCCAAGTTAATAATTGAATAAAAGTTACATTTGCTTAGACAAATTCGTAATGTTCATGAACATACAAAATATTAATATTTATCTTATCATAATTTCCATTGCTAGGAATTGATTGAAAATATCTAAGTACAGTGACCATTACTGAAATCCCATTTTATAGTAAAAACTACTTGACTTATTTAACGTATTTTCATGAGCTTGTAATACTTGTTGATACATTTTTTCAATATTTTACAGAACTATTATGGAGCAGCTAAAGCCATATTGTCAGACAACCCTCTTGGTCTTACGTGTGGCATGGTGTGCCCCACTAGTGACCTCTGTGTCGGAGGATGCAATCTTCATGCTAGTGAAGAGGGAGCTATCAATATCGGGGGATTGCAACATTTTGCTGTTGATGTAAGTAACATTATAATATATATTTTATTGAGTTTTGCACACATATATGCTTACGCCTTTTCCCGTAAAGGGTAGGCCTTAAAACGCCATTTGGCGCGATCCTTACAAACAACTTGTGCATCTTTCAAATTCAACAGTCGTTCGTACATTGCTAAGTGCTATTAATTTAGCTCTTCCTTAGTATACTGCCCTTCTGGACAGTATGTCTTTCTGGGCCACCAACTGGCCACTTACAGAAGCCTTATATATGCCTTTACATATACGTACTCGTCCTTTGAGCATGCCCAAACTAACACAGAATTCCTTTCGCATTATTCTCTATTCTGGCCGCTACATCATTTGTCAACACACCGTTTTCTGACCACATCATTTCTCACCCTGTCAGTGAACCTAACATGACACATACTTCTTAGTGAACGCATATCCAAGACATTTATCGTACACTTAGGTTTCTTCACGCCATACTCACTGCCATACTTTGAGGTTCATACTTCAGCGCTCGCTGTCACCAACCTTGATGTATGGCAGCTACAGCAGAGGGAGTCCTGTTGAACAGCCAGACGTAATTTTAATGGCACATTCTGACACAAGAGAGTGAACATACATACTTCTAAAATAAACTGCTGCTGTTGATGTAAATATCAATATATATTTTATTATTATTCTCTACTTAGCACTGTCATTGATTAGGTGGCAAATATTTCGCTTTGCAAATGTAAGTAACAACCTCATGAGTATAGCTACAAACTATTAAATTCAGTGCTGGTATCTCGATCCTATAATATTATACACTGGTGTAGTCTCTGTTCGACCCGAACTCAAGTGAGCAATATAAAACTTATCAAGCCCGCCACGTCACATCACCTCACAAGTCGCCGTCACTTGGAGGGCGCTTCCGCTGTAACTTGTCATAATAATGTCTATTAACTAATATAACAAAAGAAATACTAAGTTTTGCTGTAGTACTAACAAAAAGATGAACCTTCAAAGATCTATCCGTGTTGACTTAATCCAATTTGAAAGATAATTTCAGGTATTTATGAAGATGGGTATACCTCAAACTCTGGACCCAAACACGAAGTCTTTACCGAAGGGTGGTGATCAGAAGATTGCTTTAGTTGGAGGTGGGCCAGCCAGCATAAGCTGCGCTTGCTTTCTCGCCCGACTTGGATATACAAACATTACTGTTTATGAGAAAGAAAACTATTTAGGTGGATTGAGGTAGGTTTTACTTGTTTTTATTTAATGATCCGGTTTTCTTCTACTTTGAAAATGTAGCTACATATAAGACTGGGAAGTGGACATATTGGCAACATTCTGCTCTATTTGCAACATTCCATCAATATTATTTGGCATCAGGTAAAAGTATTGCTAGTGATATTGGCAGGATGGCCTTTATAAAAAAAATCTATACCCTGAAAGGTCTTATAAATAAGGAATTTACCCTGAAATTTTCACACAGCAATAGTGTTTTTTGTTTTTCTTTAACAAAAAATTAAACATGATCTTTGCTGTCTTATTTCAGTTCATCGGAGATCCCCCAATACCGACTACCATACGACGTGGTCAGATTTGAAGTAGACCTCGTCAAAAACCTTGGTGTTAAATTCGAAACTGGCAGGAAACTATCTACTAAAGATCTAACCGTCAATGTAAGTGAGATATATGTATCTATAAGTCTGGACGTTGGGAATCCAAAATAAAGGCACTACTCGGATAAAGGGCGTGTATTCGAAGACTGGGATAACATATTGTTCACACGCTTATATATCAACAATTTTATTCATAACTACCCTAATACAGCCATCACAGTAAGTAACAGTAGGTGTTTTAGACGTAGTATTTTAAACTACAAGAATTCAGCTAAACTCAAAATGTCTCAAAACATTTGAATTAGATGTGATTGACGGACAATTGTACTGTTGAATATATGAAGTAGGGCAGAAGAACGCTATAGGCCTTTAGCAAAAGGTTTTGACATTATTGAGTAGGATACTATGTTCTAATTAATGTTCTAAATACAATGCACATCGGACTTCCTCTTACGTACATAACCAGACCAAATACGTGTAAAAACCAGAAAAGGAACAATATTATGGCTTTCACACATTATTGTTACGAATAAAAACCTAAAGGCATCCTGCATATATTTTTGAGAATCAGTTCTTTATGCACTTGGCTATTGACCAGTTCAGGCATAAAATCCCCAAAACCAGTATCTAATTTCAACGTTGAGCGTACAAATTGCATGTTGATGAACTGGTATTATTCCTAGGACGAGTCTGTTGGTCTAGTGTTTATTGCCCATGAGTGATGAACCAGAGGTCGTGGGTTCCATTCCCAAACAGGACAAAAATTCGTCTGATCCACAAATAGTTAACCCGAGTATGGGTGTAATTTGTGTCCGTTGTTTGTGTGTTCGTGTAGCTCCCGTGACAAAGGAGCCATTCCTAATGGGCGTGTTGTCTCTAAAAGAATTCATTCTTACGAAATCCAAATCCAGTTGGATATTTTCTTTGGGCTTTTGCATTTATCTTCTACTGAATTTGAGTATAAATATCTTCCAGGGTCTTCTAGAAGGCGGAAACTCGGTGGTGTTCCTTGGTATTGGTCTTCCTGAACCAAAAAGTATTCCTATCTTCAAGGGCCTTAATCAAGAGATGGGTTTTTACACTAGCAAAGACTTTTTACCCTTGGTGTCTAAAGGAAGCAAGAGAGGTAAGCCCATATTTGAAACTGGGCATGTTCAGTTAAAAGTAAAGATATTGTTTTCTCCTCTCTAAATCAGGATTCAACTTCAGGATGTTATTTTTTCGATAAAGGCGTAATACTCAATTTGCTAATTCAATATTTAAGGCTAATATATAAGAACATATAAAATTATTGTTCTTAGGGTATGTATGCGATCAAGTCATCCATTAGATGGCAAACATTTGGCTGTTTCAGGACACAACATTTCGAGATTTAGCTTAAGCTTTATAGTAATTACTTACACAATTATACATATTACATTTTTTCTATCTTTATAATTTCGCATGTGATTGTCAACTTGCCAGGAGTTAGTGGATAGACAGATAAATAAAAAATAGTATTACCTACTTTTGATTTCCAGGTCTATGTGCCTGTAAATCTTTGCTCCCTGAGCTGCACGGTAACGTCATAGTGCTAGGAGCTGGAGACACGGCGTTTGACTGCGCTACATCTGCGCTGAGATGCGGAGCGAGGCGAGTATACGTTGTGTTCAGGAAGGGAGTTACCAACATAAGGGCTGTTCCTGAGGAGGTAAGAATAAAATATATTATGAACAAAAATATTTCATACAATCCTACTCTCATCATGTGGCTCAGTTCAAGCACGGGGTCGGTAGTACAGTAGGGTAATGTTCGAACTCCAGCAATAGGTCTTAAGGATCTTATTTCAACACTACAAACGTATACTCTCTTCTAGCGCTAGTTAAATAATTACCTAAATTAATATGCTAATAAAACCTTATTACCCATAAGCAATGAGAGTTCTAATTTTACAAAATCATTAATATATGTATATTTCCTTATATTGTAGGTAGACTTGGCCAAAGAAGAAAAATGCGAGTTTGTTCCCTTCATGTCACCTAGAGAAGTGATCGTAAAAAATGGCAAGGTAAAATAATACCATAAAAGTTTTACTCTGTACTCTTTTATTCTGTACTAAATATAATGGTGGGCGATTTGCTTTAGATATCTGGATTAAAATTGTGCCGTACGGAACAACTAGACGATGGAGAATGGATAGAAGATGAAGAACAAGTGATGCAGCTGAAGGCTAATTTTATCATATCTGCTTTCGGCTCCGGGCTTTATGATACTGAAGGTAACAATAATTTATTTAGAAGAATAGAAGTATACGTATAGAAGGCAGCCTTTGTTGTTAACGATCGTTTGCAACTGAAGAAGAGTTACGCTCGCGTTGCAGACTCGGTGAGAATTGTTTATGGTACATTTTTTTTTATCACAATCGAATAGATGAATTTACGTGGTAGAGCCATGCTAAGGCACAAATGGGCTCGCTCGACCGGTGCAATACCACGGCCTCATAGAAAACCGGTTGTGAAACAAAACTTGCATTTGTGCATTTCCCCGAAATTAGTGAGGTTTCCGGAGGCCCACCTTTCCTCTCCCCTGACCTACCGCGCCTATTCCCATCTTCTCATCTCCGTCTCTTTCCCCTCCCCGCATACCATTATCCTTCTTCACTTTCAAAGGCGGGCAGCTCAATTATGACTGTCCAGTTGCAGGTGTCCATGGACGGAGGTGGTCACTTACCATCAGGTGACCAGTCTGTTCGTCTGCCCCCCTATAATATATATATATAAAAAGAAAGTTTCCATCGTATCATACATATTTGTAATGAAAAATGAATATTCCAGTGAAAGATGCAATGGATGGTGTAAAACTGAACCGCTGGGGGTTGCCCGAAGTGAACGAGAACACGCTGCAGTCACGCAGCGAGCCGCGCGTGTTCTTGGGCGGAGACCTTGCGGGCGTCGCGGAGACCACCGTCGAGTCCGTCAACGATGGCAAGACCGCCGCCTGGTTCATGCATTGTTATTTACAGGTAAAGTTAACAGTACTAAAGTCCATTTTGTGAATGAAGTATGTAATAAAAAAAACCGGGCAAAGTGCGAGTCGGACTCGCGTACGAAGGGTTCCGAGTCCCTCTTTAATATTTGTTTAATTTTAATTTAATTATTTATTTTTAAAGTGAAAATGTATATAACTAAATATTCTGTGAGTATTTCAAGCGTCTACCTGTTGCCGTTATCACTATCGAGCAAAAACGAGCAAAACCAGCAAAAAAATACGGTACTCCCGTACAACGAACGTGATTTTTTTGCTGTTAAATATTTATTTTATTGTTTTTTAGTATTGGTTGTTATAGCGGCAACAGAAATACATCATCTTTGAAAATTTCAACTGTCTTACTATGACGATTCATGAGATACAGCCTGGTGACAGACGGACAGACGTACAGCGGAGTCTTAGTAATAGGGTCCCGTTTTACCTTTTGGGTACGGAACCCTATCAAGAAAAAATGCCAATAAGGCTCTTCACTCCAGGATTCGGTGTCGCTTAAATCACACATTTGAATTTAATGTACATACCTGTCTGTCCATTTAGCGTCCCCGCTTAATACAATGATATAATGATACGGGCCAATGCTGCTAATTATCGCATAAATGCAATGTAGAAAATCTTTTTATTTGAATCCATCATCATTATCGTAAGTCTTTAAGTAGTTAACTGACACAAAATACAATTATAATTATACCTTAATATATCACTCCCATTGATCCTAGGGTATTCCATTGGACGCTCCAGTCGAGCTCCCCAAGTTCCACTGTCCGATTGACGACGTGGACATATCAGTGGAGGTGTGCGGCATCAAGTTCGAGAACCCGTTCGGTCTGGCGAGTGCTCCTCCCACCACCAGCACCGCTATGATACGACGAGCTTTCCAGCAAGGCTGGGGCTTCGCTGTCACTAAGACGTTTGGACTTGATAAGGTGAATATTTATTTTTTATCGATTCCTGTGTCAAGGTGGACTTGACAAATGTAAAACGTCCTCTGGCTGGCAGGAATCAATTTGCATATATCAATAAACATCCATTATTTCTCATTTTGTACATGGATAATACATTCTTTAATTATTTTGCCGGCGACTCAGTGTTAAAATTTATTTTGAACCGTACATGTTTTCCGGGAAAAGCCTATATGCAGACTATAACCTATGTTGATACGGTGCCAAATATCAACCAGTTTTGGCGTGATTGAGTAACAACCAACGTACTTTCGTATTATAAATAGTAGTAAGATGTGATAAGGCTAACAGCGATTTAAGATATTTAAGTTTTCTATGTGCATTTTATATTTTATTTATCCCTTGCTAAAGATATTTTCGGTGGAGAGGAATGTATTTAAATTGTGTTTAATGCCCGTTTTCACCTATTTCCAAGTCCTTCAAATTACTTCGAATAAGTATATTTTCGTTGCAATTCGTAGAGTTGTTAGTATTTTGCTCGTACTTAGCACTTTTTATTCCAGTATATAATAAATCTTAGCCGAAGGAATATTTGCAGGGCCAGTAAGTGGCTCAAGTAATATTTGCAGGGCCAGTAAGTGGCTCAAGTAATATTAAATTTTGTTTAGAGTTAATTAATTTATTGTCAAATTTCGGACTTACTTATTTCCATTAATGGAAAGAAATCGGTTTATCCAGGCTAGTTTATCATATTTGAGCTTAAGAGAATAAATATACCGTTCAAGTATACGTTTGGGCTTTTAGTCTGCTAGTTCTGCTACACAGGAATCAATGTCCAAATAAAAATTACGGAAACTGAGGCAGGTCTATGTGAAACTCCTTCCAAAAGCATTTTATTACCTCTTTAGTATGTTACAGTCTTGAAAATTGTATTTAAATACTTAGGTACCTAATCCAATTGCAGGACTTAGTAACAAACGTATCGCCTCGCATCGTGCGGGGGGTGACGTCTGGTGAGAACTACGGACCGGGGCAGGGTTCGTTCCTCAACATCGAGCTGATCTCCGAGAAATGCGCCAACTACTGGTGCCAGAGCATCGCTGAACTTAAAAGGGATTTTCCTAATAAAGTTAGTAACTATTTTTATAGTTCCCGTGAGTTTCTTTTGCGTATTCACACTTTCTTGGGAAAAGTTTCGTGTGACTTTGTGAAAGAACAGCAATTACACTTTCACATAGAGAATATGGATGAATTACGAATAGGTACTTATATTCGGAACTGTTTATAGACCTGAGCCAAAGAGTTACAGCTACGTTGCAAACATGACATCATCCCTGAAATTAATTAAAATGCTATATTTTTGGCTGAGCATTGTTTAAATAGGTATACATAGGTATACATAAATTATTAGTACATACAAATTGGTTGAGGCTTTCGCTTTATTAGTACATATTTTTACTTTTTTCTGAATACAAGATAAGGTGGTTACATTTTTATAGATAGATAGATAAATAGGTACTCTTTATTGTACACGTGAGGTATCAAACAAAAAAAAACATAATAATAGGTGAGTACAAATGGCGGTCTTATCGTCTTATAGTCAATAATAAACAAAAATAAGAGATAGAAAAAGAACTAAGTAAAAACAAATTACAATTAAAAACAGGTAATATATACATATATATACACATACATACACATACACAAATACATATACACATACATAAATATATGCAATAAACAAGTATTACTGAGATAGGTAGTGATCCTTGACGAGCTTCTGAAAGACAGCTAGTGATTGAGCGCGTCGGATATCCTCTGGCAATGCATTCCAAATGCGTGCGGCTTGCACAGTGAACGATTTATCCCAAAACATTGTAGAGTGAGTTGGTATTTCCAACGTCAGATTTTCTGATGATCTCAAGCACCTATTGTGTGTGTCACGTATAAATGAGAAACGTTGTTTTAGGTAGATAGGGGTAGATGGGTGAAACAAGATAGTATACAGTAGGGAAAGGATATGAGTATTCCGGCGAAGGCGAATCGGAAGCCACTTGAGTTTAGTGCGGAATTGTGAGATATGATCATATTTGCGTAATCCGTATATGAATCTTATACAGAAATTCTGAAGTCTCTCAAGTTTATCAAGTTGGTCTTTATTGAGATCTAGATAGCTGACGTCGGCATAGTCAAGAATGGGAAGAAGAATAGATTGCACGAGTTCAATTTTAGTAGATGTTGGAAGAAAATTACGTAACCTTCTTAGAGAAGCTGCAGAGGCAAAGATTCTACGGCTGACATTTTTGATCTGGACACTCCATGAGAGGGTTTTATCGATGTATATCCCTAAGCTCTTTACGCTGTCACTTACAGAAATGGTAACGCCTTCAAATGAGATTTGCGGAAGTGTCGAGTTGTTAATCTTAGCAATATTGCTAAGATTAACAACTCGACTTGGGCTACCGACAATTACTGCTTGAGTCTTCTTAGGGTTAACTTTGAGCCCAAACATGGTGGCCCATTTGCTTATAGTAGATAAATCTTTATTGATGGTATCAATGCCATGGGGCACCATGTCAGAATTGGCTTGACAGTATATTTGCAAATCGTCCGCATAAAGGTGGTAGGAAGAGAAGAGATTGTTTGTGATTGTGTTAATAAATATTGAAAAAAGCAAAGGTGATAAAACGCCACCCTGTGGCACCCCAGCAGCAGTGTCAGACCAGGTGGAGAAGTTATCATCCAGTCTAACACGCTGCCGGCGGCCAAACAGGTAACTACGAAACCAGTCAATAGCAGTTGGAGATATGTTGATAGAGTGAAGTATTGCAAGGAGAATGTCAAAGTCAACAGTGTTAAAAGCATTGCTGAAATCTAGGAGACATAAGACTGTGACTTTTCTATTCTCCATACCTGTCCTTATATCATCTGTAATGTTGACTAGAGAGGTAGTCGTACTATGGCCCGGACGGAAACCGGATTGGAACGGGTTCAGTAGGTGGTTACATTTTTATATTAGCTATACCTATTCGTATATCGCTATACCTAAATAGTGCTCTTGTAAATTCTCTCTTTACTATTCTATTTATGAGTGTGTACGTACGAAAACGATCTTTGTTCCTTTCAGTTAACGGGACTTATTCTCACGTAATGGGAATCGATATTCTCCATTATTAACAATAATCTTATAGAATATCTGGCTAAACATCAAATACTAATATACTTTTATATATTTATAAAATGACAGGTGGTCATAGCATCGATAATGTGTTCGTACAACGAGGAGGACTGGCGGCAGCTGTCGCGGGCGGCGGAGGCGGCGGGCGCCGACGCGCTGGAGCTTAACCTCTCCTGTCCGCACGGCATGGGCGAGTCTGGCATGGGACTCGCTTGTGGACAGGTATCTACTACCATTACATTACCGATTTTCTGCACAAAAGTATAATAAAAAACTTGCATGATTTTGGCAGAGGAAAGAGGAGAGGGGGTTTGGGCCTCCAGTATCCTCACTCACCCGGTAAAAACAACGCAAGCATTTTTGACAACCGGTTTTCTGTGAGGCCAGCCGGCCGTGCCTAAGCATAGGTCTTCAATTTTTTAAATGTTATTAACTTTTTACCCATTGTCTGTATTATTATGTTCAGAATGAGCGCTTTAATGACAATTTTCATATTCTATTTAACGTTTATAATATCGTTCAAACCCTTTTTCTTCTAAAATAATATTTCTTTATTCTTATAAACGCCATAATTGATAACTCTTTTGGTCAATTATATTTTTAATACACTTTATTTTAAATTCATAAACAATTCGACACATTTCTTTATGCTACACTATTTTAAATATTATGTTGAACTGTGCGCAACAGGAGCTCATAACCTTTTGATATTTTATTTATTATTATTTTAATACAAATAATTGCACAGTTCGTTGCAGAGTAGTATTGAATAATTTTTGTAATGTATGACCAAATGGTTTGTCAGACGATCTTTGTTTGTTGTATATTTAAAGGTAAAAAAACTGGAATTGAATTCTAGTGATACTTTGTCATGTGCCCTCTCCTTCTTATTACAATCATACAACATCAACTTATTCGGCTTCCATTTTCAAACTTTTAACATATGCTACAGATAACTGACTGTTAGGTAGCCTATGTTTAGCTCTAAAAGTCGAATTGTGTTATTGCTTACCAATTTTTATTTTGGATACGATTTACTAAATTAATGTTTTTTTAGGACCCAGTATTAGTGAAGGGCATTGCCCAATGGGTGAGAAAAGCCATCACGATACCATTCTTTGTCAAGCTGACTCCTAACATCACTGACATTGTCAGTATAGCGATGGCTGCTCATGAAGGTAATTAAATTTATCAATTACAGTAACAAATAAACTATTCTAGGATGTTCGAGAAGTCGGTACAGATTTTGCAAAACCGATAAGATTCAAAACAGCATATAAACAAGTGAGGGTACAATCTTAGAGACATAGCACATTTTTTGGCTCGAATACTCAGGGCAGTTCCAAGATGTTATTATATTTAATTAATATTCTGTATTATTAATAAATAGTAATGCGGTAAGAATTTACTGACTACGTACAGAGTGATCTTAGAAATGAGTAAATATGTTAAAAATAACATATTTAAATACCTAACTGATAAAATATTACTACGCAGGTGGCGCGAGTGGCGTGTCTGCCATCAACACTGTATCTGGGTTAATGTCTGTCAAACCTGATGCCACACCTTGGCCAGCTGTTGGTAAGAATGACGAATCTGCATGTATTATATAATAATTACATACCACCCAGTGTAAGGGCCAAGTAACATCGATGACTCTAAATTACGATACTAACCATGTCTTTCAATTTCTGAGTATTAATGCTATAAGAAAAGGCTAGACGACTGTCAAGGCTTATAAAATTTCATATTCTTTTTAACTAACAAATTAATATTACACAAGTTTCTATTCAAAGGCGTAGATAGAAGCACGACATACGGCGGAGTGTCCGGTAACGCCACGCGTCCGATGGGGCTCCGCGCGGTTTCCGCCATCGCTAACAAGTTGCCCGGGTTCCCCATCCTCGGCATTGGCGGGATCGATTCTGCTGAATCAGCACTACAGTTTATCATGTGTGGCGCGCCTGTTGTACAGGTAGGCACCTAATAAAAGTAAAAAAATCTAACTACCCGCACTAACAAAATATTTCTATTATATATAAATTTACGTTTAAAAATAATAAATTATCGGTTATCAGATCGTTTTTGTTATATATTTTTTGTGTTTCCTAATTGAATAGGTAATAGTTTTAGTTTTCTTATATTTAACCAAGTTGGTCATGAACTTGGCTTATCATTAAGGATATGAGCACCAATAAACGCTCACTATCAGGTAAATAGTCACAAAATCATTGGGTATCAAAATCTAAAGCTCTAGTACACTACTCAGTAAGAAATTGCCTTCAATGTGCCTTTCGAATACTTTAAAAATACAACCGAACTGAGAACGTCTTCCTTTTCGAAGTCGGTTAAAAAAGATTGCTCTCAAATACTGACCCCCGTTGATATTCGGATTTATCATCGAAACTGTTTCGATTGTAGCTAGAATACCTATCAGGTATTTGTTTCTAACTATTTTTTTTTGATAACCAGATCTGCAGCGCAGTACAGAATCAAGACTTTACAGTGGTAGATGACTACATAACAGGTCTCAAAGCCCTTTTATACCTTCGGTCGGTGGGTCAGCCTGGCTGGTTAGGCCAGTCACCGCCCACATTCAAACACCAGAAGGGCAAACCTGTGCAGACGCTTTACGATGAGAATGGCAAGGTAAATTCAATTTTATTGACATATGATAAAGTTTATGTCATTCCATCGTCATCATAGTAAATATTTCGTTTTGTACATTAAAAACAAGCCAGAGGATAGATAATGTGCATATATTTACATTTATAAGTGAGCGGAAATCGAGATGAATCGAAGTAAGAAAATGTTATAACTTTGCAGGTTCTAGCCCACTTTGGTGAATACGGCAAGAAGCGCGAAGAGCTTCTTCACGAGATCAGGCTAAAATCTGACTTATTAGCAGACAATACAGTACAAACATACTTGACTAACGGCAGCGGCAACCACGTTGCAGAGGTGCCAAAGATCAAAGACGTTTTAGGAGAAGCTTTGCCAAGAGTAGGAACTTACAAGCAGTTGGATAATAAGAAACAAGTTGTGGCGCTTATTGATGATGTAAGTTCGGCTAGGTATACTGAAAGTATAAAGTATGTGTATTTTTAAATTTAGAACATTATATTCGTTGAATACATCATCGCCATCTAGTTACAATAGACCGAAGTTATTGCATTCCCCATCTCGATATTAAAGTTGATACGCTTGCAACAGCAACTATGTACTAGATATGCTAATAAGGATAGTTTCTAATTTTCAGGATATGTGTATAAACTGTGGAAAATGTTATATGGCTTGCGCGGATTCTGGATATCAAGCCATTGAGTGAGTACTCAAAAGATAAGATGTAGCTATAATTTTTAGTAAACCATTTTACGGCAGCCTTTTTATTGATGCAATCGTTGTTTTTCGTGTTTGGAATAGATAAAGAAATTAAGTTACTTAAAACAGTAGATACATCACATGGTTTTGGAATTAAGCTCTTAAGTGTAACGAACAAACCCCCTTTGAACTTGATGCCAGGTTTGTTTGTTCCGTTTTAGTTGACTAATCAGTAATCAATCTTATCCCGTAGCCGTTTATTAATCACTGCCCTTAAATTGTAGATTCGACAAAGAGACTCATATTCCACACGTGACAGAGGACTGTACTGGCTGCACGCTGTGTCTGTCTGTATGTCCCATCATCGATTGCATATCGTAAGTATATTTTATTATATTGTTCGAGGTTAGTAATATTTTGCGAAACCCCATTTGTACTTGGGAATCGAAAACATATTTCGATTCCCAAGGAGGACAACAGTTTCTCATTCATAAGTAGTTGAGGCCTCAGTGTGATTTGTATTCGTAATAACCACTTCACGAAGTTTTGGTGGAGCCCGAAATCAGTGAAGAATAATATAAACCAGCTTACTCTTTAATGTTTTATGGAGCGAAACAGTTGCTATGCTTTCAAGTTTAGTATATATATAATAACCTGACTAGAAACAGGATAAATTTTCATTATATATTCCTAAAAAATCAAACCTGGCGTAGTAGGTTTTACCTACTGTTTTTTTATTTCAATAAGCAGAGTTGCTATAGCTCAAAGGTTTGGCCAGCACAAGTGACATCACTGGCACGAGTTTATTTTGGTTCCAACAAATGTTTCCTGATATCGATTCAGCATATGTAGTTGAATTAGGTTCGGTTTTTTTTGTGTAGGTTCATTTCTAAAGTTTGTTCAAAATTTTGTTGGTACTAATTTGTTGTTGTTAAACTCATTTTTAGGCAATAGTAACAATATTACCACTCCAGAGGCCTTTTTTTATTTTTTAAAACTTTTTTTTACACTTCGTTTACGTTTGTTTGTTTACACCAATCCCTGAAACTACGAGTAGGAATCAAATATTTTTTTTGGTATTGGATAGGACAGCTACTGATGAATAATGTAGGCTATAAAATATCAACGCGGGGGTTGTACCTCAGGAACGGCTAGTATAATAAATTAGTAAAGCGATTGTTTTAAAGAATAAACGTTTTACTAGTTTATTATACTAGCGTTCACTAATTATCTATTTTATATTTATCTCACAGAATGGTACCAAAGAAGATCCCTCACGTCATCAAGAGAGGCATCCGCTACGACATACTTCCCGTTTCACCTTTAGATGGCGTCTGTCAATAAAAGACTTGTGTAATATTAAACTGTATAAAAATATATTAACCATTAAAATAAACATTACAAAAATATATTAATCTCTAATTCATAATATCTTTGTATATTGTTTCTGCATTCTTTTCAGCAGTTTCCCAAGAAAACACCCAACTATTATCAGGATTAACTCCTAGTGATAATGCTGATATAGGCTTTGGACAGTCATAGTGACTTTTGTTTACTACACTCACTTTAGTTTTACCTTTCATTTTCTCATATAACTTTTCACAAACAAAACATTCAAATTTTTCCATTGTTTTTATACCATCAAGTTGGTATGGTCTCTGTCTAAATTCGTTCATTAGATTCTCATTGGTTATAATTTCTTTCGTCTTATGTTCTAAATGTTCTTCATATAAACTATCATTCTTTAATAATTCCATTATATGTTCATATAAAATCTTTGGTTTTGGATAATCTTCCAAAAGTATTGCCGACTTTTTGTTCGGCAACCAATCTTTTATTGATGGTGAACCAAAATATAGAGGGACAGCGCCTACTTTGATAGCGCGCCAAAATTTTTCCGTTACATAGTCATGGCACACGCCATTCTCAATAGCAATGACAAACTTATATCTTGCAATGAAGTGCAGAAAACTTTCTTCATTCAAGTTATTTAAATAATCTTCTTTGAATTTCTCTTGCAAATCCTTGTTTTTTAAGCATTTGCCATAAGAATCTACTTTTATGAATTTCATAAGTTCTTTAACATAAGCATCTCTTTCAGTGGATGTTTCACAGTCACTTTGTAAGTACATTATTGGTGCAATCTCTTTTAACAATTCATTTTTTCTAGGAGTACTAACAAAAAATGTTGTACTGGTAATATCTTCATATGAATACAAATGTTGCAATGGAAATGGTACATCACTGTATCGGCTGAATGTTGATGAAAAATTAAATAAATTTAGAGCTTTTTCATGTAAAAACTCTTCAATATTCCTTGGAGATTCTTCATGAAATAGACCCCATACTATATCTTTTGCTCGCCTTGGGATTGGAAGGTTTTGAAAGTCAATATTACTTGCATAAAAAAGATATGCTTCTATATTATACACCTTGTTCACATTCCTGTCACTGTATACATAACATTTTATACTATCAGAGCAATGACGAACATTTGAAGTGCCTGGAAATTCCATCGTCCACCAGAGTATATTTGGATACTGTGATTTTGTTTTTGGCTCACTGGACAGATTCACATCACTGTGCATCCATATAACACCAAATGCTAATGCAATTAAAATTAACCACAACAATTCACACAAAGTAATACTTAAAAGCCTCTTTGAAAATCTGTTAAACATTTTTATTGTAAATAATACTATAGCTCTCAAATGATACATAAACTTTTTAGACATTATGTTGTTAGTGAAACCAATGGCTTATCTCTATACACACAACACTACACAGGATGTAGCCATGACAGGAATTACTTATCAGTTTTTTTTTAACTAAAAATGATACAATTATAAGGATAGCAATGAGTTTAATTAACATATCAGTATGTCCAGCCTCTTTCTCTTGTCATATAATATAAGTCCATAGAGAATGCAATAATTAAATCAGCATAAAACAATCCATATATGGCACCTACCAATCTACCAATCACAAATAGATTGATTACTGCAGCTGTTGTGATTAATAGCTGAAGTACCACATAATAAAATTCTGCCTCATACTGCACTTGGTCCACCACGTAAAGCACCATCATTTGAGTGGAGAGCATTAGAGTGGGGGCACCCACCAAACATTGTAAGATATCCACCGGGGTCACAACATGAGGCAGTACATTGAGAAGCAGAGCCACTACCTAAAAGAGATGTACCCAGTTGTAGACTTTACAAATACAACTAAACTAAATGAAAATGAAATTCTTGTTATTATTAATAAACACCATTATTTTTCTTAAACATGTAAGTGTATTTTGGTGACCAACTTCTAAAGAATACTCAAACAAATTCTGGTGTTGTGAACATTTTCTCAATTTCTCAACTTGATAGGTAATAATTGTTTTCAATTTTAGCAACTTCTATAGACATCTAATATTGATAGGTTATACCTCTAAGTGAGTAAATTAATGAAGTTTGTAGTAGCATTATTTTCATACACTAAGGGTTATTTATAAATTAATATTCTATAATATTCATTGACAAGTATGTAAGTTAGCAATTCTCAAATCTACTGAATAATACGAGTATGTATGCTTTCTAAAGCATTTTATTTGATTTAAACATTCTATTTTAATAGAGCAAACCCCCGTTCTTTGATAACATAATATAGATCTATACACATTGCAACAAACTGGTGACAGTAAAAAAGTCCATAGAGTGCTCCAGTTGGACTAGGTTTAACAAATATGTAAATAAATGCTGAGGCAGTAAAACTAATTTGCAAAACTAAGTAAAGTTGTTCTGCCAGGTCATGTACTTGGTCCACTAAATATAGCACGACGAACATAACTGACATGACGAGAGTCGGGGCGATGGCCAGGCAGTGAATGACATCGGGCTCCACCAATACGAATGGGAGAATCATTAGGAGCAATGATATAACCTAAAAGTAATAAGTCTTATGACATTTATGTCTTGAAATTTAGCTTTTGAGCTTACCGACTGTCGATTTGCTGCTTTTACAATTAGCATATGAGTGGTGACAATTTACGAAATAGTACATACCGAAAACGAACCCTAGATATTTTAAATATGAATATTGCAGTCATTCCATTCACATAATTGACGAAATTTATCTTTTACAGTCATACAAAACAGCAATGTAAGAAACTAAACTACAACAACAAACTTTTTTTATGTCAAAGTTATTTTATGTCAAAATCGATGTCATTTTTAAAGCAAGCCAAGGTCATTAACTGCACATAGTGATGTCTATAAGAATGTACTATTTATAGGAACTACACTTAGCAAGATATTCCAAAAACATTTTTATAAAATGATATTGAACTAAATATTTAGAACTACTTAACGTGGAATCAAAAGACAGATTTTATTTTTATATTATATTAACACTGACTGTATGTGGTACACGTAAGACATATTCTTCTATTGTTATTTTTAAGCACAACTAAAAGTACAGCCCCTTTCATTAGCAATTAAAAATAAATCAAGTGATAATGCTGTTAACAGTGCAAAGTAGAATATTCCATATATTAACCACAGCCAGACTCGAACAAGATTTAATAAAAAACATTGAATAAAGGCACCAAAAGTGAATAGAATTTGAAAGAACAAGTACATTTTTTCCATAAATAGCGGCACTTTTCTTCGTATGTACAAAATTATAAATAAAAACGATATGACTACCGTGGGACCAGTCGCTATGCAGTACATATGTCCTTGAGGTTTTGCGATGCCCAGTGGTAATAAGAGAATAACGGTCGAGATTGCCTACAAGGAATGAAATCGAACTAGTATCAAGAATATTCATAAGTATTGCACAAAATATACCTAATGTTGTGATATACTTACAAACTCAACAAGTTTCATAATAAAGATATTATATCTTATAAGTTCACTCCATTTCTTATCCACTGGAACAGAATCTGCAAAAAAGGGCCCCTTATTATAATATTATTTTACTATCGCAATATTAAAATATTTTAAAATTGTAATAAGCATTGAGTTTAAAAAAAATAAGATACATAAGTGACCGGAAATGAGTTTAAAAATATTAATTGAGTAGGTATAAAAATAGAATTCCTCGTTTGCTTTCTTGACCACCTATTAATAATTTGGAGAGCCTAGTGGGGCCGTCTTAGGACATAAATATGAACACTTATAAACATAAAATTAAGGTAGAGTGAACAAAAACTGACAGATTTGTACAATTAAAGATTGATTATACACACGCTTTAAGCGTATAAAGCTAAAAAGAATTAAAATAAATAGAAACGTATAAATATTGGTATTAAATAAACGTTTATGGTGACTTCAAATTTTTAATTTTTATTCGGCTACCATATTAATTGAGTTGTTTAGAATAAGGATTGTACAAATAATATGTAATAAATACCATTTATTATCATATCCGACATTTTTGTTATAAAATTATATCAGATTTTTCAGTTAATGAGCTGTAACTGTATTTGTTACAGTGTTATATAGGAGTCACATTTAATAATATGTTACTAATAAATACAATAAAATAAATCTCTAAAAGAATATATTTTTGACAATATAAAGGGATGTCAGTTATGTCAATTTCTTTTTATTCATATTTATAATAGCAAAAGTCACTCTGCATAAGAGAGTTTTGAAGGTCAGTCCCAGAAGTCATGTGAGAACATTATGGAAAACTTCGAAGTTATCTCTTTTGTAAATTTCTATCAAAAGATTACTTATAAGAAATACCTGAGAAGGAATCAGTATACGAAGATTAGTTATATAGTTATATATTATACTAATAAAATTATAGCACACAAATTACATGCAGAAGTGGAAATAGGTTGTGGCGTACATATGCCACGTACTCTATAGCTCTAAAAATGCATCAAGACAGCACGCATCCACTCGCACAGCATACCAAGCGGCGAATAAACGCGATCCGCGCGACACCGCGTTTACTATCTGGTATCATCTCACCCCTGTTGAGGGGGGTGGGGAGACTATTTGTCGCAGCTCACCACTGTGAGCCGGTCATTGGAGTTAGCTCACCGGCCTCGAGGTTTGCTCGCCGATCGCTCCTCTGAAGAGGGGTCCAGCGAGCCGCCTGCGAGAGGTCGGTGGTTGGCTATCTGCATCCGATGGCGAACCCAATGCCCCGCTCGAAGGAACTGATATGAGCTCCCGAGCGGGGCGTTTGAGTCGCCTCCGGATGAGTGTTGTATCGTCTGGATGTGGAAGCGGAGCAATACCTACCAGGTGGGGAAGTTTCGAGCGGTCAGCCCGCTCAAACATCCCCGTGGCGAGTCTGCTCACAAACTCCTTTATTGGTTCCCACTTCAGGTCTCGGTGGATTGTTGCATTCCTGAGGTACCTGGGGGCGTCGACCACCATGCGAAGGCAGCTGTTCTCTACAGCCTGCAAACGTTGGCGCGATGTCCCTGCTATCAAGTTGTACCAGGCCGGCCCACCGTAGGTGAGGCGCGACCTGATATATGTTTTGTAACGACACCGCGTTTTTATACGATGCATTAATTTATACTCACGCACACATACAACGACAACAGGAACGTAAGCTGATTGGTTGCGTACACAGTAAATATTGTAAATATAGAATAAGAAATGTGATTGGTTAATCCATATAATGTGCGGTAAATTAACTCCATTACTTAATGGTCAAAAATGTAAATATAACTAGCATACTTTTAATCAAATACAAGTAGTTTCGGTCGCGCGCTCGCCCTGAGCGCACCTGTCCGCTGCATCGTCCGTGCTACCGCCGCGTCACCGCCGGAACGCTCGTACAACGCTGGCGCCCCGCCAACGGGCCCGACTTGCCGTGACAGTGACAGACAGTTAGTAGTGTAGTGCAGTGCAGTGCAGTGCCAGTGAAAGTGTTAGTGAGCCGCTGTGTGCAAACTTACGCAGGTCAGTACCCTTTTTTCCTTTCCCCCCGGCTTTGCCAGCCAAACCGGGGAGACGAGAACCCAACACACACATACCCAC
Organism: Tyria jacobaeae; assembly: GCA_947561695.1. Classification (NCBI taxonomy): domain Eukaryota; kingdom Metazoa; phylum Arthropoda; class Insecta; order Lepidoptera; family Erebidae; genus Tyria; species Tyria jacobaeae. The sequence continues at coordinate 17,472,174 of OX387212.1, forward strand.
TCCCCCCCCAACCAAGGTTGGGAGGGACCACCAGACACCACCACCACCTGCACATTCATTCATCATGAACGTGCAGATATTACATACCATCCTTCAGGATAAAGAAGTGTTCGCACTTCTAAAGCAGAAGTTCGGGAAACTCATTCCCGATACCCCTCCACGAGCCCTTAGCAGCCCCCGCAGCCCCAGCCCGTCGTTACACCCGCCCATAAACCAAATACTCCCACCCCGCCCCTTAAGCCCCATAAGATCTCCCTCCCCTCCCTCCGATATGTCCGAAGACGAGCCAAACTCGTCTAACGATGAGGGGTTTGAGCTCGTCACGGGCAAAAAGCGGAAGGGAAGAACTCCCAAATGCGTTGCCCCGCCCAAATCCACCTGCCGTGCCCCATCCCCATCTCCTAAATCTGCCCCCCTGCCTCCACCCACGCCTTCCCCAGCCCCCGAGGCACCTCCGAAAATCCCCACTCCCCCCCCCCCTATACGTCCACGATAAACAAAAATGGACAGAAATCTCCTCCCGGTGCAATGAATTGCACATCCAATATACCTCCGCCCGCACCACCCCACAAGGTATAAAAATCTCAGTCCCCACGTCCCGCGACCACCGCCCTCTTACAAAAATGTTGAAAGAGAGAGGGGTCGCTTTCCACACATACACCCTTGAGGAGGACCGACTACTCCGTGTAGTCATCAGAGGGATCCCCAAAGAGATCCCACTGAAGGACATCAGTGAATCCCTCCGAACCCACAACCTACCCATCCTCGAAATCCACAGGATGGTCCGGGGAAAGACTCAACAGCCCTACGAAATGGTCCTCGTATCGCTTGACCACAACGAGGCGGGCAAGGCCATTTTTAATATCAAGACGGTGTGTAAGCTTTTAGGCATACACGTCGAGCCCCCACACAAAAGGGATATCATATCCCAATGCCACAGGTGTCAAATGTATGGACACTCATCTAGAAACTGCTTTGCCCGTCCAAGGTGCGTCAAGTGCCTCGAGGACCACCCCACAGCCGACTGCCCCAGACCAAAAGACGTGTCCAAATGCTCCACCCCTCCCGCATGTGTACTGTGTGGCGAGACCGGCCATCCCGCTAACTACCGAGGATGTCCGAAAGCTCCCCGCAAACCTACACATCCAATCCAACGCCCATCAGCCCCCACAACCCAACCCGCCTTCATACCAGCACCCCCACCAACAAAACCCTGCCCATGGGGACCAAACAGCACTAAAAATGCTGTCTCACAACCCCCAGCCCAACCCAAGGCCCCATCAAACACCGCCATACCTTCCCTCCTCAGCCTACAAATCCCTCCCCCACCACGCACACAACCCCTTCCAAAACCCACTCCCTCTCTGTCAGGAATCGACAGGGAACTCCACCAACTTGCCGTCACTGTGAACTACACAGAGATGCGCGAAATCGGTGCCAAATTGTTGGCCAACCTAGGCGACCCTATGGCGATCACAGTCATCGCCCTAGAGCACATGGCCTACTTCGAGTCACTCGCCAACATCTACTACGACTAACATGGACGTACACCCAACGGGCAGACTCAAACCGAAAGCCCTACGCATAGGTTGTTTTAACGCCAATGGCATAAGAACCCAACGCGAGGAAATTACCATCTTCCTCCGCGACCACGACATTGACATTTTCCTTATCCAAGAGACCTTCCTTAAACCCTCCCACAGACACCCTAAAATTGCTAACAACTCGTTAGTCCGCAATGATAGGAAGAGATCAGCAGGCGGTGGCACCATCATTTACTACAAACGATCCCTACACTGCGTCCCCTTGGACCCTCCTCCCCTCATAAACATTGAGGCATCGATCTGTCGCATAGGCATGACAGGACACCAACCCATCACCATCATCTCTGCCTACCTACCACCCGGTCAAACAACCGGCACCCCTCCAGCCCTAGAAAGTGACATCCAATCCCTACTCGACCTAGGAGGAGCTACCATTCTGGCAGGCGATCTCAATGCCAAAAACAGCCTCTGGGGTTGTCAGGTGACAAATCCAAGAGGCTTACAACTAGATCGTATCTCAGACACCCTAGGTTTCGACATCATCGCCCCCACTGACTTTACCCACTATCCCGGAAACCACAGACACCGACCTGACATCCTCGACCTCGCGCTCCTAAAGAACATAAACTTACGTCTATGTTCATTAGAAGTGTTTGAGGAACTAGACTCCGACCACAGACCGTTCATACTTGAACTCCGACCCCGCACAACAGACAGAGACTTAACTCAGCCTCCCCCTACAAAAGAGATCACAGACTGGAGTCGGCTTGAAGAGAAACTCAAGTCGACGACATCTGCCCATCTCGACCGCATCCCCGACGTAATACAGACCACCGAGGAGACTGAGGCTGCGATTGACTCCCTCAACGACCACGTCCAGGCGCTTATTAGCGACTGCACCCGGAGAGTGCCAGCTAGAGACGACTCTAGATGGCACATCTCCGTGGACGTACGTGAGTTGCTTAGGGAGAAAAACGCAGCCATCAGAAGGTACGACCGCCACCCGAGCGAACAAAATCGACTAACACTACGCTCTCTCCAACGTGACGTTAAAAATGAAATTGACAATCTCCGACAATCACAGTGGGACAACCACCTTAGAAACCTAAAGCCCTCGCACACTGCCTTCTGGCAGCTGTCTCGCGCCCTCCTAAAAGACACAATTACTCCCATGCCCCCTCTTAACAGACCTAACCTTCCACCAGCCTTCGACGACTATGAAAAGACAGAATGCCTAGCAGACAGTCTCGAGCTTAAGTGTACACCCAGTACCCTCCCTGTCGACCCAAACCATCTATCGAAGATAGACTCCGAGGTGGAACGGAGAGCCACACTACCCACTCCCAACACCCCTGAAGGCGAAGACAACCCCGTCCCTCCCACCACCCCCGAAGAAGTGCGCGACATCATCCGCACGCTTAACCCGAAAAAAGCCCCTGGCCCGGACAAAATAACCAACCGGGTCATCAAGCTATTCCCACCCCTCCTCATAGCCCTCATGTCTGCCATCTTCAACGCCGCAATGACCAACAACCTCTTCCCACGTCAGTGGAAAGAGGCTGTGGTCATAGGCATTGATAAGCCAGGCAAACCCAAAAATGAACCCACCAGCTACCGCCCCATCAGCCTCCTCAACGGTATGGGTAAGATCTATGAAAGACTCATCCATAGCCGTCTCAAATCCTATGCGGAATCAAACATGTTAATACCACATGAACAGTTTGGCTTCCGCTCCCATCACTCCAGTGTTCACCAAGTCCACCGTATCGTTGAACACATATCCTCCCGATTCCCACGTAAATTCCTAACTGGCGCACTCTTCTTCGACGTTGCGAAGGCGTTCGATAAAGTATGGCACAATGGCCTACTATACAAACTCTTCACTATGGGAGTACCCCACAAACTAGTACTCATCATAAAGGACTACCTGACGAACCGCCAATTTCGCTACAGACTCGAAGGGACGCTCTCCTCTCCCCGCACGATCCGAGCCGGTGTCCCGCAAGGATCAGTACTCTCCCCTCTACTTTTCTCGCTCTTCACTAGCGACATGCCCAAACATGCATCAGTCCAATTAGCCCTATACGCAGACGACACCGCCCTATTCTACTCGGGCAGGTCACCTGCAAACATCGCAAAGGTTCTCCAAACCGCAGCCAACACTCTTGGCAAGTGGTTCACCAAATGGAGAATTGAAGTGAATCCCGTAAAAAGCCAAGCCATCCTATTCCGGTGGTATAAAAACTCCCGATATTCCTTTCCCATGCCCTCTCCGATCACCCTATTCGGAAAGGCTATCCCGTGGACAACTCAGGTCAAGTACCTAGGAGTCTTCCTCGACGACACCCTCTCCTCCCAACACATCTCTGCAGTCCGAACCCGCGCAGCGAGAGCACTTAGTAGACTCCACCACCTACTAAACCCAAGGTCCAAACTCTCGCTCAAAAACAAAATCCGCCTTTACACCACTGTATCCGTCCCATAATGACCTACGCCTCCATAGTCTTCGCCCATTCCTCCCCGAGTAGGTTACACCGCCTCCAAACACTACAAAATAGGTTCATGCGCCGAGCCACGGGGGCCCCGTGGTTCATTCGCAATGAAAACCTACACATAGACCTAGGACTACCAACCGTCCGACAATTCATGAAACACTGCTCAAAAAACTTACTTCGACACTGCCACCACACACAAAAACCCACTAGTGTCAGCCGCAGCGAACTACATACCATCTGCCATAACTCGCAAGCGCCGACCTAGGCACGTCCTCGGGGAGCCAGACGATGAAATAACAAAGGCACAAATCGCTGCGCTCGCCGCACACTCCTCAATCACCAACACACCACACAGAGGCCCACGTTTCCGTCCCAGACGGAGGGGCAGACACAGACAACAAAGACACACCACCGCACACAACGGTTCTCACAGAACCCCAAACCCTATCCCTATCCCTATCCCCATTCCCACTCCCATCCCCATCCCCATCCCCATCCCCATCCCCATCCCCATCCCCATTCCTACCATCCTAAACACAAACCCCACAACCATCCCTGGTTGAGAGCTAACGCTCACCAACTGACCGCGCAAGGTTGTATACAGCCTAAAGGCTTACAACTAAAGACAATACAAAAAAAAAAAAAACAAATACAAGTCAGAGTGTTTCGGACTGTCGTGGCGAACGGACGTGCTTGCGCTCCGACTGCCATCGTACGGGCGCCCCTAACACTGCTTATTTTAATATTTAATATTTGTTGAATATTATTATTTGCACCCGAATTGTACTTGTACATTCGGAGGCGAATACCTTCCCCGAGAAAGCCAGCGTGTGAACCTTCGCCGCGGGGTGGGGTCTCCGACCCTAACCTCAACGGTGATGGCAAACATGCCAAGGCGCCACGAGGACGGATCCAGCATCATGAAGAGCACCAGCAGCGAAGAAAAAGGCTCGACCGACGCAATGCTGTAGGACCAGCGACAAAAATACCAGGGCGACCTGAGTATTTTCAACTCCCTTCGAGAGAAGGGAGAAATGTCGCAGGGTCTGCAGCGCTGGTTGGAGGCGTACTTCCGAGTAATGGAAGTACATATTGGCGACAAGAAAAAGGAGGACCTCACTGCCCAGGATGTACACATCCTGACAGCGGTGGGGTCAGCACTGCCGCCTACCGTAACGCCTATACCAGGTAAGCGGAGGCGGGAAGAAGACCCGGAGCCGCAAGCGGCGTAGAGGACAATAGTAGAGGCTTCCCTAACCTCGGACTCCGAGGAAGGGGATAGCGAGGAGATGGACGTCCAAGTCCTCTCCACCTCGCCCGAACCGACTCCAGTAACACTGGAAGTCGAACGGGCCCCTACGCCTACACCCAGGCCAAGGACAGCAGCAGCTGTACTTGCCGCACCACCACCCCAGAAACCCATAACAACTCGGAGGCCCATAACAACAAACAGGCCCATAACAACACAAGGCCCTTCCAAGGCGCCCACTACCCAGACGTCCACAAGGAGACAACCAATCCTTGTAGTGGACCGTCTGGAGAACTGGACGACCCACATGAAGGAGTTGACCGCCAAAATCGATCACCCACCCAGCGTGAGGCCCTTTGGGAAGGGATTTAAATTCACTCCCAAAGAGGACGCCGAATTCAGAGTCATTCAGGCTCACCTGGACGACCTAGGACAAGACAAGGCGCCTTACTACGCCATCGCTCCACCACACCAGAAGCCCCTGAAAATGGCTATCCGGGGCTTACCTGCAGACACTCCCACAGAAGAAATAGTGGAGGACTTGACCAGCAAGGGAGTGCCAGTCAAGTTTGCGAAGCACATCCGTGCTCGCACTAGCAGACCCGGATGCATCTTCTTCGCAGAAGTGGAGAAGAGCGCGACCGCAACCAAGGCCTACAACATTGACGAGGTCTTGCTCATGCCAGGCGTCGTCATAGAGGCCTGGAGGGGCAAGAAAGGACCCCCTCAATGTCACCGCTGCCAAGGCTTCCGCCACAGTTCACAGAACTGTCACAGGCGCCTAGCCTGTGTGCGATGCGGTGGCGAGCACCAGGCGCACAACTGCCCTCGACCAAAAGAGGAGCCACCCACGTGCGCCAACTGCCAAGGCCCACACCCAGCCTGCAGTGCGGCATGCCCCGTCTACAAGCGGGAAGCCCGCAACAAGAAGGCGGGACTCGTGCCGAGAACAGGCCCGCCTAAGGTCATCGACCAACCAAACGTGGTCGTCGACTCGGCACCCACCACACTGATGGCCGAAGCAAACCCGGGGTCAAGCTCCACTAAAAAGAGGAGAAGGCACCGAAGAAAGAAGGCGGCCCAGGAAAAGCCAACCACACCTGCGGCGGCACCCAAAAACTGCAGCCTAGCAGCCAAGGACCCGGAGAGGGACCAACTCGCTGCCTTGCTCATGCTGTTCGCACAGCGTGTTAAGGCAGGCGAGATTAACACGACAGGACTGCTGCAAAACCTCAGTACCAATGGATAAGCCGCTCAGGGTGGTTCATTGGAACGCGGAGACGCTGAAATCCAAGATAGGCCTACTACGCCTATTTGTCAAGGAACAGCGGGTCGATATCATGCTGATAAGCGAGACCCACCTGAAGGCCAACAGACCACTCAAGATCCCAGGGTACATTGTGTACCGCCAAGATGAGGTCTCGCCAAGAGGCGAAGCATATCGTGGACTCGCTATTCTAGTGAAGAGGACAGTAGTGCATCAACCCGTCGAACCGAAGAGACTCGATACCATGTATGCGCTTGGTATCGACGTCCAAATCGGCAGGCGGGAGATGCGCCTCTACGCGGCCTATCGAGCTCCGAATCAGAGAGCCCGCGTCGATGAACTTCGGAGCCTTCTCCAACATACGACGCCGACCATAATCGCGGGAAACCTGAACGCAAAGCACCAAGCATGGCACAACACCACCAACAACGCAATGGGAAATCTCCTTATGCAAGACTCCGATATGCATAACTATGAAATCGCTGGCCCCAGAGAACCCACTAGATTGGACCCAGCGGGCTATAGTGATAGCGTACTGGACATCGTAGTGTTCAAGGGACTAAGAGCACCTCCAGTACAGGAAGTGCTCGAGGACCTACCATCGGACCACAGGCCGGTGCTACTCGTGTTCAGGGAGCCCGCGGCTACGGTCGGCCCACCGAAGCCCACAGTCCACACAGACTGGAGGGCTTACCAAGAATCCCTAGCGGGTTACAGCCGCCCTACGGTTGTAAAAACGCCAGTGGAAGTCGATGAAGCCGCCGAAGAAATCACCGGAGCTATCCAAGCCGCACTTCGAGTCTCCTCGAGCACTAGACCGAGCATCGAGCGACAGAACCCTCTGCCCGCTCGACTCCGTAAAATGCTCGAGGAGAAGCGAGAGGCTAAGAAGCTCTGGCAGAGAACTCGGCACCCCCGAGACAAGACCCGATACAACCGCCTTACCAACTCGTTCAAGGCTGCTCTTTGGGAGCACAGAGGTGACGCATGGGAGAACTTCCTTATAGATATCGAGGACGAACAGCCCTCGGTACACCGACTCTGCAGGCAACTGACTGCAGAACCAAACCCCACGCGCCCCCTGTTCGCTGAGGACGGGCAAATACGCTACAAAGCGCAAGACCGTGCCGAGATCATCGCGAATAGCCTCGAAAAACAGTTCACACCTCACGACAATCAAGACGAGGACCACACTCGGGAGATAGAGGCGGCAACCCATCTCTACCTCTCGAGGCCCCTCGCCCAGTCTGAGGGTGAACTGCTCGTAACACCGAGCGAGGTTGCTGCGATGATCAGGAAAACCAACCCACGGAAAGCACCTGGTGAAGACGGAATACCGAACACTGCACTGCAGCGACTTCCACTGAAATCACTCATAGCGTTGACACAACTGTTCAACGGTATCCTGAGGACCGGCCACTTCCCTAACATCTGGAAGCGGGGTCGGGTTATCGTACTTCCGAAGCCCGGCAACGACCAGAAAACCGGAGAACTACCGGCCCATCACACTCCTCTCGACGACGTCCAAGGTGTTCGAGCGCTTACTGCTAGTAAGGGCTCAACCCCACATCCGGCTGAGGCCCGAGCAATTTGGATTTCGTCAGGAGCACTCCACCACGCTCCAGCTGACTCGTGTCCTAGACGAGATGGCTACGTGGTTGAACAAGGGCGGGAGCACGGTGACCGTGATGCTCGACATGGAGAAGGCGTTCGACAGAGTGTGGCATGAAGGTCTCATCCACAAGCTGTCGACATCGTCTCTACCACGAAAAGTAGTCGCGATCATCGCATCGTTCCTGACCCAGAGAACCTTCCGTGTGGCTATAGAGGATACCACATCGGAAATCAAAACCATCAGTGCCGGAGTCCCGCAAGGGAGCTGTCTGTCACCGGCCTTGTACGCCCACTACACGGATGACATCCCTGTAGTCGGAGACGTCAAGCTGGCACTGTTTGCAGACGATGCCGCGTAATTGTCAAGTTCACGCAACGCCGCACACGCTGCACGGAAATTGCGCCCCACACTCGAAGCCCTTCCGGGCTGGCTGAAGCGATGGAGGCTCAAGTGCAACGTGTCGAAGACCCAGGCGATGATAACCGGTATGGCACACTACCCGCCAAACCTACGTCTGATGGAAGAGGACATCCCATGGTCCCCAAAGGTCAAGTACCTGGGAATCACCATCGACAGATCACTGTCGATGAACCACCACGTCGAGACCATCACAGCGAAGGCCAGAGCTGCGCGGACGAAGCTGCGTCCCCTGCTATCCTCCAGACTACCAGTAAGTGCCAAACTAGGCATTTACAAAACATATATCAGGTCGCGCCTCACCTACGGTGGGCCGGCCTGGTACAACTTGATAGCAGGGACATCGCGCCAACGTTTGCAGGCTGTAGAGAACAGCTGCCTTCGCATGGTGGTCGACGCCCCCAGGTACCTCAGGAATGCAACAATCCACCGAGACCTGAAGTGGGAACCAATAAAGGAGTTTGTGAGCAGACTCGCCACGGGGATGTTTGAGCGGGCTGACCGCTCGAAACTTCCCCACCTGGTAGGTATTGCTCCGCTCCCACATCCAGACGATACAACACTCATCCGGAGGCGACTCAAACGCCCCGCTCGGGAGCTCATATCAGTTCCTTCGAGCGGGGCATTGGCTTCGCCATCGGATGCAGATAGCCAACCACCGACCTCTCGCAGGCGGCTCGCTGGACCCCTCTTCAGAGGAGCGATCGGCGAGCAAACCTCGAGGCCGGTGAGCTAACTCCAATGACCGGCTCACAGTGGTGAGCTGCGAGGAAAATCACTATAAGGAGCCCAGTGCTTCAAATAGTCTCCCCACCCCCCTCAACAGGGGTGAGATGATTTACTCTCAAATACAAGTCGATTCCAACCATTCTCTGGTGTTTCACTTCAGCTACGGTTCAAGGACTAACCAGTCTGGCCGGCTAACATAGACACCTTTCCTTGCTCCTAGTATTAGCTACGGTTCGACGGCTTATACAGCCTGGCCGGCTAAGTAGATACCCTCACCTCAATCAGCCAGCTGGCACAGACGTAGTAAAAGTACTACTTTCAAAACTCCTCGGGTCAACTACCCCAACAGCTGATCCCGAAAAGGTCTACAGAAAAGTTTATTATGAAAGAGATACAAATTCATATAATACAGTAATTAGCTCTCTTATTCAAAAATACACGTGTTTCTCTATTTGTATATTTTAATATTAGAACTTTAGATGTCATCTTGTGATGTTAGTACAGTTCAATGTTTTTTGTTCCGACCACAGGTTATACAAACATACCGAGCTAAGCTGTCAAAAATGGTGTCCCTGTTCTGTCACAGTGGGTTTGCGTCTGATTTTTACCTTTTTAGATATTCCTGCAAATATTTCGGTCATGTTGTAACTTTCTTGTAGATTAACGTTAATGCATTATGGAGGAAGAAGATCCTGTTGTTCAAGAGGTAAAACCCGTGGTTATAATAATTAACAACGTGCTAATTCACAAGGTTATGTTATGGGAAATAAAAATATAAATTTAAAGATTTTCTTTGGTGATTATTTTCAGATACCTGTTTATCTATCGCAGGCGTTAGCGGAGAACTTGTATATATATCAATATCCGGTAAGACCGGCTAATAGAGAGTGGAATGACGTTAAAGTTATAAATGCATCTGTTAAACCTAAGAACAAAATGGTTAGACTAGAGATTGGTTTGGACACGTATAGTGAGAAATATTGTGGTTCTAAAGGCGAGCAGATTGCAATCAATACTGATGGACAACAGGTAATAATTCAATTTAGACAAAATTGAACAATATACAATTGAAAATTTATTAGTGGCCAGTGGTCATTGAAGTATAAACTGCACTAAATAGTGGTTTTTTTTAACCAGGAATCTTCATGGCATGTGAAAGAGAAGGATAAGTCTCAATACTTTAAGAGTGGTGTTATGGACAAGATAGTGTATGAAAGCAGTACTCCTTGTACTGAAACTAAGCACTATGCAGTTGCTATATTACAAGATAAAGAGCTACATTGTACACCTATACAAGGTAATAACCTAATTGCTAGTTAAGGATATAGAGGTTTATTTCTCAGCAATAGCTAGTCTAATTTACGAGTATGCAAACATGACCTTTCCAAACCATCTATGTTTGCAGTATTTGTAACATCTTAAAATTTTCATATTTAATTCCTAAAGTGACATTATTTGTCAGCAAGTCGTTAGCACCATATAATGTGGTTTATCATTTTGTTATATTATGGTTGGCAAAATCTGGGTGTAATCAAGTTTTATTTGGTAACCTTTGCAAAATATAGATGTAAGTGTTTGTACACATGTAAATGTTGTAAAAGGTTGGCAATGCACTTGTGAATCTTGATTTCTCAATGTCTATGAGCAGCAGTAGTCACTTACTTGTTTTTCCCCTATAACATAGAAAAAAAAAAAAACTTAGGAGGTTCCTTCACCCTATACAATATTGCAGTTACTTGCTACTTGGAGAACTTTGTTTCCTTTTTGTTTAGGTTTCCAATGTATTTTTTAAACAGCTAACTGAGATAGCAATAAGCTTGTCTGTAAGAAGGGAAAAGGGCCTTTTAGATATTGAAACTGCTGTTGTTGGCAGTTTTAATATATCTTATATAGCTTCAATATAGCTATCTTTTAATGTTAATTTTAAAAGAAAAGTTCCCACATTAGATATGATATTTTACAAATATTTAAATAATACAAATAATATTCAGACTTCTGATAACTGCCTGACATTTGACTTTGTATATGCCAGGTTAATCTCTAGATGTAGCAGTTGGATTCGAAAATTTAATTTATGTTGTATACAGTATTTAATTAAGAAATTATTTGTGTTAAATATAACTCAGAACCACAGCAGTGATCATTAATGTAGTTGAAACTGGGAGGAATTATTAGTACTAAATATAGTCTATAATATTTATTTATTTGATTAGTAACAAGCACCTCAAGCTGATATGTTCACAACTAGTGATAAATGTGGTATTTGTACTGGTATAGGGCTCTGTTTCTGCACTGCCACTTACACACAGCCACTGCCTTGCACTCCAGGATTATGTAGGCGGCCATATTCTTTAGCTTTGAGACAACCCTGGCATATGGGGCTGTCTGTCATGTGGATGGTGAGTAGATATAAAATCAGAGCCATATGTCCCATAATAATTTCTACAACTATTCATATGTCTTGTCGGACCTGTAGACCTGTCTACAGGTCAGCTTAAGGCTGAACTGTCTACAGGTTAACCGTGGTGAGGGTGTCTCAGTGCCAGTGCCATTTTTGACTGCCTGCAGCCGCAGTGATGGTCCATCGACCATTGTATGCTTCTCTTGTCCATTGCCTAACCCAGTAGCGAAATTAGTTGACCGGTAGTGGTAGCAGTGTAGTTGGACCTGCCATTAGAGACTTAGATCCCTTCCTCGCTAGCTCTTCCCCAGCATCGTTCCCGAGTAATTCGATATGCCCTTTGATCTACTGGAAGATAACCCCATTAGATTATGGAACTGTGTTGTGTTGTCAGTAAAATTCTTATGTCGAGTACTTGTGAGAAGATTCCGGTTCCAGTTTCCAACCCCATCTTGGAACCGTCCGTGAAGATCCGTCTTTGGTCTTTGAAATCTTTACCCACTTTGAAATAGTTGGTTGGTCTTATGACCGTTTTGTACAGCAACAGGGTGATTTTTGGTGATAACCCCCCAGCTTTTGCCAAGGACTCTTTTACATTGGCAAAAGGTAATGCAGGCTTTGTTCAGTTTTGCGTCCAGGTGCCTATTCCATAGAAGTTTGCTATGTGCAATCACACCTAGATATTTAACCTTATTGAGTCTGTTTTATACTAGACATATAGTAGGTAACTTTTTTGGTTTTAGCATTATTGTTTTGCATTGCCTTAAGTTTTAAACAGCTTACAGTGGTTAACTACCTCAAGAATATCTGCTGTATATCATCAAGTCCATGATATAAAAATTACTTTATACACTTGCACATTCTCGTAACCTTCAAAATATCAAAAACATATATTAAATCCACCTCCCTTTCCCTGCAGTGCCCGGTTGAACGCTATTGGCTTACCTCTTACGAGGGACCAAAGTCTAATTGGCAAAATAGGGTTATTTAGGGAATATAGCCCGCTCGTATGCCCAGCTCGTAAGCGTTTTTATGTATGTACACTACCGTCCAAAAGTTTGGAAGCACACCTGATTTCAAACAAAACAAAAGATTGCCGACTCCCTGCGGTAAATAATAGCAATAAAATAAAGTTTTATGACCTTTTGTGATTTTTTAACACAAAACAAAAGGATTACTAGTGCATATTCCTTGAGTTTTAACAAATTCCTGGATTTTGACGAAACACGTGTTTTATTACTTCATCCGCCGGGGACTTTCTTTCATGCATTGATGCGGTTTTATTGAAAATATTTTGTAGTTTTATCTTTTTTGGACCTTATTTAGTCACACTTGAGCATTAGAACGCGAAGGTTGTGATATTAACATCGTCTGTATTCAAAAGATTTCGACTACTTCCTTGACCGTCTTTTTTTATTGAAAATGGCAAAACGCAAGCAAATCACACTTGAACAGCGAAGCGCTATTTGTACTCTGCGTGAGGAAGGCTACAGTGAACGCCAAATCGCAAAAAAACTCGGAATTTCTTGTAAAGGTGTCCACTACACCCTCGCTAGAAAAAAAGAAACTGGCAAAAATGAAGATAGAAAAAGGTCTGGTAGGCCCAAATCCACTACAAGTCAAGAGGATAACTTCATCAGAGTTCTTTCTAAACGGAATCGTCGCTTAACTGCACCACAAATTACCGCATCTCTGAATGAAACGCGAGGAACACCCGTGTCAATAACAACAGTTAAAAGACGACTACTGTCTGCGGGGCTAAGAGGTTGTGTTGCAGTTAAAAAACCAAAACTAACAATTCGGCATAAGAAAAACAGACTAGAATGGGCAAAGGAACATAAAAACTGGACAATAAACCAATGGAAAAAAGTTCTTTGGAGTGACGAATCGAAGTTTCAGATTTTCGGGTCCAATAGACGTGTTTTTGTGCGCCGATCTAAAGGAGAGAGAGCTTCAGAAGCTTGTACAGTGCCTACTATCAAACATGGTGGTGGTAATGTCATGGTTTGGGGGTGTTTCGGCAACAATAAACTCGGAAGTCTTGTGAGGATAACCGAAAAACTAAACAAGGAACGCTATTTGAAAATTCTTAAGGATTTCGCCATACCCAGTGGACTGAATCTTATTGGTCCTGGGTTCGTTTTTCAGCAAGATAACGACCCGAAACATTCGTCCAAACTGTGCCAGAACTTTTTAAGGAAGAAAAAAGATGTGAAAATCATGCAGTGGCCGTCTCAATCACCTGACCTTTCTCCCATTGAACTTGTTTGGGATGAACTAGATAGAAGGGTGAAAAATCAATCTCCTACGAGCTCAAAACATTTGTGGCAACTATTACAGAGCGAATGGAAGAAGTTAGATGAACAGTATTTTATGAAATTAATTAGTAGGATGCCTAGAATATGCGAGAAGGTAATTAAAGAGAGGGGTGGACACTTCGATGAAGCTAAAATTTAATTTAATTTTTATATTACTTATTTAATTTCATTGTTGTAGAAGTGTGTTTTGTCTATTTTTTTAATTCTGTATCAATAAAAAAAATTTAAGATGGCTTACTTTTATTTTATTTGATTTTATCTTGTTGCTTCCAAACTTTTGGACGGTAGTGTATGTATGTATATATATAAACTCAACATACCAACATATGTTGTAGTCCAATAATAGATACTAGGTATGTTTTAGAAGTATTCTTATCTAATGGTCGATCCCAAAGAAATTCCTCAATTTGGTTCTCAGGTATCATCCAACTGAGGCCATCATATTCATATTATGACAAGCAAGATAAACGTCTACAGGATAAAAGCAAAACTGACAATTCTGATGATGAAGATAATGAGCCTGCAGCAAAACAGGTAAGTTTTCAACAACTAAAAAAATCATAAAACAATTATAATTTAGTTTTTCATATATGTATAGTAGTAGTAGAGTTAAGATATTGCATAAGAAAGTTTACCCTTACATTCGATTTAATGATGCAATCATATGTAATAATAACAATGTGTAATTAAAAAAAATAATGACACTTACCTACATTAACACAGAAGCATAGGTCTTACAGAATAATTATCCTATATAAGGTGCAGTGTTGCATTGATCTTCGTACCCACAGGAACATTTAACTTGTGTTATGGTACATGGTTAAATGGTTTCATTAATTAGGTACTTCTCATATTTACACATTTGCATTGTCCTTGTACGACGAAGAATTTCCGTCATATTTCCCTTTGCAAATACCTAGACTTCATTAGAATATAGTGAAATTAGGCCAAACATTAATAATGTGTGGTTCACGGTAGAGTATGTTAGAATAGGGCCACCCTATCTCTTACAGACAGTATGCATACAGTCAGTGCCCAGTTGAAGGCAATAGGTTAGCCCCCCCTTTTACGTTAGTGGGATCAAATTCTAATTGATAAACCGTGGGTGTTTAATACATCTCCGACTATCCCTATAAGGGATATAAATGTATTAATGTATTAATAACATTTTGAACTTCAGCAATTTTAAACTATTTTAGAACCTACTCTGAAAATATTTCTATGTAAAATGATTTAAGAATATAATTAAAATATTATGTTTAAATAAATGTCTTTACTGTAATAAAAAATATATACATATATCAAGTGTTATAGATACACAACTATGATTAGTCATAGACAAGTATCTTTCTCACCCTCCTAAATAAAGATATCCTCTCTTCCTCTTTAGGTAACTGTAAAATTCGCTCGGCAAGAGACTGAGGTGTCAAAGAAGGCCAAAGAGAAATCGTTTGAGACAATGTCACAACGCATCGCCGACGAGTACTGGTATGATGCTCTGTGGAAACCTACTGATACTGATCATGCTGAGGTAAGAGTGGTTCTATCTTATAAAGTTAAGAATTAAAATTGTTAGTCTTACATTCAATTATTTTTTCTCACTAAAGTATGTTAGTTATAGTCAACAATATTGGGATTAATACTAACAAAAATAAATAATATTTTTCATTAATATTTCTTAACATTTTTTGCTTATGAAAATCCTTTTTGTTCACATATTTCGTGTAACTATGTAATAGGGTCTAGTTTTTAGACTTTGTAACTGCTCTCTGCTTTCAGAAAAAAAGTAAGATTAAACAATAATTTTTATTTGTTGATGTATTTTAATGCTTGGTATTATATTTTTTTGTTCTTAGCTGGAGCGCCTAAAGTTATTCAGCGCGACAACGTCAGATGGCTCTGCACTGACGGTGCGCGCTCGCGAGTACGTACGTGACCTCGTGCCTCCCCCACCAGCTGATGAAGCTGATACCGCACCCACCAAGCTACCCTCGCCCAATGAGCAGATCAAAGATATACTCATTAGAGGTATACTATTTACATATTAATTGTTTACCTTGTTTAAAATTGCTGTTTACGTATTATCCAGTATGATATGCTTCAAGTAGTATATTCATATTTTCTTCTTTACAGCTAATGTCGACTAGGCTTTCAGTGTATGTACATTAAGCTGTATTATTTTTCATTTAATCTCATCATTACCACGTAATAGCTTTTTTGTCCGTGGACGGTGACAGCAAGTGAATAACTGCAACGACTTCTTAACCTCCTTAACCTCACTTCAGACTGGCATCAAAAATGGCTCATTGCAATGGCTCTATCGTCAGCACATACCAAACCACATAACTTAAATGCTGAGTAAAGAAAACTGTCCTCCAATTATTGTGAACTCCGTGGTTTGTGAGGAATCATGAAATACTCATACGCACATACGAGATTCAGCGCTATAAAATAAATACGCGCTTGTGACTCTTGAGTTGCGGGTGTCCATGGGCGGCGGTAGTCATTTACCATCAGGTGACCCGTCTGCTCGTTTGCTCCCTATCGCATAAAAGAAAAAAATACACAACGCCGTCGTCCATCTAATCCAATCGCCTCAGGTTTACTTGATGCTATCAATGTTGTTTTGATAACCTTTATATTACAATGCTTTTTATTTATTTCCAGCAAAACTCATGACATTCAACGATCTTCGCGCGCTCGTCCGCACGGATGAGGGTCCTCTGTCTGAGAGTGCGCTTCTGTCGGCCTTGAGCGGCGCAGCGTGCTGCGTGCGCGGGCTGTGGGCCGCTCGCTCCGCCGACCTGTACACACGTGCTGCGCCCGTGCCGCCCCGCCTCATGTGTGCCGCTAGGGACCACGTGGTGAGTAGTAGTAGTCCTGTAGCGCTCCGCCGACCTGTACCCACGCCCCGCTTCATGTGTGCCGCTAGGGGCCACGTGGTGAATAGAAGCCATCCCCCTTCATATAACAAGCTCTTATGAAAGGATAAGCAAAATAATGGAAATTGTTAAAATCGACGAGTCTGAAATCTAATAACTTATTTCGTAAGTATTATAATTTTCTGATATGGCTTACCTTTTTTTCAGCTTTATCTCTTCACACAACATCCTTATGTTGATAGACGAAAGATAGCCGCAGCAGTGCGTCTGCCACCGTTAGAAGTACTAGACATTATTCGCTCTGTCGCCAAATTCAACCAACGTGTTGGCTGGGAGCTCCTCATACCGCCGGACACTGCTTTCGAAGCTAAGTACCCTGAAGTGGTTCAACGCCAAAATTTGTACTGGGAGGCAAGGCAGAGACTGTTCAATGAAATGTTGATAGGAGAAAATGTTCCTAAGAGGCAACGGAAAAAATCTCAACGAGACTCAGTCAGCTCCGATTCTCTAATGAGCCCAAAACCAAGGAATAACAGTGTAAGTGAAGAAGATGGAGATAGAAAGAGACATAAAAATAAGTCTGCAACAGGCAGTGGGAAAAGGACTAGAAATATTAGTTCAAGCAGTGCTCATGATGCAACGTGATTTATAATACAATTAGGTTATCAAATTTAAGTGTAGTATTCCCAGCATTGCTTGGTAAAGTGAATTGTGAACTGAGTTTGGACTACTTTGGTGCTGTCAATGTTATGATGAAATCTGATTGAAAAATAATATTGTAAGCTTGACGTGTAGTGAAATATTTTGAACTGATCACCTTGTTGTCCATACTGCCAGTGATTATGTAATGTGTTGTGTTATTACCTGAAGATCGTAAATCAACTATTCGTCTTATAAAAGTTGCCCAATCTACTTGCTTCAGAGATTTGAAAACTAATATGTTGAGTAAAATTTAAAAATAAATATGGTATTTATAACATACTAGTTGACCCGGCAAACGTTGTTCTGCCATATAAAATCTGTATAGGGTCACCCAGGGTTATCATTTAGGGGTATGCAAAATAGATGTTGGCCGATTCTCAGACCTAATTCTCATAAAAATCGGTCAAGCCATTTCAAAGGAGTATGGTAACTAACATTGTGACACGAGAATTTTATATATAAGAAGATTATTAGCAAACAAGCATTATGGTCTGATGATAATCAGAAAGCATCTGTGCGTTATCAACTGGCCGCCACCTCTCGTCTAGTGACTAACAGTTAGTTTGACTTGGATTTTTATATTGTTGTTAAAACAAAAATGATTACAACATACATACCTTCCAAAGTCAGACATCCATAAGTCTATGGTCAGTTCTATATTCTTTATACATTGGAAAATGGCCACATGAGGTGACATATAAACATTTTTTTAAATTAAATATAAATGACTTTATAAACATTCTATATTCAATTGCCTGTATGTACTTGCATATTTCAATGATTGAGAGTGGATCACATATAGATATTATAGTCAAGAACTTGGAAATTGGTATGTGTTCTACATACAAATTTATTTAAACTGAATTTCTAAACTGGTAATATTTTTTATGATATCCAGAAATTATGATGATATAATACTACAAAAAGACAGCACTACCGGCGTAGAAATATTTTTACTATTTAATTAGTATGATCACCAAATTCAATAGATAATGGTAGGCAAGACTTAAGTGACTTTATTGTTATTTTAAGGTTTTGTGAGGTTCTAGGAACTGCTTATTGTTAAGTGGGTCAAATCACCATCATTTTGAATTGACTAATAACAATCATATTTCAATCTTAATTATGAAATCGTGTACATATACATATTTTGAGACGAGAGTTGATGAGTCTATAATCACAGTGTATTTATTAGCATCAAGATTTCCACCAATTTAGATTTAGACCAAAGCTATTATGAGCGTTTTTTTAACAATGTCATCAAATATTTAAAAGATACAGTACCTGGAGTTTGTTCACTAGACAAATGATAAAATTATTGTTATTTATTTGAAACTCTGTAACTGCCACTACTAGATGTGATTAGACAAATGTATGTATGTGATATCTGATACAGTTGATCCAATGAAACATTCTGTACTCTAAATATTTTGTTTTACAAAAATTTTGTAAACCATTTACCCATTTTTTAATGATTGCATGCTATCCATGTGAAATATATAATAAAGTGTTATATGTTACGAATAGTTTAAAGCAAAGAAGGCAAATTAATGTAATATAACGAAAATAAATTTGTAAGATGGAAGTACAGTTATATTATAAATATATTTGATTAAGACCCTATTTAAATTAACCATCTCGAAAACAGAATAAAATGATTTATCACTTTTTTATTTTGATTAACTTTTTCGAATTGTATGAGGTATCATGGGTTTGTTTGATAAATCGTACTGGTCAAGTTCTAGACTCCTCACAGAAAACAAAGATGTAAAAAAAATTGACTGTAACCTATTTCATATACATTGATTAGTGCAAGTGGTTAGTGGAACATACATCTTTGTTTTCTACCGCTTTAAAATGTTTATTTTGCGAATAGTTAGTACAGAAAGAATAGTACTTATCCATATGTAATTCTGGCATAAGTAAGTCCTAGCAGTGTTCTGTATATAAATAATGTCCTAACTTACACATTGTCACGGAGATGCAAACAGTCCGAATAGCAGATCGATCCATTCGCGTACTAATCGCGGTTCGTCGATTCTATTATGAAAATCTTTTTTTACACTAACCTAGAACAGTGATCTCTATGAAATACGATCCGATGGTTCTGACAAACTCTTATATTTGTACTCTGTATGCATGTATGACTAGTGGTTCCCCTGCATTTTAATCTGCCTTTATGCTCTCTGCACCGCTTAGAAGGGTCATAGCATGTTGTTTTATAGCCCATATTATTTCCCAATATATGTATACTCTATCCAATACAAAGCTAATCGTACAAATCAGTCTAGATAAAATTCTTCTTTTTGTGTTTTTCTTAAATACACAATAAAATTACTCTTCCTTCTTAATGTTATAGATATTGGATGTCTTTTTAAAATTAATTTAATATGTTTGATTCCTAAAAAAGCGATTATTTATGTTGGCAAGAGACTGTTTCTGTCTGAATGATATGTATTATGACGAGGTATGTTTAGATAGTAGCGCTTATATGGTCTTCTCAATTCTTCTCCAGCCTCCACGGTATATCTAAGCAGCTAGTTCTGTTTGCTAAGTGAAAAATGATAATGTATTACATCTGTATATAAGTTTGTATATAAAACTATTTTATGGTATCATATGTAAATTGTGTATGAGCAGTTGGTATGTGATTTTACCGATAAGTTGTTAATTTTTTGTAAACGAAATAAAACATTTTATTATTTTAGTGTATAGTTTTATTGACATTTCTTTTGGATTATTATTATTCCCGCCACATGTAACATTAGTAGACAATAGTAAATCAACAAGGATGGCATTGGTTCATTGAACATAAAAAATACCCTATCTGTTTTATTAATGTGTGGTGAATCTTTTGTATTTTGGAGCTATCTATATTATTTGAATCGTTCGGTATTCGCTGGAATTAAGTCAGAGTCACCCCAACAGTAATTCAATAAAGACAACGGTTATACACAATAAAACATTTTATTTAAACTATATGACATATAATATATGACAATTCTATTTGGTGCAAGTTACAACAACAATATATTTTTAAAATCAACAGTAACTGTGTTTATCTATATTATTTAAGTTTACTAACAACTTTTGGAAACATTGTGCTCATTAATTATTCACAATATTAAGTACTCAACTAATAGAAATATATTAATAACATTAAATTATATATATATATGAGGACAAAGAGCTTTATTACGCATTTTAACAATCCTACAACTAAAACTTTGTTTTTAAATAAATATGTTTTCCTAAGAATCAATTGTCAATATAGAACGTCACTAACTGGCTTGTTTGTACGTATATATTAGTCAAGTCAACGGTTTATAAGTTTTAAGTAAATAGCTAAAAATATAGCATAATTCACAATTATACAGAAAAAAACATCGATAAGGTTTACAAGCACAGTTATAAGAATATTTGATAAAGTTTCTCAATATTTATTTTTTATTTAATAAAAAGTTAATAAATTGATTAAGTTGCACATTATTGCTTTCAGTTTCTTTATTAGAACAGGTTTACGTTTGTGGCTACCTAATTATGTTAAATTATTTATTAAGACTTACACATTAGGTAGCGAACCTAGTTTTAGTAGAACAACTCTTAAACGTAGCTGTTGTTAAATTATTTGGTTTCATTCTAGTATTAAAACAAATGGATTAAACAGTTTTTTTTTCTGTAAATGCCACATTAAGCGATCATAATAAGTGACCGAAAAACATGTAGGCATGTGAAAATCCGATTTGTTCCGAAACTGTTAAGAATCAAGTTAATATTTCACTGAACTAACAAACGATTTTTTTTTATGATTTTACATAGCAGACGTTACCGATGACCTGAGCCAATGGAAAGTATCGCGCTTGCTAACGATAAGTAAATATCTTTTTAAAAATGGAATGTTGTTTTTTTTAACATTTTTACATATAATTACAAAGTTCCGAGAGCTATTGTTTATTTATCTTCTAGAATTAATCTGTGAACTATATAATAGATAGCAGCACTATCGGTTGACTATTATTTTTATATGTTTCCCGCGCTTTTGTTAAGTATACATCTATCACTATGTTATTACAAAGTATTTTTTGTTAATAAATAAAAATATGTGATATTTACAAATAATATTAGACACATATAAATGCTACTTTACAATACAATACAATATTCTTTAGTGTAAACCACTTAAAAGAATCCATTATAAAACAAATAATATACGGGGAACTGGTACAATCGGCGGTCTTATCGCTAGCTGCGATTTCTTCCAGACATCCTTTAGTTTTAATGGACAAGTGTAATGTTTAGTTTGTTTTCAAATTCCATAAATTATTTGAAATAGGTATAGCTCATAAGTAATGTATAACAAGTATTCTAGCATCATCGTATCAAAAACTTAATAATTATCAACTTTCAATAAACTGTAAGTTACCTATACGTTATGTATGTACTCAGATTATTCAAACTATTTAGACATTTATGGCAAAACACACTTTATACTTTAATAGGTATAAGTTAATTTAAAAACATTTAATGGATGGTAGAACTTATTCAATTATTATTTCATCAGGCCTGAAAACTGCTCTCCATGATTTCTGTACATAAATATGATATTTTTGCAGCCAGGACAAAAAACAATTTTAATGTCTTCACAGAAAAATAAAAACAAGGGAAAAGACCTGTATAGTTGGTGCGGGTTCTTGTGGCTCCAAACTCACAGTAAATCGCTTTACATCTTAATGTGTGCCAAATGTCACGATTGTGTAGATCTACGCATAATCGTGACAAACATGTAATCCTTACGTTGCACTTCCTCTTATTTTAATTCTTCTTGGCCTCATGGGAGTTAAGACTAGTCTTTTTTTAAATATTTTTTGTTATTAGAATGTATGTAATATAGAAACCAGTATATATTATGGGTTATACAAAGATACGTTTACATTATCACTCTAAACAGATAAGATGGTCTTCCAACAACAGAGGAGGTTCACAACGCCAAGGAATCAAACCCGATGTTTATGTTAAGATATTTTTATCGAACAAGCTCACAGCTGGTCTAACAAAATGTTATAACAATTTAAAACAATATTTTATAACATGATCAAACATATCGTAAAACAAACACAACAGTTGCAAGTCCAAGTGCCGATAAACTGCTGAAACTGGCTGCTCCATTACAGAATTTAAGATCACAATTGTTGGCAAGTTCTTCATAACGGTGTTTGACAAGCGACCAGTCACAGAGTCCCACTCTGCATCCTTCCAGGTGCATGGGCAGTTCGTTCTGGAGGAATAGGACTTGGTATGGCTCCCTCACTTGGAAATTCCCATTTTGGGTGCATCTGTAGAAATAAAATGATGATAAAATGATTTGACTGGAGACCTGAGGAAGATAGCTGGGATAGCCTGGATTCTACAGGCGGTGGACCGGATTGGGAGCGGCCTATGTCCAGCAGTGGACTGCGATAGGCTGACTGAATGAAAGAATTTAGGGCAAGATAGTATTCGAGCCGCTAATAAATGAATAATAAAAAGAGGTGAACTTAAATTCGTGAAATTCTTTACAGCTACGTATCTACCTCTGAAATAGAATAACCCATCAAGACGGATAACATTTCTCATATTATTTTGCAAATTTTAACTGATCAAATTATTTTATTATGTTGTTTGATATAAATTAGTGCTTACTTGTACAAAACTGCAGCTATGTTCGCATTAAATGGCATCATGGTGGAAGTAGTCCACTGCCTGACTTGAATATTTGCCGAGTGGTAGTTATCACCGGTGAGCGGCACTATGTCCTTATGGGCACCCATCGCGGTCAGCGTCAGGAGTAGCATCGCCACTGAGCTAAAGCTGATGACAACTTGAGGCTGTTGAGGTTTCTCCGCTGAAAAGAACAAAAAAAAAAAGTTTTTAAAGAAAATTAGTAACAAGCCCCCCCTAATCTAAGATTATGAAAAAGTTTCTGCAACAGGTTTTACTGAAACTTGAGCATTAGCGTACCTACTATTAATTTTTTGAAGTTAGCTATTCACAAAGTTAGGCTCGCCCCTTAAAATAGGAGGACTGGTCTGCCACTACAGTCAGTCAATAATACTTTCCATTTCAATAAAATCCAGCATTGTCACCAGTATTACAACATCCAGCGAAGTTTTCTCAATACACACAGTAGCAGTACCTATTTTCATTAATGAGTGTCTTATCCTTTAGTTCGCGATATGCATTCTTGGCCGTATCAAACAAAAATTGCACTATAAGTGTTTACGATTTCTTGAAATGGATGTAAAGTACATATCCATTCATTATTTACATATACTATATAAGTACATGAAATTAACAAAGGTGGCACATGCTAGATATAAGTAAATTAAAGTGTTTGTAGAAATAAAATGAAGCGGATAGGCTCTAAATGAACGCATCCCACTCTTTTGCATCAATAATAAAAATAGCCTCGTGTTGATGGTCGGTGATGAAAATTATACAATTAAGTCATGTCATGTAGCGTGTCTATGGAAAATATTATTACGAATATAGCCTTCACTCATTATTATGATACAAATTAACGTTATTCAGAGAGGATATAGGATGTACAAAATTAACGGTTGAATGAGGGTAATAATTAGAACTAAGTACCTAGCAAACAAACAGTATTATTAGTAGATGCCGGACACATGCCAAATTTACATTGATATTTCCTTCTATCTCATTTGTAATGTATGTATATTGCGTATCCTAGTATGTGAATGAATTCTGTTAGACTTTGGCTTTGATGTAGTTCAGGGGCCTATTTTGGACTGTTTTGCCTATTATCTCATTGGGATTGTTCAATTGACAAGTAGTAATCAAACAAAAATACACCCGTTCGCCATGTCGGTGGAGTAGAATATACAGAAGAGAGAGTTATGTATCAGACAATATATAGAGTCATACAGTAAGTAGGTGGGACTAAACTGTTTTTGGCTTTGTTGGTTGTTTAAACCGTTGAATCGTCGATGTATTCTAGATTAAATTCTGATGCTGAGTCACAACTATTAGACTTTAGAGGATTGCACAATTTTGGTATATTGCATTCCTGAATAGCAACTCTACCTGTGCTCCAACTACATGCCTAATATGTCGTATTTCCGTTTATGTTGAAGTATTAAAGCAAGTTACAAGCCACATTTTCTGTTTTGGTCTAGTGATCAAGGAAAAAAAAAGTATTCATTACAGCCTTTTATGCTTCACATCCTTATCTATTCCACCAGGTACTTCTATAGGACGACTGTCTAGTATTGCAGTATAATGCGGGCCTAACACTAATCCTTGTGGTACCCCTGCTGTCTTCAGACCCTTCAATCATTTAACAGTGAATTAACACTTAATATAATCATCGATTTTGGCAGAGCAGCTTAGGTATACGGCTGTTGGACATCGACGATTCTATTTAAAGGTAGGTAACGATTAACTTGCTGTTAGGTAAATTGATATTGTTTATCAGTAACGAGTTTTTTTCTGTTATATAGTCCTAAACAAAAACAGTTTTCATAAGCTTTAGGTCTCCCAAGGTTCTTAGTGACTGGCTCCTTATTGTCTATCGAGTACTAGAAATAGAGTCACTTGTGATGAAATATCTGGTTTTATTCTCTTTAATTCCGATATTCCGTTTGACCTGTTTATTTTAAGAGTTATTCTTGAAATAAACAGGTCAAACGGCTTTAATACTGTGTAATATTTATGGAAAATCGTCATATTACACAAATACATGTAAATTTTGGGTTGCATTGTCAATTATCACGCAAGTTTTACTAGGAATGGACACACGTTATGTACAGTTAGTTGTGGGTTGTCACGGGTTTTATTACTTTTGTCAATTTATTAATTGTGCTTTCGTTGTAAATAAACGGATCCCCGCGATGTAATAATTAAGTGGTTTAACTGTCGGGAGCTTTGAATTAAACAGTCATAAAAATGTTTTCTATATTGTAAGTAGTTACTTTTGAAAGACTGACTGTCATGGGTTTATTTTATACATCGTCCTCCGCACTTCACCTGCGTTCATGGTCACTGTTACGCTTCTAAAAATAAGAGGGGAGTTGGGCCTCCGGAATCCTTACAAATTTCGGGGAAATGCAACGCAAGCGTTGTTTCACAACCGGTTTCTGTGAGGCTGTTTAATTTAGGTTTTAAAGGGATTCTACATTGTGCAGTGCGCAGCAGGGTTGATGATCTGCTCGAATATGACTTGCCCGACTGATCCAATAAAGTCACTCCGACGTTCTTCTTTTGTGATAGCTTTAGTGTAGTGTTAGCAACAGAAAAGTGATACCATTGGTTTTGTTTTTTTTTATAAGCACCAGTATTCACGTACATAGAGAGAGAGAAAAAATAATAGTTATTTGCTGTAGAATTCTTTGTAATTATTTTTAATTACGAATATACCTGTCTACTTTTGTTAATGAGTGATAGACAATTAAATTTTCTTGTTTTTCTTCTTATAGTGCCTCATCAATCGGCCATCAGCTTCTTGCATTCTTTCGTGTTCATGGCCATATAGTTATTCGACGAAGGTAATACCATAATTATTCGCCAAACGCGTCTCTTTCCCTCTACTGATCTCATTTAAATTAGCAGTAGCAGACGATATCTATCGTGCCTAAGTACGTGGCCGAGATGATTTTATATTATACAAATAAAATTGTTTTAAACTAGTGAAATCGTTCACAGAAGCGGTCAATAATGAATCAGTATCCAGCTTAGATATGAAAGTTTATCTTACCATCTGTAACATGTTTATTGAGGAAGGTCATCATATCCCTGACAGTGGCGCAGCCGATGTCCTTGTTGAGAGCTGAGCCGTAGCCGTACTTGTAGTAGGTTTCTAGGTCCTCAGCGTACTCTAACCGCTTCAGGTCTTCGCGAGTAAACGCCTGGAAATTATTCAAATATATAGACTTTGCAATACTTTGTTTATTTTGATGTTTTCTTTGTCACGTTCTAGAACCTAGCTTGATGGATTTCGTGAAGTGATATAGGGATTTCGAGATAAAATCAGCGAAAATATAGAGGAATTTGATATTCAATGCATACTATTTATTATGGATCGACATCTAGGATCGATCGACAACACTCGGTGCGTAGTGGCGAGGTGACCACTTAAACCACTACGCCATACGTGCAGCCGTCTGGTTAAATTTTTATTTATGTGGTTTTGTAAGGTTTGAATAAGGAAACAGGACTGAGACTGCAGTAGATCGCAGAAGCCAGCGTACATGTATGTCTTGTACTTCCTGTGCCTCGAGAAGCCGTGAACATGAACACATTCTGGTTAAATGTAAATAGTTTAATCATAGACATATATACATACCAGTATCCCCGATGAGGTTGGCAGAGGCGTCACAAACGAAAACTTTTTGTCAACCATAATTAAGTCCCACTAACGTAATAAATAGTTTAATAATAATAATGTGCGTGTGGTTTACGGTGGACTAGACTAGGGCCACCCCATCTCTTCCCGGTGGTGTCGTAAAAGGCGACTAAAGGATCGGCCTTTTATATATCCGACAGTTATCGGGATCAACTGTTGGGGTAGCTGACCCGATAAGTTGTTAAGAGTACTTTCCCTACGTCTGTGCCAACTGGCTGATCGAGGTGAGCATAACTACTTACCCGGCCAGGCTGTAGTAGCTAAGCAGATAATACTAGGAGCAGGGAAAGGTCCCTATGTTAGCCGGCCAGACTGGTAAGCACTTGAACCATAGCTATTAAAGTGAAACACCAGGGAATGGTTGGAATCGATTTGTATTGCATTTAAAGTATGCCAGTTATATGTACACTTTTGACCATTAAGTAGTGAAGTTAGTTCACCGCACAATACATGGATTAAGCAATAAGATTTCTAATGTTATATTTACTATATTCGATATATAGGCAACCAATCAGATTATGTTGCTGTTTCCGTTGTCTGTGTGCGTGAGTATAAATTATGCCGTATAAAAACGCGGTGTCGCGCTGCGGGGGGATCACCCCGCAAATAACACCCACTGCCCCGTCTTCCAAAAGGAAGCCAGAAATAGGAAGGCGGGAACGGTCGCCATCACCGGCGAGCCGCGCCAAGGGCCGGCACCGGTGAATCCACCACAGCCCACAAGCGAGAAGTCGCGGGGGGCATCGCTAATGGCGGAAGCGAATGCCCCCAAACAACATGGAGAAACCACCTCCTCCAAAAGAGGGCGGAGGAAGAGGGGCAAGCGGGGAAGAAAACCCGCTGCCCCTAAACAAGATCAAAAGGACCTTGCTGCGAAGGAACCGACTGAGCATCAGCCGGCTACCACCGCCACCCCCATTGAAACCATCGCAAAAGCGAAAACAACGACGCCTGCCACCCAAGAAAAGCCGGCTGAAGATGGCAACAGCTCAGTCGACATCCGGGCAGCCATCGTCGAAGTCTTCAAAAATATCCTTATGGCCATCCGTGGAAAACAAAGCACGGAGGCCATAACAATAATCGTCTTCAAGGGCATGAAAACCCTCTTGTCACTCACACAGGAGGAGGCCCTTGAAGATGATGACGAAGAATGAAGACCTGCGGCCTGGACAGCAAGGTCGCACCCCTCCGCCCACCACAACAACAGCTTCTACAGGCTCCGCTTCGACGCAAAAGGCAACCTCCGGGCAGCCTAAGCGCCGTCGCGGAGCGCTCGTTACAATACCCGCAACTTGTCTCAGTTCCTGCGACCACCCTCTTACCCGCGGACACCTATGCCTACACGTTAGTAGGCGTATCGTGTGCGGACGCGGGTGGCCGCCGAAACTGAGACAACAGAAGAAGACGTCCCACAGACCGCACAGCGGTGTGGGCAAATACCCGAACAAGACGCCGAGGGGTCGCACGTAAGTCGCCGCCTGTGTCGCTGGTCGCCCGGAGCTGGACCTCCCCAGGTGTCGCCTGGGGTCTCATCTGGCTCGGGCAGACCGCCTAGGCGGCGTGAAGACTGAAGCGGCCCCTCATACAAATTCGAAAACACAGACAAAGAATCACCCCCATGACCCGCCCCTATCTAGGGGCGGCGGTAGACACCGCTGGCAGGGGGCCAACGCCCCGATCCAGCCTCCACACGTCCTCTGCAGGGCGTTGTGATGACTTCAGTGGCGGTGTCGCGCGAATCGCGTTCATTCTAGAGGTGAGTCGTACTTGCTAAAACACGTACTGAGTTTTACGAGTACGAGTACGCTAAGATACGCGTTCCAAAGACTAGTTCCACGAGTATGTAGAAGTACGCGTCAGAGTATGCCTAAGAACGGAATATTCCAAACAGCATATGTATGTATATTAAAACTAGTATTGATAGCGACTGATTCCGTTTTCACACGTTTACGTTTTTCTATCTCCTGAATCTTCCCGATGTATTCTCCAAAAATGTGTATATAAACAAACTTTGTTCTGAGAAACAAGTGCTCATCTTAGGAGCCATGATGAAACTAATAAAAAGAAAAGTTTTTATACCTAATTCACTAATATATACACGATCTATTAAAACTATAAGCTCACACCCTCAGTTATCACTTTTACCAATAAATAACTATTATTAGGTTTAACTATGTACCAAGATATACGTAGGTCAAAAATATTTATAATATCTCAAAAAATATATACCTATTTATTTATATTAACACCAATGATGCAGTTTTATTTTCACGACAATTATCAATAAAGAAAAGTTATTAATATTATAAGGTATCTCTAGGTATTCATGAAGATATAGGATAATCAAAAATATTTATGGGTACAAGTTTAGTTTATTTACACCACCATCACTCATGCAGTTTTTTTATATATATTAGCCTACCATAGTGACTCCACTTTGCATGATGGAAACCGTAAAAACACTGACTGACAAAAATAACAATCACCGCAGTCAAACGATTCGCGGAACTGTCAATAAATTGACGAGACACTGAGGTTAAATTTGAACATTTTGGCAAATTAATTTAAATACAAGAAAATTTGGCTACTGTGAAGAAGCTTATTGAAGACGCAACACCTATGAAACGATTCTTGAACATTTAGGGATAAGTCAAATTCAAAATTTCCACATGAAATATTAAAAGTTAGAAAAATTTGTTGTTGTTGGATTTCCCATGAACTGACTTCAGAATAAAAATAGTCTCGTGTGGAATGGTGCAAAAAGATGTTACATAGGTACCACCATGGACATTCTAATACTGTTAACGACATCATCACAGGAGACGAAACTTGGATTTATTGTTTTGAAGAACCATAAAAAAACAACAATTTTGTGAATGGGAGAATAGATGTTGTTTGCAATGTTGTTTGAAAGCGAGAATAGACCGACAAAATTGAAGCAGGCGAGGAACGTGGGAAAAAAAATTATTGCATTTTTTTTCTCGCACACGGGTTCCGGTGACACAGTCCCACTTGAAGATCAAAGAAGTGTTAATGCTGAGTAGTAAACCACCATTTGTTTAATCACTGTTCTAGAAAAAGTAAAGAAGACCGAGAAGCCGCATCTTCTTGCACCACAACAATGCTCCTTTGCACACTGCCAATAAAACAAATACATTTTTGGCCTCTGAAAAAGTAGAGCTGAGTCACGCCCATCCAGCACAAAGTTCGGACCTCGCACCCTGTTATTTCTTTGGTTTTCCTAAAACTAAAGATTTGATGAGACTCCACTCCTACAAGCTCCGAAGAGGCAGTGACGGCGTTCAATCAGTACGTTGAAAACATGCCACCATACCAATGGTAATATTGTTTTGAAAAATGATTCGAACGTATGTAAAAAAAATTAAAATGTGAAGGAGAATACTTTGAAAAGCAATGAACATATTTATATACTTATAACTTGTTTAATTAATAAGTAACGTAAAACTTTCAGTGCAGTCTACGTATAAGAAAAAAGTACTTACAGCGCACCAGGGTGATATGGCGCTCACGTCCCAAGCCTTGTTGTAGCGACACATTTGGTAAAGTCGCAGGATCACCTCCTTCTGCATGTCATAGTTGAACCCGAGCCGTAACGAGATGTTACTGATCATCTGTTAGAAGATAACTGACATAGGTAAATAACACTCATATACTAAATTCATTTTGAGGTAGTTTTAACTTGGCTGTATAAGTTGAATATGAAAAACATATTATTATAAAAATGGAAAGTGATGTAGGGAGAATATTTGTTCCAAGATAAAATACCTTCCTGTCGGAAAAGTAAGATCAAAAATTTGAATCCACGACTAAAGTCGTAGTAACGGTTTATTTTACATAACAAAACAATAACACCTATTATAACATTACGTAACTCCCACAGAACAGATTAGTAAATGAAATTATAAATAATATAATTAATTAAAATACATAATATACATAAAAAATTAAAAAAGTTTAGCATTGGTCCATACTCTTGGAGCTATGAAACCAGAGATAAACTGCCGTGTGCTATCTCCTGACCCCTCTCATGTTCATGAGAAGGTTGAGTCGATTCCTTACGTAATATTCTTGTTGCCGTGTGATATTCGTGATTAGCACACTAATTATGAGCACTGTAGTAATTAAAGTCTTTGTTTTTTACACCAAAGAATACATGACTCATTCATTGACAAGTATTAAGCGTGTCTTCGGGCAGGTTAGAATCAAAACTTTATTTGTTAAATTTTGTCACAAAATTTTATGACAATAAAGTGTTGCCTTTGTTTATGGTATAGCGAATAATAAAGGCAATAAAGATAGTAGAAATGTTTTTCGCTACTCTTGAAACATTACAGGACGAATTGTACAATTTTATTTACTTCCTTCATGTCCCAATCAATACTTTGAAAAATTAGCTTTAAAAGTTTTTATAGTTGCTATAGTATAGCTAATATAGCTAGAGAAGAATACTGCAGAGTTTTTTCTAGCTTTTTTTATATTATAGGCCGATAAGTGACAACCGCCGTCCATGGACACCTGCAACTCGAGAATCGTAAGTGCGCTGCCCGCCTTTGAGGGTGATGAGGGATGAGAGTATGAGGGGAGGGGAAAGAGATATGAAAAGGGGCGGGGGATCAGGGGAGAGGAAAAAGAAGAGGAGGAGTTGGGCATCCGGAAACTCACTAATTTCGGGGAAATGCACCGCAAGTGTCGCAAGGCCTAACTCATTCGTGCCTAAGCATGGCTCTACCACGTAACATTATTTTTCTATTGAAGTTATAAATCTAGAAAAGCACTGATGGACTGCGATTTTTTAGGGCTCACCTCTTTGTACTCCTGTTTCGATTCAAAGATGGACAACTGCGAGACTGTGCTGTTGTTCTCTTCGACATCCCTGATCCAGACTGGGCAAGATTTGTACGGCTAGAATTATAGAATAGGTAACTAATATCTTAATTATAATAAGGATTTCAAACAAAAGTCTTCAAAATTAAAACAAAATAAAACATGCGTTTATTGTTATTACCAATATTTAGTATCGCAGTTGCGTCTAAGTTGAAAGAAATCAAAAATTTTAAGTTTCCGAACTAGTATTTAGTATTATTTATATTTAACAACAAGTACGTAAGTACATATAGAGTTGTATGTTTTTGTTAAAAAGCTCTATAGTTCTAACAAAAGAAATTACAACTCCTTGCTACACAACCAAAGATATTATATAATTTAGTTTAACGCTCACACACCTTCCTGTTTCAAAGGACGATTTGAGTTCCTTTACGATTCTCATACCTGTTTTAAAACCTGTTTCACGATCATCAGTAAATCTGACATTAAGGATGCAGGAATCATTTATAGGTTTGTCTGTTCGTTTGTAGAATGAATTACCGGCTTACACTTACAGCTTTTAAAAATATGGTCAAACAACATTATTTGTCACTGTATTTTTTTTAGTATTACCTAAAGTAGATCCAAACTGTTATCTGTAAAACTACGAGTATGTTATTTCTAATTAATAATGGTATATACTATGTAAGTAACTGTATATATACATATTCTATCGTTATAAGTAACTATCTATATCTTAATTAGGACGCCATTAACTACTGTTTTTAACCTCCCATTGTACACTAATTTGTAAGTTAATATTTTTTTGTCGTCTCTACTTTACGTCTCTACTTTATTAATGTTGTACAGTAAAGAATATTCTATTTATTGTAGCCAAATTATCGATATTTTTACTCAGAGTAACTTCCGTGCAAATTCTCGTTTAAATTATTTAATAGCCACTTACCATGACAGAGATCTCATCATTCTGCTTAGGAATATCAAGACTTTCAGCTTGGTCGCCGAATAAGCCTTCAGTGAACGCCTTAAAGGTATTGCTTGAACGTCTGTCGTTCACATACTTGAACTACAAACATAAAGAAAAACACGTCTGTGATAAGGTCAACTTAGCGTAAAATTATGACAGTTTGTACCACTAAAACAAACTTTACTAGCAATTCAAGGTTAGTAAATACTTTTTAGGGATTGTACCTCTCTCCTTCTTTGATTCAATGTACGAACGGCCGACATGTGTCGTTGATATATTGTTGTATTACGGCGCGCCAGCTGATGTATCCGATGCGTCACAAAATAATGCAAGTGAAGGGTGGTGAGATGCGTGAGCAAGTAATGCTGCAGTTGTCTTAGTTATGTTTTCCGATTGTGTATGTATGTATGATGTTATTTAGTGACGACGAAGAACCGGCTAGACGGCCTAATGGATGTCGCCATATGATGTGTCATTTAAAGCGCCTTAATAGTAGGAGTGACATAACATTATGAGTTAACGTTTTTTATATATATATATATATATATATGTATATATTATAGGGGGACAGACGAATAGACGGGTCACCTGATGCTAAGTGACAACCGCCGTCCATGGACAACTGTAACTCGTAGTCGTCGAAATGTAACGCAATTGTTGATTCATAAGCGGTTTCTGTGAGGCTGTGATATCGCACCGGTCAAAACGGCCCATTCACGCCTAAGCGTGGCTCTACCATGTAAATATTGGTAAAATTGAGAGGATGTTAATAATGAAGAATTTTTTAATTTTAAATAATTTTACTTCTTTAGCCTTAAGCGTAATAGATACCTGTTATACTTACCTGTTTTATCATCAGTAGGTACTAATTCCAAGTGACGTCATAAACGTAAGCCATTCATGTTTGAGTGAGCTATGGAATGTATAATTAATGACACTAAAATTATAACTCCTTTTTAGTAAATAGAGCGCTGATACAGCGTCCCAGCTGATTGACATTTAGTACAAGGTTCAGATTACATGTATGTAATTTGCGCATAGTACATACTGAAGATTTATAAAGATTGATTTGTATGTCTGGACGTATCTCGTCTCTCTCTTAATACGAACTTGTGAAAACCTATGTTTTACTATACGGATTACAGTGTAACAACTGAAATAGGGCTCATGTTGAGCAGAAATCTGTTTTTTTTTAATCTACAATTAAGGTAGAAAGGACTTTTTATGCGTGTGGAAACCCACATTCCGCCAGGGCTTTCGGTGGAACGGAGTATCGGAATCGTACCGACTAAAACCAATGTGTTTTATTACATAATGTGAGCCAACAGCCAGCGAATATGTTTTTAATTTATAGCTTCTTGTGTTATATTTCTTTTTTCTTTCTTTTTAACTTATTTTCCCGGCCTTACTTATTTTAATAGTAATTTTAGTTTATTTACTTTTAGCAACAGCATATGTTGTACACTAAATTTTGTAATACCTATCTATTGATATAAAAGAGTGGACATGAATTTGTTTTTGCTCGATTTCTTCGCATAAAGCTCAACCATTTGGTAACAGGCGGTTATAGATCAACATAGGTACGTATTTAATATTTTGTATCATTTTAATATTCATTTCACCAGTGTATTTGTTTGTAATTTTAAATATTTTTACGATGTCAAACATTAAATAAGTTTAATTTGAATTTGAAATTATTTTCTAAGAACTGATATAAATATGCTCTTACTATGTGCAAAATATTCTATGATGTGTAAAAGCAAATATCTTACCAAGTAGTTATGTGGGTTTGTTGTCAGTAGACCAGGGAACTTTTGCTTCCACGCTTGAGCTAGTTGCTGTGTGGTCATGTAGCCATCTATTGTGAGGTCTCCTGCAAAGGTCGAGTTGATGCGACCGTTCCATTCCCAACGTTGTAGAATGTTCAGGTCTGAACTGCAGATGCGTTGCTAAAAAAAAAAAAGATTATCCTTTTGTTTTGTTTCATATGTGTCGATGTACGAATGTGTAAAAATAATAATAGCTTCAGACATACATACATACATGCAGACGTATATGAGCAGTCACCAGACATTGCTTATTGCACAAATATTTGTCCTTGTTGGGAATCGCATCTACGATCTCTGGCTTAGCAGTCAGGATTACTAACCACTAGACCATCTGGCAGGTCTGTCATGATCTGACCGCTTTAACTATTTCAAGGCAGACATGAGGAGGTTAACCAGCTAAATTAATATCGTCTTGTATTTTATGAACTTTTAAGCGGGGCGCAAAAGAGTATCTCACCAGGCCGCAATAGTGTGGGTCCCCATACTGCATTGACTACACTTGCAATGAGGATGGTGACCACCAGTCTTAGACTACACTTATTGCTTTCCATCAGGCAGAGTGAAGTCATTATGGTAAGTTTATATATATATATACATATATATATATATATATATATATATATATATATATATATATATATATATATATATATATATATATATATATATATACATATATAAAATATGTATTTCTTAACTAATTAAACACACCTACTTAACTTATATGAAAAAACAAGTATCTATGAAGAAAAGTATTGTAGGTACAGGTACAATTATATTATCATTATGTATATATATTATAATAATGTATGTTATCTCATTCAAAACATACATTATATGATATCTTAGCTCTTTACACATAGCAATAAAATAATACATGGACTATAATGATTTTTGTAACAAATTCTGTGTGAGAGAATAAAGAAATTATTATATTATTAATTATGAAATTATTAATATATTATATATGCATATTATTATTAATATAAAAGAAATCGATAACTAATTAGATTACGAACGAGAACTAGATATTAGTATATTTGTAAAATAACATATAACCTTCTTTACCGCAATGTCTTGCCAGTTAACCAAAAAATCTATAGCAAAATTCTTAGTAATTACCTCCTAAATTAGTGTTAGGACATTACCTCTTTCTATTATCCAAAGTTATGTCGTAATTAGTAATTATCAAGTCATTTTGGTAACGCCCATATTGCTTATAGATAGAGTTAATGGTTCAACTGTCTTTTAGTAGCGTCATCTAGACAAAATAACTACTTCGTAACTAATAATGCTGAATGGATGAATCAAAGTTTATGCTAATTAAAAATAACACTGTGGGACACTTTCTAATATCAACCGTTTTGTTGAAGAAGGCCAGGTGTCATCACGTCACCTGTTAGAAGGGCTCTCTTTCTATGACTTTCAGTTATGTAAAATGTAAAAGGTGCAACCGGGCGGGTATACAGATCAAAACAAAGAAAGAAGTTGTTTGTAAATAGCCTGTATACCAACCGCGTGTATGAGCTTTTACAATTGTCTTCTCTCCTTAAACTAATACGATTTCCGACGGTCATTGTATTGTCAAGAATGAATGAATGAATGAATGAATGATGAACGCCTGATGGATGAACCTTTCGGATCTAATTGTACGATGACTTCTCATCTTTAACCTCAAAATAACTTACATTAGTATCCCTGAAGTTGCCATTATTGTAATTGGAAATAATGTTTTTCTTGATGTCTCCAAGCCTTTGGAGCTCGGCAATTTCGTCTGCTTCAGGATTATGGGATCCATGGCGGTTTAGTAAAAATAAGGCGATGGGCTGACAACCTGACAAGAAAGGGAATGGAATATATTTAAATACATACTTAGTTAATTTTAATTAAGATACACTGAGTTGTTTGCTTTCTATTTCAAGAAATTCATTAAAATACATGTGTATTTTAAACGTTACCAATAAACAGGGTTGCTTATATGTACAAAAATCTATTACTCTGAATCTTTCCTCCTATCCTATTAATAATTAGGATGTATTTTTGACGGTATAATTTGTAATAAAGAAAACCACAAATCAGATTAAAGATTCAGAGTAATGGATTTTTGTACATATAAGCAACCCTGTTTATTGGTAACGTTTAAAATACATATGTATTTTAATGAATTTCAATTTCAAATTTAATTTAATTAGTAAAATAAAGTGTACGTTTTTGTTTGAGAAATTAAAAAGCTTTTCCTTTTTCACCAAAGGCAAGCAAGCATTTTTTTCTCTCTAAACCAAAGTATTTCTGAAAACTACTCTTACTGGATGACACTTTCTTTCTCTCAAAAAGAGTTCCTAATACACTTCAGTAAATACATATATAGTTTTCTTATAGTGAAACGAGACTTCGTTTTAAATCAGACCGTACTGTTACCGTTCAGTGTTAAAAAGAAGCCTACATGCTTTTACACACTATGATCTATGATTTTGACAAATTTTCTTTTTGTTACTGTTGTGGTGTTATTGACTCACAATCCTCCATCGAAATTAGCGCCATTTTTTTCAAATTTAGCTTCAAATAACGCAAAGTAAATAAGAGCACATAAAAAGTAGGCATTCCATGAAACTAAGCTACAATAAAAACGTATTTTAGCTTCGTATGACATCTTCATTCAACACAATATTCCTAGAACATCGGAATAATGTCCTAGACACGGAAATTTGCAACCTTTTTTATAAATAGGCTATTTATCTAACAAAAAGACACTGACATTGTCGGGCACAGGTATCGTGGAAAGTATCAGGTTGTTTAGATACCGTTGTATTCTTAGGAGCTGATAATATTCTAATGAATCCTCATCATTTTCCTATTTTGTTATCGTGTTCTGACAGCTGCACACAGAAAGTTTTAATGTCTGTTACCTAAAATGCGTTTAATTCTGGCATAATAATAGGAATTTAGTCATCGAAATCATAAGAAGCTAATTTTCTTCTCAAATCTCACTGAGATATGGACCTTACTTGTATAAGAATATGTACCATTTTTGATGTTACTAATAAATAAAAAAGACCTTTTCCTCCTTTCATGTTCCATCATTTGACCCTATTGCCAATACTAATTCCCATAAAACGTGATAAATGGGACCATCATGAAGCGATGACCCTATAAATTAGACTGATCGACTTATTGGCAATCAATCTGAACGAGTCACGTTATAAGATTATTAGTCACAATTATTTATAATATACCTTCATTTTGCTAATTGACCGAAACTGTTATTCTCCTGAAATAATGAAGCACTTTGCCAGGGTTGGGCTTTGGACTAAGTTTGTTATGTTCTAAAAGTGTTTTATTTATTTATATTATGATTTTTTGTTTGGGGAGAACACATTTTAAGTACCTATTTCCTGATCAGGTAGAAAAAGAAATGTAACAATATTATTGCGTTCTTTATTCCAGTTATCTGAATATTTGAAGCTCTAAGGGTCTATAATTTATGTACCAATAGGTATTTCTAAGATTTAGCATACTTTATGAAAGTGTATCACATAACTCGCACAACACATAGCTTATTACTTCCAACCCCGCTGTTAAGCATCACCATACACAATCATATTCCTAGTACGTACAAAGCACATAACATACTATGTTCATTGATAAGATATATAATTTTAACATGGGCTACACGTATGGGCCGAGCCGGCTTGACCGGAGTATTACCACGGTCTCACAGAAAACCAACTGTTAAACGAGTGAGTGGGGCCGGATGCATAACTCACAGGAAGTCACTTACCATCACGTGACCCGTGTGCTCGTCTGCCTTATATTATAAAAAAAAAACTTTTATACGTACTTACGTTTTTTTTTATAAATTACAAACCCTAACATAACCTATGTAACGCCTTGAGATACAATCAGCTATTGTAGTCTTTAGATTCAATTGAATACGTAGATACCTACAGCGACATATTATGCAATGTATAATACAATGCGCCCACCTTTTTTGTAAATAATCAAAGGCTAAATGTGAGTAAATTGTGTGTGTGTTAGAAAATAAAGCTTTTCTAACACACACAATACACACTATGTGTAGATTTTCATAATCTCACTATCTCCTTCTCGGTCTAAAGAATATATAACAATTTTTTGTATTATAAAATCATATTTAACTGTTATTAATAAATTGCAAAGAGCCCGAAATTCAACAGTTATTAAAGCTTAAAATTAGCGCCAACGAAAACGAAATAATTTTACAAGTAGTTTTATTGATGATTCTCCGAAAATAACTACTAAACTAATGAAAATTGAAGAAGAGGAGAAGAAGGTACTTAACTGTTTTGTTTCTTTTTTTTATAGATATCACTACACATGTCAAAACCTCAATGGCAAAACATGAAAGAAGTCCGCAAGCAAGTATATTTATTTTAAGTATGTTGTGTAAGTTTAATTATGGCACTCTATCTACATATATTAAGGTCTAGCCATGTGGCTAATGACTTATTAAACTTTAACCTCAATTTATAAATAAACATCTAAGATTCGTCCAATTACACTTGCTTTTTGTTAAGGCGCAGTTACATACGACTATTTCTTGATGATTCCAATTTCTTCTCATTACGCTCAACCATGTCTAAACAGGCGATTATTAATATTACAGTTTAACACTGGCAGGCAGTTAATTATCTGTTTTATATTGACAAATAAAACTATAGCTGCAATGACACTGCATTGATCTATATTTTATTTTACCTCAATTTCCCACTTTATAGGTGTAATGTTTTCTGAAAATGTAAACGCTACCAACCTTGAGTACTAACTGTTCAATTAAAAATAGTATTTTTTTTTAATTGGTTAACAACGGCAAAGATAGCGCGTAACAAAAAGGATCTGTGGAATAAAAACATTTTTTGGAGAAATGGCTAGAAAATGGGTTGAAGAATGGATTCTGGGTTAGATTTCACCTTGACTCAATTATGTTATTAAAAAACCCATATTGTAGGTAGAAAAATTACACCAAATTACCACTTTTTGGATAAACACCAGTAGGTACATTGTACACCTAATAAAAAATATGTTTAGGTGTGACGATAAAGCTAGACTCAACGACCGGATATATTATCTATAATATTCTGTAGCACAAAAAGACGCTTCGCTTTATCTATTATTACCTACCTATCCGGTTTTACGAGGTATTAATCACCAAAGACCCATCATTCGTTGCCTAACGAAGGTATACAACGTTATTGGAACAGCTCCAAACGTAAGGTACATATAAATTTCATGTAGGTCATCGCGTCATGGGTATAAATAACGAAAAAGACTATACAAAACTCTAACAATATCGAATAAATGATTTCAGCAACAGAATGGAGTGAAGTTGGTCCTGTCGGCGAGCAGCGAGTGGCACCATCAAACTGCTATAGGTACTACACGTATACAAAATTAAGTATTGCAATTTTCCAATGGAAAACGCCATTGGATTAAACAAGATGGCCTCTTGCAGTATGTCTCTGTATAAGTGATTTGCGATTAAACTGGGAGCACCCGGCGAAGCGCGTTAAAAATAGTTTTGTATTATTGGTTGTATTTTACTTACGGATTTTCAGAAAAGAACTTAACGCCATAAAGGATAGGACCATCAAACCCTATCCAATACCTATTTGGTCTAACAAGAATGTGGGACCTAACAAGTCTATTAGTGCAGTTAAAGATAAACCATAAAAATAGATAAACATACAT
This sequence comes from Tyria jacobaeae, assembly GCA_947561695.1. Lineage (NCBI taxonomy): Eukaryota > Metazoa > Arthropoda > Insecta > Lepidoptera > Erebidae > Tyria > Tyria jacobaeae. Next base: position 17,512,558 of record OX387212.1, read on the forward strand.
ATATTTTTTTATAAAACTTCGTCATTTAGCGAAAGCTAAATAAAGGCTTAGCTTGTTGTTCTTTGGATTTGGTTGTAAACATTAAAATTAATATATAAGTTAAGAAAGAAAATAAAATAAGTTAATAATTTCAAATGAAACATGCCAAGTATATGTAGATTTTCGATTTTGATTGTATTTATAAATTAATATGACAGAATTTATAAATAGTAGCTTATTGTAGATTTTATAATTCAATTCAGACACTGTTCTTGTACGCATAAAAGGTACTCAGGTTATGTGTGTTCTTTATTCGTGAAGTATAATAATTGAAATATAATGTAAATAAAAATGAATAATTTAACATTTAATGATATTTTGCTTACCAATAATGTGATACAATGCAGTGGACGATTCAATAATCCCCCGTGGAAATGATGTTCCTGCTCCTTAGGACAATTTTGAGTCTAGACAAAATTAAACTGGTTGCTAATTGTATTTATAAGGAATTATATTTTGTAACATTGTTTTACACGATTATTTTAACCCACACACTGACTTATTACTTGTTAATATGCTCTATATCTATGTAAACCGTATACTATTTCTACTATGTTTGATTTCATTTATTTTTATCTGTTTCGTTTTAGTGATATTGTTTTCACACATAATTTTAATTATACCTATATAATGATTGTATGTAAACAAAACATTTTAAAAGAGTAACGGTGGAGTTGCTTGCCCATTCTTCTCCATACGAAACTACATTTTGGAATGCTCGACTAGAATCAATTCTATTTAAATGTAAATATAGTCGTTCGAAAGTGCCTTTTGGGCCTATTTGAAACAAATGCTTTGACTTTGACTTTGACAATACTTTGTAATGTCTACATACATAAATATGTACCGGTATTTGCAAACATATGGTTTGATTGGATTTGTATGCGAAACTTCATACTAATTGGTCGATATATTTTTTTTTATGCTATAGGGGGTAAACGAGCAGACGGGTCACCTAATGGTAAGTGACTACCGCCGCCCATGGACACCCGCAACTCAAGAGTCACAAGTGCGTTGCCGGCCTTTTAGGCAGGAGTACGCTCTTTTCTTGAAGGTTTGAAGGTCGTATCGGTTCGGAAATACGGCAGGCGACAATTTGTTCCATAAGCTGGTTGTGCGAGGCAAAAAGCTTCTGGAGAAGCGCACAGTGGTGAAGTGCCAATCGTTCAGGTGATGGGGATGGATATTTTGTCGGTATATTTATTTGTTGTTGTAGGACGATGGCGGAAACCAGCAGCCGGTATAAGTCCGAACAATTCCTCTGAACACTCCCCATGATACAAGCGATAGAGGATGCCGAGTGAAGCTACATCTCTACGTAACGCCAAGGTGTCAAGTCGATCAGAAATATCTTGGCAGTCGATGATGCGAGTCGCTTTCCGTTGAATGCGGTCAAGAGGGAGAAGTTGGGACTGGGGTGCACCTGCATAGAGATGAGAACAGTATTCCATGTGCGGCCGAACCTGCGCCTTATAAAATTACAGGCGGTGTTAAATACTGTCTCGATCTGTTTAGCACACCAAGCTTCTTCGAGGCTAATATGGCCTTACTCTCTAAGTGACCGCGAAACTGGACTTCGCTTGATATATCGACGCCAAGGATTCCGAAGTGCTCTCAAATTGAGGTGATACGACCAATGGCGGTGAACAAAAATACGTAACTCATTATATAATAAATAATTCGTTTAGAATTAAGATTAAATATATAAAATGAAATTTATATAACTTCTGCCCTACAAAAGATCGAAAGAAAATTTCTGCACCATCATTAACTGTTATAAAAACAGTGTTCCGGTCACGTAAAAATTGAATTGGATCACGTTTTCTAAACATAAAAATATTTTCGCACGCAAGGTGCCGCAATTGTGGAACACCGGATATTAAATAATTATGATGATACTTATTACCAAACAGCCTTTCTCCGTTCCACTGTACTGTATTTGATAGCTATAGGAGTATACGTGCACATTAATTATTAACTGTTCAGGTTATTGTAATTAGTTTTTTTTTTATTATATAAGTGACAACCGTCGCCCATGTACATCTGCAACTCCAAAGTCGCAAGTGCGCTACCCGAAGAGGGAAGTAGGGCCTGCGGTATGCACTCAGCCATTATAGCGCGATTAGACATAAACATCCACCCAAACTTACGCAGTACGCGTAGGATGGTACTATTTAAAGAAGGTATTGCTGATCACTACCTAAAAAATATCTTATTCTTTTAGAGCAAGTAAACCACACATATTCACACAGGACAACCCTTTGTGTAATCCTCAAATTGTTTTTCTGATTAATGATGTTCTTTGTGTCCGTTATTTGAATGTTTATAAAGTCAGTGTTTTGGCTCGACCGATGCGATACCACGGTCTCACAGAAAACCGGTTGTGAAGTAACGCTTGTGTTGCATTTCCCCCAATTGAGTGATGTTTCCGGAGGCCTTATTCCCCCTCCCCCTCATCTTCTTTCTCCTCTTTCCCACCTCCTCATCCCTCCTCTCTTCTTTCCGCTCCCTGCATCCCCCATCCTTCATCACCCTCAAAGGCGGGTAGCGCACTTGTGACTCTTGAGTTGCAAGTGTCCATGGACGGCGGTGTCACTTACCATCAGGTGGCCCGTCTGTTCGTCTGTCCCCCTATAGTATAAAAAAAAATAAAAAAAGTCAGCTGCGACACAGGAATTGAACCTAGTGCTTTTTTTAAATATATATATATTATTTATATTTTCCAACATACTTATAACTTACCAGATGTGCACGGTTTCACTTGAGTTAAATTTAATTAGGTATACACATATGCTAATGTATGTTTGTGGGTAGCATATAGCATTAAATATATATAATTACTCAGTAAACGGGATATATACTACAATAAGATTTTTCGGAATAGTAGTTCCTGATATAATGAAGTTTAAACAAACAAACTCTAACTCTTTCCAATATTTATATAAATTAAAAACTAAAGTATAAACTAGCACAAGTTGATATAAATAATTAATGTGATAAAGCGTAAACAGCACTAGGTACCAGGTAAAAATACTATTTAAATTTAGATATTCAGGCATGTATAGTTACTATCTAAGTGAAAGTATCTATTTGTTTGAGCAGACATTTATAAGGTCAGGTGAACGACCTGAATTTTTGTTCAATGTTACACAATAATAAAAATGACACCCTTTCATTGTGCGAATATATCACATGCTATCATTAGGGTGAGTGAGGTAATTCCTGACTAGTAGGGTTGCCAGATCGAAATACCGTATTATCTGTTCAAAACAAAGGTTGGCTGGAAGATAAAGCTCTTTTTGTATTGTGTGGAAACCCCCACGGGTCATCACCTCACAGAAGCTAACAGTTAAGTGGTATGACGGACTCGAACCGACTAAACATTCCGTCACTAGTGCGTCCACTATTGCAGTTGACCCGGGTATACCCTAAGAAGGAAGCGAGAACCACTGCAGACTTTGGTCGCCTGACCATCAGTGCAGAAGCAGGCCTGAGATGGTACCGCGTCATGTTCTGCGCGCGCCTCTCTAAGTTGGTGGGTTGCAAGGCGCCCCGCTTTCCACGACCTTAGTCGCCTGACCATCACACCACACCGACGAGCTCTCTCTTAGGCCTACTTCTGCAAGAAGATGAAGCTTGCGGCGTTAAGTTCGTCTTATGTAATGTATTTGTAGTCATGAATAAATATACACATATATACATATATATTATGCATATTATTAGGTTGTTGCATAAGCCTAGTTATAAGCGTTAATGGGGAGTTTTGACGATTGTTGCAATTGGATACCTGTTATAAAAATATTAAAAAGTCAGAAAGTTTATTGATCACAAAAGCAATAAATAAAGTATCGCCTTATCTAGGGTTCATTAATATGGATAGAACTGTTATATGTATACCCTTTTCAAAAAGACGGTACCTTAATGATAACTTCGATGTGACATTTGACTTCACTTTGTAAATTCTGTTCGGTCTCGAACGGTCTCGTTCGGACTCGGATCTCGTGGTCTTATTAAAAATATTAAGTTTATTTTACCTTTTAATCTTATACAGAAGATATGTGGTTCTTTATGGAGTAGAGTAATGCCATCCCATTTCTTCCTTTAAGACATTGATAGGACATTTGTTTGTCGGACTGACTTACGTTATTACGTTAGCCTATGGCACTCAAGCGGGTACTTACGTTATTACGCCAGTGGTACAAAATGATGGTTAGCAAAATATGGCTCTTTAATACGCCTCTCACCGGCCCGTCGCGGATAGAAGCGTGATGAGTGTATGTACGTAAATATGTCTTTTATATATTTTAATAATACCTTGAGATGACTCCTACATAGTATCGACAAATGTTGCAACTGTCAAAATGTGTTTCCTCACTACGCCAGATATCCGATTTGCACGACCTAAATTCCATAAGAATTGAGGACATGATGGGATAAATAAACAAAATAATAGCGTGAGTCTGGTCATTCTACGATATATGTGTACATTTGTTTGTTAACACTAATATCTACTGTGGTTTGCTTGCCGCAAATCAAACATTCGTCAAATATATACATATTATGTATTTAAACGTAGGGATTACATATATTTTTTGCAATTTGATGCACAGGATAACACTTTCTTTCAAATTGTTTATGTGTTTTTGCAGCATCTGTCCCGGTCGATTTTTTTACTCTATTGTTTTACATTTTGTTTGTTTTTTATGGATTGTTTGTTTATTATGAAGAACACCCAGACTCAACACAACTATTTGTGGAACCCATGACCTCAAATATGTAAACACTCTAACTTAGTAATTGGCAAAGAATGCTCGGGTTTTCTTATTGTAGGGCGATACGTCTTAGAAAAAAAGGCGAACTATATAAGCAAAATATACGTAATTTCATACCGTCTCTTTGTGACATACAGGATTCAATAACTGTAGGGTATTTTACTTAACTGCGTAAGGACTAGTCTAGACGGGTAGATAGATTTCGAAATTTCAGATCTAAAATAAATTGTCTTGACTGTGAGAATGAATACGGTTGTTAAAAAGCATATGCAATAAAGCAGTGTAGTCTTTTATTTTTTGAAATAATGGTAATAAAATGGTAATAAAAGCTGTTGCTGGCAGCTTGAAGTGAAATAACATATTTTGTCAAACAATTCCCTATCCCTCGGGAGCAATAGTTAGATGAATGATCATCGTTATCCAATTTTCATGACAAATGATTTAAAAGTGGTAGAGCCATGCTAAGAATCGGCACGAATTTTCCGGTTCGACCGGTGCGATACCACGGCCTCACAGAAAACCAACACTTGTGAAGCAACACTTGCGTTGCATTTCCCCGAAATTAGTGAGATTTCCGGAGGCCCAACTCCCCTCTCCTTATTGCTCTCCCCTGACATCCCAGCCCTTTTCCCATCTCCTCATCCCCGTCTCTTACCCCTCCCCGCATTCCCTCATCCCTCTTCACCCTCAAAGGCGGGCAGCGCACTTACGACTCTCCAGTTGCAGGTGTCCATGGACAGAGGTTGTCACTTACCATCAGATGACCCGTCGTAAACCTATGGATCGTCGCGTCCGATCGAGATCATACCACGGGTTTACAGAAAACCGGTAATAAAGCAAAGCTTGCATTGTATTGTCGAGTGAGTATAGGTACCGGAGGCCCAACTTCCCTCTCCTAACCCCCCCCCCTCACTTTTACTCTAAAAGGCGGCAATGCACTTACGGCTCTTGAGTTGCAAATGTCCACGGGCGGCGGTGGTCACTTATCATCAGGTGACCCGCCTGTTCATCTGTCCCCCTATGTAATGTAAAAGAAATGTTCATGCCTTAATATGTTATATTAACACTAAAACATTTCTGGCTGTCATGTAAAAAGTACGCATAAAAAGATGTTTATTATACACACAGCGTATTATACACTTTATACATGCAACGTATTATATACAGCGTGTTCTAGCATTGTCTTTTAGTCTATTATAACCGGCGAGCTAATTGAGTCGGCTGCACTACAAACACAATTAGGCGGCCATTTTATTTTTAAACTGTTAGAGAACTAGATTAAATAAACTTTGTTCTATAATTCTATTTTTAGGATAGTCTAAGTATAGTCGCGTTTTTCTGTAAAAGATTAACTTTGACTGTCTTTTTTTATAGAATGCATAGTGGACGTAACAGTTAGAGTCTTGCATCTGTTGTCTTGCGTTGCGTCAATGGTAGAGCCATGCTTTTCTTTTTATGCGAATGGGGGCAAACGAGCAGACGGGTCACCTGATGGTAAGTGACTACCGCCGCCCATGGACACCCGCAACTCAAGAGTCACAAGTGCGTTGCCGGTCTTTTATGTAGGAGTACGCTCTTTTCTTGAAGGCTTGAAGGTCGTATCGGTTCGGAAATACGGCAGGCGACAATTTGTTCCATAAGCTGGTTGTGCGAGCCAAAGAGCTTCTGGAGAAGCGCACAGTGGTGTAGTGCCAATCGTCCAGGTGATGGGGATGGATATTTTGTCGCGTAGGACGATGGCGGAAACCAGCAGCCGGTATAAGTCCGAACAATTACTCTGAACACTCCCCACTGATACAAGCGATAGAGGATGCAGAGTGAAGCTACATCTCTACGCAACGTCAAGGTATCAAGTCGATCAGAAATATCTTGGCAGTCGATGATGCGAGTCGCTCTCCGTTGAATGCGGTCAAGAGGGAGAAGTTGGTACTGGGGTGCACCTGCATAGAGATGAGAACAGTAATCCATGTGCGGCCGAACCTGCGCCTTATAAAGTTGCAGGCAGGCGCCGGAGTAAAATACTGTCTCGATCTGTTTAGCACACCAAGCTTCTTCGAGGCTAATATGGCCTTACTCTCTAAGTGACCGCGAAACTGGACTTCGCTTGATATATCGACGCCAAGGATTCCGATACTTAGACACGAATGGGCCGGCTCGACCGGTGCGATACCACGGCCTCACAGAAAACCGGTTGTGAAGCAACATCTTTCCCCTCCCCGCATGTCTCATCACTCATCACCCTCAAAGGTAGTCATCGCACTTACGACTCTCGAGTTGCAGGTCCACGGACGGCGGTTGTCATTACTATCAGGTTACCCGTCTGTTCGTCTGTCTCCTTATAATATATATATAAAAGAAAAGCCTGTTTATCGTTCAGTGTTACTGTCAATACCACAGAGTAGAAAGGAAGTTGGACTGCCAACCTTCTGGTTCAGCAGAAATACAATGTTTTCGTGCTTTGTACCTTATCTTCTCAAAGAAAAAATAATAAAAATAAAAATAGCTTTCTTAATCCTTAGAGTTTACTTTGAGTTCCTTTACCAATTTCATTCAAATTTGGTAATAACAGCCCTTAAAAATAATATTGGAAAAAATAGTAAACCGATTGTCAATACATCATTTACACATATAATTGTATAGTTATAAGTATAAACATAATTTTCCACGGTCCCTTTATGATTTAGAACATAACTACTCGTATAGCTCTGTGCATGTCTGCATTTATGACTTTAAACTTTGATGTATGTAAATATACATCAAACTAATCAAGGCTTAATTTCAAAGAAATCTTTGACACAGCTTTCGGTTTACGAGTACTGCAACTACTACCTGCATTATTATAATTTTTTTTTTTATTATTATAAGTTTTTGTCCAAGTTTTCAACCAATCATCATTAGTTTTGAGAACAGGAAAGGACATTAAGAGTACAGGAAAGGACATCTAGGAAACTTTTCATCCTGAAAAAACGAAATTCCTAAAACTCGTCACACTGTCAACTAAGTCGCTTAAATTTTAAATTAAGTTTTGCTATTTATTTAAAATTAAGTATTAGTTACTTACCAAAGAAAGTATTTTAAAATAAGAAACCAGCTAAGAACGGTCATCTTAAGAAGACATTTTTTGTAAATTAGGAACAATGTACTGTCCCGGAACCGCTACTTTGAGTAAGTATGCTAAATTGCCAATTTGATATGTAAGCAAATTGTGTACGCACTACAGTACCACTAAGATAGATACGACTTTGTGGGTCACAGAGGCATAGTCACACGGAATGGTTGTACACAAATAACAAATACTTACATTTGTTTTTACAATTATTTATTATGCAAGAGAGAATTCGCTACGTTGATGTATTTTGCAACATCATTTATTTCTTAATTTGGCCCTTACTTTTAAACTAATAACTTACGTAATTCTAATAAATATATCCGTAGCTATTTAATATACTATTCATGTATTTATTTATGCATATACTAGGGGACCCGACAGACGTTGTCCTGCAGTTGCAGTATAGATAAGTAACCTAGATACCGACTGCAGCGCCATCTGCCGGGCTGATTTGTGAATCTAAGCCATCCAGGGCGCCACCCTAACGCATACAAAAGAATTCATTCAAATCGGTCCAGCCGTTTAGGAGGAGTTCAGTGACATGCATACGTACAGTGGAATTATATATATAAAGATATTTTTTTTATTGTACGCAATCATTGAACATAGTGGTATTTGAAAAAATATTTGGTATTTAGTAGATATTCTATTTTAGCTATTCTCAAGAGAGTTATAGTTTCAATAAACTTAGCTATACATTTAAAATATCAATATGTATTAAATATAATTGAAAACACCTTAAAAGGTTAAGAAAAGAGCTGATGAACTTCATTCAGTTAAGCAGATTGTCTTGAAGAATAGCCAAGAACACTATGCATTAAAACAGCTTTCAAACGCAAAACACTTAATCAAAATCGGTGCATCCCTTCAGGAGTTATGGTGCCCCAGATAAACACGTCAAACTTAAAACACCTCTCTTTTTGCTTTTCTTAATAAAACATTTTCGTTAAACAATAATTCCACATTCCTGAATACAATAGTACAGTAGAGTAGCTCTTGATTGTATTATTATTCTCTCTAGTCAGTTTATTAATTAATATTTAAATGTATATCTACATACATATATTCGTATTGACTGTAGGTATCTGTTAAGGCACCATTGATTTAATATGTGATATCAACAATATCTATGCTAAAATGCATTAACACAACACGTATTGCTATTATTATGTAGATTTTCTATTAGCTTTATTATTGTTGAATTATTCATTAACTATTTATACATACCTAAGTAGTATTAGTATGATATTGTGGATATTGCTGAGTTTTTCTGTTTAGAGTACGTGTACTTTTTTCTTTACTTTTGTATCATCTGAAGAAGCGGCAGCAGAAACTTTGGACGTTACCAGTAAATGTGAAATCCTGCTCACGAGATGGCAAGTACTAAGAAAGTGTACTAGAATAGAGGAGCATTTTAGTATTAAATTTTTATAGTTTTTAATAGATCAGTGTCATAAAACTAAAATTTTAACAATGTACTCATCTGATCATTTATTTAATTCTCATTTACAACCTTCTACCTATGCCGGTAAAACTTATGCACTCTCGCCTTGAGCAAATCTACCGTACTATAGTTGCAGCCCCCCCCCCCCCCTGAAACCTTTGTTGGAATTCATACCAGACATCCAATATACTCTTTAAAAAGGTAGTATAAAGTAGTATACGTGGGTCATACTGATTTTAGAATAGGCTAGTAAGAAAAGCAGCCGATGACAAATTTATTTAAATTTCGAATTAGGAACTCTTTGGAAATCTGTAGATGTGTAATGAATTCATATGTCATTGGTTTTTACAAATTGGCTGCAATTGAAAAGTGTCTGTAGTGCATCGAAATAGATCTGACTAGAGAAAATTTGTGCTCAATGATTTATTACGACTTTCGTTGCGGTCTTATTAAACAGCAAAGTTACGATAGACTTCTAATAGCGTTTCATTACAAAGCCCCATCTCGTGCCACTGTTTACAACTGGTTTAATGAGTTTAAACGTGATCGAAGCAAACTCACTGATAATTCTCGAGAAGGCCCTTTTACGGCGACTACTGAAGAAAACGTGAGTGCTGTGTGGCTAACGATAGAAGCTGATAGAAGGGTAACATATTAACAGATTCGGGCAATTTTAGGCATTGGTATGAGTCAAGTAAAAAAAAGTCTTGCATGAACAGTTAGGCGTCAGAAAGCGTTGGTCTAGATATATTGATGGAAGGTCAAAAACGCCATCGCTTGGATTGGTGCCGCTCAATGCTTGATAAGTATGGCTTAGATGACTCGAATGCTGTATATGATATCGTCACAGGTGATGGAAGCTAGATATATTTTTACGAAACCAAAATACAGTCTGCGCAATGGACGTTTCCATTCGTAGTTTTGTTTAGGGCAGAAGTCAAGGGAAAAAGATGATTGCCTCATTCTTTGCATGGATGGGTCGTTTCGCAACAATCACTAGAAGATAAAAGGACTGTTACTGCAGATTGGTATGTCAGTAATTGTTTACAAGTGGTCTTGGAAAATGTTAGACAGCAGCGCTTATGAAGCAGGATTCTCCTTGGACAACGCTCGAGTAGTAGTTAGCGAGTCATCCTGTTTAAAGTCCCGACCTTTATCCTCAGGGTTCATAAAATGAATTCCTGTGCCTGCCAGCGTTTGAGAAAGGCGTGAAGAGATCCCTAATAAAGAGTGGGCTTACTGCTTCAGTCAATATTTTAGAAAGGAACGGAGACTGTATATCATTCCGTTTTTTATTTTCTAAAAACTTACAGTGTGACTGTAAATAGGTATCATTATAATGATCATCAGCTTATCGCCGTTTACTGCTGGACAAACGTAGTACCTACATTGCATGTGGCAGGTATACTTTTGAAATTAAAGAGTAAATCTCTATTCCTATTTATCTGTTTCTTACAGTACCAGTTATAATAATGACCACTAATTATGCTAGAATGGAATTTCTTTCGCAAACTTGTAAAAGTAGTCAAGTGAAAGGTATATTTTTGTTTTAAAACGTATTACTTTGTTAACATTTAGTGAGTCATTTTTCTCACGCAATGAATGTTGTTTTAAGAGGTGTACAGTTGAAAACAGTCACACGTAGTCTTATTCAAATACATTGTGTTGTTTTGAAAAGCATTATCCTGTAATTAAAAAATAGTGCATAGACACCTACAACTAAAAGTATTATATATCTACAAATATTTTATATGGGATCTCAGATATAGGTATTTCAGATACCTATATCTTGGACAGGTTTATACAATCAATAGCACACATTAACAAATACAACAACCTTTTCATGTTTTATGGGATGTTATTTGTACCGGTGATAGTGTAGTATGAATATTAATATAAATGTTTGATTCACGTGTGTATTTCGTATGCGCTGACGAGTTAAACCGTATATGCCTACATTAGGAGACACTGAGACAAAAAAGGATCTGACCTATTGAAATATTATTATCCCCGGTTTCAGATTCAGATAAAATACTTTGAATTCACACCAATACTAGCCTCTGAAAGCGGTTTCTTTGCAGTTAATTGTCTATGCTTTAGTTTAGTTATATTGTTTATGGTACTTACCAGGTACCTCATGTACTTTAGTGCGTGGATCTCTATTTGCGAATAGATAAGCGGTCTTCGTTCCAAACAACAGGTAAGGATCTTCTTGAACGGAAAGACAGCTCTCCTGCGCTGTGGTTACACCCAGCGCCAGAAGAAGTAGCAACCAAACCATTTTCTATAAGGAGGAAATATACTAACTTCAACTACCTATTCATAAAATTTCGTATTACGGCTTGAGTCTCGTCGTCTTGCACTGTTTAAGTTTTCAAGGCATCAAAACCGATGACAGGTTCTGCTCATACAAAAACAAATATTCGTTTCCCTATATGAAAACTCATTTTGGAGGTTTTGCTTTATAATTTTTAATCAATGGTTATTTTTTCAATAATACCTATCCTAATTATTATAACATATTAGTTTTTAATAATATCACTATTTTTGTGGTTAAAAATAGCAATTATTGTACTATTTGTAGAAGTTAACTGAGAAGATACATTTAAGGCGTTAAGATCATCGATAGTTTTTTGTGCTCCTAAAAAACTTGATTTACATGTCGTAAGTAAGTAAGTCGGTACTATACTTACTATTTATTCCACACACTGACTGATTGTACGTCATTAATAAATAAGAATATTACGGACAATTACCGGATCTGAGTGCAACTTTAACTCCTTTTGCTAATTAATGAAACACCTTAAACCGAAAAATGATAAATTCAACTTTTACTTATATTTATTTTAAAGTCATTTACTGACGTATTTTTTTGTGAAAGTAACTTACTGTTAGGTAACTTTGCTTATGTAGTCACTGACTGTTGGGATTTTATTGTGAGAGAAACAAATATCAATCTCACTAGTTCAACTTAAAGCAAACAAATAACAAAAGCAGCACAATGGGCGGAACTTATACTTATGTGGGCTACTTGTATGACACTTCACAAAAAAACATTTAACACGAATGAATTAACTGTCGTTACTCGGTAGTTACCTTTTGCGCGGCAAGAATCGGGATAAATTACTAAGTGTAGTCTGTGGTTAAATACGCGGGAAGCACGACGTCCCGCGGTCACGATTGCGGTCTTACTGAGGTACTGTAGTGTTACAAACAAACCCAACTGGGGCTTGGGCTTGGTTCTCGATATATTCTTATTAAACAGTCATGCTTACCTTACAAATGTGAACCCACCTCGTGTGCTACATCTACACATTGACAGTTTTTATGACATAAAATTACTCCAAGTTGTGTATGAGACAGTGGCTTTGGTTCTATAAATGCAATATGTAATATAAATATAAATGTCTTTATTTGTACATATGTTTAGTTTTAATGAGTATGCATACTACATAGCTACCACACCATTTTGATTGCAAACACTCGAATTGTTTACTTAAGTAGGTGTATAAATACATTGTAACTTAAACTTAACTCTGTACATTTATTATTATTACTTTTTGTTACATTAGCGTATAGGGTACATACATAGATAGATATACTCTTTATGGTACATCAAAAGAATTACAATTTTTATCGTTATAAATATATGTACTTACAAACTAAAGTTTAAGCCTTAAAACAAAAAACATAACCTGATAAAACAAATGCACCGTTGGCGGCCTTATCGCTATTTGCGACCTCTTCCAGGTAACCATTGGATGGAGAGAGGTATTAAGGATGACATGAGGAGTGGCAGTGTACGATTTATAGAAATAACGAATAATTTAACTACCTATTATGATAATCTAACATATATTGTATACAAACATTATACAGGTACATTAGATTAATGTACTCTTATGCTAATAACTGGTAATTGCATCGAGTTTATTGGTTAGACAATATACATAACATCAAGTAATAAATTTTATACATACATATATAATTAATAGGATATTTAAATAATTTAACTATCATTATTATGAAATAAACAATTAATCCTTATTATTGTAACTTTAAGAAGGACATTGCTTTAGTTATATCTTAAAATATTATTACCTAATTTTTTTACGTATTTCGATGTCAATCTTGATTGCATGCATTAGAATAGAACCACTTGAAACACGTACATCACATTGTAACGGTGTTTTCTGCGAAAATAAATTTGATATGATTTGATCATCACAAATAACCAAGTAGTGTTACTCCCGACTCCAAAATGCCTTCAATCAGAATAGAGTTGGTTATCTTCAAATAGCTAAACAGATTTTCTTGAATTGAGTATCTAAAACTAAATCAACGTCAGTAAATCTTTAATGAGCTATGACACCACACACAGACACTTATAAAACAGCTCTTAGTCCATATTATTCTATAATTCTTTTCATCCATTTTTGGTTTAATGTTGTTTGTAAATCATTGATATCCAATATAAGTACTTTTTCATCCATAACACTCGTCATAAAACTTGTCTGTCTATCTCTAGTTAATTATATAATTTTTTTGATATGTTATATTCTTATATATGAGACTGTTGCTTGGCTCTCATTTATAAAAAAATGAGATAATGGTTGTTTCTCATAATCCCATTGTTTTATTACGACTAATTTTATTGTGCAATTTGATTAATCATCATCATCAGCTTAAAGCCGTTCACTAGAGGCTAGAGGAATGTCTCCTTGGGTGTCCGGGAGGCCTTCATCTAACAGTGAACGGTATCAAATGTATTAATTAGGACTGATTTCCGGGTCGTAAATTGTTATTGGCTTTTTCTGTTACAAAAATTACAGTATTCGAATGACATCCAGAAATGAGGCAGTGAGAATACCTTCGTTTTCTATTACCTAAGGCTATAGAACATAGCTTGGCTAGTGTAGTTATATACCTAATTACCTAACTAATGCCCTGCCTACCCCTTTAATGATTTATACAGTCTGGGATATTTAAAAATTACATTTAAACATATTATTTTATTTTATCTACAAATTATTTAACACAAGTAATAAATTATCATTATACTTAAAATAGGTACAGGTTCAGGTATAGGTCAGACCAGATCGGTAAATAATCAGTGTTTAACGATATGAACAGCTAAACACATGACTATTTCATGATATGGTCAAACGTTAACTTCGTGATCATATCATGAAATAAGAAAAAAATATTGTTAGTGCGCATAATATTTGAGAGTTTTTCTCGATATCCCTAAGATCCCACCATCTAATTTTGATTTGTTGACAACGGCACCACCGTCCCAAGTCCCATTGTATTAATAGTACATGCTCTTTTACAAATAGTATATTCTTTTCAACCAAAAAATGACTTTAGAAATTGGTCGACAATTTTGCGGTGTTGAACTACCAGCATTTTTCATTTTATTATAATAAATTTTTTACATAGATTTCAATTAATTATTATAATATTATAGGAATTTTTTTTTTAAATGCGTGTGCTGAAAACATCTTGTAAGCGATAACCGCTTACCATGAGTTAGACTTACAGTGCAATTGTTGATAAATTGTGTTTACTGTTCCTATCGTGTAGATTAGTATGCCCTTGTCATCTTACTACACTAAAAATATACAAAGACTATTTGTGTAAATATCTGAATAAATCAATAAAAATGAAGAAAACGGGAAATTCCGTTGGGACGTAGAAGGTAGGTACCGTGAACATAAATAGTATCACGCACATGCGCAGTAAGGATGACATCAGTGTAGGTACTAAGAAAAACTACGTTGATAGGTGTTTTATAATACAGCCATCTGTATAGACTTCATAAGGCCTATAATAACTATGAAGATGTGCAATAATTTCATGATAGAAAAACGTTTTTACCTACTTATTAATTATTTATGAAGTATTTACGAGTTTCGTTTAACACGATTTCAATCGGAAACAAATAATTTTTTTTACACAAGCACATTGTTACTGAAACGCGTTTTT
Source organism: Tyria jacobaeae (assembly GCA_947561695.1). NCBI lineage: Eukaryota > Metazoa > Arthropoda > Insecta > Lepidoptera > Erebidae > Tyria > Tyria jacobaeae. Next base: position 17,527,910 of record OX387212.1, read on the forward strand.
ACTTTGATGTTGGTTGAATTATTAAGGCGTTACGACAGAAAGAAATGTTTTGTATTTTTTTTTATGTTTGAATCGTGTATTTAGATGACATATTGTGCTCGAAAACTTTATCTGCGAAAATTTGTTTTAGTTGTGCAACTGATTCTGCAGAAGGGATTTAAGAGCCTTAACCGTATCATACTTAACAGAACATTATGATTTGATGTTGAATAAATAACACAGCACATTTGTACAGCGATTCAGTAGGTATTTAAATAATTGGTGACCCGGCATTGGTATTTTTATGTGGAAACTGTTTGCAAAAGAGCATATACATTTTTTATTGGTAAATATACATGGATGGATTCGGGCTGTCAAGATCAGCACAGCTGACACTCCTTAGGGCACATCTTCATCTAGTAGACGAAGGCGATACAATGATGGTGATGATATTATTATACATTCTGACGAAAAACTATCGGCAATTGAAAATTTAATTCTAAATCCAAATTTAATTCAAATAATTATTTTTTGTTTTTAAGTTTTCTATATTGGCGGGAAGTTTGAGCAACATTTGTCATTTAGTTTGTTTTCAGTATTCGATTTTGTAAGCTCATCTCAAGAGCTTCTTGTGATTTTTATAATAAACAAAAACGTGGAATAAATTGTTTGTCTCAAATTTCGCATTGCAAATAGAATGTCACTGAACATGACAGTCGCTGAAAATGTTACTAAAAGCATACGGTGAATCGGCTTTATCAAAAACCCGTCATATGAGTGGTCAAATGGCGGTCAAATTCGTTGGAATTGGTTGAAAAATTTCACTTGCTCTGGTCGGCCATCAACATCTTCAACTGAAGTTAACATAGCTAAAGTGAAGGTATTTGTGACTGAAAATCCTCATTCAAGTTTGAGAGAGATAGCAGCTGAACTCTTTGTGTCTCGTGAATCGATTAGTAAAATTTTAAACGCTCGTTTTGGCATGAAATACGTTGCAGCTTGACTAGTCCCGAAAGATTTGAATTTTCTTCAAAAACTCAATTGCGTAAAAGTCTCTGAAGACGTGCTAGGACGAGTCAATTCCGACCCTACATTCGTATAACGCATTGTTACTGGTGATGAGACAGGGTTTTACGAGTTTGACACGCAAATTAGTCAACAAGCTTTGGAATGGCGACTTCCAACTGAACTAAAACCGAAAAAACCACGACATTTCGATCAAAACTTCGGTGTTGTTCACTCGGAATTGTTGCCAGAAGGTCTGTAAATAAAGAACATTATTTCAATGTTTGACAGAGCAAATTCGTCGAAAAAACCCAAATTTGCCGGAAGAACATTCTAAGACATTACACCACGACAACGCACTAGGCTATCATTGTGAACGAATTTTTAACCAATAACTCAACTAATACCACCGTACAACCAACGAATTCACCGACTTTTTTTTCCAAAACTCAAATTACTACTTCGAGATTAGTTAACATATTGTGTTTTATTGACCTTTTCTCGGTACGTTCTTGATAGAGTAGTATATTATGATGACAAATAACTTGGCTATTTTTAAAGTTGCCTTACTGTTTTTTTCATTGGATCTCAAGAATCTTTTTTGCACTCTTCTCTAATATAGTCTCAGCGAGACCAATCGGGTATGTTTTGGATTCCGGGCCGCTCCGGTCTTGTGACCCTAGGGTAAATACGTGTCCTACTTACCCTACGCTCTATAGGTACATATACTAGATATCGATGTTGAAGACAAGATACACAAGTTTAGTGAATGTCGCTTGAGTTCATAGTTTACCTAGCCTGTAAACAAAATCGTCGTAAGAAAATGACGTAAACCGTACGACCTATTTTCTGCACGTCTGTCTCACTATTGAATAGTTACGAGAAAATAATCGTGTGGGAATATTTCTCTATACGCATCATTGTGCCTTCATACAAATAAACAAGCAAATATCTCCATATTTCATCATTACATAGTCATGTAGGTGTATAAAACAAACACTTTATACAAATGTCTACGTTAACTGTAAAGAATTCAAATTTAAACGGACCGGTTCGACCGGAGTAATACCACGGCCTGGCAGAAAACCGGTAGACAAACATTGCTTGCATTGTATTGCTGACTGAGTGAGGGTACTGGAGTCCCAAATTTCCCTCTTCTCATCTCCTTCTCCGCTTTCCCCTCGACTCATCATCCCCAAAGACACGATACCGTACCTTAAGCAACATGCTTAGGTGCTACTAAAGCATGAATGCATATCTTCTAGCCCACGAATCGTGGAATCATTTTGTAATATCTTAGCTTTAAGATATTACAAAACGATTCCACGATTCGTGTTAAACGTGATCATTAATCAAGCTCTATTCCCGTCTTACACGTGTTTGTTGTGAAGGTAAATAATAAATGTGTATCTACCCGCATTAGAGAATGACATTAGTACCCGCACCGTCCGCTTCGTAATCTGTACGTCTGAATTTATGTTTTATCAAATTTGATGCAATTTACGGAAATAGAAAAGTAAAAAAATACAGCTGCACGCTAACAAATGTCAACAGGAGTGTCGTATCAGCCTTACAACTGTATCTTCCTTCTATAAAAGCCATATTTATGTTGTGTATAATAAATAATAATAACTGGACAAATCTGGCGTATTGCCGTCTGTCTGATCACACAATTTTTTGTCTTGGATGGGAATCGAACCCCCGAATTTAATACATTAAAATATTAATTTTTCTAGACGTAACTAATAAAAACGTAAAAACACGAATAGTAACTAGACTAATATGTGTAACTAAAATAAAGATGTCAAATTGGGAAAGTCCCCAGTGGCAGTGTGATTTATTTATTTATTTAATTAATGTGAGGACTTAAAATGCTAGCGATGTATAAGATGTAGCAGACAGCTATTCATATTATTATTATTATTTTTGTTCTTTTGAGAGTTAAGTATACTTAGTTATCAAACATATTCGTAGTAGGTATATCTACTGCGTCTATGACTAAGTATGATAGAAATATGCGTGTTTGTATTGTGCTCGAAAAAACGCGAAATCTGCACTTTGTCAGAATAATATTATGTTTCAAGTTTGTGTTATGTAGACTTTTTTATGACATTTAAAAAAAACCTTTAAAAATGCCGTTAATATTAGATTAAAAATAATAAATGTACGAGCTAGTCTGTAATCAGCGGCGGTGAGTGGCATCGGTGTGATGAAAACCTGTGTATTCGACCTCATTGAAGCTTGTAGAAAGTGCCGAGCTTGTATGCTCTCAAGCTTCGAGATAAGAGTTATGCAATTGCTTGATAAGAGGATTATGAATGCTTTACTAGCGCTTGCTATTTATGGCGTGTATCAGATGCTGGCTAGAACATTTAAGGATAATTTGTAACCTCAATTACTTATTTTCTGAGTTCCTTGTTTTACAGGACACGATCTTTTTAACATAAGACCTAGAAGCAAGATCTGTCCAAAATTGCACATGTATCGATTTGTCTTTAACTTACTTCAAAGAAGAGTAGCTAGGCTTCCTCTGAAATGATTCAATTATACCTAGAATAATTTGTATACTTGTTATTTCAGTAAATAGGTATTGTGACTTCGGAATACTTACTGAAGATGTATAAACATTCTCAGTGTACCTTGCGATTTATAGATTGTACGCAAATTAATAGTACACAAGACAAAATAACTGTTAAGTTATATGGATTACCTTAAGTTAACTGTTACCACTATAATATTAAAGCCTTTCATTACTTGACTATTGTTTCAATGTGGCTATTCATATTGGATAAGCTTTTAGCAGTGCAAGCACTTGTTCGTAGATTGAGCATTATACTTCAATGTCTATATGATCTGGCGCTGAGATATTACTTCAATTTGCCTTGGTTTGATAACTACATATGGCATAATGCATTCACTACTTTTGCTTGTCAAAACTAGGTAAGGGACAGCGTAGGAATTAATTGTATAACGTGCCTCTCTCCTCTCTCTCTCTTAAATAACAGAGCTTTCTTCAAAGTGACCTGAATGTTACGTATCAGAGTAATTTAAACTGGGCAAATAACTATTGTCATACCTACATCACCTATTGACAACGTAACTAACGGTAATATTTGGTTAACTGTAAATATAAGTGAGAGTATTTTAAGCTTTATTCTATGACGACTACGCCCCGAGCACCTGACAAAATGTTAGAACAACGGAATAACGTGACTTGCGTTGTTTTATGTTATTCAGGTTCCATTATCCCGCTGATCAAATATTTGTTTGACATACAATTAGTTATTCCAAGTATTCGTAAATGTGCATCAATCCAGTATTTTTTCTTTTATAGCCACAAATTTTTGTTATTTTCTACAAAGTTTAGACAACGAGATAGTTAGATAACTCTTTATTTGTACGGCCTCTTTTACAGGAAAGTATAATTTATACACGTGTTAAACAGACAATGTACAATGGGCGGCCTTTTTGCTAAATGCAATTTCTTCCAGACAACCTTAGGATGGATCAGCATTTCAAAAAGTTTAAGGAAAATTATACTAACTTATTTATAAACCTACACAAATACTTATTTAATGTATACGTGATACATATATGTATATTACATTTTAAGTAAAACAAAATCAGATTGTATTGTGTAGCTAATAATTGAGACTAATAAACATAAAACTAGTATGTATTGTTGTAACAAGTAAACCAATTTTTAAGTATACATATAAACCCCGAATGCATTAAATTATAAATCACAAATCTTTGGAACACAGGTCTTATTTTTTCTTTTCACCTGATGGTAAGTGACTACCGCCGCCCATGGACACCCGCAACTCAACAAAAACAACAACAACTTGTGCGAGGCAAAAAGCTTCTGGAGAAGCGCACAGTGGAGGTGGGGATGGATATTTTGTCGCGTAGGATGATGGCGGTAACCTGCAGCCGGTATAAGTCCGAACAATTCCTCTGAACACTCCTCATGATACAAGCGGTAGAGGATGCAGAGTAAAGCTACATCTCTCCGCAACGCCAAGGTGTCAAGTCGATCAGAAATATCTTGGCAGTCGATGATACGAGTCGCTCTCCGTTGAATGCGGCCAAGAGGGAGAAGCTGGTACTGGGGTGCACCTGCGTAGAGATGAGAACAGTATTCCATGTGCAGCCGAACCTGCGCCTTATAAAGTTGCAGACGGTGAGCCGAAGTAAAATAATGTCTAGATCTATTTAGCACACCAAGCTTTTTTGAGGCTAATATGGCCTTACTCTCTAAGTGACCGCGAAACTGGACTTCGCTTGATATATCGACGCCAAGGATTCCGATACTGGCTGATGCAGTTAGGGAAGTGCTCTTAAATTGAGGTGATACGACCAATGGCATCTTTTTAGCGGTGAACGCGCAAACCTGTGTCTTCGTGGGGTTAAACTGGACGAGGTTAAGTCGACCCCAATCTGAAACTTTTGATAAAGAAGTTTTGATTTCAGACACAAGTTTGGATCGGCTTTCGATGACATTTAACCGAGAAATGTTAGCGCGGCCGGTGTAAAGGGCATCACTCGTGCTATCGTCTGCATAGCAATGGATGCTGCTAATCTGCAGCATGTCATTGATATGCAAAAGAAACAGCGTGGGTGATAGCACACAGCCTTGTGGGATACCAGAATTAACAGACTTGGAGTCGGAGCATGCACCGTCAACAACGATCTGATGATGCTTCTGTCTGTAAGAAAACTGGTGAGCCAATTGCACAGTTCTTCGGGAAGCCCATAGGAAGGAAGCTTCGCAAGGAGCGCTTTGTGCCAGACCCGATCGAAGGCCTTCGCCACGTCCAAACTAACGGCCAACGCTTTCCTCTTGGTCTCTATCGCCTGTGCCCACCGGTGAGTCAAGTAAACGAGAAGATCACTAGCTGAGCTCCCCCGACGGAAGCCGTATTGTCGATCATTGAGGAGCTGGTGGTCTTCTAAGTACCGGAGGAGCTGGCAGTTAACAATAGATTCCATTATCTTGGAGAACAAGGAAGTGATGGCTATGGGTCTGTAGTTGGACGGATCCGAGCGATCTCCTTTTTTAGGGTTTGGGTGCACTAGAGCTGTCTTCCATGAGTTCGGGACTACGCCAAGAGTGCCAATCCTGGAGCACACGTCTTCAGCACGATAGGAGAGATTCTATCGGGCCCACTCGACTTAAGAACGTCGAGGGAAAAGAGCGCTTTACGCACTGCCCTTTGTGTAAACAGGACTTCCGGCATACGGCTCTCGCACTGCGGCATGGTCGGCGGTGCGTTTCCCCCGTCGTCCAGGGTCGAGTTGGACGCGAAGAGTTTGCCCAGAAGATCGGCTTTTTCTTTAGCGTCGTGGGCCAACGAATTATCTCCTCTGTGCAGAGGTGGAAGGGATGGCTTACAAAAGTTCCCCTGGACAGCTTTGGCAAGAGACCAGAATGCACGAGTTCCGGAAGGGAGACCCACTGGTCTCTCGCCAATTCTGCCGATGTGAGCCGACTTCGCCCCAGCAGTTACTCTTATGTAATTTAGTTCATGCAATTTACCGTGGGAGAGCAATGCTTAGAAGCGAATTAGAAAAACAGTGTTTTCCTAACCTCCCCCTTTCCTCTTTCCTATCCTCCTTCCCCATCTCCTATTTCGCCTCTCTTAATCCAAAGACCCCCCTCACCCTCATAGGTGGACAGCACACTTACGACTCTTGAGTTGTAGGTGTCCATGGGCGGAGGTGTCGCTTACCAACAGGTAAACCGCCTGTTCGTCTGTCTACCAATATTATAGAAAACATAAACTACGTGTTTTCCACTATTAAAAGTATACATACATAATATGTCCAAACATACGTGGGACACTCAGAAAGTTTTTCGAAAATAAAAAAAGTGTTCTATAGGTAAATATTTTTTTATTAAATCTTTTCAAAATATTCGTATTCTCCCCTAGCCTCTATACAAAGTTTCATGCGGCTGACCCAGTTTTCGAAACACTTTTTCCAGTCTCGTTTACAGCCTGCTTGAACGCTGACAGCGCATCTTCCGGCTACGAAAATTGTATCCCTTTGAGATGATTTTTAATTTTCGGGAATAAAAAGAAGTCACACGGTGCTAGATCAGGGCTGGAAGGAAGGTGACCCAAAAGTTTGACCGGCGTGCTGTCCAAGAAGTCCCTCGTTTTGAGCGCGGTGTGCGACGACGCGTTGTCGTGGTGGAGCAATAGCCCACGGAGCCCTGTGTTTGGTCGCTTGTTGCTCACAACAGAGAAAACTTCTGCTAAGCATTTGGCGTTGATGCTTCTTTGGTTCCGTAAAGGGATTGACACCAAGTAGCCAGTCAAACTGAAAAAGCTCGCGATCACAATCTTTGCCCTGCTTCTAGATCGCTTCATTTTGGTAGGCGTAGATTCGTTTTGAAACACTCAAACCGTCGACTGGCGCTTCGTTTCTGGATCGTATTGATAAATCCAGGACTCATCACCAGTAATGATGTCGTAAACATGTCGAGACGAGAATTTGTTTATCATATCACGGTACCATTCCCCCCAGGCCTGTTTCTGAACATTGGTAAGGTTGTGCGGCACCCAGCGTGAAATTATCCTCCTCATGCGAAGATGCACGTGTACAATCTCGTGAAGGCTTCCCGATCCATTCTGCAGTATGTGTTGAATCTCCTGATACGTAATTCGCCTATTGTCTTGGATTAAATTTTTCACTACACGTTTTCCTTCGCCGTCAAAGGGCGAGCACTTCTTTCTTCATCCCTCAAAGTTAGTTGACCACGTTTGAATTAGTTATACCAACGATACACAGTTGCCCTGGAAGGGCCTTCAATGAATGCTATTTGAAGTCTATCGTATGATTCCTCCAGATCAGATAAGTTAATTAGCTCTCAAAAAATGTGGAGGGAAATATTCAAATTGGAACGTACCTATTTTTACTTATAAATAATCATTATTTTATAATAGTTTATAATTGGTCAGTCTCTCATACAAAAAAACTTTTTTCGCATTTTTTTCTGAATGGCCTGATACACTCGAAAACCATAACTGTACTTCTTGAGACTCGACTAAAACCTGGACTTCTTTCTTGAATAAAATTGGAGAAAAAAATCAAAACTTAAATTTTGGCACCAAAATGCAAAATTTTTTAATAATTTTAATATACCTAATCTATCTATATTTTACTTCCGTGCAACGAAGGAAAATCTAAAGCAATATCGTTCATCAAAATCGGTACCGCCATTTTAAGTAGCTACGAATATCCTTGCTTTGAGCTGTGCATCTGTTTGTATGTTGATATACATTACATTTACAATTTACATTTATTTTATTTATATACCTGTGTACCTATATACCTATATACCTATATACCTATGTACAAATCAAACAGATAACCTACCTGTTTTGGCTTCGCCGCAGTCCTGTAAACACTTGACAGTTTCTTTAACAAATATAACCCAATTCTTTTTTCTTTTACTCGCAGTGTGGTCCTCGCTGAAGTAGAATAGGGTCACCCCATCCCGCAGGGGTAGTACAAACCGAAGAAATAAGAATTTGGTATGGTATCTATCTATATTAGTCAGTGCCCGAATGTGGGACTAAATTATTGTATGCAAAAAGGGTCCCTTTGAGACGCTTCTGATTACCCCCCCCCTCCCATCGGGGATATACGCGTGTGTGTATGTATGTACATATGGCTATAACAAAATCACCGTAACGTTCACTTACTGTCTATTTAAAAGAATACAACGGCTGCTAAATGCTGAAATGCAATAAAAATAGAATAATAAATATAAATCGCATACCACCGCGTGTCATAATGTCGCTACAGCGAACACGCCTATAGCGACATAGAAGCGATGTGCATATGCGACGAGGTGACCTCAATTTTCATGTGCGGTGACCCGTCAGTCGGCTATAAATGCCACCTAATCTATGCCCATAGTGCAGAGCAGTATATAATCGTAGGTACTTTTTTTAACCGCCTGTGCAAGAAGAACGATTATGTGATTCGAGTGTCGATGTAAGTAGATAATATATGTATGATGCTCAATGGATAATGATAATATATGTATGATGATGTGTGATATGTGACAAGGTGATTCATTTGAATCTTCTTAACAGTGGGAGCAAACTTCGAGTTCGGGATCACATCTCTCATCATTTCTCTTTATGATCTTCTCCCTCAACAGATATCTCGGCCCATTAATTTGGCCCATCTGTAAACTCTAGTCCATACCCCACTTGTCAAAATTCTTTACAAGTTCATTTCGCTAAACAAAAGCCAATTATAGTACTCCCTTGTACATTGATGCTCTAACCATGTTCTCTTCTCCCCCAGATCCACAAACACAAACATTATTTTATTTTTTGTCATAAAATTCTAACCTAAAAAAAATTACAGTGGGAGTAACAAGGATTGACAATTAGAAATATTGTCAGCGAAAAACATAAAGGAAAAGTTGATATCTAGTAATGTCGGAGTTTTGCAAAGACTTATATCATATCACGGGGGTTGTGTATATTTTTATGATTTTACTTGTTTTTACCGGTCAAGACCTATTCGCAAGATGGCGAATGCGTGCAATGCACTTGACGGTTAGGTGACTTAAAATGTAAACTTAGAATATGCAATACTTAAAATGAAAATGTAGGGTATGCAAAAGAAAATTCTAGAAATTAAAAGTATTTACCATTATAAGATTTACAGCTAGTTAGGTTCTATTATTTAAAATATCAGTCGTACATAAGTATGTACATTGTAACATTTTATTTTATGTAAAATACTGTCGTGTGTCTGGACAGTTTCTACATGTATATATTTTTATAGTAATTTGACGTACTATACAGAAACCATATTTGCATATCTTGGAAAGTAAATTATTTAAGTATCCACCACCAAAATGTCAGAAATTCTTATACACAATGTATATAAGAAGTTTAAATAAAAAGGTCAATAAGACCAAGGTAACACACCACATCGGCCAGTACCATGGTAAACCTAGGACACACTGAGAATTTGGGGGTAAAATACTGATGTTAAACAAACTATTAACTTTTCTCTATGTTATGAGATACTATGAATGTTATGTTGATTTTGCTAAGTATTTGTGATTTATTGAAATCAATATCAACATAACATTCATAGTATTTTTGACGTAAATATTCTTCAACACAAGCAACTACGTTTTTTTTCACTGTTTTTCACATGGCAGTCTTTAAGATTAGAAGGCAGATAGACTGCCATGTTCATAGTCCATGAGAATTTCCCCACGTCAAAAAAAAAACACAACTACATAGCTACTTACTTTATAATTTAAAGAAAATAAGAGACCAAGGTACAACTGACTGACAGTGATCGAGGTACAACACTCCTTTGTTGTAGAAAGCGGTTGATTTCAAATATATTGAAATTACTTATCTCGTAACTTTGTAATTATTTTAAAACTTGTTAAGTCAAAGAATCGTTCGCATATAAACGTTAAGCTACTATGATGAAATGTATAAAACAACAAAGCATGTTCAAAATACTTAGGTACTTTTCTCGCCAAAAAGGTTTTCACTTCGTTAACCCTAAACACCGGCCTACTGGCCTAAGAAACTTAGCAACTACTACCTTCTTGGGTAGTCAGCAGCAAAGAGTAAAGTAATACTACGAAAAGTCAGCAGTTATTATATATATAATATATCACAGACATCATAATTTAATAGCGCGGGAATATTTAAAACGAGCCAATTGGCCTGGGTACACATAGTGCCAAAGTTCAACAGGTTCCCCTACTCTGGGTGAAGAAGAGTTAAATTACCTATGCTATCGAAAAAAAAAAACATTAACATTATTAAAAAAAATACTGTCACTTAGTTTGAGTAGTTGTGGTTTGCCTTGTCTTCGCTACACGGTGTTGTTGTATGTTTCTGTTTCATGTGGAGGTCGCCACATAAGTATATCTAATAATAAAAAATTAGTATAAGGCATTAATAAAATGTTTCTACGGTATTTTCATATGGAAATACTCATGCAGAGACAACAGCCCACCATTTATCTCTATACTTTCACACATCACTCTTCCTTACCTTCCTCTACTATCATCAAACCTGTCGTAGAAACATATCCATTTATTACATAAATTTTTGATCACATTAAAAAGCTAAGATGTTGCTGTCATGAGCAAACTTTGATTTGTTCCACGTGGTGTTTTCGAGTCAAACATACAATTAGGTTTTTTTGGGATTTAAAACGAAGGTTTTAATATATTTATTTTCACATTTTACATCATATTTAGTTATAAGTGCTCATTACTTATCCACTTAACTAATATTGTCATATTTCCATGAGTATTGAATTGTTTTTTTAAATTATCAATTATTTATACATATATGTGTATTTTTTAATAAATATTCTAAAAAAATAATTACAGAAAACTCACATAGAAATGGATGGAATGGAATTTTATTTGAGTTTTCCCGCCACTAATACTTTATACCATCTATGGAATACCATAGGTTAATTAGAAATTACGATTTATGAATTTGTGGTATTCAACACATTTGCACAGGACAGTACAAGTATATAATATTACATAGTATCTAGTTTAATCATCTTTTATGTAAACAGCGTAATAGGTATTAATTCTTCCTAACTATATTCAGCAGACTTCATGGTACATAAGACGTTTTGAAATTATATTTTAATATATATATAATAAATAAAAGAATTATTTTATACGATATCCATGGAATTGTGAGATGACAATTAAACGTGCCATTCGTCAAAAAACGTGAAAGGTAAAAACTTTCAGCTCTATGGTCAGTCACTAATGGCGTGTCTTCCTGTTACACACGTTAAATCGTCAAAATGGCTAAGAAAAAAGGCGACGAAAAAGTGAATCAAACCCCTCAAAGTGATCATGAAGAACAGAATTATGACGAGGAACCTGATTTTGACGATCCCGAAGATTTCGTTGACGATATTCCTGACGAAGGTGGGCTTTTTTGTGACAAGTTTAACCGGCCATATGCGTCACCCACGCATATTACAACTTTTTATTCGTATTACTACTATTTATGACTAATTTGTGTGGTGTAGGGTGTGTTAATAAATTTATTTTTTATAATATTATATATTTTACATTACGTTTTCGACGTATTCTCCATGTCATTCAAATCTAACCTAACTTTGACGTTGCAGAGTTGTTGGCCGACCTTTTAGAACAGAAACCTAAGGAATCCGACAGTTATGAAAATGTGGTCGTAGTCGATGGATGCCCGCAGGTCGGGCCTGAGCGGTTAGAAAAACTGCAAAGTGTCATAAACAAGATATTCAGCAAATTTGGAAAGATCGTCAACGAATATTATCCAACTCAAGAGAATGGAGTTACAACTGGCTACATTTTCTTAGAATACAGTAATCCTCAAAACGCCGCCGAGGCTGTAAAGGCCACAAACAACTGTAAATTAGATAAGCAACATACATTTTTAGTGAATCTATTCACTGATTTTAAGAAGTAAGTACCATTTTTTTATACCACTATAATATATTCAGGTGTCATCATAATGTTTAACAGTTTAAAAACTGTTATTGTTGATGTTTTAAGTTATGAATCTCTATTTCACTAATATTCTATAATTATTTGTTCAAAGGCAAGTAAAAAAAATATTTTCTACTGTAAACATATGGCATTTTTGCTTGCTAATTACACTATTAATAGTATATGATTATTACTATTGACTGCACGGATGGCGTTGTGGTTTAAGTGGTCACCTCGCCACTATACTGCCGCGCCGAGTGTTGTGGGTTCGATCCCCGCACGGGACAACACTTTGTGTAATCTTCAAATTGTTGTTCTGAGTCTGGGTGTTCTTTGTGTCCGTTGTTTGAATGTTTGTAAAGTCCCCCGCGACACAGGAATTAATCCTAGTGCGGGAGTTGTCTTTTTAAAAAAAGATTAAAAAAAGAAAAAAGATATATAAAAGTATTTATAGATTTTATTTTTAATTCAAGATATTCAGATATCCCTAAAGAATGGGAGCCACCAGCACCGCAGCCATTCAAGGTTCAATCAGACTTACAATGGTACTTGATGGACCCTGATGCATATGACCAGTTCCTGATTGGTATTGGTACTGGTGTTGCACTACAAGTTTGGCAGAATACCTTGCCTGAGCCTACGCTTCTACAAGAAAGACCTGTAAGTTAATTGTTAAAAAATATAAAACATTGTTTATTATTGGGAATGCTATGCACTTTAAGGTGAAATTTTTAGTAAAATTTCCTAATTATAGTACTCTATACTGTTGGTTTGTACTATAATAATTATAGATATAATTAATTTCAACTTAAGTATACATGAATTACATAAGGTAGACCTGCAATAATACAACATATGTTGCAGCACCATGGCAGATTATTGAATTTGTCATAAAGAGTACTGCAACAAACTCTTTATAATTTGGCACTTATTTGAAAAGGAAATCTGACAAATTAAATCTAGCATAGCATTGATTTCAACAAGATAATCAAAATGATCAGAGTTTGTTTTGAAGTAAATAGTAGTTAGAAATTATGCATTTGTTTATAATCATCATATCCTAAGAAGTAATTTGTGCATTTAAATCTTTGAAGGGACTATGTATAATTTTAGCTGTATTAACCTTTTGTAAGAAGATAATAAGATCATTTTTAATTACATCTATATTATCAGTTGCATACAAATATCATTAAATGTCCAGTTTTAGATTACTGACATCATTGTTAAATGAGTTAATTATGGTGTCAGCAATAGGGATGCAAACAAGTAATAGTAGTAGTATCTTATTAGCCCCATTGAATCAATTCAACATGTACTACAATTTTTGAAACATAATATTTTAAGTATAATTAATAGGTTTAAGTGCTATTTTCTCTTACACCTTACACTAATAAGTAAAATTGTTACAGAATTATAAAACCCTTCATTGTTAACATCCCCTCTTCCTTTTGTAATTTTAAAATCCTATATTCTCTGTCATTCCCACTAAAATCATACAAGAGACACATTGAAATTAATGTAGTCATAGAAAAATACACTTGTATAACATAACCCTCCTTCTTGCACTATAAGGTAAAAATAGAAGAGATCTCAATCTTATAAATATCATCACTTCAAGTTTTTTTTAGTGATGTGCTCTACAATCTTGAATATTGCAGAACTTATAAAACTTATTTTAGTCAAAATGAAAATATTCAATTATATTGGTATTTTAACAGAACTGGACTGAAACCTATGCAGCATGGTCACCTCTCGGCACCTATCTTGCCACATTCCATTGGCGGGGTGTGGCACTCTGGACGGGCCCCAAATTTTCCCAATTCCAGAAGTTCTACCACCCAGAGGCTCGCTTTATTGCCTTTTCACCATGCGAAAACTATATTGTAACATTTTCACCGACTGGCGATAGGGGTGAAGATAAGAAGCTAATTATTTGGGATATCAGGTTAGTTGCAGATTGTCTCTATTTCTTTTGTTTACACAATGACCCATTTTGTTATGCTTGTGACCACAACAGTAGAAAACCATTATATCAGTCTATACTTTCTGCATGGTCTTGTAATATGTCAAGATTGAACAGCCCAGTTTAATATATAGGGTTAGTGAATGTGAGGTCATTCAGAGAAAAAAAACTTTAAAAAAGTTTGGTTAGGCCTTTAGCTTGAGGTCATTGTCTGTTTCGCTTACAATAAAAATAAGTAGTATGCTTTAAATTTCCAGAATTTTGTAATTTTTTGTCTATGGACCAACTATCCTCAGTTGTAATACAAGGGATTATCTAATTACAGTTTAATTTTATAGCTATGGAAATGGAGTAAATTTCTGTATTAATGCTAAATAATTTTAGTATATGGTATACTTCATTGTACCTGCTTATTGGCAAGAAATTTAATTTGGTGTATTAATTAGTTTTAATAATTAAAGTATAATGATCTTTTTGTTAGATCTAGATAAAGATTTTATTTTAGCAGTATAATCAATATGAATTTTTATATATTTACTGTTTTTTTTGCAACTCTCACTTGAGTTTAGAATTCACAGTATTATCTGGTTTATAAAAAAAAAAAACAAAACTGTTCAAAAAGTTAACACACGGACAATCAACAAATTAGAGATAAAATTGGCAATAAATTTACCAATGTTATAAGGATGGATAGTCACACGCACTAGATTAGGCATTCAGCATGTTGTGTACACAGACTCGAGCACATTGTGTGTTGAATTTTTATGTGTAGTAAATATGCAACATACTTGGTTTAATAATACTTGAACTCTTTGTTAGCTCCATATTATTGTCTTCGGTATTTCAGTTCACTTGCTGTTTGTTTTAAAGTATTTGTGGTTTAAAATGGATCACAATTAGTTGATTATTTAGTCCCCTTTTAATTTTTTTTTTTCTTAAGAACAATAATATATATAATTCATGTAGTTTCTCTGCTGTTAATTGTTTGCCTGTACTCGCTCAGTCTTATTAGATTACGAATTACGTCACTAAAGCAGCTACATCTCTATTAATTATATTGGAATTTTGTAAAATTATTCATATCCTAAAGATTCAGTCAGTCAGTCAGTATCTCATTAGTCAGTACATATTTTGTTGCTAAGATGTTACACAACTTTATTCTTAGATATCTTGTGGTTTGTGAATTTAAGCAAAAAGCACAGGAAGAAAGCTGAAGTGAGTTTCTTATCCTGTTTGCACTGTGTTAAGAAAACAACAAACACAGGTTTTTGTAAACTCAATGCATTTACAAAACATAAAACACTACCAATGCACCTTGCACTTATTACAAGTCTTTTACAAAAGCAGAGTGTCCTAATAATTTGCTTACAATTAATTGGTGGTTACTAAATGGAAAAATATTGAAAAATTAGCAATATCACTGGTGTGACGACGACGAAACGATCTGTAGCGACCATACTAAGCCTCTCTCAGTACTTTTATATGTTAAGTTTTGAAATTATTACTACATTTATATATATTTTACCAAAAAACATGATAGCGTGTTAGTCAGGCTTTTTTTTTCCTATAAATCACAAAGAAATCGTCTAGAAATTTAGGCTTTAACACTAAAACAAGATTAAAATTTGTTTTATTTCACAGAACAGGTCAAGAAAAGCGTAGTTTTCCGCCGCCGGATGAATATGTAACTTGGCCTGTTTTCCGTTGGAGTAAGGACGACAAGTATTTCGCTCGCCTTGGAGCTGATATGCTATCTGTTTACGAAACTCCTAGCTTTGGTTTACTTGATAAGAAGTCCATCAAAATCCCTGGTATCAGGTAAGGCTATACCTATATGTGAATATGACATGACCATCATAATAAATTACTCTCTAATCATATCTGTGTCTAGTTTGTATCAAATTTTATTGCTTCTCATGTATTAGATAGGTTAACATTATTTTTTTTTTGTTGCAAATATAGTTAGGTATAGTCAAGTCTATTACTTAACATATAGTAGTCATTATTTAAATTTATTTATATTTAAGAACTATGTATTGTCATCACATTTTATATGCGTTTATAACCTGTATTAAGAAAATTTTGTAAAATATTTGAAAAAGAGTGAAGTTTCCAGCCTCTGACTGACTTCCTCCCTTGACAAAATTAAATTCACAAATTTATAATTGTTTTAAAATAAACTATTAACTAAGTAAATAACTGATTCTGCTTTGATTTGAAGGCTAGGCCACAAATGATGAACTAGAGCCTTGGCTAAACTGGCTTTTATATTCATAAATAAAATATTTGTTTGTGATAAATTTTCTTAAAGCATGAAAGATTTTTCATTAATTGAGGACATTTATCATTATTCTAAAACAGTCATTGAATATTGTTTGCAGGGACTTCAGCTGGTCACCTACAGATAACACTTTAGCATATTGGGTGGCAGAGGACAAAGATGTGCCAGCAAGAGTAACACTTTTAGAGTTGCCAAACCGCACCGAAATTCGCTCAAAGAACCTGTTTTCTGTCGCTGACTGTAAGATACATTGGCAGAAGAGTGGCGACTATCTCTGCGTGAAAGTTGATCGTTATTCTAAAGTAAAGAAAGACAAAAATGAAATTAAGTACTCAGGAATGTATTATAACTTTGAAATATTCCATATGAGAGAAAAGGAGATTCCGGTTGACTCAGTAGAAATTAAGGAGCCTATCCAAGCTTTTGCATGGGAGCC
Source organism: Tyria jacobaeae (assembly GCA_947561695.1). NCBI lineage: Eukaryota > Metazoa > Arthropoda > Insecta > Lepidoptera > Erebidae > Tyria > Tyria jacobaeae. The sequence continues at coordinate 17,545,086 of OX387212.1, forward strand.
AGTTGGATCTAAATTTGCTATTATTCATGGAGATTCAGCCAATATGTGTATTAGTTTCTACCAAGTGAACACTGGTCAGGCACCTACGCTTTTGAGGAAGTTCGAGCAGCAACCATTTAATCACTTGTTCTGGTCTCCATCTGGACAGTTTATTGTTGTTGCCAACCTTGGTCTGACTGGCGGTGCCTTAGAGTTCCTAGACACTAATGATTTTACTATCATGAGTGTCTCGGATCACTACCAGATGTCCGGTATTGAATGGGACCCGACTGGTCGGTTTGTAGTGACTGGTGTATCTTCTCTTAAGAGTAAGATTGATACTGGTTATTATATCTGGTCATTCCAAGGCAAAATCATCAGGAGGTCAGTATATTTAGTATCACTTTGTTTATTTTTACATTAGTTGTATTAAATTGCTTCGACAGATATTGGTGGTTGGTTGATTCAAAAATATCTGAGGTGCTTCCTCAGATATTTTTAAGTGTGAGATTTGTCAGATTTTGTCAGAATTATGTGGAAGAATATTTTATTTTATTTATTTTATGCACAAGAGGAGTTTAAAATTTGAAGTATTTAACAAATAAAGATTATAGCTAGCCTAGTTCTAAATTGCAACTCAACAATATTCGCATGCAGTGAATAGTATACAGTTTGTAAAGCAAAGAATCAGTTTGATCTACGTTCACCACATTTGGTATTTAAAAAAGCAATACAGGGGTCAATAGTTGAATGCATTATTTTATCCAAGTAAACAAATTCAAAGTTTTTAGGATCTATTTCTACTGACTGGGCTGTAAATTATTTTAACATTCTCTGATCATAGTTGGAGTATGAGCGAACCAATTGCGCCAATAACATAAAGACCAAAAGTAAATTCTGCTCTGTTAGGTGTTTTATATTATAATACAAGATAACCACTGTGTTTAAGACAGGCAACTAAGGAATATATTTTACACCATGAATTGAATGACTTCTGAATATCAAAGTGTTTACAAAGTCAGTTTTAAAATACATGGCTGTGTGTATTATGGATGCATGGATATCTACGGGATTTTCACGCGCTGTCTGGTATTATAAGGATATTGGAAAAGCTAGTTAATAATAAAATTGGTATTATTGTCCGCAGAGTAATGAAGGCGAACTTCGCTCAGTTCAACTGGCGTCCGCGACCGCCGACGTTACTCTCGGAGAAGCAGCAGAAGGACATCAAGAAAAACCTCAAGAAATATTACTCACAGTTCGAATCGAAGGATCGTATGCGCAGTAGCAAAGCTAGCAAGGTAATAATTTAATAGTTCATTATTCAATAATATCCCCTGTCGTATTTCCGGACCGATATGACCTTCAAACCTTCAAGAAAAGAGCATACTCCTACCTAAAAGGCCGGCAACGCACTTGTGACTCTTGAGATGCGGGTGGCCATGGGCGCCGGAAGTCACTTCCTATCAGACTCGTCTGCTCGATGGCCCCCTATCGCATAAGAAAAAAACTATTTTTGACGACTCTACTGTAAAAACTACCGCCATTTAAAAAACTGGCGGCAATGCTTTGTTGCGCCTTGCCTATGCCCTTTGTGATTCAAGGTCCAATTCCCGCCTCTCCCCCTCAACGGTGGGCAGGAGTAGCAGATGTCTGAGCGGTAGTCGTATCAGGTGACCCGTCGGCTCGTTTACCCCCGTTTACCTCTATACCACATTTAAAGAGCAGCAGTGTTTACATTATGTGAACGATATTCTGTATTACATATGCATGGATTTCAGAACATCTTTTAATATACCCCATAGAACCCTCTATGGGGTGTATTAACTTTGTGTCTGTCTGTCTTCGTTCTCATGTCTTCATTCTTTTGCGAAACATGTTAATGTAAAATGAAGAGTTATGAGTATTAATATATTGTTCTGTGGTCAGGTTGGATTATTTTTGTTTTAATTGTAAAAATTTGTATTGTTTCGCAGGAATTGGTGGCGAAGCGTACTGAACAAATGAAGAAGTACATCGAATACCGTGAGTTAAAGCAGCAGGAGTGGAACGAGCAAAAGCCGCGTAGGCTCGAGCTCAGAAATTGTACGTATAAAATTATTTATTCCCTGTACTGAACAGGAAAAATTGATATAGTGACAAGGCCATAGCAATTTTCTCTGTCCATTACAAAAATGCCAGCACAATTTTTAGTACCTAAGCAATAATAGTGATTGGTTGGTTTAATTCGTTATGGGGGGCACTACAGTGTCCTATGAACATGTGTTATTCTCAAATATTTGTTTCAAGTCAACTTATTTGTAAAGGCTCACATCACTTGAGAATACCCCCTTATCTTCAAGGAAGTCAGTAAAATAAATTTAGATGCAGGTGTGTGAATTTATATTATTTGTAACCTTATAAAACTCCTTTTTTTTGTACTCAGATGTGGACACTGATGGTCACGACACCGACTCAGTGAATTCAGTGGAGGAAGTTGTAGAATTTTTCGTGAAAGAAGAAAAAACGGTAATCGAGTAGTCGTCATTCCGCTCACACGTTTAAGGTCGGGGTTCAATCGCCGACCTCTTTTGAGATAGTCCGAGCAAACGGACACACTTCACATTTTTAATAAACAGACCACTCAGTATATACGTTTTTTTATACCTTCATCCCGCTAAAGTCACAACTATATTTTATACGCGACATCTGCATAATGGTCAGTGTAAGATTTCGGTTTATAAATTATACAATAGGTAATGTTAATAGAAATCATATTAAATTGATATGTTACAAATGGAAAACCGGCTTTTAATTTGTATTTATTTTTGTTACATTTAATTATAAGGTGATGGTATGAAATAAACAATTGATAAACATCGGAATGGGGTATTTGAATTATTTCTTGAACTAATGGCAAATATATAAATTGAATTTACATGTCGATTACTGGACGAACGCCTTCGTGGTATAGGTTCAACTACGTCCAAGGGAATAAGGCTCACTGATCATTTTGTTATGAATTCTGTTACGATGTATAGCTAAGAAAGTCAGTTCATAGGCAATAATAGTAATATACTTAGCTAGCTTATACAAGCGTAAGTATTTTAAACTTTAATAAAAGCGACAAAGCTAAAATGAAAGAAATATATCTACAATAATTTGACTACTACTACAATAAGCTAAAATTAGAATGTGTCTGTAGGTAATGTTAACATAAAAGCTTTTATGATTGAAAACTTTTTACGCGTCTAGATGACTAGACGTGCTACTACTCAATGAGTAGTAAAGTATTTATTATTAGTTTATGAACTCTCGCGTGTAGATTCAACGCAGAGGTTTAGCTAATGTCAAGTGAAAATAAATATAAATCAAAAAATAAAATGTAATATGTAACACCATCATGGTATGGTCCGAGTACTAAAGTAGACTACCTATATGAGTTACTGAATTTCAGACAGGGCCATCTCCATATGACATTGATTTTAAGATTTATGGTAAAATTAAAACATTTTCTAATATTACTTTAAACATCTGTCTATTTAAAGTTGTTGCTATAAATTCGAAAGTTATTTCTTATTTTGGTTCACAACTGGCCATCTCGCACGACCGCAAAACATGTGTTAATGTTTCGACTAACGTTTCTTATTTGAACCTACAAACGAATACTTTTTATTTTCATTTAATAAAATGTTAAGTGCCAGTTTTTGATTACCTATGAATATACTATTACAATGTGAATATCTACCTAATTTATAAAAGTAATTTTTGGAACGAAGTTTCTTACGGGGCGTTGCGGAGGGGTACCCTAGCCAGCAAAAAACGTCCGTAACTTTAAACAAAAAAAAAGCGTAAGATTTATTTATTGACTACTGCCATCTAGTGTTTCTATTACGAACTGCAAAGAAGTATATGAAATGTGGAAACATTTCATATACTATTTATGTTGATGTATTATAACGTAAGTAGCAATATTAAGTATCAATTATTTTTGTGTAAAAGTTTAAAAAAATCAATTTCTTTTATTTCTAATCGCTTAAGTTTATTTTATTCTTTCCACCTTTCCTCTTTTTAACGGAGGTTGAAATACACCTTCGTTCGATATTCTCTCAGTTATAATACCTCGTATAGTAGTATAAGAAACGCCTTTAAAATTAATCATTAGGTAATCACTTAGAAAAATATACGCACGAAAAATTAAGTATCAAAACTAGTCGGACCTACTCACCGGTCAATATATGAACGTATGAATATTATGAGCGCACTCGCACATTTTTTTTATATTAGCCTACCATAATGACTCCACTCTGCCTGATGGAAAGCAACATTGTCTTTGATCTCCATTTCTTTCAAATTTTCGAATAAACGTTGAAAACAATATTTGCCGCTTGTGATCGCAGTGATTTCTTCGACATATCAAAAATAAATAATTTCTGTATGAAAGTATACAAAATCAGAGTAAAACTGTAACAATTCGTACTTTGACTTCACAGATAACATATTAACATATGAAAATAGTATTTTCTTTTCTTTTTGTGCCATGAGACTGCTTTACAAACTAAAATGTATTATGTAATGTAATGTAAGGCAGCTGTTATCTAACAATGAGAAGAAAAATATAAACATATTATGTCGCATTTTTTTATTGAATTAGCTCCTTCACCACTTTCATATCAAATTTGTTACAAGACGGACTAGTCATAAGTTTTATACCATTTTCAAAATTCAGCCATGGGTCACTCCAATGTGGTACATTTTTACTGTACATTTTATGAAGTTATAATGTTAAATAATATGTTATAATCATAAGTAGAAATAAGTGCTTCATGATTTCCGACCTTGTTTCTGTAACTGTATGCTTACTAACTGCAGGGCATACTTTTCGGTAATATTTTACAAAGATAGATTTGTGTGTTTATAAAAATCCCGAAATTAGATAAAATAATCTGAGAAAAAAAAAATTTTTTTTTGACAAACTATTTTTTTTATTAAGCAAAGAATCACTGCATTACGTGTGAACCATTATTTACGGAATACATACTAAGTTAAATTGGGTTTAAATATGTTAAGTGGCAGTCTAGAATAACTATTTACATGTAGCGGCACGACATAAAAATACACAGATTTTACTGGTCGGATTTATTTTAAAAAAACCTATATGTACATTGATCATGTTCGCTGAACAAATGTTTGCAAAGGGAAGACATTCCAGGTCCATCTAAAAGCATTACACATTTATAATGATGTATCTCGCTCTTGACGAAATGTCAGAAGCGAGAAAAGGGCTTTGTGCCAACTTGTTGCTTAGTCTGTAGGTCAAAAAGTATATCTCACATACATCTCACTGAACATGCTTATGATATGAAAAGAGACTTTAGACAATAATTCACAGAAAAATATATACTAAATCGTACAAAAACTTCTCAGATTGTTATGGATAACGCAAGCTGTTATTCTGTACAATTGAATCAACCTGCTACACAAGCCAATCTTGTGGATGTTATCGAAGAATGATTCCCTGTAAATAATATTAATTATGATGACCACTGTCGAAAATGTCAATTACTAGAGATAGTTAAACAGAACAAGTCAGCAACCAAATATGAGATAAATGAAATTTTTGAATCGCATAGTCTTAACTTACCTTTCCACTGCACCCTGAATTCTGTAGAAATGATTTGGGGTATAAAGATAAAAATATTAATAGGCCTTCAAGTGATATTAAAACCATAATCATAACCATAACCAAGCCATTATTATTAACAGAATAAGCTTTCTTACAAATTTTAGATAACGAGTAGCGAAAATGTTGTCAACACCGAGGGCGTGGTATCGCACCGGTCGAGCAGGGCCATTCGTGCCGAAGCATGCCTCTCTCATGTTAGAATATTTGGAATATAACAAAGTAAACCTTATGACTTTACTTATGATTCATTAATAAAATCGTATAAAACTTATTACTTACTTAACTATTTTAACTATAGGACTGGCAACCTAGGCTGTGTTAGGCGCCGCCTTTGGATTAGAAGTTTTAATATTTTGCATTGTAATACTTAAAGATTTATACCTGTTTGTGAGATTTTTATAGTTAATGCCATTATCTACAAACAAATAATGATTTGATGTTTGCACAACGTAGTTTAGCAGTCATAGGCTTATTAGAACTATACTAACTATATAATTTTGTCTGTATATTCCAGGTTATCTCCGTAACGGAGGCACACGCGATTCTCAGTGGTTGATAGCTGATGTTATAAGGAGTTAATTCGTTTTTTTTTAACGATAAGCCTGCAGTGGAAAAAACGTACACGCAGGCGAAACGAACGAACTGCATAAAAGAAAAAAATCTAAAATCGGTTTGACCACAATACCCATAGACATTTGAAGATTATAATGAAATTGTTAGTAGAAAAGTGGAAAGGTATTGTGTTATGCCCTAACTCAAGATTGCTATCGAAATTGTGAAGCAAGTTTTGATTGCTATTTATCAATTTGTTGAAGGATGTTATGGTTATAAATATGTCGAGGAGTGTTTGTTCGCAGGTAATTTATGGATGGATTTGACATCGTGTGAACACATACAAATATTTCTTTTCTGTGCAAAACTAGAGTTATGATTTTCGACTGTATGTATGTATAATGTTGTTTCATCCCCCAGAGCCTAAACGTCTTCAATCTAAAGCAGGCGGGTTTTATATTTTGTGTAGAATATACTTACGATGTCATGTTATGAGTGTCTAACTCACCCACTGAGAAATACATGCAAGCGTAAAACGAAAGTTGTGCTTTAAAGTTATTACTCAGTGGCGGATTGCGCGCGCTTGGGATTGAACTGCTAGAGATTGACAGGCTGTGTCAAATAATCAATACAAAGTAACTTGAGCTAATATGTTTCTCATTTTCCATTTTCTTGTATATTTTTTTTCTTCCTTGTTAATTTCTATTTCTGTAGCTATCTGTTACCTTATTTTAATAGCGTAATTTTAGTTTGTTTACTTTTAGCATTATTGTATACTATATGTACTTTTAGCATTATTGTATACTATATGTTGTATATGTACTAAATATTGTGATACCTATCTGGTGATTTAAAGGAGTGACCATGAGTTTGTATGCAGGTATTTAATTATTTTATCTTTTTTTTCATATTAATTTCACACATAACAAAGCAACCTATAGTAGCGGTGATGGTGTGTGTATAATTTTAAATATTTTTAAATAAGACGATTTAAAATAATGTTTAAGTGATTTTATGAAATGTTTTTTTTTTATTTAATTTTATTAATTTAATTTGATGAAATGTAGTCAGATCAAATTTGCAATTCAATTATTATCTGTGGAAATAGAAACTTAATTCATTTTAGCGACTTGGATTATCGACAATTATGATGTTCTTCAATTTGTTATTGAGTATATACTCGTATTGCAACTATTGCTGTTATAGTTATTTTTTAAGGAGCCTCTCAGGACCGACTTGAAAAAGTTACCTAGGATAGACTGGATACAGAAGGCGGAGGACCGAGTGCCACGGAGAGACCTATATCCATATTGATGGATTTTTTCAAATATTACCCAATATTTGTATTGGATACATACCAATATACCTAAAGACTAAAGATAAAATTTCTTTGAAAAGAAACGACTTTTATAACTTGTATGAAGAGATATTGTATTACTCTTAATATCTGTCAGCTAGGTCTCCTGCTTACGATTTATTTGATAAGAAGTACGGTTGGTTCACCTGTAAACTCTACCAAGTAAGTAGAGTGAAGAAAGAACATACATACATACGTACACAAGCTCTGTCTTCCTCAAATTGGGATAGACAGAGACAACAGCCCGCCATATGCTTCTATTCTTACATAAAGCTTCCTCTACTCTCATTTAACCTAGAGTGTCTATATACTTAATTAAGTGGCGTATATATATATATTCTTACTACTGTCAGCAGGTTATTCAGCATCAGCATATGGGTTCCTTCGGATATTGTAGTTACCACAGCCTTTTCTCATCCTTGACATCGGTTAATTTATATATTATCATATTTGTCAAGAAGTAGCTTTATGACTAGAAGCCCTTTCATCTGCAAATTTCCGAAGATCTCATCCTGTAATTCCATTTAACTTCCGGATGCCGGAATCTGTGACAAATTAAATTGTTCGTGTTTATGTCGACGAAATACAATACTTATTATGCTTATAAAATAATAGGTTCTATAAAGCTCCTTATACTGTGCTTATAAAACACAAAAATATTGTTATAATTGCTTTCCCGCTAAACAACGACATACCGATAGTTATCTGTGACAAAGCCATTTTTTTTCCAAGTTGAAACTTATTTCTTACCTCAAGTAACCAAACGGTTTGCCGTCTGTTGTGAGTGAATTGTCGATATGTCAGCGTTATACCTTCATAGATTGACCCAGCGACAGCAATTTAACACACGACTCCGCAGAAATCAAGCGGGCTGTGTAATAACTGGGCGATTTCCAGACACTCGCTTTACGAGAGGCTCAGCTGCAACTGAAAAACGCGACCACTTTTAGGGTAGAATGGTGCTCACTCACGTACCGGTGGAGTTCTTTTTTCCCGGAATACCGTCTTAATACTCCCTAGTTGAAACTCTCATTCTATAACGTTTTAGAAACTGATCGAAAAAAGTGGCGGGTTTATCAACCTAATAGCTTTAAAGGGATATCTTTGGGGCAGTCAGTGTATTCCGGGGTGCCGCAAGGGTCTCATTTGAGGCCCTTATTTTTAGTTTTATTTATAAATGAACATATCGAGCGTCTGTCTTGTCAAAGCCTTTTATACACCAACGATCTAAAAATATATACTGGGATCACATCACTTAATGACTGTTTAGGTTTGTAGAAAGACTCGGAATTGGTTCCCCAATTTGGTCTCCATACCATAAAGTTCATACGAGGCATGCCTTTTAAGTTCTGTCGTCTCCATATTTCAGGCAATTTTGAATTTGGAACTGTTCTATATTCGAATGTGTTTAAATTTTAAATCTCAAAACAGTTGAAAGTATTAGGATTAATGCTATTGTTTAGTCACAGCGTCGATTGGAATCTGTCAGAATAATGAATCTTTCTAGGAAAATGTTCGTACGATTCGTCAAACGATTGAGTATTTGAAGCAGGAAAAAGTCCTCCATACAGTCCTGACCTAAGCCCTAACGATTTCTTTACATTTCCTAAAATTAAGAAAAGTCTTCGTGGTCAAAGGTTCCAGTCCGGTGAAGAAGCAGTCGACGCTTTCAAGTCAGCCATTTTGAACACCCCCACTTTAGAGTGGAATAAATGTTATATTAACTGGGTTTGAACGAATGGAAAAGTTTAATAAGCTACGTGGTGAATACTTTGATAAACAATAAAAAGTACTATAAGGTTCTAGTTGTGTTTTTTTCTTCAAACGACAAAACTTAAAAGGCATGCCTCGTATTAGGGTTCATAGGTGTGTGGGTTTTATGTTATCGCCAGCAATTGCTTCGCTCATGTCCCAGTTATGATTTTGAAGTTAAAATTTTGAGCCCAGTCACTACAAATACGCCGTAAATACTTTAACTTTGATTACTCGTACAAAATAATGTTATTACAAATTTCACTAGTATTTCTTTAAATACCAAATATAGTGAACGTAGATCAAACAGTGGTAATCTCTTTGCTTTACAAATTTACAAAAACATTTTTTTTATTAAAAAAAAAATCACAACAATTAAATTCACTATTAGTCACATGATATCATTTTGCTTTTACTGTTTGCACATGATGTTGCGTTGCAATTTAGATCTAAGCTTCATTTGTGAAATACTTTAAAAATTGTTACGTGTATTGTGCATTAAATAAATAAATAAAATAAAATAAATTTTTATGTTTATCGGAGTTAAATTACTAGTCCAAAACACAAAAGTACAAGTCTTAACTACTAGTTAAAACCTACAAGTGTTTTAGAAATATATAAGTCGAGTATAAACCGGGTATAGGTGCCCCGTTACCTAAGTCCTAATTCTAAGAGAAATTTAACAAGTCTAAAAATTAACAACACATTTTTCAAGTCCCAAATTTCTTGAGATTCTTCAAAGTAAATTACTTCATAGAAATAATGTCTTTAATAGTTTAACTCGATTTTTTAAATTTAATTAGTTCAGGAAATAAATAAATATATAAATTAATGTACTCACAAATTCGCACTTGACACAATCACTATTTGTTGACATCCGAGTAGCACCCTATTGTGCAGGGTCCACAAGAGAGTGCTACTCGGATGTCCTGATGTTGATGTTGACCTGCATGCGGCTTCCGATGAAACTGTTTGCTAAACTGCTCGTGATGTTGCGCTGCGTCTGTGTTGAACTGGATATTGCAATTGTAATTAAACGGCATTTGTAAAGCCCACCCCGCACATGATTCTCAGACATCTCTGAACAAAACCGAAGAGACAGCAAAAAACCGTGCACGCATGGAGCAAACACTACATTGATGGGAAACAGTATGTTCTGTATGGCACCTCAAATTTATAATGAGACACCAAAATTTCTTAAAGATATGATTTAAACAAATTTAAACTAAAATTTAGTGTTTTCCTCTGTAGTAAATGTAATAATGTGTATAATATTACACAATAAAGGTTTTCTTGACGGTCGTGATACATAATTCGTTAATTTTGTGGTGCAAAATAAATTTGTATGTATGTTTTCTAAAACTGTATTAAACACCCACACTTGCCAGACCACATTTTGCAAAATACAATTTCGTCCTACTAATATAATAGGGGCAAATCTTTTGCCGTCAACCGGGTACTGTTAGACTGTATATATACTGTCTAACAGATAACAGTCCACTCTCTTAGTCACCTTTTACGACATCCACGGGAAGAGACGATGTGTCAGAATTCTACACTCCTCCGATATATGGATGTAGTACCTGGATGACCGGTATTTTTTTTGGTATATCGTGTAAAAGAACGAAAAAAAAAAGAAAAATAAAATAATAATCAAGATTTGAACCGGGGTAATCTGATAACGGGACCGCCCTATTTCCCACCTGACCTATTACAACCTTGTATATGATGGGGAAAATTAACTTCATATTCTAAAGATATTGTAGCAGTTTTTCATTGTCTGAAAACACAGATAAAATGGCGTTTTCTAAAAATGAAACTTAGCTAGATCGATTTATCGGCCCCGAAATCCCCTGCATACAAAATTTCATTAATATCGTTGGAGCCGTTTCCAAGATTCAGTTTATATATATATACAAGAATTTCTCGTTTAAAGATATAAGATAAGATTTACAAATATTTCTGTTATGTCACTTACAACCATTCGAAACTTACAGACAGTTTGAGAGCTTCTCTTTATTATTTCAAACTTTCTAGTAGACGGTAAGATTTAATCTCATAATAATGCAATATGGAATAACAACAAGTAATAAACAAATATTACATGTTTTGATTATAAAGACCATTCGATAAAAATTTACTTATATTTTTAGACGCGAACGCTGCCAAGAATAAACCGTCTGTTCTCTTTATGGAACCTCGTAAAAGAGATTATGGCGTTATGGCATTTATTTCTATCTGGCAACACTGCAGGAAAGAGAGAAACTAAACTAGAGGGCATTGGACTACATTACGAATACATTTAGAAAACATATTTTTAAACCTTTTTGGTTGGTTTTCTGCTTAAAAAAAGGATAAAAATAATTAGTTTATTTTTATCTTTTTTTATGCTGAAGCTCGTCAGCATGACTTCAGCTTGCCTGATGGTAAGCTACATGGAGGTCCAAGGATCGAAGGCCAACATTACTACTACTCTGTTGATACCACAATGGATGTTCTCAATCAAACCGAACACGAAAGCTATAAAATATTTGAAAATAGTAGCTGATGTGATAGATAGTTTCGTTTTACGAGTATATACAAGCTTGAACCCACTGTTTTGATATGCTATAAATAGACTCATTGATTTAAAATGACAATCGAAACCAATGCACAAGCTCACGGCAGGATTTTCTTCACATGTCAAATAGAAAAAATAGGCAATTAATAATGTTTAATTAAAAAAAACGCATTTGATCAAACAATGTGAAACTTATAATCGAAAATCAGTGGAATATCACGTGGTTTGAAGGACTTATACTAGTTTAAATTCACGTGTATGTTTGGAAGTTTCTGGGATTATTATTTGGTTAATAAAGGTACATACATAATACGTAACTGTTATTCAGTAAAAATATTCATCATTTTGCGGTAACATTAAGAGAAAGAAACGAACTACAAACACTTAGAGGGAAAATCACAAAAATATTATTTCCCCCGTGTACCGAATTGTTACTATTACCGGAATACATTTCGTGGATCTATTCTCTTTGCTATCTACGTATGGCAATAAGAACATACTTTGTTTATTGTTTATAAGATTATACGACCTCTAAGTAAGCAAAAAAAAAAAGCATTTTTCAAAAGTAATGACCCAGGACCCAGTAAGGAATCCTTAATGTTTTGCATAAAGACTGTTAGTGCTAGGAAGCATTTTTTTTATGCTATTTGGGGCAAACGAGCAGATGGGTCACTTGGTGGTAAGTGACTACCGCCGCAAATGGCCACCCACATATTTCAGGTAGTGATGTCATACAGTTTTTACGAGGGAGAGCCATGATTCGGCACGAATGGGCTGGTTCGACCGGAGTATAACCAGGCTTCACAGAAAACCGGCTGTTAAACAATGCTTGCTTTGCATCACCGAGTAAGTGAAGTTAGCGGAGGCCCAACCACTTTTTCCCCTTTCCCTTCCCCTTCTTCTTCCCTTTAGAGATATTTTTTTCTCGTCTATCCCATTGTGTATATGATTGGATAAGTCTTTCAAAAACATTGATCAAGCGTAAGGAGTATTTTGTTATTCATCCGTTTGCAAAATATTATAGAAAATTAATTACTAATTATCTTTGGTTTTAAGTGTGCCCTCTCCTCTCTCCTCTAAAAGCTAAACTGTTGTTGGTTTGCAAAAGAAAAATAAATAAAATTTTAATTTTATTTAAAGCAGTTAGCAGAAATATCTTTATGACTGCACCTCAAAGATATTTTATATATGTATATATATATTTGCGTATTTATATATCTAGCTATATATCTATATATATATATATATATCTATAGTTTTACGCGTATTAATTAATTATGTATATAACTTTCAGTTAGCTCCCCATTAATTTTGTTTGTATGCCTGCCTGCCTTGACCCTCTCTGCATTACCCAAGGGTTGACTGGAAGACAATGCCTCCTGGCATTAACACTTAATGCTTTTCATTGCATAGGGTGGACCCTATGCAATGAAATCCATTAAGTTGTTAAATAAATAAATAAAAATGTGAATTTAGAAGGTAAAATATCGGGGCAAATTGAGCCCTATTAGTATATAGTACCTGGATAACCGGTATTTTTTGGTAAATCATGTAAAACAACGAAAAAAAAAGTTAAATAAAATAATCAGCAGGACTCGAACCGGGGTAATCTGGTTACGGGACCGCCTTATTTCCCACCTGACCTATTACAACCTTATAGCTGCTGTCGAAATTTACCTTCGTATACTAATGATATTGTAGCAGTTTTTCATTGCCTGAAAACACGGATAAAACGACGTTTTCTAAAACTGAAACCTAGCTAGATCGCTTTATCGCCCCCGAAACCCCCTATATACTAAATTTCATTAAAATCGTTGGAGCCGATTCCGAGATTCAGATTATATATATACAAGAATTTCTCGTTTAAAGGTATTAGATTAGATATAATAATTGTCGTACAAGTCATTAAATGTCTTAAATAGTGCGCTAAATAATTAGTAAAATATAATATTATAAGAAATAGGGACGACACAAACATAACAAAGAACGAAAAATCATTCTGATAATGATATTGACTCTTAGTTACTTAGTTTTTACTATTAGTGCTCATATATTATATACATTGTTTTGATTTGTTTCCCTACGCTAACAATTTCTATCTTTTTATCTTTTAATACCTTATTTAGAAGAAATGGACGAGGGGAGAGGAAAGAGGAGGGGAGTTGGGCCTTCACAAACCTTACTAATTTCGGGGAAATGCAACGCAAGCGTTGCTTCACAACTGGTCTTCTATAAGGTCGTGGTATCGTATCGGTCGACCCAGCCAATCGTGTCTAAGCATGCCTCTACCACTGTATGCAAAATAAACATATAGTAGGTATCTTTAATCCCGTAATGCGCAATCTTCTGTTGTCTCAAAATGATACTACAAAGCATTCTTCAAAAGGAGTTTTCAGAAACCTGTGAGAGAGAGAAATGAAACCGATTTTCTATTTGTTTACACACGCTTACACTTCCCCTTGTCTCCCAATCCCCAATATACTCCCAATTTTCACATTTAATTCCCAAAATACGGTTGACGGTCCACCGTAAGTAGGACTAACTATCTTGCCCGTAAGTGGGGCTAACTATAGTCCTCAAAATGACGTTTAATCACCTCTGCCCTCCCTTTAAGTGGAGCAATCGTAAGTGTGTGAATACTCGTTGAGAAATGTAATATGTATACCTTCAATAGGACACCTTAGAATTTCCTCTCAATTTTCCACATTACTGAAGCCTTTCACGCGACGGGAACATTATTATGACATTTACGTACGCACACATCATTTTGGATAATTCAATTTGTTGTCAACGAAGCGAATAATTTGGCGGCAGTCGAAATTGGCTCATACTCAGTATGAAATCATATATTAACTTAATTAAATGCAGCTACTATTACGGGATGTGCGGACTTTCAATTCGAAACTTATGAAATAGCTGTACATTAAAATGAAAATTAAAAACCTTATTTATTATGTCTATACTATGGCATATCCCAACTTCTGTCAATTAGTGTCCTAAATAAAAAAATACTACGACGACGTTCGATGAATAATCGTAATATCTTTAGCTTTAACTTAGTGTTAAGATATAAATGCCTCTATTTAGAATATTTACTGAATGAACTACTAACTAACACTATGCTTCGCCCGCATGAAATACCTAGAAGGAATATCCATATAGGTCCCAAATTTGATTAAAATCGGTTAAGGCGTTTAGCCGTGAAAAGGTAATGACAGATAGGTAAATGGCGCTACTTTTGAATTTATACTAATATTATTAAAAGGCAGACTTTGTTTGTTTGAACGCAATAATTACAGGAACTAATAATCTGAAATGAAAAATTATATTCATTAGATAGCTTGTTTATTGAGGAAGGTAGGCTAATAGGCTGTAACACAATACGGTGCGACTCCTAAGAGCAGAGCACTGAGCATAAACGTCGGTAAAACTGCAGGGAATAGTAATTTATAATATTAGTATACATTCAAGAGGAGGTGCGGTATAAGGAAGATAATAGTTCCCTTAACTCAGGAATACAGAAAAAGTGCTGTAGCTACCTACCGACTGATATAAGTCATATATATACTGGTTAGTACAACATTCGTTCAAACAATCTATCTTCTAAAAGTAATTATTAGACTTGTCTTTTTTGTCAGATAGTTAATGAGTATCGTAGCTCAAGGTTAGGTAATACCTTTTTATGCGGATCCTCAATTCACCTACAATTCGGCAGTAGGGAAAACGCCAGGGTAGGCCCTCTTCTAGGGCCAAGAACGAGTTTATAAATAATTACCTCATTCGTGGAAGAATTACATTTTTTGAAACGTTAGTAGTAATGTATCTTGTATTACTACTAAACGTTACAAAAAAACGTAATACCCATACAGTGTTATATATTTTCATGATACGATATCCTTCAAGTTTAAAATTACAAGTTACAGTGTTTAATGTGTGATTTTTAATGATATGTGATGCCTTTTTTCAACAATGTACACTACCCGAATGCACAGTTATACCTATTGTCATAGTTACTTCCATTGTTAATGTACAAATCAACAAACTACACAAACGTATTTCAATGAGGATTAATACGTTCCAAGATTGTTTAATAAACCTAACCAAAACATGTTTGAAATTTGTATTCATAAAACAACAAACCTAACCTAACCAGTCCCTTCCTTTAAGTATTTGGTTTGAATAGCACACAAAATGGCCGTATTTATTGAGAGTATTCCATATTTAAAACATTTTAAGTATGTCGTAGCATAGTAATCTTATAGACGGCAAAGTACCATAGACTAAAACAAACATATTTTTGTTGTGTGCACAGTGAACAGAAACCTAGGGATAGTGGAAATGTTTGCACAAAATTACAAATGTTTTAGTTTTCTGACACATTATGTCGTTATTCGAGAACGTGTAATGTTCTATTTTAATAAATATACTCATACATATTAAAATGGAAGTAACATTATTAATTAATAAATGTTTACCATAATTCTTTCAATATTTTGATTTACTGCTCGTTTTTGGTTTAATGAGTATTTATAGTACAACATAAATAGCCATCTAAAAGGTGTATCAATTAGTAGTCCATCAATTAGATGTACCTCCAAAACCTCAAAAAAAAAACTCATTTTAATATAAACAAACTTTTTAATTACAGGTTTTCGTAGTGTTTATAAAAATAAACACTACGAAACTTAGTAATGTAGGTATATATTATAGAAAAAATATTTTATTGGATTACCCACAGCCCCTGCAAGATCGTACAAAATTTCCTAATTTACCAAAACCCCAGGCGTCCAATGCACTTAAAGATGAAAATACATGTCTAGTTAAAGCGTGAAAAGCTTAAATACCTTTTGAAAAACATTCGTTGTGGATACGATGAGAGCGCATGAGCGTGTTCGCACCGCGTCCATTCACAAGCGCCGCCCTTCAGTCCGACTACAATTTTCTTCTGAACGCACGCCCGAGAACGGTTTCCCGCGTCTTTCGAATTCCGAACTAATTTAAATTTTAATCGTTAAGTTCGCGCGCCTAAGTGGCCACGTCTCGTGTGTTAACAGTGACTAACGTGTAAAGAGGTTGTTTTCGTATGAGTTTATAAAATTTTTCAAGTGGTTGTTAAGTTATTTTTGAAGTTTAAATTTTTTGTTGCGGATTTGTTTTTACGTTTGGAGCACGTCTTTAACCGGTAAGTACATAATAATTAATAATAATACTTTTTTTCGGAAAAGCCTGCGTTGTAAATAAAAGTAAAACCTACTTAATTTTGTGAACACCCATGATTCCATGGATGTTTTCTTTCTTTCTCTTGATTTAATTTCTAGTTTACATAACTAATTTCATTTCAGTCTGTAAATGTCATGTCTTTTTTATCATAGTAATAGAGTTTTTAAACTTGTAATTTAAAAATTAATATAATACCTATTTGCTTTTATGAATTTCTCCATCAACACAACACCAAGAGCATCGCAACGCTCGTTTCAATCTCAATTCAGTTTTTAGAAGCAGTTTGTCATACAATTTAATAGTATTAATATTATTAAATTGTATGGATAGTCATAAAAATTGTCTTCAGCGTTATCGAATAGTGATGTAATCAGTAGTTTATAATGTTAAGTCACGGTGGAAAGGCCATTGTCGGGTCTGTTCTGTATGATTTTTGATTTAAGAACCAATAATTGCCGTGAAAAGATGTCTGATTATGAATAATACAATAAAATATTAACTCTTAAAAAACATTCGATTACAACGTTGATAAATTAGGTACAGAAAACCATTTATTTTCTTTCAGTTGTCTGGTCTTTTAACAAATACACCTTAGAATGAAAGATTAGTAAGTTATTGTCGTTAATGTGTCCTGAGAATGTATTTAGCTATGCTTCAAGGAAATTAACTCGTCTATGTTTCGTCTATGTTGTTCGTATATACTCGTCTATAATTATGAATGGTTCGAGGGGTTTTTAAGAAAAATAAATTTATATTTTTTTAAATTTAGAATATTATATTTTAAAATATTTATTAAACCAACAAATACAATCTTATTTACGATCGCCGAGTATTTAACTCCTCATTGACATGTATATACATATATTTATTTCATACATAGTTTTTAATTACCTGCAATAGTCCGTTATTTTTTTTCAGAATATAACGTAGAGTATATCTAAATAATATTATTTAGAAACATAAATTTTAGTTTGATCGAGATGTTGCTGAAAAACAGCGCTGTATTATAACTGGTGTAGCAGTGTGCTGAGCAAGATGTCATTTTAATGAACACTGCGACGCAGCACATATCTTGTGTATAACAATGTTATGTATAATTATTATGTATATTTGTATATTAATAATGAAACAATTTATTTTCATTATGAATGTTACAATTCTAAATTATATTCTAATTCTGTAAAATAAATATTTTGGTTGTGTGTTGCGATGCGTCATTAAAATATAGATTTTCTTTCTTCCTATCTTCCTTTCTTTCTTTCTTTCTCCTCAAAGAAGATAGTTTTTAGTAATCCTGTGAATTTCTATCCTATCTAAGAAATTTTCCTTAAAAATGTGTTTACTTATCAACCAATCGCTATTGAGAACATAAAATAAGATTAAAAAAAAAAACTCACCATAATTTGTAAATACGTAGTTAAAATTAGGATTTTGAAAACAATATTGAAATGTTTGGCGTTGCAAGTAGAGCTCTTTACATTATCACAACATTACTTTGATTAGAGGCAGTTAAAGAGTAAATATTTAGAAATGTTCAAAGCTTTATAAGTTTATAACGATAATATTTACAGAATACATAATAATAACTGTTTGTATGTATGTTTTTTTTTATACTATAGGGGGACAGACGAACAGACGGGTCATCTTATGGTAAGTGACAACCGCCGTCCATGGACACCTGCAACTCAAGAGTCGCAAGTGCACCGCCCGCCTCTGAAGGTGATGAGGGATGGGGTTTGCAGGGAGGAGAAAAAAGAGAGAAGGGATGAGGAGGTGGGAAAGAGGAGAGGAGGATGAGGGGAGAGGAAAGAGGAGAGGAGGCGTTAGACCTCCGGAAGCCTAACTCATTTCAGGTTCCGGTTTTCTGTGAGGCCATGGTATCGCACCGGTAGAGCCGGCCCATTAATACCTAAGCATGGCTCTACTGTTAAAATCTATTTTGTCATTTTTGCTGGTAGTGAACTAGTGCCAAACATCTATCTATTAAGTCCTTTAAAAATTGTACCTTAATAACATTAGCGTCAATTTTAGGACAGTTACTGGCCGAATGTGCGAATCGGAACAAAATGAATCGGAAGGAAAAATATTTATTTAGATACTACCCTGGGCGTGGTATGTCAACTAAAAGTAGCTCTTAGTAGTCCCCAAAGAGTTTGAACTTTCCACTTACCAAATTCAATCAAAATCGGTTTAGCCGTTCAAACGTGAAAGGTCTAAAGGACTTTCTGGAATCACACGTGAATACAACTGTATATAAGTATTTAGACTGCACAGATGGCGTAGCGTTTTAAGTTGTCACCTCGCCATCGCTACCGCGCCGAGTGTTGTGGGTTCGATCTCCGCACGGGACAACACTTTGTGTAATTCTCAAATTGTTTTCTGAGTCTGGGTGATCTTTGTTTCTGTTATTTGAATGTTTGTGAAACAGAAATCAATGTTTTTTTTTTCTTTTCTTTACGTGGGGAAATCCTCATGGACTATCCTCCGCCGGGGGCATCAGCGGAGGGGTGTGTCGGACTTGACCGGCTCAAACTACCACGGTGTTCGTTCCTCGCACCTGCTGCCGAAGGCTGCGAGAACACGACATACTTCCAGAAATTAACCGTAAGGCGAAATCGGTAAAGACAAGTCCTGCATTAGAAATTATTCTTGCAATACAAGAACTTTATAAACATACAAACCATGGACACAAATAAAACCCAGACTCGTGATAACTATGTATTTGTAGATAACGATTAATTGTCCTTCGTTGAAATCGAACCTACGACCTCCGCAGTCAGGGTCACTAACATTGAAGCCAGCAAGTTACTTAACGTAATTATTAAATGTAATGTACTGAAAATAGTTTTACAAGTATGGCTCTGAAAATAACTATCTCCAATTTAAATATGTATTTATTTAATAGTCAATGCCAAAAGCCAAATAATGATTGACACAAGATATTTCATAACGTGTATTCTTTATGCATTAACATTACCCTTTAGAGGTGGAATATATTTTTAAAAATAAAGAATGATCGACCTTTTCTATCTTATTATATCGACCTTTTCTATATATTCTTGTTCCTTTTATTACTTAGACTGATTCTCAGACACAATAGAATTAACTACGTATCAAGTCCAAAAACTTTTGTATTGTACACTCACAACACCTTTGATTTGCACATATTAATAGCGACCCGACAAATTGATATCATGTTTAGTATGACACGAAGTTATCGCTGTCAAACACTGATGTTTTACTTATTATTACCCATCTAAAATGTAGAGTGCTACCTAAAGAAGGTGTATATTTACGTATACCGTGTTCGACGTTCGTCATTATTGTTAACACTAAATTTAAAATTAGTTTACAATCTGCAACAGGAGTGCCATCTAAGCCAGATGTGGGCTTGATTCCTATATGGTACAAAAATGGGTTATCTGGGAATAGTTGTCCCGGGTCTGCTTGATAATTGTATCATTGAAAGTCATTGATTGAATTTTTGCAAGCTCCTAGAAAGAATGAAGCTGTCTTGTATTAAATAAAAAATAAAATATATTGCGCAGCGCATTATCTATATGTTCTTATATACTAAAATAAGATTAGAAGTATTTGTTAATGTTATGATTAGTAAATCAAAACAAAAGTACCACGCTTTTAGAGTTAATGGTCGTATGTAGGTATGTGTATAAGTCGGTTAATATGTGAGTTTTTTTATTTGACACAACTTCAAAATGCAATGTTGCTACCTGCGAAATAATTCAATTTTTGACGGTTATCAGTTGATTTTAAAAATATAGTTTCTATTTTTTTTCGAACAATAAATTAAAGTCTCACACACATCATGTACAAAGGGCGCCCTTATTACTAACTGCAATCTCTTCAAGAGAACCTTGGGATGTATCAAAATAATTTGGAGATAGGAGTAGTTGGAAGTGCATTTCAAAGGTAATCTACATTTACCTAATAAATATAAAAATATATTACACATATGTACAATGTACAAACCATCGATATAAAATCTAAATGTTAATACTGTGTTGCTAGCTTAAATAATTAAAAGTAGAGTAAGAGACAATTATTACGTAAACCTGTTGTGAACTGCAATCCTGTAGTCAAACAAGAGAAATAGGTCTGCGTTACCTAACGTTTCTCATCTGTGACGGTTATATTAAGACCTTAATATGCGGTCCAATTAAATTTTACGTACTTATGAGTAAACCCGTATATTTGCAGTAGTTAACGAAATTAGCTTTTGTCCACGTATTTGTATTGCACTCATATTACATAGGTACTAATTTTATACACTTGTTTTTCATCAACCCAAGGAACCTGCTCGAAGGACCATTAATGTAGGGGTGTACTCTTACAGTTTGATAGGTTGATAATTTGATAAGTGAGTAGACAAGTTTACCGAATGATGGTTTTATTGCTACTAAAGTATGTACAAAAAATAAGAATATAAAGTTAGTACCAATGTAATATGAGAGCAATAGAAATACGTGGACCCAGGCTGATTTCGTTAAGTACTATAAATGTACCACATGTGTTAACATTAAAATTAAGATTTGCATGTTTATTATCAATTGTACAGGGCTCGGACCTCCCGGACACAACCAGTTTGAGTTACAGGTATGCGACCCCCATGTTGGTTACAATTCCCAATCCACGAGTATAAGGAATAACCCGTTTCTTCGATTGCATATCCTTGTTCTTACAGGTCGACGACAGAAGTCTTTCTCCCTACAACGGTGTACACAAAGGTGTATAAGGGATACAGGCATGAGCGTATGTACATGGCTGCCGAGCCGAGTGTTGTGGGTACGATCCCCGCACGGGGCAACACTTTGTGTAATCCTCACATTTTTGTTTTAAGTCTGGGTGTTCTTTGTGTCCGTTGCTTAAATGTTTGTAAAGTCCCCCGCGACACAGGAATTAATCCTAGTAAGGGAGATGTCTAAAAAAAATATGAAAAGTATATTTTGTCATTATTGTGAGAAGGCTAGTCATTAAAACATTATTGTCTTTATACTCAAGTATTATTTACTTCATTATAAAGGTAGCGACTAACCGGCGCATTAATTTGTAACGTAACATTTGTGGCGAGCATACGTTACTATCAAAACTAGTGCTAGTTTATTTGTCTAACTTCGTGACGAGCCTCTGAGCTGATTGGCCTAAAATAGTGCTCGTAACACTCGAAAGGATTATTCGACATTCGATATGTTAGTTAGACACACATTCGATATGTTAGCCTTAGAACGATGATATGTGAACTCACAAGTCCAGACTTTTTGACTTTTGCTACTATATATATAGAGGAACCTCTGCTCTTCGTTTAGTTATTTGTACACAGAAACATGTATGTATATACAAAATTACGTATAAAGTTTAGCGTCTAATTTCGACCTTACGTAATTATGTATTCACCTGACGGGTGCGTAGGTGTATCTACATTTTGTATTAACACCTAAATAAGGCAAATAACTACGTCAGATAATTATTATGATTGCATGTATATTAAAGGCTTACTTTATTAAAGGTACGAATGACGCAGTTGCTGCCGTAGTATGTCTATTTGTCTGGCTCATGCCATAATACACACATACATACATACGCTGTATACTCACGCCAGTATCCTCTAAGAGTAAGGCAGAGGTGTAATAAACACTCACTCATAATACATGTTTTACAATTCACTTTATCGATAAACCTATTAGAGTAACACGGAATGACCGCTAAGCCAGAGGTCGTGGATTTGATTCCCACCCTGGACAAATAATAATGTGATGAGCAGGGTCTTTTCTATTGTGTCTGGGTATAATTTGTAGCGTAGCACATGTTCTGCTTTGTTTTGGATCACACAGCCATGTGAAGTTATTTTTAATTTAAAAAATCAGTAAGTAAATAAATAATAAAATCAAAAAGACTTTTCTTTATTGCAGTTACATGTTTTTCAATTAGCAATAACATAATTTAACAAATGTTTTTTACTGTTTGATTTTACTGTGATTGTTATATTATACTAAAGATGGGTATCGACAAACGGTTTAGATTTCCTATTTAGTGCTTACAGTTGAAATGTCATACACCATCTTTTTTCAACAATAAACTGTACCATTATAAATTAACAACACTTTTATTAGATGCTCAAATCTTGATTGGGTATGAACTTTATATTTATATAAAGTATGCAAACTATTAGAGATCATTAAAATAATCAAATTACATAAAGTGATATAAATTGCAAAGATGTCATAAGTTATTTCATTGCCACTTCATACCAGTACTTAACGCATACATAAATATATTTAGTCTGGCCGTAAATAAGGTTACAATTAATAAAAATCATAATAGTACATTTGAATTTGGAAGCTATCATTCTTAAATGAATATTGATAGTGTTTTCACATGTTTGCGGCAATTGGTGTTAAATATTATTGTGATCTTAAAATTTCTTTCTTATGGCAGAAACTCTATAAGTAACATACTTTTATAATTTAATCTTGAAAGATATAACTCTCCTATTGCGCAGGCACCTACTATAAACTATGCTACTGTATGTGACTATCGTAGAAATTAACGAGCTCCAAAAGAGAAGATATGAATTCTTTACACTAAAATGGCGGTGCGTAATGTAATGTGATAGTCATACAATTATTTCGGTGATGTTTGTTAATATTAGGCAAAATATTGTAACTAATTATATGTATATATGTGTGTGTTTAAAATAGTTTAATAATGGCTTTGTATACCATTTATCGCATAATATGAATATGTTTATTAAGCTTTCTACACATAGTACAAAGGAGGTTAATTAATAGGTCCCTATGGCATTCACTGACAGTCAAAGTTCTGGTTATACAGAGAAAATATGAAGTAGGTACATTAAAAACGTTACAATTTAAATGTAATAAAACTTGTTGACTCATAAAAGGAAAGAAGAAGAAGCATTTGAGAGACTTGAATTAGCAAGTGTCCATGGGCGGCGGTTGCTTACCATCAGATGAACCGTCCGATTGTTTGCGTACTATCTCATACAAAAATACAAACATATACATATATATAACTCGCATAACATACACATATACTGGAGATACACATACACTCGAGGTAAGGTGTTGATTATGTCAGTGTGATTCGAATTCACTTCATACTTTTAGGTAACTGAAAGTCAGTCCCCAATAGTTTTGCAGTTATATTACTATTTTTTTTTATTGTACAAGGTTATAAGCTTAGTATAATGAAAAATTATAATTACAAAACAAACAAAAGTAAAATGAATAACAAAATGAAAAAAAACGGAAACCACATAACAAACACCGCCACACCACTGTTATCATTGGAGTAGATTAGGGCCCCAAATCTCTTCCCGGACGTCCGGATCGGACTGTTATCCATCAGACAGTACATAAACAGTCCTACAATAGGTAATACTATGTAAGAGGGATACATTTTGGTTTGCAGCAAGTTGGCGTTTAAGTCCTGCCGATGCGTGAGTGTATATTTATATATGTATTGTACACCGCTTTTCAACCGACTTGAAAAAAGGAGGAGGGTCTCAATTCGATAGTTTTTTTTATGTTTGTTACCGACAGGGTGAATCGATTTTGACGATTTTTTTTTTATTTAAAAGCTGATGCTTCCCATGTCGTCTCATTTTAATTTCAGGTCCAGTTCTGACAATGGCATCCATGAGAAAACCATATAAGTCTTCAATTTTATGACAGACGTATTGAAGTCGGTTGTCTACTTTTTTTAAAGTGAATTAGTGGAGTGAATTATTTACCTTTAGTTCGTCAGCTACCTATTCGCTAAGTAAGGACGTGTCCTTATCATGATTTCAATTCCGAACACGTCGACCTAGGTGATTGGATATGTCTGCGGTCGCCCCAGCGAGCATACTTCTTTTGTATAATGTTTTTATACAGATATACTTACCAATCTTATTACTGTTATAAATGTGAAAGTTTGGATGGATGTGCTTTACTCAATGACGCCAGAACAGCTGAAAGGATCTGGTTAAAATTAGATAGATCATTTTATTTATACTATAGGGGAACAGGCGAACAGACTGGTCACCTGTTGGTAAGTGACAATTGCCGTCAATGGACACCCGTAAGTCAAGAGTCGTAAGTGCGCTGACCGCCTTTGTGGGTGATGAAAGATAACATGAATATGAAAAATGGGGAAATGCAACGCATGCGGTACTTCACAACCGGTTTTCTGTTAGGCCATGGTATCCCACCGGTCGAGTCGGCCTATTTGTGCCTAAGCATGGCTCTACCACTAACATAGTCATAATCTGGCATAGCACATTGGTTAGACCTGGTAACAAACCAAAAAAGTACTGTTCAAAAATACCACATGAGCGAGTCACGGGCAACTGCTATTTTCATATTAAATATTGCTGCTGCTGCTAAATTTGCGTAGTCAATGAATTTCCTCATCTCCTTATATTCTACCAAGTGTTCCCATATTTCGGGTAATTATCTATATTTAATAGATAAGTGGTGCCTAGAACTAATGTTATGGAGCGTTTTCAACTCGACGTTCTTACGAGCAGTAAAATTGACCTATTGGTTCCAGAAATTCATTTATCAAAGATAGAATTTATGGGTTCGATTTCTTCATGAAACAAAAATTTGTATGTTATACAAATATTTGTTCCGAGTCTGGGTATTCCTTGTTTACATCGTTTCCGTGAGTTGTTTTATATTAGGCAAAGAGCTCTAACAACGGGTCACCTAAAAGCTGAAGGTACTCGGTGTAGCAGCTCCTGCTATCGAATACCTCTTTGTATATAAGTCCACCTCATCGCAGGCACAACAAATTATCAGTGATGAAGATCACTTAGCACGATCATAGAGGACATCGAAGACGTGTTGGAATCCTAGGATTTAGTATATTCATATATGTATTTTGTTTTTTGATATGTTTAATGTTTCTATCCTACTTTTTCGGTAGTACTTTTAAGGTAGTCCTAATTTTAACATTTTGATTTCTAAAGACTCGAACGACAGCAGTAGACTTTGCCCCATAATACGTGCGTACGTGCGTAAATACAACTAAGTTGGCAAAAGCGGGTGTGTAATACGCCGTCTCCTTCGGGCACGCAGGCGTGAGGGTATGTCAAATGTCACTAGGTTTCTTAGCTTTCTTTTACATTTATTTACACTATCTAACAATAATCAGTTCAGTTCACGGATTCCAAATATGTACTAGCCGATATGGTCAATCAAAGTTTTCAAACACTGTCTGTTCTAAATAATGAAAATGTTTAATTGAAAACACTAGTAGTTGTGCAGCACAATAAAACAATGGACAGAACAAAATACTTATCGAATATTTAGCGAAGATGCGTCACCTCAATTCTTTGTTTAATAAAAACAGACACAGACTAATAAATTTCTTTACTTTTGTTCAATGCAACTGTGATTTGCGGTGAGCTTGTAAAAATATTAATTAATGTTTGGGTGTCCCTCTAATTAATAAATAGAGCCGAAGCTTAATTTTATCCGTGGTGTCGCACCCATCGAGCCGGCCATTTCGTGCCTAAGCATTGCTCTCCCATGATAAGAATATACTGTTTACACTTTAAAAATGCAATCTATAGTATATCACTCAAGTCCTTGAGTTTACTAGAATACAGACAAACGAAGTCTTTCGCTATTTGATCACAATCCATTATTGCCTCGCAGCTGAACGATAAACTTGATCTTTGCTCGGATAACAGATGCTATCTCATTTCTCAACATCCAACTTTGCTCTCAAAGAAGTAAGATTTGATGTCTGTCTAATAATAATTAATAACATCGAGATTGCAAAATAATTAAAATTCTTGGAATATTGACATTTTGTTGATGTTTTATTTGATTATATCTTTGTTACGGTACATTTGTTTGTTACTGGTTTGTTAAATTTACAAACATTCAAGCAATGGACATAGAGAACACCCAGACTTGGGTAACTATTAGTGGATCACACAAATTGTCCGATATGGCAATCGTAACCGCGACCTCAAATTCAGCAGTCAGGGTTACAAACCACTAGACCAACAGTCAGGCATGATATGATGTACTTCTTTAGAATTTCTGACTTAATCAGATGCACAACTTAACTGCACAGGGAAATTAATAACGGCAAACAAACTGTGATACATAGAAAAGTTAAAAATAACATGGTACAAACTTTTTTTTATAATATAGAGGGACACACGAGCAGAAGGTCACCTTATGGTAAGTGACAACCGCCATCCACACCTGCAACTGAAGAGTCGCAAGTGCATTATCTGCCTTGAGGGTGGTGAGGGATGAGGGTTGCGGGGAGGGAATGATGAGGGCAGAGGAAAGAGAAGAACAAATTTGCTTCACAACCGGTTTTCTGTGAGGCCGTGATATGCCACCGGTCGAGCCGGTCCATTCGTGCCTAAGCATGGCTCTACCACTGTTTGTGTGTGTGATTTTACTCAAGAACATGGTGATGATGAAAATACACAACAGTAAGTGGTAATTTACGGTACTACATACATAGATACCCTCACGGTCAGATTAAATTATTAAACACCAACACTTTGACAATTAGAATTAGATCCCAATTACTTAATAGAAGGCAAGCCTATAGCCGTCAAACGGGCACTTTAAGAATGAACATACATACATACGTACATAAATACGCTCACGCCTGTATCCCCTAAGGGGTAAGTAGATGCAACCGGGCACTGTATGACGAATAAATAACAGTCCAGCTCCTAGTCAACTTTTACGACACCATCGGAACCGTCGTGTACCGTACGGCACCCAAGAATTAGAGATGGGAAATTTGGGAATATATTTAAAGGGAATGTAAGAGATATTGCTTATATAAATAGATTGGGAAATGTAAGCAATAGTTCGAGTTGCTTTGCATAGATAAAGTGCTTACCAAAACTTATAATTTTGATTTTTTTTAATTACTTACTATGATTGAAGTTTAAGCATAACTAGATTTTGGGTTTTCACCAGAGTTTTCCAATGTATACCGTAAGTTGGTGAAACCATAATATCCAGAACCCTACTAGCATCACAGCACTAATTATATAGAATCAAGTCCTCAATTACTAGGAGCTAATTCTGTGTAATTATGTCTGTGTTTCCTAATTACTACATTTCGTATTGCGGCAGATTAGCTGTCTTGCCATATTCTCAATAGTATAAGTGAAGTCAAATGAGTATCGAAGCTTTGTACAAAGATTTTTTCTTATTTTGCGTTGACCTAATGACCCAATGAATCAATAAATTTGTTAAAAAAAAGAAAATCGCCTTCAGTGTGCCTTTCTAATTCCATAGAGTATCTATTAATAAAAAACTTACTCGTAATTTCCCTGTTCGATCAAATCCTAAGACACCACCACACAGGAGTAACCTCTTTTGAAAATAAAAATAATTGAAAATCGGTCTACATAGATCAGCATAACATAAAACCTATTCCTCTTTTCAAGTCGCTTAAAAATAATATAAAAATGTTTCTTGTCAAGAGGTTTAGACAAAGATTGTTTATTTTATTGTTTTGTGATTCTTATATTGCGGGGGACTACAACTACAACTACAAACATACTAGGAATAGTCACAAAGCGCACCCAGACTCAGGACAACTACATATTTGTGGATCACAAAAATTTTAGTCTCGTGTAGGAATCGAACCCACGACTTCTGGCTTAGCAGTCAGGGTAACCACTAAACCAACAGGCTAGGCTTGGTCAATGGTTTATAGTAATCATATCATCATTTTTTCTTTTGTTTTGTACGAGGGTTAATCCTCATTGACGATCCTCCGCCGGGGGCATCAGCGGAGGGGTTTGCCGGACTTGACCAGCTAAAACCACCACGGTATTTCTTCCGCGCACCTGCTGCCGAGGGCCGCGGGAACACGACATTCTTCCGTTTTGAATCATTATGAGTCCGCCTTTCTCATACAAAAGTAATAACCTGCTCTGACTCTGTGCAATTTGAATACTGTATTAGCACCTTTATCATAATACATACGTGATAGAAACGTACAACCTGCATATTTTATGTAAATCGGAACGTCACGTATGACGTACGAGGTGAGTAAAATACATTCCGGTATTTATTTTAGGAGAAAATGTGAATGTACGTACGTAATCTCTATCATGGAGAACCATAAAATATTTTCCTTCTTTTAAATCGGTCACTATCCAACATCAATTTAAATGTATTTTGTACATGTTGTTTCAAGATTACCATCATCCTCAGAACCTATTGCCAACAAAAGAAATAAACACAACAAAAATTATTAATTGAAAGTAT
Source organism: Tyria jacobaeae (assembly GCA_947561695.1). Taxonomy (NCBI): domain Eukaryota; kingdom Metazoa; phylum Arthropoda; class Insecta; order Lepidoptera; family Erebidae; genus Tyria; species Tyria jacobaeae. Next base: position 17,574,461 of record OX387212.1, read on the forward strand.
AATTTGAAGGAAAATAGTTTCGCATAAAAATTACATTTTTAGCCTTGAACTTAAAATTTCAAGGTCAAGGAAATTTAAGAGTCAAGGTCATTTAGTTTAAGATCCAAAATGAGTGATGTGATTTTTAGACCTTTTTTACTGTTTTATTCAAATAGACAGAGTTCATTTGACTTTACATTTACACGAAATGATATGTAAATACCTCTGCAAGATTTTAGTAGTTATTTTCATTATATTACATGAGAGACACACGTGTAGACCTGTCTCTTGATGGGAAGTGACTAGCGCAAGTGCGTTGCCGGCCTTTGAAGTGGGTTTAGTAGAAATTAGTATTTTAATCATGACTACTGTCAAAAACGTAAAAGTAATTTTGTTTGTGACGGTATCACGTTTAAATGCTCAACCGATCATCTTAAAATTAAAATGTTACAAGAAAGGACGTAAGAACATTTATTACTTACCGGTATTGTAGTTTTTTCACCAAGAAAACACTTCTGTTCATATTTTAATATCTATCATAACGACTCTTAAACTTGTTAAAAACTAAGTTATTTTCTCTCTTCATTTTCATTTATCTACTTTTTCTTTCTCAGCATCATCATCAAACTTTCTTCAAACCAACACTATGCTTTGAATACCTTACAATGCAATAATTACCATCATTTTGTCTAGACTTTATTAAATTAGCTCATTAATACGAAATTGAATAGTAACAACGCGTGTATTTACGTTCAATTGATGCCCCCAATCAGTAGAGCCGAGGGGAGTCTTTCAAGTACAGGGACCAAATTGGTTTTAGAATTACCTCTATTTTCGTAGATTTCTTGTAATAGTGATCACTTTAACATCACATACATAGACTTATGCCTGTATTTCCGAAGGGGTTGGCAGAGGCTTTCAGACTAAATTTTGCCAACCATAGCTTAATCCCACTTACATACGTTTTATGGGGCAAGCCTATTACCGTCGTCCAGGCCCTGTATGATTGTATATATACTGTTTGATACTCGTCAAACAATCACACGGCTACTCAGTAACACCATTTAATCATATCATCTTGCAACTTTTCCTTATTTATTTGGGGTGTATATAATTTATTTTCTTAGGTTTTCCGTTACATGATTCGCTTTATTCACATTTTATTAAATAGTTATCACTAATTTTAAATATCAACGTGGTTTTAGTACACTCTATAGATAATATTTTTGCTGCCTATACTCAAGGTGCCACAAAACACAAAGTATTATGAGTGAAGCATGACGCTTGTTACAGACATTCGTATGTATAATATATATAAATTATATCATTATTCTAGGACATATTACACAGTGCTACGAGTATTATTACATAGCTTATATTTTTCGGCTTTTACTACATTAACATTTTTCTTGCGGAATAAACAAAAACATTGTATGATATGTCTCGAACCGCATCGCAGCAGTACCGTGTATTTATTGTTGTAAGTTATAAAATGTATGCGAATGTACGTGAATATCAAATAAACGCTATCGGATAAATGTTCTTGATTTAAAAATAAATACAATTTTTTTAAAGAAATTTTCCCACGTATTTTTTAGTATAGGTAGATTATGTGAATAGCGGATAATGCTAAAAGTATGTTAAGCTATTTAGAAGACTTTCAAACTCTGTCTACGGGTATTTGTTTAATTTACTTAATTAGCATTTTGCCGAAAACATCTATTTATTTTCCTGGTCAACTGAGACTGACGCTGTGCGTCCCTAACTCCGCCTAATGCGGTCCCTACCTAACGAGTATAATTTCTGTCCATGACATGTGCCGGGTACCCAAACCGTAGGTACGGTATATACCTTATAACTGTGTATATCTATGTACTGAGTATTGTGTACCTATTTTTTACATTCTCGTGTACTTTCATTCATTCGTTGATGGAGGGTTACAAAAAGCTCTAATGGGTTTACTAAACGATTTGCTTTTGTTTTAGAAAAAATATATTTGTTTTGGAAAATAATTTATTGTAACGAATATCGAAGGAGGTATAATTTACTTTTATGTACTATTATAAATATATATATATAGATACATATATATATATTATGGACTATCTAAAAGTAATATTTATTGTTTTTATTGAGTCTCTAAACGTAAATGCTTAAGTATTTACCCATATTTCTTAGCCTGGAATGCCCACATTCTTTTGCCCCAGACTCCATGCTATCTAAAAGAACGCTTCCGTTCTACACGAAACACACTCAAGATCCTTGAGATTATCGGATGTTTTGATGCTCAAAATAAAAGTTCGATAAACTACATGGACAAATCTTTTGCTGTTCAAGCGCTCACGCTTTGCTTTTTTTCCTGAGTATTCGCAACGATTTAGGAGCCATTTGTCAGCTAGCTACTAAAAATCTTAAATAAGCTACATAAAACAGGACTATGAAGTAAACTTTAGCCTTGCCATAGTAACGCTATTCTGGCAAAAATATAGTTGTATTTCAATTTTGCTCTTTACGTCAGTAATTCCAACAAAGCGGACGCAATACACATCTGCCGGCACTACATATATTACACAACACAAAATGTCACAAATCTTAACCCTTCTATAATTGAAGGGTTTATTAGGCTAACTTACCCAATTTTCCTTTATTTCGTGTCCAAGGGCTGACTCGGAGGCCTAATAAAGCTACAAACGATCTGTGTCTCACATTCTAGACGAAAATTAAGCATATTTTATACTTTGGGATCTAGAGACAAGGAAATATGATTGGATACTTTTTATTTTGTAAATGCAAAAGTAATAAACAGAAGGACAGTGCAATGCAATTAGACATCTACATATGTACATACATATATATATATTTCATTACATTTATTAAATTATCAATACTTAGATTTATTATATATCTATTATATACTTGGGTTGTGGATGATAGTCGTATCACGATTCAAACTTAGTTGGAAAGCTCTGAAGACTGTTAGTTATTGTTATCTAACCACTATTTTTTTTACGTGTAAACCCCTTCGGGCCGTCATCAAACCGAAGTTTTCGGTGGAAAGGATTATCTAACCATCATTGCAATATGGAGATTTATTGATATCTTTGTCATGAAAATGCCGCTGACGAGAATCATTAAACTATAAAGGTGTTTAAACCACTTAACTTAAATATTCCGTTAAGAGTTTTTTGATCTCGTTAAAATAATAAATTGACAAGTCTCAGATGTTTGACTTCTTCTTATGCTATATCTATTCTATATATCTTTTGTTATATATAATTTACAAATCTATAACATACAAAGAAATTCTACCTGATATTCTGCTATTACTGTAAAAATGCTTAATTGTAATTAAAAGCACTTGCAAGTTAATGTAGAAATGTAAAATCTGACCATATTTCAACACCTGCCACCATCCAGGAAATTAATTTAGGTTTCAAAGTGGCACTCACGAAGCTCAGAAGTTACGTATACATTATACTATTTTGTTTTGAATGAAATAGAAGCTTCGAGAAAATGCGGCGACAAAACAAATTTGTAGGTTTCTTACCTGAGTGTAAAAAAGAGATATGACGATACGCGGTAATTTCGCCATTTGGGAACCTATTACTTACACTTCTAGATCCGTCCATAAACGCAATATCCCCTTTCCTTCCCTTGTTCTTACATTTCCCTTTCAATATACGCCCGATTTTCCCATTTTTAATTTTTAAAGTTCTCGGGTGACGGGACTTTCTAATTTGCAAAATGTGGCTGTTTTACACATCTCTGCCCACCCTTTGCAAACACAGGCATGAACCTGTGTTTGTATGTACATTACTTAGCTTACTGTCTTCTGCGGAACCCTCCTATAAAAAAAAAAAACAACGCTACGCTAGAAGTTTAGCGTAAGTATTAGAATTATAAAAATTACTGTATATTGTGTTATTGTCAATTTCCTGAAGGAAGGTCATATTAGCTGCTGTCTTCTGTATGAATGCGTGAAAGAATGAATGAATAATTCATTTTTATAAACACACCTATTCAGAAAATTTAACCACCTAATTTGCTCTGGTAAAAGATCTGGTATCTGGGTAGAGGGCTCGGACCTCTCGGCTACTACCAGTTCGAGTTACAATGATGCGATCAACGTCATTGCACTAAAACCTCCCAATCCATCCGTATCAGCCATACCCCTTTCATACATACAGATATATATATATATATATATATTATATTGCCTTCCCTACCTTTCCCTTCCTCAGACTCCCAATTTCCCCATATTTCATTACTAAAGTCCCCGGTTGATTAAAATGTTCTTGCCTCCATTAACGTTAGTGGGACCACATTCTAATTAGCAAAATGCGTCTATTCAAAGCATCTCAGACTTCTCCCTTTAGGTATACGGGCGCCAGCATATGTATGTACATATGTATGTGTAAACACCTAGTGATCAGAATTCAGAATCACTATATTTATAGTCAATAATTTCAATTTGTGTAAAAACTTCATTTTCTGACAGTAGATACACATGTGTATATAAATGAATAATTAAATTTTCTACGACGCTTATAAACTCGACAGCTGTTAGGAGTATTAATAGCACCAAGGACTGTAATATCTTGATTCAATTAATTGATACCATCAGGACAATGCGCCTAATGGTTGCCATCTTGCACAGACTACTTTTGTCCTTTGTTTCTTTGATTCGATTAAAGTCGTTTTAGAAAAGAAAGAATTGGAGTTTATTAACTGTTACCGATAAATATGTAAACAACATTTAAGTAAACGGTAAAAGGAAAACCTATGGTAAGTACACATAAAGTTACATATATTCTAAAATCGATGAATATCTAGTTGAATAATTAAAGTAATAATTAAATAATTAATAAAAAAAGATTTTTTTAATTAAAGAAAAAAGATATTATTAAGAAAAAAAGTTTTATTATTAATATCTTTTATTTGCTTAAGAAAGCAGGAATGTTACCAAGCATGGGTTAATGCAGCGACAGCACGGTATGTAAGGACCAGCACATTAAAGAAACAATATAACTTTGCCTCCAGGTCCCTCAAAAGAGTAATTGCTGGGGTGAAGTCGGCTCACATCGGCAGAATTGGCGAGAGACTAGTGAGTCTCCCTTCCGAAACTCGTGCATTCTGGTCTCTTGCCAAAGCTGTCCAGGGGAACTTTTGTAAGCCATCCCTTCCACCTCTGCGCATAGGAGATAATTCGTTGGCCCACGACGCTAAAGAAAAAGCCTATCTTCTGGGCAAACTCTTTGCGTCCAACTCGACCTTGGACGACGGGGGAAACGCACCGCCGACCATACCGCAGTGCGAGACCCGCATGCCAAAAGTCCGGTTTACACAAAGGGCAGTGCGTTAAGCGCTTCTTTCCCTCGACGTTCTTAAGTCGAGTGGGCCCGATAGAATCTCTCCTATCGTGCTGAAGACGTGTACAGAATTGGCACCGGTTTTAACGCCTTTATCGGCTTTCATACTCTCTTCGCGTAGTCCCGAACTCATGGAAGACAGCTCTAGTGCACCCAATCAGTAAAAGAGGAGATCACTCGGATCCGTCCAACTACAGACCCATAGCCATCACCTCCTTGTTCTCCAAGATAATGAAATCCATTGTTAACTGCCAGCTCCTCCGGTACTTAGAAGACCACCAGCTCCTCAATGATCGACAATACGGCTTCCGTCGGGGTCGTTCAGCTGGTGATCTTCCTGTTTACTTGACTCACCGGTGGGCACAGGCGATCGAGACCAAGGGAGAAGCGTTGGCCGTTAGTTTGGACGTGGAAAAGGCCTTCGATCGGGTCTGGCACAAAGCGCTAATTGCGAAGCTTCCTTCCTATGGGCTTCCCGAGAAACTGTGCAATTGGCTCACCAGTTTTCTTACAGACAGAAGCATCAAGGTCGTTGTTGACCGTGCATGCTCCGACTCCAAGTCTGTTAATTCTGGTGTCCTATAAGGGCGTGTGCTATCACCCACGCCGTTTCTTCTGCATATCAATGACATGCTGCAGATTAGCAGCATCCATTGCTATGCAGACGATAGCACGAGTGATGCCCTTTACACCGGCCACGTTAACATTTCTCGGGTAAACGTCATCGAAAGCCAATCCAAACCATATTAGCCTCGAAGAAGCTTGGTGTGCTAAACAGATCGAGACAGTATTTTATTCCGGCCCACCGCCTGCAACTTTATAAGGCGCAGGTTCGGCCGCACATGGAATACTGTTCTCATTTCTATGCAGGTGCACCCCAGTACCAACTTCTCCCTCTCGACCGCATTCAACGGAGAGCGACTCGCATCATCGACTGCCAAGATTTTCTGATCGACTTGACACCTTGGCGTTGCATAGAGATGTAGCTTCACTCTGCATCCTCTATCGCTTGTATCATGGGGAGTGTTCAGAGTAATTGTTCGGACTTATACCTCCTGGCTGGTTTCCGCCGTCGTCCTATTCGACAAAATATCCATCCCCATCAACGGCAACGCACTTGTGACTCTTGAGTTGCGGGTGTCCATGGGCGGTGGAGTCACTTACCATCAGATGACCCGTCTTCTCGTTTGCCACCTACCGCATAAAAAAAATAGTATAAGCGTTTATCATCACAATTTTTGTGGTGTTAATAACAATAAAGATGATTTAGACAAACTTGCTACGTACAACACTAGACTTAATAAAAAACGCGACAGTAGTCTTGATTTAGGCCCAAACAGATAAAGCGTTTACAAATTGTTCGCAAGTCAATACAAGACTGAGCCCCTTGAAGTATCTTATACACAAGACGTCGACAATGGGTTGTATTTTTGTTGTTGTTATCGTACCTAACCCTAATGATTTTTACGGACTTCAGAAAAAAATATAGTATATTTTATCAGCAGGAAGTACTTGATTTGTGACGATTTTAATACAAATATACTGCCTGACTGCAAAAAAAAAACTTTTTTGGTGGTAAATCGACATAGAAATAAAAGTGACAAGATAATAATGAAAAAGCTGATTGTACAAAATAACAATACAGTAATTGAAAATGACAAGAATTTGGTAAACTTATTTGCTAAGCAATTTAATTGTTCACTTGCACCGGACAGTATCAGTCAGGACTATTCAAGGGTTTACTTTCAACTCGGCTCATGTAGTGTCAGACGAGGTGACATTGACTACTGTCACATTTGATGAAATTACAAAGATTGTGAAAAATATGCCAAATAAAAATTCTAGTGAATATCAAATATCGGTAGTGAAAGAACATATCGCAATCTTAGCTTTACCTCTTTTAATATTTTTATAACAAATGTTTTGAGGATAGGATTTTCCCAGAACAATAAAATAGCCAAGATTGTATTGGTATAAAAACGGATCCTAAAAATTACAGACCTATCTCTGTGATACCTATACTTTCTAAAATATTTAAAAGCTAATAAAAAGCCGTCTCACAAGCCATCTAAATTATAATTTATTTTAAATCACCTACAATTTCGATGTCAAAAAAGTGTCAGTGCCACAGACGATTAATGATGTCGTAGACAATATCAACAAAAAATTTAGGGTAGCTGGGATTTTTTGGACTTGACTTCCGCCTTTGACACAGTGGATTATGAACTATGCACTAATGATGAAACTGGAATATTATAGAATAAGGGGTAAGGTACTGTCATTGTTTAAATCCTATCTAACAAATAGAAAAATGTTCGTAGAAATGAAGGAAGTAGATGAAAACAATAAATTGTCAACAAACGTACCAAACGCAACATTTAAAGTTTTATATTGGGGCCTATTATGTTCATACTTTTTAAAACGACTTATTAAATTTAATTCGTGTAAATAAACCACTCGTGGTGTTTGCAGATGATACAAACGCTGTGATAAATGCAAGCAAAATAAATTCTCTAAATTTAAAAATATATCAAACATTGGAAATTTAAAAAGATTGGTTTCTCGCTAATAAATTAACAGTACGAGTAAATACAAAAAAAAAAACATTATTTTATTTAAAACCACAGCCAGCAGTACCGATTACAAGCTAATAAAAAGCCGTCTCACAAGCCATCTACATTATAATTTTTTTACTATTTTTTATAAAATTTATTGTCTACATATTTTATTTTTATTCTAATATTAAGTTAGTTAGTTAAGTTTATGTTTTCGTATTATTATTATTTTAGTTAGTTAGTTTAAGTTATTGTAAATAACTGTATATTTATTAATGATTTAAAGTTCGATTTAATTTATGCTAATAAGGATGTTAACTTTTTTAGAAAAGTGCGCCACACGCTAATAGAGTCGAGATTGAGATATAGTGTACAAATGTGAGGCAATAGTTACGGATATAATGTGGATAGCCCTATCCACATTATATTTTTGTAGTAAGATTAGATTATTAGTTTACATTTTAAAGTCTTGGATTGTTAACGGTACCTTGTTTATATTAACAACATTGTGCTATTTATCCAAATATATAAACGAAATTGAAACCCATGAAGAAAGGTTGGTTAAAGAGAGTCCGCGGCAGAAACATCATAAACATACATTAAGCCCTAGATTGAATATAGCTAAGCTTGTGTTCAATATCAAAGTATCAAACTATTTAACTGTTTACCAGAAGAGCTAAAAAGTGTAATTTACAAAACTTCATTATGTAAACGAAAATTTAAAGCCAGCAGCAAGCAAGCAATTTCCTGTTGGAGAAAAACTATTATTTCGCCAATGAATTTATAGTTTTGAATGTAGGAAATTAAGTGTTGGTTAAATATTATTTTTGATTTATAGAGGCTTATTTAAAAAGTGATATGTCTCTTTTTGCTTACTTATTTTCTATTAAATTGTGTGTTTTTTTTATTGCTATTTATTCTTGATATTTACTCTGTCTAAAAATAAATAAAGGACGAAAACGTCCACTCTGCGAAGAGTATTATTTAAAGTGTTATCTATAATTTTTTACCGAAATATAAACGATTTGTTTATTGATATGGGCACACAATGCCAGATATCTAATTAGAACTATGTCAGTATCTGAATATTATTAGCATTTATTAAATTTTACTTTCTACATAACTATATATGTAGCATAGTAATTCTATATAAATTCGAAAAAAACAAAACACAATTGATTATACAATTTTGATGTTTCTATTGTTTTGATTCTGTTTTTGTTTAAGGCTAGACTCCTAGACATTACACCTACTAATAATAATACTCCTGCCTAAGTAAATAACGAATATTAAAAAAGGAATATGTCTTTTCTCAATACACATAATGACACCGATAGATATCAATATGTACATATGTATATATTGCCTTTCATTTTTCAATAGGACTTTCGTGTAGGTACTTCTGTATCATTATTTGTGTGTAACATGAAAGAAAAAATAGCCAAAAGGCTTTGTGCGTGATTAATCAAAGGTGCGGGTTCGTTGAAAGTCTCAATGAGGTTACGTATGTTATTGGGAGTGTTTTCGGAATAGTTTTCTTTTGTCTGTTTTTGATAGGATCTGGTTATTCAAGAGTTGATAATCTCATCATAAATAAAATAAAAAAGTTTCGTGCATTAAAACGAACTTCAAGAAGGCATTTTTGTTTGTGGTCCAACAGAGATAAAAGGCAAGTATTTCCTTTCCCACACACTTCATATCTCGGTTCACACAAGAAACCATATTTACATTAATATAACTGTGAGATAACATAATGTATATTTCTTTATACACTACTGCGGACCTCTTCTATGTATTGTAATAGTAGTCAAGGAGAATAATTGTGCTTCTTCGTATCCTGCACTGCTTTCAGATTCCTCAACTACTAAACGTTACGCAATTTGAGTCTTCTCCAGACCTGGTTTCTTGTATTGTAAATTATGAAATGTCTCACTGCTGTCTACTTAGACGAAGATAAGATAAAAAATCGCCATTAGCTATGAAACCGCGATTTGTACCTCATTGGGCAAATCTTATATATTGTAAACTATTATTTTATGGTGTAAAATAAAATATATTGTAATTGCATTGTCCCAATGCTTATTAACACTTTCTACACTTCCGAGAATATTACGGACAACTTTCAGGATTTCACTTCAACCCAACGTTTATCATGTGAAGAAAATGATAGTTCATTTCTAATAGGTATATAAACTTCGAGTTGGTTAAAGTCAGAGGTGTGCGTCCGGGCATTGAACTCAAATTGCGAGCGTTGAATGGTAAGTTTTGGACTCTTACATTAATAAGAGAATATATCAAGTTTTTTACGTGGCTTAGTGATTTATTTTTAAAAGAACTAGCGCATTAGGAATCATTCTTGTGTCGCACTAGACCAACAGGCTGACAATCAAACATATCTTAAAAATAATTAACAGTTCCTTTATATTTAATATTATTTTCATTAAAAACGGATTTTCATATTTTTAAACGCCGGCTAGCACGTGTTCCTGTGCTAGTGGCTTCTCCAGTCACAGGAAATTAAGGAAGTTCGGGTAATCGACCCTGGCTTCTGCATTATTTAGCAGCTATCTCACTCCTGCTTCATCATCCGTGTGATATTTCTTACTCCTAATTTCTCTACCTACCCATTTTCCTTCTGGAAATCTCCGTTTTTTTTTCGCCTTAAAACCACTACCTTTTCAAGAAGAGTTAACGCCAGGTAGCTGGCTAAAAAATTAACTAGAAAAGTCTCTTTCCTCTACCAGATTTGTAACAAACCCCAAAAAACCGAAAAAATACTGAAACGCGTACTTAAAACCTAAAAAAAATATGACAGACTATTTTTAATTACTCTTTGATTAAAAGGCATTCCTCTCTATTCTTTGGCGATGCAAGACGTAGAAAATTTAGGAAAAAAAAAATAGAGGGGGCATCGAGCGCGGTCTGACAGAGACGGTCATCACACTATGCTTTAAACTTACCATTAATCGAGAAGAGTGGTGGCTTTAACCATAATAATGTGATAGAGGACATGACAGTCATTTACTTAATTTCTTGCAGGAAATACAAAAAGAGCTTTTGCTCTGCGAATAGATGGAGTTGCTACAAGTGTCACCAGGCCAGGACCTCCTTGAGACTGTGGACTGTTTTTCGCGGTAGGATTGATTTTAAGAAAAATGATGATTTTAAGGAAAGAAAAAAGATCCAATTTAATAAATTCTTAGGTGAGTATGTATTAAATTTAATATAATAATAGTTATCTCCAAAGGTCAATGAAAGTCAGAATCCGGAAAACCAACAACACATGTTTGAATTAGCTGAGATAGACCCAGATAATGTTTCTGAGAAACACCATTACTTTTTATTGTGATTCGACAATACAAAAGTACTATAACATTTTATTATTGGGAATGTTTTGGTACCAATAATAAAAATAGCATAGTATATTATACAGCTTCTTTGAAATAGATTCAGGCCAGAGATAAAAAGTATTATAAGAATGTTGTGAGATAGAATATGGTGATATAGGTTAAATCTTTGTAATAAAAATCTTTCTTAGTGGTATTCCGTAGAATCCACCCTCCGGACTTCTTCCACTTGGTATTACTGTAAAATATTTTTAAGCATAAGACCTTTCCTGGGTTTTGAAGCATCAACATACAAAATTTATTCAAAATCGGTTCAGCCGCTTAGCTTAGGTAAAAAGGTAACAGATAGATGGTATTATTCGCATTGACAATGTTTGATCAAGGACACTAATATATTTAATAACATGATCTTTTTTCGACATGTGAATAGAGGTCGGAAATTCAGTAAATGTTGCACCAATTTCCTATCTATAAATCATATTTATCGATATTATACGATATCGCCTACGCATAATTTTACAAAGCGGAATTTTATCTGTGTCACGTTTACTAAACATTGTTGGCAAATAGCCAGAATGACAATGATAGCTGTATAAAAGTTCGTTTTAACGTCTTTTTCTGTTTCAAAGTCATGAAAGTGGTTTACTAGAAAATAATTATCACGTCCTTGCCCGAGAAAATTAATCCATCCACCCATATTTATTTTATCCTACGTAAATTTTCTATCATATCTCATAAAGGCTGAAAAAGATTAACAAATGTAAAAATTTAGATTTGGTCCATGAGGTGGTCGACATGTGGGATGGGAAATTAGCGATAATTGTGATCATAGTCATATCTCTCTCGCTTATGGGTTGATTGCCAAGAGCCAACATCTGCAGAGGCTCACTTTATTTAACCGGGTTAAGGGCCTGATGCAGACGGCAGTTCTTCTTGATACGGCACGTATTGTGAGGAAGTTTCTGTGTCTGGAGCTCTAACCACCGGTATCTTGGTCCCTGTACCCGATACCGGTGGCGCACAATTTTTATATTTTTAAATACATTATGTTTGATAGGGTAGATAGATGGCTCGGATTTCTCGGTACCAGCCAGTTCGAGTTATATGATTTGCTTGAGCTTTTGCTTATACTTCCCAATCTACCTTTGTATAACCAATACCCATTTCTGTCACTCTCTATCCTTTTCCTATGAATATACCCCAAATTTCCCATACTATTCTCAAAAGTGCAAGGATTACGTCAATAAGCTAGTACTCTATTACATAAATGGGACTTAATTATTATCGGTTACATGTGGGCTTTAATTACGTTTTGTATCATGTTCTCCAGTTGCAGTTAGTGCAGTTTAGTGCGATTATGAGATTACGTTTCTAAGTACCAAATTCTAATAGCACAAACTTGCTCGTGTGTAGGCACATAATTGCGGCGTGCATTTAAGCGGGACCATAATTATAAGTGCCAAAATGTGGGAGTGTAATCCTTTCCCTTTGAATGATGAACGACTTATTTGTCTATTGGTTAGTTATTATATCTGATGAGCTGAAAGTAAGAGATTTAAATTTGTGTAATCCACAAATATCATGAGTCTGAGAGTTCGTCCGTTGTTAGTACATACGTTTGTAAAGTCCCGCGTGACGAATAACAAATCTTGAACAAAAAAGGAATAACGCAGAGTGATCATTTCGAGAGCACTATTGCTTGTTTCAAATAAAAAAATATCTTCACTTTGCTTTTTTCATCAGTGCTTATTAATTTCAATTTATCAATTTTATCATATCAAGACATTTTACCTTTATTTTAAGATTGCCTTTGTAGTGCTTGTCAGAATCTACTTATAAACATGGCGTACTTTATCGTTAATGTACGAAGTACAATCACTAAAAGTGATTGTACTTCGGCCAATGTAACTATTTACGCAACAACGTTGCTCTTCGCGTATGATTTAAATCGTAGAGCTAGCATATTATCTATCATATTCATAGCAGGTTGGTTTGCACGTGGACTGGTAGTTACAGAATGTTAGCACATGATTATTATACAGGCTGATCAAGTAAAGAAAATATTGTTAGAATATGTATGAAGTTATTTCATAAAAATATCAGACCGTCATAAATCTTTATTACTAACATCAGGCAGTAGATGTGAAAAGAGTGTATTTTCTATTTTCCTCTGCGATGTTAGTCATGTCACATGAAGCCCTAGAGATCTACTCGAAATCCAAAAATAACATAATTATTTTATTAATTTATACAATAAACAAAATATCTAACTAGCTGCAGTGGAAATAGAAATCTGTCTGCCCCACAGAAGAAAGATTTTTCAATTCTGTGGTCTGCCCTATTAATTATGCTATTTTTCATTTTATAAAAATGGCCGATTGACGGGAATTATTGGGATCCAATTCTTATTGTCTTATTTATTTTATTTTATTGTAGGCGTTTTATACTCCAAAGCCTACCCCATACGGGATGCAGGCGTGGCGTATGTATATATAACATTTGTTAAATATCTATATATAATATATGATAAAATTAAGAAACCAAAGTCTGCTGGGTAATGCTGCACTAGAACTCTGTGTCTCTAGTAATCTAAACATTTATCTATGTTTAACAAATTTGTTTATATTTTTGATGCATAATTAGAAAATCTGTCTATCTATTAGTACTTGGTTCTAAAACGTAAACGTAAAAAGCGTACTTATCAACTAGTAACAATTAATGACATGATGAGTTTTGCTCCAATAGAATTTCTCTCATGTTACTAAGTCTACAAGGAACAAGTAAAATAATTAGAAAAGATAAGATAAAAAACTGCATTATTTTCGCTGATATTAGCTCAAAATTTTATATCATATTTCACTACTAATATTAGGACTATTCAAATGACACCGATAAATATCATACACACGAGGACACTCGAAAAACATAACCAACACCTCAACAAACATAATTCCTTCTTGCGCAGTAGGGTTAAAAACGACTTTCTCCATTTATGTAGTTCCCGATGAAATTGAAGACGAAAGTCTGTCGCACTCAGTTCCCAGTCGTCCTGGACCCCAGAACTTAAACATATCAAATGAAAGAAATAGAGTAAGAAGTAAAGAAACAAATTTAATGGCCGTCACGTATTGGGGGATGAAGTTTGTGGGTAAGTTGTTCCGTCTTATAAAACTTTTTACATTTCATCTTTTGTTCCGAAAATTTTTGTAGATATTTCTCAATAACTTTTTGATTAGTTGCTGCATGAATATAAAGGGAAAAATCAAGTTTTTTTAACCGACATCAATGAGGAGGAGTTTCTCGATTCGTTCGTATGTTTCTTTTTTAAGTATGTAACAGCATAACTCTTTTATTTATTAAACGATTTGGATTTTTATATGTCGACGGATATGCTTCAAGTTTGAAGCAAAATATTCCATTAACGTGTAATTATATAATGCAAATTGGCACACCGCAAAATGGCACACACACACACCGTGCGGTTTTAGTCGGTTAGATTCCGACATACTGTTCCACCGAAAACCACGGTGGAACGGTGGCAGGGGTTTCAACACGAAAAAGAAAATGGTTGATATACTTTATTAAAGCAAATTATTAGACTCATCGTACTGCATAGTATTTTACGCTTTACACATTTATAACAGCAAGCATCGACATAAATCCATTGCACGATGAACGAACTGTGAGTTATATCCGACACCTGCCTCTTGTGATTCGTAGTTTTTATATATAATTATAATCAAAAAAGGCATAGGTAATATATATAATAGTATACATATAATTATAATCAATATTATTGAGTAAAATTTTTAAAACAATTGTAAAAACAATATCAAATCATGTGGTTAAATACCTTTTTAAATTATGAACCGTAGAAAACAATATCGTCTGTTTACATTTAAGATCAAGGTCAAAGATATTTCTCTACTTTTTCTTTAAAAAAGAAATAAGCGAATCACTAACTTACCTTTTTACAGCTTTCGTGCTGATTATTAGTATTCGTGCGTATTTTAGAAAGTTAGCTTGCAAAATCGACGTACATTTTGCACGATTTCTTTCATACACAATATTTTATGGTGTTTGCATTGATCTTAAAATTGTGTCGTGTTATGTATTTTTCTATGCACTTGTATAGGGAAGTTTGTAGACAAAGAGATATAGAGTAGTGACGATTCATGATGTGTAATACGTAGTTACTTCTCGAAAGGTTAGTTATTTATGTACGTACGACCCAAACCGACCCTAAACTATAAGTTTGATACGTTATAAGTTTATAAGTTTATAAGTTTAACATTGTCGTAAATGAATTTCATAAATTCATGTCTAAAATAGAAATTTTAGAAAGCTGGTTTTATGCGTAGTCTGCTTACTTTTCTAATAATAACTGATTTCTATGTTCTACATATAAAGTCCGAATCATTCATTTCAGTGAAACCAAATATATATGTCGGTATTATTTTGTATTATTTTATTATACCGCCGTTTGTAGCGTGATATGTTTTTCTGAAATACTGTGAACTATCCTTAACGGTATACAATAAAGAGTATTGTATTGTAAGTATTGTATTATTGGGATTGTCAGGAGAAGAAATCAGTCAGACTGTGGAGAAGAACAGTCAAAGAACTCCTAGAAAACTCACAGATGATTTTTAATAGACAATCACCCTGTTAAATTCAAGTAGCTGACTGATAATTCATTAACTTTTATCAACCATGCAAGCTTTTTGTAACTTGTATAGTAAAAAGTCACCATGTGTTTAAACATTTACTATTTGTATAAACCTGTAATCCTCTAGAATGTGGTCAGATATCTAACACAAAAACAGTAGTCTGATCTGAGGTTATCGTCCTTTGCAATACATTGTTGCCACTGAGTTTTATTCATGCCACTTTGACGTCATACATGTACACGCTAGATGCTAGATACATTTTGTTTCTACATACAATATTTAAGTATGTTTAAAATCGATAACATTGTTACTGTTTTACTATTTACTATTTATTTTATACAACGTTTTTGTCAAGACTACTTAAAAACTAAAAATCAATTATAAGTAAATGTCGTATATACGAGTGCATGTTTGAATTCACTAATCTCATAAATTACACTTAATAAATTGCCCTTGCAAATAGAGAAAAAGTAAAAATAAAGTGCGAGTCAGACTCGCGCACGAAGGGTTCCATAACATTATATATAAAAACGGCAAAAAAATCATGTCTTTTGTATTGGAGCCCCCTTTAAATATTGGTTTTAATTTAATTTAATTATTTATTTTTAAAGTGAATATATAACTTAATATTCTGTGAATATTTTAAGTGTCTACCTGTTGCCGTTATCAATATCGACCAAAAACGGGCAAAAAAATCACGTCTGTAGTATGGGAGCCCCCTTAAATATATATCTTATTCTATTTTTTAGTATTTTTTGTTAGCGGCAACAGAAATACATCATCTGTAAAAATTTCAACTGTGTAACTATCACGGTTCATGAGATACAGCTTGATGACAGACGGACGGACAGATGGACAGTGGAGTCTTATTAATAGGGTCCCAATTTAAAACATTGACCAACAGCATTATTTTTTTCGATCTTCGACCAAGGAATTGACCTAATATATCATTCTAAACCGATCGTTTATTGCACTAGCATCGATCCGCTACATCGGTTATCTTTGAGGCTATAACTCTCTCAATAATGTGTGGAATAATGAAGCAGAAACCAAATTACTTGAAACTAAACTAAAATGTGTAATATATGTGCGGATATCGATCATCAGATATTTTGGCTTCCCAATAATAGCATAACATTCGATGATATCGTGTCTTCTCTCGAAGTGTTAAGAAACGCCGTGCCGATACATTAGAACAAAATTTTGCCCTGGAACTACCACCACCTTTAGATATACCAGATATACCACCTTTTCTGATAGATAGGGAAAGAAAAAACATTATGATCGATTCAGTCTTAATATGACTATTCCGTCCTCGTGAGTTTGACTGGGTTAGTTATGTGGTGGTGTGGTGGAGGGCTACTGTAAAGTTAAACGGTTGATGACATCTGGAAAATTAACGGAGAAAGAGATTAAGAGAAAGGAGCATTAGTAACTATTCTTCCTGCATCGCACAAAAATAGTACTCAATCTCGGAAGTATAAATACGACTTCCTAATAGGAGCTGTCAGAGTGCTGTTCGGCATTGTCAGCTAGCCTGTTTGGAGCATCATCATCGAATCTTCTTTTTGAACATATTTCTAAGAAAATTAATGTAAGTACTAGTGTATGGAAAATTCATACACCTTGTTTGTACATATGAGTTACAGTTACCTATTTTAAGTGGCATTTTGACCTTGAGTTTACATTTACGGTTTTCCCCGCTATTTATGAGCCAGAATTGAATTATGATACCAGATGTCCGTATTCTCCGGGTGTAACAGGAATATATGTACATACATACGTACATCTTATTAATAGATAATAAGTAAAGGCACTATCAGGAAATTCGTTACTAGTACAGTAACGAATTTCCTGATAGTGCCTAGTGTGTGACTTGTAACGGCATTAGGTGAATACAATTACCTGGATTTCTGTTTTAAATACAGAAATCTAATGTTCAACCTTACAATATGAATTTTGTAGTATTTTAATACTAAGAAAATATTTTGAAAGCGACAAGGGTTGCGACACCTGAGTTACAGGTGTCCACAAACGGTGGTAGTCACTTACCATCCGATGAAGTGCCTACTCGTTTGACCCTTTTATTAAATTAATAAAGAATATAAGTGAAAACTTAGAATATATATAGAATATGCTGAAATAAAGACCAATTACCATTGCCATTTTATCCCAAGTTGTTTAGAGCCTTGCATGTCAAAAACAACTTCGTAAAAGTAGCTATGTATATCGGCTATGTAAATGTTATCTTTAAATATATTTGAATCTTTACAGGTATGCTTACAAAACAGGAACTATATGTTCATTGAGATTAACTACATCAATTTGCCTAGTCTAATAAAAGCTTTAAAAACTCTAAGTGGTACACTAAAAATATTTTGAGCGTAATAAACCTATCTATTCGACTATTAACTCATCACAACAGTTACTTCGTTTATAAAAAATAAAACATCTGGGATGATGTCGTATATTTAGAGCAGCAAAATTATATACTTAATTCAGTTCTGTAGTTAAGGCTAGATGTAATTTTGACTGACTATAACAATTCATTTGCGATTACCCTTTTTTTTTAATTCACCGCTGTCGGCTATATAGTTATAACGGTTCGTGACAAACTTAATCAAAATGCTTTCTTATTGAATTTGTCACCTAGATAGGTATATTAACTTTATATGTATACTTTGTTTTAAAGAGAATGTAAAATATAAGTTCCTCTTCCCTTATCCCTCATAACCCTCAAAGGCGGGCAGCGCACTCACGACTATCGAGTTGCAGGTGTCCTGTCCCATGGCCGGTTGTCAAGTACCATCAGGTGACCCGTCTGCTCGCCTGTCTCCCTATATTTTACAAAACCACTTAGATTATTGGTTCTTACCTCAGAAATTTATATATATATATACACAGTTGCAGTACGATTTTGTTTTTCTTTAAACGTCTATTAAATGACATTTATTGTATCTACAGTCTCCTTTTAGTTGTACACCATTACCTGCCCATGGAATAATCCATTAGAGGTTGCAGGTTGTCTGTAAGAGATCTGAGCCTGCGATGAGGTCGCCCATTTTAACACTACTTCATTCAATTGTATCCCACCAAAGTTGTGTAACAAAGTATTTTGTATCTACCCATCTTCAGCGTTTCCCAGATAATGGAACACTTTTTTAACCACATCAAATTTTGCAATTATTCAGCCGCAGATTGATTTACTGCAAAACAAAAACGAAACAGTAAGATTTAAGATCTTTAAATATATACATTCCACCTGTATTTTTGAGAAACGAAGGTGACAATACTTGGAAATTAAAAAGGTTATCTTATTTTCACTTTTTTTTTCAAATGCGTACTAGAGATGTATATTTTCAGGGATTCAAATAAGTGTACCATTTTCTGGGACACGTTGTCTTTATTTCTTTGATTATTTTTAAGAGTTGGGTGTGGTTAGTTAGTCTGCGAACTACTATTTTCCATCGTAGCTGTAGGTCGAGGTTGCAGGTCGTCGTCCTAGCTGAGTTGAACAAGCAGTTTACGCAAAGCTTTGAGATCGATATGAATCTATTTTGATTCAACAAATGTGAGAACATCAGCCGTAAAAGATTTCAGTAGCGTGATTATGACGGTGGTTCAACTTTGCTCTAATCTTTGGCTTGGTTCGATTTGATACCTGTGTAAACTTATTTGTTGACCAACAACCATTAATAAATAAAACATGATATAAGTATTAAATTGACAAAAATCTATAAAAACTTAGTAAATTAATACTGTACAGTTTAATTATGTTCTTAGAGTGTATGAGAGACTTTGTTTTACTACAATCACATTAACATAGAAATCTTTACACACTAGTTTTGGAGATAATTTTGCAGATTACATCATGCAAATCTGACCCAGATTAATTGGCATAAAAATTACTATCTTATATACAGTACATAATACAATACAATACTCTTATTGTACACCATTAAGGATAATTTACAGTATTTGAATGAACGAACGGCGCGGCGGTTTTCTGTGTAGTGGGACTTTCCCGATTAAGCGCCTTCTTTGAGAATGGAATGCTAATGCTACGGTGGCCTACGACATTATTTAATTAAATAACTAAAATAGATGTAATATCTCGATTCCGACTATTAATATTTGATTCGATAACTATGACAACGGTTTATAGCAGGCAATAAAGAAAATTAGTTTATTAGTAAGATACATAACTATTATTTCTGTCGAGCCAGCCCGTGGTTAAAAAAAACCGAGAGAGGTTAATGGCCCAAAGGCTTCTTCTACTCCTCTTTCCCCTCCCTTATTTATGCTTGTGCCCCCTTTCTATCTACTATTTCCGATTCCCTCTCCCTAAAAGTCAGGTTACGCACTATCTTATCCCTTCCCATCAAGGGACCCCTCTGTTAGTTCGCCCCCTGTATATCATAAGAAAAATAAAAGTAAAAATACATATATAATAAACTACTTATGTTAAAAATGAAATTAAGATCTAAAAGCTATATTTCGAGTTGACCTAAGTGCGGTAAGACCTAATACGGAACCAACAGAGATATCAATTTAAATGTAAGCAAGAGCAGTCATGAGTGTCAAATGCTAATTGTTGGTATAACTAACTCTTTTTTATGGGATAATGAGCAGAGGGGACATCTGATGAAAAGTGACTACCGCCACCCATCTACACCTGCAACTCAGGAGTCACAAGTGCGTTACCGGCCTTTTAGGTAGGAGTACGCTCTTTTCTTGAAGGTTTGAAAGTCGTATCGGTTATATTAAATGGCAGGTGACAATTTGTTCCCCAGGCTGATGGATTGAAGCAAAACAATTTTTTTTCTGTACAACAAGCGACTACTCCTGCGTGAGTTGCAAATCATATGAGTATTTTTTTTTTATGCGATAGGTGGCACACGAGTATCTTTTCCAACCGTTCAGGGAAATCAATAAAGCGGTTTATAAGTTTAAAGAAATGTTACATCTAAAGCTTCCTATGTGCGCATGGGTGGGAATTCATTTTATAGTTATTTAGCCTATAGTTATAGCAATTTAAAATATGGCTATGATCGTCAATATAACATATGCTATTTAGAAATATTGTTTGAATACGCTTTCCTACCCTAGTGCACCTAATAAAACAGAATCTTCTTATCTTTTTAGAGGCTATTAGCAAAGTCGCAAAGGCGTTCACTGGCAAAGTCCCAGGTTTCGTAGTATCACTATAACAAATTTCATCGAAATCTGTTCAGCCGTTTAGCTGTGAAAATTAACAGACACAGTTACTTCAGGAGAAGTCGGTAGGGATTTGACCTGGCTAATTTTAATTGTGTTATTTATTAAAGATTTATGCACTTATTACACAAACCACTACGTATTTAAATTTAAACTAAGAAAATAAAACTAAGGATGTTAGATAAAATGCAAAATAAATATATAAACGAATAATTCAACAAAATATCTTTGTAAAAAGAATTGAATTATTATGTTATATCCAATAAATCATTACTCTGTGATTTGTACATTACTCCTTATCAATTAAAAAGGAAAGCGTATCCTAACAGAATGAAGATATTTTCTAAAGATGTTTTCCATCGCAACCTTTAAAAAATGAAATTTTATCTGTCCGTATTTTATGCGGGACATGCCTGAAAATTGCAGAAAGAGGTGTTCGAAGATAGCAGATTTTGTTTATGATGAAGAAATGTTACCCATTGATTGGTGTTATCTATCATTATAAATACAGTGCCCGGCTGACAGCAACAGTCTTACGGCTATTACGTGAGTACGACCAAATTATTTTCGGGGCAATGTGGGTCTTTGATACTCCTCCGCCGACCCCTTCGAGAGATTGTATAGTCGTATGTTATTTTATGTATTGTTTGCAAGTTATAATCATAATAAAAAAAATAATTTTGTTTATGCTTAAATTCCCACTTCGTTGGAATATTTGTAGGCAAGAATTTTGTATAGATTTAAATATTTTTAATGTTTTATAATGTGTACATTATTTAATTAGCTACTGTTGGACATAGGTATCTCCATATGACGTCATAGCACCCAATGCTCCTATTATATAATTGTGAATACATACATAAATATTACTAACACTCATTTTAAGACAAATTGTTCCCTCAGGGTAGGAATGGGCAACAACCGACCATTTGCTTCTATTCTTACATACATACTTTATTTGCTTCCTATACTATCATCAAACCTTTTTATATTATTATTTTAAAAAGTTAACTCCCGCACTTGGATTAATTCCTGTATCGCGGGGGACTTTCCAAACACACACATATGATCCAGACTCAAAACAACAACAAACGAAATTACAATACTCGGCGCGGCAGTGTATGGGCCAGGTGACCACTTAAACCAGTAAGCCACCCGTGCAGTCAAGGAAGTTCAAGTTTTACACATCATATTTTTTTTTAAATAAAATAACACCTAGTAATAACATACAAATATCTTAACACAGCAAATCTTTAGGGTAACGCAAATTATTATTATATTTTGCAGCCAATATAAGTTACGGTAAAATCACAAATTCGTCGTCTGTACATTATAGATATTAAATAAAAACTAATAGGGAGGGCATTTCTGTTTGTTTGTCTGCCTGTTTTTATTATACGCATCACGCAAAAAATTAAGAATAGAATTGAATGCAGTTTCACAGATATATTTCATTTCAGTCATTTATTTCATAACAAAATACTTTTGTGTCATTTTATAAATAAAGAAAATATGTAGATAGCAACTAAATAATTAAAATTTTCAATCAAAATATAATAAGTACAGTAAAATTCCATGTCAATTTCAAGCCTACAGGATAATTACAATATAACTAAATGACAATTTTAAATCAAAAACATAAGTGAGATATAATTAGATATCAATTTTAAGTAAAGTTCTTGTAGTGCATAAATAAATGTCAATATATTATTAGGTTGGCAATTATTAAACCCGCCATCTTTTTACACTTTTTTTTTTTTAAGTAGATATTCAAAATAAAATTATTTCTCAACTCTATAAGCACCGTCGTTTTCTATCACCTGTCACTACAACCAGTGGCAGAGGCATAATGCCTTCCTCGTAGAAGTTTTTAGGCTTTTGATCAAACTTTCAAGCTGGTCACTTCACTTTTAAGCTGGTCTTAATTTTTTTTTTATCTGCTAAGTAGTAGGCTAGAGAATGAAATAGATGATAATCTGAGGGCATAATGTCTGGACAGTACGATTGGTGAGGAAGGACAGCCCAGCCAAGCGAAAGTAATTTTTCACAAGTCCCTTTTGCTACATGTGGTCGAGCATTATCGTGCAAAAAGTATACTTTATTTTGATTTTTCGGTAATCTCGCTGCTACTTTATCCAGTTGGTCCCAATAAATATTGGCCGTGATTGTAGTATTACATAGCAACACCTCCCAGTATATAATTCCGTTTATTCCCAACCACACACTTAAAAGAACTTTTTTACTCGTGTTAGATTTTGGCGTTGGTACTCCTACTTCTCAAGATCCAAGCCACTGGTGCTTACGCAAAAAATGTATGTACATAACCCACTTTTCATCTCCCGTAAATACATCCCTCACCCACTCATTGGTACGATGATAACTAAGTAGTTTCATGCACACGTTAGCTCTCTTCTGAAGTTGAAACGGCGTCAACTCATGTGGCAACCAAACTGAATATTTCCAGGTCTTCTCTAAAGCATGGAGGTGTTTTTCTGCTGCAGTATGAGAACACTGAAGCTGCTCTGCCAGACAACGTGAAGTGAACCTGGGATCCATTGCTATGAGTCTTTTTAACTCATCTACATGTATTGTAGGAGGTCGTCCTGGATTCGGTTCATCAGATAGGTCATAATTTCCATCCTTAAATCTTCTGAAGCAATGTTTGGTGGTATCGTAAAAGAGCACGCCTTCGCCCATCGTTGCACATATATTGTGCACTGCTTCAGTCGCTTTTCGACCTAAGCGAAATTCGTAAAGTAAAAACAGCCGAAGTTTTTTACTAGAAGTATCCATAATTTATTGTAGTTTTACTATTCGAGATCCAGTTGTCAACTGATCTGACATACAACTCTTGCTTTATTTATATACTACTCCAAGAAATTAGAGATAGTTCTATAACGTATTAGAAATTGATCGAAAAAAGTGGCGGGTTTATTAGTTGCCAACCTAATATTATTAATATCAATACAAACTTTTTCAGTGCTATAATAAAACTTTAAAAGCAATAATGTTTTTAGTTTATTTTAAATGTTCACATTCTCAATATTCTATTATTCTCAGTGAACGTTTGAATGATAAAGAATGTTTCACATTGTTAAAATGACCTCAAACAACATGGGGTAGGTCTTTTCTCCGTTTTTTTGTCCTATATTTTCTTTCGTCACCTGTATCAAATTTATTTACATATAAATCTGGTACGTACGTTTTTATGAAAAGAAGTAAGGAGAACTAAAATACATAGGCACGGGACTGTTAAAATAATCCGTTTGATAAAAGTTCCTTACATGACTGTCTGGTCAAAAGCAGCATTAATGCTGTATTTGTAACAGACTCCCAAAACTTTTATGATGTACCTTAAAATTTTATTGATAGAGGCGTAATTTAAAATATAGACTCTACTTTGCCTGCTACTACGTAAGTTCCACACTTACAAAGTAGCAGAGAAAAGCTTATAAAAAATTTAAATATAAAATTTTAATTATATGCTGAAATATAGTACTACAGCGTACCTATTGTAAAGATTAGTTTGCGTATAGAAAGCGTTTACATATTTTAGAATCATCGTGTACATTTATGGAAACATAAAAGTATTCTAATATAGCTACAATAAAATTTGTAGTAATGGAATTCCGAGGGTCCGTACCCGGAACCTTTAATTTATCCCGCCTTCAAAGTTCTGTTGCGTAACTTCAAAATAAAATCAATGTTACCCCACTCAAAATGATGAATTCACTTTACATTTTCGGTAGATATTTGAGTTTTTGACCGCTAGTGATCCCTTTGAAGCGAGTTTAATTCCGCTTATAAATAGTAATAGAATTGGTAATTGAATAAACTGTAAAGATGTAATTGACAATTTTAGGTCGTCTTGTTAATAACTTAACTAATAATGATCAAGTAGCATCTACTTGTCAATCTATAACGTAGCACTAGGTTGGGGAAAAAAACTTTTTCTATTTTGTGTGTATAAAATTTTAGAAAAATGTCTTTGGTTGTACTGTTTGTATCTGGCTGGTTTTAATACCAATAAATAAAGGACATTAGAAAACCAAAAATAAATAATAAAAACACTTTCGCTATTTTTCAACTGTTTTTCTGTCTGCCAAAATAATCTAAAGAAGAAATTATATATATTCTGATGTTTTACAAAAAAGGCAAAACTGCTACTAAAGCCGCCAAAACGAATTCGCTTTAGTCGCCTTCATACGGATAAAGTCGATGCCAAAAAGTGGGGCAAGATATCCACCACAAAACAGTTTTGAAACATTTGAATTCTGGCTATAGCTATGTACTGAAACGGAATGAAAAAAAAAGGTATTTTTGAAAAGATTGATTACTGGTGACGAAAAGTTGGTCACCTATGGCATGATCGGGCAAAAAAGATCATGGTCAAAGTCAAGCTAGACAGACTGTAGCGTTACAGACAGCGATGACAGAGACAGAGACAGAGACGATACAGCAGGGGCAATAATCATAAACTACCAACAAAATAAAAAAAAGTAATTTTAACTAAATGCTAAGACAAACTCTTGTGTAATGCAGTGACATTATGTAGATAGTATATACCTAAATATTTTGTTTTGCATGCATATAATTTTATCTACTTAAAATAGCATATTTCATGTTTACACTGTCTAAATCAGTCAAGTGCTTTCGGTTCCAAATGTATGTTAGGCTGTTCGTTTTCATTCAAATAACTGTGAAATGTACCGACTATGAAATCCAGCTTAGTAGGATTTGTCTTCGCCTCTAAATTCATTCACATTTTACTGTTTCTGCACAATTCGCAACTCAGCGACAAGGATTTTTGTCAGTCGAACATTTATTTGAGCTCGAGCTTGTAATAAACTTTGTTTTCACGATGTGTTTCTTCAATCTCTCTAATCTTCTTTATTATTGACTATTAATGAAAAGTATACAAAAGAATGTAAACATTTAATCTAAGGTCATAAGTTTACTTCCTAAAAACTAATTATTATTTGTATAAAGCCTCGACTTATTAATATGCTCACACTTTCGTTTAGAATCTCAATTTCAAGCAACACTATATTCTGATTAATTTCCCTATTTAATGACCGCTGGCGTTTTATTTTAGAAAAGAACGCATTAGGAACAATTCCGGCTTTATAAACATTCAATCAACGGACATAACCCACATACTCTACAAATCTGGTAGGGAAATCCCGAGAATTATAGACGCCTCACATGTTTATCAACAGTATATAAGCTTCTAATATGTATTGTGAGAATAAAATTTACAATGCAGTTATATAAAAATTTTAATTATGTCAGAATGGATGCAGAAGCGGGACTCATAGACATGGCCATTAGCTAACAAGTCGTGCGCTGTTATGCATGTTAAAAAAGGTGTGACAGATAAACATATTTATTTATAAGTATGTAAATTGTAAGTCACACAGATTTATTAAATACGTTTCAAAGAATAGATTATACTTAATAATTAGTATAAAAATGACTTAACATTACATTAAACATTAGATTTCATTATCATTTAAAGAATATATGAATATATACATACAACAACAATCAATATAATAAATCCATAATAATTTAAATTTATAATTTATTTAATTAAAGCTAAAATTCGTTACACTTATAATTTTTTTTTTATTTAGTTTCATTTATACATTATTATTATTATCATGTTCTGTAAATTCTTTATCAGTGTAGAATGCCTCCCGAAAGCTTGGTTTTAAAGCTGCATATCGTCTGGGCGGCTGTAATGGATGGTAGTAATTTATTAAAGACGATCCCAAGTGTGCAAAGCGATATGAAATATAATAATGCTTGGTAGAGTTAGAATACAGACATTTACAAAGTGCGGTGTGACAGACGTTCGACGTGATATTTTTGCGATTGCCCGTACCGTTCGCTTCTTTACATTCGGAATGCTCGTAGCAGCAGCTTGTTCCCATAGTTTGGCTCCATACTGGAAAAGTACGGAAGTAGCATTGACGTACTTACGTACATCTGTTTAAACTTAGATCTCTTTCTGCTAATGATACGGTCTGAAACAGGCATTGTAGGAGCGGACCTGGAAAAAGTCATCAATTTTTTTATCTAGCAGTAACAAGATGCATGTTTGCAATTGTTGGGTCATGCCTATTCTCATATATTTTTGGAATACTCTAATGGACTCAGACGGAATTAGATACCCTTAATAGAAGAGTCCGTATACTGCTCACTACATTCCGAATGCAATGTCGATATCACTGTTTCTCATGTCGAAGGTCTCGTGAAATTTAAAAAAGATAAATGCTTTTTATTAGGATAAAAGTGACTTAAGAAACTTAATTTCCTTAAATTTAATTAAAATATGGACTACGCCTTGCGTTGCATCTTCATGTTTTCAATTTCTCGCTAGTTGTTTTTTTAGGCTATTTAATGCTGAACTAAATTAAAACTTGTATTTATATTACACAAATATAGCATTTAATTATTAAATATACTAAAAGAAATTACGTCATTTAATTAAAAAATCAACAACCAATATTAAATTTGTGACCATATTCCATCCGTCTAATGTGTACTTACTGCACGTAGATTACCGTTATATACTTTCTTAATACTGTAACTTAACTTTCGTTGATAAATCGTTTATCGATAGAATAATATTACAGGAAAAAGAAACGCTACTTAAGCTTTTTAGTACATACATACACTAACACCAGTACCCTCGAAGGGGTGAAGAGGCGTCTGTATCGCCCACTGCCACCCATACCTGCCAAATATAGTTTATTGACGTAATAGAAGCCAAGCCTATTGCCGTCATCTGGGCACGTACATATACTGTCTGATAGATAATAGTCCGATCCCTAAGTCGCCTTTGACGACACTCATAGTCCAGTCCCTTAGTCGCCTTTGACGACACTCATAGTCCGGTCCCTAAGTCGCCTTTGACGACACTCATAGTCCGGTCCCTAAGTGGCCTTTGACGACACTCATAGTCCGGTCCCTAAGTGGCCTTTGACGACACTCATAGTCCGGTCCCTAAGTGGCCTTTGACGACACTCATAGTCCGGTCCCTAAGTGGCCTTTGACGACACTCATAGTCCGGTCCCTAAGTCGCCTTTGACGACACTCATAGTCCGGTCCCTAAGTGGCCTTTGACGACACTCATAGTCCGGTCCCTAAGTCGCCTTTGACGACACTCATAGTCCGGTCCCTAAGTGGCCTTTGACGACACTCATAGTCCGGTCCCTAAGTGGCCTTTGACGACACTCATAGTCCGGTCCCTAAGTCGCCTTTGACGACACTCATAGTCCGGTCCCTAAGTGGCCTTTGACGACACTCATAGTCCGGTCCCTAAGTGGCCTTTGACGACACTCATAGTCCGGTCCCTAAGTGGCCTTTGACGACACTCATAGTCCGGTCCCTAAGTGGCCTTTGACGACACTCATAGTCCGGTCCCTAAGTCGCCTTTGACGACACTCATAGTCCGGTCCCTAAGTGGCCTTTGACGACACTCATAGTCCGGTCCCTAAGTCGCCTTTGACGACACTCATAGTCCGGTCCCTAAGTGGCCTTTGACGACACTCATAGTCCGGTCCCTAAGTCGCCTTTGACGACACTCATAGTCCGGTCCCTAAGTGGCCTTTGACGACACTCATAGTCCGGTCCCTAAGTGGCCTTTGACGACACTCATAGTCCGGTCCCTAAGTCGCCTTTGACGACACTCATAGTCCGGTCCCTAAGTGGCCTTTGACGACACTCATAGTCCGGTCCCTAAGTCGCCTTTGACGACACTCATAGTCCGGTCCCTAAGTGGCCTTTGACGACACTCATAGTCCGGTCCCTAAGTGGCCTTTGACGACACTCATAGTCCGGTCCCTAAGTGGCCTTTGACGACACTCATAGTCCGGTCCCTAAGTGGCCTTTGACGACACTCATAGTCCGGTCCCTAAGTGGCCTTTGACGACACTCATAGTCCGGTCCCTAAGTGGCCTTTGACGACACTCATAGTCCGGTCCCTAAGTGGCCTTTGACGACACTCATAGTCCGGTCCCTAAGTCGCCTTTAACGACACTCATAGTCCGGTCCCTAAGTGGCCTTTGACGACACTCATAGTCCGGTCCCTAAGTGGCCTTTGACGACACTCATAGTCCG
Source organism: Tyria jacobaeae (assembly GCA_947561695.1). NCBI lineage: Eukaryota > Metazoa > Arthropoda > Insecta > Lepidoptera > Erebidae > Tyria > Tyria jacobaeae. The sequence continues at coordinate 17,603,725 of OX387212.1, forward strand.
GTCCCTAAGTGGCCTTTGACGACACTCATAGTCCGGTCCCTAAGTGGCCTTTGACGACACTCATAGTCCGGTCCCTAAGTGGCCTTTGACGACACTCATAGTCCGGTCCCTAAGTGGCCTTTGACGACACTCATAGTCCGGTCCCTAAGTGGCCTTTGACGACACTCATAGTCCGGTCCCTAAGTGGCCTTTGACGACACTCATAGTCCGGTCCCTAAGTGGCCTTTGACGACACTCATAGTCCGGTCCCTAAGTCGCCTTTGACGACACTCATAGTCCGGTCCCTAAGTGGCCTTTGACGACACTCATAGTCCGGTCCCTAAGTGGCCTTTGACGACACTCATAGTCCGGTCCCTAAGTCGCCTTTGACGACACTCATAGTCCGGTCCCTAAGTCGCCTTTGACGACACTCATAGTCCGGTGTCCCTAAGTCGCCTTTGACGACACTCATAGTCCGGTCCCTTAGTCGCCTTTGACGACACTCATAGTCCTGATCCCTTAGTCGCCTTTGACGACAGCCATAGTCCGAGCCCTTAGTCGCCTATGACGACAGCCATGGTCCACCGACAACTACACATAGAAGGCTTAACGCTTTCTATTATAATATGTTCGCTTATATTACAAACAAAAGTACTTAAGAAGTTTACCTGTTTTCCGAAATCTAAGGTGCAATTAATTTGGGTCTAGGATGAATTGAGTATCGAGGGTCAGAATATTTTCATCTAGCTAATGAGCTATTTGTTCTCTGTAGAGGTTAGATTTTTAATTTTATAATTCTCATGAATTTGATCTCTATTCGATTTGCTTAAAATTACATTACTATGTGATTTACACCAGCATTTTGTGTCGCTGTCTTTGTATGTATATTTATAGGACCCCTCGTGGGTCGCAATCTGAAGGGTAGATGAAAAAATGGTGACATTAGGTTCGTGTATTTTTGGCTATTCGCAAATTGAGCAGTGGTTTAGACACGGTCACATTACAATCATATACAAGACTATAAATAAGTTACACTAAAAAAAAAGAATAAAGTGTAATGCCAGTATACCATGGCACAACACGTTGGGACACTAGATTTGCGGTTAATAAGGTACAAAATAGCTGGATTTTTTTATTGATATCAGGATGCTTTTTAATGTTAATGGAGAAAGGGGTGAGCTTAAGCTAAGGTGGATCACACAAATTTTTGTTCCGATTAGGAGTCAAACCCACGACCACCTTACTCAGCAGTTAAGATCACTAACCACTCCACTAACAGGCCCGTTAATTTTTTGTGCTAATTTGTATAACCAGTAAAATAAATAGTTTCAAATAAAATGTGGAATATAATATACTAATACTCTAAAATACTAATAAATTACCGGTACTAAGTAATCATTCCGTATCGTACTTGTAGATATAAATCTGCCCGTCATAAACGATGATTAACAGTGTTCAGGGGCAGTTGTTCTGATAAAACTTTTATTATGCTCTTGTAATGGTGTCGTATATAGGATTAATTATTTTGATTATGCCTTAAAAAACAGCAACTTAAAAAAAAAACACGGTTATCATTTGACATTCTAATTATATTATGTAGCATACTCATATACATTATTGTGTAATGAAAGCATCTTAGCCATGTATGCTAAGTGAATTTGCTGTCTCTGTCACACAATACAACTTTTTGCTGTCGGTAGAGAGTTAGATGAACAGGTTTTCTTATATAATATCAAGTTATTCTAATTGATTATCTAACTGATCTATAGTATAATAGGTTTTGGGACCTTCTCTGGCTGTGAGGCGGGATATTGAAACTCCGAATGTTAGGATATAACTGAGTATCATGTTATAGACACATGATTTATATACAATACAATAAGCACGTAACAACTATAAAGTAACTTACACACTACACCTCTCTTCCAAAAAAAGAAAAAACAAGCATACATCTTTTTGTAACAGAATAGGATTTTTCATATTTATAATAGTATTGAATAAACGTTTTCAATTAATAAACACTTTTAATTTTAACAGCATAGAGTACAGATAAAATATAGTAAGACAATATAATTTCATAGCATATTAACTAGGTACTTATATTTAGTTATTATGTAAATACAAGTGAGACTGTAACATTTCTCGGGCAAACGTAATCGAGAGCCGATCCAAACTTGTCTACGCTTCGTCACTGATATTTGAGGCGCAGACTATGCGATTTACATGTCGGATGTATTTCTAATTAGTTATTACTAAATGTATAAATTAGTAAATAAATTTGTATCTATTAAAAGTAGACAATGTTATAACGTTGTGACTAAAGTCCAACACCGCCTTTTACCTACCTAGTCATAAAGTCTTGGCCCAATAATGCCATTCGCCCTTATTGGTAAATTTAACTATCATCATCCCTTGTACATCTAAATTTAAATCCGATTATCCGACTGTCGTAACGTTACCTCCTATCAGGTAATGTAAATATTTTCTTTGTAATATGAATTCTGATGTTCTAAGATAATATTTTGCGTAGCGTAGCGGTTAAGTGGTTACCTCGCCAACCATGCTCCCGCGCCGAGTGATGTGGGTTCCATCCCCGCACGGGACAACATTTTGTGTAATCCTCAAATTGTTGTTCTGAGTCTGGGTGTTTATTGTGTCCGTTGTTTGAATGTTTGTAAAGCGACACAGGAATTTATCCTAATGAGGGAGGTGTCTTAAAAAAAGAGATGTTAATATTTAAGGTGGTATCAAGTAACCAATTATACGATTGTTATTAACAGATAAATTAATTGAACAATTACTATTACAATATATAAGTCTCGCAAAATAAAAATCCTTCCATGTTACAAGTCCCGATATAACGTTAACACGGTTACTATTATTGTAATAGAGAGCTACCCCTATTTGGTCGACTGCGAGTAGAAAGCTGTTGCTGTTGGTTGCACGGCCCGTTCCATTCACCACGCTAACCATTGTAGTAAGCTCCTCCGCGTTATGGACTACGCTGCGAGTATCCACAAAATCCCTTGTAACCTCTATTACTATTATACATACTATGTACTTCGCCGGAACCGGTAGATGAAGTGAAGCTTGTATTGCGTCCTTGAAGGTACTGAAATTTCAGCATAATTTCATGTACGGGAACACGACATTCTTGCAGGTGACCGTCCGGAGCGGACCCCATCTCGTTTTCAAGGTGGGAAAGGTGCCTCTCCCCCCACCATCACTCCCTGAGGGAGGCAAGCGAAACATTAGACGCTTGCAACCTCGGACCCGCTAAATGATTGGGGCGGTGGACTGTACCCTACGTACACTGCCCTCGGGTCCATTTACGGAGGCCGGAATTGGGCATTGTCGGCCCTCCTCCGACGTCCGGTGCGTCATCTGCGGATGGAGAGGGTAGTCGTGTTTTCCCTCTCCCTTTCCACAGCCTCCTTCTGTGTCATAACAGTTTCACAGAAGGTGACCACTGCATTCCATGACCTTTCGCTCCCGACCATGGCGCGCACAAGCGCTGTGAGCGAGAGGTCAGTCCGTATCTCTGTTACTACGGCACGGCGCGGCTCAACCCAAGAAGTACACTCTTGTACCGTATGCCACGCCGTGTCTACTTCTCTATTGACGCAGTAGTGGCACCGGGCTACCGGCTCCCTGCAAATTGACTTCCCAAAACATCCGTGACCAGGAAGCACCTGCGTCACTCTATATGACAGGAAGCCGTGCCTCCGTTCGACCCAATCAGTGACTACTGGCCGGACGTACCCTAGTTGCGCCCGCCATTCTGCCACTAGGACCATCCTCACTTCAGACCGACGCCTCTCGTACTCTCCAGGCCTCGGTTGGTATCCTCACTCTCGGATCCCTACCCTTTTTTTTTTTTTTTTTTCCTCCGTGCGGAAATCCCCTCGGATACCACCTTCTGGTGGCATGTCGGACTCGAACCGACTAAAACCGCACGCCATCTTGGGTACTAGATGCCGGGGAACCAGGTACACCCTAGAAAGGAAAACCCTGGAACCCCGACGTACCTCGGGCCACCTACGGTTTGTAGACGGCCCCCTCCAGTGTGGGAACCCCAATGTTCCCGTAACTTCCCCCAAGGGCGCGCACGCTCCGCAGCGTCCGCGCCGCCACTCAAGCCTGCTTCTGCTAGGGTGACAGATGGCCTCATATGTCACCCCCAGGCCTGCGCTTATGGAGGACGGAGATCATTCTCCGATCTCCGGCGCCTGAGTCGCCTGTGGTACCTGGCCCGTTCCCGGGCCTGGCGGGCCGGAAGAGTTCTAAACCTCTCCCGATCCCGCTCCGCCGTCTCCTTGGCAAGCATAATTTGCTCGCAGAAAGAGACGGCGGAGTTCCACGCGTTCTCGCTCCGCAACATGGCCGCAATCATGTTACCGAGCGAGAGAACCACCACCCCGATGGCCGCCACGAGATCACGCCTCGGCTCCTCCCACGCCGGACATTCTGCCAGCGTGTGGAGCGCCGTGTCCACGGTCTGGCCATCGCAATGATGGCACTCAGGCGTTGGCTCCTTGCGGATCAGACACAGGTGATCTCCGAAACATCCCTTTCCAGTGATCACCTGCGTCAGCCGGTATGAGAGGGTCCCATGACGCCTCTCGAGCCAATCCTCCATAACGGGTCTTACCGCCGTAATAACAGCGTGCCCAGCGCTCGGTTGCCCAAGTCGTTCCCTCCATTCCTCCACGAGGACCTGGCGGAGTTGGGATTTCTGATCGTCCATTTCACGCGGTTCAGGACTTCTACCCAACTCCCGCGCCTCCTTGCGCCACTGGTAGAGAGCCGCAAGGGCTTTCGCCTCCAGGTCCCATGGTGGAGTTCCGGCCAGGAGACTCGCCGCCTCAAAGGAGATCGTGCGGTACCCCCTTATGATCCTGATAGCCAGCACTCGTTGCGGTCTTCGCAATAGCGCGATATTGCTGGCCTTCAGGATCTCTGCCCATACTGGGGCCCCATAAAGGGCCATGGATCGCACAACCCCCTCATATAGTCTCCTGCAGGAGTCATCGGGCCCCCTCATGTTTGGCAACAACCGTGCTAATGCACGCGCTGCGCCAACCAACTTGGGGACCAGGCTTCGGAAGTGATATCCGAAGTCCCATCGGCCGTCGAGTACGAGCCCCAAATATCTCATAGAGGGCTCGATGCCGATGCGAGTGCCTCCTACTATGAGGCTGAGTCCTTCAGGCGGCTTATTCCGAGGCCCGTGAAAGAACAACGCCTCGGATTTGTGCAGAGCCACCTCAAGACCCAACCGCCGGATTCTCTCAACGACTTGGGCAACCCCGGCCGTGGCCCTCAGGGTTGCCTCACGGTGCGTCCCGCCACATGCCGTCACAAGCGTGTCATCCGCATAGCACGTGACGGCGATACCATCTAAGAATGCACCGCGAAGCACCCAGTCGTAGCCAATGTTCCACAGGAGTGGCCCTAGGACCGACCCCTGCGGGACACCGCACGACATTTCACGCCGACCGAGACCGGCCCTACTTGGGTAGATGACGGCTCTCTCCGACAGATATGCCCCGACTATGCGGCAGAGGTAAGGAGGCACTCGATGATACACTAGTGCCTCCCTGATGCAACTCCAGGGCAAAGTGTTGAACGCGTTGGCGATGTCTAAAGACACCGCCAACACTACTTCACCCTGGGAAACTGCTTCCTCTGCCAGGGCTCTCACGCGCATGATCGCATCTATGGTGGAGCGCCCCTGACGGAAACCGTACTGGTTGTCCGCCAGATCCGGCCCTACCCTGTAGAGATGCTTGACGAGGCGCCATGCAATCACTCTTTCAAAGAGCTTGCACACCTCGTCAAGCAACACTATGGGCCGGTAGGCGGATGGTGAGTCCGCCGGGCGCCCCTCCTTTCGGATGAGGACCAGTTTCCCCGTCTTCCACAATTTCGGAAACTGGCCCTGCTCGAGACATGCGCTGAACAACCCTCTCAGTCGGGGCTCGAGAGCCGGCGTCTCATCATCTAGAGCCAGGACCCACGCTCGGCCTGGAATGCCATCGGGTCCTGGGGCGGTGCTTTTAGCTTTCAGCCGTTGCACCGCCAGCGCTAGTTCTGCCCGAGTGACCTCAGGCACGTCGTCATCATCCACGTTAGGCACCTCAGGTGTCGTAGGCGGAGCCATCGGTGGTGGGGTGTGTTCCACCAACCGTGATGGGAACAGGGCGCCGACGACCCCCTCAAGCAGGTCTGGCTGAAGACACCGGGTCAACGGCGGGGCCCACAGGCGCATCTTGCCTCTAACCATACGGTAAGGGCGCCCCCATGGATCCCGCTCCAGTGTCTCCAGCAACTCGCAGCGGGCCTCACTCTTGGCCCGCTTTATCGCTGCCTGAAGGGTTCTCTTGGCACCCCTGTATTCCACCAGCAGCTCCGCCTCTCGGGTGACCGCGTCCGCAGGACGGCGACGCCTCCTGCGGAACCGGGACCACCGGCGGCGTGCGGTCACGCAGGCCTGTCGCAGCCCTGCAATCTCCGGCGACCACCAGTAGACCCGGCGCCTCGCTGTATTGGGCTTAGCCCTAGGCATCGCCGCATCACAGACACGAGTCATAGCCTCCCGGAACCATTGTGCCTCGGCACCCACATCAACAGGCCCATCCGGCGCAGGGGCCCAGGCCTGTACGATGGCGGCTTCCAGGAGGAGCTCCCGATTTAAACGCTTGAGCGCCCAACGTGGCTCAGGTGGAGCCGGTATGGCCGGCACGCCATTCGTGGGAGCGGAGACTTCAAACCGAATGTATCGGTGATCCGAACCAGTCTCCTCCCCCACCACGACGCGCCAGTCTTGAACACGGCGTGCCAGCGAAGGGCACGCGAACGAGATGTCCACGATTGAACTGCCCCTCGCCGTCACGAACGTGGGTACGGCCCTCTGATTTAGGAGAACTAGACCGAGTCTTTCGGCCCAGTTCTCCAGAGCTCTGCCCCTCTGGTTCGTGCGCCGAGAACCCCAAGCCTCTGACCAGGCGTTGAAGTCCCCGACCACAAGAACCGGGTGAGGACGACAGGCGTCGACGACGACGGCCAACTGAGCGAGCCATTGCTCATACTCAGTTATGTCTCGGTTCGGCGTGAAATAAACGGCCACGACCGATATATCCCCAACCACCGCCGCTATGCAACCCCGTTCTCTTGCAACCACGGCAAAAGGAGGGGTGCCGGCGGCGGTGCCGTGTACCAGTGCCGCCGAGCCATCCAAGTCGGTCTCCCAGGCTGGCCCGAGAAACCGGTGGGTGTATGGCTCGGCGACAGCGGCAATGTTAATGGACCACTGTGCCATACTCTGGAGCAGAAGATCCTGAGCGGTGGCACCGTGGCCCACGTTCGCCTGCAGGATGCGGAGATGGGAATCCATTATTGAATTTCCATCTCCCCGTTCCGCCGCGAACCTTGCCGCTCTAGAGCGGCATCATCCATCGCCGGTTTGGGGACAGAAGGCCGGCCTCCCGGCTTCGGTCTCGATCCGGCGCAGGTCTTACTGCCAACCCGGTGGTTGGCAGGCTTGCCCTCCGCTGTGCATCTGAAGCATTGCACCGAAGCATTGCAAGCCCCCGCCTTGTGACCGGGCTGGCCACAGCGGAAACAGAGGTCACCTATGGTGACCTCCGCCGTACACTGGACGCCTACATGCCCCACCGACAGGCACCGGAAGCACCTTGCCGGCCGGGCCTGCAGGAGTCGTGCCTGCGCCCTCAGAAAACCCCCAACCAGGAGGGTACGTCCATCAGCGACCTTTTGGGCCGCTGCGATGGGGCAGCTGACAACCGCTGCCCCCTGTCCAAAGGGCCCGAAGCGTATAGCCCCGGCCTTCACGTTGTCCAGAGGGCAACCCCCGACCTCCATCACGGCGAGCCTGAGCTCATCTGCCGTGACAGAGTCGTCCAAGCCCGTGATGCGCAAATCAGCGCATTTTATGGGCCTGGACACTCGAACGTCAGCTGCGTCCAGTGAGTCCCTTATCTTGGCCGCTAGGGCGTCAGCTTTGGGGCCACTGGTAGCACCGGGGATTTCGAGGAGCCGGGCTCCCGTTCGGGTGTTTTTGCACCGAACGCCCGGTATCTCTAGGGCCTTGAGGTCGACTTTGGCCTTAACTTTCGCCAAAACCTCGGCGTACCCCAAGCCCCTCTCCGCCGCCTCTGCCGTCAGAGTGACTACGACTGCCGCTGAGCGAGGTGTGCGGAGTTTCCTCGGTGCTCCCGTCGCAGCGCCGGCTGCCTTTTTAGCCTTTTTGGCCGCTTTATTGGCGGCCTTCCGCTTCTTTTTCTTATCCCCGACTGCCGTCCAGCCCCCTTCTAAAGGGCGCTGTACGGTATCAGCCGGGGCTGGGGTCGGATCCCTACCCTGAGATTAACTCTCAACTCCTTTTAACTCCAGTTTCTGCAATAATTAAAATCTGTGTTTTTTGTGACCTAGTGTTGTATTTTATCTCCAATAATTAGTTTTCCTGGCCGACCACGTGTCTAGAACAAGGCCCCCCCCCCCTACCATGTAACATAATTTAGTTATTTCAAATCATTAACAAAATCTACAACGCTGGAATACTTAAATCAAAAAGTCTATATTTAAGATACCTCTGAATACACCATAAGAATGAATCTGATACTTGCCCTGATAAACATACACCTCGAACTATTTGTAAATTTAAAATTTTTGCTTCGATTTTCAAATAGAACTTTACAAAGAAGATGTGATCGATAAAACTCAATTTCGGGAATAAAATAAATATATTCCTTCGAATTCATGTCATGCCCCCCAAGCGTCTGTCTGAGTATTTTATTTCAAAATCGTTAGAAATTTTCGTGTTGGCAGAATATGAATGTTTGATTTTGAAGACCATGAGCATAAGACATGTACATAATAATACATATGTAACAGGTCACGTGCGAGATTTTTGTTTTATCTGACTCTGTGGAAGAGCGTGCTGGCACAAATGCCCCCCTTGACCGGAGTAGTACCACGGACTCTCGGAAAACTTGTTGTCAAACAATGTTTGTATGAGTGAGTGAGTGAGGGAACCGGAGGTCAGAAACCATTTCTCCTCTTTCGCCCTATATAATACAGAATACTCGAATTTAAGGAAAAGTGAATTAATACAAAATAATCACGAATGAAATCATATTAAAAACTCGTTTTAAATTTTAACAGAAGGTAGTTTGTCGTTAACGAAGCAGTCTTAATTTACAAAAGAAAAAGTATTTTGATATTTGACGAAACTTTAAAATCCTTTATTACTTAAATCTTATAATGAAGGCTTAAAAGTATCAAAAACTCTCAACGATAAAATAAAAAGCAACCACAGCAATTAATATCGTCTTAAAACTTATCTGGATTATAATGTTTAGGAAAATTATAACTTGTGAACAGATTAATGATGAGATAATATTTTTTTGTTGTGTACTACGTGTATTTTATTTGTGTAAAAACATACATATATGTAATTTAATACTCAAAGTATTGAACCGACATATGTCTCCTATTTAGTCATATTTACGCCTCATTCCTGTTCAGGGCAGGCAGCGGCAGTAGTAATAAAGATTTAATACAATAATAGACTTTGGTTTTAACTAGTTAAAATGTTTATCTCTATCCTTTTTACCGTAATGGCTCTATAGCTTTCTATATGTCTTATGTACACTAAAGATTTTAATTGTAGATGCCATTTACGGTAAAAGGTCTTATCAATCTCTTGTATTGTGTTCGGATGGGAGTTACATGATCTATATATTTTCTGGAACATCGTGTTGGTCACCCTATCCATCAGTCACAGGATAATAGAGCGTGGGGATAAAGAGTCGGCAACAAAAGTCGCCAAACACAGAGAAAGTTGCTTTGGTACTGATACAAATCCTTATACTGATTATTTATTTTTATTATTATTTTTACTAAGGGTGAATGGATGCGAGATATTGATCGTTCATGTGAGTCAAATTATACTATGGAGCCATTCTATACATATATATATATGTAACTGGTGCGGTTCGTTCGTTGCTAAATTGGAAATAAAGTGGCTCCGCAGCTCACATGTAGGTTTTGGCATCTCAATTCCAGTCAGGCTTAGAATCAGGCTCGCTGCCAGTTTTTTTGACGACACGTGTAACTTACCTACTCCACTAGTCTGGTAGTGCCATGGATGTAGATCTATTGTCATCTGTGGCCTGTCTCCGGTTTGGTGACCTCTTCGGAGCTCCACTGAAGGACTTGGCTTCTCCCAACGTTAGCCATAACACCCGGTCCTGTTTCAGCTATCTTTTTCAGTCCAACAACCACCTTCCTTTTATCTATATGCGGTCTCCACTCTAGGACCCATTTGCTCATACGGCCATCGGTCCTGCGGCAGATGTGGTGGTGCACACATTGGTGAACATTAGGTACATTATATTGATAAACAAAGCATCTTTGTAAGAGCAAAACAATGCAACGTAAGAGTATACACACGAGTACAAGCACATAGCAAAACGAATTACTCCACTTTCATATAACTTTGAAGTTAGCGTTAACATAAGTAATAGCTTCTCTCATAGTCCATTGTTTATCCGGCTTAGATTGAAAATAAATCTGGAGATCATCAGCATAAAGGTGACAGGAGAAGAGAAATTAGTTGTGATGGAATTAATAAAGATAGAGAAGAGAAGTGGATATAGCATGCCGCTCTGTGGAACACCAGCTATCGTTTTACACCATTAAGAAACTTCAATACAAATAAGCTGCTGGCAACTAGGCATCTATGAAAGCAGTCAATCGTGTTTGAGAAATGTGAACAGAGCGTAATATGCCAAGTTAAACTTGAAATTTCACGGTATTAAACACATTACTGATATCAAATGATGAGTGAGAACTGTAAGTTAACCATTCTCCGTGGTTAATCCGTTCTGTCTGTCTTCCGTAATATAAACTAGGGTACTGGTAGTGTTATGACAAGGATTAAAGCCAGTATGGAAAGGATTTAAGAGACAGCTTTTAGAAAAGAAGCCGCTAAGTCGAAAGTGAATATGTCTTTTTTTGAAAATTGGAGAGATAGGCAAAAGAGAAATAGAGAGATATTATATTACGGCCAAGACAAGGGTCAGATCCCACGGCGCTTAGAAGTTATTGACATTATATTAATCATAACATCACAATTAGAGAATGAACTAAGGAAGAACAGTCAGATGGATGAAATATGTTTTAATGTAGTTGCTTTTGTCATCTTATCTTATCAAATGTTGATTTAATCAATTTAAATTTTACTTTTTTTTAATCGGTTCGGTCGGTATCGGTATCGGTCCTAGTGACCTAAAAATTTTCAGACCTTAGCTGGATCTCCGTTTTCAACAGAGGTTTGGATATATCGACTTGCGCATTCCTGTAGGTCTTGCTGCAATGATTCTTGATTGATATATATTTTATCCTTCTTATCCTTTTAATTTTAGTTTATATTTTGACTTAGCTATTGTTTGTTTAGATATAAGTAATTTAATGTCAAATGTTAGCCAGAAAAACAGGAGATGTTTGATCTTGCGGATGCGAGCATGCACATTATATACATTTGTCAGACTAGTTATAAGTATTCCCAGTTTCTCATCAATACTTTCTGAATAAACGAGTGAACTCGAGTCGATGTTCTCGACATCTTTACTCAAGGTATCGAGCTCCATATCCTTAAAGTTCCGTTGCAGAATAATCTCTGCCTTAGGTTTTGGTATACGAAGACGATAGGAAATGTAAATAAGGTCATGTTAGGAGAACTCATCATCATGATTTACAGAAGAAACAAGTGCAACGATCAAGCAGAGAAGAAACAGAGTGTGGAAAGTATTGCATTGCATTCCATAAATAGTTTGTCATAGTAGTTTGTCCTGTAATCTGTAAATGTGGCAGGATGTATAAATTATGAAAATTGATAATTGATTGAAGAGTAGTAACGAGACGTAAATGAGAATATTTTTTTAGAAGACAGGTGTTCAAGGAACCATAATGTATAGTTTATTCTTCACGAGTTATTAGTATATAGTACTCCAGAGGAAGTACTCTGATTAGAATGTTTAATGTTATAGCTATTTGCTTATAAAATCGCTACCAACTACATTATTATTTAAGTGTTGTTTAAATATACCAGTATACAAACTAAAAGACTTTAAACATATGTTTATATCTACACCTTTCAGTGCCCTATCGTCTCAAATTTTTGGAGATTAAACAACTAACAATGTAACTTTATATCATTGCTAGAAAATTCTAGTATTCTTACATATTGCAGAAATTTACCGTACGTCTGCCGTGTGTGTAATACAGACTTCTAATATTTGACAGGTACTCAAATTATATTTTTTTACGATTGTTATTATTTAGGAATTAGATTGGTTGAGATAAATAAACATATATATGTATATATAAACTCATTCTCATGGAATAAATGCAATCTCTCACTGACCAAAAAATCGAACAGAAAGTAATTTAAGTACACCCAGTTCACCCACACACACGGACAAGCATGCAAATTTTATTTTTAAGATATATGGGCAGACATACAGACGGGTCACATGATAGTAAGTGACAACCACCCACAGACAACGGCAACTCAAGAGTCGTAATTGCGCTGCAGGCCTTTGAGGGTAGGAGAAAGAGGAGAGGGGGGAGGAAGGAGATGGTGGATGAGAAATGAGGAATAATTAAATTTGGAGTTGGGTTTCCTGTACCCTTACTCACTCGGTAATACAATGCAAGCATTGTTGGCCTACCAGTATTCTGAGAAACCGTTGTATTACTCTGTTCGATCCGACCCATTTACGCCTGAGTATGACTTATAATCGGCAAGAAGGTTGATCTGAATCATTGATTTTCAAACATTCTGTACATCGTAAATCAAATTTTGTTTGTTATTCGAACGAGAGACTCCAAAGTAGTGTACCTTTTCTAAATATGAGATACAGTTTTCATTTTATAATAACAACAGTGCGATAAAGAGGACTCGTAAGAAAGGACATAAATCATAAACAATATTAAATTACGCTATGTACACTGAATATGAAAATAGAGCTTAAAACGTGATTGTTTTTAGTTTTAGTGTTTCAACACAACATTTATATATTTTATGCTCAAAAAACTGATTAGTATAAAGTTATTTATATGTACAGATGCTGAGTGCTTAGTGCGAGTTTCATAAAATAAATCGAGTGACTTAACCACAGCTTAAATCGAGTTTACGTCAAACGGATCAACAATCGAATACTAAAAGCAAAGTGAGTGCTTGCCAGTGATAAGGCCGCCAATTGTACAAATTCTGTAGTTTTTAAGAATATGTAGTTACAATATTGTAATGTACAAAATTGTAATCATAGTAGGCCAAAGGTTAAGAGGTAGAGTCGTGGCCATCCAGCATTGGCAGGAGCTTACATCACTGCTTAACATTGATCGCACCGGTGATTCAAACACAAGTTGACAAAGGTTTGCGTGATAAAAGTGATTCCTACTGTGATAATAATATGTACATATATTAGAACTCTTTCAATTTCTTTTAAATTCGGCCTCTGGAAGACGTGAAAACGAATTATCTGCTGAAATGCGAGCCTCTGCACGAACACTGGCGAAGTGATTACACTTGTCATGCGCTGTTGCCGTCGACAACATCCTCCAAGCAAAAAGATTACAAGCTGCCATTTTTTTCTCGAATTAAAACCACACAACTATTATATTATGAACTTTGTAAAACAACGTTCGTCTTATAGTTATCTATCTTATCTAAGTGACAAAGTTAACTAGTTCGCAAGTGAAAGAGTTGACAATAGAACTGCTAATGTTGCAACTCACCCTCGCACCCTGCGTCATTGCGAGCTTGTTTAAATGCTCACTTCGATAAAGTTACTCTATAGTCGCGATTGTAAAGTTCAACAGCAATCTCGCACTTACAAAATATGTCTTAACAACTTACCGCTAGGTGGCGCTGATGCAACTCCATACAAATTGAAGTTCACTTTAAGGCGATCGAGTAGTTAAAAAAGTAAACTTAGCACGTTGAACATGTGAAACGAGTGCGCTCAAATCTCGAAGTCACAATATAAGCCATTATCTCCAAAGCCGCCAGTACGCCAAAGAGCCCGGTAGACGGCAATAAATTGCAAATTGCATATTGGCATATAATGGTATATTACATAATATGTATTAGATATATTTACTCTATTTTAAGAATACGATTTCAAATTTAATAATAATAATAATAAAATAATTTATTGCCTGAAACACGGTTTTTGCAAGATGTTAATGACAATAAAAATGTTTAACATGTTTCGCAGATTCTCTGCAAGCAACATTTTTCATTACAATATTTAGTTTTACAAAGTACTAAAAATTTAAGATTAAATAGAACAGTAATAAATAAAATAAAACCGAATTAAGAATATGAAATGTCAAATGTTAAATAGTCACCGATAAAGAACACGTGCAAGAACAAAAGTGTATATATATTATATTTTACAATATCGTGCAAGTATTTATTATCTCCAATCAATATTTAATTATCATTACATTATCTATTATTTATTACTACTTATTAATACTATTTATATTCAAGAAATTCTTTGACACTATAATAACATTCCTCAATAAGCCACTTTGTTAGTACCGTTCTGAATTTGTTTGTTTTTAACTCTCTAATCGGTTGCGGTATATGGTTATACATTTTTGCTGACATGTAATGCGAGTTACTGTGATAAGAATATTTTATCTCACTTACTCTCACTACTTTAGACATTTTTTTTTATAATAAAGTGAGACACGCGAACAGACGGGTCATCTGATGGTAAGTAACAACCGCCGTCCATGGACACCTTCACTCAAGAGTCGTCGTCGCTGCCAGCTTTTGAGGGTGATGAGGGATGGGGGAATGCGGGGAGGGGAAAGAGGAGAGGAAGGATGAAGGGAAGGAAAAGAGGAGAAGGTGAGTTGGGCATCCAAAAACCTCTCCTCACCTCACTCTGTGAGGCCGTGGTATCGCACCGGTCGAGCCGGCTCATTCGTGCCTAAACATGGCTGTACTACGAAATCTACTCATTAGTTAAAATAAAAATAATAACATCAAACAATATCCCAACCTACTATACATTCACCATTTTTTTGATGTATCACCACGGGGCAACCCGGTAACTCTACAAATTGCTCTAACACAAACATTAAATATTTGTTATGTATTGAACGTATTTCTTCCTTTATGTTATCATATTGTTACACATTTATTTGTTCAAGTCTATAAAAGTAATCCGTTTCTTTGGAACGGTTTTCTTTTGAGGATATATCTATGTAATATTGAGTTTACCAACTAATAGACTTTTTAAGGAAAAGTTACAACACACTTGGAATAACGAGGATATAAATCCATACTGATTTTCATAATGTGAAAATATTTTTTTAGTTTGTTTGCAACAATTTCGCACTTTAACACCTTCACCCATCATCATGAAATTTTGCATATGCGGTGTCAAGGTTTCTGAAATATAAAGTACCAATCATTCCAGCTACGAGTATCATATATAAAAATAACGTTTACGTGTGCTGTATTATCCTTATGCTAGTTTATGAGATTCTCCATCTTTATGATGAATGAACTTCTATGAATGGTAGGGTGTTGCAATACCTTATAATGTTCCCTAATAAGCCATTATTCTAAATAGATATGAAACAAAAAATAATCTCTGACTATTAATACTCTCCCCTCTGGACACCGTAGCATTCGGTCGTGTTAATACTATCCGCTATTGTGTTATTTATTCGAAATAAAATAAAATAAATTAAAATTGTGCTACAAAATTCACTTAAGATACTAGGAGCGCATGATCATTGTGGAGGTTAACTTAAAGTGTTAAAGCAAGATACCTGCGACGAGTGGGATAGCTACACGTTTCATCGTAGCTGCAAGCCCCACCTACTGCGCCTACGCATCGGGCCCCGCCCCTCGGCACACGTAGTCTCCGGGGTAAGATCGGGATAATTGCGCTTCTCGCCGCGACCACGAGTGCGCCTTCCGCTTAGCCAACCCTTCTTACTCATCCGAGTGACAGTGGTGTGTATACAGTGCGGACGACTAGCGGTCGCTGTCTACGGCTTCGAGTCCATCAGGTACAACAACTTGATAGTTTGTGTTTGACCTGCAATGTCGATACAACGCACTCCTCCCAAATTATTAAATCCTTCATCAGTGAATACTCCAGCGATGTCTTATGGGTCTGACTCTCAATTATATATTTCTCCTCATGATGTTGAGTCTGGCCGCAGTGATCATATTACTCGCAGACAGAAACGCAAACATTGCGACGATAAAACATCTGAACAAACTACAATGTTAGGCTTAATGCAGGATATGTTTGACTCTTTTGTACACCAACAAAACTCCAAGTTTGAACAACTTATGGATTCCATGATAACTATTAAGGAACAGAATACCGAGGTACTCAAAAGCATGGATTTTCTCTCATCTAAGTATGATGAAGTACTGGGGAAACTTCTCCACTTGGAACAAAAGAATAAGGACTACGAATCAAAAATTGAATCTCTTGAAAATAAAATTGAACAGCTGGAACGAAATTCTCGTGCGTCAACGTTCGAAATAAGGAACATACCTAAACAACCATTGGAAAATAAATCAAATCTATGCACTATAGTTAAAAAGGTTGGCGAGATTATTGACCATCCCATAAATGATGCTGATATACACGAGATATATCGCCTAAAAACTTCAAAGGATACGAATAATCATATCGTCGTCAACTTAAAATCTACCTCAACTAAAGACAGTTTTCTTAAGCAATGTAGGATCTTCAATAAGACACATAAAGACAATAAATTGAATACCTCCCACCTTCAGCTATCATGCCCACTTAAATACATCTATGTTGATGGATCACTTACAAGCCTAGGGAGGAGACTGGCATATCTAGCAAGGCAGCTCGTCAAGGATAATAAATACCATAGTACCTGGACCTCCTACGGCAAAGTTTACATCAAGAAGTCCCATGATTCTCCTGTGTTCCGTATCGACTGTGAACATGATTTTCAACAACTTATGAAGAAATGACTACTACTAGGTATTATCACTTATCTGCTATTTGCTATGTACACAACAATCACTATTTGTTATATACCTTGTACTACACATAGTATTGATTGTCTTACAACGAATGTTCGAATTCTACTAATATTAACGTTACTAGTATACACAACACAATATACTTACACTTTACACAACATAGCCTTGACTGATCTACACTGCACATATAAATACAATATACCTATGCCTACATTAAATATCCTCATTAAAATAATAGACCATTTACGTATAATATATGTATGTATATACTTAATCTTCTGTCATACATCTCCATAAAACCCATGTATCACCTCTTAATTCAACTAGTTACTATATCTGTATACAATTCGATAATATAAATACTATTAATGCCAACCTTGACCAATTGCAAATTGCACAATCATCCACTTGCGAAATAGAAGAGTGTCCTATGCTAATAAAAAACAAACATTCGTCGCTAAAAATTATTCATCAGAATATACGAAGTATAAATCACAACTTCTCCAGCTTTCTTACTCTTCTTGCACGATCTAACACTGATTGGGATATAATTATACTAACTGAATGTTGGCTGCGGCATACACACTACCTACCGACGCTGGACGGCTACAAGGTCACTAAAAATGAAAGTAATTTAACGCAAAATGAAGGCATTGTGATTTATTATAAAGACAGTATGTGTATCACAATAATTGAACCTGATATACAAGATGCCAATTGCCTAACAATAAAAATAGACAGCGACACATTTATTATTGCCATATATAGGCCCCCTGGCCACAAAAATATACACCCTTTTATATCATCACTTGATAGATTACTCAACAGCATAAATTATCACAATATTATTCTTATTGGTGATATTAACATAGATATTATGATGAATACAAAGGATACCAACGCATCGGTCTATTTGAAACTATTAGCCACTCATAGTATGTTACCAGCTCATCAAATACCTACACATGGCAAGACTTGCCTTGATCATGTTATGCTTAAAAATAAACTACCAGCTTTTTGCTTTGTTGCGGAAACATCTCTTACGGACCATGATGGTGTGATATTTATACTGGAACGCTATTGCCCAAAAAATAACTCTCTTGTAATAAAAAGAGTTAATTATACATCATTAGACAATGATATGATGAACAGTTGTTATAACTCTGTATATGAAACTTCAGATGCTAATATAGCATTATCCCATCTAATTACGACACTTAATACAAAAATACAGTCCAACACGCACACTTTTAGAGTCCCAAACCGCAGGAGAATAAAGAAACCCTGGATAACTTCAGGTTTATTAAAATGTATGAAAAATCGCGATAAATTACACATAAAATCTAAGAAGAATCCGAACAATGATGTTATTAGGATCACATATATACGATACAGGAACTTTTGTAATTGGCTATTAAAAAAGATAAAAAGGGAATACGAAAATAACTTAATAAATAATGCAGTAAAAAGCAACAACAATAAAATGCTGTGGGATGCTATAAAAATGGTATCTAACTCGAACAAATCTGATAACCCCGCGACTAGGCTTCTTTCAAAAAGTGACCCTCTGTCCTCTACTAACAAAATAAACAACTTTTTTGTATCTATCGGGCAAGACCTTGCCCTAAAAACGTTAAATACCTCTACCCATATTGAATCCCCACAAATAAATCCTTGCCCGTATTCATTTGCATTGGTCCCCACTGATGAAGGAGAGGTGCAAAACCTTATACGTAACTTAAAGAATGATAAGTCTGTTGGACGTGACAATATCTCCGGAGCCTTTTTTGAAGCGATATCACCAAAGCTTAATCACTCCGTTAACATATATATTTAACCTTATGTTCTCTACTGGGGCTTTTCCACAGCAGCTTAAGCTTGCAGAGGTTATTCCTATTTACAAAAGTGGTGACAGACACTGCATAAATAATTATAGACCAATATCTTTACTTCCCACCCTTTCGAAAATTGTAGAAAAGATATTGAATAAACGACTTGTACATTACCTTGAATCCAAAAATATTTTATCAAGCTCTCAATTTGGATTCAGAGCAGGTATCTCAACCACAGGTGCAGTACATTCACTAATTGATCAAATTGTTTGTAAACTTGACTCTAAAGAAAGAGTAATAGCTATATTCATAGATATAAAAAAAGCATTTGACACAGTCTCTGTCCCACTCTTGTTGAATAAACTGGAAAGATTTGGAATCCGTGGCATGCAGCTTGAATTGTTTAAGGACTACCTATCTAACCGAAAACAAAGAGTGAGGGTTGGTGGTGTTGTCAGTGATGACTTACCTACTTGTTATGGTGTGCCGCAGGGATCTGTACTCGGCCCATCACTATTCCTGATATTCATAAATGACCTGTGCAACTTACAACTTCACAATGGTAAAATAGTGACTTTTGCGGATGACACAGCCCTAATTTTCCACGGAGACACTTGGGAGACAACATACGCCACCGCTCAAAATGGCTTCAATGTGGTATCTACTTGGCTTCGAGAAAATGGCCTTACACTCAACATAGGCAAAACTAATTACATACCATTCTCTATTAAAAACAATTCACCCCCAATAATTGACAATTTATCTATCATAGCACACACTTGTGCTCCCATCCATGCCTGTACTTGCGAAGACCTAAAAAAAGTTTCTCACACTAAATATCTTGGCATCGTGATAGACAATACCCTTAAATTCAACCAACACCTTGATTTATTATCAGATAGAACACGCAAACTGATTTTCATCTTTAAAAATCTCCGTCACGTTTCTGATAAATCTGTCATTAGGACGGTCTACATGGCCCTATGTCAATCCATCTTATCATATGGCATCACGGTATGGGGTGGCGCATGCAATACTAACTTGATAAAAGTTGAAAGAGCCCAAAGAGCGGTATTAAAAGTTAGTCTATCATTGCCTTTTATGTTCCCCACAAATGATTTGTATAAACTTGCAGATGTTCTAACGGTACGGCAACTTTACATTTTATACTCTATCCTCAAGCAACACTCTCTCATCAAATTCAATCCCTCATCAAACCAGAATAAACGGCTTAAACATAAAATCTGTTTGTCGGGTAAACAATGGTCCACTAACTTCTCAAGCAAATATTTTGGGTTTTTGGGAGGATACCTGTATAATAAAATTAATAAGTTGATTACAATTTACCATTTAACTCAATTTAAATGCAAGCAAATTCTCACAGCTTGGCTTAAGTCCATGAATTATGAACAAACTGAAAATTTACTTAATGTGGGTACTTAGACACACACATACATTCACACACACACACACACACACACACACACACACACACACACACACACACGTCACGCGCTATTAAGTACGCACGCATCTCATCGAACTTCTTGCACACACAATGTCATCTAATGTTTAGTAATAGAATATTACATCCTTGAGCTCAATTGTCCAGAGTCTTGGAGAGACTGGTAATCTGTCATACAGGTCTCCTAGTACAGACACCAGTCTCTCACATAGATAATTATAATCTGTTATTCTTCTAATGACTACATCTATTAGTTTAAGTACTACCTATGTATCAGTCTGTGTGAGAGAAAAATAAAATTAAAATAAATAAAATAAAAATAAATAAAATATACATACATACAATAAGCTCGCGTAGGTGGGTAATCAGAGTCGACAGCCCGCCACCTACTTCTTTTCCAACGAATTTCCTCTACTCTCATCAAACGTAATAATTATAAATATATTTTATCTGACTTAAAAGACATTTTGTAATAAGACGCCATGTCAAAAAGTCTTTAATAACTTTATTATAGATGTGCTAACGGTAATATTGTGTCAAGTAATTCGTTCATTTAAATTTTTATGCCAACTCGATGACGAAAGGCAATTGGGCGTTAAAGTTAATTGAACAGGAAGAAATGCAGGACAGTTTATGTAGTGTAGTCGGGTTTCGTATATTTTTTACTAGACTTCAAAAAGGTTTAGATTCTCAATTGAACAGTTTTTAGTGTACACATGTTGTTTATGTTTTTAAATCGATTCTTTTTTTTTATTTTTATGACTTCTACCTATTTAAAGTTGAATCATTTTAAACGTGAAGAACATATACCACCTCTAAGAAGGAACATTAAAAGATTACTAATAAATGTTACGCGATATTTTCGTCATTTGTAAATAGATTTAGATTTTTTTAAAATTGAATTTTTTGTACTTACGTTTAGCCTAGTTTAAATTAAAATAGAATATTCTACCTCTTAGGTATTACAATTTTATCGTGGAAGGCAGTGCATGTACATGACCCATGCTTAGCACGAATGGGCCGGCTCGACTGGTACGATACCACGGTCTCACAGAAAACTGGTTGTGAATCAACAGTTGCATTGCATTTACCCGAAATTAGTGTGGTTTCCGGAGGCCCAACTTCCCCTCTCCTTATCCCCCTGTCTTTCCTCTCCACGCACACCCTTGTTCCTCATAGGGTGGTGAGGGATGATGGTATGCGGGCAGCGCACTTACGACTTTCGAGTTGTAGGTGTCCATGGACGGCGGTACACTTACCATCAGGCGACCCGTCTGTTCGTCTGTCACCCTATAATTATAATAAAAATACAATTTTCTTAAAGTTTATACATAAAGGTTAGTTTATTAACAGAAATATCGGTACGCGAATCAGATTCGCAATTCACCTTTTTTTTTAATTCATCTGATCTACTAAATTACTGGTATCATTATTTTAAATGTCAAAATTACTAAATAGCTTTCAAATAAATAGGCAGCGCTTCAAATATACTTTGATACTGAATATACATTGTTGAAATCAAGGGAAAAGTTATTTAATGAGTTAGAAATAAATGCTTTGACTTTGACTTTGACTTTGATACCTCACATAAGAGCTATTGAAAATGATTAAGATCGAATTTGCATGAAATACTTGTTAGTTAAAGTATGTATGTCTAGACGAGTTATTGATATTCGAGATTATGAATTTTGATTAAACTAACACAACAAAGAGGAATAGTTTTTACAAATTTAACTTTACGGGTCCCTTTTTCTAATAAGTGCTAGTGACATTTTATTTTTTAAACCTGTTTATGCTGTATAATTTAACACAAGTTGTGCGTGGCACAGTTCCACTGAAATTAATTAATTTCTTATAAAAGCGTAAAATGTGGTTAAGCCCGATAAATATTTGAAAATGTGTTTTTAATATAGGAGTTAGAGACTTGCTTATGCTATTGGTTAGTAATCCTTGCAGGTAGGCCAGACAGTGAGTGAGAGTGGGTTCGATTCCCACACGGGGCAGAGATTTGTATGATCCACAATATTTTTGTTCCGATATTGGGCGTTATTTATGTCTGTTCTTTTAATATATATATATACGGTCCCCTTAAAAAAAGTAAAATAAAACATATGTATTTGATATAATTACAATAAACTACAAGTCAAGTAATCCATATTCTTTATTCCTAGTAAGTCTTTCCACACATCTGTAGTCATTTCGTTTTTTTTTTCAAAAAATATTACGAATGATTGATTACAAATACAAAAGTGTTCGGTAATCGATTTACAATCAATTGAAAAAGACAAAAAACATATAAAAAATATATTCATGTAATCTTTTTATGACATCTGAAGTTATGAAACTGTTATCGGCCAGGACTCGGAATTCGTGTTTCATTATAAAACCGACATTCTAATATTTAATTTTGTCACACTTTTGTATAAAAATTCAATAATACTCGTATCAGTTGAATAAAATTGAAATTGTTGTTGACCGTTACTGTTATAATGCGCTTGCTTACTTAGCAAACGCCCCACGGTCGTTTAAAAGCCATTACGTTTTCTACTTTAATCATCAGTTTCCGTAATAACATACGTCACAGGAATAAACAATGTTTGTTGAAATAAATAGCTGGTGATATTTGGATTAGTAATTTCAGTTGGAACATAGAGTCCGAGAATGAATTGTAGCCTGCTGTAGTCTGTATGATTTATGGTGCTACGAGACGCTACGAAAAGCCTACGCAACGTAGACTTAAAAATATACCGTGAATTAAAACCATTAATTATGTTTCTTCTTTTCAAAAATAGAATATAATGTTAGTCTTATATTTTTTTTTTTTTTTTTTTTTTTTTTATGCGATAGGGGGCAAACGAGCAGACGGGTCACCTGATGGTAAGTGACTACCGCCGCCCATGGACACCCGCAACTCAAGAGTCACAAGTGCGTTGCCGGCCTTTTAGGTAGAGGTACGCTCTCTTCTTGAAGGTTTGAAGGTCGTATCGGTTCGGAAATACGGCAGGCGACAATTTGTTCCATAAGCTTGTTGTGCGAGGCAAAAAGCTTCTCGAGAAGCGCACAGTGGTGGAGTGCCAATCGTCCAGGTGATGGGGATGGATATTTTGTCGCGTAGGACGATGGCGGAAACCAGCAGCCGGTATAAGTCCGAACAATTCCTCTGAACACTCCCCATGATACAAGCGATAGAGGATGCAGAGTGAAGCTACATCTCTACGCAACGCCAAGGTGTCAAGTCGATCAGAAATATCTTGGCAGTCGATGATGCGAGTCGCTCTCCGTTGAATGCGGTCAAGAGGCAGAAGTTGGTACTGGGGTGCACCTACATAGAGATGAGAACAGTATTCCATGTGCGGCCGAACCTGCGCCTTATAAAGTTGCAGGCGGTGGGCCGGAGTAAAATACTGTCTCGATCTGTTTAGCACACCAAGCTTCTTCGAGGCTAATATGGCCTTACTCTCTAAGTGACCGCGAAACTGGACTTCGCTTGATATATCGACGCCAAGGATTCCGATACTGGCTGATGCAGTTAGGGAAGTGCTCTCAAATTGAGGTGATACGACCAATGGCATCTTTTTAGCGGTGAACGCGCAAACCTGTGTCTTCGTGGGGTTAAATTGGACTAGGTTAAGTCGACCCCAATCTGAAACTTTTGATAAAGAAGTTTCGATTTCAGACACAAGTTTGGATCGGCTTTCGATGACGTTTACCCGAGAAATGTTAGCGCGGCCGGTGTAAAGGGCATCACTCGTGCTATCGTCTGCATAGCAATGGATGCTGCTAATCTGCAGCATGTCGTTGATATGCAGAAGAAACAGCGTGGGTGATAGCACACAGCCTTGTGGGACACCAGAATTAACAGACTTCGAGTCGGAGCATGCACCGTCAACAACGACCTTGATGCTTCTGTCTGTAAGAAAACTGGTGAGCCAATTGCACAGTTTCTCGGGAAGCCCATAGGAAGGAAGCTTCGCAAGGAGCGCTTTGTGCCAGACCCGATCGAAGGCCTTCGCCACGTCCAAACTAACGGCCAACGCTTCCCCCTTGGTCTCGATCGCCTGTGCCCACCGGTGAGTCAAGTATACGAGAAGATCACCAGCTGAACGACCCTGACGGAAGCCGTATTGTCGATCATTGAGGAGCTGGTGGTCTTCTAAGTACCGGAGGAGCTGGCAGTTAACAATGGATTCCATTACCTTGGAGAACAAGGAGGTGATGGCTATGGGTCTGTAGTTGGACGGATCCGAGCGATCTCCTTTTTTAGGGATTGGGTGCACTAGAGCTGTCTTCCATGAGTTCGGGACTACGCCAAGAGAGTAGGAAAGCCGATAAAGGCGCGTTAAAACCGGTGCTAACTCTGGAGCACACGTCTTCAGCACGATAGGAGAGATTCTATCGGGCCCACTCGACTTATGAACGTCGAGGGAAAGAAGCGCTTTACGCACTGCCCTTTGTGTAAACCGGACTTCCGGCATGCGGGTCTCGCACTGCGGTATGGTCGGCGGTGCGTTTCCCCCGTCGTCCAGGGTCGAGTTGGACGCAAAGAGTTTGCCCAGAAGATCGGCTTTTTCTTTAGCGTCGTGGGCCAACGAATTATCTCCTATGCGCAGAGGTGGAAGGGATGGCTTACAAAAGTTCCCCTGGACAGCTTTGGCAAGAGACCAGAATGCACGAGTTCCGGAGGGGAGACTAACTAGTCTCTCGCCAATTCTGCCGATGTGAGCCGACTTCGCCCCAGCAATTACTCTTTTGAGGGACCTGGAGGCAAAGTTAAATTGCTTCTTTAATGTGCTGGTCTTTACATCCCGTGCTGTCGCTGCATTAGCCCATGCTTGGTAACATTCCTGCTTTCGGCGGGACGCCGCTTTGCAGGTTCGACCAAACCAAGGCTGGGACTTGCCACCTGTGGGAATCAGGGAGAATGGAATGAAAAGTTCCATACCCTGAAGCACAACATCCGCGACAGAGTCAGCAACGACACTGAGATCATCCGGCGAGAAGCAAACCTGCCTCCATGGGTAGGATGCAAAGAATGTTCGCATTCCATCCCAGTCTGCTGACCTATAGTGCCATACGCGGCGACTGCCTGTAACTCGCGGCCGTAGCGAGTGAACGAGTGGCACTATACTCCTAATCAGGCAATGGTCCGAAGAGCCAAGAGGGGCCTCAACGGATACTTTGTAGCCGTCAGGATGTGAGGTCAGCAGAAGATCCAACAGTGAAGGCACGTGGCTTTCTGCATCTGGGATTCGCGTAGGCGTTGCTACCAGCTGCGTCAAGCCATATGCCAAGGCGAAATCGTGAACAGA
This sequence comes from Tyria jacobaeae, assembly GCA_947561695.1. NCBI lineage: Eukaryota > Metazoa > Arthropoda > Insecta > Lepidoptera > Erebidae > Tyria > Tyria jacobaeae. The sequence goes on from OX387212.1 coordinate 17,629,405, forward strand.
TCTTCCCGCATGATCGGTTTTGCGCGAACCAAGCCATTCGGCGTGATGGGCGTTAAAGTCGCCAAGAATCACGATCTCTGCGGATGGGACCTGCTGGAGCACTGAGTCTGTAGCCATTTGGACGTGGTCGATGAGTCGGTCCGTTTCAGCATCACCGCTATGGGACCTGTAAAGGCATAGGTAGATGCGGGGATGGTCATCGCAGTCTACACGTAGCCATAAGATGGAGAGGTCCCTACCTTCAAGATTGCCGAGGCGGTGAGAAGTGATATCATCTCTAACGTACACGCATACACCAGCCTTAGGAACAAAGGAGTGTTCCAGTCCGTACCCAGGGTAGCAGAGGTAGGATGTGTCCGCTGGAGATGATATCTGCGTCTCGGTTAAAAAGAGCAAGGCCGGCTTTGCTGTCTCAAGGTGGTGGTGGACGGTTTCGAGGTTCGAATGTAAGCCCCTGATGTTACAAAAATCCACGGTAAACGTGACAGGGGGTGCCATGGTGTGCCTTCTCTTGCCCCGAGCAGATTTTGAGAGCGCAGTTGAGCCCCCCCCAGAGTACGAGGGGCAGCCTGGGCGTCCGCGCTCAGGCATAATCCATACTGAGGGTGGACGTCCAGGGGGGGATTCTCCAACGCTAGCGCTGGTACCCCCCTGGGGTATCCTTTTCGTTAACAGCGCTATCATTAGGGGGGTGGGGGATTTTGGGCCTCCGGAGACCTCACTCATTTCGGGGAAATGCAACGCAAGCGTTACTTCACAACCGGTTTTCTGTGAGGCCGTGGTATCGCACCGGTCGAGCCGGCCCATTCGTGCTTAAGCAAGCATGGCTCTACCACTACGATACATGGCTATATCTCTTACATAATTATTTTAATAATAGCATGCTTGTACAACTGGAAGAAAATATCCATAGGAACATTACTTTCTATATAACATAATAATACGTACAATTATTCAATCTGTCCTTTGTCGCTCTACCTCCTGAAATCAGAATCGCACCTAGGTGCCTTACCTTTAAGACAAAAGTACGAGCCCACATAACGTATATGTATATTGTATTACATATCCATGAGATCTTTTAATAAATCTAGTGGACTCATTCACTTATCTCTACACAACCCTAAGGCAGACTGTTGGAAAATGCTTGTGGCATTTAGTTTGCCATTGTATAGGAATCTTTTGTGATTTCCCGACCAAAGCCATATTAAGTTATAGGTATGTGACCCTGTTGCGATGCGAGTTATTCATTGTACTACCCAATCCATCTGATAGGCAATATTCCTTTATATCCTCCCTTATCCTTTGAATATACTCATTAACACCAGTTCAGAAACATTTTCTCTTAAGTTTAACTTTAGAGACGTTTTTGTTTTTTATTTAATAAAGGCAAGGGGTAGAGTTCAAAAAATGTGAAAATATCTACAAAATTTAAAGGCGTTCATTATATTTAGTCTGGCCATAAAGTATGTTGAATTTGAATTTAGAATCTGCCATTCTTATATGAACATTCATTGTGTTCTCTCGTTTTATCGCCAACACTTGTTGAATTTTGTGGTGACATAAAATGGAGTGGGGTGATAAAGAGAACCGAATTGCTATGATAGTATTATACAAAGTAGGTATTGAGCCAATGCAATTTTTGAAACTTTTCATCCGATTTATATTAGTCAAATGTTGATGTACCAGGCTATTGATGAGGTAATCGGGAATATTGCACCTGGAACCATATCTCGTATTTTAAAAGATGACTTGGGGCTAGCAGCAGAGAGACGCAATGGTCGTTATTTAACTGTTTTTTTATGTGGTAGAGCCCTGCTTAGGCACAAATGGGTCGGCTCGACCGGTGCGATGCCATGGCCTCACAGAAAACCGGTTGCGAAGCAACACTTGCATTTCCCCGAAATTAGTGAGGTTTCTGGAGGCCCAACTCTCCTCTCTTTATTTCTCTCCCCTGACCTCCTCATTCCCGTCTCTTTCCCTACCTGGCATACTCTCATCCCTCTTCATCCTCAAAAGCGGTTAAAGCACTTACGACTCTCCAGTTGCAGGTGTCCATAGACGGCGATTGTCACTTACCATCAGGTGACCCGTCTGTATTCGTAATTATTCCGTATTATGATTTATGAACAGTTTCAGTGAGTATATATAGTATGCTGTAAACGATCCATAAGATTGGAAATGAAGAATTTTGGCATAGAGAGAGTGCGTGTTTCTATTAATAAGCGGCCTCAACGTTTAGAGAGTTGTATTTAAGCCAGTGGAGATCATTTTGAACGAGCTTCATATATTTAATGCTATTATATCAATATGTCGCAATCGTGTCATATCCGGAACGCCAGCGCCGTCTGTCGGCGCTCGACGGAGTCAATAGTCGACCGAGCGGTGCACGCGACACTCATTGTGCAGCGGTCGGCCGGAGCGGTTGAATATTGAAACCGTAGCGCGTTCCTATATGCAAGCCCAGCTATAGTTGTGTATCTGTATCTGCATTGTAAATTGATTTAACGTTATAATTTAATTGAGTGAACTATTTTGTTTCGTTGTTCCAACATTACCCATGAACGTGGTCAGGAGATGGTCAGGAGTTATGGATCCCACTGAGGACGGTGATCATTTTCTTCCCTCAAATATATAAACTAACACACATTACAGTAATATTTTTATGGAATATAGGAAAAGATTTTTCCTTGCATCAATATCTAAGGCAAGATTAGGTATAGCGAAAAATAAAATTAGCTTTTCTCCAGCCTTCACAAGAGAAATTGCTAGTCATACAAAGTCTATACAAAGACAGTTCAAGCTATATGAAACTAAACATTCAATTCACATTTACCTTTTTAACAAGAAAATTCTAATGGGATGACGAAAGAAGGGAAAACATTTTGGCAATGCATATAAGCAACATCAAGCAATGGCATGATGTTATAGCGTGTCAATGCTACTGTCTACTGCTAAAATCATATACATAATATATAAATACATACATACATATACTCATATCTATATCCACGAAGGGGTAGGCAGAGGCGCATTTTATCACTTAAGTCATAATATTATATCACTTCGTAAAAAATAAAATTTAGTTCCTGAACTACTCTACTTATGTTACATTTTTTAATAATTTAATTAAGGATTGTAAGCGTAAAACCGATAGGTACCCACTAATATCACGTTTCGCAAAGTTTTCGCGATTCATCATTTTAAATTCTATGACGTTTAGAGCAGACAGATTTTAATTATACAGACAAATTTTATCAAAAATCAATTTGATGGGCTGGTTTGAGAAAATTTAAATCTCAAGAAGTACTACCGCCTTTTATTACCTTTTGTTCTAATGGTTACTGTCTGGGTGTAATTTTATCGTTGAAGAGCCATGCTTAGGCAAGTTTTAACTTTTTCTTCACACTCCTGTCTTTCCTGAAGGAGTTGTTAACACTACAAACTAGATGCCTTCAACTCCTTAAGGGCAGCCATCAACTTACACTCCAATTCCTGAGTGGTTGCTTTACGGGTCTGCATAAGCAAAGTGTAAGTACAGTGGTTACTGGCAGAAGAGTTGAGAAGCTGTGAGAAGCTGTGTGTGAGCTAAAGTAACTGTTGCTTCAGAAAAATACATAAGATGTATTGAGGGCAATACTAATTACTTGTTGTAGTGGTGGTGTAGTGATTGTTGCGCGCATCTCTAATTTGGAGGAGGGTATGGCCCGACAGCTTAGACGGTGTTGTCTGTAGGGGTTCTTGGAATCTTCCTTCTTAGGGTATACCCGGGTCCCCTGCAATAGACCTACTCATGACGGTACATCGTGTGGTTTTAGTAGGTTCGAGTCCGACATACCACTTCGCTGTTAGCTCCAGTGAGGTGATGACCCGTGGGGGTTTTCTTTAGGTTAAAAAATAAAATAGTTTAGTACATTTCAACAGAACAAATGCAAAAAACTACACTTTAAGAAGTGAGAATGTAGATATGTAGCATATATATATATATATATAAATATTGTGCTGGAACTGCATTTCTTGATTTTTACTAAATAAAATCAAAAAGCTATGAATAAAGACATGTAAGATTATAAATAAAAACTTATACTTCCAGCCTAAATCCTAATTTAAACTTCGATATCTATTGGAGGTTATCGGCACTCTGACAAACTTTTTGCAATTATGCTAAATGTATTATAATGTTAACAATATTCTAGAATAATATACTTTGTAATGTTACTATTAAACTTACAGAGTAAATAATTGACATGTCACGACCAGTGTTGCCTGTTAACATCAGATCACCCGTCTGTTCGTCTGTTCTCCTATTTTATCTGATAAAAGTTGCGTGGAACACAGTGCCCAGGTAAAGGCAATAAGCTTGCCCCTATTACATTAGTTCGACTAAATTATGATTAGGAAAAAAGTGGGCATTTAAGATGCGTCTGCCTATTCCATCGGGGCTGTAGGCGTGAGTTGATAAAATACAATGAACTCGAAGCCAAGTTTTTAATATTTTTATATTCATTTTTTAGATAATTACATTAAGTATGTGATTTGGTCGAGTGTCATCACAGTCCCTTGTGATCACATCCTTAATGTCTATTAATGTCTATAGGGAGCAGTAGCTGATTATCATCACAGTGATTGTCTTGTTGTTTATTAGATTATAGAGTTTGTCCTTTTTATATATATGTATATATATACATATATATATATAAGAAAGCCTTAGAGTTTGTTTGTTTGTTTGAACACGCTAATCTCAGGAACTAATGATTCGATTTGAAATATTTGTGTGGGATTTGAACCTACGAGCTTTTGCTCAGCATTCAGGGTCACTAACCACTATACCAACAGGCCGGCCGATAAAATACCATCATTATCATTAGTAGTTTTTGTTTTCTAGGAAAATACCTATTTCATATATAGTACTAACGTTTGTTTATTGATCACACATAGTTTCGAGACAAAAACAAGAGTGGGGCAGACTATTTTTCTAATCTAACGTTACGAGAGACAAGTTCAGTGACCGCATAAGCAGATTATCCGATTATTCGATTATCACGCACATGTGAACGATTGTGATTAATCCTTTGCAAAGATCACAGGCTTCAGAGATTAACCTCCTATCGATGAGTTTTATTTGATATTGGTAAGTCCAGCTGATAGTCTCACTCTATGGTATTTTACGGATAAGGTTATTCTTTAATGGATTTCAAAGTAATGGAATTCGGAGTTCAACTTTTTTTTTGTTTTTGTTTTTCATGCCAGAGTTACGTCTATTGTGAATCGATTTCAATTATTCTTTTAGTAATTTAATAGTTACATTGCATTTAAAATTCGCTATTTAGTTTGATTAACGTTTACTTTGTGAATTTAAAAAATACAACTTACTGCAAGTTATGTGCAAGATGTAGCAGTATTACAGTTTACATATTCATATACATATATCAATTTCCTACAATTTCTCTCTTTTCTGCCACCTATCGATTACATACTTTCTTCTTCTTCTGCCGCCATTCTTTACCGCTAAAGTAGGCCTTTCTTCAGATCATGCCATCTTTCTCGGTCATAGGGAGTTTCCAACTTTGATAGCTTTTGATATCGTGATACCAACGCACATGTTATTTACTTTAAAATATATATATAAGCAACGTATTTAATAATGTTTACTCATTTTAATTTAGTTACATATAGGTACTTAACAAAATAATTGCATAGGAATTCTTCTACTCAGAGCCCATATTCATAAAACTGAAACCCGTGGTTCCTGCTGCTACTAAAAAAACTTTCACTATTAAAAAAAAGTATATCCTGCAATAAAATGTAAAACAAATCTTGGATAGGTAATGATAGAAGTGAAATAATAATATAACATTACATATATTTAGAGGCCAAGATTAGAAACTCAAAGATCAAGGTCATATACATGGAGCTCATAACACGAATAGCGTAGGAACCACAGATAAATTGGTACAATTAATTACACGCGCTGAGAATAAGGGCCAACTGTTGTGGTGGACGCTTTTATTGTACGAACATATTGTTTGTACCTTTTTGAGTTGCCATATATAGGGATTATTTTTCTCCGTAAGTGATAAAATAGGTGTGTAAACAATTTTATACAATTTGTAAAATTAAGCCATTACTTTACTTATATGTGTATAGCTATATCTACACGGCTGCTTCGGTAAGTATCTGAGTTAGTATAGTCCAGCCAGCGCTGCGGAACCTGTCGAGAGGACATGCATAGCCTGAGCAGCTCAGTAACTTTACCTCGCGACGGCTATTGGTGTAGGAATTCTATCTCTGAAGACTATGATTCTTTCTATGGCTCGAAGCGAGAGTACATAGTATTCCCACGCCTCCTTTTCCGAGGAAGCAATATTGGCTAATCAGGTGACGAAGAAGATACGGGAGAGGAAAAGTATTTTCACATATCGCAGAACGCTCTCGAGCCTCCATGTGCGTTCTCCTGAGAGTAACGGGCCTGAACCCTAGCAGAAACAGGTCTGAGATGGTGACGTAACTTGTTCAACGAGCGCCTCTCAAACTGGAGGGGGGGGGACAAGGCCCCCCGCAGTCCATGTTTCTGGAAGCATCCCTAGGGTATTAGAACCTCCCCTTGCTATAGACTCACATGTGGCGGAAAATCGTTTAATTTTAGCCGTTTCGAAACCGACATATAACTTCACCGGCAGTTACAGGAAGGTTACTGGAAGCAACAAATCTAACATATCTTGTATTTGAATACAAAATAATGGCAAACTCTTATTAAAAATATATATAACAAGACTACGTCAGCAATAATAAATTTAATACTTTTATAAGTAAGGGACAAAGTACGTCCATAATTAAGTATAATATTATCTGTGAATCACACGTAATATTCTCAAAATGGTGGCGTATCAACCACCTAAATAATAACTGCGCAGTTCTTGTCGTAATTGCCAAATGTTAACTTCGCATTGAGCGAATAGTTTAATCAATATAATTAAAGACTTTGTTACTGTATATTTAGACACACATGTGCAAAGTATTAGGGTAACATAACCATTATTCCAGTATAATTCAACTACAAAATCCACTTATGTCCGTTATGTCTCAACAATCTATTTATGAAATTACAAATAAAATACAAATAAAAATTAAATGAAAAAAATCTAACTCAAACATCGAACATTCTATTTTCAAAAGATTACACGGCACAAACGGCACGGTACAGATATGCTAACTTCGTGTTAAAATCATATTCTGTGTTGACATTAACAGCGGTGGCGTCAAGCAGATATCGAAGCTCGTTGACATAGTCTTGTTCTACGATTTACTAATAAAAAACCACTGTTAGATTTTTTTAATAACTCGAACCTTTTGAGATACTTTTGCTTATGCTCCACATACCACCTCCTTTCTATTTTTATGCTGATAAATAAATTTATTTCAAATACTTATGCTGTATAAAACATTGCGGTAATGATAGGAATTATATATGTTTTAACTGTAATGGCTGTTACTAGCACATAGAGTCAACGATTTCAAAAGACGTGTGGACTAAACTGGATTACACGACATTAAAATGTAACAAACGTCAAAAAAATTATAAATAAATAAAAATATTATAATAATAATATTACATTTTTGCACAGCTCTTCAATACAATACACACACACACACAAATAAAAATACATACTTATTTAGTTTATATTGTTAATTAAGAAGTTTTTTCAAGCGTTAAAGTTTATTGATCACAAATACAAAATTAGTAAAAATATATAAAAAAATATATTCTTACAATTAAATTACACTGATGACATATTTAGTATAAAAAATAAGGTTATCTTACCTTATTTTTTTATTATTCTTCATTCACTCACTTATTGGCTCTAAAATTAATCTAGATATTCTGTGACACAGGCCAGGAACAGCTGTGCTTTGAGAAAGTGCGGTGCAAAACGACTTTGACCGGAATACCTTGATTTAATCTGTGAACGACGGAAAGTGAAAATGTGTCATATATATTTACACATTTTTTTTACTAATAAATACTTACGAATTATTAACTTTTACTTATTAATGTTATACTTACTGATTCTGCCAACTTCATAACTACTCAGAATCTATTTCCTTGAAGCGATTAATTGGAGATTCTAGTTAGAGTTAGAGTGACAGAAAGATATTTTAGTAGTTATTCTGTTCATCGGGGCGAAAACAACTCGAGGATCGAAAGGATCAGTTTTATGAGAGGTTTTATAAGACGGGATACGCGATAGTAAGTGACAACCACCACCATTGGACCTGTTTTTTATGGTGACGAGGAGGGCGGAATGAGGGGAGAGGAAAGAGGAGAGGGGTATTGGGCTTCCGACAAGATGTAACTTAATATATTGCATTTTTGGTAAAAACTATCAAAATCCTTTCTTTTTTGTCCAAAAAGCATGAATCAAAACCAAACAAATCTACAACCGAACTATTCATTTTCTCAAAAATTGGTTTTCGGTCAATTTTGAGAATATGGTATTTTTGTTAACACGTGGATACCGAACCAACTACACAGCAATGTCGGTGCTGTTCACTTAAGAATGGATCTAGGCAGAAGAAGCTTTTGAATATCCCTGCAGATCTCTCTTTTTAGCAGATGCTTATGCCATATTTACAATGCGCAACAATCTTAAAAATTTATATAATATATTAAAACTTGCGTTTGGTGTTTGTTGACCTAGAAAATGCGTATGATAGGGTAAACACGTGGCATTGATTCGTGCTATTAAACACCCAACAATTTAGTGTCTCTGTGGGAGGGCAACAAGGTTCGGCTCTATGTACGTATTTCTTCCTGTTAGTAATGAATACTCATCACTCACTCAGACAGTAGACATAGAAGAGGCTTGGTGCAAGCTCTTGGTAAACGACATTTTGTTGGTTGGTAAGACTGTCTGGAGAATGTTGGTTTAAAAATCAGCACAATCAAAACTGAATACAATACATGTTCTGCGATTTTAGTGGTCTCTCCGGTCCGGAAACCATTTCGCTGAATAAAACAGTGATACCCGTCTGCCCCGATTTCGAGTGCCTCCAGAAATATGATGGCGAAATAGACTGAACTGTAAAGCATTGAATCAATACAGGTTGGATGTACTGGTGGCAGTTAACAAGTACGATATTTGGTTTTTGATAGGAACATTATTCTTTGTTATCCACATACACAATATACACAATAAAAATGTCCACCAACTTTTCGTTTTGAGGGCGTTGTTAAAATAGATAATACATGATTGACTACGCGTAGTAATTTTCTAGGATTGTAATAAAATATTCAAATATTACCAAAGTTATAATGTGAGACATTGACTAATCAATAGTTTATTTATTTATTTAATGTACTTACTTTGTATGTAAGAAAACATTGAATAATGTTGAATGGGTTGATAATATAATAAGTAGACATAACCACGTTTTTGAATACCTACAGGTTTGTTTTGGGAAGAATACCTAACATATCTTATCTCTATTTTCGTACCCGTTATTGTGAAATTACATCAGCCATCAACCACTGAGCCTGTGAAGTCACCCTGGTCCAAACTTCAGGCAATTTAAAGTATGTATCATATATGTGTATATCGCATTAGTACTCTGTGTTAAATTCAAAATTTAACTATTTTTCGAAATATTAGCGTAATTGCTTGTGTCTATGCATAAATACCGGTTTCCTAAGTCAAGCGTTTTCGTAATATTATTATATAAAGATTAAAAGTAATATGTCATCATGATCGGTTAGTACTCAATACTAAAAAGCTTAAAATTAATAAACTCACTTTCACTGCTTAAAAGGGATTAGGCTATGACTAGAAATAAGAAGTCAAATAATAATTACAAGCTAACCTTGATATTTTGTATTCATAATAGTCTAAAATACAGAAATTCCTTACAATTTCCACATAATACTAATATTGGTATAAAAAGAATAAGTTACGTGAATAACTTTGACCTCACCAAGAGGTGCCTATGATAACAAAGGACAGGTACAGTAAGGGACTTCCTTTCCATCGCGTTATAAGTGCCGTGTCCAGTGTTTCCAACTAAGGATTTTTCCCCTAATCTAATTAGAAATCGCTGAGGATGCGATAAGAGGGGACACGTAGAGATGTTTTTTTTGGCATGAATATTCTGCATTCCATAAGCTGGATAAATTTACACGGTGCAAATTGGTGCACCAGATTTTTGTAGGTTATTTGTCGCTTATGTAGAATACTTGTTGAGTGCAAAGTTTATCTTTAATACTATAGGATAACGAAATTAAAACGGTATAATTTGCAGAAAATCATATAAAATAACAGCTTTTTTGTCATCATACTTTGAACGTCATCAAAATAATTTAGTTAATTTGCAATGTACTTTTGATCGGGTCAATTGCACTTGCATGTTAAATTTGACCCGCTTGCCTGTGTCCGATTGAGTCGATCTGATCTCATTAATAGTTTCACTAAGAAAAATACTGTGTGTTGTTTTGTCACTGCAGTAGTCATTCATTCTATATTTGGGTCATCGTCCATTAACAGCAAGTGACAACAGTCTGATTTAACTTGATTACTGACAGAAAAAGAAACTGAAAAGTTCCATCTCTGGCAATTTGCTCTTAACGTAAATTGATTCAATTTTATGACAGAGTGGCAAGAACGATCACGTACTAGAATAATAGTCCTTATGTGATTGTAATAAGATCTATAAAGATAATTCTAAGACAAGAGTCGCAGCTGTTTCTGTTTTTATGTAGGATTTGATTAAAGGAGTGCTTGTTTAATTTCCGTGTGCTCTTGCTCTTTTGTTAAAAAGAATTTTGTGTTGTAGCGGTGAATTGCGTTTAAAATGAATCAGAACATCCATCTCATTGATTCTTTTTTTCATTCGATCATGGATTAATTTGCTTATATAGGAAAATTTTAAAAAAGAGCAGGTTATTTTTGTTCTTATAAATATGTAATTTGTTTAACTATAGAAGTGCCGGTATAGAGAGCTATATAATTTTCAAAAATAATTTTGTATAAGTCAGTATAGATGATTTTTTCCTTACGGGGTAGGCACAGAAGAAATGAGAAAGTAAGAGTAAAATAAAATATGTATATTTAGCATTCAAACAAATGCTTAGCATGTAATGGAAACTAATTTTAACAGGTATACAAAGGAACCTCTGCATGAGCCAAAACTGGTCGTTAGCTCAGCATTGTGCTCTTTCCTTAAAAAAAGCGCTAGTATCATGCCAATACAAAAAGTAGTATTCACGGACAGAAAGCCATCATCAAGTTCTTATAACGAGAGAGAAATAACTAAATATCTAACAAGGAGATTATTAGTTAGTATAACAGAGTAAGTAGAATTAAAAGCGACAATATTGTGTATTTAATATGAAATACTTATTACATACATTAATATTTGTGAAAAATTAATTAAAAATAGTTAATCAGTGCTTTCCAACGAAGATACTAAACGCTGCAATGCAGTCTGATTTATTTAATCTGTGCAACCGTGTGCGGGGTTTTCATAGGGTTTCAATTAGGACGCTTAGAGATTAGGTACCTATAGCATAGAAGCCTGTAGTTCTAACCAAGTAGTGTAAAAAGTAATTGATTGACTTTATAAGTTGTTAATATAAAATAGTATTGTATTAAAAATTAGATTAAATGAGTTTACTTTTTGACATTTACATTTAAGTGTTACATATTAAACTATAGTTTATCTATAGTAATTATGTGGGTGAAAAGGCGGCAGAAATGTGTCCTGAGATACAATGTTACAACCTATCAAATACTCTGGAGAAGATGCCACGCCAGGTAAATCTATAAATATAATAAAGTACTTACTGGCACATGCGTTCTGTATTCGTTGTTGAAGCCGCTCGGTCCTGCTAAGCAGGCATGCTCCATAGACAGTGTCAAAATAGTCCTATTTTGACAGAACAAGCGAATCACAAAGCATCAAACGCATGTATACAGTGATATAAGCCCAGATTTTGTAGTTATAGGCTGGAAAATATGAAGTATATTAAAAGGAAAGATGAAATCAATTGAAGTCAATGGAAGGTTAGTTACATTGAATGGAATAATTGGCGAGTGTAAGCTACCTCTAGCTCGAGGACGTCCGGGTCGCATGCCTGTTATCGAACTGGCTGTAGCCGAGCCATATACCCAGGTGTGTTCTAAGGCAAACTTAAATGTCACTTCATGGGGTCAAAAATTGAAACAATTTACAGCATCGATGCTAGTTTTATAGTATTGTATGTCTGTGGTTTATCGGAAATAATTGGATGACTGCACAATAGATATGTAGATTGATCTTTATCACGTCGAACAATATAAGTCTCAGCTAGGGTATTGTAGGTAGATATTGAACTCATATGCACTTTGCTCTTTCATGTCTCTAAGTGTACTTATACAATACTTCCTTTGAAAAGAACTTACTCACACGAGCACTTTTTTTTTCCACAGTGAATGTTTCTAGTTTCAAATTCTTGTATAAATCACGCTTCCATAGTGAGTTATGGAAGCGTGATTTATGTAAGAATTTTTCACCGATTTTAGTGTACGGGTCACATTGAAAGTGTTTAGTATAGGCAAGTAAGAAAAGCAGGCGATGAAAAAAAAAATATATATATATTAAAATTTCGAATTTGAGTCTTTGGGAATATGTGTAAATAATTCATATGTCATTAGTTTTTACAAATTGGCGACAATTTAAAAAGCATCTATCGTGCATTGAAATGGATTTTACTAGGGAAAATTTTCGCTCAATGATTTATTACGACTTTCGTTGCGGTCTTACTCAACTATAATGTTACGATAGACTTCGGTTGGCATTTCATTTCAAAGCCCCAATCTCGTGCTACTGGTTAAATGAATTGAAACAAATTAGAAGTAAACTCACTGCTGATTCTTGAGAAGTACGTCCTTCTACAGCGAATGATAGAAACTGACTAACAGTTTTGGACAGTTTTCGGCATTGGCATGAGTCAAGTACGAAAAGTCTCACATGAACATTTAGGAGTCGGAAAGCTTAGTAGTGTTTGTTATGAAGATAAAAAACGCCGTCGTTTGAATTGGTGTTCAATGTTTGAAAAGTATGACGGAAGTGACTCGAATGCTGTACAAGTCATCGTCACAGGTAAAAAAATGTTTTTCTTTTTTTTTTAATATTTCCATTCGCAGATATGCCGACAAAAGTAAATAAAGGCTTCTTTGGATAGAGGAGTAATTTCAAAACAATCATTCTAGAAGATAAAAGGACTGTTACTGCAGTTTGGTATGTCCGTCATTGTTTACCAGTTGTCTTGGAAAATGTTAGAACATTAGCAGGATCTACTATAGAATATTTGTCTATCGAGGGTGTGGAGTTTATCTTCGTACTATCCCCCTTACAGTCCCGACCTGGCACCTTGTGATTTTTATTTACATAAAAAAAACATAAAGGAATGCGTTTTATGACCTTGAAGAGATCGAAAAAGAAGTATAGGCTCGCTGCTTCATTCGCATGCGAACGCAAAGGAACGGAGACTACTTCGAAAAGCATTTTTTTTTTGTTTTTAAATATTAACAGAATTCTATATCATACCGTTTACCGGCGAAAAACGTCCGTAACGTTAAAAAAAGCTTAAGATTTTTTTGTATAATTTATGTATGATGACTATACAGTGTCTAATGTATAGTCTACGAGATGACTGTTATTATTATTGCAGTTTGCTATTACTATTCATGTAAATAGCTGTTTCTTTGTATAATATTATTATATAATTTTATAAATCATTGTAAATAAAATAAAGGTGTTAAAATAATTTTGTAAAGTAGTTTTTTTTTATTTTTCTTCTAGAAACTTCGTCCCTATCTGGTGTCCCACGACACCACACATCTTTTTATTTTATAAACTTTTAACTTTTAGCGTGACCCCCGTTCATGTATGGCGTCGCCATACATTAGCTTTTGCTCTCTACTTCCTACGCTTGGAATTTAGATTCAAGTATCTATATTTTTATTTATGTAGAGACGCGGTAAAATTTGGCGTAAAGTTTAATTTCGAAATCTAGCAATACATTTGGTAAAACTGCATTCAATTTGTTTCAGTTCTCTTTTCGTTATGGGACAGACAGACGAAAATTCTAAAAACTGTCATTTTGGCTTCTGTTCCTGTAATAAAGACCATAGGGGGTCTTCGTTTTTCTATAGTTTCTATAATGTACAGACATCGCTCTGTTACAATTTTATATTTATAGATAATACGCCAACTGTATACTGATACGACACTACACTACTGATACGACACTGACTTTGATACGACAGATCATTTTACCTCTTGATAAATGGCAATTTTCGGGTCCAAATTTAGTCGAGTTTCCCTGCCACACACATGTAAGTTAAAATTCTATAATTTTGTTTCATAAATATAGTTTCACCTGAATATCCAGTTCCAATTATTCATTTTTGTAAACAATTGTACAAGAACATAAAGATTTGTTTTTCAAGTAAACAAGTCAAGTTTCACAAACACAAAAACTGAGTAAAAATAACTGAGAATGAACTGAAACATAATACATACGTTAGAGTATGCATATACTCTAACGTATGTATTGCGGTCCCCTAGTCGCCTTTTACGCCACCATCAGGAAGAGATGGTAGGTCATGTTCTACTCCACCGTAAAACATACGGTAAAAATAATGTTAATACAACTTATTTTTTAAAGACACTATTTTGCGAAAAGCTTCAACACCATTACACACATGACATAGACATGCACTTACACCTGTATTCCCGAAGGGGTAGGCAGGGTCGTAATAAAGGCTCTTGTGTTGCCGATTATAATTGAGTTTCATTTACGTATTAGGAGACAAACCTATTGCCCCTTGCGATTTTGGGAATTAATACTTGGGAAATATTTGAAGAATATTGAGGGGAAAGAGAGGGAAAGAATATTGCTTATACACATTGATTAGGGAGTATAAGCAACAGCTCAAGCAGGTCAGGATCACAAACCTTCAACTCCAACTAGCTGAAGCCGAGATGTACAGAATTCCATTCAAAGATATGCCGACAAAAGTAAAAAAAGGCTTCTTCGGATGGAGGAGTAATTTCAAAACAATCAATCAATTCAATTCAAGACGGGTCACCTGATGGTAAGTGACAACCTCCGTCCATGGGACACCTGCAACTCGAGTCGTAAGTGCGCTGCCCTCCTTTGAAGGTGATAAGGGAAGGGGGATGCTGGGAGGAGAAAGAAGAGAGGGGGGGGGGAAGAGCAAGGAGAAGAGAGATGAGGGGAGAGGCCAGAGGAGGATTTGGACCTCCGGAAATCTCAGTAGTTTCGGGGAAATGCAACACAAGCGTTGCTTCACAACCGGTTTTCTGTGAGGCCGTGGTATCGCACCGGTCGAGCTGGTCCATTCGTGCCTAAGCATGGCTCTACTATATTTGTTAGTACCTGTTTCTTGAGAAGTGCCTTCCTAAAAAGACAGGTAATGAGTTAGTATCCAAAATGTTGTATCCACCAGTACTTTATTTAATACCTTACAGTCTAAACAGCAAAAAAAGGTATGTAAAAGGTGTAGGTAGATTGAAGTACCCCCCAATCTGACGTCTGTGCGACGTCGGGCCATAACAATAACACCGTCTAGGATTCCCCATGAGCCAGACATGAAAGGTCAATTTATCTAGATTTATCCTTAACAGAAGAAATTTCAATGTTGTTTTCGTGATTGCTTAGGCAACACGATTTACTTGTGTATTATACAAATGCCCAAAATAGAAGTGTGGTATGCAAATATCAGTTTAACACATATATGTTTTGAGCATATCTCATGGTTGATATCCACATGCCCAGGAATTGGTGCGGCTAGAGACTTTAGACTTTCAGAAAATTCCAGACGACTTCAAACTTAACAGAAGACTTCAGTATGCACCTCTGCCTACCCTTTTTGGGACATTGTTGCGAGTATTTGTATGTATGTTTGTACTGATATCCAAACACCCACCTTTATAAATACTTATAGTAAAACAGTAAGCCACACATTACTTGTACTTAAATTGTTTTGCGTCATCAGTTTATCTTGTTAATCAAAAGATAAGGGATCTCATGAACTGAGACCCCGTGACCGCGGTGAATACCTCGTGGATAACGCAATTAACGCAACCGTCGTGATAAGACTGTTGTTGTGAAAAGTATTTCTATAATCTACTAAATTTTTAAAAGAATCTGAATATCTTTTATGACGGTATCTTTAATCACAATGTCTTGTCTTGTCGTGATTGTAGCAAATCAATAATCAGATAATATTATTGTGTATATGTAAACTGATAATTCTGGCTATCCATCTATAGCAAAACATTTACACTTTAAACAGTCCTTTTATCGAAGGCGTTTCAATATTAGGTTTTAACAGTATTATATTTGACGTTTCTGAAATGCATAAACCACCTGGCCACCACGGTGCCAAGCCGAGTGTTGTTGTGGTCTGGGTTTAAATTGTTGTTCTGAGTCTGGGTGTTCTTTATGTCTGTTGTTTGGATGTTTGTAAAGTCCCCTTGGACCCCACACAGGAATTAATACTAGTGCGGGAGTTGACATTTTATAATAAAGAAATATACATAATGGCTGCTGTATAAAAAGGAACAAATTAATTTTTGAAGTTTTTTGAACATTTTCAACTTGTGTTGGAATAGCGTGTTAGTGAAAATGGGCAAGCACCACAATACACGTGAGGTAAGTTTACGTTTAAAATTGTCGATTACGACTAAAATTGTTTATTTATAAACTCATTATCTTTTGAAATAGACGATTGCGCAGTGGTTTAATTGGTCACCTCGTCACTACGCTCCTGCGCCGAGTGTATTAAGAGTGAAAGTGTAATATTTCGTGTAATCCTTAAATTGCTGTACTGAGTTTTTTTTTGTGTGTATTATTTAAACGTTTGTGAAGTTTTCGATACAAGCATTAATCCTAATGACGGAGTTGTCTTAAAAAAAAGAAACAAAAAAAAATATCTTAATTTTGATTTGACTCGTTCCATATTACATTACAATGGCTAACAATTGATAACAATGAATCATAAAATAACAATCGAACCTTAAAAAAGTAGACAACCGACTTCATAAATGCGTCTATCATAAAATTTAAGACTAATATGGTTTTCTCATGGATGCCATTGTCAGAACTGGAGCAAATTAAAATGGGAACACACGGGAAGCACCAGCTTTCAAATAAAAAAATAAATCGTAATCGGTTCACGGTATCGAAAGTTCTGACATAACAAACAAAAAAAAATACAGTCGAATTGAGAACCTCCTCCTTTTTGAAGTCGGTTGAAAAATATCACAAACAAATTAATTTTTATTTATGTAGAAGAAAAGTAACCTATAATAACCGTTTGCTTATGGGCGGAGTAGAATAGAGGGCACCCCATAACTTATCCCTCGATAAGTTATTGTTGTGTTGTAAAAGGCAATCTGGGGTTCGTATTTTTGTCTACTAAACAGTATATGTATATATACAGAGCCAGGATGACGGCAATATGCTTGCCCGCTATGTGTGAATGTATGTATCTTCTAAAAGCCAAAGGTTCTTTACTAAACCTAAGCGATTCTGGTTTGTACATCCTAGTTTGTTAATGGTATAGGAGGTAATCGACTAAACCGCTAAGATGGTAAGTGATAACCTCCGCCCATAGACATCTTCAACGCAAGAGTCGTAAGTGGTGCATGGTAAGGAGAGGAGAAAGAGCAAAGTGGGAGTATGGCTTCCGGTTCCCTCACTCACTCGGTAGAGATAGCCTCTGTATTTAATATTGATCAAACATAATACGTGTTGCTCAAGTATCTCAAAATTTCACAAAATAGATAATAACACGCTCCTATATAGTTTCTCTTTTATACAAAAGAGGTGTAGCGCGCTTAAGGTCTTCTCCACTTAAACCCTCCTGAAACTATGTATCGATCGGCAGTACTTTAACAAGAGGTGTTAAGAGTTGCGACTTGACATGTCCGATACTTGGAGATGTTGGTTTATAGTTTTATGCTATCTACGAGTATAAAACTACGTGATACTTTGTGGACACAGGGAGGTTCGAGCGCTTTGTTATTTATTCAAAGTAAAGCGGGCGTCTTGAGCAGGCTCCACCTACAAATGCTTTTTTTTTTGCATAAAATGTTTTATAAAGATAGAACTTTATTATAGGATACCAGGGCAATAATCCTAGGGGTCAAGTGTTTCCGAAGATGCTGCTTTCTTTGTACAAAATAATAACAAAGCTCTAAACCTTTGACTATTGTAAATAATATTTTCTATTATTTAAAGAAGATGTATACAGTGAAAACTGATTTTATAAATCTTTGGTATTGATTAAAAAATGTCATTGCTAAAATGTTGCAACGTTGTTTTGTAATTAAATTAAATTATAGACAATGAAAACCTAACACTTAAATTTATTATGTTAATAGTTTTATTAAAACTGTGACGTATATTAAAATAAAATTGAGTGCTGACTTGACTGACAGACGTGAGATAAGATTAAAAAACATTTATTATTAATTTTCGGATGTTTCATTTATAGTAAAAGTCAAACAAGTTTACTCATCCAGGTCAAAATGTAATACAACGTCAGCATCTACAAATAGTGCACAATTCGCTTTGCAATATTTAGACTTCCGAAGTTCACAGGCATTTCCTTGCTGGGTAAAATCTGACGACCGGAAATTTGCCCCGTGACGGAATACCGTGAGGTTAAATTCGATTCTAGTTCGAAATACAAGCTTGCCATTAGCTCTGGCGAAGTAAAATTTCACTAATCAAAGAGATAATACATAAAGTCTAAGAAAAAATAATGATTAACACTCATGGCTAGCCTTCAACTATAACTTTACTTACTTAATGTATATTACAATACAAGAAAGCTCTTTTGAATAGTTGCCACTTAATGAATATAATCTAATCCATAATTAATACTGGACGGATTTACATTCAAATGATATCTGACGGAGCATCAGGTCCAGTATTGTTTTTAAAAACTATGACGTCAGCTAAGCTGACGTCATTGTCTTCATTGGTATCTTGATATTCCATGATGGAAGTAAATTAATCAGTAAATAATAATAAATCAAACTTTATTTCGAGTAAAGTAATTTTACAAAGTTGTTAACAGTACGAGCGCTAACAAACGAATGACCATTTCACTAACTATCTGGTATCATCTCACCTCTGTTGAGGGGGGGTGGGGAGACTATTTGAAGCACTGGGATCCTTATAGTGGTTTTCTTCGCAGCTCACCACTGTGAGCCGGTCATTGGAGTTAGCTCACCGGCCTCGAGGTTTGCTCGCCGATCGCTCCTCTGAAGAGGGGTCCAGCGAGCCGCCTGCGAGAGGTCGGTGGTTGGCTATCTGCATCCGATGGCGAAGCCAATGCCCCGCTCGAAGGAACTGATATGAGCTCCCGAGCGGGGCGTTTGAGTCGCCTCCGGATGAGTGTTGTATCGTCTGGATGTGGGAGCGGAGCAATACCTACCAGGTGGGGAAGTTTCGAGCGGTCAGCCCGCTCAAACATCCCCGTGGCGAGTCTGCTCACAAACTCCTTTATAGGTTCCCACTTGAGGTCTCGGTGGATTGTTGCATTCCTGAGGTACCTGGGGGCGTCGACCACCATGCGAAGGCAGCTGTTCTCTACAGCCTACAAACGTTGGCGCGATGTCCCTGCTATCAAGTTGTACCAAGCCGGCCCACCGTAGGTGAGGCGCGACCTGATATATGTTTTGTAAATGCCTAGTTTGGCACTTACTGGTAGTTTGGAGGATAGCAGGGGACGCAGCTTCGTCCGCGCAGCTCTGGCCTTCGCTGTGATGGTCTCGACGTGGTGATTCATCGACAGTGATCTGTCGATGGTGATTCCCAGGTACTTGACCTTTGGGGACCATGGGATGTCCTCTTCCATCAGACGCAGGTTTGGCGGGTGGTGTGCCATACCGGTTATCATCGCCTGGGTCTTCGACACGTTGCACTTGAGCCTCCATCGCTTCAGCCAGCCTTGAAGGGCTTCGAGTGTGGGCTTCGAATTTCCGTGCAGCGTGTGCGGCGTTGCGTGAACTTGACAAGTACGCGGCATCGTCTGCAAACAGTGCCAGCTTGATGTCTCCGACTACAGGGATGTCATCCGTGTAGTGGGCGTACAAGGCCGGTGACAGACAGCTCCCTTGCGGGACTCCGGCACTGATGGTTTTGATTTCCGATGTGGTATCCTTTATAGCCACACGGAAGGTTCTCTGGGTCAGGAACGATGCGATGATCGCGACTACTTTTTGTAGTAGAGACGATGTCGACAGCTTGTGGATGAGACCTTCATGCCACACTCTGTCGAACGCCTTCTCCATGTCGAGCATCACAGTCACCGTGCTCCCGCCCTTGTTCAACCACGTAGCCATCTCGTCTAGGACACGAGTCAGCTGGAGCGTGGTGGAGTGCTCCTGACGAAATCCAAATTGCTCGGGCCTCAGCCGGATGTGGGGTTGAGCCCTTACTAGCAGTAAGCGCTCGAACACCTTGGATGTCGTCGAGAGGAGTGTCATGGGCCGGTAGTTCTCCGGTTTTCTGAGGTCCTTATATATATAACCCGACCCCGCTTCCAGATGATAGGGAAGTGGCCGGTCATTGGGATACCGTTGAACAGTTGTGTCAACGCTATGAGTGATTTCAGTGGAAGTCGCTGCAGTGCAGTGTTCGGTATTCCGTCTTCACCAGGTGCTTTCCGTAGGTTGGTTTTCCTGATCATCGTAGCAACCTGGCTCGGTGTTACGAGCAGTTCACCCTCAGACTGGGCGAGGGGCCTCGAGAGGTAGAGATGGGTTGCCGCCTCTATCTCCCGAGTGTGGTAATCGTCTTGATTGTCGTGAGGTGTGAACTGTTTTTCGAGGCTGTTCGCGATGATCTCGGCACGGTCTTGCGCTTTGTAGCGTATTTGCCCGTCCTCAGCGAACAGGGGGCGCGTGGGGTTTGGTTCTGCAGTCAGTTGCCTGCAGAGTCGGTGTACCGAGGGCTGTTCGTCCTCGATATCTATAAGAAAGTTCTCCCATGCGTCACCTCTGTGCTCCCAAAGAGCAGCCTTGAACGAGTTGGTAAGGCGGTTGTATCGGGTCTTGTCGCGGGGGTGCCGAGTTCTCTGCCAGAGCTTCTTAGCCTCTCGTTTCTCCTCGAGCATTTTACGGAGCCGAGCGGGCAGAGGGTTCTGTCGCTCGCTGCTCGGTCTAGTGCTCGAGGAGACTCGAAGTGCGGCTTGGATAGCTCCGGTGATTTCTTCGGCGGCTTCATCGACTTCCACTGGCGTTTTTACAACCGTAGGGCGGCTGTAACCCGCTAAGGATTCTTGGTAAGCCCTCCAGTCTGTGTGGACTGTGGGCTTCGGTGGGCCGATCGTAGCCGCGGGCTCCCTGAACACAAGTAGCACCGGCTACTGTGGTCCGATGGTAGGTCCTCGAGCACTTCCTGTGCCGGAGGTGCTCTTAGTCCTTTGAACACTATGATGTCCAGTACGCTATCACTATAGCCCGCTGAGTCCAATCTAGTGGGTTCTCTGAGGCCAGCGATTTCATGGTTATGCATATCGGAGTCTTGCATAAGGAGATTTCCAATTGCGTTGTTGGTGGTGTTGTGCCATGCTTGGTGTTTTGTGTTCAGGTCTCCCGCGATTATGGTCGGCGTTGTATGTTGGAGAAAGCTCCGAAGTTCATCGACGCGGGCTCTCTGATTCGGAGCTCGATCTCCCGCCTGCCGATTTGGACATCGATACCAAGCGCATACATGGTATCGAGTCTCTTCGGTTCGACGGGTTGATGCACTACTGTCCTCTTTACTAGGACAGCGAGTCCACGATATGCTTCGCTTCTTGGCGAGACCTCATCTTGGCTATACACAATGTACCCTGGGATCTTGAGTGGCCTGTTGGCCTTCAGGTGGGTCTCACTTATCAGCAACTGTTCTGTATTGGCAACTGTTGTAGATTTAAAAATATGTTATCAAACCAGACTGGTAAATAAACGAATCGTCTGCCTACTAAAATTAATTATGTAGAATTTAATAATATCTTGAGCCATATTAATAATAATAATCATAGTGAATATGAATACCATACGTTGTCTAAAGTTACAGGAGCTGTAAATATAGTTATGCCACTTGCTATTAAGATCCCTTTGGCTGTGCACATAATTATTCATTTGGGACTTAATTTACCCTGATTGTTGGTAGTACAGATTCACGGAATATAGTTATATAAAATCTTGTGACTGCAAAAACATCATGTAACAAAGAAATGTGCCATATAGATGCATATACAGGGCCCGGGCCTATACTGTGTGTTTGATTCTAAAAAAGAGAGTAGTCGCTTATACCTTGTGGAAGAGATTGGGTTGCCTTATTCCTACTCTAACGACAACCACACGTAATCTCCCTAGACCAAATTTCGGCCACGTCGACTTCTTCAACTCCTTTATAATTGTCGTTGGCTCAAGAATAGCTAAAGTAGCCGATCTTATCTATAAACGTTCGTGCATAGTGCGGGCATGTGAGCACACCATTAATATATTTGTAGCTGTTAGCACAAAGTGAGCGTACTTTCAGTTCCTCAAAACCTTTAGTCTGATTTCCATTAAAGACCTTTATTCTCGTCATCGTGTAGCTGCTTGCTCCCACTCTGGCTGATCCCTTTTAAAGAACGGTTTAGAAGAACTCTGGTGAAACTTTTCCAGGCATTGTCAGTATAGAAATGCCGCGGTAAAAATTACAATCGGCTCGGTAGCCTTTGCCTTTATATAGAGTCCAAACTTTAAAAGTGTTAGGGACCTGTTCTTATTTCCACATATTGAGAATAAGTTCCTACACTGCCCAATATGAAATCTTACAGCCGTACTTTATCAATTCTTCCGGTATGCAGTCAACATTAATGGCGCGTTTATTTTGCTGTTACTTAATAGCACGAGCAACCTCGTCAAGTTAGATTGGCTTGAGTTTGTTAAGCCAAAGAGCGAACGTGGTCTATGTTAACAGATTAATCCAAGTTGAGTAAGGTTTTGAAATGCTTTGCCTATCCCTCAAGTATTTCCTCTCTGTTTTTAAGAAGCCCTTCGCCACTAGTCCACTGTGATACTTTTGCCGTAGAGGATGTACCAAGTCATAGTAGAGAGCCATTACGTTTGAACGAGCATTCGCCTGAAGATTGTCCAAAATTTTTCCTTCATTTTTCGTGCAAGTTTACGCAAAACTTCCACCTTGACGTGTTCCGCTGTGCCGCCTGAAGTATTGTTTATCAATAGCGTCTTTAAGTACCACATCATTCTCAGCATACCAGTCTTATTTTTTTGGAAACCTATATTGAAATACTTTTACCAATGATATTAAATACTTTTAGTTTATTTTTTTATTATTCGATTCTCTATGTAATAAATTATTATTCTTTTGTTTCAGGTAAATTTTCGATTTTATTAATCAAGAGTTTTAGATACAGGTAAAAAAAGGGAACGATGGAAGAAAAAATTAATTACAACTACACGGTACAAATAGGCTTAATTATTTTATTTTGATGTAGTTTTAAGAAAGGATAGCCACCGAGGTCGGTTCCTTTACGTATATAAACAGCAATTTGTCTAAATAAATTGAAATAGCCATCGTTTTTGTTTTAATTAGCGAACAAATATTCGGCTGTCCTTTAATTTTGGTCTGGTGGTTAGAAACGCTGACTTGTGGCTTAATGATAAAATTATTTATGTGATCGTAGCTGTCATGAGTCTGGGACCCGTGACAGCTAATTGTGAATCACAACTAACTAAGTCGTTGTTTGGAAGCTCGCGACACAACAATAATTTCTACTGCGGGAGTCATCCTAAAAAAAAAAAAACGAAACAAGTGCGTTCCGTATACATACGAACGACATATAGCCAATAATAAGTATATTTGACTTTAAAAAATATACAACTGACTTCACGATAAATTGTAATAGACTGTATTTTCATACCTTTTTAGCCTCTAAAAATTTTAGTTTGTAAATCGCGAAAGCTATATTTAAAAGGAAAAACAACATATTGACAATTTCCGGATCTTCTAGTTGTACTATGAGACCTTACTTCTTGCTAAACATGATTCTGACAATGAGAAGTACCCTATAGGTTTTGATTCCCATTCCAAAATATGTGCCATAAAGGTCCTGTCTTATTTTTAGATTCGGTTGACTTAGAAGTTTGTTTTCTTCTTTCACTGCTTCAAGAGGTAACACACATGAGTGTTTGATATTCATTTCAGCTTTTTAACTCCACGCGTTCTTGTGAAAAAGGGCCTTGACAGACGGCAGACCAACAAAAAATTTATCCTATTAGGGGTTTTAGCCAACTGAGGTACAGAACCCTAATAATCTATGATCTTCCTTGATACAATAGACCCGAACGCGTGTGGTGTTAGTCGGTTCGAGTCCTTTAGACATACCACTTCTCGTTCGCCTCCGGTGTGAGGTTTTCCACAAATAAAAAGTAAAGAAAATGTACTGTTGAGGTTTATTTTAATCAAAGTCTCTTCAAGTAATTAATCTTCTGTGTTACAGAATATTTTATCTGCCTTAATTAGAAATTATACAAAACAAAGGGCGACTATTTATAACTGAAATTGAAATAAATTTATTTAAGACATTAGAGGTTTAGGCTAGGCTAGGTTTTGGTGAGTGGCTTGGGCTTTGGGAGGCTAGGTTTGGAGAGGTGACTTTAGAGGTTTAGGTTTAGGCTAGGCTAGGTATTTTTTTTTTTTTTTGAAAGACAACTCTTAGACTTAGGTTTAATAAATGTGTGTCGCGGGGGACTTTACAAAGGTTTAAAGAATGGACACAAAGAACATCCAGACTCAGAACAACAACTTGAGGATTACACAGTGTCTTCTGTATGGGGATCGAACCCACAACACTCGGCGCGGCAGCTCAGTGGCAAGGGGAAAACTTAAACCGCTATGCCATCTGTGCAGTCCGTTTGAGTTCAGTTGAGTAGAACTGAACTCTAACCTATTAGCAACTTGGAGGGCTGGTAAAGTTTGAAAACGTCTGTAAACCCGCAGATTATAATAATCCGACTCGACCAAAACATAAATGTAGTTTAAAAATACATAAATGTAGTTTACTTAATAAAAGTATTAAAGGGACATTATTATTACAAGCTGTACCGGAATCGCCACGCCATTTGTCAGCCCGACCAGTGACGGCGAATGGTGGGGTGATAAGACATTGCGGGCTTGATAAGTTTTATATTGGTCCCTAAACTGTAGATCAAGACACGAATAGCATTGTGGAAACTGCTATTTAGGGAATTTGATAGTTTTATAGCTGTAGTCATGTGGTTGTTTCCTTCAGTGTAATCCGTAATTAAAACCAGAGAAAACGATATTGTATTACTTTGAACTGTTACATTGCTTATTACTTTGGACATTAATGTTTCGATTTGCAATGTCAAATTAACAGTTTTTTTACTAAATGCATAACATTGTTAACTAATATTAAATATACAATATATAATTTACAGCTTTTATCTATCTGTTGGTCTGTTTGATTGTTACTAACAACTTATAATCAATATTAAGAATATAAGAATACAAGTGTGGTTTTCGACTTTGTCGACAAAAAAATTAGATCTAAATAGGTGCTATGTTCTGTAGATAATCTTGCAATTCTTTACAAGAGCACACAACATTATAAGTTAAATTAAAAACAAAAACAATGTCGAATAAATTAGCAAAAATATTATATCAAGATTTCACTCCACGTATCTTGATTTGGTACCTTTTATAGAGAAAATAATTAATGTTTCTTACGTAAATAAATTAATTTTAAATCAAGCGAAGGCGCGCTCATCGTCTTGTATGTAATAACTAAATTATCAGTCCATTGACATGCCTTCGCACATTAAAGTATAACATGAAAGTAAAACTAGCCGTGAGGTCCTCG
Source organism: Tyria jacobaeae (assembly GCA_947561695.1). Classification (NCBI taxonomy): domain Eukaryota; kingdom Metazoa; phylum Arthropoda; class Insecta; order Lepidoptera; family Erebidae; genus Tyria; species Tyria jacobaeae. The sequence goes on from OX387212.1 coordinate 17,655,360, forward strand.
GTGGGATAGAATAGGGCCACCCTATTTCTTCCCGTATATGTAGTATAAGGTGACTAAGGGATCGGCCTGTTGTGTCTCAGATAGAATAAATACAGTCATACATTACCCGGATGGCAATAAGTTTGGCATTGGAACTAAATTAAAAGGGATCTGCTTACCCCTTCGAGAGTAAGTATGAATATAAAACGGTATTAAGCCGTGGGCAATGTGTTTAATGAGAAGTGTGTATTATCTAAGATTAACTGTTAGGTAGGAATTATGATATAAAAGTAGATGAAAAAGCAATTTGCAAAAGAAAATGCGATTATGAAAATTTCAAACCGAGCTGTTTAGAAGTTTTTTAACTCATAATAAAAAGTAAATAGTTTGCGTAAATGAGGTTTCTTTTGTGTGTTAAACTCGTTAAGGGTGCGTTTTGAAATTGCAAAAAAGAATTATATATATTAAATTATACACTTGTTTTGGTTTGTATTATTCTCGGTTTGTTATCTAACAAACAGTTAATACATGTACAAAGAACGCTTGATATAGACTTGCAATATTACGTAGGTAAGATTTAATTTTAATTGAAAAAACGTTTGTATATGCTGCGCCCCTACCTACATCTTCGGAGATACAGGCGAGAGTATATATATGTTTATTCAGATTTCGTCTAACCTCACCCCTACTTGCCCTTATCGCCCTTAAAGGCGGACAGCGCAGTTTCGATTCTTGACTTGCAGGTATTCATGGACAGCGGTATCTCTAAACATCAGGTATTTCTTCTATTCGTCTGTTGCCCTATATCATAAAAAATACATGAAGGACCTTCATCGGTGGTGTCAATGAGAATTTATTTGTCTTTTCGTTATACTTTCACTTGACTCTCTCATAAATGTCCCTTTTGTTTCAAACTGTTCTTCAATGCGCAAAGAATATTCCAACCTTAAAATGAGATCACTTTGTGGAGAATCAGGATTGGTATGCACAAATACCCTCGCTCTAATTGCTTTTAAAGGGCAATTAAGACAATTAAGAACATCAGTCTCTACTGCCTTTGAAAAAAGGAGGGGTGATGCGTTGAATTCCGTACAATGTTCTTTGATATTAAGCTGGATCGCTAGAGTGTAAACATATCCGCCGCCTCGTACTGCGAGGTAGTGATGTACGCTAAAGAAGCGGCGGAACGGGAACGGGAGAGGACAAGCTCTGTCCCGTCCCGCAGAAGACGCACCAGGCGCCGGAGATCTGATCTCCGGCCTCCATGAGCGCTGGCCTGAGGGTAGCGGGTCGGGCTGATCGCTACCCTAGCAGAAGCAGGCCCGAGACGGTGGCGTAGCGTGTTCCGCGCAAGCCTCTAATGTGAAGGGAGTCTCAAAGTCCATGGCGTGGTCACCTACCAATCAGGTGGCCAAGGTCTGCAGGGGTCTCCCGAAGGCTTCCTTCGCAGGGTATCCCGGGTTCCCTGCAATAGACCCAGTTGGACGGAACACCGTGTGGTTTTAGTCGGTTCGAGTTTTTTTTTTTTTTTTTTTTTTATACTATAGGGGGACAGACGAACAGACGGGTCACCTGATGGTAAGTGACACCGCCGTCCATGGACACTTGCAACTCAAGAGTCGCAAGTGCGCTGCCCGCCTTTGAGGGTGATGAGGGATGGGGGATGCAGGGAGCGGAAAGAAGAGAGGAGGGATGAGGAGATGGAAAAAAGGAGAAAGAAGATGGAAAAAAGGAGGAATTGGGCCTCCGGAAACCTCACTCAATTCGGGGAAATGCAACGCAAGCGTTACTTCACAACCGGTTTTCTGTGAGGCCGTGGTATCGCACCGGTCGAGCCGGCCCATTCGTGCCTAAGCATGGCTCTACCACTGGCAGGAGTGAGTCCGACATACCACCTCACCCTCAGCTCCGGTGAGGTGATGACCCGTGGGGGTTTCCACACGAAAAAAAAAAAAAGAAGGGTGTAAACATATATTTTTTTATCATTGAAATATATGTATGTATGTAGCTATATATATTATAAAAAGGAAAAGCGGCATAAAGCTACATGAGAATTAAGCGAGTTACACGGACTGTTGTATACTTACACCATAAATTACGTATTGACTCCATCTCAGTTATCACAATGTTCAAGAGGTTTCCCGTAATCTGTTATTAGTACACTGTGGATTTCGTTCGTTATCAAATTGATAAAATACTGATACTAATAATTTCGATAACGTTTTGTCATAAAGAGATTTTTTTATGTGATAGCATGTGTGATGTGATGAGTAGTTACCGAGTTTGTATCGATGAATCAAAGCTTTGGGTGTACGTACGTACGTGAGTTTATTTTTTTTTAGGGACAGCAAACCTTTGAAGGGATAGAAAATATAATTGTTTTATTCTTTCTCTCTATACTAGTCTAGTCAATTCCGATCAGTCGTGTGCTCGTTAAATGGTAACGCTTTTTTGCAAGTCGTGTCGCAAGGGACTTACCAAACATTTAACCAATGGACACAAAGAACGCCCAGACTCAGAAGAACAATTTGAGGATTGCACACAGTGTTGTACTGTGTGGGGATCGACCCCATAACACTCGACGTGGCAGCGTACTGGCGAGGCTACAGAAACCACTGCGCCATTCGTGTAGTGAAATTAATCTGCTAAGGCTCATACATATCATCATATAATTATGAATGTATAATATATTGACGTTTTTACTTTTATTACAACAAGTCTCTAGACAAAACTGTATGATAATGACACGGACACAATAAGTCTCCTGCATTATTAACTAATTATTCGTCGGTATACACTTTACTTTTAAAGTACTTTTAACATTAGAGTTAACTCTTAATTTGGTAAATCAATCTCTGTTTTATCAACAACAGGGTCACTTTTGAATATCACGTGTTCACACTGTTCACTCACAACTTGTAATATTAGTACGTTCAGTGGAATTACGTCACGTTCAGAGGCTTTATAAGGTTCTGTGTAAGAGATGAGAAAAAGTAATTAACTTGGTTTAGCTTAAGATTAATAAGTAAGTCTTAAGTCTAGCTTTTTATTTGTGCTATTGTGAAAATTGTGTTAAGTGGTTTAAATATAAATTATACTTTATTCGGAGCATTAGGCGGGATCCTGAACTTCTTAATAAAGCTGGGCCTGGTTCCTCTAACTTTAGGCATTATGCTCTTGAAATTGGAGGAACCGGGAACAGAAGCGGCAGACAATATTTCGACATATTCCGTTCCATCAAAAAACTTGGAATGACAGCCTGAGTTGTCGAAACAAAATGTTTTATTATACTCGGAACCCAAAACAAATATAAATTAACACAACCTAAGGGGCTGTTATTTATACAGTTAATTTGTTTGTATGATGCATATAAACAGTATACTTTTACCACCTGTTATACGATTTCTCCGAGTAAGCCAATATCTAATTCTCTTTTCTGTTGCAACTAAACATAGTATTGTAAGAAATTAAAAGTCTAGTATTTCCAAACCTGTAGACCGCAAATCCCGGAATACTCTAAATTATAAAGCAAAAAATCAATATCATGCTTAGTTTTTATGGTATAAACAAGTAAACTTTTCAAAAAATTATATGAATTCCTGATTTTTTGTTGCTGACATTTTTGAATCTCGAAATGTATGTCTCGAAATGTATGTATATCTCTATTAGGATTCAAATGACACCTCACAAGTAGCTCATTCTAAAATTTAATTCAATGATTCATGAAGCTGATTATTCTCTAGGGATACAGGATACACACACTCGAAAAACATAATCTTCCTTCTTGCGCAGTTGGCTAAAATCAAAGTGACTAGAGTAGCTTTACACGCGAGTCATTACAATACATGCTTTGTTTAATGTTAATTAATAAAATTGACCTTAGTATGAAAAAATATTTACGTTGAAATATGCAGAGTGACGTCAACAAGCTTTTATTTAATTACAATCGCGTGTTAGATTTAATTACAGTAGCAACATGTAATAAAAATAATTTGCGCTTTATTAAATAAAAAGTTATTACCATATACATTAAACAAAGGTAAGGGTATTAAAAAGACATGTAACAAGGCATATTCAAATTATTAGAATTTGAAGTAATAAAAACTCACGAGAGAGTGTGTTACAGTTACACGTACATATTTGAGAGCTTGCTTATGGTCATCTATCGAGTCTAGTGAAACATACCTGAGACGCTATTGTAAACACATTGCCATATGACTGTACGTAAATTAATCAGCCATGATTAGGCACGAATGGGGCTTCTTGACCGGAGTAATACAACGGCCTCACAGAAAACCGGTTCTTTAACAATGCTAGTGTTGTATTTACCGTGTGAACGAGGGTATCAGAAACCCAAACCCTACTTTACTCTTTCTCCTCCAGCGCAGTTACACCTCTTGAGTTTCGCGGTGGGTGTCATATACCCACCCCGCCATGCCATAAAAAAAAATCGAGAGAAACAAATTTATAACTGAAATTTTGTAAATATTTTAATATTCTGTCCATTGATTATGTACATGTTTCAATATTCAGTGTCAGTCTTTGAAACAAAAAGTAAAGTAAAGATCACTAGAATAAAACTTTTCATCATCGATAAAGAATAGAATAGAATATACTTTATTGTACACCTTAAAACAAATATTTACAGTATTGATGCAAAGTAGAAATGTACAATGGGTGGCCTTATCGCTAAATACAATTTCTGCCAGGAGAATTCACATTTGTCAATACTACTAGCTGACTGTTATCTAATATTATGTATGTGGATTCTTTTCTACCGACCAATTCGTCAGATTTGATTTTTCTTCCATTTGTATTTATCCAAGTATTAGAAGTCTTTTGTGCGAACAATAGCAGAAGGCTCTCCAATTTTTCTTGAACAACTCTTCTTCTTAACGTTCGAATGCCGATAAACGTAACAAACCATATATAATAGAAAAATCTCAACAAATAACGTAATGAGTCATTTCTTCTCAGGAAATATATTCAGAAGAAAAATTTGGAAATCCGTTCATTTCGGGTTATGATAAAAATGTGCTTGAATATAAATCTTTTATCAGAATTAGTTTTTTAAGCACAAACTCAACAAAGTAATTGGTAAAAATGGTATTTTGAGTTTTAGAGAGTCTATGTAAGATATTGTTTGTGGTAAGTACAGAAAAGTGTGGGAAATTTTAAAGTAAAGCTGATAAAAATATTGGGAAATGTATCACGAACCATTCAGTAATTATTTTAAGTTAGCGGTAACTTATAGTTGCATTATTAGGGATATCAATGGAAGAGCCGGTTGGGATGATGGATCCAGACAGTAATGCATACATGTATTGTTATATAAACATATTTTTAGATTTATCTGAAGTCGTGTATTTTGGTTTGACACCTGTTTTTATTCTTTTTTTATGAGATAGGGAGTAAACGAGCATACGGGTCACCTGGTAAGTGACTACCGCCGCCCATGGATACCCGCAACTTAAGAGTCACAAGTGCGTTACTGGCCTTTTAGGTAGGAATACGCTTCCTTCTTGAAGGTTTGAAGGTCGTATCGGGCCGGATATACGGCAGGGGACAATTTAGTCGTTCGTATATGTATGTATATTGTATTCGAATTCCCCCCCCCCCCCCTACTACGTTAGGGCAAGTCTGTTACCGTCGACTGGACAATTTAGTAATAAAGAATGTGAAAATTGGAAGTATATTGAAAGAGATAGGGAAAAACCAGGAAGGGCTATGAATGGAATGGGGTATTGCGTTGACGGATGGATTAGAAAGGTAATCGAAAACTCGAAGACGTTGTGGTCGCGACCTGTACCGCAAACTTGCCGCGAACTTATCGCGAACTTACCGCGAACTCCATTCGCTCTTAGCCCTCTGACCAAAATCAGTAAATTAAAAAAAAAGATTAATAACCGAATAAAAGTTGTTACTCTTAATTTACATTTTAATTCTACTATGTTATTTGCTTATTTAGGAATAATCGATCGAAGAAAATAAAAGTGAAAAGTAATATAAAATAAACCCATTGTTTGTTATATTTGATGATTTTTGTTGTCAACGAAAAAATTACTGAATCAATTTAAATAATTAAAATATAAGGTTTACAGGCAAACGATTTTGTAAATGCAGTCTAAAACTATTTATTGATATTATAGTTCTGAAACTGAAATTCCCATCTTCCCCTATTTGGGAAAAATATCCGGAGGAATATGGGAATACATACATACATACGTTCACGTCTGTATCCCTGGATCGGTAGGTAGAGGTATATGAAAAACCCACATTTGCTAATAAATTGTTCATTTATATTTAGTTAGATATGAATATTTTCAAACTCAAACCGTCTAATGGTCGCAGAAGCATTTATATAAGTGGATATGTCTGGATGAAAAACAGCTACAGGTAAAAGCTTCCGGCTTGCCATTAACGGGTGTAGAAGCAATAACTCACGGCAAATTGCACTGCACGGTAGCGAAGGTCGTTGACCTAGAGGCTTTAGCTGCAGCACGGGTATGAACATAGACTATGCATTTATTTAAGCTTAAGTATACGTAAATTAAGTTTTAATGAATTATTCAAAGTTGTGTTTTTAATTATGAAACCGGCCAGGTATGGATATTTTATTCATAATAAATAAAAAATAAAATAAAAAAGCCTTTTATTTCCTCCAGAAAAATTTACGCTTACAAAAATTAATTGTTTTTTTTTTAGTATCAAAGGTTTTAATTATACAAATTAAAGTTTTAATTTAAAAGTTAGATAAGTTAATAAGTTTTAAAATTTTTAAGTTAATAGTTCCCGTTTTTTTTTTTTTTTTTTTTTTTTTTTTTTTTTTTTTTTTTTTTATGCAAGTTTTTAATACTAAATATTAAGTATATTATTCTGTAGGAACTCCTCTGCAGGTAAAGGCCTCCTCCAAATGTAGCCAATTTTCTCTGGATTGCGCTATTTGCATCCAGTTTGGACCCGCTATTCGTTTTATCTCGTCCTCCCATCTGTTGCAAGGTCTCCCTTTCTTTCTTTTGCCCACTGGCCCCCTCCACTCTGACACTTTTCTTGTCCATCTGTGATCTTGCAGGCGTGCTATGTGTCCGGCCCACTTCCATTTTAACGCCAGAGCTTGTGCTAAACCGTCTGTTGCTTTTGTGATGTTGCGTATTTTTGTATGTCTTATTTTGTTTATTCTCTTTATGTTTAGCATACTCCGCTCCATTCCTCGTTGGCATGTTTTAATTTTTTCTTTGACATTCTTGTTAAACTTCCATGTCTGACAAGCATAGGTTAGGCATGGTATAAGGCAGGAATTCATAACCTTAGTCTTCAATTTGATTGGCATGTTGCTCTTAAATATTTCTTTAAAGCTCCAATACTTATTCCATGTCAACTGGGCTCTGCGCTCAATCTCCTGGTAGTTGTTTAGTCTGTCGAAGCTTATTTGTTTGCCTAGGTAAATGTATTTTTCCGTATATGGTAGAGGCACGTTGTCGACGTAAATTGGTACCTTGATGTTGTTGGTCATTACCATAGTTTTGGTGAGGTTCATTTCTAGCCCGGCGACCTTGCTCGCTTGGTTTAGTAACTCTACCATGTGTTGTAGTTCTTTTACTGTCTCTGATATCAGTACCAAGTCATCGGCAAAACGTAGGTGGCTTAAATGCTTTGAATTAACTTTTATACCACATTTATTCCAGTTAAGCTTGTTTATTATCGACTCTAATGTGGCTATAAATAGTATAGGTGACAGTGGGTCACCCTGTCTCACGCCTCTCTTTATAGGAAACTAAGAACCCGCTGTCTCTAGTTTAACTCTACTTTTGCTCTTCCTGTATATGCTTTTGATAACTCTTATATACTCATTTTCCACATTCTGTGTTGCTAGAGTTTCCCAGATATAGCTGTGTGACACCGAATCGAATGCTTTTTTGTAATCGATGTAAGCCAAGTACAATGGTCTACTTCTCTCTTGATATTTCTCGATGATAAGTTCGAGTGTGTGGATGTGGTCGATGGTGGAGAAGCCTTTTCTGAATCCTGCCTGTTCGACGGGTTGACTTGTTTCCAATGTAGAACTAATTTTTTTGGTCAGGATTGTAGAAAATAGCTTATATGTACTCGGCAGCAAACTTATTGGTCTATAATTCCCTATATCATTCGGGTTTCCTTTTTTGTATAAAAGAATTATGTTAGATTCAGACCATTGCGTGGGTGTCTCACCAGATTCTAGGATAGAGTTAAACAAATTTGTAAAAGGTGTAGCTAGTATTGGGGCGGCTATCTTTAGAGTCTCGTTTGCTAGGTTATCCGAGCCCGGGCTTTTGTCTAGTTTCAGTTTGTTCAATGCTTCAATGACGTCATTTTCAGCGAATTGTATGTTACCGTCGCTGTTGTAATTTAGGTTTTCGTGGCTAGTGTCTTCTGGTTCTTTTGTGCTGTAGAGATCTCTGTAGAACTCTGTCGCTATGCTGATGATGTCGCAACGATTGTTTTTGGCTATTTCGCCTCGTTTTAGCTCTTCTATCCAAGTTTTATTTGGTTTCAGCTCTTTATATGCCTTTTTCGTGCTTCCAGTTTGGCGTAGATGTTTTTCAATTGTTTTGTATCTATAGTTGGCGTAGTCTTTTTTTATGTATTTGTTTACAAGCTTGTAAAACGCCGAGATTTCGTTTTTTGTTGCTCTAGATTTATTTGGACTTTTTTGCAGGTGTTGTCTTCTTTTAAAAAGTTTTAATGTACGCTCTGAAAATATTTTGTGGACTTTCTTTGGGTTTTGTGCTGCTCGGGCATTTTGTAAGCTTGAGGTGATGATTTTAATTAAGTTGTCGTAATATTTCTGGACTGGGACAGTAGTAGTCTGAGCGAACATTTGGTCTTTCGATATGTAAGAATTTAGATATTCTTTGAACTTGGAGATTTCTTCTTCGCTTTTTATTATACTATGTTGACAGTTAGCAAACTTTGTTCTACTTTTTTTGAAAAGTGTATCATGTGATATTGTAGCTCTTACTGGCCTGTGGTCTGAAGGGTAGTTAATGTTCAGTACTTCTATATTTTTGAATAAATGTGGTCGGTTTGATAGCATAAAGTCGATTTCGTTTTTGTTCGCTCCATCCGGTGATCGCCAGGTCCATTTGTTTTTTGGTTTTTTCTTGAAGAAGGTGTTTAAAATTGACAGTTTGTTTTCACTGGCGAAATCAATTAATCTTTGTCCTCTCTCGTTTCTAATTCCATATCCGTGTGCTTTCGTGATTAAATACTCCTCTTTTTTTGGTATCCCAATTTTAGCATTTAGGTCGCCCATCAATATGAAGTCTTTATGTGCTAGTTCCATTGCCCTATTTACTGTCGCATAAAAGTTATCGATCTCACTCTCGCTTGCTTGTGCAGTAGGGGCGTAGACTTGAATTATGGATAAGCTAGTACTCACAAATTTCAAGTTCAATATGGCTACTCTTTCAGAAATGCCAAGGTAGCTTTCTATATTATTTTTAAGGTGGTGTTTAACTATAAAACCTATTCCATGTCTTCCAGGTGTGTGACCAGTGTAGCAGAAAATGAAGTTTTCGTACTCTTCGATCTTGTTTCCAGTCTTTCTTGTTTCTGCTAAACCTAAAACGTCGTATTTAATTTCTTTGAAAGCTTCATTTAGCTCTGTCAGACGTTCATATGATGAAAGTGTTCTAGCGTTATATGTCAGAATGTATAACGTTTTTTGTGGGGTTTCATTTTTTGGAGGGTTGTTTGGAGGGTTTTGGTCATGATCTTCCACGGTGACCAGCCGGCTTGGAAGATGGGTTTGGTTTTCTGATAATTGTTGTTTTATGTTGACGTTGCGTTTATGTTGACGGGCCTACCCCTTCAAAGATACATACGTAATGGTAGAACAAAAGTTCAGAGGCTGAAACAACACAACCGGGCACTTTGGGAATTAAATTGGAAAATTTTAGTACATATATTGAAAGCCAATATGAGGTTAGTGGGAAAGAAAGATGAAATGGGATATTGATTTTACAGCTTAATGGAGAGTGTAGTAAAAACTCGAACTGGTTAATCAATCGAAGTACGATTTTTTTATTGGTATTATCAGATTTTTAACATTAATAGGTTCAACATGTCACTTTATTCTGATCATATAATAGCATGAAAGCAACATTGTATTGTTGCCTGTGGTAAAAATAAAATATTTAACACCGCTCATAAAAATAATACTTCAAAAATATGTAATATTCATTATTCTTAAATGAAACATAACAAACAGAGAAAATGATTTGACACTATAACAAAATATATTTGAATAAAAAGAGTCCCATATGATTCCATTTTCAAGTACAGCACTTTACGCCTAAATGATTAGTAAAAAACTGACAAATGTGGCACAAAAGATAAAAAAATGGATCAAAATTTCTACGTGATTGAAATCCTGTCCGCAGTTATTATACTCGTAGTCTATACTAAACGGTTTGGCTCTTCTTTCCTGTGCCGATCAGTGAAAGCCTGGAATTCCCTACCAGCGCAAGTGTTTCCTTCCCAATTTGATCCCGGGTCTTTTAAGCGGGGCGTGAAAAAGCATCTCACCAGGCCGCCATAGTGTGGGTCACCATGCTGCATTGACTAGACATGCAATGAGGATGGTGACCACCACTCTTGGACTCCATTTATTGCTTACCATCAGGCAAAGTGGAGTCATTATGGTAGGCTTACGAATAAAAAAAAAAAAAAAAAACGTAAGTAAGTGTCTTACGATTTCACCCAATTATTATTCAATCGATAGTCACGATAATTGGCATACACGTTGTTTTCTCTGTGAGGCATAAGGAAAAGTTACTTTTAAGTATGTATGCTGCTTTTAAAATCTAGTTATCTAGCTAGATTAAAAAGTTACAGCCTGAAATAGATTTTTTTTTTTAAGTAACCTCATATTTTGCTTTAGTCCTTAAAAATTCAATATTAAAACTTTTAGACATAGCTTAGACGTCACCTAATTAACATTTATTTTTTAACTTATTGTTCATATTAAATTATAATTATTAAAGAAATAAGAAGATGGTATGTAGTATGTACAAAGGTGAGCTTAACCCAAAATTGAGTTGTCTTCCAGCAAACCTAGTAAGGTGTAAGAGGATAACATATAAAAAAAAGTTAGAAGCAGTCATCTTTACAACATAACGAAATCATTGTCGACCGGATTTATAGCACGGCCCCCCATAAAACCGATTGGGAACAATTAAAGACGGTGGTTGGAGGTGTACATGAGCAGCGATTATCACCTACTATCAGGTCACCCCTCTGCTCATTTGTCCCCCTAAGTCATAAATCAGAGTTATCTAGCCTGCTTTGGGGGCTATACTTTTATATAGCAAAATCAGGACTACTCCTGTTATCGAAGGACTGGAGGACGGGTTTCTACAAGTTTTACAGTAGACTTTGCAAAGAAATCAAGAACTTTCAGTTAAATAGCTCATGCCCACCATTCAGTAATAATTCATTTCTCATAAACATACTATATATTTGAAACTTAATTATTACTAAACTTCTAAAAGTCAGATATGCGTGTTCGGGAATTGGACGTGTCTCTTTCATTTGACACGCCAAGGCTTAGTTGGTAGATTATATATTTATACACTTATCACTATTTTGAACATCATTGTCAAATAGAACCCATTTTCATTATCACAAAACCATTTCTTTTTACAGGGAATTCAAAAGAAAAACTTTATAAAAAACAAGGTTTTGTTTTTCACTTTTTAATATTTTGATCAGACAATGACCCCTTATACCCATGTCAAACTTGACATTTTAGACGGTGAGTATATATTATGGTAGATAAATGTATTAGACCAATTTTGTGTATTCAATAGCCACAAAAGATAAATGAGCTATTATTACATATTAAATTTACTCAGGTTGGTTACTCTTTTCTTTGCTTTTTCTTTAACAGATATGTTATTTAAAGATATGAATTAAATGATTGGGAGTTCCTATAGCCTCTTGTCATTTTGCAAAACTGTCGTCATTTTTTCGATAATATCTCAAACAAGTAAAGTTGCTAAACTGTATGCTAAACCTGACTGCCTAATTAACATCTTTGGTATTCTTGAAATGTTATGCTCCGTGTAACTTCCACTTTTAAGACGATTTACATGATACCTTACATGTCGAAAACCATCAAGCCGTTTAGGCTTCAGGGCGTAACAAAGAAACATCATACATACATTACAAACATAACCCTCCATCTATTGCAGTTGGGATAAATTACGACTCGACAATGATTTCGTTTAGATACTTTTGTTGATCGTTTATTTAAAATCATTCCCGATCAGCATTAGGTAACCATTTTTACGAAATAAAAAAATAGGAAAACAAAATCACAAGTTACGACTATAAAAGATTCGTCCATCTATTTTCACTCAAAGCTCTTTTAAATGGTTTAAATAGAGTTCAGAGTTCCGCAGTTTGTTCATTTAGAAAATTTATTCTCAGATTTAAAGTCGATAAAAACTTTTTACATATATAGTCTGGGGAATTCAGCATTCAACCTCAGATTCTTATTAAAATGAGATTTTTTTTCTAAGTGATTGAGTTAATATAGTGGTAGAGAAATGCCAGGCACGAATGGGCCCGGCTCGACCGGTGCTATACCATGGCCTCCCAGAAAACCGGTTGTGAAGTAACGCTTGCGTTGAATTTTCCAGAAATGAGTGAGGTTTCCGGACGCCCAACTCCCCCTCTCCTCTTTCCTATCCCCTCACCCCACTCTCCTCTTTCCCATCTCCCCCCCCTGACCATCCTCAAAGGTATTCAGCGCACTTACGACTCTTGAGTTGCAGGTGTCCATGGACGAAGGTTGTCACTTACCATCAGGGGACCAGTCTTTTCATATATTCCCTATAAAATAAAAATAAAATAAGCAACATAACGCACTTTTAAAGCTTTTATTTTTTTTATGCGATAGGGGGCAAACGAGCAGACGGGTCACCTGATGGTAAGCGACTACCGCCGCCCATGGACACCCGAACTCAAGAGTCAGAAGTGCGTTGCCGGCCTTTTAGGTAGGAGTACGCTCTTTTCTTGAAGGTTTGAAGGTCGTATCGGTTCCGAAATACGGCAGGCGACAATTTGTTCCATAAGCTGGTTGTGCTAGGCAAAAAGCTTCTGGAGAAGCGCAATCGTCCAGGTGATGGCGATGGATATTTTGTCGCGTAGGACGATGGCGGAAACCAGCAGCCGGTATAAGTCCGAACAATTCCTCTGAACACTCCCCATGATACAAAAATCTTAACGTACCTGTCCCTCCCTGCTATTTTACCATAAAAAAAAACATTTATTATTAAGTAACGTATGTAGAATTATGTATGTGAGAAGTCAGACTAATAGAAAACTAGAATATTACGTAACCTGAATTGACTGGCCTCGGACAGGACTGTGATTCCATTCAGACAATCGACAAACATTTGTGTGGTCTACAAATACTCGTTAGAGTTGCTTATATGTTTGTAAACTCCTGCGCGACACAAGAGTCATTCCAAGTGCGAAAGTTGTACCTAATAGAAAATGAAAATAGTTCTAATTTCATATATACTTACCAAAACACCTGATGGTAAATGACTACCGCTGCCGGTGGACACCCGCAACTCAAGAGTCACAAGTGCTTTGCCTTACTAGAATCTAAATTATTTATCACTGTACTTGTAATATCTTTTCACTTTATTAATACAGATTTATTAATCAACTTCAATTTCTACATATATTTGATAATGAAGTACCTGCCTATGTTGATCTAACACACAGATCAGCATTCATTTTTATATCAACCAGTCTTACCCCACACATACATCGCAATAATCTTATTTCAACAGCTTTTTTCTATTTTCATAATTTTTCTGCCACACCCAACTCTGCCTACCATACAAAAAACTTTTATTACACATACACTCACGCTTATATTCTCGAAGGGGCAGGCAGAGGTTTAATAAACCCCCACACTTTGCCTACCATCATTTTTAATATTTATTTCAATTTCATATAGTTTTTATGTATATATATATATATACATATATATATCAATAAACACACAGACACACACTTAATCAGAACTGATTTTGCAGCACGTGCATCTGATAGTTTTACCTGACATCAAATAAAAATAAAGCAGAATTTACATCCTCCTTGCTAAATAAAGGACAAAGTCAATATACATATACTCAATAATACAGACAATCGGATTAAACTGAAAGCCTCTACACCAAGAGTGAAAAATTAAAAAGTTCTACAATGGACACAGGAATGGTTAAGACCATTCGGAAGCAATATCGGCTACCTCCACACTAAGTGGTCCTTTCAAGGGTTTCGCTGGAGGCGATTGCTTTCCAAGGATCAAAATATCTTGGAGTTATTTATTGTTGGCCGTCCTGCAACGATAGACGCAATAAATCATAGTTTTAAGTATTGCTATTTAATAAAAGAATTAAAACCGCTATTTCGAAGATTATTTAGATGTATTTATTATCGCAGATACGTAAAGATTTTGAGTAACTTAACGCTGTAGAACCATACTTGTGAGTAAGTGAAGGTGCTGGGCGGCGGCCCAATTCGCTCTTTCATCGTAAACCTACCCTCGTCCCCCCTCATCACTCTCAAAGGATCTCAGCGCACGCGGAACTCTTGAGGTGCAGGTGTTCATGTGCGGTGGTTGATCACCTGATGGTATGTGGATGGTAAGTGACCCATCAGGTGACACGTCCCCGTACGTGATAAAAAACAAATAGTAACTCGACTTTTTCGATTTTCATTATACTCCATATATTTATAAGTCGTAATCTCTGTGTTATTCTTATAAAAGTTTTGACTCTTAATAGTTTTTTGCTTCTGACAAACTTGCATATTTTTTTATTATTTACGTATAAATTTTAGTTACATGTGTATTTCAGTGATGTCCTACTAGCTACAGTTAGTATGTTTTTAGTGACACCTGAACACGCGCCTGGCCCCCGGGGCCTTGTTAAGTACCATAACCTTTATATTTTTTATTTTACTACCGGCTAACTAATTGGTTATCTCCAGTAATGTGTTTTCGGGGTTTTACGCTTAGCTGATTTGAAAGGGTGATAATAATGAATATTGTAATGGGCATTCTGCATATTTATAGGTTTCAATATCGGTCAACATACACTAACGAATATTTTGAAATGAAAGTATTATAACATAATACTACTACTACTGTCACAATGTAAAAGTATGCTATAAGTTTAATAAATAAAAAAACAAGAGTATGTGAGACTGTTATCTATCACACTGTTACGTATACAGTGCCCGGGTTACTGCAATGGATTTGCTACTAATTTGCTGTAAATGGGACTAAATTATGATATGAAAAATGTGGGTATTAAATACGCCTCTGCCTACCAATTCCTTCAAATACAGGAGTGAGTGTATATACATATGTACATACATATTTCACAAGGGTGTATTGTTTATTAAAATCATTTAGGATGAATACGACTTCTCGTTTTCAGCAACATAGTCTCTGACGTTTCCTTTAATTTAAACATAAACTACTGAGTGATTCGGAGGCTAAATAATGAATAATGTTATAAGAAAATCACTTACTCGCGCCTGTGTCCCCAAAGGGGCAGGCAGAGGCCTATAAAACACCCACATTTTGCCTATTAGAATTCGGTCCCACGAAACTGGGCTGTATAAATACTGTCTAATAGATAAGAGTCATATCCCTAAGTAGCCTCATACCACGACCGCGGGATGAGACATTGCACTAATTTTTAAACATTCGTCAATAAAGTTGAAAAGAAACGGGTAGTACTACTAGACCATTCCGACCAAATATTATAAGTAAGGGAGACAACGAAACTAATAATGAATGAAATAATGAACTACTCAGATTGGTGTTGAGATATTTGTTGGTGTTAACTTTATTAATATTTTGTAAAGGGAAATAATAAATTTGAGTTTCGTTGAGTTCAACACTTAATGAAGTAGAACCTTAAAATATATTTGTTAATTCTGTTTGATCTCAAGTATTTTCTTGTTCTTGTTTAACTTTCTTGTTTGACTTTGATCAGGTAATTTTTGACTTCTTAAAATGGATGAGTCTATGAGACAATTAAATAAAAAGAAATCTTTTCTTGTTTTTTATACACCAAATTGTTCTCACAAGCACACTGCCGATCAAAAGACAAATCTTTTTCGTTTTCTCAAGAAACTTAAAAACATAGAACACCAATTACGTAATTGGCGTTACACTACATTTGTTTTTAACCAACTGGCTTTGAACTGCAAGTAAGATACAAAATATAATGTGTAAGTACAAAACTGCAAAGACCTGATATCATAGATAGCAATTTAATTCACGAGAATAATATACATACTTATTTGGCACGAAATGATTAAACTGTTATTAAAAATTTGTACACAAAATAAATAAAAGTTAATATATCTCATTTATTATATAATTATATATGAGTACTAATATCAATCAGTACAATATCCCTAGAGTGTGAGAACGGAATTTGGAAACTAATTTTGATAGTCAAAATGGTTACATATGCATATGCAATAAAAATTAAACTAATATAATAATAGTATAAGTATTTTTATTACATTATTTTCATTTGCACATACTATTTCTTAAACAAAAAGAAACACTCGCGCAAACAACTCCACCCTCTATCTACTGAGATACACTGTTATAATGAGAATACATTGCCACCTGGCTAGATTTGGTTATTGAACCAAATCTAGCCAGGTGGCAATATATTCTGAGAAGGAAAGGTAGTAGAAACGGTAGTTCATGAAATGATCATTCAAACATTCTGCCATCAAGCAATCCGGGTACAAGTTCTTTGCACGCTCTTGCATTACCTTTGCTGCATTATTATATAAATATATTTGAAACCTAAACAGTAAAAAAATAAAAAACGGCTCGACCGGTGCGATATTACGGCCGCACAGAAAACCGGTGGTGAAGCTACGCTTGCGTTGCATTTCTTTGAAATTGCAGAGGTTTCTGGAGGCCCAACTCCCCCTCTTCTCTTGACTCTCCCTTCATCCCCCTCGTTTCTTCCCTCGCTTCAAGGCGGGCAACACAGTTACGAATCTTGCGTTACGGGTTCATATACGGAGTTTGTCACTTGCCATCGGATGACCCGTCTGTTCTTCTATCCCCCTATATTATTTATTAAAAAAAAACTTATATTATATAAGGCTAAGGTAGTGATTATAGCACCTCGGATAGCAATACCAAAATCCAGCCATCAAAAGACTTACAGTTGAACGCTCTTTCTGACATATTTTATAGCCGACCTCAGGGATCTCTTTGAGCAGGCCCCTATTTAGTTTTGTGCTTGTATAAAGTAAAACATAATGCTCCCCTAGACATGTAAAGTAATATTGTTTTTATAAGGCGTTGACCTCGTATTATTTTGTAATATTTTGTGGGAAAACTTAAGCTTTTGTAATTCTAAAAAAGGTTTTCTTAAGGAATGTAAATCGTTGCGAATATTTATTTTTATATTATATTTTTTCTTTTATTGTCAACAAAGTGTAGCCCATTCTTGTTAGTAGAAAATGTTAATAATAATTGACTATGTCTCTCGAATTTAATTGATTCCAAACATAACATAATTAAAGATCACGACGAAAAGGAACCATACTTCAGCGTACTTATCTCTTAGGGCTTTCATCAGGCTGTCAAGGAACCTTTCCCTTTTTTAATGTTATGAGAGGCAAACGAGCAGATGGGTCATCAGATCGTAAGTATTTAATACCATACAACACAAAAAATATTAATTGTCACAGATGGAAAATGTGACGACGAAACTGAAAAGGAAAAATCATGAAATGTCAAATGAGATATTATTAAAAATGTTTATAGAAATAAAATTGTTGATATTACGTTTAAAAGAAAAAGAAAAATACCGACCTTGTTAAATTTGATATGATTTACTCTCTGCTTGTTGTGTTTTATTTATACCAAGCTATTCCCCGCAGTTTCATCTCCGTCTATGCTGACTGCACTTCTTGTAAGGTTAGATGATACTTTATAGCCTATATTATTCCTTTATAAATACTCCTTTATAAATTTGTATTTATAATTTTGTCGTTCACTTTTAAAATAAAGCATCACAGTGAAATAACGTCTTATTTCACTCGTTGAGTTTATCCTCTTTATGTTTAGTCTCCATAAGTTTTTGTCTAAATTTTTTGCTACTTTTTAATTACTTTGATTATTTGGGCTTAGTTAGTTGGGCTTTGTCTACATCTTTTGCTATATAGATGTAAGTGTATGTATGTTTGTAGTAAAAGAATCTACTTCAATGGCTCAATCGCAAAAATAAATTCGAGTAAGTGAAACTTTAACATCGGATCAAAGGGTACAAACTCGGTCGTGGGCGAGATTTCAAGCAGGCAGATCCCCTTACCCCTTTAAGTATGTGGAGATATTTTTTTAGTGTTTAGGTGATTTCAAGATCTGTATATAAGATCTTGAGATTACTTTTTTGTTCACATCAATATTATTCTTCAGTATAGATCGCAAAAACAATAAATTAATCTCATATGATTGAATGGTTGATGTATCCTCAAAAGGACCCATTGAATCACACACATCGGACTCTGTTTTATCGCAGACAGTATATTTATGTACCATTATACATAAGTATATCAACGTGGGAGAGCATGCGGCACGGTTGGGCCGGCTCGACCGGAGTATTAGCACGGTCTCACATAAAACAGGCTGTTAAACATTGTGTGACCGAGTGAGTGAGGTTACCGGAGGCTCACCTCAGTTTATTCCCCTCTTTCCCTGCCTACCTTTCTCCTCCTCTCTTTCCCGCTCCTTCCTTTCTCTTCCCCTCTTTCCCCCTCCTTCCTTTCCACTACCCTAAAAGGCGGACAGCACTCTTGTGACTCTTGAGTTGCAAGTGTTCATCGTCAGCGGAAGTGAATTACCATCAGGTGACCCGTCTGCTTATTTGTCTCCCCATACTACAAAAAAATATATATGAACTCACGCCTGTATCACCGAAAGAGTGGACAGTGGGGTCTCACACGCCAACTTTTTGCCCAAAATAATTGATATGTACCAATATGTCAAGATTACTTATATTTTTAAAATATATTTTGAATTAAATACATTGTACTGTTTGTGGTCATGACTGCCAGAGCTTTTCAGGGTCCTTGAATACTTCAATGTACCGTTTGCGTGCACCTAAATATCTTAGCACGTTTTCAGTATCTAAAAGCAAGAAAACGGAAAAAATAACTTAATTTAAATGCTTTTAGATTACCTACTACTTAATTTAATTAATCTTATTTAGTTAATAAAATATTTATTCACTTGATAACCAGTCAACGATGTGGAAACGCAAGCGAAGCGTGAACAAGGAGAGCGGTGCTCGTGACAAGTTTCAAAGGCATTTACCTTTTAAGGAACATATTTTTTATGATGTAGGGGGACAGACGAACAGACATGTATCACCTGATGGTAAGTGACATCCACCGCCCATGGATACCTGCAACTCAAGAGCCATAAGTACTGCTTTTGAGGATGATGAGGGGGAGGGATGAGGAGAAGAAAAGAGAAGAGCGGTAGTTGGACCTCCGGTCCCCTCACTCAATAGGCAATACACAACCGGTTTTATAACAAGCTGTGGTATTACTCCGGTCGAGCCGTGCATTCGTGCCTAAGCAAGGCTCTATCACGGTAAGTGTAAAAGTAAAGTAAATGTAAAACTTTGAGCTAAGTAATAGAGTAGATTATTTTAAAAAAGAACCTAAAACTCAAATGCTCTTTCTGTCGACGTCAGGATGGCCACTAATCGGTACTCCTTTAAGGCAAAGGTAAAGGATCTTTTAGTCGAAGAATGCACTAAACCAATTCGTCCATACTCCTCACTGTATATATGTATGTACTTTATTGGTATGAATGTATGAGTGTGTGTATGTATGTGTGTAGGTATGTATCTTTGTTTAACATATATTATTTCTTTTTTTGTAATAAATGACTTGTAAACTTTTGCCTGGATTAGATTTACTTCCAATTTTAACGTTATATGTAAGTGCATCTACTTCTTTCTTTCTCTGCATCACCCAAAGGTTGACTGGTAGATAATGCCAAAGGCATTAAGTCCTCGAATGTACCAAATGTGCATAAACTTTAAAATAGGTAAATAAAACAAATAGCTTGGAAAATTGTAATATGTATTTTGGTAAGTACTTTTATACGGGCATTAGGAACCAAATATATTTAGTTTAAGGTATAATCATTTTTCATTTCCTAAACACATGAAGTAAGTTTTATGATACAAAGTTTATTTGATAATTTTGTGACATATATGTACAAGCAGCTTGTACGCAAGTTCTGTATTGTGTAGTTTTCAATACCGCCACTGGATGGCGCTGTTCAATTTATATACAGGCTATCGAAATGTTCGAAAGATTTAATAACCCACTATTGTATTTACTTTGAAGATACTCGTTTACACTGTAAATGGTATTTGGTTGTTTTACTGCTAGTAAACCCTTACACTATTTACGCTCGAATCCCTGAACAAAGGAATTGTTCAATATACTTACTTTTTTTGGACCAGGTGCTATGGCGAACTTTGGGGACGCCAAAGTTACAACAAACACACACACAAGAACAAAACCAACTAAGACCAATAACGTAGTCTAAATCACATAGGGTGTAAAACATCTGAACTTTTTAATATAGCACTCACCTTTTTGCCGTATTTCGGACCGATACGACCTTTAATCCGTAAGGAAAGAGCGTACTTCTACCTAAAAGGCCGTCAACGCACTTGTGACTATTGAGTTGCGGGTGTCCATGGGCGGCGATAGTCACTTACCATCAGATGACTCTTCTACTCGCCTGCCCCCTATCGCATAAAAAATAAAACCTGCGATGTAGGTGCGTATTGAAAACGGCAAATAACTGTAAAACATATAAAACAAATACTTTTATTATTAAACAGAACTTACCGAAATTATAGAAATGTTCCAACTTGTGTATTGCGTTTGAATTAGAAGATACTTACCTAATAATTACCATGGGAGAGCCAAGCTTAGGCACTAATAGGCCGGCTCAAACGGAATATTACCTCGGCCTCGGTATTGCCAAGTGAGTGAAGGTATCGGAGGCCCAACTTACTCTTTCCTCTTTTCCCTTCCCCATCTCACCTCTCTTCTTTCTCATTCATCGTCCCGTTACGTCTTATGCTTACTTTCAAACCCGGGGGTTTTCTCTCCTATTTTCCCTCCCTCAACTCCTATCATCCTTAAAGGCGGACAGCGCACTTACGACTCTTGAGTTGTAGGTGTCCCTGAGCGGTGGTTGTCCCTTACCATCAAGACCCGTCTGTTCATATGTCCACGTATATCATAAAAAAAACGATTTTATATCAATGCCAAGCACAAGCACGTTGGCTGGTCTTAAAGGATTTGAATAAACTTCAGAAATATATGTATGTACACCCTGAGATTTGATATGAAATAAATTATGTAAAGCATTGTTACACACTACCTACATTTGTAGCGAAAATAAATGTGTGTGGAACGATGTTTTTTAGACAGTAGGTGCATTTGAATTGTAGTTAATATAAATAATTGCGATACGACTAAAATTGAGCTGGATTATATGATAATAAACGATTTATGACTCTTGAGCTGTTGGTGTCCTTGGGCGGCAGTTATCACTTACTATGAGGTGACCCGTCTGCTCGTCTGCCCTCCGACCCATAAATAAAATAATTAACATAAGGAATGTTTGCTCAATTTTATTTTTAGGAATAGTATAAAACTAAAAGCTGTCTTATTTTCTTTTTTTTTTTAAAGAGCAGCCTATTTAATAGGTCGCTTTCGGGCTAATTAAAAGTGCCTACATATTTAGTGATTGCGTAACTCCCCGTAGTATTCATATTAACATCACATTATCTTCCTTATTTCTAATAAAAAAATATATATGTTTATATAATATAATAATCCGTAGAGAGTAGATTTTATAAAAGGAAACATACCGAACCATTGCCTTTTTTTTAATATTGTGATGTGATTAATGTGATTATTCATGAAAATCAGTGACATTTATCACATGTAAGAATAGCAAGCGATGCGTTAACAGTAAATTGGCGCATGACGTGACATCTCTAAATCTTTTCGTCCCCTGTTAACAAGCCGAGCGTGATATTTGTTTAGTCTTGATTTAAATACGGTACGATTAAATCATAGAATCGGGATTTATGGAATAAACAATCTATGTCCTGTCTCTAGGTTAAACTTAATAGTTTGTCACGCTATGATCCAAAGCTAAAATATATAATCTATAATGTCTGTTATTGTAACTTATTTATCTTTACTTATACTTTTTACTTTCATCAATTTCTTTTATATTTACACCTATTGATATTTTAGTTATTTATTTACATATTCAATTATTCATCTAACAAACGGCAGTGAAGTAGAAATACTGCTTGGTTTTATGTTACAGTTTAATTAAATATATTTATTGTGTATTATGTTTAGTTTAGTATCGTAATTAAGCACCTACACATGTCTTCATACAATAATGTTTTGCTAAATTATAGACATACAAAACATGGTAGTGATGAAGAACTTGAAATATAAAATCTTTTTCTATATGTATTGGGCTTTGCTTGGGCTTACAGCTTACAGTGAACAAAAAGGTTCAGGATCTTTATTAGTACTAAAAGTAATTTTCCTTAGAAACGTTTTGTTTGTCTTATCCGAGAAGTTTCTCCGTGTTTTGAAGTTACTTATTTTTTGATTTATGCGTTTATATTATTTTAGTTCTTTTTACTGAGCCTTATTGAGTTCCCGCTGCGCGTTGCCAGATGCAGAGCTAAGTTAATATAGCTTTACGCTTTTAAAACACAAAGAAAATTACGTAAACTTAACATGATCTCGATTGAACGTTTGACTTCCTGTTTTGTGACCATTGATTGTATAAAGTTTCCCAATTTCTGCCAAAAATCTGTCTAATTTAAAAGATAACTTATGTTAAGGTCTCCTAAATATAATCATGGTAAACTTTTTACTAACAATTATTATCGGTATTAGTATTTAACGAAGCTTTACTAATTGTAATATATAAAGCCTATAAATAAAGACAGGTATTCGTATCAGAAAGTGGCTGGATGGAGAAAGTTAAATGGGGATAAAAGAGCCGTCTCATTAGTATTTAAATTAACTAGAGCTATTTCTACTTATAAGTAATCTCAAGAAGTATATATTAAGTCAGGTTTAAAAAGGCTAACTTCAATTAACCGTTTAATTTAACTATACAGTCCTTACTTTACAGTAAAGTAGAAAAATAAAATTTATTAAATTGTATCGCCGCTCGTCGTAAATCAAAATACTCGTAAAAGAAAAAAACAACATTTGTAATAAAATAAACTAATATTTTATGTGTCAACACTAAACGCGTTAGGGGATAAAGAAAGTTTTTTAATAAAATAGTTTTAGTTATTACAATTCACACCTGTTTTCAAATTAAATTTATTGAACATCAATTATTTTTCCTTTTTTTTAAACTTATCCAAATAAGGTTCACGGTGTTCAAATATATTTAACAAAAAAAAAAAACGATTATCATTTTTTTTAATGGCGTAGGGGTTAAACAAGCAGATGGGTCACCTGATAGTAAGTGACAACCACCTCAGTGTCGAAAACTATCAAACCTCGTACAACAACTATACATTCGTAAAACAACCCAACTGACGCAGTCAGTTGTAAACTACACTTTCACTTGTCAGTCTTCTTCTCTTCTATATAAATAAAATGGGTCTGCACCGATTGCTCCAAAGTGGATAATTGTTTTTTTGTGTTCGTTATTGTCAGGTTTATAGTTTAGATTTTTTTTTAAAGATCGTCGAGGAAAGTTTTAAAATTATTTTACTATGAAAAATTAGTGAGAGAGTGAAACACAAGACAGTGGGAGACCGACATCTGTTTTTCTTTCTCGTCACAATAATTCTAAACAAACGGAATCATTAATACCAATGGATGACCCCTATATACAACAAGCCTTCATTAACAGCTTTCACAAACTTTCTAAAACACAACAAAGTCTGCGACTTCAATTTGCGAGAAACGTGAATTGTCTCCCCTTGTTAAAATTTGACACAAGACCTTTGGGACCTGACAAATTTAGTCCAGGGAATTGGGCAAACAATTACAAATTGGCTTTAAATACTTATATAACTCAAATCTGTTTAGAGAAGGCCAATTTTAAAACACTTCATTTTCTTTAAATTGTTTTTATGGACACTACAATAAATTAATGAAATGTTAAACATTGGGCCCTGACCCTGGAGGCCCTGGAGTTAAAAAACGTCCCACATTTTGACACCCACTCACGTAATAGGGGGCAAGCGTATTGACACTAGTTTGTTAGTACCTATCATGATTATTGACAATCATATGTAGCATGTTGTACGAAATAAATAATTTAATGAAACAAATTAATATAATAGATATTATAAAATCTATACTGGGTAACTCTTTCTCACCCTTTAGAAAGAGAAACAAGAATCGAATTTATTAGCATAATAAAAGTAACATAACTTATTCCAGCTATAAAATATCTAATTTTACTATTTGCAAGGCTGTTTTATATAACCAATAAAAGAAAAAAATGCGTTATTACTGATCGGCTTAGCATCCAACTGGGCTAGCTTGCAATCGAATTCCTATTTTATTGTATCGGATTTATGAGGAGGCTTTCATAAGAAAATAATAGCAAATTGTCGTAAAACTTATTTCTCCGAGTACAAAGTCTCCGATATCTTAGAGAGATAAAATATATATTTATTGGGTGATTTATTACTTACCGTGCAAATTCAGTGGAACTGTGATTAAAATTATAATATAAGTAAATAAGTAAGTACTTTTATTGTAGACCAAATGCACATATTAAATAAAACCGATGTATGTACACATAATACATACAGTGGGCGCCCTAATCACAACAAGCAATATCTTACACGCATCTTTTAAATTGACAGACCTATAATGAAAGATCAGATTATCAAAATCACTTTGAGGATGACCGCCCACGTTCTCTCTAATAAATCAAAAGTTGGTGTGCGGTATGCACGGCATCCGTACTCGGCTCCTCTTTGGACCATATCCCCTGCGTGCTCAAGTGATACGATAGCGTGTCATGAGTGCTTTAGACGCTGTGAAGTAAGTGGCAAGAGCGACAGCCTCAGTACGTTGCCTGCAACCAGCTTGAAATATCTTTTCGTGTCAAATTATAACGTCGTTTCATATCGATGCAATGTTTTCAGTTTGTATTCAATAATTGTAATGGTCTTTTAAAGGAATCCTGATTGACAGTTAATTTTCAATTAAGTTTAATTTTAAATAAAAATGTAAAGATAATTATTTTTTCCAATAATGAGATTCATTAAAAAGAATCGATCGAAAAAGTTTAAATAATAATCCTTAATTGCGGCGAAACTCTAAAACGAACTATCCCTAGACACTATTTATTTACTCAAAATATTATTAGTTGCTTTATTCACATAGAATATATACCTATATTTAATATTTAAATTATAAGTATTCTCGACAAAGAGGCAGTCGCCATTATGATGAGTGACTGACCTCTATTGATTATTCTCTAATTAATTATAATTTAAAGTCACAAATTCACATAAGTAATAGATATTTAAACTGTTATCTTTTATTTAAAAAAAACAAAAACTTTTTTCTGCTATAGTGACATCACTCGCGAGAAGAAAATAGTGTTCGACTACGATGTTAATTTTGAAAATATAATTAAATCTATAATAGTATAAATTCGTTTTTCTTATAAGAACTCGATAAATAACACAATTTTATAATTTAATTTTTATAGATGAAACTCCCCTATTATTATATATGTGTTAGTTTAATTTAAATTTATGCATATACCCTTGTACATATAAGTAAACGCATAATTATCTTAGACATAACTTTAATAGTATTCTTTTAACATATTTTTATCCTTTCATAATAGTATATCGTATATGTTATATAAGTATGTAGAATTACTTTATAATATATCAATTATTTAGTTCATTACATTCTGGAAGTGAGAATACGTAATTACTAAATATAATACTTTATATTTTTACAACGGGGCTGAAATATCATATACCCATAAATAATTTACAAGCCGCTCAACATACGATGTTTTGTCATGCATATGTTTCGGTTATTGGTATTGTATACACGGGCTAATATCCGCAACTCGACGTCTTCTGTGCTCCTGTTTTGCGTGACAGGGTGAATGGCTGATACTGCCATCCCAACTCTTCAAGATAATTTAACAAACCTCTAGTGCCACCGATGACCTCGGGGAGGATTCTTGGCGATCTAAGGTATTTGGCTCGGTATGGGGCCACTCCTGTACAATCCAGAAGGATGTGCATCCAAGCATGCTCTGCAGAGGTGGCTGTCGGTTACACCTATGTTAAACAGATGTTTGTTAAAAGGGCCACGATCCGTTATTACCTGGGTTAGTATCCGTAGTTTTGGACGTGGGAGTTTTAGCAGCTTGCGGGAAAATCTCCGGTCTATGCGAGGGAGAGCGACTAGAGCTTTCTGCATCCACTCACCTCTGTCAAGTATTTGTCATGCATTACCTTATTATGGATGCATGCATTCAGAAGGAAGGGGGACGATGGGTTCAGGACCTATCGCAGCCAACTCTGATCATTAGGTGTCGGGTAGAATTCAAATAAAAATTTTGTGCGAACTTTGCAGCACGGAATGGAGCCCATTCTTAGTATAATGAACATGTGATGTGGCCTATTTAGGTAAAATAAATGTGGCTTCTATTTAAAATAGAAGAATAAAAGTAGTTATGTGGATCACAAATTTTGTATGTATCTTATTAAAATGTTTCCTTTGTATCCCAATATATTAAGATAAGTGAAGAATGTTATAATAAATAAGCTAAGATCACTCTCACCTATTCCACTAAAAGAAAAAGAAAATCTAACTCTTGCTAGGCTAGGAGGTGTGGACAGCAGAAACAACGAGTTTAGTGAATTTATAGTAGGTAATAAATCTAGGGAACTTGCTCGGGATTAAGCGCACCCATTTCCCTTAAGTTTTATCTCGCGGACGCAATATCCTCTAGTATATGTATTAAATCCACGTAATTGAAATGAATCTTTTGTCTTCATTAGTAATATGAATTAAATGGTGGGTTATCTAATTTCCATCAATAACAATATTCTGTTGAGAATTAGATTCATTACACGTATCATATAGAAATAATGAAGATAATCCACGAAGACACAGGTTTTCGCGTTCACCGCTAAAAAGATGCCATTGGTCGTATCACCTCAATTTGAGAGCACTTCCCTAACTGCATCTGCCACTATCGGAATCCTTGGCGTCGATATATCAAGCGAAGTCCAGTTTCGCGGTCACTTAGAGAGTAAGGCCATATTAGCCTCGAAGAAGCTTGGTGTGCTAAACAGATCGAGACAGTATTTTACTCCGGCCCACCGCCTGCAACTTTATAAGGCGCAGGTTCGGCCGCACATGGAATACTGTTCTCATCTCTATGCAGGTGCACCCCAGTACCAACTTCTGCCTCTTGACCGCATTCAACGGAGAGCGACTCGCATCATCGACTGCCAAGATATTTCTGATCGACTTGACACCTTGGCGTTGCGTAGAGATGTATCTTCACTCTGCATCCTCTATCGCTTGTATCATGGGGAGTGTTCAGAGGAATTGTTCGGACTTATACCGGCTGCTGGTTTCCGCCATCGTCCTACGCGACAAAATATCCATCCCCATCACCTGGACGATTGGCACTCCACCACTGTGCGCTTCTCCAGAAGCTTTTTGCCTCGCACAACCAGCTTATGGAACAAATTGTCGCCTGCCATATTTCCGAACCGATACGACCTTTAAACCTTCAAGAAGAGAGCGTACCTCTACCTAAAAGGCCGGCAACGCACTTGTGACTCTTGAGTTGCGGGTGTCCATGGGCGGCGGTAGTCACTTACCATCAGGTGACCCGTCTGCTCGTTTGCAGGGGGCAATCGCATAAAAAAAAAAAATTCAAACTCATTTTTTTATATACGAATATGTACATATTACGACTATAGCTATATTAGCATTTGTAAAGCAAATAACAGCATAAATGAACAAAAAAAAATAGTACTTAAAATGTGTGTTCTAAGAAGTGGAGAAAGCACAAATATTTATATTTTTTTTATTTTTACATTACATTAAAATTTTGGAACCACGTATGTTATAAATTTTAAAAAATATATACTATAAAAAAGAATCCAAATGAATTGTTTGTTAAAAAAAGGTCAAAATTGATAATAAATTTAATGAATTATAATAGATCTTCGACGCCCAGGCTATCTCTAGTTATCTTATTAATATAATTAAATCGAAAAACAAATCCATCTTATTTTGTGTCTTTTATGTCACATATTTAAAAGAATTAGCATAAATATGTTCGTTTCTCTAAGTTGAGCAAGTATTCTTAGCTTAAATTAAACTAGTTGTATTAAAATACATTGGATTAACATATTCAAGAGATTTCTAGACCCTTCAAAGTCACTTAGAGGATTTTAGAATTAGTGTTTGATATTTAACTCCAAGCTAGTTCAATCACTTGTATTACAAGGTTAAGTAATTAAACTCTATTAATTTATAGGTTTTATTATTTGTTTATACCAGAATATATAGAATATGTTAAAAACTTTTGAGATAAAATGAATATATAATTCCAAGACCTTACTTAACCTTAGTTTTGTTATCAGAGTTAAAACATTCCATAAGTATATAGTATATGTAGATGACGAAATCCCCATATTGTTTGTTAATTTAAATAACACCGTGTACCACAAGGCAGCATCTTGGGCCTAAAGTCACGTAAATAATATGGATTAACTTTACTCAAAAGTTTAATATTAATTTATCTACGAAACTAGTGCAAAAAATTAAATTAATTTTAGTAACTATACGGGCTCATATCTTCTCTTAGTTCAAATATCTATGATTATTCTTAATGAGATAACTGATTGAGATTTTTAAAAGAGAGGTATTCAACCTGTATTTTAAAAATTAAAATCTATCAATCACAAAAGAAAATTACAATGTTTATTTCAAAACTTGAAATACTTATCTATGTGATTCAAACATACTATATATTAATAAGTGTAAATTACTACTACTATATATTTTCTAGAGTAAATAATTGCTTTGAGGATGTAATGCTTCAGGATGATACGGTGAATAAAAAGATTCAATTTCAACAACGCTATAAAAATCAACTTCGTTCTCATGATGTGTAGTGTGTAGGTTGGTCGGTCTATAAATCGATTACCCGCCAAAGTGAATAAAGTCATTTAACAAGTTTGCATGCTGCCCTGGAGTCAGGAGAAGTTAGGAATCTCAAATACTTATTCATGGTAACGCAATTTAGGAGTCTAGTCTAGTTCATTCTGGATATTATCCTAGTAATACTTGTACTGTAAAAACGGTCTGTAAGAATTACATAGTCTTAATGACAAGATATTCCAAATAAAAGTTAATTGGCTTGGACTTCCCGGCTACTGCCAGGTCGAGTTACAGGTGCGACGACGATATCCTTGACTTATATCTTCCAAATACATGTAATAAATATGGAATGATAATAATCATCACGACAAAACTGAAATATTGGATAGAACTCGGATAAATCAAGGAATCTGGTAACCGTGATTAACTTATACAGCGAGTCTCAGAAATTGGAACACTTCGTTACCCACTGAAAATAAACATTACAGATGTTTATTTTACTTAATAATCATCACGACAAAACTGAAATGTTGGATAGAACTCGGATAAATCCATGAATCTGGTAACCGTGATTAACTTATACAGCGAGTCTCAGAAATTGGAACACTTCGTTAACCACTGAAAATAAACATTACAGATGTTTATTTTACTTAATAATCATCACGTCAAAACTGAAATGTTGGATAGAACTCGGATAAATCCATGAATCTGGTAACCGTGATTAACTTATACAGCGAGTCTCAGAAATTGGAACACTTCGTTAACCACTGAAAATAAACATTACAGATGTTTATTTTACTTAATAATCATAACGTCAAAACTGAAATGTTGGATAGAACTCGGATAAATCCATGAATCTGGTAACCGTGATTAACTTATACAGCGAGTCTCAGAAATTGGAACACTTCGTTAACCACTGAAAATAAACATTACAGATGTTTATTTTACTTAATAATCATCACGTCAAAACTGAAATGTTGGATAGAACTCGGATAAATCCAGGAATCTGGTAACCGTGATTAACTTATACAGCGAGTCTCAGAAATTGGAACACTTCGCTAACCACTGAAAATAAAAATTACAGATGTTTATTTTACTCAATAGGCATCACGACAAAACTGAAATGTCGGATAGAACTCGGATAAATCCAGGAATCTGGTAACCGTGAATAAATTATATAGCTGTCCTTGAAATTGGAACACTTCTTTAGGCACTGAAAATAAATATCTCTATCATGCAGTTGTAAAAAAGTTGTGGTATTCTGTGTCCGTTTTTTGAAGGTTTATAAAGTCCTCTGCGATACAGGAGTTATCCTAGTGCGGAAGTTGTCTTTTTAAAGCATTTTTTTAAATAACATCTATTTGAAAATTAGTTTATCATAGTTAAATCAGACGTACTTTTTTATTAAAGTAAAAAATTGCCATGTGGTTCTCGGTGGAGTAGAATAAGGACACACCATCTCTTACCGCTAGTGTCGTAATATATACAGTCACGTAATGCCCGGTTAACGGCAATAGATTTGCCCCCTGTTACGTTAGTGAGAGTAAATTCTAATTGTCAAAATGTCTAGCCCCTTGGAAATACTGAAAAAAAAAAATGCACTCCGGTAGTGCCGACAGAAGTGAAAACTAATTTTGGCGAGTTAGACATTTTTTACATATATTTATTTTTATTGATTAATGAATTGCATTTTATTTATGAATTGTATTTTGTTAATTACATATAAGAAACTTTAAAATACAATAATATATTTTTATGAATCATCGTTAACAATTTCGACAACTCTTGTATCATCATCATTATCATTAAAATTATTACAATCTAAAATAGAAACTATAGGTAACTAAAATAGGAAATAAACAATTTTGTTTCGAAGTTATTTTAATATCTCGTGAATACCGCATCAATTGTACTTTTATATCTAGTTGTGCTAATATTGCGTAGATTGGACATATGCGTCTCGTAACGGTGTCGCGAGTCCATAGATTTTATCTCATCTAAAAATATGCGTACTGCGCTAAAAGAAGTTTTCACCTCAAAAAAAAAATTAGTTACAATGATTAAATAGTACGTACTAAGAGAGTTCTTTTTTTCATAGGATAGGGGGCAAAGGATCAGACGTGTCACCTGATGGTAATTGACTAACCCCGCCCAAGGATACCCGCAACTCACGAGTGACAAATGCGTTACCGGCCTTTTATGTAGGAGTACGCTCTCTTCTTGAAGTTTTGAAGGAAATACAGCAGGCTACAATTTTTTCCACAGGCTATTTGTACTAGGCAAAAAGCTTCTGGAGAAACGCACAGGGGTGAGAATGGTGGTGTGGAGACGATGGTGGAAACCTGCAGCCGGTATAAGTCTGAACAATTCCTCTGAACACTCGAGGAGGGCACTCCATAATGGATTTCCCCAGTATATAAAAAAAAAAAAAAAAAAAAAAAGGTGATACGACCAATGGCACCTTTCTAGCAGTAACGCGACAATCTGTATCTTCGTGGGGCTAAATTGGACTAGGTTAAGTCGACCCCAATCTAAAACGTAAATTGTCAAACTTGATGACTAAGCACGTTTTGTATATATGTATTTTGTTATGTATATGTATATAGTCATTATATAGACTTTATAAAAATATGGATGTTTGTATGCAAGTATTGCTAGCATTATATTCGTCGTATTTCATGTATCCATTTCGCTTGCTGTTAGACTTTTAAGTTGCATTGTTGCAGTAAAGAATAGGTCTCAGAAAAATATGCACATCTTTTGTCAGCATGTGAGAGAATGCAAAATAGGTTTCCGGACAGTGAACGTAATTCTGTTTTAGGTTGCCATTCCAAGATGTTCTAGGGTTGAATAATGTTTTCATTTCCCGGATGGATGAGAAAATTTTCGTATGTTACGCCTACAAAATAAATTGAATTAGGTTTTCTTCTAAGCTGATTTAAGTGGAGTTGAGGATTCTGGGTGATGCTGTGAAACCGTCGAACATATTCAAGGCACCACCCAATTATAGTTACAGATTACATATTTATATTTATTTATACTCCCAGTTTTGCCATTTAATTTTCAAAGTGCAAGGTCAACAGCAAAAGGAAAACATTAGTATATCTAAATAGGAAGGGCGGTGGGGCACCACACACACAACGCAAGGAGTGCTTTTATTACTCCGGTTGAGGATGCCGTACGTGCTTAAGGATGCCTTTCCGACGTCAATGTATTGATATATAAGTCACTATCGATGTTATGTATCGAGTTACATATAATTCGTGCAAAACTTTTATTGATGTTTTAGTAGGAAAATTGTCTGCTCTAAAGTTGAATCGTTGCAGTTGCATCAATAACTATGATGAAACTATGAGAAGGACACTCCCACGATAAATTATATTTATGAGTCTTGGCTTGCGTTTTTTAGTGTCGTTAAGGACGTGTTATGAAAACTAGTATTTATATTACTACCAACCCGACAGACGTTGTCCTGAAGTTGCAGTATAGATAAATAACCTGAATACCGGCGCCCTGGATGAATCTAAATCCATCCAGGGCACCACCCAAACGCATACAAAAAAAAAAAACATTCAAATCGGTCCACCCGTTTAGGAGGTGTTCACTGACATACACACCTACAGTAGAATTATATATATAAAGACTATGCATGATATTTGTTTTTATTTTAAACTTGTTTTATTATTGACCTTTTGGTTGTGTGGTTGTCGGTGGAGTAGACCAGGGCCACTCCATCTATTCGTCCATGTCGTAAAAGGCGGCTAAGGGGTCGGACTGTTATCTATATATATCTATTAATATATACAGTGCCCTTATTACGGCAACAGGCTTTTCCACTAATAACTAAATGGACTAAGTTATTATTGGTAAAATGCTGGCATTTGAGACGCATATGTTTACCTATTCAGGAATATAGGCGTGACTGTATGTATATTGTTGAAATAGATAGGGTTAAAATTAATTTCTATGTCGCCCTGCTCACTGTTTGAAAAGTACTGACAGACGGAATTGATCTCATTCGCAAATGTTCTCCTAATTGGGGTAACTGACGAAGATTTATGGACTGTCAGACGTCTAATTGGAGAAAATCGAAATAATAAATATACATAGGGGCTCTCACTTATGTAGCATTCTAAATATTCTTTTGAGGCAGGGTAGAGGAGATTTATCCTCCTATATCCTATTTATTGTATCAGCCTGATTGAGAATGGACCCACGGATAGAAGTGAGACTGCATGCAAGTCTGTTAATTGAGTGTCTGTTAGGTCCCCTGCGATATAGAAACTAATCCTCGTTCGTGGGTGGATTTAAAAAAAAAACGTGGTTTTGCGCTGTTTTTAAAAGTTATTTAAAATACTTATAGTTTAGTTTTTATTATTTTCTAGGTACACAGTACTGAACAAGTATATATATGTATATTGATTTGATATAATGAATTAATTTTGAATAAAAATAATAATAAAATAACAAATCTGTTCATTATCTAACTACAATATACAAGTTAGATACAACTAGGTTACACATAATTTCATAACTTAGGTATTGTTTGGAGACTCGTACCTAAGCAAGGCTGCCTATATTTGCCTGTATTGAACCCAATGAAAATTTGTTACGCTCTCACGCCTTAGGTAATTAACTGATCATTATTAAATTGTGCATACACATTTTTAGGGGCACAGAAAAAAAAATGTAACAAGAAAACAGTGCTGCTCATGAGTGAGAGTTTAAACGGACGACGTGGAGATACATTAGCATTAGCTAATACGAAATAGAAAAGAAAAAGTTAATCCAAAAAAAAGTTAGGTACATTGTTGTACTTGTTATATTTATTTAAGTTAAGTTATAAGTAGCATGTAATAACCTGACTCATAATGGCGTCTAGTGCACTTCGGTAGCGCAGTAATTTGGCTGCTATTGTGTCGTCACGCAACAAGGAACAAGGCTCTAATTAAAGGAGATACAATTAATTACTTTAGATTTCTTTCTTACAACGCAGCTTGTATACTAAAAGTAAACAAAAAAATACCTATATTTGTAATAATGTAATGACGCTGAACTGTTAAATTCAAAACTCACAACGCTGATGTAATGTTCATTTAAGAATTAAAATCGCAATTGTTAATTAAGGTCGGCTACAAAACAACATGCTTCTTATGGACCTTTGCGGCAGAACAGTGATAAGCGAGGATAGACCGCTTACAGCCACGACACTTCACTTATTTTGGGCTACCTAATAGAGAAAATATAGTAGAAATAGTAATAATAAGTATTAATTTTAATAGTATTTGTCGTTGTCACAAATATTAGGAAATGTCTTAAAAATGCCCATAACGTAACTGGTCCGATGCCGTGACGTCGTCTCCACGTCCCCTTGTCTATTAACTTTTACAAAGGTCAGTATATGTTAACGCCATCAACCTAGACGAAGATGGGTTTATCTATCTACTTTTCTATTAATTTCTACTCTTTGAGTGGAAGTTATTTGGAGGGAGGGTCTGGCCCTACTCTACTCCACCGTAAAACACACGGCTTTCTCTAAAAATATGTAAATAATTAAATGTTATAGAAGTTCTCTTTTCATTCCTTGTTGGCATATGTAAATTTAAGAAGTCTAAATCATATCCAACCATCCTGTATGGATCATTCACCCAATCGACTTGAATGCCCTCACACCACTAACATTACATTCTCAGCGGAAGTTTGATTCTGAATGCTAAAGCAATATTCTTTTGTTTTTTGTTTAGACAACTCCCGCGTTGGGAATAATTCCTGTGTTGCGGGGAAATTTACAAACGTTCAATCAACGGACACAAAGAACACTCGGGACACCTGTTTGTGCATCATACAATTTTTTAACCAGAGTAGTCACTAATCACTAGACCAACAGGCGTCAAATTTAACCCAGATTTGTCAAATATAAATGCATATTGGTAGCTAGTAGTAGTGCAAGTTACAAATGCAAATCCAGCCTTATTCAAATCGGTAAACCAATATTGGTTAGTATAATTGCTTGCATGCTAGACATATATAATAGAATATCTCATTTGGTGCATACACAATACATGCTTTACATTAAGAGTTTCCATTTGAAAACAAAACCTGTTTATAAATAGGCTGTTTATAAATATAAATAGGCAGGTGCCTATTTATATTTTCAATAAACAAGAGCTTACATACATAGAAATTGAAGATGGAAAAATTGGGAGTATAATGAAAGAGAAAGTTAAGAACAAGGGAAGGCAATTGAAGTTCGAGACATCTGTAAAAAAAAATGACTCGTACCTCTCGCCAGCCGGCCAGTTCGAATTCAATTTCGAATTTTCATTCCAGTTCGAAATCCATCTACCCTAACAGAACAGTTCATAGTTTTAAATTAGAAGTTATTATATACGACATATTCACTTGAACTAACTACACCTTTGTAAATTAGTATCAGCGAGACAAAAGAAGTACCGAATTATCCATGAACATTACGTTTTGAGTGTGTAGCACAAATGTGCACATCGTAAACGATAACAGATTATCGTATTATTCCTAGCGGGACAAAGTCGTCTTCAAACTCGGATTTATGAGGTTGAGGACTTTCGAACATTACTCTTTAGATTTCTGTAAGAAACACAATTTTTATATATTAGAAACAAAAACAGTCACATTCCAGTGGTAGAGCCATGCTAAGGCACGCATGGGCTGGCTCGACGGGTGGGATACAGAAAACCGAAACCGAAACCTCACAGAAAACCGGTTGTAAAGTAACGCTTGCGTTGCATTTCCCCGAATTGAGTGAGGTTTCCGGAGGCCCACTTCCCCCTCCCCCCTTTTCTCTCCCCTCATCTCCTTTCTCCTCTTTCCCATCTCCTCATCCCTCCTCACTTCTTTCCGCTCCCTGCATCCCCCATCCCTCATCACCCTCAAAGGCGGGCAGCGCACTTGCGACTCTTGAGTTGCAAGTGTCCATGGACGGCGGTATCACTTACCATCAGGTGACCCGTCTGTTCGTCTGTCCCCCTATAATATGTATAAAAAAAAATCCTTTTATATGTCTATCTCTGCTTTTTTAAAATTGTGTAATTGCAACACGATAAAAAAAGCTCATTATTTTTTTTTTTCTTATGTGTTACAACATTTTTCGAGGCATATAAAAATAATATTATGAGAAAATTTTAACTTTATATTCTATCTATCTAACTATAAGAATAAAGTTGATTTTGACCCGGAGACCGCGGCATTCTTGTGTTCGCTAACCAGAAGTTTTCAAGAAATTCCATCGAATGTTTGCATTTAATAAGTAATCATAAAAACGTCGCCGTACACGATAAGCTTGGTAATGGTAAATGGTAAAGGGCTCTGTTTCCGCATTTAGACTCATGTTCGGTCCATTATGCGTCCAGGAGGCTGACTAGTTGAGCCAGCCTAGCTCCTTCCAGAAGCGCAGAAGCCTCCTGGGGCGTTCACAGGCTTCTAGGAGCGTCCTCGCGCCTGCAAGGATTTCTGCCCGTTGTGCAGCCACGCCCTCGCATTCCAGGATAACGTGGGCGGCCGTTTCCTCCGCGCTCAGACAACCCCTGCACTGGGGGCTATCGGTCGCGTTAATGACGAATAGGTGTCGGTTCAGAGCCAAATGGCCTGTAATGCTTCCGACCACTATTCGGATGTCCGTTCTATGAAGACTGATGAGTCTACGCGATAAACGTGGTGATATTTCTGTTAGTACCAGTTTGGATTGCCTACAGCCAGGTGTGTCAATCCATCTGCTATTGTGTACTTCTCGAGTCCTTTGCCTTACCCAGGAGCGATATAAGTTGAAGGGTAGTGGCAGGAGTGTGGTAGGGCCTGCGACTGGTGTTGTAGATCCCTTCCTTGCTAGCTCGTCGGCGGCATCGTTACCGAGTGAGTTGCTGTGCCCCCTGATCCATTGAAGAGTTACCCCATTCGCCGAGGCCAAGCGTTCTAGCGACTGGTGGCATTCGTAGATGAGACCGGAGTTCATGGTGTTGCCCATTAGGGCCCTTAGCACCGCCATACTATCTGACAGTATGCGGATGTTATATTGCTTGATGCCTCTAGACATAGCCGCTAGGGCTGCGTATGTTAGCGCAACACATTCGCATTGAAAAATCGAACTGTGCTTGCCTAGTGCCAGCGATATTTTTATGTTTAGGTCTAGTGAGTACACCCCGGCTCCAGTACCTGACCCCATCTTGGAGCCGTCCGTGTATATTCGGACTTCATTTATGCCGGAATG
Source organism: Tyria jacobaeae (assembly GCA_947561695.1). NCBI lineage: Eukaryota > Metazoa > Arthropoda > Insecta > Lepidoptera > Erebidae > Tyria > Tyria jacobaeae. The sequence continues at coordinate 17,692,909 of OX387212.1, forward strand.
ATCACTATCGTTCTCCTGTAGTTCTATACAGTACCTTCTTTCGAAGATGTGTTGTTTTGGAATCCTGTCACATGGGGCAGCTATCAGAGGTTGGTAGTCCACTAGTTGATTCCAGATATTGGAGTGTGGACCCTCTTGGTTATTCCACAGACTCAGGTGTTTTAGTCTGATTGTTGCCATAGCTGCCTCCTGTTGTATGTACAGGTCTAGTGGTGCTAGATCGAGAGCCACCTCAAGGGCGGCAGTAGGGGTTGTTCGCATGCATCCAGTGACGGCCGTACAAACGAGTCTCTGGAATTGCTGCAACTTGTTTCTAACCGTGCTAAGCTCAGTTCTCTGCCACCAAGCAATAGCACCGTACGTGATTATCGGCCTTATTACCGCTTTATAAAGCCATAGAGTGATTTTCGGTGATAGACCCCAGGTTTTGCCGAGGAGCCGCTTGCATTGGTAAAAGATAATGCAAGCTTTATTAAGTTTTGCGTCTAGGTGTCTATTCCATAGGAGTTTGCTGTCAAGTATGACTCCTAGATACTTGACCTCTGTGGTAAGAACCAGGCTAGTGCCGAATAGTTTTGGCAGCCTTAGGTCACCTAAACTACGTTTGTTTGTGAACATTATCAACTCCGTTTTTGTTGGGTTCACTGATAGATTGTGTTTTACGCACCACTTTTCGACGACCTTTAAAGCAGACCTCATTTGGTCGCAAATTGTGCTTTCAAATGGGCCACTAATAAGAATGGTCAGGTCGTCTGCATAGCCCACTGTGAGGAACTTGCGGTCGTTGAGTTGAGTAATCAGCTCATCTACCACGATGTTCCAGAGGAGTGGTGAAAGAACACCGCCTTGTGGGCACCCTCTCGCCACTATTCCTCTTGTTGTGTTGTTAACAGTGAATTGTATAGCTCTGCCTCTAAGCATACTGTCGATCCACCCTGTAATGGTGGAGTCGACTCCGTGTCTAGACAGAGCCTGGCTTATGCTGTTGAAGTTTGTTTTATCGAAGGCACCTTCGATATCGATGAAGGTTCCTAGAGTTGATTTTTTATATTTGAGGTTGCCCTGTATGTATGAGACTACACGATGCAGAGCGGATTCTGTTGATTTACCCATCGAATAAGCATGTTGGTGTGGGTTCAGGGGTTGCTTGTTTAGCGCCGTGCTCCTGATTTCTCTATCTATTAGCCTCTCTAGAACCTTTAGCATGAAGGATGTGAGGCTGATAGGTCTGAATGATTTAGGTTGTGTGTAGTCTCCTTTGCCGGGTTTGGGAAGGAATACTACTTTGACTTCTCTCCAATTCGTAGGTACGTAGCGGTGTGCTACGCAGCTTCTGTAGATGGACCGTAGATGATCCATCAGTGCAGCGTCACACCATTTTAGCAGACCTGGGAAAATACCATCCAGTCCTGCAGCTTTGAATGGAAGGAAGCTGTTTATAGCCCACTTTAGCTTATCGTGATTCACGATTCTGTGAGCGGTGGTCCAATCTGACTCATCTGGTAGATATACCTCACCTTCCTCCCAAATGTCATTCTCATTTAGTATGCGACACCCCGGGAAGTGAGTTGTCATTAACAGTTCCGAAGTCTCCGAATCTGTTTTGGTGAAGGTACCATCAGGTTTTTTTAGGAAGCCAAGGTCTGGCTTCCGCTCAGAGCACAGGATATTTTTAACTCTGTTAGCATGGTTGTTGGTGTCTATGTTGGTGCAGAAGCTTCGCCAGCAATCAGTTTTCCTGATTCTGATCCACTTCTTGTATTTGTGTCGGGCCTACACGATAAGCTTACTAAACTAATGTTATACATATTTTTTACCTTTTTATTCTGCAATTGACTTAAAACAAGTAATCCAGTTAAAACTAGTTAACATTTTTGAACAGTTTAATAAACTTTCTGTTGAAAGCAGCGGGTAAAATTAATTTAGTTTCGGTGGGAGTTGTGCGTGAAGTCTACATATATAATATAATATATGTACGTCTTGAAATAGCATAAACAATTAAACCTGTAGTTTTTTTTTTATATCCCTCGAGAAGCGTATTTTTTAAGGATGAACTATGTTTTTTTTTGAAAGTGAAATTATAGACCTCTGAAATATTTTGGTTCGATAAAATATGCTTGCTTGATATCAAGCATATTTTATTACAGTTTCATAAATACGGTTCTATATAGTAGCTATAAAACTCCAAATTGTTTTCTATTTTGTTCTTCTTTCAATGACTTAATCTCCTATGTTTACTAGGTAGAGCAGCTTATTACTTAACATAGTTAGGGAAATTTGGCTATATGGAAAACTCGTTTTTTTTTATTTATTTTTTTTTATTTTCTCGCAATGGACATTGTGAAAGCGGAATATGAATATTCTGCCGACCATATGATAGTTGGCAGTGACACTACAGTAAACCATAATTGTTAAATCACTTTTAAATATGCGTAACTTTAAAAAAAATATTGGTATAGGTTTTGAAAAAGAATTGACCTAAATATAATTATAATGTCTTTGCAACGCTCACCTGGCTGGCGAGTAAAAAGAATACCTTTCTGCTAGCCTTTCCTGTATACAATTCAAATAAGATTGTTCCCTTTTATAAATTGTTAAAACAGAGTTCAGATAATAATGGGAAAAACAATAATAACAAAGTCAATATATTTTATGTTAGTAAAAGTTTTTGCGTGATTGTATACAGGAAAGGCGCACCAGACTACAGCTTAGTGAAGAATATAGCTCAAAGAGAACAGTCGTTTCATAAGGGCATTTAAGCCTGGGCTTGGTGAAAACAAGTGGACTTTATTACTCAGTTGTGTTGAAGGCGATAAAAAACATTAGCGTAATATAGTGCATCGTTGCGTTCATAAATACGTTTAATTTGCATCGTTCACAAAATGTCTGATAAAACAAACTTGAATGACAAGTTTGCATGCATTTTTCGTCATGAGCATTCTGTCGCTTACTATATGGTGAATAATGAAGATTATTGTAAAACATATCACTTATATGTTATAATAACATTTAACTGAGCTACATAGATTAAAAAAAAAAAATTAAAATAGGGGAAACGTGAGTAGACGAGGGGTTACGAGAGGGGGGAGAAAGAAAGAAATTGTATTTATTTTGAAACGTAATATAGTCAAGTTCTAAAAAAAAATTACCTTTGCATGATCCGAAAATGGTAGTTAACTCAGCAGTGTGCTATTATGGCAACACCAAAAGGGATGTTAGTATACAAATATTAATATTGTAGTAAAATTATTACAGGTAAAGAACCTTCATTTTTGACATTGTCTACGTAGATTTATTAGAGCAATTAAACGAATATATGGGTCCAATGCCAGGGGTTCGTATAAAAAAATCACACGCAGTAGTTGTATCAGAACCCCTGTCTCTTTGGTTATTTCATTTCAGTTTTATTAAGTTTAAATAAATTATCATTTTTACATAATAAATTTTGTATTAAATAATACACACAAACATACGATAACGATAACGGAGTAGGTAGGGGTGTATTAAACAGCAATATGTTGCCAGACACAATTTGCTCCTATCCTATTGCCATCCACCGGCTTTTTAGGAATCAAAGACGGGCAATTTTGAATTTATTGAAAGGGAAACAAAGTAATATTAAAAATAATTTATTGTAAGAGAACAAGAGAAAAAGAAGATGAGATTAGAATAAATGATTGTGTTTTTTACACTACAGGAATTATGTGCAATACACGTTAATTAGACATTAACGTATTGTACATTGGGCGGACCTAGTCAACCTACTAATTATTAAGTGTCAAGAGAGTGGCAGCTGAGCAGCAGCTGTGTACAACATATATCATAATAATTTTATATAATTATATGTTTAACTATGAATGCAAATACACATAATATATATAATAATGCATATACATAAATAACAATAATTTAATATTAATTTTATACGACGATCATACATATAAGAAAGCATAAAAAAAATAAAAACTTTGACAGCTAGTTCATTAGTAATATTTCCTAATTTAAATTTGGCCTTCATTCACTGTTTTAAAGTTTGTACTGTTTGAGTTTTTCTTATATCAAGAGACAGTGCATTATTCCACAGCCGTCTTATGACGACGGTGAAGGATTTATCAACAAATGTTGTGTAATGCAAGGACATTTTCAACAGTAGGTTTTCTCACCATATTAAGTATCTAGTAAGTGTATCATGAAATAATTCAAAGCGTCCTTTAAGATGACGAGATGATGATGAGAAAGTGAAATGTGTAGGATAGGCAAGTCACATATCTGTAACCGGAACTAGCTATAGACGGAAGGTTCGATAGTACGTACAAAGAGTACTTAACCATAAGCAATAAATTCGAAATAAAAAAAACAACAGCAATGGAAACAAATGACAGCTTAAGAAATTAAAAAATAGAATACATACAATAGGAGACACTATAATTATGAATGATGAAAGTTGTAAAGAAATAATATCAATATTGTATAAATCGTGTGTCACCGACTACCGCCGTTTACTCGCTCGGTTGCCGGGAGCTCAGTATGGACGTCTCGCGCAATAGGATGCCAATAAAGATGCTGTAAGTTTAATGTGTATACGACAGGGATTGATGGAGCGTTAAAACTAGGTGACGGATTGAAATTGTTTACAAGATTCAACCTATTTTTGAAGTGAAAACTTCTTATAGCGCAGTACGCATATTTTTAAATGAGATAAAAAGTATGGACTCGCGACACCGTTGTGAGACGCATATGTCCAATCAACGCATTATTAGCATAACGAGATATAAAAGTATAATTGATGCGGTATTCACGAGATATTTAAATAACTTTGAATCAAAATTGTTTATTTCCTATTTTAGTTACCATGAACCTATAGTTTCTATTTTAAATTGTAATATTTTTTATGATAATGATGATGATACAAGAGTTGTCGAAATTAATAACGATGATTCATAAAGGAATATTAAATAGATTTTAAAGTTTTTAATAATTAACAAAATACAATTCATAAATAAAATGCAATTCATTACCCAATAACCCTAATACCAAAAAAAAATAAGTTCTCACTTCTGTCGGCACTCCTGAAGTGCATTTCTTTAACACTTTAACCGTAACCGAGCGACAGCCGAACCTTTCATTTTCTTAACTCGTTTTTTTTTTAATATTTAACCGCTGAATAAAGCGCCTACTATTCAGTAACGAGGTTGTTGAATAAGATTTACATGATAAATTATATTTATGAGTCTTGGCTTGCGTTTTTTAGTGTCGTTAAGGACGTGTTATGAAAACTAGTATTTATATTACTACCGACCCGACAGACGTTGTCCTGAAGTTGCAGTATAGATAATTAACCTGAATACCGGCGCCCTGGATGAATCTAAACCATCCAGGGCGCCACCCAAACGCATACAAAAAAAAAACATTCAAATCGGTCCAGCCGTTTAGGAGGTGTTCATTCAGGTCGGACTGTTATCTATATATATCTATTAATATATACAGTGCCCTTATTACGGCAATAGGCTTTTCCACTAATAACTAAATCGACTTAGCAATTATTGGCTATTCAGGAATATAGGCGTGAGTGTATGTATATTGTTGAAATAGATAGGGTTAAAATTAATTTCTATGTCGCCCTGTTCACTGTTTGAAAAGTACTGACGGACGGAATTGATCTCATTCGCAAATGTTCTCCTAATTGGGGTAACTGACGAAGATTTATGGACTGTCAGACGTCTAATTGGAGAAAATCGAAATAATAAATATACATAGGGGCTCTCACTTATGTAGCATTCTAAATATTCTTTTGAGGCAGGGTAGAGGACATTTATCCTCCTATATCCTATTTATTGTATCAGCCTGATTGAGAATGGACCCACGGATAGAAGGGAGACTGCATGCAAGTCTGTTAATTGAGTGTCTGTTAAGTCCCCTGCGATATAGAAACTAATCCTCGTTCGTGGGTGGATTTAAAAAAAACGTGGTTTTGCGCTGTTTTTAAAAGTTATTTAAAATACTTATAGTTTAGTTTTTATTATTTTCTAGGTACACAAAAGTTTTTGCGTGATTGTATACATGAAAGGCGCACCAGACTACAGCTTAGTGAAGAATATAGCTCAAAGAGAACAGTCGTTTCATAAGGGCATTTAAGCCTGGGCTTGGTGAAAACAAGTGGACTTTATTACTCAGTTGTGTTGAAGGCGATAAAAACATTAGCGTAATATAGTGCATCGTTGCGTTCATAAATACGTTTAATATGCATCGTTCCAAAATGTCTAGTAAAACAAACTTGAATGACAAGTTTGCATACGTTTTTCGTCATGAGCATTCTGTCGCTTACTATATGGTGAATAATGAAGACTATTGTGAAACAGTGCACTTATATGTTATAATAACATTTAACTGAGCTACAGAGATTAAAAAAAATATTTAAAATAGGGGAAACGCGAGTAGACGAGGGGTTACGAGAGGGGGGAGAAAGAAAGAAATTGTATTTATTTTGAAACGTAATATTGTCAAGTTCTAAAAAAAAATTACCTTTGCATGATCCGAAAATGGTAGTTAACTCAGCACTGTGCTATTATGGCAACACAAAAAGGGATGTTAGTATACAAATATTAATATTGTAGTAAAATTATTACAGGAAAAGAACCTTCATTTTTGACATTGTCTACGTAGATTTAGTAGAGCAATTAAACGAATATATGGATCCAATGCCAGGGGTTCGTATAAAAAAATCACATGCAGTAGTTGTATCAGAACTCCTGTCTCTTTGGTTATTTCATTTCAGTTTTATTAAGTTTAAATAAATTATCATATTAATATAATAAACTTTGAATTAAATAATACACACAAACATACGTTCACGTCTGTATCTCTGAAGGAGTAGGTAGGGGTGTATTAAACAGCAATATGTTGCCAAAAATAATTTGCTCCTATCCTATTGCCATCCACCGGCTTTTTAGGAATCAAAGACGGGCAATTCTATTAAAAGGGAAACAAAGTAATATAAAAATAAATATATTGTAAAAGAACAAGAGAAAGAGAAGATAAGATTAGCATAAATGATTGTGTTTTTTACACTATAGGAATTATGTGCAATACACGTTAATTAGACATTAACGTATTGTACATTGGGCGGACCTATAGACCGGGCGCTGGATGGAGTTGAGTGTGCAAAATGTGAGGACCGCATTCGGTGAATGGTTTTGAACTTAGCAAAGCAGTTACCAGGAGCCATATTGGTCCATTTTTTTTTACACCCCACCTCCTTAGACATCTAGTAAATGGACTGAACACATACTTTGATATCATTATAACGATTGTTTTAGTGAGAATATCCAATTGATTTTTATCATTAAAGATACTTACAGCTAGTCAAGTGAAATTATTAATTCTCGACGCCTTATTTTCTCTTCACTCATATAAGTTGCAATACAAGCTCGATGCCAGGAACAATTGTGTGCAGTAAAGTCTGTATCACTTTCTATTTTCTTACTAATATCATCTTTTCTGCGATACGCTGCTTTTTTAATACTAATAAAATTTTGTGGTTTCGGATTCTTCACTAAATCACCCGTTTATCACAAAACAAACACGACAATTCATTTACCTTTCGCTTCTTCACATTTATCACTTGTTGTGATTTTTTTTATTTAAATAAATAACACTAATAAAACAGTCGACTGCGAAAAAACTTATATATTATTACTTAAATACGCAAAAATAAACCGTTATGGGCTACAAATTCTTTTCTACTGACTACTCCAAGCGCTATGACTCAGCAACGTGCCGAGCAGGGAGAAGGGGAAGGGGAAAAGGGAAAAGGACCAGCATAGCTGCCGGCAACATGTGATTTTTCTATTATTTAGGGTAGGTAGGGTAGGAGCATAGTTGCCGGTCCTCACATTTTGCATACTCAACTCCATCCAGCGCCTGGACTACTAGTCAACCTTCGGATGGATTAAGTGTCAAGAGAGTGGCAGCTGACGTGTACAACATATATCATAATAATTTTATATAATTACATATTTAACTATGAATACAAATACACATAATATATATAATAATGCATATACATAAATTACAATAATTTAATTTTAATTTTATACGACGATCATACATATAAGAAAGCATAAAAAAAATAAAAACTTGTGACAGCTAGTTCATTAGTAATGTTATTCCTAATTTAAATTTGGCCTTTAATCAATGTTTTAAAGTTTGTATTGTTTGAGTTTTTCTTATCTCAAGAGACAGTGCATTATTCCACAGCCGTCTTATGACGACGGTGAAGGATTTATCAACAAATGTTGTGTAATGCAAGGACAATTTCAACAGTAGGTTTTCTCACCATATTAAGTATCTAGTAAGTGTATCATGAAGGAATTCAAAGCGTCCTTGAAGATGACGAGATGATGATGAGAAAGTGAAATGTGTAGGATAGGCAAGTCACATATATGTATGTAACCGGAACTAGCTATAGACGGGAGGCTTAATAGTACGTACAAAGAGTACTTAACTAAAAAAAAAATAAAACAACATCAGTGGAAACAAATGACAGCTTAAGAAATTAAAAAATAGAATACATACAATAGGAAACACTATAATTATGAATGATGAAAGTTGTAAAGAAATAATATCAATATGGTATAAATCGTGTGTCACCGACTAGCGCCGTTTACTCGCTCGGTTGCCGGGAGCTCAGTATAGACGTCTCGCGCAATAGGGATGCCAATAAAAATGCTGTAAGTTTTAGGTGTATACGACAGGGATTGATGGAGCGTTAAAACTAGGTTACGGATTGAAATTGTTTACAAGATTCACCCTATTTTTGAAGTGAAAACTTCTTATAGCGCAGTACGCATATTTATAAATGAGATAAAAACTATGGACTCGCTACACCGTTACGAGACGCATATGTCCAATCAACGCATTATTAGCACAACAAGATATAAAAGTATAATTGATGCGGTATTCACGAGATATTTAAATAACTTTGAATCAAAATTGTTTATTGCCTATTTTAGTTACCATGAACCTATAGTTTCTATTTTAAATTGTCATAATTTTAATAATAATGATGATATACAAGAGTTGTCAAAATTGTTAACGATGATTCATAAAAGAATATTAAATGGATTTTAAAGTTTTTAATAATTAACAAAATACAATTCATAAATAAAATGCAATTCATTACCCAATAAACCTAATACCAAAAAAAATAAGTTCTCACTTCTGTCGGCACTCCCGAAGTGCATTTTTTTAACACTTTTAACCGATACCGAGCGACAGCCGAACCTTACATTTTCTTAACTCGTTTTTTTTTTTTTAATATTTAACCGCCGAATAAAGCGCCTACTATTCAGTAATGAGGTTGTTCAATAAGATTTTTTGTAAAACTAGCGGTTACCAGAATTATCACATGCGTTTATGCTCACTACTCCTCTCCACAGTGTTATGTTTTATAGCCCTTGCCATATGTTATTCTTAAATATATACTCACACCAGTACAAGTTTGAGCATCCAAATCTAACTGATAGTTCAAAGAGTACCTGGTTCAAACAAACAAGTAAAACAAATGAACCCTGAAAGACTACAATGAATTTATATACTGCTAAGAATATATAAAACACCAACATTTAATGTTTGGAACAAATAATATAATTAAAAGTAATATGCTATGTGTATTCTATGTATTTATCTTTATTTTAAGGATTGTGTTCATTGATCCATTGATTTATACGTTTAATAAAAAAACGATATATACTAGTACCTAAACATAAAAAAGTCATTACTAACACAGTAGCCTATTATGACTACTATGGGAGAAATAATACCAGGGTGCGAGTGTATCTTCATATCTTGGGACTAGCGTTCGCGCACAACCTCTCTTCGCGTTTTTGAGGCTGAAATCGACTAACGAGAATGCACTGATTCTCAAGGCGTTGCGTTAAAAACAAAAAAAAAAGATACAGGCAAGAAAATTGGTGGAAGAACACAGCAGTAACCTTTGAGGTTTAATCAAGTACTACTATAAGTACATGTGCCATTAATATGGCGTTGTGAGTGTGAATTAAAGGTTCCATTTAATAAAAAAAATTAATAGTCGCTTTAAGAGACTTTCATTTATAGTTATCTACTAAAACAATTACACAAAAGTCTATTAACAACTGAGGCCTTTACAGCTATTTTACTGCTCCATTTCACAGGAATTCCACTCAACATAAAACTTTTGATAACTGGCCAAATGTAAAACACATTCTTGACACAATATCGCACAAGTAAAAGACACAGCTTTGTATTACCAGGAGTACCTTTTTGTCTATTACGAGCATTTTTATTAGCACTCCTTATAAAATTGTTGCCTAAAAGTTAACAAATAATCAATTTGATTATTTGTTCATCACTTTCCCATTTTCCAGTAATATTTTTATCAAGAAAATTCTGTTTTTGAAAAGTGGCCTCGGTATAAATATAAAGTAATTTATTTTTTGCCTAGTTATTAGTCCCAAGTAATTCATTTATCCTAATGAAGTAAAAATGTTTTAATTATAATTTTAGAAAAAAAAAGAAAATAAATATATTCTTTCTTTTATTTTTATTTTGAAAAAATAAACTCCTGCATTTTGAATAATTCCTGTGTCGCGGAGGGCTTTACAGACATTCAATCAAGAACAAAGAACACCCTAACTCGGGACCACTATTGGTATATCACACAAATTTTTAGTCCCGTGTGGGTATCGGACCGACGAACTCCAGTTCAGCAGTCAGGGTCACTAATTACTAGACCTACAGGCCCGTCAATAATAATAATGTATCAAATTATGTATTTGGAAACTAATTAGCATGCAAATACTTTAAAAGCTTTTATTCTGCTTTATATGTTTGTTGTGTACTGAATATTTAGATATTTTTTATGTAAGTTAATATTTTAACTGTTTTCGTAATATGTCTCTTTAAGTTATACTTTATATAATGTATTTATTTACTTACTTCTAATTTCAAAGTTATTTCAAAGTTTCGAATAGAAATGGTTGTACTGTCTAGTTTGCTTCAGTGTGACATCTCACAGAAGTTTTATACGACAAGACAGGGCCTGTTATATTGAATGAAGCCAGCGGACCAATAATACTTGAAAACTGTTTCTTTATCTTAGTAAATATGAAGTTCAAGAAAAATGTTCTGAAATATGTCGTAAACAATTATGACAGATTGTTTTAATCGAGTGTAACAAATAGTTTATTGGGTGTCAGCATTTTTTATTTACATTTAACAACTTATATTATTAGGGTTTGAATAAATATAAACAGCATGGTACACTAACACATATTTTATGTTTTGAAGTTAAGGGCGAGTTACGTCACCATTAATATTGATTTGAGCGAATGTAGGACCGGGTGGGATCAGGCATTCACATCAATCATCAGTACCAGCATTGTACCAATCTTATTTATTCAAATTAATATATTGAAGTGCGGAGACTTTTTGTTTATATATTTGTTTAAACAATCTCATCTCTGTAAGGAGTATTGAAAAATAATATCGATTATAAAATCTCACGCTAAGTACTTTAGGAGCGGAGCATTACGCATAAACACGGGGGAAACTGTAGCCTACTAATAAAAAAATCAAAAAAAAATTATCTTAATAGCGAACGAAATAAAATTAGTTGAACCAAAATGTTAATTAGCAAAAGAAAAAAATATTTTAATGTTTTAAATGACGTTATAAAATACCTTCTAATATACTTCAACTAAATGAGAAGAAATTGAAAAAAGAAAGGATAAAATGCACATAACCATATTAAAATGTAGGTTTATTTAGCTGACAAAATATTTGAAATACTGCTCTTGATCCACAGTTTTTATTATTATTATTAATATAATAATAATAATTTATTGATACAGAAAAGATATACAGTGCTTACATACATATTATACAAAAAACATTATTTTATTACAAATTTAAGCATTCGGGCTCTGGTACCCATAGCAAGATTTAACTTTAATCATGGGTACAGTATCTGCATTATTATTAGACAGATATTAAGTGTTGTGCTTTTGGTAGAGTAGACTAGGGCCACCCTATCTCTTCTCGAGGGTGTCGTAAAAGGGGGCTAAGGGATTGGACTGTCATCTATCCAATAGTATGTACACAGTTCATACAGCGCCTGGTTGACGGCAATATGCTTGTCTCCTGTTACGTAACAAGAATAAATTATATTATAATTGGCAAATATTTGATGCTCCTCTATGTACCCTTTCGAGGATATAAGCTTGAGATGTATAATTTAGATATTTACAAAATTGGACTTGAAATAAAAGCTAACTCTCCTAATATAAGTCCGCCAAAATTGTAGTGAGCAAGTCTTAGATATTCTATAGAGAATAATGAAAACCAAAAAACTATGTATAAAACAGATGAGGAAAGTGTTGTCTAATAAATATATTACGATAACATACTCCTCTAAGAGAGTTACAGCGGCTTATCCTCATATCTTGAGATATGTAAGTGCTTTTGTTTGCGATAACTTTAGTGGGAACTATGATAACTTCGTGGGATATTTCTATCGACTTTGTTAGAAAGAGGTAATTATTACAATATATAAAGATCGAAGAATTATGAGTATTCTTCGATCTTTATATATTGTAAGGGAGAAGATAGAAGGATAATTAAAATAGTAATTTCAACCATCCTGACACGAGAATAGTTTGAAATTTGTCCTCAGTCTATGTATGGGTATGTTTTACAATAGTTTTCCACGAAATCAAATCATTCCTACCCTTGTTCTAAAACTTATGTTCAGCTTTGGCAAGTTTTTTGTAAGAGCCATCTTTTTACCCGGAACCAACCATTCTTGGAAATGTAGTCGTTTTAAGATTGGAAAGAAGGAAACACGAATTTGTAGAAGGCAATTTGGTAGAGAGAGTATCAAGTATAAGAGTATCAAGTCTCGGGTAAGAAAGGGACTGGAAGGGCGACGAGGACAGGAACTCTTCCTGCGTGCAACTAAAGCATATCGAACCCAACACAGTATAATGCAATTACATAAATATTTTATTAATTATCTTGCATGGAATATTATAGGCACCCTATGTCACTCCTACTGTTAAGACAATTAAAATGATACCTCACATATCAAAAGCGTGACAAAAACATACACATACATACACAAACACACAACAAACATAAAAGTCATAAGCCTTCTTATGCAGTCAATTCAAATGCAGCAGTGGAAATGTACGGAACGAAGTTAGATTCTTACTAACTACATACATAATATAGTGTATTTTCAAGGTTCGCGTCCTTCCCAGCGGTCACTTAAGGTTACTTAAGCTGAGAAGACATCTTAGTCGTTAAATGTTGAAGCAATACAAACTTTTTTACAGCTTCCTGTTAAGTTAGTATTTTTTAAAAAAAGAGTCAGTTATATGACACTCGAATATTATCATGCTTTTCTAACACCTGAAAAGTGTGTATAAAAAGAATAAAATAGCTACCATTTAGGTGCTTTCATACCAAAATTTTATGATGCTTTCTTCCCAACACGATATATCCATTTTATGTAACGAATAAAGTGATACGACTGTCCCACAGCCATCATGGTGATATTTTATGGATACTTAGCTCCCTACACCACAGAAATCCAAATGCGGATAAATAAGAGAAGGATGTCCTAAATGGATATATATATATATATGACTTTTTTATTTGACAACTATAGATATATATATATATATATATATATATATATATATATATATATAGTTGTCAAATAAAAAAGTCTACGACACAAAAAAAAGTAGTACTATTAAATAATGATAATTTTGTTTAAACAACGCACGGATCTGTTACCTTAAGATAATAATATCATTAGTGCAAATATGTATTATTTACCCCCATAATTTAGCCCCTCTAACGTCGTGTGAGTTTAAGGCTATTGCGGTCGTGTGAGTTTTTTGGGATATGGAAATAAATGGGAAGATTTGGAATATATGGAAAGGGAATGATGATTGTGATATCATGAAATGCACCAGAGTAGCCAGTATGGTTTGCGTTCACGTTACATCATCGTGAAATTGCGGAGCCCCACATGTCGTGATGAACTGTACTCTGCAATAACTAGATACAACAAAACTCACGAGGAAGACAAGCTGAACACCTCTGTTCTAGGCTTCAGTTTCAGCAAGGAACCAGTCTATATATCTGAATATCTCTCGCCAACTTATTAATCCTTATATGCAGCTGCTCGACTAAGGGCCAAAGAGAAATCATAAATTTGTATGGGTTCGTTATGGCAAAATATATGTTCGTAAAAACAAAAATTTAGGTAGCATTCTAATTAAGGATGAAAAGTGTTTGGATAAAATTGCCTGAATGTTCTACTACTATTCTAATCGATATCGAATGCCACGTTGTAAATATTTATAATAAAATTTAATGAAAACAATATGTATTTTCTACCAAAATGTAAGGGGGGTGAAAAACAAAGAAATATATATCTCGCCTAAGTTCGGCCGCTTATGCTGTCTTTTAAAAACCGATTATGACATAATCTGCCTGACGGAAACCTGGCTAGATGATTCGGTTTTGTCCTCTGAATATTTCGATCAGAGATATACTGTTGTCCAACGAGATCGTACTGCTACATTCGGGCAATTATACTCCAAATCTCATGGTGGTGGTATCTTAGTAGCTGTTAGTAATAAATTTAAGTTTGTGAATAAAATCGATTGGCAAACATGTGTGGAAGATCTATGGTTACGTTTATACTTCGGAAGTGTCTACATGAATCTCTGTCTTGTTTATTTACCTTCCTACATTCCATGCGAAGTACTGATGAACTTTTTTACAAAGTCTAAAGAAATTTGTCTACAATATCCTGGCTGTACAACACTGATATTAGGTGATTTTAATTTTCCGCAGATTAAATGGCTTAGCTGTGATGACCCATTCTCAAATATCTGTGATTCCAAATGCTTGGCACTAAAAGAGCTTGATAATATTACGGGCCTTACCCAAATGAATAAAATTTGCAATGAAAATAAAACCATTCTAGATCTTATTCTTGTGGATGAGGGCCTTAAAACTACAGTCATTCACGCTGCTCCTCTATGTAAAGTAGAACTAAGCCAGCCACTAATTTCTAATCTAAAATATAATGCTTCACAAAGTAGATTAATATTTTATAAAACAGATTATGTAGCTTGCATTGCAGTCACAGATAAAATGGGAAATATATGATAATTTAAACTGCAATGAACTTGTTCAAGAATTTAATAACGTAATCTGGAAGGAGATAGAAAAATTTACCCCAAAGGTAAAAAAGGGGCTTCCACAATTATATAGCAAAACTTGAGAACGACATAAAAACAAATGCAAAGTCTGTTTGGCGATACACTAAATTTAAATTAAACTTTAGGGGTTTTCCTGATCAGGTTACTTACGAGGACCGTGTAGCTAAGAGTGGAAGTGATGTGGCTGATTTGTTTGCTGAGTGCTTTTTACAACCGGTGACGCAATTAATAATATAATTTTGTTGCACCGTACAAAGCAGCGAGTTATAGTCTCTCTTGCATTAATATAACGGCAAATGATATAAGACAATGTATTATGAAAATTTACTTTAATAAAGGGGCGGGTCCGTATGGACAGCCTCCAATTTTTATTTGTTTCTGCGACGTTTTCATTCAACCCTTACATTTAATTTACAATAAATCTCTTATGGAGGGCACATACCCCGACTTATGGAAAATAGCTCATATAATCCCTATCATAAAACTGGTAGTTTGAATTATGTTGATAGTTATAGACCTATTCCCATTTTATCTCAATTTGCAAAAAAAATCGAAGGTCTCATTTACAATGTAGTGTACACACATCTTCGGCACATACTGTGTTCCCGTCAACATAGCTTCATATCTAATCGCTTCACTTTGTCAAATTTACTGGTGTCTACCACCTTTATTACTGATACATTGGAACCCAGAGGACAGGTCGACGCAATATATACAGATTTTGCCAAGGCTTATGACCGTGTATACCACTCCATGTTGTATATAAAACTCACTCATGTTGGAATACATGGCAGTCATCTGCATAATCGTTCTCAGCTAGTGGCGTTGGCAGGCTATCAATCGGTACCGTTTGTTCCAGGCTCTGAAGTCCCACAGACTTTTTGTGGTTTATCTAGTGTTTTGACTGTTACTGTCTCTGTTTTCTTTCTTAATACTTTGATGAAATATCATGCGTGTCTGTGAATTGTTTAATTACTCAGACAATGTTAAATTAGTAATCTCTCAACTATAAAACATTGTAATGATACAGTTGGTATGCTCAATAAATAAATAAAAATAAAAAATAAAGGGAGGAAAAAAGAGAAAGGCAAGAAATATTGCCCTTTGAGCAGTTATTAAGCATTTAAAACGAGCATATGTATTAACGTTCTCAGAAAAATAAAAAACGTCATGTATTTGCTAATCAAGTTAATAACATCACGTCAAGGCCAGAATTTTAAAAGCCCCCGCATTGCTAACTTAGTTCGTTCTGATCCCTTGAGCTTCACTTCACGCTACGCAAGCTTCTACAAACTCTTATAAATCTGGTCGCCACGGGAAATAAAAAAAGTATTTTTCATATTAAAAATACAAACGAAGATCTTATGTATAACTTTCTGTATTTATAATTCATTTTCTTTTTTTTCTTTAACCAGATAAGAGAGACCAGGAGAGAGAGAATGGATTTAAAGTTATTAGTAGCAGAATATAATTAAAATATTTTACACAGTAATGAAATGCAAGGAAGTTTTAGTAATATTAAGTATAAGCATTATACTGATGAGAACACGATATAGCAGTGACGATACACAGCTAACGATACACAGTGTCCCGAGAGCGGAGAGGTCTTTTTTTTTTCCCCGCACTAGGATAACCTGTGTCGCGGGGGACTTTAAAAACATTCACACAACGGACACAAAGAACACCCAGACTCAGAACAAGAAATTGAGGATTACACAAAGCGTTGGCCCACCAATTGAGGATTACACAAAGTGTTGTGGTTCGAACCCACAACACTCGGCGCGGTAGCGTTGTGGCGACCACTAAAACCGCTACGCATCCGCCAGGAACACTGGAGCGGGGCACAGTTTCATAAATTTTATAATTGTCGTGCAAGATTTTAGTTAAATGTAACAACTAAACGCCAAAGACCTGTGAGGCAACTGTTTGTTTTAGGGATCGTTCTGAAGCAGCATGCTATGCTAACTTTTGACCCCACGACTCTCACAAACATGCGTCGAAAGCATTACATTTGCGATACCCTAAATATCCGGTGGAACGCAGCATTCTCCGCTAGATTTTTCGGTTTTCTAGGAGGTTACTTATATAACAAAATAATAAAGAGATAAGTATTTACTCACTTTCACGCTTCAAATTGCAAAAAGGTGGTGACAACTTGGCTGAAATCCCTTTGTTACGACGAGACCGAAAATCTTTTTGATATTATTTCCTGAATGGACGTACACACACAAAACACACTACGCATTCACACTCACATACGCTAACATAAACACTTGCTATAATAATAAACACACGCATACCCACACACATCAACAGACATACACACACACTCACTCTCATTTATAAGAGTTATACAAGCCCACTAAGACACTTACCTGACATACTGATACTGCACGAGTCCAGTGCCTGGAGAGGCTGGTAATCAGGTCTCCTCCTAGTACAGATACCAGTCTCTCACATAGTAGAAAATTACTGTCCAGAATAAGTTTCTTTTGTGCAATTTAATTTTGTAGCTATGTGAGAGAGAATCAATAAACTATTATTATTATTATAAACATACGTTCTACTGCTTAGAGAGTCCTCGATCATCTGGGGATAGGTTCTGTGTTACATAAAACTTATAAAATTAACAGTCATTTACATTCGTCTGGAACAATTCGAATACCAATTTCTAAATATTTTATATTTACAGTGTCAGAAACATATAGGTAAATACGATTCATAATGAACAGGCGTGAGGGTCTCAATTAAAAATATAGCTTTGTTACACAAACAACACAATACTCAAGCATCATCTATAACGGGCCTTAGATATGAGTAAACAAATATAACTGTCTTGAGCTTCGTAGAATAAACACATCGGTAATGTTATTGTAGATTCACGTCGACTATCTCATAATTTATATGACTGGGTATTCCCAGAGGAATTTAATAGATATATTAGGGCGTAATCATCATAGGTCTTATAGTAGTCGTAAAGCCGACAAGGTAAAGCCCTTGTTCTTAGACTTCTATCTACCTATAAACATCTAAAATGAAAATAATTATTTACTAACTTTTTCCCATCCAATTAGCAAAAGCGCCCAAATGGCAATAGGCTTGCCCCCTATAACTTAAATGGGAGTAAATTATAATAGTTTGTGTATTTATGTGTGTATGTGTGTTTGCGTATGTATGTATCTAGGTAATTGTGATTGTTCCTAACCTTGGGTTGCCTCTGCATACCCCTAAGAGAATGCAGGCCTGAGTGTAAATATGTATGTATGTAGTGGATACAAATAGGTATTTAACAAGGCTGTCATGTATTAGACGGAGATATATCAAAGCTAAAATAAAAAACATTTTTTTTACAATTTAACCAGTCGTGAAGCTGTTTAGTTGCCGACTAATGTCTAGTTCCATCTAGTATAGTCATAGTGATAATTAACTGTAAAATAAAAGTCTTAATTGTGATAATTAATAAGCTGTATTCTTTATCTCTTAGTTTTCCTATCTGTGGGTTTCTAACCTTTTTATTGAAATTTAATATATTATCTTCAAATTTAAAATTACTAACCTTGAGTCCTCTTTCTAATTTATTTTATTATTGAAATCGATTTGCAACTGGCTAAGGTGTCGCAAGCTTTTTGTAAACAAGTCCATACCGAACTCCATATTACACATGCTTTATGCTTAATATGCCTTCTATTTGATTCTATAAACAAAAAGAAAAAACATTAATATCATTATCATAATCGTCATTATTGCAATATTGGCGAAAACATAAACAAATTGATAAAAGCTCCTGGAATGATGTGGATTACAGTGGGCAGATAAATATGTAAGTCATATTATTATGAAACAACAAGTTTTAGAAATACAAAGAACCCCGATATGCACTTCAAGAGTAAAATACAGATAAATACAACTACTGTGACGTAACATAATGGCCAATAGCTTTTCCAGCGGTTTAAAAGGAAAATAACAAAAAAAAAATACAAATGAAATTTATGTTATCTATACGTTAAAGTATTACTTCTATTGAAAATTTTAATATAATAGATACATAAAACAGTGTAGTAATATAGTAAAATTATAATATAGTGAAAAAAAAAATTGATAATAGACGTTGTTATGACAAGTCAATATACTACACGCATACTACAAGTCATAATAACGCATTTAGTTGTCATAGGAAGCACCACACTATTAGTCCGCTCGAAAGGGACGGAATAAGTTTTATAACGGTCACTTGAGTGCGGATCGAGATATGAACACTAGCACCTATACTGGTATGTAGTGAATTTAACAGTTTATAGCTATTAATAATAAAAAAATAAAAAAACTATACTTTATTAACCGATGGAGAGCCATGCTTAGAGACGAATGGGCCCTTCGGAGTAATACAACGGCCTGGCAGAAAACAGGTAAACAAACAACGCGTGCATTGTATAGTCGAGTAAGTGAGGGTACCGGAGGCCCATCTCCTATTTCTATTGTGCTGCAGGTGTCCATGGACAGCGGTTGTTACTTACCAATAGGTGATCAGTCTGTTCGTCTGTCCCCTTATATAATAAAAAACAAAAATAGTTATGTGGTTGTTTATGACATTTATATATAAATATTTAACTTTTATTAATTAAAATCGGTACATTTTAGTTTTCTAAACTAAACATCGTTCTATATAATTATTTATTTTAAAGAAAATAATCAAGGTTAAGTAACGTATCGCTTTGCAAAAATTTTTCAGCTGTCGGAAATATTTAAAAAGTATTAAGTTAACATGCAAAATCAATATCAAATCAAAATCGAAATCGTTTATTTCAACTGAACTAATCATAGGTATTTTTGAATTGTCAAGAGAGGAAGTCGGTCAGACTAAGTGAATTATGAAGCTAGTTGCCTGTTCCAATACGTAGATCCTATGGAGAAAAACAAGCAAGAAACTCCATGGACATTTTTTTTTTTAATATTTTACATAAGTTTTTGTAACATAAGTGTACATAAAATAAAATAAGATATTTGAGGACAATGCAATATATAATTATAAAATAAAGTTTATTACTATTTTAAGTAAAAGCAGTCCGAAGATGACCAGCCCCGATCAACGGCACTCGTTCACGAGCTTGGCGCATGCGCCAGCCATAATCCATCTCAACCATATCATAGTGAGCCGAACGACTCGACACATACGCCACCATTAGCAGGACTTTTAGGCGAGCATGACATACTCAGAACTGCCGGGAGACACCAAAGATAATCCTAAATAATTGACTACACAGTTCTCACATGTAGAACTTAAAAAAATCTATTATTCATAAAATACCTACAATGTAAATTACTTATGTCCATATGATTTCCTTTCATTCCGGAATGTGAAAATTTTGGGGCTATATTTGATTTGATGTTTTTTTTTTAATTAGATCAAAAAAATTTCTGGATAGGAACACTCTAATCTAACCTATCCTACGACTAACATCAACGACCTTATCTCATTCCTACCAAATATACATAAAAAAATTATTAAAATCGATAGAGCCGTTTCACAGCATTGCGATCACAAGCACCATAACACACGACATTTATATATATGTATATATAGATTAAAATCAACCACTACTACACTAAGTAACGCTAACGCACTTTCTAAATAGTGTCTGTCGAATATAGATAAAGTTGTAGATAAACCTTTTGTCTGCCTAGAATAGCCTCTTCAATTCAGCAATGTTCACCAGACTGAAATAATTTATTAAAACTTGTGACCAAAAATGTAATATATATATTATATTTCGCGATATCATGTGATTTTCATACTGCGGAAGGCAAATATCTTTTCAAAATACATTATATTTAATACTTAGGTTTTGATGATGAATTTTATTTGTATATGTTTATAAAAAATATTCCATAACTATGAAAATTTCAAAGAATTGAGGATTATCTTTTCCAGAATATTACAACGAAATGAATATTTTTAAAGTATGGGGATGCTTCTGTGGTTACAAAACTCTCTCAACGAAACTTTATCTACATAAAGATTTAGTTTTAAGTAGATAAAGTTTAGTGTTATCTACTGAGATTTCGTATTCTGAAAATGTAGGACAGAAACTATTCTAGTTTGACACAGATATACTTAAGTCAGTCAATATAATCCATAATTGCTTTATTAGTATTCCCTTGTACATCTTGAACGTCTAAATTAAGAACAATCAAACTAAAATTCCGAGTCAGACTAACGTGGAATGGATTTATTTCTTTAAAAAAAATATTACCAATCGGTGCACAAACAGTAAGGGAATAATTCTTTTTTTTAAATCGGTTTACTTAAGGTATGTCAAGTTTAAATTTGAAGACCATATACATATTTCTAATATTTAATTAGAAGGAAGTATTCCACCTATAAATTATAAAATTAAGGTATAAAAAATACAATTTAGGGAACGTACCCATACTACGTGACCCGTTCATGGGGTTTCATCTTTAAAAATACCACGCTTGGTCACAGGGGGGGGGGGGCGTGGTCTTAGGTTTTCGTCACCTAGTTAATTAAGTTTTTGTTACAATATTTTTTTTTCTTACTGATAATACTATTTCACTTGTAATAATAGGTATGCGTGCATCCAGGGCCTCACTCGGCAAGCGCCGTATTAATAACGACAAACGTGAGCCGAAAAATATTTTTTTTCTTTCAATTAAAAAAATATATTTAAACCTTACTTCTAAACTACTACGTGAAAACTCGAGGGGGGGTCTTACCAAACCTTAAAACATTTAAAGACGGGTTACGTAGTATGGGTACGTTCCCTTATCATGATAAGCGTCAGGGAGCCTCTGATTTATTAATAATTAAAGTCAAATATACTTCTGTTAAATTTATAGACGTTCGTTTGCTTAGGGAAACATCGATCCGTGAGTCAAACTTGCGTTTGTCTGTTTTTTTTTTTCACTTTAAAATCAGTAAATATGGAAAAAATGTTACGTGTTTTTCTTTTGTTCCAGGTGATTTTCGTGACAACAAAACGGTGTATCAGGTTTAGTGATATTTAGTGTAACGTTGCTGTGACAGTGTAAAAAGTGTTGTGACGAACGATTTCAATAGCCATTTATTTGAAGGTACATTTTTTATGTCAATTATTGAAATTTATATAACATTGGGAAATGTTATAGACTAATTTTGATAACCGTGTGTTGTCTTCGGCGTCAAAACGAGAAATACGACCAAACAACGATGGCTTGGCCTGAGGTTGTGCGATGAGCCGTCCGAAGAAGAGGGGATGGATGAGCCCAGTTCCGCCAAGAGGCCGTCAGTGCTCACTATCGATAGGGCGGCCTTCTTGCTACTGAGGGTCAAAAGAGCTTTTAAGAAGAAACGGCAGCAGCGAAAAGATAAACAGTGAGTAAAAATATAATTATTTCTATTTCTTCAAGAAGGCGTGCATGCAAAAACTTTTTAAATATGAAGAATGATATGCTCACGAATGTGAAGTCACACTGATACGAATTCACTTCTTTAATCCAGCTGACATAAATACTTATTGAATGTTCTCCCCGTTCTACCAGTATTTATAATAAAAAGTTAATCTATTATTTGACCCCAATGAAGCCCGCGTCTCATTACAGATACCTGCGGAAACTCAAATTCAAATAAGGGTAGTTAACATTGGAGGCACGTTTGGAGTTTACTGGGCTCACGATCTGCCCACGTAAATCTTGTCCTACCCGAATATATTGTGGAGAACAATATAGCTTGCTGCGTTGCATCTCAAGTTCTTTATTAAAACGTATATACTAGCTGGTATTGTATTAAAAGTATTGCAGACACTATAAAATACGAAATTATGGTGGTATAAACCACTTTCATTAGTTGCCGGTATTTTAAGCTTACAATGGTGGTAATTGCAGTTTTAATTCTGTCAATAAAGAAATAGGTATATGCAAACGCTGATATGTATAAACCGATTTTATACATGTTTAATTCCTAAAAGAAACTCAACCTTACATTGCCCAAATATTTTCGATAATGCAAATAAGGATATTAACTTTATTTGGAACGTGTTAATGATTTTAAAGTTAAAACTATACCTATCTGAAATGATGTTAATGATAACGAAACGTTATTATATCATTATCATTTAATATACAATCAATAAACATATAACAAATACATAAAGGGTTTAAGTAATTAAACCTTTTGTGTATGTAGATATTTATAAAGTTTTTTAAATTTAAACTCGCTCCTCTTGTGCCGCAAAACAAAGTTTTGCAAGCACGTGTGACAAAAACTGTACGCTGTTCTTTCTTAAAAAATAAATCATTCTTTTTCAGTATTTATATATTTATTATTTTAATTAACATAATAACACCACAGACTAGCCTAATATATAACAAAATATGCGTATCAGGGTTCTCTGTCAGATATCGCCATGTGTGATAAGACCGCTGATTACTGTAAATTAATGTATTGTATCATTTAAAGCTGTACAATATAGAGATAAATTAAAATAAATAAAACATGAAAGATACTTAAAAATCAAGTCTTAGACCAGTAAGGTCAAAAAAGTGAATTCAAAATAATGAATGTGGTGCATTTTTTTTTCTCAATAAATTTATTTATATACTCGTATATAGATATATAAATAAATTTATTGCCAGTTCGAGATACATATAAATCTGCATTGTCAATATTCCCAATCCATCTGTATGTGTCTTTTTCTTCCCTTTCCTGTCAGTATACTCCAAATGTTCCCATCCAATGACGAAAAGGGCTCCAATGACGCAATAGACTTGCCCCCTATTTTAAAAATGAGTTTTTTTTTTGTAAGCCTACCATAATGACTCCACTTTGCCTGATGGTAAGCAATAAATGGAGTCCAAGAGTGGTGGTCACCATCCTCATTGCATGTCTAGTCAATGCAGCATGGTGAATCACACTATGGCGGCCTGGTGAGATGCTTTTTCACGCCCCACTTAAAATTATAATATAATTAAATTATAATCGACTAAAACGTGGGCGTTCATTACACTTCTTCCTATTCCTTCGGGAACTCAGACGTGAGTATATGCATCGATGTAAGTATGTATGTATATAGAAAGATCAATATGAATTTTTATTTCTTCTACGGTCATTTCAATCTATAATTCAGCCTCAGTGAATGTGTGTACTGAAGTTGCACTCTGCGCAAGACGTCATTTAGATAACACTACTGTTGTGGCTATTGTAGTTTTCTAGTCATGAGGTTCATGGCATTCCATGTAATTGCTTGCTATTTAACAAGCCATGTGCTTGTTTTAAGTATAATGAAACATGCTGAACAGAAACCGCTCTAAGTGAATGTTACTAAAATAATTTAAAAGACATGTGGAAATGTAATAACTAGGGAGGACATGTAGAATAAAAACAAAATAACATTTAAAAATCAAAGCCAACTAAATGTCTTTTAATAAAATATTAAATTTACACTGCATTAGGTTTCCCTGCAGGTTCTATTATCATTTGGTCAATTGCATCTTTCTCCATTTCTTCTTTTTCTTTCGTTTTTTCCCTTTCCAACTCCTTTTCTTTTAGCCTCTCATTCTTCTCTTGAAAAGTTAAATCTTTTTTCACAACAGGATACACTGGCTTAAAGAGGCTAATATTGTTTTTGATTTCTTTATCTCCTACTACCTGAATGTTATCTTTAGAAATTAAATCCCTCTTTTTGGATTCCATTTTCTCAATATCGGCATTGCCTGCATCTTTTTTCTTTGGGAACAAAAAGATTTCAATAGATTTCGTTTTTAAAGGAGGTAACATTGATTTATTGGGAATTATAGTATCGAAAAGGAAGGGCAACATAGGCATGCCATTATTTGACAAAGGAAAGGCGTTTCCTTGCACTGGTACAACATTACTTCGTGTTGAGACTGGTTTCATGTTCTTTGGATTACTAGGGAATTCCAAAACAACTGTTCCTTCTTGTATATGCTCATGAGACTCACAACACAGGGTTGAAGTGACGGGTTCTTTGTTGAAGGAGAACAAATCATTGTTCATGAGAATTTTGTTAAGGATACCGGATGGGTTGTTTAGGAATGTGTCTTTAACATTGCGGAGACTGGAGCAGGGACATGCTTCTTCTGGTGTAGGTTCGGGTTTTACCAATGGTCCCAATGACCTCGAATATTGATCGAACTGATGAGATGACGAATCTATAAAAAAAATGTGCTAATAACATAACAAGATAAATATTTTTAAGTTTGTAATGACTATACATGTAATATAATAATATTGACATGTCCAATATATGTATATATTTGTTACTGAACTCATATTTTTTGTCTTTGAAATGTTCACGTCATATTTTATTCGAACCTTACCACGATCGTTACCGTTGAAATGAAATGAGATTTCCATTTTTCCGAGATTCACTAGGGAGTTTGTTATCGTAGGCATAGGCCGTATTGTCTCCCGGGACGAGACCATGGCCAGATATGCCAGCATTACTGCTACAGCGTACAACAGCATACTCTATAACATAATATACACAGCAAATTTTATTCAATAATAAACCTTGTGTTACCATTCTCAGTATATCGACATGCCATAGGTTTACTGATCGTTCCTTGATTGGGTTTTAGTAGTCTTAATTTTTGACTTACGATATCTCAAAGTTGCAATGCTGTAAAAAGAATATTGAGACTGTAAATTTATTTTTAATAACTTTATATCCTCTACAAAATAGTACATTTCTATAAACTTTTATGGAGTGATAATTTTTAAACCTTTGTGATAAATTCATAACCACGCTTAATAATAATGGTTATATAGAAAGTATAAAAGCAAAATTGTATAAAGCCAAAGCTCGTTAAAGAGTAAGCCTTAAAAATGTGGATATAAAAGCATAAAACTTTTTATCAAAAGACTACTTACAGTTGTTTCTTGGTCCACAAGCAATAACGAATGATTGAAATTCGGCTGAAATCAAATTCTGTTTGTTTCGCAACTTCGATTTAGGTTTTATTGCTTTTCAATTTTATCGCAACGATTGAGAAATACCAATTGTTGGCAAATTTTTAGCCGAAAAAAATTATAAATGTACTGTTTCAGCGGTTTTGGATAATAAGCACTTTTATGGTTTATAGACGAAAATGAATTCTAGACTTTTACTAATGATAAATGTTTGTAGTTAGAATTTCTATCAAAATAATTGCAAACGGCAATATGTTTTTTACTCTATAAGTTTATATACAATGTTACTGAATAGCCCCAAAAACCTTTGATTGTCCAATGAAGTATACTGTTGTATTAATTGCATTTCCAATTGATAAAGATTTATGTATTTTTTTTATTTCTTTTCCAAATTACAGTACATTTTAGACGTGACGAAAGGTCGCCATTAAAGAAAAACGAACGACTTTACCCACTTCCAAAGGCATTCCTAATACATACTGCTAAAAAATCCCAACACATTTTTTAAGAAAAGGGCCCCATCGTATTTTTTGAAAGCAATTTAAATGCCTTATTTTTGTTAATATTATTGTGGGTACTGGTAACCAAGAATTGGATAGTGTACGTTAAATAAAGGATTTGGCGTTTTTTTTTCCTTCTTCGTTGGTATATGAATATTAATATATTAAAACATAATCCTAACGATAAAACTCATGTGCGTTCTATCTGTTGTCATGAGCATTATAAATACGTCAATGTTATCATAATCAAATAAAAACACGTTTTTAGTCAAAATTGTTATTCTTAAGGTAAAAAAAAAGTAATTTTAATGACAATAAAACAAAAGAAAATTTTTTTGGTTAACACAAGAACTAGTAAATATTAAGTAATAATACTAAATTACATACTCTCGACCATCGTCGCAAAGTCCTATCTATAATTTTTTTTTTATAGTTGGTGCAAGAGCTCTCTTCGAAATTATCCAGCCTTCACCATTCCAACATTAGACAGTAGACTGATGAACCTTGATGACCAGATTCCTTTCGTCACTAAAATAAGCTCCCTTTTTTGTTCGAATCGCCGAGGTTTGGAATGAAGATTAAGAGTGGAGTGAATAAGTTTCACTTAGGTAGGCGTGTACCATCTTTATTTTTCTCATCACATCCCATTAAGAGAGTTAGAAGATAAATACCGATCCCTATGAAACATGTCAAATGATTTAATTGGTACTGCTTTTTCTTGTTTATAATTTTATGGGAATTAAGAAGTTTTAAAGTTGTACAGGAATGGGTGAAAAGTATCAAGTGATTGTAACATTTAGTGTTTGTACCATCTTAAAGAGCTAGTGAGCTAAAAATAGTTGTATGTATTTGCCTTTTTTAAGACTACTTCAATGAGCTCAGAAATATAAAATTAAAAATTAAAGTAAGCATTTGCATTTTATTTTAGTAGCCAGTCGTAATGTTGGTAAGTTAAAATATGTTGTTTTAAAGTCTTCAATATTCTAAGGATATTTGTTTACTTTTGTGTATGTCGGGTATAAAATACCAGTTTCTTGGTATCAAATAATTTATTTTAGTATCGGTGAAGGAACTCCACGGATCATGACTGAAGTGTCGTTATATGGTCCTATTTTGATCTCAATGCATTTCAGCAAGCGAATGCAGGCAATAAAATGCTCTCAAATTGTATTTATTTATACACGTCGATTTCAGAAACGGATCGTAAAATTTATACGTTTTGTGTTGCACGCTTTGCAGATTTCCAGCTATTTGGGGTAATTTTACATCTCCTGATAAAGGTTTAAAATTGGACGTTTTTTATATTACCAGATCCAGACCAGAGTCACATTCTATGTTTAAAACTACACATGTATGATTTTAAATTTCACCAGAGGGTGTTTAACGGTCTCCTGTATGTAGACTGAAAGAGTGACTAATTAGTAAACTTGAACAAAACATTAACAACAGAAATGGGTAGATAACCAATATTGAAACAGGCTGCAATTTGCTCGAAACCTGACAGATTTACTTTGAGTTGATATGGCGATTCCAAAAATAGTTATTTTTTCACCTTTCAAATTTTTACTAAATTAAATAAATATTCAACATATTTATATGAATACAAACATAAAGTCAATGTTTCCCTGAAGAAGAACGCCGAGGCGTATAGCAAGCATATAGGCACTTTGGGAATTAAATAAGAAAATTGCTAGTAAACTGTAAGTTTAAGGGGGTACAGAACTATACTTATGGATTGGAGTGTGTAAGCAAACTTTAAAGAAAACATCAAAGCATGCATAAAAAGTTTTGTATATGACTTTTTATTTTTTTTCAGTAACAATACACAGATATCATTTCTCATGTAATGATTCGAGGTAGTTGCGTCACCGTTTTTATGTCTCTATTTCGCGATAATAATGTTTTATGTACAGGCAACACTCGGAGTTATTAGTTTGTTACAGTAAAACGCAGGAATGGCACTCACGCATTTGGCATTCACGTTATTGGTATGTACGTATTAACACGTGTGGAATTCGGCCATTTTGTTTTAACATTAACGATATGGCTTAATACTTTTTCGTTACTTTGTAATATGGTTCCGCTTCTTGTTCAGCTTAATAAAAAAAAACATCTTTAGTTAGAAGAGCTATCGAGAAATTATGCCAAGTGTTAATTTGTAATAATCTGACATGTAAAAAAGACTTAAAAATATATATTTTGGTGACGTTCGAAATAGCAATCAAAATATAAGTAATTATCATAATATAAATAGTAGCTAATAATAAATCTACACCAGTTTTTGCCTAAATTAGTCATTTGAAAATCTATCTTCAATGCATTTGAATCATGCCTTTATAGTTTGATATGAATAAATATATAAATATGTTTGTTTCTTTTAAGCACTGTTATGAGGGTTTAACATGGTCATTGAGTTATTAATTATAATAAAAAAAGAGGAAATCCATTTACTTAACACAGAGTAAAAAAATATTAATCGAAATCTTTTAACTTATCATTAGATCATAACCAAACTTCTACACTTATATGTACGTCTAAGATACACGAATACTTGTATGAAATAGGAATAAGTTAAAGGAAGTATGTAAATATATGTATAGAAGGGAGTCAGGTAAATCCATTATGCAGGACTATATTATGCAAGAAAATAAAAATATGCATAGCAAAGGACACGTATTTGCAGCAGTATTTCCTCTTGTAATGTTGTTCTTCGGAACTTATTCATTGCTAAGCAAAGAGTTATCGGTATTTACGTTTTATTCTTCTCTTACGAAATATAATACTTTACTCTTCATTTTTAAGTTATAATTCAATAAGCTAATTATTTGAAACTTATCTCAAGTATTATATAAATACTTTTTGTACTTTCAAAACATTTTTTTATGGTTCAGGGGAACCAACGAGCAGACGGGTCATCTGTTGGTAAGTGACTTCCGCCGCCCATCAACACTTGCAACTCAAGAGTCACAAGAGTGTTGCCTTTTAGGGTAGTGAAAATAGAGGAGGGGAAAGAGGTAAAGGGAAAGGGAGGAGGGGAAAGAGGGGAAGGATAAGGGAGGAGAGAAAAGAGAAGAGGAACTGGTTTGGGCCTGTGGTAACAATGCATTGTTTAAAAGCCGATTTTCTGTGAGGCCGTGGTATTACTACGGTCGAGCCGGTCCATACGTGCCGAAGCATTGCTCCCACGTCCATTCAGAAACATATGTATCACACCCTCACACTTATCTCTGTTACAAATTTTAACAATGCATTTTTACTATCGGTGTTGTTCTCAGTCAGTCCAATAAAATTGGGCCTACGCTTACGAAGATACCTTTAACCACTGAATATAATAATCACGTATATTGCTTCTATTATATCTATCTACCCGTGAGGCCAAGACCTATTTCGGTGCAATTCGATCAAAACTTAGGTAAACAAAAAGGTACCTTACTTGCTACGGATTAAATTTGTATCACGTTGAAACTAAAGTTTAAAAAGTTACTGTGCATACTTCTGCGGAATTTAAAGATAATTTACTTACTTACATCAGTTATGTAGTAAACAGTTATCAGAGTAGCAGTTCAAGTACATACCTAAAAATTGCTACAAATAGAAAGAAAGCCTTTGAGGGTGATGAAGTATATAGCGATGAGTATATGGGAAAGAGGAGACGTAGGATGGGGGGAGAGTAAAGAGGAGAGGGGGAGTTGGGTTTCGGGGAAATGCAACGCAAGCGTTACTTCAGGACTGGTTTTCTGTGAGGCCGTGGTTGAGCCGAGCATGGCTCTACCACTGTAAATCTACCTTGAAAGCGTAAGAGCTAAAATGGATAATTTCCCCTCACCGCCTCCTCAACTACAAAGGCGGGCAGCGCACTTATAACTCTTGAGTTGGAGATATCTATAGGCGGCGGTTATCACTTACCATTAGGTGTACCAAACTGTAAGCAAATCAGTGTTTGTAGTGTTTTGAATTAAATAAAAATAAGTGTGTCTAAAAAAGTTATTGTAATTGCTGATATCAACGGCTTTTTTTTAATTAGATACATGTATATATGGGGCCCGTTTGCCCTTTTTACAATAAAAATACTAATTATTTAAAGATATAAAACCGATTTATCAGTTCTGGAGCTGTGATGCCAAAGACAGATACAGATACAGGCTACATCATTTCAATCGGAGGTTTAGAATAGTCTACCATCTTTAAATGGTGTGTAATGATGTTCTATTTCGTTAATTACATCGTAAGCTTACATACGAGATTTAAATTGATTTATTGTTTTTATTGAATCCTTATCTCACGTCTATAGATAATGACAGTTTTTGAAGCAAGTGAAGCAAATAAAACAGGACATACCGTGAAACCAATGTCAGATGTAAAAAGGAGGAGCAATATTGTAGACGAAGCGTTTCTAGAGCAAAAAGACGTACTATTGGATATGGTGTGTATATATACATATAATCTTATTTACTACTATTATGATAGTGAAGTTCGGATGAATTTCTGTACCTCATTCAGGCCAGAACGGCTGAACGGACCTTTATGAAATTTGGTACATTTATTTTGAAGTAGCGGGGAATAGCTATAAGTGAAATAGAGATTTAATATATACGCTATACGCTCAGGCCTGTATCCCCTAAGGGGAAGGCAATTGTGTATTAAACACCCACATTTTGACGAATATAGTTTGGTCCCTCTAACTTAATAGGGGCTAAGCTTATTGCCGTCAGTCATCAAAATATCTCGTAAAAGGCGATGAAAGGATCAGATGTTTACTGATCATAGAGTATGGTAATGAACCTTCATACATATTATAAAACTATAATATGTTTAATTTTGTTTTTGATAGTCCTTCATCATTTTTAAACTGTAGAGGAACGGGTGCTATGTCGTGCCTGTTGGACCACGGTCCAACGGTTGATATTCGGAAGTCGTATAGAGTCGGAGAACTTTATTATCGTGATTTAGGATCGTAATACGTCATTAGAGCAGTTGCTCTATGTGGAGTGGTCTATTTTACTGTACGTGGAGATCGCCACAAAACCATTTAAATTCAATATTCCTTGTTGATTTGTAAGGAAAGCACTGTTGTTTGATATGACGACAGCTTTTATGACATTTAAATAATGATAAAGCTATGCAATTACAATGAAAAAGACAGTTTGACAAAATTAAACAAAATCGAAAAAGACTAAACAAATACAAAACAGACTTCAGTTATTTCTCATGTACCAATATATTGTCTACAAATAATTTTAATGGATTATTTAGTGTTGATTTTTAATGTAGACGTTTGCTTCTCGTGGTTGTAATAAACGAATAAGGATTGGTCTGTTGTCAATCAGTTAGTATGTATACAGCCGGCCCGTTTGGGGCCAATAGGCATGCCATCACCTAGATGGTACTAAATTATGCCCCCATATAAAAAAAAAATATATAAATTCAATAATGAAGTTGGTATAATTTAGTATTAGGACCGAATAATCCTCGGCTGTTCTACCTTCAATACGCAAAGTTCCAAACAAATCAATTATTTTGTGATGCCCTAGGGGCTTTCTTTTTACGTACATTTGTATGTACCTGTGTGTTATTTATCTTTAAGATAGAATTCGTTTTTGGTGAGACTTTAATAATAACAGTATAACAAGGATAATAAGGAAATATTATCTATTTTTAATTTAATGACGCCAATGCTGCCTAATTTAAGACATATTTTTGTGTTTATGTAACTCAGAAAACTTAATTTTTTTTTTGAGTATTAAGTATTTTTAATATACCTAAACAGCTAAATATACGTGTATTTATTATATTTATTCTTCGTTAGATTTTAGTAGTAATAATAATCTTTTTCTTGACTATGTGAGGTTACCAGAGGCCCAAACTCCATAAGAAGCTGGCAACACAACTGCAACTCTTGAGTTTCGGCCCTACAATATACAAAAAGGTTCAAATAAAAGTCCAAGTCACCGAAATCCGCACCTTTAAATATATAGGTCGTCTATTGTTAATACTTTACTATTAGATTAAATGCAGATCTTCTCGATTAACTAGACCGTCTTCTGAACAACTGCATTCTATTTACATTTATCCTTCATAAATAAGATCATGTGTCATCTTTCCATAATGAGCTTAAGTTGTTTTCCAGTCCTATTAACTATCCTCCTGTCTTCCTTAAACGTATTAAACTCTAAATTTTCAACTTCTAAACAACAATAACTTTAGCAACTTTTGCTCTACAAATAATATCCTTCTTCATGCCACTTCGCCAAATCGTTTGCCCCTTCGGGGTTGAAATGACCACAAATCCCTACTCATTTAAAATAAAGGTATCGGAGTACCTTCTCACACAAGTGGCAAAATCAAAACCTTTTGTTTTTGTAGGAAATGTTTTGTAGTTATGTGTGTATTTGTATGTGTATATGATCTGTGTGTTATCATGTAAGTCTATGTGTATATATACACATATAACTTCCTATGTTTATATATGTATGTGTAAGTATGTTTATATAGTACGTATAACGACGATACTCAAGTACCTATTGCTAAGTTCATAATCTTAGTTTTATCTTTTAATGTTTAAATGCACTACCTACTTCCTGCTTTCTCTGAACCACCTGACAGCTGTACATTAAGTGCATTAAGCTTAACTAGATACTTTAGCAATTACATAACTCAAAAAAAAACCTACTTGTGTTCCAGCTAGAGTCAAAATTAAAAGAAGTGAGAGACAAAAAGAAAAAGAAGTCTCATGAAAACAAACTTGATACATTAGAACGCGACAAGTGTGAAATATTGCTCAAAAATATTGACGTTAATGTTAAAACAAATGGAATAAGTGCTATTGGAGATGCAGATTTGAAACTTAACTATGGAAACTTTGGTAAAATTATCTTTAATTGTAAATCATGAACCGCCGATCGACCGAGTTGTTGTGATGTTGTAATCCTATTTTTTTTTATAATTTAATAACTTTTGGGAAACCACCATTAATGTTAAATAGTAATAGGTTTGATAAGACTATAAATGGAACAGCCAATTATAAGATACCAATACAATATAATAGAATTTAGTCTATTCTTCGTTAATTGAACACTTGTGCCAAGTCTATACTAACTCGATCAAATAAAGTAATTTCTTGATTCTGTATAAAATTTTAAGTGGATACAATTTTCGTCTAGTTAGAAGGCTTGGACTTTCCGGCATTAGCCAGTTCGAGTTATAGGTATACGACCCTAGATTGCTTGTGCTTGAGCGTTACTCCCCAATGCGTCTGTATAAGAAATATTCGTCTCCATTCCTTTGTTTGTTTCATGTGATAAAAACGACCATAATATATGATGTTCTGAAATTATCACAAGATGTAGATTTTGTTTTTGTTTACCAATCTGGCTTTATTTTTTTTTTCATATTATATATTTTACTGAAGAACAATATGCCTATGAGTAGCATTATGGATGGCGCAGTGGTTTTAGTGGTCACCGCGCCAATACGCTGCCGCGCCGAGTGTTGTGATTCCGATCCTCATACGGGACAACACTTTGTGTAAACCCTAAAATTGCGGTTCTGAGTATGGGTGTTTTTTGGGTCCGAATATGAATGTTATTAAAGTCCTTTGCGATACAGGAATTAATCCTAGTACCGAAAGAGTGACCACAGACGAATGTGCAACTGCGGAGAATGGCTAGTACATGATACATGAAAGAATTTAAAAAGCAACTGTTGTGGTTACTTGTATTGGCCTTTTTTATATTATTGAGACAGACAAAGAGACAGGTCATCTGATAGTGATTTACAATAGTAGCAATGGATACCAGTAACTCAAGAATCGTAGGTGCGTTGCCCGCCTTTGAGAGTGATGAGGGGTGGGTTGGTGCGGAGCGGGGCGATGAGTAGATGGGAAAGAGAAGAGGAGGTATAAAGGGACGGGAAAGAGGAGGGGGGTAGTTAGGCTTCAAAAAACTGTGAATTTCTGTGAGGCCAGAGCATGGCACCGGTCGAGCCGGCCCACGATGAAGCACAGCTCTCCCGCGATAATGGCTATGTTACCTATATGACTAAATCATTAATGACTTGGTTATTCAGAACATGACACAAGATGTTCTGTGTAATGAATCTCTATTATCTTATTTTTGAATCATTATAATTTAGAAAATTCGTTTTACAAGGTAAACACGTAAAAGGAATACTTTAATTGTAACGTAATTTGATTGTGTAATTATATTGTACTTAAATTGTAACGCGTTTTGCGTGCTTGGAACTTTTCCCATTTATTGTAGTCAACTAATGTGGTAATTTTGTATTCATTAGTTTAATTAAGTTGTGTGTATTTTTCTTAGCTTTAGTTAATTAGATTCTTGGAGTCTTTCACTTGAGTAGACTAAAAGTAAAATGTTTATAAATTGCCAGTATTTCTTATTCATTCTAGGGTTACATTTTAAAATATTACATATATACTTACGTACACTTACGCCTGTATTCTCTAAGGGGTAGGCCCAGGAGTATTAGGCATCTAAATTTAGCTAATAGATTTTCATTCCTACTAACGTAGCAGGTGGCAAGCCTATTGCCATCAAACGAGCACTTTATGACTGTATATATACTGTCATATAGACAACAATCCTGTAGTCGTTTTTGACGACAGTCATGGGAAGAGTTCCGATTCTACTTCAATTCTACTCAATCTACTTCACCGAAAACCACATGGCATACGGCACGGTTTAGTGTGATACACTGTAATATCAATACATTATCACTATAAAATATCATAGCGGTGTGAGTAGTCCGACTACCACCGATTTAAGTGTTTCTTATTTGAATTTTATATATTACGATACTAAAAATACCTATACACACATGAAAAACCACCCCTATTACGTAAGTGAAACGCGCCCAGCCTTCACCTTCCAAGATACAGGTGTAAGTTTATGCATGTGATTACAAATTTCTATTTAAGTAAATAAGAACGATATCGAAACATTACAACTTATATCGAGTAATAGTGAAAAGCAAAAGTTAGTAAATATTTTAAAACTAAATAAGAGATTTTTAGCACTTTTTAACGAACGATGTACAATTTAAGGTAAGAGTATTATAAATATGAACGCTACTGGAATATCGAACATCGGACAAGCTAATGTGGAATTGGAAGTTGGTGACAGTGCCGTGATTATTCCCGGACTCAGCAATCTATTTCTTGGTAAGAAGTATTTTTATGTAGCCTGTAAAATATATTAGGAAATGGTGGAGATACACAGCAACAGTGATAAGAATTATGAAAAAAAAAATACCTTGAGCCTTGAAAAATCTACTTTGAATTTAGTTACAAAAAATTATGGTTAGAAGTAGCAATTAATAATTTTATAAAAGCTTCAGATATCTTTGTTTATAAAAATAAATTAGATCTGTATCTTGATTGATTTTTTACTAGTATTGAGTGAATGATAAAATATATAAATAATAAAAAATAAGTAAAAATTATATGCTATCTATTTACAAATACTGAGCATAGGTGATATTATTCCTATGCAACTTTTATAATGCTTGACATTAAAATTCCTAGACCGTAAATTACTGGCTTGTATAAACAAAAACACTAGAGGACCAGAAACAAATGCAATTATTAAAAGAGCCAAAACTGACGATACAAAGAAAATTGAAGATAATACCGAAATTATTGGTCAAGGTGAAGTGAAGCTCGACGGGTCTACTGTACCTCATTCAGAAATAAATCCAACCACTGCCTCCAAGATAGTGGATATTGTAATTCCAACTACTTCAACGCCTAATCCTGAAGTATTTGTAACCCAACCACCTCCCATTATAGTCTCTCCTGTATCTCCTAATAACATACCTGCAAACAATTATCCAGAAGCTATGAGACAAAACTCCATACAGACTTTGCCACAACAAATGCCACAAGCTCCGCCACAACAAATTCCACAAGCTCCTTCTCAAATAATGCCACAAGCTCCGCCTCAACTTATTCCACAAGCTGTTCCACCGAATGGTATAATCAATGTTGTTTAGTCATTTAGAACTTAAATTAATAAAGATGAGTTCATAATTATATTTCATCGTATTTTATTTATTTAGCGTAATCTTGGTACTTCAAATGACATTTCTATAACCAAACTAAATAAATACTTTTTGTTCTGCACGTACTACGAGTATGATTTAACAGCAAACATGCTACATGAAAATAAAGTTTACAGACAGTAAAACAAGCTGCTTTCTTATTAATATCACTTTATGAAATTGCACACAAAGCAACCTTTGGCACAAAATTATGTTACAATTAGGAAAATCAAAGAACCCTGTCATTGTTATTTAAGATGAGAATGATTTTCATAGAAATTAAGTGAAGCATACGTATTTAAACTACTTCACACAACAAGTTATTTAATCGTAATGAGAAAATTAAAGGACACCAAATAAATTTCAATGAGAAATTTATTCAAATTGGTCTAATCGTTACTAAACAGAAGTAGATTAGATCAATTCAAATTGGTCTAATCAGAAGATATATATATATTATAATAAACAAGGGTTTGTCTGTAAACTTCTTCATTAAGGTGAAGTTATTCCCCAGTGATATCCCTACTGTAATTCTATGTGTTCCAAATATTTAATATATTATAATTGACATTACCAATCCACATGACGACAATCTCATAAAGGCTGAAAGAGATAAACAAATGAAATATTTGGATTTAGAAATTCTGCAATCATTGTGCCGATAGTTATCCATAGATTGCCAAGCGCCTCGACCAACATCTGCAGAGGCTCAAGTTACAGAGCTAAGGGGCTGATGCAAAGGCCGTCCTTCTTGATACGGCACGCATTGTGAGAAGGTTCCTGTCTCAGGACCCCTAACCACCGGTGGCTTAGTCCCTGTACCTATACACAGATGAATACGAAACCGGTGGCCCACTAGTTTTATACTTTTAAATATATATTTTTTTTATATATTTAAAAATATAATGTATATGTTTGTAAAGTAAAGTTAAGTATAAAAAAGAATAGTAACTTGGGACATCAGAGCTTGTTTGTACCTATTTAAAAATATTCAACAGCAATTTTATATTTAACTCATATAATAAAGACATTTTCTTCTTTCATTTTTAATAAATGATGAATAGAAAAACCCTCACTTCTTTCAATCTTTATTATATTACATAAAACAAAAAGCTAGAATGTATATCTAAAGTTACTAAAACTATTTATCAAGTTCAATGTCGTGCAAGCTAATACCAAGAGTTGAGACCACATTAATTATATAAAATAATAGGCAAAGACCAAACCTATAACTTGTAAAAGAGATAGGCTACTATCTCAACTCTCAAGTAATTTATAAAATTTATTTGAAATTGGATTACGATTTAGCAGTCTTATTCTTTCTTCTGTGTTGACAATAAATGATAATATATACAATTGATATTATATACTAACTGAATAATAATTAAACATACTTTATTCTTTATATATACATATACTCAGGCAACTATTTGTTTTGACCACGTTTAAACAGATTAAACCAGTTGTAAGCAGTGGCACGAGATGGAGCTTTGTAAAATGAAACACCAATTTTTTGCATTCAAATGCAATGAAACAAAAACATTCTCTAGTCAAATCCATTTTGATGCAGGAGTCACTTTTTATATTATGAAATTTCCAATTTGTGAAAATGTTTGAATTCATTACACATATACAGATTCCCAAAGAAGTAAAGTTTTCATCAGATGCTTATCTTACTAGCCTATTCTAAAAACTTTTAGGTAGTAGAGCCACGCTGATTTCAGAAGAAAAGGGCCGGCTCGACCGGGGCAGTACTACCCTCTCACAGAAAACCAGCCTACAACCAACATTCGTGCTGTCGTCTATCGCTAGTGAGTGAGTGCGCCGGAGGCCCAATGATGCAGGGGTGACAGTTATCGTGGTATGTGTGTGAGCAGTGGAGTGCTCGTAGAATCATTGTTAGGGGTGGCGTGGATCGAACCGTCGGCCAGGGAGACCCGTAGAAACGGTGGTGCTGCTGGCCGCTCGCGGCATAGAGAGGGGTCCAACAACGGCTAACCACCCTGAGAGGCTGCCCCGTCAGGTCGCGCATAATCTACGGAGTGGCTCGTCGTGCCGGTTGGTGACCGGTCGGTGGGACGATGACTGTCATGCCTTTTACGCCCCCTTTCCCAACTCTTATCATGACAGTACAAAGAAAGAAAAATGGTCCAACAGCGGCATCCTCCTCTCCCACCAACCCGCTTTTTGAGGTGGAGTTCCCTAACATACGTGGACTCCATGCAAACCCGCCGTACACCAGCAGATTGAGACGGCTCGGCCGGCCATGCTTTTTCTTACGGAGACACAAATACGCCGCCCTGCCGACACGGCATAACTCTACTATCCCGGCTACGTGCTAGAAGAGTGCTTCCTCGCGAGGGCTGGGGTATGTCTTTTCGTCAGGGCGGATGTTTGTTATCGCCGTCTGCACTGCCTAGAAGACTCATCCTTCTCCATCCTTTGGCTTCACGTGGATTTTGGCTCTATGAGACGGATCTACGTTTGCCTTTATCGACTCTTTGACTACATGAGTCACGCAACGGACAAAGCGCAGGAGCAGTTCCCGACCGCCGAACTGGTGTTTTTGGGAGACTTTAACGTCCACCATGACTTCTGCCTGGGATCTTCCAGAACTGACCACGCTGGTCGAACTGCCCACGCATTTGCTCTCACTCATGACCTTACCCAACTGGTACTCCAGCCCACCAGGATACCAGACATATCGGGTCAAGTGCCCTCTCTGCTAGACCTTCTGCTGACGAGTCACCCAGTGCAGTACAGTGTAACGGTTCACGCCCCTCTGGGATACTCCGACCACTGCCTGGTGTCCACCTTGGTGCCTCTTGTTACCCCACCACGGCCTGTGGTAACAAGGCGACGGTTATGGCACTATTCGTCAGCAGACTGGGATGGAATGCGGGATTATTTTTCATCCATCCCGTGGGATCCACGCTGCTTTAAAGATCCCTGATCTGTCGCAAAGTGCGTCTGCCGTGGCTGACAAAATCACTGTCGGTATGGAGTACTATATGTACCCCTACAGTGAAGTCGCCAGCACAAAGACCCGTCCCTGGTTCAATCGCGAGTGCACCCGTGCTCGATCAAAAGGAGTTAGCCTACCGCGCATGGATCAGGGCCCGCGCTCATTGTGACCCAGACGTTGATCGCCTAAAAGCAGCGTTTAACAAAGCCACTAGGGAATGCAAGAGAGCTTACATCAGAGCTGATGCCTATCGCATTGCACGGTTTGGTCAAGAACTTGTCGCATACCCTACGGGTAGCCGTAAGTTTTGGCGATTGGCCAAAGCCGTGCAGTCCAACTACAGTCAGCCTTCGCTGCCACCGCTGAAGTACCCTGACGGATCACTGGCCCACGAGCCGCAAGAGAAAGCGAAACTACTTGCTGACCTCTTTGCGGCTAACTTCCGAATCGACGACCGTTGGGCTCACCCGCCCACCATTGTGACTTGCGACTCCGCAATGCGGGATATTTGCATCCGGCAGAGGGATGTCCGTGCGGAGCTTCGGTCACTCGATGTCCGGAAAGCCAGTGGACCCGACGGTATTCCGGTGGTCCTTTTTAAAAACTGTGCACCTGAGTTGTCTCCTGTACTGACGCGCTTGTATCGCCTGTCCTATTCCTCGGGAATTGTTCCGGAGGCCTGGAAAGAGGCGAAAGTCCAACCCATTCAAAAAAAAAAAAAGCAACTGCTCCGATCCAGCTAATTACCGTCCTATAGCCGGCACCTCCATACTCTGTAAGGTGCTCGAGCGGATAATCAACACCCAATTAATCCGCCACTTAGAGGATCACTCCTTGTTAAATGATCGGCAATATGGTTTTAGGCCGAACTGATCCACGGGTGATCTTCTAGCGTACGTCACACACCTTTGGGGTGAGGCTATGGATAGGCATGGGGAGTCCTTGGCCATCAGCCTCGACATTGACAAGGCCTTCGATAGGGTCTGGCATCGCTCGCTTCTCTCCGAACTTCCTGCATTTGGTCTGCCATCCAAGCTATACAACTGGGTTGCTGCCTTCCTCCACAAGCGCCGCATTAGGGTTCTCTGTGACGGCGCGGCCTCTGACTTCCAGGAGGTTAGCGCTGGTGTACCTCAGGGCTCCGTCCTTTCGCCCACGCTGTTCCTTCTGCATATCAATGACATGTTGGCTCTTGGCAACATACATTGTTATACAGACGACGGCACAGTACACGGGTGATATTTTGGACATTCTGCTGCCAAGCTAGCAGACGTTGAGGGAAAACGACAGGAGCCTGTCGCTGAGCTCGACCGGGTCATGAGCCGCATCTCTCAATGGGGTTGGGAGATTCTGGTCGAGTTCAGCGCCAAGAAAACACAGGCGTGCGCGTTTTTAAACAAAAAGTCTCCATTCCTTCCCCTTCCTACTCTTCAGAACACTCAACTGCCACTACAGGATAGGCTTAGTATACTGGGTATGGACATCTGTCGGGATCTCAATCCGCTTGATTACATCGAGAGCGTCACTAAGGCGGCCTCGCGGAAGCTCGGTGTATTGAACAAGGTAAGACGGTTCTTCTCGCCCGAGCATCTGTGTCTTTTATACAAGACCCAGGTTCGCTCCTGCGTGGAGTACTGCTCTCATCTTTGGGATGGCTATGCGCAGTATCTGCTTGACGCTCTCGATCGGTTTCAGCGACGCGCAGTCCGCGTTATAGACTGTCCTGAGGTCACCCAGTCTCTTGAACCCCTGCAGTTGCGAAGAGATGT
The DNA here is from genome assembly GCA_947561695.1 of Tyria jacobaeae. Classification (NCBI taxonomy): domain Eukaryota; kingdom Metazoa; phylum Arthropoda; class Insecta; order Lepidoptera; family Erebidae; genus Tyria; species Tyria jacobaeae. The sequence goes on from OX387212.1 coordinate 17,734,407, forward strand.
CGCCTCTATGGTAGTCCTCTATCGCCTACAACACGGAGAGTGTTCTGACGAGCTCTTCCAATTGGTCCCACCTTCACCCTTTCTCTACAGGACTACACGTGATGGCCTGAGGAGTCACCGTTTGCGAGTCGAAGGTATGCGATCCCGAACAAAACGGTTTGGCTCTTCTTTCCTGTGCCGATCGGTGAAAGATTGGAATTCACTACCAGTGCACGTTTTTCCTTCCCACTTTGATCCTGGGTCTTTTAAGCGGGGCGTGAAAAAGCATCTCACCAGGCCGCCATAGTGTGGGTCACCATACTACATTGACTAGACATGCAGTGAGGATGGTGACCACCACTCTTGGACTCCATTTATTGCTTACCATCAGGCAAAGTGGAGTCATTAGGGTAGGCTTACACATAAAAAAAAAAAACTTTTTCTGTGACCCGCGTAGGTATGTACATAGTGTATCAGACAGGTGTAGTCGAATTTTATTTTAGGGTCGTATTGTAGACTCCGTGAATACAGTAAAACGTGATTTTGAATTATATAATAACGACTATCTATAAAGTTTATATTTCGTAAATTAAGTCTGACACAAACTGTAGATATTTAATATGATGGCTGCACACAGACTCACATGCCGCAATGCCCGAAGGGGTAAGCCGAGGTTCAATTAACGACTAAAATTAGTTGATTGTAATTTAGTCCCATTTACGTAATAGCGATATAATAGGCTATATCGTAATAGCGATATAGCCTATTGGCGTCTTCCGGGCATTTTTGGTAATCAAATTGGAAAATTTGGAGGATATTGACATTAAAGGGAGGACTTAAAGGACAGGTATGGGATATTGCTTATACAGATGGATTGATCGCATACCTATAACTCAAACTGGCTGGTGCCAGGAAGTCGATGGCAGAGTTCTGCGTGGAGAAGTTGGTGGAATATTAAGACTTAAAGTTACATTGATTGTAAAATTCATAAAATGTGAAGTGTAAATGTTAGGTGTGGTAGGCTAATATATAAATAAGTAGGGGATGCAGAAAACAGCTTATAACCATACTGTATATAGATTGACCTTGATAATTTAGAATTTAAGTCAGTTTTATGCTGTAATGGAACGCAGTATAAGTAAAAAAAGGGTAGGTAGAGTATAACGTTTATCTCTTTTATTCTATGCGTTATAATCTACTGACAATATAATGTGGTGTATGATCTTCCAAAAAATAAATTTGATCGAATTTTACTCTGGTCTCCTTGAATCCTTTCATTTACTCGTATTTAACTGATGGCTGACTGCGGAATCAATTTATTCATTTAACTGATAAACAATTCGAAGGTTGGTGACCTAATTAGTATTTGTATTCTTATAACGAATCTTAACTTATTTGAAGGGTAAACCTGCCTTAATATGACCCAGCAAAATGTTGATCTATTTTCCAATAATATTCCTTCAGTTTAAAATTATATGCACGAGTATTTACTGAGATAGGGGTTGTGGTAATCTCAAAGTATCCGGCTCTATTTGTTTCTTGCCTTTCGTATGCTGGAAAAATGTCAAGGTAAGACATATTGTTACGTCATATTGTAGCAATACAAGATCTTTTGTTTGTGGCTCTCTTCAAATATCGAGTTCTTTGTATCTTTGGACTTAAGAATGTTATTATATCTGTTGAAATAAGGGAGACCGTTCAACATTTACATGTTCTATTCCTTTACCGAGGATGTCATAAATAATGAAAAGTGTAGGTAAAGGATTTACGAAGGCAGTTTTCTGTGGGTAATCTTAAGGAATATTCTGACCTCTGGGTCGTCTGGCTATGTATGTCTTCTTGGCATATGCATTACATTTACCAAAATTAAAAGGGTGTTAAGGAAAAATTCGATTCTCTAGATTTTACATACTAAGATAAATACGCATTTCAAGAAGTATGGTATGGTAACGCCCATTGTTTTGTTCAAAGCTTCTTTAAAAAAATGTGTGTGTAAGTGTATATGTGTGCTCTCAGCTGTCATGCAGCGATATCAAGACGAGTTTACAGAAAAACACAATAAATCAGCACCGGCTGACTTATACATATGCGATCAATTTTATGACTAAATTAGTTTTATAGATTTAGGAATAATTTTCAGGGGAGCTAGCAGTTTCTGAATAAAAGTTACTTCGTTTTTCGGGTTTTTGTTCAGTTTTGTCAGTAAGTAATTGCTCAAGTTTATTATTGTACAGGGATGATGCATTATTTTTTATTTTCTGCCAGAATAGATATCCATATTAAACGAAATCTAAACCTGTATGAAAGCCTTTCACCGACAGTTATGTATCATCAACATCATTCAACCTATCGCAGTCTGAGACTGAAACTGCGGACCCTCTCATAATGTACGTGATAGCACCCAGTTAATAGTTATGTATTGCATTTAACTTAAGTTTATTTGCAATACATATTATCGCAATATTAAAATTCAACTTAATGAAAGATGATAGTCACTAGATTCGTCACTTAAGTGTGCAGAAAGAAACTACAATTAATTTATATCATCTCTGCTACTCTTATCCCAAATTTATTTGGTTAGTTTCTTTTATGGCTGGCAGCCTTCCTGATGCCAATCCTGCATGGGTATATAGTCTGGTATAAAACCGGGAAAAAGGGACATAAAGATATTTGGGATTTTGTAATGGGTAGAGAGAGAAATTTTGGGTAAGTGATCCCAGCCAAGTCTCGGATGAGTAAATGGGACTGATATTCCAGAAGTTGGCAGAATTTAAGGTCGTGTACTAAAACGAAAAGAACTTTCTGTTACTGGAGAGGCTTCAAGAACAGAAACACCTGCTAGTTTAAAACAAATTAAGTATTTACAGACTTCTTTTCTAGTTAAAATGGATTCAAACTTCGTCTTCAATTAAATCAATTGTCACTCGAATTTTTAACATTATAGGTTATCACTATATCGGAGTGTCTGAACGAAAATAAATGAGTAAACTTAGTGTAATTTTACTTATTACTAAAGTAAAGAGTTGAGTTTTAATTGGAGAAGTGAAGTTGATTTTTAATTTTTACCTTTCATTTATTAGAAGTGTAAGAACAATGGGACATACAACGATAAGATACCTTTCATTTTTACGATGAAAATGGAGGCGAATTTTGAAACTCAATATTTATTATTTTTAACACACTTTAATTAACTTCATTCAACTATGTCATCAAATCTTTGAAGTCGAATTTGACAAACACATACATAACTCATGCCTAAATCCGAATCGCAAGTGTAGGTAGAGTCATATCAAACGTCAACATCTTCCAATCCAACATTGATTCCCACTTACGTAATAGGCCTATTACCATCAGCCGGGCATCGACTGGGTATATACTGTCTGATAGATAACCTTCCCATCCCTTAGATATGCCGTCTCCCTATTCTACTCCATCGGAATGCAACCAATTTCTTATTGTCCTACCGATTTGTAACTTTACGAATACGGATAACAATATAAAAATGAAGTTCCATCGAGCTGATATGATGATGAAATCAGGAGGTAGTAAAATGTTACGGGTAACTACTACCTCAGCCCAGTGTTTTATGCATTGTTGTTGTATATAAATTTTGTTAGGATTAATATTGGACTTTAAAAACATGTAGATAACTTCGCCTGCAATTTCGCCTATCATGATACATCGTGAAATTTAAAGGCAGGCGAGGAGATGGAGAGTTTTGCCAAAGGTGTTTTTTTGCGATAGGGGCAAACGAGCAGATGGGTCACCTGATGGTAAGTGACTACCGCCGCCCATGAACTCTAAAGTCAGAAGTGCATTGCCGACCTTTCATTCCTCCCGTCAAGCCGACCCATTCGTGCATAAGCATTTCTAAAAACTCCTGACCGTTAAAGAGTTACACCTTTCAATATCAGCTCCGCACCATGAAACATAAATATCTTAATAGCTTTAAAAAGTATATGAAAAAGACGTTATAAATGCCTATAAAATTTGGAGGTTTCCGTCGAGCCCATTATCAAAGGTAGTAAGTATTCTCAGAATATAATTGTAATTGTGTCTACAATTAACTATTCAATACAAAATTACAGGACTTATCAAAAAATACGTTTTTTTTTTTATTATTTTTTTTATACTATAGAGGGACAGACGAACAGACGGGTCACCCGATGGTAAGCGACAATCGCCATCCATAGACACCTGCAACTCAAGAGTCATAAGTACGCTGCCCGCCTTTGAGGATAATGAGGGATGAGGAGAGGGGGAATAAGGGGAGAGGGAAGAAGAGGGGGGAGTTGGGCCTCCGGAAACCTCACTCATTTTGGGGAAATGCAACGCGTTACTTCACAACCGGTTTTCTGTGAGGCCATGGTATCGCACCTGTCGAGCCGGCCCATTCGTGCCTAAGCATGGCTCTACCACTGAAGAAATTATTGTAGATTTATAGACATTATTGAGTCATTTTAAGAGCAACGGGTGCTCCCGTTTCGCCTCCATTTTCATATAGATATATGTAGATATTCACTCAACAAAAAGCCTCCTGAATGTAAGCCATAGCACCTTGCAGCCGGTCTGCAATCATTGCATTTAGACTCGTTTGCCCTACCTTTTGTATACCAATATATGTGTCAAATTAAATTGATTTTTACAGGAATTCCCAAAAGTAGTGTCATGTTTTAGAACGGGATGACAGGTGCCAAGAGAAATCCAGAGAAACCTTCAAACTTTATGGGCACTTACAATATATATTTTATATATACATATATTTACTTTCTAAAGCTATGTATTAATGATGAGCTTGATGAGCTAATGATATATTACGTTACGAATGCGTTTTTAAATTCTAAGTTTTACAATTTATTTTAAAAGTTAATTTACAAATATTAAAAGATTAGTTCTATTTTGTTAAATTTATAAATAAATAACTGGTTAACTATTTACTGCCAAAAATATATTATATGTATTTTCGCAGTGCTGCAGCAGCCGCGGCGGCGGCGGCGGAGGCTTTGGGCGGCAGCGGGGGAGGGAGACGCATGCCTCCCCCGCTACTGCGCTCGCGCACGCTACCCGCTATCATCGCGCCCGGCTTTTCTATTCTGCACGCGCAGATTGATCCTCAAAAAATAAATGGTGAGTACAGATGACAAGCATAAATTTAAATAGACTAAAATAAAACCTTAAATACTCAATCTTAACATTAACAGATTTTTTATTGTTGAACATGGAGTATTAATAACTAATATTTAAGGGGTTACTTGATAAAGACCAAGGTACTTTCTGCCTGTTTGGGCATGCAACATTAGGATAGTACTTTAAGTTTAAATTTAAAATAAACTTTGTTTTGTAGCTAAAAAAGATTATCATTGTTCTCGTCTTCTGTTTGGCGCGCCATAAGACCTGGTGTCTAACTTATATAAATATTGATTTACACTGTTAAGCAAATTGTAAATCTGCGCTACTAACTGAGTTATGAATTTTTCAAATATATATTTTATAAAAAGTATAATCTGTAGTACCAGGGAAATAACGAAAAAGTTTTTTATTTGCATGTTCTACGATTAAAAGTATTGTTCAAATGAATTAGCATTAGAAGCGGTAGAACGGAAAAAAACCACATAATACTTTTTATACTCAATTATGTATCCTATAATAAGACTTCAAGAGATGATTTTATTTGTAAGAAAAAGTAATGAAAATATCGACGGGCAATTAAAAAGGAAGAAAAAGTATTTATTTCGGAAGTGACGTTTTTCAAAAATATCGAATTAAATTAAAGAAAGTAAATGGAAAACAACATAAAACGGCCACAAATACATATTCCTTACATTTGTACGTCATTTACCGAAATTGATAACGGCTCAGCAATTATCCTGAATAACACCGGAAAAGGCATCACAACACGACAAACAGCGCTGATTTTCAGCTGTGACCGTGTTGAGTACGTGCTCACACATATTATATATAAATAATATTCGTATAATATTTGTAACTGTTTTAATCATTGTAATTACAACGGTATTTCAAACGAGTAGCCACAAACTGGACCTAATAAAATAGGAGCAACAACAGAAAATAAACTTTGATAATAAAGAAGGTAGTTACTGAAAGTTAAGTCAAAGTACAAATATCAGTATAATATGACTGCGTTCAAGAAATTGACGTTTTATTTGATAAAAAAAATGTATTTATTAAAACTAGTTAATAACAAGGTTTCGCATACTACGCATACCGCTACGGCGCGATTTTCAAATGCATGTTTTATAAACAGTATAAATGCAGTACCAGGGGAAGGAAAGGGGGTTTACCTCACTCACTCGATCACACAATGCAAGCATCGTTTAACAGCCGATTTTGTGTGGGGCCGTGGTAATACTCCAGTCCAACCCTCCTAAGACGTAAACGTTATTTTGTATATCCTTAGGGAATAGTACTTTTTTCTGGATTGCATATCCTGTGTATTTTTCTGTGTATCCCTGGTAACGTGTGGATAAAATTTGAAAGGGTATCAAATAAACACTTTCACATTTATAATACATGTCTACCGCACACGCCTTTATCCCCTAACGGGTAGGCAGAGATATATAAAACATCCACATTTTTTGTTTTTTAATAATAGTCGTAAGTATTAATGTGTTTGATATTATTACTTCACTGTACCTATTAGGATGCGAGAGGTTACATAATTGGCCTTATTATGTCGAAACCCATCAAGCCGTCTAGGCTCTACACCGTGACAACAAAAACTTCTTACATACGTACATATGTATGTGTATGTACAATCGAAAAACATCTCCACCTTATTTGCACATACGGATAACAGCAGTAACAACCCCATCCTCGGAGCTGTAAGCTTATCCATTTGAGTTTTCACGTGACTAGCATTTGTTGCCAAGTTGCTATCAATTTTCTTTTTAAAGAAATTTACTCACAGTATAGTATACAGAATACATTTTGATTCCTGCAATATTTGAACCTGATTACTTATCAACCTAACAACTAACGCATTAGGCACAAATGGGCCGGCTCGACCGGTGCGATACCACGGCCTCACAGAAAACCGGTTGTGAAGTAACGCTTGCATTGCATTTCCCCGAAAAGAGTCAGGTTTCCGGAGGCCCAACTCCTTCTCTCTTCTGTCCTCTCCCCTCATCCCCCTCTCTACTTTCCCATCTCCTACCACTTTGTCTTCTTTTCCCTCCCCGCATCCCTCTGTCTCTCATCACCCTCAAAGACGGGCAGAATACTTACCACTCTTGAGTTGCTGGTTTCTATGAGCGGCGGTTTTCACTTACCATCAGGTGACCCTTCTGTTTGTATGTCCCCCTATAGTATAAAAAAAACTCACTACTACCACCACCACCACCACGCACCGAGTACTGTAGGTGAAATTGTGATCGTTAAATGAGTACCGTATTCTTTGTGTTCGTTGTTTAAATGTTTGTGAAGCCCGTGTGACAGGAATCGTTTGTGCAGTAGTAGTCAGTTAAAATAAAAAGAATTCTTCAAAATAACAAACGGTCTCTTCAGGTATAAGAGAACCCTGCTGCAATATTAACCGTTATCGATGATGTGTCATTCTGTTGTTTTGGTTCTGATGTTTTGAAATTAGAATTATAAATTATTACGGATGATAATTACGCAAAGACTTTTGTTGATGAATGAAAAAAAGAACGTCATATCTGAGAAATTCCATTCAATTTAATAATATGTATTTTTTATTTATTTATCTCTTTATTGTACACCATGAAGTTTTTACTTCATGGTGTACAATAAAGAGATAAATGATGATAATGTAATATAGAAGTAAAGAAAATACAGATATAATTGCATATATTACGGTATAACAATAGGCGGTCTTATCACTCACAGTGATTTCTTCTTTTATACGGATATTATTATATCAAATTAGGTTAATGAAATATATACTTTATTTAAATTTTACTTCTTAATAATTTACTGTATAACCTTTTATGGAAAGAGGTTATACTAAGAATATATGTCGTCCTTTAAGGCATCAATTGGTTTTAAGATTCTATTCAGGAAGATAAAACTTGTCTTTAAAATAAAATAATCATTTCCTTACAAATTTATACGCAAACTTTTCTCGAGAGTCAATTAAAGTAGTTTTCGACAGAGCTGAAGTTTGAAAGTTGTTTTCGCATCTCCACTGAGGAAAACTTCAGAGTCATTTCAGATTCTCTAGGTCTTAGTGTGACAAGTTTGGATGAAATGTTTAAGCATTCATGTATTCAAAATATAACATAAAATGTATCAAATAAAAATAGGCAGCCATGGTGTTTTTAGGGTTATTACTGTACTTAGAAATTCTAGAGCAATTACCAGATCTGTCCATCTCCTAAGAGCTTTAGTATTAGTATTAAATCTAGTTTTATACTCTTGAAAATCCATTTTTTCTATTCATAGAGTGAACAAACCAGAAATATATAACACAGTATTTTTTTTCATAGCTAATCAACTGTCGCCAGACAGGTATTTCCGCGTTGAATAATCCTCCTACAGTATTTATATAATTTGTCAAACCAATGGTTAATCATTTTAGCACACAAATTTAGTGTAGTAATCCTTTTAAACGCCATCATGTAAACATTTATTTACCTTTAAAGCTTGAAAAAAATATTTTTGTATTTTTTTGTGGCATTGAAAATAAACGTTAATATTATAAATAGGTAGTCTACTCTCTACCTATTTTGTGAACAACAAATAAAGTACGTCAGGGATAGACGGAGATCCTTCCACGGTTAGACCTTAACCTCCATTGACAGACGATCGAACACCACATAGGTTTAGTTGATTTCATTCTAAATTAACCACTCCGTAAAGTTTTTACTTAGTTAGGTTGCACCCGGGGGGGCTACTACGTACACATAAAAAAAAAGTAAAATAGTGAATATGTCACAACTGCTGAGCTATTATTGCAATGCCGCATTAGGTACTTCGTTCAGTTAAAAATAAACCTAGTACGATGCCAGTTAATGTTAGTTTCGAAAATACCATTACAGTTCGCGTGTTCAACAATAGTTCTTCCTTAGCTGCCAGTGCATTTCCTTAGCACGCAAGCTTTCGACTGCCGTAAACAGACCTATCATTCAAGTTCTTGTAAATGTTGATAAGGTAAATGGATGATTGCTGCCACCGGTATAGATAAATTGGATACATTTTTAATGACATAATTTGCTTTCAGTTCTAACCCTCCGAATTGTATATCAGTCGCATTTGAAGGCAGATTATATATCATTTATTTGAGGGTGTTCATTGTTGTTCTTCTTTTAGAAGGGTAAAGTCGTATTTATATTCACTGTCGTAGTCGTATTTATATTCATTGTCGTAGTCGTATTTATATTTTAATGCCCCGGGTTTTCTTCCTCCTCTTCGGTAGGTTCTGACCCACCTATTACATTGATATTAACTTCCGACATCTCCAACACTTGTGTCTGATAAGAAACTAAACAGAGCTTGACTGCTGATAAACACTTATGTATTTCTAAATACATAAAAAACAAGAAGAAACAATCATGTTTATCACCCAAATATTTGTCCTCAGTGGGAATGAAACCCACGCTCTCTGGCTCTTCAGACTGCAAGGCCATTGGTTAAATACAATCTTTTGTTGCAGACAAATGCCCATGCACAACTATAGTAATTATACGTTAAGTAAGAAGTTTTTCTTTGGCAAGTTTACATAAAATCTTATCCTAGCTCCTGAGAAGTGTATTTCTAAGAAAAAAGAAGTATTATAATTATTTAGCCTTTGGGAAAGCCATGCTTAGGCACGATTAGACCGGCTAGACAGGCACTTGTCCTACCTACCCCTACCTATATTAAACAAAGGTAGAGATGTATTTACTTATTTTTATATAAGTATAGATTATTCAAAAAACAATACAAAACCATCCCAAAGTAAACATTTACTCAGTGTGCAGCCCCATTTCATAGGGTATTGAATGAAACCATTATTTTTCGTAACAAATTTAAATTTAATTAAAGCAAAGCAAATAAAATATTGTCTGTTGTCTTAAATTATAAGAACAAGAGGTAAAAATCAAATGTATATTTTTCAAAGGAAATATTATAAGAGTATGTATTAAGGTTCCAAAAAGAGAAATCAGGGCCGTTACAGTATAAAAGAAAAAAATAACGTTTGTTCATTGTTAAAATGTAGAGAGTTAAAATGAGAAGGGTAATCAAAGTGCTAAAAAAGTGCTTTTATAGAACATATTTAATCGTTTGGAGGTTAGAAAGTTTTCTATGGGTAGTGTATTGATTTGTGTATCTTAAACTCACGAAATGAAGTGTTTAAATTAGAAACTTTCGTTACAATTGTGTAGAAATTTAGACCATGCTATTTGTTTCTTATTATTACAAAAACTTTCGTGAATTTAGATTCATTCTCTGATAAGTATGAAACTATAGGGTTTTGGCGCTGAGAGTAATTGTAGCTAAAAAAATTTAATGTTTCTTATCTTTTATGAGAATTAAAACAACTTGTCGAGCGCCTTTCCAATTACAGCGTTTTCCCTGGTATCATGCTCAAATTGATCAAATCTCTTCTAAAATCTATTTCTTTTTCACACCTTTTGAAAACATCCGATATACTATATAATAAGAAACTTTATATTAACAGCAGTGACGTGAAAAGAAACAAACAACAAAGAATAAACATGAATAGGTCTGTCCTGATCTACATAAACCGATGTTCTTCAATCAGAAGTACGTACACTGTTAAATTCAACAAACTTCAAAGTCACATATACGACCTAAGCTTCTAGAAAAACTTGTTGGAAGGGATCACGCAGACAATTTATGTAGATTGGCAGGAATGGAGTTGTCGCATTAAGCAAGACTGGAGCCTTCATTACTCACGCGTATAGCCAATCAGGCAATTTATAAGTTCGAAGGATCGTTGCTAAGACTTCCAATTTCGTGTGGTTGGGGACATTATTTGACTGCAATGATTTATTAATGTAACCAGAAAAGTACCTGTAACATTGAATTTTAAAACTTTCCTACAAGAAAAAAATATCAATTGCAGAAGTGATTTGTTTCTTAAACTATCAGATCATAATTAATGCAAATCAACACACGGCTTCTCTCGGTCATTACCAAGTATCAGTCAACCTAAATACTAAATTTGTGCCGAAAAGCTTTCCTCTCCACTAAGCTTAATTGACTACTTAAAAGCATAATTAAAAAGCTATGTTTGTTACACTATCTAACTGCGTTCTTCTGTAGCATATGGCAAGTGATTGATATTCAAACACACGAGTCGGCTCGAAGGACCAAGATGGGATGGGGATTCAGGAAACAATGTCTAAAGGATACAGATAAGCACAATCACTGGCTCGGTGCGCCAACTTAACCTAATATGTAAATCCAAACCGGTTGGTAAACGAAAATGTACTGTTTGAAATAGCTGTTTAAATAATGAGGGTCGAAGTAAACTGCTGACAATGCAAGACGTGACGTGCGAGGCATACATTGATATGTAGATTTATAGATGTATTTTGAAAGTTGAATAAAAGTACCATGAGTACTACACTACAATATACTATTATTTAGTACATAGTTTTACAGTAAGTTTAAACGGTGTAATGAGGTACATAGCTATTTTTTTAGGATTCCAATTAAATTAAAATTAAACCCAATTGCATTATTACCTTCCCCTCTACATTTTTTGGTGATGTTATATCAAAATATTTTACTTAGTGTCACTTCAAATATTATACGATTCAAATGAGACCTCACATGTCGAATTTCACCTGTCTAGGCTTTAGGGCGTACGTACATACATACATTCCAAAAAATAACCATTCTTTTTCAGTCAGATTAAAATAGATTTTGGTCAACGCAAAGTCAATGCTTTTGAAAAAATAACCCTTGGAACTGTCATTCAGATTTGAATTATTATTTTCCTATCAACTAGAGTATTTATTGAGGAGCATTGAAAGAAGCAAAATTAGTGTTTGATAAATTTCAATAATTGCAAACGAAATTCCATCTCTTTAACGTTTATAACTTTAAAGGTTTGAGAGGAATTTAACAACTACATATGTATAATATATACATATATATTCGTTACGGGTTTAAGGAATAAACCGATTACTTATAAATAAACATTACATTGCTGTTTCCTTAATGTTGGTTTAGTGAAATCAGACGTCATTTCGGTCTGTTTGTCCGCCTGTATGTAGTTTTGTACCGGAAGAAGGTAGCTGGGTTAGAGTGGATGCGAGAGGCGGTGGGCCCGGTACTATTGCGTACGTTGGGAGAGGTTTATATCTATATCAAGCAATGGAAAGGCTGCTGACCGCCTTTGAGGGTGTTGAGGAAGGAGGTTTAAGAGGAGAAGAGAGTTTGGGCCTCCGGGGCCCTCACTTCCTCTGTAAATACAACGCAAACATTATTTGACTACCAGTTTTGTATGAGGCCACAGTATATTATTTCGGTTGAGCCATTCGTGCCTAAACATGACCAACAGTTCAAAATTAGGTAGACAAGGTCACGCATTATGTTCGAGAATGTACTTGTTTAAACAGTAAAATGTGTCCAACAAATAATATAATAAATAAATAACACATTTAGTTTTTAAACAGCAATAACATACATTATTTTAAGGATGAAAACATAATACAACTCTGACCATACGATATATTATATACGCTACACTAGCTAGTTCGTGTGAGTGGAAATTTTTAGTATAATATCTGCTATTCCAGACTATAATATATTCCTATTCTAAATTTCAACGAAATCCGTGCCGTCTGGATTTATTGATTTATAAAATTCCATCCAAAATTTAGCAGTTATAATATTAGTAAGATTGCAATTCGACATAAAACGCATTCGACGCGATATGTGAACTCACACAATTTTTATCCACTTCATTATTCACATTAGAACTTAAACATATCCACATCGTAACGAGAAACAGAGCCATGATTTTAAATAATGGAGCGCTGAAAAGTTAAATATCATTTATCATTATAAATATCTTCACAACGACAAAATATGCATACTATTATTAAAACAGTTCTTGGCGAGACACAGAGAATATATTATCTAATTAAGATTGTTTTATAATTAACTACCTTTTAAGCGTGGTTTCGCTCGCATTGAATCACTTAAATATAGACAAACAATCATATATCCCAAAATATTTTTTTACCCACCATATTTTTTTTAATAAAAATATCCTTTGCGTTTCCTAATACCTTTGAGAATATGTGTACAAAGTTTCATGATAATCGGTTAGTTGCGGTGTAAAAGCGTTACGAACAAACTTACGTTCACGTTTATAATATTAGTAGGGAAGTAGGGATTTGACTTGGAAGGCATTTTCGATAATATAATGCATACATACGGTCAAGTCTATGGACCCAAAGGGGTAAGCAGAGGAACTAACGAAGACAAATTTCGATTTAGTAATACCTCAAGTATTTCTATGCATTAAATGAATATATATCATATATTATATCATATCATCTATTTGTCTATTAATCTGTTCATATATGCACATATCTTATTGTTGGTAACGTGGCATCTTATGTTCGATAATATACAGACAATAGTATGTAGCCAATGAGTTACAATGGGGTCTGTACCTAAAACATAAAATTTATGTATTTCCTACGATTTTTAATTTTTTTTTTTGCGATTTTTTTTAATTATTTTTTTATTGCCCCCTAGCAAACGAGCAGACGGGTCACCTGATGGTAAATGACTAAAGCTGCCCATTGACACCCGCGAGTCAAAAGTGCGTTGCCGACCTTTTATGTAGGAGTACGCTCTTTTCTTGAAGGTTTGAAGGTCGTATCGGTTCGGAAATACGGCAGGCGACAATTTGTTCCATAAGCTGGTTGTGCGAGGCAAAACGCTTCTGGAGAAGCGCACAGTGGTGGAGTGCCAATCGTCCAGGAGATGGGGATGGATATTTTGTCGCGTAGGACGATGGCAGAAACCAGCAGCCGGTATAAGTCCGAACAATTCCTCTGAACACTCCCCATGATACAAGCGATAGAGGATGCAGAGTGAAGCTACAGGTCTACGCACCGCCAAGGTGACAAGTCGATCAGAAATATCTTGGCAGTGGATGATGCGAGTCGCTCTCCGTTGAATGCGGTCAAGAGGGAGAAGTTGGTACTGGGGTGCACCTGCATAGAGATGAACCTGCGCCTTATAAAGTTGCAGGCGGTGGGCCGGAGTAAAATACTGTCTCGATCTGTTTAGCACACCAAGCTTCTTCGAGGCTAATATGGCCTTACTCTCTAAGTGACCGCGAAACTGGAGTTGAGTTATGGCTGTCCAGTTTTATTTTAACTTTATTTCATAATCGTCAAATTAACATTCAAAGGGTATTCTTTGCATACAACGCCAATTAGAGATAAACGGTTTTATAGTATACTGTTTATTATTAATTGCCGTTTCTTTAACGGTTATTGTATCGTTCGTCTTGTAACTCACCTGATGGAAAGTGACGAAGAAGACAGATATGGCGAACGCCAAGAGAAATTCAATCACTATACTCTTGAAGATTCAAGGATATTTTTGATATGAAAATAAGTACAAAGCACTTAGTTCGATTTGACTGCACGGATGGCGTATCGGTTTAAGTGGTTACCTTCGCCACTACACTACCGCGCCGAGTGTTGTGGGTTCTATCCCCGCACGGGACAACACTTTGTGTAATGCTCAAATTGTTGTTCTGAGTCTGGGTATTCTTTGCGTCCGTTGTTTGAATGTTTGTAGTCTCCCGCGATACAGGAATTAATCCGAATGCGGGAGTAGTCTTAAAAAAAAAACAATCTTGTTGCGTGTTTTATCATTTATTAAAAACTTGCTGACCCATCGTACTTTATGACGCCTGAAGATAAGTTTTTTTTTTAAATTAAATATTTTCGTTGTTTTAATATTTATTTGACTACACATATAACACATTTTGTATATTATAAAGCTACTTGGATTTCTCAATTTGCAAGATGCTTAGTAACGCGTGTCCTTATTAGTATTCCGCTAATTCATTCTGTCTCATCCATTTATGTTAATTTGGAGTACGTCCAGTCTTGCAGAGTAACCCATGTTTTTCTACCTTTTGAATAATGAAAATTAAAAAGGTAAATCTATTTGTATCTCCTTCAGGCATACAAAGCATTAGAGAATAATAAAATATAAAAAGGCAACAAACCTAAGATCACCTTCATGATGAGTTTTGGATAACTGAAAGAGAATGAATATACTATTCATAAAAAAAAAAACTTTTTTAAAGTTTCTTTTCAACTAACATTTAATAAACGTTAGCTGAAACTGAACTGATTTCATTTCAGTATCGTGAAATCAAAAACTCATAGACTTAAAAACAGAAGTGTACGTATTTACTTATTTATAAACCAAGTCATCCTCAATCATACACTCACTACTGTACCCCCCAAAAGGGTGGGCAGAGGCGTACAAAACACCGACGTTCTGCGACCACACTTTAATCCCAAACGTAAAGTCACCCGGACAGTTATGCTAATTGGACTGTAAAATTAAGAGTACATTTATGGAGTACATTTAAGGGATATTAATTATACAGATAGATTATGATGTATAAGCAATACAGGTCAAGGGTATTGCTTATACATCATAATCTATCTGTAGATAGATCTGTAAGGGTCGCATATCTTTAACTTGAACTGGCTTTTGCCGGGAACTACGAGTCCTCTAACGGTATATAATAAATATAACAGGTGTTAAAATAACTAAAACGCAAGGCAGAATTCTCTAAGAAACCATATTTCATCAGAAATACCCTGACAAAGTGCCAAGGTGCTCAGTAAAATGTACATCATACGTTTCCAACTGCTGTTGGCCACAGTCCAAGCCGTCACGGTGGACATAGACCAACTTCATCACCATTTCAAGGGACATGAAACATGTATTTAACAGAATGAAGCTATAATACTATGAAACCGACATTAATTTATTACGAGTGAGTCGGACGAAATGGAATTGCATTTTCATAAAGTCGTAAGATTTGGGGCTTTTGATAAGGGTTTATGGGAATTTTATTGTCAACCGGTTATGACTTTCTCTGAGTTAAATGTAGCTTCATCTGTGTATATACAATATATACAAATAGTTTTTGTAGTTCTTATAAGCGTCAGGAGTCCGTTAGTTATAAAAAATAGTATTTGATTTCCTGTGCTTAGGCTTAAACAAACATTTAACATTTATTTGACTCTGTTAATTTTCAGATTCCGAATTTCCCAAGAGAATAATTACACCAATTTGAGTATAAATCTTTATTAAATTGCAATTATTAAAGTTAATTTACCTGACTGCGCAATAAGGAGGATTAAGTTTTTATAGTTTAAAAATGTCTGTATGCATCTTTCATGTTTCTTCGTCATAGCATAGCCTAGATATCTTGATGTATTTCGACATATGAAGTGTCATTTGAATCCTTTTTTTTTAATTTATGGATTTGAAATCAAAAGAAAGAAATATACAGTTATAGGTTAATGCAATTAACCTATATCTATGTATTTTAAGCTAACAAAGAGTTTTCGTGTAAAAAGTCTCATTAAAGTATTTTTAAAGTCTATTCAGGTGGGCAGTTGTGGTAATGATGGTAGCAAGAACATGGCGGACGAGCGAGTACACAGGTGATTTTTTTCCGGGCTATAATGTAGCTAGTAAGAAATAATTCAGTAAAATATGGCTATACACAAACAAAATTTCATGTAGCAAACATGAAACACCAGCCAAAAATATTAATGTCGCAATTTCCTTTTTAATTGGTGCACTATAAAACATAGCTGTAATTGTTACAAGATGATTTGTGTTATTTGTTATTTCATCTCTATTTTAAAGAAAGGAATGTAAATATACTAACATCTCCACAGGCACTCTTTGCCAACCATAATTTTATCGCATTTACGTTATAGGGGTCTAGGTCTAGTTTAAGACAAACGAACAGACGGTGCCTTTGAGGGTGATGACGGATGGGGACATGCGGGGAGGGGAAAGAAGAGTGGGGATAAGGGGAGAGGAAAGAGGCGAGGGGAATTGGGCATCCGGATACCTCACTCATTTCGGGGAACTACAACGCAAGTGTCGCTTCACAGCCGGTTTTCTGTGAGGCCGTGGTATCGCACCGATCGAGCCAGCCCATTCGTGCCTAAGCATGGCTCTACTAACATAAAAAAATACGAATAAAAATGTAGTCAAGTGATTAATTTAGTATTTGCTATGTATAGAAGTGTCGTATTTAATGGAATTAGGGGTGGCATCAAGCCGTTAGGTACATTAGGGACCGATATAGCGGGACCATTAACTAAATACGTACCAAGCAATTTCAGAGTACATTTTGTGGTCAATTGAATAGTACGTTTTTTTTATATATTCATAAGCTGATGTCACTGAAAAGGTCAGAATATTTTAACTATCGCTTCCAAATTCAGAGCCACTAATGACTCCTGTCTCCTCTTCCCTGACCTCCACCAACTTTTCACATCTCCTCACCCCCCTCTCTTTCCCCTCCCGCATACCCTCATCCCTCATCACCCCTTAAAGGCAAGCAGCGCACTTACGACTCTCGAGTTGCAGGTGTCCATGGACGGCGCTTGTCACTTACCATCAGGTGACCCGTCTGTTAGTCTGTGCCACTATAATATATATTAAAAAAAAACCATATAGGATAGTATTACTTACAACAAATAATGGTTAAGATTTTGACTACGTCTATAAAATAGTACCATCACCATACAATTTATGTTATATTGTACTCGTATCACATTTTTATATCGTGCTATGTTTTTGTGGGATACAACAAGCGTTGTATCCCACAAATGGCGTACATTGGAGGAAGCCTATGTCTAGCAATTCTCTTGATCTATAAGCGTTTGTATTGGTCTATAATTTAAAATATTTTTAAATAAAACGATTTTAAATCATTGTTGGGCAATTTTATGAAATAAAGAAATTTAATTATATACTCAATTCTACCTTTAAAAAAATACATTTCAAAATAGAAAACTCTGTCTTAAGCATTTGAAGAAAATCGTGGATATACTAACATACCTAAAAACAAATACAGAATCACCTTTTTTTAAATCGTTCATATATATTGTCCGACGCCATGATGAATCCCAAAAAATAAATGATATGAGCGCTACTAGCTATGAATAATAAAACTATTTTACGATATTATCAATAATGTTTGAATAAATCATGTAACTTTTACACTAAAAATTTTTATATAGTAACTGCTATATCGTCAAATGCTTATTTACACATAGATCTGGAGAACTATGTCATAATATGACCAAGCATTTTATAAAATACAAAAACTTCATAAAATGGTAGGCCACGACACATGTTCATCAATCCTAAACCGTCCACCACCTTTAACTAATAGAAATACCAACATTATCATATTTTTGGCAAAACACCAATTATCTCAAATGCGTTTTATTAACCATCTGAGGGTAGGACGAGAAGTGTCTCCCAACTGTGTATTTATAGGGGTACGTACAAAATTGACGGCGAAAGTTGGCCCGATGTGGGCAATTTGCATAATGTTTGTATGTTAATTAAAATCTTACCTGTAGAGTACGATCTAATAGAAGTTTGGAATTTAAAGAAAATAAACTTGATTAAGATGCGGGTCTTAACGAACCAGAACGGGAAAAGAACTTTTAAATTAACACAAAAATTTCATTAAATAAACTCGCCTCACTCAACTCAAAAATGTACCGGAGATATCTCCGGTATATTGGACCATCCTTAAAATGCTTACACAAAATTGGGTAAATTGGATATGGGAGTATCTCCTTCTTGCTGACTACTCGGTCAACCAGCTCTATGCTGTTTTTTTTAATGTCACTGGAATAAAATTTCGAATAAGTTGGAATTTCACTTAGATTCTACTAAATGGTATTAATGATTACAGTGAGTGGTGGTAGAATACATCATAATCATTTGCAAATTTTTCATTTCACACTTTCAATCCCATTACATATATTAACTATGTAGAATGTAAAGAATCAATATAATTTCTCACTAAGATAACAAGTATTTCATCATTATTCCTAATAATTTGTCTAAAGTAACTACATAAAACAGATAAACGGCAAACTTATAAAGTAATCGGGGTTTAGTCACTCAATTCAGAAACTTTAAAGTTAAATTGATGTTTCTCTTAACCCAATCTTAACGATAAAGTAAGACATGACTGTATAGGGAAAAGTTAGAAATACCTCTTTTGAAAAAATCGATTTAACTGTTTGTCTTTCGTTAATATTAGATGTGGGAACCCTACCCTAAAACAAAATAACTGTTGATAAAATATATAATTTAATACATAAAAAAAAAAAATCCTTTGCTATGATCGCTTCTTTCACCGTCTCACCGCCATAGGCCACTCCTATATATTGGTTACAGGTAGCTTCCCATTTCCCCTTTAAGAATTTCCCTTGCAACGAAACACGATGTCATTTTAGTCGGTTCAAGTCCGACATACCACTACACCCCGCGGCTCCGGTGAGGTGATGACCCGTGGGGGTTTACATACAAAATTAATAACAGGAAAAACTAAACAAGGGAATGGGAATACAAACCGAATTACTCCTCCAACGAGTATTTTGTACACAAATATTTAGTAAACCTTTAGGCATTGAATTTGTAATATACAGTTATCGCGATTCAAAATTGTAGTGTAAAAACTGCGTACTGCAGAATTAAAAGTTAATTGAGTTACTTGTGTCTGTTGAATGCGGATGTTGAACACTGCGGCAGTATTTTTTAATTTATTTTTAATTAATGTTGGTCACGATTGTATTTGTACTGATTCGTTCTTATAACGCATTTAACTATTCGGTGTTGTGTTATAAAAACAAATCAAAGAACAGGAAAAACTAAACAAGAAAATGTATCAACTCTTCACTAGCATGAACGTATATCTGCGCATTTATCAAAATCTTAACTCAATCAAATTTAATTTAGAACATATCAAAATTTCACTGGACTTGCAACTTATGAAAATTATAATTAGGACATATTGACTAAACATATCGGCAAGCCGATAAATATTGTATTAGAATAGCGTAGAATTAGACTTCTCGGCACCAGCCAGTTCCAGTTATAGGTATGCGACCCTGACTTGCTAGAGCTATTGCTTATACTCCCAATTCATCTGCAATAGCTATAACCCTTTCCATCGCCTTTTTCCTAGCTTTCCTCTCAATATATAGAACTGCACGGATGTCGTAGCTTTTTAAGTGGTCACCTAGTACCCCGCACGGGACAGCACTTTGTGAAATCCTCAAATTGTTGTTCTGATTCTGGGTGTTCTTTTTGTCCGTTATTTGAATGTTTGTAAAGTCCCTCGTGGTACAGGAATTAATCCTAGTGTGGGAGTTGTCTTTTAAAAAAGAAAAACGAAAAAAGAATATCCAAATTTTCTTAACCTAATTTCGAGAAGATTTCCCAGATGATGGCAATAGGCTTATAACGTAAGGGGGGCCAAAAGCCGACAAATGGTAGCCATTAATTACGCCTTTGTTTAAACTATGCCTATGCATGTATGTATGATACTATAGTTCTATGATTTTTTGATATTAAAAAATCCAATCTTTAATTTCAAAAGTTGTTCTTTGAATACAAATTACGTATAAAAATATTCAATGCGGAAAAGATTTATAATACTGTACAGCATACGCAGTGAACAATAACTCATTAATTTATTATTATATAACTGTATTCAGTCAGACAAAAAACCTCTTTAATCTTCATTTTTGTGTTGTCTTGTAATTAAATCTAGTAAAGCAACATGAGCATGTTGCTTGTTTCATAATCAAATAAAGCGGAAAATGATTAACAATACATAACTACGTACATATGTAGTTTGATTGTACCATGTAGTTTCGAGATAACCTCGATGAATGCCTGACCGGATATTTCTGTTTCGATACGCAGCGACGACCAAATTTAAAACTTATTTCATTTAATATTACATGTATACAACTACATATATGTATGTAGATTGGTTGACCGTATCTTACTGTAAGCTATTTGTGTCCATCAGAAGACAAACAGAAGACAAACCTTCAGATTCACAAACTTGACTTTTAAGAAATGTAGATAACCACCTTTAATGCGTCTTTACAATTAGTTTATATGTACTCTTTTAAATAAAAAATAAATAAATTGGACGATAATTGGTGGAGAAATCTTCCAACATACATAAACAAAAGATACTTACAGTTGTACATGAAGGCTCCTCCTTTTTGAAGTCGGTTATAATACAAAAACAGCAAACATGATACAGAAATAAAAAGTGAAATGTAATGTTACAACATTACATTGAATTGCATAACCCAGCATTTAATTACATTACATTAACTTAATATTAAATCATTGTCACATAAGTATTTATATTTGACAAAAGAGAATATTACCAGTGACATTGACATTCAATAAAAGACAAAATCAGGGAATTTAAGTTAAGATGTAGCGGCTAGGAGCTTTAGGGGATGAGGATGGCAGGAGACAGTTCTCTACCCGCTTCCGGTCGTTGCATAATAAGGTTTTATGTTGGTTCGGCTCACCAACATTGACTTTACCGTAGTACACAGAACAAAAAACGTTCACTGTCAGACGTTTGTCAGATGTATTTTATTGAACGCCAACCAGTATTAATATATGTATACTGGTCAGAGTGAAACGTTCTCTTGTCTTCGGTAGTATTAAGTTTTAACAACTAGTTTACACTGTACATAAGGCTCTGCTTAAATGTAAAACTATCGTGGTAAAGCCATGTTTAGGCACAAATTGGCCGGCTCTACCGGTGCAATATCACAGCCTCACATAAAACCGGTTATGAACCAACGCTTGCGTTGCATTTCCATGAAATTAGTGAGGTTTCCCGAGGCCCAACTCATCTCCCTCTCCTCTTTCCCAACTCCTCATTAACCCTCTCCTCTTTGCCCTCCCCACAGCTCCCCATCCCTCATCACCATCAAAAACAGGCAGCGCACTTACGAGTCTTGAGTTGCAGGGTTTATGGACAGAAGGTTGCCACATACCATCATAAAAGGTGACTATAGGATCGGAGTATTATCTATCAGACAGAGTTTATACAGTCACACAGTGCACGCATGACGGCAAATCAGCTGGCGGCTATTCCGTAAGTGGAGCTTAATTATGGTTGAGCGTTTGAAAAGCCTCTACTTAGAGTGTGAGAGAGTGCTTGCTATGCTTTAAAGCTCATGGTAAACAGAAGCCTGTCCAAAAGGCTAAAATTTATATACTCGTATATCTAAATATAATTTCTATATATGTATGTACATATATATCTTCTAATTGTATTCAGTATGTCGCAAATAAAAGGTAACATTATTCTAGCCATAATTCTAAAAGATTTAGTTATAAATAATAATTTACTTTCTGACTGTACCGCAGGTGCATGCAGCGGAGATGATTTATATTTTGTGCCATTTTCTAGACGCTTTATCGCCTCGACCTTTAAGTGCTACGACAGACGACAACATAGCTAGGTGTGATTTTAGTATTTATTTTCAAAATTTTAAAGTCCATTTTAAAACGAGTTCATGAAGCCTTGAACTAGTTTTACACATAATTTCCATTAGACCCAAAAATATCTTACTGTTGATACTTTATACTGTATTATATACTTTCTTGAAATATATTTGTAACGTGATATAGAAGCTGTGCAAATATTTTTACACACATATGAGTACATATACTCCAGCCTGTATCCCTGAAGGGGTGGGCAACTTTCTATTCGACGTCCTTGAACTTTTGCTTACATTTCGCAATCATGACCTTCCCTTCTTATTTATTACATTTCATTTTCAATACACTCCCAATTTCCACATTTTTAATCCTACTGTGCCTACTTGTTGCCCACCAATAGGATTAGATTGGATTGATGATCAATTAGGTAGTAGCTAAGATGGGAAGGCTGTATAACAAACAAACAAACAGATTCATTCTTATTTATTAATCGACTTCAAAAAAGAGCAGGTGCTTATTTCGATTGCATGCATCTTTGTTTTTTTTTTATGTATTTTACGATTTTTTTTCGCCAATAGGCTTAATTACAGTCAAGTCAAATCAGCATCTTTTAAGTAAACGTCAAAACGGTAGATATGATACATTTTTGTACATCATACATACACGACATCATGGGTATGTATTGTCAAATCATTCCCTTTCAATGTCAATTCGATTAAAAAATATATTTAAAGACGTTACAGTACAACAGGACGACAATTGTAAACTATTTTTAGTAATCTTATTGCCCAACTTAGTGAAATAATTTATTTTAAACATATTTTTTTATAATATAGAGGGACAGAGGAACAGACGGCTCATCTGACTCTGAGTGACAAGCATCGTCCATGGAAACCCTGCAACTCAAGAGTCGTAAGTGAACTGCCCGCCTTGATCGTGATGAGGGATTGGGGAATTCGGGAATGGGATGGATGGACGATGAGGGGAGAGGAAAGAGGAAAGGTTGGAATTGCTTCACAACCGTTTTCTCGTAAGGCCGTGGTATCGCACCGGTCGAGCCGGCCCCTTCGTGCCTGAGCATGGCTCTACCACTATTAATATGTAGTCATAACTTATGTAGTCATCTACCCAATTGTCTACTAATTGTCATTTTGAACATTGAAGGGGCTTACTATCCTAGGGTGGTCCCGTTGTTACTTATCAGTAATTGATCATGGGACACCAAAAAAAGTAGGAATAAGTTTTTCAATTGCACCTTTTTCCATTAAAAGAATTGTGGAAAGGACTTTAAAAGGGACATTGAATGTGGTTATTTACTTTATTAAATTCAATTATAACATCAGTTCGGATGCAAGTACATTTGTTTTATTATCGCTTACCGTTGATACTTGCAATCCAAAACGACTACGTTATATGCATCGCAGCTAACAACAACTAAGCATTTTTTTTTTTTCATAAATATCAAATACTCATTCCATAAGCTATAACAAAAACCCATAACTCGGAGTGATTAAACCAGTATAGGTGACGTTAACTATTCTAACCATGTTTATTGCGGAGCTATTAGTGCAGTAACGACTGCACAAATTATATGGAGCTCTGATTGTACACACGCAGTATGGTTTAGGTTTACGATAGTAAAACTAGATTCGTGAGTGTTATAGTGTTGGTTTTAGATGGGGATGTGATGTATGCACTAACTTACGTATTGTTATTGCTCTTCTGTGAACAAAAATCTAATAGAAGGACGAGCAGCTTTTGTAAAGTATGTTCTTATGTAAGTAGGTGAGGTGAATTCGGTGTGATTTGATGAAGACTTAAGGGGACAAAATTATATCATGCCGTGAAAATATGCAAACAGCAAAACAAAAAGACAGACACGATTCCTAATATTAGGTATAATATATATAAATTATAGGTTTAAGGTATTACTGTCAGGAAAGTAGACAGTAATCAGCAAATGCCTAACGCCACAGAGCACACGCACCAAAAGTAAATGACTTTGAATCACGCTTATAGTTTTAGTTCAGATTTAAAATGTTTAAACCAAATGCCTTGTGGTGAAAGTAACGCATAGGCATTTTTTTTTAAAAAGACCACTAACTCGCTAGGATTAATTCCTGGGACCTTACAAACTTTCAAACAACAAACACAAAGAACACCCAGACTCAGAACAACAATTTCAGCTTAACACAAAGTGTTGTCCCGTGCGAGGATCGAACCTGCAACACTAAGCGCGTCAGTGTGGTGACCTCTTAAACCGCTACGCCATCTATGTAGTCTTATATAATAGATTTCATGTTTATAACATACTAGCTTACGACATTAGAATCTCGATAAAGAATAGCGTATGTCCTTCCCTAGGGTTCGAAGTATCTACACACCAAATTAAATAAAAATCGGTTCAGCGGTGTAGCCGTAAAAAACTAACAGACAGTTATGTATAAAGATGAGAAGACATTACGTAACCTTTAACAAGCAACATTGCGTTCAATAATCATCAGATATGTTAAAATGTAGGCAAGGATTAATATTATGACGACCTCTACATTTAACAAAAATGTATATTAGCACCAACTAGCAAAGACAAGCTATTCGTTGTAGTAACTACTCTAACGGTGTATGTCACAGCCAACCATCATCTGCTTCAACAGGGATACCACCCGAGTTATCCCTACGGCCACACCAACGGACTACAGCGCCGACTCACTTGGACTAGCGGACGAAAGTGCCGACTTGCTGCAACTAAAAGCAAAATGTTCTGACACCCACGGGAGCAGATGGGGTGACCCTATTCTTCTCCACAAATTCAAGTTCCACACATCTGAATTATGGATTCAATCAATCAATCAATGAATCAATTTTATTTACCACACTTATAATAATAACAATTTCTCTCGACTTAATAGACTTTTAATACATTGCAAATTTGAGATGATAAATTATTAAATACAACCATTGAATAATTATATTAACTAATTGATAAAATAGTATAATAATTGAACAAGAAACAATAACAAATTGGTTAAATCATTAGAATAAAAAAGTTAATAAAAAAGAGTGTGACATCCTGTACCGTCGTCCGATAACTAATCGGGTATCCCCGAAATACACACGTGAGTAATTTAAATAAATATGGCGTATATCTAAATAAATATGGTTAAATCATGCAAAATACAAAGAAATTTTACATCAACACATATTCTTCTACTTTCTAAATAAATTTGATAAAAAAACATTTAACCGACTTGACATGAGACTAATAAGATAATATTGTAAAAGCTATATTCTTCGTCGTATAATTTACACTCTAACAGGTGGAATATTTCCTTCAAATATAAATATGATCTTAAGAACGAGCCTTTCATTGAAATAATTTTACAAATGACAAAAATATCGCGTATCACTCTTACAAAAGAAAAATATATGTCGAATTGAGAAGTCTTCTTTATGAAGTTGGAAAATAAGATTTTCCTATCAAAACTACAATATACAGCATACCGCTGAGTGTTGCTGCAGAATCAGAAATTTCGAGGAAATATTTTTCCCCTGTGTCCACGTCTAAATTGAAATGACGCTCCCACACCCTTATAAAAATATTTTCTCTTCAGCATTCCACGTTAAGAGGAAAAGGTGTTCACATAAAAGATATCTTGCATTTTAAACGTCACGTGTATATTCATGCATTAAATTAAAAGAAAACATGTAATATGTCATCTGTCAAGCGTTCATCAAGGTCGCGAGGGTGTTCTTGAAATGCCAGCAGGGTTCAAGGCGGAAAAGGTAATTTTTCTGCCTACAATGTAATGTAATTTCGACTTAGAATCTGGGATTTAATATTAAAAGTGGGGTAGACATGTTTTATAATTTGAAACCTCTATGTAGAAGGCTAATACATAATGTTACAACTATTAACTGTGTATTAAAGTAAAAATAAAAAAAAAATCTGAACATTTTATACACACTCATAAAAATGATTTTTCTGTACCTATATTGAGCCGTAGAAAATATAATTTTTGTTCACCTGATAATTGTATTATTGACTTGCTGTCATTTACTTCTTTTGAATAAAGGACATCTATCTTTTCTTTTCTTTCTTCTTCGACATAATCTCAGGGCTACTGTTCGTTGGTTTCATATCCAATAATAACCTCTCATAACATAATATATAATTTCAAATAATACCATATCCACCAAGGACCATAATAAGGCAATAATGCATACAGATTCAATCTAGAATCTACACTAAGTCCTGGCACCTTGCCAACTCTATAAATTAAATCATATACATGTATACGTTCACGCCTGTCTTCCCGGCGGAGATAATCAGAGGTGCATTAAAGTACCAGTAATTTGCCAATTATTATATCATTTGGTCCCACAAACGTAATACGGGGAAGCCTTTCGCTGCCACCGGACACTGTATGACTGTACATATACATATACTGTCCAATCGATACTCTGATCCCTTACTCACTTTTTAAGACACCCACGCCCATATTTTTGTTTTTTTTTTGTTTTTTAAACGTTCTGGATTCAACCACACGTTAAAACATTTGTCATTTGTCACACCGAATAAATCAGTACCAAATTCATTTTATATTTTGTTTAGTCTCGCGCGTAATCGCTTAATATTTTGATTTGGGGTTTTGACAAATAAAGTCGTCACTGTGCTATTTTCGAATGGATTGTTTGCCAAAACGATTTTGAAAGTCATAACTCGGTTAATAATGCGTGAGATGAACAGGTCTTGATAAATGCTTTGGTTTTTTTGATATGATTTAGTGACAGTTAATGACAAACATTAAACTATTTTGGTAAATGCAATGCCACATTAAGAAACAGAACAGTAAAGATAAATATAAATTACATACAAATGTACATACTCAAGCCTGTATCCCTGAAGTGGTATGCAGATGCGAATATTAAGCCCAACATCGCCAAACCATAATTTAATTCCATATACGTAACAAGGGGCAAGCTTATTACCGTCTTCCGGGCACTGTATTACTTTAGTCAACTTTTACGACATCCATGAGAAGAGATGAGGTTCTACTCCACTAAAAACCACAAGTCTAAACATTTTATTTAATTGGGTTAGGGGACAAACGAACAGGCGGGTCACCTGATGTTAAGTGACTTTCGTCGACCATGGACACCCGTAACTCAAGAGTCAAAAGTACGTTGCCATCTTTTTAGGCAGATATAATATTAAATCATAGATAAACATTTGTGCAATACCATTTGATTACGAATCTTCTCCTCTAACGCTTTAGATAAATAAAGTTTCAGTACATATAACTACTAAAATGTTCGTGAAACGCTTTGTTACTTTCGCGTAATGGAAAGCTGCACTAACATCAAGAAGGACGTAAAGTGGCTCTAAGTCGCTTTTGTCAAAGCGAAAGTCTCTGATGTCAATACGTAGGTGGATAGGAGAACCTTCTGTATTTAAGATGTTATTACTATAATATGGAGCAAATCTTCTTTGATTCCTGATAATAGTATTTAAAGAGAACGACTCTTGCTGATTTTATTGAAAGATTTAACTGCTTACATTAGATTTATAATGTTACAATAACATAACCATAATGGTACAATTGTGTTAACTTTAGCACGAGTTATAATATATTTACAAGTAAAATCATTAAACGCGACTTCGATAATTTTTTTAGTTAATTTCGAAGATGTCATCTCAAATTCTTATAATCTATGTCACTCTTGCTATTTATTATTGAAATGACATCTCACCTCAAAATTAGCTAAGCCGTTGAGGCTACAGAAGATCAGAATGGAACGGAAGAAGTTACTTACCTACATACTAATATTCGAGTGCAAAGCCCTACACTCCTTCTGGGTTCGTCGGGTACTGAAGAAACATATGAAACATTTTTTTTTTCTTTATTTTAACACCTAATGCACAAAAACTTTAAAAAGGCGGCTTAATTCTGCTTAATTAAACAGGCATTCTCTACCCGTGTACATTAGGTTTATGCTAAAATAGGGCATCTACTTTAAAGAAGAAATTATGAACACAGAATGCATAAACGTGTCCAAAGAAAAATAAATTTAACAATTATGATTAACTAATTAAATTTTTAGGCCATAAGTGTCATCCAATTTTATGTAAAATATTAGGCTCTAGTGTCTAGTATTTAACATAAAAAATCTAGTAATTTACAAAGAGAGAAAAATCTTTTCTGAGCAGCAAATGTCCTCATTATTCTATAAGTATATGTAATATAAGCCACACCGCAAATTGTCACGATCTTAACGTGACCATGATTGTGATACTTTGGATAGTGGGTCAGGGCTTAGACTGCACATATGTAGCCTCAATCGGCTCCTATATAATGATTCTAAAATTACATAGAGTAGCGTAGAATAACTTATTAGTACCTTAAGTGAAGTTTCTTACGAGTACATACACTTACACCTATAACCTCAAACTCTTTTCTTTCTACTCCATCGCTAACCATACGCCACGACGTCCGTATTATTCTTACACTACGCAGCTATTCTTGCTAACCTTACGAACTAACTAATTTAATGTCTTTGCGAATGATAGAAAAAAACGTTACCATTGGCTAATATTAAATATGTACACGAGTAAATACATACATACGCCGGTATCCCTAAATCGGTTTGCAAAAGGTGAATTAAATACCCACTTAAATTGGGAATATATTAAAAGGAAAATATAGGAATAACGGTAGGCAATAGCAGGAAAGGGATTGGATCCTTATACGGATGGATTGGGCAATTTAAACAATAGCTTGAGGTCGCGGTCGCACCTACCTGTAACACTAACTGGCTGTAGACGGTAGGTCAAAATTATGAAGACCAAGTGCAAGTAGTTTCCGAAACTCACACTTCACGGAGGTCGCTTAGCTCTCATTAGTCCACCCGTGACCACGGTCGGTGAAATTCAATCAAAACGTTGGGTAAACAAAAATGTTTGTGACTATGTCGTAGGACACCAGATAGGAACAAAGTAGAATAAAAGAAAAATCAAAAAAACTTTACAAAATTATCTTAACACCTTAATTTTATTTACAATGATTTTTAAAATTATATAATAATTATATACAAAGAAACAGTTATTTACATGAATAATAATAGGAAACTGCAATAATAATAACAGTGATCCCGTAGACTATACGTTAGACACTGTATGGTCATCATACATAGACTATACAAAAAAAATCTCACGCTTTTTTTTACCGTTACGGGCTTTTTTTGTCGGCTAGGGTACCTCTCCGCAACGCCCCATAAGGAACTTCGTTCCAATATATTATTCATACCCACCTAGGACAATTGCTTGTGTGATGAGCAAGATCATAATAAATTAGTTCTGTATAACTGATAACTTATACAATAATAAAGTATGTTTATCAGCAATCTGTTAGTTTTGAATAAGACGGCAGCTTGTGAAATGGGTAATTATTATTGAGGTACAGGTATTATTATTGAGAGACAGAAAGACTAAATGATGATTGAGAAAAATTGATTACAATTGAGAAGCTTTGCTGAACCTACCTACCCCTTCGGGGATACATGTGTGAGTGTATTGTTTAATGTATTGTATGTTTTTTGATTACTAGCATGAGTAGCGTGGATTTTAATTGAAATAACCTTTTCAGAATATAAACTTTAGTCATATGTACCTATTTGAGACTGTTAAATCTCAATTGCACTTTTTTTTAGATTAGTAAACTGTAATTAGGTACAAGAAATTCAAACTACGCTTACAATGGGAACATGCTAATTTATTCACTTCCGAAAATCCTAGTTCATTTAATTTCATTTCATCAAGAGCAAGGTAGATCACGAAAATGGATAGGTAACTATCGCAATATTTTGCTTACTGTACTTGCCTATTTGTCATCATCATTTTAATTTAGAGTAAATGATAAAATAAATAAAACCAAACTTGCCAACTATTTATCGGGGCACTATTAAACACACGACTTTACCTGCACTCATATTCCTTGTTATAGGATTTATATTCACAGTGGTAACTAAGCCTTTGTTTACTTTAAGCTGTACGCCACGCCATAAGGGGAGTATTTTTTTACCTTACGTACATCTAAAAACGAAACCAAAACGATATTAAGCCTTATCAAGAATATCACAAATTACTATTTGCACTGTTTACAAGAATTGAGTTCTTGCCGAATTGAAAGTAATAATTGTTTTTTTTACTAGATCTATAGTTGCATTAATAAGTCATAACTTTTAAGGTTTAAATAAAAAATCTTTCTCTAAAAAATATTCAAATTGATATAAATAATATCAATAAATAATCAATAAATCAACTGACACCGGTGAAACGTATTACAACAATATGCCTGCACGCTTGTATCCTTGAAAAAAAAAAGTTCAATTGGAACTGTTATTTTAATTTATGTGGTCATGGACCGCAACAAAAACACTCAACAGTCCACCCATCTCACGAAGGTACGGGCACTCTGCGCTCTCATTATAAAGAAATTTCGCAAACTGTTTATTGATTGATTGAATTGAATTCGATTTGATTTTGCAACTATATTGAAATATTGAGAAACTACATTGAAATATATTGAAAAAAAAATAACTATGATTAAAAAGTCTATTTAATAATCTATTGTAAAATGTTAAAATTAACACCCGAATAGGATTAAATATTATAGAATTTTTAATATTATTCATTGGCTCTGACCATTTTTAAATGATAATTATAAATTTATAAAAATGTCGAGTCAGTACATAACAACACAAATTTCCATTGTTTTCCTTTTTTAGCTTTCAACAAGTAAAATTACTCAAGGTGCCTTGAGTTGAAGCGTTAGTCAAAAATAAACGTACACGACATAAACTCTGGCCTGTCTAAAATGTGACAACTTTCGTTTCTCTAAAAGGTTTCATTTTATCGACTTGAAACTTCTTTTATTGATACAGTGATACAGTCTCTTGTTAACTTCGTTAGGTATTTTTGAGATATTTATTGGAGAAACAACTTTAGAAACATTTTCTATTCCGTGACCGAATTTCTTAAACTTGGACTTCATTTTGTTGGTAACTTAATATATTATATTTCTATTTGACAAATCAAATTTTTTATTCAGTTCACAGTCATATGGATTTATTTTCAAGTTTAAGAATTTTAGAAACAATTCTGTATCCAAACATTCTACGAAGCTATATAGTACTTTATTTTCTGTTCTTTATGTCTGTTAAGTAAAATCACAAACGTTATTAATTGTTTTTATCTAAGCAAGTTCAAATTATACCTACAAAATTTTACTTTGGCAATACTTAAGTGTATTCCATTTTCAGCACAATTGTAAAATTATTCTACTTAACTGAATTATTGAATAAATCACACATATACTTTTAACTTAAAAATAAAAATAAAATTGATGGCAACATTTAAATAAAAATGTTTTGACCTCTCTGATCATCGAAAGTTTTATTCCTTTTATATTTTATCTTTATTTTTGTTTTAATTTTGACCGCCATGATGTTGGCTACGAGGCTCTATAGCTCTTCAGGCTACCTGATAAGCGACCAAACCATCGCAAATTTTTTACATGAAGTGTGTCTAATCTGGCTGTGGGTCACCCCGCAATTTTAGAGCCCGTTTATAATTTACAATCGCAACACAGAAATTGAAGAGGAGGAAGAATATTATGTTATGTTATGTTTAGTTTACCGATGAATCCAGTATGAGGCCGGATACAAGACTTACTCGAGTTTGGAGAACCTCTGGACGTCAAGAACGTTTAAAATTTTGTCAGCGAGTGCATTCATATGGAGGGGGACAATAATGGTTTGGGCCGGTTCTTGGATCATAATGCTCAAATTTATATGGAGAGGATTGTTTCAACGTGATCATCCCTGTGTGGCCGGTTGGGTGATTCGTTTAATGCAGGACGATGTACGTCACACGTCTCACATACGGATAGAGTTATAACACGCACACTTACCGATGCTCGCATCAACGTTCTGCCATGGCCTGCTCAATCGTCAGACCTCCAAATCCAAAGAATAGCACTGCCGATTATTGATGCCGTGTAAACCGCACACTTTTGACTTGTTAGAAAGAACGTGGGCGGCGATTCCTGAGAGTGATTTTAATGAACTTTAAGCATGCCAAATCGCTGTGATTGTGCCTTCCGTGTCAATGGTAGAATCGCATTATTACGCATTTTTGCATTTTGCCATATAATTAACGACATGAACTTAGGTTAATGTCCCACAAAATAATAAATAATTCATTTATTCTTAATTTTCACCAAATAACTTAGGGAAAAGTTAACTTAAACATATGAATTAAAATAAGAAGTCGGTCTGGAAGACTAGATTTGGTAAAAAATAATTAGATAATTTTGTATATTTAATAATGTAGGTAGACTGATCTGATCCTGACCTGATCCCTAGACACATTTGATGTGTGTACATTTTATTAAATGGCAGTACTTACGTTTATTAGATTTTTAGACATCTTTTATGTTCATCAGTGTTAATTAATTTAAAATTATAGAAAAATAGTGTGCGACTTATACAGAGTATAGAGGGCGGACCAGTGGTTAGGGTTCGAGTCGTGAACCTCTACACAATAATGCTGTATCGAGAGTAAATGACTTCAACATCAGGCCCTTATCCCAGCTTCCTAATGAGCCTCTGAAAGTGTTGGCCGAAGCTCTTAGCAACCAACCCTTGGACTGATGTTACTGTACCAATAGTCATATGACTATCTACATCCCACATGCCTACAACCTCGCCAAAACCAAATACTTTATTTTTTAGTCTGTTTCATTCTCTATGAGATCAGTTTATCACCACTCTAATCCTGTGAGTGATGACAGAACGATCCCAATACAATGTCGCTCAACCATTTTCGAGAAGGAGTTAATGTGGCATTATATTCTATTCTAACTTCAAAATATTGTATTGCTTATTCAAAATATTATATGTATGCTGTATTATTATATGTTATTGTAAGTCTCATAACGAAGCTGTTGACAGTAGAATTTATCACAACATTCAAAGTAAATAATTCCTTTTAAATAAAGTGATACGATTTCTTTTTTCGTCACTTCTCTGTGTAAACCGAGATCTGTTATTCTTACAGTGAGTAATCTAATGATGGGATATTCTGTATTCATATCAGATTCCGACCCTTGTCTCCTTAAATGTAGAATGACTGTTTCAATGAGCTGAAGCTTGTTTAACAAGTATAGTTATGTAGAAAATTTCAATTTACATCTTTAATATGTATTATAAATATTAAGATAAGTTCTTTTGCTAGTTGATAGAGTATGTGTGAGGGATAGAAAGGAACTTAAATGCAAATGAATTCAAGGGAATAATATTTTGTAAAATGAAACCTCGGAAGGATTATCTACAGGTATAATACAATTGTATATATCGAGTTCAACTGTGTACTTTAAAGATATTTTGAAATTATTTTTCAAGAGGGGACTCTATAATCTATGCTAAACCAAAAATTGTTTTTTTCTTTTCTTTTCTGTCTGTTTGTGTTAGTAACAGAAGTATTTTTGAAGACCTTTTTTGTTGTTTATTGTAGAGGTTTGCTTATTAGAATACAAGTTGGAAATACTAACGATCACATTGACCTCGAGAAGTAAAGTAGATTAAGTTCTTAGGTTATAAGGCTTTTTAATATTTTAAAAGAAATAATTCCAGCGTTTTCGGAGTGTCAAATAGAAAGTCAGCATTGTAAAGTAACTTAAATTAAAAAACAGAATTATTTATTTATATTTCTTTTTTACTGACCTGATGGTCTAGTGGTTAGTGACAACGACTGCTGAGTCGAAGAGGTCGAGGGTTCGATTCCTTCACGGGACAAATCTGAGTGTTGGTGTGTGTTTTTTTTTAAGTTTGTAAGTTCCCCGCGACACAGGAATATTGTTCGCGTCAATCAGCAATGTTGTTCAGAGGCTTATGTACTTAATGTCCTGTGTACCTGTGACCTTTGCATGTTGTATGTGCATGAGTTCTACTTATTTATTTTGACAAAACATTGTGTTCTATATTATAACTTTGTAATATTATTTACAAGCAAGGTTGACTACTCATTTGACATGAACATTTATTTTCATTTAATCTAAGCAAAACTTCAGTACCAACATAAATATTTTAACTTAGACTCGAAAGAAGATCCTTTTTTCTCCTTTAAACTACACAACTCTTTGTTGTAAGAGATTTTTAATTTAGTCTTAAGACAGTTTTTTTCTTTTGAGCTAAGTTTTTTTTCTTTTAACTTGTTAGGCGTAATCGTCTTTCTTTTCGCTGAAGTATGTACACTTGAAATGCATAAAACATTAAGTAAACTTGTAACTCTGTTAGTAGCAGCAACATGAAGACTAATTATTTGTTTAAAGTAGTGTTATAAGTTTCTGGATGAGAGACGGTGAAGATGGAGAGGAGGAGGGGAGAAGGGAGGGGAAAGGGGGATGAGGGGACAGCAAACAGGGAAGGGTTAGTTGGTCCTCCGGTACCCTCACTGACTCGGCAATACAATACAAGCATTGTTTGAAAGTTATTATTCAATATTTTTGGTTCTTATATAAGACTTTAACTAATGTGGTGCATTATTAGAGCATTAGACGACAGCTTTAGGGGCGCAGCTTCGATTTCCAGTCGGCGCAAAACGTAGTTATGCGTAAATATCTAATAGGTGAATGTCTTTCTGCATTTGTATGGGTATTGACTGCACAGATGGTGTAGCGGTTAAAGTGGTTACCTCGCCACCTCGCTGCCGCGCCGAGTGTTGTGGGTCGATCCCCGCACGTGACAACCGTTTGTGTGATCCTCGAATTGTTGTTCTGAGTCTGGGTGTTCTTTGTGTCCGTGATTTCAATGTTTGTAAAGTCCCCCGCGGCACAGGAATTAATCCTTGAAATTGTCTTTTTTTGGAAATAAAGAAAAAATAAAGTCTAGGAAGTTCTGTGTAACAGTACTTTTGACATACAGTTGTCCATTATTATTATTATTCATGAATAATATTTTATCTGACTCTGTATAGCGATCCATAATGAATTTTCAGAATCTTCCACAATTTTGATATTAATCGAATCATTACCAAGGCAAAATCGTAAATATAATAATATTATTATATTTAATAAACATATGTTTATTGTATCGCTAAGATGCTAATGAATATTTTTGTGCTGAGTGTAAGTATACGCTTATGTTCCCACGCGAATAAAGATGTTATTTAAACTCCTGAGTTAGACAAACTATTGTTTTACTCCAATTTAGAAACTCGTCATACAAATAGCCGTTATTACAGATTACAATAATAATCGAAAATTACTTTGGTTACGATCCAGTTCAAATAATAGTATTTGATATTCATGTTATCTGTAATCTGTATTGTGGTCAAATAAACCAAATACAACACGATAATGTATATGTATACATTTCATTACAATCATCATAATTATATTAATTAATTTCATGCATTAAATTGAAATAATTAATATATACCTAATATGGGTATAAATACTGTTACTATTATAAAAAAATATTATTACATTTGATTTTAGAATCTGCTATTGTTATATGAATATTCATTGAGTATTCCTCCTTTCCTAATTTTTGTGATATTATATTCAAATGCAGTGCGATGATAAAGAGAACCTAATTTTTAAGAAAACAAGTCCTGGTGTGTCTGGACCTTGCCTAATTGAGAGTTACCCGAAGGTGGTGCCCGCATAGTGCGGGCAGGCGCTAAGAGGGGTCCGGATGTCTTGCTAAAGCTGTTCCCGGATTCCTCCTATTTTAAGCGCAGCATGGCACACCGTGTGGTTTTAGTCGGTCTGGTCCCGACACACCGTTCCACTGAAAACCCCGGTGGACTGTCGGCCCGAGGGGGTTTCCACACGTA
Source organism: Tyria jacobaeae (assembly GCA_947561695.1). Classification (NCBI taxonomy): domain Eukaryota; kingdom Metazoa; phylum Arthropoda; class Insecta; order Lepidoptera; family Erebidae; genus Tyria; species Tyria jacobaeae. The sequence goes on from OX387212.1 coordinate 17,770,813, forward strand.
AAAAAAAAATTTTCCTAGTATTTACTTATTAATTATAAAATGGTGGCTGAAAATGAGTAAATATGAAAATGTGGTCAAATGAACTTTATATAAAAAGAGCATTATACAAATTGAAAATTATATTAAATGAACTATATAAAAATGTTATTAGATCATTCGAAGGTTATATGAAGTAATAAAATAATATTATAACATACAAAGTTATGTTATAAAGGGTAGAACTTTATTTAAGTTTTTTTTAGCCTGTTCTTTGTGTGCGTTGTTTCGATGCTTATAAAGACCATAACACAAAGTTTTGAAGTATTCAAAATTCTGCCATATGTTGTGCGTGCCTGCAATATCTGTTTAGCGGCAAACACATAGCCTAATCAGATTTAGTTGCATTTTGTACGTGTTCAACTTCACTCTATACGTTAACGTTCCTTTGAGCCACGTAATGAATCTGTACGATACATCGGATATCAAATGAGATTCCTGAAAACCTCGTTCGATTAAATTGACTCTCAACGGCATCCCCTTTGACAAATGATCAAACTCTGACACATCACCTGCGTTGAAAAATTCTTTATTAGGAAAGCGATTGAAAGAGTTTTCATAACTTGTCTGTATTAATTTAGAGAAATAGGGATACGAGGTACGATACTCCCACTTAAGATAACGAGAGTTCGAGTCGGTGTTCGAGTGCTTGATTGAGCTTAAGATTTTTTATTATTTGAGCAATCGATGAGATCAATACCAGACTCCACAAGTTCCGTTTTTGGATGGCAAACAAGTAATAATTTGACCTATTTGCTACCCTCCTGTCATCTCATTTCGCAATCCATCAAGTAGTCCAGAATCAAGGGCGTGATTGAAGAGTGACAGAAAAATATATATATGTTTTGTGCTGACATTTTCTGTCATCAATTTCTATGTACTTTTTAAACTACTATTCTGTAATCTCTTTACCCTGAGGTTCCATGCATGACGCTTCATACATCAAAGTTCTTTTTTCTCTAAAACTCCAGCCTTGCTGGTTGGTTAAACACGGTTAAATATACGCATACAGAAATATTAAGTTTTCAATTCGGTATTTAAACAATATCAAATTCCTTACAGTTGCTTATTTTGGAGCATTCCAGTACTCAGCTGGGTCAAATATATTCTCTTGTTAAATCTAAGGTACATTTATAATAATCAAACAATTCACTTCTGTTAAGTATCGTTCTGAAACTTGTTCGTTGAAAGGTTTCACATTTTATTATATTTTTGACAAAGTTTTCTAAAAAAATCTCGTTTTCTTTTACGGTAATAAGACCCTTAATTACTTGTTCAGCATTGTAACGTTTCGTCAACTTTGATTTTTTTTTATACGTATGTACCGATTATTATGTATCTCGATAAATATTTATATATCATCTGGAAGCGAACGCCCTTGCGTCGCTTTACAATTGGCGCTAGGGGGCGCTGGAGAGGGGGACCCATGCCTTGTGAAGTCGAGGCACAACGGTCCCAGCTCCGACAGGTCTTATTAGCAGAGTGGAAAGAATAACTTGAGCGACGGCGTTAAGGGCCCATCTTGGAGGATTGGCTAGAGAGGCGATATGGCAGCCTCTCCTACCGGTGGACGCAGATACACCGGACACGGCTGCTTCGGTAAGTATCTGTGTCGCATAGGCCAGGAGTCAACGTCTGCGTACCAGACTCACTGCTCTCGCGAGGATACTGCACACAACACACTTGTGAAGTGCACAGCGTGGGCGCACTAGCGCCACAACCTCGTGACGACTTTAGGTTTGTGAAGCCTTTCCCATGTTTCTATCCAATGTCCAAAGCGAAAGCGAAGTCATGTTGGTTAAAGAGGTGGCGGAGAGGATACGGGAGAGGACAAATATTCACCCATCCTGCAGAAGACGCATCAGGCGCCGGAGGGCACACAACGATCTCCGGCCTCCATGAGCGCTGGCCTGTGGGTGACGGGTAGGGCTGCCTGTACCCTAGCAGAAATAGGCCTGAAACGCTTTTCAAACTGGAGGGGGGGGGGGGGGTTAGGCCCCCCATTTTCCATGGTGTGCCCGCCTGGAAAAGAGGTGGCCCAGGTCTGTAGGGGTTCTTGGAGTATTCCTTCTTGGGTATACCAAGCTCCCTTGCAATAGATTCACTTATGAAAGAACACCGTGTGGTTTTAGTTGGTTCGAGTCCGACATACCACTTCACTTGACTCTTCAGGTGATATATATATACATATATATACATATATTTACTCTAACCTCGCTTGGTTCGCGCCGCTGTCGCGTTCTGTTAGATACATCAACGAAATTATAAATTTTGATCAGACATTAGACATATTCATATGTTCTGAATATCAGTTTACGAAGACAGCGGGCGTTACCTCGAGACTCTGACTATTCCTAGTACTATTACCTAGCTAGTAGGTACCTGTTTGTAACCCAGCTGCTTATATATCTTTCTATTCGATTATGTACCACATTGTTTATTTCGAATGTTTTATATCTACTTATATACTGTTGTGTAATGTTTAACTGTAAACAATATGTATTTTTTTAATTATACTCATACTATATATATATATAAAACAAAGTCGTGTTAGTTACACCATTTATAACTCAAGACCGACTGGACCAATTTTTATGATATTTATTTTTTTGGATTTTTACTAGTCTGGAAAAGGATAATAAGTATTAAAATAATATTTATCAATAAAAAAAAAATATAATTTTGCAGTTCATTAGTAACAAAACAAAAATGACAGCGCAAGTCATGTTGTCTATGGTTTGTTTTGTTTCTGTAACGCGTTTCTTATATCTCTTCTTGTGATGGCGTTGTACTCAATAAAAATATATCACTTTCTTTTGTTCTAAGTTGCTATAGCATGGCTCGCATCAAGGACGGACGTCCCAGTACCTTCGTAATTGAAGGAAGCTTTAAATTATACATTTTACAAAACATTTAATTTTACAATTATACATACTATTCGATTATTGTGTGACACATTTTGAAACGACTTTAAAAAAATGATGAGTTCTATTATTGTCTCTATATCACCAGAAGACTCAAATATGTATATGTATATTATGTGCATGAACTTTAAATAAAGAAATATAAATCAGATTTTCAGAAAACACATCATTTTCAATTTTCCCGCAGTCGTAAATATGCTTGGCTCGTCAGATGTGCCGCCCGCAAACTTGTCTTTCCCAAGAAAAGTTTGCGGAACTCCTGCAACTATGTTAGCTCTTTGAAAACTCTTTGAAATTCAGAAAGTTTACGAAAAATGTTTCGAAAACGAAGTTAATTTAAAACAGTTATTTCAATAACAATTATTATTAAAAAAAGCTGATCTTAACAGTGGAGTAGGATAAAGCCACCCCTACTATTCCACTAAGAGATTGAGTATGTGTATGTTGATTAAGATTGTGTACTGTATTTGACTCGTTCAACGTAATGAGCTTAAACAATACGGTTTGGTACAGTACGGTTACTGGTATCCATTGAAGTGTTCAAAAATCCACCACCAGATCAAGGTGATGAATTTATACTAAAACCAAAGTCATGGTCATTCCATAAACATGTACTACCGGAACCGATTTCAGTACACGGGGTCGTTCTGGAAGCTTTCAAAAATATGTATACCTTAGGCAGATATTGCAATTAGGTAGAAACAACTTCGAGGACGAGGTGAACAGAAGAATTCAGCTGTGTTGTTCAGCCTTCGGGAAGCTACGTCGAGTCTTCTTATCGTCGATCCCACAGTGCCTTAAGACGAAAGTCTTCAATGAGTGTGTCCTAGCCGTCATGACATACGGAGCCGAAACGTGGAGACTTACGGTACGACTGGTCCACAAGCTCAAAGTTGCTCAGCATCACCTTATTCCTGACTCGATCCCTTAAATGCTAAGGGATCACCTTATTCCTGCCGCGATCCCTTAGCATTTAAGGGATCCCGTCAGAAATAAGGTGATCCGGGCCGAAAACCAGAGTAATGGACATAGCCCACCGGATCAGCAAGCTGAAGTGGCAGTGGGTTAGCTATATTAGCCACAGAACTGAAGACCATGGGGGATAACGAGTTCTTGAGTGGAGACCGCGTCTCGGCAAGCGTAGCGTAGCCTAACGATTTGTGCAAGATGGCTGGCAGTAGCTGGATGCGAGAAGCCAAAAATAGATAGAAGTGGCGTGCAATAGGAGATGCCTATGTCCAGCAGTGGACTGCAATAGGCTGATGATGATGATGATGATGATGAACAATTTATATTTTCATCTTGCTAAGTTTCAAGTCGGTACGACTAAAATTGGTAGTATTATCTAAATAATACTCTGTGAAGTAGTAAAATATATATATATATATATATGTACGGTATAATTATTTAATTAAAACCGTAGCTTTAATGTAATAAATCTTTACTTAGTGAAAATGGAAATGTGTACCTGCCGCGCTCCTCATAAGTCCGCCTCATGCGATACACTGCTGGATGAAAGCCTCCCTCAAAGAGCGCCAACTATTCCGATCTTGGGCAACCAGCGAGATGATGTTAAGTTCAAGTATCTCCTGCTAATAACAAGTGTCTCTTTTACTTATTATTTACATTCATTCAATTCATTTAAAAGGACTCCTTTTCTACAGTTCAAAAATGTGACTTAAAGTTCTCAAATAAACTTAACAAAATGTAAATCCTAAATTTATTAAGTAACACTAAATTAATGTTCGAATTTGATTAAATGTTTAAAAACTGGGAGTGGGAGTGAGGGTTCATTAATTAGTAAATTAATATACATAGTTAATTAAGATGGTGATGTAGATATACAATTATGTAAACTTATTTAAACGACTGGGTAAACTGTGACTTCAATATAAAATTAGAAACCAATCTACTAGTAACCCGATAGCACAAGAAGAAGGGTTGTATTTTCGAGTGTTTTTATGTATGCATGTACATATGTACATATTCATGTATGATGTTTCTTTGTCACGGCCTAGAATATACGGCTTTAGTAATTTTGCCATGACGTCATTTTGATATAATGTTAGCGAAAGAAAAAGTAAAGCGTATAGTAATAATGCCGTCTGATAAATATAATGTTTTCGAAAATATTATTTGTTAGCATTGTTTTAGTATTACTCTAGGATCTTCATGAGAAGCTACTTGCTATACTTATGTACATACATACATACATACTCACGCTTATATCCCTTATGAGGATTGGCAGAAGTGTCTAAAACGCCCACTTTTTAGAAATGGGGATGCCATTTATTCCCGTATACGAGTATCTGGGGCTTACCATGGGCGGGCTCGACAGCTCACAGAAAACCGGTTGTGAAGCAACGCATTTATTGCATTTTCCCAATATTATTGAGGTTTACGGAGGCCCAACTCCCCCTCTCCTCTTTCCTCTCCCCTCCTCCTCCTTTTCCTCATCCCCCTTTCCTCTTTCCCCTCTCCGCATTCCCCCACCCTCATCACCATCAAAGGCGGGCAGCGCACTTGCGATTCTTTAGTTGAAGGTGTCCATGGACAGTGGTTGTCACTTACCATTAGGTGACCCGCCTGTTTCTCTATCCCCCTATCTAAAAAAATACTTCACCGAGAACCACACCTATAATTTAAAATGATACTAAATTACTACGTATTAGATATTCCTCACTTCTAAATTTCAAAGTCACAATTTTTTGTTAAAGATATACGGTTTCGAGGGCGCATGTGTTTTGGCCTCAACAGAGAGTCTACATAGATGTGAAGCGACGTAACGCAACAACAACATGCCAGTTCGCTGTCTTTTCTATTTTATTGTTATTATTAATACTTCAAATGTGTTTGTGGGGTTTGTTTATTTATTTGCGCTTTCCTTTTTAGTGTGAATAAATATGGAACGCGCCCACAGACTCACAGACTTACTGTAGATACGTATCATGAATCTGCACCATCTGCTAAAACATGTGAATACTGTTTTCGACGATTTAAAAGTTGTAATTTTGATTTAGAGAATAAGGAACGTAGTGGAAAACTAAAAAAGTTTGAAGAGGGTGTTGCCGCATCCCGCATATACACCAGATTGTGCTCATTCTGATTACCACCTATTTCGATCTATGTAACACAGCGTTGCAGATCAGCATTTCAAATCTTACGAATGTATCAAAAAATGGATCGATGTATGATCGAAAAGTCTCAATATGTAATTAAAAGAAAATTACTAACCGAGTCCAAGGAATTCCACCAAATAACTTGCAAGAATTAAAAAGGATCATTGTTTTTTTTTTTGGAAAATGGATTCTTCGTTTTCTTTAACGTAATTAGATTTATATTTCGTAATAGAAACAGATATTAAATTATTGGACCTGGCACACGTTGTATTGCCAAAAGTATAAAATAAATATCCTTTTCTTAGCAGTATCAATTATTGGATCCAAATATAAATAAAAGACTCTCATATACACAATAAAAAAAAAACAGAAAAATCATTCCAGAGGTTTAGACAATGTTCAAAGACTCACGTACAGAAGAATTTTATATATTTATAATTATTATTTTTGACGATTCATCAACTTTTAAGAAACCTATATGTTTTACTTTAGTACGAAAATAAAACTATATATATACCAAAGGATATGTTATTAACCCCTATTTTCCTCTATGAAATAAAATCTCGAAGCTATCTGTAACATCAAAAATCAACATTGACCTCAGAAACGATTTGTTCTTGTAAATAAAAGGTTTGATACTACCCTCGTGGCCTTTCAAACCAAATCCTTTTGGCAGAAAAATCAACCGAACAATAAGAGAATACTATCCCCAATATCCATTTGGTGAAGGCAATAAAAAAATTCTTTCTATCGTCCCTTTCCCATTTTTGTTAATCTGCGGAGGGTAAGCATATATTTTCGTTTACTGAGACAAACAATTGCCAATGCTCTTTCATGTACCCTAATTTTACTAACAATACCTAAATACATATGTATATTTATAAAACTTGACTAGGGATATATTGATTTTTATGTAATTGTTACATAACCTAAAAGCAAGCCAATTTATTTGTAACTGTGTGTCTTCTCTTAAATAAATACCTGTGGATTTTTAAAATTATATGTTATTCTTATTAAGGCCGCTTAACGTACAACTCTTGAGTAAAAGTGACGATCGTACCACTGAGCTATTCAACCTTTGACCACGGACATAGCAACTTGGTCAAAACGTCAGGCAAATTAAAAGGTAATACCTATATCGCATTAATTCCCCTTGTAGTAATTTAATCTTAGACCACGAAAGTTTAAAAGTTAGCATTGAATGTTGTACATTGAAAACATGTTAATTAAAAACATATAAATAGGGTCGCCCCATCTCTTCCCGGTGGTGTCGTGAAAGGCGATTAAGGGATCTGACTGTTATCTATCAGACAGTGTGTATACAGTCATACAGTACAACGTTCAGTGCAATAGGCTTGCCTCTCATCCCATCGTTTGTGACTTACTTACTACTTTATACTTTAAGAATAATTAACACTTGGTTAAACAAAATGTATAAATACGTTAGGAGGATGATACATATAACACGCCATTAAATTAGCAACAGTTGAGAATACACATACTTTATTCGTTTGAAATATAGACATAACATATAACACTTCTTGAGTTTTATTGTATGCAAATGGTGTAATAAAGGCTCCAGTGAGTCTCCAAAAATTTTGTTACACCACTAGACTTGTACAGACAGGTGGATGACTTCCGTAACACAGAATGTTCTTGAATTGGGGTCATTGATTAACCATTCTTGTTTAAGTGCTGTTTTAAGTGCGTTAATAATATAAAAACTATGTCAATTTCTAAAGGAAATAAATAAAGTTATTGTTGTTATTCGTTGAAACCCTTTATGGCTCAAGCATTTAGCTTAGGTGCAAAAATACGAAATAATTCCTTGATCATAAACGTCATTAATAGTGATGTTGGATGAAAAGGTTTTATTTTACTATCAGATTTCAGTACAATAACAAATAACAACTAAAGTTACGTAAACTGTCAGCCAGTCAGCCCATTTCCAATGAGTATTTACGCTGAACCTTTGAAATATCTGTTTTAGCGTTTTGTCCTTTTTCTTTAAACAAACCCTCACTAGGAGAAATTCCTGTGTATTTACCGTTGCGCTTTCTGCATTTCTTTCTTCAAATGTAGATTTTTGATGTGTATCGAAAAAATATATGTGAATATTTTAATTATTTTATTTTTGCTATGTTTAGGTTATAATTGTTTTTATATATATTATAGGCTGACAGATGAACAGACGGGTCACTTGATGGTTAGTGATAACCGCCGTCCATGGACACAATTCAAGAGATGTGATGATGAGATGAGTGCGCTGGGAGGGAAAGACAGATCGGAACAAAGAGAGGGGGATGAGGGGAGAGCAAACAGCAGAGGGGGAATGAGGCCATATTAAATGGTTCAAATAGACTAAAAAAATATAACTTTGCAATTTCTTCTGAGATTAAAAATAGTACTGAGTCGTGTAATACAAAAAAAAATTGTATTTTTTGTTTCAGATGTAACCCAAAGTCAAATGCTATGTCGAGGTGCGGCAGGCCACAAAGTATGCGGACTACGGGCACACGCACCTCGAATCTCTTTCACCAGTAAAGATGAACCGGATCATCACGAAATCCGTCGAAAGTCCGCTAGCAGTCGACTTGGAAGCTCTCCTAGAACGAGCATTGCTAGTGACGATCGAGATAGTATTGCATTGAGGTAAGTGAACATTAAATTATAGATATAATCATTAAAAAAAACTATTTATTAGTAACCTATTGACAAACCTTTGAAGGTTTTCCTTGAGGTAGAACGTTAAGTGCTTAGCAACGTATGAGATATCTTTTTCTTTTTTACGTGTGGAAACCCCCTCGGGCCGTCAACCCACCGGTGGGACGGTGTGTCGCAATCGGACCGACTATAACCGCACGGTGTGCCATACTGCGCCTGACATAGGAGGAATCCGGGAACAGGTTTGATAAGACATCCAGACCCTAGCAACGTATAAGCTAGTTCAACCTTAGTAATATTACGCCCCACAGAAATGCGAAGCAATGCTTGCATCCAAACCATCTTAATTTTTCTGTTGACCTGTCTGCTCCTTCCCCCCTAGAGCAAAAAGAAAATGTTCTTGCAAATTTGATGTTTTAATTAATTTCATATTGTAAAAATAAAGTTAAAAGTGTGTTTGATTCTTGTAAAGTCGCCAGAAATATTATATTGACTAAATTAATTGGAAACAGCGAGAAGTAGGGCTATGTTAATATTTATTGGGCTCGGCAATTTACAATCTTTGCTATTTTTAAACACACTGGTATGAATTTTATAGCTTGTAATTAAAATTATTAAAGAAAGAAAGAAAGAAGGAAAGAAAGAAGGAAAGAAAGAAAGAATGAAAATATATTTATTTTGTACTCATACAAGGCAAATATCATATATATATATATATTTGTCTGTAACTTCAAAACAAGTTATCTACATTAAGGGGTTGGCAGAGGCGTATTAAGCGCCCACAATTTGGCAAACATAATTTAGCCAAACTAACGTTATAAGACGCAAGTACAGCGCCGTCAACCGGACACAGGCTGCATATATACTGTCTAATAGATAACAATCCAATTCCTTAGCCGCCTTTTACGACAGCTTCGAGAAGAGATGGATGGCAGATATTCTACTCCACCGAGAAGCCCACGACTGAACTAATAAATATTATCCCAAATATCCGCATTTCATGTTTTTCTTTTTTGTATGACTTGTAAGTATGAAGCTAGTACTCTGTACTCAACCGTAGACAGCTTGCACAAAATAAATTATTGCGTTTGGACGTCTTAATATGACCATATAATATATTATCCACAAGTAAAATTTATTATAAAAAAAAGAAAAGGTTCATTCTTTCGTCACCGTGCTTTTTTTGCTAATTTGATTAAAAGCCCTCAAATCAATGTAGACATAAAGGTAAAAAAAAAAATTCTAATAATATACATATTTTTTCTTAATCCCGCATTCGTTTCAATCCTTTTACTTACTTGTGTTTACTGGCTTATAAACTAGACGGTCGAAGAATGAACAGGCAATTTTTATAAAAGGTCGCTTTCATATAAGTACATAATGGTTGAATTTTTGCCATTGTTAATATATTGACTTGTTGGTTATTTATTGAACTGTAAGTTAAGTCTTAGCTTCAATAACTTTGTGCCATCTCACATCTCTCAAAACTGGCATGAATCCATTAAAACCAACTAATTTTTAAAGCAATGAAGTATGTCCTGTTTACCTTTACTCCCCTTATCAATAAATCAAACCAATCCCAAAATCCAATCATTACAATGAGATCAGTCAGAATATGTGACACTGCTTTACTTGTTAGAAAAAAAAAACTGCCACTTTCTTGTTATCAATAATATGTACACTGCATTTGTTGTTATATTAGGAGTATTTCTCGAAGTTATAAAAGTAAAGGTATTGTCTTACTGGGTGAAATCGATAGCATTTATAGAAATGTCATACTCATATGATTTATAAAATGAAGTTCAATAGTTAAATGTATTTATTTGATTGAGGGGGCAAAACAATGATATTTAAAGATTTTAATATCATTATAATATTGGGGCAAACTAGCAGACGGGTCACCTGATGTTAAGTGACACCCGCAACTCAAGATTTAGAAGTACGTTTTAGATCTTTTCTTGAAGGTGTCGTATCGGTCCAGAAATACGGCAGGTGACAATTTATTTTAAAAAGTGCGAGGTGCGAGTTTTATTTTCCTTATAGACCGTCTATCATCTCCAGTGCATTAACGTGACGCAATCATAACTCAAATTTAATTAAAAACATAACAAAAAACACTTTATATTTTTTATTATTTAATGTTATGGTAAAGTCTAGTCAATCACCAGTGTCAAAAATGCGCCAATTTCAAAGGCAGTCGACCAAAATGTTAATGTAATATCTGTGAATTAAAGCATTACTAAAGCCTTCATGCGCTTACAGCATTCTACTGTAAGCGTCATATATGTATGCTATATACATATATACATAGGTATACCCGTACGTACGTATGAAGCTTCGTTAAGATACATCACACGGTTGATGTCAGTTGACAATTCAGCCAGCATCCGTTGAACAGCTAAGGGCGAAATGTTAGAATTAATTTTCTAAATACGTGAACCGATATGAAGTCAGTTTCTTGTTAAAGATTAACTTGATGTAGAGTCATGTAACCTGTCATAGTAGTAAAGTGATGCGATGCGTGATGGTATTTGTCGGAATGACTACTTCATCTACTGCGTCTCGCGTTCATTCATTTACATACTTACGTATGCACACGCTTTATTCCAGTTTAGACAGAGGCAGTAGAACGCTATTTGTCATGATCTTGACACACAATGTACGCACAATGTAATCCTTCACACACGCTCGTCGATCACTGATGCTTTTAATTTGGCTCCTCTTAGGGTACTGCCGATGTAGTCAGTATACGATCAAGTCGTATATTTATATTTTCTATCACTCTTATCTTTTTTTCTGTCTTCTCATTTTAAGTGTGAAATTAATTAATTTAAATCAATTTCACAATTATGAAATCCAAAGCACTGAACCCAACTCCAACAACAACTAACAAAAGATCAGAGCTTTCATACATAATAATAGTACGGAGGTTGTATACTAAATGACTGACAGACACACCAAGGGGAAAACTTTATCCTACAGTTGCATGCAATGCGAACCCTGTCCTACAGAAATAAGTTGAAAATCTATCTGAGAAAAACGTACTTGTAACATTTTGTATTTAAATCTTTGTAACGTAACGCATAATCCAGCAGATCAACTTACATTGGTCTATTTCGCAATTTATTCATACATAACCATTTTAGTGAGATCCACACTTTAATACACCGAAGTCTTTCACTTTCTTTATATCTCGTAACGTGTGGAAACGCATTTTATTTTTTATGAGCAAGTAACCCAATTTCTACCTTATTAATATCTTCTTAGGACTCAAACTCTAACATCTGTTTTGGAGAACATTACTCCGTATGATAAAACACTTTTTATGAACAAAGGTTTAAGAGAAAATACGAAGTTTTTGTACCAGGTATGGAAGTATCCTTATCCCTTAACATTTAATAAAATAGCGGTCGTTAATTACAAAATGGCGATACAAGCGGGAAAAGGCTGTTTTAAAAGTATGAATAACATAAAATAATAATTGTAAGATACATTAAACGGAGGAAGACTACTTCTACCGTGGAAGAGCCATGTATAGACACGAATGGGCATGCTCGCCCGGAGTATTACCACGGCCACACGGAAAACCAGTACACAAACAATGCTTGCATTGCATTGCCGATTGAAGTTACCGGAGACCCAACATCACCTTCAAGAGGGAGTACTTTTATATAAGCAGCAAGCTTGTACGCAGTTATGAGTGTTGGCAATGGCCTTTTACATGTAGAGGAAATTATATATTTTCTCTTCCTGCTAACCTTGGGAGTGAAAAGGGGATATAATTATATAATTACTCATAATTGTAATTAGTTTTTTACTAATTCGAGTTATTCTTTTATTACATTGTCCGTTTTAGTTATAAAAATAATATCTTGCTAACAGCAGCAGCAACAGAACAAAATAACAAAACCGTGTACGATGGCATTTTAGGGTATTATAACGGTTATCAATCATCATTCACGACTAAACCAGTCAGGTAGAATCGAGAACCTTCGCTGGAGGTAAAAAAACAAGTCTCATCCATCACAGTGTTCTTATAAAAACCAAGCAAGCTTGGAAAATAGTGATTGATGTCAAAGTTACTTATAAATATTATTAAGTGGCTGACTGTTTGTTTGCTGTTACATAAAATATTTCCACGCCTTTCTGAATTGAAAAAAAAAAAAAACAATGTTTTGAATAAATAAATGTTAGCGCACTACTGTAGGTATGTGTTAATAAAAAAAAGAGTGGCTTCGTGGTACTTTTATGTCGGACACAAGCGGGTGAGTGACCTTAATACATTTTCTGAATAAGTAAATAATAATAACAAAATAAGTTTATTATTTTACTATATTTTTTTTTACTACTTTTATGTTAAATAGATAAATAAATAAATATAATTTCAATAGAATAGAGAACACAGGGATTAACGTACAAATACCGAAGTTAACTGTTTCATATGTAGGGATTTACCGACATTGGATTTCTCTAACAAAACCACTTCATCAACTTGGGCGAAATTACATTATATTAATATTACACATCCATATTAACATAGCGATTTACTGTTTAATAAAGCAGGTTGCCTATTATTTAAATTAGTGTAGTACCACACATATCTGCTGTTTGATTGAGTATTTACTTATGTATACAGAGTACTGATTGGAGAGTTAACACTTCCCGTGTTGATTAACTGATTATCATTGAAAACCGCTTAACCGTTTGGCTGAGTTTTTTTGCCACCAAAGTATTTAAAATATGCTAAGTAGTTCAGGCGTTATAGTGGAGCGAAACCAACAATTTTTTGTTTTTTATTTCTAACCGTCAACTCCCTTACTACGAGTTATTCCTGTGTCAAGGAGAACTTTACAAACATAAAAACTACTGACACAAAGGACACCCAGACTCAGGCCAACAATATGTGGATTACATAATATTTTATCACGTGTGAGATTTTAAATCGCAATCCCGAAATATTATACTTTATCCCTCTCCTCTTCCGAGCGCAAGGAAAAGGGTTATGTTTTTCAAGCATATGTATGTATATACATATATGTATATATATATATATATATATATATACGTACATAGTTAACTATTACTTCAACTCTAACCGTTGATGTTAACTATTAAGACGATTAAACTGATACCCCAGATGTCGAAACCCATCAACCGGTTGGAGTTGAAGAAACAACATATTTATACGTACATAGTTAACTATGTTAATTGAAGCGCATTGGCGTGTGCAATGTCAAACAAATTGTCTAAATTGTTGACAAAGTCTTGACGGCGTTACTCAAATACGTCTTGTGTCTTTTGTGAATTTTTTGCAAGTCCCTCCAAACTTGATATAAGTTTACAAGTTTTTTCACACAATTAGGCAAAGATTGAGTAGGAATACGCGCCTTATTCCAATAGATAATACACTCGCGAATAGTGAGATTCGCGCTTTCATTGACAGTCAGATTCACTTCACGGATATTGTAAATTATAGTATTGATGTAAGTCGGCACGGGTTACCGATGTCCTACTTTCTTTAAATTTTATTCATAATTGTTTTGACTTAAAAGCAAAAACAATAAGAGGGTATGCTTTAAAAAAACAACTTAAATTTTTTGGGACACACTAATATATATATATATATAAAAGTGAAAACCAAATAAATTTTACTGAACTTTAGCCCAAATGTATTTGATAAAACACTCGGGACAGGCGTAAAACGGTTTAACAGGGGCATCAAAAGCAATCGTAAATTTTAGTGCTTATTTGTTCAGCGGATGTAACGTACCTGCGAGGTACGAAAGTGTATGTCTATAATTGAAACGGCTATATCATGTCCTCGTTTGAAAGGCTCTTATCAAGTTGTTTTTCTATATATTTGTTTATTTGTTATTTGTTTTATTTTAAAAGCTTTGACATAATATTTTCTCGTTTCAATTTAAGACGAGGTAAGAAATGCATTAAGTTTTAATTTTGGTAATTTATAAGACTTACTTTGTGTGTGGTTTGCTCAATTTCTTCTAACAAGCTAAAACCACACAGTGTTCCGTCATCGGGTCTTACAGACGGAGCAGCAGGTGTACTCTAGGAAATAAGTATATACCCCAGCAGCTTCCAGAATGCCTATCTTTTTATATAGGTACTCGTACTATTAACATATTTCAGTACCTTATAAATCATCAGCTCGTGTTTTATTTATGATTAGATTTTATTTATAGAGCAATATTTTAACTAAAATGGGGCCGTGCCCCCATCTTGAACTGATAGTAGTATATTCCATATTCATTATCATTCTGTATCCTTTTAGGCGGAGATGAATAATTCATATTGAATGTACATTAATTTTTATTTAGGTACTCTAGGAACTATAGAAATCAACAAAATAACGACTTCAAAGCAAGCCGCAGTTGTATCTAAACAAAAAGAGAGCTAAATTGTGCAAGAGCAAAGATCGTTTGAATTACGAACATACTTTTAATATAAGGGCCAAGAATATTCCCGTTAACCGGCCACATTGGAAATGAAAGTTGAAAAAGAAAGATATATAAGATAGGTAACAGGGCTTGAAAGGAAAGGAACATTGCTGATACGAATCGATTGGGGATTGTAAGCAATAGCAGGTCAGGGTCTCATTCCTCTATATAACATATAGTTTTGTTTTACATTCCTGAACCACTATTCACCAGCCGGCTTGACGACAATAATATCACAGTTCTACAGAAAAGTGGTTGAGATGCAATGCTTTCGTTATGTTTCACAGAGTGAATGAGGTTATTGGACGCCTAGCCTCGTCTCTTTCCCTCCCCTCCTCGGTATAACCGGTGTGGGTATCCAACCCGTAGTAGCGCGGAGACCATTTAAATGAACTACTACTAATATTTTTATTAAACAACGTTTCTGTTCTTTATTTTGAATTATTTCTCTGGTGACAAAGGTACTCGGTACCTTACGGGTAAACAGATGGTATCGCAGTCTCGACCTGCCAGTTCTTTTCATACTTCTGCTTATAATGAAAATGAACGCAAATAAGGTATATTGATACTCTAGATTGTAATTTTTTTTTTTTTTGGTAAATTGTAAATAAAATGTAGATAGAGCAACTTACACCAATTGTTACCTTTACGCTCCGTTCGTTTAAATTAGGGCCAAATTACTTAAGTGTATAGGATACCGTACCGTAGTATAGGATATAGCTATTTGATGTAGAATACATATGTGGTTTTGAACTGAACGTTAGTAAAAGTATTAAATACGAATTATCTATATATCCCCCCTGATATGTCCTCTGCGATGTTCTCCCCTTATATATCACATAATCAATAAATTGTAAAGAACTCATTAGAATGGATGCTCTTTATCTGAAGTAAAGTACCATCGTCCGCAAAAAACTACCTTTTCCTACTCAAACAAGATATATTGTGATCTCATGAAGCGATCTCTTCCGTAATTATTTTCTTTAGCCTACCTTAAAACCATATCTTTGAAACACTAGAAGCTTAATTCATCTCAACCAACACTGAGCGAGGGGGACCCAAATAATATTAGTTTGACACTTCAAATTGCACACGTCAAAGAAGTGTTCACATTCGTAACTTGATCACCACACGGCTGAGTAATGCGGGATTCAACGTTCAGATATAGTATATCTGTCAACTTCAGTCTCTTTTGTATTTGCTGATCGTTATTCCGAAAGGTTAGTGAAGGATATTAACGTGCTAAATCACATCCCACAAGAATATATACTTTTTTGTCCTTAGGGGGTTTGAGCCTCCGGTTACTTCACTCACTCACGATGGATACTGATCATTTATTCAGCTGTGTTTGTGGTTACTGCACCACCTCTAAGAGTCGCAGATTGATGTTGTAGAGACTACATTATATATCAATAAATAAATATTCTGTCCAACAGGAAAAGAACATTAAAATGCATAGATCCAATTCAACTGATAGTTCCAAAGATTGTTGTTTGTTAACAAACAAACCATATGTATAGGTCTATATGTATAAGAAGTTCTTAAGAAATCTTTTATAGACGTAGAAACGAATCAAAACTTGGGAGTATAAATTCATTTCTACGTCAATAAAAGATGAAATTAAAACCTCCAATGGACATTTGAGTTCTAATTCAATTCTTATTTGAGTACTAATTATACTCTATTTGCAAAATATAAGTTTTACACCTCTGGGTATGTGTGTTAGTTATTATATTATATTAATAAAACTTTAGGGACAAAAAAATAACATTTAAATATTCTTCAATTTATTGCGGGGGATCAACCTGGCGTCGCTGTTGGTAATGTCATTAACTCTAGAAAATTCGATTCGAAAACTGGAAAGAAAGTATTCAAGAGCAATTTGTAATCTGTGTTTGAAAGTTGAAAGCTTAGCAAAATTTTGCTCATTACAAGTTTCACACTTGTGCACCACATACAATTCCTAGCGCAGCCTAAAATGATAACAGAAATAGATTATTCAGGCTATAGGCAAGCTTATGAACCTAAAACTCTTTTGGAAAGATATGCATAAATTAATGCACCGCTGATCAAAGGCACTATGAACATTATACCTAATATAGCCCTTCACAGTTCATTAATATATTTTAAGCTCTGTAAACTATTAATGACAAGCCCTGTAAATTATACGAAATATGTTAATTATAATCTACATATCGGCCAACATTAATTTCATCTTGTCAGAGAGCCATGTGAGTAGATACGAAATAAAATTATAGCATTTATAATGCCGCCTTCACTTATTAACTTGGTAGTATACTTGGTAGTATACATAGAAACGTTGATTTCGGATGGTGGTTTTAGGTCGCAAATTTTTTTATCGAACCGATAATCTTGATAAAGCACAAATACAAGCGACAACTGCCAAGATCCTGTTGAACCCATTTTTTACGGTAAAGGGGGACAAACTAGCAGACCTGGTCAACTGTTGGTAAGTGACTTCCGCCGCCCTTGAATACCTCAAGAAACACAAAAGAGGGTTGTCCGCTCTTTTAGGGTAGGGGAAAGGGAGGAGGAGAAACAGGTGAATGCAAAGGGGGTTGGGCCTCCTAACTAACCTAAACCTAACCACACTCACTCGGTCACACAATGCACCCATTATTTTAGAGCCGGTTTTCTGTGAGGCCTTGGTAATACTCCGGCCCATACGTACCGAAGCATGGCTCTCCCACGTTATAAGCTGGCTGTGAAACAATCAGCTACCTCTCACACTCGCAACGCAGACGGTTTTACCCCCATTGAAAATTTGAACAGTTAATGTTTTTTGAATGCCAATACAATATTTAATGACAAAGAGTCAGCTGCAAAGATAATGGGGATTATATTTTAGTTGCTCATATAACATTGTATGGGAAGTAACTAATGTAAAATAATTTTAGTCAACGTTTTTATACTATATAAATAGTCTTATACTAGTATTATATATTATACATTATTATATATTATACAGAAGTTATACAAAACTCATATCATTAATAGGTAGGTTCACCACGACTCTGACAGCTAACGCATAACATTTTGCCGGCTGATTACTAAATCAACTCGTCCTGTACTATTAGTACATAGACGATGATTGGTTCTCGTGGACCGTTTTCCCAAGACTGCGGCCATCCGTAAGTTAAGAACCTACTGATGACCACTGGGCCGCAGACTGTTAATGTCTATCAAATCTGCTCTCAAATCTTTACTCTACCAATTTATTATAATTACTCTTTATTTAGTGTCACATGACATGATATAGAAGTAGCAGCGGTACAACTTATATCCAATTCAGCTTACGTATTTTGAAGGTGAAAAAGTACACCACTTTTATAATAAGTAAATAAAAAGTACACCACTTTTAATATAATAGAAACTCAAATGTATACGTACATGTACTCTAAGAACAATAACTCTGTTTTAATCCGTATTGAGATCATGATGAATTTTGATGTGTTAAAGTAATCGTTTATAAACCACCTTTGCCCAAACGCTTTGATATCTTTTATAGATCATGGTAGAAATTACAAAAGTAAAATTGCAGAAATAAACTTTTCTTAAATATACAAACGAGTGTCTAATACTGCTTGCAAATCATTCAAACTTTTCACAAAAACAAATGTAAATACAGACTAAATCATTACTTTTTTAGCCACCCTCTAATGAGACCGGAGGCTATGGCACTACAAATCCAAAAAAGAATACTTCTACAATAGCTCTTAGTAGGGGCAACACAAAAAACTCGCTGAATAAATAAAATGTAAAAAGAGCGATACGTTTTCCCGGTAAAAGTGGTGCTAAAATGGTATAAATCCACTGTGAAATTTTGCTTGTAAAACAGGAATTTAACAAACGGTAAGTAAAACAATTTGGCTCCCACCCGCATCTGAAGAATTCTTTTAGAGCTCATAGTATATTCTACTTAGTTTTAGTCGACTTCAAGAAATGAGGAGAAGAAAATTGGGAAGAAAAAAATTATCTTTATAGTACACCAGGAACACACTGCTTAAAACTAAATATCCCTTATCCTCATAGCACAAGAACCAATAAAGAGGTAAAGCAAGAATAAAATATGAGTGCCAAAATGTAGGCGTTTGAGACACTTAACTAAGCCTTCGCGTTCAAAATAAAAAATAAATCACGGCTTTCTCTCCTTCGGCCAGAGAAAACTATCTGACCCTTGATTACAATTGATAAAATTCTTACATACCTCTTTTTGTTTCATTTCCTGTGTGGTATTTATATCGATTTCAGTGGTAGAGCCATGCTTAGGCACGAATGGGCCGGCTCGACCGGTGCGATACCACGGCCTCACAGAAAGCCGGTTGTGAA
The DNA here is from genome assembly GCA_947561695.1 of Tyria jacobaeae. NCBI lineage: Eukaryota > Metazoa > Arthropoda > Insecta > Lepidoptera > Erebidae > Tyria > Tyria jacobaeae. The sequence continues at coordinate 17,790,361 of OX387212.1, forward strand.
GTAACGCCTGCGTTGCATTTCCCCGAATTGAGTGAGGTTTCCGGAGGCCCAATTCCCCCTCCCCCCTTTTCTCTCCCCTCATCTCCTTTCTCCTTTTTTCCATCTCCTCATCCCTCCTCTCTTCTTTCCGCTCCCTGCATCCCCCATCACTCATCACCCTCAAAGGCGGGCAGCGCACTTGCGACTCTTGAGTTGCAAGTGTCCATGGACAGCGGTGTCACTTACCATCAGGTGACCCGTCTGTTCGTCTGTCCCCCTATAGTATAAAAAAAAAAAAAAAAAAAAAAAAGGTAAACGGTGTGGATAGTATTTTAAATAAAGGTTAAATTAAAAAATACTACTAAATAAAATAAATTTAACCAATAAATAAGAGCTGGTGATCCTGAAACGATTAAACAGAGCTTTTGTACTAAGAACAGACATCTCAATCGAAGTGTAATAAGAAAAAAATGGAACCATCCACCTCCTTGTGATGTCACACACATACCTACAGATAAAAAGACACATACATATACAGATAAATATGTTAAACATCCTTCTTGTTCTTTAAAAATAAAATAGGTTTAGTAACTCGTCTACCTTATAAGGAAATAATTTTTTTATTGTTTAGGTACAATACATGGAAGTCTTCCTAATTTATTTAACTTAGAACTCATGCACTCTACTTAGTCAGTAAGTAAACCGGTGTCTTAACTTAGAAACTTGAGTCGACGAAACTTATTTATAAAAAAGTTTCTAACGTAAAACAAGTTGAAATTTTTTACAAAATGTTAGAAATTTTGCAGCAGGAAAAAATACTATAATATAATAATGTTCTGACTCATTGGACACAGTACTGTTCAGTCCCAAAACTGAGCACACGTTGTGCGATATGTAAATCTAGGCCCTAGTAAACACATATATATTAAACAATAATCACCAAACACATCCACCTCTGACTTTATTGCGACCTCCACATACAGTAAAAAAATTCGTCCATAACACTGTCGCTACTACACATACATATGTATGTATGTGGGTTATCAATATTTTTTTTTATTTTCAGCCCTAACGTAATACCCTTATGACATTCAAGAAATATAGGTAAATGCGATAAGATAAAACCTTTATTTAAAACTTGATTTATTAACGAATACGAAAATGTAAAATATTTTTATCGAAACTGATTTGTTTTTTTACTTTCATTATTTACACAGTTAACTGTTATTTCTACTCTCATTTATTATAAAAACCCTACATTTTCTTCATACCTTTTGGAATAGTGCCAACACTGTTTGTGGTGAATTGCAGTTTATAAAAGAAACACTGCGCCCGTGAAAGTCCACACACAACTAATATATGTAATTTAATGGCTAACAAAATGCTAATGTACAAAATGCGCCCTGTGAAAGCGTTTCTTGTGTATGTTTTTATGTTCTTTATATGGCTAAAAATAAATTGTGACCCGCGAGGTTTAGTTACTTAATTTAAATACAACTCCAGAACCTACATAACTACAAACGTAGACAACCCCAATAAGCAAACATAAACTAATAAATTTATGGATTTGATACAGCCATAAACCAAGTAAAGTAGACAGATAACGGTTGGATTACCATAACCACGTTACATTACGTTACGGATTTCGACCGTTACGGTATGAACACGCATGAAGTGCAGTCACTACGGAGTTCAATAAATAAGAATGCTTTATGTTTTAGTTACAAAATTCAATACAAATCAATTTTGAAATGAAGCATTCTATGTATCAGATGTTGACTAGTTTAAAGCAAGAAGTTCAATAGATATTATGTCTGTCTGTCTGTCTGTTACATCATAGCTCTCACACGGATAGACCGATTTCAATGCTAATTTTTTTTTTAATTTGAAAGCGAGTTTCCTTGCGTTGGTTCTTAGCTTTATTTGGTTAATATCGGACGAGTGTAAGAGTATTTGCTCTTTTCCAAAATTATGTAAGGCATTTCTTGCGTATGTCTGATGTTAGTTTTCGAAAAGTTGGGTTCATTTAACTATTATACTGGCACGCGTGAAGCCCTTAATCGAGTAATCACTCGATTAAGTATAATAGTTAAATGAACCCAACTTTTCGAAAACTAACATCAGACATATATTATTTCTACGTTTTAAAGGTTGTTTAATTTTAAAAATTAATTTTATTGACAACTTCCTCAATATATATTCTTATCAAATGAAAGGGCTTGATTAGCAGAATAGAAAAACTGATTTAATTTTTTCTGTATAGATCACACATTGATCTATGCCTTACATTGATGAGGAGAGATGTGTGATAACTAGTACCTTGGACCCACCGAACTTTTAAGCTTTTCTTTATTTTCAATAAAACCGTTTAAATAACTAAAAATTTTAACTTATTTTTATCTCACATTATATTTACGTGTTTACTTTTAAGTCACAACATTTTTTGTAATCGATAGCCTAGAGTTTGTCACTAATGGAAACGAGCATTAGCCGTCAGTCTTGTTGGACCTGGTTGTGAGCGAATATCATTTACGTTAAATTAAATATATGCTTTATAGGACGCTCATTTGACGGTCGTACCCTCATTGAAAGAATTTCATAAAACTTTAAAAAATACATTAATTATTTCTGATACAAGCAATTGACGTATAATCACCAATTATCTTTTGACCTGACGTATTTGTCACTAAACATGTTATTGTTATTAAATAAACATTTGTTGTGCATATATTTTCAATGGGACTAAGATCGTCTACGCAAACCTTGCCTAACTACCTTAATTTTGCTGGAGACTGTAAGTCGACACGTAGTGTTTTCATTAACATTTCTTGATGTGAGGTATAACATTTCTTGACCTATCAACTTAAATGCTAGTACAACAATAAATATATCTGTTTCTTTTATACTCTTATTTAAATAAAACGAGTTAACAGTTAAACCAAACGATTTTTCTAAAGACTCGGTTCTTGTATAAATCCACAAGGCAGCAATAGACTACGTACTGGTCAAGCGCTGTCAGTTTTAAGGCTAAGAAACACTCAGTTGGACTCTAACACTTTAAAATTATTGGCTATCAATTTCAACAGTCTAAAAGCTTCTATATAAAATCTAAAATGAACTTCTAAATGTAAATGCTTACATCGCTACTTTAAGTTCTGTAAAAATCTTATTTTAATTAGTCATCATTATTATTTTGTTTGTTCTCTACGATGGTTTACTTTTACAATTTCTACTAGCCGTGTAGTTCTTGGTGCAGTAGAATAGGGCCAGCGACTAAGTAATAGTATATAAAATATGACTAAGGGGCGCACTTGTGTGCTATCAGACGACATACAGCGTACAGTCATTGCGTACAGTCCCAGTCCCAGTCCCAGTCCCAGTGGATGACGATAATAGGTTTGCTCCTATTACTTAAGTTGGGGTAATATATGGTTGGTAAAAGTGAGCGTTTTAGACGCCTCTACCAAACCCTTCTGGGTTGTAGGCGTGAGTATGAATGTATGTAATTCAAAAATTATCTTGTAACTAAATGTTGTTGTTCCTTGTATTTTACAAGAAAACGTAGGTAAACAGGTCGATCTTTATTATCCACACCCAAGCTTGACAATCACATGACTTTTCACAACACAAATCTTAATTTTTTTGTTTTTGAGTAGTATGTCTGTATGTATGTATGTGTATATAAATGATGTTAATATTTCACGCCCTAGAGCTTAGACGTCTTAATTTATTTCGACATGTTAGGTGTTATTTCAATCGTCCAGATAGTGAGAATGACATAGAACATAATACTTCCAAATAGGGTCAGATGACGAAAGACAAGATATTAATGAAGCGAATTTTTTATATTATTTTTTAACTTTTTTACTTGTTCAAAAAACTCTCTGTAGGAATTATAGGAAAATATGTATCACTGACATCCCAGCAGATCTCAAGGGAGGAAATGTAATGTTTAAAATCACGATCGATTCAGAGGACAACAGAACACCAATCTGTGAGTGTCACGCCTCTGTGACAAGGGTCACTTGCTCAGGGAACGCTCACTGATTACATATACAACGTGTAACATAAAGTTGTGGTCATATTTTAGGAACTTTGTGCACTCTTATATCTGAACAATTGTTGGATTAGTCTGTCAATTTTTGTTGTTGTTTAATGAATTAGGGGATTTAAGAGGAAAAAAATTACCTTATAGGATCGCTTTGCTCTCCGAGCGTCTGTTGGCCTGTTAGTCTGTCTGTACACCCTTTCTTTATAGATTATTTTTAAGAGATAATGGCCTAACGAACACACGAGTCAACTGACACCTGCAATTTAATACTCGCAAGTGCGTTGCCGGCTTTTTTCTTGAAGTTTTGAAGGTCTTATAGATCCGGAAATACCGTATGCGCCAATTTGTTCGATTAGTTGCTGTGCGAGGCATATAGTTTCTGGAAAAGTTCCGCACGGTGGAGTGTCTATTATCCAGATAATGGGGATGAAAGTTTTGTCTTTATAAAAATAAAAAAATATATTATTTAGTTTAAATTATCATCAAATTTGTTATGCTTTTTCGGTCAGGTCTTTCTTTAAGCTGTATGCTAAATCTAAGGAATCAAAAGGAAGGTCCAAAAAATATATTTAAAATCATCAAATATTAAGATTCTGGATATAGATGAACTGTCTACATATTAGTTTGTACCCTTGGTACGCGAGTTAGACTTCCTTGAAAAAATAATGCTTATCCTAGTGTAAGTGGACATTTCTAAAGTGTTTAATTTAATTTTTCATGGAATTTTCAATTATTTTTTTACTATTATTTGGAAAAAAAAGAGATATTTTATCTAGATTCAACAATAGCTTAGCATAGCTTAGCAATAGCAATTAGTTTCAACAATAGCTTTAGGGTCAGTTTGACTTTTTCAAAGATTTTCATAAATCATAAATTTACATGACGTCGTCATTTTTGTTGTGTATAGTGTAAAATTAAGTTAAAGTGACTAAGTAAGCCGGTTTAAGTGACTATTCATTGAAGGATTGATGAGAAATTATTGAATGCTTTATACATTAATACTTATTTGTAAATAGTAGCATACCGTAATAGGTGGAAGATGAAAGAACTTTGCATAAAGTTTATAACACTTTGTACGTGTATCTATTATCGCAAATAGTACTCAGATACAGTATTCTTTTCTGGAGTGCAAGCTACGAATATAACACGAGGAAAGCTTTCACTGTCCAGAAAAGGGCAATTAGAAGTATGGTACGAATCCATCAACTTTCGCTCATATTTCAAAGATCTCGAAATCCTAACAGTACCTAGTTTGAATTCGTAAATTAGAAACAGAGAATTATAGAGAATAGCTAGAGAAAACAAGGAAGGTGGATGCCTACGGCAATAGCCGTCCGCTCAAGACATTGTTAAGCACAGTTCTGTCTATAATGCAGTCAAACTACTGAAGAACTACCGATAGCTTTAAAAAGTGTTTGTATAGTAGTAGGTTTACATCTAATCTTATTGATAAAAATCTTTATTCGATTAAGGACCTGTAAGATATATACTGGTTATGATATGGAAACAGCAAACATTGGTTGAGAAGGATGATGGCTGGCACGTGCGTCATGCTCGTGAACGAGTACCGTTGCTCATCTCCGGACTGTTACTTCTATTCTTCTATTGTCGTCACATCTTATCTAATTTTATTTTATTTTATGTGCAGTTGTCAGCTGTAAGAAGAAAATTATGTAACATATTTTAAAAAGAGTTTTCTTGGAGTTTTTTCCTTGTTCTTCTCCGTATGGTTTACGTATTGGGATTGATTTTGAACAAATAATCTGCAGGTGCAGACCACCCAACGACCACGGTCCTCAGTCATGGGGTGCGGGAGCGGCTATAGAGAGAAAACGTGCAATTTAAATATTTAAAAGGAATCACTCTGTAAAATTATTTATACCTATTGTCTTGATAAATAAGACGTCTTTCGAACACAATACCTCATTTAGGCCATTCTTATTAAGCTCTAACTATCAACTAAAGTTTTCTCATAAAATGAAGTAAGCGAACTTGGTACAACTCTATAAACTTTGTCGTTAACAGTGTTTATCACGTTTAAGGGTCAGATTCCGGCTACACTTCATTGGTACTTAACTCAAACCAAATTATGTGAGTTAGTTTCGATTAAGTGTGATTAGGGTGTCATGCTTGCACAGAAATATTATTAATTCAGAACACTAATGCTTTTTTAAAAGGACTAATCAATGATAATACTGTTCAAGGATAAGCCACAGTAGTCTACTTAAAACTCGAGCATGAACCCCTGGAATACAAGTCAATTGGGTGTGACCGGTATACATACACAAGTGGTACAAGCCAATACATACATAAGAAGTAAGGGTAGTTTTAGCTAAATCCGATCCGAAATGATCTGATTTTAAAGTCCCTGATTTTAAAGTTTTTTTTTTATACTATAGGGGGACAGACGAACAGACGGGTTACCTGATGGTAAGTGACAACCGCCGTCCATGGACACTTGCAACTCTTGTCGTAAGTGCGATGCCCGCCTTTAAGGGTGATGAGGGATAAGAGATGCGGAGAGGGGAAAGAAGAGAGGGGGTATTAGGGGATGTGAAAGACGAGAGGAAGGATGAGGGGAGAAGAAAGCGGAAAAGGGGAGTAGGGCCTCCGGGAACCTCACTCATTTCGGGGAAATGTACAACAATACTTCACAACCGGTTTTCTGTGAGGCCGTGGTATCGCACCGGTCGAGCCGGCCCATTCGTGCCTAAGCATGGCTCTACCACTGTGAAAGTCCCGAAAAAAAGAAGTAGTGTGGTACTACCGCCGCTAGTGTAAGGAAAAAAAATCGCCAAATGTGTTCCTAAGCGCAAAAATCATTTTGCTATGTTTTTATATTTTCTTTAAGTTAAGGGAAAAGGAAAAGGCAAGTTTGTTTATTTTTTCTATTCGACTACGACAGTGTGAAATCTGTCGGGGCAGCTGGTTTATAGTAAAGTTCTTGTTTTATTAATCGAAAATTGAATATCCCATTTAATAATTAATATATTGCTATTTAAGCTTGATAAATACATGTACATACATACATACATGTTTCTTAAAAAACATTTATGTATTAACTTAAAAAAAAGGCAACGCCAGCACTAGCAAATCTTTCTGACTTTACACAGATTTAATTAATAAAGGACACAAGCTGTAGATAACACATTTTTTTGTCCACGACTCAATCCACGAACTCTGGCTCAGCAGTCAGAGACAATAACCACTGGCTCAGCAGTCAGAGACAATAACCACTGGCCCAAAAAGTCTCTTGTTTGTATTGTCTGGTGTAGTTCTCAAGTTGTTAAATAATATCTGGATATACTGAAGTCGGAACACAGATGAGCTAGTAAATAATACAAGGCTAAATCAAGCTTGCGTTGTGCCAAAGCTCGCTAAAGAGCCCTTTATAGTCTCTCTGTAGGCTTTAGTTGGTCAAGTAGTCGATAGTTTTCTGTGATGATAGAGCAATCTTGTATCTTTCGTTCGTCCTACTGTTTTTTTTTTCATAGAAAGATAGCAAACATTTACAACAGGTCAATTTTTTTGCTATTATTCTTACCGTGGTAGAGCCAGCTTAGCTTAAACGGGTCGGCTCGACCAAACGCGGTAATACCACGGTCTCACAGAAAACTGGAAGAAAAACTCTTGTTTTCCCTTCCCTTACCAGTTTTAACGGGTAGTGGTACCCTCATCACCCTCAAAGGTGGGCAGCGCACTTATGACTCATGGGTTTAAGGTGTCCATGGGCGGTGGTTTTTACTACATAATGAAAAAAATACTAGTTAAAAAGGCATATCCCGCACTATAAATACATTTTTAATTAGAAATTAATACGTTTACTTACAACAGGCTTAGAGAAAACGCAGACTCGATCACTACAATTATTTTTCTTTCCTTATATCAATCAAAAGTATGCTTATATCTGTAAAAGTGTTTTAATTATTGATTGCACAGATGGCGTAGCGGTTGAAGTAGTCACATCACTACCACGCTGCCGTGCCTAGTGTTGTAGGTTCGATCCCCGCACGTAAAAACACTTTAGGTTATCCTCAAATTATTGTTCTGAGTCTGGGTGTTCTTCTTGTGTCTATGTCTTTGTAAAATAAAAAAATGAATAAAAAAAAAAGAAAAATTATTTAAATGACTGCATGCAAGTGTTATCGTGTGCGTTCGTATCTTAAAGGGCATTTTATTGATTGAAGCAAATTAATTATTCTTATAACAATTTAAAATCCATTTATTTTTTAAATAAATAAATATATACAAAGGTTTTATTTTGCATTCTTGAAATTAGACGTTCGGCCAGCTATTGATATCGCAGTGATATTAATTATACATTTTGTTGCCTTTATACTGGCACAACAGACGAAATACGATAGGATGTCTAATAAAAATGAACCATGTATAGAAACATTAAGTGAAACTAAAACAAGATCATTTAAAAGGATTAACTCTTCGCCGCAAGTACCAACTTTAAGAGGAATAAATAGAAGTTTTAATTAAAACTATTACGGGACTACGGTTTTAAATTTAATGAAAACGGATTCAAATATTTGAAATGGGTTTTATTCGGTGGTATTTTGTGATGGAGGAATTGTAAGCTGTTAATGTTTCGAAAGATAAATCAACTGGCATATTGCTCTACTGGTTATTAATCCTGACTGCTAAACGAGAGGCCATATTTTCGATTCCTACCCAGTACAAATAATTAATTGTGTGATGATATTAAGTATGTTTATCAAGATTCTGGTAACCATATTAAAAGCTCTGCTAAGTGTGGGACCAAATGGGCGTGTAGGATATTTCATAATATTATCTTTGCTCTAAATATAACAAAAACTTCCTTCTTCGAATAATCTTCTCCAATGATGTCCTAGTCTTTCTTCTGCTAGTCTCATTTCCTCTCTACTTTTGCAGAGTGCCTTCTTTTGGATGCATTAAAAGATTAGAATTTAAATTACGAACTAAGCGATAGTTACATGAGTAGAGTCGTTTTACAGACTATATAAACTTACTTGCAAATACATACATAAATAAATATACACAGACTTACATAATAACACATAGCTAATATACATATACAAATACATACATACAACTAACTACTAAAACATTTGAAATGGTATTTAAAAGTTGCAAACGTCACTGTTTTCGAAAGAATACACTAGTTTTTCATTTCTAAATACAGCGAGTAATTAATCAACGCCTGCAGTTTCCATGCTGCGTTCCTGTATGTGAGCTTGAATAAGAAATTGTTCCGCTTGCGTGGCTCTGCTAACACGCTCCACTCGTTCATACATACACCCACTCCAACACCTCGTTTCTTGACTAGCTAAAAATAACAAAGCTACTCATAACAATTTTGCGTCACCTTCTTGTATAATGGACATAACTTTTATGTAATGTTGACATCAATAAGCGTAACTTTCTAGTTGTCAAACCTGAATTGTAACACAGTTCTGAATTCATTAATAGGAAAATTGTTTATCAATAGAGATAGAATTATCTGTGGATACTTAAGTTATAGAGACCTAGGTAAATTAAAAAAAGAAAACGGTTAAAAGCCATTTCAATTTATGTAAAGCAGTTTTACGTTTTTTTTTTTTTAATAAATTAATATTCAATGCTGCAGTTTTTTTGACATTAAGGATATGCGTAAGGGAGTTCAGTGAGTAAAGTGTGTTATTTATAGAGTTATTATAATAATAAAAACGAATTTCATACTATTTTGTTGTAAAAACACGAAATTTATCTATATTTTCAAAATTTCACGAGATTTATCTATATTTTCAAAATGTTACGAGATTTATCTGTATTTCACGTGACTGGCAACGCTGATCACCATTTTCTTCTCGTGAGTGACGTCACTATAGCTGAAACAAGACTTTGTTTGAAAACATCAGCGAACACTTTAAATATGTAAATATATATTTAATTGCGAATTATTCCCTTTAACTTATAGATTTTGTTTTAAAAAATCAATAGTGTTCAGCACTAAGCATTGCTCATTCACAGTTTCTTTCTTTCTGCTATTATGACGTCACGATAATGGCGGCCACCTTTTTGGAGCTAAAAGTTATTTATACCTTTAATGAATTTATGGTTCCTCCTTTTTTTACATAAAGAGATATTATTTTGATGGAATAAAAATACCAGCTGACTTTCGAATCCCTACGATCAATTTCAAATATATTTAAAAAAGTGTAGGATAGTCTATTCACAGGTATTCATGTCCGAAAGTCATACCTTGTCACTTCATGACACATCACTATAAATTGGGAGAGTGAGAGTGAAATAATTGGTCCTTCGTACCAGATCTAGAGATCGGATAGGAATAGGAGATAGGTTTCGATTGATTACCTTACTTGACAAGAATTTGTGTAATGCACAAAAGGGTACTCTGAGTCTATATTCCTTGTGTCCTAGTGTTACTATGTTTGTCCAGTTTCTAAATGGAAGTTTAAAAAGATTGATTTAAAAAAATACATATTCTTTTATATATTTTTGATTAAACATTATATTGTTAGTATTTCTATTAGGCTATGAACATATTTAAGTGATAGAGCCATACTTAGGCACGAACGGGCCAACTCGACCGGTGCGATACTACGGCCTCACAGAAAACCTGATGTGAAGCAACACTTGCGTTGCATTTCCCCGGAATTATTGAGGTTTCGGAGGCCCAACTCCCCTCTCCTTATTCCTCCATTCCTCTCGCCCCCATTCCCATCTACTCATCCCCGTCTCTTACCCCTCCCCGCATACCTTCGTTCCTCTTCTCCCTCAAAGGCGGGCAGCGCACTTACGACTCTCTAGTTGCATGTGTCCATGGACGGAGGTTGTCACTTACCATCAGGTGAACCGTCTGTTCGTCTGCCCCCTATAATATAAAAAAGTACATAATTCAACAAAATAATTAAAATTATGAGTAATATTATTAATAATTTCTTTTTTACTTCATAAGGAGAAGAACGAGCAAGAAACTCCAAGGACACTCGTTTCAAATATTTTTTAATTACAAAATACTACAACAAATTATTAAATAATATAACTATTAACTACTAACTAAAAACTAACGCTGTTCTATTCCTCTTTTAATTAAAAGTTATGCAATTAAAAATATTGACGCCAGTTAAACCACTTGGCTCTCACTGCAAAAAATTTAATACAAAACTCATTTCCAGTATACAGCATCTTAAATATAAAAAAAATCAGTCATAGGGCTCGGACCTCACGGTATCGGCCAGTTCGAGTTATAGGTACGCGATACTGGGTTGCTTGAGATATTTATTTCTTAGACTCTCCAATCATTACTTTAATCATTTTTCTATGGCACTGGGGGAAACAAGCCGATGGGTCATCTGATAGTAAGAAATAACCGCCGCCCATGAACGTCTCCAGCTCAAGATGGTGTGCGCTGCCCTCCTTTCAGGATGAGGGGAGATGAAAGTTTAGAGCGTTTGGGCCTGCGGTACTCTCACTCAGTCGGTAAATACAAACGGTTTTCTCTGAGGTCAAAGTATTACTGCGGTCGAGCTGGCCCACTCGTGCTTAAGCATTACTCTCCCATGGTGAAAATGAATATTCTTTTTCCTTTTACTGTCTTCTCTTGTTCTTTCCAATTCAATCTACTACTGATACTCACTAAACTGTCTGGTTGTCTTGTCCTATTACGTTAGTGAGAGGTGCATGTCCCCTTTAGCGATACAGGCATAAGCCTATATATGTATGTATGTATGTAAGTAACCTAGACACACGCCCTTGACTTGCTCTCTAATTACAAGCCCCTCATAATGCGTCTATATAACGAACGTGACTCGTTAGAGCCTAGCCGCAGAGCCGACGTTAAATATAATTATCCGGGGTTATACTGCCTTTCATAATTACGAACAACCGCTCATTTTACGTGCAGACACGATCATTTGTCATGTATAATTCCATAGTGTTTACAATATCGTCATTTTTCGTCGATTTAGGTAAGTTAAGAGTCCAAAGGTGTATTTGGTTATAGGTTCCTTCATTATCCGAAAGACTTGGCAGTGTGGTTTCTGCTAGAGAAGAGTAGGACCACTTCATCTCTTCCTGTGGGTGTCTTTAAAGACAATTAAAGAATTAGACTGTTATCTATCAGGCGGCAATATGTTTGTTTTCTATTATGTAAATGTGAGTAAATTATGGTACGCAAAATGAAGGCGTCTGAGTCGCCTACGATAATTGCCCAATAGGTATAAATAATAATGTAATTACACTGATTATCATGTATCTATTCATTTCAAGTTTACTAGTCACGCTAAAAACAGAGTTTGTTTGTTTGTTTGATCGCGTTACTTACAGGAACTACTAATCCATTTTGAAAAATATTAGAGCATTAAATAACCCGTTTATTGAAAGAAGCTATGGGCTAGATATCATAAAGCTTAGCTTAGTTTAAGCCCTTAGCCCTTATAATTAAAAGAAACGGCTCGTCTTGGTATATTACTCTATCAATATTATAATAATAAAAATGATTTTTTATCTCTGATAACATGATTATACTGATAGACATTTCAATGTTCCTTGATTTGATAACCGTTGGTCTCGAAAGCCGAAGCAAGCAAGGCAGTGAAGGGACTAGTATTACGACGTCGGTAAGCCCAACGCTTAATGAAAAAAAGTTTTTCTCATCTGAAGCAGAGAGACGTAGACGTATTCAGTCCTCGTTTAAAAGTTATCCATGTTCTGAATTTACTTAAGTGATTATACCTACTTATTGGATATTGCCGTGTTATTTCTTTATCACACAGAACTCATTTTTTATGTATTAATTTTTATATTGTCCTACAGTGTATATTGCCTTGAGGGGTAGGTAGAGGTATATTACAGCTATCCACATATTGGCAATTAGAAGTTGGTCGCTCTAACGTAGGAGTGGCAAGTGTATTCTAGTCAACCGGTCACTGTATGTACTGTATACACATACAGTCTGTTAGATAACAGTCTAATCTCTTGGTCGCCTCTTATGACACTACCGGTTTGAGATGGAGCAGGTCTATTGTACTCCACCGTGAACGACACAGCACTATTTATATACATTCGTCAATAAAGTTGAAATGTAGTAAATTATAAATTAAAATAAGTAGCGATAAAGTTTCTATGTAACCATATAGTCTGTCTCACTTATGGTGATCTAATTGAGATCATGAGAGTAATAAAGGTACATAAAATAAAATAAAAACCAAGTCAAGACAACTGAACGTATGACACACACAAATCGATTAAAAATTATAAAGATTCTTAATATTTAACAAACACAAATTATAATAGCTTCTATTTGCTAATGTAATTTTATTCTATGTTCTTCATACAAGTTTTGACTAAGTATAAGAGCAATAAAGTGATTAAAGGTACCCTGGAGGGAACCTTTAAAGCTGGAAATGTGCATTTTCGGCTATTGAGTCGCAAGTGGCAATTGTTGACAGTATTCACCTACCTTCAAGTGAAACGTCTGCTCTTTTGCCATTCAGACCAATTGAGCCAAGTGAAAAAAAAAAAAAAAACTGTATAAAAAGAATACTCCCTCACTAGCAATGATTGATGACTTTACAAACATATGTACAAATAACGGACACAAAAAACACCAAGACTTGGGATAAATGTTAGTGGATCACACAAGTGTGTCAAGATAATGATTTTTATGCAGAAGGAATAAGAAAGATAGAGAAACGATATTCTAAATTCATTCATTGAATAAGAGGAATATAATTTTTTTACTTTGAATTTCCTCATATTTTCATAGTCATTAACAGTAACAGTGGTAGAGCCATGCTTTGGACTCACACAAAACCGGCTGTGAAGCAACGCTTGCTCGGCCCCCATTCTCCTCTTCGCCTCTTCTCGTCCTCCTTCTCGTCAGCCCCCCTTCTCTTCTCTCCCCACCGCGCATCCCTCATCACTCTCAAAGGTGGGCAGCGCACTTACGACTCTTGACTTGCATGTGTCCATGGATGGTGGTTGTCATTTATTATCAGTACTGTCCACCAATATAAAAAAAAAAAATTGTAATTCCTAGACCACGAAACAAAAAGTTCACACCACCTCTCATATCAAAAGTAACTTCTAACTAACACACTAAGTTTATTGACAGTAGATCACATTGTTTATTTACTCCATATAGAGCCTATATCAACTGTCAAGTATCAAAACAATATTTGGTAAGGGGCGGCCTCTAATGCCCAAGTTTCAATGTATCGTTATTCAAATGAATACAATGACAAACCCTTATATTGTTTTTGGGGAGTGCTTTGTGGGAACTGTCAAACTGTGGGTAATTTAATTTAAGTTTTTAGAATTTAATAGAATAGAATAAACTTTATTGTACAGTAATATCACAAAACAGTATGAACAAGGAGCGGTGTCGGCACAACAACAGCATTTTTTGGATGGATATAGGCGAGAGTAGAAATTATTTTTTTATTAATTTGGTAAGGTAATGGTGAACGTTCGGGTTTGCCATGATAAATTAACGATGTGATCTCAATAATGTATTACCTACATAAGAATCAATATATAAATAAATAAGTTGTTTTTTTTAAACACTTAAAAATAATAAATACTACTCATATCTCAAACCTCTGATCCCAAATTAAACTGAGCTTGTACTATGGTAACCGGACTGCTCATAAAAATACTTTCTTATTATTTTTATTATATGGGGCGACAGACGAACAGATAGAATATTTCTAAACACATACATATTATAGATAAATTAAACCATACACCGGAAAATTATCATGTTTTGAATACACCCTATTAAAAGCAAAAAAAAATGTGTATTTTTAGAGTAAGGCGTACGATACCCGCTGCTGTAAGGTCACTTTCCGACAGTCTCTAAGTGCGTGCAGACATTCCTGGCAGTAATAGTAAAAAGTACTATATTTATTCCACAAACGGGAACGTCACACTGGGATTGAACAAATTGAAAATTGGGATTATCATAATGTCCAAAATACTGGCTCGATTTGAATGAAACAAAAACATATATTTCTAGACAATTGGATTATACGGTTACGAAGTCTTAACTTATAAAACGAACATGTTTACATTCTCCATTATTTGCTCCGGATAGTAATCTACAAACTGCCCTATGTACTAACCCATTGCACTTGTCCATTACAAAGGTTATCTATAAGAAATCGCAGCTAGCGAAAAGTCCGCCCGTTTGTGCCCGTATAATGCCCGTATATTTTTTGTTTTATATTGTATTTTTTTTCTGTGGTGTACGTAAAGAACATTGTATTGTATTGTAATCGAACCAATAACTTTTCGTTTATAAGTTAGTGATAACCCGCCTTATATTAGTTGAAGAGAGTGACAAAATCTGGGTATTGTAAAAAATAAATATAAATGATTCGGACACATAACAACATTAAATCTAAGAAATTTCCATAAATACGGCTATTGACACGTTAGAATAGCACAATGTCATTGACTCAGATAAATCAGGCCGCTGACCTAGATTTAGGGTAGGCAATCCGATTCTTCAAGAATTTTGTCGATAGTGTGAATAGCCGAGTGTGAGAGGTCAGTGTAACCGTTGTTTTTGTAGATTTGTCAAGTCCCTCGCGACAAAGGTATGATTCGTAATGCGGGAGTTGTTTAAAGAATTGCGAAGAAAAACACTTTTCTGTAATAAATAAATTAATATGATTCCTCACAAGATGCGGCAGGGCGCTTTGCTCCTTGTTAAAGATCCCCTGTGGTTGCGATAATAATAGCGATATTAACGCCAGAAGTGTTGAACGGATGTGAATGAAGGATTTTTTATGCGATTGGGGAAAAAAAGACAAAATAGCACTAAGACTTATATGGTTTTCTCATGGATGCCATTGTCAGAACCTAACCAAACTCTCGTGTAATTACCGTTTAAGTACATCTTTCCAATAAAAAAAGAATCATTGAAATTGATTGGCGTGAAATTCCACCATTTGTCGCGCACAAACTTAATGCAAATTTAAGACTTATATGGTTTTCTCATGGATTCCATTACCAAAACTGGACCAAACTCCATTAAAATGGAGTAACATGGGAAGCACCGGCATTCAAATAAAAAAAATAATCAAAATCGGTTCACCCAGTCGAAAGTTCTGAGGTAACAAACATAAAAAAAGAACAATCGAATTGAGAACATCCTCCATTTTGAAGTCGGTTGAAAACTGGTCTATGTCGATTATTCTGGTTTTCTCCTGGATTATTTCATTCCTGATGCCATCCCATAAAGAAACACCGAGCATAGCCCTTTCCATAGCACGCTGAGCAACTTTGAGCTTGTGGACCAGCCGTACCGTAAGTGTCCATATTTTGGGCTCCGTATGATATGACGGGTAGGACACACTCATTGAAGACTTTTGTCTTAGGGTACTGTAGGATGAGAAGACTTGACGTAGCTTCCCAAACGCTTTAGAAAAATATAATTATACAGTCATCTATCATGTCGGAACAAATGTACGCCGATGGCATTTGTTTGTGTGCTTATAAGGAGCTGCTCCTGTAATGTATGAGTATAGGACAGGTGTGTGAAGAGGAAAGCATCTACTCCAAAGTACATTGAAAGACGACCGCGGGTTAAAATGTTATTCAAGTTTTAAAACTACCCGGGCTCATAAATAAGCCAAAATACCTTTATTGGATGGTTAATATCCTAATAATTAAATAATATATGATATGAAACGACACGCTGTAACAGTTAGAACCAGAGCATTGACGTGTAAAAGTGTTGTTTATAACCTATTTACAAAATAAAGATCATTTATCATTTATCATTTATCATAGCAGTGACCATAAATGCAAGTGAAACTATGGTGAGTCCCTTATTTTTGAAATAAAATAAATAAATATTAAATTCGACTGCATGAATGGCGCAGCGGTTTAAGTGGTCACCTCGCCACCATGCTGCCGCGCCTAGTGTTGTGGGTTAGATCCCCACACGGGACAGCACTTTGTGTAATCTTCAAATTGTTGTTCTGAGTCTGGATTCGTTGTTTGAATGTTGGTGAAGTCCACGACACAGGAATTAATTCTAGTGCGGGATTTACCTTTTTTAAGTAAAAAAAGTCACGACGTCATGACTGTTTTCGGTATAGAACCCTTAACTACAATCATTGTTTGATTAAATTTTAAAAGTATAATCATACCTAAAATATCAGTAATATATAATAGATAAAAAATAAAATTTCAGCAATTGTGAATAAAGAAGAATGTATGTGGGTAGAACTAAGTATTTATATTGAGGTGTTGAGCCAGTGTATCGTGTAAATATAAGTATGTATAATCAATATGCTACGCTGTTCAATAACTAACTGATAATCCAGTTATTTTCATGCTAATAAATATGATTAGATAGTTTGAACTAGATTATCTTAGGACAATATTATTATGTTAATACGTAAATTTGATTGCCAATCTGTCCTATTATGTAGAATAGCTTAGCTTGGTATATGCGTTGGCATTGCAATTGACTTAATTGTAACAACACAGTACGTAACGACTTACTTACATAACTATAAAGAAAATTTCATCTAGTTCGTAAGTTATCTTTAAGATAATATCTTGACGTATCTATAAAAAAATAAGATTAATCTATGAAGCAAAATTTGATTCATGAACCATAATTGACTATATTTTTACATATTTTTATCACTATAATAGGGTTTATAAAAAGGTGTGATAAAATTAATTCTAACTAAAACTTCACGAAATGTTGAGGTTATTTTTCAGATAACTAGTGTGTTTCAGATTGTACTTCGTTACACAACTGCCCAAAAAAAGAGTACATTTTTTTTATGGTTGTATGTATTAAAAACCAACTTAGGTTTCTTTATTAAACTATAATCTCATAAGCAAATAACTTGAATCAAAAATCAACAGTCGTCAAATTTAAATTGATTCACTGATGTGTAGCCTTAAGGTTGTTACAGTGTCGTATTCTTTGATACTTAAGACATCTACATATATAAACAAGAATATCCCTACTAATACAACAATACCCTAACTAACGAACCTATTTCCATTGCTCCAGGGTCCCAACTCCTCGCGGCTCCGTATCCAGTACTAGTAGCACGAGCACTGGATCGCGACTGGCAAGGCTTCTCACTCAAGGAGTCAGGGGTACCCCAGAGGATGTTGCTATCGATACTCCTCGCAGACTCAGTTGGGAACGGTAAGTACACATTTCAAGTATGGAGTGAATTCTCAAAATTCGGAAATTAAAATCTAGTGTTCAGTTCTATTTACAGTATTAAGTAAGGTCTAAGCAGAAGGGAACACTAGAAATTCTGAAATCAGATTGAAGAAAAACGAAAGCAAACTTGGTTTTGATACTGGTATCGTTTGATTTCTAATTTTTAAGTTTTTTAATATGGAAACTAACACTAAACCCTGCGATTCTCTAGCCTATCCACTAGTTTATGAACCAGATATTTAAGGTAAGATATTTAATTATAATTTCAGACTTTAATAGGTAGCTACCATCACCTTTTGATTAGAATGTGATAGAGTCGGTTGTTAAAACAATTAATATTGAGTTATTGTGTTGGCACTAGATTCAACATTAAATAACCGAAATCAACAGTGACTTAAGGTCATAAAATGTTGTTTAGTCGAGAGTCTAGTCTAGCTAATCATGGCAACGAGGATCAGCTGTCATAGTCATGGTGAACCGGGCTGATAATGAGTTATTGATTTTATAATGTGTCTTATATATGCTAGATATTTTCTTTTTTTCTTGTCCTAAACCCTCAGCCGATGGACGACTACATTTAAAATTTGCGGCCTGAAGTGAATGTCCAAAATTAACGTTGCCTCTCGTATGTTGTTGACGATGGTTATAAAAGATATAGGTACTAAACCCATTTTTTGTGCTTAATTATATTAAGCTATTCTAGTGCAAATATTACTAAAAAATAATTAATCCTACCATATATTTTCCGTACTACTTATGTAAACAGAGAATTTTATTATCTCTGTACCTATTATCTGTATTTTTTTGGATAATACACATGTGAGATATTAATGTAATCGCTTCGAAATCGCTTATAAGTATGAAGAATTCATTAATATTGTAAAACGTTGTGAGAGGATTCTCGCTCTGGTAATAAAAATGTTAAGCGTAGATGTAGTCATGGACTAAATTACATATTATACATATATGTCAATCTTAGTTAACAGGAGTACATAACATAAAATAAAATAAAAATTATGAGATGACCTTAAAACTAAAAAAAAACAGGTTACTGATCTGAGCTTAATCAGACAATTTTATAAATATTTATTTTTATATTATTCGCTGATCTGTTCTGATCTGTTTAGAAGAGTTTGACTGTCTGTGCATCTAGTGGTTAATGGTCCTGACTGATGTAAGAAACTTCAAGGGTTCAATGGGGGTTGAACTCTACCTAACAGCGAACCATACACACAAATTTTTGTACATTGTCCCATACGGTACTAAAGTTTGTGTGATCTACAACTAGTTGTCCCCAGTCTGGGTGTAATGTATGTCATACAACAGGAATCTTTTTAAGGAGGGTTGGTTTATTATACAAATCAAAATTAGCACTCAAACGATATTCAGCCAAAGATAATATCACGTAGGACCTACAACCTACCAAGACTAGAACTGTGTAGTGTTATCACCTTAATCACAAATAAATATAGTAATTTTAATTTGTAAATATTATTAGGTTTTCCGGCTAGTTTTGAGGGATTTATTAAAAATGTCTATTATAAAAATGGTATGGTTGGCAAGAAATGTTGTACGGTGCTCCACAGGGTTTAGTGCTAGGACCACTTCTGTGGAACATCGGTTACGACTGGGTGCTGCGCGGTGTGTTACTGGCTGTGGCTGTCACCTGCTATGCAGATGATACACTGGTAAAGGCGCGAGGAAGAACATACCGGGAAGCAACCATAAAAGCTACGGTCGGGGTCGCTCAAGTCGTTGAAAGAATTCGGCACCTGGGTCTCGCGGTTGCCCTTCATAAGTCGGAGGCTATCTTCTTCCATGGGCCTCGGAAAAGACCACCATTGGGATCCAGCCTTACCATAGGAGGCGTTCGCATCGGCATCGAATCTTCGATGAGATACCTAGGGCTCACACTCGATACGATTTCGGTTATCACTTCTGGAATCTGGCCCCTAAGCTCATGAGAACAGCGGCTGCAATCTCTAGGTTGCTGCCCAACTTAGGGGGGGCCGACACCTCCTGTAGGAGACTCTACGTCGGAATCGTGCGGTCTATGGCCTTATACGGGGCCCCAATATGGGCGGAGACTCTGGCGGCCCGCAATGTTGCATTACTGCGGCGACCGCAGCTGGCGATGGCCGTTAGAGTCATAAGAGGATACCGCACGATATCCTTCGAAGCAGCGAGTCGAGCGAATTGTGGCGATAAGACCCATTCTGGAGGATTGGCTGGAGAGGCAACATGTTAGCCTCTCCTACCGGCTGACACAGGTGCTCACCGGTCACGGCTGTTTCGGTAAGTACCTGTGTCGCATAGGCCGGGAGCCAACGTCTGCGTGCCACCACTGCGGAGATTGTCACGAGGATACTGCACTCCACACCCAAGCGGAGTGCTCAGCGTGGGCGCAACAGCGACACGACCTCGTGATGGCTATTGGTGTGGGAAGCCTCTCGCTAGAGGCCATGGTTCTGTCCATGGTCCAAAGTGAGAGTGCATGGGATTCTGCCGCCTCGTTTTGCGAGGAGGTGATGTTGGCAAAAGAGGCGGCAGAACGGAAAAGGGAGAGGACAAGTTTTCTCACATCCTGCAGAAGACGCATCAGACGTCGGAGAGCAAACACTGATCTCCGACCTCCATAAGCACTGGCCTGACCGTTACCCCAGCAGAAGCAGGCCTGAGACGGTGGCGTGACGTACGAGTTCCACGCGCGCCTATTTCATGTGGGGGGCGTAAGGCCCCCATATTCCAAAGTGTGGTCGCCTTCGAGATTGCAGGTGGCCAAGGTCTGCTGGGGTTCCCGGATGTTTCCTTCTGAGTGTATCCCGGGTCCCTAGCAATAGACGCTCTTATGACGGAACACCGTGTGGTTTTAAGTCGGTTCGAGTCCGACATACCACCTCACTCATTTATATTTTTATCAAAGTATGCTCAATTACTAGCTACAACCTTTTGTCATTTTTCGGGCAACAAATGGATTCCATCATAAAATAACTGGTCATGTTTTGAAGCAATCCATTCATCGATCCATTTTTTGATACTCGTACGTTCGTAAGATTTGAAGTACTGATTTGTAAGGCTGTGTTGCATAGATCGAAATAGATGGTAATCAGAAGGAGCAGAATCTGGTGAATATGCGGGATGCGGAACGCTTCGTATCTTTTGCAATGTGTGGGCGAGCATTGTCGTGCAGTAAAATGACAATTGTTTTCTATGTGCAATTCTTGGACGTTTTTTGTTCAATGCATGACTCAATTCGATTAATTGATGTTGATAACGCTCAGCTGTGATAGTTTAATTTGGTTTTAACAATTCATAATAAATAACACCTTTCATATCCCACCAAGCACAAATGGTTACTCGATTTTGCATCGCTAATTCTGATGAAACATGTGGAACCTATTTTCCTTTGTTTTTGAATTATACCCATTGCTTGTAAATGACCAAAAATTGTTGATTTACCTACATTTAATTCTTTAGCCGACTATTGTAGTGTGCGGGCAGGGTTTTCGTCCAATAACGAAACCAGTCGAAACCAGTATTCACATGACCCGACATAAAACTAATTAATTACAAGTAAAAACGCCGTTATAATTAAATCTTTATTCTGAATGATTAATATTTTTTTAGAGAGCTGTTTCAACAACTCTCTAATTTAATTATCTCGTTAAGGCTATATTATCTTCAAATTTCTTATCTTAAAATATTTTTTTTAATGAAATGTTTCCGAAAATTTAATGCTCTTTGTTTTCTTTATTATTTTTTTTACTTAAGTGTATATAAATATGCACACATCAATACCAATACAAAAAAAATATTAGGCATACAAACACTTGCCCCGCGCAAGAATCCAGCACGCGACCTCTGCGATACGATATACTTTTTTTTATATATATAAGCCTACCATAATGACTCAACTCTGCCTGGTGGAAAGCAACAAGTGGAATCTCAGCAAGAGGAATTTTCAGTGGTAGAGCCATGCTTAGGCACAAATGGGCCAGCTCGACCGGTGCGATACCAGGGCCTCACAGAAAACCGGTTGTGAAGTAACGCTTGCGTTGCATTTCCCCGAATTGAGTGAGGTTTCTGGAGGCCCAACTCCCCCTCTCCCCTCATCTCCTTTCTCTTCTTTCCCATCTCCTCATCCCTCCTCTCTTCTTTCCGCTCCCTGCATCCCCCATCCCTCATCACCCTCAAAGGCGGGCAGCGCACTTGCGACTCTTGAGTTGCGAGTGTCCATGGACGGCGGTGTCACTTACCATCAGGGGACCCGTCTGTTCGTCTGAACCCCTATAGTATAAAAAAAAAAAAAATCTAAGTGTGGTGGTTACCATCCTCATTGCAAGTACAGTGAATAATATGTAAGTAAGGCTTATGTTATAGGAGTGTTAAGTAATCGATTGCTTGTATTTATTACTGTAACATTCCCACCAACATTCATTACTGTAATGTGTGCTGTGCTGCTGCTGTGTGTGGTTCCATTCGAGGATTTGTCGCCAAAACTAAAGAATTAGAAAGTAATTAGTCAAGGTAAAAACGTGATTGCCATTATACGATAAAAGGTCTGCAGTGAATATCCGCTTATTGCTATTTAAGCAGCACTCCAACCACTTCAGGACTGGTACTGCTGATTGATTTGTCAGTCATCGCGTTTACTAGTTGTCTTAAAAAATGTTCCAAAAATAAAAGATAAACTAAGATGAATTCGTTTTATGAACCCCGAAGATGCCGTGGCTGCATTTGAGGCAAAGGCATGGAAGAGAACCTTAAAGAGGGTGGGTTCACTGCTTCAGTCAATGGTTCGGAAGGAAGGAGGAGGAAGAAACGGAGACTACTTCAAAAAACAATAAAAAGATTTACAGGCTTCTATATATTTCACTTTTATATTTTCTAAAACTTTCAGTGTGTATGTATCATATTTGGACTTTATTACATATATAATTATTAGTAGTTTCTTTATTAATGAAACATTAGTGCATCTCACATACAAGTTGTAAATAATTAATAATGCTTTAAAACTCTGCAAGGAAGGACGCTGTTATGTTCATCATAATAAAAGAAAACCTCTGCTAACAAATTACTTTTTTTATATTCTTATAAATCTTGGTGTTTTTTTATTATATGCCAAGGCGCTAGGCCTTTTTCACTCACTTAGGCTGTAAAAGTGCTACTGTTGCTTAGAAATTGCTTTATTAAAGTCAAGAAAACGTGTATCTCTAAAAAACTAGGTTCCGAGGTGAACCTCAAAGTGGTAGGTAAACTTTTTTGTAGTGTAAAATTGTATGATGTGTTAATTCTGAGTGAAAGAGTCTGATAATTTTTATAGCGACATAGAGCGGTGATAGATAGAATATGAGGTGTTTTAGTTGCAATTAATTAGCTAATTTATAATAATAAATACATTTACTTCAATAAGTACACACAGAAAACATGTAGCCGTGTGGCTCTCGGTGGAATAGAATACAGACACCCCGTCTCTTCCCGTGAGTAAGCGTCTACAGTTGATGAGATGTCGCCTCTATGGCAGTCCTCTATCGCCTACATCACGGAGCGTGTTCTGACGAGCTCTTCCAATTGGTCCCAACTTCTCCCTTCCTCTACACGACTACATGTGCTGGCCTGAGGAGTCACCATTTGAGAGTCGAAAATATACGATCCCGAACTAAGCGGTTTGGCTCTTCTTCCCAGTGCCGATCGGTGAAAGCCTGAAATTCACTACCAGCGCACGTGTTTCCTTCGCACTCAGATCCCGGGTCTTTTAAGCGGGGCGTGAAAAGCATCTCACCAGGCCGCCGTAGTGTGGCTCACCATGCTGCATTGACTAGCCATGCAATGAGGATGGTGGCCACCACTCTTGGACTCCACTTATTGCTATCCATCAGGCAAAGTGGAGTCACTATGGTAGGTTAATATAAAAAAAATATAAAAATAGCGACTAAGGAATCGGACTGTCATCAATCAGATACTATACATACAATCATACAGTACGTTGTACGTTGCGTTACCTTGTTTTTCCCAACTTTAATTCCTTGAGTGACCTTTTGACGGCAATGGGCTTGCCCCGTATTACGTTATTGAGACCAAATTCGAATTGGCAAAGTGTGAGTGTTTAATACGCCCGACAGAAGTGATAACTTAAACTAAACTACCGCCGCCGTATGCGTGAGAAAAGGGGAAGCCAGACACATTGGTGCCGCAATGCGTTACGTAACGCAGCGGTTTGCCATCCCATAAGAAGTTATCACTTCAACACATGCTAATCGTTAAAATTGCCTGGTCATCGGTCAATTCAAATGATCTGATGGCCATTCAAATGGACAATTCAGACATCTTTGTCTACCCCTTCGGTGGTACGGCCGTGAGTAGTTCTGTTACATACATGTGTAGCGTATATGTACATATGTATGTAACAGAACACAGAACTTATCACATAAACGAGATCAAACAGTATTGTAGTGAACTCTGTTACGCAAGGTAGAATTTTACTGCATTCGGTTTTCACACAAAAGATCTTACTTCTAACACATTCAGATCATTTGAATTGACCAATGACCAGGCACTTTAAACAATTAGCATGTATTGAAGTGATAACTTCTTATGTGAGGGTAAAGCGCTTCGTTACGTAACGCGTTACGATGACCGTCTGTCTGGCTTCCCTTTCTCTCACGCATACCGCAGCGGTAGTTTAGTTTTGTTTAAGTTATCACTTCTGTCGGGCGTCCTGAGACACATACGTTTTTTTTTTTGTATTACATAGCTGCTCTCCGCATTTTAAGCGTCGTAGCTTGATATTTTATAGCCTATATTGTTCCCTCATAAATATTTTATCCAATAGGTACACAAGAAGGTTTACGAATGATAATGGAAGTTTTAGGATGAATCTGCTAAAATAAAAAAATCCTTCACTTTTATATATTTTATAGAATTTACTGTTTTTATATAAATACACACATAGGCAGAAGTAAATTAAACACTCACTCTTTGCCAATTACATTTTGGTCTCAATAACGTAGTACGGGGCAAGCCCATTACCGTCAACTGGGCGCTGAAGGAAAAAAAATTTGGGAAAAACAAGGTAACGCAATATAAAGGGATACAGACAGTTCAAGTCACAGAGAAGCGACTCCGACGTCCTCGATTACTTTTGTAATGATATATATATATATATTTTTTTACCGACTTCTTGATACAGCTTATCAAATAAATCCCATATAAATAAAAGCAGCAGGTCGTGAAAACAAATATAAACTAACAAGATGGACATACGACCGGTACTGAACAAACAGAGTGAACAAACAGACAGCTGGACAGCTTTCACAATGTTTACGGAGTCTAATAGACTCTCAGTTATATTAACAATAGTACTATGTCTTTTCGAAGCTTGTTAACGAATTTAATATTATTTTCTATAGGATTTTATTACTGAAGTTGTATATAATATCTATACTAATATTAAAAATACGAAATAATGCTATCTGCCTTTCTATTTTGATTTAATTTGGTATCTAAATAATTTAAACCCTAGTGACATAGGCCTCTTTTCATCTACGTACCACGTAGTTGAAGCTGAGAGTGGATGCTACTGACTACATAAGTCCTTGTTATATCGAACAAAGCGTAGAAAAAGGTAATGAACTTACTTTAAGTAATGTTAAAAGAGGTTCTGAATTTTGGTAATTGCTTTATAAATCAATAAGAAATGTCTATTTTTTTAAAGTTAGGCAAACAGACTGATGACCTGACGGATCTATTATTATTCTGTAAATGCTCTATCTAATACAAAACTACTTTTTGAAACAATTAGGGCCTTTAAATAAACAAATAAAAAGTTCTTCAGCTTTACTATTTTATCGTTCATTAGAGACAGATTCTGATCAGAACAAGAAAGTTATATTTCAAATTCACCTCTTGGAAAGAAATGTTAAAGCTGTATTAAAAAATAATACTGTAATGAGTTCTAAAACATTCCCTTGTGTTTCCCGGTGGAGTAGAATAGAGCCACGCTATTCCTTCCCGTGGGGGTCGTAAAGGGCGACTAAGGGATCGTACTGCTATCTATTAGACATATGATTGACAGCAATAGTAAGTAAGCAATAATAAGTACTCTTTATTATACACCTTTATTGTACATAAAATGTACGCAAAATAATCAATATCTTACAGGTAACCTTTGGATGGACAGGGTTTTAATGATCTCGTATGGGTGACTGTGGTATACAGTTATGTAATGTGTGATAGTTTAAACGCAAATATACATATATATAAATACCTTATATAAGTATATAGATACACATACACATACAAGTAAATATATACCTATAGTTATCTTAGACATTACCTTGCAAATAGTAGTCTTTTTTTTTTTTTTGTAGGATCCTAATGAGTGAACTCGTCTGATAGATGAAGGTAGGGCATTCCAGAGCCGTGCTGCTTCAACTGTGTATGATTTGTCAGTAAACTTTGTCGAATGCAATAGTTTTGTCGTTCGTTTAGTTTCTTGGACCAAATTCTTACTAGCAAAATGTGGGCGTTTTATACACATCTGCCTTTCCCTTAGAGGATACAGACAGGAGCGTATATGTATGTTAGCTCGTAGACACTACTATTTATTCCACGACTATTTTGAAAGGGCATGAGTAATATCCTTCTACCCCTTTACATATCACCCAAAGGTACATTACGGCTGCTATCATTCAGTACTGACGCTTTCTTAAGATCTCGGGAGGTGATTTTGTGCATGAATATATAATAATAATAATAATATTTCTACACATCTCACACACGACCGTCTGATCCCAAACTAAAGACCTTGTACTATGATAACCAGACAGCTGATAAACATACTTATATTCTTGTAAATATATACATATAATAAATAAATTACACCTAGACTCGACTAGATTTACTATGCTCCCACAAGTATTTGTCCTGGGTTGGATTGAACCCTCGACCTCTGGCTTAGCAGTCAGGGCTACTAACTACTAGAACAACAGGTTTATGTGTAGTGTGTGAAAGCATTGCTTTTAAGTTATTTTCCAAACGTTCTTTAAGTTAAAGACTTTAAACAAACTGTATTGAAAGCTGAAATTGAATTTCTATTTACAGTTTGGTTTATAAAAGTAAATTTGTAATAGTCGCTTGTTAAATGTACATAGATTAGTTGGTGGCGTACCGTATTTTATTTTTATATAAATTATTTTAAATTGAATTCATATTTACATACACTCAGGCCTGTATCCTTGAAGGGGCAGGCGGAGGTGTTATTAATGATCACATTTTGCTAATTATAATTTAGTCCCATTTACGTATATTGACAGGAAAGGTAGGCTAACAAGGGACGGAAAAGGATAATGCGTTTACAAACTGGCCGGTGCAGGGAACTCTGAGCCCTCTAACTTAAAATTAAATTTAATCTTGTTCTGTATAGTCATTGCAGCGTGATTGGGTAACAAGCATTAATCCAAACTTACATAACTATTTATAGTAGCTTAAATGCATAGTAATACGTCTAGTTCATAAACAAGAAGGATTAAAATGTTGTGACGGGCCTGTTCGTCTAGAGGTCAGTGACCCGGTTTAAAAAATGCGGAACACGAATATCAGACATGCATAATTACTTGAGGGATTAGTAAAACTACAAAGTACAAAGAAGCAGACGGGTAATCTGATGGTATTTGACAAACACCGCCATGTTTACATGCAAATCAAGAGTCAAAAGTGCGCTGTTAACCTTTGAGGATGACAAGGGGTACATGCAGGGAGAAGAAAGATTAGAAACGGAGTTTGGCCTCCGGTTCTCTCACTCTCTCGGCACTACAATACAAGCATCGTTTGAATACCAATTTTCTATGAGCCCGTTATATTATTCCGGTCCAGCCGACCATTTCGTAGACTTTATGGTGCAGTGGTCAGCCAGAGGTAGTGGGTTCGATTACTACACGAAACGAAAATATGCATGATCCACAAATAAGTACCCCGATCTGTGTGTTATTTATGTCCATTATTTGAATATTTGCGAAGCCCCCGCGACCCAAGAAGTATTCCTAACATGAAAATTATCTTTAAATCAAAATTTAACCTTTATCTTTTAAGTATTGAAATAAAAAAGTGTCGGATTGATAACCTCTTAAAAAGCTACAGAAATGATTGTTAAAAATTTTCAATATATGCGTAATAGAGTCTTTCACCTTGCAATAGACTTGTAACAATGCTATATGCATATTATAGAGTTTGATAAACTTTGTGCGAATAGTTTTAAGTTCAAAGTTCAGTTGCGTAGAATAAATAAACTTTAATACAAAGAGCATAGACAATTTAACCTCTGTAGGAGATTCTCAAAATGAGATTGTAAAACCTATTAAAAGCTAAAACGTTAATGTAGTGTTTAAAATAGAGCTTTTAATAAGTAAAGTTTATTAAAAACATAAAGATTAATGAATTTGTATTATACAAAATATGTAATTCTCTTTTGCATGGGTATTAGACGCACTTATCATTTAACGGCATTTAATGGTCACCTTAACAGAAGCGGGCATTGCACTTTTAAATAAAAACCATAATACCCTCGCCTTTCAGGCGCAAGCTGCAGATTTTTTACTGCCAGAATTACTGAACTGTACTACGAATTGCCTTGCCTATGAATAAATGTCATTTCTTTTTTTTTATGGTTTAAGGGCTAAACAAGTAGTCGCCAAATGGTAAGTGGCAACCTCCGAGCATTGACACCTTTAAATCAAGAGTCTTAAACGCAGGCACCCTGCGTTAGAGGAAAATTAAAGGGGGGAGAGAGGAGGGGAAAAAGGAGAAGGGGAGTTGGGCCTCCAGTACCCTTACTCTCTTGACAATACAATGAAAGCAGACATTACTCCGGTCGAGACGACCCATCCGTGTCTAAGCATGTACGGTAACGTGTTCAAAACCTATGTTTTGTGCTAGACTACCCTCCGATGTTTTGTGCTAGAATTGAAATTGTGGAAACTCATTTTTTTTTATAGCAGACGGGCATTTTCATTGTAAATGAGTAGACGGGTCACCTGAAGGTAAGTAACTGCTACTGCCAATAGCGATATGCAAGGAGAAAAAACGAAAAGAATAGACTTCACTCAATCGGTAAAGCATGACGCAAACACTGCCTTTTAAAATATTTTCCGTAAGGCCATACGTACAGACATGAAAAATGTTAAAAACTATTGTAATTTTTCAATGATACATTATGGTACTAAGCGTTAATAGATTGCTAAGTCGACTTGTATGTATTTTTTAGGTCACATTAGGCAATAAGTTTGCATAATTTATAGGGTAGAGCCATGCTTGGCACGAATGGGCCTGCTCGACCGGTGTTATACCACGGCCTCACAGGAAACCGGTTGAGAAGCAACGCTTCCGTTGCATTTCCCCGAAATGAGTGAGGTTCAATTCCCCTCTCCTCATCCCCCTCTCTTCTTTCCCATCGCCCTATTCCTCATCACCCTCAAAAGCGGGCAGCGAACCTGCTACTCAAGAGTCGCAAGTGCGTCGTCCATGCACAGAGGTTGTCGCTTACCATCAGGTGACCCGTCTGTTGGTCTTTCCACCTATAGTTATAAAAAAAAGAGTAGGACGATGGGTCTCTTTTAATGCACACACCAAACTAACTTAAAAATTGAATAAACCAAAAATTCTCTGCCTTGAAAAGTATGTCAACTTATTCACGCATTTAACACTTGTCAACTTATTCACGCCTGGTACGGATATAATGTATGTATTTATTGATAATTAATGGTACACGTATCTTAGGTAATACTAAAGCCGTGAGTAGACACCCATGAATTCTACGCAATACCGTTTCAGCCTTCAGGCATTACAAATAAATGATAGTCGCATAAGATATCGAAAAACCCATTACTGGTAGAAATGTTAGGAAATATAAAACCATTTTCGTTTTCGCGTGTTACACAATTTCCGATCACGATCATTGGATAGGATTGGAAGAATCTAATGACCAGTTTACACGTGATAGGTAATGGCCTGTTTACACTTATAGTTTAGATCACTAACTAACATGTTAGTTACACTATTATAAAGAAGAAGATTGACTTAGCATGTCAAGCAACACATTTTTTTAATTTAGTTATAATATATAACTAAATTTAAAAAAAATTGGAAATTTAATTTATCAATTGATATATAAAATTTCCAAATATTTTTGATAGTAATGATGGTCAGTTTAATAAACAAAGTGAAGTTCAGTATCAATGTGCAACATATTTATGTTGCGTCATATTGGTCGACAAGGACACATTGACGTACGACTCAGTGAACCAGAATCGTGCTTAAATGCATACACATTTAGATAAAATCTACAACAAAAATAGGTTGTATCCTAAATCGACGCGATCGAAGATGTAAAGCTCCTTTTCAAATCGAGGTACTTAAATAAACTGGCACAAACCAGATTGACCTAAATTAGGCAATTCAAAAGGCCTTAGTTCGCTATGCGGTCGTATTGACTTGGGTTAACTATTTGACATACCTAACGAATTAAAAATTTGCAACTGCTTTGTTAAAAAGAAAGTAATCCAACATTAATGTTGTATTACTTTTTTATGATAAAGGAAACAGGACACTTTGAGGCTATTCAGGAGCCTGATGGTAGCTGATGGAAGGTGAGGTATGTTAAAGAGGAAAGGGGGAGTTGGGCCTACGAAAACCTTACTAATATAGGCGACATGCAATATAAGTGATGCTTCACAACCGGTTTTCTGTAAGGCCGTGGTACGCATCCCTTCCTTTAAATCCCGCCATTCCCCTTCACCAAACTCCCAACTTTCCCATTTCATTCCCAAAGAACCCAGTTAATGACAATAGGCCATTTCGTTAGGTATATGCTTGGCTGGTCTAGTGATTAGTGACCCTGTGTGCTGAGCCAGAGGTCGTTTGTTCGTTTTCCACAAGTTAAATGTACAAGTCCGAACTAAATTTGGCTCTTCTTTTCTGTGCCGATCGGTGAAAGCCTGGAATTCACTATCACCGCACGTGTTTCCTTCCCTTTTTGATACCGTCCTGTCTTTTAAGCGTGGCGTAAAAAAGCATCTCACCAGGCCGCCATAATGTGGGACACCATGCTGGATTGACTAGACATTCAATGAGGATGGTGACCACCACTTTTAGACTCTACTTATTGCTTTCCATCAGGCAAAGTCGAGTCACTGTGGTAGGCTATGATATATGAAAAAAAAACTTGCAAAAATTTGTGTGATATACAAATAGTTGTTTTCAGTCCTGATATTCATTGTCTGTTGTTTTTTTATGTTTGATAAGTTCCTGCAATACATGAATAATTTCTGGGTCCGGAATTCTCTTTTAAAAAAAAGAAAAAAAAGGACAAGAAAGTTAATAATATTACTGAGTTAAATTACGCAAAATATCATAAATTACGCCTAATGCTACCTTTTTAGAGATGCAGTTGAAGGCTTGGTGGCAGTTTACATATGTATATTTTTTTTTATGCGATAGGGGGCAAACGAGCAGACGGGTCACCTGATGGTAAGTGACCACCGCCGCCCATGGACACCCGCAACTCATGAGTCACAAGTGCGTTGCCGGCCTTTTAGGTATATATGTTGCCAGGAAGTTATTTTGGTACATATAAAGTCTGTTTCAGCAGTGTCAATGTGTCATATCTTCTTTAATCGATTTTTTATTGTTATGTATGCTGCCTTATAGATTTCCTATTTTAAATTTTCTCTGTGTTGAGTATATGCTATGCATTCTATTTATTTTAACACAATCTTCTGTATTTTGTGTTGAACTAATAGTATTAATAAAATATCTTTAACCTTATGTTGTGAAACTCCAAAAAGTTGTTCCATCTTAACATTTTCACCCACTCAAAATTCCCTCCGGTCATATCCAACTCTCGCTATGATTAAATGAAACCGATTTATTTGTTGCTACGTAAATTGCCATGCTACGTGATCCCGTCGGTGCTACGTGAGTGCTACGAATGTGGACATTCTACGGTTGTGTGCTACAGCTATTTGAGCTACGTGACATTATGTGCCTATGTTTTACGAATTTGATGTTTGTTTCAGATATTTTAGATTAATTGAATGACGTTTCATTGTAGTGAGTTCTTTTTATCTTGTTAAGTTTAATTAAATCACAGTTATGATGACAGCGATTATAATCAATTTGATACCAGTCTTTATCAACACTCACAACTGCAGTGTTGTTACTCATTTGATGGAAGTTTTGACTCAATGGTGCATCTTGATCAGAAATAAACTGTGATTTATGTATTATTTATACAAGTTTTTGATTTTACAACCTAGAATATTTTTAAACTTCAGAAAACTATTTATCAAAAGATATTGATTTATCACTAGCTTTTAACAGCAGCTTCGCTCGCATATAATCCCTCAAATATACAGTCGTGGTCAACTAATTAAGGACATTCAAGATAGTGGACAGCAATAACCGGCTATGTACATATAAATATAAAACCCTGTTGATTTCTCAGTAACTATTATTTGCATAATTTGATCCGATTATTATACTATAAATGGCTGTAAATAAAAGATTAAATAAATATAAAAAAGTGTTTAATATCAAAGGTTAACCATGTATTCAATTTAAGGTACAATTCTGTAGCTGGACATTTAATTAAAAACAGTAAAGTAAAATGAAAAATAGAGTTAAACAGAACTAATAATCTGCAGTATTTTAATTTCTTTAACAACTTCATTTTATTACGGGTAAAATCAGTACCCAGTAGCAAAACCTTTGTTAGTAATTACCGCTTGACACCGATGTGGCATAGACATTATCAGTTTCTGACATATTTCAACAGGAATGTTTGCCCATGCCTCACAAAAAGCTTCATTAAGTTCATCTAAAGTTGTGGTACGATAAATGGCAACTTTTTTCTTAATTTCGTGCCAAAGGTGCTCGATTGGGTTGAGGTCGGGGCTATTTGCTGGCCAATCTAGCACTGATACCGACTGTCTGTTAAGAAACGACTTGACTGAACGGGCTGTATGTTTTGGGTCGTTATCATGCTGAAAAGTCCATATTATAGGAAGATGTTCCTCAGCATAGGGAAGCATAGTTTCTTCTAATATTGCCTTGTATTGATGTTGGTCTAAGTTACCCTGAACTTTCCTCACAGGTCCCACTCCACGTCCAGAAAATGATCCCCACATTTTAATGTTTCCTCCGCCATGTTTCACCTGCTTTTTTGTGAATCTTGGATTCATTTCCGCTTTTACAGGACGCCGTACGTATTGCCTTCCATCGGAAGAAATCAAATTAACCTTGGTCTCGTCAGAGAATAATACATGTTGCCATTGGTCGTAGGTCCAATGTCCATATTTACGTGCAAACGCCAAACGTGCATTTCTATGCTCTTTCTTTAACAACGGTACTTTGCGAGCCACTCTTCCGAACAACCCTGCTTCTACCAGACGTCGTCGAACTGTCCTCGCTGATACACTGACTCTTTCGTCTGCCCCAAACACTTCATGTTTAATTAAAATAGAGCCTAGAAACGGATCTTTCTTAGCTAACCTGGTTATCATTCTATCTTCTTGCGGAGTTGTTTTTCTCGATCTTTTTTTTCTGGGCACATTTAAAGTTGTGTTATTGCGCCTGAAATGTTGCACTGCATTGCATACCATAGTTTTTGAACAATTTAAATATCCTGCTATCCTTCGGTATGACCAACCACGCTCGACAAACTTCATGATAATTTTTCGTAGTGTTGCATCGCAACTTTTATTTTTGCCCATTGTTTTTCAAAATAACTCTCAAAACTTGAAATTACAAATCTAGATTGCCGCCAAAACTACCACAAAGAATAGGAGAAGAAAGAAAATAATAATTGAGATTCAGATTTTGAAACTAGAACGCAATATCTCAGTGTCCCTAATTAAATGGCCAGCCAGCATTCTTTGAACAAATAGCACTGTGATCATCTATCAGCTATACTGTAAAGAGGTTTAATGTTTAAGAAGTTGTTATTGTTTGTATAATTAGGCACATAAATGACTAATTATACTTACATGTAAAAGATTTGGAATATTGTTTAGACTCGTTGGAAAATAAAAAATAAATTCACAATTTGGATTAACTAGAGAGTGTCCCTAATTAGTTGACCACGACTGTATATAAGTTGCTAGATTTTCAAATTTTTTGACAAACAATCATATCTGACAAAATACTTTTAACCTCCTTAATTTTGTAAAAAGTGTTCTATGTCCTTCCCAATACCTTTGAAACTATATGTACAAAGTATCATAATAATCAGTTGATTAGTTGCAGCGTAAAAGCGTAACAAACGAACTTACATTCACATTTATAATATTATAAATGTGAATGTAAGTTCGTTTGTAGGGATTACCTACCATACTTCATGGTAGGCTAAACATACGATCTCTGGCCTCTGTGAGATCCTGAATTTGTGAGAAAATAAGGTGAAAGGAAATAGACATTAAAGTAATCAATTCTTGTACACGGGTTGTTTTTATATCACATTTTTTTTGCAACAAGCTAGAGATGATAGATTTTAGTAGTTTAAAACAAGTGTTCCATTCTCTGGGACACGCTGTATAAAAAGGACCTTGAGAAAGGATATATCCAACTTTTCAATGATGTTTGTATGAAATACCAACATCCATGATCATAACTCACTTGTCAAGTTTGGCATAATTCTTTACCCACAACGCGAAAAAGAATATTTACCCTACGTACTGAGTAGCAAACGAATTCGCGAGCACCAGCTCTTATTATATAATTATTCCACTATTACATGTTGGACGTAATGAATGTTGACAGTGAGCCCGCGGTACGTCATATCATATTTTACGCTACAGTAAATCGAGTGAGAAACTCTAGGCATTGTTACATAATATATGCGATCAATGTGGAATTATCAGAGTGGTATTATTAAGCATACCTCAATCGACCAGTAACACAAGTCAATATAACATACTGATTGACTAATATTTATAATATATTCATTTGCTATATTACGTGCCATGTCTTTCCTTAGCATACATACGTACATACAGTCAGGCCTATATCACCAATATGCGGTAGGCAGAGACATCTACACGATAATTTAGTCAAACTTATCTGTCAAGGGGCAAGTTTATTGATGTTATCCGGGCACTAAAGCACTGACGTGTGGTGAGGTCAGCTATCTAGATCTCACCGAAGACCAACTGAACAAACTTGAGCGACTCCCAAAACGTCTACATAAAATTCATAATCGGGTTACGGAAATATGATCATATCTCACATTATCGTTCAAAGCTCAAGTTATTACCTATACGCCTTAGCCGGAATGTTGAAATTCTCTCTCTTCTTTACAGTACTCAGTTCTATCCACATATTCCCTCTTATCATAAATAACGTTTTGAGTTCTTACATAACACACATTGCAAGAACCTGAGATCATCAGAGAATTTGAAGTTGAAAATGCCTAGACATACCAATTCACTGACAAATTATTCTCGGTGTAAGCAGTTAGGCTGTGGAATAATTTACCACTGGAAATTCGACAAGCCAAATCCATATCCATAAACTACTTCTTGTCATTATAAATGCTTCGTATATTCCTATATTTATATATATATATATGTATATATATATGTATGTATGTATATATGTATATGTATATATTTACTTATATGTTTGTATTATATAGAATGAGAGATATAGAGAATGAGAAATCTCCGTGAGTGATAAGACCGCCAATTGTTATACCGTAATATATGCAATCATGTCTATTTTTTTTTTTCATTACTTGTATGGTGTACAAAAAAGAGAAAAATAAATAAAATAAAAATAAAGCATTGTTTACTGTCTGATTAAGAATGGAACTTACATTAAAGTTTTAAGTAATAAAGTAAATCCTACTAAATGTCGCGTCTAATCAATTATTTTTTCTTTTATGTAAAAACAATTTAATTTTCAAATATGATACTACTATGATAATCTGTGAGTGCATCGTGCGAACGTGAACGTGAGTCCATTTATTATGTCATCACTCCTAAACATTTTTTTTATAATATAGGAGAGCAAACCAGACGGGTCTCCTGATGGTAAGTGACAAAAGTCTTGGTCTACTATTTTTACACGCACAATAAACCTAAAATATGACTTATAGGTTGTCTTATTATTTTAGGCACCTTGTATAAATAAACTGTATTATCAAGACTAAACAGCACATGAGACTCAATTTAAAGGTTTTCTTAAATAACTTAAATTCCCACCGATAAAACTGTAGCGAACATAATTTAGTGTTGTAAAGCAACACCCCAATCTTATCATCCTCTTGTAAGCCGAACCTAGGTCAAGTGCCAACAGGAATGCGGCGAGCGATAACAACAGGAATGCGGCGAGTGATAACATCAGGAATGCAGCGAGCGCGATAACAACACTGGACTCCTGTATAAAAGAATGGTGTCAATCTATTTTAAGTCAGTTCAGTTGAGTTCACTTCTGTCTTCGGTCGCATAGGTTAATAATAATAAAATAACGATCAATTTTGGAGCTTACTCCCAACCCACTTCAAAACTTTTGGCTGACCTGTTAGTATAGCGGTTTGTGATCCTGATTGCTGAGCCAGTTTAAGTTAAACATGGGTCAACATTTTTTGTGATACACAAGTATTTCACCCTAGTCTGGGCGTTGTTTATGTTCGTTGTTTATATATTTGTCCAGCAACCGCTTTACAGACATCATTCAACCGGACTTTTTTTTTAAACGTAGTAAATTAATTTATATATTGACAAACTTTTAAACAAGGAAGTTTGCAAATATTCGAATCACATACACAAAGAATAGTAGAAGAACAGTTGTCCCGTGTGAGGACCGAACCTACAACACTCGACGTTTTTGCGTAGCGGCGAGGCGTCCATTGACACCATTCGGCTAATCATGTAGTCAAAGATAAACTACTACATCTGTTAACACTACTGACTTAACAAAAACGGGCGAGAAAATATTACTAACTACCTCATAATGGTGGTCGGTTGACCTGTTTCTTTGAAAACTACTGTTATCCAAGTAACCGGACACCCAATGCGGTCACGTTACCCTCACATAATGGTCCGGAAGTTCTCCTGACCCGGTCGACATGACGGACAAGAGGCTTGACGCGTAGTAATTAGTGCTCTGACGTGAACAATAACAGCGTGAAAGCAAAAGTAAGGCGGGATTTTTATTACCGCAATGAAGACAAATGAGGGTGTGATTCTGAATGAAAAATGAAATGTTTGGATATTTTTTGTAATGTTTTTTGTTTCAAATATCTATGAAGTGGTAGGCAGTAGCGTCACACATGCGCACCTTTTGGTTTTTTAAGCTTTTTCCGTCATCCGGACACTGTAGTGCTGCTATACTGTCTAATAGATAACAGTCCGATCCCTTTGTGCTGCTAGCTTTTGCACTCCACCGACAAACAATAAATGGTTCTTATAATATATAATCATAATATATTTGTTCTTTTATCAATAATAAATTAAAAAATGTTTTGAGCATAGGTAAATAATTAATTATTCGACTGTAGAAAAAGATAAATTTGAATACATATGTGTAACTGGGGATTGAACTCGAACCAACATGATGGCTCAATTATTATTCGTATAATTATACGATGTGCGTATATAATATATTATATTTTTATTTTACTTAAACATTCTTCCCCTGTATTTAATGTAAACCGATAAAACATAATACATATGTTAAAATAATCCGTATAAACCAAAATATTTTTGTGTTACGTTCGAGAGCCACGCTTCGGCACGTAGGGGCTGGCTCGATCGGAGTATTACTACGGTCTCACAGAAAACCAGCTGTTAAACAATGCTTGAATTGTGTGACCGAGTGAGTGAGGTTACTGGAGGCTCAATCCCATTTCCTTCCTCTCTTAGGTACTTATTTACCCTTCGCCTTCTCCCTAAAAGGTGGACAGCACTTTTGTCGACTCTTGAGTTGTAAAGTGTTCATGGGCGGTGGAAGTCACTTACCAACAGGTGACCGGCTGCTCTCTTATCCCCCTATACCATAAACTTGTACTACTACTACTTATTTAATAAACTTGTAGGCTATGTTTCGAATGTGGAATGGAGCTGGGCGAAATGAATTTATCGTCGTAGGGGATAGGGCTTATCCCTATACACTACGACGATAAATTCAGTTTGCTATTTCGAGACTTACTCGAAATAGCAAACTGAATTTATCGATGCAAAGTCGTCTAGAGTTACATATGTTATAATCTGGGATCCACAATCACGAATACTGGAAGTTGTGAAGAAGAAATAAAGAGACGGTGTGCCATGACACGATCAGCCGTGGAAACGCTCAGGAAAATGCCTAGTATTCCTTATTTTTCTGTGTGGTGCTGAAACATGGACGATCCACAATAAATGTCGTCTTCGGAGCGGCGTTTGTTAAAAATAAACCAAAGACTTTCATCGTTTGTGCATGTACGAATTTTGTTGATGTTTGGACATATCGACGGCAACGTAAGCTCACTGGAACGACTTGTAGTGCAAGGAACAGTAGAGGGTGAACGTTCTCTCGGCCGATGACCCACAAGACGGACGGACATAGTTAAATTAACACACGCCGTATCTCGAATGGAGAAAGGTGGAGAAAAATCAGAAGCCGCAGCTATTTGACGATCCATAACCACGACCATTCTGCCAGGAGTGTTAGACTGAGAAGAAGAAGTAGAAATGAATTGAAATACCTGAATTTATGTGGTATCTGAGACAGTATTACAAATTAAAATAAATACTCTGAATGGGTTATTATTATTAAGGTCGACTGGCCGGTTAGTCTAGTGATGATCCTGACTAGGTGTCCTTATGTCCGTTATTTAGATGTTTGTAAGTCGCCTGACACATAGGATTAGTTCCTAGTGGGGAAGTGATTTTAAGAAAGTTACAACACACGCACATTGGGAGAGGACTATGTTTGTACTATATGTGTATAATACATATATCTTAGAAGCGGACTGCAGTATTAGGCTAACTGACCAACTAACTGACACACAAATGTTTTTAATTACGATTATAAAGTAAATGATTGGAACAAGTAATTATTTTATACAAATAAATCTATTTTTTGTGTTTCAAAAAAGGCTCTAACAATTTAATTATTGATTTTGTTTGTTATAAAGTTTGATTTTCTTTTCTTGAACGAAGCCGACTGCTAAGTACTTTTAGAGATTACAGCTTTAAAAAGTACTACCCTCTTTAAAAAATTCTTTCATATTTTCATATTGACGAAATTCATTACTAAACAAGGATCAGTTGTTCCATCATTCATCTCTCCGATTTCATGTACTGTACTGTAATTAACAAGTAATTTCTCCAACATGGAGGCAAAGTTAGCGCCAGACATCATCACTGGCAGTTTTAGACAATCCTCGAAGCTACTAAAATCTATTGATCATTCATTTCTTTCCTCAGTTCCTCAGATTTATATATACATTTGTACACTCATACAATCATGCCTGTGTCCCCGAAGGTCTTTACAGAAGCTAATTTATTAAACGCTTGAGGACCATAATTTAGTACTAGCACAGTTTTGGGAATTAAATGAGAAATTGTTAGTATATTGGAAGGAAAGGAAAGGAATAATTTTGATACCAATGGATTAGGGAGTGTAAACAATAGCTCAAGTATTTCAGGGTCTCACACCAACTAGCCCCAACCTGCTGTAAGTCCTAGCCCTCTAACTGAAAAATAAAATCAATAGAAATACAATGCTATTGTTATATATTTGCCGTGTGGTTCTAGGAGGGGTAGAATGGGGCCACCCCATTCCTTTTCGTATGTGTCGTAAAAGGCGACTCAGAGATCAGATTGTTACCCATCAGTCAGTATACTACGTTTACAGTCATAAAGCGCCTGATTGACGGCAATATGCTTGCCCTTTATTACGTTAATTGAACCTGATTCTTAATGGCAAAATTTGGGTGTTTTTACACTTCTGCCTACCCTGCTATACCTTAGGCGGGCACTTCACTTGCAACTTTTAAGTTGCAGGTATTCATGGGCGGTGGATGTCACTTGCCATCAGGTGACCCGTCGATTCATCTGTCTCCCTATATCATAAAGAAAAAAATATATTTGTAAATCTGTTCCGAAACAATTGCTTGTTACGCTCATTTAATGGTTAGTCCTATTTGAATATAATTTCTCCTCTAAGCGTTTAAAGTTATGAAATGTATACAGATTATACTAATTTATCACTTTTTTTAAGTTAGACACTAAGCGATTCTAGAGCTTTTTGTGAGATTTTATATTTCTTCTGCAATTTTTTTTTCTTTTTATACTATAAGAGGACAGACGAACAGACGGGACTTCTGATGGTAAGTAACAACCGCCGTCCATGGACACTTGCAACTCTTATCGTAAGTGCGCTGCCCGCCTTTAAAGGGGATGAGGGATGGGGGATGCGGGGAGGAGAAGAAGAGAGGGGAGGGGAAAGAGGACATCGGGAGTTGGGACTTCGGAAACCTCACTCATTTCAGGGAAATGGAACGCAAGCATTACTTCACAACCGGTGTTCTGTGATACCGAAGTGGCGTCGCACCGGTCGAGCCGGCCCATTCGTGCCTAAGCATGGCTCTACCACTGTTATAAAATCACTACATTTTATATTGAACTGTCCAAGTTCTAACATAAAACTAATGCTGTATGTAGAATAAAGAACCATAGAATATATAAATGAAAATAATATATAATAATAGAAATAGAATATGACCACTCAATCTCAATCCATTTGTTTCGTAAAAGGCGACAAAGGAATCAGAATGTTATGTATCAGACAGTATGTATACAGACATAGAGTAACTGGATGACAGCAACAGCCTTGCTACCTCTTACAAAAGTTAAACTAATTTATTGTCTGTTAAACTTATTCCAATTTAAATTTAAGAAATGTACATTTGTCGTTAGGTTTTTCCATTGTAATAAATAATACATATACACCTAATTGTATGTTGTAAAGTGTAATAAATCTCTAGTATACAGCTTATATTTATTATTTATGATAATGATTTACAAGTTAATAGTGCATTATCTAGTTGAGGGTAAGAACAGAGTATGTATATTGATTGGATACCTATCCTATGGCATTGGAATATGGGATAGCAATGCAAATGTATTATTTATGCTGTTTTATTCTACTTTTGTTACATATTTCTGAATTCATGGAATGGTATAATAATTGACACTTTACTTACGAATAAACATCTGACACCCACACACTAGTAAACTCAATATATTTTAGTTTTATTTTTTCTTTTATTTAAATGCATTTGCTTTGTAATGCGAGAGAGTTAGAACGGGTGTCATTGAGTCGACTGTGAAATAGCGAACATGACGACGCAATGAGATTACATAGCCCATGTTACTTAGCACTGCTGCTATTACAGTAATAATCACAACACAATATTTATTAACTCTGGTTTTTAGTTTGTTATATATGTATATATATATTTTGCTGTTAGAATCTTAACATAATATTAAAACGTTATTAGGGAAACCAGTCTGTTACTTCACAACGTCTGAAAGGTCATCAATGAAAATCAGTGCTGCTTCAATTTATTCCGATGCAGAAGTATTAGATATAGCAGCAGTAGCAGTATGATATTAGACAGAACACAGTGCACATACCAATAAAAAAAAACTTATTGATACAAGCTTATTGTTGCATCAATGAGTTTTAGATTAGAGAATAGTAGATAGTAGGGTTTAGGATTTAATTAAACTACTACAGTGGTACAACTTGAAAAATATAAGAAGAGGGCTGATGTCACCTGTCATTGTAGTATCAACTACAGATACGACAAAATTACCATTATCACGTTTTCAAATTTTGTTTTCATTTTGTTTTATTGTTTGTTATTTTTAGTTATTATTGTTTCTTTAGGTTACTTTATTTTATTTATTTGTTTGTGCTTTTATGTTGTTCATATGTATTGGGTTTGTCAGAAAAATAAATAGTTTTTTTTCTTTCTTTCTTTCTTCATATGCCCCAAGTAAAAGTACACCGAGTACAGATATCCAATGCAGTTTAAACTTAGGACAGTTTTACTGCCGACGAGACAAACTTTTTCAATTTCGTATGCAATAAACCGGTTCAATTGGCTTGCACCGTATCCGAGTAGGACATTGTACCAATCCGGATATTAAAGCCGGTTTAGATAGTTAGCCGCATTTTGTGATTGAAAATTTAAAATCATTTCTAATGTTTCATTGTTTTCTATTAGATTGACACGATTAATTGGTAATAGTACGTACACACATACAAACACTCACACTTATATCCCAAAAGTAGTAGGCAGAGGCGTCAAAAACATACGAACGTACGTAATTGGGAGCAAGCCTATCGCCGTCAGCAGAACACTATACGACTGTTTATATATTGTTTGTAACGGCCGACCTTGCGATCAAGTGGTTGCGGGTTCAAAGTATACTACCGCCCAGTATACTACCGACGTAAACCATCCCCTAACACAAGTATTTAGCTTAGCTGGGGGGGTTTACAAGAATACTCATAATGTGTGACCTACGTTGCTAGTATTCTATATATATATATGTATGTATGTATATATATATATTTACATATATATATATGCTTTCTGAAGAATGACCATGCAATCCCATAGTCACCCTTTACAAAACTGATCAATCTGATAGGGTCCTATTCTACTCTAGAAACACACGGTAATGGATTTTGTTTCTCAATTTACAAGAAAAAGAAATACCAACTTTTGACTCATGAAGCAAGTCAACTTTAAGTAATAAAGATTTTGTTTGTATTTTTAGAACAACTTTTTTTGTAATTTACCAGTGATCATATCTATTGCTAGTTATGAAATAAATCTGAAGGTGTTTTTATTTATATCTGTTAAAGATATATCTGTATCTATCGTGGTAGAGGCATGAATAGGCCGGCTCGGCTGGTCCTATGCCACGGCCACACAGTCCACCGGTTGTGACCGGCCTAACTGCCCCTCTCCTCTATCTCCTGCCCTCATCCCCTCTCCTCTTTCCCCTCCCACGCATCCTCCCATCTCTCATCACCCTCAAAAGCGGGCAGTGCACTAACGACTCTTGAGTGATAGGTGTCCATGGACGGCGGTTGTCACTCACCATCAGGTACCGGGTCTGTTCGTTATACAGGCTATTAAACATCGAGCGTTTCGCAGACTGAATCTCGTAGGAGAGGAGACTGACATATTGTATTGCTCACTGAGTGAATTCACTAAGATAACACTATTCATAATATGTTATAAATAAACAATAGGGCATACCAGAATTATTATATTTGCTTAGCTATTGCATTAGGTTTATAACCTGTAGTAATAGTTGTATGTTTGGTAAATTAATAAATGACGCTGCGACCCTTAACTGCGGGAAACGGCTTATTGTAAATATAAAAATAATGTACAAATACTCGTAATAGTAATATAAAAAAAACATAAAACATATTATTTATTTATTTGGTTGGTTTGGGCATTATCTGGGCATTATTGAAATTACAGTAAGAGTTTAGGTTAGGTTAGTTTCTTTTAGCTAGAATAAAAAATACGTTTTTTTTGGTAAACACCATACGTTTGTATCATGAAAAACTTTTCTACTTTTCTTTTTAAAAAGACAACTGGATTCGTAATAATTCCTATGTGGCTTTACAAACATTCAATCAATGTACACAAAGAACAGCCAGACTCGGGGCAATTATTTGTGGATCACACAAATGTTTGTCCCGAGACCAATACGCCCGTCATTATCTGGAAAGTGTGATACTTAACTATTAAACTTTAAGTAAAACGTGAGCGGGTCCATAATTGTTGGCCTTAATTATAAAGTTAGTAGAAACGTCTCTGCAAGGACAACTAACAATTTGACCTTGGCGAAGTTTGACTTTGGGTTTACCTTTATGATGTACGGCTTCTACC
This sequence comes from Tyria jacobaeae, assembly GCA_947561695.1. NCBI lineage: Eukaryota > Metazoa > Arthropoda > Insecta > Lepidoptera > Erebidae > Tyria > Tyria jacobaeae. Next base: position 17,834,551 of record OX387212.1, read on the forward strand.
GATGCTAAGATTTAACTTTTTTATTATTAACTTCTACCTACCAAATACCATTAAACAATTAATACTAATATTATAAATGTGATATTTTCTTCTTTTGACATTTTCTCTACGTATCTGTTACCTTTAACTACCAAACAACTGAACCCATTTTGATTCATTTTGGTATAGTTATACATACTTCGAACAAACACTATGGAAGGATAAATACTACTTTATAATTATATATTTTTTTTAAATACATACACATACACCTAATATAGTATACATAAAACCAGTTGTAACATGTAACATATTTTAAAAGACTTCAAAAATGGAGGAGTCAATTGTCGACCGATATTCAAAATTTTTGTAACCAAAATTCAGGAACAAAAATTTTGTGACCAAATCGGATTTGACCATAGAACACCATGGAAATTACAAATGTGTATAAGATTTACTGATTATGGTGCTTTGAAGGCGGTTATCAACTTTCAAGTTAAGTCATTTATTTTATCATTTAGTTTACAACCGAATTTAATATTGAATCAATATAAATAGAACCCCGTATGTGAAAATATGAGCAAATAATATATGTATATAACCCTCTAAGTTTTGGTTCATTTGGTTTTGGAATGCTTCAAGCGTTCCTAGCAAACTCTCTAAGTTCATTTGGTTGCTTTAAACAAGTTGAATACACAATACAGCACATATGACGTGTGTGTGTTTATATATATATCTTTATATATATAATTCTTCTGTGAGTGTGTATGTCAATGAACTACTCTCAAACGACTGGACGGATTTTGATGAAATTTTTTGTGTGTGTTCAAGGGGATCTGGGAATGGTTTAGATTCACAAATCAGCCCGGCAGATGGCGCTGCAGTCGGTATCTAGGTTATTTATCTATATTGATCCTAATCACTTGAAATATCATGCAGGACAACGTCTGTCGGGTCCGCTAGTATATATATATATATATATATGTATAAACGGCTCCATCATCAAGTCAGCTCCAAGATGCCATATTATTTTATTGTCATACAAAATTTCATTTCGATACAAAAAAAAGAAGAAGGTTTAAATTGACCTGTTTATTTAGTTACACGTAAAGCTAATAAAACGCGTTAAAAAATAATACTTGCGTCCAATTTTCCTGAATCTATAGCGACCTATAAACGTCATAGTTATGAATGACATTCTTTTTTGCTGTTGTATTAGCCACAGATTTATGAGCGAAACGATAGATATGTATATATGGCAAAAATAAAAGAAGTTCTCTTTTTTATTCAATGTATTAGAGTAAACAGAACCCTTATAAAATGATAATAAAATTTTGTAGTAATGCATCCTCGTTCCGCGTTTTGTTCGATCGAGACTGCCTGCCATTTGTGTTAAAATCTACAAGTGTGTATCACATACTGAAGAAGAGATTTAAATAGTTTTTCTGCTTAAAATAAGGACTATATTAAAAGGGAAAAGGAGTATGCTTAATCGAATGGATTGCGGATTACAAGCAATATAACTCGAGCAAATCAGTCTCATACCGTGTGACTGAAACTGGTGAATGATGGGAAGTCCAAGCCCTGTAACCGGAATAATTATACTGCACGCGTATCTTAAGTGTGTAAGCAATAATAATCTAAATTAAAATATATATATTTATAATAATAAATATACTAACTATAATATGGGCTACAGAGGGAGTAGCTAACCTCACTGCGTACCGTAGATCTATTTTCATCTGTGTCTTGGCTACGTTTCGGTGATCTCTTCGGAGAAATTGAAGGTTTTATCTGTGCAATACAGATGAAGTTGTTATGACGCACAACTATCGGAGACATATCCTGATCAAAGGCACAATTGACATTTGTCGGACATGTCATCGTCCCGGAGAAACTCTCAGACATACATTACTTCCGATTGTTCTCGTCTTGCCAACTGCGAGTACTTGCATAGACATAACCTAGTGGCCAGGCCAACCAGGTCAGCAACTTCCTCTTAGATATAACCTTGTGGCTGTAGAGTTTACCGTATTACAGCTATATGCCCGATCCAGTTCTTGAAAATGGTCGTGCAACATTATACTGGGATCGATTTATGTACACTGATAGGACTATGATATCGTTAAGAGCGCCAAGCAATCATTGTTGATATTACCGTTCCCCATGACGACAATCTCATAAAGGCTGAAAAAGAAAAACAATTAAAGTATTTGGATCTGGCCTTTGAGGTTGTCGATATGTAGAATGTGGATTCAGCAATCATTGTGCCAATAGTCATATCAGCACATGGGTTGACTGCTAAGAGCCTCGACCAATACCTTCAGAGGCTCACGCTGGATTAAGGGCCTGATACAAAAGGCAGTCCTTCTTGATACAGTCAATCAGAGTTGTTAGGAGGTCCAAAGACAGTTTTCCTGTCTTTGGAGCCCTACCCACCGGTACCCGATACCGGTGGGACACTTGTGTCTGAAATCGAAACTTCTATATCAAAAGTTTCAGATTGGGGTCGACTTAACCTAGTCCAGTTTAACCCCACGAAGACACAGGTTTGCGCGTTCACCGCTAAAAAGATGCCATTAGTCGTATCACCTCAATTTGAGAGCACTTCTCTAACTGCATCAACCAGTATCGGAATCCTTGGCGTCGATATATCAAGCGAAGTCCATTTTCGCGGTCACTTAGAGAGTAAGGCCATATTAGCCTCAAAGAAGCTTGGTGTGCTAAACAGATCGAGACAGTATTTTACTCCGGCCCACCGCCTGCAACTTCATACGTCGCAGGTTCGGCCGCACATGGAATACTGTTCTCATCTCTATGCAGGTGCACCCCAGTACCAACTTCTCCCTCTTGACCTCATTCAAGAGCGACTCGAATCATCGACTACCAAGATATTTCTGATCGACTTGACACCTTGGCGTTACGTAGAGATGTAGCTTCACTCTGCATCCTCTATCGCTTGTATCATGGGGAGTGTTCAGAGGAATTGTTCGGACTTATACCGGCTGCTGGTTTCCGCCATCGTCCTACGCTACAAAATATCCATCCCCATCACCTGGACGATTGGCACTTCACCACTGTGCGCTTCTCCAGAAGCTTTTTGCCTCGCACAACCAGCTTATGGAACAAATTGTCGCCTGCCGTATTTCCGGTCGGTTTTTAATATTCACTTTGATTAATAATTAATCATACAAAAAGAAAACCTTAGTATTCAAAGTATAGCCCATCGTATTCTACAGTCCTTTTTTTTTTTTTTTTTTTTTTTCGTGTGGAAACCCCTTTGGGCCGTTATTCCACCGGGTTTTCAGTGGAACGGTGTGTCGGAATCGAACCGACTTCTACAGTCTTCTACAGTCCTAACCCAACGTTCAGCCAGCTCTTTGAGTCCTTGGTAAAACCATTCCTTGGGCTTAGATGCAAAGAATTGCCGCACTGCATTTTCAACATCTTCTCTTGACTCGAATTTTTTCCCTGCAGGAACTGAACTGAACGCCATGGATCTGAATAAATAGTAATCAGAGGTTGCAAGGTCTGGATTAAGTGCTGGATGTGGTAGGAGTTCAATTCCATCAAGTTCTTTAATCTTATCCCGTGTAACTTTCGCCGTATGCGGTCTAGCATTATCCTGTTGTAAGAGCACTCGTTTTCGATTGACTAAGCCTGGATATTTTTGTGATAAAACCTCATACATTCGGGTCAGCTGTCCACAATATAACTCAGCATTAATAGTTCGACCATCGGGAGCTATATCAAAGTACACTAAACCTTCATAATTCCACCAGACACATTACAAGACTTTCGACTCGAAACGACCTCTTTTCACGACAGGTTCAGGTAATTGTCTTATGTCTAACCACTGTTTTGACATGTCTGGATTGTTAAGATAAATCCATTTTTCGTCGCAAGTAACAATGAGTTTAATAAAACGATCACCTTTCGGCAGAGCTAGGAGCTGTTTACACACCTCTACTCGACGTTTCGCCTGAATCTCGTCTAATTCATGGGGCACGACAACCATATACGACAACTTTGATAAGTCTTACCTAATGATTTTAAGTGGCGATGTATAGTGTCTTTAGAAGGTTCCAACGAGTCCGATAATCGACGAGTGCTGGTACTGGGTTGGTTTTCTACTGCTTCCTTTGTAGCCTCAACATCCCATACAGGTGAACGACCAGAACGCGATCGATCTTCAAGTGTCAAATCTCCACTGTTAAAACGATTAAACCAACGCTGTGCCGTTCGCTCATTAACCATGTCTTCCCCTTCAATTTCACATATTTTCCTTGCTGCCGCGGCTGCTTTGAACTTTTGTTTCCAATAATGTCTTAACAGTACACGAATTTCATATTTATCACACTCCATACTTTTTAGTATCAAAACGACCTACGACGTCAATAAGCAATCAATTGCACTCTCCACAGGACTAGAGAATATCTTAACAAGTTGCGACATGTATAAAATGAGGCGTTGTAAATTTTTAGTTATGAAACCCGACATTACTTATGAGACACCCTCTGTACTTACAACCCTTTTTTGATAGACTTAAACTGGTTAACAATAAATTATTATACTATATTGATTAAATGCGAAACGAACGAATAAGTCATATCACGGCCTCACAGAAAACCAGTTGTATTTACGTAGTGAGTCAGAGCCAAACCCACCATCTCCTCTTTTCCCTCCCCTCATCACCCTCACAGGCGGGTAGCACACTTACGACTCTTGAGTTGCAGTTTTCCATGAGCTACGGTTGTCACTTACCATATGTTCACCTGTCATGCTATTTCGTAAAAAAAATCGTCTCTATCATTATAGCTCGTATAATAAAACAAACCCAAAGCTTCGCCAATTTAAAAATAAAAATACACAAGTTAATTCATTATAATTTTTGTATATCTTAGATTATTTGAATAATCTTTTTTATTCTTTAATATGACAATAGTCTTAAGAAAATAGATTTCTACTTTATTATATAACAGAAAATTGGATCTCCAGGTGACCGCGTCGTTATCAATGCAACATCATTTAGGCGATTAAAAAGCGATGTCCGATGATGTGACTTTCCGAGACTCTCAGAGTTTCATTAAGATTCGATCGGAATACAAAATAAAATGTAATAGAACTGATTCTCTTGGGATTAGTGGTAAGGAATCGGGTCGAAGTAACTTATTATTTTTTTGCCTCACTTCACATCAATTGGATCTAGGTTGCGGATTTGGATCACAAAATAAGGGCACACAAAGAACAGAAGTGGATCTGGGAATTCTCAGAACAATGACCGCTATTCTCTAACTCCTATTTATTACTAAAAATATAGTATTTCCTACCTTATTGAATAGTAAGATAAGTAATTCTAGAAAGCAATGTTTTTATTTTACGTTGAGGTAACTCATATGCATAACAAAAACTGTAAAATATAAATCAGACACAACCTTGTGTCTGATTTACAGTTGACATCATTCAGTGCCACGTACAAGTTACGTAGTAGTGCAAAAAAACGAGATATAATGTTACATACACTGAAACCTACACTAATATTAAAAAGAGTTTTTTTTTCCGTTTGTTTGTTTGAACACTCGTTTTTGTATGAAAAAGTGGGATCATTGAGGAAGAATTTCCAAGAACCATTTGATGAGTGAATGAATTGCATCAGTTTAAATAGAAAAAGTTTTAGCTCGTGACTCTAAAAAAATATAGTGAAATCGGAAATAGTATTTCCAAGTAATGGCCAAAGTATGACATAAAATAAAATTTATGAAATTTTTAATATTTTTATCAAACGACAAACGGAAACTTATTATTTTTTATTGCACATAATATACATATTTTATATATTTTTATAGTACATTTCTGTGATGGAGATGTACGTACTGAGAGAGGTGTCTGGATCGTTCTGGAGGAGGATCTGTTTATATGTTTTTGGTTTGACAAGCTCTATAATCAGTTGATTATACATAACGATTCCTACATTTTATGCTTCAAGTATCCAGGCGTGAGGGTATGAAAAATATGTGAACCCTTTCCTTACGTAATTGACGTTTCGTTTCATGAACAATTTTTGACCGAGGACTTCACTTCAAAAGCTTAAAATTTCCGTCCCTGCGGGCAAACAAAACTTAACGCAACCACAAACCACTAGCTACTGAACAAGTTGAGTACAGTTTATCCAAAGTTCGGCAAGTATTCACTCAACGTCAGCGCAAGATGTTGTTCATGAATTAACCCTTGTTAATTACACGAAATATGTAATCGCGTGCGTTGTCGATTTGATGAGATGTATTACAATATGCAAAGCTACATTTCTACTATTACAAACTCAAGTATCTATAAAAATTAAATTACAACACTGGGAACTAACGTGATATATACGTATTATGTACGTACCTTTTAATATGTATGACGTTTCAACCAGGTTGCACTGGCTTTATTTACAGGCTGACTGGCTCAGCGGTGGTTAAGCAAAAATAAATGTCAGGCAAATTAAAAGGTACGTAATACGTATATATTGGGTTAAGTACTGGTATTTAAAGTTTAGTTAGTGCAGGATTTATTATAACGTTTTATTTTATCCTACCCTCTCACCTTTGGACAGTATATATAGTCCCGCTGGTTATGAACTATAATAACTATTAAGAAATCTACTTTACTTGTAAATTAATAAAACAATGAATGCCTCATAACCGCTGGGTGACTGTTAAGTATTTGATAACAGTACCATAACTCAACTCACTGCTTACACTGCCCAATCTTAGGAAGCATATCTTTAGAAGCCCATCTTTAGAAGCATATCGTTAGAAGCCCATCTTTAGAAGCCCATCTATAGATACATCTTTATAAGACCTGAGTCTGAGTTTAGTAACCTGACACCTTGACTTTACAGAAAAGGACAGGTTAAAGTTACTGTATTTCCGCTAATAAGGTCGTTCGTAGAAAACCAGATGTTTGACATAATTTCCCATAGTTAATGTTGCTTCTGACCAATATTGAGTGACCCCGTGACTCTAATATTTTTCAATAAATATTTATGGATGGTCGCAGTAATAAAATTTTAATTTTGTCATGATCATCTGCTCTTCACATCATGTAGTTGTAAATAAAACATATAAAACGTGAAAGATAAGAATATGATTCATTGTACACTATAGGCATTACAATAACTCATAATTAAACATTAACTTATTGTACAATGGGCGGTCTTATCGCTAAAAGCGATCTTTACCAGACAACCTTATGGTGGATTTAGTGGTAGCTGTACAAAATAATCTTATATAACTAAATATTCACAGATTTACCTATGAATGCAAATACACACATAAAATTTATACTTATATACATAAATAATAATAATCTAATATTAATTATATTCGACGATTGATACACATAGATAGCAGGCAGGTATATCAGGTATACAAAAAAATTAAACTTCTAACAGCTAGTTAATTCCACCACTGAAGTCTTTTACAATATTCTAAAACGTGATCGTACTTGTGCAACCCAAATTTCTATTTTACAAAAACATTTTGAAGGAGCATGTCTAATTGGGCCTCTTTGAGATCTGGATAGGCGACGTCGGTGTAATCAAGGACTTCAAGCAAGGAGTAATAAGGACTTTGCAAGTGCTATTTTGGTGGAGGTAGGAAAAAAAGCGCCTTTCTTTTGTGAGCTCCAAGATAATTCAGATACTGCACGTCTTTCAAATTAATCTCAGCCATATCAAAGAAGTCAATGCTCTTTAGCAAAGCTTGTACCAACTTTATGTCTAAGATTTATAAAGAATCTCAGAAAAAGAACAAAGTCCTAAGAGCACATAAATCGTAGGGGTATCAGAGAAAATCTAGATCTATGCTGTGAACTTAAAATTGTCTGTGAAATTGGCAATAAAAATGAATTACAGTAGAATGCTGCTATGATATCACAAGGTTTCATTAGTAAAGTAAGTTGTCTGCCTGTCCGTCTGATACTTTTGACGAGTATTTCGACTGAATCAATTTTGACCAAATTTGGTAAGATCCCCGAACCCTGTGAAGGATTTAGGATACGTTTTATCAATTGAATAAAATAATTTTATAAATTGAAGTTATATTATAAATGATGTTCTAGTAACTCTGTATGTCTGTTAACACGGCGTCACAGAACACCTGTTGTGAAGCAATGCTCACGTTGTGTTTCACCGAGTGAGTGAGGTACCGGATGCGGGCGGCGGTAGTCACTTCCAATTGGCCTGCACCCAATCCGGGTAGTATATTATAGCAGTGGAAATTGCTTGTGTTTAGTGTGATGTGTAAATGTTTTTGCAAGCAAGTAAGTGTCTTTACTATTTATAAACACAGACCATGGTCTTAGCTTTAACTATATGTGTAGTTAAAGCTAAAACACGGTCATCATCACGGTCGGTACATTTAATTATAGGAATTAAGTACAGTTTCACATTTTTTTTTTTTTAATAAGTGATCACTCCTGTTTTTCTTAACTTTTGTTGATGGATGTAGCTTGACAAATAACCAATTTGAAGGCATTTCATATGTATCTATATTTTACATAAGATTTACAAGATTTATTGGAAATTCATTTTATAACATTTAAAAAGAAAAAATCAAATCTTGATAACTGATTGCCAAACTTTAATAAGCCTTTTAAATGACCATGGTTTGCCTATGAAGTGTTGTACAGACAGTAAATTGTTTGTAGGTTGAGGTTTTGTCACATGCAACTAAATCACATAATATTTTTAGGTAGGAAGTTAGATTCACCGAATTGAAATAACTTAATTTCTTACAGAATACGTTCGGATCAACAATCTCAGAGCTTACCTAAAAGAGAAATATTTTTTTTGTGTATATTGTTTCGGAGTACTTTTAAGTATTTTGGCTGAATCTTTGTCGGACGCAGTTATTGTATTATATAAATTTAACGACAAGTTAGATGCTAAATAAACATACATAGGAGGTTTTAAATGTTTTAATCTTTTTTTTATTTTTATTTTTTTATTTTAACTTTTTGCACTATAATATTGTACAAAGGCGGATTGCTGCGATGCTATTCTGATTTCAGGAGGTAGGGCATTCCAGAGGGGGACAGATTGAATTAGGAAGGAAGAATGGACACATGCGGATGTATGAGAAGGGATAACAGAAGAAGATTGTTTGTAGATCGGAGATTCTCTTCTGCTATGATTGCAACATAGAAACTGAAAAGAAGAAATCAAATAAGTAGGAGAAGTAGGTCAGTTCAGCATAGAGAAAAGGGTAGTGAAGGCGTGCTGCTGATGGCGCAAACGAATGAGAAGCCAATTTAACGCGTCAGGAAAGTAAAATTTACGAAGATTAAAAATGAATTGAATGCAGTATTCAGAAGTCGATCCTATTTATTGAGGTGATCTGCATTCAGGTCGTTATAGCACACGTCACCATAATCCATAATGGGGATGAGTAGGGTCCGTACTAACAAGGCTTTTTTCTCGGACGAAAGAAAATTCTGAAGCCGGTACAAGGCTCTAAGCGTACCTATAACTCTCTGATTGACGTGAATAGCCTGCGTTTTGCCAGCTGAGATTAGTATTAATAAACAGACCCAGATCCTTAACAGAAGAACTTAAAGGTATGATCGAGCCGTTAATTGTTATAGATGATGGCATTTTTTCCTTGTTGCTGATGGTCTGGCACTTGGTTGGTTTACAGACGAACTGAACCTGTTAGCCCAATCTTTAATAGTATCCAGGTCTCTATTAACTATAGAAATAGCCTCTGCTATGTTGTCAATAGATGCTATGTGATAGTTATGGGACTGGCATAGTCAATTGTGGCTCAAAATTCCGTCAAATACAAAGAAACAAAGAAATTTTTTATTGATTAAGCAAAAAGTCAACACACGCTTCGTATACCAGTGACGGATCTTGTTTGCATTTTAAGAACAATTTGTAATTATTTTCTAACGAACAAAGCTAAAGATCAAGGGTTCGATTCCCAAACGTTATAAAAATTTGGCTGCTAGACAAATATTTGTCTCATTTCTGTGTGTTCTCATTACGTCATGGTTCATAGAGATTTTATTTATACACTACTTAATAGTCACTGCTCCGCTCCTAAGAGTTACAGCGTAATTTTTCATACCCTATAGACTTAATCAAAACTAAACTAAACTAAAACAAAAAAAAAAGATGTTTCAAATTAAATTTGTAGTTCCTGAGATTTCGTTTGAACGCACTATCAAACAAGCAAACAAAGTCTTCTTTATAAGTTCTTCTTTATATTAGTATAGATTTATAATGTGTTGACGTCATAAAAACATAAAAAAAAATTGTAATGAAGATATTTGTAGCAGTATTATTTAGGCTTTATTCAAATAAAAAAAAAGAAAATTTGAAGTTAAATGAGGTATCTTTTCCTCATTCTCTATAAATTCATAAGTGTGATACTTAACTTTTAAACTTTAAGTAAAACGTAAGCGGATCCATAAATGACCGGCCCCCTACCTACTGTTTTCTTTTCAACTTTTACGTATCTAATAATTACAGTAATCCCCACTATAAAACCGTAAATTGGTTCCGCGTTATAGGAAAACGTGTTGTAGGAGTATTCCCGTATAACGCATTAAGTATAAATTATTCACGTTTAACTTTTCTCGCTAAAGGGCGTTTAAATCGAATATGTATTAATAAAAAACTATAATATGAACGAAATATGTACGTTTTTTTTAAAACCAAACTAAACTAAGAATATTTTAAATAAAATACACTAATAAAATAAAATAATTTAATTTAATTTTATAACAACACAATTGATACATGTGTACACACGTGCGAAACTAATTATGAACTGTTCAAATCATAAGAAATTTCACAGTACAGAAATATAATGTGGGAAATCCCCGCATTATAAGCGGGAATGCCCGTGTTATATGGGGGATTAAAATCGAGTAATATGAAAATGCGTTATAAGAGTACCGTATTATGGAGAGGATTACTGTATACGTTAATACTAACTAATTATACATTATACGATATATAAAATTGACGTGCAATAAAGATCTAACTCTTGTCAGTTTGTTCAAACAACAGAATACTCTATTCTATACATAAAATCAACTGAATATACCTTCTTATATCTTATTTATGCAGCTTAAAGATAGTAATTTTAATTATTATTGAGTTAATATTTCACAACATCGTATATTTTGTTTATATGTTAATAAATTAATTTTGTTACTCGATGCTCGGTATTATAGTTTATAATTTAAAAAATATTTTCCCTAACATACTATGAATACTCTGAATAATAATAAAAAAATAATACATATATTTACAAGAATGATTGAGATGTTTGGGTTTGAAATCTTTAGCGTTCTTTACATTTAAAAAATAACGCAACGCTGTCCAAATAACTATCATAGTTTATTACAGTATATAAAAAAAGAAAGAAAATCTACATGAGAGCCTAATGATCTCTTATTAAATTTAACGGAGCATTTTCAAAGAAAGGAAAAATTGCAGCAATTTTGTCAACCTTGTACAGTCTATCAAAAAGGGATTATTGGTACTCAATTTTACTTTGCTTCACAAGGTTTAAATATATCTTTAAAGAAATATATGTTTTTGCTTTAATACACTTATAGATGTACTATTGCTGATAAAGGCTCGGAGTTCCAGTCATCTGCCAGTTTGTCATATCTTACGCTCTTGCTATTTCTTACGCTCCTCATATAAGCAGTATCTTCTCGTCTATCCTCCCTTTATCTTTCCATATGCTCCCAAATTTCCCATTTAATTCAAAAAGTGCCCTGTTGACGGCAATGAATTAGCAGTATATTACGTGAGGGGATTAGACTAAATTAGGCGTGACAGCATTATGTAATCATGTACTACTGAAAACAAGGCGGTTAATAAAATTGAAACAACGTAAAATGTCTTCTGAATACAACAGTATCATTATACCTACATAGCGTGTCCCAGAAAATGGACCACAAAAAAAACCATGTAAAAGTTGCGACCGTTTTTATTTCTAAGTACTATCAACTCCGAGCCGAAAATAGATCGAAGTGGCGTGCAATGGCAAAGGCCTATGTCCAGCAGTGGACTGCGATAGGCTGATGATGATGATGACTATCAACTCTATTTATCATAAATGCTATGTATAAAGTTAAACATTTTTACATACGTTTATTAAGAATGTCGTGTACACATATTTTTATTTTTCGCTTTTGAGAAAATTCTTAAAAATGTTTTTGAAATTAGTTATTATGGATTTTCTCAATTGCGCATTGAACAATTACAAAACAATTGTATTTTTTTTTTTGCAAATGAATGACAGACATGTACTGTGTACATATTTTCAGTCGTTACAAAAATACAAAGTATTTTTTATACATCATCAATGCGTTCAACATTTTGGTCTTATTTTAGTGTCTGTGTATAAATATTTTACTAATAAAAGAAAGAAAGAGGAGTCTTTAGACGAAATAAATATATTAACATGATGCTGATTCAAAACTTTTCAAGACTACTATATTTAGTTTGCAATATGTACTCGTAAATTTTATCTGGAAAAAGAGAATGTGAAACGGTTTTTAACTCCTATCTTATCGAAAATATCTAAAAGTAATGCCTTGTCTAATAAAATGAAATAGGACTCTAAGAGTCATTAAAAGCTGTTTTACATAAACAGTTTTTAAAAAGGATTTTTACTAGTAGAAGCTCATTTTTATTTCTTCAATAAACAATAAAGGTTTTTAAACCCTTCTAGCATCGATATAAGTTAAAAACATTTGTGTCTTCTACACCAAAAAAATTTAAGTGTTTTTAGTGTTATAAAAGACATCGATCACCTTAAATAAAATATGTTTTTTATAAGTTTATCCTTACCCGTTGTTTTTATATTATTTCGATTCAAACAACGATCGATCAATACATCTACCGCCATAATTGTTGACTTCGTAAAAAGTTAAACCCTTTAAAATTATTTATTACTTTAAGTCTAACAGCCGCACTCAGAGACGTCTAACGGTTACTTAAGGGGCTCCTTAGTAAAAATTTAAAAAAGTTCACACTCAGAGTCAGTTAACGTTTCATTAGCGTCCTTACTTAACTTTTTAACCTAACCTTTCCTTAACTTTTTAAGGACCGATTTTGACACTTACGTTTGAGCCAGTTTGAGGTTATATTTTGATTTTTACCAGTGAATTCGCTTTCGAATTAAGTTCATAAAAACGCAATAAGTAATGTCTGATTTGGCAGACTTTATTGAGTTTGTGGACTATGCCAGAAGACATAGAGAAGTAGGACCGAGGCGGTATTTACGAGATTATTCTGATCCTTTTACAAAATACTCAATTCAGGAATTCCATGCACGGTATAGATTTACACCTAAATCTGTAAAAAGTGTAATATTGCCGCTGCTGGCATCCGACCGCAGGAAACCAACAAAAAGAGGATTACCATTTGCACCGGAAATAATGTTGCTAATAACATTACGCTACTTCGCTACAGGAAGTTTTCAGGTTAGGTTAGGTTAGTACCTATCCTTATGAACGATTTGTGTTATTTAAAAAATACTGTAGGTAAGTACCTAATAATGGAGTTTGTTAGGTGTTATTGAAAGTATGTATCTAATATGTGGCTGTACATTTTTTTACAGTAGAGGAGATGTAATGAATATCTGTCAGCAGTTAGTTTCAAGAATTATTCTCCAAGTCTCTACATTGATAGCACACAAAATGAAAGACTTTGTTAAATTCCCGTCTACTGTAGAAGAAATAGCCACAACGAAGTAAGGCCATTTTCTTTATTTTAATTCATCTGTACCTACTAGGTTCTTATGAAGTCATTTCTTAATATGTGTTTTTGTTGCAGACAAAAATTTTATGAACTAGCTCATTTTCCTGGAGTGATTGGTTATATTGACTGTACCCACATTAAAATAAGAAGCCCCGGAGGAATAACTTCTGAAGTTTATAGAAATAGAAAAGGGTATTTTTCTATCAATGTCCAGGCAGTCACAGGGCCAAACTTGGAATTTTATGATTTAGTAGCCCGGTGGCCTGGCAGTACACATGATAGCTTTATCTACAATAGCAGTGCTGTTAAGCAAAGGCTTAATACTGGGATATTAAAAGGGATAATTTTAGGGGACAGCGGGTATGCAGTTAGCAACATGCTTCTAACACCATTTTTATCACCCAATTCAAATCCCCAAGAAACATATAACAGAAGCCAAATTAAAACCAGAAATACCATAGAAAGATGTTTTGGTGTTTGGAAAAGAAGATTTCCTTGTCTTCAAGTGGGAATGGGCATCAAGGTGGATACAGTTGTGGCTGTCATATGTGCATGTGCAACACTGCACAATGTGGCATTATTGGTAGATGACTTGGTGCCATTGAACTGGGACGACATTGATATTTATAACGATGTTGTTGATGTGGCACAAATTAATGATAACTCCAACAGCAATGGTTTTATAGTGCGACAAGCTTTGGTTGATAGGTTTTTTTCTTAAAATATGTAATATTGGTTCCTTTATATATAAAAATCTAAAATCAATATTCTAACAATACTTTTATTTTGAAATACCATTTCATAATTCAAATCAGAGGAACTAAAAAAATCTGTTGCAAAACAGTCATTTTGCAACAGATTTTTTTAGTTCCTCTAATTCTATTTCAGCTTTTTCTAACAATACTTTGTTTCTCTTTTCTTCTAATAATGCTACATTTTTTTTTATTTGTTCGACTTCCAACTGTGAAAAAAAAAAGTATAAGTACATGTAATGCAACAAACACAGTAATAAACCATTACATAAGTTGATGGAATCCATAGTTAAGTACCTGTGTTTTCAATATTTGCATTTCTATCTTTTTCTTATTTTCTAAAATATTTATTCGGATCACAGCTTCCCGACGAATGTAGTCTGTAGGACTCTTTTTAATTAGTTGTGCCAATATCGCCTTTTCATCGGTGGTGAAATTCGCCACTCTTTTGCGTGGTGTTTTTGTTTGTACATCCTCCTAAATTGAAACAGTATTAAGAATGTTAAGTTCTTTAATAACACAAGGTGTGTCGTTTAATTGTTATCACATTTTCACTGAAAGTATATAAATACACTTACCATAATTTGAATTTTAATAGAGATAAAATTCTTAACACGAAACTTTCTCAACCGGTGAACGAAACAAACAAAACAACAAAATATTCCCCGATTTCCTGATTTGGCACTGACAGTTACCAGTGAGTGATGCCATTGGAAAAAGGTCGCACTCGCTTGATGTTTCTTAAATGAAAATAGCTGTTTCGCTTTGCATTTTAGTAAAAACTTACAGTAAAATAACTTTTCTTTATTTATATTACTGTGATTAATACTTTTCA
The DNA here is from genome assembly GCA_947561695.1 of Tyria jacobaeae. NCBI lineage: Eukaryota > Metazoa > Arthropoda > Insecta > Lepidoptera > Erebidae > Tyria > Tyria jacobaeae. Next base: position 17,849,888 of record OX387212.1, read on the forward strand.
ACGTGTTTAAATGAACTTTTCTGATATTTAAAATCAACAGTTTTTAAATGTGGCTACACCAAAGCTTTATCGATATGCAATCGATAAGATGATTTGAAGATGCTTCGCCCTACGGATACTTAAAACTGTCAATAGCTAAGTAATCCTTAAATTATGTCTCTGGGAGGTACCGTTCATTAGCGAATTTAATGCTCATTAGTTAAGTACTCATTAGGACTAATTTAATGAAGCTTTCTGAGTGCGGCTTAACTTTCCTCTCCCCTCTTTCCCCTCCCCTCACCCCTTCTCCTCTTTCCTAGCTCCTTATCCCCCTCTCTTCTTTCCCCTCTCCGCATCACACTTACGACTCTTGAGATGCAAGTGTCCATGGACGGCGGTTGCTACTTACCATCAGGTGACCCGTCTGTTCGTCTGTCCCCCAATAGTATAAAAAATAATAATATATAGGACCCTATTCTTCTGCATCGTACATCACCTGGCTTATAAATAATTAGGTGTACATCTACATGATTTTTTATTTTATTTCTCTCTCTATTTCAACCATTTCGTCATGTTATATGCTATATTTGTTATTTATTAGCTATACCGAATCTTATTCAGAATCTATGCTAATAACTCACTTACTTGAATCATGAATTCCATTTTGTTCTTGAATTTAAATAACATTTTACATTACTGTAAAAATAATTTATTAAGCTTTGTGATTGTGCTTGTAAGGTAAATAAATACATAATTGAAATTTAAAAAAGTACAATACAACACACAATTTCCAAGAACCATTCATTAAAACGGCCGTTAAATGGTGACTTAATCGCACGCATTAAATAGTAATAATAAGTAACAAAAAAATATAGTAAAAGAGAAACTTAAATTTAATTAAACACTTATAGCACTAAATATCTGTCTGGTATCTGTAGTTATTCCTAAAGTGTCCGGCCGATTGACGGTAATTGGGTTGTCCTCTATTACGTTGGTAAGACCAAATTCTATTTAGCTAAATATGAGTGTTTAAGAAACCTCTGCCGTGTTTAACACATCCCTTTAGGGATGCAGGCTTGAGCGTATGTATGTATGTTTACCTATAATTATATTGAAATAAGTAAGTATAAATCTACCAAACTATTTGTCAAAGAGGAAAAAAGTAGATAAAATGGGCTTGTACTTACCACTTGTTTATATGAAAAATATGTGAACCCGTAACGTCATTAACGGTCCGCTTTATGAACAATTTTTGACCGAGGACATCACTTCAAAAGCCCAAGCGTCAATGCGGTTAAACAAAAGTGTTCGGCAGAACGTTGTTCGTGAATTAACCCCTAATTTACTACTTATGTCCGTGAGGGATCCATGCTTAGGCACGAATGGCCCTGCTGGACCAGAATAATATACCATGCCTTACAGAAAACCGGTAGAGTAGAGTTTTCTGAGATGCCGTCTACCTGGTACACAAACTCTCCTTTTTCTAAGTAGTTAATTATTGATTAATAAATGTTAACCTGCAAAGTTGTAAGTCTACTTGTAAATATAAACAAATAATACAAAGAATATGTCATTCTTAAACCAAACACCCATAAATGCAAATGGAACCATCTCGACTTTACACGAGACCACAACTGGAAGTTACTGTATTCCTGCTAATAAGTTTGTGTGTAGAAAGCGAGATGTTTCATATAACTTGGTACAATTTGGCTTGTAACTATTATTAAGCATTGACCCCGTGACTCCGTTTACTAATCAGATAAATTGCCGCATGGATAACTTTACAATTTTAGTCGCGATCAATCTTAACCTTAAACATGTAGCTCTATTATAACTGTGATACATAATTTCTTTATTTGTTTTATCTGTATTAAAAACTATTTCTCTCTTAGGCACGTCAAAGACTTCAATATTCTATAGCAAGGCTAGTGCAATCTTTATGTTCAGAATTTATGAAGCTCAGAAAGAAAGCAAAATCTGAAACGCATATAAAGCGTAGAATTGAGAATGCAGATCTGTGCTATGAACTTAATATCATCTGTGAAATTGGCCATATAAATGAATTATGATAGAATATTGCTATGATATTATATGTTTAAATTAAACATTAATCTATACTTACTAACTTATAAATGGGTGTAGTAAACGCTCTCTTCCTGTGTCTGCTGTTGGTTTTGTTGATTCAACGATTAAAGCTATGTTGATTAAATTTAGTATGAGGAAAAACTTCATGCCCTGATGAATCAATCGGGGGTCAATGCGTTTGGAAGTTAGGAACATTATAAATTATGCTATCTGTTTGCTACCTTTTGAAGGCTAAACGGTTGAAGTTGAGTTAAGTTGAAGTTGAGTTTCAAAGTGAGACAATATCTGTTATAGAGAATAGAATTGTTTCTAAGAAACATTTCTAAAGGAGGTGTAGCCAAGTACTGCAAATACCATTGCACATTTATTACAAACTTTTCCAATATTAAACCACAGTGTATAGAGTATAACCTTCTAATTAAAACTTTTCCAGCTTCTTAAATCATTTGTTGGATACGATGTCAAAAACCATAAACTGTTATAATAATGGTAAGAATATTAAACCCCTATCAAAGTAACGGCTACATCATAAACTGGCAACATTCGGTCGTGTTCTAATTTCTATTAATGTAACGACATCTGGCAACTCTGGCTTTGACGGTGGTATTGCCCTCGTAATATATTTTATGAATAACAATGTTGACTATATGACAAAGATAATATCAGTAATATTTGCTATAAACGTACGTATAAACGTACTACGATACTGTTTCTAAGGTTTATACCTAGATATTTTATCGAAAATGTCTTACATCTACAGATTTATATCATTTTTCTCTTACACATTATCGAAAATAATTGTTTTAAGACAACTCTCGCAGTGGGAATTATTAATCTATTATTAATGATTTCTGTGTCTCGGAGGACTTAACAAACAAAGTCACAAACGTCACAAAGTTGTCCCGCGTAGGAATTAAACCCATGATCTTTAGCTCAGCAGTCAGGGCCACTAACCATTAGACGAAGAGTCCAGTCATCTGTACCGTTGATTTAAAAAGTAATGGTCATTAGACTACTATAATAATTCAGCTGTTTTCAAATTTAACTTAGTAGGTAAGTACATGTAATATAAACCTATGTCACTCGGGACCAATAAATTTTGAGTCAGTAACGGTGTGTAACTGGGTTAATAATATTCACACAAGAAATTGCATTCTCGCTTGCACCTAACTTAGCTAAACGGTAGTGTTAAAATTATGTCAAATGAGTATAAATTACAGTATTAGAGATCTATTTCTAGTTCTAATTTAGCCTATGTCTAGATGTGGTTCCGAGGTATATCTCTTATTGCCTTACATGCCTTAGCGTTTATTTTAAAGACGTTGGAAATATCTCATCTAACCACACACTAGCCACAACGGTCAATATCTCCTCCGACTGTCCTAAAACTATTCACTATCTAAAAAGGTTCTAAATAATTATTACAGTGGAAGCACAACGATCGAAGAAAGACATTTGGACCGTCTGATACTGTCCAATAGCAATTTCGTTCTGCTATCACCTCTTTTGGTCCACGTTACATTTCAATGTTCTTTAACTGAGTCGACATCTTTACTGAAAGTCTTACAGAATGCTATTGAAAGGAAAATTTATAGATATATTATTTATGAAAGTTTTCTTAGTTTGTTATTACGTATTTATGGAGAAGAAATATAAAGTTTATCAGGTCATAAACTATAACTTGATATTATAATATTGAGACAACTGAATAAATGTATTATTCTTTAAAAGTTTTTTGAGCTATTAAAATCATATAAAGCATTCAAATCAATGTTCTTAAACTCTTATAGCATAACTTTTATGTATTTAGGAGTATTTGGTGATAAATTTCATATCGAAGAGATTCACTCCTAATTAAAATTTACACATTTCTTACTTTTTTAAAGTCTCGAAAGTTCACAAACTGTTAATTAATATTTAATGACTTTTTGGTTGTAAAGGATATTAAGGGGTATTCTTGGTTGTAATGGGATATTTACGGCGTACAAACGAGTGAGTGATTTTACTGGATGCCCAACTCTCCCTCTTTCTTTTAATAATATTGAGGGACAGACGAACAGACGGGACACCTGCAACTCAAGAGTCGTAAGTGAGCTGCCCGCCTTTGAGGGTGATGACTGATGTGGGAAGGGGAAAGAAGAAATGGGGCTGAGGAGATTTAAATTTGGGGGAAATGCAACGCAAGTGTTACTTCACAACCGGTTTTCTGTAAGACCGTGGTATCGCACTGGTAGAGCCGGCCCATTCGTGCCTAAGCATGTCTCTACCACTGTTAAACCCTCTACTCTATTCCCTCCCCTTACTCCTCCCTCTTCATCTCCCGCAAAGGTGGGCAGCGCAGAAGCAAATAGCGGTAACTCGTAGGGGAAAATGTGCTGGTTGATTGTATGCATGTGTGTAATATACACAGATATATAAACTCACGCTATTCTCCATATGTCATGATTTCACTTCGTTGCGTTCGATCATCACGATTTTTTTTTTTATGATATAAGAGGATAGACACCTGCAATTAGAGAGTAATAAGTGCGCTGCCCACCTTTAAAGCTAATTATAATAAGTATAGCATAAACTGTTACCTACTCATTCTCAATAGAAGTAAAGATAATCTGCTTTGTTAACGATCCTTCAAACGACGTCCTCGGATTGACGGCGCCAGTTCCCGACCTTCAGAGTCTTTTCATATATTACAATACCCACGCTAATGGCCCCGATAACCTATTAGACTATATATTATACTATATATTATATAAGGGAATGATGGTTACTGTTTATTCTAATTTATCAACCATATTATAATAAATATTAAGACATGAATAGAAACTTTTTATAACATTTACTTATTAACCATCATTGGGTTGCTATTTTATCTATCACGTCTTAGCTTACGCCTTAGTTACGAAATACTAAAGTTTGGATTTACTCAATCCCTCCAGAACGGCTGAACGGATTCGAATGAGATTTAGCAAAGAGATAGATTAAAGTCTAATAGTACCTGGAATCTAATCTAATGGAATAGTACACATAGGCTACCCACATTCTTATATACGATTCATTATTTCAACACCCGCGGGCCACAGTTAAAAACATATTCAATTAAAACTTACAAGCTCTAAAGACAAAAGGTATACTTCTGATTATATGTTTGTAAGCGTGTTTCTATATTTTGTGCGTACTGGACTAAAAGTAAACATACAGGTAAATTTGATTTGGTACAAATGGAATTATAGATGGTTGATTTCTCTAATTGAACAAATAGATCCCCTGCATGCATCAGTAGAATATGTGGGAAGTGAGCAGCTTGTCTTTTTTATTTTGTTGCTGCATGCTTAATTAAACATTTTGCACACACATTAAACAAACATATTAACAACATACGACAATTTAACTGTTCCGTGTGAACGGAGAAAACTTTTCGTTACAGTATTTTTTAGGACATGTTATTATTTATTTGCTCAGTATATTTACACTGAATCAGAGAAACGTCTAAACCGTAATTCAAACGCCGAATGAATTACACGACCACTAATGAGGTATAAAAACTCGTTTATAACTGGTAAGTACATATGTACATTTAACACCCTTTGTAACACCCTTTCCCTTAGTACTAATAACTGGCTTACTAAACGCCAGGATAACAATTTGTTCACCTAAGTGTACAATATGTTTCAATTAGTAAGACTTTTTGTCGACGAAGGCTGGTAACTACAGATTATAAACACAAACAAATAAATCATAATCAAATATTGAACGATAGTTTGTCTTTAACACCTTGAAATATCAGAAAACTGAATAAACGCAGTTGAATAATGTCATCGCTGAGTGCAAAAGAAAGTTTTATCTCTATTAAAATGCAAATAGGGCGGTAAACAGAGTGTAGGCGACACGCCGCCGCTCCATCTCGGCGCCTCGACCTATACATAGCAAGTATTAAAATCTGCAATTGATGCTACTGTGATTGAAGCCGATTATTACCTGCTGCACCTTGTGTTACCCCTTTTGTTTGAATGTATTGTATGATTGATGACGTATTTTTATTCCTTTGGTAGCCCACAAGCGCAAACATGTGCTGTGTTACTGTATGAAGTAAATTTTCATATCATTTTAACTAAAACTAACTAACAGATGGCTCAGAGTTGCCGTCAACTAGAAGTATTGCTGCCACTCACACAAAAAACGCAAAAGAGAAAAATACGCCTTTGCCTAACCTTTCATAATTATTGATGAACATAAAGCAGTCGCGTGAGTGAGTGAGGATTGATCAGTTATTTGCTAATTTCTTACAAAGAAAGTAAGCCAATCGTTGGACAATTTTTATCCAAAACTTTTATATAATTCCGAATTGGCTATTTATACTTGATAAGATTATTATGTTGCAATTTTTGTACTTATGTCTGCGTGAAATTGTGTGGTCTTGTGTTCGATTTCTGGGCCGGTAGGAAATATCATATATTAGTAGTAACACGTAAATTATTTGGTACTAGTCTGGATCTTACCACAGAGTCAATTAACTAGGAGTCATACAGCATCACAGCAGCTAGGTTGACAGCAAACTCCTATGGAATAGACACCTAGATGCAAAACTTAATAAAGCTGCATTATCTTCTACCAATGCAAGCGACTCCTCGGCAAAGCCTGGGGTCTCTCACCGAAAATCACTTAATGACTTTATCAAGCGGTAATAAGGCCAATAATCACGTACGGTGCTATTGCTTGGTGGCAGAGAACTGAGCTTAGCACGGTTAAAAGCAGGTTGCAGCAATTCCAGAGACTCGTTTGTACGGTCGTCACTGGATGCATGCGAACAACCCCTACTACCGCCCTTGAGGTGGCTCTCGATCTAGCACCACTAGACCTGTACATACAACAGGAGGCAGCTATGGCAACGATCAGACTGAAACATCTGAGTCTGTGGAATAACCAAGAGGGTCCACATTCCAATATCTGGAATCAACTAGTTGATAACAATCTCTGATAGCTGCCACATGTGACAGGATTACTAAACAACACATCTTAGAAAGAAGGTACTGTATAGAACTTCAGGAAAACGATAGTGATCATTCTGGCATAAATGAAGTCCGGATATACATAGACAGGTCCAAGACGGGGTCAGGTACTGGAGCCGGGGTGTACTCACTAGACCTAAACATAAAAATATCGTTGGCACTGGGCGAACACAGTTCGATTTTTCAATGCGAATGTGTTGCGCTAACATACGCAGCCCACGCGGCTATGTCAAGAGGCATCAAGAAGTACAACCTCCGCATACTGTCAGATAGTATGGCGGTACTAAGGGCCCTAATGGGCAACACCATGAACTCTGGTCTCATCTATGAATGCCTAGCCTCGGCAAGCGGGGCAATTTTACAATGCATCAGGGGGCACAGCAACTCACTCGGTAACGATGCCGCCGACGAGCTAGCAAGAAAGGGATCCACAACACCAGTGGCAGGCCCTACCACACTCCTGCCACTACCTTTCAACCTATATCGCTCCTGGGTAAGGCAAAGGACTCGAGAAGCACACAATAGCCGATGGATTAACACACCTGGCTGCAGGCAATCCAAACTGGTATTAACAGAAATACCACAACGTTTATCGCGTAGACTCATCAGTCTTCACAGAACGGACATCCGAATAGTGGTCGGTAGCATTACAGGCCATTTGGCTCTGAACCGACACCTATTCGTCATTAACGCGACCGATAACCCCCAATGCAGCGGTTGTCTAAGCGCGGAGGAAACGGCCGTCCACGTCATCCTGGAATGCGATGGCGTGGATGCACAACGGGCAGAAATCCGCTTGCGTGGATGCACAACGGGCAGAAATGCGGCGCGAGGACGCTCCTAGAAGCCTGTGAACGCCCCAGGAGGTTTCTGCGCTTCTGGAAGGAGCTAGGCTGGCTCAACTAGTCAGCCTCCTGAGCGCATAATGGACCGAACATGAGTCTAAATGCGGAAACTGAGCCCTTTACCATTACCATTAGTAGTAACACGAATACGTATTCGATAGTAGGCTAAGACCTTCTACTTCTAGGAATCTTTTAGTTAATATAATAGGTTTTTAAGACACCTCTGTTTAATACAGAGGTAGGTGATACAGGTGATGAGTGTATGTGTGTATGTATGTATGTATCTTAAAAACTTTATTTTTCTAATTTCAAAAATCCATGTTTTATTTCCATGTACCTTCTATTTAAATTCAAATTTAATTGTTAAATGTTAAATTTAAATGTAAATTCTTTTACGGTATACAAGTGTAATTTTACTAATATAATTGATGATTTAATTTAGTCTGAGGTAGGCTAAGTTGGCTGATATTATTATTAGGTATAAGTAAGGAAATAAAGTTTCCAAAAGATTTGTATAACGAGTTAATAATAAAATGTAAGACCAAAATTTCCTTATATGAAGTAATTTAAGTAATCCACGAATTAGAAAGTCACACAAACTCCTTTTGCTAACATAAACAATGAATGTTAGCTCAGGATAGAATCAAATTAGGATAAGCAATTTAACAATAAATTTAATTATTAAAAGTATTTTATGGTTCCGGAATTGTTTAACAACTTACCGCCAGCTATTCTAAATGTCACTGATAAAAACGTGTATTTAAAGTTGTACTCTGCTGAATAATTGGGAAGCTTCATTCTGCTTATTAAAATATTGCTCAATAGTAAAAAAAATTTCGTCAGTAAATAAAAATTTTCTTTTACCTCTCTTTGCGTAGGGCTTAAGAAATTGAATTATGTATTACCATGTCCGTTACAGTCATAATAGGATACCGCACGATATCCTTCGAAGTCTCCTAGCCGGTTCTGCCCCCTGGGACATGCCATGTTGCCTCTCCTACCGGCTGACACAGATGCTCACCGGTCACGGCTGTTTCGGTAAGTACCTGTGTCGCATAGGCCGGGAGCTAACGTCTGCGTGCCGCCACTGCGGAGGCTGTCACGAGGATACTGCACTCCACACCCTAGTGGAGTGCTCAGGGTGGGCGCAACAGCGACACGATCTTGTGATGGCTACAGTTCTAGTGGGATGAGGACCGATGGGAGTTTCCACACGAAAAAAAAGGCATGTATTAGCATGTACTATGTGTGTAAAAGTAGTTGCATCTGCCAATGAACTGTTATGCAGTTTGACAGAAGTATGATGTTTTTGCATTTTTTTTTTTTGTAGTATAGGGGGGCAAACGAGCAGCCTAGTCAGGCACTAGCATCCCCGAGTGCCGTGCCGACTGAGTGAGATAACCTCAGGGTACCTCACACGGTCCGTGAAATAAAACGCAAGTATTTTTATAGTTTTTTGTGAAACCGGGGTAATTCTCCAGTCTAACCGGCCCCTAAGTGTGTAGCTATGGCTCTAAACATCTGCATAAACAAGGTGAATAAAAAACTTTTGATTTCGACTAAAACATTACAAAGTATACACTACTACATCTAAATGAATTATGACTTGCGGTAAGGGCTTTCATCTCACCCACTGGGACCTTAAAAGAGAGTATTAATATATGCCTTTGGCATATTTCATCTTATTTTATTTCAGTACTTACCTGTTGCGTAATTTATCAGGCAATAAATATAAAATAAAGAGGTAAATTTTTATACACTCATAAGTTTTACTTTGGAACCTAAATCAATACAAATACTTTCAGTTCACTTTGATGAAACTTTATTCAACTGTTTGAAGACATCAGATTCATTGGTGTGTCAGGGGTTTTAAGCTTAGTTTTTAATTAGTTGTCACGATTATCCATTGATAACAGCAATAATAATAAAACATTATTAAATTGCAGTCTTCTGTGTAACGATGGTCAGCTTATCGTAGCCACCGGAGGCCCGGGTGGGCCTTCGGCCTTCAGAACTGTTCAGGCTTTCGATGATCATCAGCTCTTTTCAAATTTTTAGGAATTTTCAAGTCATATTAAACTTTTTATTCATAGTTCGATGCATTTCAATTTGAAGTAGTATATATTCCATGTTGTTAGGGCGAAAAAATTAACGGATGACGAATACACATCTTATGACGAATACACGTCTGCAACAAAGCAAACGATCAATGCAAAAAACATTTTATGATCCGAAACGGGATTACAATCCACTATAGTTTTTTTTTTAACAGTTATACATCCTCGTTATTTATTTTTTGTTGTTTTTTATTAAGCAAGCAATGTTTTGCAAGAAACTGAAACGTATAATATACTACATATATATGATAAACTACACAATTACATAACTGATTTCAAAGTCAAGACCAACCTTACCTTACCGTCCCTAGTCATCATTCCCTTTCCATATACTCCCAATTTTCCCACCTTTAATTCCTGAACTGCCAAAGTCTAACGAGCAAAATGTTAGTGTTTAAATCACATTTTCCTACCAATTCAGGGAAACAGGCGTGAGGGTATAATAAAATAATAATGTCTTCATACATCCCACACCAACGACTGATTTCAAACTAAGCAGAGTTTATACTGTGGTATACAGACTGTTAATATACCACGCCACCATTTCGTTGGTTAGGCCGTCCTGGAGCAATGGCTAGATTTTTTAATTTCTTTTTTTATTGATGTAGTATATACTTAAATATATATATACATATATATATTTCATACAACCTAATAATGTCTGATATTGGCAATAATGATAACGACAGTTTTCTTTCCACAAATAGCCATAATGACAGTTGTCTTAAACTACCTTCGTTCCAAGAAAATCTGCAGTGCCAATTTCAGTTTCAATTAATGCCCAGAGTATTTGTGCTCATTTCCCTGATAAGCTATCCTTTTCACTGTTGCAACATACAAGCCATTTCATTTTCTCAGATATGGGTGAAAACTTGTTAACAATCTGTAGCTTAAACTGTCCCAGATTTCCAACTCATAACGAATGATCGCGTGTTTGGTGGCGGGAATGGTGTCGGTATATATTTACGCACCCATTTATTGTATACAATTGTAAGTCATCACAACACACACCCCCTACAATAAACTTACTTGTGACGGAACACCATGTTACTCCACTTCACCGTCAGCTCCATGAGGCGATGACCCCTGGAGGTGTCCACACGAAAAAAAGAAATAACAATAAAATACTGCTGATGTACATACTTACATATTTCTAAATACATATATATTATAGATAAATTACCCAGAAACAGTCGTGATCAGCATACAATCATATGTCAAACAAACAAACAACAAACACTCACACAACATATTTCTAAATACATACATATGTATATATTATAGATAAATTACCCAGAAACACTCGTGATCAGCATACAATCATATGTCCTGGGTGGGAATCGAACCCAACACCTCTGGCTTACCAGACAGGATCACTAACCAGTAGACCAGGCCAATCTATGCGTATTTATGTATAGTTCTTTTTCTTGTGCTATGAAATGTTATTTTACAGAAGTAACAACCTGTAGAAACTGTTAGAAACAAGTGAGCAAGCAGCCTGGAATTAATTATATTATTATATGTGAATGTGATCAGTGATCACTCTTTTCTACTCCCAAACAAAAGAGAGGGGTGTTATAAGTTTGTAGTGTGTATCTGTGAGACCGCATAACTCCTGAAGGGATGAACCGATTTCGATTTATCGAAAGTATTATATATATCAAGAATATTTGGTTAGCTGCTTGAAGATCGTTAACTCTTTCTAATAGTTGGGAGGATTTTCAAGTCTGAAGTACCTTACTATATATAACAGTTTGTTTAATTTGTTCCGGCTTTATTATCAGGTGTAAGTGATTTAGTTTATATGAATACAATTTCTTTATTTAGTCTATATTAGTACTGGTTCTATGTATTTTATTGAGTTTCAGGTGTCCATGGATGGTGGTTGTTGCTTGCCATCGACTGTCCCCCCATAAAATAAAAAAATACATCACGGACTTCCCGCAGCTAGATCTGTAAATATCCGTATAAAAATGTTGTCTGGAAGAAATCACTGTGAGCGATTCGACTGCCAATTGTCATACTTTTAAAATCCTAAAAAACAGAAAAAACTCGAAAAAAAAAAGCAAATAATATTGTCTCAAATAATATGTATGTGGTATTATCTTTATTATACCACACGGTTGATGTACGAGTACACAAAGGAACACGTGCGGGTACCAGTTCAGTAAACATGGCCAACTAGAAGGTTTTTCCAAAAGATTCATGATTGGACTATTTAATCACACATACATATAGCCACGAGTTTCCAGCAAAAGGCTGTATATTCATTTTCTCTCTAGATATGTTAGTATAATTTTAATCCCACAGTACAGTTATCTTGAAAATTGTTTCTGCATGGCTCTAAGCCAAAGAACTTAAGACATTTGTGGACGAATTGAATAAATATATAAACATATAATAATATGTGAATATTCTCAATGCGATGTTTTGGTGCTCTTATTAAGTTGATGTCATTTTTTTTTTGACAGTCGTGATTCCATCGGCCAACTTCCTCGTTCAGCCAGCATCGACTCAGTGGTCGAAGCAGCAATCTGTGCACGTCATTCAGAGCCCAGTCAGCCTACAACTCTACAGATACCAAGAGCTGATCGTGCCTTCAGTCTCGCCTCACCTGTTGTTGGAAGACGAGCTAAAACACAACGAGGACAGGCTGGTGAGTCAGTTAAATATTCTAAATGACTCAATAACGGTATAGCAAGTATATACACGCTTAGTTACAGATCAGTACGTGCAGAGATTTATATGATGTCTAAATCTACTTTAGAATGTTCGATTCGATTCTGCTATGTTAAAAACAATAAGAGCTATCGTCTTCAAATGTTTTTTACTTACTTTAGCTAAAATATTAAAGATAGTAGGTACTATTGATGACAACAACGATTTTATTATAATTAAGGTAAATTGATGGGATGAGTTTCTTACTTCGTTAATCATCTTATGTAAGGGAAAGTTATTTGTTTTTATAAGATTATGATTAAATGCCGTGTGCTTCTTTCAACGTGAATTTAAAAAAAGTTGAACTTGACACACTTTCATAACTTATAATTCAAAAAATATATATACGTACTGTATTACGTATAGAATTATATACTTGTGAGAAAACTATTTCTGTTTTTACTGTTTTCTATATATTTTAGTTTAAGCCACATACACCGCAATGCCGCATTTTCTGTTAATAGCCTATACTATTGTTCTTCAATTAATGTGATCAAATACCTACATTACTTATTTGAATCCTGGTTATGCTTATGGAACAAATTGTCGCCTGCCGTATTTCCGAACCGATACGACCTTCAAACCTTCAAGAAAAGAGCGTACTCCTACCTAAAAGGCCGGCAACGCACTTGTGACTCTTGAGTTGCGGGTGTCCATGGGCGGCGGTAGTCACTTACCATTAGGTGTACCGTTTGCTCGTTTGCCCCCTATCGCATAAAAAAATACCGACTGGAAGTACTATATTTTTACGGTGTTATTTTTAACATTGTTAAATTAGTTAAATTGTTTTGTTAAATGTTAAATTCTTGTAACAAAGTTAAACTAAGAAGTTTAGGAATATATTAACTATGCTTGTCTGCATAGTTCCTCATACTCTTTGGCTCCTGTTATTTAACTTTCTATCCGCAAAACTATCTCGTCATGTGCAGGCAAGAACATTCTTAGGAATTGTAAGCACATTATACAATTTTATGAGTGATGTAAGTGAGTGTAATTTTGGAGCTTGACAGGCACTACGTCATGTCATATAAACATACATACACTCAGACCTCAGGGAGTAGTAGGGGTAGGTAGGGGCGTACTGAAAGCTCACATTTGCCTATTATAATTTCATCCCGTTTAAGTAAAAGAGTCAAGCCTATTACTGTCCGGGCACTTTGGAAATTGGATGTAAAGATTTAGACTATCTTTATATATATAATTCTTCTGTGAGTGTGTATGTCACTGAACTTCTCTCAAACGACTGGACGGATTTTGATGAAATTTTTTGTGTGTGTTCAAGGGGATCTGGGAATGGTTTAGATTCACAAATCAGCCCGGCAGATGGCGCTGCAGTCGGTATCTAGGTTATTTATCTATATTGATCCTAATCGCTTGAAATATCATGCAGGACAACGTCTGTCGGGTCCACTAGTATTCACAGAAAGAGGATACACATGAAAAGAAACTTAGACTAATGGTTTGGGTAGTATAAGCAGTAGCTCAACTCAAGCTGTAACTCAAGCTGGGTAGTGCCAGGAAATCCGAGCCTTCTAAGTGATCATGTCGCTCTATAGTTATCTACGGTTAATCTACGCTACTGTAACGATTTAAACAGTAACTTGTATCATAGTGATAGATTGCTTACTAGCATTGTCTCTTTCTCACTTCAATCCTTGTGGAGCTCTAACAACCCGTTGTCATATTAGAAATTACCGACTAAAACCGGTTTTACATATGTATATGTATGTTACGAGGAAGTCGATACAACAGTGTCATCAAAATGCAAAGTATTTGTGCAACACTCAGGCTGGGTCAACTTTGTCTCCTTATTAGTTTATTCTTTAAATAGCATAAGAAATATGCGACAAACATACAAACAACGTACACAAAGAACTATTTCTGCATCTCATAATTTTTATTTCCGTGTCAACCCTTCTCGCGCGGCACTCAGAATCACTAACCTCTACTCGACTAGTCATATATGTGTATCATATACTATTTGAGAATCGCACTGTATGTTTTGGTAGACGTTTATAAGGAGATACTATCTTTCTTAAAAAAACTAATGTATTACTAAGCATTAAATATAAATAATAATCAGTCACAGCGAACAGTTTGACATTAACCAACGAAATTGTGAAGATTGTGTTAGACTTTATAATCTTTTTTTTTTGACTCCGTGAGTATTGAACGAACAACCCCTGTCTACCCCATCCCCATCTCATGACAGCTTCGAATAGCTGGTGTGACCGTTGTCATTGAGATTGATGGTAGTTACGTACATATAGCAAAGTAAATTGTTAGGGTTGGTTTACCCTTGTTTTTGTGGGACTTCTGAAGTGCATTTCTGATGTTCGGTTAAAGAGCTCAGCATGAGAGCGGTCCACTGCGTATAAATAAAGGCTTTTCATAAATTAATCAATTTTAATCTATACTATAAATTGGCAAACAGAACAGTTAAAAATTGTGTGATATGACTAATCTGTATACCCAAAGGTTAGTAATCCAGACTTCTAAACCGGCCATAGATTTACAATAACGAATTCTAGTCGGTATAGACCACGAGGTCTTCTCTAGTTTTGATAAAATTACTACATAAATTTCTCTTTTGCTGTGTAGGTCAAGAGGGGGATAAGAATAAACATTTCCCGGCCGAATTCTTAATAGTAGAATAATAATAATAACTTGACACATCTCACACACGGCCGTCTGATCCCAAACGAAGCTGAGCTTGTACTATGATAACCAGACAGCTGATAAACATACTTATATACTGCTAAATACATATAAATTACACCCAGGCACAGAACAAATGATCATGCTCTTCACACAAATATTTATCCTGGGTGGGAATCGAACCCACGACCTCTGGCTTAGTAGTCAGGGTCACTAACCACTACACCAACATGCCAGTTACATGGGTAGACAGAGGTGTACAGAATGTGGGTATTTTGTACACCTCTGCCTACCCACTAGGGGATACAGGCGTGAGCGAATCTATTTATGTACGTAATTACTCATAATGTTTGTTCATTTACATCCTCATCTTAACAGTTCCTTTAAATTTTGCAATATACTATAACTAAACACAAAATTTAGTGTCGTAGCATGAAAATGTTAAATTATATCTTCAAAGGTAATTTATTAAAGTATGGAGGTATATTTTTTCATCTTCATTCAAGTAGTTTAAATTGTTGAAACAATAAAAAAACTTCACAATTTATCGCTTTGTAAAAAATACATCAGTATAAAGGACAGGGTTGGTTTTCTTTCTTTTAACATGTTAATGAGTGCTCCGGTCGTGCACTTGTGACGAACCCATATTGTAAAAAAGAATAAACTTATCTGAAACGAAATAAGTATTATGTAAAAACATATACAATATAATTCTAGTAAGGATAAAAACATATATAGTGTAACAGTTAATTATCCAATTTATATTTATATTAGTCACTGCTAATATTATATATCACGCACATTTGTATCCCTAAACAGGCAGGCAGAGGTGTGATACACACCATCGGTTTGCCAATAAGAATTTGATCCTCTAACATAATAGGAAAGTAAGCCCAATGCGTCAACCGAGCACTTAAGGAATTAAAGATAGCAAAATTAGGATTGTAAGGAAAAGGAGGTACAAGAGATACTATTACTTATACCAACGAAAGTTTAAGCGATAGCTTGAGGACGCTGGGATCGCTCACCTATAACTAAAACAAGTCAGTTCATAAGTCGAGTGGGCCCGATAGAATCTCTCCTATCGTGCTGAAGACGTGTGCTCCAGAGTTAGCACCGGTTTTAACGCGCCTTTATCGGCTTTCTTACTCTCTTGGCGTAGTCCCGAACTCATGGAAGACAGCTCTAGTGCACCCAATCCCTAAAAAAGGAGATCGCTCGGATCCGTCCAACTACAGACCCATAGCCATCACCTCCTTGTTCTCCAAGATAATGGAATCCATTGTTAACTGCCAGCTCCTCCGGTACTTAGAAGACCACCAGCTCCTCAATGATCGACAATACGGCTTCCGTCAGGGTCGTTCAGCTGGTGATCTTCTCGTATACTTGACTCACCGGTGGGCACAGGCAATCGAGACCAAGGGGGAAGCGTTGGCCGTTAGTTTGGACGTGGCGAAGGCCTTCGATCGGGTCTGGCACAAAGCGCTCCTTGCGAAGCTTCCTTCCTATGGGCTTCCCGAGAAACTGTGCAATTGGCTCACCAGTTTTCTTACAGACAGAAGCATCAAGGTCGTTGTTGACGGTGCATGCTCCGACTCGAAGTCTGTTAATTCTGGTGTCCCACAAGGCTGTGTGCTATCACCCACGCTGTTTCTTCTGCATATCAACGACATGCTGCAGATTAGCAGCATCCATTGCTATGCAGACGATAGCACGAGTGATGCCCTTTACACCGGCCGCGCTAACATTTCTCGGGTAAACGTCATCGAAAGCCGATCCAAACTTGTGTCTGAAATCGAAACTTCTTTATCAAAAGTTTCAGATTGGGGTCGACTTAACCTAGTCCAATTTAACCCCACGAAGACACAGGTTTGCGCGTTCACCGCTAAAAAGATGCCATTGGTCGTATCACCTCAATTTGAGAGCACTTCCCTAACTGCATCAGCCAGTATCGGAATCCTTGGCGTCGATATATCAAGCGAAGTCCAGTTTCGCGGTCACTTAGAGAGTAAGGCCATATTAGCCTCGAAGAAGCTTGTTGTGCTAAACAGATCGAGACAGTATTTTACTCCGGCCCACCGCCTGCAACTTTATAAGGCGCAGGTTCGGCCGCACATGGAATACTGTTCTCATCTCTATGCAGGTGCACCCCAGTACCAACTTCTCCCTCTTGACCGCATTCAACGGAGAGCGACTCGCATCATCGACTGCCAAGATATCTCTGATCGACTTGACACCTTGGCGTTGCGTAGAGATGTAGCTTCACTCTGCATCCTCTATCGCTTGTATCATGGGGAGTGTTCAGAGGAATTGTTCGGACTTATACCGGCTGCTGGTTTCCGCCATCGTTCTACGCGACAAAATATCCATCCCCATCACCTGGACGATTGGCACTCCACCACTGTGCGCTTCTCCAGAAGCTTTTTGCCTCGCACAACCAGCTTATGGAACAAATTGTCGCCTGCCGTATTTCCGAACCGATACGACCTTCAAACCTTCAAGAAAAGAGCGTACTCCTACCTAAAAGGCCGGCAACGCACTTGTGACCCTTGAGTTGCAGGTGTCCATGGGCGGCGGTAGTCATTTACCATCAGGTGACCCGTCTGCTCGTTTGCCCCCTATCGCATAAAAAAAAAAAAAAAAAAAAAAAAAAAAAGCTGTATAATATTATCCATTATATTATAATACAATTATTTACATCACGGAGAGTGTTCTGTAGAGTTCTACCAAATCTCGAACTACGGTTCGGCTCTTCCTTTCTGTGCCGATCAGTTAAAGCCTGGAACTCACTACCAGCGCACATGTTTCCCTCCTACTTTGATCCCGGATCTTTTAAGCGGGGCGTGAAAAAGCATCTCACCAGGCCGCCATAGTGTGGGTCACCATGCTGCATTGATTACACTTGCAATGAGGACGGTGACCACTACTTTTAGACTCCACTGCTACTTTCCTTCAAGCAGAGTGAAGTCATAATGGTAGGCTAATATAAAAAAAAACCTTTTTTATGTGTGGTACTAATTTTGCCATGTGGTCCTTGGTGGAGTAGAATAGAGAAAACTAATTTCTTCCTGTGGGTGTCGTAATACGCGATTTTACCATTGGATTTTTATCTATCAGATAGTATGTATACAATCATAAAATGTTCGATGGACGGTAAGAGGCTTGCCTCCTATTACGTTCGTGGGACCAAATACTTATTGGCAAAATGTGGGTGTTTTATATACCTCTGCAGGCTTGCAGGGGATGCAGGCCTGAGAATATGTATGAATGTTATTTATACTTATTTATATCTGTTTGTTTCATACCATTTAATTTAAAAAAAAAAACAGTAATATGAGATGTAACGGTACACAGACAAGAGAATCAGAGCTATTTATTAAAATGAACGATTTCTGTATTGTATGCTTATTGCTGGAGAGAATTATTTTTTTATTTTACAACATTGATATGTCTTCAAAGATTCTAATATAATAATTGGAACGAGGTAATAGACAGCTAATAGAAATAAATTCAAACCGATTATAAACTAAAGTGCCGCGCCGCCTGCGTGATTCTTAATAGCTAACGAGGTTATATCTATATAGTAGATTGATATAATAATTTATGCAGGCGCTTGTATATTGATATTTGAATGCATTTAGTTTCTTTGTGGTATAATATGATCTTTATTAATAAAGCTTCTCAAAATATTTGATTCACTGAATATTACCTACCGGAGAGGATGAATGAAACCACAATGTTATAAATTCCAAATTAACAAGAACAGATAACAAATTAACTAGAATAATGAAGGCTTATTACACTTTACAAATCCCTCAATCTTTAATTGGTATGAATTATTTTTGATAAATGTAGAGAATACCGCCTAAAATAATAAAGAAGTATTATTTAACAACATCATATGTTTTCCTATAGCTATAAATTATACTAAAATATTATCTTCCTCATAGAATATAAGAAAATGATACAATATGTTTCACTATTTCGTTTGTGAATCATTCATTAACGAAACGATTACACTATCGCAATGAAATGTGAAATTTACGTAGTCTCAACCCGTAAATAGGTAATCATAAGGAGGCGTCAATTAATTACGCGAGGTTTTTAGAGGGGGGAAGGAGGTTGAGCTGAACCCAATCTCACGTGGGGTGGAGGTGGTCGGTCTCTGAAGATATCACGAAGTTTATTTTTTTACTCAATTTTCTGACTGTGACTCTAGACTACGTTCTTAGAAATCTAGAAACAGTCTTAAATAAAATGAATTAATTAATTTGTGTTGTTTATAAATCAAATGTAATCGTACACAGATTAACTTGTTTACATAAAAAAATATGCATTTTCAAAAATCTCACGAGAGATGAGATGAGAGGAGGTTAAAATAAATTTTATGACCTCTCACCAGGGGGAGATAGTGGGTTGAAAAGTCGCCAAAATCACCTCACGTAATTATTGGATGCCTTTTAGTGGCAATAAACTGTAGCCTTTGAGAGTCTGTTATGTAATAATATTTATAATTCACTAGTGCATCTGGATGAGTCCGCGATATATATATATATACATATATATGTGTGTACTTAAAACACCTACATTTTGCAATAACAAACATGTCCCACTGACGTAATATCGGATCGGCATATTATCTATAAGACATTATATTACACAGTCCCACACAGCCCGGGTGAAGGCAAAAAAATTGCCCCCATTACGTAACTTTGACTAAATTATTGTTGGCAAAAAGACGCCTCTTCCTACCCCTGTTAGAGATATAGGTGTGAGTGTATGAATGTAAATAAAACATAGAATTACACCATCTTGAAGTAAACAACTAAAAACCAACCGCTATGAAAACAATGACCGATTTCTTTACTACAATTAAAATAAACTGTAATCTACAACATACATAGGTTTTTAATAATGTAGCTTTATAATATACATATATACTTTATATTTCTGCTTTATAATATATATACGCCTTATATTTATATAACGATGAAGTGGAATCCAAAGCAGGCCTTTTAGTCTACTACTGACCAATAGTTTGTTCGATCCACAAATAGTTGTCGCGAAGCTTGGCGTGTTTTGTGTCCCTAGTTTGAATGTTTGTAAAGCGGATGATAGAAATCGTCTAATGCGACGTAAAGAAGTTTAATAGGTTATCGTTTACTGATTATAGGCACACTTCATATATGTTATATATATTGACGTAGGTACAAGAGGAAATTGAGTTCATTAACTAATTGCGTTGACCTCACCGTCCATAACTGTACAATTGATGTGACGAATTTCATCAAATATGTAATTGAACTAAATTTGTCAATCCGATTATTACTCCCCAGTTTTAATTCCCGTCACCTTGAATGCAACGCTTATTACATTTTTCATAATAAACGTCATTAGAACGTCATTTTTCATTATGTAAAATAATAATAATAGCTAAGTGTGTAATCGGCCTCTTTTTAGAAATAATATTCTCATAACTAGCCATTAATTTACTTATTTCTACATATTTTCTCATGTCCATAATGTTTCATTACACTCCATGTATAAGTAATTAGACTTTTAGAAACCATGACATAAACATAAAATGCTATGTATCTGTGACAATAGTCTGGGACTTAACATCGATTTATGATATTATTTTACACCCTACAAGGGGCCGGGTAATCTACGAAACTCTTTGAAGAAGTTTTTTTATGTATATTTTCATTTTTTTAAATAATTCCTGTGTCGCGGGGGACGTGACAAACATTCAAACAACGGACACGAAGAACACCCAGACTTGAAACAACAACTTGAGGATTACACAAAGTGTTATCCCGTACAGGGATCGAACCCACAACACTCGGGCAGTGTAGTGGTGAGGTGAATGCTTAAACCGCTACGTTATCCGTGGAGCCAAATACATACATACGTACATACATTCACGTCGAAATCCTGTAGAATTATCCAGAAGCGTCTAAAACGTCCTTATTCTATATACCATAACTTAGTTCCACTTACGTAATGAACCTATAGCCGTAGAAATGTATGTCGAATGAGACAAACGTTACAAATAATGTCCAAAATTTTCATTTAAAAATGTCCTTTTCAAGCTGTTTTTTTTTTATTGAATTCATATATCTATTAAATTGATTGATAATATGAGAAGTGATGATTGAAGTATTGTTTTAACCATGGCCATCAGATCCTAACAGGCCGTAGCATAATAAAGTTAAGTTTCTAACTAGCATCCGTCAAAACGGCTTAACTAACTTTAAAAAATACAGTTATACTAAAACAGTGGTAGAGCTTAGTTAGTATGTAGACGCATTTCCTTGAAATTAGTGAGGTTTCCGGAGTCCCAACTCCCACTCTCCTCTTTCTTCTCCCCTCTTCCCCCTCTTTTCTTTCCTCTCCCCGACAGCGTACTTACGACTTAAATTGCAGGTATCCATGAATGGCGGTTGTCACTTACTTACTCACCCGTCTGTTTGTCTGACCCCCTATGTTCTAAAAAAAAAACAAATATGAGAATATTTCAATCTCTAACATATATGCAAAAAAAAGCAATATAAGAACGAACTAAGGGTATTAATGACGAAAATGTAAATAAAAGTATCTTCAATTTTAGAAAATCAAAAATTGTGTCAGACAGTACGCCTGCTTAAGAACCTCTTAAGTTCCCACTCATTGCAGACTTGGCTGCAATTTTCAACAGGCTAGGGTACTAAGGATGTTAGGGGTGATTCTGCTGCACTAAATAACCAACACGTCGATGTTCAAGTGTTCTATACAGAGAGCTATAACCTGATAGTAATCGTGATTTTATTACTATTAAAGTTCGGCTACAGTATAGTACTTGCCCACTGTATACACTATACTTGACTTTGAAGATAAAAATTTTAATGAGTATTTATGTAATTCATGACTATTTGCGTATCATTACCATCATTGCCATTGTTCTCTGTCCGAAGACTGATACTTACAACAGTTATAGTTTCAAAAAGCATAACCAACGACGCGACACGTGAATACGTCTATGTAAAACACAGTAAATTCAAATAAACTGTATTCTTTAGCCCTCGTTTTCCGCGAAGGGGAATTTCCTTCACTGAACTGGTAACCCGTGGGGTAGTCGAGTTCTGAATCGCAGTGTAGGATGCCCTGGGGCGAGGTGAAGAGGCAATGGAGGATAGGTAACGATCGAGCTCAGTGTTAGCAGTGTTGACCTCTGTACAGCTGTGGACAATGTCAGGCTGGTAAAAATGATGGGTTATTTCCTTCAAACCATGAGTATAACCAATTTAAACAATTGACCGGTTGAATGGCGGCGATATAGCTTAATATAGAGATGCCCAAAAAAGTATATTATACCGATATAACGCATCGTAACTGTATTGAATTCGTTTGCATCGATACACGAAATTAGTCAGTCCAAACCTTTAGTAACCTTTTAAGACTCTACTTTTGAGACTTCTACTTTACCGAGAAGGACATGGAGAGATTTTAGGAATCATTTGTCATGAATTGCATTTTTTATACTATAGGACGACCGACGAACAGACGGGTACCCTGATGGTAAGTGACAACCGCCATCCATGGACACCTGCAACTCAAGAGTCACAAGTGCGCTGCCCGCTGTATCTCTATATAGTATCGTAACAGTATCGCTTGGTTTTCAATAAGTATACGATATAATAAGTGTATATTAAAGCAAATTTTTATCTTTCTAATGTTATTATTCTTTGATTTTTAATAGAAAAAATACTTCATCCTCAAGAAAATCAGACAGTCACATAGTTGTAACCGTTAGGTACATATAAAGAGTCAATCGAATTAAAAAGTATTTTCTTTAAGTTCTTTAAAAATACAATATATATTTTTAATAATATTTCTGATGTCGGGTATCAAGGCGATGACGAGGGCCATCCCATTAAACATAACCTGTTTATCGGATACAGTTATATCACGGCGAATGGTCACCATTACGGCAATTCTTAACACGGTTTACTGTACAATATTAGTATACTAGTGATCAGAAAATAACATTAACAACGGCTTCGTATTTTCTACTTTGTAGAATAAAGCTACTACTCATTTCTCATATGTTTTTCGTCTTCATGGCATCCGTAGATTTTTAATGTTAAGGAAACCGGCTGTCAACTAGCAAAATTGGTATAAAAATACAAAACATATATACATACATACACATATCCCTGTGTCCTGGAAGAGGTAGGCAGGTGCGTTATTAACGCCCACATTTTTCAGATAACAATTTAGTCCTTCTCACGTCATAATTTTTGGTGTTTATATTGACAAAACAAGAGAGGGAAACGGTTGCAAAACGAATATGTATTGAGGAGTATAAGCGGGTCTTTTAAGCGGGGCATGAAAAAGCATCTCACCACCAACACTAGTGTGGGTCACCATCTCACTAACCCTAGTGTGGGTGATGAGATGCTTTTTCACGCCCGATGATAGACGTTCTCGATATAACATACTCTATATCGTTTCCACTATTAAGACAAATTAAACGTTACCTAACATATCGAATCTATGCTGTCATATTGGCTCAAATCGCCATGACAGAGGGTGAAGGAAACTTCCTATATTAACTATAGAAATATACAAATGCAATATTTTCTCATATAATCATCCTTACAAATTAAACGTCCTTACACACACAATCAGGGTTTTATTAAGCCCGTTAGATGATAGACACTCACATTTGCCTATTAATATTCATATCATATCGACGCGACGTCGCTTCTCCGTTGTCAACTAAGCAATTTGTTACGAACCTGATCATTACAAACCAGTGATCATTTACCTCATAATTAGTAATAAAACATTTTCGTTTCCCATAAATAAAACCAGTTTTAATTCTCATAACTTGGTTTGACAAAATGCCGACTGCACTAAATACTTAACGGTTTCATAACGTAATACCAATCAAATTATATAATACCAACCTACTAATAATTTTCCTACATTATTAGATTTATACCTACCCTGCATGTTATAATTATGATACCAATGTTATTTATAAAGTAACGAGAACATTGGTATCAAGCACGCAGAAGCAATTAACGCATAAAGAATTTAAAAGCTTTATTAACTATACATACATACATACACTCACGCCTGCATCACCGACTGGGAAAGCAGAAGCGTCTCAAACGCCCATTATTTGCCAGTCATAATCCACTTCCACTTACTGTCTGATACTTATATATATTGTCTGATGGAAAACAGTCCAATCCTTTAGTAACATTTTAAGACACTCTATTCTACTTCACCGAGAACCGCATGGAGAGATTTTTAGGAAGTCATTTGTCATGAATTGAGTCATTTTTTTTATACTATAGGAAGACAGACGAACAGATGGGTCACCTGATGGTAAGTGACAACTGCTGTCCATGGACCACCTTTGAGGGTGATGAGGGATGGGTTATACGGGGAGTGAACAGATGGGGAGGGATGAGGAAATAGCAAAGAGGAGAGGGAGATGGAAGTAGAGGAAAGGAGAGAGGGGGAGTTCGGTCTCCAGAAACCTCACTCATTTTGGGGAAATGCAACACAAGCGTTACTTCACTACCGGTTTTTTGTGAGGCCGTGGTATCGCACCGGTGGGCCTATTCGTGCCTAAGCATGGTTCTACCACTGTTAAACCATTGCCACTGTACATGATTGAGTTACTTTTAAATTTGAATTTAATAAAAGAAACACTATCTTTGATACTACGATTGATGTTTAAAAAGTTCGTTTCGTACGAAAATTTTATTATGTGTCTTTAAAGTGATAAATACATGTACCTTCACCCATATCGAGATGGATACCGCGAGTGCATTTAATTTTAAAAAAATATATCAGTACAAATACTTTTTTTTTTTCTTTTTATAGATTCCACCCTCTACTAACTCCTTGGGGAAGTCGTGGCAGAGAGGTTGGAAGTCCTTAGCTTAAGTGCTCGTATATATAAAAAGTATAATGAATTCTCTATAACCTAAAACAAACTTGTTTTACAAGCTGAGTACTGCCTGTAACGGAATACTGTTTTTAATATGCTCTTTTGTAGAAGTTATGAAAAATGATGAACACACTTCTTAAACTTAGTGTTGGGAAAACGATGTTTCAGTTAAATTCATACATAATTATTACAAATTGTCACCTGCCGTATTTCCGGACTGATACGACCTTTACCTCTAACAACGCACTTGTGACTCTTAAGTTACGGGTCTCCATAGGCGGCATAGTCACTTAATATCAGGTGACCCGTATGCTCGTTTACCCTATCGCATAAAAAAAAAAAGATATATGTATTAGATATTTATGATTGCTTTCTCCTTAACTTATCAGATGACACGGAATTAGACCGGATACCTCACAGGTCGAAACCGATTAGAGAGTTAAATACAATCCAATTTAGAAACGAACTATAACGGTTGTAGAATACATATAACTCGATATTTTTGTCATTAAAACGTTTATGAATCAATTTCAATCATTATTTTTTTATTCAATTGTTTATAGTCAATGTTAGTCTAGTTTATATTTCAAGAAAATGTTACACCTCTGAAGCGAAAAATTAAGCAATAACAAGCAGCAACAACATTCAAGTCGGTTTGTTGACTTTTAAAAGTTAAATATATTATGATATTCCTTTCTGTCATAGAATAATTTTGGTCTAATAAGTAATACCTACTTGATTCGTACCTCGTTCTGTCGCTACTCCATTATAACTGCTTGTATAATCGCAAGGTTGGCAAAAATTTAAATAGTTTCTGCACTTAATACTTATAGCCTAGTAAGTAAGTACTTTGATTTCTGAGGGTAGTTTCAGGTCGCAGATAGCTCGCAATTGAAATGGCCTTTGAATATTAGAGATAATGGCAGTGGACCTGGCTGTAAGACAATTTCGGTTATGCAAATCTTCAGCGTATCGTAAACAAAAACCCAACGCCAGCCCAAATATATTAGCACAGACAAGATAATAGTTATGAGATAATATTCGTGTGCTGCCCGTCTTTGCGGATCATGAGGGATGGGGAGATGCGAGGAGGGGAAAGAAGAGAGGGGGGTGAGGAGATGGGAAGGAGGAGAGGGGAGTTGGGCCACCGGAAACTCATTTCGGTGAAATGCAACACAACGTTACTTCACAAACAATTTTCTGTGAGGCCGTGGTATCGCACGTCTGTTTTCATGCAGTCAACTGAAACTAGTCCAATCACACAAAATACCTATTGAAATGTTCCATTGTCACTTTACGAAGTATTTAAAACACTAGTTGAAAAAAAAAATTCAAACACAAAATTTTTATACTCTGGCAATTGAGTAACCGTGGGTTTCTAGTGCATAATATTTTGCAGTCATGCTCTTTCGTATTTATTACTTATTTACAAACTATTATCTAAAATGTTTCTGCAAATTCAGTAGATAGGCACCTGTTTTTTTTTAAGTCAATTATATTGCTACGTACATTCTAGACTCTCAGTTGTAGCTGATTAGTTGATGATTAGAATAACAAACTTTTATTTTCACTCTCAAAGTAATTCAAATTTAAAAGATACACTTTCTAGATTTAAGTCCTTTATTCAATAATATGAGCTTTGTTGAAGGCATGAGTTTACAATATATAATGAATTGTGATTGTAAACACATAATCTAAGTACCAGAGTACGGTAGTATGGGCCCCATATTCCTACAGTCTAATTCAGCATATTTGGTCAATAATACTACTTCAGCTTAAAATTTAAGCTTTAAATTACCAGTTATAAAATTAAATCTATACTTATATGACAATTTTGATGAACTGCTACTAAGTTCATAAAATGCAAGCAATGCATAATCAAACCGAAGTCTCGGGAATTCGTCGTAAATCAAAAACAACACCCACATTGCAATGTGCATATTTTAATCCGGGCCAAAGTAGAGGTTCGAGCTTTAAGGCTGTAACATTTCGTTTCTCTCTCCCACTCGTGTAAAAACTATCGGCGTCTCCCTCTACTCGCTACGCACGCCAACTAGCGTTCACCCGGCGGACTAGTTGACAGTTGTGAGTTGCCTAAGCGCATGTTCTTTGTATTGTGTCTCGTACTTGTTGTTAAAGCGATAATTAAGTGTTAAAACTATATTTTAAATCGAGATGTTTCATAATGGTTGTGAGCGTGAGAATAGACGTGATAAGAACGTGAGTTTGTGTCAGTAAATGAGTGCCCGTGGCATTGTTGATATACCAGGATTGTTTTTTACCTGGAGTCCCAAGAACAGTATCAAAATAAAGCTTAAACGTATGTATTCTATTTATTATTTCTTTTTTTATTAAATTATGAGTTGGAAATATTTTAGCTTGCATTTTGAGAAAACAAGCTGTCGGAACAAAATAGGATTAATTTTAATTAGGTTTTAAATTGTAAAAGGCCCGAAAAATGTTACAACTGTGCTGTCTATCTAATAAACATATTTTAAAATTACGTATGGTCTACAAAATACGTATACAATTACTTACATATATTAGAAGTATAGAGATATAAATCGCCAAATCTCTTTACAGAACATACCACTCTTAGTAAAGAATTTTAAGTAGTATTATAATGTTATACCTATATTTTGAAATGAATAAGACACACTTTTAACTAACTATATTTAATTGAGTACTATTGAGTTGTTAGTTAGAATATTTCGAGAACGAAGTAAACTTTCATGTAACATTTTAATCAATGTATTGTTAATTAACTAATGTACTTACTAAACTATATAAAATCATACATATATTGATCTAGTACTCCTTAATTTTAAAATAATAATTTAGACATTTATAGAAGCATAAACTATATGAAGAGCAACAGTTACACAAAAAAACAATGCCGCTATTGTTTTTGTCACGAACCAGGCCATTGCAAACCACTCGCACGAAAGATTCATTATAATAACCATAAATTACAAGCTTGTTTTTTAACGATAATTTTGTGTATTGCACTTAAACTTTTTTCTAAACGTTTCACGGTCGCCAATATTATCCTCAAATGAAACCTCATTTTTCCGCTCCTCAATTCCGGCTCTATAAAATTATTTCGTTCTTAATTTGAAATTTTGCCAACGTCTATGTCTGTGGTACAAATCATGGCGAGCATTTTAATCAGTCAAGTACATTCGTTAGCAAATTCCTTACTTTATTAGTGTTAGTTGAGAATAATAAATAAGTTGTGAACGGGTTATGATTCTAGGAAGCTGATAAGGGTGTAGATTTAATTGCTGACTCGGTACGACGGTCAACATAATTAGTACACGCTATCTACCAACATGTATGTAATAACTTCCGGCGATGTATATATAATTATATAAAGCTGTTATCTGAGGCTAAATCCCAAGGTCTTATCGAAAATCAAGTAGGAAAAGCATAAATTCGCGCAACTGGTTCTAATAAAATGTCCACATTCCATTAATTGGTGTTAATTATTTAACGTAAACGAGAACAAATAAACTACAAAGTTGACATTAACTAATAACAGTTAATGTTAACGATTTGCTTGAACTACAAATGGTTCGACACAAAAAAGTAGGAAGTACCACTAGAGTACACTTATTAAAATGCGCGATAGCTTCGATATATGGTATGTGAGTTTAGTATACATTTTTGTTATAAAGTTAAAATGATGTCCGCCTGAAGGAGTGTGGATGCATAAGCAAATGTATCATGTCTACCCTATAAAAAAAATATACGGGCAGTTCTTGGGGCTGCCGATAAAAGTAAAAAAAAACTAAGTAACTTGTGAATTGTATGCTATTATAGTATAGATATAGCTCATGACAAGTGTTCGGTGACTTGAGTTCCATGATTTTTGTTCATACAAAATGTATAATTAATATGAAACCAATTGTAGTCGACCAACTGCCGACCCATAGCCATCACCTCCTCGTTTTCCAAGATAATAGAATCCATTCTTAACTGCCAGCTCCTCCGGTACTTAGAAGACCACCAGCTCCTCAATGATCGACAGTACGGCTTCCGTTGGGGTCGTTCATCTTCTCGTTTACTTGACTCACAGGTGGGCACAGGCGATCGAGACCAAGGGGGAAGCGTTGGCCGTTAGTTTGGACGTAGCGAAGGCCTTTGATCGAGACTGGCACAAAGTGTTTCTTGCGAAGCTTCCTACCTATGGACTTCCCAAGAAACTGTAGCAATTGGTTCACCAGTTTTCTTACAGACAGAAGCATCAAGGTCGTTGTTGACGGTCCATGCTCCGTTTCTAAGTCTGTCGATTCTGGATCACCCACGCTGTTTCTTCTGCATATCAATGACATGCTGCAGATTAGCAGCATGCTATGCGGACGATAGCACGAGTGATGCCCTTTACACCGGCTTCGCTAACATTTCTCGGGTAAACGTCATCGAGAGCCGATCCAAACTTGTGTCCGAAATTGAAACTTCTTTATTAAAAAGTTTCATATTGGTGTCGACTTAACCTATTCCAGTTTATCCCGTTTAACACGTTCATTGGTCGTATAACGTCGCTTTGAGAGCACCTCCCTAACTGCATCTGCCAGCATCGGTATATCAAGCATCCTTGGCGTCTATATATCAAGCAAAGTCCAGTTTCGCGGTCACTTAGAAGGTAAGGCCATATTAGCCTCGAAGAAACTTGGTGTGCTAAACAGATCGAGACAGTATTTCACTCCGGCCTACCGTCTGCAACTTTATAAGGCGCAGGTTCAGCCGCACATGGAATACTGTTCTCATCTCTATGCAGGTGCACCCCAGTATCAGCTTCTCCCTCTTGGCCGCATTCAACGGAGAGCGGCGCGCATCATCCACTGCCAAGATATTTCTGATCGGCTTGACAACTTGGTGTTGCGTAAAGATGTGGCTTCACTCTGCATCCTCTATCGCTTGTATCACGGGGAGTATGCAGAGGAATTGTTCGGACTTATACCGGCTGCAAGTTTTCCGCCATCGTCCTACGCGACAATATATTTATTTTCATCACCTGGATGATTGGCACTCCACCACTGTGCGCTTCTCCAGAAACTTTTTGCCTCGCACAACCAGTCTATGGAACAAATTGTCGCCTGCTGTACTTCCGGACCGATACGACCTTCAAACCATTAAGAAAAGAGCGTAATCGTACCTAAAAGGCCGGCAACACACTTGTGACTCTTAAGTTGCGCGTGTCCATGGGCGGCGGTAGTCACTTACCATGAGGTGACCCGTCTGCTCGTTTGCCCCCTATCGCATAAAAAAAACGTATGTATTATATCTACAATACCGACCTCAATAGAGCGGCTGAACCAATAAGAAATTTAAGGATAGTTGCTAGAACTTTAACTACAAAAAGTCGAAATTGTATAAAAGAAATAAAACCCGATGCATGCATGCATTATTAACTTTTTTTTTCTGACGTTATCTTGAAATGTTCCGCCCCAGATCACTCTTACGACTAATACGATTCAAAGGATACCCTACTTGTCAAAATTCCTTCAAGCCCCTTAGGCTGTAGGCCATGAGAGAGAAACATCAAACATAAATATGTATACAAAACGTAGGCCTCGGGTAAAAACGAAGTAGATTTCTAAATGGTTACAATTGAATCATTTACTAGTATTTCAAATAACGTTTTTTACGTCACAAATAAAAATAAATGAATGTATAATACAGTACGGCGCTATGTATTCCAGACGAGTCTGATTTGATGATTACATGAATGGCAACGAGTTGTCTGCCGCACAAACGTGTTGTTCTAAGTTTATTGACATCACATAATTATAAATAAATGTTAGCTAATGTACTTTATACAAATTGTCAAATCGTTCCATAGGCTCCTTGTTGATATTGTAAAGGACGCCTTGATTAAATTAAAAAATAAAATAAAATAAAATAATGGATGACATCTTTTTTTTTTCGTGCACGGCGAGCAGTGTGTAAGGCTTTTAAGAATGTAGAAATGGGTATGTAGGTATTTTATATTACACAAGTAACTTAAAAAAATAGAGAGAATAGAGATTAAGCATTTTAAAAGTAATAAACATAACATAGTTTTTTTTTATTTTTACTGGAATCTATATTTTACACTCACGTTTTATCAAATACTCATATTACCGTTCATTTGTTCTGGATATTATTTAACAACTTGGTTGACTATATTTTTTCTTTCCGAACGACTTAAGTATGTATTTCTTAATAATTCCTTATTTTCAATATAGCGTATCCACTTCGAACAAGTATTTCTGTAGGACTATTGCATAAAATACATATAATGGCATTTAAGCCGCGTGCCGCAAATGTTTGTGAGATACCATTTGCCTTTTCATACCGGTACTAGATCAAGCTACTAGATCATATGTTCAAGTTTGCGTTTTTGGAATGTTTTCCACCTATTCGCTTTCACACCTAATTACTGAATCAATCGTAATGAAATTACTTCTCTTCAGCTTTCATCGAAGGGCACTAACCTAAACGTTTGCTTACAAAGAAATTTGGAGTAAGGCACGTGAATAAATTGGAAGGTCATTAGGATAAAATTGTTTTTTTTTTTCGTAACTAAATTATATCGCGTACCTAACACGACATTTGAAAAATGGATACACTTATGCTTAATATGGATCACATATGTAAATGTGGACAGCTCCAAAAGTACTAGAACCTACGTCACATACGACACTGTCAACCGATTCGGGTCCAGACTCAATCGACCTCTATGTAGCGAAATTATGCTTTCTCTAGAGTTTAGGTCACATAACGGACGAAACTCGCTGGTTATATTATTTATATATTATAGCAACAAACATTTACAAATTGTATTTTTGCGTGTTTTAGATCATGTATTGAAATACATTTAAGTCAAACTGGAAGTGTACCGGTTTATATCTAGCGTGGAGCTTTTTCAACGCAAACCGACAAGGTATTGATGAGTTCTTACTTCACTATTATTAAAATCATTTTTGTATTAAGAATATAAATATTACTATAAATTTAAATACCATGTAAAAGCAATTGTGTGTTTTTGGCGGTTGTGGAAACCTCTTCAGCCAATCATTTGCATTGTGAAAGTAGTCTGCGTTGTTTCGAATTCGGAAAGCGACTTCCATGAATGAAATCTGGGGCTGAGACCGTATGTCAGAATGACATCTACTAGAACGAGA
Organism: Tyria jacobaeae; assembly: GCA_947561695.1. Lineage (NCBI taxonomy): Eukaryota > Metazoa > Arthropoda > Insecta > Lepidoptera > Erebidae > Tyria > Tyria jacobaeae. The sequence continues at coordinate 17,882,414 of OX387212.1, forward strand.
CCGTATACCAAATTGCACCTAAGTGAATAAAACGTGTGAAGAGTCGGACCGATACGACCTTCAAGAAAAGAGAGTACTCCTACCTAAAAGGCCAGAAACGTACTTGTGACTCTTGAGTTACGGGTGTCCATGGACGGCAGTAGATACTTACCATCAGGTGAAAGTCCGCTCGTTTTCCTCCTATCCCCTAAAAAAAGAAGGGGTAGGCTAAAAACTCACTTTGTTGTTCGAAGGTATGCCAAGAAGCGTACCGGTTTCGGTAAGCTTATCTCTACAATTTTAACAGTCCTCTCTTTCTATGGAACTTGTTGTCTCAATAATCTAAACGGTATAACTATTTATGTATTAGTAAGCATCTTGATTATCACCAAAATGGTATTGGGACTAGACGCTCACTAGCTCCGCTTCTATAAAATATATATTTGTGTGTATAAGGTCAAGAAATGAAAACACAATCTTCTGTAGGTAAGTATAATTGCTGGGTTACTGACACTGTACTTCGCAGTGTGTTCACGTAATAGTTTTAATGGCTGAGTCAAGCTTGATTGCGTATTCTCGTGCGCGTAATATCCACATGTCAAAATAACATCAATTAAGAAGGTTATATTTTTGGAGTGTTTATGCTCTACAATTAAATGAGAAGATAATAGCCAACTTCAGTTTAAATTTGTGAAAAAGTACCTATTATAAAACCTTATAAAATATGATCTTACGCTTAAAGTAGGGCCAATTTTATAGGTTACATTTGTCATTTCTTCAAAATTCGACAACGTGGCCTTGTAATGGAGAGCATACAATATTATTTATATATTATCGTTTAATATTCTCGTTTCTTATGTCGTTTATTCTATCTATTTATCGTAATAAAGACAAAAGAATGCAATTTGGGGATTTGCAAGATATGAGATAGTCGATTGCATTGACAATTTTTTTCTTACTTGAAACGCATAACACTAGATTGTTTATATTATTTTAACCCATTTTGACTGGCAGAATAATCGGTAAATGATGGTGCCATAGGTTGAAAAAATAAAGTCAATTACCCAATAATGCTAAACCCTGAAAACTAACGAGCTAAACGTTCTTTCAACACGCAAGTTATGACCTCTTTGAATACTACTGGCCAGATTTTTTAAATTATCTTTTTTTTTTTTTCTTTTTTAAATGACAACTACCGCACTAGGATTAATTCCTGTATGAACGGACGGACGGGACGTTATGGCATTAGTATTAAAACCTCTAATGGGATGAAATAACTGCCCCTACATTGATGACATAATGTTCGAAATTATTTATTGTGTAAAATTGTGTAAATATAATTAGTACAGCAAAACAATAGCTAATAAATGATAAACTCTAAAAATATAATTATATATTACAAGATTTGAGTTCATAGTGGACATAGACATTATATCACCGCATAATATAAAATCTAATTACAATTACCCTTCGACACGCAGGTGTGTTTTAAAACCGCCATTAATATATTTTCACGCCATATACCAGATGTGAAGTTATTAAATGTGTGGACTTTAGTAATCGGTTCTGTAAGCAGAAAAACAATACAAAATAATAAACTAGAATATCTTACTTAACAGTATCAAGCACTAAAAAGTGCCACTTCTTCCATTGATTTGCAATGAAACGAAGTTTGAACCTCAGAATTGAATCAAAACTAACATACTGTTTCCTAATTATTCAGTTAATCCTTCTCATTCTCTTACCATTAAGGGACTCTATTCACTATCAGCTTCAAACTTTGGGGAGAACTCTAAACTTAGGGGCTTTTATATAAAGGAATGATCCAGCTCTCATGTCTTATGATATACATACTATAACTGATTCTTCTTCAGAATTAGACTGCCGTACTGGCTTTCTTCATCCTGGTATGACCTCGTTCTCCATAGATCTCCTTTGGATTGAAATAGACATAAACACAGTTTACTTCTAAAGTACAACATTAAAAACCAAGATTCTTCGCTAGTTCATTTGATAACTGCTTACTAATGAAACACGTTATCAACGTCATACACTAATTTAATCAAATTAGTATACTCGTATTTGTTGTTGGGGTTTCTGCTCGCGAATTGTCGAGAGATATATATAGATTTAGTATGTATTGTAAAATCAATTCCGTTCGCTACCTATAAACTAACTAGTCAACTAAAGAAACATGCATATAACGGGAATTTTGCTAAACAACAATTAGCAGTAGAGTCACTACTGGTAATTTTTGTTCAATTAACGAACAAGACTTTTTCTTGAGTCATGGGACATATCATAGGTCTTCATTTGTCATGATATGACAGTAATTATTATTTATAGATTCTTATCCTTCCTTCCTCATTACAGTTCAATGTGACACTATAATAAAGAAAATCGTGACTGCAAATAGGCATTATCAATTTATAATGAAATTAATTATAAAGCTCTCGGCTCAGCAAACTATGAAGCACAGAAATATATACATACATATGTTGGTTATGTTTCGCGAAATCAATGTGTAAAGTTTATGTAGTGTTTGTTTTTTTTTTTTAATTTAAGTTACAAGTTAGAGCTTTCCTACTTATATAGTCGTTTCGCTTGTATAATACAAACGTAGTTCAAACTTTATATACAATTTGGATACTTTTAGCATGTATTGATTTTAAGCATTTGATTAGATTCATAAAATGTTTTTATGTTCTAAAACATAAAGTCTTCCTTTCTTTTAACCGAGTTTACAAGAGGGAGGGTTATGTTTTCAAACGCATGTATGTATGTATATATAAGATGATCCTTTGTCACAAAAAAGAGCCTCAACTCTTTGTTTCATTAATTTCGACATGTAATACCAAAAAGAGAACAAATTTATAATGCAGTCGGATTTTTTTATCTTTTAAACAGATTTTAACAAATTAGTTGTGAAACACAATATTACCGCGGCAGCGTGAAGCAGTGTTACCGCATGCGCGTTGAGTGCCCAGGTTAAATGAAGTGTATAATTGCTACCCATTTGGCAAGGTGTCCACCTGTCATTGGCCGGTTGACGGCAATAGGCTGCCCCCTATTACGTAAATGGAACTAGGTGTAAGTGTGTATAGAGCTTACGTGATAGAGTCATGCTTAGGCACTAATGGGCCGGCTCGATCTGTGTAATACCACGGCCTCGCAGAAAACCGATTCTGAAGTAACACTTGGGTTGTATTTCCCCGAAATAAATGAGGTTTCCGGAGGCCGAACTCCCCCTCTACTTTTTCCTCTCCCCTAACCCCCTCATCTCCCATCACCCTTAAAGCGGTTGTCACTTATCATCAGGTTCCCCCCTCTGTCGAAAGCCCGAAACGGGCTCCGATGCTCCTACCCTCACCTTTCCTCTTATATTTCCGTCCTATCATTTAAAGTAATATTTATATATCAATATCTAACAACAAACAAAAAGTGCTCATACTTTTATGACTAAAGTGATGATCCGAGAAATAATTCACAGTATCGCTGCTCACCACTGCTCAAGATAGCTTAAGATAAATTAAGTAATAAACCTAATCGCTTGTGGGATGCAAATTTCTTGAGAGGTGGGGGACCCTAACTTAATTAGATCTTACAATTTAATGTAACGGGCACGCTTATAGCTTGTAGGTTTATTCATTAACTCATTGAGTTGGTGGACTAAAATATTGTTTTTACTACAATCTACAATGTTTCTACAATGTTTTTACTGCAAGCGGATGTAAAATGGCTGTCTGGATATTACTGCAATACAATTCCAAAAAATTAATAATTGTTTGGTCAAACTAGATGGCGGTTCTTGAGGAAGGCCTTTGTCCAGAAGTGGATAGCTATAGGCTGATGATGAATATCAAATTAACTTAACACAAAAAAGAACATATGTTATTAGTTTCCTGTTAGAACTCTTTGTAGCATCACATTATAAGTAGCAAACGTATAGACCGCTTTTAAGCAGTTTTGTAGAAATCAGCTTGTTGTTTAAACTTATTTATTACTTACTTTTTACCGTGGGAGAGCCATGCTTAGGTACGAACGGGCCGGCTCGACCGCAGCATTAAAACGGCCTGACAGAAAACCGGTAAACAATCAATGCTTGCATTGTATTGCCGAGTGAAGAAGGGTACCGGAGGCCCCACATCTCCTCTCCTCTTTCTAATCTTTCGTCCCCTCTTCTCTTTCCCCTCTCTTAATCCCAACTCCCCCATCACCCTCACGGACAGAGCTCAATTACGACTGTTGAGTTATAGCTTGTAAATTGCTACACAAACATGTGGGCTTTCTTGTAGCCTGTTTCCATTTTTATAAGTTAATGGTGTTCTCGAATGGTCACTCTACAAAACAAAACACGTACTTTCATTATTCAAATGTTTGAGAAGAACTAGAGACTAGAGAACTTATACGCACTACATCAACTTTAAGTTTCCTTTTCACAATTTGTCATAAGTAAATTCAATAATTTACTTAAAAAATATCTACAGTAACCATACATTCTTTAAATAAAATATTTACACAATGTCCGGAGGGGTCATCGTGAAAACAAGTTCTTGGTACACTGCGGAAAAAACTTTTGATATCTTGTATGATGGAACCTTACATCAGTCTTTGTTGGGAATTCATATTTCGTATAAAGTAGTGTGACACTCAAGACTGATAAATTATTTATTGTCCCAGAAACTAAACGCTTCTTTATAAAATTTTCCTTCTCACAGTAACGTCTCATTAGTAAATATTTCAGAGAAAATTTATGGTCATCCATTTTTCTATTACGTACCTACATATATGTATTTAATAGTTAATTGTTAGTGACCCTGACTTCTGAGCCAGAGGTTGTGGGTTCTATTCCAGCGAGACAAAAAACTATGTGATTCATAAATAGTTACTCCGAATCTGGGTGTTCTTTGTGTCCGTTGTTTGTAAAGTCCCTCACGACACAGAAGCAGTTCCAAATGCTGAGTTGTCTTTAAAAAAATATATAATTATCAAATTTTCCCTCTTCAAGATCGGTGTATGGCAATCCGCTATTATTCATGTCGAAATGGGTCCGAAAAGTTACGTATCTAAAAACCAAATCACCTTACCGACTATCTATCAGTGTCTATCAGTGTACCAACTTTAGGTTGAAATATGCAAAATAAATAAAAGTATAACAAAGAAACAAAGAACTTCATGAATATCATATCGACATAAACATTCAAGGAACATACAATTCTAGATAAAAGGCGACATCGGGTGAGGTAACTTATTATTATTATAGCATACTTACCAAGATATTATCTTTATGAACAATATGTTACTAGTAAAAAGGCTGACTTTATAGACGGATACTAAAATTTAAAGACCCTTCAGTCGTGGGAACCAAAACATTATTGAAATTCCACAAAGGTCATGTTCAGCGTTCCCTTCGATTTGGATGAGTGAACTGGACAGTTGTTCTGACATATGGCGTCAAATTATAATGAACGCATCGTTCTTGGCCCGTCATGGCTACCTTGTTTCGTTGGCTCAACCTATCATTTTGGAACGCCTTTTGTTATTGAATGACGTAAAGTGCATTTTTGGTACATACTCGTACATCTATTGTAGGTTATACATTTGCACTTTGATTATAGAGACACAACTACTAATGAATTTAAGGAAAATTAAAATGTCCCCTTTCAAGATAACATTTATTATTTGTACCATATACACATCAAACATTCTGGAAATCTCGAAACATGTTTAGGTGGTAGGTATTTTAAGCATAATGTTATCCCGGTATACATATATAAAAGCATTAAAAGGTCCAAGGTGAATGCTTTGTATTTCTCGATATCTTATTAACCGAACAGACAAAGGTCTAAAACTCGGATTTGTAATCCATCGGTTACCAAGAAAAGCACAAAACTATGCTGAAGGTAGGTTAGGAAGGTAGGAGGTAGGTTTTATACCTTCTGCTTGACGGAGGTATTCCTGTGGAACAAATCATATTGAAGCTGATATCTGCTTTGATTTTTCCTTTCACTAAATTTCTTACCTAACATATAATGTAACAAGAGGAATAATTAAGAAAAATAATTAATGTATCCCTAGAATTGATTTTATCTTGTATTTGTCAGTAATTATAGACTTGCTTTCTGCATTAAGAAATTTTTATTGAGCACAAGGTATTTAAAAAAAACACATTTTGCAAACATACAATGGATGGAGTTCATCCAAATCGTTCGTGTAATATAACATAACATGTTATATTACACGAACGAGTTACCAATTAAAATCTTAAATAACACATGCAACCAATAACGAATATAATTTCAGAAGTCTTATTGATGAAACATTGGAGGGTTTCTTTACTATTCTCGCAATTTTTACTACGATATTGCAAAATTTGATCAAAAACAAAATAGTCAAAAGTAAATTTACTAACAAAACGATATTGGAATTCCCTAAGGAGAATCGGCTTCATTAGCATTTGAAAGAGAAAAAACCACTACAGAAACGATTTCGATTAGCATTATAATTTAGGCTCGTTCGGTCCAAGTGCAAATATTTAAATTAAAGATACGGAACAAAAGAAAAGACAGCAAAATAGGTATTGCGAAATTTTTCTAGTGAAGGCTTCCAGCCATTTGACCTTGACCCCTGTAACTTACGATTCTTAATGACAACTTAATAGACGCAAAAAAAATGGGCTCCTCTAATGATTTTTTCGCACTGAAATCTAAAAAATGTTGTTAATACGTATAACCAGGAGTGCAGAAAGGAAAACAGATATTTGTACTATATCTGCCATCGCCAACGAAAATGTACTAAAACACTATTTGGATATTTGAAACTACATATATATTAAGGTGATTCATCATCATTCTTTGGTTTACATTAAAGTTACATTAAACCTTTGTTACACAAAACCTTAATATAATCAATACTAAACAGTTTGTTCTATATTCTGTGTAGTGAACCCCTTGTGTCGTTCCTTAAGTGCTTGTAGCTGTCTCGACAAGCATATCGTAAATTTTCCTAAACTGTGGCAGGGACAGGGTAATGATAATGGGACCTAACTAGAGTTACCATATAATCTTTGAAATATGTATCAGAAAATTCTTCAATTTATTAATAATATATATAAACATGTTTGATAAGATATTAGAAATTTCATGTCGAGTTTGTTTCAACTCCTGGGAAAATTATCACTCCTCATCACCCTCAAAGGCGGGCAGCTCACTAACGACTTGAGTTGCAGATGTCCATGGAGGGCGGTCGTCAATTACCATCAGATGACGCGCCTGTACGTCTGTCCCCCTATATTACTTGAAAAAAAAATTAAATTTCTGGCCATTTTAAAATTTATTAATAATTTTATATTCATGTAAACATGTTGAACACAGCATTACATGCATTTTTTTGTTTTTTTTTTTTTTAATATACAGACGAACATATGGTTCAACTGATAGTAAGTGACAGCCACCGTCTATGGACATCAAAAACACACAACTCAAGAGTTATAAATGCCTCCCGCCTTTGAGGGGGATGTAGAGAGGGGAATGAAGAGAGGGGGATGAGGAGTTGAGAAAGACGAGAGAAGGCTGAGGGGAGAGAAAAGAAAGAAAGAAGAGAGGAAAGAGAGACAGGGGAGTTGGGCTTCTGGACAACTCACTAATTGCGGAAAATGCAAGGCAAGCGTGAAGTCACAACAGGTTTTTTTATCGCACTGGTCGAGTCGGCCCATTCGTGCCTAAGCATTTGCATATTTGATTTGCAAATTTATTTGGAATTTGCAATGTTATTCCTCTTAAGTTAAACGGTTTTGTTAGGCTTGTGAAATTTTTATCTAGTCGACCGCTCTAGCATAATAAATGCTACTTACAAATTTACGCAGATAACGCGCGCTCAACGATATTATTCTTAGTCTGATCAATGCTCTAGATTACTGAGATGAGATGATATCGATGCTGAATTAACTTTTTATAATAATTTTTTTTAAGCTTTTAGTACATTGTCATTTTATTCTTTGTTTTCAATAAAACCGATTAACTTAAAAAAAATTACTTCTTTTTATAAAAAGTACGAGTATCTTTAATTCAAGACACCTCCGTCAATATTCATATTTATTGTAACCCTAGATAGAACCGTCGCAAGACGCTGAAACGGTTTAAATATTCAACAACTCATATGTACTTTTAACGATATTATTTAAATATCTGTCGATCCTTCAGTCATATGTCTGAAGGATCGACAGATATAATCGCAAAATCGATTTACTCGGAATACTTTTAACAATATCAAGGATTTTTTTTTTTGTGTAATATAGGGGGACAGATGAACAGACAGGTCACCGGATAGTAAACGACAACCGTCTTACATGAACACCTGCAACTCAAGAGCCGTATGTGTGCTGCCGCCCTTGAAGTTGATAAGGGATGGGGAGGATGTGGGGAAAGGAAAGAGGGGAAGAGGGATGAGGAGATGGGAAAAAGGAGAAGGGGGATGAGGAGAGGGGAAAGAAGAGAGAAAGAAAAATCATACGAATTATCATAAAAATGTACATAATAAATAAAAAAATATATTTAACAATATTAATGCCTGACGGTGTCGGGTACTAGGACCAAGCTAGTTCCTGTCTTAAGGCTCCCAAGATAGGAACCTTCTTACGATACGTGCCGCATTAATCGTATCGTATCAAGAAGGACTGGACAGCAATGGACTGTAATAGGCTTATTGATTGATACACTCCTACATCTCCGAAAGAGTGGGCGATTGAGACGCCACTGCATAAAAATGCAAATGCGTTTCAAATTTGCTGACCATGACTTAGTTCATCTGTCTGTAGACGTCATCCAGGAATCCATAGACTTCAAAAAGGAGATTCTCAATTCGACCGTTTTTTTTTATGTGTTTACCTCAGAACTTTCGACTGCGTAAACCGATTTCGAAGATTTTTTTTTTTTTTGTATTTGAAAGCTAGTGCTTCCCGTGTTTTAATAATTATAATAATTTTAATTTGGTCCAGTTTTGACAATGCCATCCATGAGAAAACCATATAAGTCTTAAATTTACATTAAACATGTCGCGAAAAATGGACGAATAACTTAATATCACGCCAAACGATTTCAATGATTCTTTTTTTATTGGAAAGGATGTACTTCAAGGGTTGATGAGAGTTTGGTTTTGGAGTTTGTGGTCCGATTATCGAAGCTCGCTTTTATTAAGACCCAATCGTTTGTGTTGGCACTTCCATTAGAGACTAATTTGTCGACGCCTTTAACAACGCAATGTTTGATCAGGAACGATTTACATAATAGAATCATCTTCAAGTTCGTTAGTGTTTTAGCGCTCAAAGGGTTTGAATAATTCAATAATATACAATGCAACTGTGTGTTCCGGTTAGTTTAGGGTGAGCCTTAAACTGATTTGTGTAACTCGGATTTGTTCTCTGTGTCTAATTTAAAAATACGACTAGCTATGTCAGTCCCTTCCAACTTTGTCCACGGTTAATATGATACCATTCTGTTAATACGTTTCCGTTATCTATACGAATACTATAAATATGCAGTTTGTTTGCTTATTTGTTTGTTTGTTTGTTTGTTGATCCTAATCGCTCTAATCTCAAGAACTAATGCTACTTGAATAAGTATTTGTTTATTAATGAATGTTATAGCCCCTTAGAAGCATTGAATATAAACGCAACACTGATCTCCGACCTCCATGATCCTGGCCTGGGGGTAACGGGCCGGGTTGACCGTTACCCTAGCAGAAGCAGGCCTGAGACGGTGGCGTGACGTACGTGTTCCACGCGCGCCTGTCTGATATGGGAGGCGTAAAGGCCCCAATACTCCAAAGCGTGGTCACCTGCTAGTCAGATGGCCTAGGCCTGCTTGGGTTCCCGGAAGCTTCCTTCTGAGGGTATCCCGGGTCCCTAGCAATAGACGCTCTCGTGACGCAGCACCGTGTGGTTTTAGTCGGTTCGAGTCCGACATACTACCTCACCGTCAGCGTGGGGTTTCCACAAAAAAAAAACAAAAAACAATACCTGTGGAGAACGGCTAGCTTATGATGTCCAGTTTAAAACAATAACTCTAGTCGCAACTATTACCGATAAATTTATCGCTTCGCATTCGCTTATCGTATGCACTCAAATTTTCCGAATCATTACACAGATTTAATTGAATAATTTCAAAGATGTGATGTTAAATTAAATTCTGTCTATATATATATTATATATATGTAAATTTCTTTGTATATTTTAAGATATTTTTCTCCTCTTTTAGTACAGCTTTGTTATTACTGTATTCATTTGTACATCACCGGAAGGTAGACTGGCAGAGAATGCTTGTGGCATTAAGTCCACCTCTGTATAAGTTGTGCACAAAGTATAAATAAGTAGGTAAATAAAAAGTGGCCCTTACTACCAGGAAAGCGCTCATGGAGATCAGTTATAAGTTTTATTAGATTTTTATCAGTGTTCTCTTGCGCTTTGTGCGTAACAATACATTTTGTAATAAGTTGACACACACGCACACACACACACACACTTGTATTTGAGGTATCTTATTGCTGTAACTCTATTTATTGTATTATGTTTTTTGACGATTGATGACGTGACGATTTTTTAATGCAATCAGCACATGAGGATGATGATGACAGGCTTAGCCTAATTAAAGCGTCTAAATGACAACCTATCGAATAATACCAACAGCTGAAACATAGCATCTGTCAGTGCCAAATTTTATTATTTGATTTAATAAAAAATCTGAGCTTTCCTTTACGTTTTTCCTGTTCGATGACCTATTAGGCTCCGAGTCATGGTAGTGTCTGACTTGTGTCCAAACTTGTGTCTGAAATCGAAACTTCTTTATCAAAAGTTTCAGATTGGGGTCGACTTAACCTAGTCCAGTTTAACCAACGAAGACACAGGTTTGCGCGTTCACAGCTAAAAAGATGCCATTGGTCGTATCACCTCAATTTGAGAGCACTTCCGTAACTGCATCAGCCAGCATCGGAATCCTTGGCGTCGATATATCAAGTGAAGTCCAGTTTCGCGGTCACTTAGAGAGTAAGGCCATATTAGCCTCGAAGAAGCCTGGTGTGCTAAACAGATCGAGACAGTATTTTACTCCGGCCCACCACCTGCAACTTTATAAGGCGCAGATTCTCATCTCTATGCAGGTGCACCCCAGTACCAACTTCTCCCTCTTGACCGCATTCAACGGAGAGCGACTCGCATCATTGACTGCCAAGATATTTCTGATCGACTTGACACCTTGGCGTTGCGTAGAGATGTAGCTTCACTCTGCATCCTCTATCACTGGGAGGCTGATCGCTGGGGCTTGTATCATGGGGAGTGTTCAGAGGAATTGTTCGGACTTATACCGGCTGCTGGTTTCCGCCATCGTCCAACGCGACAAAATATCCATCCCCATCACCTAGACGATTGGCACTCCACCACTGTGCGCTTCTCCAGAAGCTTTTTGCCTCGCACAACCAGCTTATGGAACAAATTGTCGCCTGCCGTATTTCCGAACCGATACGACATTCAAACCTTCAAGAAAAGAGCGTACTCCTACCTAAAAGGCCGGCAACGCACTTGTGACTCTTGAGTTGCGGGTGTCCATGGGCGGCGGTAGTCATTTACCTGACCCGTCTGCTCGTTTGTTATCGCATAAAAAAAAAAAAAAAAAAGTTCAATACCCTCTAAATGCAGAAAGACATTTATTTGCACTGATATAAGAGAGATTCAATTTATAATATATATTTATTTGTGTGATATGAACTACATACACGCGGTACTACACGCGTTTCAGCTATAACTTGTTAACAGTTAAATAGAAAGACGGGGTGGAAAGCGTAGTCTTTTATTCAGCTCACGTTTTCATCTTCCCTGATACTACTGGCAATTTCCTAACAGAGGAACCAAATAAGATTTTTCCAAGGCAGAAGTCTTAACTCACTAAGCCCCCAGGTCATCACAAGCAAACCACCGCAAACTTGAGCATCGCATCTAATGAAGCAACTGAAGAAACTTGGAAATATAAGACTACGTACTGCTTTGCTTACTTACGACTGCTCAAAAAGATTATTAGATTATTATTTTTATTCATGTATTTTTTTTTAAAAGATGCTTTAGGAATAAATTCTTGTGTTGTGGAGAGTAGTGCAAACATTCAATCTACGATCACAAAGAATACCCAGACTCGGAACAGCAATTTGTGGATCACACAAATTTATGTCTCGTGTAGGAATCAAACATACAACCTCAGGTTCAGACCCTAGAGACTAGATGGCCTGATGGAATGGGGTTGGCATAGTTTATAGCATTTCGAGACATCTACAATAAAGGGAGAAAGTTCATAATTCAGTATAGCTAGGTATTTTTCAACAAATTTACTGCAATTTTTGGATTACTACTGACTTACAGGATACGGCCAAGGAGCAAAAAGGTATTCTTTAGATTAGACACTTATATTAGAAATTTTGTCGAGATTCCCTTTTCATTAAAGGGCAAGTCACAGTATACATATTTTGTTACTTTTTAGAAGGCCAGGGTCAGGGTATCCATCCATCCATCCAGGGCCATCGGACAGGGTAGAGACATCAAGAACAGGGTACATACGTAATTGTCTAGGGGAGCAATTAAATAATGAATTAAGATATAATTAAATCAACTTCAATTAAACATTGTATTTAACAGTTATAATCAGACTATCATTCTTATCAAACTTCCACATTAACCATTAAGTCTACTATAATTTTCTTGCCTTATTTGTTTTCGAATCAGTAATGCTTGTGGAGACGGATTCCGACTTTCTCTGGACAATTTGGATACTATTAGCAAATTCTCTGTATTCGAGTATTTTTACAAGTTACGTATTCTTGAGAAAGACACTTTTTCTTTTTTCTTTAATACCTATTGTAACAAATTATGTGAAGCAGGTTTTGTTGATTTGATATAGATATAACTTTGGCTTGGAATAGAGGTGTAAGAATCAGATCGATATGTACTGTCTGCAAGTGAAACTAAAACCGACAAGAGTACAAGCCAGGGTCTAATTTCAGAAAAATGTGCTTTAATTGGGCATTTAACCTTGATGTTATTTCTAAAGTACATTAAGAAGATATGATTTAATGCAAAAAACATCAACATATAGGATTAAGAAACCTTTTTTTTAAACTAATTGCCGCAGAAGTTACCTCCTATCGTAGAATTATCCATATATTCAGTCCTCAAGGTTTAACGAAACCGAAAATTTTAGCTACGCTTCTAGAATGTAGTCTGAAGTAAGAAGTGCATTTGATTGATTCTCCTCACACATATTATTCTGACAGCTATTACTCTTCACTACATCCATCAATCCTTTGTAGAACTTGGGAAACATGCGACTTGAAAGTAGAAGTTACTTAGTATTACTTCACTTACCGCATTTTAAGCAAATAAAGATATTAGTATTATTATTCACAGAACTTTTGCCTCGATTTTTACATATACATATATGGTTTAAACTAAACTTTTAAACAGTGGTAGTGGCTCTTCTGCTTCCCATCTCCTCACCCCCCTCTCTTCTTCCCCTTCCCTCATCCCAACACACCTCATCGCCCTCAAAGGCGGGCAGCACCCTTACGGCTCTTAATCGGCTCAAATTGTCGCCTGCCGTATTTCCGAACCGATACGACTTTCAAACCTTCAAGAACAGAGCGTACTCCTACCTAAAAGGCCGGCAACGCACTTGTGACTCTTGAGTTGCGGGTGCCCATGGACGGAGGTTGTCACTTACCATCAGATGATATGTCTGTTCGTTTGTCCCATACAGTAGTAAAAAATACTTGTAAGTAATTTGATATACTACATGTAATTTGATATAGTTTTAAATGAAATTTATTTTGTATTTATAGTTTACTTGACGTAAAAACTTTATATAGAAAACTTGAGTGTACTACCTAAACCTACATGCATATCTCACGCCCGTATCAACGTAGGGGTAACCAGAGATGTATTTCACACCTACATTATGCCAATGGAAGAAAGGCGTGAGTTTCTCATTTATTATTATTTGAAGCCTGATGGTTTAGAAAAAATATACCTACTATTTAATAAAAAAAATCAAGCCATATTAATAGTTCGTGAGAATAGCTCATTCAAACAAACAAATAAAATGAGCCTTCTTTTAAATTTTGTATAGATAACTCTTGAGAAAATTACAAAATTAAGATGTTAATTCTATCAAAACAAAAAACTAAATATTTTCTAAAAAGTCTAATATTAGTTTAAAAGCTCATACTAAAGTATTAATTAAAGAGGACCGTGTCCTCAAATATTGGAGGGCTCGAATGCTTTTAGATTAGTTAACAAGAATTTTCAATGCGGCTACTTGAAGTTTTGTTAATACAGCTTTTGACAATTTAATGTTGGATTTTAGTATTTAAAAACCACAAAGCGTAAATATGTTTAATTAAAATTATACAAAACAATATTATCTTCTGCCTGGGTAGCTTACTTTAGTTTTTAAAAGAATATACGGGTTTACTCACATGTGTATTTCAGACTCGAAAAGGGACCTTTATCAAGCATCCTTTCATGACGCACACAGTAGAAACTTAGCTCTTTGTTATAAACTTTATCTCTTCTTCTGAACTTATCTCGAAATATTTATAACCTATGACACTCACTATTAAGACTATTAAAACGATACTTCATATTTCGAAATCCATCGAGTCGTTTAGGCTTGAGGGCGTAAAAAGAAACATCATTCATAGATACACTCAAAAAAATAATCCTCCTTCATCCGTATATGTATGCATTTACCATTAATATACATACATATCTATGTATAATATTTCTGCTTTTAACTTTTCTGTTATAAAATAGATTTTTAATGATTTTACTATCTTAAAATGAAATAGTAAAATCATTAAATAACAGAGAGCACTCACTTTACTTCAGCGTACTCATTACGTAACTCTAGGGTGACCAAAAATATTTATAATTCGCAAACATAATAGGGCATCCCGTCCCTCCATCCGCCCCATTCCTTGTCGGGTACTAATTGCACCCAGTCCGTCTGCGGTTATTTCAAGCACCAATTATATTTCATCGCAGTATTGTGGCCACATGGAAGCATCAAGTACGGACTCTGGTCGGCTTATTATGTAGAAAATGTGATA
The DNA here is from genome assembly GCA_947561695.1 of Tyria jacobaeae. Classification (NCBI taxonomy): domain Eukaryota; kingdom Metazoa; phylum Arthropoda; class Insecta; order Lepidoptera; family Erebidae; genus Tyria; species Tyria jacobaeae. The sequence goes on from OX387212.1 coordinate 17,897,534, forward strand.
ATTTTGGATCAGTTTATAATTATCACTATGTTAAGCATATAATTATAATATGTATTACTCTTAACATATATCGTCCCTACGTACAGTTAATTAAATAACCCTACGTACAGTTAAATAAAATGTAATTTAATAGAAATGAAATTATATTAAAGTCTCTGACTTCTTGGCATTAGCAAGCTCGAGTTATAGGTATATATAATAGTAGTGTATAATAGTCCCCAAGGCATCTGTAAAAGCAATATCCCTTTCTTTCGATTTCTATCCTCTCTTATCTATCAACACTCTCATAATTTTCCGTTACAATAATTCCAAAAAAATCCTGGATGACGGCAATGGGCCTAATACGTAAACAATACTAAATTATAATCAGTAAAAAAGTTCGGGGGTAAAGGCGTGAATGTATATATACATATGTAAAATGAATACAAACATTAATACTTTATGTGTTTCTATATCCAGTATTAATACGGTTTTGCCTGTTATTAATAGAAACACGCACTGTCCCCATAGGAAGATTCTACACTGCCAATGACATGGGGTTAAGAGCATGCCATACTCTCTAAAACTGACCATAAATCATAATCATTCAGCTCTGATGAGGTCAGAAACGTTCGTTTTAGACCACGCTTTAGTGAATCTAGCTTTATGACCTGGTGTTGAGTCTTGCTGAAAAGATAATTTTTGGTTATCGAATATGGTGGTTGGAGGCTTAACCACCCACTCAATAATCGTATCTTGATACACTTGTGTCGAAGTTTTGACACTTTTTTCACAAAAATATAGCGGATAAGAAAGTAAACAGTTCCATGTAGAAGTCATTTGAATAACTAACATTTAGCAGAAGTGGACTAACAATAATGTGAATTATCCGTGTATAAAAAATAGGAAAAAAAAAAACTAGAATGTATCCATATATGTATATTATAATACATTGCCTATCGTGTATATTTGAATTAGGTGGGTGTACTTTCTCTGTTAATGTAAATATATTTTTTGTCTATTTTAATACATTTATTATAAACAGCAATGATGGCTACCCAACGACCGCAAGCGGTATACAATCTCGTTAGTCCACGGATCTCATTTTTTGATCCCTTGATTCGACTCCGCGACCAATAAAGTAATGTCTCCCTTAAAGCTTACTACAAATAAAATTATTTTAATTTCAAGTTATGTAGTAGGTATATGTTCATTAAAAATATTTAAATCTTGTTTTATATTAAGTAACAAAAAGTATCCCTAAAGGGGATGGTATACATATATTAAATCTACATTTTGCCAATTAGATGTTGCATGTATAGACTAATGATATCATTTGTCAAAACCCTGGGTGTTAAGATTCTTATAATATAATTTTCATTTCTTTTCATGTTTAGTTACATACTAAAATAGCCAGTAAACTTTTAAATATAAATTTAATACAGTCTAATTTTACAATTGAAATACTAATTAGTCCACTTCTGGACATAACCCTATGCGCGCCACAACACCCGTTCCTTAGCCCTCCGCATCCAGTCCACTCCACTCAAGGACCCGTTTGCTTCAAGAGTCATCGGTCATCATTACCACTTCAACGTGCTTACCTTGCGAGCTATGTCGGTAACTTTGGTTCTCTTGTCAACTTTAAGTTTATGGACTAGCCCCACCGTTAGTGTTTACGTTTCACCACCGTGAGTCATAACAGGCAGGACGTACAGCGTTCGCAGATATTTGTTCTGACCTACACCCGGTCCGATCTGGTATCGGTCCTAATCCCAAATTGTAACCAAGACTAGTGTTATATTATACATATCTGTACTTTTTGCGAACTTTCGTTGTCTATCGGGTCGAATAAATTGCTCCATTATTCCTTCTTGACTCTAACAGCTAACTTTAAAACTTCTAAGCTTATCTTTTTGTAAACAATTCCAACTTCATTAAATGCTAACTCGATGAACTTGATTGAAAAATAACTTCTTATCTTCCGAGTAAACCGCCTTACGAAACTGAAAGTTATATAAAGAAAACGGAAAATGGTTTTTAGCTCTCAAATTATGAAAGGATTCTTTTCGCATACTACCAAAATTTTTTTTTACTATCTGAATCGCACGGAGATAGCAAAGCATGAAAGTACCGCGATCCGGTTATTGAGGTACATACTGCAAGTCGTGCTGTTAATGTGTGAATAAAATAAAAAAAAACCAGTGTAGACGCTTGAACGAGCTGAATTTTGAAAGTCCAGCTTTTATGTTTTATAGTTTACTACTATATATATTTATTATACACACATATGTATGTATATATATAGATATATATATTGTTATATATAACACTGAAGAAAAGAAAGGATATTTATTGAACAGTTTTTTTTTTGACTCGCTGGCTTTATTCGGGTCTAAAGGCCGTCGTCCCTTATATGTAAATGCTTCCTTCAAGGAAGCCAGCGAGTGATCAATCGGCCGCGAAAGCCTCAACCAATTTGTCAGTTTTTTTTATTATATAATATAGTTGAGATAAAATAGGGGGACAGATGAATAAATGGGTCAAATGATGGTACGTGTCAACAGTCGTCTATGAACACTTGCAACTCAAGAGTCGTAAGTAATTTCGGGAAAATGCAACGCAAACGTTGCTTCACAACCGGTTTTCTGTGTGGCCGAGGTATCGCACAAGGCGGTCCATTCCATCGATAGATTGTTAACGATTAGATCGTTTATGAACGACATCTATTTTAATAAGAATTTAACGAATAATACAATAATATAGTCTGATATATTTCATTGACTAAACTAAGGCATTCATAATAAAAAAAAAAAAAGTTTTTAACCGCCTTCAATTCACCGCTATCATGATAAATCGTAAAACGTGCAATTTAAAGACTTATTCGTAACGTAAAACTCTAAACCGTTAAGGAGTTGTATCTTGCATCATCAACTCAGCAACATGAGACTCAAATATATTTTATCAAGCTTTAGCAAATATATGAAAATAAAACATTGTTAGTTCTTTTAACATTTTTGGGTTTCCCTAAATTTTCCTGTGATCTTATCATTAAATCCTGAATTGGTTACAATGGGAACATCATAGTCATCTTTCCAATTGGCGGAGAAATCGTTTAAAATACATAAAAAAGGATATAAACAGTCGAACACAGAAAATCCTTCTTATTTGAAGTCGGTTAAAAATGAATACCATTACCATATTTGAGACTGAAGCGAACGCTGGTCCAATAAATCAAAGGTTTCTTTAAATAGAGAATTATTCCTACCATCCTCATTCAATTAATTTAAATTCAGAACGTTTGCCAATATTCCAGTAAGCTACGGCTTGTTTTTACAAGCACCTTCGATTCAGCCTCGTTTTTTTCTTTTATCAGTACATTTATGTATGCAAATTAACGATTTCGTAGAATTAAGACCACAATTAATATTCGAAATGAATAAATTGCATTTTTTTTTATTGCCATCACTTGAACTATTTCAAGTAAGGCTGATTTATTACAACGAATTCTTTGCATTTTTAAAGCACTTATGACTTTATTCATCAGAGTGAAGATGTTTTGTAACTCAATAGCCAGCACAGATTAACAAATTTATGTCCTCAATTTGAATGGAATAACCGGATCATATGTCGAGTCGCGGCAAATACTCCGCGAATACCATTACAATGCTAACCCGTAATAAGTCGGAAAATATTACCTTTAAATATAATATTAGTGAAACTTCATTTTACACGAATGTATGTTATAAATTCAGCTAAACATTTCTGAATTTTTATTTTGCTTTTAAAAAAATAAAACATTATTCTGTATTAAATATAAGAGTTATATTACATATGGTGTCGCGGACCTTATTTTAGTTCTACTGAAGACAAGGCAGCCCTTGTATTGCGATGCAGTAATGCATACCAAAGAAGCTGCGGAATGGGAACGGTAGAGGACTAGCGCTCTACTGTCCCGTATAGGACACAACAGGTGGCGGAGATCGTTACCCTAGCAGAACTAGGCCTGAGACATCTTTTCAATTTGGATGGGGATAAGGCCCTCTATATTCCATGGAGTGGTCACCTGCTAATCAAGTGGCCAAGATCTGTAGAGGACCGAAGGCTTCTTTCTTAGGGTATCCCGGGTCCCTTGCAATAGAGCCACTGTGACGGATCACCGTGGGATTTTAGTCGGTTCGGGTCTGACATACCATCTCATCCTCAGCTGCGGCGAAGTTATTACCCGTGGCAATTTTTTACATGAAAACAAATAGGTCTACTGCTATGCAATCTAATGTTTTTGCTATACATTTTATTCCTTTATTTTAACCGTTTAACTTGTTAATTTTTCTTCGACCTGGTCCACAATGCTGAAATTATACACTGAAATAAGATAAATAGCTACATCATAATAAAATAGAGCCCATGACACTCAGAAAGGGTCTAGCCTACCTGTGAAATAATTACTGCTACTAACTACTAATTTAATTGTTGATGTTCAAAAGTGCCTTTTGAGCCTATTTGAAATATATGCTTTGACTTTGACTTTGACTTTATTATTAGAATCGGGTTGGATCCAGAAAATACCCCCTACAAACAAACAATTTTACCTCTTTCTAATACTAGTGTAAGTAAACACACGCCTGTTATTTTGCCAATAACAAAATGGTCCCACTAACGTAATAGTGGCCTATAAATAGTCTATTGCCGTCGACCGGGCACTGTATGATGTGTGATGACTACAATGTGATCATCAGTCGCCGTGTACTCCACCATGAACCATACGGCTTAAAATATTACTACTTGTTTTATCATTATTAATACACAATATGCAATCAACTGTGATGAGAAATGTTCATTATGTTAGCAATTAGATGTTCAAGTGGTACAAGCTGTGTTAAGGATTAGGCATTCAGAAATATTTATTTAATAACTCTTGGATAAAACTGTACTATTCAACGTTCGTATAAATATATTTTCTGTTACAGACTTTTCATTCATAGTACATTTAATTACCGGGCAGTAGTAGTTTAATTATTACAATTAGTTGCAACACTAATTAGTTAAAGAGATAAATCAGACACTGATTCAGTAATTTACAAGTTTTTCACGCAATGTCTCTTGATTGCTAGTATTATCCAATAAACATAATTGAGGTAATTGCGTCAGTAATTGATGTCAACCAACTATTCATCCAATAACACATTAAAACTTGTTTGAGACATTTCGACTTCCAAATTATACCACTAATTTGTTCGATTTCTCAATAAATTTATATTTTTTTTTTTTTTTTTATGCGATAGGGGGCAAACGAGCCGCCCATGGACACAAAAAAACACCATAACGCAACTCAAGGGTCACAAGTGCGTTGCCGGCCTTTTAGGTAGGAGTACGCTCTTTTCTTGAAGGTTTGAAGGTCGTATCGGTTCGGAAATACGGCAGGCGACAATTTGTTCCATAAGCTGGTTGTGCGAGGCAAAAAGCTTCTGGAGAAGCGCACAGTGGTGGAGTGCCAATCGTCCAGGTGATGGGGATGGATATTTTGTCGCGTAGAACGATGGCGGAAACCAGCAGCCGGTATAAGTCCGAACAATTCCTCTGAACACTCCCCATGATACAAGCGATAGAGGATGCAGAGTGAAGCTACATCTCTACGCAACGCCAAGGTATCAAGTCGATCGGAGATATCTTGGCAGTCGATGATGCGAGTCGCTCTCCGTTGAATGCGGTCAAGAGGGAGAAGTTGGTACTGGGGTGCACCTGCATAGAGATGAGAACAGTATTCCATGTGCGGCCGAACCTGCGCCTTATAAAGTTGCAGGCGGTGGGCCGGAGTAAAATACTGTCTCGATCTGTTTAGCACACCAAGCTTCTTCGAGGCTAATATAGCCTTACTCTCTAAGTGACCGCGAAACTGGACTTCGCTTGATATATCGACGCCAAGGATTCCGATACTGGCTGATGCAGTTAGGGAAGTGCTCTCAAATTGAGGTGATACGACCAATGGCATCTTTTTAGCGGTGAACGCGCAAACCTGTGTCTTCGTGGGGTTAAATTGGACTTGGTTGAGTCGACCCCAATCTGAAATTTTTGATAAAGAAGTTTCGATTTCAGACACAAGTTTGGATCGGCTTTCGATGACGTTTACCCGAGAAATGTTAGCGCGGCCGGTGTAAAGGGCATCACTCGTGCTATCGTCTGCATAGCAATGGATGCTGCTAATCTGCAGCATGTCGTATATACGTACTTTTAACTGTAATTTAATTATAAGAGGTATTGTATTTTTAAATTTTGTTCTATGCCCGGAATGCTACTCTAACGGAATGAATTATTGAGATGTTATTAGGAATGTAAAAAGTTTGGCAATTCTTTCGAAAAAAAAATAAAAAGGTTAGGGTGATGTATACAAGTGAATAAAAAAATAGGAATTAAAATTGATTTTTATTTTGATATGAATACATACATATCCCTTTCCTGTGAATAATGAAGGCACTTCAGCGAGTGTTGAAAAGAGTAGATAACTGGCTTCAGTGCGCCTTTTCAATTAGTTTGCGCAATACTTTCAATCGTAAAACCGAGCATTTGAATAACTTATTCATTTAATGTATTGTTTTAATCTTTTCATTATTGAAGGCTAACACAAGCTAAAAAATACATGTAGTCGAACATAAAACTGAGCAATGTTTTTTAAGTCGGTTAAAGATAAATAATACTACATTAAAGAGAATATACACTACACCCAGAAACATTAAATTACCTGCCAATAAACGTAATTGTGTTAATTATTATCCTGTACGAGTACGAGTAAATCAATAATTATCTTTCATTCGTGTGGCGACCTCCACTTACCGCAAAAACATACATCAATATCATCAACCGTATACATAAAATGATAACAAATTACGTAGATATGAAAGTTCATAAATGTATACAACATCTTAACATCAACACCTTTAGGCTGCGGTCCGCCAGGCATGACCACCTTGTGTGGTCGAAGGATCCTCACTTTTATCTTTACTTTTTAAATAGACGACTTCGGCACTAGTGACAATTAAAGATAAACAATTATTAACTTGTCTGAAGCAAAACAGAAGTCATAATAAAAAACTTATAACACAAATATGACGACGTCTGTCTGTTCTGTCGCGATGGTAGTCGCCAACGTCATAGCTTTCGGTTCGATTTCCGATCAGTGAAAATATATTGTGTGCATGACTGTGTCTGTCTATGCATTTATTTAGTGTTACGTTTTTATAGTTATTGGAAATGACGTTTGTCTTCGCACTTACCTGTTGGGAAGTCATGATGAAGACGAAGATCCAAGAGAACCTTAGTTACTCTACTCTTGAACTTTCGAGAATTTAGGATTGCTCAACTATTTTGTATGCATACTTTATTATATATAAATTAAAATAATTATATATGTTTATTTAAATTGTAACATGGTATAAATCCCGTAAATATTTCAAAAAGCCATTACTTTTAAAGCAACTTTCCGTCAAGTGCATCAAAAAGAAATCAGCGCAAAAACAAGCGACTATTTGCCGAAATTTTTCATTAGCATGAACTATTCAGAGAATAATTGAGAATTTTCCCAACCCGGTTTCTTCAGTCATGACGCATGATGCTTATCTTATTCACAAGAACATCTTCACCCTTACATAAAACACATAACACATAAAACGCATCGAGATAAAAGGTGGAAAGCTAATTGCGTAGGCTGGGATCGGTGTAACAAAAGAAGTTCTTTGTTGCATAATGTTAGGGTCCCATTGTTAGAACATACCATTTAAGTAAAAGCGGTTGATTGTTCCAAATGTGAAGGCACCTTTATTTTTTTTTTTTGGATGAAATAAATAAGGTCGATGATGAATACTGTCAATTTTATTTGTCTCCCAACCTTTAAACGTGTTGATACATTTTATTTTTTATAATTTCAATCTTATTTTCTTTTCTTTTATTTCATAACATCGTAATACCGAACCGGAACAATATGCTGCTACTAGTATATCACGTATCATAATCCAAACATTGTAATAATCTGTTTTATTGGTTAATTGTTCAACTAATAGTTTTACGATTTTTCTCTATGAGTGTCATTTTTATAATGATGATGATGATTTTTTATTAACATGGTTGAAAAATGATTACATGAAAGAAATCTTTATTACACAAAGTGCTTGATGACGTCATTAGGCTTCCCCGGCAAGAAAGGAGCAAAAAATATGTTTTAATATGCTGCTGCCTACGACTAAGGGGGTACAGGCTTGAGTATGCCTCTAAAAGTTGGTTTTAAAATGCTATGGTATTCTTTCATCGTAACATTTTTTTTTTTTCGTGTGGAAACCCCCTCGGGCCGTCATCTCACCGGGGTTTTCGGTGGAACAGTGTGTCGGAATCGAACCGACTAAAACCACACGGTGTGCCATACTGCGCTTAAAATAGGAGGAATCCGGGAACAGCTTCATTAAGACATCTGGACCCCTCCTAGCGCCTGCCCGCACTATGCGGGCACCACCTACGGGTAACCTATCAATAAGGCGGCGTCCAGACACACGCGGACGTCACCCCCTCGCGGCTGGCCACTAAAGCGGATGGAGGGGAAAACCCGTCCCGACCACCCGCGGCCACACTCAGGGCGGCATGAGGCGCTGGTAGGCGCGCCACCGCCACCCGGTTCGCCGGCGGTGGATTAGGTCCGAATGGAGATCGTCCTCCCGGGGCAGCTGCGCCGCCTCCTTCCGCGAGATAACGTCCTCGCAGAAGGTTAAAACCGCGGTAAAATTACTGTCGCTACTGGCCATCGAGCGTATAACAGCCAGTAGCGACAGATCCTCTCCGATGACTGCAGTGAGGGCCCGACGCTGCGACGCCCAAGAGGGGCAAACCGCAAGCGTGTGCTGAGCCGAGTCCTCACTACAGTCGCAGTGGTGACAGACGGGGCTCATTTCCCTCCTAGCGACCGAGTGCAGGTACTTCCCGAAGCAGCCGTGCCCGGTAAGAACCTGCGTCAGTCGGAAGGAAAGAGTCCCGTGCTGCCGCCCTGCCCATTCGACAATGACCGGCTGGAGCGCCTCCACGGCGGCAAAGCCAGCACGTGGAGCCTCCAGCCGGGACGACCAACGAACCATTGTGGCTCGGCGTGCGGCCTCACGCCACTCGCGTACCTCTTCGGGCGGGGGCCGACTGCCACCAACCGCCCGGAAATCAGCCGTTCGACGATAGACCAGGGGGGGAAGTCACCTCGAAGGGCCCAGTCAAGAAGGGCAATGTCCAATGACACCGCCAACAGCACGCCGCCACAATTCATCGTAACATTGGTCCAACCATAGCGACATTTAAAATTATCTAATATCTTAAAAAGGTAACGTAAATAATCATGATAATTATAGAAGAGATAGAAACAGGCTTTTTAGTATAATAACTTGCATCGCTAACCTCTTTTGTATGAAGCTTTTCCTAGATATATAAATATGCATTTTATATTTTATTTCCGTAGAGCTGTTCCCGGATCTCTCCCATTTGAAGCGCAGTATGGCACACCGGGTGGGTTGGTAATCGTTCAGATTCCGACATACCATTCCACCGAAGGGTTTTCGGTGGAATGGTATGTCGGAATCTGTTGTTCGATGAGGGCCCAAGGGGGTTTCCACAAGTTAAGAAAAAAAAAACAAATTTCGAGTTAATCCGACGTTTTGAAGCGGGTCAAAATCATTTTCAAAGTTTCCGTTATTTAAGATTATATAGAGATAAGAGATATAAAAAAAGCCCTCGTCCAGCAGACGGCGTATGGCGGGTGTGCAAAAAGTATTCAAAGTACTCTTGGCCTATGCACATGTACATTTTTTTATGGTTGATGAAATGTGTAGTCTAGTCTTGGTTAACTTATTATAAATAATTCAATTGCATTATAAACAGATTGTCTTGATCTTGGCTCCTGTATTACTGCATTTGTACATGACACCAAAACTAAAAGATATAGAAAGAAGGTCCTGGTCAGTAAGTCAACCTGCACAAAATGTACAAATAAACAGATTGTATTTATGAGTCAGTTACCGTTACGATGCTTTGAACCAGTTTATCTTATTTCATTTCAGAAACTAATTTTAACTGTAAAAATCAGATAGTTTCTGAAGTTATTTAATAACTTCTGAGTTATGTTTTGTTTTTTATGTGATGCTAAAGTTGGCGAACAAAATAAAAGCAAACTTACAGAAATTTTACGGTTAAATGCAATCACTTTGGGCACTTCAATATACAAGTCATAATCATAATTTAAACCTTAATTAGTTATAATAATCTGTATTCTTCTTCTCTAAATTTCCACCCTTAGAGATTAAATATTTTCATCATATTAAAACAGGAAACCTTAAGCGTACATATACCTGCTATCCTTTTAATTAAAAAACATTTATTGAAAACGATTACAAATAGCGAAGATATCGTGTAACATATACACACAAACACAGTCACAGTGGTAGAGCCATGCTTAGGCACGAATGGGCCGGCTCGACCGGTGCGATACCACGGCCTCACAGAAAACCGGTTGTGAAGTAACGCTTGCGTTGCATTTCCCCGAAATGAGTGAGGTTTCCGGAGGCCCAACTCCCCCTCTCCACTTTCCTCTCCCCCCGTCGCCACTCTCCTCTTTCCTAACTCCTCCTCTCTTTCTCTTCCAATCCCCGCATCCTCCATCCCTTATCACCCTCAAAGGCGGGCAGCGCACTTACGACTCTTGAGTTGCAGGTGTCTATGGACGGAGGTTGTCACTTACCATCAGGTGACCCGTCTGTTCGTCTGTCTCCCTATAGTATAAAAAAAAAAAAAAAAAACAAAAAAATCTGTCAAATTGAGAACCGACCTCATTTTTGAAGGTCTTCAGAAACAATTATATTGATCTATTTCCTATTGCTTTCCCTGTTATAATGGCAATAGCGGTTAGCATCAATAACGTTATAGCTTCACTTCTACACTTTCACTATCTGTACTACTCCACCGCCACAATACGTGTGCTTGCGATTTCATGCTACTAATGGAGCAACGGTATTTCATTTTACTGACAATTTTATGTACTTCTACTACTAGAAGGGACAAAATGTACGCATACTTAAATTGAGTGTGCCTACAATCTGTCTCTTCTAGTACATAAAATGCATGTACATAGCAATTGACATTACAATTTGTAATAATAGAGTCAGAGTCATAAATACACTCACGCCAATACCCAAGTTTTGCCAGATCCTTCGTCCGGTCACTGTATGACTGATTATATACTGTCAGATAGATAATAGTTCGATCTCTTAGTGACCTTTTACGATAACCTTGGGAAGAGATGGGTGACCCTATCTAGACCCACACAGCTGATTATAACCTAATTGTTTATGAACTCTCGTAATAGAAGTCAACACCTCGGCATATCACGGAACTCTAGTGATGCAGCAGCGACCAGCACCACGCTGTAAGTGTTGACGGAGCTCTTCTACAAGGTAGTGCTTTCGGAGCTAGCAGAAATTTCTAGGGATTTATCCGTGACAAAATATTGTCATTTCATTATTGATATCAATTATTCGAAATGCTTGTTTCCTTAGTCGCATTTAGACTACCTAAGTGAAAAGACGGGTTGGTCTACTTCTACTCCACCGAGAACCATACTATATATAGAGTAGAGAGAGAACCATAATATATATATAAACTATGTATAATATCTGATACCTTTAAACGATCAATTCTTGTATATATGTATATAATCTGAATCTCGGAAACGGCTCAAACTATATTCTATTATATGAAATTTAGTATGCCGGGGATTTCGGGGCCGATAAATCGATCTAGCTAGGTTTCATTTTTAGAAAACGTCGTTTTACCGTGTTTTCAGGCAATGAAAAACTGCTACAATATCATTAGAATACGAAGGTAAATTTCGCCACCCTCTACAAGATTATGATAGGTCAGGTGGGAAATAAGGCGGTCCGGTAACCAGGTAACCGGTAATACCCCAGTCCTGAAGATTATTTTTTTTACTTTTTTATTTCAAGTTCTTTTACACGATTTACCAGAAAAAGACGAGCAAAGCTCGGTTATCCAGGTACTGTATATTAACAGACTACAGTATACATAGGAGGATGTGGAAATCCACCGTATTGAATGCGTTGCTAAAATCAAGTAAGGTGAGGACTATATAGCCTAATATCGTCTATAATGCGAAACAGTGCAAGGTTGTGCTGTGACCAAATGAAAAGCCAGATTGTTAGGGTTTTATTTTGGAATTCCTAGAAAGAAAGATGCTAAGTTGAGAAGGGATAAAGCGTTCAAGGACTTTTAAATGGAAAGGTAGAATAGATATTGGATGGAAGTCAAAGACACCAAACATCAGAACTGCCAAATTTTTTTTTGATGAGAAATGTATATTTAATGACACTATTTACTTTAATCTATGCACGTATTCTATGACGACACTGAATAATAGAACATTAGTTTAACGTCATATTGTTTAAGGGTTAGGGGGCAATATAGCAAATTAATTATAATACATAGCTTAAAAACAATAAAAAATATACTTTATCACCAAATGTTGTAACAAACCTGATAAGTCCATACGAGTAACCATCGATAAGTTCCACCATCAACTTTCTGTAATCTTCTGTCTTTCCATAATCATATCAAATCAACGAAACCCTTTTTTGTCTACAGGTTTCTTTATAACATATAGATGCAAATTTTCAAATCGGTACGGCACTTAGAAGTGGGTTTTAATCGACAACTAAGATTTGTGTAAATAGGCGAAGCTATCAAACGTATTTTAACATTAAAAAAGCAGAAGTCTACTGCATTAGTTATGGCACTGTTTTGCTGACTTTAGCTCGAAATATTTTACTATTACACTATTACTATTACATACGTACCTATATACGAACATACACACGAAAAACATAACTCCCTTTTTTCACAGTCGGGAAAAAAGGTCTACATTTTTTTTTTAAATAAAACCCACACTAAGAATTATTCTAGACTTTGCAAACTTACACACACAACTTACACACACACACAGACTCTGAACAACTATTTGTAGACCACACAAATTTTTGTCCCGTGCGGAAATCGAACCCACGACCTCCAGCTCAGCAGTCAGGGTCACTGACCCCTAGACCAACAGGCCGGTCGGCAGAATAGAAGTAATGATCATAAAATAAATTCGAAATCAGTAAAACATTATTTGAAGACATCCATAAATTAATGTTGTTCTAAACTTCTTCAATATTTCTTTGATACGGTAATATTTTATACCTATTTACACATATTTATCATAAGATTCATCAGGCAACAACAAAAAAAAATCTTAGGATACAAAAAGACGTGTACAGTTCTTGCAGCCGTTCTTGAAAGCTTAACAAAGAGATTTCTAGTAATACCCTAAAGACCCAAAAATTATAGATGGCAGCACCTAACAGCAATATAAGCTAAACACTATTGTAGAAAAATGTTACATGAGACTATGCCTACTTACATATACAAACTGATTTAAAAAAAATATATTGAATGTCGGCTTAAACCTTTTTTAAGGAAAACTCTTTAATTCTAACTTGTAACTGTCACTACTACCCATCCAATCACCAACCCCTAAAGTTTGTTTGTTTACTGACAGACACTGTTTGTTCTCTACAGTTCTAATCCAATGCAAGAAGATTCGTTAATTTATTCAGAACTTTGTCGCTCTCAATTGGATTATAGACTCCGTAGACAAGTGACTAAGAAATAAGTAAAATAGGAATGTTTTTTTAATTTAAAAATAAGTTTATTACGAAGCCATTTGTTGTGCATAAGGAGTAAACGGCTCGGTAATAAAATAGAGCGTGTAAGTCACGCATAATTGCATCCGACTTGTAGTTTTAATATTCCAGTAACCGAACATCTACAGTTCTACATAACTAACTACCTGCGCAGGAGCAGAATGCACTAATCGAACAGGTCCGTCAGAGTTCATTCGTTCCCATTCATTACTACAAAGGCCGTTGACTGCGTCGTAATTTAGACCCGCGGTCGTCGACGTACGATTTGATCCGCCAAGTTGGCAGCATTGTGGGTTCAAGATTGACGCCGCCGCCGTATCGATGCATGTTGGTACCTCTGCCGCTGCTAACTTCACAGTACAACGGTTTTACGCGAACGTTACGTTAGTTATGTTTTGAAGTGTTTGTGTAAGGCGTTAAATACTTTCTGATCCTTAATATTTCGAAACTCATCAATGGTTCGGACATTTTTGTTTACATTGACATATGATAATGGATAACTTTATTACATTTGTGTAAACATGTAATGATTTTTGTTTTAAAATCGTTGTGAATGATGATGTATCAGTGAAAGTGTGGTTAAATTGGCAGTTGAGTTTACAGTTGATTGCACCGTGTATCGTTATGAATTAGGTAAATAAACAAGTATTTACCTTATACGGAAGATAAGAAAAGATTTATAAAAATCGTGTAACGTACAACCCTACTCAGAAACTCGCAGCGCCCGGTCTAGAGACCTTCAACCTTTTATGGCGTTGCTGGTTTGAATTAATTTTGTCTCGAAAAGGCTCGATTAAATTATAGACTATTGAGATAAATTTATGCTGTCAAGCAACTGTTTCCGGAGGTCCCATTTGACGTCGTAAAGGTGTCTAAAACTAAGTTTAATTTAATGATATTTTAGTTTCACTAGTTCTGGTCTAAATTATTTTAGATATTTGTTTTATGGTCACTTAAGACTTCAACTTTAGTGAAATACCTACTAACTTACGGGTCTTTATTTGACTAAATGGCTCATAAATACATTGATTAGTAGCGATTATTGTTTGTCTTGCTATATAATAAAATTCATCATTATTATTAGCTTTACATGACGAGGTAATCATTGTTACTTAAATACTAAAATCGATTATATATGTGGTCACTTCTCCACCCCTAAGGGTCTCCTAGCTATATATGATTCCTGAATAAATACTCTATGCATCACAAAAATATATTTGAATGCCGACTTTTACTACCAGAGATTAGTTATCATTATTATAGATTAAGAACGAGGTATTATTTACGGATACATATCACACTGTCTTAAAGAGGATAACAGTAGTAATGTCTAATAATAGCAAGAAAGTCTAAAATTCTTTACAATTTTTCAGTACAATTAAGTCACTTTGTTGTCAGTAAGACAACAAAGTGACTTACTGTAAGTCGTCCTAAATGAGCTAGATTTGAATGAATTAGGGCCCTTGTGATAACCTGCCGTAATATAATATTAGTTTTAGATGTCATGATTTGATTTATTGCCAAAATGTCAACATTTGATTAGATAAAATTTAAAATCAATGAATTTCAAACGCCACAATGATGCCTGTATCGGCAGATAACTTAGTTCGCTTATCTCCACCGTTAGTAAAATAAATTGATCTGGAAATTGTGCAATTCGTTATCAGTATTTTGTGTTCTGACATTTTTATCGATAGTTTGATCGATAAACTGTAATCTTTGCCTCCGAGTCGCGTGGAAATTATGAACCGTACATTTTTGTGGGCGGAAAAGAGGTCTAGGTGCTATTCCGTCGTAATATAACTCTTTGCCTAATTTCTTTTGTTCTGTCGGTATTGAGTAACAACTTTGATTATATTTTCGCATATACAATGTTAGTAAGATTTTAATGCAATTATATTGTATAATATTTTATTTTTACCGACATCTACCTTGAAGATGACGATGTTTAAGACAGTAAAAAGATTTCCCTTAACTTAACCCTGGCTGAGGAAAGCCGACCAGTGGATCCATCAGGCGTTAGACCAATGCCCCAATCGTGCCTCCTCATACTGTAGATACATAGGTGCCTAAAAGTAAAACATTATTGCTAATGTCACATGTATATACATTTCTCCTCATTAAGATAATTATTAGGTGTTGCCGAGGATATGAACAAAACAATATATATTATACGACGGCCAACAACAACAATCCCCGTTTTCACTCACGTGACGCATGTTCCTGTTATCTTTTGTATGTATAATTACCTCAAACGCACTAAAAATGTATGGTCTAACAAGTTACTGACTTACAATTTGACTGCACGCGGTTTAAGCGGTCACCTCGCCACTTCGCTGCCGCGCTGAGTATTGTGGGTTCGATCCCCGCACGGGAAAACACTTTGTGTAATCCTCAGATTGTTGCTTTGAGTCTGAGTGTTCCTTGTGTCCGCTGTTTGAATGTTTGTAAAGTCCCCCACCACAGAGGAATTAATCCTAGTGTTGGAGTTGTCTTTAAAACAAATAATACATTTTGAAAATATAATTGCCTTAAATGAAAAATAAATTAAGCGAGCGATTCTAATAATACTTCATACATCCAAACCTGTTTAGGAGTTTAGAAGTTATGGCAACTCCCGTTTATACATACACCTTAATAATTCACTTTAAAGAGACAACCGACTTTAATGAAAAACCTAAAAAAAACTCTCATCTATCATCGTCTCACTCAATCATCTCACCTTTGAAGTACATCATTTCCAATAAAAAAAGAATCATCGAAATCGGTTCACCCATCGAAAGTACTGAGGTAACAAACATTAAAAAAATACACAGTTTATGGTCACTGTTCATATGTTAAGGGTCGCTTTGTTAAAAAGACTTTAACCTAAGATAAATATGAGGCTATCAATTGCAACTCGTAGTTGCAGTAATTAACGCGTTCAACCAGATAACTATGTAACTCGTTAGCTTCAGCAGATTTACTTGTAATAAAACTTACTTACTGTTTAGTAAGTAAGTTTTATTACAAGGAAATCTACTACTAATTACTCACAATTTTCCTCATTTATTATAAAACGTTCAAAGTAATTACCTAAGAGTAAAAGATTCAATTCTACTGTTTAAATTCAATAAACTCAACCACCTTCTCCTGAATCATAAAACCACGCTAAATAGTTTTTCAAGTAAGGATACCTACCTAAATAAACCACGTTTATGCCTATGCATATAAAAGCACTAACTAAGCAATAACACATTTAATCATACCGAGAATTTAAATCTGCTGTCGTTTAGACTTAAATACCTAATTTTATTTAGACTTAAATACCTAATTCAATTATTTTTGATTTTATACTAGCCCTTCCCTGCTGCTTCACAGCGTTATGATTTACAGCATATCGCCTTCTTCAATAAACGGGATAGTTAATGGAATTATAAATTTGCAAACCGATTTTGCAAATAGGTGCTGAGAAAAGCCAGTGCGAGCGTCCTTAGTGTCAGTGATTGCAATATTTGCTCTTCTGCTAATATAATCCATGAGCTTTTTGGTCTATCAATTATAATTTAACTCGCTGTATCGATTATTAAAAAAAATATATTTTTTGGCAATATTGTTAATAAACGCCAGTGGAGTGTGAGGACGATATTACAGTCATTCTTACATAAAACAGACCTACAAATTATTACAATATTAGAGTAAAAACTTTCTGAAGCACGAGCATGACGTGCGTCCATAATGAAGAAAGCCGAACGTATAACCTGAAGTTTAATAAAGATTTATAAAATATGAATGGCCTGATAATATTAGAATAGACAGGGACAAATAGAAATCTCTATCTGTATAGCAAATTTACAAATAATGATTAAAACACATATAAATAACAGATTTTATTGATGACAGTCGAGGATCCAACACGGCTAGGTTTTGAATAGGTTATGCTAATACCTGCAGACTGCCGCAGCAGTTTGCTGTTAACGTGTTTCCGGACTTATCCTAATATATATGACATATATTTAAATGCCAAAGTATATAAATTTATTAATTTGGTACGTAAGTATGACTTCGTGTATTTTTACATATACGTTACTTATTTACTAAGTACTTAACTAATCTATAACAGCTAAGAAATGCTACAAAACGCCGTCTATCAGATCATATCAGATGCCAGTTACTTTTCCACAGAACGGCTGAACAGATTTTGATTAAATTTATTATAGTTATAGTTAAAGTGGAGACTTCGAGGTCTGGGGAAGGCCATTGTCTACTTTCTATAGAATTAACACGCGGGCGAGGACACTGGCGGAAGCTACTCTATTCATAATATACTACTGTTAAAATGCTTCTTCTTAAGAGATAATCTCGCGTTCTCAAATAACAGCGTAGTTATAATCTAAATAATATAATACATCATTAGGATTTACTATTACTGTATTATGTATGAACTAATACGGTAAATAACAACAGTTGATGCCTGCATAAGCTCCCTACTTAGTTTAGTGTAGAGAATTATTTCATACACCGTTGGACACACACAGGAACCTAACTAACATACATTTTCTAATTAAAAAGTTTAATTAGGTATTCGAAATGTTCGTTGACAATGGATGGATGTTCTCCTTTGGGTTTACCAAAACTTTTTTTTTGTATTTTAAAAAGACAACTGCCGCATTAGGATTAATTCGTGTCGCGAGGAACTTACAAACATTCAAGCAACGGATAAAGAACACCCAGACTCAGAACACTAATTTGAGGATTACACAAAATGTTGATGGGGATCGAACCCACAAAACTCGGCGCGGCAGCGTAGAGGCGAGGTGACCACTTAAGCCCGTACGCCAACGCGCGGTAATACGCCAAGAATTATTATTAAATTTTAAAATAGTGTGAACCTTATTAATTATTATATACCTAACACTAGAGCTTTTGCTCGCGTGAACGTTATTTTGTCTTTCCCTAGGGACCGAGGCTTTTTTATATTGATAAAAGATATCCTATAACCTTTACTGTTTCCTAGCAACGTGATTTAATAGTAGCTTCTGCCAGAGGTATCTATGTCCTGGGTTCAAAGTATCACCGTACCAAATTTCATTAAAATCTGTAAAATCGTTTAGCTGTAACAAACAAAGACAGAGTTATTTTCACATTTTTTTTGTTTAAATAATACTTCCGCACTAAGATTAATTCCTGTATCGGGGACTTTACAAACATTGAAATGACGGACACAAAGAACACGGAGACTCAGACTAATAGGTACTATGAATTAGCTAGGTTTACTGAGAGGGTCCTTGGCGAGAAATAATGGCCCCAATAAGTTCTCATAGGTACTTTATTTACATAATCTGTATCGGGGTTGACATACTCTTGTCATAAGATCACGTAAACTGCCGCTAAACCGCGGAAACCTTTAAATTTCAGTTAAGAAGGAAAAAAAATGGAATTGAAGGGACATTGTTCCCGAATGTTCTTAATTTCATTTAGAAGGTATGGTAAGGTTAGGTTTGTTTTTCCTTATTAGGTTTTGTGGTAAGGACATAGAGTAAAATGTTTCATAATAACGTCAGCAAACAAATTGAATATTATAATATAGCATAGTCGGGTTTTATACTTTTTGAACAATTTTACTTCTTATCTGATTGAGATTAATAGACGAGAAACCAGTCTGTCAGCAGAATTCCATATAAATCTTAATATTAAAAAAAAAATATGCGCATATTTAAATACATTTTGTATTGTGATTTGCCTGTTGCTTTAGTTGTTAGTGATAATGACTGCTAACCCTGAGGCCTTGGGATCGATCCCACCCAGGTAAAATTATGTAATGAGCATGACGGTTTGTTTTGCGTCTAGGTATAATTTATCTACAAATATGTATTTATTTAGAAATATATTAGTATGTTTATGAGCAGTCTAATAACTTTTGCACAACCTCTGCTTGGTTTGGGATCAAATGCCGTGTGTGAGGTGTTTGAAGTGTTTTATTATTGTTATTGTACCCAACAGAAAACACATTCAATAAGCAAATATACGTCATTAATTCTAACTACATCCCTTTGTGATCAGAACTTGTACGACTCAATTTAGCTTCGTAAGAAAAAACAAAAGTTTTGCCTATATCTTGTTTTCGCCATTCGCAATCAAATTCAGTACAGTTTCTGGCAGTTAGTAACTTGCAGTGCCGTTTGTTGATTATGTATTGTGCAGTGCAACTGACTATTGGTACAACTGACTAAATACGTTCATCCATTAGCAACATTGTGTGCACGCCCAAGTTTTATTTATGTCTTGCGCGCTATTTTAAATTGTGGAAACTGATAACAAAGTCTTCGTTAAGGACGGACTTCCATCACAAGCTTGTAACTTTCCTACTTACCCGGCTGTGCAATAAGGAGATTTATGTTTTTCGAGTGTTTGTACGTACCTGAAGTTTATAATGTCGTCGGACTTTTTTTTAATTATTGTAATGTGTGTAAAACTGTAAAAACACTGGAAACATTTTGCACAAACAAGCATACAGGTAACAATTGGCTGTTGATCGTGATGCATGGACTTTCAACACTAGGAGAGTTACGTATATCACCCAAGTGTTCTATAATAATACAACCTTTATTTGTATTATACGCAGCAAGAAATGCAGAAATGTATAGACATTCGTAATGATAATTATATGCAACCATATTACAACCGAAGTGAACAAAAAAAAATCTTCTCTAACGAACTGATGACGCCATGTTTATCCTTTGTCTTTTTATCATTTATGTATGCACTCTTTTGTACAACACTGTGTAAAAATACAACTTTTTTTCTATTTGAGATTCTTCTTTAATAGAAAAAAATATTAATCATTTCATTCATATTTATTTAAATATATTATTTTACTCACGCGTGTATTTCGGGGATGCCCGAATAGTTTCGATCCCGACGGAGTATTATGTCGTCCGGCCGACCGACTCCTACAAGTATCATTTATATCCCATATTATGAAGCCAACTCGTGGTTTCGATTAGTAATTATAAGTTCTTGTTTATCTTAGACTTATATTAACTACTAATAACGTAATAAAGTAAAAAACAAGTTTTCAGAATATTCCCCGCTGAAATCTTTATATTGACACTACTTGCTTTACTGCCTTTGAAAATTTCATATATGTCGTAGTTTGATAATAATAAAATAATTCAAAAATTTCAGTATCTAAATAAATTCACGTCCACTGCTTACTTTCAGTAAAACATTCGAGTAATGCTACAAAAATATTGATAAGAAAGCTCGAACGAATGTAAAATGAGACACAACTTGGAAAAAGTAGTACGCTCGTAGGGTTGATCGCTCTGTTACAGCGGAAATTACCATTTTAATAGTATTCTTCGGTGAGTTCGACTTCCGTAACATGCACAAAATCAGAAATTTACATAAATATCACAGGCACATGGTGATAATGGGACGGGAGTCAACTCGTTTTATAAGCTAGTTTTGCGTTTGATATTTTAAAACGATTGCGCAATAACTGTGACGCAATTATTATAGAATAGTAATTAGTTAGTGATTACCGATTTGTTATAAATTGCTTATAGTTCCGCTGTACACGTAATTGCCAAATCACAGAGTTCTGTGAGAATGTAAATTAAGTAGAATTTTTCTATATTAAACTTTAACGTTGACATTTACATTCAATAATCGCAATTTTACATAAAATTACCCCTGTGTAATTGCTGTTGTATTAATAAGCTATACAGAACCTCTGTAGAGCGGCGGCATTTGACTGCACCATCATTGGTCGCAGGTTTGATTCCCACTCTGTAAACATTTGATTCACGAGTTTGCATTTTTTGTGCGGTCCTATTTCAGGGTCGTATAGGAGTCCCCGTAAATAACGCAAAGCATTAATTAATTTAAGAAAAACCGTGACTTTTTAATATAGAAATGCTATTCTGTAATTAACAATATTACCTTAAATTTGATGTATATATAATATTCAGTTATAAAGAGGGCTGAATTAAACGAAACTATATCCAGATTTTCCGAAAATCTGTGCATAAAAAATGCAATCTTTAAATTAACAGAAAAGCTCATAATAAGTTGTATGAAAACGTGCGTAAACTACATCTACAGAAGCTTTTTGCCTCGCACAACCAGCTTATGGAACAAAATGTCGCCTGCCGTATTTCCGAACCGATACGACCTTCAAACCTTCAAGAAAAGAGCGTACTCCTACCTAAAAGGCCGGCAACGCACTTGTGACTCTTGAGTTGCGGGTGTCCATGGGCGGCGGTAGTCACTTACCATCAGGTGACCCGTCTGCGCGTTTGCCCCCTATCGCTTAAAAAAAAACTAAATCTCACTAGCTAAATCAATTATTTGACCACCTTTTTGTAGCAACCGGTAGGTATATCAATGTATTTACAGAAAAATAACTGAAGCATGTCATTCCAGTACTAGTATTCTATTGTACGAGTTATTTAAGTTTTGAATTATAGATAGCCGTGTGGTATTGGTCCCAGAACAAATTACTGTACATGGTTGCGTCACGTTATCATGTAAAGTAACTACTCTGAATTCTGGGATTCACCGTAACTAATCCTCTAATTCACATTCCTCAAAGTGGGAACCGCATGAGAATAATAAATTCAAAATTATTTTTTAATATTAAAATATTACGTAATTCTTTCCTGTACTTAATACTCTTGTTGGTTAATTTATTTATTTTATAATAGGAATACAACTCTTCGATTGTATCATCATCAACTTCAGAGAATTTATTAGAATCGCATTTTTTTTTTAATTTCAATTAACAATATATTAGTAGACCTTCAGGATAATATAATTAAAAGTTACGTAATATTTCCTGGTATAAGTCCCTGAAAATATCTGCCGGAGTTGCCAACTCACAAATTTGCAGCACTCCTTGCCAGCTCTACCTTGTAGAAGAGCTCCGTCAACACGTATGGCTTAGTTCTGGTTTTTTCAAATGGTGATGTCACCAGATCTAAATGATATGTCCAGGTGATGAGTTTTGTTACGTAAGTTTATTGAAACAAACTCTTCGGAGATGTATGCTGGAGAGTATGTATACATGTAATCGGTCATAATTGTGTGCATCAGTTTAAGACAATGTGTGTAAGAGTTATGAGCATATGACCGAGACTGCATTAACTAATTAATCATACGATAGTTACAGCCGTTTCCTAATAGGAGACGTGCATGTTTGTTTGCTAGTATATATTTTGCATTTGAAAAACTTTCTAAAACGTAATTTTAGCTTATTTTAAACAACAGTTAAAGTCCCCAGCATTATTGATTTCACGGAACAAAAGACGTTTGATGTTTATAGTTATAATTACTGTCATATGCATGAATCCTGTAATAATATTACTCAAATAACCGTGTCACGGCGACATGATTTTAATTACCCTAAGTCATGGCACTGTGCTACACAATTAGTAAGCTATTTTAAAGTTGAAAATTACTATTTATTAAATAAACTAATTGTTTATTTTAAGGAATTCCAGTGTTTTGTATAATTTTATTATGTAATTCCTGTAGATTTGTAAACCCCATACAGCAATGATAAGATAGTTTCACAAAATTATATTATTTAAAATGTTTGTAAATTTTCCCTAATAGAAAAACTTATCATTTACATTTTAATTCGTTTATTGAAATGTGCTCTAGTCATATTTAATTTTATTAATATATCAAAAAGTAACGAACCCACTATTTGCTCATATTCATCATACTCTTCCAGTGCTGGACTCGTCCTCTCCTTAAAAGTATTATTTCTTACTCCTCCTGCTAATATTACTAACTAACAATAACTAAATTCTGATACCTCGATCGCCCTAACATAACTCGTGACTTCCCCAGCCCATGTTTTGCCCTAACTTCATTCTTTACAAACGGATCAAAACAGTAAACAAATAATTACAACAAATCAAAAATATTATAAAAATATGTCAACAAACAAAATTACAGTTAAAAAACATGATATATAAAATCCGGTTTTAATTGTTATCTAAGCTCAAGCTCTACTATACTTTCTTTTATAAGAGGAAGTCACTCAGTCATTTATTTAAAAATTGCCATCTCATTCAAACTAGTGAATCTATAACAAAACCTCTTTGACGTGCAAAAAAAACATTCAATGCTTGCAAACAATTCAAACATTCCTGTATAAAACTGTTAAAAAATAACCAACTGGAACGCATTGACAGATAACAAAAAGATAGGGAGGGTCCTACTTAAATTAGGGGGCGAAGCACCTGCTACCTGATCAACATTCGGCTAACTTCAAGTGAGTAAAGATATCGTGTTATTTTTTTTGTTTGTACACGTTACAAACTACTGCATATGCTGCTGAGTCCTTTGGCCCGAAAAGATTACGAGTAGAGTAGATTATTTTTTAACGTTTCTGTCGCTCAGACTACACTTTTAACTTAAATACACTTTTTCATTATAATAAATAATTAATGGAAAGCTTATACTTATTCTAATAAAATATGTCGTGAAAATCATTATTATAGTAGTAGCTTATGTTTTTTTAAATATTTTTGTATCAACATTCGTATAAGTCAAAAACCTCCAAAACAATAATAAAGTTTATATGTAGGTATTTATAGTTTAAGTTCAGTCACACATCCACTCGAATTCAATTTTTTTCTTGTATTTATATAATAATTTTTGGTTTAATTCATAAATACAGATAGATAAATTCTTTTTACTATTAGCTTAACGTTATCCACTTATATGATACACAAATAACCAGTTTAACTTATTCGTATTATTAAATCCGATTATATTCACGGATTTATCGGAATGTCCCATATTTTTTTCTAAATTAATTTTATTATCAGCGTTTGTAACGTATATTTTGCGGTTATAATCACCTTTATCGTAAAGCTGTATCATCTCCTTAAAAACAATTGTGTCCCAGTTTCATGGTTTTGTCTTATATGAGTAACTTATTAATTTATTTAAATACCTAATTAATTACAGATAAGTATACGGGCATAACTAACGGCGGCCCGGATGCTATTGTGCATGGTGTGACTGATAAATGATTATAGTACGGTATGTCGAAGGGCTTTATAGAAGTTTTTGATAAGTATTACCATCAATAAGAAATCATATTAACTTGTTAATTTTATTCAAATGTGTTTCAGTGGATCTACTCTATTTTACCACTCACTGTATTTTCTAAGATGAATGAACATACTCTTACAAAAAAAAAATGACTTAAACCATAAAACTAATTTGACAGGGCTACTGTTCATAGAAATAGACTAATGGCGAGAAGGTGAATTGTTCGTCTATGCGTCATTCTCGTGTACGACGCTTCTTACGATAACTATTCCTATTGTAGTATATTATTTATATATGTATTATGAATGACTGTGTGGATGGCGTAACGGTTTAAGTGGTCACCTCGCCAATACGCTGCCGCGCCGAGTGTTGTGGGTTCGATCCCCGCACGGGACAACACTTTGTGTAATCCTCAAATTGTTGTTCTGAGTCTGGGTGTTTTTTGTGTACGTTGTTTAAATGTTTGTAAAGTCCCCCGCGACACAGGAATTAATCCTAGTGCGGGAGTTATCTTTTAATAGTAGTCAGCAGATGACAGGCTCAAAATTGTATACACACATAATACGTACATGTTATGTTTACTATTCTTCTAGAAAGTATTACTGTATATAAAGAATGAATATTTCAATATTGTTATGAATAGTGCATTACAGGGCATGGCATAGCATGGCATTTGATATGTTTCGGCTTACTTAACGCAGTACGACTGGACGTTTAGTATAATTAATTTTAATTATATTAAACGTCCAGTTTTAAATTTTTGTTAGGAATATTTGATAAACAAAACAGCTTTTGAAAACTTCATGCCTCATACATATGACAGCAACGAGTGGACGAAAACTCGAAAAAGAATTGAGTATCAATTTTAAATTTAGAATTCGTCGCGTTCAGATTTACTGCAGTGGTGTGAACACAGATTTTTAGCTTCCTACGTCCGTTTGCGACGTGTAAAAAAATTGCATTTTTAAATTCTAGGATTGTTAATTTTTTTTTAAACCGCCTGCAATTTTGAAATATTTTATTTGTGTATATTCTTTATTTGAATATAATATGAAAGAGAGGGGGATTACAACTTAGATGACGTAAGATAGAGATGTATGGAGGAAGAGTACCTTCTGTAGCAACCCCGCTTAAAGCGGGAAATTGTCAAAGACCAGGTTATGATGATTATCGAATTATTGACACTGGCGGCCGCATGATGCAACAAAAATGTTACTTGCGCGTTGCTAACGCAGTCTATACCCATGTACATTTTTTTAAGGACATCTCCCGCATTAGGAATAATACCTGTATCGCTATTGACTTTTCAAACATTCAAATAACAGACACAAAGAACACTTAGGCTCAGAACAACAAGTTAAGGGTTACACAAAGCGTTGTCACGTGTGGGGATAGAACCCACAGCACTCGCCATGGAAGGCGAGGCGACCACTTAAATCATTGAAATTAAATTTTACACTAACCAAATCATGACAAGGTCTTAACGGAAGTGTCTGTTATTTTGCGCACATGCTCCATTTGCGTCACTAATTGAGATAAAACTTTGTCTATACACGAGGTTTCTAATTAATTTTCAAGGCTTTGAGTAACTTTTGCGTCATTATTAAGTTTGCAGTGGGATTCAAACTATGTATTATTTAAGGATCTAACAACACTTTCTCTTCGCATTCTATGGCTCCAAAATCTGACAGCTGAATTGAATTCCGAGTAGCAAATAAAAGCATATATCTTTTTTTAACTCCTCGGATGTTACCACGACGTACACTCTGCGAAGTGATTTCATGTGAACCAATTAAAACTACATTATTTTGCTTATGTTCTATAATCAAAGAAGGAACTCCCTGGACCCCCAACAGACTTGCCTTCCTTTCCATAAAACAGAATTTCAGTCTGAAGTCGTTTGAGCCGTGTCCCCTAGGCGCCCGAGGAACAGATATAATAGGATTCATACTTTCATACTTTTTCAGTCTGACACACAATACCAAATTTGGCAATACTTATCAACACCTACTTGGTCAGTAGGTACCCAACACTATGTACATAGTTTAATTTTCTGGAATTCTCGATTATTCATGTTGCTTGGGATGACTAAATGTGTGAAATTTACTTTATAAGGAGGAGGAAGAGGAAAATAAATCACATATTTACTTTATTCTTACAACAAATTCGTTTAATTTTTCATAATTAATTTGGGCTCGGCGCCTTCTTCCATCCTACTTATCTTATGACATTATTCTTAAAGACATGTATAAATGAATAAACGATTACGACACACTAAAACTTTAGTTATTCTTCTTATTTTTTCTCTCTGAAGACAGTTTAAAATTACAAGATTTGGTAGTGTCCAGACTGAGTGTCTTGTCAGGATTAAGGCAACGTTCTCACTAGACTACTAAAGAAAACCTTGATGGCCATAGCTTATAGTCTATGTATTCGCAGGATAAGGTTGATTCAATAATCAAGTATTTGTTTTATTGTTAGATATGATGAAATGTCGAAATGATTGTATTCTTCTATTGCAATGATATAATTGCTTTCGGGGCCTATTCATTAGTTAAATAAAACCTATGTACCTAACCTATTCTTCAAACAAAAGAAATATTTAATTTATGTTTTTTATAAATGCAAAAAATATCTACATTGGTATTACTCAAACCGTCGGGTATACATATGCATGCCTCTTGTAGGTCTAAACATAAAAACTGTTACTGTTTTTAATTCTGTTGGCATGTCTACAACGAATAAATAAATATTATCCATTTTGAAATAAACATAATTATGTGTCGTGATTAAAATATTGATGATCCATCTAAATTACATAATTCACAAATATTTCCTTGAACAATCAACTATTGAACAAACTAATAACTGAAACATTATCTAGTATAAAACAATATAAGAATAAGTTCATTATTTACGAATCGATATCTGCGAATTAAAGGCTTTACGAATACTATATCGAAAATATATTGTAGTACCAGATACTAGTATAATTATGTTTCGTAGTAACCTAGACCAATTGTTTAAAGTAACCAACTTTACTAAAGTATCAATACAACAAACTCCTTTCTACTATTCAACATTCGTCCTCAGAATTTATCTCAGTTCAAGTCACAACAAATCTGTCTAGTGAAATGCGAATGCCAAACAATCATATCTTATCAAATGATTGTGCAAATGAGAACAGTGTTTATCAGAAGAGCTTGTAGCTCCGGGCTGCTGCGAGGTCTTGACTGCGTACTACGTACCCTACCATTTACCACGTTGTTGCAGACCGCATTCGGCACTCCGACGCGGCATCGAGTGAACGTCGGGCAGGAAGCGACTCGCGTGGCTATAGTTAGTGAATAGAGTGCGCGTAGTTGATCGTGACGTGCAATGCTCAGGGCCCAGTGCGCCCCACTACCCCTTATAGGGCTATGGAGACCCTCATCGATAAGTTCAAGAGGGAGCAGGGTGGTCTACGACGGTCCAGGTCCGTCCGCGCTTCCCTTCGATTGATCGGTAACCGCTGGCGGTCTAAGGACGAAGAAACAAATGATATTGATAAAATTAAGAATAGTAGTTTACTTTTCTCAAAGCAGATTTGGACGGAGAAAGATTACGACGTAGCGTACACAGGTATCGAAGGTACATACAAATCAAAAACTCCAGTAATGGCGAAGAGGAAGCCAGAACCGTTGAAACATAGAAGAAAAAGTGGGGATATCGACTTGACTCTGAAGCCGCAAAGGCCTAAAAAAGTGGAAAAAAAGTTCAGTGATTTGTTCTCGAATAAAAAACAAAAAAGTGTGTCAGCAAAAGAACTGATAGTGCCAGAGAAAATACCTCCAAAAGCAGCGGCGATTCTTCACATACATTCGCCGGAGCACGAGAAAGTCAAGAAGAAACTGAAGGGGATGGGAAAATCTGAGTCAACGAAATCAGTGTCAGAGATTATGGTCCATAAGCGGGTGCGCAGAGGTTCGGAGAGTGACATGTGCCCGAATCAACCGCGAGGCTGCGTGAATCCTGCGTTTGTGTACAGCACCCCACCGAAGGATAGGAAGATGCCGATGTCACCCACAGCCTACTTAAGTATGTATATCCGTCTTCTTTATCATAATATTAAGTTAAGGGGGTTCGCCTTAATATAAAATTTAGATAAAAAACATTTTAATATACGGATCATATCATCACTTAATTTTCCACCCTAGAGGCTGAATATTTCCATAAATTAATTATATCTTTACATTTAAATGGGACTAAACTAGAAGCACACAAACAAAAAAATCCAAGTCATAATAATATAACTACTATATAAGGTACCTAGCTTATGCGGTAACAAAATCTTGAAAACAACAGAATTAAGAACCTCCTCATTTTTGGAATCGAACATAATAAATAAGTTCACACACCTTACACTGCCGTCTGATCTCAAACTAAGTAGAGCTTGTGCTATGTTAACCAGACTGAACATGAATATTCTTATATATTTCTTTATACATACATATATATTATGGATAAATTACACCCAGACGCAAAACAAATGATCGTGTTCATCACAGAGATATTTGTCCCGGATGGGATCAAACCCACGACCTCGACTTAGCAGTCAGTCAATCGTTAACCAATAAGTTTATTAATGAATGTTTAGGAAACAAAAATAACGAATTATATAATGCTGAACCGGAGTCGTGGGTTCGATTCCCACACGGGAAAAAAATTGTGTGATCTACAAATAGTTGTCCCGAGCTTGTGTGTTCTGTGTCCGTTTATATATACGACACAGGAATTATTCCTAATTGTAGTAGTACCTCGAGTTCTCTTTAAAAAAAGAAAAAAAAATGTGATTTATATACTTTTCTATTTAACCCTTAATTTGTATGACTAATAATAATAATGTGACTCGGTGACGGGACACTGTGCTGTTTTAATCGGTTTAAGTGCCAACCATCTTACCATTGCAACGGCGAGGGACGTGGAAGTTCCACCTTAAAAAAACTTTAAATAATATTACGATCTTGTATTATGTATATGAGTGAGTAATAACATAACTATTTGTATTTTTTTATATACAAAATTTGTTTGAAACCTATTTACGAACAAGAGTTTTCTTTTGGCATAGAAACTTTAAGTATAAAATATTCATCTAAATTCGTAAAACAAAGGTATGTTCAATACAACTCTTATCTGAAGTATTGGTGAATAATGGATTTTGTAACTAATTAGAGGTATTCTGCATTAAGGCATTTGTGAAAAACTAATTTAAAATTTAAATTAAATGTTTCGTTAGAACACGACCCATATGTGTGTATATTGAGTTTTCAACTTTTAGCGGGAATATAAGATACGCATAATTGACTTTTAAAAAAGTAGATAAAAATGCAAAAATGCTGTGTTCTTCATTCCAAAATTTTCCTTTATGGGTCGAATATATCTTTTCAAATTTAAACTTGCCAAAAATCGAGAACAACCAAAAATATTATATTTAAATCGGTTTTAAAATTACGAAGATATCGCTTAGCACGTATTCTTCATCCCTAAAGTTTGGAGTTTGGTTTCATCCATAAAGGAAAATGTGTGCTCAGAACGATCTCCGGCCTCCATGAGCGCTGGCCTGTTGGTTAACGGGTAGGGTTGCCCGTACCCTAGTAGAATCAGGCCTGAGACGGTGGTGCGACGCGTTCCACGTATGCCTCTCAAACTGGAAGGGGGGTTATAATAGGCCCCCCCATATTCCATGATGTGCCCGCCCGAAAAGAGGGGGCCAAGGTCTGCAGGGGTTCCTTCTTGGATATACCCAGGTCCCTTAACACCATGTGGTTTCAGTCGGTTCGAGTATACGACATACCTCTTCATCGTCAGCTCCAGTAAGATGAAGACCCGTAGGGTTCCCACACGTAATAAAAAAAGGAGAATGTGTACTACAAATTACATATATTCATTCATTCATTTCAATTGAATATGTACTGAATTTAAATGGGAGCAAACGGGAAGCATAATCATTCAAATACAATATTTTTCTAAATCGTTTAAGAAATCGTGAAGTTCTGTGATAGCAAACATAAAAAAGTAGAACCATATTGAGAACCTCCGTTTGTGGTTCAGTCGGTTAAAAAAAATGTTCATTATATTCGATAAATGTGTTAATCATTATATGATATTTTTTTATAGTATCTATTTGGCATTGTTCAGTGTCAAGTTCAGTGTACCGCTGTTATCATATCTATAGGCTTACGAAGAAGTAAACTGTATGGAGTTAAGTCACAGATTAAGTAACACTTACTAATCCCAAAACTTATGAAGTATTCGTGAGTGTTATGCCTAAATTATAAAAGGCCTCTGTCGGCTCCAAAACTTGTCGGGCAATACCTAAAAATACAACACACGTGATTATAACAAATATGTCTTGACTACGACTGACTTATTTGTCTATTGGTTAGGTATCCTGACTGTTGAAGCAGAGGTCGTGGGTTCGATTACCACAGGGGATAAAAAATTGTGTCATCCACATGCAAATTATCCCGAGTTTGAGTGTTATGTGTCCATTGTTTGTATACTTGTCAAGTACCCCGCTAAACAGGAGTCATTAATAAAGTGTTAGTTGTCTTCTGTTTCTAAAATAAAAAAAAAACTTAATACTTAAATCTTTGGTAACTATGCATATCATAATATTGCACTATTCATCTCTCTCTGTTAACTCTAATTTATCGACATTTAGTAGTTTAAGTGGTTAGCTCGCAACTAAGTTACTACGTCGAGTGTTGTGGGTTCGATCCCCACATGGGACACCACTTTATGTAATCTTTTTGTTCTGAAACTCAGTGCTCTTTGTGTCCGTTATTTGTATGTTTTTAAAGTCTCCCGTGATACAGGAATTAATTCTAGTGCGGGAGTTGTCTTGAAAAAACAAAATCTGTTCATTTGATTTTATTATTATTATTTTTTGATTCTATAGGAGAACAGGCGAAGAGACGGGTCACCTGATGGTAAGTGACAACCACCGTCTATGGACACCTGCAACTCAAAAGTCGTAAGTGCGCTGCCCGCCTTTGAGGGTGATACAGGATAGGGGGATGCGGGAAGGGAAAAAGAGAGGGGGATATGGAGATGGGAAAGAGAATAGGGGGGATTGGGCCTCCGAAAGCCTCACTCATTTCAGGGAAATGCAACGTAAGCGTTACTTTACAACCGGTTTTCTGTGAGGCCGTGGTATCGCACCGGTCGAGCCGGCCCATTCGTTCGTAAGCATGGCTCTACCACTGTAATTATTTTTATAGTTTGCTCTATTTAGAAATTTATATATATATCATAAAGTATACAAGTACTTACATAATAATAAGTCAATGTATGCGTAATTTGAATACCTGTATATATGTATGTATACAGTAATGAATTCATTTATTTACAGTACATGTTTAATGATGATGAACATAATGAAACAAAATAAGTATTTGTCATTGACAATGTCTATTTATTTCATTTAAACAACAGCATCTGATTATTACGAGGTGTTTACAAATTGTATGCATATTATCCTACGTAACATCTCATCAACATTATTAATCATAATTAAATAAATCAATGATTTCTAAAAATATTTTGTGGATGTTAGCGGTTCATACTTTTTTCATGGTTGTCTATCATATATGTCAAATAAGTAGTTTTCTCTCACAAGTCGAGAATGATCCGTCCATATTATGTATATTGGAACATTGTTGCTGGTATCAGAAATCGTAGCAAAATTTTGCCCTTTATATAATGCTGTTATATATATTTTTTTAATTATTTACAGCTTCAAATGTTAGCCAGTTAAAATTTAAAAAAAAATCTCAACTTTACAGAGACCTACACATATGTATGTAGCTTAAAACTTTGGTACGTTTTCACGATCACGCACAAAAGTGAGCATTCATTTGATATGTGTTAAAAGACTCGCGGCGGAAAATGTCTAACATAGATTTCAAGCATCTAAAATAAGAATTCCTTGAAATAAGCGTACTCGATAGAAATTGTCATATTGTTCACGGATGACTAGAATAGGGTCGTCCCATCTCTTCCCGGTTGCGTCGTAAAAAGCGACTAACGGATTGGACTGTTATCTATAAGACAACATGATACATTCATACATTCATACTTGACGTCAATAGGCTTGTTGCCTATTACATGCGTTAGAGGGGCCAAATTCCTATTGGCAAATATATATATATATATATATATATTAATGACATTCTGTTATGAAATATATTTTATAGGTTTCAAAGAGAATGACTTCCGCATATAATAACGAATCTAAGTCAAAAATATTTGTGTTACAAGAAGACCGGCTTTAAATGTGTGTTACCAAACCACTTCGTAACAGTATAATCGATTCGTATGAAAGTTTACACGGACTTTAATCGTAACTAGCATCGAACATTCGATTTTAAGAAGTATGCAATAAGAGCTTCGATTAGAAGTAGTCACATTTAATTAAATGCATTACATATTTCTTATTGAAAACAGACACATATTTCATAAATCAATTACGCAAACTTCCATATAAATACTTGTTAGAACAATTTCGTTGTAATAGTACCGTTTATTACGCTGTGATATAGACGGCAGTACGCATGCTCCCTATTACGTAAGTGGAACTTAAATATGGTGGGCGATTGGTGCACCTCTGCCTACCCCTCCGTCGATTTCGACGTGAGTGTATGTCGGTATGAACAAGAAGTTATTTAAACTTATTTTTAAAAACACAATTGTGTCATAAAACAGTAATTGTAACTAAAAGATTGCTACCACCTTGCCGTTCTAACAAGTGTTACGAAATTTAAACTGAACTGAAAACTAAAAATTGAACTAAAGATGATGCGAGAACAATAAATTTCTTATTAGGTTCAATTATTCATCCGAAATCAGTTAATAGGCCTATCGAAATTGCGACTTTCTATTATTTTTCAATGGATACCTTTTTATCAACAAACAGGTGTTACAAGTAGTCCATTTATCGCGGTCGGTTAACAGATTACACGGACGAATAGGTAGCATATATTTTTTTGCTTCCCAAATAGACATGCCAGCAACCGGTTTGTACTTAGTCTAACAGTGGATAACAACACATTTTGTATTGTTAAGAGCGGGGAAATCATAGCGAATTGCCTCAACGGCAAATTTAAAAATTAATTTAAGTTCGTGTTTTTTTCCTTTCCTATTAAAATTATCTAATGATTTAATTCGAAAATAGTTGTTTATATGTACTAGTGTATGCAGTTTCTTGTTGAATGGATAGATATATTTTTTCGATACGGAACGAGACTGTAACTAACGGGTACGTTTACAAACTACGTGAATTACGTAAATTTCAATAGATAATTAACCTGAATCGACCCCAAGACTTCATTAAGTCAAAACAAGAGGTGCTGATTTGTCAAAAACGTGTCCTTAATTGATTTCTGCTTATTTGAGGAAATACCATTTAATATATTTTCTTACCCCATTGAGAACGACAGATATATTTTCTCCATTATTTGTAAGCCAGGCGGAACTACTAAAATAATAATATGTTTAGTTGACATATAACAAATATTTATTTAGGCAAAATGGTTTTACCTTTTTAAATATACGGTTTTCGTCACACGTGTGACGTCCGGTACCGTCGCGGTTGGACGACATACTCCTTGAGAAAGGTCTCCTGTCGGGACCGAAACTATTAGGATATACTCGAAATACACACCTGAGTAAAAATGTATATTTAAAAAAATATCAATGTAACTCACGAAAGTTCTTGTTCGAAATAGTTTTACTCTCATGTGTATTTCCGGGAACAAGAAAATAACTTAACTAGTCGGGAGGACTTTATATATACAATGATCAATTTATATAGTTAAATATTATAGAGCTTTCCACGTCATTACCAAACGTCAAACGTTACCAGTCACATCACTTTTCCACTTTTTCCCTGTTTTTCCCACTTCAAACAATCGAAGTTTATCTTTATATATGTATATATATAATTTTGAGCAATTTTCAAGAAAATAAAGGTACAGTCAAGAAGAAACAAAAACAGATGTAATATTATAAATCACATACGCATTATACATTACGTGTGAAGATTGTTTGTCATTGTGTAGCTTCTTCGTAATTGTTTGAGAAATTATATTTTTTTATTCGTTCCGCTTTTGATTTCAAAATCATTTGCGTATAACATCACACTCCAAGTTTGTAGAACTATAAAATTATAACTTATATTAAACATAACTTAATGTAAATGTTAGTTGGTTTGTTTGTCTTTCACTCCTTAACCAATCCTCATGAAACTTCGCATACACGCCTTCAGGGCAGAAAAGTATTTTATCGGTACCCCTGACAATATGTGAGCAAATATGAGTTCATGACCGTTGGTTGAGTAATTAAGGATCAAAACCTTAACAAACAAACTTACTATATAGTTAAAACATTAAGTTTTATTATAAATTTGACCTTGTTTCTATATATTTTGTAAATATGTACATATGTACAAATATACAGTTTACTAAGATTCAAATTGAACTTAAGATAAAAGAGGTTTTAATTCAATTCTTTATCTGGTTAGTAATCTGACACTAATTGAACAATTAAATCTCAACTTTTGTTTAGCCACCACGAGTCAGAAATAAATGATTTTATAGCTATATACCGATGTTTACAACGGCAGGGATGAGATAAGAGGTATTTTAATTCTTAGTAGTATTTTATTTCCGACGGACAGTACTTTCAGAGAATGTACTCATATAACATATATACACATACAGGCCTGTCCTTTTTTATACGATAGGGGGACAGGCGAGCAGAGCGGTCACCTTATGGTAACTGACTACCGCCGCCCATGGCGTGCGTGGCCGGCCTTTTAGGTAGGAGTACACTATTTACTTGAAAGTTTGAAGGTCATATCGGTCCGGAAATACGGCAGGCGACAATTTATACCACAGATTGGTTATGCCAGGCAAAAAGAAGCTTCTAGAGAAGCGCACAGTGGTGGAGTGACAATCATCCAGATGATGGGAATGGATATAGAACCAAACCTTGAATACATCAACATAATAATCGTTATTGTATTTAGGTGTATGGAATTTTAATACACAAATACACACCCGGTATCCTGGAAGAAATATTCAAAGGCTTAAATTTGGCCCAAATTTTGCCAAGTATATTTTAGTCCCACTTACGTAATATGGGGCCAACCTATTGCCGACATCTGGACACTTTTGGGATTAAGGTATTAAATATTGGAGTATATTGTACAGAAAAGGGCAGATAGAAAGGGTTATTGCTTGTCTATACAAGCAATAACCCTTTCTATCTGCCCTTTTCTGTCCCCCTTTCTCTCTCTACCCTTTATCCCTACCCTTTTCCATCTATATGGATTGGGGAGTATATGCAATAGTGCGAGCAGGTCAGAGTCGCATACTTATAACTCGAACGGGGTTGTGCCGGGAAGTCCAAGCCGTTTAACTTATGGAATTTCATTAATAAAAATATTAGCGTAATGTGGTATTTTAGTTATTTTCGGGTTGACACCTTTCGCCAGGGCTCTAGTAGTCGAAATTATAACTCAATTATTCATTACTACTGAGTCTACTGACTAGCTTGTTGGTTAAGAAGTTAGAGTCCCGACTGCTGAGCATTTGGTCATGGATTTAATTCCTTTTAATTCCATTTGGTCATGGAACTGTCAGTGGATCACACAAAAACTTTTGTGTGATCCACTGACAGTTCTTTCGAGTCTGGGTGTTGTTTGAGTCCGTTGTATAAATGTTTGTTAAGCCCTCCGTGACACAGGAATTATTCTGTTGTCATTTATAACACAATAACACACAACACTTCTAATATGGCAACTTGTGCAACGACAAGCCTAAAAGTAAGCTGTCATCTTTCTACTAATAAATGATAAATGAATTCACTTTTATAGACATCGACAAATAAGTTATTTGTAGCTTAATTAATGGTTCGAGCATTTAAAACTATTCATATCTATTTTTAAAGACTATATATGCTTACAAATATTAGACAAGCACTTACAGGAAAGAAAATTATGTTTCCGGCACCCATCCACTTGACAAAATAAAATCGTTAGATGCTTGACTTCCTCGTAATGCTCAACGAATACAGGCGCCCTGTGCGTCTTATC
This sequence comes from Tyria jacobaeae, assembly GCA_947561695.1. Taxonomy (NCBI): domain Eukaryota; kingdom Metazoa; phylum Arthropoda; class Insecta; order Lepidoptera; family Erebidae; genus Tyria; species Tyria jacobaeae. Next base: position 17,934,473 of record OX387212.1, read on the forward strand.
TTCGTTGTAGATTAACTAGTGTGTAATATTTGCTGAATGGAGTTGATTTTGGAAAAATACACTACCGGCAGATGCTTTATCTGTTTATGGGTAATAAATAGTTAAAACAAACTGAAAGTGATAGGCCATAGAAAATTTGCAGTGTAGAAAGGTCATGGACATGGATTGATAAGGAATACGTAATTATAGAAAAACTATTTTCCAGTTGAAATATAAAAGTTAGTGATCTAACTAACGTAACTTCCGTCCTAAATTCAATACTTTTGTATGTGATAGTTCTAAATTGTTGTAATTACCATTAATTCATTTTGTTGTCGAAAAACAGTTGAATTAATTCTGCCTCTGTGGGCCCCTGTCTGATATACGCATAAAAAGAAATATGCCGCCTCAATATACTGTTACAATAACCAATAACAATTTAAATTACTTAATATTGCTAACTACATATTTAAAAATATGTTTTCAAATGTTAGTTAGTCCGACTTGAATTCGGTCTTAAAAGCTCCAAATCTGTCTACATAAATGACAGAGATATTTATACTCAATGTTCGCATAATATCCCACATCGCTAAAATTACAATGTTTGCTTTTGACATCTAACTGATGCTAGTGTAAGCTCGCTATGAATATGTATTTTGGCCGAACCAAATGTCTACGAGCGTTGGTGACGTCCAACGCGGAATATGCATTGTCCAACAGGGTACGGTATCTTATTCTAAGTTTAAATTTAAGTTTATATTCCTTTCAAAGGATGTGCACACGATCTACCAGTTGCTGGTATCTGGTACAATTTCCTATACTTACCTACAAACATGCGTACTATACTAGTTTAACTGGTGCATTGAGGACCTGTGAATAACCTGTGCTTTAGAGTATATTTTGTTTGTGTCTATGTTAGTGTCCATGCGCTATACGACAGTGTAATGTACCCTCAATGTCATTACATGATGTATAAGTTACACCTCAACATTATAAAAAACCAGGCTGCTGTTAACGGATCATTAGACAAGTGTTATAAGTGTGAAATTGTTTGTAAATACCTAAAAAACCTTAGCATACTTACGTAATGTGCACGTAACTGGTGGTCGGCACTATTGTTTTGAATAAAAGCTATTTTTCATTATTACAAAAATGTTATTTGTGGTTTTTGACAATAAGGGAGTTAAGTCATACTTGTAACAATGTAATTCTTCGTCATCGTCATCATTCAGCCTAGCGCAGTCCACTGCTGACATAGGCTCCTCTCAACGTGTACTATAGCCCCCGAGTCTCCGCCTTCCGCGTGCAGTATATCCCAGCTGCCTTCTTCAAGTAATGCAATAAGGTAGACCCAACTCCCTAAATAAATCAAGATATGCCTTTATTTTAGTGTTATTTATCTGACAGTATATATGTATGTAAACAGTCATATAGTGCCCGGATTAAGGCAAAAGGCGTACGTAGGTGGGAATAAATTATAATTGGCAAAAAGTGGGAGACTTTTGAGATGCTTCTGCGTAACCCTTCCAGGGATACAGGTGTTATAGTATGTATGCATGTTTTTTTCTGTCTTAACTCCTGATCATCGTACTAAAAACAGTCATATAATAAATGAAAAAAGAGTATGTATATTTTACAATTTCAATAATTTTACATTTACGTGTTAAATTTATCTGTGCCTCTTTTTATAAGTCAGGAATAAGAACGTCTCGTGAGCTCCACAATATAATCGTGTAGTATATATACATATACCTCGTGAATACCGAGCAGTTCGAACAGTTGTAGAAAAAAAAAATGTGATTGTTATTACTCAATTTTGAAACTGACAATTGCACCTTAAAATTGATTGGTAGAACTTATTTTTAAAACAGAGGGCTAACATGAATGAAACTGTTTTAGAAACATATACGTATGCATAATAAATCAAAATCGATGAAATTGTAAGATTTAAAGACATGTTATTTAGTTAAGAATTTGTACCTGTTAAGGCATTTTGGCATCCTTTTTTTTCAAGCAAAATTAACAACAATATCAAACATCATTAAACTCAATATTTTTTTATCTATTTAAGGATTAAATATAGTAAGTGGCATATATGAATATGATTAAGGTATATGAAAAGTAACTTCGGTAGGTTCTTGTTAATATCTAAAGCACTCAATCGAATTAATGATGTGTATCTTGACAGCGGTCTAAACCTTCCTGTTATCGAGAATCTGAATATAAACGTGCACTGGCAGTCTAAGCCCTCAAATTTTGATTGACCGACTTCATAATGGTTTTATAATTTTATTTTGATATAGCAAAATAATATTAAAAGACCTGCAAGTGATGTAAAAATATGCATATGTCATACATAACACACAGCACAACGTCCACACTTTGCTGATTAAAATCCAGTCCCATTTACGTAATAGGGACAAGCCTATTGCAGTCATCGGGGCACTTTTGAGAATTGAATAGGAAAATTTGGAGTATACTGACAAAAAAGAACAGAAAAGCAGAAAACCAAGGTAATCGACATAGCCCACCGGATCAGCAGGCTGAAGTGGCAGTGGGCTGGCCATATTAGCCGCAGAACCAACGACCGTTGGGGCAAACGAGTTCTTGAGTGGAGACCGTGTCTCAGCAAACGTAGCGTAGAACGCCCACAGGCCAGATGGAGTGACGCTTTGCGCAAGATAGCTGGCAGGACCTGGATGCGAGAAGCCGATAATCTTGCAATGGGAGAGGCCAGCAGTGGACTGCAATAGGCTGATGATGATGATGACTGACAAGAAGGGAGGCTAATAAAGCAAGGAAATGGATATTGCTTATAAAGATGGATTGGGGAGTATAAGGAATAACTCAAGCAAAACAGAGTCTCACACCTATAATTCTAACTAACTACGCAACCATTACAATTTTTCAAATAAGTGTTACCAAAGTATTATGCAACGTTGTGTCTTCCAACAATTTATACAATCAATCCTAAAATTAATAATTTTTATTTTGTTTACGTGAACACCTTAAGTTTACATAAATTTTCATCGTTCGTTCAAAATAAAAAAATAGATTTATAAATAGCAGTCATGTGGTAACAAACCTCCATTTTGAAGTCGATTCAAAATATTGTTTATTTTACAGAAGAAATACTAGACGGCACAACTAACGACTATCTATATAATTCTATTCTAGACACAATGGCATAATAAGTTATATTATAATGAATTAATTACAATATAATATAACAAAAATAATAATATATTTCTTGTAATCACATGTATGGGATTTAAAAAAAAAGGTTTATGTAGTCAGGCCGATTGTGTTACAAATTCAAAAGTTACATAGATGCTTCGATATCGGACCATAAATTTTACAAAGCACCAAGTATTTGCTATTCCCATGTAAATGAAAATGCCTGTTTTTTTACGTTCCTGTACGTCTCAACCTATTATCACTTCTACCGTAATCGTCAATACCGACGCGATGTTGGTTGTTTAGGAATCATTCCACTTTAGAACTATCAATATCATGCAGTTTTTTGTCAAAAAAATACCAATTACGAAACCTTATACATAAAATGAGTTTAATTTGCTGTATGGTGTAAGGTAAAGAAGAATAGGGCCACCCCAACTCATTTTTTTTTTTTTTTTTTTTTTTTATACTATAGGGGGACAGACGAACAGACGGGTCACCTGATGGTAAGTGACACCGCCGTCCATGGACACTTGCAACTCAAGAGTCGCAAGTGCGCTGCCCGCCTTTGAGGGTGATGAGGGATGGGGATGCAGGGAGCGGAAAGAAGAGAGGAGGAATGAGGAGATGGAAATAAGGAGAAAGGAGATGAATGGGAGAGAAAAGGGGGGAGGAGGAATTGGGCCTCCGGAAACCTCACTCAATTCGGGGAAATGCAACGCAAGCGTTACTTCACAACCGGTTTTCTGTGAGGCCGTGGTATCGCACCGGTCGAGCCGGCCCATTCGTGCAAAAGCATGGCTCTACCACTGATCATCATCCCGGTGCTGTTGTAAAAGGGGACTAAGGGATCGCATTGCTACCTACCAGACAGTATGTATACATTCAAACAGTGTCCGGTGACGGTAATAGGCTAGCCCCTATTACGTTAGTGTAACAAAATTCTAATTGGCAAAATGTGGTGTTTGATTTATTTTAATGGGGTATGTAAATTAATTTTATAATTTGATTGTACTTCATAAAAAATAATATTTTTAACAGTACGTTTCTAAGTGAAGTTGCTTCCCAGTAGCTAGCAATCTGTCGGTTTGACAGTTCTTTCTTATACGCAACGCTTAGTGTCATTAACATAATGAAATATCTTTATTTGAGGTATCGGATTGTTATCTGTCTGACAGCATATATTATGTAGGTGGGATTAAATTCTAATTGGCAAATTGGTGAAGTTGCTTGCCATAATACAGATTATAAAGACATAGCAAGTACGATAAGAAAGGAATTTCGTTGTCATATTTTCTGATATATTTGAAAATGGAAAGTTGGAAAAGAAAAATTTGAAATGCGAACAATGGATTACATATTTTTTTAACTTTAAACTCATATTTGTATAGATATAATTGGTAAATATAATGGGCTCTTACATAAGTTCGTGGTTACAATACAATGGCCTGAGAATCACGTACTAAGTATTTAGTTACGAAATATTACAAAGAAAGTTAAGACATTGACCTTTTCTTTGAATCAGTTTTAATGGACCAGCGTATTGCATCAGAATCTTTTGCAGTCGTTACAACTGATCAACCGGTCACTAAATATTGACTATATGAAAGAAGTATAGTATTCAGATATACCATAAGCAATCGTTCTTTTACAATTCATAGAAGAAATCGGAATAGTACATTTACCTAGCTTAAAATAAACATACGAGCAGATAATAATGATCCCTATCTTCTCTTATCTTTATAGCTTATAAACCAAGATTCTGTGAAAAAACAAAAAAAATAGACTTTGTAGATGACCAAGCATAACTTTTATTCAGAGGTATTTGTATCTTATTCTTTGTTGATAATATTTTTTATGATTAAGGGGTACAGACGAACAGACGGGTCACCTGGTGGTAAGTGACAACCCACGTCCTTGGCCTTACGCTGACCGCCTTCCCATTCGTGCCTAAGCATTGCCTTACCACTATACATACACATTTACTTATTTTTTGCTTGATTAAAGCTACTTTATGAATTAAGTAAAGCTTCAAATCTCTTTAAAAACTATATGATGTAATGATAACTGTACGTATTCTATGATATACGAGCAATATTTTATTACTATATAAATCATTATATATTAGATCATTTCATACCATTTATATTCCCTGTCAAGCATAAAATTTTGTCTATGGTGAGAAGAGAATCCATTTGCGTTGCCATCGGCACTAATTTAATTTGAGAACTAAATTGAACTTCCCCTCAACCTAGGGAGATGTCACGTAAAACTATATTTTACACTCTATATAAAAAAGTTAGCTTGCTGACTTTTTTATTAAATTTCACAAGACCTGCCTTAGAGCTTTTGTTGTGTGACTTTTTTTTTTCTAATTTCAACTACTTGCAGTAACGAGTAAGGGATAGTACTCAGTAAATAATTTTAATGTGTTTCAAATAAACTTTATTCATCACAAAGATAACGAAAAAGATTGAATCCATTGACTGAAATAAATAATCTGTCACTATTGTAGACTTATATTTAGTTGTCTTTATTCCAAAAATCATTAAAGTTATGCATTTTCTCAAGATTTTTTTTAAGATAGGAAGGATTTTCACAGAATTCAAATTTAGAATTATTTAAATCAAAATTAAAAGTATTTTTGTCGATCTGTAGTCTAGTAGTAGTCTGTAGTTTCAGTATTTCATTAAAAAATCATTAAAAGAATAGATAAAGAATTTGACAGTTGTAGAGCCATGCTTAGGTACGAATGGGCCGGTTCGATCGGTGCGATACCACGCCCCCACAGAAAACCGGTTGTTATGGAACGCTCCCGAAGCCCAACTCTCCCCTGTCCCCCCTCCCCTTTTCCCATTTCCTCATCTCCATCTGTTCTTTGGTACCGTCAACCGGACACTGTTTGATCGAGCTTGAGCAATAAATGGCAAGGAACAGTGTTTCAGTTAAAATATCAAATTTCCTTCAGTTCCAAAAAATATATAAAAAATAAAATTAAACTACAAAATAAACTCATTTTTAAGTTTAATTATACGCTTTATTATGAAATTATTGCGAATACTCCAGTGAAACTTTGGCGTTAGAAATAAACAGTAACTTTATTACTGTGTGTAGACACAGTATTAAGAAGTGTAATGTCGCCAATTAGAAAGATCTAGATAATACACACAATGACCGAACCCCGAAACGTGCGAATATCTCAGTTGCAACTATGATACTGCAATGGAGCGACATGCTAGATTTTTTATCCTGCGGTCAGTTTTACTCCATTTTCAAATGTATTATTTATAACCAGTGATTTTAAAAACGTTTTACTACCATAAACAAACATAAAGTTTTCTTTCGGTCGGTACGAGTCGATAATTTTCGATTTTCAAAAATGACTGTTCGAAAATTAAATGGTTACTGTTACACTCGTACTTGTGTTCGTTGGTGTTATCTGAAGTTGAAAAGAGTTTTTACACGTTAACAGGTTTTATGGGAAGTACAATACGATTTTTTATGCTTTCACATTTGTTATTCATAATCTGAGAAATGTTTTGCTTATGCTTTTATATGTATGTAAAAATGTCTGTCAATATGCTCTCAATATGTCCAAAATACGAAATCAATCTTTCCAATATAGAGAAGTGTAAGTGACCAAAATAAATTAAATATCTTTATGTATTTAAAAAGTTTCGTCGTATTATGAATTATATCGTATTCCGTATTTTGAAATAACGACTTGTGGTTCAGGGTTACCATCCCTCAATGAATTTCACTCGCAGTAAAGGTCAATACCAAAACCTTACACATGTTATTAATTTATTCGAAGGTATGTTCCGCATTGGCCTCCCGCCCATGTTCCTTCCGCGTTCTGACCATACAAACTATTTACGATACATCACTGTTGCTTTCGTGCAGTTTTTTTTGTGTTGAGTAACAATTACCACGCGATGCGTCGACACACGTCACTAGAGATGTACATACCTACTTAAGGTTGTCGACTAGGCTTTGTAGTAAAATACGTTACTATTTTTATTGTGTTAAAAAAAATATATTTTTTATATCGGTGACGAGCTGCAAGAGAAAAAAATAGAAATCTATATAAATAATACCATAATACGTCAAATCCTATATTAAACCTTGAGATCTCCATCTAGTCGATACCACTAATTACGGTGCGCCATAAACTCATTTTATATTACTTTAAGCTGAATATATAAATGAAATGAACAGATAAATACCAAAAGAACTACATAAGATGATGATTTTGATAATGATTTAAAAAATCTTATATAAAAATACTGAACCGCTTTCAATTTACTTTTTATTAATATTGTTAAAAATAATGTAAATATATAAAAATAATGTATAATAAACATAATAACTAAAAAAAATATGATATTAAGGTTTTTTTTTATTTATTTCATCTCTGCCTACCCCTCAGTGGATATATGCGTGAGCGTACTCGTACCTTAAAGGCTGGCAACGCACTTGTGACTCTTGAGTTGAGTCCATGTAGTCACTTACCATCGGGTGACACGTCTGCTCGCTGGCCCACTATCTCATAAAAAAAATGATTATCGAAATTTAATAAATAATTAGATGACGCTACAAACATAATATTTGGTAGCCTTAAATATCGAATTTGTAGGTTGGTAGCCCTGATGAGCGATTGGAACAATAACACATACAAACAATCATGGGAACCTTTCACCTCGTTTCTTCCTGGGAATTAACTTCATGACGCTTTCCTCTGTTTGAGTTACGTTACATTTTGCTGCGTTCAAATAGGCTTTATTTTTAAGTTACTGATGTCACTTTAACTAGACTAGACACTTAAAAATACTACTGAATTATGTCAGTGTAGACATAATACAATCTTTTATTTATAATAAATTTGACTGGTCTGTTTGTCTAGTTATAAACTAATCAATTGTTGTTTGAATGCAGCGGCCATAAAATAGCAGCAATTTATTATATTATCTTCTATTATTTGAAACACGATAAAGTGATTAAGTTTTTCCGATGATAGATATAAATTAATGATATAATATAAATGCTTTCTAAACTTAAAAAGAAAGCCATTCATAAGATATATAAAAATTAGACTACTTTTAATGGTTATTTTAGTTTCTCTAAAATTCTTATTACAACCATTCAACGTTTATTAAATCAAATGTGTAATATCCTTATTATAAGTTAAATCGTATTATTACATATTAGCATTTACTTTACGTTAAAAAAATGTTAATTAGCGAAAATAAAAGTGAGAAAGTGCCCGGTTGACGGCAATAGGCCTGTCCCCTGTTACGTTAGTTTGACCAAATTCTAATTCGCAAACTGTAGATGTTTAATATACGTCTGCTTACCTCTTAGGGGATATAGCGTTTGTATGTATGTGTGTATAAAATGCTTTTGATTAGAAGCATGTTACAATTTAAATAAAACTTATAAGATTGCATCTCTACGCGGCCATACTAATTTACTATGAATGTAACTATTTCTAAATATGCGTGGATGGCGTATTGATTGAAATGAACGGCTGCTACTACGCCTCGTTGAATGTTGTTGGTTCAAATTCTACACAGGACAATAAAAAAATTACATCTTTATGTATAATACATAACATGCCTTTATTCCCGAAGGGGTAGGCAGAGGTGTAACCCACAATTAGATGATTATACTTTAGTCCCATTCACTTAATAGGGGCAGGCCTATTGCCGGCATCCAGGCACTTTTGAGAATAAGATAGGAGAACTATTAATACCTATAACTCGGACTGGCTGGTGCCGGAAAGTCGGAGCCCTCTAACGTATCCTATTTCCGTATTTTGGTATTCTTTGTGTTTGTAAAGCCCCCTGTTCAATATCTGGACTGGATATGGCAAGAAGTAAAGAAAACTAAATATAAATATTTTCATCAGATATGTATGAAAAAGTCATAAACTAGAGACGCATTTAACGTATACTCATAAAATGTTTCTATTCCTGCGAAGCGTTCCCTACACATGCAATGTCGAGTCAAACTTTATGGTCTAACTTTATGCTATAACATTTTGTGGTCGTAATGTTGGTAATACTTGTTTGCCAACTGACATAAAATTATTCTAATGTTGATACCAACGGCAATTAAGTGCAACCAATAAATGTACTGATAAAGGAGTAACTTTTGTAATATATCTTTATTAACAGTCCCTTTGGTCTAGTGATTAGTGACCCTGACTGCTAAGCCAGAGATCAATTCCCACCCAAGGCAAATATGTGTGTGTAATTAGTGTAGTAGTTATATAGGAATATATAATACGTTCATGAGCAGTCTGGTTATCATAGTACAAGCTGTGCTTAGCTTGGGATCAGACGGTCATGTGAAGTTATTATTATGTGGTTACATTATATGTATATTCACTTTGTTAGTTATATGGTTATAAACCGTTATTGATAATTTATCGTGACTATATTAAGCAACTGCTTATTTCAAGGTCTACGGGTTTATTTCTTAAATCAATTGTTCACGTTTCCCTAGCGTTTCAAACTAAATTTGATACAAATTTAAGCAGCAATAGTTCAAAAAAAGTTTGTTTGGATGTAGTAACTGCAAGTGATAGGATATGAAGTTGTTAAAAGTGGCTCCCAATGGTTGATGTATATATGAGTATATATGTGTACACGGTTGCTGCGTCACCAATTTCTATGAAACTATTATAATATTAATATTTCGCCAATGTATTATATAGTATTAAAGTATTCACGTTTATTTTCTCCTTTTGTTTACAATTATTTGTACTATCTAACATAATAAAGCGGAGACAAGCACTGTAACGCTTTTTTATTACATATTGGGACAGGCGAACAGGCGGCAGTTATCACTTGATGATGGCCGCCCATGGACACCTGCAACTCAGTCCGAAGTGCTCTGTCTGCCTTTGAGGGTGATGGGGGTGCGGAAAGACGAAAGGCGGGATGAGAATTAGATTGGGGTGGGGAAATAGTAGACGGGGGAATGGGGGGGAGGAAGGAGGATTTTTTTAAACGCAACCTTCTTTAGTAACATCTAATAAAGAATTATATCCAAAGTCTTATTATTATTAGTGAAATTAAAAATTAATTTATTTATTTCGTCGACACTTAACGTGTTTCTGGAAATCAAGTATCTTTGACAGTTGACGTCCTCGGAGAACAGTGAAACGATTATCCTAAAAGCGACGGACCAGCTCTGAATATTAATAAATAATGTAATCTGACATCTGCTGACATCAATTCTGTCAATTAAAAGGCTTTTGTTATGTTTGTCACCGTTTCAAAATCGCTAGAAATGCAAAAGGAGAAATGATAAATATAACAAGCGTTCTCATATTATTAATAATTACACTTTTAAACATCACGGCGTTTGTCTCATGGATACCTAACTTTAAAAGAACCCCGACGGTTTGTTAGTTCATGACTTGTATTGAGCATTTTTGTATAGAATGTTGTACATTATATATAAGCTGAATATTTTTATAAACGGTTTCAATTAAACCAATGATAGGTATTTTTGAATTGTCAGAAGTCAGACTAAATCAGCCGTAAGCCGTAAGTCTTAAACAGAAGAAAAGGTAAGAAGCTCCAAGGACAGGACTCTTTTTACCCGACTGCGAAAGAAAAAAGGGTTATGTGTCTCTTTCTGAATTGAATCGTCTCAAAAGTGATCTTATTTTATGTTTTATGTTTTTAGTAATTTTCTCTTGTTTACTAACTTAATTGGCCCACGTCCGTCACGTTTTGCCAAAGTAATAATAATAATGGACATACTAGTTTGAAATTATTTTGTTTATTCTTTTATATTTAAAATATGATTTATATGTTTTTTCAGTTAAATAAAGACAATATTATACTTTTGTTTCTCAGAACATGGTTTATATACAAATGTATAAGATGTTTCTTTGTAAATTTCCTTATTCATATTCTACCGTCAATCGATATAGAAATATTAAGAAATTGAAACAGGTCATGTATATAATAATCGGAATAGATTATTTGTATTTAATTAAAGAACAAATGTACGAAAATTATAATACAAATAAAATTCAAAAGGAAACATTATTATTTATTACACGTTACTGCATTGTATTGCAAAAACAGCCATAAAATATATTTGTCATTAAGAAAATCGTTAACACATATTACTTAACATTTTGTAGTGACTATTGTATATAACCTTCCATAAACCCTAAACACAAGGTGAAAAATTGACTTTGATATTGCACATCACTTAGCTTTTTAATATTCCAAAACTATCCACATGTTACCTTGTTAAATCGATTTGTAACTGATATTCAATTCGATAATCGTAATGTACTGCATGGATAAGGCTATTATTGGCGGTGGCTGAGGCTGTGTTACCTCGGATGTGCCTTGGAGCATTTGTTCGCACATATGTATGTATATCAAAATAATAATAGTTTTCCGCATGCGTCTTTTGATTTTAGAACTTAAATATATAGTATATAAAGGCACTATACTATATTGTTATCTGAGAATATAAATTCTCTTGCCAAGAATACTAAGATCAAGATCTTCAAAATGCCAACAACCAAAGCCAACGAGTTTCAACAACTCCATTACTGAGGAAATTATGTTATGTGTTTTTTCGGACTGGTTTTCCTCCGTGCCCTGCAGGCTAGATCTTCATATCAAGCTCCACTTCTCGAAGGCTTCCTTTTGTCCGTTTTAGACTTGAGTTAGCAAAATGTAATCTGTTTGATACTTTCTGCTGAACTTGGAACAGTAAAAGCCAGTTAGTTGTAGTTGTTGTTTGCTTAAAAAGAGACAAAATCTGAAGTTTTTAAGCGCTAATAAACGTACAAGCCTAAAATATTCTTTGAGTACCTTTTTGTTCCGTTTCCAATATAATTGGAATATAAATAAATTCAAAGAGAAAATGTAACTGATAAAGATATCACGAATTGCAATTGGATTTATGAATATTAGGGTATTATGATGTCTTGTCTATGAATGGCGTCTTGATTGCGCCAATGGTTAATACCTTACAAATTTATAAAAACATAGAAATAAACAAGGTATTTGGTAGCGAGTCTATTAATAACAAATAGTTTTTGTAGGTATAAACAATGTTTAATGACTATATGTATCAGTGTTGAGAAATACGGGAGTTGTACACGAAATTACTTGTGTAACATCATAGGTGTTAATAATTGCACATTAACGGTTTCACCTGTCAATCAAGCGTAATTGAATCAATAGGTGATGAAAGGGCTTTATATGATATATCGTCATGTTATTTTTGTCTAAGATTAACTATAATTGTATTACATGTGACCTTAAGCTGTTTTAGGCGTCAGCAAGAAATAAAGAGCAGAAAGCCTTGGACCTATTAGAGTGGCAAGACTTTTACATCTATTTAAGTAATATTCTATTTTATTATTGTCTCAAAACCTAGTTCGTATTTTTATGATTTTTTTAAAGTCCGAATTTACATGAAGTTCTTTAGATATTTTTAAAACCTTTACACCGAATAAATAGTATTACATTTCTAATAACCATTTACTTCAAACGAATAGGTGTAAAGTAACAATAAAGCAACAGTGGTAGAACTATGCTTAGGCACGAATGAGCTGGCTTGTCCGGTGCGATACCACGGTCTCACAGAAAACTGGTTGTGAAGCAACCTTGCGTTGCATTTCCCCGAAGTTAGTGAGGTTTCCGGAGGCCCAACTCCCCCTCTCCTTTTTCCTTACGCTTGTCTCCCCTCACCTTTTCCTGTCTCGTTATCCCCCTCTTCTTTCCCTTCCCCCTGATCCCTCATCAACCAAGGCGGGCAGCGCACTTACAACTCTCGAGTTGCAGGTGTCCATGGTTGTTCCTCACAATCAGGTGGCCCGTCTGTTCGTCTGCCCCCTAGAATATTAAAAAAAAATATTACTTTGAATTATAATCCAATTATACCGGGAAATAGCAATATGACAGCACATCTTGATGTACCCAGGATCAGATATCAGATCTCGATCGGCCTAAATTAACGATATACCCAGGACAGAAATATTATCTAAATTGCCTTAAGTTTCTTTTTCTCTTCGTTAACGCCTGCTTGTTGTTAAGAGTTTTTGTATTGACTATCTAGAAATATGAGGTTTTATATACACCAGACGCCACTCACAATGTCGACTTTTGAACTTACTTAAAATTTTCCTAAAGGCTCTAAGAAATTTCGAGCAACTCCATAACCAAAGTCTACCGAAGCCAGGAATCAAACCTGAGATTTATGAAGCAATTTATGTTTAGAGAAATAAACCAAATACCGTGTTATTATAGTTACTTTTAAACTACAATCTATGTAAGGCTTTTCGGTTATGTTAGTCAGAAATGTATCGATACAATTTCTTTTGACATTGAGCTAATCATGTACATTGTTATATGGCCGGCCTTTGGCTGTCAGTCGTGGGCAGTTAAATAAATGGTTCGGCCAACAAGTGTGGGTTATCTGTAGTTCAAAATAAGAACATACCTATGTGTGTGTATGTGGATTAATTTCCGGACTGACGTAAATATGAATTTAAAATATTTGTCTTAAGAAAATAAAGTATTATTAAACTCTATTGAACTCTTCAAGAAGTTTACTTATATTTATTTTTTTCATTTTCTTTATGTTGATTTTCCCCCCTTTTTTCGTAGAGCTCCAGTACGGCGCGCTACTCGAGGGGTGCGGGGGGGAGCTGCCTTCATTGAGTGCGTGCGCCCCTCACCCCCCGCACCTCGACAAGGCGACGCGTCGCCAACAGAAGGATGCGCGAGCTCAGCAAGACAAAGTCGCACAAGTTAACATTCATTTACACGGTATTGTTTTGTTTTTTTTTTTAATTAGTTTCAATTTCTTTTTTTTACCGGATCATATTATTTCATTAGGTTACGTTATTTTTTTCCATTTTAATTTACTTCTCTTTTCTTATCTTTTTTATTTTATTCTTTGAACGAAATAACACCATTACGGTTCTATTGAAAAACTGTTAAAAAAATTAAAAATCTAGTTTTCTTTGTTTTGTAGATAAAGATTTCCTATTAATAATCTAATTTCTTCACCATTATACATGCCACAATGATGATACACAAGGATTAGAATAAGTTAGGATAAGCAAATATCACCTTTTGCGCGGATAACTTAACAAAACTGACCCCGGTTTCCTCTTATTTATAAAGAGTATGGAGTACGACACACCGTTCCAAGGAAAACCCCAGTGGGTTGATGGCCTGCGAGCATTTCCACAAAAAAAAACAAATACCGCATTAGGACGTGAATACCAAAAACTTAATTCTCTGGATGAGAACTCTATGAAAAACTAACTGAGTTATAACTGACAGAATCACCAACAAAAATGAGCATTATTGACTGTATAGTCTTTTTAAACATACAAAATACACCTCGTGGATCACTGAACAGTTATACTGTTTATGATCGTCTTCAAAGTTCTCCTCAATCTGTGGAGGAATTGTTTCTATGTGATTCTACCACTGATCTAATTCCCGACGTCTAAGTAACCACCTACTGGGGTTTTCATACATTAACCCTTCAACAAAAAGCTATAATCCAATTTTTCGTGTAACTACATTTATTATGATAACATAAATTAAATAACATGAATTGTTAATTTTATATAGCACATATAAATGTGCTATATAAAATTAACAAGAACGCAAAATGTAGGTATTACATAACTTTAAATTGGCTGATGTTTCGACCAGGTTGCACTGAGCGTGTTCACATTTTGACTTACATCCTGGTCTAATATCCGTTATTGTATATTTTGTTATAGTTCGTGGTATGCGAAAGTCTAAAGTTAGTATCTATGCTATAATGCTAAACAGTATTGTAGTAGTTCTTTAAAGTGAATCTCAGTTCTGTTTGTTACAGCCCTGTTCGCTGCAGTGGAACATGGCTACCTTGACAAGGCGCGTAACATTTTGGAATCCACCGACGTCGATGTTAACAGGTGTGTTATTAATTTATCCTTTAATATTATCAATCTATCCTAATTATAAAACTAAAGTATATTTAATTAAATGTGAAAATAACTCTCGAAAGTTTTTTAATCTATCTAGTAGTTCCGAAGACAGGCGCCATCAAAATGCAAGCTTTATAATTAGGGATGGATTTATTTTAAGAATTGCTTTCATCCTTAGAATAGTTTATTTTACTTGTTGATGTATATTATATATATAGGCTATTATATCATCATGCTAGGCATCTCAGGAATAGCGCAGGGGTTAAGAGATTATGATTTTTTATACCTACCAACTATTATACTTACTGCCTAAAACGATGAATTTAATGACATATAGTTAATACAAATGGGTTCAGCTAGTTGAGTGATTACTCTTAACTACTAAATAAAATACAATATAGATATAGTCTCATAATAAGTACCAATTTTTTTTTATTGTTTAAAGAAAGACAAATCCCGCACTAGGATTAATTCCTGTATCGGGGGGGACTTTACTAACATTGTAACAACGGACACAAAGAACACCCAGACTCAGAACAACAATTTGAGGATTACACAAAGTGTTGACCCGTGCAGGGATCGAACCCACAGCACTCGGCGCGTCAGTTTCACACCTAACATTTGAAAATCACTTGTAATAAATAACTCCGGCCTTCGTCACAGGATGTTTAGTGTGTGTTAAGAACGTTACTTTAATAAACTAATCAGATCGTACACACGACGTACATACATTAACTCTAAGTTGGCATAAGTTATGTGTTAGTTTACATAAGACATGTTTGTAAACTTGCACATAACTTATTAACTTAAGTTTGAGTTAAAAGCTTACAGTGATGTTTACTTTCTAACAGCCGACCGGTAACCCGGTGTAGAGGTTCTTACACCTTAAGTTATAAGCATACCAGCTTTTAACTTTCGCTCCATCTTCGTAAAAGTTTTCCCAAGGGAACAATATATTTATATTTTATATTTATTTATAACTTAATAATGTTTATATCGTGATAGAGCCATGTTTACGCACGAATGGGCCAGGCTCGACTGGTGTGATACCACGCCCTCACAGACAACCACTTATAAAGCAAGTCTCAGGAGGTTTCAATTAACCAACTCCTCTTTCCCCTCCCCGCATCCCCCATCCCTCATAACCCTCAAAGGCGAGCAGGCACTTACGAATCGAGTTGCAGGTGGCCTTTGATGGCAGTTGTGACTTACCATCAGGTCACCAGCATGCTCATACGTCCTCCTATACTATAATAAAAACCTATTTTTCTATATAAAAGGTAGGATTTTCTTTCATTACACCTGGCAACTTCTATCACGTGTATTTCGTGATCATCATTTGTTTGTCACAAACAGAACTAGTAATTGTGAACTAACATTTTTCCGGGATTAAGGTAGCCTATGTGCTACTACAGGCTATAATCTATCACAGTTTCATCCAAATCTGTTCATCCATTACGGTGTGATTGAATAATAATCATCTTTCATTTATAATGGAAGTATTATTATTGTTAGGAAGTTGTATAGTGTTAACCTGTTGGTGTAGTGGTTAGTGACCCTGACTGCTGAACCGCAGGTCGTGGGTTCGGACACGAGACTAAAAATTGTGTGATCCACAAATAGTTGTTCCTAGTCTAGGTGTTCTCTGATTTTTTATTAACCTACCATAATGACTCCACTCTGCCTGATGGAAAGCTGAGCAAAAGACCCGGGATCAAAGTACTTTCTTTGTATGATTGTAAAGTCCCAGGAAAGGAGTTTTTTTTTACAACAAAAAAGATAAACCATATAGTTGGGAAGCACAGCAAAAAGGTGGTTTCAATTTCATACCCACCAACGCATATCATTTATACACACTTAATGTATCAATGTGTTAAAAGCCCCACATGCTCCGATTTACATACAAACATGTACTATCTCGGATAGTAACCCGAAGCGACTTGAAATCCTTCCTATTGACTTTTATATTTCACGGTGCGAAAGAAAGAAAGTAAAAAGAATTCTTTTTAGTAGACGCAACCACACACATTCTGCTACATTTTATAACCTTAAAACATATACCGTTGTGTAAGAGACGCAAAAGATATTGCACAGCAAATCACTGAGTGCTATAGAGACTGTTAGAATGAGACTATAGATAGTGAGCAAGAATAAGTAAATGTATTTGGAAAGTACAATACAACTAGAAAGTTGTAAATCAAAAATATTCAAATATAAAAAAAAATTCAAATATAATAAATAATCGCATCAGCATTTATAAGAATTACTGAACGCAATACTTCGTGTCGTATTTTTATATTTACCTGACTGACGGAGAAAGAATGTAGGTTTGTATGATGTTTATTTTTTCTTGTTTTCGACACTGTACATTGTCATTTGAGTCGTCTTAATTGTGACAGTGACATAAGGTACAACATTTCGAGATAGTGTAGTAAAATATTGAAGAAATTATTTATTACTTTAAAGTTCTCACTTTTCTAAAGCTACGGTATATCAAAGGGCTCTTAATGCAAATTTTGCTATTTGATGCAGAAGTGGAAAAAAATGCGTCCTTAGAAGATTTATCTTTGGCGTTGCAACTGCTCCGGAACTTTCCACGTGTTGTAGCATCTGTACCTGTCAAGGAGACAAACGTTAGGTTTTGAAAACTGCATTTCCTGAAATGAGGTTGTGTTTTCTCTAAAAAGGTCTTAAATAGATAATAGTAGGTTCATTTTTTACACATCAGAAATCAATTTGTCATATAGGTATGTTCATATACGTAAAAATGAGGCCTTTTTCCGTAACACAGAGGTGGATGGTCCAAATGTTGTAAGCATGTCATTTTTTTTTATTTGGAGTCTGCAGCTATACAAAGAACCTACCTTATAATATAGTATACTGTGGCGGTTTTACTTCGTTGCATTAGTTACCCAGTATTATAAAAGTCTTACTAGCATCATTAGTCCACAATAGCACATTGCGAGGCACAACCCCTGCTTTTTTTTTTGTGTGGAACCCCCTCAGAGGTCCTTACCTCAGAGCAAACGGCGAACTGATATGTCGGAATCGAACAGTCACAAATGGGTTTATTGCAAGAAACGCGAGAATACCCTAAGAAAAAAGCCTCCTGGAGCCCCTGCAGACATCGACCGCCTCTTTACATAATAGGGGCCACACCATACCTAATGACGACCCAGCAATCCGAGACAATAATACTTTTTGGAGTCGGTTGGCTGTCGGCTCAATGTCGTGTATTGTGAGGATCATTGCCCAAAATAAAAATAAGACTCAGTAAGAAATACAACTGCTTTTATTCGGTGTTTGACTATTTGTTGTTTGACTACTATTACATTTTATTGTTTATATTGTAGTAGGTTCTGTTCGCGTATCGCTGCAAGTGTACAATGTCATTTCAGGACTTTTGTTACTTCAAGGGCTTTTTTTTTAAATTGGTGTAAATTGTAAATAACAGTTAGAAAACTGAAAATGTGAACTCTGTAACCGTGTAGCCTTATTGTTTTGAAATATATTTTTTTGCATTCAAATTGAGCAAGTATTTCAATAATTGAAATTTTCACTTTTTTTAATCCAAGTGTGTCATCACTTTACAACACTCGCACCGCTCTCACTATAATGTTTCCCTCATTCATAGATAAAGAATATTCCCTATGTTTAATCACAATAACATTGCCAGTTTGTGGCTTCAATATTTTAACCAATATTTGACCAAAAGTTCATACACATAGGCTAGAAGCGGGTGCACGCTCTTAGCGACCGTTGTAAAGTGACGACACTACAGCGAGCAGCATACACGCCTTACAAAAAAATATAATATCTCCACATATTACCCACTTATCAAAAAAAATGTTTTGCTCTATGTTTTCGTCTTAAGTAGGCTGTACTTTGAAGTAAAACTCTAAAATTGTTAATATTCTCAAATTTTTTTACCACCAAACCTTAGAATGGCTACGAGTGCAATGAATATGATAGTGAATGGTTCATGTGGGTTTTGTTGTTCATGGATCAAAGGTATGAAAGTAACATTCCCATGTTACACTCGTGTGTGTATGTATATCCCAACATATACTAAGGAATTAATAAACTGATTTAGTGAATATACATACATTGTGAAATTCTGATATTTCATATACACGAGATTCGAGTAAATTAATTACAGAACTTTGTTATAATGCTGTTTGCGAAAGGCTCTTTTTGAAGCACTCCACTGAATTTAGTTAATCACGATTCCCTTTCTTCTCAAGAGAGTAAACTTGTTAAGAACGTACTTCGTCATTATTGTTTAAGTATAATGTCATACAGCTTTATTAAGAGAAGGGTAATGTCAAACCTTTTAGAGAAATTCTCGTAGATGTTGCTAAGCCTTCCTCAGGGACATATTTTGAAGAAGTTTCTCCACGAAATTACTAAGTTAGCTGCAGACTATTGGGATTACAGATTAGCTAATGAGGTTGAACGATATTAGTATTACCAATTTAAGAATATTGTAGTCATAAATATTCATTAGATGATAATTGAATTATATCTAGAATTGAGGATTGTATAGTGCTGTTAGAATAAATTATTAAAAAATATTAAAGTCGCCCATATTTATATTTTCCTGACATGATGTTGAAATGATTAAAAGATTAAGAGGGAGGAGGGAGGTTTTTAGCTATTACCTTTGCATTTTTCTTCTATTTTTAGACAAAGTATTAATCCCCTATTTGTACCCCCTCCCCTTGTAATCCCCTATTTGTTTTGCCTGTCGTATTTCCGTACCGATACGAGAAAAGAGCGTACTCCTCCCTAAAAGGCCGGCAACGTACTTGTGACTTGTCGAGTTGCGGGTATCGTTGGGCGGCGGTAGTCGCTTACCATCAGGTGACACGTCTGTTCGTTTGCCCCCCATCCCTTAATTTTATACATTTTAAGAATATATAAACAATAAATGGTTTACACAAGTGCATACCTGCTTTAAGAATATGGAACCGATATTCCCTGATATATAGGGTCAAATTAATAAAGCAATCGAACACCCAAAGATTGAAGGGATAATTTCTTCAGCCAACCCAAACCATTACTTACTTGTTATTTCTTTTCAGTCTTAACGCCGACGGCCTATCACCGCTGGATGTGGCTGTTTTGGCTACTAATAGACAACTGGCCAAGATGCTCATTGAGTTTGGAGCCAAAGAGGGAACGCAATGTGAGTAGCATATATTTTTTTTTACACTTAAAAATTTTCTTTTTCGTTTTTTACAAGTCTATTTCATAAATATATATATTGTTCTTTAATATGACAATAACAATCTAGATCTCTTCTTAGATATTTGAAGGCAAGATTAATATCTTCAAGGATCAAAACCAAAACGTCATTATCTTTCCTTGTTTCTCATCCACAAATTTATTAAATGTGTCAAATATGTCTCAAGGTAACACACAAAAATCGATCCAAAAGTCATGGTACCCCAAATTTATTAAAAATTTGAACACAAGATCTGTAACTTAATATACATAGAGCAATGGAGGCGACACTGAGTGCATCAATCTACAAGATGATATATTAGTATTTTGTCGTTAATTTTTTGTCAGAGACCA
This sequence comes from Tyria jacobaeae, assembly GCA_947561695.1. Lineage (NCBI taxonomy): Eukaryota > Metazoa > Arthropoda > Insecta > Lepidoptera > Erebidae > Tyria > Tyria jacobaeae. The sequence goes on from OX387212.1 coordinate 17,955,189, forward strand.
GCAAGATTGAGACTGACAGGTATCTATCTCTCTCTATTTCTATCTGTATCAAAATAAAACAACTTGGATTCAACTGGAATATTCCAGTTTACTACAATCAGGTTGTGTTCTATGTCACAATGAATACGGAATTTCCAAACGACTTTCACCAACTCTGAACATTTCAGCGAACCCGTGACAAATCACTGGTAACAAGGTATCGGACTCGTTAACATAGTTTATATTATAGTTGGGTGTATAAATATTGGAACCAAGCTACGGTATTTAAGGTGCGGTGTGATTGAAGCGGGAAGTTTTAGTTTTATAAGCTTTTATTCAACTGGCTATAAATGTTTGTAGGGGTCAAATTTGATCCGAAAAATTTAGTTCTGGTGACAATTCATCTTTATGATAAACATGACATGGAATCGAATTCTAAAAGCTTTTTTTAAACTATATTTTTTCAATAAATTTATCAAATAATTTTGGCCTACTTTTGATTTTTTAAAGTCAACATTTAAAAAATCTGTGGCGTCTAACCTCTACTTTAATTTTTCAACAATATATGTTGGTATTGAATGTATACTACGTTATGATATATTTTTAGTATAATATACTTTAATAATCCAATACACCCTTAAATTTTCTCCTCTTTAATTCCCGATGGGCACGGTAACCTAAATAGGCTTGCCCCTACCGGTCCCCAAAACTAAATTAGTAGTTTGAAATAAGTGGGTGTTTAATACACCTTTGTGTGTATGTATTTATGAGTATAATTTTATAAAATACTCGGGTATTTTATAAAATAATACTCATTACGCGCTATTGGCCGATGTGGAGATAAGACAGTTGATCGGGTATTTAAACACAAATTTAATAAAATTCCATTTCAAATAATCAATGTACATTGTACATCTTATTTTTCGCTTCTGCGAAATCTGAAACGATATCTTCATTTGTATTGTCTAAAATTTACATAGCAGATAGCAGAAATACTCGAGCGATGACTGCAAAATATCTAATCACTGTCTCGAATTTCTTGTTCTGAACTCACAACACCTTTTGTATGTTTTGTGAACGCCTTAATAATTTGCCTAACGATTATTATATACCTGTTTAGTAACATACTAAATCTTATTCTCAGAGAAGTCTTTTGAAAATAAAGTCTTCCTATAGTCTTAAATAGTAATTTCTTAAAAAGTATGCTGTATTCTTAATATTTTATTTTTCATTTCATTTCATTTTATCATAGATATAGACATACTATTATAGTCATAGATAATCAGCAGCAGTAATTATAAAGTCTTCACAATCAAAAATCTTCTTATAATGATATACACGCGTTGTCTGCGATACTTAAGACAACATAGGTAGAAATAGTACTGTTCTGTACTGTGTAAATACAATACATTGAGCTCGACAACTTACACATATACATAGATACTACCACAACCTAGCCTCAGCCTGTCTTCAGAATTTGCAGAATAGAATATACAAATAGCCACTATCTCCCAACCGTAGTAAAATGTCTTACCATTATCCCTTATTTACTCAGCCTAGGCCTCTAGTAAGGAAATAAAATATGCAAGAACATGCCTCCGCTGTCATACCGTCACATTTCGGAGCCACAGGAATATTTATAATTTGCGCACTGAGTTTACGGCTAAATACCAACGAAAACGAAAAGGTGGAGATAGGAATTTTTATATGGCATTTCAATAAGATTTCTGAGACTATTGCGTATAGATATATTATATTCAGTCATAGAAATGTTTGAACGGAGCTAAAATTACACCCCAATTGCAAACAAACAAAGTGTTATTAGATTAATATTACTTAAGATGCAATATTGCGGAAATAATCTACACTCACGCCTGCTTCTCACAAGGGTAGGTAGAGGCATATTAAATGCCCACATTTTGACGACCATAACTGTGGGATAACTTACGTACTAGAGCAAGCCTATTGAAAAATAAGCAGATCAATTTCTACTCCAAAAGAAACTGCCATATTTAAGATTTACGATTAATTAATTTCGAGCGCAACAAATTAGCTACTTTGATTGATGTAAGGCTACTGACGGTGATGTGGCGTCCATTGATTAATTACGTACTACACCATTGAGCACCGTTACGTAACGCTGTTCCCATATTTGTTACGCTTAAACCACAAGCTGAGTAGGGTGGACTGAATTTCGAGTAAAATGAGTAATTTCTTGTAACGTTACATTTTCCTAATATTGTATTCATAACGATGTAGGAATAACTAATATGTGAACAATGTTTGTAATGTTTTAAAATAATTCATTTAACTCATATATCTTAGATTACATTTAGATTTTTACTTAAACTATCTCTTTTTGTACTGAAGGGAAGTTAAAATATATTATAGATGTAGTCACCTATTGCTACTGTATAATGACATAATAAAATTAAAAAATATGTATAAAAACTTTTTATATTACTTTAAGGCACAGTAGCACAACAAATTACAATACTACAACGTTCTAAATCAATTTAATGGCATAATACTTAATTTCAGAACAATTGAAATCTCTCTTTAGAATTTATTCTGATTTACTAGTTTATTTGAATAACAAATTTAAAGTCATAGTTACATTCATTAATGATTTTCATAATTGATTTATGACTAGCTGCGTCCCGCGGTGTTAAGAAAACCCCCGGTCTAAGAAAATACATTTTTTCGGTTAAAAAGTAGCATGTCAATCCAAGGTGGCAGCTACCTCCATACCAAATAGTATCAAAATTGATTGTTAAGAAGTAACACACATACAAATACAGTTTCAGTGTGACTTCAGTTCACTTCAGTGTGAAGAATTAGGCTTATTAGATTTCATCATGATTGAGATGCATCAGAGATAGTAATACTTACTGAAATTAACCGAATACCGGACCATAACCGTCTTTATCATTTGTCTAATAGATTAGAGTCTGAACGCAAACATTTTAGTTTTATTTCTTCACCAACAGCATTCGTGTTCCATTAGTAAGTCTCATTAAAATTCCACTTACCATTATCATTTTCCATAGTAACAGACTCAATAATGAATTAAGCAGTCAAACCCATCCGTGTATTTCCTCCAAAATTTAACACACTTTCCTTCATTTGCAAGTGACGGCCTCATTATCAAACCTGACCGCAACTTCAGCACAGCCCTGTCTTCTCGATAACAAGCTATTGTTACATTGCGTGACACAGACCGTATGTCACAGTTATGTCACGAGCTGTGGACTATAAAACTACAATACATATGACTGTTAATTACCACAATATTCAACCTTATAATAAATTCAGTAAAGTTGAATTTAAATTGGATGTCAAATGTGGAAACGTGAGTTAGGCGGGTTGTTAATTGGAGAATGGTGGACTGGTTTCGTTTTAAAATTTAGTGATGTGTTAACGGGTTAGTGTGTCGAAGATGAGTTCTTACTGAGGTGATAATTATTTATAGTAAATTTTACACTAAGTAACAGTGTTAATAAAAAATACATAAAAATCTAGAAAAGATTTATACCTAGCTGAAAAAACCGAAGGTTTTTATGTCAATGCTGTATGATTTTTTTTTTTAAATAATTTCATACAGCATTGATATAAAAACTTTTATAAAAGTGTGTTTACATTGAGGGATAGGCGGATGCAGGGAGTAAAAAGAAGAGAGGGGGCATGAGGAAGGGGGGCTGAGCGGAGAGAGGGAGAGGAGAAGGCCTCCGGAAACCTCACTCATTTCGGGGAAATGCAACGCAAATGTTACTTCACAACCGGTTTTCAATACGGTAAGCATTGCTCTACCACTTGAGAATGTCGTTGCCAATAGGCAAAAATCTTCGTCGAATCGGCTACTTAATGAATAGTAAATAGTTTTTTTATTACAAAATATCAAATATTACCAAATAAAGTACATAGACATCGATATGAATGATATATCGTCAGTTCAGTTATTGATGCTACTATCAATTTTAATTATAGTACAAAAAAGGCGGAGAAGCTCGCTTAGTCACCAAGTATAATGCATTCGTCTCGTTAAAACAAACCAATTGAGTCCAAACTCAAAAGGTTTACTAGTAACTATCGCGTACATCCATTATCCAACTTCAAATACCATAATGAAATGAGGTAAAACTAATTTTAGTATTGTTAGTATATTTAATTAAAAGCACGCATTTAGGCACGACCATTAAAAGTTGGTTAAATTTGACCTCCAAAACTTGTTTAATGAACAATGTAGCAAATAGCGATATTGCCTTAAATGTTATAGGTTTTCGCTTGTTTACGTGGTTGTTCTGCAAGTATTCGACTATTTAGACGAGCACTACTAAACTTTAGCATACTCTTCCTTATATTTGCTTGGCTTGGCTATCCGGATAATTGAAAATATAGGCAATATTAACTCTTAAAACTTCTGTTAATAATTTCCCTTGACTCACAACTAACTACTACATATATTTTTTCCTGTACATTCTAAATTTATCAATTACATATTTCAAAAACAAAATTCTTTATTGTCTACACTATACTCAAACGAATTCATTGCACCAATGAACATTTATCTGATTGAAAATAATTTGCATTGGACAGATAAAGGCGAAGACTCAATCAGAAAAGATTGAGTGCTCAGATTTGTATGTATCATGAGCACGCACGAGTACTAGGTATTCAACTGATAAGAAAGATATTAAAATTCAGATCCCATAAAGCGATAACATTCTTTTTTACTTTTTATCTACTTAGATGGTTGCATCCTACCTTTAACAACGCTATAATCGCTTCTGTATGTAATTTACTTCAGTACTTTACTTCATAGCTTTAATTTTCTACCTCATTATAACAAAAAATAGGAAAGCTCCGTAATGCATTAAAGCAGTGCCCTGGAGTTCCGGTTCTTTAGTTAGCAGCCACTTGCAACTACCCGTGTCGCATACAGATAGATCAATAAACTTCTGGGTTGAGAATCTTGCTCGAGGCGATACGATCCAATATCGGTATATTTATTAGTTGAAAAATTGCTGTCGCTGATTTTTTTGTCTGCTTGACACACGTTTACGCTGGTGACTTCGAACTCATAAAGGTTAGGCCTTTTTTTGCAAAAATTATCATCAAAAATGGTAATTAATTATTTCACAAAGTTTAGAAACAAGTGGTCGATCTTTACATAAATACACAATATATCTTCGCTATCGACCAGATCAGACCGACCACGATTACTGTTTTTTTTTAGGAATAGAAGAGACATCTCAATTTTAGAGATGGTAAGGAGAATTGATTACCTATTATTTCAGTTGCACCACCATTCGAGATCACTGGCAGTATACATCAATAGTCATCTCCTTCTAGTTCTATTACAGGAGAAACGCAGCTAACAGTGAACATTTGGGTTAAACGAAATTGGCACACTTGCCAATATTGGCCAGAGGCTGCCATCACGGAATGTATTTCTGCGACACAAAAATGCATTGCGAGATATTGGTTTCGGTACCGATACATTTCTGTTGTTATTGAAATGTAAATTCGTTGTTCGTATATATTTAACGTTGTTTGTTGTATGGGTATTTCTAACCAGCTTCAAGCTTATTTACCGTATGTACCGTACAATTTTGACAGTGAATACAAGTTTACACTTTATCTTTGATATGTAGATTAGTTTGAAATGTACGTTTATACGGGGAGAAAACGGTATGGTAAAATTTTAGGGTCGTATAGTTTACCCCGTGAATAAGGCTCTTCGCTCATCGCTTACAGTTCTAAGAAAATTCTTGTGTTTTAATACAGAAATCCTACTTTGAAACTGCCAATTGATTCATAAAAATGATTTATGAAGCCAATGTTTTGTAAGGTAAAGGGCTGACATTAATAAAACTATAGGTATTTAGTAGCAAGGATGGTGGTGGAATGTACGGATGTTACTGAAAATGTATGCAAAGAAAAACAGATTACGCTGTTTAGAAATGTGTACCCACCCACACCAGGAAAAGTATTTGTCGCTTACATATAACACTCCTAAAATTTTACTACACCTTTTTAAAACAGCCTGTATAGTAACTTCGAATGGTGCTTATAAATATTTTGTAGATAAAACATGAACTTTACAAATATGTATTAGCAAGTCGCATGGGGATAAGACATTCTAGAACACCACACTTAATGAACACTGATTGCGTAGCCTGCACTCTATTTTTCTGTTGCGAGTTAAGGCTCGCCTTAAGGCTGGTATGACTATGGTCATACGATATAGCAACTTTGACTATTTGTGTAGTGTAAAAAAGTCTTTATTATATCTATATTTTAAGAAGCACCTAATCCAATGATCAATTTAAAGAAAAACAAATGAAAAGAACTCACACAAAAAAAAACAATGACAGTTTTTAGCTTTCCTGTCAGTACTTTCCAGCTTTTTTTCTAATGAAAGCATTAGCAATAAGTCTGATTTATAATCAAAGTTTTTGCAAATAAAAAAAAAATATTAAAAATGAAATAATAATGCATAACTAAGAAAGCAGAATAGATTAGAATCAGTTACCTCTTGTTGAATGACAGTTTTTACTTTGACTATCGCTCATCGTTAATGACTGTTCATAAAACGCCTAGTGTTATTGTTGTCGAATCCTACTCAACCAGTGATGGCAACGGCGCGCCGCGAATACATACACAACCTCTCATAGTGGGTCGCCTTCTTAAACGTATTCCGTCAATATGTTAAACAGCCGGTCCATTATAAGATTTGCGATGCTTACACTTTCAGCCATTGAGGTAAAGAGCTCGGGGAATGTTTGCTTTTTTAGATCTCAATTTGATCATTGGACAAGTAAGCCCACAGCCTCCTTGATAATAAGCGGTAACCTGTTACAAAATTTAACGCTAGAAAGAGCAGATCGTATTTATAAGGTGCGGTATCTTTTTTTATTTATTCGACGTTAAGATCGAATTGCGCCGATCATGATATGTGTTAAGGTATCGACCGTACCTATAAGTATAACCATGATTATTCCAGTGTAATATAATAATAGTGTACCTAGTATAAATATCTGTTAAATATAACATCGCAATCTATAGCCAAACTAACTAGAGCTCTTGAAGTGGGATGTCCTTCTTTCAAAGTATAAAACTGTATTTTATACGTTCTATTTGTTTCTAGATAGTTCTGCCTCTCGAGCAGTAGGCCTCACCCCATGCACTCTAGTTAATAAATGCGGTATCTGATGTAATAGACCGAGTAATCACAGAGTACAAATTAATATGATAAACGATTTAATTGCACCTTATTTCTTCAAGATCTTCTAATAAAAACGGCTAATTACGTGATTTAATAATCAACATAGCCAATAAAAGTTTTTTATCCTGGGACAGCCATGCGGCTGACCGGAGTGATACCACGGCCTTTCAGAAAACTGGTTGTTAAGCATGCTTGCATTATGTTTCACCAAATAGGTGGGATTACCAGTGACTCAACCCTCCCACTTCTCTTTCTGTCTCCAGGGGATTCGCTATCCTCTTCTCAAACGCACTTAATGAACACTGATTGCGTAGCCTGCACTCTATTTTTCTGTTGCGAGTTAAGGCTCGCCTTAAGGCTGGTATGACTATGGTCATACGATATAGCAACTTTGACTATTTGTGTAGTGTAAAAAAGTCTTTATTATATCTATATTTTAAGAAGCACCTAATCCAATGATCAATTTAAAGAAAAACAAATGAAAAGAACTCACACAAAAAAAAACAATGACAGTTTTTAGCTTTCCTGTCAGTACTCTCCAGCTTTTTTTCTAATGAAAGCATTAGCAATAAGTCTGATTTATAATCAAAGTTTTTGCAAATAAAAAAAAAATATTAAAAATGAAATAATAATGCATAACTAAGAAAGCAGAATAGATTAGAATCAGTTACCTCTTGTTGAATGACAGTTTTTACTTTGACTATCGCTCATCGTTAATGACTGTTCATAAAACGCCTAGTGTTATTGTTGTCGAATCCTACTCAACCAGTGATGGCAACGACGCGCCGCGAATACATACACAACCTCTCATAGTGGGTCGCCTTCTTAAACGTATTCCGTCAATATGTTAAACAGCCGGTCCATTATAAGATTTGCGATGCTTACACTTTCAGCCATTGAGGTAAAGAGCTCGGGGAATGTTTGCTTTTTTAGATCTCAATTTGATCATTGGACAAGTAAGCCCACAGCCTCCTTGATAATAAGCGGTAACCTGTTACAAAATTTAACGCTAGAAAGAGCAGATCGTATTTATAAGGTGCGGTATCTTTTTTTATTTATTCGACGTTAAGATCGAATTGCGCCGATCATGTGTATGTGTTAAGGTATCGACCGTACCTATAAGTATAACCATGATTATTCCAGTGTAATATAATAATAGTGTACCTAGAATAAATATCTGTTAAATATAACATCGCAATCTATAGCCAAACTAACTAGAGCTCTTGAAGTGGGATGTCCTTCTTTCAAAGTATAAAACTGTATTTTATACGTTCTATTTGTTTCTAGATAGTTCTGCCTCTCGAGCAGTAGGCCTCACCCCATGCACTCTAGTTAATAAATGCGGTATCTGATATAATAGACCGAGTAATCACAGAGTACAAATTAATATGATAAACGATTTAATTGCACCTTATTTCTTCAAGATCTTCTAATAAAAACGGCTAATAACGTGATTTAATAATCAACATAGCCAATAAAAGTTTTTTATCCTGGGACAGCCATGCGGCTGACCGGAGTGATACCACGGCCTTTCAGAAAACTGGTTGTTAAGCATGCTTGCATTATGTTTCACCAAATAGGTGGGATTACCAGTGACTCAACCCTCCCACTTCTCTTTCTGTCCCCAGGGGATTCGCTATCCTCTTCTCAAACGCACTTGCGACTCTTGAGTATCCATGGGCAGTGGTTCTTTTATAACATAACATTTGTAATAGCTAAGAAAGTAACTCGTATCCGGGGTTTGTAATTTGTACAATGAAATACGATTAATTTAGTTCATTGCGCGATATGCATTTCACGCAACTCGACGCCCCCACATATATATATAAAGCCTTACAATGTTTTCTTGTAAGATTTCTGATAATAAAATGACTTTATCGCAATGAATAAAGCATGAGATTCACTATCAAGAATTTACGGCTTCAAATTTCGCGTAGTAGAAAACCGACAAGTGGATTTTGTCTTTTCTGTACTTATTGAAATCCTCACAGTTGTGCCCCTAAACTGAAAGGGGCAGCAGACTTAGCTATTCATCATGGATAAGCGTCTAAGAAGGTTTAAGAAACCTTAAACGAAAAAGTGTAGGTGTAAATAGGGTAACAACTGATATTACGACTGTTTATAGTAATATCTAGGTTTCCGACTCCGAATAAAAGTTATTTTGTCTTTCCCTCGGGAACACTACGTGCCCTTTTATGTACTCCTGGCTCTTCTTTCCTGTGCCCATCGGTGAAAGATTGGAATTCACTACCAGCGCACGTTTTTCCTTTCCACTTCGATCCTGGGTCTTTTAAGCGAGGTGTGAAAAAGCATCTCACCAGGCCGCCATAGTGTGGGTCACCATACTACATTGACTAGACATGCAACGAGGATGGTGACCACCACTCTTGGACTCCATTTATTGCTTACCATCAGGCAAAGTTGAGTCTTTATGGTAGGCTTACACATAAAAAAAGAACAAAATAAAGTGTATGCAAAATATACATATAAATCAAAAATTAAATATAAATAAGGAAGTGTTAGGTGCACGGTGGAGTAGAATGGGGTCACCAATTCTCTTCCCGACTGCGTCGTAAAAAGCGACTATTATTTATCACTTTATCAAACGAATGACACGCACTTTTACAGTGCCCGGTTGACGGCAATGGGCTTGCCCCCTTATATGTTAGTGGGACCAAACTTTAATTGGCATATTGTGGGTGTTTAATACGCCACTGCCTGCCCCTTGCATGGATGCAGGCGTGAGCGTATGTATGAATAATAATAAAGATCATAAAAAAAATATTATAAAGATAATATGAAACTGGATTGCCGCATTTACATTTCAGAGCTTTAGCATAATCATATGCCAGCTTTCTGGCTTGTAATATTGTGAGTCCATAATGCATATTTGAGCTTTTGTCTATATATTCGTTCAATTGGGACTCTTGTTCTTTAGAAATAACTTGGTGAATTTAGACTAATACTTGCGGCGCATCATCATGTTTCTTTTATTTTCTTTACCTGACTCTCCAAAGTTGAGGATCTTAAAGCTTTTCTGTAAGATATTTTTAATTCCGAAACATTTTTTATTGCCGAGGACATATTTTCTGCATTTATAATTCTAGACCTAGTCTCTTTTTCCTTGTAATTCCGCACTATTTTTGCGTATTTTCTGAAATAATGTGGGTATATGTCAAACAGTTAGAAGGCACATTCGTACGTGTACGAATATTATATATAGGGATATTCTTTATTTCTAAAATTGTGCTGTGCTGGCCGTGTGGTTCTCAGTAGAGATTTAACTCTACCGAGAACCACTGAGTTCTACACCATTTCTTCCCGCGGGTGTGATTAAACGTGACTTAGAGATTGGACTTTTAACTATCAAATAGAATGTGTATTACACAGTCATATAATGCACGGTTGACGGCAACAGGCCTGCCCCCTATTATGTTAGTGGGACCAGATTCTAATTAGCAAAGTGTTGATGTTAAATATTTTTCTGCCTACACTTTCAAATCTCCACAACCCTATCAACAATAGCAAATCCCTTACTGACACCCCAGAATTTATTGCCTCGCCTCGCTCGAGTGACTGATTGATTGAATGCACATGCAATATTGTCAAGTGTTGCCAATGCATTCAACCAATTCCGTAGTTTTTTTTTAATTGGAGATTCTTACTCTTTCCATGTTTTTATTGATGTCCTCATATGGAATAAACCTTAAAAAAATTGTTTCTAGATAACTTTGAATGTCACAATTAGTGTATAAATATAATAAAATATCGTGTATTAAAACTAATCAACTCTCTTAAAAGTGTTCGTTGTTCCGTAGGAACACAGGACTCGTCCCTAATGGAATAAATAGTTGTCCCAAAGAATAATGATGATTCCTTTGATTCCTTGGGATATGGTGACCGATGCCTGTGCCGGGAGGGCTTTATAAACATTTAAAATTATTATGATATGCTGTACACCTCAGCTACCCACTCTCTCTTGACACTAAATCCTATACGCACAGTAGCAACTATTTAAACAAGAATTGAATGTACGGAATAGAGTAATAAATTATCAATTCAAACTATACGATTCCCCATAGATCGTAAAATAGAGTTTTATGATTTAACGGACTTGTGTATTGTAAAACAAAAAAGACTAATAAAAAGTGACATAAAGTGCCATTAATGAAACTTGCGAACGACTCATACGATTTCATAATTTACGGCTACTGATAACTCCACTTATTAATCCTGATCTGATGTTACAGTCAAAAGCTCCGAAGCTCTTGGCGCCCACTTGCGGCGACTAGCTCGAGAGGCGGAATCGAAACTGCATGAGGTGACTGGCTGCGTGCCTGAGAGGACTTGCAGAGAAGATGCATGCACAAGGTTCGTGTAATTCAATGACCTATCTCTACGACGACGTAGTAACGATCCAAAGATAAACTCGAATGACACCACAGCACATTGTATACTAAATAAATATACATATAAACCAAACATAGTTAATAGTTAGATAAACGACAGACACAATGCGTAAGCAATTAAAGTGAAAATAAATAGTCAAGTAGTCTGAATAAAAAGTAGCTTTATCTCTAGTAATGATTGTGTAATAGTAACATAATTACGTAAATTTGATTTAATGCTTTTACCTGTTAGAAAGTATTTAACAGTTTGTTGAAAGTAATAACACGTTTTCAAGCATCGTTCAAGATTGTAGTATTTTATCATATGGGATATTCAGCTGTTTGCGTTGTAAGGATCTTTTAAAATCAGTTCTTCTGGGTAGTATTTGAGTGGCTTGTTAGTCTAGTGGTTATTGACCCTGACTGCTTAGCCATAGGTCGTGGGTTCGATTCCCACTAGGGGCAAAAATATCTGTTGTCACCAAATAATTGTCCCTAGTCTTGGTATTCTTTGTGTCAGTCATATGAATGTTTGTACATGCAACACATAATTACTGGTGTGGGAGTTGTCTTAAAAAAAAAAGAAAGACAAGTATTGCTTCTGGTGGTGAGAAGACTTGACAAAGCCTCAGGGGTCTATATACTGAGGACTAACATTCCTATATTGTCTATTGGTGGTAAAGGAATACAGTAAAACAGCTGTTATTGAGTAGGGTTGCAGAAGCTCTACGGAGCAGAACAGAAACAGAGAATAGGGTATTGTGACATATCTTGCATCTGGCCGATTGTTAAGGAGTGTTGGTCAGATAATTGACACTTAAAGTCAAAGATTTAAAGTATTTTGTATTTATGTTAAGGTCATCAGCGGCCAGTCAGGCTGCTGGTACGACGGGTTGCGCAGGCGGCACTGGATCCGAGAAAGACAAACAGGCGCAGCACTGGGAGAGAAGAGTCAGAACTCTCAAGTGAGTTTTTAACAGTGCTTTATGAATGTGTGCAGTATTATGAACACAGTAGATGTCCTAGATTTGATTCCCGGGAGTTCAAAATAAATAAAAGAGTTAATAACACCAAAAACTTTAAAGATTAATATTTATGGTCCAGTTATTCAGTTATTATTATTATATGATCAATATTTATTGGTCATAAAGTATGATAATAGAAAAAAAGTGATTTCACTATTAAAACATGGAGATTGAACGACCTTGTGACCGATTCTCAAATAGATATTTGTTACGTGACGCAAACGTTAATACGATGGCCATAACTCGTCATAGTAAATCTACGTAAAATATGTCATGACTTAATTTTAATTATTTATATACATACATATGTACACAAAGGCTCACCTGTATCAGTGATTGGATTCAACACCCAAGTGTTACCAACGTGAAGACCTTGCGAAAAAAAGTGGAGACTATTATTTCTTATTGAGGCTGAATTTATATATCCTAGCCTACTTGCTTTTTTAAAATTAAATTATCTTTTAATAAGGAGATAACCTAACGTGGAGGTTCTATATATATATTATACTCTTCCTGAAACTGTCCACACAAAGCGGTACCGAACCGACTACAAAATAGTAATACAAATATTTTCCTAAAGTCAAAGGTTTTCTCTTGTTTTTTTTTTGCGAACACTCATATAAATAATCTAATTAAATAAAAAGAAATATTCACGTGTATCCAGAATTTCAGAACATATCTCTAGCTTTATTTTTTCTTGCAATAATGATCAAACGAGATTAGAATAACCCAGTAAAAATAATGTTTTATGTGTGAAAATTCCACTGCAATACTATGCAATAACTGCATCCAACATTGCATCGCATTTCGATGACTGCTTGTGTCCGTATTCTATGGCTGTCTGTTCTGTCCAAAATGGCGATTTATTGCGAAGATTATTAAGACTAGAAACTTATAGCTCTTTCATTCCAAGTTACTCATAAAATGTATTTTTTTTTATTCAGGCGATTAGTGCTAGGATGGCAACAATTAAGAGTACCACCAGGTCCGTCCCCCGCTGAGTTAGAAGTTTGTGGCGCTCACGCTGTCACCGTAAAACTGAAGGAAAATAAAAACACGTTACCTGCCTTGAAGGATCCACCTTTTATTACTAAGTATAAAGGTTCGTATAGAAATATGTAGGCTGTACGTGACAAATGTATAGGGTAAAAAAAATGGTTTTTAGGAATAAAACCACAGTTCAGGGGGTAGGACTATCTTATATTAGTGCTCGATTTTAATCTTTCTCCTCCTCTTAATAAAAGATTTCCATTTATAGTTAGCTCTAAAGTGGACACAAACTACGTTATGGTATCTAGCCGGTTACCCGGTATCTGAACTCTGATATTGTCAAGTTATTTAAAATTTAAAATAATAAATGGCAAAAATGTAGACAAACCCATTCACATTCAACGTTGGGGAGATAATTTTAAATTTTAAAATAAAGTGTTATAGATTGGAATATTACATTGCGCTTCCAGCATCCCCTAAATAATTGAATACTTCGTGTCAAATATTAAAATGGAAATCACGTAATAGCCGATGGCAATATGTACATACAATCACACCTTCATCCTTGAAGGTGTAAGCAGAGCCGTAATCGACGCCCACATTTTCATGATTATAATTTAGTGCTATTTACGTAATAGGGGGTAATCATATCATCCGTATCAAGTAAATATAGGAATAAATTCAAAATACTAGAAAACCCAACGATTAAAAAAGAGATTTTGAAACGCCTGACTTGATTTTCATGAAATATAATATGCTAGGAATACTTTCAGTTAACACACTATTCAAAAGAAAAATACTTCAAAATTGATTCATCCGTTCAGGAGCTACGATGCGCTACCTCTGGCTTACAGATTTACACCATAAACTTATATTTTACATCGGGGGTTAAAAGGCTTTACAGTTTTTGGCAATTAAATACACTTTCAAACAAGTCTACCTTTCTTGCGGTGTATACATTAGTTAAAAACCTATGTCCAATATGTGGGCTAATTGAATGATTGATACATATACATCAATATTTTTAAAAAATAATATTTTATTCCAACAGTGGAATGGTCATCTCGAGCGGATTTCTCGAACGTGTGCGGATGTCGTGAAGTAGCGGCGTCAGGTACCAACAGCGGTACTAAAGTGTTAGCGGCAGGACTGACGAGGGGTCGACGGTACTTCTTTAGAGCGGCTGCTGGAAATGTCAAAGGCTGGGGGCCGTACACTGTCTCTGTCCCTAGAAGCGTGGTGCCTAGCAGTGAGTATTATATTGTGGAGACCTACACATACAGATGAAACTCATCAGCACCATCTAGCGAAGATAAGTCTTAACTACGTAGCAAGTACACTAATGACGTAGTACGATCCTGAATCACGATAAAAAAGTTCTCTCGCTGATTAGTGTATATACGACTTCCCAGTATCAGCCATCCGCCAGGCATGATCACCTTGCCTAGTTGGAGGATCCTCCCATCTAATGCTACCTTCTTTTCACTCTATTCTTCGTTCTATTATTAGTATCTTAAAACTTAAGTTTTAAGAAGGAAGGGCATTGTTCGTGACTACGAAGTTAATGATGCGTTTTATAGTTCTAATATTCTTTCTAGTGCTTATTGTATATTCTTTTTTTTAGTTTACTAATCAGCGTATGTCTGTAAATTGGAACTCTAAAATAATATTATACATCAAGACTTAACATCTAAAAGTTTTAGAGGCGACATACATACTAATAAAATATACATAATAACTACATACGCACATGCGGCGTCCTCAACTTAACATATGCAGGAGTTACAAACTTATATAAATTTCTTATTTTGACGGTGACATTTTCAAATATTTAGTAGTTATTTTTTAGTGGTGTTTAGTGTTATGTATATTGTATATAGATAACACTAAACACCACTAAAAAATAACTGTTAAATTTATATCTCGTTACGAATGTTTTGAACAAATACTATATAACAACACATTACATATATTTTGCCAGCAAAATATATTTATTTTTCTCCTACCCTCGATTTTCCTTTTCGATTTCAATGAATTACGGCCCAAATTCTCACAAACACTCACGCCTACTAAAAGGGTAGGCAGAGTCGCCACGCCAACGCCAACTTTACATCAATCATAATTATGATTGACAAAAGGTGACTAAAAGGGGGCAAGTTTTGAGAATTAGTTTGTCAAATTTAGAGTATATTATCAGGATATCGCCTGTACAGATTGATTAGGAGTACTTTTTTTATGTGTAAGCCTACCGTAATGACTCCACTTTGCCTGATGGTAAGCAATAATTGGAGTCCTAGAGTGGTGGTCACCATCCTCAGTAAGTAAGTAATAGCTGAAGTAGGTCAGGATCGCATACCTATAACTCAAACTGGCTCGTGCCAGAAAGTATTATATTTGTTTGCATACCTTGTATAAATATAGATAATATATATATGTATAAAATAAGCGTTGGCTATCCACATCGTCGGTTACAACAATAGTATGTACGGTCAGGCTGGCGCGACGTGTGTTCCCGTGGGGGTCGTGGGTCGGGCGGCGCGGCGGCGGCCCTGGAGGCGCTGACGGCGGCCGCGGCCAGCGCGCGCTCGCGACCGCTCGCGCCTCAAGCCAGACAGACGCGGAAGAAAACAACCACTATTCGACAACTGTTCACTGCTGCTAGCAAGTTCCAGAAGAACTTACGAAGGTAACAACTTCATCCCAATTACCGTAATTCAGTTACACGAACGGGCTGGCTCGAAAACCAAATAAACCATGATTGCATTGAGGGACCGAGTGAGTGAGGTTACCGGAAGCCCAAGCCCCTTTCCCCTGTCCTTGTCTCTCTCCTCCCTTTCCCCTACCCAAAAGGCGGACAGCACTCTTGTGACTCTTCAGTTTTCAAGTGTTCATGGGCGGCGGAAGTCTCTTACCTCATGCCTTATGCTCATTTATAAATATAAAAAAAAACCTTTGGGTTAGGACCGTAGTAGAGCCACAGCTCAACTCCCCTTCTCCTCTTATCATCCAAATCATTTATCACCAAAGGCGTGCTACGAACGTTGAGGGAGCTGGAGGATCTCTCAACGTGAGTGTAACGCCAGGAGCCCTCTACCCAATTAGGCAATCTTGATAAACTCCATATCTATATCTATCAACTTTAATTCTTAATTCCAGGGGCGTCTACTTAGCGTGTATACTCTACCACGAAGACAAAGTGCTGGTGACGAGCGAAGAGTTCCTGCCTGTTATAGAAGTGGACGAGACATATCCTACCTGCATCTACACAGACTTCCACTGGCTTATGAAGGTTTGTATACGAATATATGTAAGTCCAGTTGTAATTTTGATAAAAATGTTGATATATCTTTCTGTTGTAACGGACACACCTCACTAATATCTATAAATAATGTTAATATATGATCGTTTTTTACTGTTTAGTTTACTGAAACCATGGCCGTTAAATTACCAGGCACCAGCCAGTTCGATTTTTAAACCCTGACTTGCTTGAGCGATAGCTCAGATTGGGGAGTATAAGCAATAGCTTTACCCCCAACCCGTCTTTATAAGCCAAATCCCTTTACTTCTCTTTCTATTCTCCCTTTCCTATCAATATACTCAAAATTATCTTATCCAATTGCCAAAAGTTAATTACGTCTGTGACTATCCCTAGGGGGATAGAGGTGTGAGTGCATTGCATTCACTTTTATTTAACGAGAGCGTAAAACAGACTTGTTAGAAATTCTTAAATAGCTTTAGAACATATGCCCATAATATAATAAAATTTACGACCCCGGAAGTTAATGTGATAGATAGATACATTCATACATAACATACATACATACATTCCACATTGCCTGCCATTATTTCGACGAAATTTTACATTATTCGACCTGGAACGCAAAACTTTAACTGTTAATATAACCAAAATTGTGACAATAAAGAAGTTGGTGAAAGTTTTTGCATGTTTCAGTTTATCCACAGTAGCAACTATTTAAACAAGAATTCTTTACACAGGGTCGTATAAAAGCAGTACGGAATAGACTAATAAATTATCAATTCAAACTATACGATTCCCCATAGATCGTAAAATAGATTTTTATGATTTAACGGATTTTGTGTATTGTAAAACAAAAAAGACTAATAAAAAGTGTTACAACGTAACGTGCAATAAGGGGACTTCACTTCTTAAAGGGGATTTAACATTCAAATTCACGCACAGCACATTTCTCCTATAATAAGATGGTACCTCCTATGCTGCTTTTTTTTCTACGGATCTTTTTGATGAATCGTCCGAACTCCATATGGGGAAAAGAACAAGTGTTTTTTCTGAGAGTCTGTGATTTCAACCGCAATGACACTTGAGTTTTATTTGATCTCATGCTTCCTTCTAGATAAGGTGCTTGACCTCACTGCAATATAGGCCTTTGGAAGATTTTCCCGTATCTTGTCCTTCCCTGGTGTTGGTGGCAACGTGTACTGTGGCAACCAGGGTGGAGTTAATCTGATGTAGAGGGACACTATTCCAGTCTTTTTCTATATACTTTGCCTGTCGCGAATAGCTTTTCTAGGTTACCGCTTCTCTTTCTTGCAATGTGTCAGTCTCTCTCTAAGTTTGTATTCAACTATAGCCTAGATATCGATATAATTATATTCTCATGTTTTTTTTTTTTTTTTTGGGATATGGGTCATCTGATGGTAAGTGACTTCTGCTTCCGATAGACACTCGCAACTCAAAGTATTATTCCTTTTTTTTACTTTACAAACGTATATATTACATTTTTAAATTTAAAAAAATATATATAAAAAATAGTGCGCCATCTTTAGATGTTGCCATGAACCCTTGAGCTGGTATGGCATGACTATCGGCACAATTATTGCAGAATACACATTAGTATTATTATGTAATTATTTCTAGGTATCATGTGCGTGGGATGATGTGAAGGCGCTACGATCGGACATGGAGAAGCACACGTCATCATCGATACACTTTCGACTGAAGTTGCTCACAGCGGCCGCGCAAATGCAGTCTGCCTTGTGTATACAAGACTTAGGTGAGAATTTATTTACGGAAATATTCTTGAGAAATAAATTTATTTACACCAATAATAACTCTGTATATTTAATTTGCTATTAAAGTGTGTTGTTTAGTATTTTTTTTACTTAGATTATCTGACTTAATATAATTATGGAAATTCGCGTCTGTTTGCTATATAAAGGATTTCCTGGAAGCATCCCTCCTAATGCATACCCAGGTCCCTTGCAATAGACCCACTAGTGATGGAACACCGTCCGGTTTTAGTCGGTTCGAGTCTGACATACCACTTCACCGTCAGCTCCAGTGAGGTGATGACCCGTGGGGGTTTCTACACGAAAAAAAAATTATATAAAGGATATATTGCATTCACAGAATTATTGAGATTAGCAATATCATCAGCAGTTGATACATAACCCTCTGATGTTTCCAGGCCAGTTGTACCACAAACCGTTAAGAGACTCTCACGGCACGATAGTGTTATCGTGCGTGAACAGCGTGAAGTCGGTGAAGTCTGTATCGGCGCTAAACTCACGCTGGGCGGGCGTCGCTCGCTTGAGGAGGCGAGTGCTCAGCGAGGACAACACTATAGGAGAACTGCTCATGGCTTCTGTACATGAACAAATCGCATACCATCAGGTATATTATTTGTTTGTAAATTTTATTTCTATAACTGCGCTTAGACCACTGCCAGCAATGTGTTTCATCAAACAATATTTTATATATTTATTTATAATTATCTTAAAGTTTTATGAGTTAATAAATAGATTTTGTTAACGATATATATGTATATGTGTTACATTTTCCTGTAGTGGTGTACAAAAAAGTGACATAAATTAAAAAATGAACTCCGGGAGTGCCGACAGAAGTGAAAACTTATTTTGGCGCGTTAGACATTTTTTTGGATGGGTACTAGGGTTATTGGGTAATGTAATAATAAAATTATTACAATCTTAAACAGAAACTGTAGGCTCATGGTAACTAAAATAGGAAATAAACAATTTTGATTCGAAGTTATTTAAATATCTCGTGAATACCGCACCAATTGTACTTTTATATCTCGTTGTGCTAATATTGCGTTGATTGGACATATGCGTCTCGTAACGGCGTCGCGAGTCTATAGATTTTATCTCATCTAAAAATATGCGTACCGAAAGAAATAATAATAAATAATATTGAATGGCCTGTTCATATAGTGGTTAGTGACCCTAACTAATAAACCAGAGGTCGTGGATTCGATTCCCATCCAGGACAAATTATTGTGCTCTGATTTGTTGTGTCTGACTATAATTTGTCTATAATATGTGTATATTTAAGAGAAGTCTGATGACCATAGTACAAGCGCTGCTTAGTTTGGGATCAGACGGCCGTGTGTGAGATGTGTCAAGTTATTATTATTATATTATTATTTTACGTAGGTGTGTCGAGTCCAGTTGCCTCGAGGGTTGTACCTGGGCTACCTGAAGCTGCAGTCGTCTGTGGAGGTGGTTCGTATTGTGGCTCCCGCGCGCTCACCCAACGTTCCGCCACACACCAGGGTCAGAGATAACCCACATGTTTCTGCGTTAGTACATGCTTCGAACTATTTTTCTTATACATTTATCATAAACAAACATACGGTCTTATTATCAAAACACTAAAAAGGGGAATTCTTGGTACATCGAAAATACTGCTTTGAGAAACTCTGTCTTACAGATATTAGTGCATGAGATAATATCCGTTAAATTGTCAATTCATCTGATTAATCATTACATCATTGTATTAGTACCACCTATGGTGGTTTTTTACGTAACCGATCCTGCAGAAACATTTTAGGCTACGATGGTTTTTTACCATCAAAGACACCTAAACTTAAACTTACTTGTTGTCAGTGAGTTCTATAAATATAATTGCATTAAAATATTTGTCATTCGTTCTACAGAGAAGAATGGGAGTATTTAAAGAGCCAATCCGGCAAAACCGACGACAATCAAGCGATAAACAGTATCACCATAAGCGGTCAGGAGAAACCTTCGGAATCTCAAGAAATGTTCCTCGACCTCATAGCTTCGGCCTCTCGAAGACTCTTCAAAGAAATGGAGATTCCTATTGAAAGTATTGTATCCCACCGAATATATGATTTAGAAGTCATCGAACTAAACCATGATGTCAGTTTTATCATGGTCTGTCCGCCAGCTGAACAGGCTTGCTCTGTCCCTGGCCAAAAAGAAATTCTTCTCCAGAAAGGAGACCTATTAAGCTTGCCGATACAGGCTTTTGAAATGATCCACCTACAGACGTACCATACCAGCATGTTGAATAAATACTCAAAACTTAGCTGTGTTTTAGAACTGGATGTGGCGTTAGCTGCCCATTCACACCGTGAAGCATTTTCCTGCACAGAACTACAAACAGCCAAAGAGAGACTAACAAAACTCGAAGATTTGCAAAACAATCTCAACACAGTGTGGAAAGCAGAACGGTGGCTTATGGATCTCATAGGCTTCGCCAGAGACAAAGACAAGACTGTAACAAGCTATGGAATATTGCTCAGGTATATTTTGGATAAAACTCCCTCACAGACAGAATGCCCTGTTGAAATAAATGAAAATGACGGCACCTTTAAAGATTTCTTGCAAATACCCTCAAGAGATGGTAAAATTACTAAAACTTCCCCTGGAAGGGGATCGTGGCCTGGTCCAGCAGGTAATGGAAACCATGCTAACTTACACCCAGAATTTAGCAAATCAGAACAGCAGTTGAGTCTATCCCCTCGACAAACATCAGTATCTACTCTTAACCTATGTAGTTCACAATTTCTAAATCCAGAAACAAACAAGTATCCACGAAAAGGTAGTGCAGATTCTCAGTTCACCCAATCGAGTGCTGTTAGTAATAATATACTAAGTAGCAGTTCTCAGTTTGATATAAAATCTTCAGGTGGTTCCCACACAAGTATCGGTAGCAATCGGCTACCTCCATCCCGAAGCGAAGACACGCTTGTTCTTCAGAACGAAAACGTTGAACCGAAACCACGACCCCACAGTATTAACGCGAGCGCTTCGACTACATCAAGTCCGTTATTAACAGTAAAAGGCTATTACCCAGGTAGCATGATAAGTGTCCGAACGTCGAAAGGTAACGTGTCAGAATCAGCCCAGAGTCTCTCAAGCGACTCTGAGAGTCAAAGTTGTCCAATAACTTCAGTTCCTTTGAAAATCCGTCCTCAAGGAAATCATTATAGAAACCCTTGTAACGTCATAGCCTCAAAGAGCATGACGAATGTGAAGAGCGATGTGGACTTCACTGATACCGGCCAGGAGTTCCCAAAGTCTAGTCTATGCGTCAAACGTCAACCGTTACTAGAGACGCAGGAAGATGCCGAGTATAACAATAAAGTTCCAAAGACTGATGAGAGGAGGGAAGAGGAAGTGAAGGCGCCGGAGCTACGTATACCTGACGGAGCGGGCATTTTGCAGGTATCATTCAATTTAATAATTGTTTCACTGTCTGTTAAAATCCTGTATATATTTTATTATAATGTGTAAACACCAACCGTATCGACCGTTTTGACCGTATACAAAATACAAGTTTGATTGATTGATAACTCTTTATTGTACAACAAACATAATAATAGAACAGTTTGTACACATTGCTATAAGTCTTATAAGTTTGCCTGGTTTTAATTATTATTTTAAGAATTATGTTTTTTTTTGTATAATATATATATTTTTTTTTGTATAACTGAGCAATTTCTGCAATGAACTTAATCACTATCGAACAATTTTGTCTTGCTATTTATGATAGATTATTAATTACAAATAGCTCACTTAATGCATTTCTACTGTGCAGGTATTTGCTGCATATGAAACTGGTTTGGCATCAGGAACGTCTCTAAAACTCCACGTAACTCCACGGACGTCTGCGCGGGAAGTCATCGACCTAGTTGTGAAACAACTAAACATGGCCGCCGTGCTCAAAGGGAAGTCGGGCCCTGTCTATGGTCCTGAAAAACTTAAAGATTTTTGCCTCGTAGCTGTTATTGGCGCCCGGGAAAGATGCCTCCGAGATGATTTTAGACCATTGCAACTCCAAAATCCGTGGAGAAAGGGAAGATTATATGTCCGGCTCAAACATGATGTATTAGCGGCGTTGCAACATTCTGCCAAGCAGCCTGCCTACATATGAAAATTTACTTTAATAGACAAATGATTAGAGTTATTGTTTTGTGGCATGGATTTGTGTTTGATACTGTTTAGTCACCTTAGAAAAAAGGATCCACACAACTGTTAAATTTGTACTACAGTAAACATAGATTTGCAGGTACTTTTAACTGGAATCAATTCTTAATAAGAAACTATATAATCCTCATGTAGTAAGTTTCTTTTTTTTAAAGTTCATAAAACGAATTAAAAATAGTATTTAAATTTTTAACTAAATTACATTGCTTTTGATATTGCTATCAAGAAGAGGAGTCAGTCAGTCAGTAATCAGCTACTACTTATACGAGGCCTCTTCCTTGAATACAACACAAGCCATAGCAGGCTGATGACCTCACCCAACTAACACACAAATTGTATAAAATAATCACGTCGTAGGTAGTCGATAACGAAGTAGGTCATCTGACAAAATCTGTAAACTTTCTAGGGTGACTAACACTGTTAATAAGTTCAGTTTTGGTGCCAATTCTTATTTTGTTAATGCTTTAAATAGTTAAGTGAAAGTTGTGAGTAACAATAGTAAATATATAACAGAATTTATGGTGCTTTTCACTGTAAAATATTGTCGCTTTAATCTCTATCAATCAGGTTTCTAGAATGTTCAGTGCCGAAGTATATTTTTACTAAAGCGCACATATGTTCATGAGTGGCATGAGTTGAGTGAAATTCAACTCTTCGACGTTGATTTTTACAGCTACTGAATTATGTGGTTTGGCTGAAGTAAAAGTCGGCTTTATTGTAATCCTTTATTGCTTCTGACCAAGATTCCGTATCACTCATCTAGTTAATTCATATAACAATAAGACACATTAAACTTGGTAGACAACTATGCTCATAATAAATTATTTCACCAAGTCTGGCAACAAAATAACTTAAAATATTGTGAAAATGTCCAGTTTTTAATTTAATTTGTAATCGTCAGATTAATATGGAATGATTTATTACTACTATTATAATTATTATTTGATTTCATACAAAAATATTTTGAACCTACCTTTACGATATTTCCAAAAAATATGCTGATTTGACTAGACAGTAACCTAGACTATTACTAATTTATTTATAAAATATATATGAACATTGTAACTGATCCATTAAGTGATCTTCTACCTATCTATAATGATACACTAATATCTGAATAAAAGATATCTATTCATATGTAAAATATAAATAAGTATTAAGAGTCTTTTACATATTTATAGTAATGGGTTAAGTAGGTCCTTCTACTTATTAATAAACTGCTGCTGCTTACGTAGCACTTTTCAAAGTCTTAGGCTGGATTGATCCATTTACAGAGCCAATGATGAACCTATTATCTTGGTCATAGACAATAAAAGATCTGTATTACTTATTTCTTAGATTGGCATATAATATGCCATAGCTAATCCTGTGTAGATGGATTTCTAATTCTTGTTGTGCTGTTTTTGTAGATCTATAAATCAATCTTATCTATCTTAGATAATAGAGTCGTTTTACCTAAAGATACAGATACCTATAATTATTTAAAAAAGTAAATCATGTTCATCACAGACAGAAGGACTATCGATTCTTTTTTAATATAACAATTTTTGAACTTGCATAGTATTTATTGAAATTTACTTAATTTATTTTTGTAAATGAATGAAACTCGTACAACGTGTCATGTATCCAAGTGCCTGATTAATTTTCAATTAAAATACTTATAAAATCATATCTCTGAGGTAAACAGGGTTGCCCTATTATAATTGTCTGGAAACCTAACAGTTCTTTATTGCCAATATAAAGAAAAACCTACAGAAGAAATAAAATTTCCTTAAAGGAAATAATATTTATCTATTCTTCTACCTTGTTATTGGTCTTTTACAATAACAGTCGTTATATTTTTTTGGATTTTACGAAGTTCGCTAATATCTTCAAAACATTTTGATTACTCCAATTCAATTAAATGAAAATCAATTTACTATTGAAAATAGGTGTAGAATACCTAAGTGTAAATAGTAATTTGATATTAAAGTAATCAATAGTTGTAATGAATATAGATATATTTGATAATTTTAATTATATATGCAGATAATTACAGTTATTTTATAAATAACTTTATTTTCCAACTTTGTGTGTACTAAGAAATGATTTTGCTTACATTGTAGCCAGAATGTTTTATGTCTTAGAGCGATAGATCTCCTACAAATTATTTTGTTATTTAAATTTTATGTTTGAATGAACTAATGACATGATCGTGAATGGACTGATTGATTGATTATATATTGTTAATTTTTAATACAATACTCAAGTTCTGTGTAATTTACAATAATTTTATAGTAATATAATTGTAAATTCTATAGGTAATGGCCGTGTATAAAAAGAGTGTGTATAGAACAGATAGAAAATATAAGTACTTAAAGAAAAAGTATAAGATTATTATCATCAATGATTCGAGCCACAGTAAACTAAAATTGCAAATTTTAAATAAAGCCTAACTAAATGTCTTATGATATGAAATATTTTAAAGTTTTATTTTAGATTATCATGTATGTATTCACCCTATCTGGTGTTGTACATTAGAAATTAGTGAGAGTGGGTTCATGAAATGATGCACAAAAATAAATGTATTTCAAATCCTATCCTATCTTTTTATTTGAAAACCATAAAGCAACATTCTCGACTATATAAGGGCATAACGTCAATTAATTACTTAGATATGATAAGATAAAATCTTTATTGTACACCAAAGACATATTCCTTAAAACTAATTATACAAAGCGGATATGCACAACGGGCGGCCTAATCGCTAAGAGCAATCTCTTACAGGAAACCCTTGGTGGACATAATCCAATACAAAAAAAGTATAGCGATGAAGGTATGCAAACCTCAATCCAAGCAATATATGAACACTTCACTGGCTCGGCAACATACTACAGTTATGCAAGGGGACAGGTCTGCGCTCGTTGGTGGCTCACGCAACACTGACTAAACTGCATTCTCGACGATGAATAGTAGACAGTATGATTTAGTTCTACCCACATACGCTATATATATAATGTAATTATTTAGTCCCAATAACGTAGTAGATAGCAACTGTCATAAATACGTAGTACTATTGTATACAGGAGATACGGAGTGATGTGGTTATATCTCGGTGTATGTGTTAATAAGGAATTAAAAAAATAGTTGATTAAACATTTTTTTAACTATTCTTTGAATTGTTTTGTGTAGAAGATACATTTCATTAAAACAAATTTTAAAGTTTATCGTCAGTTCTAAGGCTCTGATTTTTATTTTTATGCATATTTTTCAGCAAATGCTAATAGTTTAATGCATATCAGGCCTCTCTCCTACAAAATATTAACTTTATCAATCAATTTTAATGTTCAATCACTGTACAAAAGTTTCCAAATATAATTTCTCTAATTAAATCACGAATCTTATTTAAACTTACTATAAATAAATAAAAATACCTAAATCACTTTTAAGACTAAGCCCAATGAAACCCAATTATTATACGTGATTACACGATAACAGATAAATTAACACCTTCCTATAGGTAGTTGTAGGCTATCAGCTACGTTACATCCGAAAACAAAATTATCAGATAAACCATAATAATTCAATATTCGTAACTATTACTGAATTTTTTTATTCATAACATCCCTACTATATATAGATGTCCATAAAAGTAGTAATAAACATTATAGTACCTTATTGTTGATTGAAGTGTGGTATTATAATTCCTTTCAAGCTTCACAAGTATCCATCTACAGATTTATTAATAAACTATCAATACAGTTGAGAAGTCGAGAACAGTTCATTCGTTTCTTATCGATACGTGAATTTATCGATTTATCGTATTGAAACAGTATCGCTCGCTTCTCAATCGATATTCGATTTAAGTGTATATCAATGCAAAGGAGGTATCCTTAAAATGTTTTTTACTATTTTCTTTCATTTTAATAGAACAAAGATTTGGCGTACATATATTTAAAATCAGTAAAGTTTTTAACTGTTCCTACTGATCTACACATTAATAGAGCAAATATAATAATTTTGATAAGCGTTATTGATTTAATAGTTAACCTATTGCAATTTTCTGAAAGTGTGAATGCGGTTAGGTAGAAAAGGCCACAACAGATAAATAACAATTCATTGTTGTCCAGTACAATATAGTATTTACTTCCTTCTCTACAAGTTTCTCTGAGATACTTATATTATGTTATATGTTTTAAAATATCAACAATTTTGTAAGCTGTATTTCTTACGATCAATAACATTATATTCAATATCTCCGTTTATCACCGCTTTGTTAATAAGAATTATATAGTATATTATATTAATAGTTCTTTTATTTTCTAGAATGATTGTTGCGAAATAACCCATCCGTCCACAGAAAGATGCAATCATCTTTTTCTCTTGACTTCTGTTTGTTAATAATTTTCTTAAAAATTCAAACGACGGTGTTTTTCATCTTCTGCAAATTATGAGGTATTCTTTTTGTACGGTTCGGCTGGTTACTAACTGTTTATGTAAGACTTTCTGTATTCAACTCATACCAATGCCTAAAGCTGCCAGAATTTTTGTTTATATGTCACAATTCCATCAACTTCTGATTTTGGTTAGCCACACAGCATTCACGTTTTCTTTCAGAGTCTTCGTTCTCGAGAATCATCCGAGTTTGTTTCGAACATGCTTAAACTTGTGGAGGGACGGGTGTTATGTACTTCCATCCAACACATAGGGGGAGGATCCGTCCAACTAGGTGAGGTGATGATGACTGGTGAACCGAGGCCCCACGGTTGACATTGAGAAGTCGTATATATATTTTTTGCTGCGAGAACTTTTTTTTCATAATTCAGGATCGTACTACGTCATCAATGTCGTTGCAACGTGGTTCGGCTTGTTTTCGCTAGATGAAGTTAACGTGTGTTTTTCTGTATGTGTAGGTTGTCACAAACTCATTAAACCAGTAGTAAACAAAGGCAGGATATGGAGCTTCATAATTAAATGCTAATCGAAGTCTATCATTGTAATAAATCATTGAGTGTAAATTTTCTCTAGTCAAATCCATTTCGATACAAGACAGACACTTTTCGAAATGCCGCAAATTTTTGAAAACAAATGATATATGAATTCATTACACATATACACATTTTTAAATGGTACCTAATTAGAAATGTAATACGATACTAATACGATACATCAAGTCCTAAATATATATACATATCGATATATCCTTCAGTGCTGTATGTCCTGTCTGTCATTTATATATTGTCGTTGACGTTGATGACTTGTGTAGAAGTTGTCTGTCGTTTGATAATTTTTTTAGTTAGTATTTTCTCAAAATAAAATTGAATAGGAATTAACTTAGTTTTATTTTTTAAATCAAATACAATAATTTCTTCAACATGAGCTTAGTTGCAAATACCGGGTAAGAAATATTATATTTACTGCGATTTAATAAGTCGTTCTACATTCTGTTCATATATTTTAATAAGTTTGTAAATTAGGAAATTGGCTGGACGGACGCTGTTTATAACGGGGGCATCTCGTGGTATTGGTAAAGCAATAGCGTTAAAAGCTGCAAAAGATGGGGCCAACGTTGTTGTGGCCGCTAAAACCGCTGAACCTCATCCGAAGTTACCTGGAACAATTTACAGTGCCGCTGAAGAAAGTATGTACAAAGAAAATCGTATTCAGTATTAATAATATCTGTTATGATTATGTTAAATTAATTTCCATTCAGATATAATGTAAAATATCATATGATAACAGTGTTATTTTAGGTTGGACTTTGAACTTTACCTAGACATTGACCTGTTATAAATTGATATCTAGATATCAAATAAAACGATGACCAGTATGCGATTGCCTAAATGAAGTATTAATGATGTACATTTAATTTTGATAATTAATAATAAGTATGTATTTGTATCATACAATGGAAAATAATGTTCTTTTTTTTTTTAGTTGAAGCAATTGGTGGCAAAGCTCTGCCGTGCATAGTCGATGTAAGAGATGAGAAGCAAGTACAGAAGGCTATAGATGAGGCTGTTAAAAAGGTAAGGTCACAAGTCTTTTCTGATATGTATGCAAACAAACATTGAACTAAGAAATGTATATTGGTAACAATTGGCTCTTCTGCATTAGCAGCAAAGTTTATGCAAGCAAACATATTCACATTTGTATTTATGACAGGTAGGATAACTTATCCCAAATAATTGTTGTCACTAAAAATGTTCTCATCATTAAATATCATTACTATGTACTTGAGTTATACTTACTGCTGTGTGACAGTAAAATATATCATAAACAATTACTAACATGTCTTTGTTACTTCATGTACATACTCATGCTTATATCCCCAAGGAGATAGATGGAGACTTTAAAGCCCATATTTCGTCAACCATAATTTAATCCCATTTACTACTTTTACATATTCTTATATTTTTTTATTACAGTTCAATGGCATTGACATTGTAATCAACAATGCATCTGCAATTTCTCTGACAGGCACTGCTGAGACTGATATGAAACGATATGACTTGATGCACAATATTAACACCAGGGGAACATATTTAGTGTAAGTTGTAGTAATAATAATGACGGCACACATTTTTTACACACCTATCTGATCCCTTATATACTATGGTAATCAGACTGCTGATAAACATACTTATATATTTCTAAATACATACATGTAGTACATATAAAGGACACCCAGACAAAACAAATGATCCTGCTCATCATACAAATATTTGTCCTAGGGTTGGATTCAAACCCTAGTTGGGATCACCAAGCGGCAATAATTACTTTTTGTTAGGTTATGTGAGACTTGTTAGTTTTATAGGGCAGCGGCGTAATGGCTAAGGCGTCAGACTTGCGATCGACTGGGTGCGGGTTCGAAACCCCAAACAGTGCACTATCGTTGTGAACCCAAACCTTACACAAGCATTTAGCTTAACTTTGGGGGTTAGTTAGAATACTTGTAACCACGAACAAACTCACTGGTCCTATTTTAAACACCAGCATTATACAGGTAACCTATATATGCGGTGTGGCTGTGTGTATTAATCTATAGTTTTAAATAAGGAGATTTAAAATATTTGTTGAGCAGTTTTATGAAATAAAGATATTTGATTTTATTTGAATTTGAGTGTTACCATTTTCTATAATATGTAGGGCATTAAATGTTAATAACAAGTATTAATTCTAATCTTATCTATTCACTGATGTGTAAAATTAAATGCTCTTTACAGGTCAAAGTTATGTCTACCTCTACTGAAAAGCAGCAACCATGCCCATATTCTGAACCTATCCCCACCGCTCAACATGAACCCTTACTGGTAAGACATTTAAATAATATATAGTATTAAAAATACTGGTAAGAGAGCTCTACCCTTCTGGCAATAGTCAGTTTGAGGTACAGGTGCCACTCTGATATCCTAGAGCTGTTTCTTAAGCTTGTGAGGCCAGTTTCTATCTATTCCTTATTTCCCCATTGGATAAGGTTAACATTCCGGTAGAGGTCGATGACTAAGAACATATCCTCAGGCAGGTCAGAAGTACCGGTGGGCTTGTATAAAAGACTTAATGACTGTACATGAAGCTGTTAGGTGTAGTGTAGGATAGTAGAAGAAAGCCCGTTGTCTCTGCCGACTCCAAAGGAAAGTAAGAGAGAGTTTATATATGTACACACATACATACACTCACGCCTGTATCCCTAATGGGGTAAGCAGAGGTAGTTAAAACCCGCATTCTGCTGATTATAATTTAGGCGCATTTAAGTAATGTTGCCATCATCCAAACACAATAAAATTAGATGGGAACAGGAAAGAGAGGATAGTAATATTTGTAATACAGATGCATTGGGGGCTATAAGCAATAGCTCAAGCAATTCAGGGTTGCTGATACTTATGTAGAACTGGAACTGGCTGGTGCTGGGATTCCGAGCCCTATGAACTAACGTAATATTTAAGAGTTGATATGATTTTTATGCAGTTAGTAATATGTATTGGGGCCTATAACAATAAAGTTTGATTAAAAGAATTAGTTCATAAAATTAAATGCGTATTCTTCATATGATTCTATATATGCTTTGGTGTAAACAACAATTAATTTTAATTAGTAAATATTATTACATGTATATAAATCCTAAATGTTTTTTATAGATCTTTCACCGAATGAAAGTAAGCATTATATTGACTTCGCAAGAAAGTGGGTTATGTTAATGTATATAATGTATTTTTTTTTCGTCTTACAGCCTAGACGGTTTGGTGGATTTGACATGTGAAGTGTTACTTACAACGGCGTAATAGTGGCCGTGGCATACGGATAAACATATCGATATCAAGTCAAGTGAAATAAGAGAGGATTTTTTTTTATTTATCTTTTTTTTTTAGGTTCTCAATCCACGTGGCATACACTATGGCTAAATACGGTATGTCGATGTGCGTTCTCGGTATGAGTGAGGAATTTAAACCATTGAACATTGGAGTCAATGCACTGTGGCCCAAAACTGGTACATATTTTTTTATAACATAATATATTTTGAATTTTACCAATAATAAGATAACAGCTCATATAAAACAACTGTTCACACATTTACTGTTCTAAACATTTACAGCTGTAATAAAAATTATACAAACTGTCTGTTTTTGATACACCTCTGCCCACCCCTTTACAGATGCATCTGTGAGCGTATGAATGTATGTAGTGTAAATGATCTAAAGGAAGATCTATAGGAAGCACCTTATCAAAATATAGCTATCGAGAGGCACATTTTCCAAATTATATAGTTGTTTTTTTTTTTATTGTCTGTGGTGTTTTCTTATGGATTTTTTTTTGGATTTTTCAGCAATCGCTACTGCTGCCATCGAGATGTTAACTGGTGATACTTCGACCAGCCGCAAACCAGAAATCGTATCTGACGCCGCCTACGTCATGCTTTGCAAGTATGTTCACCTTATTTTTATTTGTTTTATCTATAGAATTATATGTATAATAGACTCTTGTATACTGACTCCTAATATTTTTCCGATTTAAAGTACCAAGCCATATAACATCATCGGTCCACTTGCTACGGAGATTATCCACAAACAGACCGACCGACAACAATGTAAAAAAAATGATGGACACTTTAATTTTATTTATTTGTAAAGTATAGTTATAGAGCGAGGCCTATGTCCAGCTGTGGATTGCGATAGACTGATGATGATGATGACGACAGTAATAGATACAGAAAATGAAACTATCTCCAAAATTTTAATATTCTACCAGTTGATTATTTTTTTATTAAATTGTTAAATGTATCCAACTAATTTAAAATAATACACTTGTAGAGTTTTTAATTTTTATATACATATGTTACCAGGGATTATACATAAAAATATAAAAAACATACAGACATATGCTTATGCCTGTTTCCCCTAAGGGGTGTATTAAACAACCACATTTTGCCAATTAGAATTCGGTCCCACTGACGTAATAGGGGGCAAGCCTATTGCCGTCAACCGAGCACCTTGATTGTATACATACTGTCTGATAGATAACAGTCCGATCCCTAAGTCGCCTTTTACGACACCCACATGAAGAGAACCATAAATACGCCTATAAAAAATACAGTCAAAATTGTGATATTAAATTATGTACCTATTTACAGGGACCCTAAAACATACACGGGCAATTTCGCCATCGACGAAGATGTCGTTAAAGCAGCTGGAGTTAAGGATTTGACACCATATGCTTGCGACCCTAGTAAGTCTTGTATATATTTACAAATTTATTATAGTTTATTTGTTAGTAGATATTTAAAAAAAGGATAAAAATGTTAAATTTTGGTTTATTACATAGTAGTGAAGTAGTTACTTCTAGACATTTTCACCTCGTAGTAACAACGCGATTCTGGTGAGTCAATCATTTTAGGCCTGCCTGAGTCAATCTTTAAACCCTGCGTTTGCTCATACGGTTGTTGTTTTAATATAAAACTGTCCACCGTCTGCCTGAAGTTACGGTTTACAAATTATGGACTTTTATCGTTAAAGAAAAAAAAATACTGTTTGGTCATTAAAACAATTTTTTTTGTGTCGCAATGAAAGTCTCGAGGGAGGCAAACATATTTATTTTATTTCTTAGTATTAATCAAATACTAATAATCGAATAATCGCTATACAGAAAATAGTGGGGGGGTAATCGCCATCTTAACCTCTCCTCTCTCAACTGCCATAGACAAACCGATTGTGAATGTTTATAGTCAGTTTTATCTAATATCAATGAGTTAACACATTCACGTACAAATATTAAACTAAAGTAAGTAGTCAAAGAGCTATTTTTGGTGCAGAAAACATCAATAATCTATTATTGGACGGTTTCCTGGATGATCCGGCGGCTATGAGCCAATCCAAGGCTACCGTCAGTACGGCCTCCAAGAGACATTATCATACCTCTGCGGTTAACTACAAGGAGAAGGAGGTTTGTCTATGAACACATAAAAAAACTGTCAGAGTAAATAATGAATTTGCTCTTTGAACGCTTTATATAATGCATATTGTTGCATGTACTGTATATACATTTCTACCTTCCTATGTAGTTTATATAAATTAATCTTAATCTTATATATGTATATATTTGAGTGTTTTTACAAACTAATAGTGACTAACAAATATACATCAATACTTGTGGTCATAGACAAATAGGATTTACAAAAAACGAAACTAGTGCCGTAAACAATTGTTCAGGAAACCGTTCCAGTTAAAATTATTTCTTTGAAATTCAAATAAGGCATGTATATTTGTTCATAGGTAATGTAGAAGCTTTGTCACCCGACTTTTTTTTGGAAATTCCTGGTGTACCAAACTTGGAGTTGACACAGGTCTGAATTGTCAAAATTTGTTATATAATGTAACCATTACCAATTTTATTTGCTTTTTTACTGTCTGATTTTATTAAATTTGAATGTTTTTTTTGCTGATGGAGTGGTATTCTGTATTGTCTTTCTATTGATGTGGTATTTATATTATATATTTCTTTTATTAGAAAATATAACTATTTAAGCTATCATGCACGCCTTTTTGCTTATATTATTTTTCTATTTGTTATTCCACTAAAATGCTCTATTGGGTAATTAGGATGTTATGTATAACATTGGTGTTATGTATGATGTAAGTCCGAATTACATATTTTTCAACTTAAAATGCCGAAATGTAAAATATAATAAATATTTTGACAGAATCCTCCTACAGGCGGTCAAATTCCAACTCTCTTCGAGTCCATCAGCAAAAGTTTATCACCGGAGTTGGTGAAAAAAACACAAGCAATATACCAATTCAACGTTAAAGGTAACTGGTGGTTTTACTGTATATTTTTGTTTTCATTTTATTCTTAATGTCGACCAACATAATAATTAGCAAAAAACATTGCTTCTAATCATAATATTCTCCATTTATTAATTTTCCTCCCTGTAGAATAGTGGTATTTTCATATTTGTAACCTTGACCATTCTTCAGGAAGGGTTTTCATTATAAAAAATTGTATTCGATTCGCAGACGCCAAAGATATCGTGTTTCAATGTTTGTCTGTATCAAGATAATTATCTATTTTTCTTTGCCATAAGTACAGTTTTTAATTAAGAAATAGGAATAACAGCCATATGTTTATGTAGTATTAAACACTCAGCCCAACAAAGATTCTTTAAAATACTCAAATAATTTTAAACCGATTTTAAAAGAGAGGAGGCCCTCAATTCGTTTGTGCTCTTTTGTAAGTCTGTTATTCATACAGCCACATTTTGCCAACTCCACTAACGTAATTCCACAAGCCTATTGCCATCAATCGGGCATTGTATGACTGTATACATGTCTAATGGATAACGGTCCGTTCCCTAAGTCGCCTTTTACGACACCACCGGGAAGACTGAGGGTGGCCCTATTCTACTCAACCGTGAACCACAGGGCTTATTCTTAATTCTTATATTATTATTAAAATTTTTCTTTTTATTTAACTGACGACCATTGGGGCAAACGAGTTCTTGAGCAGAGACCGCGTCTCGGCAAACGTATAGCGTAGGACGCCCACAGGCCATGTGGAGTGACGATTTGCGCAAGATGGCTGGCAGGAGCTGGATGTCATGCAATGGGAGAGGCCTATGTCCAGCAGTGGACTGCGATATGCTGATCATGGTGATGATGGTGATGATGATGATGATGATTTAATGAATGGTTTATAGGCAAAGAAGAGGGTGTGTGGCACATCGACCTGAAGAATGGTGGAGGCGCGTGCGGCGCGGGCGAGCCCCCCCACGCGCCCGACGCCACGCTTACCATGGACACGCAACACTTCGCAGACCTGTTCGCCGGTATGCATATTTTTTTTTAAACTAACAACTCTACAATTGGTGTCGGTTTTTGTAAAACCAAATTTAAATGTACCAATTTTCCTCTATTTTTAACCAAACGAATCTTAGTAGTTAGTTTAGTTTATATTTAATAAGGTTCAAATAAAATTTGGTTTTATTGTTATTTTTTAATAATGAAATAAAATTAATGCTTAACTATTTGGAACGTAGGGTTTTAAGTTCGACGCTGTCAGTACACGGTATAACCTGTTTACAACACGATGGTATTAATTATTTATTTACTACTAATAATAATAAATTTCACTCTTTTGATCTATAATTCTTAATAAAAGAAATAGCATTTCATCGCAATTATTAAAAATGTCTTAAACATTCTATGAAATAAATAAATTTGGCTTTAACTTACAAACATTAAAAATAATTATTTTGACAATATTCGAGTTTAGTGTAACAGTCAGCCGGTGACTGTGACACTAAACTAACTCATGGAAAATGTAACTCAATTTTCTGCACACCCATTATTTTGACCTTTAATAAAGATATAGTGATGTGACTTGATAGTTAAGTTTGTTTTGTGTTAGATACATCTCTTCACATTTAGAAGTTTCTTCTGCGTACCATTTAAATAATACCATGAAGGGAACTTTTGTTTTTGTCAATTCCACTAACTAGGTAAAGGAAAAATAAAACAAATCTTATTTTTTTCTTTTTTCAGGAAAACTGAAGCCTGCAACTGCTTTCATGATGGGAAAGCTGAAGATCAGCGGAGACCTGCAGAAGGCTATGAAATTAGAGAAAATGATGAAGTCGCTTAAGAATAAGTCCTAAAGGTGCAATGTAGACTGTTCTTAAACAAACTATTTTTATATCATAATGGTTTGTTAGATCTCTAAGAGACAATACATTAATTTTATTGCTACAATGAATTTTAAAAAGACAGCCGTTGCCTGTGTCGTAGAGTATTTAAAATGCAGTCACTCTCTCACTTTATATAATTATCATGTTAAATAAAGTAGGTATTTAACCACCCTTGTGTACGCAAATAAGTATCTACATAATAAAAAATGAAAATAGCTTGCATTACAATGCACGATCAGAAATCAATGTTTAGGGCAATGTCAGTATTTTACTCTGATTTTCCTTTAAGCAATCAAATACAAATTAAGTCCTAATTTTTTTTTATGAATAAGAATTCTAAATAAATTAAATAAAAAAATAAGGATTTTACAAAATAAGAGAAGCTGGAGTGGTATAAATCGACAACCAACAAAACGCATTGGCTAGCATGTGTGCGATGTATAAAAACTATGTAATGCTATACATGGTTGTGGT
This sequence comes from Tyria jacobaeae, assembly GCA_947561695.1. Taxonomy (NCBI): domain Eukaryota; kingdom Metazoa; phylum Arthropoda; class Insecta; order Lepidoptera; family Erebidae; genus Tyria; species Tyria jacobaeae. The sequence goes on from OX387212.1 coordinate 17,991,663, forward strand.
ATATATGTTTAAACGCTATAGTTTTATCAGCTCTATACTTTAATTAAATGCTAGAGATAAGTCACGTCACGTGACACCACGTTTATCTTAATCGAGATTGTCATAATTAATAAAATATCTACTGTAATACCTGAAATACATGGAAATGTCATGTAAAACATCTTCAGAACTATCCCGTTAAGAACGATATTCGGCTAAGTCGATTTTTGAGACCTAATTATGTAATTCGGGATGTTAAACCTGTTACAACAATGACTTTAGTAAAAAATTCATCAAAATATCTATCAGGAGTAGTATTATATTTATGAATATAGAATTGATTTTAATCAATATCGTTTTAAGATTTTGAATTGAAATTTCATTTGATATAAAACTTATTTATTTATTTCAAATGTTTTATTAAGGTTTTTATTTGTAATAAAGTTGCAATATATTTATTACCTAATTCTTGTTATGTTTTTAATAGTACTGTTCTAATCTCTTAAGTACAGCTTGTCTTGCAAGTTATTTTCTTTTTTTTAATTATTGAAGTTTGTTTTTATTTTTCAATCTTAGATATGAAAAAGCTGCCTTACATACTGCCAAAATTTAATAAACATTAATTGCAGCTGATATGTATAGTATTAATATGAAAAGTATAGTTTGTAAATAAAGAATATTTTTACAATTTGTTTTTTATTTCTCGGATTCAGTAATTGAATAATTTTGAAATCTGATTGAAGACTATCTTAATTCAGTAGATCGCAATGTCTTAGTGATACATGATACATGATTATAATCAAAACTCGAGGAAATACATACTTGTCACTACAGCTATTTAGTTTCGCTTTCACTATTTACCTCGAAACCAAACGTGACTTTTAAAATACAAGATATTGAATTAATCTTCTGTTTAATGCACAAATTTCAATAATTACATAGTGCAAATAGAACGTAGTTGATCTACTCCGATTGACCCCAAAGCTAAATGACAAGTGATGATTTAATATCAAGAGTTTCATATGGACCAACTTTTATCTACAAAGTATATAATTTCTAATGAATTTTATTCAGAACTCCCAGAGTTGCATTCGCACAAATACCAATGTTATCGATCTCTGGTATACATATGTTTGAGGATCGATTGTGTGAAAGCGTCGCAAACAAACTGATTAATATTATATATATATTAGCTTGGATTAGAAATGAAATTGATTTTGTATCAAATCTTAACGGCAAGACAGGGGGGAATAACTGAAGAGGCAGGCTCTCCTAAGAGATGATTTAAAAAAAAACCAAAGAAAGTTAAAATTTCATTGAGCTGTCCATACAGTAAACGGGATTCCGGAAGGGCTGATGGTTCTTGATATGGGAGTAACATCGGTCTTCAAAAAGCACCATGTGACGTAAGGTTGGACCAACGCCCTGGTCCAATTAATAGATTAAAGCATTAGACGCTGTAGGTAAATTAAGACCTCCCACAACTTGGGGGAGATCTTACTATACTTAAACTTTCGCTATTAGATAGAAATCTAACAGCACGTTTACCTATTTATAAATTGTTATATACCTACTGATAGTAGTTACTTACAGGGAAGTTAGAACGTATGCCAATGTTGTAATATTGAGTAGCTTGTCATTAAATACTACAATAACAAGTGCTCTACTTTGGCCATAAGCTATTTGCGTTTCGTCATGCGACAAAGAATTGATAACCTTGTTATCGCAATTGAATTGTCGCGCCCTTTTGATTGACCTTGAATTTCTTAGGTTATATTCATTACACTGTCAGCTGGTTGCCATTATTGACGTTGGTTTCAACTGCTTGCTGTTTTTGACTAAACGAAAGTTTAAAAAAAAACTGTGTTAAACATGGTTTCGATCGACGCTCCTGTTGAACTACAAAATTCAGAATTTTGTAATTATCGGTCGCCGTTGAGTACTCGCTATGCTTCTAAGGAGATGCAATACAACTTTAGTGACCAGAAAAAGTTCTCGACCTGGAGAAAATTGTGGATTTATTTGGCAAAGGCTGAAAAGGTTAGTGTTCTCTTAATTAATCAAAGGAGGTTATACTTATTTGCGGTATTAGAACTACTGAAGTTTAAGATGTAACAAAAATTTGAGGTTATGCTTTGATTTAGTTTTTAATACCTACTATTTAATAGTTTTATCTCAAGATTTTTGATGTGTATTATAATCATTATAAAGTTTCAGTAATACGTAGGGGAGACTGGGCTCACATGATCAGTGTTTTAACTTTAAGCTCTTAACAATTCATTAGGAATTAGATATTATTTAATTTTAATTTATATTAGGTACTGAGTTTCTTTTAAGTGCCTATCTTATTTCATATTTTTTATTATATTTCTGTAAATATCTAATGAGTGGATTGTAAGTATACCTAGTCCTACCATTACTTTTACTACTGTCTCCTGTACCTATGTATATATAACTTTACCGCTATCAGCAGCAGTGTGATAAGATTTACTAAAACATACAAATCTTAAGGAATCCGCAACTTAAGACTAAAGAAGTTGAGTCTGGCACGAAATACTTATTTTCGAAATAAATAAGTTCAGCAATAAATAATCAATATTAGGTATTTATAGCAAAAGAAAGACGCCATAACGCACGAAAAGAGATCGACTCTACATGTCAATTGTTGATTTTGTTATTTTTAATTTACTGCAAAATATGATTATTTGCCTGTTTACCACATTGGTGGTTCATCTTGCAGGGAAATAACCCTACTTAGTAATAGGACACCGGTATATGATTACCCATTGAATTGAGAGTATTGACATTGAAATGTCGACTCGGCTATTTTAAAGTAATAGAGATGGCTCTTAACTTTTCCTATTTTATACTGCAACATTAATGCAACGTTGCTCTATGTAGGTCTCCGGATGTCTTACTAAAGCTGCTCCCGGATTCCTCCTATTTGAAGCGCAGTATGGAACACCGTGTGGTTTTGTAAACCCCGGTGTTTGGAAAACCCCGGTGAAATGACGGCCCGAGGAGGTTTCCACACGATAAAAAAAATGTAGGTCTCTAAATCGTTAAACTTGTTGTTGTTAAACTGTTATTAATGTAATTAAGAATCTTAACTCTATACAAGATTTCACAAGTAGATAAAATTGTACCTATTATTAAATTATGTACGTACGTATTATAAATTAGTATCCAGACACCAGATGTGGAAATCCATTATTTCGCTCGCTGAACCTAGTACGAGTAGCTGTCAAGTACACAACGAGCCTGACTAGTCTTTTGTAAATCAACTGTAACAAGCAATAAAAAATATCCAAGAAAATGTACCCGAGGGAAGCCTTATAAAGCCTTAAACACGAGAGAGAGAGAGAGAGAGAGAGAGAGAGAGAGAGAGAGAGAGAGAGAGAGAGAGAGAGAGAGAGAGAGAGAGAGACTTTTTATAAGCCTATTTTACTACGAGTAAATCAACAAAGAAGTCTAATTAATGTGTTACTTGATTATTTAAAATACTAATCTGAAAGTCTGATTTATTATTTATATTATTTAATAATGAAACAAATCTGTGATTATGAGAATTAGCAATATTATATTAATGACCAATGATTAGATACTAGAATTACTAGATAATATTAAAGTTATTAGGAATTAGTATGGTTTTTAACGAAGTTCATTTTATAAATATAAGATTTATATGCTTGAAAGTGAATCTGTGTGTGATTAAAAGAAATAAACAAACCAACTATCAGGGCTAAAATTAAAATTTAATTTTCTGTTTAACAAATGTAGATTTTTACGAAAAAAATTGGCAATTTTTCGTAAAAATCGATAGAGACGATCATCCTCTCATGGCCGGAGCAAAAGATGATGTTGGAAAGCTGTGTGTATGCTAATTGGTGCGCAAACTTTCATATTGCGATTTAGGGTCTTACTGCATAGTTACAGTAGTTGCTACGTAGTTTAGTTCATCCTCAGTAGAAGGTGTTGATGTGTTTCTGCAGTACGTGTATTGTACCTGTTATATTTAACCTTACCACTACACAGTGGGGTTTTATATGTAATTAAAAAGGGGCATTAAGTTATTTCGTAATTCGGCAACAATTGTAACCGACTTCTCAATACGTATTGTGATAAAAGCTAATGACTATTATCATAAAAGATTCCTTAACCTCATGTGCAAGTGTAGGTATATATATTTTTTTTTATTTCTGATAATGTATATAAAAAAAACGGAATTATTTTATTTATGCATTTATTTATAAAATTGTTACACACATATACATTAGTTTTACATTCTGACTTTATCGAAAGAGAGACAGTTTAGTTTGATTGGCGCGAGTACCATTTTATTGTTATTAATATGGGATAAAATAAGGTAACATTAGCGCCGGTTATATAAGTTACATATATGTTTATTTACATTCTTAATATAATTATTTTAAATGTTAATATTCACAACTCATGTGATTATCGCGTAGCAGTACCTATACCTGAACTATACCTATATCTAAACTACAAATAATTACTGATGATGAAAAATACTCAATAAACATTTATTTTAAGTCTAACACCAATCTGATTTAATATTATTTTTAATTGTAAATACATTGATTAATAATCATAGAAACAATGAAAAAGGAGACAAGAAAAGGACAACAATAAGAATATCTATTATATAAGAAATGAATAGCAAAATATAAAATTAATCAGATCATGACAGTGTAGTTCGAGTTCTATTTTATTAAAAGGAAGACATAAAGTGTATTTGATACAATAACTTAACTAGCACTGGACGGATACTGATTACTGCTTTGGTTTATCTCTCAAAGTATACCTACTATGCGTTTCAAACAAAAAGTAACTGTCATTATAATATTATAAAGGTACATACTGTAATTTTTTTTTTTTTTTTGAAGTATAGTATTTTTTTTATTATTTTAAGGTTTTGCAATCATTAGCCAGTAAGTCTTAAATGATGTTGGCGATTATCTTCTTATTTGAAACGCAAAGTATTATTTATCATACAGCTAAAAACTTAAACATAATTTAAACTAAACTATTTCGTTATAAACGATAATTACTGTATAATTCTAAAAATGATATAAAATGTGCATTCTTGGATTTATTTGCTTAATTATTATAAACAACGGTGGTTTTGCTTCATCTTACTCTGATAAAATTATCCTTAGCATTGAAAAAAAGTTACCAAGATTCATATTTGAACTGAATTCACTAAGATTTATTGGTTATACATTTAGTTCTGAATTAAATTAACTTCAAACTCTTATAATTCATTTAATTTGCCTTTTTTTTCAATGTTTAGAATATAATGTTTACCGGAATGTTTAAGCAGTAATAGCAAGTATAGTAAATAAAAGCTTAACTTAAAATATATATGCGGCTAATTATATTTATTAGTAATTAACAACGAAACTAATTCAAAACTTATATTAACCAATATTCTAACATTCTATTTCCATTAAAAAAAAAAAACACTTTTCCATAATCAAAATTACCATAACATAATCTTGATGTCTAGAAGAAATCTTATATCGTTATACTTGCACTTGCGGCCGAAATAATTTCTACTGAACCATAGACATTCGTCTAAATTCTACTAAAGTACCTAGCTGCCGATATAATAATCTCAAAAAAAGAGAAGCTGCCTTTAAAAAAAAAACATTAATATAAAAAAAATATCGTTGCTGAAAATTTATTGTAATTTAGCTGCCTAACTAAAATACTGAAGAAGATTAGATAAACTAAAAAAAAATTAAAGCTAAAATATTTATATAGCTACGAAAGGATAACGTCTTATATTTGTAAACTATTATTGTAATAATAACTGCCTATATTGTTTTTGGGTAATAGCTGCAAATAAAAAATAACCAAAATCGATGTTAAACTTATTTGAAAGGACAACAATTTTTATTTCAGCTAACAAGACTTAGTTGCTATTAGATTTTGATTAAGAATTACATAATGCATGCATTTTTTAAATGCCCGATGATGGTTAATCTACATAGCGTGTTAAATATCATAGCTTAGCGATCATTTAACTAAGGTAACATTAAAATAATGTCCTGATTAAAATTAAAACTATACTAACTGCCTTATTAAATAATTGGAAAAGCTGTATCTATGTATTACTATGGTGCCAACAGATTTAATTTTATCTAAACAATACTTAGCTGCCAAACATTGTCTTTTACTAAAGAGGTAATGACGTTGATGAAAACACTGCGTACTATGTAAATGAATTACTTAAAACTCGCCGTCATATAATATTTTTACTCTAATTAAGAATATAAGTAGCTACCAACATTATACAAAAAATTGAGAAACGCTGCCCGAATGTATTAATATGGAATTAAATTAAAAGTGTAGCTACCAATATAAAATAATATTTCATAAGCTGCCGCAAAATATGTTAACTGCTATTAAGCTCTCTGAATAACACACAAGAAATTAACCACAATGGGAAATAGCTGCAAATAAAAGATAGAAAAACTTCCTTTATTTTTGGACTTCGGCCTTCCTAGTAAAAAAACTTTAAACTTATAAAAAAACTAGACAAAGTGCTGCTTAAATATTTACCAAATTTAAATGACTGCCTGCTTACATTCTTGACGTTAATAACGTTTATAAAAGCTGCCCGATTATGTGTGTATCACAGCTGCTAGTCAACAAGTTTACGAAATAAATCAAAAACTTTATACTTGAAAGGTAAAGCTGCCGGAATGTTTTATGAGCCCTGCTGCCTTATTTACATTATATATAGCTACCAACATAAAAGTAATAATATTGTAGAAGTTGCCAAAAATACATATACGAAAATTTCAAATAGATGCATTAAAATATCAAAATAATAAAAAAGTAACAAGTTGCCTAATTGACATATTATAGCTGCTACAAAAAATAAATCTAAATACTTTTAGATAATAGCTGCAATCAAAAATAACCTAAAATAGCTGTCATTTCTTCAGTTCATTGGATGACATAATTTTATTACACTTTCTTACAAATTTTGCAATTTGGTGCCATAAAAAAGGACAACACAAAAAGACATAAACACAGCGATGAATGGAGATAGATAGTACCAAAAAAAAAAACAGCAAGAAGGTGATATACTGCTTAAGTCAATGGTAAGATCCTGATATGCAGGTCATCAAATTGATAGAAAATGGTGTAATATTAAACAGTTTGTTAAAGTTTATTAGAGTGGTTCATTATTTGGTAATATTTATCATATATTTCAATAAAAAAGGCAATTATAAATAGCTGCTTTTAAATTAATTGAATAATAAATAGCTGCTTTTAAATAAATTGAATATTAAATAGCTGCAATAAATAGACTGCCTTTTAAAAATTAGAACATCAAGAGCTTTGTTGTTATTTTTAAACATTTTTTAGATATCATAATTTCAAAAAAAAAAAAAAACTATGTTGCCAGCATTGAAAACAGACTGTTCTACATTTCGTCTAATATGAAACAAGATGCCGAGTATGCTGCCAGAATCTTTATTAGCTGCCGGGCTGGCTAAATGGGATAAATGGGAAAAATAGATGCCTTGTCATAATATGTGTTATACATATTTAGCTACTGCAGTGGGCAATATTGTTCGATTATCTTTAAGAAGCATTAGCTACCCTTCTTGGCAACGTTAATATTTTATGTACACTTATAACAGAACTATCATAATTTAAAAAAAAAACTATTTCTAACATAAATTAATAATATTCTAAAATTAAAATAAAGTTTAAAAAACATCTTGGAACAAGTAGGCTAACAACGGGATTGGGAAACTGTTAATTAAATAAACTAAAAATATCGTAATTAAGTAATCGTGAAAAGTAGAACAGTCGTATTTCATTTTAATAATCGGCCTCCATCTTAAAAGTAACGAAGACGTGTACGAGAAACACCGCAGCCTCTATCACGGCGAATACCCCAGAAGATATAAGCAGATCGTAGGATTGCTTGTTCGGGCGTACGTTTACGTAATAGGACCTGTGCCAGTCTGTAAAATAAAAAATGCATTGAGATTAAGAGATCGTATTTCAAATTCATTTTATATAGAGATGTCAATCTCTGCTAATTTAAAAGGTATAATTAGCATTTTTTTTTAACTCCTTTTAAATCTGTAGAGGTACAAACTACTACAGAAGCAATTGTCATAATCGTGGGTAAAATATAGATAAATAAGTATTACTTAAACTGAATAGCAAAGTGTTTACTAGTTCTCTAGTTTACACTTTTAAAGAAGTACCTTATTATTATAATTTGACTTACGACTTTATTGTCTATTGTTGCATGAGGGCTATTAAATACGAAAAATAATAATATTTTGCATATATTATTTTTTCGAACTATACACAAACAGTTAATTTTAAATCACAGGTTGTATTAGAAAGAAACGGAAGTTACGCCTCACCTTATTCTCCATAGACTAATTGTCTACACTTTTAAATAGACATCGCCAAGGCTCAATACTAATAAGGCTTAGTGGGCTCTTTCATGCATGGTGCATATTAATTATCATTGTACAATATTAATTGTGACCAGAAAGTCTTAGTAGGTATTATTATTTATATACCCGGTTGTCGTTTAAACCCTCACGCAACAAAGGTAAATTAAATCACTGGGGGTTAATCAAAATCAAGCTTTAATGAAACTTGGTCTACAATAAAATTATCAACGTTTTCTCGAATTATCGTCTTAAAATTTTATTTTTGATGCAAAGGTTATATCTAGTTAGAAATGGCCTTGTGGAAAGTAAAGAGGATGATCAACTTTGAACGTGTGTAAAGATGCAAAATGAAGGGCTGTTGTCTATCTCTACTGGAGCGATAATAGCGAGTTTCAGTATCACGATCACGTGATCACACACATACACACGTAAAACAAAGTACGTTGCATCATTCCAGCAAAGAACACACGTTCATATTAGGTATACGATACGAAACGCGTAAAATAATTTAGTAAGCACGTTTTGTTGACCACTTCTCAGTAAAGCTTTGTCGTGTAGACCACAGCACATAACTTACATAATTACACAAACTATTTGTATAATCAGTAATGTACATATTTAAAAATTCCTCACGAACGTAACTCGTCCGACAAGAATAGGTTATATAGGTTTATTTAACTGTTATGTGTATATTTGTTATGTCTTATACTTAACGCTTCATCGCTTTAATGATTATTGAAACTGCTTGATTACCTTGTGGAATATAATATTATGTATTAAGTAGAAACAATACAGTCAATAGCTATATGGATTACATCGTAATTATTTTAATATAATAAACTTATTCATTGCATAGTACAATTAAACCCACGCCCTTCAACTAATATGGGAGGATTATAAAACAAGGAAAAACCTACCCTACAAAAAAAACTATATGTGTAAAGACTTGCCAATAAAAAGAACTTCAAGAAGTCCTTACATAAAAAAAACTCACCATAAAATATAACGGCAGCAGCAGCTACAAACATGATGACGCCGAGTACAGAGAAACCAATCGAGGTCCTCCACCCAGCAGTCTCTCCGAACAGCCTCGCGATAAGCAGCACGCCCGTTATGATGATGAAGCCTAATATATACATTACATCGTTAGAATAATTATAAAATAATTTGTAAGAAGAAACTTTGATTTATGAAGGTAATCCATTAATTTTTCAGTTAGTCTACCATTTAAATTTGAATGTGTAATCCAGTTGAATGCTTTACGGTCTATGAAACACTTACTAATTTATTAAATCTATAAGTGACTACGTTTTTTCCTTTATTTAATGATTACATTTGTTTTAGAGTCCAATTTAGAGATCTTTATGATAAACGAGTCTAGTAAAGTTTTCCTTGACCTAATTCAAGTTTTAGTTTTACGACAGGGCAACATGAAAAATTCCGATGAAGGTAAAACAGTTTGTTTATTCAAAGTTAAAATAATGTAAATTGAAGTTAAAAATATCAATTAAAAATAAGATTACCTAAGACACGACACAAAGCCAATAACGAACAAAAAAGCTACGGATATTGTTGCGACCAATAAATTGAGTCCATCGATGTCTAAAAGAGGGAATTATCGTAAATCGGTTTACGGTTGACGGGTTACGTTGACAAGTGTTTACTGGTTTCACTTTCACGCGCAAAGTTCATTGATTCCTATTTTTTTTCTAATTAACTATCAAGTGAAACCAGTTAGATCCATTTTTACGAAAAATTTGCGATTATACTTTACGGACGTTCATGGACGGCGGTTGTGACAAACCATCACGTGACCCGTGTGTTCATCTATCCCCCTATAGAATAAAAAAAATAGGTGGAAATATTAAGAGCTCTGAACTAAATGTTTAGCTCTTAATAGAGCTATGACACGTCCGATTTTCAACCACTTTAGATAATTCGTTAATTGTTGCAGCTTGTGGATTTGCCATTTGTACAAGCATGAAATGTCGTATAATCGATTTAGACAATTGTTAAATTGAAGAAGTAAAACTAATTCTATTGAGACAAATCAGGTCATGGTTTAAGCTTGTTTTTAGGACGACCACAAGCAGTTTCTTATGCCTGTCGAATTGTTAAACAAAATAATAAAAAACGATACGGAAGAATGGTTTCCTTACAATAGTGTCCAAAAGTATTCTAAGAGATATGCTTCCATGCACACGTTTATGTTCATAAGATGATTGAAAAGATTTAAATATTTTACAGTACAATAATGTCAATTTTTATTATTATTAACAAAAAAGTAAAATGTATATATTGTAATGTAACTTACTGGAGTATGCTGCATAGATGAGAGCGATGTGCCTATGATTTGATTGCACTACGTCAGGGGAATAGAGAGCACCGACGATTAGGCCGATAGCGATGACGGCTATTATCTGAAAGTAAAATAGGAAAAATAAGTTGACAATCAATTTAACTTCAAACACGTTTATACTTTCAAATGTCTCTTTCGATGCAGGTATCTTTCCAGCTCTAATTTATTTACAATCTGTTACTCATTTGTTCTATATTTAGTTTATTATCAAGCCGATTGAGATCGTATTGACGAGCTTTTTATAAAAAAATATTAAGAAAGTAATAAATCCTGGTTGTCTTTCGATTAGTTTTTATTATGATTTTATAATTACAGAGTGTACAAAGGATGTTATCGTATAGAAATGCGTATTCAATTTCCACGTTGAAGAAAACCCTTTTGTTTAAATGATTGAAACTGCTTTAACAGTTTGACTTATTGATATGTTAAATTATGTAAAATTAATAATTTTTATCCTACAGTAATATATATAATTGAGTACAATTAATAGAAAGTTTCTTCCGTACGTCTGTGGTGATCGCATTATCAAGTGTTTTCTCCTTTTGGTTATTGTTAAATACCACAAGTATAGCCTTTCCAATACCGCAAGCGTCTTTTTAATGATTATTGTATGGTTTTCACTTTCTAGTATCTTGGTCAGCATTAACTGTACTAGGATTTCAAATTTTTAAGTAAGCTAGCTTGTTATTACAATTTAAACTTGTAGTATATTTCTTTAGTTCTTATATATTCTGTAATTTCACTTTGACAGTATGCACGATGTGTTTTGCATTAAAAGTATTGAATGTATAGACAATAACACATCACGACTTTAAAATAAAAACAATTAAAGTCAGTAGTTTCAGTCTTCTAAAATTCGAAGGTAACGCTTGTTTTGAGAGTCGTATACAATCATAAACAAAATTGTTGAGTTTATTCTACAAAGACAATCAAAGTATCTTGCCACACTTGTATATTGTTTGTGTTATAATGCTTACATTCTTTAATCATTGTTTGCTTTCCTGTTTCTACTTTGTCACCGATTTTTATATTTTCAATACTTTATTTTTTAACTTGATCTTGTTGTATACATACATCCTTTAAAGTTTAATTCTAGTTGTTGTTTGTTTAAATTGTATACCTCTACAGGAATCATCATTGATATAATTAAATTCAACAAAGCGTTCTTTGATTTCTAGGGCAGTGTTTCATGGTACAAATTAACATGTCTTGTATGAAACGCAGCGTCAGTTCCCAAGCACAAGTAATTACCGGCTACCCAGTTCTATGCGATTATCGAGTCCAATTGTATCGATTTGCAATTATATACTTTAAACGCTTTTGTATGTTTTATCTGGAATGTTCTAGAAAACGCTTTGACGTTTTATTAGATTTATTCGTTTTGTGATTACAGCGTGAAGTTTTACGTTTCATAAACCATATATAGAGTTTGAAATGTTGGCGTATAATGGCATAGAAATTAATGAATAGGTTTAATTTGATTTCATTTCACTAAGTTCTGAGTTATTTTTCTTGGGGTCTAGTGAGACCAACGAACAGTATGTTATTTTTACTTATATATCAGAAGATTAAAATATGTTTTTTTTATTATGTCTTTAATTATATCTATTGCTTCTTTAAATACAGCCTCAGAATTAGCTCCTTTTGAGTATATTTTGGGAAACTTTCTATTCTTGTTCTCGTTGTTAGTTTGTGAACGTAAAAGAATAGATTATATATTTAATCATTAGGCTAGGTTGTACCGTATCACTGTAGATACTTTCGATTGATTAGTGAACCTCATCATTGGAGTCATCTATTAGTCTCATTGACTGTGTTATGTTGTCTTTTTTTGACATTCACTTACCAACTCAAGCGCTCTGAGTCCTACACACCAGTACTGCTTCAGCGCGGCAGCAGCTCTGCTATCCCTGTCGTTGGAGGCTGCGTCATCGCCCTTCTTGGCTTGAGCCTCCGCTTCTCGGTCTCCCGCCGACATGGCCCACACTACTCGAGCGCCACCCCCGTACTCGGAAACCTAAGAGAAATAGATAATATTTTAAAAAGGTGGAAGGTTTTTTTTTTTTTTTTTCAGTTTTTTTAATAACTTAAGACAAGAACACGTTGCCGTCTGATCCCAAACTAAACAGAGTTTGAACTATGGTATCCAGACTTCTGGTAAACGTACTTATATATTTTAAATACATATATAGTATAAACAAATTACACACGGACACGAAAAAACACAAATATTTGTCCTGGCTTAGCAGTCAGGTTCACTAACTACCAGACAAATTGGCCAGTCCGTCAGATTATTGTTATCACCCTGTGATCAAAGCATCTTTGCCTTGAACTTCACAAAAATGTTATATTTAAATTGAGTTGTATTAAAAATTTTCCCTTACATATTATATGTATATTATATATACTTAATCACATTCTGGACATGTTATCTGTTATAGAAATAAATACATTTTGTGCATCTAGCTGTAGTATTTTATGTAACTAAAAAGAGAAAGAGGATTTCTCTTTTAATTATATTTCATTCTGTAACTATTTTTTTTTTGAGAGTACTAAACCAAATACCGTCTCTGTCCCGATTATGATACGGTATGAAATATATTTATAAACGAATGTGATATATATTATTTTATTAATACAGTTTTTCAGATGCTCACAAAAAGTTTTTATACAAATCTTGTAAATATTTTTTTTTCGTGAATGTGTAGTATTATAATAGTATAAAAATATTTTTAATTTTGCATCAAATAATAGTTTTTTTTTTTTATTAAAATGAGTCAGTTCGTTTTAAGTATCAAGTAAACGGAACTTTTTAATTGCTAAGTAGGAACCTACTGTTATATTGTTTAAATTGTTTTATAAAACATAATTATCATCATTATGGTGATTTGCGTAACATACTACTGCATCTAATATTTATTGTCCTCACAATGATTCATTTTTAAACAATTGCGGCAGACTAGTCAAGTATGAAACAGTTGCGTGAAATTGGGCAAACAACTTTACAGTACAGTCGGAAATTGGTTTTATAATTAACGTAGCCGCTTTTTGTCATATCCTGGGTCTTTCATTCTTGTTAATCCCTTAACATGTTTTATGTAAAGTCAAAACTCGATATATACTATTTTTAATGTATTAACCATAAAGTCACATCTGCTTCCATTTGTATTATTTGTTATATTTAATATATTATAAATTGCGTTGTAGGGATATGATAACGTTATGAGAGAATATATTTGTGGGATCATATTTAAGGGTCGTATAGGTCCTAGCCACAGCTTTTTATCACAACATTCTGCATACATGTTGTTTTCATGATCTCTGTCTGCATATTGTGTAGTCTATAAACTGAAAATACATATTTATTTTCGAATTATTAAACAACAATGGCCCTTCGATTTACACTTACCATTAAGTTACGAAACATTTCAATGCAAGCTCTCAAGATTTTTCTATTTTCTAATCTCAAGTCTTTTTAATAATAATAATAAAATAAATTTAACATAAATACTATCTATATACTACATGCAAAATCGACGTATCATTATAAGATTAAATCGTTAAATTAAAGATATCGCTTCTGTTAATATTAACACCCCTAATTATTACCTACGTGTCGTAAATATTGGAAAAGTTGTGTGTTGCGCAGACAACGACAACAAAGCATAAATCACAAACAGGCTGAATGCCAATCGCTGAAACGGAACGCACCTCGCGCGTTATGCTTTCCAAAGCAAATATTTTTTTTATAAACACGACAATTAAGAGTGGGCTGGAACGTGAAATAACTCGTGGTATTTTACAAACAATAAGAAACCGCTTTTATAATACAATATTCCTTTAAACATATCCACATACCTACAACATACATGATGTTATATTAACTATGTACATACATAATAATATGATAACATAAAAAAATGCTATTGAGCATAAAACTATTAGCATTTACACCTCTAGTAACTGTCTCCTACTGACTGATTTTTGTATAACAATAATTGTTTAATCATATATGAGAAGCGATTGAAACAAAGAAAATCTGGTCAAAATATTTTAATACACGTTACTCATCTAGCATACAATTAAATTACTGGTATTCAATAAAAAGTAAATATCTTACCAAAGACAGGAATACAGAACTCCTTGGTTTGTGAACGCACTAGGTGTTTATTTTTTATAATTTCAGAACACTTGCACTTCGATATATAAAATTACTGACGTTTTGATGTCACGATGTTTACTAAGCTCGGTGCAAGCACGAGTGCGTTCAGCGTACCGCGCGAAGCGACTACCGCTTGTTCGACGATCGGCGCTCCTCTATGCTTCATTTGAAAATAATCTAATGAGCTCGGGCTGTTTATATGTTTTTCCTTATATCGTCCTATGTTATGGCGTTGGGAGTGTCAGGGGAGGTCTACGCTTATTGGTCGTTTGGCCGTAGAACTGGTCGCGTAGTAATACGTAGCACATGAGTAAACAGCTTTCATTCAATTGTAAAGCTGTTTATGCTTTTAAATATGTACAACTTGGCAATAATGATACATTGTGATGTAGGTAGTTAATAACTAATAGTTATTAGTAAATACAAAAAGTTAAATTTATAAATAAATACCAGTTGACCCCCCTAGTCTATACGACTAGTTAATATCAGCCCAAACTACCACTTTCCTAACATATCTACTACTACCGAATCCATCATTAAATCACGTCAGTTGGACCTAAGTTGTGTAAAGTCATTGGTATAATATTGTAATTAGAAGTCAATTTCGACTTTCAAGATTTATTTACAGAGTTAGGCATTAATAGCTTTACCAGTGTAAAGCTATTAATTAAAATCACTTTAAAATGAGATATATCTTAAGTTTTCTTGAAAAAGTATTATTTGTATTTTTTTTTACATATTTATTTTCGAATTATTAAACAACAATGGCCCTTCGATTTACACTTACCATTAAGTTACGAAACATTTCAATGCAAGCTCTCAAGATTTTTCTATTTTCGTATTTTTATTAAACAATCAAAGAACATCACCAGTCCAAAAGGCGTGTCCGTAATACCGTCGTAATTGATTAAATAATGGACATACACTATTTGTACTACAAATAGTGTATGTCCATTATTGCAGTAGGCTGTTTTCTTTCATATTTTATGACTTAAATCTTAAGTCTTTTGCAATCGTATCGTTTTTGAGAGATAGACCATAGATCAAAGTTATAGTGGTTTGATTTTTTTTTGTTTGTCTTTGAATATTTTATTTTTGTGCTATTTGTTTAGCGATATAAAAATGCTTTTAATAATTTTAATTTTTTTGTTAACTATTGTACTATGTAACAATTATCACATATATAGTATTTAGAAAAAGAATTGCTTGTGTAGGAATAAGAGAAATAGATCCAAAAAAAGCTCTAACTTTTTCCAGTCGATATGATATGCGATGTGTGAAATACCTCAATAGAATGTAATATGAGCTATGTATATTGGTAAAACCTTGTTATTCATGAAACTCTTGCAATGCTTATTTTTTGTTCTTTTTATGGCAAATAGGTATGATATCGAGTTTCGTTTTATTACAATAATTAGGTTTCTTCTGGTTGAAAAACAAACTGCTCTTTTCTCCATTTTCATAGAGTAGGCAGTCATAAGTCATGCGTAGTTGTCAACCCACTTCAAAAAAGGAGGAGGTTCTTAATTCGACTGTATTTTTTTTGTTTGTTGTCTCCGAACTTTCGACTGGGTGAATCGTTTTTTTTGTTTATTTTTTATTTGAACTTCCCGTTTGCTTCCATTTCAATTTGGTCCAGTTCTGTCAATGGCATCCATGAGAAAACCATATAAGTCTTCAATTTTATGATAGACGCATTGAAGTCGGTTGTCTACTTTTTTAAAGTGAATTATATCATTATACGTACAAGAAAATCAATAATATTTATATCGTTATAATGATCTAGTCAAAACGAATGACAATAAATTGTTTAACATTAAAATCTAAAGGACTTAAATGTAAAGAACAGAATATGAACTGAGACAAGTCTGCATGACAGCTGTGATCTCTGTGTCATTTTCGAAGTAGTGAGAAAATGGTTACCTCCGTACAACAGATGTACAAAAACATTCGAAAGTATTTACATAATTAAATGGAGGCGTATACTTTAGCCGTATTTATAAGCTGCCAATTTCGGGCATAAGCCTGCTCACAATATTAGAGTGGATAAGCTATAGTCCTTCCACGCAACTATGCCAGTAGATTCAACCAACCTCCTAGAGTCATACTAATAACTCTCATTTGAAGTAGGGACATATAAAAAAGAGCCATCGCAGTGAAGGAAATCTTAAAGAATAATATCAATCACCGATAAATACAGATGTGATACACTAACAATCGCGCGTTGAATCGGTGCAAACTTATTTATTATGTAGCTATTCGTAAATTGAAAAGCCACTTTCTAGCGTTTTCCGGTCTAGAAGTCAGCGCGCATAACTGCACACATGCATGCGCCGAGCACGCACGACCATGCCAGCCATAAATATGCGAAATTATAACTGCGTAACATATATACTAAACGTAGAATAGCAGTTTTCCAAAGGGCGCTTTTATGCTAAAAGCTATTTCCAACAACCTTATCAACAACAAATCAACAAGCAAATTTTCAGACAGCTATTCATAGATTTATAGATTTTTTTTAAGTGGAAATCGAACAAATGAGCTTTCACTCAGGAAATGTGGCAGGACGTTTAATTCGATCCTTTTTTTTTTCATTATAAGGGGGTTTGGCTATTTTTAAGCAACATAGGGAACGGAGGTTTTGTTAAAGTATTGTGTATCTTAATTATAAAATACCTTTGCAAAAAGAAGTAGAAAATCACTTAAGACATTCTCATAAAAATACAATTGTACGCACGTATGTGTAAAACAAAATCATCACGTGCGTATTCTTCATGCTTTAGTTTTTTTAATTATTCAAAAAGAACATTGTAGTGGTTTATTTGCCGTTTGTAAAAACAAACCTGGAATAACACAAAATTATCCTTTATTTCTGACGTCAGAAACTACTTACAATTGAATCAACCTTCATTGACTAGGCTTCAGTAGAATTTGTTAGTAATTAGAACAAAATACAAACAAGTTATAGGTTCAATTACTCATGGAAATACGTGCAGTGATGGGAATTGTTTTTATGGGACACCTCGTGTTATTCATTGACCATTTTTACCAGGAAAAATTGTTCGGTGAAGGCTATTTGTACAGCCTCACAAATTAGTATAAAAATTACATTCAGAGAGAGGTAATCTTAATCTATATTAATAAAGACTACAGATCTGATATTAAATAATATTCTGTGTACCCCTTTCCTACAATATTTTTTTTTAATTTCAGGGACTATCTAATTCCTGTAATTTCATTACCACAATATTTTTATAATATTACGTAGGAACGCTGGTTAGGTCCCTCCAATACAAAGGTCCGCGGCCCAACAGTTCATGTCGTATACGGAATATATTAATTGGTGCTATACTACTTTTATATCGCGATTCATGATCTTACTGTCAGTTACTAGATGGTGTCGATTTAAGTTTGTATCAAATTTAAAACGTATTTAATGATTTGATCAAGCAAACTTGCTTTCATCATTGACTTAGTTGACAAAATACTTTAATTAACGTTAGCTTTAGCTTTAATAAACTCGAGGTATGTCTGCTTATGTGGTGTATCAATCTACGATCTAATTATAGGTTTAAGATATATAATTTTTTAAAGATTTAAATATAAGCCTATCTTGTCGTATGAATGTAGCATTCAATAGTTCAATCAACAGTTTCAAGATAAATATGTACCAACAGTTAGTTAATATTTAAATAAAAAATGATACGTAATATTACGATATTAGCAGTATTTGATTGCGTTTTTGCATTGAGTGTGATTCCTCGTGGAGTGCCTGAATTTGATTCCAGGTTTAGGCAATTTTGTTATTGCTATTGTTTTTTACTGATATTGTGTTTTTCCAGTTAGTGCATATGTTTACCCACGTGCCCGAGACGGCTATGTGTACCTGATTTCGGACAAACACTGACGTATAGGGATAAAAATGGTATTGATAAAAAAGATTACGGCGAAGATTAGTTGACATTGTGACAATTTAAATGATCGTAATATATCAAATCTGTGCAGGTGTTTTAACAGACAATGATAAATAGTATACTTATTTTTTACGAGGATCAACCTTGATTATGGCCGTGACAACATATAATGCGTCAAAAGGCCATTGATGTAGGTAGCAATTACGTACTAAAGTACTGACAGTGTACCTGCTTACAAAAACGGGAAAATATAGCTGTTTGTTTACGAAGAAGCTGAATCCCAAGTGGGTATATGTTTACGTATATGATGTTTAGGTAAAACAAATGACTAACGGAATGACAAAAAAACTAAATTATAATTTTTATAAATTTAATTAATAATACTGATAGTAATTTTCAACATCTAAAAAAATATATTGTATATTTAATTTATTGTGTATAAAGAAGTATTACAAGTAAATGATATATAGAAATACTTGTTAGAAATGCTTTGCAAATGGATATGATGATCAACATTTAAAATAAATGCACATATATACACTTTTTCATGGTATAGACGATAAACGAGCAGACGGGTCAACTGGTAAGCAATAATCGCAAATGGACACTATTGCCGAGTGAGGGTACCCGAGTTCTCCTCCTTCCCCTCCCCTCATCCCTCATCACCCTTAAAGGCGGGCAAATTACTTACGACTCTTGGGGTACAGCAATACAAGCATTGTTTGGCTACCGGTTTTACACATTATTACCAAATATGTAAGCAGTCAGTTTAAATCAATAAGCTAGTAAATGTTTTTTTTTTTATTTTAGGTTCTACTGAGCTATAAAAACGATAAGCTTTGTCGAGCTTGCAGATGATGATGTTGTTACTCTGAATATGGTCAAGTATTCTCTACATTTTCATCATTAACTTTGCAGGTTCTTACTAAGCCTACCTAGAGCCATCTACTTTTCTCGAGTTGGTACTGGTTTACTGGTTTGTAAAGTTACTTTTCTTTAGTTAAGTTACTGGCAAAGTTCTAATAACAACTATCTTCTTGTTTCCCTTCTGTTCTCCTTAAAGTTACCAGAGTCGGTCAAAATAGAACCGTACTCAAAAAGGGGACTAATTTACCCCCTTATTTTTTAAAGATTTCTACACTGATGTTTTATTGGCCATGATAACCAATTATCATCAGAGGACTCCATAATCTTAGTGTCCTAGTTACTGTACAGTAGTTCTATCTTTAAGTAAAGTAAAAAAAATCTGATTTCTAACAATGTCTTAAAACCTTTATATTTTGCCGGTTATTGTTATTTCAATAACACACGTCCAAGATGCTTATACAAATAGAGTAACATAGCTCTTTAGCGTAGCATGTACATAAAACTAAGGGCTGAGTCCCGTCATCATGGCGTCTAGGCGCCAGCGTGGCGGCAATTTTGGCGCCAACTGGCCTGCGTCGTGGGGTGCGTTCTGAGGCTGTTATTACAATGACCTATTTCTGAATGACACGACCTGTTCCTATAAACGTCTCTCTTTAAGATTATAGACACTTTTGTTGCTTCGTAATTACTAGAAAAGCGACAGGATTACTAATATTAATTATTTGGAACAAACTTAACTGGTTCACTGTAACATCGCGTGCCCAATGAGTAATTATCTACTTGTATGAATATCTTGAAGTATAAAACAGGAGTATTAAGTAATAATATTAGTATGAATATTTAATTATCATAAATATTACGTCTGTATTCGTCAAAAATGTGAGGTAGATCAGTTTTATGTTATCAAGAACTTCAACATGAGGGAGTAATAACATTATGAGTTTGAAGTAATAGTTTATAATGACTACAAACTATGGAAAAGCTCGGTTGTTAATTAAGTAGTATTACCCTTTTTGTATTGTTGGTATCTACATCTTGGTCTTTAATCTCTGAATTATAGTTTATCAGGCGGAATGGTGACAAGAATAAAAATAGGTAAAAAAAAACTTTTTAAGTTAAACGGTTTTATGTTAAACATACATTGCAATGTTTAAGATAAATGTACTAAAAACCAAAAAATAATAAAATAGATACAGTCGTGGGAATTATAAACATATGCATAGACTAGACTAAAATAAAACCGTGGGGCACGTCAATTGTCTACAATCGTTGATTAAAATGTTTGTTTTGTAATGTTACACTATAATTAGGCAGTTGTTCAACCGACAACGATGGACGTGTGATAAGTAGGGCTAGAATGTGGAAACAAGCTAGCAAGCTCGATTATAAGTGAGTTTTAGGGTTTCATAGTGGTGAGCGAGTAGTACTTTTATCATATGTTTTGTCGATTAAAGACAAACTACGAGCAGTGAAACGATTCCTCGCCAGCCAGCAGTGTGAATGTCCAACGATAAACTAGTTGAAACATCTCTTTTATTTACATGGAGTGTATAACTATTGGAATTTCCATGAGCAAGAAAATAGTAAGTAATTTTCTCACCGTCTGCGGGCCAACTGCCTATTTTAACGACGAATTAAACGATTCTTCTATCGCACATTAAGTCGATAATTTGTAGACAATTGACGTGCCCCACGGTTTTATTTTAGTCTAGTCTATGCATATGTATGTTTATAATTCCCACGACTGTATCTATTTTATTATTTTTTGGTTTTTAGTACATTTATCTTAAACATTGCAATGTATGTTTAACGTAAAACCGTTTAACTTAAAAAGTTTTTTTTTACCTATTTTTATTTTCTAGTTTTTAGTTTTTTTATATTTTTTTTTACCATTTTGTTCCCACGAGTAATGGACATTTAAACGGTGGACCCCCCCAGAGGTCCAATAAAGGGGCAAGGCTATGTACAACAAGATGCGCCTGAGTCTTGAGGGGAAAACGCTAACGACATATCATTTTTATCCACCCTAATGCCATACAGTTCTCGGCGCGTTTTAACCTTTCACCTTAACTTGGGTGGTGTACCGCTAACGACGTATCATTTTTAGCCACCCTAACGCCACACAGTCCTCAACACGATACAAAATCTTGACTTGGGTGGTGGATTCAGGCTGGATTAATCAGATACCTAAATTACAGATTCAATTTCTAAATTTAAATCTTATTATTATACGCCATTTGGTGGCTGCGCCCATCTTAAATATTGAGGTTGTATAGTGCATTGTATTCTTCTTGTCAAGCCCTTTTATTTGATACCCATATTGGTGGGATTGATAAAAAATTGTTATCAGCCATTTGGTAGCGGCGGCCATCTTAGATTTCAATTTTGCATAGTAAATTGTATTCTACTTGTTGAGACCTTTCATTTGATACCCATGTTGATGGGATTGATAAAACCTAAGTTATCCGCCATTTTGTAGAGGCCGCCATCTTGGATTTTAATTTTATATAGTACATTGTATTATACTGGTTGAGCACTTTCATTTGATACCCATATTGATGGGATCGATAAAACCTACGTTATCTGCCATTTTGTAGCGGCCGCCATCTTGGATTTCAATTTTTTATAGTATATTGTATTCTGCTTGTTGAGCCCTTTCATTTGATACCCATATTGATGGGATTAATAAAACATAAATTATCCGCCATTTTGTAGCGGCGGCCATCTTGAATTTATAATGATAATGAATAAACATAATTGTATTGTCACCAAAATCCAAAGTGTATACAAAATTTCAGATTAATCGGTTGACAGGAAGAGGGTGAAATTTGAATTACTAAATTTGACCCAAGAATAATAAATAAAACAAACGGGGTGAGCTAAATAAAACCGTTTAAAAATACGAGATCCCTTTGAGTGAAAGACTAATGTTATTACCTAGTCTTTGAGATGAAAAACGAATCGGACACGCCTAAAACGCTTGGTTATAGGATAACGGACCTCAAAAAGAAAGAGGTTCGCAGTTTGACTGAATGCTTTTTTTACTGTGTATGATAAGATGCCTAGAAGAAATCGCAAATATCGCGACCGCAATAAGGCCGCCAATTGTACAGCATTTGTTCAAATTCTCAATACTTCATTGTTTCCAGAGAGAGGAAAATAACACAAGTGAAGTGTTCAGGTTGTAATGGATAATGTAGGATATAATTGTGGTAATTCTACATTGTATGTATTAATTGTTAATTGCTTAATTTGTTAATAATTTTAATGTTGAAATAATAGTGTATATAAGAAATATCATTATCGTTTATTATTTATTCAATTCAATTAATTTAACTATTTATTTTACATACATATGCTCACGCCGCAATCCCCTGAGGCGTAGGCAGTGGTGTATTATACACCCACATGTTGCCAATTAGAATTTGGTCCCACTAACGTAAAAGGGGCAAGCCTGTTGCATATAAGTTATTATTTTAAAATATTTGCTTATTAAGAAGAGTTTTTGTTTTGGTTTTTAGGTTTAAACTTTAGTTTGTTTAGGAACTTTTATCAATATTTATACTTATTTTATAAAGTAGAATATTTGTATTTCCTCTTTTGTGACCCGATTTTAACGATCGTTAGTATTTTCTTAATAAAAAGAGTTGTTCCCAAAGTCAAAGAAAATATTGCACTTCTTAAGATGGAATAGTAATGCATAGTACATATCACAATTTAGCATTATTTAGACGCATTGAAGTCGTGTCACAATTTTTTAATGCACGTGTGAGGTTTTCGTCTAACCGTAAATGGTAAATAGTTAACTACATAAAATAACATGAACATGAAGTTTTATCAAACTGAACTTAAGTTCAAGTATGCTTTTGTAAAGTCTACATTTGAGTAAATCTAAACTTCATAATAAAATTACAATGCAACCAAGACAATTTGTCTTCTGTCCTACAAATAGTGCAATGAACTTCGTGTCCCACTAAATATCATTTATTTATTCGAATGTGTGTGATTACGACTCGCACCTTCTTTACAAAATTTTCAATCTACCTTAAAACATTAATAATAATGGCGGTGTCGTCTCTTTAGAGGGCTCTACAATCTAAAAATGAACATATATGCTTTAACAGTATATTTTAAAGTTTATAACTTGGTTTAGTTCTATACCTTTTTATACCTCTAAAAATCATTTACTAACAGTTTGTCATAATGTAAGTCAAAACCAAATCAATTTGAATACGAAATCAGTAAAACTATGTAAATTATATCTCCTTAATCTCTTTTACATCTCTACCAGATAATATAATAACTTTGAAGTCTCTGAGCTAAATTAGTGTCGACTATTTTATGTAAGAAAGCATGAATTGTGAAGATTTCGAACTACAGAACAATGACTTGTTTTATTCTTAGTTTCGTAGAATTCTATCAAACACTACGCTTTTTATTTCTACTGAGACATTACACTTCGGCAGCAGTAGCAGTAGGCATTTCAATATCTTCAAAAGTTTCTTTTTTATAGATCCGATTTCAACTACTCTTATCTCTCATAAAACAATTATGATTGGCGAACAAGCTGTCCTATAAGAATGTACGAAATCTGAATATAAACAAATAATGCAACATACTTTGTGTATGCTGAAGACAAGATTAGCGGGCACCTACTTATAATGCTAATGATAAGCCCTTTAGTTAGCTACAGTTAGTCGTGCGGTGTGCGTGTGCGTCGCTAATGACAACTACTGTTACTGACGGAACTGGGGCAAAGGCGATTAGAAGTGAAGTTGCTGAAAGGGCCAGTCAGGCAAATGAACCATTAAAAAATTTAACGTCAAAAGTTAAAACTATATTCTGTTTAGATTTTGCAGTCATTCTCTTTGGCTCTACGTTGTCATCCCACATAAGTTACATACAAACACTCACGATTATAACCCTGAAAGGGTAGGCAGATGCGTCTCAATCGAAAAATTCATGCAACTCTGATCAGGAAATTATATCACTACGGTATTGGAGATACGGCGCTGGATCTTCTTACTTCTTATCTATGTGATAGGATTCAGAAAGTTAATATTAATTGTAAACCATCTCCAGGTACTATGCTTAACATGGGATTTCCATAGGGTTTTATAATACGACCTTCTATTCTTAATTTATATTAACGATCTACCTCATCTTATTAAGAACCGCCTCGAGATAGTGTTTTTTGTAGATGATACTTCACTTTTATTTAATCTGAAACGTATGACTACAAACTTTGACGATATAAACCGCGCTGTTTCGAAAGTAGTTCACTGGTTTAACGTTAACAATTTACTTCTTAATGGAGAGAAAACCAAATGTATACGATTGACTACTCCAAACGTTAAACAGGTAAAAAGTACCATAACTATTAAAGAAGATGAATTAGAACTAGTTGATACAACATAATTTTTAGGCATTACTCTTGATCCAAAGCTTCAGTGGGGCCCACATATTGATGAATTGTATTATTACATATATTACAATAGTATTGAAACAGCCAGATTAGTCTACTTCTCTTATTTTCATTTTATAATATCGTATGGTATTTTACTGTAAGGACAAAGCCTCTCAAATATTTGATATTCAGTTTGTCTTTGTGCTGCAGAAGAGGGCTATCCTAGCAATTTATATTTTAGATAATCGTTATTCGCTGAGGCAGAAATTCAAAGAAATAAACATAATGACAGTGGCATGTCAGTATATCTATAAAAACTTATTTTACTTCCATAAAAATAAAGATAAGTTTATTAAAAAAAGTGATATACACTCTTACACACGTAATAGACATACATTTGTTGTACCTGGTGGCTCTAAAAAACAACAAATCATTTCTAGATGAGTGTGTGCGATTTTATAATAAAATCCCTGATAATATACAAATTTTAGGTCTAAATAAATTTGTCCACTGTAAAACGAAAGTTGTGTTTTGAAGGTTATTTATTACTCAGTGGTAGATTACAGGGAAGATAGAAGCGCTTGGAATTGAACTGTTAGAAGTTCACAGGCTATTTCAAATAACCAGTACAATGTAGTGTTAGGTAACACGTTTCTCATTTTCACCCTTCTTTTATTATATTTTTTCGTTTTTCTTTTTAACTTCTTATTTCCTTGCCTAACTACATTATTTTAATAGCGTAGCACACCATAAAATAATGTTTTATTGAATATTATATGCTGTACACGAAATATTGTAATATCTATCTTGTAATTTTAAAGAGTGGCCATGAGTTTGTGGCCGAGTTCTTCTCATAAGGCTCAACCATTTGGAAACGGGTGGTTATAGATCAACACAGGTGGGTATTTAGTTATTTTATCTTTTAAATATTAATTTCACATTTGACAAGGCAACCTATAGTTGCGGTGACGCTGTGTGTATTGATCTATAACTTTAAATAATTTCAAATAATTTTTGAGCGATTTTATGAAATGAATATATTTAATTTGAATTAGAATTTAATCAATTAGCTCCGCTTACGTAACAAGGGACTAACTGTAGGACAGTATATACATATGTATACTGTTTCGACAATCCGATCCCTTGTTCGCCTTTTTCGCTACTGGATGAAGTAGGTTCTATTCTGCTCCAACAAGAACCACGAAAATACCTTAGTGAAAGTACTGGTGCATAAGTAACTTAATCTTTGGTTTCTCATTTAAATTCTACCTGTATTAATATAACTATAACAGTACGTAATGAATCAAATGCTTCAACACACGACTGTCCACCGTAATCGTGGGTCCTCCATATTTAGTTTTGTAGTAGGTATAATTATTGTTCCCACGATCACGATCTCAGTGATGTGATCGATTAGGCGGAAGTGTAACTGGGCCATCAGATTCAATTTTTAATGATTTATTATAATTATATGGTGCATAAATAATGTTGATGAATTGGCAAAACTAAATTATATAACTGTTCCATGGACATATTGTCTCTTCAGTCGGAATGGGGAAAGAGTTATATGAATATGGAGGGAATGAGTGCAAGTCGTACTACAGTTCCGCAAAAGAGCGAGCAGAGGTAAAACTGTCCAGGTTCCATGAGAGGTGGTTTTAAGACCTAAACAGTGGTAGAGCCATGTTTAAGCACGAATGGGCCGGCTCGACCGGTGCGATACCACGGCCTCACAGAAAACCAGTTGTGAAGTAACGCTTGCGTTGCATTTCCCCATAGTGAGTGAGGCCCAACTCCCCCTGTCCTCTATCCTCTCCCCTCGTCCCCCCTCTAATTTTTCCCATCTCCTCATCCCCCTCTCCTCTTTCACCTCCCCGCATCCCCCCATCCCTCATCACCCTCAAAGGCGGGCAGCGCATTTACGACTCTTGAGTTGCCGGTGCCCATGGACGGTGATTGTCACTCACAATCAGGTGATAAGTCTGTTCGTCTGTCCCCCATAGTATAAAAAAGAAAGACCAGAATTCTTTGAACAGGCCATTTTTCAATTCAAGCGATGAAAACCCCATTTCTATCTGCTTTACACACATATATACGCTCACGACGGTATCTCTTAAGTGGTTTTGGATCCCACTAAAGTTACGGGGGCAATTTTATTGTCCACAACCGGATACTGTTTGACTGCATACATACTGTCTGATAGATTACAGTCCGATCCCTTAGTCACTTTTTACTACAACCATGGGAAGAGATTCGGAGACTCTATACTACCTACTCTACCGAGAAACACACGGCTGTTAAGCGTTAAAAAATAAACATACAGACGGTGAGCACCTATACAGTGCACCATACAGGACGTGCGTCGAAGCATCTAATCAGTGACACGCCTTTATTTGTACATTGCTCCAATATGATCTTTCCATTTAGTCACATTTCCATTGCCGGCTTACTACCATAACCTTATATGCACCAGACAGTAGCAGCGTTAATGGTAGTTATTAGTTATTTTTATTATCATATAGATAATGATTTAGGTCAGTGTAGGATTTCGTGTTTTAAGCTTGTTTACAAAGTTTTTAACGTATTTATGTATGTACTATATTTTCAATATTCGAGGATTTGTATGAAATATTTTTTTTTAAATATGTATTGCCTAATTAAATAACTGACATATTTAGATGACAGCCAAGTCAAATCAGCATCTTTTTAGTGAACGTCAAAACGGTAGCTTTGGGTCATTTACATAGTCGTGACGTCAGGGTATGTATTGTCTAATCATTCCCTTTTAATGTTTATTTGATGAATAAAAAATGAAAAAATGTTACAGTAAAACAGAACGCCAATTGTAAACTATTTTGAGTAGTCTCATTGACAGACTTAGTGCAGGAATTTAATCTAAGCGTAGTCTTGTATCTACCTATATCAATATATGAATACTTTAATTCAATGTTTTTTTATAAATTAATATTTTCATATATGGTTACTTTGATGAATATCAGCTGGAGCGCGGGCAATGTTCGTGTAGGTACTTAGAGACAAATTTTACTTTCCTAAACTTTCACTTTCACACCGTTATAATAGTACTTAGTTCATATTCTATTTTTTAAGTTTTTAATGCACTTACTTCCTGCTTTCTTTGTACCAAACGATGTTTGACAGACATTATTATATCTCCACCTAGCATACAGATAGAGAAGAGTAGAACGCTGCATTTGAAATTAAACATCCAAATACAAATCGAATTCGTCAAACTTCAAATAAATTCTAACTTTTAATAAAAAAAAAACAAGAAAATATTACTTACGCTTTCTGTTAGTGGAGCAATTTTGGCGGCTTCTAGTACGACGTCACACAAAAACTCTCTTGAATCAGGCGCTATCGTGATGAGATTCGCGTACAAACACTCCACTTTCAGATTTGTATCGTATATTATTAAACAATAATCAAACATATAGTAAATTATTTGCTTGCTGTAAATCTATATTATAGATATCTATTTTACGGAGCAAATAAGAAAATGGATGTATGAAAAATAATAAAATTTTTGACAAACTTAAAATCTCGCCCGCGCTTCTAAACTTATGACACTGGCATTGCTTTTTTTTGCACAAGTTACATATTCCTGTTCGGCTAATCAGTGACCGTGGAGTTCGCAGTACGAAATATCATAGACTAATCCAGACTCCTTCGTGACAATCAAGTAGTTATTACGACGGATCGCATTTAACCCCTGATCTTAGCCTTTGACACGTCTAATTTGACTCCGCATTGACCTCTGGTACTTAGTCAACGCTACCATTATCTGACAAAAATATGTGTTATCCTGTTCCTATTTTGTGTTTTTTTTATTACATTTTTATAATACAGCAAACAAGGTAATGAGATAGTATTTTACAATATCAATTTCTGCATATTATTCAATTGTTCATTTTATTAAATTTATTTTTGAAGCCAAAATATTAATATATTTATAACAACTACACTTAATTTATTTCGTGAAATAGGTATGATCTCCTAATATTTAATTACAAATTATTCGTTTGACTACCCTCAGGAAATTCCATTCATTATTTACATGCTAATTTAAATTGAATTGAATGTATACAAACAAATGCTGTATATAGAATTTTACGTAGTAAGTGACGTTGCAAACATTAGATAATTTAAATTAGCATGTAAATAATTTAAAACGCAAGTGGTAAGTGACAACCGCCGCCCATGGCCAGCTGCAACTCAGGAGTCGTAGGTGTGTTGCCCGCCTTTGAGAGTGAGGGTAGGATAAAGCGGATAGAGGTAGTTGGGCCTCCGGTGAGCCGAGTGAGTGAGGGTTCACTCACTCGGCTATATAATGCATTGTTTGTCAACCGGTTTTCTGCGAGGCCGTGGTATTACTCCGCTATAAATATTAATTACAAGCTTGTTTAATTTTTTTTTCTTATTATCACGTTTTATAATTAATTTAATGCATTCGGTCTCAAATTACTATTATAAAAATTTAGCGGTTCGATAGTTGTTTGACCTTTCATTGCAATTTTGATTCAATTACAATCGGTAAGTTAACTGTAAACTATAGGAACATTGAACTCTTTAGAGATTTTACCTTCTCAATATTGTAAAACTCAATTAATTAATTAACGATAGCAATATAAGTATAGCCACTAAGCAAGGGAAACTTATCTTGCTCGCAAGTCATAAAGTAACATTCATGAATGTAACGTAACAATTACGAAAGCAATGTTACATTTACGTTATTTTAATACTCTTTACCTTCCCTCTATACCCTCCCCCCTTGCGACTTTTGAGTTTCAGGTGTCCATGGACAGTGGTAGTCACTTACCATCAGGTGAACCGTCTGCTCGGTTGCCTCCTAAATCTCTCCGTGTGCAGTGAAACCGTGACATTTATTTTTATAATGACTTTTATTGCAAGAATAGTACCTATTTCCAAGTAAATGGCTTACATTTTTACGTACGTAACAATGTCAATAAGTGCGAAATCGATGCACTTACAGTGAGTCTCAAATTGAAAATCCATTGCAGAAATTAACAAGAAAAATATTGTTTAGGAAGAACTAACAAGGTGCAGTGTTTAGAATCTCAGCAAATGCCCCTATTTTCATTTCATAGTCTTCATTACACAATAGCACTTTTTAATCAATTGTTCTAAACAGTTTCTTTAAATTTCTCCAGATGGTTTTGTGGGGGTAAGAAACTTTTTTAGTATAAGAATTATACTTTTGCAATGCCACATACTATTTTGTGATTATTGGGTCTAAATTTATCTTTTCATTCATATGTTCTGTTTTCGCGTTTCCAAGAAAGACACCTGTTGTTCAGATCAGATTCAGATCACATCTTACATTTATATTTCATTTGCCTGACCTTCAGCTTAAAATTTACAATTTTAATATCAAAGTGCGAGGTTTACCGCAATAGGCCTGGGGAGCAGCCTATTGTGGTAAACCTCGCACACACTAAACACTCGCAACAAAAGTTTAAGCATTAAATTATTGTCGGCAAAATGTAGGTGTATAAACGCCACATTTTGTTTATTAATAAAGTATAATTTATCATTTAAAATGTATTGTAAACAATTCTGACGTTACCAATGCTGAATCAGTGTCGATGTAGTTTAAAGGGAGTTTCAGCCAATAATAAGGATAACATATAAATTGAGTCATGCTGAAATCTCAGTGCTGCGTGGACTTTGTATTATTACTAGTTAATGATTAACGGTAATATCCTGACGAAGATGACTCAATAATAAAATAGTAAACAACAATAATTTTGTATTAGTTGTATTGAAAACTATTTTTTAAGGGACTCTTTACTTCCAGTTCTGTGCCTTCTAAAAGCTGGGATAAACAGCAGTGTTGATAAGAAATCATTAAAGTGACATAAAACCAGACCAGGTTAAATTGCAGTATCAAAGACAAAGTATCAAAATGAAGGATCTGCCTGCCATCTGCCATCAAAGTAAAACATCATTGTTGTTAACTAGTTTATTAAAAAAAAAGTAATTACATACATTAAATGGTGAAAATCACATACAAAACAGGTTCTAATTTAAATCTAAGTGGTATACATTAAAGGTGGGAAGAAATGTTTTGTGAGCGTGTCATGTTTATTGTGCTTCATAATCGTTTGAAATCTCACAAACGACTGTATTAAAACCAAATAAAATTGACCTAGAAATCAATGCATCAAAGAACATCGAATGCGTGGAGATAAGTTGACAAATATCACAAAAACGTTAGTTGATTTTCAAATTTCGAAGGATTTTTTAAGAAAAAATCTTTTATTATTTATCATTACACTGTTGCAACCTTTTTTTATTCGATCCATGGGTCTTACGTGCTAAAATGTCAGGAAATCGGAATTTCACTTAAATAGCTATAAAGTTTCGATCGTTAATGTTATGTGTACTTAAAACTAAATAAAAATATTTTCATTTGTTTCTAAGTTACATTTCTTTCGTGAAGTGTATGACTGAGAGTGCTGTATCCAGTAGGTATACTGCGCCGTTGATTACGCAGAGGGCACCAACTGCTAAACCGATCTGAAAAATATAATATATGTAAGTAATATACATAATATATAATTGATTGACTGATTTTTAATCAAAGATCCCTAAGACTCGTCGTTGTAAAACGTCCTTTTGTAAACCAGAGTCATTCTGAATCCACCTTTATACTTAGATAACGTAAAACTTGCCTCTATGGGCTTAATTATATTAATCTAAGCACTTTATCTGTCTAAAGTATATTCCCAAAACTATTTTAAAACTAGAATAGACTAGCAGATATTGAAGTAGTTTTTCTTGAAATTAATCTTCATTGAACACAAACATGGCACACTGTCAGAAGCTACAATATTTTTCTGACAACTCCCTAACTTAAACTTGTCTCTAAGTACCTACCTAGAAACTTCACAAATATATCATATGCGTATGAAACGAGGGTACACCATGGACGTGGGTCGTTACATGATATTCGCAGAACGTATCGTAACCGGTGACACTTGAGGCATCACCGGTTACCGGTACCGGTTTTCAAAACAGGTGATTTTCGTAACCAGTTATTTTCTCAAATTCAGTGACAGTGACGCTATGTAGGTATGATTATCTACATAAATGTTACAGTTACTAAACGAAGACAGAGTGACACACTACAGTGAAATCGTAAACGCAATAATTACTTGTGAGTAATTATTACGTTCTTTACAAATAACCTATCCTTCATACTTTATTCAGGTCAAAAAAAAAACAGTCAGTCCTAAACTGACTGTTTTTTTTAATTAACTTTGATTATTATAATATCATACAATAAGTTTTAAGTAATTACTTAAAATCAAAAATTATGCAGTATTTAAAAGTTAATTTTTTATCGTATATGATTTAGAATTTTTACAGTATTCAAAGCTTTTTACACTTTTTTAGAGTTTACTCTGTTTCAGTGATAAAGATACAATCATTTAAAATATTTACAGTATTATGGGGGCAAGAGAGAGACGGAGGAGTGAGGGATACGTGAGCGCGAAAGAAACGTAAAAACGAAAGACCGTTGTCAGTTACTTTTCAAGTCCGTCATTGCAATAACTTCATAATTGAACGTTATTATCGTAGTTTTTTTTTTATACTATAGGGGGACAGACGAACAGACGGGTCACCTGATGGTAAGTGACATAGCCGTCCATGGACACTTGCAACTCAAGAGTCGCAATTGCGCTGCCCGCCTTTGAGGGTGATGAGGGATGGGGGATGCAGGGAAAGAAGAGAGGAGGGATGAGGAGATGTAAAAAAGGAGAAAGGAGATGAGGGGAGAGAAAAGGGGGGAGGGGGAATTAGGCCTCCGGAAACCTCACTCAATTCGGGGAAATGCAACGCAAGCGTTACTTCACAACCGGTTTTCTGTGAGGCCGTGGTATCGCACCGGTCGAGCCGGCCCATTCGTGCCTAAGCATGGCTCTACCACTAAAAAAATAGTATATATTCACAGTTACGAAAATCACTTCTTTAGCTAAATATTCTTTTCTCTTTACCTTCTGTTCTCTTTACTTTCTGTATTCTAAACCAATAATTCGGTTACATGCCCCGTAACCAGATATTGTAAATAGTGACGTGAAGTAACGCCCATGTATAATACCATACACAAATACTGACAGTAATTTACGAAAACTACTCTTTCATACAGTGATATAACCTTAACTGTTGGTGACTGTTGATCAGTGTTTTTTTTTAATTTGAAACCGTTGCATACCTGTCTCTCAGCAAAAACAAACTGGAACTGGTGCTCTCCTTGATATCCTCCCCAGTAGTGTAGGGCCACAGCCCCCACGGCGATCCACAGGAACACGCCAACGAAGTTCATCACGATGTCGGACAAGGCTCTGGATAGAAGAATAACATAAATATATAAGATAAATTTGTTTTTTTTTTGTTTTAAATTAAAGTTTACTTCATTTTTATTGGCTGAAAAATAAGTAACTCCATAAAATATGAAAGAGCGTAACAGTTACGCTCTAGACGTTGATGACAGAGCAATATTTTTTTCAGAAGGATCCTTTAAAACAAATGCTCTCGTTGATAAAAAATGTATTGATGTACGCACTCACGCTTATCTCCCCTAAGGGGTAGGCATAAGCGTCTCATACGCCTACTGCCGTACCCCGGCAATGTATACATACAGTCTAACAGTGACTTACCTCTTATGCTCAGTAGTTCCAAAGAGATAAGTGATGACTTGTACGAGGGTGTATATTAGGTATCCTACAATGACTCCCGAAGCCACGATCTCAGCGTCAGGGTTCTTCTCCTCGTTTAGGTTCCACGTACCACCCACTCCAAGAAATTCTCCATTGTAACCAGTACGGTACAACACCAGGATTATTATATTTAAGACCTGTGGAGAAGAAAACTGTGTAAAAGTATTGGCTTCCACTGTCTTCTCGTGCCTTTAATTCTAAACCCCGGATAAATAATAATTGTTAGAATAGCAGGATATTATATTTATCTTCAAATATACTTGTTTAGTAATTTATAATTGTGTTTCGTTTCGTCTAGCTAACACAGCATAGTCTCTGTCAGTGTTATTGCCCTACAAGTACACGTCCCATGACACATATGGTAGCATATGATGTGACAACGACCTTAGATTGAGACATAGTTTGTATAAATAAGTAGCAAGATCTGATATTATGATCAAGATTTGAAAGTACACTGGAAGAGAATGGGGCCCCATTTCTTCCTGTGGGGGTCGTAAAAAGGCGATATATTTGTGCACTGCTATGTGTTACTCATTAAAAACATACATATATTTTATGACTGATCAATATTTAACGACAACTATTTGCTGTTCAAGATCTGTGAAATAAAAACTTACACAAAACAATTGAATAATCATACTTTTATACTATTAGTCTCACGTTTGATAGATCATATTACTGATAATATGGCAGGGTACGAAACATTATGTGAAACGAAAGAACTTTTGGCGTTTGATTTGGTTTTTAAAGTTACTGCCTCTCTATTTGAACTTGTGGACTTCCTACATTGTCAGTAATAGAGATTTGTAACAGCCATTTGCACTCATAAATTCAAGTGCGATATGTATCTACTTGAATATTTGTGCTACAAGGGCTATGATAACGTTATAGGTATCATTTTCAAATAAATAAATAAATTTCATTTTTTACTAAATATCCGGAATTACATAGTTAGCTCCACCTGCTTGCGTCGCTAGTCGATAAGATAGCATATCGATAAAGAATTTCTGATAACCGCCGTATTGGATGTTAGTCATTATTTCAATATATCCTACTTCGTGTTCTATACTGGGAATTTTATCTATGGTATTTGTTTGAAGACTTTAATAAAGAAGGTGACTCTTGAGTTGCAGGTGTCCATGGGCGGCGGTAGTCACTTACCATCAGGTGACCCGTCCGCTGGTTTGCCCCTATCCCAAAAAAAAAACACAACAGTAACAAATGGCTTGTGGTTCATTTTCTTTATTTATTTATCGTGGCAATATGTATAACAGTTATTACTTATATTAGAGATTGATTAAATATTGTGTCTTTACGAACGCACGTGCAGCTAATAATTGTGTCGTAATAGCGAGTATAGTTATTAAAAAATAACTCCGACTGAAATATTAACTGCTCTTATTTTTTTGCTGTCGGTATATCGAAATGTTATAACATATTTTAGTCGAAATTTATAAGGTTGTCGGGGCTCTGAATATTCTATATACATACACTTGAAGAACATAACCTTCCTTCGTGCACACGCGGATAAAAAATGCAGGAGAGCATACCTTTCGAGGTCAAAGGCAAATGTGTGACTGTGTAAAAAATGCCTGTAAGATGGATAAGATGTGTAGAAATTACGTCTAAAAAAAGAAACATTTAGTGCTAATCGCATATGTAGCAAAATAACGTAATATCAATAAAATAACATTTATTAAAGTACGAGTATAAGCAGTAATTGTTGCATCATAAATATCGTGTAGATAATAAAACTTGAGGGTAACAACAACCTCATTCAAATACGTAAAGTGATAATCATCTCAATAATAATTTGTTTGTCTTTGACATGAACATTGACGCAATTAAACAAACCGTACAAACAGTTAAAACCATTCCAATTATAAGACTTAAAAAGTACATAACACCCTAAAATACTTCTAATCAATTCCTTTTGCGCATTTCCTTTAAATTGTTTAAAAGTACTTTTAAAGACTCATTCGTATGCTACGTTTTTATTTTAAAAAAAATCCTCTTACTCTTAACCGGTAATAAGTTGTACCTTCCACCATCATCCTAGCAACATGAGATGCAGATATCCAATAGCTTAAGAAAGTATAGGAAAAAACCTTTTTAGTGCCTACATAATTTGAGGGATTCTTTCGATTTCAACATTAAATCCTGATTTGGTTACAATGGGACCACCGCAGGAATATACTCTTTCGAATAATAGATAATAATAGATAAAAAAAAGTTGCTTAAAATTTACATTATTTTCATACCAAACCATGAATTTAATTATATGTTTTCCAATTTTAGTTATAACTAAAACATTAGACTGCTAATATCTTTCAGACACTTTATATACAGTCTATATGTATAGAGAAGACTTCTGTTTACCTCTTCGGGGATATAGGCGTGAGTATATGTTTTCCAACAGACTTAGGGGAACCTATACCTAAAGCTAAAAGTTACGATTGCTTAAGACAAAAATCCAAAGTAACTGCTCTACTCAGAAATTGGAATTCGCAATCGTCCGCATAAAACAGACTCATCTTTATGTAAAAATTATGAGATATCAAATTTGAAACAACTTTTATTTAGTCGATTTTGACATTACATACTATCTCAAAAGGCGACAGATATAGTTGATCTGACCTGATTCGAAATATGTGTCCATTATACTGCTAATGTGTATTGAAATTTTACTATCACCTGCAAAAGCTTTAAGCAAAGACAGATATTATTACTATAAATTATCAAAACAAGGTCTATTGCTCCAGTTCAAATATGCTCGTGCAGATTGGTATGCTGCAGATAACCCGTAGATGCATCCAACAAATCGACCACACGCAGTCTGTTTATCTCGCATCATACAAAGGTTTAATGTTTAATTTACTGTGATGTAGAGTAATCCTCATAGTATTAAAGATTCTAGTTCATTCGATTATGCGGTATCTACAAGACAATACATATGTACATATATAATAGTCTAGAAATGTAGTACATACATATACTCGTATAGGTATAAACTTAAACGACTTGTTATTTAATTGTGAAATTAATTCTCCCAAACACTTTTGTTTTCTCAGTTTTTTCACGGCAATAGAAACCCAGTGAAGAAAGATTTTACCTTTAGACACAAGGCACTATTTTATTTTACCTAATGTATTTATGTAGGTATGTATTATCTTTCTTTGTCTTCATTATTTTGGTGTGGCAACCCCCACGGGTCAACACCTTACTGGAGCTAACGGTGACTAAAACCATACGGCATAAATAGGTCTATTGCATGGGACCTGGGACGGATGCATCCAGGAACCCTTGCAGACTTGCCCAAACCGCTTGTAGGTTTATAACATGTCAGGTATCATTTGATTTATCGGAAATTTAACTTGTTTTTATATTTTATAACTACGGTATTACGATAGTATTACGATATTACGTAGTGACTTACTGACCTATTGGTCTAATGTTTAGTGATTATACTGTTGAGCAAATAATTGTATGATCAGCATTCACGTGGAAGAGCCAATCTTCGACACGTATGAGTGGGCTCGATCGGAGTATTACAGCGGCCTCACAGAAAACCGGCTGTTAAACAATCCTAGCATTGTGATAAAGTGAGTGAGGTTACCGGAGGTCCCCCTCCCTTTCCCTTCCCCTCTTTCAGGTGACCGTCTGCTCGTTTGTACCCATATAACATAAAAAAAACAACATTTGTTGTGTGTGGGGTGTTTTAATTTGTTAGTGATAGGCTGAATGATGACGATGATGAATAAATGATTATCAGCTTTGTTACCATAGTACTCGTTTTGCTTACTTTTGGATCAGACGGCCGCGTGTGAGATGCCTAAAACTATTAATATCTTTAATAGTAAAAAATATGACATCTTAGGCTTTGAAAATAATTGTAACTAGTTCTTGAATTATGAATAAATTTCTGTACCTGGCCTTTATACTACACAAACATTTCCTTTTATCTTTAACCCTGACTCAATTTGCCTAAAGATTTTTTCCCCAAGTTAATGCCACGTGCAGTAACAACGCATTAACCCAATTGCTCATCGCGGCTGCAAAATCTGCAAGACACTCGCTCACTCTTAAACACTGCATCATCTGTACATCTCATTGTATGTGAGCACCCGGTGCTCCCAAGGCTGATGGGATAACATCAATTACTTGATACAAATGTGAATCATCAACTCTACTTGGGTACTTGGGTCAGAAGTCAATCATCAAGGCGCATTAGGCCCCATAGGCTTAGGACGATATAGAATACCTATATTTTTAAAAGTTATTAGAAAAATGGAACGAAGAAAATGTGCAATATAATATAGTAATCCTAAATAGATTTAATAAATGCTAGTGTGTTTGTTTGTTTATTAGGCTATCGCGTCTTAACTACTTCAAAGACTTAACTACTTAAATCAAATGCATTACATATACCGTTAAAGTTCCAGAGGCATATACAAATTAAGCAAAAGCTAGTTGGTTTTAAACTAAAGGAGAGACTTAGTACATATGCTTGCATGATTTTACTAAACAACTTTTCAAAAGAAATTTAATAATTTTGC
Organism: Tyria jacobaeae; assembly: GCA_947561695.1. Classification (NCBI taxonomy): domain Eukaryota; kingdom Metazoa; phylum Arthropoda; class Insecta; order Lepidoptera; family Erebidae; genus Tyria; species Tyria jacobaeae. The sequence continues at coordinate 18,030,131 of OX387212.1, forward strand.
TATAGACGCGACCTCTTACTTGGTGGATGAAGTACGCTATTTCGAAGTACGAATACCAGTTTCGTACGAATTTAGAACTCATTTAATATTCTTTTTTCAAGAATACCATATAAGGCTTGGGATGAGAAATAGAACAAGAATGGAAACCTCCAAATTATACACAGAACGACTTGATGATGTATGAGGTAGCTGGGACAGACAGAAAGTCAGCAGAAGACTGCAATAAGCTCAATGATTATCTTTATATATATAATTCTTCTGTGAGTGTGTATGTCACTGAACTACTCTCAAACGACTGGACGGATTTTGATGAAATTTTGGAATTGTTTATTAATTGGGAATGGTTTAGATTCACAAATCAGCCCGGCAGATGGCGCTGCAGTCGGTATCTAGGTTATTTATCTATATTGATCCTAATCGCTTGAAATATCATGCAGGACAACGTCTGTCGGGTCCGCTAGTGATGATATAAATTTGAAAAACCATGAGTTCATGACACCATGACAACCAACTCGGGACAATAATTTGTGTAATCCAAAAATAGTTATCTAGTGTCGAGGTTTACTTTAAATCTGTTGTTCGTATGTTTTCTAGTCCGAGGATGTCAATGTCTAGCGAATATTGTCTATTAAAATATAATAAAATATATGTTGCTGGTCATAGCAACACTAATTTTACTAGTTTTGAAATTGTTTGGGACGCGTAAGGGACCGATATTGCTGACCATTTTATCTGAATGTACGTCTATAATTTTCTACAGTCTGTGGTAAGCAGCTGACAATTACGGTACAATAACAGTTTTAAATGTCGCCTGCAGGAAGGCTGGATTCTAACATTCGTCGCGTTTCCTGCGCGAACCCAGCGCTGATTTTATAATTAAATAAATGGTGATGTGAGTGTGAATGTAATGATGACATTTTGCAGGGTTTCAATGTGGGTATACTTTATATAGTGCATAATTGTACATCTTGTTCTCGATGGAGTAGAATAGGGCCACCCTAGCCAGGATTGGACTGTTATCTAACAGATAGCATATATGTGTACTACACTCTATGCCCGATAGACAGTTTTATACGTTTCTGCCTATTCGAATGAAAAACTCACATTTTGCGAATATATATAATATGTATACATAATTTTGTGTCTATTATATTTGCATAGATGTTTCTTTGTCAGCGAGATATCAGGAAGCATTTGTAATCTAAATAAATAAACTGCAATATCTACCTAAGTGCTGAGGACACAACAGAGCGAATCGATCACGTACACAAAGCGGTTCATAATAGGTTTATTCAAGGTAAAAGTCATGCAATTCGATTGTCCACATCACTGGGGATTGGGGATCGTTATTGTAACTGACAGCGCGTATGCACGTCGCGGCGTCGCCTGATGTACCAAGCAATACGCAGTATCGTCCTAAAGGGCATCGTTAATCGAATATTAAAACCTGCACTTATGAAATATATATGTATAAGTGTACAGCGTCTTTAGAGTCACGTTTACGAATAACAATACCAGCGATATCATTCAGGCTGTTTTAATTCTTATCTCTTACTGCATTAAGTTCACTATAGAGTTTTAAATGGTGCAAAAAGTTGATTGTAACCAAAATACAAATACAAGATGTCATGTTTAGGATGAGATTCAAATTCGTGATAGATTCCGTTTGGAATTCAAAATTGTACGACCAGAATCAACTGAGACCTTTTTCAATTCCAGTCTGGTATGCTTAAATTCCTTATAATGTTTACGTAGAAACATATGTCACATTTGCATAATGAATACCACATTCTTTCACCAAACAAAGCCGATTTGATTACATTACACATCCTGCATCTAACCGTATCCACGTGTGATATAACGAAGAAGCGAACATCCAACCTATCTCATTATTTCTAGCCAACTTCTTAATAAGTAAGTTGAAATGCAAAATATAGTAATTTACGTGCATACATTTATATTCTCACGCCCGTATCCCTGAAGGGGCAAGCAGAGGCGTAAATAACACCCACACTTTGCCAATTGTAATTTAGTCCTCCTCATGTAATAGGGGGCAAGCCTATTGGGAATTAGATGGGAATTGGATAGATTTGGGAGTATCTCTCAAGCAAGTCAGGGTCGCATGCCTTTGTATAAGTCGACTAGTTGGTGTTGAGAATTCCGAGCCCAGTAACTCTGATGGTAATGGTAATTTATGAGCTTTCGTAATTTAATAATGACAATTATTCTTTAAAGATGTACACTTATACAGAAGGGAAAGTTTTTAAAATTAAATATTCTGTTCCCTTCTAAAGATTCGGGGAAAATTTTTCCCAAAAATTTTTTAATTCTGCACCTTTTGTACCAATGTTACTGTGTAAGATTCTACTAAGTAAGTAGTTTACGCCGAAGCTGTCCAGGAAATTGAGGGCCACATTTAAATCATGTTATATTTTATTACTTCAATGTATTTAAATAAAGTAATTAATGGCCATGGGTAAAGTGTTTTCTATATGTTGCATTGCAAATCTTACATTAAATAATATGTTTGGCCTGAATTAATGTAAACAAATAAGCTAAATCTTTTTATATAAAGTTCAAAAGCCTCAGAAAAAACAACTTCCAAATTACTGTACTTTAACTGTGATACAAAGTGTTAAAATTAATATATAAACCTATTTGTCATATTTATTTTAATTAATTCAATATATTTTTTATATTACATCATTTCAATCTGTATTGATTACTACTATAAATCATATATGCTATTGTGCTATGACACAACAGTTTGTTTAAAGAGGCTCTGTACTATTAATAATAGTTATAGGAACACATTTATATTACATTAAAAGTTATAAATATAGTAATTAAGTAAGTAATTCGAAAAAGCTATACGAGCGAGTACATATAACGTTTTACCGATTCCCCATAAGTAGGCAGTAGCCATTAAAATGTAGCATATTATGTATGTATGTAACTAATCTAAAAATTAATAAATAATGACAATGCCTGTAAATTGCAGAATTAGGGAAATCTAAAAACGACGTTTTATGTATGAATTTTTATTAGACCTCTTTAATCATAGTATAATCTTCATTATTTTATTTTTACTTTATGGATTTGGAATATTTCTTTTAAATTCCAAATTTAAAAAATAGTTAAATAAATATTTGCTTTAAAACACTTATTCATACTACTGAGCATTATACTATATGCATGCCATTGTATATCTAGGTTCGTATTACAAGAGGCAACGTTGATATCATGTTTCTGCTTGTGAGGTAATGTCATCTATGTAAGAAAATAACGACCTGAAATTAAATTTCGAAATTAACGTAACCTAACCTAACTCAAATATGAGTTTACTATTATATTATATATAATAGTAAACTCATATTTACTATTATATATAATAGTAAACTCATATTTGAGTGGATCGAAACCGATTAAAGCTAACTAGTGTTATAATAAAACACTTATCAAAAGTTACTACGATTGCACGCTTCGTACGTCATAGTAGTGATCAAGTCATATAGTTCTAGCATGTGTTTCTTAACAATTTGCATTTAAATCCCATGCCACTATTACTCATAACCATTACTCAGTACCACGCTATTGTACGTACGGAGTGAGTAACGCTGCTATCAGATAAATTTGTTTACTTTATTGTTTTGCAACGCTTGTGGTTGGAGGGCAAAACTACAAGATGAGCATCCTACGAAATGAGTTATATGTTTTAGTACCAGTAACAGTCTAAATACACAACGATTTCTTTTCCAATCGTAATGCTACTGAAGTTGGTAAATCTTGTGATTTATTAAAATAAGTAAAAATATTAAAAACTGAATTACACTAAAGTTTTATACCCTATTTCACTCCCCGATGAGGACCCTCCTTTGCAGGTGGGTTAAGAAATATTTAAAAAAATATATCAAAAATTCTGTGTATACTTGTCGTGTTAAAATGTATCGTGTTGTATCAACACGACACATTGCAATAATTTACATACATACACACATTTTTTCTTGTACATTTTGACTCATTGACATTTATAGAATATTTTTATACTGACAATGTTTATTAATTAATTTTTATATACTGTTTTTTTCTCTCGAAATACTTGACATCGGCGGAATCTCTGCGTTAAATCCTTAAACAACTAATAATAACAATACATACACAACCCCACACCTATAACCTGAAGGTGTTTCCAGAGGTGTATCACACGACTCATTTTGCGGAATAAAATGTAACCTCTTTCTCCCCTTTCCTGACTGACTGTCTGATAGATAAATATGCCCACCTACGAGAAGAGATAGGGGTTTTCTTATTCTACTCCACCCTTACTAAAGTTAGGACAACGATGCTTCTAACAAGACACGAAACACTATGTATGCTTCTAACAAGACACGAGACACTATGTATGCCTCTAACAAGACACGAGACAGTATGTATGCTTCTAATAAGACACGAGACACTGTGTTTGCTTCTTGCAAGACACGAGACACTAGGTATAGTATGTGATACAGTAGTATATAATAGGTAATATATTAAAGTCCTCGTGTGACTAGACCCTTAAACTTGTTTAAAACATAAGCTAGGTAATAGCGGTTTATGAATGACTTCGCTGTGTCATGGGATTTTCTCGAAAACACCTATTATGTTGTTTATGGTTTACAGTCATTGTAAAGTATAAACCACTTACAAAATTTTTATAATGTCTGTACACATACATATTTTTAGATCTAAAACCTTTTGGTAAGGTTTTGCATAGGAGGTTTCCTTGGTCCTATGTCTATTAAATAAACATACTATGTTAATTTCATATACTTGTTTGCCACGTTTCTCTTACAAAGTGATAACCTTATTTCTTTAATGTTGGTAAAAACAGTCACTCATTTTTTTTAAGCAACTCGTATAAGCTATGATTTCTAAGTCGCATGAGATTTCACAAACACACAAATAACGAACGTTCGAAGTAACGAACACAGTAGAGCCAGCTCAGGCACAAATGGACCGGCTCAACCGGTGCAATACCACGGCCTCACAAACCGGTTGTGAAGTAACGCATGCGTTGCATTTCCCGAAATGAGTGAGGTTTCCGGAGGCCATACTCCCCCGCTCCTCTTTCAACTCCCCTCATCCCCCCTCTACTCTTTCTCATCTCCTCAACCCCCCACTCTTCTTCCCCTCCCCGCATTACCACATCACTCATCTCCCTCAGAGGCGGGAAGCGCACCTACGACTCTTGAGTTGCAGGTGTTCATGGACGACGGTTGTCACTTATCAGGTGACCCGTCTGTTCGTCTGTCCCCTATAGTATAAAATAAAAAAAATTAAACAAAGATCCCATATGGGAATTGAACCCTCGACATCTGGCTTAGCAGTCAGGACCACTAAATACTAAACCATAAGGCAACTCAGTAATGTTGGTTCCTGTGAGTAAATAACAATTTAAGGACTACCACCTAGTACAAGCAATATTTTTGATGAGATGATAATTTTAATAAAATTTGCTTTAATTGCATAAATATGTGGCAGAGTAATACGTTGTACCAAGTAGGTGTGCCCTTATCAGTGTGATAGAGAATGAGGCCACAAGGGCCGATTAACCTTACCATCAGATACCAGGTATTATATATTAACTACACCGTATTTTTTAACACCATTACACCTGCTAGCAAAAAAATAATCCTACTCAAGTTGTTATGGCATCTGAAAAGTCTGGATTATTTGGACATCATCTTGGTAAACACCCGAATTAACTCATTTATATTATAAACATTGCTATGCAATACTAGATACGAGAGTAAGAATACAATGCTGGGAAACGCTCTTCTGCCTTCCCCAATGTTTCCAATTTTTAGAAAATTTCGCGGTTCTAAGCACGATGTTTCTGTGCTGATTCATACTAATTTCATTTCACAACCAGCAAATATTTTGATGATTTCCATTTTTTAGCAAAAGCAGTAGATATGTATTGATAATGTTAAGGTGAGGTATTTACAAAGATATTGAAAATTAGCAGAAAACTTACAATTTTAAATGTCTTCACGACGATGGTAGCTATAGTTTGAACAGACACCATTATCACTGACACTTATTTCTTTCACTTAATTAAGGCACACCTTTTGTCTTTGTGTCCGTTTTCGCCAAACTGTTGTTCGTCACTGTGACTGTTGTTATCAGTTTGTATGTCTTTATCAGGACATTCGAGCCTCTAATCTTATCTGTTCTAGCGAATTACTAGGACACAAAGCGTTTTTCCACAAATATTCGATATTCAATTCTATTGTCTAAGTAATACGATTGTGGGTTTTTTTCTATTGTTTTCAGGTAGATCAAGGGCCTTATCATTCTTTTTAGGTTACTATTCTGTGTATTTAGTTTTGAGTCATTCGATCTTTACACATTATTGCATCAATGAGAATCATAGTATACTTAGAGACAAATTAAAATTTCGTTTAACACTAATTAGTTTCTTATTAAAAGCTTAATACCATTTTTTTATATACATAAAGCCAATCACTACATAGCGCGCCTGAAATTCATTACAGAAGCCCAAGACATTTGCAACTCCGCAGAATTCGCATGCTCGTTGTCAATAGTATCTTGTGTCTTGAAGAGAAATGCACCTGTTGAACTCCGTTTAGATCAGAAATCAATTTGTGTCCTACAAAATAAGGCTTCCCTGACGTAATTTAAGAATTAGACTAGTTCAAGAAATTAAAAAAAGGTAATTTGTTCTTAGCGCGAAATCAATCTCGTTGTTCAAAGTACAAAAAAATAGTAACTACCTACCAAGAACAATTTGATTCCATAACTCTCAAGACAGAAATACCTGACAGTTGTTTCGATAAAGTCAGTTAATTTAACCACTTTAAATTTTTTTACACACATTACACTTAGTTCGTAAATACTTTGATTTTCGAATTTCACAACCGTGTGGTTTGAGTTAGAAAAATATACTTATGCCAAAGCTAAAATACGTACGTACAATTCGCATAGTTAAGTTATACTTATCGATTTTAAAATTATGTATAGAAATGAACTAGTAACAGATGCCAGTTAGTATAACTAAGGGTTTAACTTTCTGACATTGAACTGTCCATTTGGAACAGTATTTTATTTTCAACACAGCTTTCCTTTTAAGTAGCAAATGCCCAGGGCGATGGTAGAGAGAAGGCAACTTAAATATGTGCAAAAAAATGTGTTTGTTCTTTTGTTTGTTGATTTTCATCATATCAAATTAAATGCTGCTAAATCTATAGTTTTTTTTCTATAATCTATAATTTATAGAGCGGAGATTTGTTGGTCACTCGAATTTTTTTAGTTGACCTTGTCATATTCTAACAACACGTGTGCAATATTTCATTATGGTCGCTTGAGTTGTTAATGGCATGAAGATGAAAGACCAAACACTAATATTTGAAGACTGACTTCAGTTTACTTAAATAGCTTCTGAATTAAGTGACAAATTGACCTATGTCAATTGTAATATTTAATTACTCGTATTAACGCCATTAACAATCTGCAATGCATAATCGAAGGCCACATTGTTAAATTAATATAAAATTTACCCAATCGGAACCCAATACGAGTGTTCTATCTCTACTATAAGTTCCTTACCCAAGCGTTTCGAACTCGAACATAATACGTTTTTCGTAGTTGGATTTTGCATCATTCAAACGTCTGTTGTAACATTTTTAAGAGAATACCAAACATACATAGGTACATTACAATATAATTACTATCAAGAATTTTACAGATATGTGATCTAAGTACCCAAATTCTAGCAAGTTTTTTTTTGTGAAGTAATACTCTAGCTAGATGAAGCTATTTATTAATCAGAACAGATAACGGTCTATATTCATAATTTATTGACAAATGTGAAGTGATATATTAGTAAAATTTAGTTTAAATTTCTTTATTTTGCAAAGCCTAGGTTAATTATTTCAGTGGTGTTAAATGTATAAATATGCCTTCTATGTTCTAACCATCTTTGCGTGTAAACTTAAAATAAATTAGGCCTATGCTTGTAAATAAACCTTTATCATAAGAATAATATCTTTGGTAAGCTGCCAAATAAAAAAAACTGCGCTGTTCACAGTCAGTCACACTAAACTTATTTTGGACAGACTAGCGCTTGTTTTTTTTTTTTTTTTCAGTAAATCAGGTCATCTTCAGCTAACCACAAAACCGCTAGGCTTACTTATTTTTATGAATGAAGTAATATTTACTTAAAATAAACATAAGCCATAATACTGAAGATGAATCTCCTTTATGATGAATCAACCACATTCATAGATTACGATGTACAGCATAAAAACAAATGAACTCATTTTCTAAGCTCTAAGAACTCAATTTACGCCATGCTTTGGCATGCCTAAGGTCATAAGTTTTTACATCACTTTTATATTCTATAAGAATTGAGGCTATAGTTATTTTAGTCTGTTCAGTATTCACTATAAACATATTCATACTTTCTCTAATAATAAGAAGTACCTGGATGACCGAGCTTTGCTCGTTATTTTTTTTTTTGTTAAATCGTGTAAAAGAACAAAAAAAAAGTAAAGTAAATAATCATCAGGCCTCGAACTGGGGTAATCTGGTTACGGAACCGCCCTATTTCCCACCTGATCTATTATAACCTTGCAAACGGTGGCGAAATTTACCTTCGTATTCTAATGATATTGTAGCAGGTTTTCATTGCCTGAAAACACGGATAAAACGACGTTTTCTAAAAATGAAACCTAGCTAGATCGATTTATCGGCCCCGAAATCCCCTGTATACAAAATTTCATGAATATCGTTGGAGCCGTTTCCGAGATTCAGATTATATATATATACAAGAATTGCTCGTTTAAAGGTATTAGATATTCTTAAGTGCATGCAATCCAATTAGTTGATTTGTATTTAAGTCACTGTAGATTTCATTATTGTATAACAATTGTATTAGGGCTGTCCATCAGTTGTAACTACAGTCAGTCGGTCATAATGTATTTATGACCGACTGACTGTAGATTACATTACATTACATCTTACATTATATCTATTGAAGTATCGGTCTACCCGTCCCCTCAGCCAATTGCATATCATAGATTCTCATAGATTGCATATTGGTAGGTAATTTATTAATGACAGTATTCGAACTTAATATAATCACACGTAGCCCGTCTCAACGTGCTTCATTTCAGGCCTTGCTTTTGCACTTATTTATAAATATTAAATGCCCAGGTCTTCCGAAAGTTAATGCTATTCAGCAATAGTCAGAGATAGCCTCAACGATTAACTGCATATTTCTGAATTTCCAGGAGTTGGGTCTAGACATCACTGACGCCCAAATCTCAGAACTAGAAGGTGCCATTTATGATATCGATTTCGAACTTGCCGCCGAACATGAGAAAAAAGTCCGTCATGACGTCATGGCTCATGTTCATACTCTTGCCCAAAGATGTCCGCTGGCTGCTCCCATCATTCACCTTGGGGCCACCTCTTGTTATGTGGGAGATAATACCGACTTGATTGTGCTCAGAAATGGACTGGATATTCTTTTGCCACGACTCGCCGCTATTATCAATCAATTATCAAAGTTTGCCGATGAATACAAGTAAGTTTTAAAGTAAATATAAATTGTAATTAATTTAATATACTCGTAGTTGGAATTTGATGAAAGCATGGACATGGATAAAATAGGAGGAATCCGGGAACAGCTTTATTAAGACATCCGGACCCCAAGCATGGACGCCTGCACCAAGTAAAGAGCAAAGAGTGAATAATATGTATACGGTGATACGGGCCTAATGTAAAATAATAGGTACTCGTATCTTTTATTCTTATAATTTGTTTATCTTGTCCTTTGTACTAACATTACTGTTTTGTATTTTAACAGATCCTTTAAATAATTTATCTTTTCATTTTAAAATCCCTATGCTATTATTAAATAAGAATTTAATTATTATAACAATGACGATTAACCATATATCGACATACATATGTATGTTTATGTTTATATTTATCCTTAAAGTATCTATATAAAGTGTATGAAAAGATTGAATTAATTCTTTTCTTTTCCTCTTTCGTGACATATTCAATTTGGAAAACCCGCTATTATTATTATTATTACCTGCTACTATTATTATTATTTTATATATTTGTGTGTAGGCAATAACTTAATTATTAAATAACCCTTAATAATGGTTCATAAGTTCCGCTAGACCAAGCTCAGAAATTATACATACCATATACGTCTTGATCACATATCAAAAGCCGATACCTATATGTTAACTGCTTAGCATACAATAACGATAACTGAGGAACAATACGTAATGATCATTACTTCTATGCTTTGCTTCGATTATTTATTAAGTGCGACATCGATTCAGATATAAATGTTTTATGTTGTTTGCACTTAACATTCTGTTTGTTATTTAACTTAGCTTAATGTAACCCAGCACTGATTAGTCCTATCGATAACTGCTATTTGTAATAAATTTTTAATCGAAGTATAATAAAGTAATAACATTGATGATGACTTGATCGATGTTTCTGATAAACTAACAGGCTGTTAATAATCATTTCAGGTCACTCCCAATCCTGGGCTTCACCCACATGCAGCCCGCTCAACTGACGACTGTGGGAAAGAGAGCATCGCTTTGGCTTAGCGACTTGTTAATGGATGAACGTGCCCTCAGTAGAGCAAGAAACGACCTTCGATTCCGTGGAGTCAAGGGAACAACTGGTACCCAAGCCTCTTTCCTGCAACTTTTCAAAGGAGATGGTTCCAAGGTTCGCGCTCTTGACAAAAGAGTTTCTGAACTAGCCGGTTTTGATAGCAGCTTTATCGTCACTGGACAAACTTACTCTAGAAAAGTGGATGTGGAAGTAATTTCTGCCTTAGCAGGGCTTGGAGCAACGATTCACAAAATGTGTTCTGATATTCGAATATTGGCTTCCCGTAAAGAAATTGAGGAGCCCTTTGAAACGTCCCAAATAGGCTCTAGTGCTATGGCTTACAAGAGGAATCCTATGAGGTCAGAACGTTGCTGCGCTCTTGCCCGTCACTTGATCACCCTTCACTCGAATGCGGCTAACACGCATGCGGTCCAATGGTTGGAGCGCACTTTGGACGATTCTGCCAACCGTCGTATTACTCTTGCTGAGAGTTTTCTTACGGCAGATGCTGCATTACTGACCTTACTTAATATTTGTCAAGGTCTGGTTGTGTACCCTAAAGTTATCGCTCGGTATATAAGCCAGGAGCTACCATTTATGGCCACAGAAAATATTATTATGGCTATGGTTCAAGCTGGTGGCGATCGCCAAATTTGCCACGAGAAAATAAGAGTTCTATCACATGAAGCTGGCGCTCAAGTGAAACAGCATGGTAGAGATAACGATTTGATCGCTCGTGTTAAGAACGACACCTACTTTGCTCCTATTATATCACAATTGGAAAAAATCTTGGATGCTTCTACTTTCATAGGTAGAGCTCCTGAGCAAGTAACTGAATTCATCGAAGAAGAAGTCAATCCTATATTATTTAAATATAAAGACAGTCTTGATGCGGTTTCAAAACCTGTTCATTTAACAATTTGAGAATGTTCTGATGACGATTATATGTTAATTTGTTGTGAAATATCAAATTATTGCCTATAAATAAAATTCCTTAATCATTGAATAAACGGTATATTTACAAATTACAGCATATTATTTCTAAATTAATTTATAAAAATACAAAAATATGACTTCATTATTTTATAATGACATGAACTAGACAATGGTAACTCTAATTCTAATAATGAAATTCCAAAAGAGTTAGAAAGTTTTAAGTCGAAAAAAGACATGTAATAAATAACTATGAAATAACATTAACAAAATTGAACAAATAAATAAGCAACTTAAACAAAAAGAGAGACAAATTATTCAGCCGTGTCAAAAAGAGCGATGTAAAAAATTCGTAATCACAATTTTATCACTATGTCGATGGCACGATGAGATAGACATCTATGTTATTAAACTTAAAGAACGTTACTTAGGAGAGTGTCCCCCTGGCAGGCAGGTCCTTGACTGGGCCAGTTGCAAGCTCCTATACTCGGGTCGAAGCTAAGTTGGACGGGGCAATTGAAAACATGAAGAGTAAACCTTTGTTTAGTACAGTCCCATCTGCATGCATAAAACTTGTTACATTGTTTTGGATGACGGAACAAACCAGCTCTCTTACAATCCACTGATCCTTGCAGGGTCTCATCTCTGCTTCTCCAGCCTCCCGGGCCATAACGGTCGAACGCTTGAGATTCAATACCAGATGAAGCATCCCCCTCAGCTGTCGCAGTAAGAGCTGCATCTTGATTCAACAAGATAGTTTTATATGTAGGAGCAACGGTTACAGTCTTAACTTGGTTGCGAATTCTAGTAGGTTTTAATGTTGTTGAGGCTATTATGTAACTTTCTGAATGTTTGGGCGTTACAGTTACATCGTAGCCAATTTTTTCTTGCAAATCTTGGTAGTATGAGTCATCAGGCACAATAATAGGATTGAAAGTAGATGCAACGATTGGCACAGGGGTGGCTACAGATGTAACGGTAGGTGTTTGTATATTCGAAAATCTTTGTTTGTAACTGTCTTCATTAATATCTCCACGGTCAGAATTGTCATAGTCATTATATCCACTAGTATCTTGTGGGGGTTGCGTTGGCCTTCTTCCTTTCAGAGTGAGAACTGGTGATTGACAGCTGCAGACAGCTCCTAATTTGCGTATAAGGAATGGGTTAAAATCATTTATTTTAGTTACAACAGCTACTTTCGGTCTTTTTCTTCTCTCCGGAACGGTAGATGGAGTGACTTCGAAAAGACCTTGTTCCTCAGGAGCGTACGTTGAAGTGACACCTTTAGGTGAAAGTGAATATGATTCAGAACTAGATACAACAACGGGAGTGGATGTAGTGTATGAGACAGGTGTTACTAGTCCGGCATTAAATCCAGCTCTTTCATAACCAAGCGAATGGGACTTTGCTGTTTCCACGACAATATTTTGTTTTCTATGAATTGGTGTAGCAGTGGATTCTACTGTTGCTTCTCGATATGGGTTAATATTAGAGTAAGATTGTTTAGTATTTTTATAACCGAAACTTCCTAGGTCAATTTCGACTGGCGCTTCTTCTGAAGGTGGCAAATATTCTGGTGCCTCATATTCTGTTTTAGATCTGTATCCATAAGTGGGAGTAGTAGACTCCACCTTTTGCCTGTAGGTGGAGGATATGATAGGGGCAGATGTTGTGTATATTTCCGATATTAATCCAGCATCAGGACCTACAGTACCAAAACCAAGTAAATGAGATTTTGTTGTTTCAACCACAATATTATGTTTGTGTACAGGTGCGGATGCATGACTTACTTCGTAGGCTTGTTGAGAATTATATTGGTTCTGGGAAGACCCATCATTGTAATTGTAACTAAAACTACCCTCTCTAGCTCCACTGACCTCTACTGGAGGCAAGTACTCTGAAGCCTGATATGCAGTAGTAGATTCAGTTCGGTAACTTGGTGTAGTAGACTTAAGAAACGGTCTGATTGTAGTAGATGGTGGCACATATTCCCTTATTGTAGACGCAGTAGAGTAAGTCCTCGGTTTATATGTAGACGTTATAATTGGGGTAGACACAACTGGTGGTAAATATTCTTCGGATTTATAGGCTACCTGAATTTCTGGTGACTGGTATTCAGCTTGCTGATATTGAGCTGTTGTACTCGGAAATCCGAAGTGAATTGATTCTACTTTCTGAGGCTGAGCCACATGCGAAGTACTAAAAGATATGTGTTGGACTGCAGGTGCAGCGGTTTGTAGCGTTTCGTATTGTTGCGAGTAATCCTCAGATTTGTATTTATAATTGTCTTGAGTATCTTGATTTGTCCGTCCAACTAAGAGGTTTTGCTGAACTAAGGGAGTTGAGACTGTAGATAGAGAGTAAGTCTTAGGTGCAGCGTATTCTTGTGCTTGATGAATGACGGAGCTTTTGTGGACTACGGGTGTTGTGGCAGTTGATACAGTCGAGTATGAATTGTAGTCATTTTTAGGTGTTAGGTATTCAGACGCTTTGTAATTAACGCTTGGTGATACGTATTCTGAATAATGATCTTCGTAAATAAGAGTCGATGGCGATGTAGATACAACAACTTGGCCAGATTCATATTGCTTATTATTAGTTTGGTGGTAATATTGGTGAGACACTTCACTTGCATCTGAATACCCCTTGCTTCTTTCCACGTTTCTTTGAATTTCCGGTTGACTATAGGAGTATCCTTCCAAGCTGATATGGCTATTTTGCTTATATTGTACCGGTTCACTAATTATGTGTTTGACTTCATGTTGTTGAATGACAGGCTTATAAGTTTGCGTATAAACTTCGGCTGTAGGTTGTACATAAGTCACTGGTATTACTTTCTGTGTATATTTAAGAATTGGATTTTCATAAGTTGTCACTGCCTGTTGGTAAGTTACATCCACTTTAGGAGCGAGCGAGGAAGTAACTGGCATGTATTTCTGTCTTTCTACTTTGTGAACTGTCTGATGACTGAATGTATGCGGTTGAGCGGGAGAAGGAGTTGAATAGTCAAAAACAGATTTAGGTTGTTCAATGAATGCTACATCAGGCTTCTTGTATTCGTATCCTTTTGTGTCTTGAGCATATGTTTGTACTTGACTGGCATCTACTTTGTGTAAAGTTTGATGAATAAAACCATGCGGTTGGTACGTGGTAGTAACGATTGGTGCCGGAGTTGAATACTCCACAATTTTTTTGGGTGCTTCTTCGAACTTGACAGCGGCTTGTTGGTAATCATAACCATTAGATTGTTCGAAATGGCCGTTAGCTTGACTACCATCCACTTTTTGAAGGGTCAGGTGGTTGTATACTTGAGGCTGGTAAGTAGTAACAATAGGAGCAGGAGTAGAGTACTCAAAGACCGTTTTAGGTGTTTCTTCGTATTTGACAGCAGCCTGTTGATATTCATTATCGTTAGATCCCGTTAGATGGGAATTGCTATGAACTTGACTTGTGTCCACTTTGTGTACAGTTTGGTGGATGTATACTTGTGGCTGATATTTGGTAATAATCGGTGCCGGAGTAGAGTATTCAAAGACGGTTTTAGGTTCTTCTTCAAATTTAACAGCAGCTTGCTGGTATTGATAACCCTGGGATCCTTGAGAATGTGTATTCACTTGACTAGCATCCACCTTGTGTAAAGTCTGGTGACTGTATATCTGAGGTTGATACGTGGAACTAACAGTAGGTGGGACGGTGGAATATTGAACTTTATGTGGTTGTTCTTGGAATGTCACTTCAGATTTAGTGTAGTCGTAACCGGAATCGATGTTAGCTGGCTTATAAACATTAGTATTTTCAACCTTATGAATGGTTTGATGGCTGATTTCATGCACATTATACGTAGGCTTGGTATAGGTAACTGGAGTCACATTTTGTATGTATTTTGTAATAGGATTTTCATATATGGTAACAGGAGTAGACTGATAGCTGACCTCATATTTAGGCGTAGTTGACACTGGTACGTATTTCTGTGCTTCGACTCTGTGCAAAGTTTGGTGACTGTAAATCTGAGGTTTGTTGGTAGAAGTCACAACAGGGGCAGGTGTTGAATAAACAGTCTTAACTTCTTCAAATTGAACAGTAGGCTTTTCATAGTTGTATCCTGATTCCCCAGGATAAGTATTCACTCTGGATGTGTCAACTTCATGAACAGTTTTTGAAACAACTGGTTGGATATCAGTGGCCGATTGTGGCGTTGTATATTGAACAATTTTAGGTTCTTCATAAATGATGTGTGATTTCGAGTGTTCGTAACCTTTTTGTCCATTAGAAATATAAGTGTTACTGGATCCCATATTATGAACTATTTGGTGGCTGAAAGACTGTGGAGTGTATGGGGCAGCGGTGGATTGCGAAAATGAATTAACGGAATCCCCAGTTGTATAAGCTACAGCCTTTTTGATAGGTTCTTCATAAACAGGTGTAAGATTAGAGTAGTCAAAGCCAGTGAATCCTACTTGATTATAAGTTCCTTGTTTGTGGCTAAAGCCTTGCGGTTTATAGGTGGATACAGCAATTTCTGGCGTTGCAGTGGTATATGAAATACCATCTTCAAATTTAATATTGGGTTTGGAGTAGTCATATCCGGACTTATCTTTTGTTTCCTTGCTATTGTGGCTACCATAAGAAAAGTCTTGACTTTCATATTGGTAATTAAGAACTTGATTTTGATCTGTTATATGAACCTGAGGTGTTACTTGCTTAACAGCAATAACGGTTGGCTGAACATACGTAAAAGCAGGCTGTGAAATACCAAAGACATGTTTAATACTGGTGGTAGGCGCTTGTGGGACGAAAGTAGTTTTGTACGTTGAAACGACTGGCAGCGATGTAGTAACGGCAAATGGAGTGGCCGTAGTAGGTACACCGGAAGAAGTTGGAGTGGTGACGTAGTTATATCCATCAAGGTTATTCTCGTCAGTTCCTATATGACTTATTGAAACTGCGGGCTGTGATACGTGAGAGACTACATGGGCTGGATGCAAAGTATGTGTAGAATGACTATAAGACTGGGTATGGTGAGGATTTGATTCATGATAGTTGCTCAGGTCTTTGTATTCAGCATCAATTAAAGTGGTTTTTCCTACTAATCCAACTTTAACTGCACCAGCTGTTAAAATGTGTGAAGAGCCAGTGAAAGCTTTAGCATCGCTAATGTATTTTCCAGCGTTTGCTTCGCTATATCCATTATATTGTCCATCAGCTTTGTAAACTCCACCGCTATATTTTCCCGAATTGTCACCCTGGTCAGAACCAGAATAATCACTATTGTATCCGTTGGAATAACCACCTTGGTATCCAGTAGATTCTGAGTTTTTGTCGACGTAAGCTCCAGAATTGTCTTCAACATACTGCCCACTGTTGTCGTATACGTATTGACTTCCAGAATATCCGGAGCCTTGAGAAGATCCGGAGTACCTTCCATAATCGTAATATTCACTAGATTGTTTGTAGGCATCGTTATTGTGAATATAAGGTACGGTAAGGGAGTCCTGGTGTTTATAAGGCTCAGCGTGGTCTCCTGAAGGATCATGCACGTATTGACCAGAATCATCATCATAGTTGTTGCTCTTAAATTTAGTTGCGTATTGACCATATCCAGAGTAAGTACCAGGATATTTATTGTATCCAGTAGTCTGACTAGTAGGGAATGTTCCAGAATGTAGACTTTGAACTAATTGACCTTGAGGCTTATCTGTATGGGACTGAACTGCTTGCACGTGAGAATTATGAGCAGCTTTGTGAGCTAATTCCTCTTTAGTAGGAAGCCTATAATCATCTAAAATTATGGACCCACTTGAGTATTGTCCTTGGTTATTGTATTGGGTTGGTTGAACTAAACCTATTGTTGCATCACCGACTTGGTATCCTGCATTACTAGAACCTTGACTATTGTGAAAATCTTGTGCAGCGTTGGTTAGTTCTTGAGAAGAAATGAAATTGGAATCTAAGGCATCGTTCGTTGTGAGGAAACCGCCTTGAATGCCAACGAGGTTGTCCAGGGATGCTCCGGAGACTAAACTCTGGTGGGCGGCTACATTAATAGCGTCTGCAGTTTGACCATTGAAGCCACCTGCACCTGGAAACAAATTACCGTTAATTTTAGTCACAGACATACATATACATATACTTCATATATACGCTCACGCCTGTATTCCCTTAGGGATAGGCAGAAGTGTATAAAGCACCACATTTTGCCAATAAGAATTCGGTCCTAGTAACGTAATAGGAGCAATAATTATGTAATTTTGTACTATTCCTCTATATCATAATTTTAAAATACAAAGGTACCTCAGTACAAAAGGTACTGAACACAAAGTACTGTACTGGTAGGTATATTAACAATAATATATTTATAACAATATCAATTACAGTTTTTTATCTCTAGTTTTAAAAAGAAGTTCCCTTCTTACCACTTAATATTGCAGAGGAGAACCCATGTGCTTCAGCTTCGTATCGTCCAATATTTCCACAGTTAGGCACGAGCCAAGGCCAGTCGCACTTGAGTCGTTCAGCGTCAAACCCAAGACCGAAAGGACACCGGAACTCGTAGGCCGTCAGGGGTGAAGTGCCGTGGTCGAGACAAGCAAAGAACCAGCGACAGTTCTCTGGGTCAGCGTAGTAACCTGTTGACAATGTACATAGAATATTAGTCTGAACAAATGCAGTTGTTTAGGGCAGGTAATTTCCTGACTGTTAATTTGCTCGTATGTTATATTTAAGAATAAATGTTGCATTGTCCTCACATATTCTTTGCGTGTATAAACAATGCAACTAGCAATTAAAGAAAAAAAAAAGATGAAAAATAAGAGTGTCCATGGAGTTTCTTGCCTGTTCGCCTGAATCTAGGCATTAGAACATGGAATTGGCTTTACTTAGTGTGGCTGCTTCCTACTCCTGACAATTCAAAAATACTTGTACTCGTAATTGGTTTAATTGAATTAAATGATATTAATTAACAACTATCATTAGTGGCATATAGCATGTGTTCTATTTGTAATTACATATCAGGCCCATCTGGACAATTCCCAGTTTGGTTTTCCATAAATTGGTAGGTTACTGGATACTAAATTGATATGACGTTGATTATATTTAAGGATGTATGTATACCACACGGAAACAACTTAAAATAAACGAGGTGAAAGCATTATACTTTCCTAAAACAAGAAAATAATAAACTAGTGTCCATCCAAAGTTTTTCAGGTCGTACCTTCATGTTCAGGACATATAAACCTGGTCTTGGGAACAGGTGCGATTTCAGAGGATCCGGGACAGGCCTGTGAGTGGGGTAGGCTGCCGGGCCAAACGCAAACTTCGTATCGGGAGTCGAATGCAAGTCCAGCTGGACAATCAAACTCGAAAACCTGAAACATTGATATAAGAAATAATAAAATTGTTATCTGGCATTATTAGATTGAAAACGATTATATTACATTTAATATATCAATCTTATTAGACCCGCGGCGTGAAGTGAAGTTAGCAAGTTTTATGTATTAGTACGAAGTCTAAACGCCTTCCTTATTGCATTTTTTTTATACGACAGGGGCAAGCGAGCAGACGGGTCACCTGATGGTAAGTGACTACCGCCGCCCATGGACACCCGCAATTCAAGAGACACAAGTACATTGCAGGCCTTTAAGGTCAGGTAAGGAGTACGCTCTTTTCTAATATGGAATTATATATATAGCTAACGAAACCGTCTCTGCATACTTTGGTGGAGGTATGTACATTATCGCAAGTATAAAAAGAGTTCCTAAATTAGAAACCAAAAAACATATCACTTTGTAACCTGGAGCTTTGTCGTGGAGGAGGATCCTGCTACTTGGACGCTAACTGTCTAACATTTTCCATGACAACTGGTAAGCAATGACTGACATACCAATTGCAGTATACTGACATATCATCTATAAATTATTACCATGTTTATATGCAAATATATCTGTTCTATTCTAATAAAACTTAACAGTCCTTTTATTGTCTGGAATGACTATTGCGAAATGACCAGTCCGTCCAAAGAATGAGGCAATCATCTTTGGTTTGTTTGGACCTGTGCCGATATCATATACAGCATTCGATTCACCTCCGTCATAGATTTCAAGCATTGGACGGCACCGATCAAAACGAACGGCGCGACGTTTTTGATCTTCCTTCAAATTAACAGGTATCCATCTAGTACAAAGCTGTTTGACGGCTAAATGTGTAAGATTTTTTCTACTTGAATTATACCAATGCCTAAAGCTGCCTAAATCTGTTGATATTCCACCCTTCTATTAGTTCTACCATTAGACGCACAACACTCACGTTAACTTCAGTAGTCGCTTCTCGAGAATCAGAGGTTGTTTGTTGTTTGTTGTTTGTTTCGACCACGATTAAATTCATTAAACCAGTTGTAAACAGTGGCAGGAGATGGGGCTTCGTTGTTAAGTAAGGTTTGGCAACAAGTCTTAATAAATAATTAAGCGAAAATTTTCTCTGGTATTATTAGTGGTTTATGGTTTCTCTCTCTTATATTTAACGGAAAGATTCCGCCAATGCCAAATATTTCGAGAGAAAAAAAATATGATCGCCATGTTCGTCAACCTTCAAAAGAAAAAAAAACTAATATTCTCTAGTCAATCCATTTCGATGCACAAAAGGCACTTTTTAAAATACCGCCAAATTGTAAAGAAGTAGAAAGATATATGAATTCATTATACATCTACAGATTCCTAAATAGTTAATTCGAAAAAATATTTTTTTAATCGGCTGCTTTTCTTACTGGCCTATTCATCAAAATTGTCAGTGTGACAATAGTACGTATAAACAAACTATGCGTTTCAAAAAAGAACCAATTACAAACCTGATTAATATAAATAACAAATCCTATATGAAGATACTGCCAAGCAAAATGGCGGTTTGACAGTTACCTCCTTATTTGAAACACAGTACATATGAACCCTGAGACTTGTACTTATTTTTTTGGGCAGTAATATATATAAAATATTATTAGGACACACGTAACTATATTTATATAATATAATACTATTATATCATAAAACTATAAGGTTTAAGACGTACAGTGTAATCTGGTGAAAGCTGGTCGAACTTGACGCAGCGATAGAACCTGGCGCAGGAGCGGGGGTGCACAAAGTAGCCTTGGCGGGAGCAAGAGAACTCCGTGCGAGTGTCCTGGAAGCACAAGTACAAGTTGATATGTTATACAGAAATATCTTCAAACCAAGATTATTCTTTTTTTTTTCTTTTTTACGTCTGGAAACCCAAGGGCCTTCACCTCACCGGAACTGACGGTGAAGTGGTATATCGGATTCAAACCGACTAAAACTAGAAGGTGTTCCGTCAAAGGACCTGGGTATATCCAAAAAGATATGCTTACAGGATACCCTGCAGAAGCCTAGGATAATCTGAAATGGTCCTAATATTAGTAATAATAGTAGTATACTATATTTGCAGGCGTACAATATAGTAAGCTAATTTGTACTTAATCTTTTTGATTTGGCCTTAAAGGCCAAATCAAAAGGCCCATACAACACTGGCTATGGAACTTCTTAACCAGAGGTGTCAAGGTGTCTCACACGTCTCACATATTTATAATATTTTTAAGTGGAGACAGCAGCTGATCGCTTACCTCTCTAATAGAGTGTATAACACCATCAGAGTCGACAATTTGTGTGATGCGGTACGGAGACACTTGCAGCGCGTTCAGTGCGCGAACGTGATTCGGAGCTGACAAGATCTCGTGTTCTAGGGATCTGCAATGATATGTCGGACGGTCATAATTTGAAAATTGTTTACTTACTATGAGCTCAAAAGTTCTTTAAAGGTTATTACGCTTTATTATGTATATAAAGAAAAAAAAAACATTTTATAAATAGAAGGGGCTTGCCCCTATTATTGAATGGGACTAAACTATAATTGATAAAACTGTCTACCCCGTAGGGCATATAGGCGTGAGGGCATATAAATAAATAACTTTGCTAACTAAAAATTGAAACAAGTACAAAAGTTATATTATATTAAGTACCACTATCACATCTTTCACCGATGTACCTGGACGACACAAAGTAGTGCAAAGATTTTATCTTTAAATCAAAGCTGTGAGGTAGCTAAATCTTTAGGAAAAAATATTTGTTTAAAAAATATCAACAATCCTTCCTTGTTTACAACAAGGTAACTTCATTATTTATCAGCTTTATATAATGTCCTAATAAGATGAACATCTGAACTTAACACGCTTTAGAATCAGAAGAAACCGTATTACGGTACGGTGTAAAAGATTTTCATAATTACCTGAGTACTGCAGCCCTTGGTGCTCGGCTCTGCTGGTTGAGCACTTTGGCGAGTGCAGCTCTCAATGTCGGCCCGCACGGCGTGTCGACGTCACGCTCAGCACGATGTAGGGCGAGCCCAGCTAGTCCACGGACGCGGGCATATTTGCCTTTCACATCTACTGAGGATGAGTCTTCGAAGGAAATCCAAGTCTTGTTCCTGGAGGTGTAAGGTTTATTTAGTTCAAAAAAATGCAATTAAAAGATTTGATTTATAGTTACCGTTATCAAAAGCTACAAAAATAAAAAAGTACCATAATGCGAACAAATTACTTAAATAGTATTACCACTTAAATTACTAACTAAAAAAGGCTCAAGGATTTCTACCATAAGAATAATTTATAACATCAGTTGACAAGTCCATCCATTAGTCTTGAGAGCTTTAAATTAATAGTGAATTTTTATTGAAATCGCCTACGAAAAGAAGATAGTGAACAAAAATAAAATACTCACTTAAAAGCATAAGGTGCTGACAGATCCTGGTCCCTTTCCAAAGTCCATCTTCCATTCGTCAGCTGTCTGCAAAGTTCAGCCTGATCGATCTCCTTGGGCTCATCATCTACAGCAGGACTACCAGGAGTACTGAGAGTTTCATTCACCAAGGTGAATTGATGAGCATTAGCTGGTAGACTGATGACTACCTTTGAAGCTGGTACTCCCAGGCCGATGACGAGATCCACCACTGAGTCCTGGAACACAAGGTGATAAAGAGATTGATTGTTATTTTTGTAATCACAATTATTTGATAAACCAATGTGAGAGTAGACGGTAATTCTTAAAATTACTAATAATAAAAAACTCCTTTGAAGGTAGAAAAAAAAATGTTTTATATTTTTTGTACGTGTATAATGTTTGTATTTTTTTAATGATAACACTAAAGACAGTCACTTTACAAAAAAAAAATCCTTGTGCAAATATAGGAGTTAAGGTTGCCTTCTTATTTGCAGAAGATTATTAACTAATTCACAACATTACCGACTCTAACGCTGTTACGTAATACCTAATAATAAATTAAAATTTGATATACATGTTGGAATAGCACAGAAGACCTCTACTTGACCTGGAGAGATTCGGCTAAGGAGTTCTACTCTTACCCTTGAGAAGATGGCAGTTTAATAGCACTTTTAACCTGAAAGTATTGAGCCACCATAGCTCTACTTAGTGTATACTGAGCTGTCAGTACATAAGTCACTGCACCGATAACTTAGTTAGGTGGTATGTTTACCTGACAAATTATTTCTATAAAGTAAATATTGTGGGTCATATATTCTAAAATATTAATTATATAATTTCACTTAAAATACGCGAACATCCGTTAAATCGACTATTAAGTATAAGAATTCCCTTTAATCAACTAAACGACCTTTACTCTATTCGCACCTTCCAAACCTCATTTAATAATCAAGACTACTTACCATAATAGGTAATCGATAAAAAACCTTACTATCACTAATTAATAGTAATCAATTCACGGTACAACATTAAAGATGCGCCAAAGTTACCAGATTTGTAAATTTATAAAGTTGCATCTGCCTATATTTGGTCCGCATACCCTAAATTGTCAACATTGTAGCTAACTTGGTAAAACGCTTCTATTACTGTAATTTATACCGTATCATAAGTAGCGTAAGATTTATGTACTAGGTGCGTCTTTGGGATTTTTCTTACATTGCAGTTTACCTTCAAACAAGTAGCAATGTGTACGTGACCGAAATACGGATGACGGATTATAAATACATGTGATTGATTCCTAATTATGGAAAAAAAATATATGTAGCAGTAACAATTCATAATTTCATAAATAGCCATTCAAAGAGCCGTCAAAATTATAATTACGCTATAAATTTGTAATAACCAATTAACGTTTTAAAACTTAATTAGATACAAGGAATATACTTAATGGAATTACTTAACTAGATATCAAAGTGGTGTTTGTGGTGTGTGGTGTGTACTGGTTTAGTGTCAAAACATTTCAAAATCGAGCAATAAATCGATGTTTTCATCAACATCTTTGATATAGAGAACGTTATCTTCAGAATTGATCCTTATTACGGCAGCTCGGGCGCTGCATTATAGCCCCTTACGCTTTGAATTGTAATCAAGAGAGAATTTGACCCTTACTAAATATTACATACCCACAAATTTTATAAAGTGTTTAAAATATATACATATATTAAACTACTACTAAAATATAATATATACTCTTAAACATAGGCATGTCAGGATTAGGCCATAGTAGACTATGCTGGCCTTTTTCTTAGCATGTGGCCCCTGGGGTCGTCAACCCACTAGGATTTTTGGTTCAAAGGTGTTTCAGAATTTAACCGACCACACGTTGTGCCATAAGGCGTCTGAAGTAGGAGAAATCTGGGAACAGCTTTAGTAACAAACTTGGAGACTATTTTTACAGTAGTAGAGCCCATGTTAAGGCACGAATGTGCCGGCTCGACCGGTAGGATACCACGGCCTAACAGAAAACCGGTTGTGTCGCAACGATTGCGTTGCATTTAACCGGAATTTATTGAAGTTTTCGGAGTCCCAACTACAGCTCTCCTCTTTCTCCGCTCATCCCCCATCCTTCATCACCCTCAAAAATAGACAGCGTATTTGCAGGACAGACGGACACGGACGAGTTGCAGGTGTAACTTACCATCAGGTGACCCGTCTGTTCGTGTATCCCCTATATTATAAAAAAAAGACTAAGGTGGCCTAAGGTATCCTAGCATTAGAATAGTGTAGGGCTAGGGTAACATAGCTTTATAAGAGTGCCTGTTTTTATTACTTCTAAACTCCTTTAAAAATCTTAAAGAACAAACGTCGCGTCGGTGCTGCAATTTGAAATTTTCTTGCAGTTTTTGAGTCATTTTTAACAGATTTTAAAAAGGAGGAGGTTCTAACTTCAATAGTTTTTTTTATTATTCTCTATTTTGTCTATTTTATAACTGACTCCACTAATCATTTTTTTATTAAAAGGACTGTTGCATTCAAGGTTGGTCGAGCTATCAAATTTCAAAAAATCAAATATTACCTTTTATTGCAATGCGTTATTATGTAGGCGTTTTTTTCTTGTTTAACATAGAGTAATTATTCAGGAATAATATAGGATATCGATACAATATCAAGACACAACACTTACAAAATAGCCAGAAACGGCTATAATTTTGTGTTGTCTTTAAAATACATGAATTTATAAAAAAAAAACTTTGTTAATAAAAAAATACTAATAATACCGAGGTATTTACTTGATTTTTTTTATCCAACCCTTCGTCGTATATAAAAACAGACACGGAATATT
Source organism: Tyria jacobaeae (assembly GCA_947561695.1). Lineage (NCBI taxonomy): Eukaryota > Metazoa > Arthropoda > Insecta > Lepidoptera > Erebidae > Tyria > Tyria jacobaeae. The sequence goes on from OX387212.1 coordinate 18,055,337, forward strand.
TATGTATACATGTATGTATAAAATATCTATGTTCTTTTCTAAACTTTAGGTAAAAAAATCTCACCGTGTTCATCATATCCCACATGCCACTCAACCGACTTGGATGATACGTCATCTTCTTCACTACTCCCAAGTTATGTGTCTCCACCATCAATAAATCCACTTTCTTGACCAGCGTTCTCAGGTCGTAGTACTTAGCCAACAGTTCAGGATGGGCTGGTAAAGCCAGGAAGAGAGGGCCACCGCCGAGGGAAGCGATGGCTGAGCGAGCAGCCTCCACCGTTTCCATGACTTTGGTCTTGTTGAGGGACTTGTGGGCATCGTGGAGTTCAAGACCCTGCACGTGCTTTGATTTGAGAAGGCTGCGGAGATCCTGAAAAGCAAAGAAAGTCTGTGTTAGTTGTTGTTTTTCCGACAAAGCATACAAGTAAACATACAAACAGGTACGCATCGAAGAGCCATGCTTAGGCACGAATGGGAAGGCTCAACCGGAGTATTACCACGGCCTCAAAAAAACCGGTAGACAAATAATGCTCTTGTTGTAATGCCGCGTGAGTGAAGGTACCGGAGGCCCAACTCCCGTTTTCCTCTTTCCCCTCCCCTCCCCCTCTCCTCTTTAACATCCCCTCATTTCTACACTCCCTCATCACCCTCAAGCACTTATGACTTATGAGTTAGGAGAGTGAACGTTTGAATCGTCTCTAAAGATGTCCTATGAAGAAAAGCACTCATCACTTCATATACAAGTCTTCTGCTTCCTAGCATTATTATTCCCATGTCTATTGGCGTCTAGTCCAACCAGTTATTGCCTGTATATCAGTTTTTCCACAGAGCGACTGGCATCAGCCCTCCGCAACCCTGAGGGCTAACTGAATTCGATAGTTGGATAGTTGTCAGGATATTCGAGGGTATGACTTCCCAATATCGAATATCATAGGTGTTCATGACCTACGGCTTAAAGTGCTCTTAAAGGCGGTGTAACACCCCAAACTTTCAAACTCCTATTTGAAACTTTTTTTTTAAATCATGATCATCGTTCACTTGTCCAGTCCAACACATAAATAAAATAGCCTCGGATAGAGCAGAAGTTAGACTAAGTTAAAATGTTTGTATATATTTTATTTATGAGGAGGTACCGAGCCATTAATTACTGTGTATTATTTTTTGTTATTAAAATACAGAAGTGGCTCATGTATTATTTATTTGATATATAAATGATACGTGTCTGTATTTTTTCTAGTAATTATTTAGTTTATGTTGACCAGATTGTGATTATAAAGTTGCTTAACATAACCACACTAATTGAATGTAATGCAGGTTGTATAACTAAGTCATACACTACTTGATTGGGTTGTGGGTCTAGTGGTTAGTGATCCTTACTGCTGAGCCGGAGGTCGTGGGTTCGATGCCGCACGGGATAAAAAATAATGTCATTCACGGAAATCATCCCAAGAATGGGTGTACTTTGTGTTCGTTGTTTGAATGTTTGTAAAGTCCCCCGCGACACAACCATTCCTATCGCGGGAGTTGTCTTTAATAAAAAACAAGACTAAGAAGAGCTAAGCGCATTCTAGCATGTAGCATTTGGTTGCATTTATAAATTAAGCAGAAGTTTATGGTATTGCCCTGTAGGGTTTTAATACGGCCATACTGGCGACAGTATACGGATATTGTTATCCTTTATATCTTTTGAGATTACTGTAGTCTTAGCAACCTGAACTCCAATATTAGTAAATTGTTTTATTAGCGTCTATAATTATTACCTAAGCAATTGAACCTCAATATATAAAGAGCCTCAGGGTACCTCATACCTTTTTATAATCATTCCAAGGCCTACGTAATGGTTTAAAGCCGCGGGGTGTACAAACTAGGCTATATTCCAAGGCCTCTAAAATGACATATGACTGTGACAAGGCCATAAGACAGGTCTTCAAACATGTTTAGTTGGTTGCATAGCTTCAAAATGTTACATTGTAGCTTATCTAAACGGTATCGCATCATCGCTTGTGCGTGAGGGGCCATACAGTAGCACCATAGACCGTTAAGCTCATTACGCAACCGATAATATCTGTGACACCTACTTTTTAAAACTTAGCTCTATTTTTTATATCAAACAATGACCCAATTTGTCTATGATCAGATAAAACCTCTTTGCTGTCTGAGCCTCTATTTGCAAGTATTGCTTTTAGCGATGGAAATGTAGGTTTGTTTTATATAAATTAATATATTTTTTTAATTCTTAACAGCAGGATTGAAATAGAAATCTCTATACATTTTATTCGACACTTGCTCCAAATTACATCGAGCACAATGGGTAATCAATTATATGTACATTCAAAATGTCTTCACGTGAGTCACTCAGCAAAAAGTTTAAAATGTCGTAATACGGTGACTAGTGTGTCAAAGATAATTATACCGAGACAGTCTTAATATTGCTAAAAATATCTTAACTACCTAACATTTACAGAAATACATACATATGTATATGTTTCAAAGAGACAAACGCCATGAATTATGTTTTACACATAAAAAGTTGCATAAATTTAAATATAGTAGCCATAAGAGAGCCAAGGATGCGTTGACAAGGGAACAACAATTAAAATTAAAGCAAGTTAAGAAAATATAAAACCCGACTGGATTATTAACTTTTTTCTTTGTTTGGCGATTGATGACGTTATCTCCAAATTTAATACCCTATTGCACGTCCACTATTAAGACGATTTTCACGATGTTGAAATACATCGAACCGTCTAGGTTCTAGGACAAAAAAGATGTACATATATCAATGCATACAAACATATATACTTAGTCTGGTCATAAATACTCTTACGATAAAAAAAAACATATTGAATTTGGAATCTGTAATTCTTATATGAATATTCATTGTGTTTTCTCATTTTCGCACCAATCAGTGTTAATAAAATATTTTTGTGATATTAATTTAGTGTGTAAAGAGAACCGAATGGCTGTGATAGCAGTACACAAAGTAGGTACGGAGCTAAATGCAATTTTTTAAACTTTATCTGCTTCGTATTAGTCGCGTGTTGACTGGCCTGTAGGCGTTCGTGTTTAGTGACCCTGACTGCTGGGCTGTATTTCGATTCCCACAGGGGACAAAAAAAATTGTATTTCACAAGTAGTTGTTCCGAGTCTGCGTGTTCTTTGTGTGCATAAAACCTCCTTTTCCTCCTTTGCGACAGAAAAAAATTTGGCCCTCCAAGTAGTATTCGTACGATAAAGACGATGAAAGCAGTGAAGGAAATAATTCGAAAGAAATCCTCTACGAAAGCAAAAGATTTTATCCCGGAAAATGAATATAGCACTAGAATATATACTATGTCGCGTATTTTAAAAGATGGCTTAGGACTTGCAGCCTATAAGAGACGCACTAATCCTTATTTACCTGATAATTTAAAAATGAATACTGTGGTAAAATCAGAACAACTTCTTAAGCGGTATACTCATAGGGAGGTCCTAAAACAAAAATATTAAGTGAGGAGGAAATTATTTGAGCTATATTTTAACAAACAGAATGACCGAGTTTAAGGTCAGCTCTTTAGAACCTAATTTACTAAAGAGATTTTTAATATTGAGCAATATTTTAACAAGCAGAACCGGGACACAAAGCTCCCTGGAAAGCTGCTGCTGCTGCTGCCTAGCTGGAAACGAACGTTTCTGACTTCATAAGAGATGAAGAATGCCCGTCCGATTGAAGAATTTTCCCATGGATAGAGTGCGTAGTATATTAAAGCGGGTTGGAGATCATTTTGAATGAACTTTGTATATTTTTAATACTATTATATTAATATATAAACCAACACATATTACAGTATTAAATGTTATATGCAACAGAAAAAAGACCTTGTATATTTTTTGCAAGGCTAGGTACATTTTTTTTACCTACGCTCATTAACGTTACATGGCACATAGAAAACCAAATCGATCGTTCGTCGAGGCCTCCACCTGCAATAGTAGTGCCTCGAAAAAAATGAATATTATTTTTTACTTTTATGTTTTTCACTCCCTTAAACAAAAGTTATTTTTGAATTTTGTTTTCCCTTGAAAAGTGTCAAGTGTTCTTATTAGATTATATCATCAGCTCTTTTCTTATTGGAGGGATTTTCAAGTCAAGGATAATTTTAATTTTATTTTTATCTAAAACTTGATTTTTTCAACTAATTAATGCTTTAAAATCAATTTCTCAATAAGTTTCTTGTTACAATATCATAGAACTATTTATTTCTGGAAAACTTTGTACGTAGGCTGAGTTATGAGAGCAAATAGATCTTGAATTATTAATCATTGATATTACTCACAGCCTACTATTTTGACAAATATTAATAGAGATACAACGACACAACATGTTATGATATAGATTTTGTAATATTATTAGTCTTTGAATTATGATATAGAATTAAAGTTGAGTGTGACTTAATAGTCAAACTTCAGGTATAATGTAAAATATATACATATGTACCATAGTGACTCTACTTTGCCTGTTGGAATAGCAATAAGTATAGTCCAAGAGTGGTGACCCACACTATAGCGGCCTGGTGAGATGCTTTTTCACGCCCCGCTTAAAAGACCCGGAATCAAAGTGGGAGGGAAACACGTGCGTTGTTAGTGAATTCCAGGCTTTCACCGATCGGCACACGAAAGAACAGCCAAACCTATATATCTAAATATTAGCTTTAGAGTGTGAAGTCGCATTCATTATTTAACGGGAAAAGAAAAATATGTTCCTCAAATCAAAGATTATACATTTAATTTATTAATCAACCATAGCCATTATGATTAATCTTTAGTCTAGAGAATGAAAAAGCTTTTGATATAAGAAACAAAATCCGCAATCACATTATTTTATTATTACAAGTAGCCATTAAGAGTAACTCATTTCTATCGTACAACGAATATATTATGATATTTTTTTACCTATGTCAACATTCTTGTACATCAAAATACATATAATATTTAATTTGTATTTAGAACTAACGGGCAATTATTTGTAATAAAAATAACAATTCTAATAACAGATAAATGTTTAATTATTTATGACTGATTGATATCACAGGAGCCGACTGACCAATTTCATGTATGTTTCAATTAAAACTGTCATATACATCAATTGGTATCACTAAAAACGGGCAGCACTCTGTGTGATTATATTTACAAGTTGTTTCTAAATTAAGCAACCTAATAAATTATTGTTTTTATGTTCCTTATTACTTTTTGACTACAAAGAATAACACGCGGCGTCGCGTCGCACCGACTCACGCGCCTACGCCTTCCAACCATTATAAGCTTTGATAGGACTCAGGTTCAACTTACGTAATAGGGCTGAAAGCCAACAATATATAAGCCCATATTATGATCGATTTTCGTGTTCCGTTTTTAAATCTCCAACTATGGCCGAGTACAGCAGAATAAAACCAAACAAAACAACTTTAAAAAATCTAAATTGATTATTATTCTCATTATTTATTCCAAAAAAAACTAAATTGAGGGTAACTTGTAAAATCAGTAAAGTAAATTTGAAAATCAGCTCTAGGTAAGAGAGAATAAAGTCGTAAAAACTTGGATCAATACATTAAAAATGATTAAGTATTAATAATATAAATTATAGAAAAATAAATGTTATAAAGCTGTTCTATGTAAAGAACTAACGGTAGGAGTTTCTCACGGGAATTAATTTCTCTAGAAGTCTCCGTTACCTTTTTTTTATGCGATAGGGGGCAAACGAGCAGACGGGTCACCTCATGGTAAGTGATTACCGCCGCCCATGGACACCCGCAACTCAAGATTATAATTTAAGTATAAGTAATTATAAGTTAACTAAAACAAACATTCGCTAAATGTACCAAATGATACGCGACCTCTGCATCGTACTTATAAGGAGCGAAACAAGTCACGGTTTCACCGAGATCCAATCACATTTAGGTATATTTTATATTTTCTATTCAATATTTGAGTCTTTGATCACATAATTTTAAATTATTTAATGACAGTAGAATGACTAGTCGAAGCTTCCAAAGGCATCTCAAAAAAAAAAATTCGAAGCCTGACAGAGAGAGGTGTTCACGTATATATGTGACTTGTTTTTTTTTTACTTAGAAAATGAATTACTTATAAGCACACGACCTTAAACAAGTTGATTTAAAAATATAAACCGTGACAGCGTTTTAAGCTTCCCCTCTTTTTTCTTATGTCTTGAAATGTTAACCATAAATCCACTATTAAACAATTTAAAAATGATACCTGACACGTTGAAATTCGTCTAGGCTGTAGGACGTGACAAAGAAACATCACATTACTTCATACATACATACACTTGAAAATAAAGATTTAGGTATAAAATTCAGTATTGCATTATCAAAGACAGCAGCAGACAGTTGTGAGAAATTTCATAGTAATTTTTTGTATAGTAATTGTTTGATGGTAAATCTACGATGTTCTTGGATGAAATTGCATAAAAATCTTCTCCTGTTATTAACGGATAAAATTAAATTTCTAAAGCTTTGGAATTGTAAAGAGCAATTACTGAATTTGAAATTCAAATAAAATTACCTAATTATTACCCCGTACACTAGTCTGGTACTATGGCGCTCCAAATATGAAAAAAAAACTGTCTCACCGCCATATTGCTTCTCAAAACTTCACTTAGAATCGCACGGTCACAAAGTACGTTAATTTATACCGAAACGGTTAAAATATGTATAATAATTTGATAAAGTGCAGTATATTATTTTATAGTAAGACTTCACAGCTCCAGACAGTTTGAGTTGTAGGAATGCGACACTGACCTTGTATGAGCTATTGCTTTATACTCCCCAATCCATCTATATAAACAATACTCCTTCCCTTTCTATCCTCCCTTTCTTTCCAATTCCCAAAAGTTGCCAGATGACGGCAATAGGCTTGTCCCCTATAACGTAAATGTTAGTAAATTTAAGTCTGCAAAATGTGTTAATTACGCCTCTGCCACCCCTTGGGGGATACAGGCGTGAATGTATATATATATATATGTATGTATTCTTTGACTAATCTAAAATAAAGTTATTTTTTATTGATTTTATATACTATATATAATGTATACTGTATATTTATGTATATATATACGCTTATTCCTATTATTATTATTATCTTTATTTAAATTAATACAAACATATAAATTACATTTTTAATATACCATAAAAATACAAAATATATTTATAATATAAAAAATAGTGTCCGATACTAAAATTTGATATCGGTGGATATCGGGTACTGGGACCAAGCTACCGGTGGTTAGGGCTCCAGAGACAGGAACCTCCTCACAATACGTGCGATATCAAGAAGGATTATTATTATTATATGGCGAAAAAGGAAGTATGTCGAATTGAATTTTGGATACCATTGAATTTATGATTAACCGCTCGTCTTTTCCCAGGAAGCATCCACATACCGAAATAAACAAAATCAATTAAGTGGTTTCGTCGCGAAAAGCTAAGATAAAGATACATAGATGGCGTTACTTTTGCATCTATAATATTAAGTATAGATTGCAATCAAATAATATCAAGATATTGTAAGATATACTTTGAAAAGATCTCAACATAATCCTGTTTATTATTCTGGTAACGTGTAAGTCATAAAGAATGTTTAAACAAGTCTCTTTTATACAACCATCTTGCGACAGACGAATCAGAATTTATAAAACATGTCCTACTCGAGTAGTCCTTATCTCAATAAGTAGATTACCTAACCTACATTGTGAAGCCAGTTTTGTATCTTGTTATGTGTTAACCTTACTTTATAAATAAGTGTTTTGGTCTTAACATTAAAATAACCAGTCTTTTAAGCCGACTGTGCAAGGAAAAAGGTTATAATTTTCGTATGGATGTATAATATGATATAGGTATCTTTGTCACGCACTTTGTTTTTTTTATAGGGGGACAAACGAGCAGACAGGTCGCCTGTTGTTAAGTGACTTCCACCGCTCATGAACACTTGTAACTCAAGAGTCACAAGAGTGCTGTCCGCCTTTTAGGGCAGGGGAAAGGGAGGAGGGGTAGTGAAAAAGGGGTTGCACCTCCGCTAACCTCACTCACTCAGTCACACAATGCAAGCATTGTTTAACAGACGGTTTTCTGTGAGACCGTGGTAATACTCCTATCAAGCCGGCCCATACGTGCCGAAGCATTTCTCTCTTACGTTAAAAAAATATTTGGACATGTAAGGTGTCATTTGAAATCGTCTTAATAGTGAGAGTGTCCATGTTAAAGAAAATAGAGAGTAAGTTGCTAACTAACAGTTTATGTAACACGGTCTTGTTTTATATATTTTTTTAATAATTTTACTCGTGGACACTTCTAACCAAGAAAACCAATTCACTAAACTCTTGAATTTTCCATGACCTCTGGAAAAATCGACGTTGGCAATTATAACAATTTTATATTTTCTTATTATGCATTACGAAGTTTTCAGTGCACTGTAAAGATTAAAGATAACCAGTGTTCCAGTAGATATTGGGATCTCATCCGCTCCAGGTAATTTATGTACGGAGGTAAAAAAAAAAAAAACCTTGAGGAACAAAAACTATGGGTATTAACGTATTGTAGGTCTTTAAAACAATGGAAACTAAGCGTTACATGTATGTGAATCCAAGTGAATACCTTAAGGTTGTCCTTGGTGTAGGTATACCTCCTTTGTGTTCCATTACTTGTACTGTCATCACGGCGAGAAACAAAAACAGCCTTGTATACATAACATGACATTTCCGTTGATTTATATTTGAAATGTTATACGAATGACATCACAATACGATTAATGACTTTGGCTGGGTTTATGAATAATATTCTATAGAGTCTATGTATAGTATGTTTCCATCGTTTGTGTTAAAAAATGACGTCTTAATTAATGCGTAGATGCTGCGTAGATATCTTCTCCTTTTTCCTCAGCCTTTTCTTGTACACTTCTGTACATAGAACATACGTACATAGAACTTTTGACTGCAGCCTTAGTCATCCAGTCATGTCCTGCCTGTCCCCGAAAGACGTCAACCCATCGTTTTGGTGGGAAAGCCTGGTGTTAAACGATGGTTTCCATTCCAGGACTCTCCTTGCCCAGTCTCTATGGCCAGTCCAAGGCCACTTCTGCGGTGTGATGTTTTCTACCACATCCCTCACGGAGGTCCTCTGCCTAATACACTCATTCGTTTTCGGTCGCACAATGTGATTCCTAGCATACCTCTTTCCACGGCTCTTTTGCTGCTGACCTTTTTCTGATTTTTCGGCTGACTGTTCCATAAAGGACATGATCTCGGTACCGTAAGCGAGCACAGACATGATGCACTCTTTAGACACTATAGCAATCAGTTTTATTGGCAGTTTTCCACTGATTATATGTGAATTTGCACCAATTGCTGCCACGCCTTGGGATAATACCACTTTATTTTTTTTTACTGGTTTATTGGGCAAAATCTAGGTATGTTGGTCATGATTCTTTGATCAAAGATTCAACTTCAAACCTACTATTTCTAATTGGATCTTCAGTTCTTCAATCATTTCCAGCATGTTGGAAATATTTACTGAGACTAGAACCAGGACAACAGCGAATCTCAGATTAGTAAGCCTTTCTTCCTCTACATTTATGTCTTATATTAATTAAGGGATATAAATATGTTCCCAAGGGTCGTGGTCAAAATTTTAGGAGATATTGTGTCACCCTGTCTAACTCCAAGCCTAAACGGAACTTTCGGAGTCGTTACTTATTCACAGCCCAAGAACATGCCTTGATTTTAGTCCGTTCGTTTTCCAATTCATAGAATCCAAAGATAAGAAGGTATATTGTAGGTTGAAATGTAATTGTTTTTGCGGCAGTTTGTCGACTCCCTTCGTAAATATTTCTAGTATTAATATGTAGCATATTAAGCCAGGAGTTGAAAAAAAACGTGTAGTTAAAAACACCTGACGTTATTTACTCACTTCTAACTAAGAGTATAAAATCTAAAAAATGTATCACATTGTACGAATGTTAATAAAAATACAATATCGATGCGTACGCACGTACGAACACGAAATCTAACTTGAACATTTGGTTCTTAGTTCTTACGTATGGAAGGGATATTCGAAGGGGAATACGAGCAGTAGTCTAGTTCACGTTTTTTTTTTTGCTTTTTGCTATTTCTTAACAGGTATCATTTTTTAAGTAATTTTTATAGTAAATTATTCGGGTCCTATAATAGTACTTTGAAAATGTTCAAAAAATGAAATGGAGGGGTAGAAAGAGGAAAAGGACTTGGGCCCCTGGCACTCGGCAATAGAATGCAAGCAATGTTCAATCATAGCTAAGCGTATGTTCAACTAAAATTTAAGGTGAGAAGAAGCTAGATACTGGGTGTTAAGGAAACGTTCCCTATTCCTTCACATAATGTAATTGATGATATAAAAAATTGTAGGAGGTAGAGTTCAGCTCATAATGGCTCCAAATGCATACTCGCACCCTTTAGGACTTTTATGTAGGACGCAAAGCTGAACAGCGCCATCAGAAGGTCGGGTTATGTGGCTCATCTCAATGCACAAGTCAAGTGACACCACAAGCCTTTTGATTGTTTAAAATCGTCCTATCCGTGTATCTGTGTTACCTGTGTATGTGACGGTACGTTAGACTAAATTTATGGTACCCTCAGATACACAGCGAGTTTGTCAACTGTATTATTATGAAAATAGTGTAAATTGATGATAAAAAGTTGAAGATTATTTTAAGATTTTACATTAATTCCCGTTTTTTAAAACATGAAACATATTTCACTAGTTTATTCATCATAATAAAGTGGCCGTTCTCAAGTCCGTTGTAATTGTTTTTGTTATTACTGCATAGCTCCGTCACCACATTTTTTCTAAATCGGTTAATAAATGTTACAATTCTTTAAATTCAAAGTCAATATTCCAACTTTAAATCAGAAAAATAATTAATAAATGATCACATTGTGATGATTTATTTCTTGGAAGTCGCCTGTTTACTTTTTTTTTGAAACTCAATTGTAATAACATCATTTTTTTACATAAAATGCAAGCTAGATGTCATTAAAGTAATTTGTGTAGACTCTTCAAAAACGTAACTATTTATCCATATCCAAAACTACTTAAAATAAATCAAAATGTTTACTCATTGAAATTTTGCAATACACGAGCAAAGCGATATATCGGGAGCACGGTGTGCCAATTGATCAATTGCCAATTAAACGAGCCTAAAACTTGATCAATCGCAGGTATCCAGTTGACATTCAGTTTCATGTAATCTAATATAAATGTAAATGTTGTTTAGTGTTAAGTAATGTGTAACATTGCAGGTGTCGCAATTAAAATATGTTCATTAATCTGTCAGTTATTCGTGTTAAATAAGATAATTAATAGGGCTTACTTTGTGAACTAGGTGAACACAACAAAAATGACACTGCTTATTTTTAACAAGATTTATACTCAGTAAGTATTACTTTCTTTCAAAGAATATTACCGTATTTACCAGACCTACATTTTAAAATGTTTATATAAATATTTATTTATATATATATAATAATTTAAGCTGCTAGTGTTGGTGATGTGTATTATTGCATGGGTAGTTTGTTTGAGCAAGTATGTGTGTTATTAAAAGTTCATATTACACTACTTCAGTTTGAAGGGGGTTTAATAAGAGTTCAGTAGCATCACAATTTAAACCTTGAAGCCACAAGCAGAGCCTTTCTTTACAAGCTGCTTCATTAATTGAAAACATATAAAGCTCATTATTAATTTTCTAACTGTCAGTACTTGCGTCATCTGATAAAAAGATTTACGAGTAGATCAAGGACTGGAAAGAACTTGTGGCGACACAACCAGATTAGTACGATCTTAATCTACGGTGTAATAGTTTTAATTAGTCTATGGCACGGTCTAGAATCTATGGGACAGACCTCTCATGCTGAGTGAACCTTGCTCTGTAACAAATATTGTATTTTATATAATATTAACGATACAAGGTAGAAACCAATACATCGTTTTATTCAGCAAGTCCTGTGCACCGTACAATAAATTTAATACTAAAACGTTATCACCGATTCCATCATCGAAAATTACCCCCTCAAACTAACTAACTTTTCGTAAAGCTCTTTGGCTATTTCTAGTTTTAAAAGGTTAGTTTTCGCAGTTGCACCCCATATGATTATACAGAATCAAACAAGTGTGTTTGGGACAAGGCTCATACTCGTATAAAGCAAACGATAATGAGAGTGCCGGTAGCGGTCAACCACTCAGAAAATACAAAAATCAAATTAGTGAAGTGTTGAAGAATAGACAGGTTAGAAATTAATGAAACCGACGACGGGCGTGTATGAAAGGTTTGATAACAGTAGAGTATTATTAGTATTTTGTAGAATTGAACCTCACAAGGAGAATTAAGTACCTACATTTTTTTTTTCTTTGACCACGAATGACAAAACTTTAGTACATTTTTTCTGACTTGATCAATTACAAATACGTGTTATATTTCGGTTTAATATTTATTTGTCATACAGCCGGAACTAATCAAACATTATCGAACAATTGCATAACAACTAAAATTATATTGTTCAATCTCTATTAAAAGGTAACATAAACTTCTACCATATCACCAAAATAAACTCTATTTTTATAATAATAGGGTTGTAAGTTTTAAAGCCTTAATTATGTGCATATTGACGTTAGGTCTTAATGGCATATTATGTAGTGTTTATTGCGATGCACGAGATATAGAGCCAATCAATTAATTACTGCACACGTTACCGTTAAGGAAGCACAGATCTATACGCTCCTGCCTGTATCTTTAATGGGTAAGAAAAGGTGTATTGAATACAATTAATTAATTAGAATTTGGTCAAACTATATATAGATACCTATATATATATATATATATAATATCTATACTGTCTGGCAGATAGCATTCTGACCACTTAGTGAATGAAGGCGCTCTACCCCACTGAGAATCACAAGGCTAAGTGTAGTTTTTTTTTTTAAATAGACACCTCCTGCCCTAGAATTAATTCCTGTGTTGTGGGGGACTTTACAAACACTCAAACTATGGACACAAAGAATACCCAGACCCAGAACCACAATTTGAGGATTACACAAAGTGTTGTCCCATGCGGGGATCGAGCCCACAATATTCAGCGTGGCAGTGGTAGTAGCGAGGTGACCACTTAAACCGCTACGCCGTCCGTGTAGTCAGTTCTTAAATATTCATAATAATGAATATATAAAAATATATAAGTATTGAGTTAGAGCACTCCAACTTCCCGGCACCAGCCAGTTGCGTTATAGGTATACGACCCTGACTTGCCTGAGCTATTGCTTATAACTCATCTGTGTAAGCTATAACCCTTTCCATCTCTTTCTATCCTATCTTTCCTATCAACATATTCCAAATTTTCTCATCTAATTCCTAAAAGTGCCAAAACGGCAAAAGGTTTGACTCAATTATAATCAGCAAAATGTTTATTACGCCTGTGCCTTCCCCTTTGGGGATAAAAGCGTGAGTATATGTATGTATAAATATTATCTGTACATAATGAATCAATACTAATAAATAAAGCTTAAGAGTATTTTTGTTTGTTTAACTGTATAATCTCTGGAACTATAAGTCGGATTCGGAAAAAAATATTTGTGTTGGTTAAAGTATTTACCGAGGGATAATAATAATATTGCTCGTAAAACACTAATAATAATAAAGATAGTAACCCCTGAACGTGGGTGAAATTGCAAAAAATGGCTGGCATATGATAAGAACGAAAATATTCTGATATGTGGAACGAACGATTAATCGATTATCTGGAACGAACATATTATGATATGTTCGTTCATGAACGCTTTCAATTCAAAGTTTTAGAATTATAGACTGGTGATTAACCAATTGGGAGGAATTTGAGAGGACAGACGGAAAGAAGGAACAACGGAGGAGACACACCTTGAAAAGAAAAAAGAAAATAACTGAATATGATATGAAAATCGTAAGACATCTTGAGACTTGCAGGCATCTTAAGACATATCTTAAATTTTAACATACATATGTATATACACTCACGCCTGTTTGCCAGGAGGGGTAGGCAGAGGCGAAATTAACAGCAACATTTTGTCGACCAAAATTTAGTCCCATTCACGTAATAGGGGGCTTTGGGAATTATGTGGAAAATCGCAGTATCGTGATATGGAAAGAGAGGATTGAAAGGGAAGGAAAGAGATATCGCCTATACGGATTTATTGGGAACTATAAGCAATAGCTCAAGCAGTCAGGGTAACAGACTATTAAATCGAACAGGCTAGAGCCGGGAGGTCCGGGAATAGTAATGCTAATTTAATAATAATATACAACAAATTTTAAATAATAGTTATTTTAAAATAATAATGATTATTTCAAAACTTATTAATAACTGTTTAAAAAATATTGTCAAAGTTGTGATTCAATTATGTTTGTAATTAAATTAAAAAAATAATAAACAAGAATTTCTTCCGCGTTTTTAAGTAAAAATATATGCAAGGCTGTTCAACAATACCTTGACTGAAAGAACAACAACTTTTCAATCAAAGCTGACAACTTACAACTTCCATTATTCAATGTTATTCCAGTGCCCAGATAACGTCATAACACGGAACAAATTTTGTGTAATCCTCAAAATTGTTGATCTGTGTCTAGGTGTTCTTTGTGTCCGTTGTTTGAATGTTTGTAAAGTCCCCCGCGACACAGGAATTAATCCTAGTGCGGGAGTTGTTTTAAAAAAATATATATAAGTGGGTGTTTGAGATACGTCTGTGTAAATATTTGCTCAATTTCATAATAATCACATTTAATTAACTATTTAGGAAAAGGCTTTATTAAAAAAACAATATTTATTTTTATTTTATTAACAAGTTCAGATGAAATTTATTGATTTCTTATTGGTCTACCAAGAAATTAGTGACTCAGGCTCTCAAGTGTTCCACACGGGACGACACATTTTGTGATGTACAAATATTTGCCCCGAGTCTTTTGTTTTGTAGTAAATTCCATAATTATATTCAATTGAGAACTTTATTTTATTACATAATTCAGCACTAGGAATTATTCTTGTCATGGAAGACTTTAAGTAAATACAAGCGACGAAGAACACTCAAAATCGAGACAACAATTTCCCATATTAACAATTTATTGACATGTAAAAGTGTTGTTACAACCTATTTACAAAATAAAGATCATTTATCATTATCATTTATCCCGTGTGCAAATCGAACCCACGACCTCAGGCTCAGCGGTCAGGGTCGCTGACTACTCGACCAATAGATCAGTGTGTTAATAACCAATAAAACACTGGGGACCACAGACAGTAGTATTAGTACATATCACGTGTAAATATATCACAATTTCACGAGAGTTCTATATTCTAAAGGGCATTTGTTCAGGGCGCGGTATACAATTATTACGCATGGTACAACACGCATTCGTTCTTACACTATTGCAGGTTACATTTGATTTATGCACGTATGAATATGCATTGTTAATAATATATGAGGCCTTTTGTATGCTATAAGTTAGCTGATATTAAATCTGATACAAGGATTTAGATTTAGAACATATGGTTTTAATAAAATACTGTTTAGGAGTAACGTTGTATTCTCCTGCAATCGATCTATGATCTAAAACAAGTCAACAAGTCCAGTAGGTAAGCTAGAGAAATCGTCGGGAAGCTTAAAGATATGTATAAATATATTCAAAAAACCTTCGTGTTAATTTGATTGGCCTGTCGGTGACCCCTACTGCTGAGCCAGCTGCCGAGGGTTCGATTAATAAAAATTTGTGTTCTATAATAGCTGTCCCAAGCATTTGTTTTTATGTTTGTCCCCCGCAAGAGGGGAAAAAGGTAACTCATCAAATGTTATTATACCTTACATCAACGTTCATTCTGTAATAAAAATACCTAAATTCTTCTCTATCTAACTGATCTGGACATACCCCCGTAGTAAAGAGTGATATGTTATGTGCTATTACATAGGATAGCATTATTCTTTTTAATGACTGTCAGCAATTTAAGCACGAGCATAATACCACCTTAAATTTGTCTTTTTGTTACGGTAGCAGTACTAAAGTCTCCTCTCGTCATATCTATTGTCCAAAGCGAGAGTGTACCTGATTCCGCCGCCTCGTACTGCCAGGCAGTGATGGTTGGCAAAAAAGCGGCGGAAATTGAACGGTAGAGCTAATAATCTTCCGTCCCGCAGAAGACGCACCAGGCGACGGAAAACAATCTCTGGCCTCCATAAGCGCTTGCTTGCCTTAGGGCGAGGGACGGAGCTATATATCGCCCTGGCAGAAGTAGACCTGAGACGGTAGCTTTTCCCGAGTCAATTACCATAAATACCTCGAGAGGATAAGTAAAATATTGAAATAGGGTTTGAAAATGACTTTTCTTACTAATAAACAAGTTTAATTAACCTCCAAAGCTCAAGTTAATGCGTATATAGCCATGAGTCAATTTACACGCGACTATCGCTATAAATGTGGTACTACATTACATCATACACCATAAATCCAGATCGATATCGAGATCAAAGTTGCACAACACTAGTGCTAGTAATGGACATTTTATCGAATTTTAATAGCTCTATAACTGTCAAACTTTTAAAAATAGTGGCCGTAACGACTAACGATCTCTTAAATATAAAAACTAATTTTAAAGTTTTCAACAATAATTAAACCAAATTTAGGAATGAAAATGAACAGATATGAAAATAAGCTTAAAACAAGATAATTTGATTATACCTATATAACTGTTTATCATACTTTTAGACGATATGTATTTGTATAAAAGTCTTTCAGATCTGTTGTTATTTGTAGTTACTGCTCTGCTGCCTTGGGTAGTAGCATGATAATATGTAGCCTACTTTATTGAACAGGCTATGTAATGCGAAATTATTTTTCCTAAATTCCATTTTTTTTTAAATTTCATAAAACTGCTCAACAATTATGAGTAATCGTCCGGTTTTAAAAAAAACAAAAATTATTAATAAATACACACAGCGTCACCGCAACTACAGGTTGAA